>CM051625.1:32314258-35191282 GCA_028020825.1 Podargus strigoides
ACACTAATCCTAGTCCCTAAATCTTTGCCCATAGTCAATCCACACAGACAGACCCAAAATTTCAGCATTTCACTGCCAAAACATTCAGTTCCAGCATACAGCTTACCACAAAGGGCATGGCAGGATTCAAAAATAAACACAGCTTTACAGCACCTATTTTGTGGATTGTTTAGCCAAGCTTGCTGTTGACATCTGCCAAACCCACAGAGGTTGAGGATTATTGATAGATTTAAATTCCCTAATCCAAATTTTTGGACAGTTAAATCCTTAAATCTGCTTTCTTGGATAGCTTTTGGGTTTGTCTGAAAAATGGGTTTAGTGCTTGATAAAAATACTGGCAGAAACCAAATCCCAAAGAATACATGCCAGCATTATCAATACTCCGGTATCTTTCCTTTGTTAAGTTTCAAGAAACTTCCATCTTATTTGTAAATTAACTCCATCTAAAATTAAAGAAAATTGTAGAAATTAGTGGATAGTAAATAATCTTTCAAAAACAGATGAAAAAAACCTCATTTATATAAGCTTCAATTTGCATATAATAGAACAAGACTGCTACTGTCATCAGAAGGTGAAGCATAGGATCTTTCAGAATGGTAAATCTGGATTTCTTTACTCTTCATACAGGAGGAACTGAAAGATGATCTAAGGAATCATCCTAAACAGGAATAAAGCCCAAGAAATATTGTCTGCCCTGCCCATTATGAAACAAAACAAACCCCTCAAAAATCTGTAACAAAGTAATGTCTTTGCAGTGGAAGCAGACTAGTCCATAACGTATTCCAAAAACTTTTAAGTGAGAACCTCAGGACAAAACAGGCAAACTAGAATATAATTAGTTTATTCTTTCAGTGATCCTGAGGGGCAAGGGTAACATCGAAGGAAAAAAAACAAAACAAAACACCCTTCAGTAAACACATACCTTGCTACTTATTTCAATGGCAGTAAGCTTCACATGTAAATATTTAGCATGTATATAAAAAACTCCTACTACACCTTTTATGTTTTTTGATACATTCTGTCTCCAAGGCACAAGGACATTTTAGGCCAAAGAACATGCACTAATGATAAACCTATCTGCTTCCTGAGCAGAAACATGATTAAAGTCAGCCTTTTCACCTTCAGCATATCAAATAGCTTACAAGTTTTAAATGTGTAAGTTCACAGATAAAGAAGTCTTTCAAATACATTTTTGCCAAAAAATATTCTTTGTAGAGATTGTGTTAGTTCTAGCCTCCAAGAACAGACATTAAAATCAAAATCTCACTTAAGAATTAGGTTTAAAAGGGAACTGCACAGTTTTAGTCAGAGGTTTTAAGTAGTTTATAATTAGATGGATAGCGTTGCTGCCATTAGCTGCACCTCAGCTAGTGCTGTGAATGATTAGCCATTGTGCTTACAAATATACCACACAGCAACACACTCCAAATTCCACTACACTTATCATGCTATAAATCTTAAGACATTATTGAGTTTTCCTGGAGTTACTGTATTGTACAGTGTTAAAATGTCATTTGTTTATTGATTGGTTTAATATAATTAACTTTAAACAGTATTCTGTGAAGTGGCTACTTCAATTCTCAACAGCATTGGTTATTTTGTAAACATGTTCTCAAGATTCTTAAAAATTGTTGTGAGATTCGATCATTTGCTACAAAACTTGACATAAAAATATTTGGCAGGCATCCTCTCAACTGACGATACTACATGACATTCATTGAAGTGACCTCAAGACCAGTTACATTTTGCCTATACAGTGTTCATTATTTTACTCAATTTAAGGATCATAACATAACATCATCTTTTGTTCCAACTAGAGTTGCATAGAAAACTTAGTTTTGCCTCGAAAGAAGATCTTTGCTTTTGATTCAATTGAGAATAAGTCAGCAGTTCCCGATTACAAAATTAACCTGTCTGGAAACACAGGGATGGCTAAGTGGGCAGTACTGGAAATCCAACCGATTCAGGGTTTTCTAATGGACTGTTTTTCTGTCATTCATCCTTTGAATTACAGCACCGCCACACAGTCCCAACACTAGTTACCTCTAGAAACCTAAACCAATCAAGTTTCTTTTTCAAACATCTTTGCATTAGAATATGGTATAGTACAGGCCATGTATGTTTCTGGCATACCACCTAAATCCCATTTTGAATGTTCAGAAATAATTACATTAATATTTCGTTAGTTATTCAGAAATAATTCCATTATTTCTGTGATGCTGAACCAAGCTGCTTGGCTACTGCTCTCACCACAGGTCTTCGCTCATGAGAGGAAGAGTCCCATCTTGTATGAATGTACTGATGAATTTGATCCTCAAGTCACAAGGCAAACCTTTCCCACCTTTTCCAGTAGAACCAATACTCAGCATTTAAAGAAGCGAACAATAACCACCCATATTATTTTAAAGCTTTTGAGTTTGTGTGAATTGGGAAAGCTATATTGTAATTCAGTATGTAAAGTGAAGAGTGTCTTGTTTTTTTCATTTTTCTTCTGCAAAACTACATCTCCTATACTCAACTACTTACTTAGGACCTTCTAAGATGTTGAACAAAAAAAAAAACCAAAAAACAACTACATGCAAGAAACAACCTTGTTTCTGCAATTCCATCCCACAAACATAATTACTCAGCTAGCTTGTGTGCCAGTGCAAGGTTCCATCTCCTGCCTCACCCTACATGTTTATCCTTAATCAAACATAAAAGAAAGAGCTAGTGAAAACAAGAGTCCTGCCCAAAGACGCCAGCAGTACCATTCCAGTGTCCAGCTTTCTAAAGGTATGCCAAGGACTAGCTCCAAAAAGAGTTGGCACCGGAATCCATCCAGCCACCTGACTGCTTCCAATATATTTTCATAAATATGCTCTTATGTTTAACACAAACAATACAACCCAGCTTTGTAAACCCTTGAAGCAAGTATCAGCTTTGTTTTCCCTCTTCATAGGGGTATTCTGACTTGCACATACTTTGATGTGATGCTTCTGAAATAAAACTTACACCACTCTCCCATATATAATTACTCTTGTCTGGATTATTTCCATCTTCTACACAGTTTAAACGCACTCCCTGGATTTTCAATAAGGACACAGGGAAGTGGGTAAGGATTACAAGTTTTGTACTGATTTTTCTCCTCAGTTGAGTTTCTAGTCTAAACACTATATGCAGTTTCCAATGGAGATCTATAAATCTCTTAAAATAAACTGTCAGAGGAAGGTCTATGAAAACTCCCCCTCTGTGGTGTTCTCTAACCCAATTAAAAATTCCTCGTTGATTGTGTTAAGTTTCAGAATACCACCAGTCTAAAAATACTATCATAAACAAACAGCAGTGGAGTCACAGATCATTAGCTAGAAATCAGTACAGAATATTTATCTAAGTGAACCAAGGTGAAATGGAATATAATTCCTTCACAGGAAAAAAATGTATCGTTTTTGTTGTGCTTTTTAAAGGATACAGTGCCTCAGGGCAGAACTGAAACTGCTAGAGTTTCTCTTATGCTCAGAATGTATGTCACAACAAAATATATTTAGTTTACCCATCACAAATATTTACTTAGCTGTGATGTAAAAACATGACTTGGGCTTTCATAAATTTCTGTTTCATTTGCCAGACAAGCTAAGACATCTCTCTCTGGTTTACTTTTCTAGTGTTTTTTTTTTTCTGAATCAAATGTCATTCCTGACAAATTACACGTGTTCTGATTACACATTCATGAACCACTCTATTAAGCTTTAATAACAGCTCTCACATTAAATGTTTACTATTATAAAGGTCTTACCTCAAAAATTTCAAAGCCATAGATGTCCAGCACCCCCATTACCTTCTTTCTCACTTTTGTTTGTGCCTTTAAAAAACATAAAACATTGAGTCAGTCACCTGTACATTTCATACTTGGGAATCAAGAAAACTAATGTATCCCATAAGTAGGCTGTCAAATTCTGTAAAATAAACTGTTAAGTATGGTTTCCCAAAACACACTTAGCATGACTATTTTCAAAAGCTTAAAAACAGAGCAGGCAGTAATTTGTTGGGCTGCAATACAGTTATTCACCTGTACCACATGTAACACTGTGCAACCATGAAAAATTAAATTGGCAAATACAGTTTTACAGTCCACTTTAAAGGATTTCTATTGATTTTTTTACAGGCACAAAACAACAATACCTTAATGCTCTCATTGATTCTGGTAACGAGCCAAGAAAACAGTCGGCTGTACAAATTCTTTGCCAGAGCATCACGGGCGTAATAAGCCTAAACAGAAGGAAGAAGAAAAGAGTTACAAATGCCAAACATCTTATGTTACTGCCATATCTTAAAGGTGCTATGATCAGAGTGAGAATGGCTCAGACAGCAGTGCCTCTGCCTAAGCAGGCACTGGAGCCAGACCAGGGGTGCCAGGACACTTTGGTAGCATCAACCCCTCTGCCTTCCCGGCCGCAGGCTGGCTGGAACAGCAGCTGCAGTCAGGGCCCTTTGACTCCCTTCCTCCTCATCCGGACATCCTCTAAAGACTCACATCCCCCCTCCTAATCCTAAGAAAAGGGACTTGAGCAGCTGCGGTTGGGGAAGCGACATTCTTGCTAGCCTGGGCTGATGAGGCACAGGTGGCAATCACACTGGCTCTGCAGCACTACAGAAAGATAAACTGGCAGCAAAAGTTGTTCAGCAGCCTGGGGCACACAACTCACATGAAATTACACGGCTTGCTCTAAGCAAAACCAGTCTGCCACAATGCTTTCAGCATGCATTTTGTGCGGAACCGTTTCATTTTTTCATTCTCTGCTACATTTGTTGATCCCTCTTCTTTTTGAGGTAATTCACACATAAAACCAAAGCATCCAGTATATGTAAACACTTAGAAACTGCTGAAGAAAAAACATGCTTACGCTAGCAATACACTTTATTCAGTACAGTCTATTGTAGTTTTTATTTGGGCAGTTATGGTTTAGTTATGTAGAATAAATTGCCCTTTAAACCGATTCTTTCCTTTAAAATCACCACCTCTGTTTACCTGAGCCACGTTTAGGGTTGTTGAAACTTTCTCTTGCTTGGCTTCAACCGTCCGGAAGCTGAAAGCTCTTTCCAGTACAGACTGGTCTATACCCGTCAACTCACAGATTTCTTTGAGTTCTAGCATGAAAAAGGGCAATGTAAATATAATGAATCCTTTATATCTTTGCTTTTTCTTCCCCAAAACCATAAGCTTTCAAGTAGTTCAGTATTTTCCCAAACCAGATTTTCTTCAACAGAGGTATCTCCCATCCAAACTCTCTCCCCTCTACCCTGTCAAGCAAAGTTTTTAAAAACATGCACAGCATGAGAAAACAGACTTATCTGTTTGAAAGCACTATTTGGTTATTTTTGTGAAGAAATTTCTCATCCATTTATCACAGACTGCTTTTCACGGTGAAAAACTTTCCAATGAAAATAAATGAACTTTCAAAATGTATAAACTGCCACAACATGACCAAATGAATATGATATTACAGACAGAAACACCTTACTACAAAAGAATTAAAAGCCTTCACCAACCAAGCAGTTATAGAAACACAGCACCATTTAACATTTCAGAAGAAAGTGTTAAAGAGGGAAAAAAGAAAACAATTTTTGGAATTTCAAACAGAGCATCTGAAATTGCACAGAATTCAACCCATGTTTACGTGTCAATTAAATTTTTTCCAAACCTGACCCAGCTGTAAGGATATTGCATGTCTACAGAAACTACATTACAGACAAATTAGTGGTTTTCCTCCCATCACTAATCTCATCTTACCATTTTTATCTTTGATTTTACTTTCATCTAAGCCATTCACACGAGATTCAGGCTTAAATTCAATGTTTCCCAATTTCAGAACGGCTGCCACCACTTCAAAAACAGACTGTGTTTCATGATCCATAAAACCAACAATCTGCATTGCATTCTGTAAAGGAGACAGATAAAATTACGAGATAAAAGAATCTACGTTTAAACAAATCATACTTGCAAAATTCAACATTTATCTGTATTAGCATAAACTAGAAATGTTTTGTGAACGCTTTTGCTACAAAAAAAACATGATATAATTACTACGCTCAGATAAGTAAGTAGGTTAAAGAAGATCTGGTAATTGAGCTGGCATGTCAGTCCAGTCTACTTCTGGGATTCATTCAGTTAATGGGTTTCTAAAATGCAGTACTTCTTTTTAGCCACCTAATTTAGTTTACAGCCCAACACAATTTTTCCGTCAAATGAACAGGTACTGCTGTCTTCTCAGTCCACTCTCTTGCTCTAAAAGCCAGTAACTTTTATAATCTAAATTTCCATACACTGGGTATCAGGGTCCTGTATTCTTCTTGTCCCAGACCGAGGGCGTAAGAACCCTGCATTAGCGCTGAGCCCTTTGTCGGTTTACATTCAATCCCCGTCACTTCTTACCCTAACGGTTCTGAAATTTGCAGCATCATCCACTCCATTCACTTTGGCAGAATCGAGGCCCAGGTAGTTGTATCTGCTGAAGTCCCGCTCCAGTTTGAGTTTGTCTGATAAATCAAATTAAAATGTACTTAGTAACAGGGTTCTTGTTAGTAGGTCTTTTATCCTAGAACCAGTATTGTCAAGAACTGTTGTTATTAGTGGGATTAAGTTTTCTTTAAGGAACTTTTCCTTAAAAGCCTTCTGAATTAGAATAGGCTTTCTTCTTTGTTTATAATACATCACAAAGCCAATTCTGACTCAGATATCCGGATAATACCAAATCATATATTTACTTCACCTATTACTATTGCCACTACCACCAATAATTTGAAAAATGAACCAATATTACATTTCCCACAAAAGAAGATGTGCATGGAACAGCATATTAAAGATGACTCATATCTGAAAATGGCACAAGAGCAACACTTACAGAGGAAGTCTTCTGAGGCACCAGACAGTATCTGATAGAAAATGTGAAAGTTTCTTTCACCTCTTGGCTGCTTAACAACACGAGACTTCTCTAGCAGATCTAAACAAACAAATAACATTTCACAGGGCAGGGAAAGATTGTTGGAGCAAAACACTTCAATATGAAAATAACCGCCCATCATTTTCTATTTCATTGCTTCATGTCATCATCAGTAAATTAGAAGATGATAAATGGTAGACACAAACCTTAGCACAATGTATCAAATTAGTACATATTTCTCAAATAAGTTATTTGAGCAAGCCGTAAACCCAGTACACTTCTAAATGCTACAGTCCATGAGCTGCAAAGAAAACTCAGGTCGGGGAGGCAATGTGCTCAAAAGACAATTGATTCACAGTACCACCACAAAATTAAGATCTGGTGAGAACAATTGTATGGGTGAAGTTTTGAAAGAACTGAACTGCTTAAAGGCTAAGCCCATGAAAGATGGGTAAATGAAAGGGGAAAGCCAAATAAAGGAATCTAAACTAAATAATCACGTAGCACTTTGTGATCCGCAGGTGCATCAGACCATGAAATAATTTGCAATGGGACTGACAGAAGCTCCATCATAAGGCATTTAAAGTGAAATGGAAAAGTGGCACTTTGAATCAGAGAACAGCCTCGGTTGGAAAAGACCTCTAAGATCACCAAATCCTACCATTAACTCAGTACTGCCAAGTCACCATGTCCCTCAGCACCACATCTACACGTCTCTTAAATACCTCCAGGGATGGGGACTCCACCACTGCCCTGGGCAGCCTGTGCCAGTGCTTGACAACCCTTTCAGTGAAGCAATTTTTCCTAATATCAAATCAAAACCTCCCCATGCATAACTTCAGGCCAGTACCCTGCACTGCGTGAGTAGTTTGAGAAGCAGATTGCTGTGTTCACTGTCATTAGTGACAGGCACATTTCTAAGCCTTACCAATAAGCGTAGGAATCCGGGCAGACAGCCGAAGTGGACTGACTTGTAACACACTGCAACTCTCCATCATATCGATTATGAAGGTGACAATACAAAAGTTGTTCAGCCTGTCCTGCACTGAAAGGCTGTGGGCCCCAGTGCACTGTGAGAGGGATGCCATAAGAGAACCTCTGGACAGGTATCAGTGCCACTGGCTGCTTTTGTTAAAAAAAGAAATTTTTCCTTCTTTTCTCAGTGGTTCCTAAGGGTTCCATACCAGACAGCAAACCCACAGTTCCCTGTAGGCACTTAAGCCACACAGTCAGTTACATGAAGCCAGAGACATTCAGCACTGCACTCCAAGTACACAGCAAAGGAGTTCCCCATGCCCCTGACACCACTTACCCACCACAGCTTGCCCTGACTGGGGTTCAGTTCTCTCTAAGCTGCACCCATGCAAGATGAAAGCCCCAAAAGGGAAATTACCACAGCTTGGATGTCATCCTTCAGCAGAGCTGCCACAAAGTCGAGATCAAGCTTTCACAAAGGTACAACACAGGGAACACCAATCCATTTAAGGACATGTGCCGTTGCTAAACACTTCCCCTGCCTGGCGTCTATAATATCTGACATGTATTCTGTTCTACCTTTCCTCATGTTTTCATTTCTGCTGAAACTGAGCCTGTTTACTCTTAGCAATCCAGAAAGCTAGAGGAGGTGCTCAGTGCAGCCCTCCAGCCCTGCCACAGAGGAGCAGCTGGGGAGCCTCTGCACCAGGCTGCAGCCTCCAGGCTGCATTGGCTTCCTGGCATGCTAGGACTTAGCTCGAGAGGGAGCATCTGCCCTGCGGTTTGCTCCATGAACGGAGGAGCAAGGAGGCGTGCAACAGAGTGTATTCCTATTTACACTAGCTACAAGCAGCATGTTGTGTCTTTGCTGCCTGCTGTATTACCTAAGCTTACAGTCCTTCTCCTGGAATAGGAACCAGAGACCAAACTTCAACCCACAAAATTACACAAGGCTTAGGAGGCTCCCCAAATAAACTACAGCAAGACAGATTCAAAAATTAATTTCTGCTCTAATAGTTAGCCAGTGACAACAATGATACAATTCCAACAGTATTATTAATCTTCTGGTTGGCTCATAGTAGAACAAGTTTCAGATATTTTGCAAACCAGCTGAACTATGTTATTCCATAAACATGCAATTGCCTGAGAAAAGAAGGGTAACCAGCACAGCAGGTGACAGTGAACAGCGCTCCCAACGACCAGAGCATCTGACTGTAGGAAGAATACCTCTTCACTGTCAAATGTGTCGTGTGACAACTTCAGAGCTTTAGCCTTGTTTGAATAGACACTTATGTTTTTATAACACAATAGCCCTACGGTCCCTTTCCTTCCAAAGATGGCCCTGTTTCAGCATCTGGAAGTTTTACGCATCCTGATGATAAATTATAGCCAAGATACAAACAAGTACCAAAACAGACAAGTATCACTCAAACAAGTGACTGTCACATATTGCAAGCAGCTCATCTTTACATTAGGATGGGGCAGCTTACAGATCTCCACTTTTGCTTTTTCCATTTCATTGACATCTGATGGCTGAGGCTACGTCGGAAGGCATAGATCACAAGGTGTAGTTCTCACCAGCAGCCTAGTGTGCAACCTCTCTACCTCTGACTTCACCTAAGGTTGGGGCTCCCCTCCTTGAGCTGTGGTTCAAACTTGAAGTCATCCTAGTTAGTTAGCCTAACTATCAGATACCTGATCCTCTCTAGTTTTTAATTTATACCTGAAAGGGAGAGGCTGGTCTGCCACCCAAGTGTTAATACTAGGGCCGAGAAAGGCATGGTGAGCGCCAGGCAGCTCAGAGTCACACTGGCTATTAAAGATTCCCAAATGAAATGTTGGAACGGATCACAGCCAAATTTAATCTCAAAGAAATAAACAACTTCAGCTCCCGCGGTGGCTACACACACTTCAGGAAATGGCTGTATTTTCAAAGGATGTTGAAGCAATGGAGTTTATGAAGTCGTTTGGCTTTGGGTTTAAAAATACTCTGTATATAAATTTACTCAAATGATGTCATAAAAGCTTAGCTACATATCCTGACAAAATATTATATGTAACCCTTCTTCTAATAACATGCATGCCTTCATCAGATTTAACAGTGTCTTGAGCATATATCAAATGACTAACGTTAGAAGGATAACTGCCTTGGATTTTTCACTGCAGTTTATCTTATATATATATTTTTAGAAGCAAGGAGGTTAGCTAATTAACAGTCAGCTTTCCAAAGTCCCAATATTCCATAATGTTAGCCTTCATAACTGAGGAAAAAGGCTCCAGAAAGCAGTTTCTGACAGATAATCAGGTATTTACCTTAACAAAGCAGCTGTTACCAATTCTTTTTAAATCAGTATTAATTTTCCGCCTTCCCCCCACCCCCCCCTTTACATTCACATGCAGACTGAATTCACACTGGTAGAAAAGATCCAGACCATCTGCCTTACTCTTAGGAAGCTTCTTCCCTTTGTTTCCCCCGATTAGCATTTTTATAAATCAACCAAATATATTTTCTTTAAAGCAACTGCTGCACAACCAGTAACTTTTGTGGTCTCACATGATTACAGATTCTGTGGATCAAACAGTCAAAAGAGAAGACACAAAGATGCACATCAGATTTCTCTATGCATTTTCCTGGCAATTCTTTTTAAAGTAGCATGTGTGGACAGATGGACATATGAAAACACACACAAGCAAAAATCCCAAAAGTCTATACATACTACATTTTGTTATATATTCTAAATAAATTAAGTATCGGGGTTATACAGAATTATCTAGAGAGAACATATAGAACTATTTATGGATTAGGTATTCTTTCTGCATTAGCTAACCACGCTTCTGCTTGAAGTGAAACTTTTAACATGTCGTGTATATCAAAGTAACTAAAAATTCAATTGTTTTGGAAAGATCCACCCTGGAAACACTTCTTAAATCATTTTGTTTGAATATCCATTGATTCAGAGGATTCAAAATCCAACTACATCCCTCAGGTCCTGAAGACTACTTGTTATTCCTAGATAACACTTGTTTAAATGCAAGAGATCTGTGCAAGCATTCTGCTAAACCATTCAACTGAAGTCAACTTAAAAACAAAAATGATGCTGAATACTTCTGTAAACTCTAATGTACAAATTTACATGTTTTGGTTACTTGACCCATGAACTTGACTAATGCAGAAAATATTAAGGTATTTCTCTAAATATACTAGAAATTGAATCAACATTCAAGAAAAGAATAAGTAAACATTACAAACAAAAAGCAACCCTACCTTGGTACATTCTGAATAATCCAGGGAAAGTTTATTTTAGGCATAGTCTCTTCAGCCAGCCATGACCAAGGACCTTTTTAGCTATTCAACCAAAGTTAACAGAACATTTGCTAGTCACGGAAGCTTCTCTCTACACCCACACTATGTTAAATTATGTTGTCTGTTATGCTACCTTGATTCTTCAACTGCCATCAAAAAACCTCACTGACGAAAAAGAAAACAGAGTAGTGGTTTCTCGGGAACTTTTTCCCAGTATTCTCACCAAGTTTACAATAATTGTATTAAACAAAAACTACCACTTAGGCAATATGTGCAGTGAAAATACAACTGCACAATTTTAAGAGTGTTAAATCCTGACTGCTCAAGTGATAAATGATGTTTAAAAATGAGCTAATCAGAATGTTTAGTATTGTTTGTTGGGGTTTTTTTGTTTTGTTTTGCTTTGGGTTTTTTTTTAACACTTCCCAATTTAAGCAAGGCAATTGCCTAAATGGTGACAACTGTGCTAACTGAAACACCAAGAAAGATGTTGGAACAAGATTAAAAAAAAAAACAAACACGAGACATCAACAAGAATGAGTATCTCTTTCCATAACGTCTAATTGTAAAATGCGTGTAACGTTTCCCTGAGAAAAGGAGATTACTAACAGCAATCACATAACTAAAATCAACAGCCCAAATTGTTGATTTCTCAGTAAGTGGGTAATTACTTTTTTCTTTTAAAATGAATAAACAAGTTGTAAAGTTACTGCTATCACTTTGGTAACTTAAAAAAGTTGTTGCTTTAGACAAACATCAGAGGTTTCTTTCATGTTGTTGTTGGAAAAGATAGGAACACAGGGCCTTTTCTTAATCACTTGTTATTTGGACTTTAAGTACACTGTGCCAGTTAAAAATGGCTTTTCAAAAGCAGGCCTTACATATGCTGTACTTCACCTGCGCCACTGTTGTCTTCTAGTTAATCATTAAATCACCATAGTGCTTAGGCAGATTAGGAAAGATCACCTAAAGCTAAAGATCTAGCTATCTTTCAGCAGGAAATCCCAAGTGAAACATGAAGCTTTAAGACATAAAACACTCTGGGAAAGATATTGTAAGATCCCTGCTTTTGAAAAGGTCTAAACAACTGTAAGTGTGAAGCATTTTGGATTGTACCATGCAAAACTATTTCAACCATAAAATTTAGTTTACACAAAACCAGTCATAAAACTAACGAACCAAGTGTGCTCACAAACATCTCCTGAAGCACAAAATAGATGCAGCATCTGTGGGCAGTCATATTCAAGATCTGTACAAGCTATGGCAATTAGCACCTATTACTTTGAAAAACATACTAATTTTTACATAAAATACATATTATTCTGTAATTACAGAAGAACAGTAGTTTCTTTTCTACGTTTCTCCTGCTCCTACCCCCACTACACCATGGTAGATATAATAAATGGAAAATTTAAGAATAGTATTGATGGTTTCTGTAGTTTATTTCCACAACATTACACCCAGGTGAAAGGACATTACCCAACACTCTGACCAACTTTCCTCACAAGTGCTCTGGAAAAAAACCTCTGAGCACATAAGCAGTGACAAGAGTGTTCACTGCAACAGCAGCAACCACAAACACCCTGCAGGAGGACAGAAAGAGCCGATACAATTCAGTGAGAGAACCTGTAAATTAAATTTACCTGCTTGTAAATGCAGTGTAGCACAGCAGCATACCTTTAAGGAGGGACTGGTGTTTGTTACAACACAGTGATGGGATATCTGCAGTCACAGGTGGCCAACCCAGCAAGGGTTTAGTGTTCAGGAGAGCTCATGGGCTTCCAAACAAACAGGTCAGCCCGTGAGTGGATGGGCTGGTTGTTAGCTAGCACTAGGGCTGTGTGCCTCACCTTACATGGATTCCAGCTTCTCTCACCCATCAGGAAAACAAGCTGGGACCTTCACAGGAACCTAACAAAAAGGGAGGACTCCAACGCCTCAGGCTTACTACATACCTCAGCTTACTCGGTCCTCCTTCACCCTCCTGCTCCCTCCACACCTCAGTTGTTGCCAGCACAGGGTCAAACAAGTATAACACACACTACCTGAAATCATTTTCTTTAGTAGTCTAAGGGGAAAAAAATCCTGACAGAAGTAATACACTTAAATTCGAGATGAACATGACTTATGCAATCTTTTTCACTCTCAGTTTCTTTTTATGACTATACATCATGATATAGCAATGTGTCAAATGCCTTACAAATCAGTGCACTCAGAAGCTCCGAGAAGCCATGTGATGTACAAGTAATGAGTCTATACGTATTTTACGCTGTTCAAACATAAAATTATCTTCAGTTTGGGAACACATCAGTTCTGACTTAATAGATGTTACAAACTTCTTCCATTACAATCCCTTCCATTTTATTATTCCCATTCTAATTTTACTCAAAAGATTTACCCTTCCATTGACGTCACATTAAACATTCCAGAACCATCAGCTCCTGCTAAAGGCAATGGACTTTTCCATTCACTTCCGAACTGGACATGACAGACAGGCAGCATGTATTGTTATGATAATTCTACCCTCCAGCTCCATTCCCTGAAAGGTTCACTTAACCCTTGTCATTAAGAAGTAAGAGCTCATTGAAGGGCACCAGGAGAATGGCCCAAGGGAAGGTCACAATAGCATCAGGGGTCCGGGACGGACTGACTAGCCTTTCACAGAGCTTCACAGCATTTCAGAGTAGGCCAGACTAGACCCTAGACCGTTTCAAACAAGACCTTTTAGCTTAACGGGTCTTATCTTTACCAGTTCAATAAAAATAGTAGTTTATTTTCATTACCTTTCTTGCCATCAAAATAAAGTACATGTTCACCATGTCTGCTTCCAGCCACTCACAGTATGAAATACAGCTTGGTGATACAGGCTGTGATCCAAAAAGCCCACTCACTCATTGGTGTTTGGTCAATCAAGCTCATCAGATACAACTATTAAAGCTTAATAAAAATATTATGATATCATCTTCACATCATGTTAACACTGAACCAACAGATGGTCAGAGAACAAAGAATATTTATGAACAAACTAACTACACTTTCCCTTTTAAGGACAGGAAACTTGAGCATTACTCGACTTCCTACTTGATGATTTAAGATGACAAATCCTAAATTTGACTAAAACTGGAGTAAATTATAAGTGGAGTAAAAGAATTTAAGCCCTTGATACCTCTAGAATGGTGATACCTCACAACAGAAACATTTCTCACCCAAAAAACCACAATGCTACAGATGTGTGGAAAAACCTAAGACAGGAACTGCACAGAATTCAAACCTGATTTTTAAAGAGATAGATGGACTACCAAACTTTGTGAGCATTATATCAAAGATGGGACATATTAACATGCAGCTACAGGAACTCAGGATTCAGCTGTGACATACCCTGTCAGTATGGGCTGTTTCATAGTTCAACAAGTAACATCTTCTCCACAACAAGGCTTACACATAAGGTCTTTATTATTAAATTTATATTCATCATCTTGCTATTAGATATTTATTAAATGTGAGAAGATAGAGAGAATGACGAAGATAGGCATCCTTTAGAAAGATCTAAAAATATGTCTGCCCTCAATTATACATGTCATCACATCATTATAATTGCATGTAATGCTACAATTATGACATGCAAAGATTTATAAGGCAGATAAACAATAGAGTAACTATTTCACTTGTCTTTTGATATGACAAAATATTTTAATTGGATGATTCAGCATAGTACTTTCAAAGACAAACTGTTGAATGTCCACTCTGCCAAGAAGAGTTCATTTTTATGCATCTGTTTTGAATGTGAAATAAAAAGAAACAAACAACACAGCTAGCCTGGTAGAACCTCTTTGTACACATTTCATTATTGATGAATACACTGAGGATGTTTGGTCTTTAATTTCACTGACTGCCAAATGTCAAAGTTAACAGATATCTGTACACACTTAAACAGTGACTGCTTTGAGTTTCAAAATCTACTCTGACACAAAAATCATGCTCTTTCAAGCACAGGTTCAAAAGGTGACTTGGTCCAGAAAAAATGTTTGACTTGTGACAAAAAAATCAAAATCTATATTTGTGCATAAAATTCTTCACAGTCTTTTAAAATGTTTATATTATATACAGAGAGTTCAGTTCACCTTGGACGATTCTCATTATTTCACAACCAGTACAATGGCAATGGAGTCAAAAGTCAGTCTAGAAACAGCAATGAATTTGGCTGACTGGGAAGAGAGGTCAAGAGTAGGTCAGTGACACCTAGTATAGTCACTCACTGCCCTCCTCTAGCCCTTTTCAAAAATAAGAAAACCAAACAAACACAGCTTTATATAGCACAGAAGAGCAATTTCTTTTAAAAGCTGCATTTAAACTCTCGAAAGAAAAGCAAGTCAAAGTGTCCTGAGCTGGCACTCAGTTCCCAGCCTCTTTCTTCCCCAGCAGCCAGCTGTTTAAAATTTCTGAATTGTTACAGATTTCATAGCAGCATCCTCGTGTCACATAACAAAATCTGAGGCCAACTTTCCCTCACAGAATCACAGAGTGGCAGGGGTTGGAAGGGACTTCTGAAGATCATCCAGTCCAACCCCCCTGCTAGAGCAGGATCCTAGAGTAGATCCCACAGGAACACGTCCAGACGGGTTTAAATGTCTCCAGAGATGGAGACTCCACAGCCTCTCTGGGCAGCCTGTGCCAGTGCTCAGTCACCCTCACAGTAAAGAAGTGTTCTCTTATGTTAAGACTGAACCTTTTCAGCACCAAAACAAAAAAATTACAAAGCAGAATTTATCACACAATGGAAAGAGATTCGATCAGACAAATGCAGCTGAACTTTTCAATAATTTAATCATCTTTCATTTTGAATATTTTAATTTTTTAATATGCTGATACCAAGAGTAATACTCACAGTTGCTTATAACTCCTCCAAGTGGGTCACCCTTGAAATCAAACTCAATATCCATGTATTTTCCCTGTGAAAGCAACATAGTTTAAGACTGTAAGTTCTGTTTAAGAAAAACTGCTTAAGACATTTTTTAAGAAGTTAGTTGGTCATTTTTACAGGCTAAAAGAGCAATCTGGCAATCTCTGTACACTCTGACAAATTCTGTAAAACAGAAAATGATTCAAAGCTTCTAATACAATTGCATTATCTCAGCCAGAGATTTTCATGAGAACAGCTTTAATGAGGTTTGTAATGCAACCCAGTAACTTGCTTCACAAAGTTCTATGAAGAAAAAGCACGTTATACAAACTTTCACCAGAATGCCCAGAACGCCAAACAATACTTATGGGCATGTAGGTATTACCATGTTAATAGAAGAATGCAGGAAGACTTCTTTTCTCGGTGTAAAATCACCTCAGAGCCTGAACCAAGGGAGGTGAAGGACAGCCACTCAGTTTGGCTTTACTGACCGGCTGGCAACGATTGCTGTTAGTCATCACAGGGTGGCTGTCCCTAAGCGTGTGCCTGCCTTGTAAAAGTGATGGATTTTTCCCACTGAACTCTTTGCCTCATAACTCAGGAGACCAGAGGCAACAATTAACGGACTGTCACCGCAAAAGTGATTTCATTTTTAGCTGTATTGGCACAGTGTGTTTCTTTGACTTCTGTTTGACTTTTCCACATCTCAGAAGATCACCCTGGCCTTTGCATCATTTTAATTCATATGACAAGTGTTTAATGTAGTAAGAGCTACGTTTAACAGTGACAAAATGGATAGTCCCACACTGTGTAGGAAAGGCAAAAGCAGCGCAGCTTACATTGGCAAGGAAGTTTAGAAAGATAAAACTGGTAGTAATTCAAACAAATTCCACAAACCATGCACAAAAATTATCTCACCACCCTCTGGTCCTTACTTAACAGAGAACAAAACCAATCTATTGAAAAGAGAAGTCTTGTGTTTATACTTCCTTATTCAACTGGATTTAGGAAGAGTTTTCTTTTTTTTCCTTTCTCTTTTGATTTTAATTATAGAACATAGAAAACAAGCACTTTACGTTTACTCCCTCAGAGATATTTTCTAATTTACTGGGTATTTTGTCAAGATTGGCTTGACTCTATTTAAACTCTATTATTCTCCTTGCTGGCATCTGAGGCAGGCTAGACAGGACAGTACTTGTACTTTCTTGTTTGAAGTCAATTCTGAGCAGATTCAAATTTCTGAGATAAAGAATTAAATCAGATAATTAAATTTTTATTTCCCAAGGACTGAGCCAGCGGGATGTTTCCAAAAGTATTTTTAGCTTTGTGTTTATAAGCAAGGACTTGAAAGGCAAAATAGTAGTTGGATGCACTTTGTCCTGGAAAGATTTCTGTTTGCAAATGGCACCTCTTCTCCTCTTTGCTGTCTCCTCCTCCTTTCTGTGGTACATCTTCTCTGACAGTTGCATTTTTTCAACCCTTTCTATTAAAAAAATATTTTTTCTACAGTGCCTCAAATTTTGGCCCTGACCTTGAGATGAAGACCCTTTGCTCTGTTCATAAGCAGGGGCAATGGCAGCTGCAGGAGGAGCGTTCACAGACATGTGGAACAGTATCATCAGCCCTTGAGAGTAAGAAGGGAAGAGGAGAGAAGCCTCCCATGTGGCAAAAAAGCTGCTCTCCAGTGTCGCAATACCCCAGGCTTTTATCCATTTGCTTTTACTTGCAGTACACCATTTTCCCAGAGTATTAATTCGTCTTCTGTTGTCTACTTTACACATCTCACAATGTTACTCTTCGGCACACAAGTGAGCAAATTACAAAGTTGTAATCAGTCTTCTGATTTTAGCAAGAGAAACTACGATGAGTATTCACACTTCTGAATCTCCCAGCTCTAGCTTCAACCTTTTTGTTTGGTTTCTTTTGGCCAATTATCAATTCCTATAATTTCACAGTCAGCATTCAGGCTTTTTTAGCATGAAACAATCAGTTGATTACAAAGAATATAAGCAAAAAAGTAACATTATAAATGTTTCTATTAAAAGTAAACACAGTTTGAAACATTGGAAAAAGAAATGAGAACCTGAAGTAGCAATTTTAGCCAAAAAAAAAAAATGTGTACATATGGATGGAAAACAAGATCATGCAGAAAGATTGACTTGCTATGCAGAGCAGTTGCTAGGCACATGGTCGCAGACATTAAAGCCACCAGTGCCAGAAACTTAAAGAATCCAGCTGTGCTGTAATTATGTTTTCATCCAGTCACAGACTATGACATGTGACATTCTAATTTTTATTATTTTTTTAATTTTTTTTTTAGCCTCTACTTTGATTCTCAATAGAACTCTGTGTCCACATCAGAAACCAACAAGATTTCTGACAAGGAGGTGAAACATCTTTTAAAAAGAGGGGTGACTGCTAAAAATGCACTAATAACACATTAGGGAAGGAGACCATGCTTGAATGTACAATATGAAATACTGACTGCTGCTGAAGGTGTTTGTCTTCTCTGAACATCACGGTCCTCAGACAACTACAAGAAAGTTCTTTCTCCAAATTATTCATTCCCTCATTACAGATGCCTTGATGGCTGGCACAAGGTAAAACAGAAAGCGCCAACAACGTAACATGCTCTCCTAAAAGGAATTCAAATTCAGCCTTGAAGAAAATACTTACAAATCTAGAGGAGTTGTCATTCCTCACAGTTTTGGCATTTCCAAAAGCTGGAGAAAGAGAAAAACAAATATGACAACCAAATCTATCAGTAAAAAAATATTTAAATGCTAAAATATCTCTTACTGTTTATCTATTTAAAAGAATTTTAGACTTCTGAGAAAAAATACCTGGTTCATTGTATGGGTATCAGTCACTGGGGTTAGACAGAGTGCAACAGAAAAGATCACAAATGAGAAAACACCTACGGAAGTCCAGAGAGTTTTGTCTCAACACTTCCTTTGTTTAAAAAAGTGAAAGAAAAACATACAAGGGGAAATGGTTGGAAGACAAAACTGCATCTGGATTGAGCATATATCCTTGGGGTTTGAATCATCCAATTTAAAATTTTATTACCCAAAAAACTTCTTTCTCTTCAATTCAGGGAAAGAAATGAATGAGTTCCCAGAACTGAAGGTGATAAAAGATGAAGGCCAGAACTGAGGAAATGACAGAAAGACACTTAAAAATTGTTTACATGGGACAGTTTAATCAATGATTTATTTATGCTATTTCAACACATTTATCCTAGCTTAAGCTGAATATTCATCAGCTGAAATAAGTCTAATTTACAACAAGTTTAACACACGCTCTTCAGCTTGACCTAAACTAGCTTTTTGAATAGTTTGGGTTTAATTTCTTGAGCTCAACTTAGAATTCTGACATTGAAAACTCTCTGAGAAAAGCCTTCCCAGAGCCACGTTCAGATGGGCAGGCACCAGCTTAGAACATACACAGGATAAGAACTCAGACTGGAGGACAATTCAAGCTCTAAACATCACACATCATCAAAGCACATCAAACCAACCAGGAGTGTCCCATACATTATTAAGTATAACACTCCTACTCCAACAGGAGTCTTTATTTATCCCAGTGTTTATTTATATAGCATATGTATTTTCAAAGACCAAGTCAAGTCAATGTTTTTTGGACAGAAGTAAATACATGCTTTTAGGCTTCGACAAACTTGTATGAGTGGACTTATTCTTGATCAAAGAACTGAAGCCAAAAGGCAAAGTTTGTTGCTCCTGAAGGCCAAGGATAAGTGAAAGAATTGTTTTTAAAATCTTTATGCCCTGCAATAGATCATCTTTTCAACAACCAAATCTCTGGGCTGCATTTTCTTAAACACAGTGCTGAACAGTAGAGTCATTTATAACTGCACAGCATCAAGCACAAAAGTTCCATTATAAAGCATGAGACGCATTCCACAGTTTTCCCTTAAGTTCATTGTTTCTAAGTTAATTTACAGTAGCGACTGTAGTTAAAAAAAAAAAATTCCCATAAGATAAATTATGCATATGTAACATTTATGTCATTTACTTTCACTGCAGCTTGACAGAAATAGAGCTACATAACCAAAGAAAAACAAATCTAACCACAAATGCTTAATTTTTGTCTAAAATGTATATAAGCAGCCAGGCCTGCTCAGTGGCCTGGTGGAATAATCCAGTGTCCTACCTTCCACAAAGCTAAATAGGCAGTTACCACCACACCAAGTAGGACAAATAATACCTTAAAATGATAAGACGCTCTTCTGCAAACTTACTCTATTCCTCTTGCTTTAAAACAGACCACTGCAACTCCCCCATTCAGCTTTAAGTGGAACATATCTGATCAAAGAATGGTTTATCCAACATTTTTATTATTCTTGAATTTTAACATTTCATCCTTTCTTTATAAGTCTTTGATTACAATTTTTGGGTTGTGTACAATCAATTACTACATTTTACCCATCCAGTTCACCACTGCTCTCAGCCCACTTTTGCATTCCCTTGCCTTTTTTTTACTTTTACCCCCATTCTCAGTTGTGTAATACATAGTGTGCTTACTCCCTATAGATTCCAAATCCTCATATTTACGTAGAGATAGCTAGGCAATAAATAAAATGTTGACACTCAACAGCCTTCCAAACACCACACATCAGCTGGCCATAAAGCAAAATTACTGTACATCAGTCATGAGAATTTGTCTCAGCACCACAATAGGTTAGAGAACTGTGGGAAAGACCGAGCCAGGAATCAACACAATAGACCTAAGTAAGTCAGTGCTAACTGAGGCACTTCTGAAGGCAATTATTAGACAATGGGACGAAACTGCAAGCTTTGAGGATCATATATCCTACCTCCAGGAAAAATTAAGATCCTGTTTCTGGCAGCCAACATCTTTAAATTAAAATGACTAATTAAAAAAGAAAAAGCCTTTCATGGGAGAGCAGGAAAGGCAGTTGTCAGGAAGATGGGCCAACACAATCATCAGACCCAGGGAACAATAAGTCTCAGGGAACAACAGGCATGCATATGGATTGGCTTAGTTTTTTCTAAGATGCATTTCTTCACTTTTTTTTTTCCTAAAAGAAAAATAATGCTTTACAGAGGTTGTTTGTTTACTAGAGACCATAATAATATAATTTGGAAGGAAATGAATCAGAGGGACTAAACTAAAGTTAAGTCTTTTGATACAGCCAAGCATTACTAAGGCAGGGTTAAGAAAGGGTACGCCCTCAGAGAGCAGCAGGAGGAGTCTGGGAAATATGACCTAACTTCCTAAGCTCTTGCTTCATCAGGGAAATAGTTTTCTTCTCATAGAATCACAGAATCATTTAGGTTGAAAAAGGCCTTTTAAGATCATCAAGTCCAACCATAAACCTAACACTGCCAAGTCCACCACTAAACCACGTCCCTAAGCTCCACACTGATATGTTTTTTAAATACCTCCAGGGATGGGGACTCCACCACCACTGCCCTGGGCAGCCTGTGCCAGTGCTGGGGAACCCTTCCAGTGAGGAAATTTTTCCTAATATCCAGTCTAAACCTCCCCTGGCACAACTTGAGGCCATTACCCCTTGTCCTATCACTCTTTACGTGGGAGAAGAGACTGACCCCTGCCTCGCTACACCCTCCTTTCAGGTAATTGTAGAGAGCAATGAGGTCTCCCCTCAGCCTCCTCCAAACTAAACACCCCTAGTTCCCTCAGCCGCTCCTCATCAGACTTGTGCTCCAGACCCTTCCCCAGCTTCATTGTCCTTCTCTGGACATGCTCCAGCAGCTCAGTGTTGTTCTTGTAGTGGGGGACCCAAAACTGAACACAGTACTCAAGGTGTGGCCTCACCAGTACTGAGTACAGGGGGACAACCACCTCCCTACTCCTGCTGGTCACACCATTTCTGATACAGGCCAGGATGCCGTTGACTTTTTTGCCACCTGGGCACACTGCTGGCTCATCTTTAGCTGGCTGTCGACCATCACCCCCAGGTCCTTTTCCGCCGGGCAGCTTTCCAAGCCTGTAGCATTGCATGGGGCTGTTGTGACCCAAGTGCAGGACCCGACATGTGGCCTTGTTGAACCTCACACACTTGGCCTCAGCCCATGGTTCCAGCCTATCCAGGTCCCTCTGCAGAGCCTCCCTACCCTCAGACAGATCAACACTCCCACCCAACTTGGTGTCACCTGCAAACTTACTGAGTGTACACTTGATCACCTCATCCAGGTCACTGATAAATATATTAAAGAGAAGTGGCCCCAAAACTGAACCCTGGGGAGCACCACTCGTGACCGGCCACCAACTGGATTTAACTCTGTTCACCACAACTCTGGGCCTGGCCAGCCAGCCAGTTTTTTTACCCAGCAAAGCGTGTGCCCATCCAAGCCACGAGCAGCCAGTTTGGCCAGGAGAATGCTGTGGGAAACGGTGTCAAAGGCCTTACTAAAGTCTAGGTAGATGACATCCACAGTCTTCCCCTCATCAACTAAGGGGAACATTGTCATTGTCACAGAATTGTAAGATTCTGTGACAATGAGAACATTGTCACAGAAGGAGATCAGGTTAGTCAAGAGGGACCTGCCTTTCATAAACCCAGGCTGGCTGGGCGTGATCGCCTGGTTGTTCTGTATGTGCTATGTGATGGCAGTCAAGATGATCTGCTCCATAACCTTCCCTGGCACTGAGGTCAGACTGACAGGCCTGTAATTCCCTGGATTCTCAAAAAAACCTCTCTGCGACTGAATAAAATCTTGTAGCTGTCTTTACAGAAAGCATCTCCTGTGGTTTTGGACACCAAACAAAAACAACAGACACAGTTGTCCAAACCAGCTGAGCAGGAAAGCTGATACACACAGAGGTAATACACTCATGCACGGTGTAATAGTTTCTTACCTTCAAGAACTGGATTTGATTGCAAAAGCTGTTCTTTCACTTGATTAACCTCTGCCCCTTTTCCACACACAGCAGCTACATATGACATGACAAGTTTGCTTGCCTCTGTGAAGGGACAGCAAAATAAAACGGTGATAAGTACTGGCAAACAGGCCATAAAATGATTTGCAGGTTTGATCTCCGTCACACATTCACCATGCCAGACAGGAACTGTAAGCACATTTCATTTCAGTTTTCTGCTACATTGTTGTACCATCTGGAAACGAGGAAGGAGCATATCCTGCTATGAGACCTGTGCCATTACATCAGCAGCCCTATTGACTTAAATACCTACAGCACTCCCAAGCTAGACAAGCCACCAGTGGATATGGCACATTAACCACTGCTTCTTCATTTATCCTCACTAAGAGGCATTCAGCAAGGAAAGAACATCATCCCTTGATGACATGTTGGAAATCTTTTAATCTAGCCTGAAAAAAATAGGCCCAAGCAGTTTCAAGACACAAAATTCAATCAGTTTATATCAGCAGATACACAGTAACACGTCTGTAAATGTACAACACCAACTGTAAAGTATGCTACAAGTAAATGAATAACTGCAATTCAACATCACATAACATTATGCAGTCTGTTTAAAAGTCTGACGAATAAAGCGAAGCATTCATTTAAACAGTGAAATTAATTTGAAGGTACATTTTTAACAAAGTCTGGAACAATTTCTGGGCTCATATGGGTGTCAATCACCCATATACAGACCCAAACAAATATTAAATAATCCATCCAATGCATATGGTTTTGCTGGTCAGTACAAAGAGCAGCTGAAAGAGGATTCTGTGTACAAACAGAATCTGTGATGTTTAGCATGATGCGAGACAGTGAAATTTGAGGCAATATCTGCTGATATACAATGTAATTACTAACAGCTGGAGTTCCTATCAACACAGTAGTTATTAAAAAAATCCCATTACTTGCTCTTCAGAGATCTGTTACAAATGTAAGTGTTTAATTTCAGGAAAGAACTGACAAACAAGATTCTTTCCTATTTAATCAAATTTGTTTGCTAATATTAAATTACTATCCCATATTGAAGAGAAAACTGAGCAAACCTGCAACACAGGAAGCAAACGAGTAAGAACTATCTGTGTGTCCATAAGGCCTCCCATCTCCTTTAATGGCACCTCGAACCCAGCTCTCATTTTTAAGAATCTGTTCCCTTCAGAGCTTGGCATTACCAGATTATTTGATTTGAAATATTTCCTAAACCTGTTAACATCTTTAAGTAGAGCTACTCAGTCACTGAGATAAGAAAGCACTGAAGCAGCAAATAAGGTATTATAAAATGATATGCATTAAGACAACACACACTGACTTCAAGACAGGCTTTGAACATCACTGAAAGAAAATAAAGGCCCTTTCTTTTAATAGGAAACTCCTTGGTCCAATAAAGACACTAGGAAGGGAATCATCACCTTAACATCTAAAAACATTTAAAAACACCACTCATTCTGGTAAGGTACCATGTTTTCTTGCACAATGTTACTATTAATTAGCAATATAAACATGAAGTGACACAAGAACAAAATTGGAAGTAAATAAAAAAACCCAGCTGATGACAGTTCAGTTTCAATTCTTCCAGCCCAAACATATCAAATGTTCTGGCTACCAAAAATCTAAACCAGAGCTATACAGGATCTGTACTAACAAGTTTGTTTACTCAACTCCAGGAACTTTCTCCCCTGTCCTTCTCGGTTTTTTGTTTGTTTGGGTTTTTTTGTTGTTGGGTTGGGTTTTTTTGGTTGGGTTTTTTTGCAATGGAAACTTGACTTCTCAGCCAATAGCACCATTTCAGCAACAGTAGTTACCTCGAACGTGAGAGAGAGAATATCACAGATTCTGAGTCGATTATTGAATTGGATTTGAAGCCCTATATTATTATGTGCTTACCTTTATAATGGACTAATTCATATTATGTCCCATATGGCTATGAAAATTACAAAACAGTCAAAAACCTCTGTACAGAATATTATATCATAGAATCATAGAATGGTTTAGTTCAGAAACTCAAATCACCACCACACCTTTAAACTGAATAAAAAGTGAACCTCAGTTGTATGAGGTGCTTGATAATTCACAGTTCCTGAGGAAATCAAGACATTAAACAATACCAGTACAGGGCTCTTTTCTAAAGTTTGAACTCCTAGACAGAATGCATCAGAATCACATTAATAAGAACTTGATTATTTTAACATATACTTCCACAGAACACACGTTTTCATGTTCTTGAACTGAAAAAAAAAGATTCTATTACAAGATTTCAAGACCTCTCAATTGGATGCCACTAATGAGCCAAGGAAAACAAAGATGAAAGCTACACTTGATTTTTACCATTGCAGTTTAAAAATTAGCAGTCATTTTCAGGGCAATTTCAGCTTTGCCTGAGAAACAGGGTGTTCTGGTACACAAGCCAATCTTAGAATTGCAGCTGAGCACAGCATGTGAACGACTGATGAAATTTCCAAAGTAATCAGCTACTGTTGTTTTTTTTTCCTTGGATAAACGGCGTAATCCAGTTTAAATGTATATAGTTATCAAAAGACATGCAAAAGTACCAAAGGATTGCCTTCCAGTCTAGAAGACCAAGAACATTCAGTTTTCTCCATCTTCATTTTTCCCTCAGGGAGAGCCTAAAAGTTTTCTTGCCCTTGCGATACTTTATCACAAACCAACATTACCTCAGTACAACTTTGCATATTGATGAGAATACTGTGTTAACACACAACAGGACTGCACCATGGTGCCAATGGGAAAAAACACTAGTTGATGTAAGTTAACACCTGCGGCAACAAGCATGACAGCATTCATTTTCTGCAATCACCAGACACTAAAAGATACTGATATCTCTCAACTCTGACAGACGCTAGCATCACTTTGCAAGATTCTGAATAACTCTGAATGTTTTTGAGTAAGATCAAAACTGCTTATTACCTGTTTTTCCAGCTCCACTCTCTCCTGTAATAAGGATGCACTGGTCTTTGTCCTGGTCCCTCAAAGATCTGTATGCTTCATCTGATAAAGCAAAGCTGCAAAATAAGAAATAGTCAATTGAGAATTAAATAAAAGGGATGCCAACAATAACTACAGTCTATCCTTCATATCCATGCAGAGAAAAAAACAAACAAACCAACCAACTAACCCCAAGTCCTAATGTTCTTTAAGTAGTGAAGGATTCACTTTTCAGAATATAAAGACTCGCAGAAGCAAAACAGATACTTTTTCTCAGTGGCTTATTTAGATTTCCTCCAGGAAAAAGCAAGCACAATCTCTAAGTTTTTCTAAAGACGGCAAGCTCAAAAGAAATTCACAAAATTTCAAGGAAATTTAGGTAGAGTTCTTCATGGAACAAAATATCATATTCTTAGTTGAACAAAATGCCAATGCATCAACAGGACATGTTCTGTCTAATCACATTTAATATAAAGGAAATGGGAGAATCCCGAGCATTAACAATATCATAAGCTGCAATGCTTAGTCTGAAAAGTATGAAAAAAACTCTCAGAAACTTATAAAATATCGAGCATTTTAAGCATTTGGGTATTGCTAGACTCCTGCAGAAATATTTCCCAATAAGTATGTTCTTAACCCAGTAAGGGTGATGTCATGTAGTGAAATTAAAGAACATAGGAAGAATCAACAGCTTTCCTGTACCAAAAATGTCTTTCCATGGAGCTCAGAACATCATGAATCTGAAACTACTGGGCTCCAATTTGAATCTAGAGGTGCTTTGTTGCCCTGCAGCAACACATATTTTGGAGAAATACAGATTTGTTACTTATATTTAGTTTTGTTCAATACTAATTTTGAGACAGTGTAGTAGTGATTTTGTTTCAACTGCATTTTTGAGTTCATGAAATAAAGGACTCTGGAAACTGAGCATTAGAACCCCTTGGAAAAACTTAAGCAAGTAGTATCTGAAAAAGGACATAAAAGCAAAATTCAAATAAAAAGGCACACTTGCATTACACAACTTTAAGAAAAAGTCTGACAGCCAAACATGGCATATTTTTAAATGAAATAAACATCCATTCAACAGACCAAGAGCTCTGTTAGATTACTCCACCTATATTTAGTGTCTCTATCTACTTTAAAACGGATATTGTTTGTTATTTTCAGTAAAAAACATGCATGAAAAATAGAAACAAACTCTGAAGTCAACGTAAAATGCATAATTGTTGCAGGTTAAATGCACCTTTTAGAAGCTCGATTCTTTATTCTATGACAGTTCAGGAGCTTTGCATTCAGCTGATAACTACAAACAGACTAAGTATTTGTTTTGAATAATGTAGCCATGTAACGCTTTCACAGGCAACCACAGCTTCCTTTATTTATATAAGCAAGTTCTTTGTCATGAAACTAGTTAGGGGTAGCATGGACAACATAATGCAAGTAACAAGAGCCACACAGAGCCTTTTCTAGAGGCTCCTATTGCTGCAGCTTGAAAGCTTCAAATATTAAACCTACATATACTCAAAATTGTTCATACTTATTTTATTTGTTACCACTGCCCCTTAGCTTAGGCAGTTCTTCCTTCTGCCTTCTCTTCCCCAAAACGTTTAGGAAGAACATGTCTTATTGTCCCCAGTTTATCATCACATGCATGTGCAACACCATTTATACTTCATCCCTCATCAGTATTAGACTCATATTTGCTTATTAGGATTTTGGTTTTGTCTGCTTGTTTGTTTTTATGGTTACATCATGTTATTAGCTGAGCCATCCTGCAAGAGACCAGCATACCAAGTGAGTGGTACTTTGAAAAGGTTGGAAAGCAGGTAAATTAAATATGTTATGGCTCCTTTACTACTAAATAATCACACCTTCCCCTCCCTCCCTAGTTCCTGCCAATGATGCTAATGTCACAGATTCCCCCCTCTTTGTGTCCCTCCTGTTCTCTCCTATCTAGTTGCACGACCAACCCAGAGCTCCATCCCTCTCACTGCTTTTCTCACCAACTTATATCTCTGTCTAAGGCACTAAATTACAGTTCTCTCTGCACAGATGGTTAGGCCATCCACTTCACCACCACCAAAGGTCATTAACTCCTTTTGATGCATATACCATTGAACCCAAATTAAGACTGATCTCTCAAAACTTAATACCACTCTGGCGATTGAAGCATTTGAACTCAGTAGTTCAACTAGAGGTGAAAATGCATTTACAAGAAAGTAGCAGGCTGTAATGTTTTTAGCATTACAACAAAGTCAGTTTGTGATGTGGCCAACATGCTGGAGAACTAGCAAAAAAAAAATAATATATTCTGCTGCTGCTGAGAGACCATGACACAATTTCTGGCATCCACTTTACAGTCCAGAATTCAAACTACAGTAGCAATAACACTTTCCCAGACGCTTACAGGACATATTTAGGAAATTAATAATATTTCTTGAACACTGCTGCAGATATACTTGGAAACTGAAGAGTACAATACATGGTACTCAGAAAAGCTTATTCCAGTACATGTTACATGTCTTTTTGAAAGGAAAAAAAAAAAAAAAAAAGCAGTAGGATGAAGAGGGAAAAAATAAAACTGCACTGAGCATTCATGGGCCACGTGAGAGAATGTTAATACTAATGTTGTGGTTTCCATGGGTTTGATTCAGGAAACTAGTTTTCAGCAGGAAGGTAAGACTCTGAGATGATTTTCAAACTTATGGACTGGATGGCTCATTCTGTTCCTGCTGTCCTTCAAACAGTCTCAGCCACCAACTAGCATTTCACTGTTGAAACAACTTTCTTGGCAGTAGTTTCACGCCAGAAAATGAAGTCAGCATCAAGCACAGAGAAAGTATTCTCTCTGTTGATATACTGAGTTATGAGTTAATCAGCTTAGTAACCATTCATCTTTTCTAATACACTGAATTTTAGTTTCCCAACAGCCCCTGTCAAAATATATTTTACTGCTTGATGTATTTATTAACTCTGCCTGCACTGCATAGTTAAAAACACCAAATCATGCTTTTTTCCTCCCTCAGCAGAGAAACAGAGTCTAATATTGCAACAAGACCTCTGAAGTTGGAGAAGAGAGTGGGATTTCATCCATTCTAGTTTTACCCAATCTAGTCAGAGACACTTGGTATACATTATCTTTTCCTCCAATCTTTTACATAACCCAGCAAAGCCTGATACTTCACAAGTACATCAGTTATTATCTACTGCAGACAAAAGAAAAAATAAATCTACTCATTTTGAGAGAAGTTTTGTGTACACACTTATCAAAATTTACCTAGTAGAAGTGTTACAAAATTCATCTCTGACTTTTCAACCATTGCTCCGACAATTCAACTGGAGGAGGTGTAACCAAGAGTTTATTTAAATAACTCCAATTTCTTTGTCTTTCTGGCATTGCATAAACAGCTTTAGACACTTCTATGTCAGAGCCTGAATAAAGATCTTTATCTCAAAGAAAAAGATAGATCTATTTGCCTGGATGCAATCCTGTGCAACCTGCTCTAGGTGAACCTGCTCTGGCAGGGGGGTTGGACTAGATCTCCAGAGGTCCCTTCCAACCTCTACCATTCTGTAATTCATTTGTCATGTTGATGTTCTTGGCATGCCATTACACCTTTTAGTCCTTCCTATCTATTATTGCCTTTTCTCTTGCAATTTGGGGGGGGAAGAGGAGAAAAAAAAAAAAAGTTTGAGTTTTTTGGTTCCAAAAATATAATTTCATTCTATTCCCTATTTGTTACAAACACACAAAATAATTTCATTTAAGGTCATTTTAAAACATTTTAATGATCTGTATACCACAAAGAATCCTATTCTATTCTTTTCCTTTTAGCAACGTTAAGAAACACAGCTCTGTAAAGTCAACATTTGCAACTATAGATTTAAACCACATACCATTCTTTGAGCCACCTCACAATTACAGAGTCTAAGTAAAATTTTAGAATAGCTTCTAGTTTAAAAGGCAGTTATAAACCATGTGTTTTGAATTAGCTGGTGAGTGTGTAAGCAGTGTCATTTACCATACCTTATAATAAGCTCTCTTTTGATTTTTAGGTTTTCATGAAAGAAGACAACTTTTTCCTACCACAACAAACACAGAAATATTTACTGGAGTTCTCTTTTAGCTAAGACTTAAGTATAGAAGCAATTTGAAATCGAACCGCCACCCACACCTAGCTCAGTAAGAAGGCTCTGCTTTTTTATAGCACAGCTTTTTCAGCCACACAGCTCCAGATGGCCAGAGTTGTCACAAAGTCCTAACCCAAAAATTCTAACAAAGGGCAACAGCAAACAGGCCTCCAAAGGGGATCTCCAAGGGGCTCTATGCAATTTTCAGCAGCACAACAGCATCTCTATGCTCTAATGAAACTCCAGGGGCAGGAGGAGACAGGCACAAAATTCCCACCTACTCACCCCAAAACGAGCATCAGCTGCTAGTGCTTCATTTGAACACTCACAGTTGCACCCACAATTACACCAGGGGCAAAAACCTTGCTATTATTGTCATAAATTCAGCTCACAGGAACAGGTCTTCTACCGTCCTTTTCCTTTAAGCCAAAATCATGAGGAGCAGTATTCACTAGCTATCAGTACTTTTTTCCTCCTCTCATTACCCTCAGCACTCTCAATTAACTGTAATTAGTTAACACTAAAACTCACTCTGATTGCTGCTCTTATGCACTAATAAAGTCAATTCCTTTCATCCCATCTTCACTGGCTGTTGCTTTGATTCCGAGAGTCTCAGTCCCATTTTAAAACCTCTGTTGTTTATTAATCTGGGCTTGCAACTGCCAACTCATTTGCTACTTTCAATGGAAATTAGGAAAACCTCTCTTCTTCACCATGTCAATTCCTCATGAAGCAGAACCCTGGTACCACTTCATTTCTGCTCAATTGTGTCTAAACACACTGGGCAGGATGCTAGAAGTCAGTGCTTATCAAAGACTATATACCATGCCAGACTAAAAAAAAAAACCAGCAGTAAAATGTAAATAGCACATACAGTTTTAACACAAATTTTACATAAAACGTAATTAAGACCATCATTTAAGTTCCTTCCTTTTCTTTCTGAATGAAGTGCTCTGTAACAAGGTAACAGCAAACAAATTATTTCCTTCTCTCACGGTTTGTTTGGGTATAAAAATTCCTAATGACTTGAGTTAGGAACTGTGGAAGCACATTTTATAAAGTGATTTTATGTTGTAAATCATCACCATTTGCTATATATGTTCCCCTCATCTGTTGAAGCTCAGTGGAAAATTCACCATTCAGGAAAAACAACTGCAAGAGATTATTTATAGTATTAGCTCATAGTGCAGAATCATTTAATCTAATTGCCCTAAGGATAAAAAGTGTACTCCCATTTTCCATAATTACAAACTGTCTCATGTTCAGCACTTTGACACACTTGAAAAGAAAAGGTTGATTAGCCTGCCATCAGAGTGAATAAAGCAACAGCTCAACTGATGGAGCATCGGCTAGGACAGACCTTCACAGGGAAGCAGCTGCTCTTTGGAAAATGCCAATCAGGAAAAAAATAAAACAAGTTTAAACACCAGGATAAAGAGGTGTGCTAAGACAGATGGAAAGCCTTTTCTCCTATTCATATTCTTCCATTTCATTTTCCTGGTGCGCACAGAAACCTGTTTTATCAACAATACTATGTGGCTACTATACACAGCAGAAGGGTACCTCCTGCCTACGCATCCCCAGTTTGTTATTTGCATTAGCAACTGTGACATTATTAGGTGCAGAATAAAGCCCAAAGCTGTGTAAATCAGCCTATTTGATTTGTAAGAAGCAGACGTAATTTATGGAAGGGAGAGAGGGGAAGGGAGGGGGAAGAGGACAGACAAAGCCACTCTTGATTTTAAAGAGTCAAATACTTTAAAACACAGGCTAATATTTAGGCAGAGAGATTTATTTTCTGCTCCACTAGGCAGGGAATATAATATACCCTCCTCCAATGCTCATATTTAGCAGAAGAGTTGATTCAGGCCAATATTCTGAGGTCTGGACAAAAAGAAGAAAAGGTTATTTCTGAAAATCTTGCCTTTCTCAGGGTGAAGCAGATTTCTGACGTGTCCAATGGACTTTGCCTCAAAAACCTCCCCACAGAGAGGTCCAGCCAATGCTTCTTCGCCAAATACCGTGTCTGCAGAGCCTCAGGGCTCACCACAGCCCAGTCTGTCCCCAATCCTTTTCCCCTCTCACAGGATGGCACACAGTTCCCCTCCAACCAAGTGGGAGGCTTATCAGTTTTGATCACTCCCTTTCTACTGACTAACAGTCCACAAATTTGTAATTTTTTGAAAACCAATAGTGGTCTTTCCCCAGCACTGTACACAAAAGGAAAAAACGCAGCCTCTTATTTTCTGCCTATTTCCACAGCATCTCTTTAGAGCTGCACATGAGTATGACGGAAAACAAGAAATGCCTTTTACCAGAAGCCTATGAACCACCAGCTGTTGCATTATTTTCCTTGAATGGGTGGAAAACAGGATCTCTGAAGCTGAGGATGACTACCACTTTCTAGTAAGTTCTCCCTCTAAATTTTAGCAAAAACTACCAAACACAATAATCATATCCACATCACATTTCACAGCTGGCAGCAAAATACACACAGGAGAGTGTCCGGGGCATGGGTCCAATGTTGGGTCCTCCAAAGTAACACAGTATGGTGGCAGAATGGAGCAGCGGGCAGAGCTTTGCTGCTGCAGATAACCAAGTCAGCAGGTCAGTCCCCTGCCCAGGTAACACGCACTAACCATGGAAAGCCCCCTAGGGCAAACCAAACTGAACTAACATGGGCCAGTGCTAGCTGTACACACCATAAACACCTGCAGCTGCAGACAAACAACAGGTATAACTTGTGTCTTGGTTTGCTTAAGAAGGAAATTAAAATAGTGAACTCTACTTCAGCTGCTCCAAATAAAAGAAAGGTATACAAAAAAACAGGGAGGGGGAAGCAAATATTTCCATGTCATGAGCTTTTCAGAAGAGCAGCTTAGCTGGGATTCCCCCTTGACTAGTCCCATTCCTTGACATGACATCAGCCAGCTGGATGCCACATAACCATCACTTCCTCACCCATACGAGTACTCAGCCTCTGGGTGTAGCATGAATGGCTAACTCCCATTTCCAAGGCCCAGCACTGAGCAGATGGATTTGTAACCCAAACACGGTCTCTCACCCCACATACTGGGCTGCATTACCCAAGGCAGAAAACCAGCTCCTACACAATCACAAAGGAGGACACAGCTGGGCCTCTTACAGACCTACCACAAATCCCACTGCTGTAACGAGCACTGCAAGGATTTTAAATTTCTTGGAGGGGAAAAAGGCATTTATGTCTACAAAAATAAAACTTTTACTAGGTTATGATATCCTTGAAGGGAAGAACACAAAGTGTTTTCTATCGTTTTATTAAAAAGCATATATAATTAGAAGTTTATTTCCTAAGATAAAGCAGCACTTGCATGCTTGATTTAATGACTGCTTAAAATAGCCAAGCCTTTACACTGTGCATATACTGCAAAAGTATAGCTGAACCTTTTTGGTAGCCACACTTTGTGTCAGAAGCTCCATACTTTTCCATGAACTGCCACAGCCTGACTGCACCAAACAAGCCTGTGGCCACCTGCAAGGGAAGCAGTTTCATGGCACACCAGAGATGCCAGTGGCAAGAGACACATTTTTCCATAGACCTTCTGAAGTCTGGCAGCCCCTGAGGCTGGGCTTGTAAAAATTAGGATTTACTCCATTAACAAATGCATTCCCCAGTTCAAATGGAGTAGCAAGGGGTCAGACAGCTGAATGGGACAGTAAGGAAAAAGAGGTGTAAACTGATTCTCCTTGCTTGGCTTCTGTCAGAGTTTAACTAGAGGACATAATTTTTTTTTTTAAATCCCAGTTTACCATTTCATTTAGGTATTAGCAGATTTGAATTGCACCTCTGAATTCTTGCATACATTTGGAAATAAAGGGCTGGTGGGACAGGGAAGAAAAGGGGGAGCAAAGCAAAACAGTCATTCCTTTTCTGTGCTGAGATATCCAGACTCTCAGTATTTTACAGAAAATTGAGTTAGTTTCTGCATCTAATACAGCATGTGTCAGAAAATTAGGGAAGCTTACTGGTCAAACACAGGTATTCAGTTCACGTTAGCTTCAATGAAATTTTACATTAAAGACATCTTTTTCTGCAGAACACCACACTTTAAGCATGCTGCTGTACTGTGTGAACAGCACACTGAAAGTAAACTTCCCCAATAAAACTGTAACTCATCTTGAGTTAGGTGGATAACCATAATATATATTACATCAAAATAAAACACTGAGAAACAATTATTCCTCATTTCACAACACTGATCATGGCTAAACACAGGTCCCTACAATTATCCACAGGTATTTCAGAAAAAAACAGGCCCAGAGTACAGGTAAAGTGAAATACTTAGGAGACAAGACTCCATAATCCTGTTAAGAGGAACAATGATCATTATAACTAGGCTTTTCCTGTACAGATGGGAATATGCTGTCGGTTGCTTTTTTCCCCCTTTTCTTTTTTATTTTTTAAATAGGATGCATCTTTGGGCCTTATATTTTTAACTTCTCCAAATCAGCAGCAAAGCACAAATGCTCCATTTAAAATTCCAGCCACTTCTTGATCTTGCAAATGAAACCACCATAGGGCTGTACTGGTTTCAGGGTTTTCCTGAGGCAGAAGAGAGTGGAGTGCTGCTCTTATGATTTCACATGGAAAAATGTTTAGCAAACAGGCAGTGTTCCATGTTGCTGCCTCAAAAAAACAATGCTCCTGCTTAGCAAAAATAAAATCCCAATCTTATTTTCAGCCCTAAGAAGTATCACCCTGAAGTTAAAGTAATTTCCTCCTGATGCTGTACAGACAGACATATTGCTAGTCAAGTGTTGACTCCCACATTAAGTGTGCATTGCTACCATGTGCTCACGCAAGGACTTCTCTTACTGAAAATAATTTTATTGCAAAATTAGCAATACTGTCTTAGACAAGCTTGCTCTACTCCAATAACTGGAGAATGAAAAATAAACTTACTCCTTTATTCTAAAGTAATTAATGTTTATAAATATATAAAGGGTGAGTGTCATGAGGATGGAGCCAAGCTCTTCTCAGTGACATCCAATGATAGGACAAGGGGCAACAGATGCAAGGTGGAACATAGGAGGTTCTGCATAAATATGAGGAAGAACTTCTTCACAGTGAGAGTGAGAGAGCACTGGAACAGGCTGCCCAGAGAGGCTGTGGAGTCTCCTTCTCTGGAGACATTCAAAACCCACCTGGATGCATTCCTCTGTGACCTGATCTAGGTATTCCTGCTCTGGCAGGGGGATTGGACTAGATGATCTTTTAAGGTCCCTTCCAATCCCTAACATTCTGTGGTTCTGTGAAATGTGTTCCAGTACTCAGGGCAAAATGAAGAGTAAAGTGAGGTGCCCAACTTCACATACTCACTTCATAGAGTGTGCTTTCAAAGGTCTCATGCTTCAGTATAGTATTGTCCTGTGAGGCAACTACACTCCAGTATGCTGCACATACACAACAGATAGAGCATCTCACATAAAAAAGATGCATCTTGGAGTGACTTCATAGGTCTGCCTGGTGAGATGGGTACAGAAACATCAGTCACTTGTTAGTGCAACAGACTGCCCTGGAAGGCAACACAATCTGCCACCAGAAAAAATGCCGAGCACGCCACCAAATTCATATTACAATATTGGAGAAATTAGAGTATTATCACATCCTCAGAGATATTTGGGAGCTAAAGTAAGTTGCTGTTCATCAGATGAGAAATCCAGGCTCTGTAACACAAAAGCTAGCATGCACCTGTCCACAAGTTTATCAAACAGTGACAAAACCGCAAATAAAAGTAATTCAGTTATCCAGAACACTATCCAGTCAACACTATGTAATTACATAGGTGTGTGGATAACTTTACTTGGAGTTACTGAATTTTTTAATTTTGCATGTAGCTCTTAAGTACTCTTAACAAACCAAGTCATTTGTTAGGAAGTTAAGAAGCCTTACGCAACTTATTTTTCGCCTCACGGCTCTCTCCTCCAAATAAAGTACCATGCATAAATCCCTGGACAAAGTAGGCACTAAAGCTTACCTGAGCTTCTGAGAGCTTGTTAGCTCAGGTGCAACATCAAGCTAACAAGTCTATTCAGTCTATAAAATGGCATTTGCTCAAATTTGTGTGTGGCATTTGTGGATACACATCCAAAATTTTCTTTCCATGACTGGTTGAAGACATGAAAAGCCTTCTTCAGATTGCTTGAAAACCAGGCTTCAGTCTAGCCCATGGGACTATTTCCAGGGGCAATGTATTTCAATAGCTACATCCTTGGCTGCGCTGACGATGCTCAAGGAGGATGTCAGGCACGCACACCTCTTTTGTCCTGTGAATACATCCTCTCTAAGAATCGCCTTGGAACAATTATGACTAGTTGTGTTTGAACTCCATAAAGTTTAGCAACTATAAGTAATCTCTGTCCCATACAAAAGGAAACTGTGTATACAAGAAAAATGCAGATTTGAACTAATTTACTGAAATGATCACAATTAAACTGTCTTTGTAGTTCAGACCTTTGTTTGCAAACTCCAGTCCCAGCTCTCTTATCTATTCAAAACATAATTAAAAAAATTATTCAGTGTGCTAGACAGTAAACATTAGGACTAGGACTGTGTATTTCCTGATTCATAACAAAATAACCCAAACTACATTAACCATTACATATGCAGAGTTGAAGAAATCTGAGCCTTTTACATAGAGTAGTCAATAAAAAGAGATCGAATGGAAAACATTCTGCCTCTAAAGGTAGTACAAGAACTGGAATTTTACTGATGTTTCTTTAAGGCCTTAAACATTAGCCTCGTTTATGCTGTATCTAAAATCATGACAAAGGCTCCTAGCATAGCAGATGGGCATTTCCTGGTGTGTTACAAATCACTAAAAAAGAAAAAAAAAAGAAAAAAGACAACCATTAAACACAATGAGACACTTCCAATGAAAGGACGACAGCTGTTCTTAATTGCAATTTGAAATCCCAGATCTTAAGAGAATACCATGCTGTCAGTTCAGGAAAGGCAGAATGAAAATTCTGGTCCATGTACACACAGTGCACAAAGTGGAATTTCTCTCATTTCTGACAGGGCCTCTACCTGCTCTCACTTTTCAGTCTGTATTTAAGAAGTGAAACACAGCAGTGTCTCCTTTTAAGTACATCTCATTCTTTTCAGTGTACGAAAAGTCCCCAAATTCTAATATAAAGAAAAATGAAGCTATTGGATCATTTTTTAAAAATCAAGATGCATGAAGTGTTCAAAAATGCTCTTTTTTTTAATGTCCTACCAAAACATCAGCCAATTTTCTAATTGGAAGAACTTCATTTTGTTAAGCAGCACAAAAAAGTCTAGTCTACGTTCCAGCCTAGACATACAAATGAAGTGCTGGAAAGAGAATTATTTGAAATGTTGAGAATAGACAAAGAGCAGTTATGTACTGACAAATTTGGAGAACTGCATTACAAATCTGAAAAATGACTGCAGGTCCTCTCCTTTATTTAATTAAGTGCCCAATTCATTCACAAAATTCAGTCATACTGAATGGATTCCCAAGCCTTTTGTGAATTAGAAGGACACTATTTTACGTGACAACATGAATTAATTAAAAAAACCCTCAGTATTTCATGTCCTAAAAATATCAATGGCATAATATGAACACTAGCCAGAATGTTCCAGTTCCAGGAAAATGAGAGAAATGGGATCTGGCAGAAAAGTCACCATTACTTTAGACTACTGGAGCATTAACACACATTCCAACTATCCAACATATATTAAGGCTTTTATTTTTTGGCTTTTTTTAAAAAAAAAAAATCTTCTTTGCTCTAACAATCTAGCCAAACTCAAGCTTTTTTATGCTTAAAAATAAACACAAACTATAACAAATACACTCACATGCAAACAAATGAAGAGAAAGATCGTCACAGATAACTAAAACTATTTGACTCTCGATCCCCGACATGACTGAAGTCAAATGTGAAAGTATGCTGTGTACAGAGGTACGAGTAAATATTTGAGAACAGTTCTGAAAACAAAATTATTTTGTTGAGGCTCCAAGCCAGCTGCTAATTCACGAAGGATGCCCCAAGATTATTTTCCTTCGTACACCATGACGACAATTACAGAGTGACAGAAGCATCTGGAACAGATCTCAAGTTAAGTGTTTCCCTTACAAACTCACTTTGTTTTAAAGGTACCCAACTCCTGCATTTTTTGCAAGCTTCTTCAAAAAGCCCACTGGACACGTGAGTGTTGGCTAGGACCACGCATGGCTCTCCAAATGAGAAACTGATGGATGAGCTGGCTCTACCGGAGCCAGGTGGGTCCTGTCCAGAGAGGGGGACCTCTGGCAGTGGGACTTCAAGAGCTGTGACTGACAGTACTGCCAACTGGTATGGCCGTGGAGGCCAAAATTGTTTGTAAGCCAGTGAATCTGGTGCTTTTGAATAATTTTGTCATGGCAGTATATGCTGCTGTAACTTCTGAGAGACAGAAAGATGCTGGAGGGCAAGACCAGAGGCAGAGCCCTCTCTGCCTTCTGGGGTATTTCAGGAGACAATTTTCTCTTGGTGCTTTTTATATCCCCTGTAGTTTATATATACTCCTCCCCAGCCTAGGGAGTGCTTAAATGCCACAATAGCATAAAAACCCACCTGGACTCCACAGTCCCTGACTGCCTGAAGTCTGGGCCAGCCTATGCACAGGCAGCTCCACCCCACCTGCACTATGGCTCTGCGACTACACACAGTGTCATACGTTTTCATGTTGCAAAGCCCATGTCCCAGACACTTACAGAAGAATGACAGCATCAGTACCATGCACTAAGAATTTAAAGGGCCTTTTCATTTCTTAATTTAGGCAGCACTACTTAGAAGACCAACAGAAAATCTCATTCCAGTGAACTTTGGAATCCAGTCTAAATGTCACTTCAGGCCATTTAAAAGTTAAAATAAAGCACAACATTCATCTATACACTGCTTTTCCAGGCTGTTTATACTTCTTGGGTGTTGGGTGCATTTTCTGAGCCTCCTTATAACCTTATGTCCTGCTATAAATCAGTTCCTGTATGATTATGCATTATTACACAATTTCATGCACTCTAATACCGGCAGCAAACAAGCAACTACTGTTCCTGTCAATAAGACTATCTTCACCTCTGAAGCACTGGGGCGAGATGGCTGCATTCTGTGCTATCCAAACCAACTAAAATAGCCCTGCTCAAATTTCAGGAAAAAGCTAAATTTATTCATGCATGCAAGAGAAACCTTGCTTTATAGCCTAAGCCTTCAAGTGCACAAATCACCTCCAAAATGCTCTTCAGAGAATCAGACGGCCACTTTAATACGGCCACATTGCAACTGCCTGCCCCAAAACTGTTTTCTCAAAAGGACTTATGAGGGCTGCTACCAAAAGTAAAATTTAGGAAACTGTGCAGCCCATGGCTGATGTGCCAGCAGCCGGCAATAGAAAAGACTCTTCTCAGGCATGAAGTCCTTCTGACTCTTGAAGCAAGTGTGGTGCTTCATCCTCTTTTCATCTATACACTTTGAGGGATTTACATTCATGGACACACCATATCCAGATCTGCCTTACTAGAGAGGTTAAGAGAGTAATAAGACTGACCCCTTCCAAAGTAAGACTTCAATATTCTCTGTAGGGTTGGTTTTTTTTCCCCCTCCCTCTTCTTTCAACTCATTCCTAACATAGGTTTAACAATTAGGTACTGGCAATCCTCCCTAATTGTTATTTATGATTTCTGTAAGCCATAGATGTTCCCTCCCTGCCCAGCAGTTAATTTTGCCAACTAACCTCTGAAATGATCACCTTCCCTCAACTATAAACCTCTTCTTAAAGAGGCACTCTGCTGACCCACATGAACAAGCCCCAAAGACTGAGTCTCTGGAGAAGTCAGGAATTATTAGGAGTAAGAACAAAACATCTGCAAAGAGGGGATACTGCAAAGTGAACAAAACCATAGGGGGAGGATTTTAAAAAAAAAACACAAACCCAAAACAAAAAAACAAAGCCAAAAACAAAACACCCCGAAAAAAAACCCAAAACAAAAGCAAAGGAAGATGAAGAAAAGACAAACTGAAAAGGAAATGTCAAAATAAACATCCTGGGGCAATGAAGGACACTAAACTAATGCACAGGCTTACTGGCTCACCTCACTGTCCCCTTTCCTGAACAAATAAAGTGTACCTTAAAACTCTGCTACCTACGGAGAAAAGCTTAGTTTTACATATAGGCAAAAACTATTCTTTATCATGCCTTTCAGACAGAAATATCTGCTTTAAATCAAGGAGGCAAAAGAGTAATTGTAACCTTGGTGTTTCTGAAAACATGCAATCCTGAAATACCAGCAAAAAACCATCCAGAAGCAAAAATATAACTTCTATATTCACTGCTTGCATTGGCTCAAAACTTGAAAAGTACACAGCAAATTCTATCTATTGTCAGAGTAACTACAGATATCTTCAGGATAATGATTTGTCCCAATAATTATTAATATGATGATTGTGAAATGGAGAACTCCTCATTCTTGCATTTTAATAGGTATCAGGTTGATATCTTTCACAGAATCACAGAAACGCCTATGCTGGAAAAGACCTTTAAGATCCTATATAAAAGCAAGCTGGTTTTCAAGAGTTGCCAGCAAAAGCTTAAGTCTGTCCAAATTTGAAAGCCTTTAATGTAAAACTATAGTTTCTTCAGAAGTATTTGACTTAAAAGAACTAATAACAAGTAAATAAAATATACAGCAAAATTGCCTGAGTGGAATGCAATAGATGTCTGATAAAAGCCTTCTTTCTCCAGGTATTTTCCTGCTGTCTCAGTTATATACAGTAAATACTTCAGTGCATAGCTAAAAAAACACACATTGACTCTGAACACTTATTTGCTTGTAGCTTGCCATTAGCAGTACAGTTGCCACTTACTATTTTGTCCCTCAAGTTGAAATAATTTGTGATCCTTCTAAAGCAAGCAGCTAAGGCATTTCAGAACATGAAGGGTAACACAAAGCCCCATGCCACCATACCTCCCAGAGACAAAGAGCTGCTAGTAGCCAAGAGGTGATGGTAAGATAGGAAATACAAGAAAGCACCTACATGCAATCCCTTGAAGCAAATCTGTTACTGGCAGGAAAGCGATACAGCAAGATGGTTACAAATAAATGGTATGATAAGTTATAAATGAATGGTACGATAAGGTATTTATTTCCTATTGCCTTTATTTCAAAGATGCCAGCAGCTGCCTTTGTATTTTGTGGAAGTCAATGTAAATTAGCCAGACAGACAGCTTGCTTCTCTCTCATGTCTAGCTTACTCACAAGGTAAGCAAAACAGCAATTATAGCAACTGAATGAGCAGAAGTGTAAGGACTGCACAAATCAAGCAGCAGATTGTTTTAATACTGAAACATCATACTCGGCCCTGTCAAGTCAGAGACAAGTTTGATCCTGCCTTGCAGATAAAGACAAAACCAGCTAGATTAACAGACATTGGGAAAAAACCCAACAAACACCAATTTAAAAAACTTGGTAAACTTCCTATTACAACTATGCAAATAGCCACAGATTATGAAAACAATCATTCCAGGAGACCTAGAAAAGTAACACTTTATTACATGGCCTCACAACAACAGTAGTGTATTTAGAAAGGCACGAACCATCAAAATAAAAATTTCTTTGATCAAATTTTATCAGGTATAACACTATCCAAAATCACCTGACCAGAAACTTTCTCCCAGAAATTCAGTTTGGCTGCCCATTCAAAATATGCCCGTGGATTTACTCTATAGTTTCCAAAGAACATTAAAAACAAAAACCCGCCCACAGCCTGCAATTAAGTATTAACTAGCGTCACTGAAAGCATCAGTCACTCTCTCAGACGCTCTTGAGGAAACAAAGGAGATGACAAGGTGTTCACTCCCTCGTCTTTCAGATTAGGACTAAGAAAACATGGGAACAGATTTTCCATTCCCATGGGTGTATCTTTCCTTCAATGACTATATATGGAAAAAAAATCTCTAGGTATGGATTTCCTTCACACCATTATATACTTTCTCTTTTTCCTTCCGTTTTCATTTGCTCACCAAGCCTGCTGTTTTACTGGGACAGTTGGCATTCTCAAGCACATCCTCTTTATGCCAATCCATCACTTGCACATACCTCGAGCACAGACAGAAAGGTCACATAAAACTACTGGAAAACAACCAAAACCTGATTTAGATTCCTTGTTTCCCAGGAGCTCCCACGCAGAGCCGGAGGCTCTGGGAATGTCCCATGGCAGTCTGCTCCAGAGATGCTGACGTTTAAAACCTGGGGCTCCCAAACCTGAAGGTTCTTTCCAAAATGACAGACTTTGGAGAATATGAGCTATCGTGCCAACAGGTAACAGCATGTTTATTTCTGACAGAAGAGTTTTGCTGCCGTACAAACCTGGTTTCTACATCTCAAACCAAACCACTGCTAGAAATTTTTTGCAATGAATTGTTTGCATTTTTCTAGCTATCATTAGTAACAAAATTAGACTGATTATTTGTGGAGATGCTGAAATAAGAAACACACTATATATTATTTTATTTCCAGACACACTTCCTAGGTCATATGCATCAGTTTCCTTATAAATGGTCAGTCCTGCTTTGCTCAGGATTACACAATAGGAACGAAGAGTCTTTTCCCAAAGCACACACAAATAGTGCAGTGGACTTACCCACAATCACTTCTTCTGAAGAGGTCATGGCTCAATGGAGATTTACACATCAAAGAAAAGTAAGTATATACATCTCCACAAATCAGTGTGGGTTTTTTTTTACCCCAACATCAGAAGAAATACCACAAGTTGCAATTTGTCTCACAGCATCTCTTTATTAAAGTTCCTGAGCAGCTAAAAAGAAAAACACCCCGAAGACTGCAAGGTCTCTGTGGAAGTGTAGCAACCTCTCCAGATATGCCTGAGCCCTACATTTAACAGTGGCCTGCTACTCCCCAGATCAGCCAACCCTAGAATTAGGTGCAACCTCCAAGGCTGGGATGATGCCGACTGTGTCCCAAACCCAGTGCTTGGCCCATACTGACCAGCATGGTAGGCAAGCATCTTGTTGGCAATCAGTCTGGGCTTGGCTGCAGCAGGACCATACGGTCACCCTGTAACCTCACCTCATGGTCTATTAAACAGCATTCAAGTACCAGCTCTATGTTTGCAGAGTAAACAATTGTTCTCGCAGGAATCCTTAGGCTACAGCACAAGGCACTGTGCATTAAAGGGGATGAAAAGTTGTTTAGGCTTGTCAGAGATGGCATAAGGCAGCCTACATAGCCCTTATTTTAGACACCTACAATATTTTAATTTATTTCTTAGAGATGGTGAGAAGATAATTTTAGCAGAGACAAAGTGACTCTTGATTCTGCAGTTCTCATAAGCATCTACAGAGAGGTGGGAAGGAAAGCAAGGTCACCATAAGGCAAGATCATTTTACATTTCTACAGTTTGAAAAGAAAACACTGCCTGTGAAAGAAACCATAACAAAGATTCTTTTGTAATCCTGTATTTTTAAATATATGTTGTCTATTTAGCAGGTGTCAGAAGACAAAATTTTCACACAGAAGCAATACAGAATAAAGAAAATTTGTGGAGAGATCATATCTGTCCAAGACAAATTAGTCTTACACTTTTAATGACTTGGCACTTCATCTAAACTTGCAAGAAATATCTACTACTATCGTGCAGTCAAGATGTCCTGACATAAGTTAAAACTGAACATTTTCTCACTTCAAACTACTGCTCTTAAGGTGAATTTCTAGCGTTTGGACTCCAGAAGTTCTTGCTCAGAGATGGAAGCCTGACTATATCATTATTCTCATCAGTGATGAATGATGTTTATGAAACATTTTTCTACCAAGTTAAGACTCTCATAGTACCTACAAGAATTACTGTTGATCATTTCTATTCTGGAAAACCATCTCTCAAGAGAGATGGAAAAATGTGGAGATCAATGTATTACTACGTACTTGATTCAACATGTAACCAAGTAGCTGAGTACTGACTTTCAGAATGTCAGACAAACTGTAACTCACAGATTTGATTTTTAAAATCTTCCATCATATGACAGCAAATTTCAAGCAGCTGAACAAAGTCAGCAGAGCAGAAAGTTCTTTTAGCAAGCAATTGTGGTAATTTAGCAAGCGATTGTGTTTGCTAAACAAAACTGTGAAGAAAGAAAAACTGAACACATCCAGACTTCAGATCCAAGAGGGCCAAGAACTACCAGAAGCTTATTTGAGTTGATTAATTTGCTGTCTGCATTTCAGCCAATGTATCTAGAAAAGTTACAGATGAAGTGTGAAGGCAAAAAATTAATCAGAACAAAACAACTTCCAGAACTGCCTCCACACATAATTTGCTTCTAACCTAAAAACGTAACTCTGAAGGAAGGCGTGTAAACTTACGGCCGTGTTTAGACACTTATCCAATCGCTGATCACTCAAGTCAGCCTTCTGAATACGTGACTGCAAAGTCAGGTGGCAACCTCACAATACAGTGGAAACACTTCTCTATCCCAGCATCATGCCAAGGAGAGGAAACAGCTGGCTTTAATCTCACCACCACCATGTCCAACAAGATAAAACCATTACTGCAACATACAGACCTTGAAGACAAGGTACTGCATTTTTCAGCCATACCACCCACACCTCTGATCAAAGTCTTGTCCTAGTATGGACAGGGCTTAATCATGTTCCATTACTCTCAAAAATCCTGACCAGGCCCAAATAGTACAGACTCATGTCAGTTCTCTATAACTACCAGGCAAGGCCTTTGACTTCTTTGCAATATGCACCCCTGTAGAGAAAAGACAGAAGGTGAATGGAACTCAGAATAAAAGACTATACCTACTCCCCAGCCTTCTATTCCTAATATTCTACTTTCTGTTTCCTACGTGAAACAGAGTAACTCATCTTGACTTCTCTTTAAAACAAACTAATAAAAATTCAGTTTGGGGCCGTGGCAGTGTGATTTTTGTTGCTTGCTTTAATCAACACAGACCTTTTGAGGAGAGAGACAGATGGTGCCACCTGTTTCAGGACAGAATGAAAACTAAAACTTCTTTACTGTACTTACATGTGAGGGCTGAGCTCATAGAAGTTTCGGTTTCTGTATTCTTCCACTTTCTCTGGAGTATAAATGGGTAGAGATCTGTAGGGGTTTATTGATATCACCACACTGCCAATGTATGTCTGTTGAAGGTAAACAAAAAAATTATCATGGATTTTCCTCTGTAACATACTTTTGCTGCTTACATACACTAGTCTCTCAGTTAATACTTATGTGAACCAACCAAACAAAAAGTCTAATTGTAGCAATGAATAAATTTGTACATACACTGAAACGCCTTTTAGGTCTCTCTCAACAATCATGGTTGGGTGTACTGAAAGCCTCTCACAAACATTTTTTAAATGGAAGTCCAATCGTACAATATTTCTGTGACTAATTCAGCTGGGGGAGGGAAAGGGAAAATGACACAGATGTTCACGAAGAACCGACTCCATCTGCATGGCAAACATCACATGAACTTTGCTGCAGTCCTTGGGCATTCATACAAAACCAAGTAAAGGCAAGGCTGGAGTTGGACTGCACTCCCGAACCCAAGGAGGAGCTTCGTGCCATCTACTCAAAGCCTCAGACACAGAAGAGCTTCACAGAGAAGAAAACCTGAAGGCTAATAGCCTCGCACACATTTCTGTCAACGAAGAGACTTACTGTCAGGATTCAAGTCAATTGAAGCCCTGCCATGGTTTCTCAGCAGATGTGAAATATAATCTTTATCAGATTCTAAGCATACTTGCCATTACCCTTGGAAAGCAGATGAGGTAATGTGTTGTGTCGCTCTGTTAGGTCCCATTCACTACTGGGCTGAATGAAGATCACCACTGTACATCATGATTACCATGTCCGGACACAACACTATTAACCTGCCTTTGTCGAGCCTACTGCCAGATGCCCTGCAGCTCTCTATACCTCCCTCCAGCTGCAAGGGTTGCATTCAAATACACTCAAGTGGGAAAAGATGCCCAAACCCCATTCCACCCCACCTGCAGATACTGATCAAAGGTTACTTAAACCCCAAGTGTTTGGTATCTCTTTTCACAACCATGAAATAAATAAGTAACACCTGGTGAGACACGGTTTTCTAATCACCAGGGACTCCCAGGGATGTGTAAAGGCTTTACACAAAAGCCACAGGTTCCTGTTATTTGCATTACATTTGCTAATAACTATGGAAGAAAAATGGTTTTTACCATAGATGTATGACTTTAAATGGTTTCTTTGCAGTGATACCTTTGCACCTCACAATCACGATCTGGATATTTCCCCACAATTTTTCTTACAGGGAAGTGCTGTAATACACTTTTAAAATAGGAACAGAGGCACAAGGAGCCCGAGTTACTTGCCAACAGGTTCAGCTGAGCACTGAATTACTTCCAGAGTTACAGTCACAAATTAAAAATATTGATTGCTGCAACCCTTCCCTATCTAACTTTCACATCTAAAGAAATTTTCTGCTAAATGCTAACCAAATCTGATCCTAAGCAGAAAGACAGGAGAGCCAGATTTCCCATTTTCCACAGCATGTATATGCACAGGCACATGAACTCACATGGCATTTTCTGTCCCGTTTAAAACAGGAGTTGAACAAACTAGACTGCAGTGATAAAACAAGTAGCGTGAGTCTTCCAGAGACTCTCATAGTTCATCCTTGTAGTGTTTACCACTCACAAGACAAAACAGAAGCAGACACTGCTGGCAATTCACTGTACAACTGCTGCTACAGTGAAACACAAGACTTCACTAATTGGGCTCAAGACTCAACATTTCTAAGCAATGTGTACTTTCTCCTCTCTGGAACTGGCCAGAAACCTTCTGCAAAACATTTCCCCCCATGCATCTGAGTCCAGAACAGACCAGCTGTTTCACACCAAGAGCCCATGCAGGGTGCTGCATGGGGGAGGGCAAGCCTGAAGGTGCCTCACATCTTGGCAGCCAGGCTGCAACTCAAGAGGGACAACTCCAACCTGCCTCACACCACAACCAAGGACGGAAGTGCCCCCAAAGGCATTCAGATACAGACTGTTGAGAAAATCCCCAAATAATTGAGATTTTTGCTTCTTTCAAATACAGACCACAGTGTGTGCTTATATATATTTCTTCAAATAAAAAAAAAAAAATAAAAATTGCTCTAGTTTTGTGGTCTTCCTCCCCCTAAGGAGGAAAGTGTTTTCCATTGATGTCTAATCTCTTCGGCTGAACAAGAAGAAAATGCAAAAATTGCCTTTCTACAGTGTTTACTCTGCTCTCAACATATGTGGCTTTGGCAATTTGCAGGCCTACGGATTCTTGGCAAGAGTAATAGATACCCAAGAGTAAGAAGCTTTATAGTCTTCACAAGTGCACGAATACACTAATTAGGACTTTGTCCTGATAAAACATTAATATATTAACTTGTTTCCTCCTAAATCTTAAGAATTTGTGAATTCAGCCTGTTGCAAAATCAGTGCTGGAAAGTATCAGCAAGAGAGAGATGAAGGTCAGACCTTGAAGATCATATTTTGAAACAGGAATTCTTTGGAACTCGAAGACTTGCCCTTTTCAGCTATCCTGCTACCATAAGAGCATGCAATTTAACTGCTACATTTTTTGAAGAACCCCGAGATACTGAGGTAAAGAAAGATGAGTGAGAGTGAAAACCTTGATTTTTAATTTTGAATACAGGAATTCGAATGAGATTTATTTAGAACCATCACTACATAGCTAAGTACTGCTTAGATGATGTATTTTGGGAATTCAAGTCAGCTGTTTATTGTCAGACATGGACAAATACAGACCATTCCCAAAAATACCAATATTTCAAAAGGTCAAATGACTATATAGAAACAAAGACATACTCATGTCCATTTTAAACACCAAGACAAAGCATGCCAAGAAAGCATTGTTTTTGCTGCAAAGCTGCTTACAAGAACTAATACATTTCCTCTTCTAAAAATGCCAATATCTCAAAGCTGATGCCTCATAGCTACTTGCTACTGGTGGTCTGTGAGATTCCACATAACAGGGGTAAGCAGATCCGGAAAATAGCTTTCCCACATAACATCTGCCTTCCCACCAGAACTCTATTATAAACAAACAAAATAAATGGCTTAAATCCTTGAGCAAGTGACAAGCTCAGAAACATTCCAGTGCTGAAAGCAGAATGCCCAAGAGTAGTGGGAGACCACACTATGGCACCCCAGGGACTGAAGAGATCCTTCATTTCCCCTGTTTAAGGAAAAAAATGAAACCCCAGAGGAATGGCCTCATGATGATGAATGCACAGAATGCAGTCAGGAGATTTGATTTCTCTCTTGGCTTTGACAGAGTCTTGTTATGCGAGTTCGGACAAGATCTGCTGTCTCCTCAAGTTTTGCTAACTAGAGACTCTTGATAATACTCCTTCCTCCAAATTTCTACTTTTCTGCAATAACTCACAAAGACAGATTCTACCTCCTTGGCGTGTTTGTCCAGAATCCAAACCAAAAGGACTCTCACTCAGCGCTTACCAGTGCATCTGTCATGCTACACAGCAACACTGTAATGCGCTAACATTCCATCTGCAGAAAAGAGCATTCAAATTTTCATCAGGTCAAATGACTACATTCTGCATTCTCCACCAACACAACACAGATAAGTCATTCCTGTTCAGTAAAGGATATAATACCATGATTAGGAAGAAAAATCTAAATCACAACTCAACTGGAAAAGCCAATAATATTTGTTACATCACTTCTAAGTACTATTGGAGATGCAACATCCGAGACACTTTGATGCCTCATTTTCTTCCCCAAGGACTGAAAGCAAACATAACCACTTAGGGCAAGATGTTACTAATATTTCACACTTGTATCCACCTTGCAAGGCCTCTGTGCCTTTCTAACCCAAGCAGCTTTAAGACTGGCTTAAGAGGCCTGAAACAGCAAGATGATGTGTGGCTCCCATTGCTCTGGAGAAACCATCAGGCAGCAGCCTCTTCCCAGCTAAGGGCTGGGGAAAGCTATTGCTAGAAACTGGCAAACTGCCTGAAATGCCTGTCAACCTTTTCAGCTGAGAGGTTGCAAAAACCTTCTAGAGAGCCCAGAGAAAGGTCGTCAAACACCTCTCTAGCTGGGACGCACAAGCACTGTGGTGAAATCTGATACACAGGGAAGAGGCAGTACAGGCTAACGCAAGAAGGGGAGTTTTTAAAAGACCACCAGTAGAGCTTATGGGAGAATAGTTTACACCCTGGGATACAGTATATTAATAAACCTGGTTTTCCTCCCAGCAAAGTTAGTCTTGCAATGCCCCAAGGGCCGAGAAGACAGAAGACTGCAGCTGCAGAAGCCAGGGAATGTTATCAACAGCAGTTGAGGCTGCACCACAGGAGCTGCAGTGCTGGAACTATCGTAACAGCCTGCTCCATATCTTTAAAAGCTTTTCTGGATGTGTGGCATCCTCTGCAAAGCAACCTCCTGCAGAATTTAAAATCAATAAGCAGCTACACAAATCTGCTGCATACCTTCTGAAAGTGTACTTGACATCACTTTTGGCAGCTCTGTTAAAAACAAAAAACCATGCTTCTTACCCATGGTAGCCTGTAACAGTCCAGAGAAAAATCACTGCTGCAAACAGCTCACTCCTGCTGTAAAATGCCCCTTCGCTGATATATCCTGCGTGTTAAATACCTAGGGCCCAATAAGGTTCCCCTATTTATTTATTTTTTAAACACTGAAGCATAAAAATAGAAAATAAACAAATTCCAGTAAAAAAAACCCAAAAGATTGCTTGTGTGGCCACTGATTGTTCCACTTACGCAGACCAATTTTAATACTCCAGATTTGCATAATATGCATTTCTTTAGTATTGATTATGCTGGGTTCCTAATCCTTTTGAACAGTTTCAGATCACACGACTAAAACAATTCACTACAATAAGACACACTGAAGTAAGATCAAAGAGAAGTGTGACTAGATTTTGTTGGAACAAGTCCAGAACCAAGGCTCAGGCAGCACTGGTTTTTTTTTGCAGAGGGGAGGGCTGTATTTTGGTTTTCTGGGGTTTTTTAATGTGACATATGCAAAATTGTATCTCCAATATAATATTCATTTTCATTTTTATCTGTCTGAACTACTGTGGTTCTGGATCTTGCCAGCTCATAAGCACATGTGCCGCTGCATGCTCAGAAGAGCTGAGGCCAAGGAGATAGCAGACACAGAAGAAGCCTGTACTTACATGTTCTCAGTTTTCTGAACTGTCTGAAACTCAAACAGAACCTGGCAAAATTAACATTACTCCATAATGAAGTTACTCGTTTTAATGAACATTAGCAACTAGACTGGTATCTTATCAAAATATCATCTCTTATTTGAACAATCATGCTGCATGCTCAAATTTGTTTTTCATTGTGGTTGGCCACAATAAAATAGCTAAATGCACCCTGCTTCTGGTCCACTGTGTTCTTTCAGGTCGGAAACACAAAGTTGCAAGTCACTATGTTTGAAAAGAATAAGGAAAAGAGTAACATCAAGACTATAAGTAAAACCACCTCAGATCATTATTACTGCTTCTGAGGCTTTGACTCACTGTAATACTGAGTATCACAGTGCAGGTGTTTGTATTGCTTGGTGGAGGGATGGGCTACTTGAAAAACACATACACAAACAAACTAGGGTTTCATCCTGTAACACTCCAGGGTTTGCCTGCACTGTTTCATGACAGCACATACAAAATAAACTCTACCTGTGAGATGTGCAGCTGCACTTTGCATTGAGCCAATGCCTTGTGCTTCAGTGAGCTTGGAGCATAAGCAAAGCCTCCGGGTACCACCTGGAAGCAACTATGCAGGCACTGTAGTTTGGACGGAGTCCTTTCCAATTACGTTTGTACAAGTAAAACAGCATAATACTGGATTTCTGAACAAACACAGCCTATTCCCCATAATGATTAAAACTCTCTTGCTCAAGACCACCCTCCTTATGGACATTGCATTTTTGCCCCAGAAATATAGTGGACAAAGTCTGTATGTTGTATTAGAAAAAAGAAAAACAAACCAAACCAACAAAAACAATCCTGGTAAGCTATTACATATGCTTAATGCAGTTATTAATCACGATAGGCAGCCTTGTAAAACCTGGACTGGACAGTCAAGACTTAACAGAAGAAAACGACGTAGAAGAGCACAGGATGATTTCCTGAATTGGGAAGAAAAATAACAAAAACAAATTTAAGCAAAAGACGAAACTGAGGTGACAGTATCCACAGTTCAAGCAAAACCATCTTATTGCTAGAGGAGACAAAATCCAGCATTAGTACGTATCGCAGCTATGTACCAAATATGTTGACAGGTGATACAATGATTCAAGGAACAAAGCCCAAACAGTCAAACACAGAGGCAGAAGAGCACATCTATATCCTCCCAAAGCAAACAATCATCACACAGACCACCTATGTCAAAAAAGATAACGCCATCACTAATATTTTCTGCACTATGGGCTTGATCCTGTTAAACTTGTGCAAACAGCAGCAGCATGAACAAGCTATGGGTAACCCACACCAGTCAGGATTGAGCCCGCAATCGTACTGCAACCTGTTTTAGGTCCGAGCCCTGAAGAGCAGAGTGTTTGCCAGAGAGACACCCACACGACAAGCTGAAGCGAGTACTCAAAGGGGTGCATGAGCTTCCTGAGGGCACAGAAATCTCAGCTGCTCAGTGAATACTGCTGCTAGCCTCGTGATCATTATCACAGACTTATGTTATTACTATCGAAGCAGATTAATCACCTCAGCCATCCGCCTCTCTGACTATATTGGGATGTTTTTATACCAACAGACCCTACATGGGATGCAATTACAGATGAAACCCATAAAGTAAGCGATGAGGAAGTCGACCTAAAGCAGACACGAGAAATCTTACGGAAAGCATTTAAATAACCCAGAACGTCAGTGGTTGCTCACTTTTGAAAAGATAAAGACTTGTTTTCCTAAGCAAACAGTACCTGGAGGCTGGATAGCGTCTGTGCCAAGAAACCGTTGCTGAAAACATAAGCGAGAGCACTCATTCCAAAATGTTTTATTACTTCTATACAACTAAAACGTGGGCAGGGGGGCACATGTCTCCTGCCATGCTGCAGCCAAGGCTAACCTATGTTCTTCATAGTGAAAAACATCTTTTCACGATGTTTGGACACTTTTGCTTCTATTTCTGTTATTTGTCAATCTCTCATTAACCTTCCTGTTGTGTTTTTATTTCATATAACGTGCACTGACAGCACTAGTAAATGCTCAAAATGGCACCATCACCTTAGAGAAGAACTACACAGCATTTTGGGGCAGAGCCAATGCCATAACAGTCCCTGGGGCCCCATGGGAGGCATTTCCTACACCACCTCCTCTCTTTTTTCAAAGTGTCACATCAGAGGCAAAAAAGAAAGAATGTGTAGGGAAGGAGAAGATCCCTACACACAGCTTACAATATGCATGTGATTTTTCTGTGATCCTCATTCATGTTTTCTTACTCCTTTATGCAGATATTGCATACTGCCCTACAAACAAGTGCCTCAAACGCTACGCCCAGCATCGTGGGAGCCATACAAAAAGGAAAGGAAAGGAAACAAAGCACTGCCTCAAGGTAAGTAGCTCTCCTCCCACGAAGCACTTCAAGGTAAAAAGCAACCAACCTGCTGGCTGTGAAAATCTTCCCTTCTGACTCCAGGCAAGTTACAAAGTCTGTTTTACCAGAGCAGGCTGATGTGAAGGGCCAGGGGACCAACAGGATTTCTATCTAGATAACAAGCAAAGCAAGATTTACAGGGAGGCAGAATACTACTTTTTAGACCACAAGCTATCAGGGGAAATGATGTGCCCTGGGCACACAAACCATTCTTCACATCTCAAGGAGACACAGCAGGCTTCAAGGTCCTAGCCTGTGGCAGCTGCAACAATATTATTACTACAACTCAGTAGCTTCCCTCAAAGGGGGAAACTGTGGAGGCACTGCTGGGAAAATCACTCAAACTGACGCAGGCACCCCCCAAGGGAGGAAGAGAAGGAGATCTGAGGAACCTCGGGTCCCCTGGGCTCCCATCACAGGCAGATGGATGACTGCTCCGCTCCAGCTCTCAAACCATCCTGCCTTTAAGAAACAACTCGGTCATCAAACCTGCCACTCCTCAAATGCCCAAAGGAAGACCAGCAGTCCAGGCTGGACTTGCTGAATAAACACAAGTAAATACATGGAGGTACAGGAGAGCAGGGCCAGGTCTGGCAGGGGGACAGACTATTCTGTGTGTTGCTGCAGGAACAGCAAAGGCACAGATCTGCTGCCGACAGGCACACATGCAAGCTAGGATGTACTCAAAACCACAAGGGACAACAACCTTCTTCAAAACCCAACAAAGGGCTCCATCTGGCCTCAAAAACAACATACTAAAGACCAACATGATCATGCTGACATCAGAAGGTAATGAAATGGAGAACAAAATTAAACTTCAACAATCGCTTGATCACATTACAACAAAGATTTTCCCAGCAAGCTGCATTTATATATCTCATCTCCACAGAACTCTGCTCTGCACAGCAGTTATAAAGAGGCATGGTCACAAAAGGCTGATGCGGACCAAGACAATTGGTCTAATTCACATAATTCTGTCCTTCATTTTCTTCTTCCAAATGCAGCATCTGGAATACCAGGTATGAGTGCAGGAGGAACCAAGCCACTGTGCTTGACAGCAATTCAGTGAACTCCTAAGTACTGGAAGGTAGCTGAGAAAGGAGTGAATCAATATAGACAGACACAGTGGAACAAAGTCAAGTCAGAAACAAAAAAGCTACCCCTAAAATATCAAAACAATAGACATCAACAGGAAGCAGCTCAGTCTGTGGAACAAGCACACGGCAACAGCCACACCACCAGAAGGCAGCCACAAGGATGCTACCTCAAACAGCTAACACTGAGTTATTATACTGGAATGCCAAATATTTAATATTGCAGTGATAAAACAACATGTGTTCAGTACCATAAGACTGTTCCTGCCCAAAGCAGCCCACAAACTCCACGCACAGAAAATACAAATTAAACGCTGACATCAGAGAAAGATTCTGTTTTGTTGGAAGAACAAAAAGCAAACAAACATTTTGTTGTAAGGAACAAAATGTTGACCTCAGCAAATTTGGGAAGGCTTCAAGAAACAACATAACTGTGCAGAAAAATGTGCAGGGCAGCAGAATAAAGTGGTATCTGGCCTCTAAAGGCCTACGCAGCATCTCTCTCCTCCAGACTCTTCACACCTCCCTTGCCACTTCCACACGTCTCACAAAACATCAAGCCCAATGCAAAAACAAGTCTCAGACCGATACGCATACTACAATTTATTCCAAATCTCTACCATTTGTGAGTCACTGTAAATATATATATAGACAGATGGACAGATGCCCTGTTCCCTTTTGTCAGCATCCTGAAATACAAAAGAAAAATAATCGCTGAGCTGAATTGGCTGAGCACATTTCAGCCAATTTAAAATATGAATAAATAAAATAAATAAAAAGTTCGGAGGGGGAGTTCAACAGAATGAGTCAGAATTCATCAGTGACATACAAACTGAATTTTATAAATGTATTTGAAGTTTTCCATGCGGTCTCTGGGTCACACATTTTAACCGCACAAACTGCTCCCTGGAACCCTCAAATAATCAACATTGTGGGTTTTTTCTATTTGCTAGCTGCATTGTCTGTGAGCCACACTTTACTTCGTAAAATTAAAGAAAAACTTTCCCAGGCTTTTGTTACTGAAATTTACAGAAAAGATCTTTTGCAAAAAACACAATGAAAATTTTATCAATGAAAGGTTTAAGAGTTACAAAAAGAATATAATAAACAATTGCAGCTTTTTAATGAGATTTTTCTTGGTCAGACATTACCCCAAACATTTCCAGACATGACTAAACTCCAAGACTCCTATTTCCAATTAATACATGCGTGTTACCCAATGAGCCCTTCCCCCCAAAGCCACTCAGCATGCGATTGCTGCAGAATCTGATGGTCTTTAGTAGAATATTTGGCCAAACTCCAGCTCCACCAGTCTTCATGCTTGTTTTTATAGGCACAGCCTCCAGCTTTGCTCTCTGGTATGCAACCTAACACCCAAGTCCATTAAACTTTCCATCAAACACATGTAAAATTGAACGACAGGTAATCAAGCTGTGGTCTGTTCTCTGTAAGGAGTACTCTTACTGCTGTTTGCACCATGGTATTGAACCTAGCTAATTTTCTTGAAGGGCTTACAGTGAGCATGTTGGTAGAAGAGAACTATCAGGGAATCCAGATCTGAATGCTCTTGCAAGAGGAGCTCTTATGGACAAGATCTGGAATTTCAAAGGGGTAAATGGAGCTGGTACCAGGATCTCAACATCAAAGATTCAGCGTGAAACATAACTACTATGAAAGAGACTAGAAAAGACAAACTGTATTATCTTCCAGTGGAATGAGCCCATTTATCTAGGCATTTTCAGCTACAGGGTGCGATGAGCACTGTTCACTGATGGCTCGATCTGACTTTCACATTTACCTATCAAGACTGGCTAACACGAGCATGCAACGTCTGGCCAACTTCACAGCATTTTCAAAGACATCCGTGTTATAGGTCTCATTCCTCACAACAAACCCTTTTGAAGGTTGTAACTGCAGCTCTATTTTAAAGCTAACATATGTAGCACAGACACAGCTGTCAGTCTACAGAAAACTGCTTAGAGACTGATGTTGAGTAAGCCCTGGTTTACTGCTGTAGAAACATTTCAATCTGTTCATATGGTTTCGGTTTGACTCAGTTTTTTAAACTTGGATGCAATTTTCGGTAATGCCTACAACGAGGCACTGACATGGGGAATGAACTTAATTCCACAACTAACCCATGAAAGGACAAATCCATTCCTACTGCCCTCTGAAAGGATCCTGAGTGGTCAACTTGTTGAGTGTGTTAGAGCTGAAGAAACCTACAGTCTTTGATAAGCACCAACAGTAGCTCTTTAATAGACCAATTTAGTTTCTCTACGATAGCATGCAAACTATGGATTTTACATGGTAAAACAAACACTACTTCCAGATGTAACGAAGGCTTCATTGTGCTCATCTGAGTCTAAAACCAGAAATGCAAAGTGTACTTTTTATGAGTGAGGTTTGGGGAAAAGAGAGTGGGTGGCAATAAGAAGGGAGAAAAGAGTTTACACTTGAAAATTAATGTGGGGTTGTTACCATGAGCACTGTTCCAACTGCAACTCTTTCAAAAGTTTTCTAAAATCCACAACAGTGGCATGAAATTTGCAGGGCAGCAGAACTCAACTGATACAGAAAGGAGATAACATTCCTCAAGTGATTTGGTAAATGCAGCATCACAAACTAAGTAACTTGTATACTTGGCAACAGCATGTGGCACAGACAAACATCTATTCTTTCCACTGATGCAGTCAATGTTTTACTACTTGAAAAAAATCTACAACATTTTGTCTTCATAGTGTGGATTCACAAACAGTACTTGTAAGACCTTAAAAAAATAAGTCACATGAGCAAACAAACCTGGAGATAAAAAGGGTAGATGACAGTGCAACAAACTACAAGGGAATGTTGGAATGATTCAGCAAAAAAAGTCAAACCATCACCAAAAAAACCCACACCAACAAAAAAAATCCTTTGGTTTTGGCAGCAGTTCACACTTCTCAACAGAGCACGTTTACGTATCAGGCTTTCCCACCCGCAAGGCAAAGGATCCTACACTGCAAGAGAAAAGCGACACCTTGCATGACCTGCCAAAGCACATAATACAGATAACTCAGCCCACTTGAATCAGAAACTGGGGGATATACATGCTTCTCTGTCACTGTCTCAAAGAACTGTGTGTTTGAACGTGCTTGTCAGCTAGTATGTAATAGCAGATAAAAATAAAACACATTACCCATTAGTCATTCAAACCAATTTCTTTCAAGAAAAAGCTATTTAGTCTAAATTAAGTAGAAGCCTGTAATTAAATACTTTGCAATCCACAGTAGTTTACATTTAAAAAAAAATCTTGACAAATCCACTCCCATATGACTAATAGCAATCCTTGTAAAGAGACTGCCTAGTGTGGGGTATCCTCACAGAACACATTTCTATCCTTAATGCTTGAAATAAAGCTTTCAAATATGACCCAAAGATTGGACAAGGTAGTACTGTTGTCTTCAATCTCTAGGCAAATAGCTCCCTTTCCTTCTCTTCTTCGTATGTTCTTGAGCTAAAGTGCAATGAGATGATTCAGTATCACCCACTTTTACTGGGGGTGTTAGGAATACAAGGCTAACCCTAAAACTGACGTGAAACAGGTTAACTATACAAGCCACTAACTGAAAAAACCCCAACTCTGAATCCCACACGAGGCAGCCACTGCAGCTGTGGAATATGGAGGACTTGCCAAAAACAGGATGAAAGAGCAGTAAAGAGGAGCCTGCTATCTACCTGCCTGTATCAGCCTCTAAGCGTTACCAAGAGGGAACAGACTACACCTTCAAGGAACAAGGAAAACTTCAGACACAAATTTTTGGAAATGTAACTCTCAAAGGTATCAGGGAGATTTTTTTAACCATTGTGGAAGAAATATTTCTACAAATACAGACTGTTTCGGTTTCTTCTCCAACAAGGTTTTAAAGGATACTGAGAACCTTTGTCTTACTTTAATTTTCCAGTTAATTTAAATTGTCAATCCAAACTTAAGGAGCAAGTAGGTGGAGGTGATACAATAGCAGATAGGTACAACTGTTTATTACCAAGCTAATGCCTATAGAAAAGGGAATAGGCATTAGTTTAGTAGGAAATTGACTCTGGAAGAAAGATGTGGCAGACAACAAATAGCAGAGGTAGAAGCAGCAAACAAAAATAGCACAGATCCTCCCATAATGAAGGATGGAAAGGAAAAAGTATAAGGAAACCATGGAGGCTCAAATGCTTAGCAAGAAGGAAAAATACAGTCACACTAAAAATTAAAAAGAGGGGCAGGGAGCTGAGTTATAATTAAGTACAGAATACATCTATTTGATTGTAATAAGCTGCAGACAAAACTGCTTGCAGATCATAGCTATACTTTGGCTCAAATATTTCAGCTTTATTCTTAAGAGACTTAATCTTTCACCAGGGGTCTTGGAAAGTCTCTACAAGCCATGAAGTTCACACAACCTCAGCAGTACAGCAGACAATACTGGGCACATTTTAACAAAAACGGACTGAAGAGAGATGAAGCAGGAAATGAAAGGCTTAACTGGAATCACAATTTGCCTCTTCATTCCCAGCCTGTGTTTCAACTGTTAGTTCACAACATGGCTCTGACTGATCATCACTCAGATTAATACATCCAAAGATTTTGATTACTTCCACATATATCCAAACTCATTGTTTCTAGTTTAAAATCCAACCATTCTAATAAACATAACTTTTTTGCAGGTCAAAGACAGCAGGCAACATTTAAGCTAGCCATAGCAAATTCCAAGCATATACTGTATCTCCATCAACCTTCTCTAACGTCCTGGAAGTGCCTTCCCTGGAAGGAAGGGAATTATTTATAACTGCAATGTAGAAGTATCAAAGTTATTGTCATCATCATCAACAGCTCTGGAACCCTTTTATTTTATTTTTTTTTTAAATGAAAATGAGAGGTCTACCATGTTGTGCAATAAGGAAAAAGAAAAAGGAAAAATATCCCCGAGGGAAAAGATCAAATGCAAACAATGCAGTACAGGAAATACTACAGCACAAGTAAGGTTTAAAATATCCCTAATACAATAGACTACGTTCAGGCATTCAGTCTATGTGTATCCTCATAAACACATATTTTAAGAATGACAACACAGGTCCTCATAGGATGTTATTTGTTAACAAATACTCACATATACTTCACTGTGATCAAAGCGCTTTTTCAGATTATCGATGAATGAATCTTCATCAAGTGGTTCTAAAAGAACCATATCTCCCACTCCTATCATGTTGTCCAAAAGTGACGTCTTGACCTCCATTTTGGCCATTTTCTCCTGCAAAGAAATGAGAAAAAAAATAAAGAGGAAAATTAACTCAAAATTACTCTAATTATTCACAGGCATTATCCAGTAATGCTATTTAAGGAATACAAGTTAAAAAGCCATCAAATGACTCTGCTTTAAAATACTTTCCCAAGGAACATTCTGCAAGTCATTCTATCTACCCAGGTACTCCACAAAATTCCAAAAAATTAACTTCTAACAGTCAACAGTGCCTTCTGGCCAACTACACATTAAATATGAAACTGCAAGAAACAGGAATGAAGATTCCAGTGGGCATCACACACAGGTTTTTTTGGATAACTTCACTACAGTGTTCAAGTGTACGCAAACCCAAGTTTTATCAAAAGTTTCATCAACATCTCCAGTGTATCAAATTATGGTTTTAATTTGTCAATACCCAAATTTGAATTTATTTCTCACCCTTACTTGCATTTCTCCAATCTCATCAACATTTAAATGAAAACCAACTAAGTGAACTCATGCATCTATATAACTGGAGCGGCAAAAGGCAGAAGCCAGGCTTAAAAAGGGGACCAGGATCAAACAAAGTAACCAAGTCTTTAAATGAGGTAATTCAGACAAAGAAGTCAAGGTCAGGCCAAAACTTGACACCTATTTGGTCGTCCCAGCCTTTTATCCTTCCAATCCAAACGCTACAGATTAACCAAGCTCCTCAAGAACTCCAGGCACACAGTTACTGCTTTCAGCTTTCATGATGAGACTGAAACATATTAGCAGTGGTGGCCCACAAATGGGGAACCAGAAGTGAGAGAACAGCTTCACTGATAACACAAACCAAGAACCAACTACGGCACAGCTACAGTTATACAAAACAACAGCTGAACCTCACCAGTCAGCTGTAACATCTCAGCGATGGAATGCTGTCCTTGCTCCCCGCCATCACTGCAGCATATTTTAATTTTAAATAACATTTCCTATTTTTCAAAACACCTTTGAACACTGATTACACCTCATACCATCAGTGTTAACTTGCTGTAGTAGCTATCCATCAGATAACTGATTTTAAGCAAGCAAAGCCTTTTATCTCTAGCTTCTGTTCACAGCCACTGCATCACTACATATTTGATTTTTTGAGCAGTGAGTGACATTTGAGGGGTATTAGATCAAGACTTAAGTTGTGTTTGATGTTTTTTCCAAATTCAACCAAGAGAAGTGCAGCTCCACAGGCAGCTAGCAGAAGTGATACAAGATGATCCCCAAAACCTGACCCAAGCCTGGGAATTACTAGAAATTCACATGGAAATGAAAAAACAGTGCTGAACTATGGTAACCAACCAAAGCTGAGTCAACTCTGCTAAACAAACAACAGAGGATTTATTTTAAACAAAAACACTGGACAAATATTTTTGTAGAGAAAGATACTTTTACTCTTAAAAGTTCACCTCCCTGAATCACCAAAAAAATTTTAAACATTCAGAAAATCAGAGGTATCACTTCAACTTCTGTATCCCATTAAGGCAAATTCTTTAAACTACCAGTCTTTCTTAAATGACCTAATTACTTCCCATACATCAGTTAATGCTCAAATAATTTTTGAAGCCTGAAAAAAGAAAAAAAAAATCCTTCTCAAGTATGGTACTTATTAAATATTGGGTTTGTAGCCAAAAAAAAAAAAAAAGCCAACATAAAAATCCTAATATGGGCAATTTCAACCTAAAATTTAAGTCCTACGTAGTATACCTCATCTACCATTGTGAAATTACATACCACCTACCACACTTCATGCATCACTGCTTGGGAATTTCAAGACCAAGAACAGCCAAACCCATCAAGGACGTTCTTGTATTCTCAAGCTCAGAGGCACGTTTTGCAGAAGAGGTGCACAAAGACACCATATCTACTACTAAAAGCTCGATCAGAAAGTCATACATGAATACTAATTTATCAATATATTTGAAAAGTTCAATTTTATGGTCAAAGGCTAATTTTCAGCTTGGGTTGTTTTTTTTTCCTACAATAGTTTAACATCATACTATGGTTAAAATATTTCCATTAACTTGAGAGCTAGAAAATATTAAAAACTTAGGTGATGAAAAAATTGGACAATATGCCTAGACATCTTGTTTAACACTGAAGTCTCAAAAGCATCTGCAGTAGCTTAGCCTTCGCAAAGTATCCATTAAAAACTACCTCATACACTGATGTATGATTCAAGAGTATCCTGTTATACCAGTGGTGTTAGCCTCCACTTTGGTGGAATCCAATCATAATCCCTGCTCTGTCTTAGCTATCAGCAGAGGAAAATCTGGCAAACTTGTGGGATAATTTGGTTGCCTATCTGAGGTAACAAGTGGGGGAAAAAAAACCCACTGTTAAGAAGAGGCAACAATGTTTAAACATATGTTAAATAATTAGACTTAATTTAACCAACAAATTAATTTAATCCACTAGAATAATTTAATAGATCAATATATACAGGACTTTCAAACTACCAAATACTAATTTTAAAAGTAGCTTTTAAAAAAAAAACTCAAAAATCAGCACACTACACAGAACAAAAAAAATAATCAAACCCTTACTACACTGCAAGACTGAACTTCAGTCAAGATTTTTAGCAATACATCACCAAGCTCAGAAACTCAATCCAAATACATGCCCAAGTATTTGTATTCACTGTATACTCCAAGACACCTTGCAGCTGGAGATCTTCGCCCATCGGTGCTCACCACAGTTTGGAGAACAGTACATAAAAGCAAGCAGCTTCTACCTATATATGTAATCACACATCTTTAAAAAGATGAACATTTCTCAAGAACCATTTTCAAGAACAGGAACTATGAGAGGGACAGGACCAAAGGAAGCTCCCACTGTCCGAGAGATCAGTCATGACTGAAACCACAGCCGTGCTGCTGAGAGGAAATTAGGTTCAAGGAAAGAACAGAATGGGTTGTGTTCTTTAAAACAAGGACAGGTTTAGTTAGTTTCAAACTAACGGGATGGGAGATGATGTATGGAGATACTGAAGTGAGGCTCTGTTTCAAACTGGAAATTCAGTAAAAAGTAACCTTAAAATGTAAGTGGTACTCCCTCAATTTACCTGCTACATTGCTTTTGTCACTGTAACATCTCATTGTCTTGACATTAAGAAAAACGACAGTATTGTATAACGATTACAGCTGCAAATTATTAAACTTTTTATATAGCGATAAATTAGCTCAGCAAAAACCCCAAAACTCTTCTAACACCTGCAGTCTGCAAACCAGACTCTTCCTCAAACACTCCCTGATCTCTCCCACACCTACTCACCACTGGAGTCTTCTCCCAAATACACCTTTCTTATCCCTAAAACAAACATCGGCAGCATTTCAGAACGCCTCCCTGCTCTCTAGTCATTTGTCAAATTGGTTCTTGCTCACTTTGGTCTCACATCTAGGCCTTAATTCAACAGAGTGAGAACACTTTTAACACGTTTTCATTCTCAGAAAAAGATTATTCAGTAATCCTTCACAGCTTGATGCGTTTTGTGTTGGCCAACATGCTGGGGAGGAGAAGGGCTGGGCATGCTACGTCTGTAAAATGCTTCTATCCACATGCTCCCACATTACACAGCCTTTTAAAACACAAACTGTTCTATCTACTACCTGCAATGTCAGTTGAATCTAAAACACTCGTGTCCCTCTTGGCTGCAAGGATGGCAAATTAAAAATTACACTACTCAGCAGCCAGAGCAGTCTTATCAGCCAATCTGAAACAAGAGCTAATGAAAACTATAAATAGAAGATGATACAGAGAATAGGCAAAACCCCCAAAGCCTTGTACAATTAAGTTCATGCATTCTCTAAGGGGGAAATGCAGTAATACCCCGTTACTAGCATAGAGCATGTTACGGAATTGTCCGAGGGTTTCCACAGCAGAACAGCAACAACTGTCAGCAGCTTTCTATGGACATGCAGCCTTAGCACAGGTCTGCATTTGTTGTGCTGGAATTATCACTGGCTGCAGAGGTGGCTTGTTTTAATTCTTTTGTGGCATCACAGCAAAAGGACAATTTCCCCACCATCAAAATGGTCACAATAGATGTACCCACATATGCTTCAAGCTCTCACAAAAACCAACCACCTTTGGTTTCACTGCCACCACCTCACTGTAGAAAATAACCACCTTTTTGTTGTATAAGAGTTAACAGGGACAACCTGCAATATCAGTAATTAGATATTGGAGTTCAAACTGATTTCATGTTCCAGGCCTGGTCCTGAGCCCCCGTCAGGCTGTAATTATGTTTGCCCACTCATTCCCTTTTTTCTCTGTCAGGGAGCAATCAGCCCACACAGAGCAGGGACAATGACAGGCCACTGCTGCAAAAAGCTGCTAGGGACACAGTGTCATTATCTGAACAAAACAACACCAAAGGGCACTACAGCCATCTTGTACTACTCCTGACAAGCATAAGTACCAATTCAGCAAGTGGCAGGATTTAAAATCATCCTGTGCTGCTGCCCAACAAACCCTACAAATCACAGGTCTCTGATGCCCAGAAGGCACAAGTTCATTGGAAACACCTTGTACTGGTTCACCAGGTAAACCGAGGCAGACTCTGCAGCTGAACTATTATAGTGTCCTTTTCAACTGAAAGCCTGATTTCCTGATATAGTATCATAGAATGGTTTGGGTTGGAAGGGGCTTTAAAGATTACCTAGTTCCAACCCCCCTGCCATAGGCAGGGACACCTCCCATCAGCATGTTTGAAAAAATGTTGGTATCATCCAAAGAAAACCTTTGCTTTACCTCCAGAACCCCTTTTTTAGTCCCTGGATGCTCGAGGGGGCAGTGCACCCAGCATTTCCTCTCTGCTGCCGGGCCACTGTCTGCTAGGAACACTAGCACCCTCCAGCCCAACTGTGACTGCTCACAGATGTTGTTCTGTCACCATCACTGTGCTGAAGAGTACACAGAAAACGGCGTGATGTCACAGCCCACGATTTCTTCCTGCAAGAAAATGGACTCGAGAAGCCTGACAGACAGATTGCAGGCAGGAATGTTAACAGATATTGCAACAGCAGTAAGAGAACTCTCAAAGAACTGAAATGCTTCCTCTGCCTCTCCATCTTTTGGTTTGGCCAACGTCTGAATATCTTCTGAATTCCTTTTCCTCCCACAGTCCTACTGAACAAATCAACGTTTTCCAAACCAGAGTTTATAATTTGGGGCTTTCAAATTAGCAAATGTTTCTCGTCTTACCTATCAAGCAAGAGCTATTACTTGAAAGTCTTGTGCAATTTCTCTTTATTTTCTGTGGGCACTGAACATTGACATTAGAACATATTCACTGAACAATTAGGCACGTGTACCAGATTCCTTGAGCAGCAGCTCCGGTACGTTGCAAAAGTAAAAGGCAGCATTACGGGGTTTGTTTGTGTTAGGACTGCAGGAATGTTTGCATTCAGCATCAGCTAAATGGGAACGGCTCTTTAGCAATATCAGATTAGGACAGAGTTGCAGGCCACTGACTGCAATTTAGATGACAGAAGATTTGTCCAGCAGAATTCCAGAGGAGGAAGGAATGCTCTGCTGGCTTCTGCCACCAAACACCACACATTTAGCTAAAGATTGGGCAATTTTCAAGACAGAAACAGGCCACTTGAAGTACTGCTGAACAAACAGCTGCAAGCACATGAGCAGGATCATTTTTTAGTAGTTTAACAACAGGGCCTTAACTGCAGTTAAGAAAAACTGACCGTTTAATAATTAGAGTTCATTAGGAAGTGTACAAACTGTTCGCTGGGACGTTACCTCCTACTGACATAAACCTTCATTAACAGGACTCAGGTCCTTCAGAAATGCAGAGGGGAGAGGTTTGGCTGTTGTTGCTGGAGTTTTGGGGGGATTGTTGGGGGTTTGGGGTGGGTTTTTTTATTTTTACATCAACTTGGTTACAATCTACATGAAGTAACAATTAGTTGTTATCAACCCCCAAAAGATGAGGAGACTCTTTCACGCCTCTGTTCACATCCTTCGTCACGAGACTATGCACCACACTCGTAACAGGTGCACTTTACCTCACCACAAAATCAAAATAACCTCAGCCATGTGTGCAGAAGACACAGCTTTGCCCTCCTTCTCTTCCCTAATAAAAGACCAACTCATGAGCCTGAGGGAAGGAGTAAGGGGCTGTATTTGCCTTTCTCCAAGGCTTGTCTCTGTCACTTTTGCATCCTAGTTTGAACATTAGCACGGATATTACCTTCTGTAAGAGACCATGGGGTATATCTGTTCTACTATTTCTACTTTATACTCCCAGCAGTACGGGTTTTCAAATTACTTCTAATAATTGTTTCACAACCACAACTCAATAACTGCCACCAGTAATTGCACTCAGGGGCTGATCCATTTCCTAAGTCAACTCGCAGCCTTGCTTGAACTCATCTGGGTCGGTCATACAGTCACGCGAGGTTTTGGGAAAAACAGTTGGGTCCTTCACCATTGCCAAGGCACCCTTCTTCAGCACCTGCTAAAATACAGTCTTAAAATAATCAAAAGATGTTTGGTGCTCCATTTTTACCCTGCAGAAGTTCCTTTACATTTTGGATTATACTGACAGTCTTCAAAGGTTATAGGTGTGGAGTAGCCTTTTCTGTAAATGGTTCTTCTTTCTTTCTTTTTAAATTAGTTCTGTTTAATGGGCAGAACACCTTGGGCATTTTCAGTGCATCTGGAAATAGGTCTTCACCAAGAAGGCTGTTCGCAGTCCAAAATTCTGGTTAAATTCCCACTGACTTCAGCAGAAATAAGATCCATGGTGGTTTCTTACATTTAGGCATTTCTTAGTCATTGTCTAACCACAGAGTTTTATAACCATTCCAGGTCCACATCTACAGAAAGGGATAAAATATTCAGGAATGAAGGGGGTCTCTTTTCAGCACATACCTTGCTAAGATTCTCTTGAATCTTTTTTCAAAATAAGAAGCAGAATGTGAGTGCAAAAATCAAAACTTGTCGTCAAAGGTCCTGCCTTCTTCCCCTAAATGAAAGACTACACTTCAGACTGACAGTGTTCTTCAGATAACTTGATTTTTTAGAAGTTGTCAGTACAGAAAATGAACACAAAAAACACCCTCATTCTTTAAAAAAAAATTAAAAATAAGAAATTAGCTTTTACTACCGGATATCCAAACTTCACTAAGCAGGGGGTGCCCTTAAACTTATTATCTTCATCTTTCAAGCTGCCGCTTAAAGTTTTCTGCCAATTTTTTGGGATCCTGCCCAATCCAAAGGTTTTGTTTGTGTAGCTGTTGCAGAGCAGGGGCACAAAACCCAAGGTAGCACTTATTTATTTTGGGGGATCTTCTTTGTTTGTTGTATGTCACATGCCAGTAGCTTGCTACCACACCAGAGCTTGCATTCAAAAGATCTCCTAGTAGCAGATCCTCACAAAATACTACCTCAAACCAACCAGCCCTCACAAAGTCAAAACATTTCTTTCAAGTGAGGTTTCACTCCTTTGGGAGCAATCCAGCAATCAACTGCAATCTAGATCTTTCACTTATACTTTTATTGTAATAGGGTTTTTACTTCCCTCCCACAGAAGCACACAGGCAGAGAGCAAGCCTTCCTTTCCTCCAGCCAGCACACATACCACACATCCCTGATACAGGCAAAGGAGATCTGCCTATGGTGAGGCAACTGGAGTAAATACCAATTTATATCGTGTCAGTAAGGTGGGTATGGAGAGATGCCCTAATACTACAGGGTTAAAATACCAGAGTACACTAATCTTCTCCTCAAACGCTTGCATGCACTGCCTGTTAAGCAGACAGTGATAAGCCTTGAAGATATGCAGAATATGAAATAACAGAACAGGTAACACCACAGCTTCACTCAGCTGCCAGCAGCCACAGAAAGCCGCCAAGGCACTCACTGAACCAGACTTAACAGTGGGCACAGACGAACAAAAAGCTAATTGGGAGCTTCAGGAAATCCAGATCCCAGAAGAGGCACTGGTGCCCCTATCTACCTACCACCAAGCCACCCACAATAACTGAGCGTACCCATAACTCCTAGAGCAGCCAGGAGACGTCATCACACTTATGGAGTTACCTACAGAGCAAGGTCCAAGTTTCCATGCACCCATATTCTCTTCCAAGCAGTAAAAGTCTGGGTAAAGGTAAAATCTGCATGGCTGAAAGCACTGTCTATTTCCATACCATTCACTTTCCTTTTCCATTTAAAACAGAAGGAAAAGAAGTCACCTGAATACCACCCCAGGGATCTCATTTTTTTCCCCTTTGCAATTTCCCCTTCCTGGAAACCTCACCTGATGGGCTCTTTGTAATACTTGTAAATAATATTTGGAATGCTTTTAGCCTAGTATTTTATAAAAACAAGACAAATCATGCTAGCTGCACACATCTTGGTCTATGTTTCTACTCTCTCATACAGCCTAAGGTTGAATTTCATTGAAAGGACAGAGAAATAAAGGACAACAGAACAGCTAATTTTCCATGTGTCTGGAAAAGCAGGCAGGAGAAGAGATCAGCGCATAAGCGTCCCATTAGACATATGGTCCGCAAAGAGAACAAACACCTTATTAATTACCACAGAGCCACTGCAGAAGAACGACCTCACAAAATTCCCTAGCCACCAAAAAGCTTCAAATGGAAATTATCGCTTCTTTGCAAATGAATCCATCACAAGAGAAAAATCTGCAGGAAGTCAGACTGGATGAGTCCCATTTCTCCCAGGACCAGCCGCCAAGGTAACAGAACAGCACAAGGTTCCACCCTACAATTTGCCATCACTCTCTGTTCTGCACATCAATTTCTCTTCAGCAAAACACTGCTATTTTTAATGAAAAGCAGAGGGGAGGTAAAAAAGATTGTATGCAAGTGTTGCAGGAAGAGGAAGCAACACTTGGCCAAACCTAAGCTAACAAAATGTCTATTTGAGAGCAGAGGAGGCTCAGATAAATTACATATACTGTTTAAACATGTTTGCATGTTTCAAGTGTTGAACTATACCCAGTTTTGTCATTTTCATTCTCAACAGTCATTTTCAGTAGGATAAAGGTCATCAATTTTTAAATCAAAGTATCTCCAGCTACTCCTGTGTCTCTCTCATCAAGAGGTATCTCGGACAATGGGAGCGGTTCAAGAAGCTGCGTTTCAACTCCTGTCCAGATGTGCATGAAGTTAGAAGCCAGCTGACAGCGTTTTTAACATCTAGCATGATAAACAAAGGCATTTCCAAATGAAATATAACATTTCACTGATTTAGAGAGGGACACCTTCCTAAAACAGCAATAGAAAGCACCTCCCTCCCATAGAAGGAAAACAGTCGGCCTCGCGGCACACAAACTCCACATATACTCACAGGTAGTGAGTTTTCCCTCACATAATTTCAGTGAGAACTACCATCTGGCAGTTTAAGGACGCAAAAAGATCTATCCATGTGAGATAGAGGCAAGCTTTCCCTGTGTCAGAAGTCTGTTACGAGGAGCTCCAGCTCTACCCTTCCTTGCCAAAAGATTTTCCAGGCTTTCTCCCAGAGTGAACTTTGTTTTAACACAGCCTTGCTCTCTTTGATCACTGAAGGTAATCTCCAGAGCCCTTTTAACTCCTGCAGCCTGACAGTCTGTGAACTGAACAATGGCAGTAGCAGCTCTATCTGTTCTGCACGTCCGAGACTGCTGCCAAAACCACTGCATCATACAGTCATGACTACTATACTGCACTGCTCCAGAGTGCAATTTTTCAGCCTTCCAACGTTTCATGAGGAATAGTTCCTACTGTGTTCCTAGTTTCTAGCCTAAATTTATTCATGGTCAGCGAATACCCATTTCTTCTTGCTTGTGCTAATGCTACTGGGGTTTTGTTTTGTTTTTTAATTTAAATGTGTTTTCTCCCTCCCAGGAAAATATTTAGAGAGGATTGTCTCATGGTCCTCACTGTGAATAACACATAGCCAGTATTGCTCATTTTCCTCTCAGTGGCTTCCCTGTCTGCCTGACCATCCCAATAGCCCTTTTCTGCTCCCACACTCCTATTTCAGCCTATCTTTGCTGAGCAGAGTTAACCAAGGCTGTACAGAGGATTCCTGGTACATCACGGCAGCGACATATCCTCACCACAACCAAGAATATTTCTTCAGAGAGAGAGGAATTAATTTTAATTTTCACTGTACTACTCTTTTCTTTCTCAAAGTTTCACCTGTAATCAGCACGTCCCCAGCTGACTCTGTGTGACTAAGCTCTACAGCTCCATCAGCCACAGACCTACTCTCACAGGTAAAACCTAGGAAGGATCTCCAGACACTCAGTAACCAATTGGTTACTTGTTTAGCTGTAGGTTTAACTTGTTTAGCTTGTAGGTTTAACTATTCCCAAAAATAATCTGCCTTCCAACCCCTACCATCTTCCTCCCGACCTCTCTCCAAGTCTCTCTTGATGACAAGGTAGAACAGCTGGTATTCCTGCCACCAGTGAGACATCCCAAGTGTTCCTTCTTTCACATCGGATAAGCATGATCTCCACTAGGAAAATCTTTCTTCTCCATCTCTGAACATGGAGCTTTAGCAGAGCTACTTGGCTGATGGTTAACTGGTCCCCAGAGACCCAGAAGAAACAGCATCTCTCAGCCAGTCTCACCAGTGCCTCACTTATTTGCTTCAGCGGAGGAAGAGGATTAATACCAACTTCACTCCCATCAACAGCTCTCCTAAAAGCAGAAATAACTTCTCCTAACAGTGCCATCCAAAAAGTCCTTATGCAATAAGGACTCTAAGAACACCTCTTTGATCTAAAAGATGACCCTTAACTATCCTACAAATTGTTTTAACACAAAGGCATTAAAATGCAGAGAGTAAGTACAACTTCCTTTGCTCATGCATTCCCAAGATACAGAATTCAACACATTATCACCCAGTAGTTTCCTCATTTCTGAGGTGCAGGTTTTCAAAGGTCAGTGGAAAAGATTAAAGCACAGTACCAGAGCATTACATATGCTCCATTGTGCATAAAAACCGGTTATCTTAAGGCCAATTCTTTACAAAGACACTCAAACACCAGTATGCTCTTGTAGACACCAGCAAGAACAGATTCCATAAAGAAAACACATATAAAAGAATAGAAACATTTCAGGATGTAACTGTTCCATATCTGGTTTTCTTTCCATTGTCGTATATCCTGCAGTTCAATTATTCTTATTCCTAATTCAAAGTATCCTCAGTAGCATTTTAAGGCATACAAACTATGAAAATTACAGAAAATTACAGAAAAAGCAGCACAGAGTAAAAAAGCAAGAGAGCACACATACAGAGCATATTTGTGGGCCCAGGAAACTTGTATCTATGCTGACCAGGGCTGTGGTCACAAACTTTTAAAAACTGCTTTCTGCTGACAGTAGGGAAAAATGAGTCTCTCCTTGCTGTCTGTATTTAGAAAATAAAGAAATCTACAACAAGTAATTCTGATAGTACAGCCCCCACCAACCCTTCTGTTACTCAGCACCTATTTCTCACAATTATCTCCTCTTATTCTCCTTCCCATATGTTTCCTCTTTCTTCTTCGTATCTCTCTTTTCATGGTCCTCTTACTCAATAGCATAAGGATTTCTGCTAGCATAAGACCCTCATAAGGACTGCTGCCTCTACAGGAGAGGGAGAATGCCGATGTGGTGCTGAGGGACATGGTTCAGTGGTGAATTGGCAGTGCTGGGTTAATGGTTGGACTTGATGACCTTAGAGGTCTTTTCCAACCAAGGCTGTTCTATGTTTCTATGAACAAGGGAAAGTTTATTAGTACACCCACGCCCAAGCAATTCCGAGGCAGCGCTGCATAAAGTCAGGGATAAGGCAATTACCTAAACCCCAAGATACACCCACTACCCACCCCTGCAAAGGAGAAAATCTTTGTGATACTAAATGTTTCACACCCTCACTCCTTGGAACTCTGGACACTGGGATTCCTTATCTCAGGCCTTCGGCTTGTTTGCTGAAATGTTAAATCTGGCTGCTTGGGCTAGAGGCCACTTCTTGATTGCTTTCATCCCAAATGCTGGAGCATTAGTGTGTATACCTGCATGTGCCTACGTTTTCCACTGGAGAGAAAGGATGCTGCTCTTGCCTCTGTGGTCCATTACTTCTGCTATACTGCCTGCACAAAAGGATTCCCCAACCAGTTTGCATCTGAAAAGGGGACTTGATCATTCTTCATCTTTGAAAGTTCAGTCTTCCTCATTGAAACACTTTCATCACCACAGAGACTTTGCTAGCAGACTTCAAAGGTATCAAGAAACGGACACAAATTTACTTACTGATATCAAATGGGAAATGTCCCATTAACAAGAAGCTGGAAGACACAAAAGGATCAAATGTCTGTACAGTTTTCTTCAAAAGCTATGCCAGTAGCTCTTTGCATGGAAAAAGACAATTTGGATGGTTAAAACCCTGCAGCTGGATGATACTTTAGTCTAAAACTTCAAGTCTGCAAGCAACTCCAAAGACTCTCCAGTTACTTAAAAGAAAGGTAAGCAAAAGGCAAGATAAACTTTTTCGGTTTACAAGTTTCTTCAAATGCAGAGCAAAGGATTAAAAAAAAATGACAGAAGTCATTGAAAATAGCCATGCATACCATAAAAGCTCTACTCAAAGAAGAGTCTGCCATGGCCAGGCTGGTTCCTGAGGATCAAGCCACACATTGCAGAGCTACCTGCCTCTCAGATACAGGATACAATTACAACAAGCACGATATGCCAGTGGCTTCTGAAGGATAGGGGACAGGTAACAGAGGAAAGTAAAAAAGCAGAGGCCATTTGGCTAGGAAAAAACAGCTTGGCAGGAGACTAAAGGCAAAAATAATGAAGTGTGGAAAAGAGCTAATGTCCCTACTGAGGTATGAAAGCTGGGAACCCCAGACAGCATCACAGAAAGTTTTCCTTTATTTGCTCAGTGAGCAGAGGTACTTCTATTCAAAGGGAGAAACACCTACTACACTTCTTTTATATATTTTTTATATATGTGAAAGAACAAGGAAAAGTTTTGAGAACCTCACCTTCCTCTTCGCTCACCATCCTCCCCCAAAATGGTGCTTAAGTCCAACATCAAAAGATCAGACACCAAAATCTGGAGTCACACAGACTAAGAGGGCAAAGGTTTCACAATTTACAAGAAAACTGAGGCACAGCCGTAAGGGTGAAAGTTTTGAAACTAATGCTCAAAGCCATCAGGAAAGATTCACAAAAAGACCCTTGTTGCAGTTCCAGTATCCTCTTTAACAGCTACTTCACAGCTTCTTGCAGCCTTTCAACTATCCCATCAGCACAAAATAAAAATCTTCACTTTTACTTAATTTTTTTCTTCATTTTAGGATTTGCAAAACAAAAGAAGATTGTTATTCTTTACTGCTTCTTTATGACAAAGCAAGCCTTGATGTTAGTTTACACACCAGAAATCAAGCTCTGGTTTCCTTCTTTTTGGAGGATATGAATGGAGAGGTTACATAAGGGTGTAATAGGAGCTGTTACTTCCTTTCCCAGTTGAAGAGAAAATGCTGTGGATCAGGTTACAGACTCAAGGGCTGGTCATCACTACTGCAGGCTTCCCGGATTTTTTGCCAGTATTCCCCCCAACAAACAGGAGAAGCTACTTAGAAGGCCCTGAGAATTTAAAAGACCAAGTACATAGCTATAAGGGGGGGGCGGGGGGGGGAACCCTGTATTTTTGTCTTTCATCAAACTCCGGAAATTCCCCAAGCTTGACGCATACAACCACTCAAGCCACCATTTTCCATTTCAGTTTGTTCCTCATTAGCACACTAAAAAGGATGAATGAAATATAAGGTAAGATTTATAGGATGGTCTGACACGTGAGCTGTGCTAAATAAGCTCGGCACACCGACAGTGCTTGACTTTGGTGGGTATGTCAGCGTTTGGCCCGGCTCTGACCACATTGAGCAAGGAAAAGGAGGAAACACAGAGTGTCCAGATTGGCCTACACGAGCACTAAGCTGTTCTCCAAACCATCCCACTTGCGCTTTCTTCACCTTCCTCTCCGATTCCCAAGCCACTGCTAATACTGCTGCCGAAGGAAGATATCAGACTCCAACACGAGGAATTTCTGTTCCCACAGAGCTCAGAGAAACCGGATGATCTCAGAGGATCATGTGAAGAAAGTCCATGACACTTCCATGGGGCAGAGCATCTCCAGTATTTTGCCAGCAGTTTCTTAAGAGCGCACAGTGGGAAAAATTAATGGCTTTGCTTATGTTTCCAATTTCTCTCTCCCACTTCCTCCTCTTGTTTGCCAGACTTTTATTTTCCCTTCCCTCAGAAGCACTAGTCGGCTTGAAATGTACATTTGCCCTTCTGAAGAAATTACATCGAGTCTTGCACAATGTTTGAAAGGGCTAACACATGTAGCTGAATTAAACTACCATCCCCTCACAGAGTTCCTCCCCACAGACGGGATTTAAGAAAGTCTCTTAGAAAAAAGGGAAAAATGGTGAGTTTCTTGAGCTTTCATGAGTTCTTTCACCTTCGCCTTGTGGTGCCCATACGGAGCCAGAAGCTTTGAAGATGTCCATCAAATATACCACCAAATAATGCCACATAGGTGTTTTAGAAACTTCTTCTTTCCTAAGGACAGTGGGGAACTCGTGGTAACCTAAGACGCCAGTAACTGCTACGAGATGGTAAATGCCAACATGAGCAGTGACCACTGCATGGTGCTCTGGGAATAACAGGAATGCTACAACTATTTCACCTTCACACAGGATCAAGCCAGAAGCAGTACACTGCCTTAGGCACTAAATTAAAGACATTCTTAAACTCAGGCCTGGGACAACTGGAAATAAAAGTACATGAGGAGAACGTCATTACCTTTAGTATGTTCAAAAGTAGCCAAGCACTCAACTCTACTTTAACAGATGGGTCAGACTATTTCTGTTCCCTAACACTGTGCGCTTTTGGGGAAAGCCTTGTTTTTGACACAGGGCTTGACAAAGTGATGATTCATCCAGGGAAGGATGGGCAGCTTGTTGCCAGCCTTAATTCACAATTAACAATAGGATAGCCGGATATGGGAAACTCATGATTCAACACAAAAAATGCAGAGTCAGCCATTTTACCCAACCTTTACATTTTCCAGTAGTAATTTCTAATCTGGATATATTTAAAATAGTTTCTACAACATATATTTAAAGAGTAGATAGCTTTTATTCCATTACTATTATGTTTGTCCTCTAGGATAGTGGTCCTGATTACACAGCAATTGACTTAATCACACCGTCTGAGGCTGCAAAAGGTTTGAATGACTTGGGGAAGCAAACAGCATGCATGCACAGACGGACACCGCACAGGTACGGCGGGCAGGACGAGCGAGCACAGCACCTATGCGCCTGGTGAGGTCCCGCAGCCCCTGCTAGGAGGGCCATTGTTTGCCGCGGGGAGTCTGCCCACTCCGAGGAACAAAGGGATGCCCTTCCCAAAACACAGCGGCAGCAGATGTCCTACACCGCATCCCGAAAGCCTCGGGCTGCCTGGGCACAGGCAGACGTCTCAGTTGGGAGGCCACACCGAGCTGTCCCCTCAGGCAAGCTCTTGGGGACAACGACCCTGCCCTGGAAAGCCCTTCCTGAAGTCTCTTCTCCAAAAGTTACCCGAGTACCAGACAGACTCATGCTGCTCCCAGTGACCGGCACTCTTCCCACGGTCCTCCCGCTCCCCACACCCCGGCCCGCTCTTCTGACCACGCAAAGCCGCTCACACACGCGGGAATTATTTTAGACAAGAAGAAACAGATGCTGCGGTCTCTTCCCACAAAAAGCACACACACAGAGTCATTTTAACGGGTGACACCGGACCACCTCCGCACGCGTGCACACAGCATTCACGCCCGAATTCGAGCTGCCCGAAGCCCACAGCCACCACCCCACGCTGACGACAGCCCCGTAAATCGCCCCGAAGCCGCGGCAGTGACCCGGGAAGGGACGCCAAGCGGCGCCGGGATTCCCGTGCCCGGCATCCCGAACCCGGCACCGCCGCTCCCCCCTCCCAGCCCAGGCGGCGCCGAGCCCCCCGCCGCCCGCCACAAACCCCCCGCAGCACCGGCCCGAGCGCCGTCCCGTCCAGAGCCCCGCCGCCCCCGGTACAGCACAACAAAGGGGTCGGGGGCCGGCCGTGCGGGCGGAGGGATGCCGGGGGGAGCCGTACCTCTGCCGCCGAAGGGCGCTGCCCGCCGTCCCGCGGCCGCCCGACGCCTCCCGCCCCGAGCCAGCGGACGCTGCCCTGCCGACAGCGGAGCGGGGTGCTGCCCCCGCCCCTCCCCGCCCGCGCCCGCCAGGGGCGGGGGCGCCACCGCCCCTGCCCGCCCGCCCCGGCCCCGCAGCGCCGCCCGGCGGGCACCGCTCCCCGCGCCGGGGGCTCCGCGCAGCCCTCCGTCCGGCGGCACCGCCGGCCCGTGCCACGGCGGGGCCCCCGCGGGGGCTGAGCAGCGGCAGGTGCTCCGGGCCGGGGTCCCCGCACCCGGTCCCCGTGTGCTGCAAAAGTGTGTGAGTGTGTTCCACCCGTCCGGTGTGTTGTAGCTTACACGCCTCAAACCTGCATCTGCAGCTCGCCAGTTACACCCTCCCATTCATTCTTTTTCTGTATAGTTCACCGTTAGCCTTCAAAAACTAAACAAAAAATCAGAAACTGACCTATTTCAGCATGAAATCGCGCGTTCCCGACTACATTTCTGCAATAATGTTTTCAGCGCCTCCTCAAAACATACCAGCATTTAAATGTAAGCATCCCACAGTATTTACAGCAAGCTTTGACATAACAAATGTTATCTGCCCAATCCCACCCCTGATAAGCACATACACCACGAACAATGTAGGGCGACTACCTCATTGTGTGAAAAGAGAAAAATAAAGAAAGAAAACCCCTTAAGGGCCGTATTTATACCGTGTCTCAGCCGTTCCCTGCCCTGAAACTGGGTCTGAGGGCAAGCAAGCATTTCTCCCCACTCCCATAAAAACTGCCCAATGCACAGAATCACAGAACGTTAGGGATTGGAAGGGACCTCAAAAGATCATCTAGTCCAATCCCCCTGCCAGAGCAGGAACACCTAGGTCAGGTCACACAGGAATGTGTCCACGCGGGTTTTGAATGTGTCCAGAGAAGGAGACTCCACAACCTCTCTGGGCAGCCTGTGACAGTGCTCTGTCACCCTCACTGTGAAGAAGTTCTTTGAGTATTTAAGTCTATATATCACACACACACTGCCTGGCAAAACACCCCACCTGAAAAGTTTCACTACATGTGCTTTCTCCTAAGAAACCAATCACCACCTTATCTTTTTGGTTTTGGTTTGGTTTTTTTTGTAGTAGGCTTTCTCCAAGCTGGGCTATTTTTAAAAAGTAATAAGCAAATTCAGGTACAAGCTGTCCCTAGGTTTGATGGGTAACAGTGAAGAGGACCTGAACTGTGGGCACACAACCAAAGCTCTTTAGTTTGTGGAAGACAACTCAGATTCAATGTGATCAGTACCACACAGTAAAGATGTAAAATGCATTTTAAAAGCCTTTCTCCTTAAAACACTTTCATTACTTCAAAGTAAATAATACATTTTCAGCTACATATGATATTCCTTTTGCCCAGTTTTCCATTCAGGTGAGTGCTTTGCTGTGACTCAGCTCACTGTTCTGGGACACAGGTATTGCATTCTTCCCCAACTAACAAAATAAAAATACTGAAAAAAAAAAAGGTCATTTCCTTTTACTCCAAATGTAAATTAAAAGTAAATTCAAGTTTTTGTAAGGAAAGCAGTTACTGTCCAGACAATTTATCCAAGACTATTTTTCAACAATGCACCCAGAACAGTAAGTAGCATCACAAGACAGTGACTGCAAACATTTCACAGAGAAAGTCTCTATTTCAACTTTACACATTGAAATTATCATAAGTCATTGCGTTGGTATGAAGATACAAAGTTTTCTACCTCCGAGGTTAAAATCCTCCATTTCATCCACAGAGATGGGTCAACACAGGAAAAAAGCAGTGTAGCTTTTCTTCCATGATCCTGCCACTGTGCTTCAAAAGGGTTAATGGTGGCTACTTCTCAGATGCACTCTTCATGCCCATTTGAGGCTTAGATTCCTGCAAATCAGAACGCCCATGTGTAACAGCTGCTGATATTTGGTAGCATTTGTAACACATGTATTATTAAGCATCCTCATGAGGCTGCCTTGTCCTCCAGGAAATGAACCAAAAACATCCAGAGTTTTCCCCTAGCCTTTCAGCACTCCATTCCCCCCTTGTTTCTGATCTGTGTGAAAGAAGGGACCTCATTATCCATCCTTATTCTGGGGAAATTTTCTATTCTCACACTTTATAAAATGTTAATTAGCAGCCTGTCACTGTATCTTCACTCTTTGCTTTGTCCAGGCTTAATAAGACATATTAGTCCTGAAATCTGTGTTCTTTCCCCAAAGCAAGTTAGTACAATACAAAGGGTATCACAACTCAAACTAGATTTTTCTTTTTTTTTTCATTTTCCTACATCTACTGGACTACCATAATAACCACCGACACAATCTGCACAGGCAGAGGCTTTGTTTGGCAACAGCCCACAGCAATTTCAGAGAGAAAACGGGAATGTGGCTGCATCCCTGTTTTGCAGCTCCTGAATCAGGGACTCACCAGAAGCTGTGGCAGACACCTGTAGACATCAGAGCAGTTCAGCAGCTGCTTACTTACAGATGACCCTCTTTTTTTTTTTTCCTTCCCCTTTCTTTTTGTGGACCTCTCGACAGGGTGGATCATAGACTCTTGATTACAGCCTTAAGGCCCACAGCTTCACAAGCCAAGCAAGCAAACCAACTGCACAACTAGCTGTTGCTACGATTGCAAGGGCAAAACTGTGGAGGTTCAGGGGCTGATTTTGACTGACAAACCACCAAAACACACAACAGGCCTATGACAATCCCTGGCAAATAGAAAAGCACTAGTTAATAGCTAGAAGTACCTCCTAGCCAACCGAGTCAAGAAAAGAACGCAAAGAATAGCTGACCCAGCCACTTCAGAGAACAAAAGCAGAACCACTGCGAAGCATAACGTGTCCTGCCTGTCAGGATTTGCAGCAAGATGGGATAGGAATCCAGTCTCAGTTGTGTTCACAGCTCTAGAATGAGGTTGGTTCATCAGAAATACAAAAACATCTGACATTATTAGATAAGACAGATTGGGAAGCAGAAGTGCTCTCTAGTGCATTTACTCAGTTGAACCATGCATTTAAATACCATAATTAACAAATCAGTATTTAAGGCAGATATTATTATTTATAACTTAAAATTATCTGCCAGTAGTTTAAAAAAAAAAAAACAAACTGAGAAAACAAAGCCAATCCTTGTTTTTCTTAATCTTTCTTTCAGACACCAAGGATAGTTACTGATTGACATGATCTATCATTTTATATTTATTTGGCTATACAGTTCTCATATGTAGAGAGATTAACTATGTGAGATCAAATCATTCCTATTTATAAATGAGGAAACTGAGTCAGCAAGAATAACTCGATCAAAAACATATAGCAATTCCTTGACATAGCTGAAAAGACAACTTAGATGTCCACGCTTCTAACCTCATGCTTAGCCACAAGACCAAGCTTAGCCATTTTTCCTATACTCAGTGAGAAAATTTTGCACATTCATACAATGTTGCAGCTATACCTCTGTCTGTGGGACTGAGTGCATATCAGAAGTTCTGGGAATATACCCTACAGTACTTATAATACTTTTCCACTTCAAGGAAAAAAAAAAAAAAAAAAAAGTACTCCTAAGACAACAACAGGAAATCTTGCTCTAAGACTGAGCACAGGGATTTAACAATAATAGGCTCTGGCTTCTTTGTCATGGAAAATGGCCACAGGTTTGAGTTCTGTCTGCACACAGGTGAATGATTCAACAAGCAAGCTGCCAGTGGTCCAGAGAATTCCAGTCTTGTGACTGGAAAACCAGAAAGCAAAGATTGTACATGAATACAGCTCATCCTTCACCCACAGGTGGCAAATTAAATTGTATGCAAGTTAGGACGAAAAAGCAGTGGCTCTGCACAGCCACATGCTGGAATGCTCCCCAGGTGCTTTGGAAAGCATTGGTTAATTCAGTACTGAGGTAGATCATCTGCCTTCTCCAACTGGGGATCTCACACAGGATTTGTATTCCCATCTGTCAAAACACTGCCAACTTTCCATTTTGCCATAATGTCTCCTCATGTTGTCAAACAGGGACTTTCCCTTTTTGGCCAGAGGCAGCAATATGTCTTCAATTAGCACAGTATTTTTCTCCTTTGCAACAAAGACCTGCGTAAGACTGCCCAAGGGTCTAGACTTAGAATTCAAGAGAAATCATCACCTCAGGGGAGATTTCACCCTGTATGTTGGCATTAAGCACAGGATCTGAGAGGCAGCGTTCACTTTTTTCCTGGCTAATTCAGTCTTGAAATCAGTTTGGTACATGACACAAGCTACCACAGTCCCCAGACCTAACCTATATGCTTCATGCAAACTGTCTCATGACAGCCAAGAAACCCCCAGTTTGGAGATGGCTCAGCACCCACCTCCTCCCATCATACACTCCCAGTCTAGCAGCCGAGTGCTCCCTGGAAACATCAACATATTTGGGCCCCTCAAAAGGCACATCTGGAAAAGTCCCCTCTGCTAGGGCTAACACCAATGAGATCTTACATTAGCATGAACAAGTTACAATGGCAACGTGTTTGAAGTTTCATTTCCACAGTCGTTTCCTTTGAAAAAACATTTTAAAACTGGTGGGATATAAATCTGGGGGCAGCTGATTCAGCTCAAGAAAATTTCCCCTGGAAAGGGGTTTGGGTGTCCTCCTCAGCAGCCAGCAGGGAGGGAGGATGGAAAAACTTCCAGAGAATTCAACATTGGCAGGCTCTGCAAGCACACTATACAAGGGCACATCCCCAGTCTGATCCAGTGGTCCCAGCAGCTGGACCTTATCACCACCAGGCAGAATGAACCTCCATCCGATTCACCTGCTCTGAAGGGCTGAGCACCTCCCTGTTAACCACCCAGGTGATTATTTCTCTTTGTAAGTACCTGGACTGCAGTGCACAGAGAAATGGACTCCCCAGGGAAGCAGGTACTACACTGTCTGATCACTAGCTGCTGGAACAGCACACTGACTCATGAAACCAGGAGTCTCTCAAACTATGTACAACTTTCCCTGCTAACCTGCCTTAGTAACTCTTCCTAGTATGGATTCCTCAGTCAAACTACCTAAAAGTCTTTGCTTTTCAGGTCAAGAGTAAGTACATCCTTTAAAATTAAGAAAAACACAGAAAAGAAAAAATTAAAAACATGAGAGAGCTATGAGAACCTCCTGAACTGTCACCCCATAATTCTGTAAATGTGAACATTTTTCAACAGCTTGAGGAAGTGTTTGCTCAGAGGTAATGCTTGCAATTTCAGACTTTCTAAATAATGTTCCCACACGCCCCCAAAGGATTGTACTGTTGATGTTACGGAACAGAGGAAGGTCCCATTTTTCCTAGTACAACAAATATTAGCCTTCCCTCCCTCTAAAAAAGAAACTTTTGGAGACATGGCTGTATGCATCACTTCACAAACACCCCCTCAAGCAAATCACAAAAAGTGTAATTAAGGGAGGGAAGTGTCATGTGAGATTCAAAAAAGTTCATGTCAGATCAGTCCTCACATGGAGTGGAGAGGGAAAAATCTTCAGTTTGAAACCACGTAGCACTGGGGAAAAGTCTCTGTGCACCAAAAGCCAAACATCACCAGTAAAGTGTTCATGCTGCGATCTCCATGCGTACAGGGATATACAGCCTGAAAATCTTTGCGGCAGGGTAATAATTATGGATGTTCTTTTCCCATTTTGTACTTCCCACAGAACTCTCCGATTTTGTAACATGTATGTTTTTGTGGATTCGCAAGCACAATATGTGAATGTGTTAAAGATGGACCTGCACTTATGCTGAGATTTCTAACCCCACATAACGTCTGTTTGTGGGGATCCTCCTTCCCACAGGCACACAAACGTAGCGATGACATGTTCTTGTGCTTTGCGTCGTCCTCTGTTATCGAGGACTCTGCTTAGAAAGAAAACTTGCACTTGGATTAAGGATGTTGAATTATGGCTATTCTTGCAAACGAAATTACCCAACGCAGAAGCATTGGAATTGAATTATAGGTATGTGCAAACTTATTTTCAGAAAAAAAACAAGTATATTATAACAATAAATCCTGCATGTCACATATTGATGCTTAACGAGTTACTGCAGACTGGAAATGACTTTCTGTGTGGTAGCATGAAATGATGTGAAATTTCTACAATACATGTATCAAGGTTTCTAATGTGGAGTTATGTTTTATTTTTATTTATCCCTCTATTTAAAACTGGTTTGCAATTTCCACTAGAATTCAAAAAATGAAAGCCCACTTCTCACAAAAGTAATCAACAGAAAACGGTGTTAGAAAAGGAGTTTGCACCTCTTAAGCCAACAGAAGTTTTAAAGAGAATGATGTTATGAAAGGTCTCGTCCTAAATACTAATACTGAATGGTGTCCAGGCAGTTTCAGAGGAGGAAGTTATGACACATGCATTTCCTTTAGTTATGTATGATTCTCTCACCTTTGTGATTTTCTTAAAGAAGAGTTTAGAGGGGAACTGACTATGCAAGTTTTAAGCTGTGGACTCAAAACCTTTTTGACTCAAAGCAAATATGCTGACAGATGACAATTCAGCCAAACTCTTTGCTGGATATCCACCAGTCTATGAATGGCAGTAAAAATGAAAGCAGTATAAATAATAGAGAGAGGTGCAGCATGGAAAAATCAATGGCTAAAGTACTCAGAACAAAGATTTTTCTGGAAGTTCCATCTTAATTTTCTGAGTCTGAGAGCTTTCCACTTCCCCCATGAGCTGAAGAAAAGATATCACCTAATCTAGGGCACATAAGGACAGTTTTTTCTTCAAGCTTAATTGCAAGAATAGCCTGTGGAAGGTAACCCAACTGTGATGGATGTGACTGCACATGCTAGACAGACATTGCCAGCACCATAGTTCTTCCTATGCTCCCCTAGTGTTAACTACTCACTCAGGATTATGGGTATCTTATATGCAGGGAAATAGCAATTTCTTTGTTCTCCAGCTTTATTACAACACAGTGAACTCTCTAGGAGAGCAAATTTTTGCCAACAAGAAACAAATTAACAACATATGTATATGGTGTGTTTCTGCTTCCATCAAGGGTGAATGCAGTGCTTGTAAGAGATGCTATTTGCAACCTTCTTGAAGTAAGAACCTCAAATCCAGCCCCAGCTACACCAGTGTGAACCAACTGCAATTCTACTGGAAGAAGCAAGGCAACAGTGATTTAACTGATGCCTCAGCCAAACTTTTAACTCTGTTCAAATAGAAACAGAGCAAACACATCAATGTAACTTTCCTCTACATTACCCTATTACCTCCTCATTAGTGCAGTTACTCAAGCTATTCCACTACCTATTTGAATCCAAGAATACACTTTATTAAATGTCACCAGATTAATCACTAGTCTCTGTCAAATGTAACTTTCACGAACACTTCCAACATTCACTAATTGTGTATGACTTAGCTATTCTCTGTGATTATTATTCTGTGTGATACAGCAATTCTCATTTTAACACAAAAAAGTGTCCATATTATAATCAAATTCTATACAGTATGGTGTTTGGTCCTATGCATGTGTTGTCTTATGTATTACAAATCATCTGCTTTCATAGATCTTATCAGCAGACAGTCACAGCCTGTCTTTTCTTCAAAACATCCAGTTTGCTATTTCATATTCACACATTAAGAAACAGTCTCATTGTGCAAGTAATAAACCATCCTTTTCTTCAATACTGGTTTAACTAAAAAGGCCCTGCTACTTTTTGATGGACTGCAGTCAGTGGAGTGCATAAACCATGTTCACATTTAAGTTCTATTCCTAAATGCGTGCTTGTTTGAAGCAGAAGAGCTGGGCTGAACCAGGCTTTGAACATTGAAAATACACTCTGTAAAATCCATAATAACTGCTTAACAAAGATCATTATTTTTGTTCCTCAAACAGATGCACAGGCTGACCACCCCACAAGTCCTGGCTGTTGTGCCCGCATTCCAACATGGGCTTAAAATGGGTAAAAAGAGAAGGACATAAATTTAAACCCTGTGCCCAGCCGTTTTGGGGGTACTACCCAGCAGACAACAACAGGTCTGAAGGTCACATTTCATGTGCATAGAGATATTTCTAGCTGGCTACTTGCTTTAGACAGCCCTGAGCAAATATTAATTGAAACCATCTGCAGGACACATTACCTCTGAAGTAACTAAAGACGTTCAGTTGACTTTGGACTAAATTACCCAACAGCTTCCACACAGAAAAAGCACATTTGTGAAAGAAATTGATTTACTGCTTTAATATAACACACAACTAGAAAGGGCTCACACATGACCCTATGTTTTCTATGATTATTCTCTTTAGAAAAGCACAATTGAGAGAGAAAATAACTAGGAAGCTGCTGTTTCATCTGTATTTGTTTTTGAGCTCTGAAGCACCTGCTTAAGGGATGAATTACTCTTTTTGCCTTAAAAAATTGATAAGATAATGGTCCTGAGAGAGACAGATAAAAAAGGAGCTTTTCCTCCAGCACATCACCCATCCCAGGAGCCAGTGGAAGTTACACTCATTGCACTATCGGAGCACAGTGATTGTTCCTACTATAAAACTTAAAAATACTGGGAAGCAAATGAGGGAAAATGGTGCCTGTTCCTCCTCCCTGTCTCATTTGCTTCTTGTGCTTGTACAAAAAGAATGAGGAGGGTGCAGACTGGTCTTACTTGCTGTACTGCCTTTTATATCTAGCAGTTACCTCAGCAGGGACAATGCCAGAAAAACTTTCCCTATAGGATGCATGATGAGGGTTACTGCTCTGTACTTTACAGGGAACCATTCTGTGCAATGGTTTAGCATCATAGTATGTGTGCTGTCAGCAAGGCCACAGGACCAAGCAGGCTGTTGAAACACAGGACAAGCAATGCAAAAAGCCAATAGAGATGCAGATACTGAGGATACGTATGCTACTCAAGCCCTTGAAAAGAACACTCATGGCAAGGGAGTTTCTGTGATCAGATGAAAGGACAGATAAAATGCATTTGCTGTGGTGCAAGAACTAGGGCTGGTAACTTCATGAAGACAGTGTACCAGAAAAAATAGAAGGCTCCAAAAGGCTGGAAGCTTTACTGCAAACAAAGCTGGTAGACTTCAAGTAAAACTACGTAGGCTATAATGGATGTTTTTGACTGTAGAGAGAAAAATGAATGGCTTGAGTCCAGAAACAGTCTCTGCCTACATACAGAACTAGGTCTGTAGGAGATCCTTATTCAGCATGTTTCCTCCAAAAGACATTCATTTACATTTTCTTATTTAAAGAACAGATAACTTTCTCCATGTGAGAAATTCCAGCGGAGATGGGCTCAGAGCAATGAACGAGCACTGCAGAGCCCACTGCACATTTCATACAAACACTCGCCAACTGCTGCCACTTTGAGATCTCAAAGCCTGTGAGGAAAATGCATTGGTTTGTTGGTTCTTTTCCCAAGCAGAAACTAGGATATCCACCCTGATTAGTCTGCAGTTTCTCACCTCCTGACAGTGCAGTTTGAGAGGCACAAGGCCTTAATCAAGCTCAGACGTAAGGAAGGATTTATTTTAAAGGCTACCAATGTTAACGAACAACTCGGTCTTGTTTGAACATCCAGCCCATGATATGGGCAGGTATCTGAGCTTATCATGTCCTCAATCTTTTGAACAGCCAGATTTTATTTGCTAAGCATTGCTCAGGCCAAAAGGAATGAGCTTATCCTGAGTGGCAGTGGCTGAACTTGAAGTCTGGACTTTAGATAGCAAAACATTCAGGGTTTGATGCAATCTTGCCTTAACCACCTAGCCAAGTTTTGGCCTGACCTTGTAAACCCAGAAACTAAAGGAAACTGTCCTTGAGCCTTACTGGAAAACAGAAAGGCACATTCTCACTCTAAAAGGCTTTTACTTTGTGCTTCTGTATCTAAAAGCTAAAAAGAGATGCTGAATCTTTGTGCCAAAGGTGTCGACAATACAAACACAACCAGATGCACTAATATTAGTTATGGTTTTGCTATTCCTTGCACATCTTAGGAGCAGAGAATTTCAAATTAAAAGCCATGCTGAAAGCCAGAAACTAAATATCAATTTTAAAACCAAACTAATCTCTTCACCTCATTTACGAGGTGAATTTATACAAGTTAATTTTATCCTTTGATTAGTTTTTTTATTGGTTTTTGATTATGCCAGTAGTCTAACAGCTGCAATATTGTTGCAAAAACCATGCAGGTGTTTAATTTAAAATAAAAAGGCTTTTATGCAATTTTTTTAATCAAACTGTTTCTACTAATATTGGATTTTTATGAAGCCTTTTGAACTTATATTTTTCATATACTGTGGTTCAGATCATACACTGAAGTATCTCCCGTGAAACTAATAATTATGCAGGGCTATTCTGCTAAAACAAGGCTTTTCAAATGCGTACTCACTGATCTGTTCTGTGTACTGTTGCACAACAGCTTCTCATGAATTTATTAATCACGGACATATCACTGTTGAAACGTTCAATATGTTACACTGGGGCTTCCCACTCCTTCCCTCAGGGCAGACTCCTTTCTTATTGCTCTGGCTCACTCAGCATCTGTACTATCAACTTTTTCAGTAATATTACAGTTTTGTCTTTGAAGTTTTTGAAGAAAAAAGTTGCAACAGAAAGGTGTGCATAGAAAGGGTATGAAATACTAATTAATATGTTCAGCCACCTGCAGAAACAAAGCCCTACCCCCTGCAAGCAAGGATCAACTAATTAAGGAGCAAGCACACTCTTACTTGCTAGGGATACTCATTTAGTCCTCTACATCCTTTCCAAGCGAAGTGGAAGAATATTGCAGCTGCTTCTGCAGCCTCATATCCTTCTTGCTTTTTCGGCCCTCACTGCAACCAAACTTTTAGGAATTTTAGTGAAACTCACGTTCAGCAAATGAACTGTTTCCTGAAAATCATGCTCTAAGACTGGAGCTTTGCAGGTATTGGGTGGTGAAGGACTTCACCTTTTAGCTTGATCCTGCAGCCACATTAACACTTCCTCAGGAAAGTCTGGTTTTGTTCCAAAGCTCTTCTCTGCCACCACTCCAAACACAACACAACATGAAGCTCAAATTCAAAACTATTTACACAAAGATGTGATTGAAATGTCATTGTCAACATAATTGTCCCTTATCCACATTATTTCAAAACAGACACCCATTTCAGGGAATTTTGTTTAGAATAATTTTATCTCTGTAGTAAAGAACAAGCACATGGCAAGACAAACTTTCCAAAGCCCAAGCACAGAGTAGGATCATACCACTGCTTCACACAGGGTTAGATTCACCACCACACTGACATCCAACACAAGAACACCCAATTATCACTTAAATAGCAAATTTTTCCTTTAGAACACACAGCTTGCCTGTCCTCATTAGCAGAAGACTATGACACAGCTGAGGAATCCGCTTCCTTCAACTAGTATTTTCCTAAAGGATCCACAGAAATGTAAGCTGAATAAGAGAAAAGAAAAGAGACAGTCTGCTCCCAGATGCCAGCTGAACTTTTAAACTTAGGAGACTACTTATCAGCTACAGCAGCTGGAACCCATGGATGGAAGCACCCAGACTGCCTCTAAGCCACCTTTGATGGGGACAATAGCACAGTCATGGCAGAATGGAGCATAACAAGGGCTGCTTGCACAAGTTGAAGTCATGCTTTAGTCTTCAGTGAAGGTGTTCCCTTGGAGTTGGTGTTTAGAGGCACAGTCACTCAATTAATTTAATATTAAGAAGTTTTTCAATTTAACTAGGGAAACCATGCATACCTACAGTCTTGTCTTTAAAAAAAAAAAAAAAAAAAAGTAAGGCTAATCACTGATCTTAGACCTCACATTTTTTTCAGATGGCACTTAAAAAGGAAACAAAAACCAAAAACAAAAGATAAATCCTGCCCATCTGCTTATGTCCTTCCATAAGGGTTGATGAGGCACTTGAGGCCATGGTTTAGTGGTCTAATGGTTAGGAATAGGATGGGATAAAGGTTGGACTTGATGACCCTGGAGGTCCCTTCCAACCATAATTATTCTATGATTAAGAAATCTTGAGCAGCACCTCCTTCCCCTCCAGTTAACCAGTTAGCTATAACTGTAAACATAACCATAATCTATGGTAACTCACTTTATTTGCACAAGGGATGTGTTAAATATTGTCTTACGCTCTTTCTTCAGTGTACTCTTCCTAAAAAATGAAGCAAGCATTACATATTCCAGCTCCACAGGATGCCAAACACAGACATCTCCCGAGCAAACAGGATAAGTTACTCAGTATAATAACTATAAAGACAAGAATGAGATTACAAGAAAACATCCTCTACAGCTATAAACACTAGCTGCAAGGCTTAGTATTCACCACCATAACATTTTCATGCTGAGCCTATTCCGATTGCTTCTCTTCTCATTGCTAAAGCAAGCAGAATTTTTTCCCATTACTATGGAACTCCTATGTACTATTTCTGCAGAGAGGAAGGGATGCGTATTGATAAATGAGTCTGAAAGTCAATCAAAATTATCACTGGATTGTGCATTTCTTCTTCGAGGGTTTGACAACCCCCCTAAAAAAAATAGGGGAGGGGAAAAAAAAAAAAAATCAGAAGTGAATAGCCTGGGGATTTTCTGCTTTGGCAGGACTAGAATAAGGCAGTAGCCAAAAACATTGTTACTGTCATCCAGACTCGGAAATTTTAAGCCAGCGAAATCACAGCTTGCTTCAGTATAATTAAAACAGATGCTCAAAGGGGGCACTGTAAGGCTAAGTGAAGAAATTATGCAAAATGTATTTTAATAATCAAAATGTCTTGAGCAATCAGGAGAGGGGGGAAAATGATATTTCTATGCTTTGAAACTAAATCAGGAAAGTTGAAAAAAAAAAAATATGCATAGTAGTAATTAGATATGAATTCTCCCCTGTGCCCTAAAACAGACAATTTGGACTAGTGCTATGTATTAAACCTTGTATTCTATAGGTCTTAATTTTTGAAAGCCATGCATCTTTTGTAAACATGCAAAGATTTTACAAAAAATTGTAAGCCACCAACCAAGGTCTGCCTAAATGCCTGTATTACCATTTTCTCTAGAACACTGTTAGATATTTGATGTCATTGCTCAGATGGGCAAACTTGTATCTACATGGAACATGTTCATAGTGTTATGCACTATATGTGCTTCACTGTAGCTGCTTTATCTTTATTGAGGCAGGGAAAAAAAGTCATTAACCAGTTTAATGATTGGTTAAGGAAAGCTCATGTCTAAAACCATTATGGTCATCTCAGCTATTCTTGTCAAGCTCCAGATGGTATCTATAGGAAACAATTATCAGTTTATAAGAAAACGTGAGTTTCTGTCCAGCTTGTTTAGTTTATGATGGAGTTTGGAAGTGTCTATTCATTCTGCTATTTTGAAATCACTCTCCTCATTTTTTAATGGCTTTATAAACAGAGCTATGAACAGGGCTATTGTCTCCTGGATAGAACACTATGTCTGACTTCCATCTGTATTAAATACTCCTTATGACTCCCTCCAGTAGTATAGAGAAATATTCATACTATACAGTATATAGTATGAAACTCAGCCTAAGACCCATTGACAATACCAAAATGAAGTAAAGGGGTCTCATTAGAAAGGGAGAAGTTATCCTCCCCCTTGCATTTCAAAAAAAAAAAAAAAAAAAGTGAGCTACAAGCCATACACACAGATTCTATTTTCTTTGTGGATAGCAATAATCCATATGGTGACATTCCATCTATGAATTTTGTATTTGTTAGCAATATTAAGTGATAGCTTTCTAGCCATGTGTTTGAATTGGCACACACTATTGTCCTCAAAATGCTATAGTGGACTCGTGGCAGGGAAGTTACAAGAATCTCTGACTTCCAAGGCTTAGTCATTAGTAATTTGGTGGCAGAATGAGGGTAATTTGGACCACAGCATTTTTACAATCATGTTAAGTAAGTCCATGCAGATACAAGACACAAGATAAAAGAAACTCCCTTTATCCAGCTGTTTTGCCAATTATTAGGCCTAGCACAAAGGATGCAGCCAGCAGTAGAACAAAACAGTAACCAGATTCTATTGCACACACAAGGGTCAGTACATGGGTGATCACTGGGGGTACAAACAAGTCAATGAGGTTACACATAACAGACATCAACACCAGAGACCCCAAGAACGATACAACACAGCCGACAACCGGTGGAACAAACAAAGCAACAAAGTCTCCCATGGCAGAGATGGGAGACAGCCAAGCCAAGAGGCTGATAAAGTAGGATAGAGGCAGCCACATACTGTTCCCACGAAGTCCCACGTTTGTAAGTGCCAAACCTGACCAGGGCCCAGCTGCAGGGACAGTCAGGAAGTCCTTCCTCAACAGGGAAACCCAGCAAAGTGCATCCACCTCACAGACAGACACTCCACCCTTCCTGCAAGTGGTCCCAGTTTTTATCCCCAAAGCAGGACACCTGGCACTCATTTACCCAATGTGGGGCACCTGGGGCTTGTTTACCCAATGGCTTTCCCTGCAAGGCCAGCCACACCTTGGAGGAAAGCCAAAAGGCAAACTCATCCCCTCCTTTTGAAGGACTGTGGGAACCACCCATATGTCAACCTTAATTCAGGGCTTGGGGTTCAGACCCCAGCACTGCACCAGCCTACAACATGGTTTCTGCACTCCTCAAGATCAATAGCAGAAGCAGCTTCCTATAGCCTCTCCTTAGAGAAACCTGAGGGGGATCATAAATTACCACAATAAGTTAAAGTTGGTAAAAGAATGAGTAGAAGAATTAATATATTTCAGATTCAGGATATTCTAAATTGCTTTACTGAAACACTTGCAGTGGTGGCAGACTGAGCTCTGCGCTGATAGTCGCAGAACCCAGAGGCATCAAAAACTGCTCACAGGCACAACTGTCGTCTGCTGTTAAATTTCCAGCCATTTTTTTCATCACCATTTCAGTGTACTGAGCACTTTGGTTTCTATGCATTACACAGGGTAATTGTTCCGCATGATAAGAGATTTCCTACAGACAGATCTAACTTGTCTTCTTTCCTTAACTTTGAATAAACAGATGAGTATTTTACTGTGATGCTTTTTGTTGAATGTAGTTTTAAGAAAATATCACCTATTTTAATTGGGAATCAATGTGGATCTAGTAATTATCTCATATATGTTGTAAAATGCCATTGTAGATTGGCTTCAGTTTTTCAGAAAAAGGATAGGAGACACATTAGTCCAGAAGGCAAAGGATTGGCCTTGTCATCAAACTTAAGATATCAGTTCTCTATTTGTCAACATTATTTTGATCAGCCTCATCATGCATCTGGTACGGTATAACAATACAGAAAATAAAACCACCGTTTATTCACATTCAGGCATTTTTTCACATGCACAGAAAAATTATACTTGATAATATAGAGTAACACTACCCAGCCTGAAAACCTGGTAGTCAGGCTATCTCTAGTGATCTCATGGTTCTGCTATGATTCATGAATATAGAAATCTATTAAAATGCTTTCATTAATCCCTGATGCTTTTACTGTATGCAAAAGGCATGCAGCTTAAATACCAAATTATACAATAGGCTTTAACCTTCTGCCATGACTCCCTCCTGAGTCTCACTGGCTTAGGGAGGGAAATGAATAATGAATTTGAACTACATCAATGAAAAATTTAGAGACAAGTTAGGGCAAAATGTTTTGCAAGACATGACTATCATGACTATCATGTTTGAGTGAATAAACGATATTCTGAAGGCCACAGCTCATCATTTCTTTATATGAATGGGAAAGCATTCACCTTTACCTTGCTCAAAATAGGTTGGGCAACACCCATACAAACTGGCACAGACAGGAGCTCAGGAACAAACATAAGTATGTCATGGGAGGGCAACAGTTTCTTTTATTGAAAATGAGCAATTTATCTCTATTTTCCTCTCCAACAGTCATTGATGTTCATTTACATGCAACATTACATGGTTACTTTTGTTGTTGCTCTGAAGACAGTGATCTCAGATTCCATTCCTTGTATTTTCATTAAGCTAGCAGTCAACAAAAAGAGGAAAAAAAATAAAAATCACACAGGCAGACAACAAAGGTACACACTAACTCATCAGCTCTATATTCCCTCTGAAAAGCGTCAATTGCTGTCCTGCACAGCTGCTTCCAGAGCCTTTGGAACTGGTTCTACTCACAGGAATCAAGAGAAATAATAAAATGCAGCCTTTTAAAAATGAAACACTTCGTGAACTTAAGGATATGGTTTTCCACCTCGCACATCTCTCTGGCTTCCTCCTTTCAAGTGGCAGTCATCAGGCGACTGCAAATACAGGTAAGCTATGGAGCCATCCCAAATAGCTATCCTACTGCCACCATTTTCAGGCTCTTTCAAATGCTTAGTTGCTTCTAGCTCTCTGCCACCTCAAAATTATTCACTCTTATCTGATTAAGTGCTTCATGGGCTTACCCAGGGGTCTCCAAAATACCCAGAAGCTCCTGGGGGATCAGCTGTCTATCAACACAAGCACATAGGAAATCTGCTGAACCAATGTAGCTGGAGATGCCTCCTACAAAGAGTTAACCAGCTTAGATAGATGCCCTGTCCTGCAGCTCTGCCTTCAGCACCATCACCAAACCCTTCCACAGCGAGACATCTTACGCAGCTGCTATTTTGTCAAACTCTTGTAGAGAGCCGAAACACCTGAGGCTGGCATTGGTGCTAGGTCTCTGCCGCCAGCTCCTCAGCCCCACACAAGCACCAAATCCCTCTGCTTTGTCTCCGCTGTGATCCTGAAGGATGATAACCGGATTCAGTTAGCCATGGGGTTTTACAGGGAAGTATTTCCCTGCAGGTAACTACTCCACCAGGAAGCACACCTTGCCTCAAACACGTTGCCTCAGATGCCTAACCTCACCATCTTGGACCAAATAATTTCACTTCTGTTACTGACACCTAGAAAACAAGCAGCAAGTCCATCTTTTAAAGTTCACCACAGTAACTTTAAATTAATCAGATCAAGGTAAAAAAAAAAAAAAAAAAGATAAGACACAAAGACATCACACCTAAGGCAGCAGTGTTTGCACCACAGGAGGTTTGCTTACAAGCTGCTTTCAAACCTAAATTAGCACCCGCCATCTTGTTCCCTCCAACACTGTCAAAAGGTTTTCCAGGCTCTACTGAACCTTTAAAGCAGCACAACTGTGACAGCAAGTCCTGTAGCATTCAGTGACAAACGTTTTCCAGAACAAAGATAACACACGGCTATAAATTTAAAAACCAGACAATATAAAGAATTCTTCATGTCTCCTTTTGTAATATAAAATCAAAACATTTGCATTTTTCTTTTTTTCTTTCTTATTTTTTAGCATAAGCTTTAATTTGACTGCTATGCTGGAAATACATTGAGGGAATTCACTCTTCTCATTCAGATTTGAAAGAATAACTCTTCAATCATTAAATTATATCCACAGCCAATGACTTGCTGTGTAGTCTATTTTTAAAATTACATGAAAGAATACCTGGAATAAGAACATTCAGCAAAACTCTGCCACACAGAAATCTGAAATTAGTGTTTGAGATGGAAACTGTGGAGATCTGTGATATCAATTTACAGTTAATCCCAGGCTGGCTCTCAGAGGGGCTCAGGTCACTTTTTAATGGCCTTTAACAGCTGCACACACACAACCCGTCCCTCCTCAAACCACCACACAACCCACAAGTGTTGCTTCCATCTACGGGGATGATCCAAATCCTTACTAAAAAGATTTGATGTCTGCTTTACATTCAAAATTACATATTCATTTTCAAATGGAAGTATAAGTTTCTCTTTAACAAAGAAATGAGTGGGAGGGGGCCATTTCAAGCAGGGATCGATGCGTTTGTCTAGAGCCACCAGTGGGGCCCTTTGAGGTCCTGCTAAAATCCTAGTGCCCACATTCCAGGGGATTTGTACTTTGCAGAGTACTCAGGGGAAGAGAGAGTAGAACCAGAAACCTCTCCAAAGCATCAGTCTCTGCTTACCACTTAGTGCTGCTCTTAGCAGACTGAGGCCAGTCTCTCTGTTCAGTGATTTCTGTGAGAAGACTCTGCATGCACTTTTCAGCATCTGTTTCCTCATGAAATCCTGCATCCCTAAAGTCACTGGAGAACACCTCTCCATTTAAAGGAACACCACCTCATTTTGCAAGAAACCACATTTTCAGCATCTGTCTCTAGCCAGAAAGTCTCGTAGAGGTTGCACTCAGTAAATGACATCTGATGATGTCTTTCAGAATCTCCTTCTGAAAATTACACCCCATGTAAGGCTTTACTGTTGTATCTTGACCTACTAGCTCCAGGCTACAAGGACCTGACGTAATATTCTAATACCAAACACAAGTTGCCTCATTATAAAAAGTCTGTTAACTTAAATAAAGTACTACCTCAGAACTCACTCCATAGACCTGACTAAGCTGAGACACAAAGCAACATGAAATAAAGTAAGTGCTAATAAAATTATGTGACACTGACAATAAGCTTTACTTCGGTGGAAATTTCTGCATTGTGTAAGCTGAGGCAGGAGAGGATTCACGCACACCAGCAGCCTGCTGAGATGGCACAGATGATTGATCAGTTTTGAAACAAGTATTGCAACACCAGCAGGCATCAGCAAAGCATCAGCGCAGCAAGAGTTAAGAGCATGTGCTGTGCTTCACTGGTGGGAATAGTTTGGGAAGCAGAAATAGTAAGAGTAGGATCCTTTACAATGACTTCAGTTTTTATTAACATATTTTTACAGGATATCCTAGTTAAGCCAGACAGCTTGTTTACAATAGGGCCCTGTCCAACGACAGCTTAAAACTATTATACAGTACATACAGAAGGACAATACAGTCCCAGTACAAGCTACCAGCAGGCAGTAAATCATGTCAAAGCCTCATGTTACACCTGATTAACTGCTTGGCTCCAGTACTACAGCCTATTCCAAGAATGCTTGCTTCAGTATAGTTAAGAGTTGTCAGAGAATTTATGTCATCTGATGGCAAGTTACATAAAATAGTGCCCCAGTGTACCATTTAAGAAGCATTACTTGGCATGAGCTGCACAAGTGTGCACTTCACGCCTGCAGTATCCTTTGGAGCTACGTATTCCTTAAAAAGGGACTCAATTTAGATGTCTCATTTACTAGGAGAAATCACATTACCTCTGTCCCAACAGGATTAGAACTCTATCTGAATTACGCTTCATCAAACACAGCTGAAATTTTATCACTCGTAAGTCACTCCACCCTCAACACAGCTACTGCAATTAAACCAAATTTCCCACAACATTTTTCTTCATTCTGTGAAACGGCTTAAAAATAGATATCCTTGTAAAACTGAAGAACTTACATTTTTCACTAAACATACGAGCCTGTATGTGGACTAAACAGTGAAATCTTTACACCACCTGGACACAAAGGAAACCTTGTTTCTGCAAAACTCAAAATCAACCCAGGACACAAATTTCCAAAGCGTCCTAAGGCCCATAGATCACACGCCCATCAAACACGCAAGGCACTACGAACACCAAGCAATAATCCTTACGAACTCAGTGTTTATCCAACTGTCAATCAGCAAGCCGTATGGCGTTAACTGAAATGTCATGCATCTTGATCAAGAGTTAGAGTCCTGTAAGTTGGCAAAAGTGTTTAATTGTAAAATTCATTAGCTCTGACCCTGTATATGCAGCTTTTTCCATAGGAGTGCAGGACCTTAGCAGACAGCTAGAGGTCAATTTTAGCAGAAACACCTTCTACACACACACACACACGAACAAAACTGTTTCTGTAGGGTTCTTCAGGAGGCTCGTTTGTATTCTTTTATGAAAGATGAACTGATCACCACCTTTTTTTAAAATACAGTCTCATAGTTATTACCTCTTTCTTCAGGCAAGGCAAGTGATACTTCATCTTTACCTTCGGTTTCATAAACTGGTGAGCTGGTTCGTACTTCAAGTCCCTGCAGGAAACATAAACCCAGTAAAGAGGACAATTTATTTTATTTAGTATATTGCAACACACATGGTGGGCTCAGCACCTGAATTCTTCCTCTGGCTTATTGAGTAAGGCAATTTCTTATTTTAACAATTATATCACATAACATGGTAAAACATTATCTTCTAAAATTGAACAAGGAGCTTAATTAAAATAAGAACAGGTCGTCTAAAAATAACAGCAAAACAGCAGAGCACAAATCTCTGGACTGCAAATCTATTTATCTACTTTTTGTGCTCAGTCATAATAGCATTTCCACAGCTACCACAGAAAGAGTTATTAACAAATGGAAAGCCTGATATTCAATCACTTATCCCCAGTAGAAGATGACAAAAAGTCCTTCTGGTTTTAATATGGAGTAAGAACCAAACCAAATACTAGAGCCATGGCAAAACAGATGTGCAAAATCTTTTAGAAACTCTGATATTGAAATGCAGATCACCCACAAGCTGTAGTGACATTTAAGGCAGAAAAGAGCACCTGAAAGGTACAACTGTGATGGCCTTTAGGCACAAGCATCTGTGGAATTGAAAAAATCTGTGGCAAGAAAGAAACCAGCACACATTCCCTAGCAAGGTGTGTCACAAGACAGCAAGCACTGGGGAAAAGCAATTTGAAATGGAAATGCATGCAACAGTGGGATGGTTGAGGGGTTGGGTAAGCAGTTAATGCTGGGAGAAATGTTTGGGGATGGGTTAGCTGAGGCCAGCTTTCCAGAGGACTTCTCTCGGAATCCTGAGTGGCACAGGACTTGTCCTTACAGATGGCGCAGTTTCCAGGGACAGTAACTCTAGCAGGACCATGCCTAACGCTGCCACGTTTTCAAATTCCGAGCTCACAGCTGCTTAAGATGGGAAGGAAGAAGGCTGGGCAGGAGGGAAGCAGCATCACAGAGCTCAGTAGCTGTAAGAGTCAGCAAGGCTGAACACAAGTGCTCACAGGGTTTAGCAAATTGCTCTCCAAGCCTTTGGGTGAGATATGACCAAAGAGCTGCACTGCCGTGGCATGAGCCACTGGTCACACTGTACCAGTTCAGACACAATGCACAAGATCTCCTTTGTGGCTAGAAGTCATGCTGACTGCTCGGCAGAAAGAGTGCAGAGGCACAACTCTGTCTGGGAGGGTGCTCACCCATTGCCACTGCCATTTCATTGACATTTGCAGAGCTCAGCATCTTGAGCAGTCTCTGTCCTTGCAGATTTGAGCTGAACATTTTAATCAGCTCTGGTTTGGAAAATACAAAATTAGTAAATTTGCCTTTACCCAGCCTGTTAATCTCCAGGTGGTTTTATTTAATGGCAGGAAAAAATCAGAGGTTCAGCCTCAACTAAGGTTGCAGTGAGTTCAACTCTCCAAAGTTCAAGGTGCAACTGAAAATCTGTGACTAAGGCCAGCTGTGTTCATTGCCTTGCTCAATTACCTGCACATGCATTAAGTGGAAGCAGCGCTATCTGCCTGTACGGACTTGGTGACTGAGTGCAGATATTACTTATACGTGATTTTCTTTTCCTGGCCTTGCAATCTTCACCCAGAGCATCAAATACCAGAGCCATGATGTGTTAACATCCCCTTTCCTGTTGAACTGTGCTCTACCCTTTCACACTAGGTTTCCAAGAAGTTGTGTGCCTCAGCCTGCTAGATGCACTTGTAAGGCAAAACTGAACAGAAACTGCTGTATTCCTTTCAAATGGTTCCATGCAATTTTTAAATTGACTTTCAAAAATACACCAAACATATATACCCAGGGGAAATAAACTAACAATGTGGATTGCTGCCTGAAATCATTATACAGGTAGCTCAGGGCATTTAGTGTTGTGATGAAAGAAAAGAAATAAGAGAAAGAGCTTAGCAGGCTTCACAGAAATAATGTAGTTTAATAAATCCGGCACTTCCTCTTCCACAACAGAAAGTTTGACATCACCTAGATTTACAAATATAGTACTGTACATGATGGTTTTCCCAATTTGGAAGTCCCTACTAATAAATTCAATATTATATGGGAAACATGCCTATAGTAGAGGGCTAGCTACTACTCATATTTAGACATACCTGCAGATTTGTGACATTATTTAACTGCACAGCTCTGTAACAAGTGATTTTACAGCAAATAAGGCGTGTACACTCAAGTGCAGTACTGAAAGGCAATTGAAGTTTTGCTTTGCCAGTGTATCAGGCTAGACTAATTTTTGCTGAGGAGCAACACAAAGATAGATAATAGACTTCAGGATGTCTCAAAGTCAGAGAGTTAGGAACTGAACTGTGCAAATACATGGCAAGCCTCAAAATCATGACAAGCCTTCTCTTACTTAACTTCAATAGAATTTAAAGGGAACTCAGGCACCATTCGTAGGTGAGCATAGTTTAATGAAACTCTGAAAAACAAGTCTTTGGGTTTTTTAATAATTCCTTTAAATTAAATATTCGTATGATAGTAGTCACACTTAAACAATATAGTGGCAAGTTTTAGCATGTGCACTGAAATGCTATTTTACTACCTTCAAGTAAGCAGCAGGATGAGATATCAGAGACATTAGTCCTGACTATATTATTCTTCCACTGAAACTACACCTACAGTATTTCAGCATTACAACAATTGGCACTTGCATCATCTTTTCCCTTATTAAAAAAAAAAACAACACAACTTGACCGGTGTTTCTACAAGCAACTCTTGCTCAATTAAAGTGATACATCCAAACAGATTTATGCTACACCCTGTTTTATCATGAAAGTACATAATTCCAGGTGATGAGCGTATGTAGGTGTCTGCTCATGACTCTGAACTCCTGTTTTAAATATATGTTCCAAAGATACTTTCCATATAGTTAAGGACAATGGGGAGAGGAAGCAGGAAAAACCGAATTGTTAAAATTTCACAGAAAGATTAAGAAAGTTATTTACAAGAAAAGAGTTTGTTTCAATGCTAAACTTAGCTGGATTCAAATCCATATATTTTTTTTGTATGTTTTAGTTTTTTGAGTCTTGAAATCTTGGAATCCATGAGAGAGAATCACAGAGCAGAAACTATAGTGTGAACACTGAAACAGTAATAAATAATCTGGAAAGAAAGCACTTTTGTGCAAAAACAACGAGAACTTTACAAGCAGTACAACACACTTGCCAGATGGATATAGCTATTTGCATTTTATAGATGGGGCAACAGAGGCACTGAAAGCCAAACATGTTACCCTAAGGGGCTTTGCCTCAGGGTTTGAGTCAGAGAGGCAGCTGAACAATGCAAATACTGCTTCAAATGCTGAGCATTACTCTGCTGTCACCTTTGATTCCTCCTTCAACCTTTCTAGTGCTCATTCAACTGCACACCCATTTACTTTTAAGTAATAAGCACTTTGGGTGAGAGATGCATACAATGTTTAGCAGAATTGAGTCAGGGCCTCTAAGCACCATCATTACATACGCAGTCAGAATGGTAACAGTCCTAAGCCTGGCCATATGATGGATGGAAGGGAATGATTGCAAGAGGGAATTTTTATTGTAATAAAGCTCATACTTCTATTTTGCATAAATGATGCACAACCTCACCACTCTGAAGCATCTATGTGGTCATCATCATGCTTTTTTTTCCCCTGCAGGTCAAACAAGCATATCTATTAGAGATTAAGACATAAACAGTGAAAAAAAACCAAACCAACAAAAAACAAACTCACAAAAACAACAAAAAAGAAACCATAATTAGAAAAATCTCTTTGAAGACAATACCAAAATAGCAAAGCAGACACTAGAACAAATGAAACATTTTATTACCGTGAAGAAACGCTTACTGCTGTGCTATGGCAGATACTGTGTACCGTGACATACACAAACCTGAGTGTTGATGGAAGACCAAACAGGCTTCTACAATTTTCATCTGAACTTTGCTCTTGGACTGCTTGAACTGCCATTTCCAACCACCACTCTCTTTAGGCTATTTTCCATATGCAGAAAGAACACTTAAAACTCATGGAGGAAAATACTGATCTCATGTTTTAATGGATAACAGCTCCTTGGACCATCTGAATCTTAGTGCGAGACATGACTTGCCTTCCAATACACTGGAATTAAACACACCTCATAATACCCATTACTTTGGCTTAGTTTCAAGAGGTCATCCACATCGCACCCCGCTGGCAAACTCTGAAGCCAAGCCAATGTTTAGGCCAGGAAAGGTAGCTATAGGATCAAGATCTGGTTTGGAAACAAGCTATATTGAGCGAGTCCAGAGGAGGGCCACAAAGATAAGCAGAAGGCTGAAGCACCTCCCCTATGAGAACAGGCTGAGGGAGTTGGGGTTGTTCACCCTGGAGAAGAGAAGGCTCTGGGGAGACCTTACAGAAGCCTTCCAGTACTTAAAGTGGGCCTACAAGAAAGTTGTGGAGGGACTCCTTATCAGGGAGTATAGTGATAGGATAAGAGGTAACAGCTTTAAACTGAAAAAGGGTAAATTTAGATTAGATATTAGGAAGAAATTCTTTCCTGTGAGGGTGGTGAGACACTGGGAACAGGCTGTCCAGGGAAGTTGTGGATGCCCCTTCCCTGTCAGTGTTCAAGGCCAGGCTGAATGGGGCTTGGAGCAACCTGGTCTGGTGGCATGTGTCCCTGTCCATGGCAGAGTGGTTGGAACTAGATGATCTTTGAGGTCCCTTCCAACCCAAACCATTCTGTGATTCTAATCCATCAGTAACATGAGGCAGAGCCTAATTTTACGTACCATCTTTCGCAACAGTATCTTTTTGAATGGCAATGCAGTTCTTTTAATTTTGGTAATTTCATCAGGTTATCTATTTATAGCCTTCTTGCTAATTACCCGCTACCTAGCACAATATTAGCTTTTGGTAAAGAAAGGCACATGGAAAACACAGTCTTTACCTTGGTGAAACTCAGGCAATATACCCACATTGCTTGAAAACAAATGCATTCATGCAATTCAAATGTGGCCGCCTCTGAGTCACCACACAACTCCCACATCAGCACACAACCTCCTGTCATTTCAGAACCTCATTAAACCTATCAACGCTTGTATCTCTTCAGACTGATGAAACAGGAAAAGTTTTGAGGCAGTAGTATGCTTTGCTGTCCCCTAGCTATAATCTGCTGAATTTGGGAATTACTTGCATAGTTTTTTTTCCCCTCTTAATGCCAATAGACTGGCACAAAGACCATAGATTCTCACATTTATTCAGAATTAGGATTCTCCAAGAAAAAAATGTGCAGTTCACAAAGCAATGTAAAGATACGTGTTCTCAGCAGAACTGCAAAACAATAAATCTTCAAATAAGCAGAGAAAAGTCTGATTCTAAAAAAACCTCACTTAAATTACTGTGCGGTTTGCTCAGTTTTCTTTTGAAGATGCCTAACATATGGTATGATTTACACAACACTGGCAGCAAGCTCAAGACAGAAGATTCAAATCTAGCTGCAGAAGTATGCAAAATTTAACACCACGCATCAAGATCGTTCTTCTCATCAGCTGAGTATGGCCATTTAAGTTTGCATATACAGCTAATTCCTATTGCTAAATATTCTTTTAATGTCTTTTTATATTTTCATATGTATGGCTTGTAATTGCTGCTGATGACATCGGAGCCACCAAGGGGCGGAGGCGACTTGCTTCCTCAGACAGGGCAGTCCTCTCCTTCCAGATGTGCACTTACACTCCTGGCTCCAACAATCTCAAGGAAAAAAAAGTTTATGTACAAGGGAATGGCACTTTACAAGATGCAGTCTTCAAACTATAGAGCATACAGACTCCGGCTGTACTTCCCTCCCTCAGGTGTCTGTGTAGGTCCCTTTCAAGGTGCCCTAGGGCTCAGCCATTGCACAGCTGCCTCTCCCAGCAAAGGGAGACATGACAAGAAGGCTGAGCAAAACCCCTCAGCTGTCTGTTTTCTTTCTAGGGCTTCAAGGAAAGAAGTTACAAACCAGGCCATACGCTACAAACTACTCCAACCTTCAATAATATCACACCTTCTGGCATCGTTCCATGCCCTGCACCTCCCAGCGCAGTGACCATTCTGTGCGCTATGTTATTTCCTTCCAAGTAAAAACACCTTTCAAAACAACAACATATAGCTTGTAAAATAAATTTAAAAAAAAAAAAAAACAAACCACAAGAGATATTAGCATCAGTTTAACCGAGAACCTCTTGCTCAGTTCTCAGGAGTTCAGAGAACTCGGTGGTTTCTTTTCTGACAAAAGATAATGTTAGTGGTGTGGGTTAGCTGCATCGCCATAGCTACTGGAGCAGCACTTCTCAGTCTCTGGGTCACAAGTAGGTCACAAACTTCACGGAGCACTTTGCAAAACAACTATGCACAAAGTAAGATTTTTTTGAAAGATACACATACATTCCTAGGTATGGAAAGAACTAAAAATCAGCACTGGAAAAAGGACAATCATTCAAAAGCTTTGCCTCGTTTTTTTGATTGCAAATGATAACTACTGTGGCAGCACTCCACAACGTGTTTGTGATTCATTTTTTTCCCCCCAAAGAAGTTAGGCAATTCTCAGATTTTTTCCAATAAGTTTAGGAGGCCATATGAATAAAAAAACCTTGAAAAACACTGGCAGATACTAGGGATCCTGAACTTGAAGAGAGAAAACTGAGATCACAGATTTCCACTTCTTTATTCTGTGTTCAAAGTATTGAGAAATGTAAGAAATACATGTCATTAAATATTAGAAATTATAAACGAGTCAAAGAACATCAGAAAAAAAGTTAAGGCTTGTATTTTAAAAGAGTGCCTCCATAGTTCCTACCATTTTCATGTTTTGGCAACATTTACATCACTAGACACTTAGGACGGAAGAGAAAAAGCCCTTGTTTAATTCCTGTTAACCAGTGTGAGTCAAACATAGGACTGCTTGCTGGGATGCTCCCCCAGCACACAAAGGGCTGACCAGGACAGATGCAGAAAAACCCAAGTACTTCTTTCCTGTGACCTATCCATCCAACTTCGCCACAGGCACAGAACACCAACAATGAAGCAGTTTGTTGTCTAACACAAGGCAACACTTCAAAGCAAACCTTAGCCTCATTTTCAATTGAGGACAACATCCTGAACACACTTAACACGAAATCTGGGTGGCATCTAGGAGCTGAGCTGAGGAATGCAACCCTCAGAATTGCTGCCCAGTCTTTTACACATCTAGAATTAGTGGGTGTCTGAGTGATGCCATCAAAGTTGTGCTGCCTCTACCCAGGTTTGTTCAGCAGCTTGCTGCCCACTTCAGCCCTAACCCAGTTCTGATTCAGGACCCTCCAACTCAGTAAGAGCCTTGACCTACTCTAAGCCAAAGCACAAGCTCAAACAACATATGACACGCACCAGTCTCAGGGGAGAATTCCTGCTGCAAACATCGCTCTCCCCTTCAAATCCATGCACTGTTTTGCAAATAAGTAAGTCAGTATTTAAGGCATTCACCAAGACTCAAAGACCTGGCTTAATTTCCTCACCACACCAAGGGAACCCAGACATACTCCCTTTTTTTCTCCCAAGCACACTCCTGTGATCCTGAAACTGCAGGCTGTGGTGGAGTATTACAGAGGGAGGATGAGGAGTACTTTTCACCCACAGCTGAAGCTGTGCCACTTCATCCAGACCAGGAATGAAAGCATCATTATGTCCAACCACAAAGGCCCTCTGCTCTTACTGGGAAGAAGGCTGGGCTCTGATTCCTGCTGCATGTACACCTGACATTGCAGCTGCTTCATATGAAATGCAAAGTCCTTGGACCCTGATGCTGGGCTGAATAACCAGGCTACAGTGAATCAGCATGCTCTGTCCTTAAATCTCCAATCTGTTTCTCCAGGACAAGTAGGAAAACACCCACTGCCACCCTATAGAAGCCTCTTAACCAGAGCAGCTTTGAGGACAGTGCAAAATGTGATCTTGAATGAGCAGAGACTGGCAAAAGAATTGAGCTTTTGTTATAGGAGGCTGGAGAAGAATAGAAGGATCCAAGCAAATACTACTTTTGTACATCCTAGTAGGAAGACAATGAGTCTATAATGGGCATGGGATTGCCATCCTCTGTGTGATATCCAACAATATAATTACAGTCAACTGTACAACTGCTTCAGATTTGCTGATATCTTATTGCCTCGCCAAGGAAAAAGCTGGCATTATTTCTGAAGATATATTATTTGTATAACAAAGCACACAAGAAGATAAGGAGTTTCAGAGAGCAACATATATCAAGAGGTTCTTTTGGTACCATCAGAGTTAAAACCTGTAACTTTAATATAGAATATTTCAAGTATTATCAAGCAGAGATAATCAGATTTTGGTTTAATTGCTCCCTTTGTGAAAAGATTTTATTAAATTAATTAACCAAGTTATCTTCTCAGAGCATGATCCATTACTAATTCTAAAATTATTGATCTTTTCATTTGGAAGTCATTGTTCGGCATCAAACTGGGTTTTGCAATTAGCATAAACTAGCAAGCTTAATAAAACTCAAGGACTCCTCTAAGGACCTAAGAGACTGCAAAATGAAAATATTCCTAAGTATGCTCAGAAATTACCATTATGCATAGTCATCTTGATCCCAGGCAAGGAAGGCAGTAAGAACTTAAATAACTATTGACAGCACAAATCCCAAGTGAGCTTACTATGAAAAACATTCTCTTTTGTCTGGCCAACATTGACTTACATACTAATCAAGTTGCATCACCAAGAGTCTCCATTTTGTCCTGCAAGCTATACCCCATAGGAACATATATACAACAGTACAGCATTCCCCAGATCACACTGACTTTGTATTCCTTTCTCACACTCTACTTTGGAAACTGCTAATCACAAAGTCTTCAGCTTCTGTGTAAACAGAAAGTGATCATTACCAATTGACAAGGAAGCTGTTGTAGAAAATAAGAAAAAAGCTTCCTGGGCACCCACAGACTACACTAAGTGGGAAAGCCTATTAAAATAGCACTACTAGCATTCCTAACAATCTACATAACTACAAACAAAAAAGGAAACCTGACTCTAAAGTAATTCAGGAAAAGTAAATATTAAATTTACATGATATCATTTAGGAAGTGGAAGGGTTAAAGCAGTCATATATATCAAGCAATGAAAATTGCTGAAAAAATAGTTACCACAGGAGGGACATAAGGCAAAGCAGATTTACAATTGTATTCCACATATGGAATTTTTCACTATCAAAAGGAAGTCTCATTTACACTACAACGTAATTAACACAAGGCCCCCAGATTTCATTTCCTTTCCTTCTCTTCTCCTTGCTCTTCTAAACTACTTTCTTTGCCCTCACTCCTTCCCATGCTTCCTCCATTTTTCCACACATGCCCTTTCCATAAACAGTGAAAGACTGGCATTCAAGTAGAATTGAGGCCTTTCAGATAATTTCTCCCTACCTTCATTTTGTCAGTGTAGAAGTTTGCATGGTGACTGCAGGACCCCAAGTGGCATTGACCTTAACTTCTACAAGACAGAAGCACAGGCTTCTTTCTCCTGAGAGGAGTTCCTCCTTCCCAGAAAAAAAAACACACCAGAATATCCTCTGAGTTTTCCCAGGATACACATTATATCACACAGTGCAAAATTGCAAACTTGACGTCAAGAGGTAAAACAATAAACAAGGCATGCATCAAAGCAACATACCTGTTGTTCAAAGACAACAGTAAATTAAGAGAACTCCTGATGTCCCAGTTTGACAGAAGAACTTCTCACTTTGATCGTGTTATGAACCGGTGCAAAAGATCCTCTCCCCAGCAGTAAGGATGGCATGGACCCTCCATTAGGGCCAAAGAGGTGTGGGCACAGGCACAAGCTGCAGCAAAAAGCCTCAGGAGGGAAGTCCTCTGCATACAGGGCACTCCTTCTGACCTGCTCCTGCATTGCTGAGGGGTTGCTTTATCCACACCTGCCAAAAAAGCAAAGCTACAGACAGCAGTATCAAAAGGCTGTACTGCCTAAGCCCAGCTCAGTGGGAGAAAACTTCATTTTCTGTAATTCCTGATTTCTCATTATTCTTTACAAGGCAAGTTAATTACTTTTTTTCTAGCCAATATCTTCTTGAATTTGGGTGAGATGTGTCTGTACTTCATATTCATACGGATTTATACATCTCCATGTAGGGTTCGTTCATTACTGGAAGAGGGAGAACAGTAAGGTTTTCAGCAATTGAGAACAAACAAACAGCCAAAACTCCTCATCTTTTCTAAGCATAACAATCATTCTTTTAGCTACACACAAACACAGAGCTGAGTTCTTTCCAGTATTCATAAACAGCTTGTTACAACATGTAACTTCAGGACAACATTGCTGTTCCTGTCTTTTTCTCCACATTGAGGACAGAAAGGGATGTGACTTGCACGTACAACTGCTGATTTGTGCTGTGCTGACTAGGAGGAACTACACTGTCAGCAAAACAATTTCTCATGATTACCGTGTTTACTAGTCTCACTGAGACCAGAAGTCCATGTTCTGAATGTAAGAAGAAAAGCTATGAACAGTTCAGATACAAGACATAATGCATGTATAGCATGTACAAGCTAAATGTCTCCTTTATGTAAAAGATAGATGACACATACTCTAATTAAAGGTTAGTCAAGGAGTATAATGACTAGAGGCCAAACATAAGAGATGATAATCTTGATTACAGGTTGGTCAGACAGATCAAAGTAATAAATTGGCTCAGTGTTCCTAGAAACAACTTTGTGAACTTTTGATGAAAAGATTGCCGTGTCCTGAATTCCTTCTCCATCACTTGAGACTTTTTCTTCCCTTTAAACAGCCCACACAATTTAAACACTTGCTTCTTATTCTCCTGCTTTGACTGGTACTGAAACACTGGTGAAGTGGAATGAAATGTTACACAGTGAAAATTAACCTTGATCTGCCAAACTCAACAATGGCTTTAACCTTTCCTGGCCTGTGCCTATCTGTACTCTCCAGTGCTGCAACCTCCACCCTCACTGTACTGCTATGACTCAGTGCAGCTGAAGAAACTCCTTCCCCTCCATGGCCTGCCCTAGGCTCTTTACTTCCTTGCACACTGCTCCACAAGCATCGTTTCAGCCTGTCCTGCCTTGCCAGTGTGCCTTGTTGAACTCCTCCACTGAGTGCGAGCCACAACTCCTTGCCCCTGAGCTTCTCCTTTCAGCCCACATAGCTGTGTCCTTCACACCCTCCTCATGGGTTAGCTCAGCAGTAATTACTGCGTGCCTCCAGCCACCTCCTCCAGGAACCTATTCACGTAGCTGTCCCCCAGACCTTCCTTGAACTGACCTAGACCATCTCTTTCTTCTAATCTCAGTCCTGCTCCACAGCAGTTTCCCTAACATCTCCAAGCATTATCACATACTTCATGGCGTACTAACACACCCCACTGACCCTTCTTCCAAGAGCATAATGCTGAGCCATCCTGGAGCCTCTGAAGGGAACTTCTTAGCCCTCACCACCCTGACAGCATGCTCTGCAGCTCCACACCCTCCTCTCTCCCACCTCTGCTCTTCAAACAACAAGCGATAGGACAAGAGGTAATGGCTTGAAGTTGCACCAGGGGACGTTTAGACTGGATATTAGGAAGAATTTCTTCACAGAACAGGTTGTCAGACACTGGAATGGACTACTCAGGACAGTGGTGGACTCCCCATCCCTGGAGGTGTTTAAGAAACGGGTTGACATAGCGCTCAGGGATATGGTGTAATTGAGGACTGCCAGTGTTAGATTGATGGTTGGACTCTATGATCTTTGAGGTCTTTTCCAACCTAGATTCTGTGAAACAGTTCCCCCCATTCAGACTGCCTTATCTTCCCATGCACACTTCAGGCCTTTTCACACTCAGCCATACCTCAACCCCTCTGACCTTCCAATTCGAACACCCTAGGTCCACAAGCCCCTTTATCCCCCCCCTCCAAACAAAGTGCATTTCCCTTCCACAGTCTCCAGTAAGCTTCTGTAAAGCCCCAGCATTCCCCCTGACTCACTGTAATGTCACAAGCAATTCCACTCATTTTTCCTGCACCCTTTGCTGTGAGAATCACACCCCTGTTCTCCTGCATCCACAGCCACGGCTTATATCTAGCATCCTGCACCCCCAACAGCTCGTTCCACAGCTGCTCACCAACTGACCTGCCTTCACTGCCATACCTGCCAGAATGTGGTGGGAGGAAGGAGGGGAGAATAGGAACCATCCTCCCAGAGACTGATCTCTGAACCTCAGATAAAGAATGACCTCTGATTACCTTAGGTTTTGGGAATCACACCTAACCGAACTTTTTTCTCACAGCCTCTTGAAGCAAGCCTGAATGGATATTTGCAACCACTCTACTATATAGATTCTTTCCTATGTTATGCAGAGAAATAGCAAGTCAAAGGGGGATTGGAAACTTCTTACTGTCTTATTTTATTGGTATGAACTACCTGTTTTCTTATCATTACAGCAGTTATATAAGGATGGGCAGAGAATGAATACTTAATCTAAAAGAAAAAAATAGTTACCAATACTTATTTAAAGGCTAAAAAAAAAAGTACAGTGCAATAGTTCCCCCTACTGACAGCATGAATTCAAAGTACTAATCAATGTTATTTCCTGGGTGGTCCTCAAATTACTAATTCGATGTCCCGATGTGGTACCTACACAACTTTACCAGCACACAGTAAACCGTGTGAAAAACAGCTGTATTGGAAAACAATGAAGATTTGCCAAACGGTAGAAAACAAAATTTGAAAATACTCTGATTGATCCCTAAGATTATTTATCATGTGTACAAAATGACAGTATGCGGTGCCATTAAAAGATTATAAAATACGTGTGGCTGTATGTATTCTGAATGAAATGGCAGGATATCCATCAGCAAAACCAGAAGCGTGAGTAAAGTGCAGCTGCATAGCTTCCTATGCTTGCTGAAATCTAAAGGACAGATGGCCAGTATGAGCAGAGGATTGCCACACTCTGGCTGTATTTGGGGACTGACCTCTTCGGACAAAGAGCAAGCCTGACATTCAGTCTGGTCCCCAGTTCCTGACAAAAGGCAGTGAAAATATTGTCGTTCAGCTCTAGTGTCAGCTCTTTTGAGCCAGTGGCAGCTGAGTTAAATCAGAACCAAGAACAGCTGCTTGCAGAAGTCAAAATGCAGTTTGGGACTAGCTGTGTGTCTGGTCATGAACAGCACCAGAAGCATCCCTCTGGCCCTATACACCCAGCTTTCATTTCTGTGTTGTAAAGCTAACGGGTTTGCACTCTGGTCATTTAACAATAACACAAGAGGCTAAAGAAAATCCTCCAGTACATTACATCCTTATCTCACTTAAAAAAAAGGTAGTGAACAAATCTGCAGTGATATAGCATAAAAGAATAACAGAAATAGAGGGTCTACTGAAATATGCATTGCACCACACAGTTCTATAAATCAGGGTTTTGCAGACTTGTTATGACCCTGGCTCTCTGTATACAAATGCACCTGAAAAATTGCTAAATGCTATTAAAAGATAATGCCAAATCTTGTTTTGAGTGTGCGTACCGTGGCTGTGATGCCTGCCGTGCCGGTATGCAGACACGGGGCACTGCTGACACCTGTACACCACCTTCGGGAAGCGGCCTGTGCTTCAGAGCTCCCCACCTCGCTCCGGGCTCTCCCTCGGCTGCTGCAAAACACCCCGACACCCCAGGCTGCCGCCAGGGCTGCCCTGTGCCGCCCCGCGCTGACGCACAGGAAGGCCGGGGCCGGGCCGCCACAAGGCGCCGTGCCGCGGGGAGCGAGGGAGCCGCCGGCAGCAGGGCCAGGCCGGACCCGCTGGCACAGGCAAGTGGGGCGCCCCGGGGGGGCCAGGGGGAGCGAGCCCGGGGTGGGGCGAGAGCGGGCGGTTCGCGGCCGGAGGCACGGGGAACAAGGCCGGTGAGGTGAAACTGAGCGAGGCGGTGACCCACCGCGGTTGGACACGCGGGAAGCGGGGGGCAGGCAGCTGCGCTGTCGCGACTGAGGACATCAGACCCCGGCCTTACATGAGGGACATAGGGCAGTGGTGACCCGCCAGCGCCGGGTTAATGGTTGGACTGGGTGATCTTAGAGGTCTTCCCCAACCCGGGGTGTTCTGTAATTCTGCATCACCCGTCTCTGCCAGGTGCCATCAAGGCCATCCAGGACAAATCACAACTACTCGAGCTTACAAACCACAACTGCCCGCGTTCTGCGATGCCTTTTGCACTGAGGGAAAAGAGGTGCCAGGACGTGTTGTACCCCCACTGACCACCCGTACCCTGCGCCTCAGCATCCCTCCTCCGTACCAAGGGGGCCTAAGGGAGCTGCAGCCTGGGCAAAATCTCTCTGTTTAAAACTTCTCTTTAGATAGATATTAAGTTTTCTCACTAAACTTTTTAGAGTACCACAATTATCAGAATTCACCAGAAACTGCAATAAAAAGTCCCACTGAAAGTGAACAGGCTTACAAATCTTAGGTTTTTTCCTGAGCGTGAGCTATTAATGAATCATAATTTGGTTCCTTGTACGTATCTCAAGAAATACAGCCTCTGTCGTTTGGAACTATCAGCACAGCAACAAAGACAGTGAAACACATCTGTGTGTTACTCCTCAGCAATTTAAAGAAACAAAGTAGATGTGCAGGCAATATTTTTTCCTCTCTGAATGGAAGCAGTAAAGAGGAGGGAGATGCCACTGGGCAGATTTCCACTGGCGTTATACAGCGCCCTTCGTACCACACACACAATCATGCCACCCAGCCTTTGTTAAGGAGAAACTAAAATCTGACACTTTTACTTTTGCGTGAGTAAGTACTCAGGACTTCATTATGCCTTGAGATGCTTCTGGTTTTTGTTTGTTTGGGTTTTCTTCTATCACTTAAGAAAACGCAAAATGAAAGACCACAGCATTAAACATACAATGTATTCTCTACTTCAAAATGTTGACATTCTGAAACTATGATTCAGAATTTGAAATAGAAAAGCTGTTTGTAAAAAGGTCAACTTTCTATAAAAACATCAACTTTGATGAAATCTCATCTTTTTTCAGAAAGAATTTCAATCAAAAATATTCAAACAGATGTAATATGTCGACCTACTGCAGTGCAATCTGTAGTCCACGACTGGGTTTCATCCTAATGAAACCATTATGGCTTCAGGAAAAATTTAAGTGGTATGAATTCACTAAGAAGAAAGCAAATTCATTGCTTTCTACTACTCTTTCATAAAATAATAGTTTTACCTGGATTTGAAGAAGTACAATCCTCAGCTACTTCTCTTTCAAGAGATGCTGTGTAAATCTCCCTGCTTGATAAGCACCATACAGTACCCCAAAACATTTGCATTAAGGAAGGAAATTGGCAGAGGTGCCCATTCAAGTGTAAAAGCTAGAAGTTCTTTTAATGGCCTTTCTCACTTTTCTCCCTCTTGCCTTTATCTGACTAACTTTAGCCAAGCACCATCCATTTGAAAGACAAAATAAACAGGAACATTAAGTATATAATAAGTACTACAATGAAAATAAGTGATTTATGCACTATGGATTATTAATTCATATTCACCTTTCAATGCCAAACATGTTTAATCTTTTCTATTGCAGTATGTCCCAATGGAGTCAAGTTCAACAACTGGAAATAAAGTTTTTGGAGCAGGTAGACCAGTTCTATGATGATAACTTCCCCATGGAAATCCGGCACCTACTAGCTCAATGGATAGAAGGCCAAGATTGGTAGGATTAATTTATTCCCTCCCTTATGATTTCAGTCATGAACAATTTTTTTACTTATCTGGCAGATTTTAGGGTGCTCATTTGTGAACTGTGCAGGCACCTGCACTCCAAGAATAGTATTCTGCTAGTTATGGAGTTAGCCTGATGAACTGTCAAACTTTAAATTTAAGGAATGCCTGGAGGTAAGGTTTCATTTGAACTTACTTGTAAATGAAATCCAATAAAAATGGTCTAGAAAATTAATGATATTACAGGATTTGCATATTAAAAAATAATAAAAGTTTGTTTTCAATTGAAACATTATACATTTACCTCTTGCAGCATAAAATTATTCATTTGTCTAAAACTGCACTTAAAGCTGGATATATAGTTTTGGGGAATGAGACAGCTATTTGCAGGAACTGTTCTCTAGAAGGTGATTTTATGCACAAATTTGGATCAGATTCACTGGATAGTTAAGAAAATCCAGAACTAAATGCCAAAAAAAAGGTTTATATTAGTTGTACCAGAAAGAGACATCTCAATATTTCAAGCTAAATCCACAAGACTATTGCAAAAAAAATTCTGCTAAGGAATAAAACCTTTCCTTACAGTTATAGTCCAGTGTTTATGGGGCTACAGGGACATGGGAAACATTAAAATCTCCTTTTTTGAAGATTTACCAGGCGTATCTGAAACAGTCATCTGCCATTTGGAGGGCAAGGAGAGAGAATGTCCCAAGGACAAGGATGCCATGCAGTCCAAAATCTAGCTTCCTCTATTTCGCTTGCTAATGTTATTGCCCTTCATGTACCAAGCTGTTCCATAAACAGCAGAACCAGTAAAGCCTGTTTTTGTGTGTATTTGTGTCCTTTGTCCCCTATATACCCTTCACCAGTAGCTTCAGAGTCTTCCCATATCCCCAAATAGTTTGGCCAGGCAAAGGCTCATCTGGTGCCTGGTGGGAAGATACATATCTGCTGACTGGCCATCTGGCTGTTGCCTCCTGGAGCAAGTTATTATTGCCATTTTCATCAGTGGAGGCACTAATTTGGATCCCTCTCCTCTACCAACCTGCCAGTTTTCCCTGAAATTTATAAGAAAATACTATCTTCTGGACTTTGAGCCCAGTGTCAACTTTGTCTGAAATTTGTCAGCAAATTCAGAAATTATATCTGTGTGACTGAGAAGGACATTACGCATAAGCCAAATTTCCTCTGAGAAGTGGGCTAAGAATATTTAAATATTCACTGGACCAGAGACTAGAAAACCCTGGTTGTCTCCCCTCTGGCTGACTCCATAGCCTATGCTAAGAGCATCCTCACCCTGTCTTTGTAGCTGCATATCTACATGAATATAAATAAAAGTATCATAAAACCGATTATTCACAAGCCTCTAACTACATGCAAGTCACCGTATACTGTTTTGCTGCCTAGATTTCTGAATGGATTGCAATTTTCTGTACAGATAGATTGACACTTCTTACGACATTTTAAATGTGTGGTTCTCATTCATTGATTCTTTAGGGAGGCTGCATCCAACAATGAAGCAATGGCAACGATCCTTTTGCAGAATTTGCTAATACAAGTGGATGAACAGCTGGACCGGGTTTCACAGGAGAAGAATCTTCTCTTGATACACAACCTGAAAAGAATCAGGAAGCTGCTGCAGGTGGGTCATTACTTCAGATGACAAATTGCATACTCTTACAGGTTTCTAAAGGTAGTGCCCAACCTCTGTTCAATGCAGTTTGTTCCCTTGCACAGCTCAGAGCTAATTGCTTTAGAATCCAAGCAGCTAGGGGAAGACCAAGCCTTCAACAAGATAATTCAAAATAATAATTCCACTGTCATTTGTGGAACAATAATTCACATTTTAATGTATGCTGCTCAGGTACAAGTGCTGTGACTTCTTAAGCTCTGTGTGTATCTGTGTTTCACTGAGCTCTTAAAAATAACATTGTATGGAAGTTCATGTTTATTACAAAGGTAATTACCACCTTTCAGACACATGCAGATATTTATCTAAGGAATAAAAAAAAAAATAAAAAATCCATATTTGGGGCTCAAAGCAGCACCCTGAAAAAGGAATCCTTGTAAATCATTAGTATGTTTGCTGTTTTGTGCATAGCTGGGATTATTTGTTATGAATGGCTTAAAGAATTTTCCATTAGGCTTCTGCAAAATGATATTTATTTTGATTGGCTGAATGTTTCTCTAATAAGTGTTTATCGAAGGCAAGGACTCTCACAGTTCCACTTCATGAGTCACCTACTTCCTGACATCTGTCTGTCTTCTGCATAAAACAGATAGGCATCTGAGTTTAATGAAAGTCTGGGTTTTTTTTTTTTCCTCTTCTTTAATGGTATTTTCCATAAGTACTTAAATGACAATAATATTCCTTGCAAAAAATTTTCTTTCTTTGATATATATATGTATATATACATATATATACACACATACACACTGGTCTGGAAAATCTTAGCATGACATTGCCAATTATATTGTTTTCTTTATGGCTTGTGTGTCTTTCTGTTCTTTATCCCTAATGGTGGCCTCTTAAAAATGTGGCAATATTTCCATCACTACCACTTTTTTTTTTTTTTAATTCAGTGTTATGCAAGCAGTTTCATGTAACTTAATACTAAAGTTGCTTTTTTGTTTGTTTTCTGGTTTGGTTTTTTTTTTTCTGGTTTGTATATCAGCACTAACCATAATTTCAGTACTGCTCAAACGCCAAATTTACTTAACTGCTTTTGGAGTTAATTGCAGAAAGGTTAATCCTGTTATTTCTGTCATGGTCTTGGCACACTTTACCACAGAAGGGCTGAGACAGAGATGTATCACTGTAGTAAAGGTATTCTCCCTCAGTAGCATACATGTGGAAAGAACATTCCAGGGCACTGAAAACAAGCAGTTGCATTGGTGTGTTCCTGGCTTAAAAGATTGTGCATTTATGATTATTATGATGACCATCGCAATGTGCACATGCAGAAGGACTGGTATATATTTACATCCAGGCTCTACAAAATTAGTCTCTCACTGTTCCTTCTTGTTTTCACACCATTTATTTTATTCTAAAATTTTTACCAAAACTTGAAGTGGCAGCTCTGCATGCTCTGTGAAATTTGACATACCAAGAGAAGTAGTCAGGCCTTGGGCATGCACACAGGAGTTTACATAATAGCCAGTGTGAAAGTGACCAGAACTAACACCATTTCCTTTAAGTAAGAATCATAGAATCATTTTGGGTGGAAAAGACCTTTAAGATCAAGTCCAACCATTAACCTAACAATGCCAAGTCCATAAGCTCCACATCTGCTCATCTCCAGGGATCAACCATTTCCCTAGGCAGCCTGTTACAATACTTAACAACCCTTTCAGTGAAGAATTTTTTCCTAATATCCAGTCTAAGCCTCCCCTGGTGCAACTTGAGGCCATTTCCTCTTGTCTTATCGCTTGTCACTTAGAAGAGACTGATCCCCATCTCACTACAACCTCCTTTCAGGTAGCTGTAGAGGGTAATAAGGTCTATCCTCAGCCTCCTTTTTTCCAGACTGAACACCCCCAGTTCCCTCAGCCACTGCTCATCAGACTTGTGCTCCAGACCCTTCCCCAGCTTCGTTGCCCTGCTTTGGACACACTCCAGCAATTCAGTGTCCTTCTTGTAGTAAGTCAGTCCTGGCACATTTGGAAATTATATTATGATGTGCTTTGTGAAAGGCACAAAGCAAAGGAGGCTTATTCCAGAAATGCAAGAGAAGGGGAGTTTTAAGTGATTTCTGATTAAGTGGTTTCTCAGGTGGCAAGGATCTGAGTTACGATTCCAGAACAAGCCAAAACACTCAGGCATCCTCATTACAACTGTACAGCGAGGTTACAGTCACCATATACTAGATACAGCAGCAGCAGCATAGCCTGCACCAGAGCTGGTCTTTTCCTTGTCTAGGTGAAGCAACAGTAGAGATCCATGTGGAGTAGCCTAACCCATAATTTCACTTGATTGCTGGCTCTAACACGATATGCTGCACAAGTTGCAACGCACACCAACTTGTTTTCTCCGTCACACTGTAGCACTGTAAGGCCCTGACTTAGCAAGCTCTCTCAAGCAGCAAGGTCTCTCTGCTCCCTTGGGTTGCAGAGGTCTGTAGGTTTGCAGACTACAGCATTATGAACTTGAGAGCACATGTGTGATGCTAGAATTATACCGCTTATTAAAAAGGATCTCAGTCTTGAGCTTTGCAGAAAAATGTTTCTAACTGACCAAAAAAATACAAGAGCTCTCTCCTTCACTAATAATGTTGGCCTTTCTCCATTACACCAAGACAGCAGATAACCTGTATTTAGATGAAAAGCTACTTGTTCAGTTTCAATACAGACAGGCCAACCACCAGATACTGAATGGCACTTTCACTATTAGAGCTTTTCCTGATTTCTTATGGCCTTTAGCACCATCACCCACAGTCTATTATAGTTTCTACAGGCTGGAGTAGGACTGGACTCTTGCAATGTCTTTTTAAAAAAATTATTATTATTATTTTGGATAAGACAAATTATGCCTTAACAAATCTGACACACAGGTGTTTTGAATTTTCATGCAAAATATTCTAACTTCTAATCTTTAGAACATAAATGATAAATGCATTCTCAGCCAAAGTATGGGCTGCATGTTCTATAGAGCTGCACAGGCAGTCTCCTGAGCTTCAGTGGTTAAAATTGTTTCTTTATTGGTTAGGTAAGTACATCAGGGAAAAAATGCTCTAGTAGTTGTAATCAGCTGATATCCCATCCTTGTTATTAACTGTCAAGTATTAGTAATGGACTACGAACTATACATGACACATAGTAGGGACAGTATCTGCCATAAAGTCCTTAAATTTGAGTATGCAAATTATGTAATTATTCTTTTTTAATGCATGACTGATTGTATTTTATTGCTGAATAATGAGAAGTTTGGAACTGGGCATTTGGCTCCCTACCCACAGCTGGATGCACCTGCAGATGCCCAGCTCTCACACTTTGAGCTTGTTTGTGACAGTTTCACAAGATACCACCAGAAAAAGGTGACTGATGTACACAGTACAGTGCCATGGTCTCTTTTGTCCCAATATACCACCTAGAGAAAGGGAGACTGGAAGGGTACACTGTAAAACTAGCAAGATTTTTCATCGGCTTTGATGAAGGAAGGATCGGGTTCCTAAATAACAGAGGAAGCTGCGTTTGTAAACATCTTTTCATTTCTGGTGACTCTGCGAACAGTGTTGGTTTGATTTTCTCTGGAGGTTAGTTACCATGAGCCCACCTTTATCTCTGCTCTCTAGCACAAGCACTTTCACAGTTCACTCCTCTTCCTTCCCCTCTGCACCACACACACAGACATACAGACATCTGTACAGCATGCACACACACACACAAAGCATTCAACCTCAACACGTGATCTGAGTACAATGTTTGTTCATTGTTTTGAGCCAAATTCTGTTACAATAGTAAGTAATACTTGTCAAACTAGATAATGCAGCATTTATCACTAAGTATGCAGAGTAGTATGTTGAGCAATGGTATAAGTTCCTAAACACTGACAATAGCAATAATAAAATAATTGAAGTTAGAGATCACACAAAAGCCATTCAAAAGCTATCTGTAGTTCTTGACACAAGGCAAAATGAGGGACTAACCTTTAACTAGAAATACAACTAGATAGTTAATGAAGAGCAACCTTAGAAGAGGAAGCAATGCACACTTTACAAACAGCTTGTGCAGCTGTTAGACAGACAGCAAAGGACTTGTTAGCGTCAAGATTCCTGGTGCTGTTACTGAATCTAGAGAGAATTATACCTACAAGTTACCAGCACCGCAGCCAAGCACACCCCATCTGAAAGACCTCCCTGGGATTCACTTTTGTTATAAAATGGAGAAAATAGTCTATTCTGAGCTTCACCTGAAACATCTTTATGTAAACAACCTAGTTGCTCTGTGAAAATAGCAGTGGAAGTAGTGGAAGAAGTTGCCTGCCTCATACTTGTAGTACAAAGTGCTGGGAAACCTTAGGTGTCATGAAGGGCAAAGAGTAGAAGTCTTAGCAGGAGGATGGGTCTGCCTGGCACCCTTGCTTTTACGGCACAGGGACCATCCCTATTCTTTCACCATTAGAGAAATAACTATGGAACGTGGCATTTCTGCTCAGACTGCTGACATTTCCAAAATTATCTTGAGGCAAAAAGAAACATTCACCAGGAAACATGCCATTTGACAAAGTTATAAGCACTTGAAAAAGTGCTGAGAAACTTCACTAAGCAGCTGAGGTTACTGCTAGCTCACAGCAGTTTGCTTCTCTATTTCTTGCTTTCACTGAAACGTCACTTCTTGACATTAATCTGGTACAAACGCACATATTATATGAAAATCAGGGTCAGCATTTTAGGCTAAAATCCTTCATATGTTATTATTATACATTACATTATTATTACTCCTCTAGTCAGTAAATTGGATTAATTTTTATAGCAGAGCAGCCTTTTGTTGCCGTGCTCTTCAGTGGGAGACAGTACAGCACAGTTACTTGCTAAGGTTAAATTCTCTGTCCATCTTCTTACAGAACTCCTGTTTCTGCCCCCAGCAGCAATTCTGGAAAGGAATAAGGAGATAAAATGTTTGGAGGCAGTGGGGGAAAAGGGGGGAAGACTATATCTGTGGTTCTTTCTCCTGCTTAAAGCCTAGATGGAGAAAAGCAAAGCAGATTAGTCACAAGAAGATGGTTTGTGCTGTTGCCATGACAACAAAATGTAAAGGGCAGATGTTATGCTCAGAACTGCTGCCTAGCACTTCTAGGAACCAAATTGCAGATGCAACAGTCTACATGACCTTAGCCCATGAACAATTACATCTTAGTCTTCAGAAAGAATGTTTTTAAATGACAGCGTACCTGTCCCTGATGTCAGCTCCTGTGCAATACACGAGTAGATTTAGTACACAAAGACAACTGGTGAAATATTGAGACACTCATGTAAGACAGGCACTGCCCATTTTCCTGACTCACATGCCAAAATCTTTGGTTAGAGGAGAACAAGCCAAGGCAAGGGGTGCTTGGGATAGCCTAGGAATCGGAGATGGCCACTATACCCCAGTGTACCACCACTCCATTTAGGAATGGTGCTGGCAGGTGATTGCCTGTGGGTCTCTGAGTAATCCAGTGATGTTCGTCTCAGGGATGTTCTTTCACCCCACTCCAATTTGGAAACTTGCAGCATTCAGCAGGTACCCACCAGACAAGGTTTAGCTCCGTGGGATGCAGCCTGACCCATGTGTGGGCTCAGGGGAGCTCTCAGGGACTGAGGAGCCACTGGCTGTGCTGTGCACTACGATGGGTGCGTGACGACTACAACAGGAAAAAGCAGAAATTCCCAGAATCATCCTACTCGTAACTGAAGCTCTCATTTGTGCTATAGTCGCAAGATAACTTTTGAGACCAGTCCCTTTTCATTAATGGCAACGTGCATCTATGTCACATCACTGTTTACAGTATTGAGGGGAAAATCTGATATTTATTTATCTTCCTTTATAAAAGTGAAATAACAGATTTCAGGAATAAAAAGAAGGGCTGCTCTGCTCATTTACCATTGAAGCCTGAGTTAATGAGCATACTGTGTGCTCTGGGGAAGAATTTGCTGCAAGTGATGTATATTCATGATTTTCATTTAATACTCACAGCAGATTCTCAGGTATTGGTGAACTTTACCCACTCACCAGTCCTGCTAGAGCCTAAGACGAGGGGAGGGAGGGCAATGGGGATTCTGCCTGAACGAGCAGGTCCGGATGCACACCATTAACACCTTGGGTTGTGCTTACAATGGGAGAGGTCAGGCAGAATCACCAGAGTTGCTGATTCACACCAACCAGTTCCACCAAAACGAGATTTTGGAAGTGCTATAGTTATACTAGAGTCGGGAAATAATACTTCAGTTACCTTTCTTTCTCCTACAAAGCCATACTTTTTAATGGAAAGATCTGGAATAGCATCTGAAAGTACCTTTTGTCATATTAATCAACCTATATTAACATTATGGCAATTCTTTCTGTATAAAATTCACCCTGTTTCTAAGCAGTACAAACAAATAGCATCTTACTTTACACGACGCTACTTAAAACAGTAACATGGCAGTGCATTCCTGATTCTGTTTCAGGTTCTTGGTTATACTGCCCAGCTTGTTTCCATCTGTTATGAGAACTGAACTTTGTTGTACTTCTCCAGATAGAATTAAAATGAACTTGTAAAGGTTTTTTATTTCAGGTGATTGTTTACACAAGTCACTGTGCCAGAAAGGTACATGGCATGAGGGATCCTAAGATTATTTATTTCAGTACATCAAAGAAAATGGACAAAATAGCATTAGATCTGAAATAGGACGTTCCAGTTGGTATTTAACAAACAATTCTAATAAGCACTGTGCGGAGAAACAGTTGCAAAGAATGGAAACATAGCCACTGATGTCTAAGTTGCAGTTTCCTGTTAAAGTTTACAACACTGTGAGAATGGAACAAAACAGAGAAAGTTTTAATACACCACAGAAGATCCATTTCAAAGTGTTATTTACCTGTATTTAGCGCTCACATAACCTGCCAATCAACACAGGAATTGTGTTTTGAACCAGCATGTCCTGCTAATACAATTTAGATAGATTTTTCATATTAGCATCTCGCCCCCAGAGAGTTTTCCAGTGCAACCATTAAAGCTGTTTACAAATAAACTTTGGTGCACAAACGGGAAACCCCACACAGAAGCCTGTATGCTAAAGCAGCTAGCTGTCTGCTGTCAGTGATCACTGGCTGGTGACTGCACATCAGCTAATGAAGATTTTTAAAAATGATGGAAACAAGACTGAAAAAATGTTACTTATTAGAAGTAAAATATTTTTTTGTTTCTCATTATTATTTAAACAACACAGCTTTAGCAGTTTATAAATGTTTCAGTTTGGTTTTGCAGAATGAATAAGAGCTAATTTACAAACAGAAGTAAAAATACAAGCAAAAAAACTAAACCTCTCGTGGGCTTTGCTCATTCTGGAGTATTAAGGGCCAGTTGCAGTCAAACATCTGCCTGAGAGATTAGTTAATAACACTCAGGTCTTTGTGTCCAGAAAATGGAAGGGAGATTTTTAAAAAAATAAGTAAAAAAAATAATCAGTGCGTTCTCTCCTCTGCTGTTTTACCCTTTCTCATAGGGAACATTGCACTTCTTTTATTTATTCTGAAATAAATCTCATTTAAATAAGAGGCATCGCTGCATTATTCATCCCCACCCCTGGCAGCACAGCTCTGCTGTCTAATGATGAGATCTACAGACATATATTTTTCATTGCTGTATCTCACCCTACCTGCTTAGAAATCTGCTGTTTCTGTAGACCATTCCTTGAGTGGTTTTAGTGTACACTGGGAGGGACTCAGCAGTGGAACTTGCAGGCAAACTGGGGGATGGAAAAAAAGATCTTGGTCTTCAGAGCTCATTCGCTGTGCTTTTTTCAGCTTTGCCTATTGCAATTTGGTTGCACATGCCCTAAAAAAACATATGATCTTTTGAAAGTTACACATTGTATGTTACAAAAAAAGCAGAACTACAACACTACAGACCTATGTCTTAGGACTTCCCACACATCACAGAAGTTGTCTAAAACAATGAGGCTGCCTTTAAGTTCACATGCATTTTGAGAGGGGGAAGGGGAAATCTAAAAATAAAAGTCTAACAAGAGCAGTCTAAATAGATAGCATCACAGGTACTTCCTCTTAAAGACCTAGATAAAACAGAGCCATCTTTCTAGTAGAAAATAAAATAATTATTAAGAATACTACCTGTTTAAATACAGGCTTTCAAAAACCTCTCAAACACTTTATCAGTATCAGGGTAACACAAGGACCAAGTCTTTTTTTGTATTCTACTACTCTCTTCATCAGACTTTCTGCCTGGATGTGTAAACAAAGGTAGAAAACAAATCAAGGCAAAATGTTGTTTGTCATATTTGAAGGTGAAAATGGGAAGTAAGTGTGTATATTTATGCCTTCCCACCCACACATTTCTTTGAGATACAGAACTATACCAAAGTTTTCTTTCTTTCAAAAATAAAATGACAAAGGGTTTTCTCTCCCTGTTTTTTTATTTACATGAAAGATGAGACGTCTGCTTACCTAGAAAGACTTTAAGTGTCAGACTTAGGAAAACAGGCATATCACAAGTGAACAACAGGGAAGGGAATGTGTTTTTGCTTGACTTTGTAATCCTGTTTCCTCTCCCTCCCTGTCCTACCTCACTTTCCATCAGCTTCTTAAAATATTCATTCAACTTCAACAACTACATCAACAGTCATACTAGTTAACAGTTCCATGCCTCCAGTAAAGCTCTTATTGCATACAATTAAAAGGCTCAAGCAGAGTTTTTCTAGCAGAACTAAGAAAAAAATACAGCTGATATTTTTTATCATTTGAAAAAAAAAAAAAAAAGAAAAAAGCAGGGAAAAAACAACCAAATTCTGAAGCACTTTTTCAGAATTAGAAAGCAGTAAAGCCTACTCGAGTCCTTTTTAGGTCACCTTGAAAACCAGGAGATAACGAGGTGAACCCCTGACTGACTTTATAAAGGTTGCACAGCACATCCTTCTACATGACAAATAGAGAACAACAGTCACTAATCACTAATACTTAATCCTCTAATTCAATCCCTGAAAACAGAGTCAGGATGCTCAAACAGTGCATATACAGTATTCATTTATAGATGCGTACCCCGTATAGAGACCTTTGACACATGAAAATAAAGCCAGCCAATATTACTGTGGTTGGGTGTGATCCACTTTGTGATAAAGCTGCCCACAGGAAAATAAGCTAAATTTTGGAAAATTAAAAAAATGGGAAGAAGAGTAAGACAATGAATCTCTGGTCTAGATCTCTTCATTTATCTCAGGAAAAGCAGTAAATTTCAGATACTATAACTGACAGTTGTTTGGTGTTCTTTTTAAAAGCACATGTATTTTAAAGTGTCATAATATGTATTTTAAGGTTTCTCCATGATCTTACAACTTACTGAAATCAAATCTTGCATTTCCTTAGCCACTGCTTCACGCATCTTAACATATCCCAAATAGTTCAAGCTGGTTTAAAATTTGGCTAAAGGGTCTGAACTCTGCACACTGAAATATAAATTGTTTTTGCAGAAATGCCTCTTTGTCTTTCTTCATGATCTAGTAAGATACTATCACAACAGACATATCTGCAGTAGAGAGAGTGCATGCTGGGTGGTGGTAGGAAGGTTTTCTCCTGAGGAAGTGTCATCAGCATTCAGAGAAAATTTTTACCCGTTCAGAATGAAAGTTTGATTTCCCCTGTTTGCTTAAATTTAGCATCATGCTGGTAGTTATAGAGAAGAGACCAGTCCAAATAAGATCATTTGTTGTTTGTTGTAAATCACGATATCGAAGGCCTCATCAAAATGGAAGAGAGGAAAAAGAAAATTTCTAAGAATCACAGAATTACAGTAATACGAGCAAATAAGACTAATGTTTCCACTTGAAACTTCAGATGCAAAGTGAATCCTCAGTTTTGCTGGTATTAATTGAAAGACAATTGTAAGTTTTCTCTACAAATAAACTTAGCAATACAATTTTGCATAACTACAGGATCCACACCGTTCTTCCTTTCCTGGCTGCCAATGCTCGTGTCACGTTAAGTTAGGATTCTCTCATCTCCAGCCTTTTTATGATTGAATTTCCTTTCTTTTTCCAACTTATACTGCTCTTTCAATGATAGGAAATACTTTTCAATTAGTCATTCAGAAGCCAAGGTTGTCTTCAGCAAATTTCACCCTCAACCAAAGCCAAAATGGAAGTGCAGAACAGCAAGAGTTGACAGTAGATGGATAATAAGGGAATACTGAGCGGTGCATTCTGAAGTGTAATTACCTCTGAGGAGCATAAAACGGGGAGAAAAAAAAAATCAGTGTTATTTTAATGGAGTCAAACACATTGGTTATTGTGACTTTCTGTAATTATTGTTATATAATAACTTACAGTTATGGAGATATTTAATGTTACAACTTATTTATTATTTATCAAATTATTATTGTTGAGTTGCAATCCATCTGCTAGGTTACTGCAAAAGAGGCTATTGATATAGCATATATTGTACCAATATAGCATTTCTGGGAGAGTGAGCTCAAGACCAACAAGAGGGGCTGCCTTCTCAGGCTGTGGCACACAGCTCGGCTCCGTGCCAGCTGTCCAGCGCTCAGAGCATCCATCTATTGCAAAGGCCAGGCCCACTCCTCGCCTCTGATGGCAAGCATCCATCCCTCAGATCCACCACTGTTCCAGCTTTTGTCTGAGGGGCTGCTGCTCCAGGAAGGCAGGTGGCAGTTCTCTGTCAACCTGATTGGTGTCTGCTCAAACTGAATCAAGTGGAATTGAACAAGCACCAGACACACACAAGTACAGGAATCACTACAGGTGCAGCCTATGACTAGAGTTTTATGAGTTAGAGAAGAAAAAAAAGTGAATTTCCACTTCATCTCTTGATTCAGATGTTTTTTCCTGAATGAAACAATGAAAAAAGAGAGAGTTTTTACAAGTTTTGCATATGAATAGTATCTAGAAATGCTAGGAAAGTCCCTAATACCTGGCATTTTTTGTGGGGGATTTTAAAACATCCCACTGTCAGATTTTTTTGAAGTGCCTCTTCTACATAAATGCATTTTCCAGATCCAAAAGAGGATTTTCATTTCTTCTTGACTTTGTTAAATAGCTTTTATTTGACTCTTTCTTGTCATAGGGCAAAGAAAAATGGCACCCATCAACCCTTAGAGTGCTCAAATTCTGATGGGTAGTGGAAAGCAGGGACTAAACACTCCTCAAGCTCTGTAGCTTCAGGTAGCTTGCAGATACCAACGTGTGGTACAGTCCTCATATACTAGCCATCTATGAGGAAGGTGGGACCCTGTTTTACCAGCAAATAACAACAGCAACAAGCAGAAATTAATAGGCATTAACAGGGGAATTAATATGCACATCAGTGGATTTACACCAGTCACAGGTTTCTCACCAGAGCTTTCATCCCAGGCCTTATTAAAAACAGGACTTTTTTTTTTCCCCTCTGATCAAGGTGCAGACAGATGAAACAGGCTTAGTGATACAATTGACTGCAGCTGAAACAAGGCAGGCTTGTTCACACCTCTCCCAGCAAATCTTTCCTGACTCTATGTCCGTAAGTCCTCAAAAACAAAGCCATCCTTTGCTGAGCAGTTTAAGTCCACTGAGGAGCAGAAAACCCATCCAGCACAAAAGCACAAGTGGTTTCCATCCCAGTTAGCAATCTGGATCAACTCAGTAAGGAGTCAGGCACTGGACTGGCACAAGACAAGGGCTGGCACCACACAGCCAGGACCGTGACCATTCTTTGCAGCAATTAATTTGCTCCAGCTGTTGCTGTTGGACACTAACTTTATCTTACTTCCACATGAAGCTCCACTCCACTCAATCTTTTGCAGCAAGATTGTAGCCATTTCCCACGTTCCTGTATTCCTTTCCTAAAGACACATCCTGACACTATGCAGGGACACCTTGGGAATATCCTCAATAAAGGGGACTATGGCTATATTTTTGGACCTGAAGTTCAGTTGTGCCAAAGGAAATGTGCATCAAGAACATAGTTGCTGGTAGGGAGAATGAAGTAATGGTAGATTTGACACGAAAATCAGCAGTGTATCCTTAATGTTAAAGCCTCTCTCGCTGTCCAGCAAGGAGCAGGTAGGGAGGGACTGCTTAGTGTTTCATCCAAGACATTGTGTCTCCTGAGGTAGTATTACTCACCACATCTTTTTTCCAGAGAACCTTCTAAAATCAGAGTCTAGTCCATAACTCCCATTCCTCAGGGTCATTGATACAGATGATTGCTGGAGTAAAGCACCCTTCTGAATTTCTTTTAAAGAGACCAAATGAGGCACAGCAGTAGGACTACTTTGGGTGTGCACTGGTTGCATTGTGGGACATGTACTTTATTTGTTCTGAGAAGACTTTGGAAACCCCAGAAACATTTAAAAGTTCAGTTTCATCGGTAACAATGCTGTGGCAGTCAAAGCTTCTCCAGAAGGGAACATTTTGTACATTGGTTATTTCGTTTTAAGAGACCTATGTCTTTCACTTTAACCTCTACCTGGAACCACAGTATACCCAGCAGCGTGGTATTTAACATCAAGCAGCTTGAACTAAGTCTCCACGATTAAAATTACTATTTTTAATATATTTCTTTACCTTGTAATTGAAGTCAAAACATATTATGGAAAAGTCTTTTGAATTACTTATATTTCATGCAAAAGCAGCCAGGGAATGATTTGGTTTTGTCTGTCTAGTAAAAAGTGTTAGAAATATATGTTCTCTGTCATAGTAGTAGTTGGCATATAGAGGCAGTGTGTTCACATTTCTGTCAGATGTGTTCACACCCTTGTTTCTAATACAACAATTGCTATGAGATATCAAAGGAAAACACAGCATCAATTTCAGTATGTATGAACTTACTGTGCCATATTCAGAGAAAACAAGAATAAATGAAGTTCTGAGTGGCAGCAAAATATGATGAGAATAAAAACTAATCAGAAAGAGGGGAAAATAGAACAAGTCCAGAACTGGAAACTGTACAGGAAAAGAAACAAACTGGATTAATTCTAATGAATGGCTGAAAACTGTATGAGCACTGAATAAAGGGCATCTGAATGAATGATGCGTGAATACTGCATAAGAGGCATGAAGGGTATTAAGAAACACCGAATGAATACATCACCATGAAAGAAGCTGCTTGAGAGTCCTCAGTCATTCCAATTTGATAAATACAGCACAAGCCAACAACAGTTCAAATTGTGCCCAGTCCTCAGTCACGCATCAGCAGTTCTGTACCGTATTTCTGGTGGTGTAAAAATACAGACGTTTTTGGTTCTTTGGCTTGGGACAAGAATTGCTTCTTCCTTCATCTTAAGCACATTATTTGTTGAAGAAGAAAAACTGTTCATAGACATAAAATTTTAAATCTTCTTTTTGCTGAGGAGGCTTTTCTGCTTGCATCATTGCCATATTGATATGCTTACAAATTTTTTTGTTGGCAGAAGTGCTACACGATAACAGCAACACCCTATTGAAAATGGAAAAACATGATAAAATCGTGCACAGAATAGGCTGACAGGAAAGCCCTTTCAAAACAGCTGTGTTAGCTGTGCAGCAATTTGATCTTCAAATGATGTATATCTCAGAGTTGTATCTTTATAATATATATCTCGGAGCTGTATCTTTACAATCTCTGTGGAACATGGTTAAGAATATTGTATGACAGTGGCACTAACTGATGCTGCACTGCAAGGCTGAACCAGCAGTAACAAAGGTTGAGAGCAGTAGGGGAGTCTTTTCCACCTGCACCAAGCTGTAGCTCATAGACACTCAAACACATCATTTGTGATTTCCAGAGAGACACTCTGAATTCTGCATTTTTTGAAGTTGTATTTACTTGTGTTTGCAGGGCAAATATCATGGTAATCCCATGCATATAGCAGTAATCATCTCAAACTGTTTAAGAGAAGAAAGAAGAATATTGGCTGCAGCTAGCATGCCTGTACAGGTAATGAATTACATTTCATTAATCTGCTCCATGTTAAAATCTGCTCACGTGCTTTTAGGACCAAATCCCATCCTCTCATGCCACTAGAGTAATTTGTGTGCTCTACACAGTGTTGCCAAATGTTGCCCTTTAAACTCATGTTTGTACTTCATTATCGGCTTTCATGCTAACATTGCTATAAGTGACTTCTATGTCACAGCTAATCTTCAAAGACTTTAATCTATGGGAAAGGCTTTAAAGAGATTATTCTTTGCAAAACAGATGTGTATATTTTAAATTATGCAATGCATTAATTTATATTAATTATACAACACAAAAGACATTCCATCTGATACGCTGCAAAGGCATTGATGGGGTTTATGTTGTTTGAAGAAAGAAACTTTAAAATTACAAATATAACCTATTTTGGGGAAATTGTTACATGGTTAAAACCCAGATAGAATTTTTAAGTCAAATGTGTTCTTTTTAATCACTGTGGATGCAATGCATATGCTTATATGAGTATTGTGATGTGGGTCTTTTCAGAAATCTAATAATCTGTGTTTCAGTTTCTGTAATTTACTAGATGTTTGATGTCTGCAGTATACCCACACCCCTTCACCTTTTGGATTTCAAAGTTAAAGCAGCATATTTCTTCAGATCTGTGGGACTAACCAGACTTTTCTGTTTCTACCAGTCTGCAGCCATTTGAAGATCAGCTTCTGAATTCCCTCTCTATGCTAGAACTTGAGGTACAGTTACTTGTTATTATTACTCAACCACCCATCATCTGTTCAATGTGTTCCAGGGGCCACTGGAGAAGTCTCTGCAGAACTCCGTGGTTTCAGAACGACAACGAAATGTAGAACACAAAGTGTCAGCCATCAAGAACAGCGCTCAGGTATTTTTTTGTCCTGTTTGCTGTTTACACAGCCATGATTTTCATACAGATCTACCTGAACAATCCTTAAGCTGGGCAGCACAAATACTTTTGCTAACAAGCTGCACCAACCATTTTCCATTATTCTGAGGACCTCAGCCCACACTAACTATTCAGGACATACCTGGATCCTCAGGTTTTTACAGCTGCTCTGGTTTCAGTGTGAGGGCTACCTATCACACTCATCCCTATGCAAGTTGCAGGCAAACCACTGAGTGCAGTCAGAATATACCTACTTTCTCTAAAAAGATGTGAGGTTCAGTAAATGTATTTCTGCAACTTCACCTCTTTCAGTTGGGTCAGCCTTTGTGACCTCTGAGCCACCTACCAAGATCTTTGTAGAGAGAAGGATACATGACATAATTACATGTTTTGGAGATGTGAGGGGAGAAGAACACTGGGACCTGATGGTAGCAATTCTCCAGAAGTTTCCTGTACCACTGCAGGGCAGAGCTGGGCTGAGCCAAACCTGTAGCTGTGTCCCATAGAGACCTTGAAAGCTCAGTCAGAGAATACCTGCCTGTTCAATTGAAAGGAGGATAAGAATTCAGATTACCTACTGCTTTTTTTGCTATCCCAGCCCCACTTTCAGCTTTGCAGCAGTCTCAATATAGAAGATATATTCAAAACACCTGTCCACATGCCATTCAAGAGCAAGAGGTCCAAGTAGCACTCTCCCATCAGTGTCTCCCTACATGGGGAAGAAGGGTTAGAGAGACAAAACCCTGGAAAGAATAAAGCAAGCTTTAGAAGAATGTGATACTAGATCTCTATCTCTGTATACAGTTATAAGAGTTGTAGAGCGAAAGCAGACAAAGCTGCGACCCAGCAGCCTACCATGCTCCTCCTCCTGCCTGCTTGGGGAAGTGCAGCCACCCCTGAAAGATCAGTGAAAATGAGAGCAACTTCTAGAGACGAGGGGTTTTTAGTAGGTAATTAAGTTGAACACAGAAATCGGCCAGCTCCTTGTGTATGTAATTGCATACTTTACACATATAATTAAAAAATTTAGTCCCCAAAATAAAGAAGAAACCAAAATAGCTAATTATGTATCCTAATTTAGCAAACAAGTTTTTGTATTTTCATGGACACTTAACATGTATACCTGAGGGAATTAAAAAGGACTGTTTATGAGTTGTTGGCAGAATCAAGGCTTCCTGTAAACAGCCCAGAAACAGACCTTTGAAGTATGACAGATGACTTTCTACACTTCTATTTTCCTTCTTTTTATATGTCTTTTTGTGAATTATCATTGTTTGGTTACTAGAAAAACACCTTCTAAACTTTTTGCAGTACATACAAAAACAAACCCTTACAAAAAGCCAAAGCAGCAAAAGTGTTTCATCTCCTTATCCCAATTCTTAAGTAATTTTCTATATGAAGTCTCTGAGCTCTGCTCCTGTCTCTGGCTCCACCTTTCTTGGCTTTGCAGACCCCATTCCTATTTCCATTGAATTCAATGCAAAATTATCCGTTTGCTCTGCTTTAAAGTTCTGAGAAGAAAGTTACATTATCGACATAACAATTTCAATTTAGCTCAGGCTAAATGTGATCATTCCTACTTTCCACTACATCATTGAACTAGTAAACAAGAAGTGGGTAAGCTGCATCAACTGTTTGACTGTGGGAGAGAGGATAATAGTTGGCTTTCTGAACTAGTAAAATAAATCTGTACATATAAATGTGCATTTATAATTCAATTGTCTTTTTTAAAGTTTACAAGTTAGTAAATCAGAATTCCCAGAACTGCTTAGGGATTTTCAAATGATAGGAAAGGAAAATATTACATTATGCATTTTTCCATTACAAAACAAATTCCTTTTTATGTCACTGTGAACACCCAAATAATTTTACTTCCTTTTCCCTGGGAAAGATGACTGACCAAGATGTCAAATACTTGGAAGACTTGCAAGAGGAATTCGACTTCAGGTATAAAACAATACAAAGCTTAGGTAAGAATTTTAATAATAATTTTTAGATACTCTAGGAAATGGCTGATTCTGCAGCTAGACCCCACTATCGGGGTTTTTTTTGCATTACCCAGATAACATATGTAAACATAAAAATCAGATTTTTAGTTTATGTAAACTTATAGTCTTGGAATGTAATGACTCTTTTGGGGTTAAGAGGGTAAACAGTATCTCATTGAGCAAGTATAGTTATTTTCTATAGATAAGCTGCATAATGGCATGAAAATTAGTAATTTTCTTAATTTAAAGAACCTATTTTTCAATTCCCTCACCTTTGACATGGCCCTGCCTTGGCGGGATGTGGAAGAGCCTCTTATTTCCCAGAGCAGAGTTGTGCAAAACTGATTTTTTAGCCTCTGACTTGGCTTTCTGTTCTTTTTTGACCACAGTGGTGATAACCAGCTGGTAAGCACTTTGAATGCATGTTTGACCAGCCTATGATGGCTGAGATCTGCACATGGCAACAGTCCTTGCATGATCTCTTTCAGAAAAGAAACTGAGGTCCACTTGTGTCTGCTCAGATATCTTCATATTATCTCCCACTGAACATGCAAAAACATTGGGCTTGAAATGTCCAAGCTCTTAAACATGTCCATCCTATATGCTTAAGGCTGGATATGGCCAGGCCAGAAGAGATCAAGATGCCACAGTTTAATGAGTTCTTAGTCATCAGGCTGATCATCATTATTGACCATGCAGATGACTGAAGCCTGCCCCAACGGCAAAAATAAAACATGCTTACATAAATGACTTTCAGGGCTTAAAATTTCACTGTGTCAACAAATGCTCTACACCAGCACAGCCAGCCTGCAGTACCTTACAATGCGCGTGAGCAATTGCTGTGGCTGAGCTATCAGTTACTTGTCTGCCTCTATTGAAACATCTACCCTAAGGTAATGGGAACATGTCAATCCAGAGCTTAGCAGAGACACAGTTGGCAACAATTTCTTTTTTGAAGGTAGCATGAAAGATACAAGAAAAGCAAAAGGTGGGGGAAGGTGAGAGTGGGGGAAAGAGCTGCATTTGAAAGAGCATGGGGCAAGCTTGGGGAAGCTTGAAACTAACACATGATCCAGAGAAGGAAAAAAAGTTGTGGGGAGGGGAAAACACCCAGTGATCTGTACTCCTGGGCTGCTGAAATCCCTGCAGCAATGAACACTTTATCTCTGTTTCAAATGCCCAGCCTCCATTCTCTCAGCCAGACATGTAATTCACATCAAGTTCAAAGAGCTTTAGTCTAATTGCTGACACCACCAGCATATTTCAGTAGTGCACAGATCAATCATTGATCCAAGCCAGACATACATAATACACATGAATATGCACACGAATAAGAAATTTATAGATTTCTAGGTATCACCTGTTTTCTACCTTTTCCTGTTCCACGTACACATCTAGAGTCGAGTCATAAAACCTTATCTTAAACTTGTACTAAAGTTAGTCCATTCAAATGAAACACACTATTACATAACCTACTGATGTCTGCAGTTTATTTTTTCACTAGTTCATGCAGCAGTCTGGCTGTGTTTTTTCCCCGCTTCTCCCCTTGCAAACACACGCACATATCCACACGTATTTTTACTGATTTTTTTTCATCCCTATGCAGAGCAGAATGACAAAAACAGTGCCCTCATTAAACAGGAAATGCTGGCCTTGCAGGCGATGCTCAATACTTTAGACTACAAGAGAAAGGTTAGTGACACATTTTGTCATTTGTGGTTCACTTGCTTTCTCCCCTTATTCCCACATCGAATACTCAAAGGCATACTTGTGCCTTTTAAAATTCTCCTCTCAGAAGAACAGACAAATTACAAGAGCTACAAATCCACAAAAGGTTTTGGGGTGAGCACAGGTGATTTTAACTAACAGTTAAGAAATTGGCAAGTAAGTAACAACTCAGTTGAGGATATGATACTGCACACCTTAGAAGGGAGGTGGGGGCATCATTTCACAGGACCTCATGTACTGTGCTGAAAGGATAACTTACTTGGCAATATATACCTTTAAAGTAAGCAAAAAGTATTCAAAGTAAATGTAATCTAATAATTGCAAAACCAAAACAAAAAAAAAACCAAAAAAACCAAACCAACAACCCACCAGTAGTACTTTGTTCTGTTCAGTGACCAAGACTTGCAAATATGTTAAATATTTCCCTAACCATTTCTTTGCTGGCACAGAGAACAGTACAGTTAAGCAATTTGTTTGAGTCCATATGCTTTTTAAAGATAAAAGCAAGCAAGCAAGCAATAAAAACAGTGCACTGGATATGATACAAAACAAAAGGAGGACTTTTTGACCTTGATAGTACTTGTAAATGTCAGCTTCTCAGAGCTGTTATGCCCACAAAGAGTGCAACTGTCCTCCTTCCCACCCCCCAAAAAAAACCCCCAGAAGTTTTAGTGAAGAAGAGATCACAGAGATTCGGAATTAATTTGAAATACAATGGCAGATGAATCCAGTCACCTCTGAATTAGAGAGACTAAAGCCATAGGGGCTAAATATGGTTACTTTCAAAATCATTGAAATAAAGGTAATCAGCACTTTTATGATAACTGCTGCATTTTTTGGCTCTTCCCTGTGGTCAGCTTGTGACACTTTTCTCCATTTTACAGGAAGTACTCAGTAAAATAGGTCGTGTGATTCATGAAATCGATATGCTTATGAGCAACATGCTGACTGAAGAGCTGCTGGACTGGAAGAGACGGCAGCAGATTGCCTGCATTGGGGGGCCCCTCCATGGTGGGCTTGATCAGCTCCAGAACTGGTAAACTCGCCTTGAGCTTGTGTTTCCACTGAAAACCACAGGAAGTCTGCTGCACATGAAGTGATCTTTCCTTTAGATCAGTTACCTTGCAACAGCAGCAAAGTCATTATCAGCTAAGCAAGCACATAACAAAAATACAATTTGTTTAGGTGGACAACGTTTGCTATTCAGAATTAATAACATTACAGTGAACTGCTGAGCCTGAGCCATGTCAGTCAGACGTTTTTTGGTTTGACAGTTCTTCCAGATACATGATATATGCCCTCTCAGGAATTTTGCTTGAGTCAGAACCTGAGTTTGTCACTGGGGACAGTGGGAGTTTTGTCTAGGCAGGAGCTGGGTAGGCACTTTATGCTTTGACTCACTACATACATCACTCCTCCAGTCTTCAGACTACACAGGAATTGAATGGCCATAGTCTCTGTGGTGGTAACTCTAAAGGTAACTGCAATTACTTTTTTTTTTAAAAAAGCACATTATATTTAAAGATAATGCAGCCAGAGAATGTGTCGTAGTCATTTCTCTCCCATCAAACTTCTCTTGTGGAGAAGGTGAGGAATAATAAGAAAAAATGGAAGGAAAACAACCAAGTACCTTTTTAGGTTACAAGAAAATGTATTTTTTGCCTTTTTAGTGTGGGGTTTGTTGGGTTTTTTTTACCACTGAAGTATTTTTACTTCAATGAAGATGTTAAAAATAGCTAAAAGATGTGATTTTTTACACACATACTCTATTAACTGTTAGCAAGTGTGTTTGGATTTGATTTTCCTTACTGTTTTTACATTTCTGAGAAATGCACTTCCTCTGTCATTGTAACTTTTTAATTTTATATAAATATTATCCTTTTAAAGAGTACATTTTGCAAAACCACTGAGCTGTAGGAAAGAAATAGAATTGGCACAAGTGCCCTGAAAGTCAAATGCCAGAACTGTGTACGTATTTCTTCTAAATTATCACTGGCAGCATTGCATTGCTGTTGATGAGGCCTGTTGTGAAAATATTTATCTTTCAAAATAAAGTAGGAAATTTTGCCTGATGTATTTACATACTCCTGTAAACAAAAGATGAATGAACGTGAGTTTGGATAAAGCTAGAAAGCACCAATTGGTACTGATTCTGATTTCCCTAAGCAAGAACTTCAGTAGCCATTATGTTCTAAGCAGACATTTACATGAAAGATCACAAACTAATCTTTTGTCTTGCTGCAGTTTTACGCTGTTGGCAGAGAGTCTTTTTCAAGTTAGAAGGCAACTAGAAAAACTGGACGAACTGTTGACCAGACTGACTTATGATGGGGACCCTATCCCACTGCAAAGACCTCAACTGCTGGAAAAAGTCAACTTTCTGCTCTACAATCTTTTCCGGAAGTATGTGAGCCACTGTCAATGTACATAACTTGACCTGAACTGACACAAATTTATTGGCAACAATGAGACCATATTGTTAAGAAGAAAAAAAAAAAAAAAAAGGAAAAAAGGTTGAGTCTTTGAGGTTCTTAAAGACTGAGTTTCCAATATAAAAAGTATGTACAGCTGTCACCAAAATTCCTAGAAGCTGAAGGTGCCAGGCAGCTTCTCATGTGTAGTAGTTAAGGGTTTGTGGTCGAGTTCTGACTCTAGGTGAACACACAAAATCCACATATGTCAATAGGAGTCATGTACATACTGCTGAGAAAAGGTGGGGGGGTTGTTTTTTGTTTGTTTGCTTTTTAAGTAAACTGGCAGGTGGTGATTTCTTCCTTCTCTTTCTTCTTCCCCACCAAGACATTCTGTTAATATATAAAGTATTATCGTCATTCCTCTTGCCTTTGGTACTGGATATACGAGAGATATACCACAAATTACTACCCTAAAGCAAAACATGGTCAATCATTTTTTTAATAAAAAAATGAAAAAATATAAAAATGATTGCTTAATTTCACTGGGACCAGACTCAGTGTATTTTTGTACTCTGTTTTATGGTTCTGATAAAAGTCTTGGTTCTTCCAGACTTTTATCAGCCTGGTATTTTAGGACTATGGAATTTGTTTTGAATTTTTGTGTATTCCAAATATCTGTTTCTTATGGGAACAATTCAACTGTAAGTTAAACCACTGGATCATTTAGAGAACTGAGTTTTGGAATACATAGCTCCCACTTCAGCATCTGTAGAAAAAAATAATCTCTAAGACATAATAGCACTTTTTCTCCCCTAATGCAGCTGTTTGTTCATGCATATTCCTAACAATCTTTCTCTCACTTCTTTTCACACAGTTCATTTGTGGTCGAAAGGCAGCCCTGCATGCCAACACATCCCCAGAGGCCAATGGTTCTCAAAACATTAATACAGTTCACTGTTAAATTAAGGTAAGGAAAGAAAATCCTATATAAATTGCCTCAATTGTGCACTGCATTTTATCCTAGGAGACTGTTTCAGAGTCTAGAAAGGAGAGCAGACAAACTTGTATTAGAGAACCTTTTGACTCCAGGGAGAGTTTTCAGGAATGGGGATATAAAGGCCACAGAATCTGTCACTCGTAGTAAGTGGCAATAAAGAGTGAATCAGTGTGAGGAAGAAAGGCAGACTGTGGCCAAAATTCAGCATATTCAGGATTCTGCATGCATTGAATTCTTGTTTTAATGACTTTGCAAACTGAGTAAATAACAACACACATCATACAAGCCAGAATACACAAATACTCCAAGCCACTTTTGCACATAGGAAAGAGAAACGTGTGCTTTTTGAGGGGCTCTGGGGAATCAATGAGAAGCTATCTGTCTCCCACTAGCTCCTTGCCTGACTTTGTGAAAAGAGCAAAGATGGGAGAGTGACTCGCATCTCCTTTCCACCTTGCAGCAAAAAGAAAGCATGGAAGGTTGGGGGTGGAAAGGGTACATGATGGAAAGTACACGTACATCTACAGTGCAGTCACATTATACATATTCATCTCTTAATTATTACCTCCTTGTTGTCTCCCTAGCCATCCCCTCAAACACATGCTAACTTCTCCACATACTTGCAGGGAGGGTAGAACAGCTGCCACTGGAACAGCTCAGCCCCTCTTTCTGAGTATATAACCCTGTAAATTACGATATATCTGTTTTCAAATTATTAACATTTCAGATACTGGTCTCTAGTATTTTCTGGTGAGAAATTTCTTCTATTAATACTCACTTTTACATTTTCTGTTTTGAAGGTTGCTAATTAAATTACCAGAGCTAAACTACCAGATCAGAGTGAAAGCGACAATTGACAAGTAAGAAACTTTAAAGTTCCCTACAGAAAGAACACACACAGGTTTTTCAATTGCTACCCTATCTAATTTAGAAGTTGCTCTAGAAAGGAAAAAAACCCCCCAACCACAAACAAAAAAAACCCACACCAAAACCCCCACAAAACCCTAACAAACAAACAACAACAAAAAAAGACCAGTTAAAACATCAGAGTAATGCTTTTCTTTTTTTAAAGTGGAAGACTTTTTTTTTAAAAAGCTGCCATTTCTAATTAATATTTTCAAATTGGAGGCAAGAAGTCCATTTAAGATTTGTTTCAAGACTTAGAAAAAATTCATCAATCTGAAATAGTAGCATCACACAAAAAACTTTAAATCAAAGTGTACTGCGTTTATGGGATAGTTAGCTTTGAAATAGCACTTATCTCTGCTTGTGTTAATAGGCCTGGTACCTTCAATGCAGCTGTTCCTAGTAGTACATGAAGTTTGTTATTGAAAAGCTGGTGCTGTAATTAGTAACTATGGAGCTTAGAGAGTTTTTACCCCTGCCTGAAATTAAGACTGCTACATAAACTCCTTCTTTCTAAGGGGTTTGGTACTTTGATACCCATGTATCATTCCAATGGCAGAAAAAACCCTGTGTAAAATACACTACTTGTATCTCACCAGATGCAAAAGTCTAACTGCACAGTACTAATTTCAATTTTTTTACTTTAAAAATTACAGTTGTATTGGTAATAAGAATTAACTTTAACAAGGCAAAATCTACCATTTCAAGACAGGTTTCTCAGTGCAAGCATGGCTTACACATTTACCAATTCACAATCTGTTTCCTCCCCCTGCCCCTCTTCTAATTTCAGGAACGTTTCAACTGTAAGGTAAGAAAATAAAATATCAGATTTCTGAATTTATCCAATACAATATTATTTGAGTACATGAGTAGTGTCCTCCATAGTAACCGTAGATTCGTTCTGTGTGGAACGCACGTGAAAGCAATGAACATGGATGAATCCGCAAACGGAAGCCTCTCAGTAGAATTTCGACATTTGGTAAGTTTGACTGCTTTTTTTCCTGCTGTGCATCTCTGGTAAAGAAGTCAAAGATTCTTTAAAAATTATGCAGGGAGAACTGTATTATTGTCAAGTCTACGCTAATTTTATTTTTTTCCTTATATAGAAAGCTTACTCCTAGAACTTCTTTATCCTATTCCATACTTTATCCATTCCATAAAATAAGACTATATATTTTCACAGAAATGACAAAGCAAATCCTAATAACACCAGAAAAGGAAAAGACTAATGCTGAATTACACAGCCTCTCAGAAACTGAAGTTTGTTTAAAAAAAAAAAAAAAGGCAAAACAAAATAACAAAACCAAACCACACCACTGTTGTCTAGGTGAAATATATAATTGAATGCTTTAGAACTGGTTGAAATGAATGCCTGTGATAACTGTCTTTTGAGAGACTATAGTACTGCTTCTGTAACTTCTCTTATACCACAGTGAACCATGCCTTCTGACTAGACTTTCTCACCCACAGTATTGGGGATTTCTTTGCTTAACCACATATGCAGTGCATCAGCATAGTTTTACAAAAGTAGATGGAGATTCACAGCCTTTAGTGCTTTTTTTGTATTATACACTTCACAAGCACCCTAATTAATGCTTTATTACATTAACTTAGTTTATTAAAAAATGCTTTAAAAATATCAAAAAAACTATTCACTGAATAGACTTTTCAAGGCATAGGGTCAGAGCCTTTATTACGGTGTATTTGCATATTGTAAACAAAACCTTAGTATACTAAGAACATCATGGTTACAAATGTCAGTCTTTCTATGTACTTCTATCTGTAGTTCATTTGCCATATAAATACTGTTCTGCTTTATACAGCAACCCAAAGAAATGAAATCAAGTGCTGGAAGCAAAGGAAATGAGGTTTGTGAATTTATTTTACGTGTTGTTTTTCATTACTCTCACAAGTATTTCAGATTTTATTTTATTTAAATCCAAGAGCAACCACATATTGTTATATTTTGAAATTTATTCTTATATTAAGTACAGGACATACATGATAGTATAAGTAAAATGAGAACTTTTTAGAAGTACTCAGAAATTTTAATTACATGCCTCAAATTTGTGTATAAAAGTGTTACAATGTAATGTAGGAAGCAGTAATCTGAAAGTATGCATTCCTCTTCCTGCCTGCCTTTTTGGTCATTTACATTTTGGAAAAAAATAATAAGCTTTTTGAGTTTTGCCCTGAAAAAATTTTTCCTACAGGAATGGTTCTTTAAAGATATATTTTGCTGGCCAAGTTACAGCTGAAGTAAGGGTATAATTATATTTGCATCAAAGAAGTTTGCTTGCCTCAACCAGGACCCGTGTGCTTGATTTACCAATACTCATCGAACCCGGTCGTAGGTTTCCCTCTTGCGGTGACACTGCACTATGACAGGCTGGCCCTAACCAACCAGCAGGTCCTTTGCGGTGCCCAGGTTTAAGACATGCACATACCACCTGGCACACGAGGTGAACAGGAATTGCAAGACAAAAATCAGAATCACAGGCAAGAAATTTTCTGCCTTCGTTCATTCACCTTCTGCATCAGTGGCAGGAGAGGAAGGTAGAATAGCCCAGCAGGAGAAGAGAGGGAAGGCTGGACGTCCTCCTCCAAGAACTGAAGGCAATAGGCAGGGAGGGGAGGGGCACCAGTACACACCAACTATGGTGGCTCATGGACCATCACCATAAATTTAGCATTGCTACTTAACAGAAAAAGCCTGCAGGTAAATCCCTGAGTGAAGTCAGAAGCTTGCAGTCAATGAGACAGCCTTCACCAACGCTACCAGAACAATTAGTGTCTCACAAGGTAACTGAAACTATGCTGCTGTGAATGCCACCTGCTTACCTAGGAAGTGAAACTGCCTATACTGGTTTAAGGTATCTCCACACCAGTGTAACTTTTTTGCACAGTAGAAACACCGAGGGTAAAGTTGTATTGGCAAGTTTCAAAAGAAATAAATAGAAAAAATAATCACTTGTGTCACAGTCCAAATGGGTGTAGTTACACAGGCACAAAAGTTATTACAAGCAGTCTTTAGGTACAAAGCAGAGGTGTGATCAGCATGGAAAACTTTAACCAAAAACCTAAAGCAGAAGGTACTTGTGCTCACTTTGCAGGGTGTCTCTGAACAGAGTAACTTGCAACCTGATTAGCAAGACTGATACTCAAGGCTCATGTCCCAATTACTTTGCTACTGACAAAGTTGTTTGCATCAAGACAAGCAAATGCAAAACTGTGGGTGTGAAGATGTTGGTGCTCTACTTTTGGTAGCATTTTACTCCCACTTTCACACACTGTGCCTTTAAATAGTTATAAACCAAGTGGTTTTTTTTATTAACAGTGACTATAATTTTAAAACTCAGTTTGTTTACAGGATGTTTAGTAAGAGAGAGTGTAGTTGTTAAGTATGACTTCCCTTGTAAAAAGAAAGCGGAAGCTCTCTATATTTGAGATTTGTCCTTTCATGCAGAGATATGCCTTTTTGCCTAGATAATTTTTCCATAATCAAAATTAAAAGGTTTTGCAAAATCCTAATGAGGGGAGGAGGAAAGGGAGTTTTATCAACCTTTTTCAACTTTGTGTCAGCAATACAGGTTGAGCTGGATTGATGCTACCTGCAGGTAGAGCTCATTTGATGGTTGAGTTTTTCATGTAAAAGCCTCCAGCTCTAAGCTCGATTTTCCCTTTACAAGGCAGATTTATTATTCAGATGCCTGAGGATCTCCTGTGGTCTCAGCCTCTCATTTATACAGTATCTTTTGTCCTGTATGAGGCACTTCCCCAAGGAATAATTTTATTTTACATTGACCGAAAGCAGAATATTTCAGTAAATGGAAACTTTTGTTTGGGATTTTTGATGTTTTTATTTTTAAAATTTTATTTTTAAAAAATCTGACAAAACAAATAATTGATGAAAGGGGAAAAAAAATGGGAAAAGGACAAATAGATTTTTATATTTTGACTTCTGAGGATGGAAACGTATTTCAAAAGATCTGTTTCCCAACGGGCAGAGATTTGGATCTTTACAGAGCTACGTCAGTTTGTAATCAAAACAAAATGCTGCTTCTACAAACTTTAATCAACTATGACAAACAGATTTTTTTTTTTTTTTCCTGTCCAAGAAAAGCTTGGGGTTTTTTAATATCAGTTTTACTTTGGATTAGTGATTTAGGTCTCTACTCCCTCAAGTAGTACCATCTAAGTATACTTAAAACAAACCTGCTGTAAGATGGGGCTTACTCCTCATTAAAGCCGTGGCTTTTTTGTTTTGTTTCTCATTTGTTTCTCCTTGAAATTTAACATGTGCTAAACATGTGCTAAATGCCAACTGTGCATTCACAGTTTTATAACCTGCTTACTCCTCCCACACCCCAGGGTCCTCACATGGTGACCGAGGAGCTGCACTCCATCAGCTTCGAGACACAGGTCTGCCTGTACGGATTGACCATAAATTTGGAAGTGAGTATTCTAATCAGATTTTCTGGGGCAAGAATAAAAAGTATTTTCCAGCAGCTTACATTAGAACAACCATGTGGGGCCAGACCACAGGACCATCTCTCCTAGATTTTGTCTTCAGCAGCAACTATAAGCAGACACAAGATTCCCAGAACTTCTGGACAGAAAGAAGTATACACAGGTTTACAGCAATGTTTTTAGCCCTTCTCTTCAGAAGCTCAAATACTGGCTCTCATGGTAATTTTGTTAGGCTATGCAAAGGTAATACATCTTACTAAGCAAAGACCATAGGATCCACTGAAGTCAGTGACAAAATCCATTCACAAAATCCATATTAACTGGCAGGCACATCCTTCCATTAAGCATGATAAATTAGTGCATTAGAGAAAGTTTATGATATCTACCGCAAGTCATAGGTTAAGGACAACCCTGTGTGCCTAAAATGGACCTTTAGAACCTCTTCTAGTCATAAGGACTGCCACAAATCACTCTTCTGGCTGCAGGCTGTCATGCCCATACAGTTATCACATAGCTACAGCCAAGCTTTCTGTCTAGGTCCAGCTCACCCAAGTCCTGAATGCCCTCTGAAACGCCACTTCTCTCTTGGAATGCAAGCTAGACATCAGTTACCAACAGTTGGTCCTGCTCCACAGGCTAAAGAACAGAGTTTTGAAGCTTAAAGGAACAAAAGAGGAAGAGGGGCCTAAAAGACAGCAGAGCACAACACAGCACTAACACTTGCCTTAGCAGCATTTACATACTGCGTTCATTCTTTCCCCCAGACCAGCTCTTTGCCTGTGGTGATGATTTCCAACGTCAGCCAACTACCCAACGCATGGGCTTCTATTATTTGGTACAATCTATCAACCAACGATCCTCAGGTAGGTCTTCAACATGCAAGCACTGACTTCTGCATTTTCACAATTCTATTATTTGGTTACCAAATACATTAATTATAAAAAGGCTGTGTTTCCCCCTTAAACTGGCCTTATTTTTCTCACATACACTATCATCAACATCATACTTTCATATCATTCATGTTACCTTTTGTTCCCTGCCCAGATACAAAACCATATACATGCTTAGCCTTCTTTTGTAGGCTAAAGTAGTAGTTCTTAAACAGAAGAAATGTGATAGCCTTTCCCCACAGCTTTCCTAGTTTTAATTTCTCTTTTTTGGATGTGATTGACCAAAACTGTACATGGTACAAAGTGATTCTACTAGTACAATTCAAAACTGTCAAAGCAGGAGTATAGGTGGGTCTGTAGTATACTTAAATGCTGCTTTCCCTCATGCATTTTATAGGACCTAGTGCTTTGTATGGAGAAGATCCTAAGTGTCAGGTAGCACCTTCTAGTGGCTCTAACCATGAGCAAAAGCAGAATCATTCTTTCTCAGACTCCTGAGATGCACACAGACTCTCGCTTTCTCTAGGAGTCCCCCTCTTCCCTCCCCTTACGACTCTGACCAGGCACCCAAGCAGACCTTGCTGGATGGCTGCAGGTGGGAGCCATCACTTATTTACCCCAATGTATCACACACGCACCCCTCATTTTTAACGCTTCTGGATTCTGCTTGTGTACTTGCAGCCTTCTGTGTCAGCCTGTAGTACATTTCATGGTTGCTAACTGTCTAAAACAAAGCACTAATTGCGTTGCAGAATTTGTCTTTCTTCAACAATCCCCCTGCTGCCACTTTAAGTCAGCTCTTAGAAGTACTGAGCTGGCAATTTTCATCGTATGTCGGTCGTGGACTCAATTCTGAGCAGCTGAACATGCTGGCAGAGAAGCTTATGGGTAAGACTGTAGAAATACACAGATTTTATTTGCTTTTGAGTGCTTATATTTGATAGTCACAGGTAATGACTTTAAGCATGACCTCCACTTCCAGAGCCGACTTCAAAAATGCTGCAATGACATTTTTTTTTCTTTAAAGAAAAGCAGGCATCAGCTTATTCTTACCACAAAATGATTCAACTTCTGAACTTCCAGGCTGCTAAACTGAAGAAAGAGGGCAGCGTCACACAATTGTGAAGTTATTTCGTTTCCTTAGCAACTAATTATCTCGTGCATCTGAAATCAAAAGGAAGTCTTTTTGCTTACTTATGGGGTTTAGTTTGGGTTTTGGTTCACTTTAAGTATCTGTCCTTGTGGGTCTGTTTATTTCTGGGACCCATCCTTCACTGGTGACAGCGTAACAAAGAGGCCGTGTACCTTTAACGAGAGGAACGATTGAACACTTTGACCTGACGCTCCCCCAGAAGGCAGAGGCCTTAGGGAAAGCTGGCAGAAGAACAGAAAGAAAGCCTTATCTGTTTCTGGAGAAGAAACAATTATAAAATATATTGTGAGCTGTAAGACTCTTCAAGCTGCGGGTGTAACGATACCTCCACTGTCGGGCAAGAACAAAAGCACTTGTCAAAGACTGGGGGACTCTTCACTTCTGTTGATTTCAAAGCTGGAAAGTGAAGACTGGTTTCCCTGGATAACAGTCACTTTTTCTGATGGTTTCTTGGAGATTTCTTACTTACTAGAGGTAGTGGAGTAAAAAGGTGCCACTGTAAATCAGCAAGAATCAATAAGAAAGAAAAAAATAAATTGTCTTAAAAATATGGACGCTCAAGATAGAGTGAAGGCCAAGAGAAGTGACACTTGGGCTAAAAACTGAAACTGAGCACTCAGTGTTGCAGAAACAATGTCCCAGAGTACTTTAGGCAAATAATCCCAAAACTAATATTATCAGCTGCTTCAGAAGGATACAGAAAAACTGATCTATGGCCCCTTAGCATGCCTGTCTCGATCCCTCTCCAAATCTGGATGTACTGTACCTTCACCCCCTCTCACTCCCAACTATGCAGATATCAAGCTGTATCTATTTCAAAATGTCAGAAAAATAGACTCAATGTTTCTGTGTTTTGTTTTTCTCTTAGGACAACAAGTCAGTTACAATGATTATCAACTATCCTGGGCAAAGTTCTGCAAGGTACAGTTCTGAAAGTAAAACTAGACTCTTCCTTCTCTTAACGCCTGCATGTGTGCCCAGCTCTGTCTCTCTGATGCTACTGATGATTCCCACTTGTCAGATGTGGGACCTGTAGCCCAGCACAATCACATTCATGGCAAAAATTTAAATAGGAAAATATTTCCAGAAGTTTGAAGCTTGGGCTGAGAGATCTACTTAGTTACATTGCTACAGAGATCAGAAACTGTCATTAGTGTGCCCTGTATATTTCTGTAAATGACCAATAGATTGTGCTATCAAAGCACACATTTTTCATAAAGCATAATTTTTTTCATATGCTCAGTTGTGACCTAAATTATTTCAAGTTGGTTGATATATATTCAGTAGCTTTGTTGAGGAATGGAAAAGTTATTGAGAAAGAAGGGTAAATCAATTTTCTTCATATTAATTACAGTATTTAAATACTTATAGGACCTTGGAAGAAAGCTCGACTTTCTCATCATCATTTCTCTCAAAATGTAATTTCATAACCAGGAAGAAACCACAAGTATGAATTACTTTTTTCTTGAGGAAAAAGGCACTTCCAATGCATATCTTAAAAATCAATTGGTTTAAGTCAGGCTGAGAGGCATTACTCAGAACTGACAAATTTGAACTGCTTTCTTGCTTCAAACAAACTAGATTATTCTTAAGAAACTGAAATAGCCATGTCAGAGGGATGTTGCATAACAACAATCTCACAATTCTCTCTTGTGTGTTGTTTTTGTTTGTGTTGTTTGGGTTTTGTTTTTTTTTAACTATTAGGAACATTTGCCTGGAAAGTCTTTCACCTTTTGGGTTTGGCTTGAAGCTATCCTGGACTTAATTAAAAAACACATTCTTCCTCTTTGGATTGACGGGTGAGGAACAAGGAAACAGCTGTATATTGACCTCTCTCGGCTTTGTCTTTTTTCTTTACTAATCTCAGTTTTAGCTATGCAGAAGAGAATTTGCAAGGAGTTTAATACTTCTGTCTCCCCCTTCCCATTTATAACTTTTTAAAATTTTGCCTAAAGGGAACACCATTGAATCTCTTAGAAATGCAGGTTTAGATCTGTTTATCAGTTCTGTCAGTGTACAGGCAAGTACTGTGATAAATTTCATCGTGCTCCACAGCACTTTGAGCTCAATGCCGGACTCCCAACATGTAATTCACATGAAGCTTTTGTCAGTTTCAAGACCTTATAAAGCTTTTGTAACCAGGCTTTGAACACCTATAGAAAAGTTTTGCCAGATGCATTTCACAAACTGAAGTCTGTATTTTTTTCCAAAAGCAAACCTGTGATTTCCTGTTGCACCTCAGGTACGTAATGGGATTTGTAAGCAAAGAGAAGGAACGAATTTTGCTCAAAGACAAGACACCAGGAACATTTTTATTGAGGTTTAGTGAAAGCAATCTGGGTGGAATTACCTTTACTTGGGTGGATCAGTTAGAAAACGGTAAGTATAATTTTTTTAGAAATATAACAAATTTGAAACTCTGTAATACACTTGTAACACAGGAGCCACAGTTTCTTTGGTTTAAAACTACAGTTCATGTGCCTCATGTCTTAGTATGGTTTTGGCCATGACACAAGTACCATATTTACTGAAGCACAAGCCAAAACTCTGAAAGTCTACTTCTTGGTTGTTTAACTAAGTTCATTAGGAGGTGCACCTGCATACTGCAGGCTTTAAATTTGTTACCCACATGTGCAGAAAGTATACCTTAAAACATACTACCATTGGTACGAACAGGTAAAACCCACGCTAGCGTAAACTGCAAAAGAAAGGCAAAATACATTGCGACTGCAGATGCTGACCTACCAGTTACCAGCGGTCACGGTGCCTTTGTATTTTTACAGGAGACGTTACATTTCATTCGGTGGAGCCCTATAACAAAGGTCGCTTATCTGCACTGCCTTTTGCCGACATTCTGCGTGATTACAAAGTTATTATGGCAGACAACGTTCCTGAAAACCCTCTGAAGTATCTGTATCCAGACATTCCCAAAGATAAGGCCTTTGGCAAACACTACAGCTGTCAGCCAAATGAAGGTTGGGCTCCATTCCTGTATTTACCCTTTCTGCAAAGCAGCTGCAAAGTCAAGAGGCAATTTGAGGAATGGGGAGGAGGAAGGACAGAACAGATTAAGATGCCTCCTTTAATCAGCATCTTCAAGAGAACTGTTTTAACGCATGTCTATCATTTAGACAGCCTGTCATGACAACGGTATTTAAAAGAAGCTAAGAAATAGATCTTAGGTCAGAAAGAGTCAAAACCATTGGATTTTTTTCTGGACCAATGCATTGCAAAATTCAGAGCTCGGCTGTACAAAGATGAAACTGAAGAGTCATCCTGCTTACTGGCTTCATAATTTTGTTACACTATAGCACGCTATATCTCTTTAACTTGAAGGAAATTCTGTATTTTCCAAACAGCTTGGGAGACCTGCTTTATTCCTGCAGTATAACCCCTAGGAGCTGCACTGGAAAATACAAAAAGGCTAGACAAGAATGGCTCCAAATATGTTCAGGTCCATGCTTTTTCTTGTCCAAGTTACAAGTCAGGCCATTTTTACATCAAATTCGCTCTTTCGCAAAAAAGCTTTCAAAGCCTTGATTTTTAATTTTTTTTTTTTTTAAGACATAATACACATTTATTCTGAACTTTCAGTATAAGAGGTTACAATTCCATTTCAATTCAAATTCCTACACTACTCAAAAATATTTGGAGCCTACAAATGTTTTACCTCTTCATTTTAACTCAGTGAACTTTGCTTAATGCTCTAATCCTCTAAAAATGTATGTATATGCTCAGTTTCACACAAAAGACATTGCTGAAGCTGTATCTGTAGAGACAGAGCTCCAAGCAAGTATTTGCAGAACTGAAATCTAGATGCTCAGAAGTACCAAGCTTGCAGAGTTGCAGTATATTTGCTTTTGAAGCCCTAACGAGATCTCTTTCATCAGTTACTGTATTATATTCTGAGATGGCGATTCATTTTGAGGGACCACAGCCAATTATGTGACTAAGACCTGAACTCAAAGACTAATCTCAGGAATTCCCCTCATTTTTATGACTGCTTATTTAAGCATAAACAGGGACATTTCCTTTTTAATATATTATAGTCTGCAGCACTTACAGCAGATAATCAATTTCAAATAAAGTTACTAGGTTATATTTAATTTCTCTAATATTTATTTTTAGTCTCAAAGCCCTCAGATGGAGGAGGCAAAGGTTATGTTCCTTCTGTATTTATCCCAGTCTCCAAAATGTAAGTATCCTTATGATGTAGTACACTTCAAATCTTATTTTTATTACGTTTACATACTGTTTCAAAGTTTTCCCTGCCTTCCCCCATTCAAATAGTTCGGGATAGCAACATATCACGTTTTTATTTGGCCAAGGAGTGCTAGAGACAAGAAAAGGAAGAACCTCACTTCTACAGTGCTTTTCCCACGCATGTGGCAAAACATTTGTAAAAATTGAATGCAGACTTTAGAGTGCTCCGATTTACTTATCTTCCACCATCTCCTTTTTCTCTCCAGCACTTGATATTACAAAGTCATATCTATCCTCTCTTCCCTTGGTTAGGACCTCTTACATTTTTAAACATATATCAGATTGTTAGCATGTGCTTAGAGGGCCACCAGCAAGCCCAAGTACAGGCTTAACTAACTTAATAAGCATTCACCACACTCCACTGCTATGCATCAAGTTAGAGCAATTTCAGTTGCTTTTAAGATTATTCTTGTGGTTTTTGTTTTTGTTTTTTAAGCTTAAATGATTCTACAGATCCACATTCTCCATCAGATCTTCTTCCAATGTCTCCAAGTGTTTATGCTGTGCTGAGAGAACACCTGAGTCCCACAGTGATCGAAACTGCCGTATGTTGTAAACTTTTCCATTCATAAGTTAATACTAAGCAAATGGGACATGTATAACACAGATGCTGGTTATAAAAAGGTTGATTGTACAACTACGAAAAAATTAGAGCTCTTTCATCACTTGCTGTATTACATTCTGAAACGACGGTTGATTGTTGAACTATTCTAAATAGGACAGGATGCTGCAAGCACCCTTGGAAGCACTGTTACATGAAATTTTCTGACACACTGACCAGTGAACCATGAATGTCCTAAGTGAAAGATCTCAGAGTTCTTGCACAAACAGAGCCTTTACACTGACAAATACATAACGATTACACTAATTCGGTAGGTAGCACAAGGGACTTGCCTTGCTCAAGGAAGCTGCACAAGGAACATAAAGATTCCTGATCCAGCAAACTTGCACAACTTTTCAGTGCTGCAGGTTTCTACATGCGGTACCAAAGTGAGAAATTACAAGTCAACTAACACATTGTTAACAAATAAAACTAATACTCACTAAGTATATAGAAAGATTGGGAAAATAGCCAACATAAAAATATTTTCCTCTTGTACTTACTGACTAGAAATTGTGTTCTGAATCATTGTGGCTTAGAGGCCTTACAGCACTGATGTATACCCACTGGTGATTTGCCCAGCAGTCTTCTATCAGGAAACACAGCAATGGTTTGGCTTTAACAGCTTTAAAAGAAAACCTCCTTTTTAATACTAGCTCTTAGTTTTCTGTATGTTCAATGAGTTATGATCTTAAAATGGTTATGTATTTAAAAGCCTGTCGACTCCCCTTCAAATGCCTCTCTGTAAACACTCCTCCTCACCCACAAACAGAACAAAACTAAACAAGAATCCTGACTGCTGACAACTGGAAGCACAGTTAAACTTTGTATAAAAATAGAGGAGTTCTTTAATATACACCAAGCTGAAGATCTGTTCAAGAGCAAAATATGTTTTTTTGCTTCCTCACCTTTTTCTCTGATAGAGCTCATGACAAACTAAGTCTTCAGCTAAAACTGAAATACTAGGCTGAATGAAAATTCTGTCTTAAAACCTACCACACCCAATCCAAGACATGTCCCCACTCATTTGTTGTTTGGTTTATACACATGAAAACAGTTCTGACCTAAGCTGGATTTGTGAACTATGCACGTACTTGCATTTCCCAAAGTTTCAGCAGTGAAAATAATAGTTTGCTTCACTTTTGTTTATCATCAGGCTCCAAACACTTTTTGTTTCTTCTACCACACACAGTAATTCCCAGATCAGCTCTGTCCAGAACTTCCAAACCAGCTCTGTCCATCGCCATCTTTTGGGGTCACAACCTCACAGAAACTATGTGTTTGGTGATGAACTGGGAGAGTCAAATACAATCGTGCTGCAGTTTTTAAGGGTACTGGAGAAGTGGTTCAGTGCTGCTAGATGGTATGTGGATTTGTGGCCGCTCCTGCTAGAAATATTTTCAAGCTCTGCTAGAAATTAGTGGAGAAAAGAGTTCTGGAAGATTTTAAAAGAATTCCTTCCTTAATTTTTCCATTCTATTTACCTTGATAAATGGGAATGAGAAAAATATGGGGGTTTTTTCTGTATCATCCCAAATCCACACAATATAATCTACCCTGGGGAAGAGCTTGCTAAAGTACAGTAAGCAGATAACCCACGTTATTAAAGCGACACTTTTCCTCCATGAGATGCCAATGCAAAGCACCATATAAGATGCAGAGAACAAGAGTGAAATCTGCAGCATGACAAAATACCCTACTACAGCTCAGTAACTCAGTCTTAGCAAGATATACTTTCTGCAGTCTTGCTGAATTCTCTTTTATGTCCCCCCTCCTCCAGATTCCCCTACCCATCAGGAAAACAGACTCTAGTAAGAACCCTGCTATACATCTCCATAGGCTGCAAGAACCACAAAAGTTCGTATAAAAATATGTATCATTTTTATTGCAACTGTTTCCCACACAGTGTTTTCTGACTAGCATTCCTATCTTTTGTAAAGAACTGGAAATGGGATCCTCAGATCCTTACCAGTTGGTATTACACTGTCAAAATGACACTGCAGTTACCTTGAGGCAGAGGTTTCATCTGCAGGTACTTCTGAATGAACAGCAGTAACTGCCGTGCGACTAATCTTTTCCTTCTTTTCTTCTAGCTGAGTTCTCCTTACTCAACTGAATGAAGTCCACATAATGGAAAAAATAGTTATCATGTGAACACTGGATGGGTTAATGACACAGTCATTTATTATTTTTCTTGTCATCTTCTTTAATCAGCATTTCCTGGAAACCATCATGATGTTATTCTTGGGCCTCTGTGTTATCAGATTACCATATAAATCAGGAATCTTCTCCCTAAGGATTACAAATAGCATCCTGCAAGTCAGAATTGCTGTCCTCACTGATAAAAGGCCAAATCCTTTCTGACTTGGAGGTCATTTGACTTGAGTGGGGTCCAGCAGGGATAAATTTTACTCGCACAATTCATGTCCACCGAATTGCTGTAAATTCAAAAGTGTAACAAAATGTCTTGCTTCCGAGAACAGCATAAAAGGATAACTAAATACATAAATGTGTTTGGGGATATTAGGATTTATTATGTTAAGACATTCCTCTTTAATCATCATCTTGTATAGCATTGATTTAGTTTCTGTTTTAAAGTGAAGATTCTCATGCCTCTGAGTTTGAATATGCCATAGACATCCAGGGTTTGCTTGTTTTCCAAACATGAACTACTTTCAGTGTATATTTCTATGTGCCACGACAGCAGTAGCAGGCAGGCAGGCAAGGCTGAGAAGGGAGTTCCAGAAAGGAGACAGACAAAACTTGGGGTGTCAAAAAGGCTGTCTCCATTTTGCCATTTTGTTAGTAAAACTGGCCCCTCTCACAAAATAGCTGCAGAAGTAAATCTATTTTTGCATGAAGCACTCAGATACTACAGCAAGTATTATCAGAAAGTCTACAAAGAAAAAAATCCTGAACTGACAGAGTTTGGATACTATCTGGTAAATGCAGACTGGGAAGCACAGTTTTTAAAAATAATTACTGAAGAGCTGCAGCATCTGCTGACCACTGAGCTATTTGTGCTACATGGCAGAATGTTACATGCCTGTCAGAGACTCAATTAATAAACAGAATAAATAGTTATACGAGTGGTAAATTGCCTTTTTAAAATACTTTTTTTTTTTTTTTTTTTCTTTCAGGCACTGTTTAGTGCTCGGTTTGGGTTGTTTGGCTTTGTTGTTAGTTTTACCTACACACCCCCCCCCCAATATTATCCCTAAAACCTCTGCTAATAGAATAATAAACAGGCAGTTCCAAGGCCACTGCATTTCATGTATGCAAGCATACTCAAGATCTAATTCTTGTTTGCAGAACATATGGTTAAAGCATGCAAAGTTCTTAAAATACATATGTAACACTCGAGCATTTGCACCTTATGCTCTTCTTGAGTAGGTACAAATTGGACATCTGGGATGAAAACTTAACCTCCTTGAATCAGTAAGACCAGGATTTTACTTTCATTTCTCCTTTTTTTCCTCACCCCTCTCACCCATACTACTGACATTATTTGAAAGCAAGTAAATGGAGAGTAATGAGATACTTCTGTGATACATGGGAGTAGATTTCAAACAAACACATCCCTGTTCATTAAATCAGAGTAATTCAAAGCAAGCTGCAGATAGTAAATCATTTTCTCTGAGAAAGCATCACGTATAAATAATTTTCCAGAGCAACAAGGACAATTATGTATATAGTTTGGTAACATCTGTAATTTATATTACCAGTATGAATAAAACCGGATTTTGGCTTAAAGCTGGATACCTGGACTTTTGTGGAGTTTTTTCAAAATGCAACAAGAGTAGAGCCTTGCCATCTTTTTGTCATCTCAAGTCTGAACTATAAGCAGTAATACAGACTTCTAAAGCAGCAAACAACTTCATCTCACATCAGCTATTGCACGTCTTTCCATTCGAACCTGTTCTCACAGTCTTAACACAAACAAAGTTAGGGGTACTCTATACTCTTGGACCATCTAAACCTCATGAGAAATACTGTAAAAAAAAGGTCTAGACATGGCACACTAATCAATAACCTGCCTCCCTGCTCAATCCAACTCCAAGACTCAAGCCTCGACTTGAACACAGTGTATTTTGTGTTACTGCATAGCATTGTGGATCAGGTTTTGGCATTAGTTTCTCCTGCTGTTTTAAAACAGATTGTGCAAGGGACAGGTTTAACATTTAATTGAAAGGCATATGACTGTGAATCAGTTTGCTGCTTTAAAGGAAGTTTGGAGTAATTTTCTCTAAGATACATGTATGCAGCCCAAGCCTCCTTCCCTCAGAAAAGTGAGAATTTTGTCCGCATACCACTATGAGGAAAAACAGAGTTCTCTAGTAAAGCGATGGTGGGGAGGGGAAGGAAGCACACTGAAGGGGGTAAAGGGATGCCTCAGACACAAAACATCTGCTCTCAGTACTGTCACTAACCGCACTGGTGCTGTCAGAGTTCACATCAAAGCCGAAAACAGGAAAAATAAAAAAATGCATAATTGTTCTGTGCTTTGTGTCTTGCTGCATCACCTTAATGGTTTTAATTAAACAAATGCAAAAAACCATCAGTTACTTTCTACTGTAGCTTTTATTTGTGACCACATTTACTGCACAGCTCGCCACGCCGCCGGGTTCACCAGGCAGACTCTGGGGACTCGTTTCTTCCCTGGGCTGAGCACTGCCTCCTCCACCCGAGGGGAGAGGGGACACAAAGGACACCAACAAGGACGCAAGCACCCCGGGACCCGCAGACAAGCCTGCGCTTTGACTCTTCTGGTCTTTGTTGACACTTCACACACGAGAGAACGAGCGAGGCCACGCGTGCCCAAGCAGCGGTGACAGTGTCCTAGCAAATGAGCCTGGAGAACCCCCCAGAGCTTTACACCCTCACGAGCCGTGAGGATGAGGAGAAGCCGCTGCAGCCCAGGCACGGCGGGGGGGGGCCGGCCAGCGCAAGTTTCGCTTTCGCCTTCCCCTCAGCGGGCCCGTTCCGGCTCCCCGCCGCCTTTCCCCGAAGTCACGTGGGGCGGCTGGGCCCCGCGCCGCGCTCCCCCGCCCGCCGCGCCTGCGCACTAGGCCGGGAGCTGGCAGCCAGAGCCCGCGGGCACTGCCGGGCCGGGCGTTTTGACGGAGGGTGTAACGGCGGCACCAGCACTGGGAGCTGCCCGGCGGCGCAGCAGCTGCTCCCCAGGGACAGGGCAGCGGGACGAATGCCCGGGGTGCTCGTGTATCCAAACCTACCGCCACCTCGGCCCAGCCCCGGGCTTTGCAGTTCATGCATGTCCTGGGGCGGCGGAGTGGGCACAGCCACCCCCTTCCTGCGGGGCGTCAGGAGCACAGCGCCTGGGGCAGGGCTCTTCTGTCACCGGTCACACTGCGCGCACACCCACCTCCCTAAACACCCGCGCTAGCCCGCGGGTGCTCCAGCCCGCCAGCGTCCCCCTGCAGCCCCCCGGGGCAGCCCCGCAGAGCGGCGGGAGCCCGCCCCGCAAGAACAGCGCGCCTCCCGTACGCGGAAGTAAAAGGGCTGTGGGCGGGGCATCCCGGCGGCGCCGCGCGCCCATTGGCCGAGGCCGCGGGGGCCGGGCTCTGATTGGCCGTGCGAGCAGCCCCCCGCCCGGCGGGGCGGTGGGTATTTCTCGGTGCGAGCGGGGGTCGCGGCGCGGAGCTGGAGCGCAAGCCTCGTCCCACGAGTAAGTGCGGGCGGCGGCGGGGGCTGGCGGCGGTCAGGGGCGGCGGCGAGAACGGGGAGGGGGACATGGGGGAGCGCTGTCCGCGCTGCGGACCCGCCGAGCTGCGTTGGCGGGGGGAGGCGGGCCGGGTCCCAGGCGACAGGGACGGCTGTCCCGCGTCCTTTGCTCCCGGGATGCCGTGGCGGGTGGGTGGCCAGCACCCGGGAACGACGTAGGGAAGTGCCGGGAGGCGGCGCGGTTAAGCGTAGACAGGGCGCAGCCGGGGCAGAACCGCTGGAGCGCGGGGGCTGCCGAGGCACAGACCCGCACCGCCCGGGGGTCCCGCAAGCCCCCTGCCCTCCTCCCATTGCTCTGTAACCACCGCTTCCGAGGGTCCCGTCCACTGCCCCCAGCCCCTTTCCCAGGCTAGGTGCTTCAGGGCACAGGAAGGTCGGAGTACAGCATTAGTTAAGCAATAAAGGTTAAAAAAAAAAAAAAAAAGGACTGATCATGCATTGAGAAATTCTCCCAGCTTTCCTCACATCTGTCACATTTAACTGTTTGCCTCAGTGCCACTACAACACACTCAAAGGACACATAGCCTGTAGTCTGAATCCCACACACATCAATATCCTCAAAGCCCTCACTTTATACGTGACACTGTTTTTAACTCGCACTCACTCTCACACACAGTGTGTGCCACCTGGCAGCCCAGTGACCTGGCACACAAACACTGATGGATGTGGCTGGAAGCCATGTGTATAGGAGATAGCCCTCCACCCCAGTGCTGCTCCATTCCTTGGACAGGTCCTATCACGCTTTTTTCAAAAGCTGCAGCTGCAAGTGGGCTTGCATCTCACTGCCAGGACCACTCCTGGGCTATATCTTTACATGCCATTTCCACTACGAGATGCTAACCTGCAGCCCAGAGAGGAGACGGTAACAGCTCTGCAGCCAGAGACCACATATCAGCACATGCAGCCACTGTCATGGAAGTGTTACTGCACAGCATGGCTTCTCTCAGTCGTGTTAGGTCATTTTTAAAGTAACCTGTGTCTGCTGCAGGCATAATGTGGCCCAAAAGTTTGACCATGGGAACTAAGGCATAAAGTAGTAAAAACAGCTCTCCAGTGCTTCTCCATTTAAAGTGACTTGAGATCTAGTCCATGTTCAGAGCAGGTAAGCGAGGACACAGATAGCATCTGAAAATGGGCCCCTGGAGGTTTCTTTGATTTTCCACTTCTTGGTGATGGGGAGTACATCTGCACCAACAAAAGGTGAAACTCCACATACTGGATCTTGATCCTGCACAGTACAGGTGTCAAACACATTCCTGTACCCCTACTAAGCAAGGGAGCAGTAACACCACCAGTATCCTAAATGCTATGAAAAGGAGGTCAAAGGAAAAAAATGCAAGTTTTCATAGGGAAGGGTGATTTAGCTTTAGTTTTTTTTCATTAAATAGTACACTGTCTTGATTTGCATTTTTTAATTATTTGTTTTTTGTTTTTTTTTTTTTTTTTTTTAAATTTAAGCAGGCACGGAAGAAGTTGTATTCAGTTTTAATGATTAGCTTTCTAAATATTACAGTTGAAAATAAAATGGTTTGTTTGCTGGAAACACTTTTCCTTCCTACTCCTCCAATTTTGCCATTGTTCATGAAATATTTAAATGTGTTACTTTTCGCCAGTTCAGTCTAAATACTGCTTAAACATTTACACAGATTCTTTTCCCCCCTCTCCTCAGGATGACGCAGTGGTATCAGCTACAGCAACTTGATTCCAAGTTCTTGGAGCAAGTTCACCAGCTGTACGATGACAGCTTTCCTATGGAAATCAGGCAATACCTGGCACAGTGGCTAGAAAACCAGGACTGGTAAGCATGGAAACTGGCCTTCAGGTTGTGTGCTAAGCAGTGTTCTCATACACACAGTTACAGACAGAAGAATAATACCCAGGAAGCAAGGTTCTAGGTGAACCTTTGCTGGTAGGATGCTTCAGTAGCCGTATGGGCGCTATAGCCTGTGTTCCTGCCCCTCCTCAGGGCTTTCTAGAGGCCCTGACACCTAGAGTAACAGGCATACCATCTCATATTTCCCTCGGTTGATCTGTAACAAAAGCAGCTGTTTTAAGACCCATCAGTTACTCCCTTGGCAGCTCAGTCTCACTGTTGGCAGACTTTGAACTTCTGCCAAGATTTCTGTGGAGCTTCTTTTAGAAGAGTGGTACAATGTACACATGCATCAGGTTCACTTTTAGCTTCTTGATGGGCATGGAATGAGTAAGTGAAATTGCACAGAATGTGCAAGAATAATACAGAGAAACAATATTTCTTTATCAAGGAAAGTACAGTCAAAGTTGAGAGAATGAAACTGGCTTATGTTTGAAGGTAATTCTTACTGCTTGCATATACTACAGCTGGGGCTGGGAATTAAAAATAAAGTACTGTATGCATTTTTGAATGCTGTATTGAAAGTGTATTTAACACAAGCACACCTTAAATTATTCTAGGGAGCATGCAGCCAACAACGTATCTTTTGCTACGGTGTTGTTCCATGACCTGCTGTCACAGCTTGATGATCAGTTTAGTAGGTTCTTGATAGAAAACAACTTTCTGCTGCAACACAACATAAGGAAGAGCAAACGTAATCTTCAGGTATGCCTGGGGTCTATGCCTATACGTTTCCTTGAATTGCTTCAAGTAGTGCCATTGGATGCCTCTAAGCAAGCTACCCTGCCGTGAGGGATTTGCACAGAAAATGTGTGAAAATCCTAATTTAAAAGCAATATTTCAAATGTTACTCCATTTATATTTTAATTGGCTACAATTAGAAAGTTAGTTTCTGAGAACTCTAGGAAAAAGAAAGTTGTAGTAAGGTATTTACTATATGTATTTGGAGCACTTATTCAAATGTAGCTTCACTTACCCTACCCCTTCCTCAGCCAGTTTCTTCAGCATCTTAACAAGCTTCTGATGCAGAAGAAACACAGGGGAAGAAATCCTTCCCATGTAACTGCAGAATTACAGTTGATAGCAAAGGACTTGTCATTAGATAGAACTGTGCATCACATTGTACTGACAGAGAAAAGGGCCAAAGCAATTGGTAGCGAGTGGCAGTTCAGGACATACCCTTAGTGGACTTAGTTACTTTTGTTGGTCAGTCCTCCCTGTAGGGCTCTATACCAGCATATCTTCCATACACATCTTCCCCACAGCTTATTCCCCATGCAGCTAGTTTCTCCTCACCACAGATCGGTGGTTATGGAAGTGTTTTTTGAGGAGAACGTGAACAAGCTGTACTTATCTGATAGAAACTATAGATCAGCAATGAAAGTTCAGTAGAGGTGGCTGGCACAGCCCAGGGCAGTACTCAATCCAGAGCATGTTTCAACTTCATATGCATGTAAAACAGTAAGGTAGAATTTGTATCCAGCCTTGACTGTGTTCATAAACAGCAGGTAACATATCTCCTCTACACCACTGAGCAAGACCTCTACCTGTCAAACTAGAACCACCGCCCTTCAAAAATAACAGCTACACTCCAAAGGTGTGGGAGGGTGGCTCTCAAGAGATACGGGTTCTCTCTAGGACTGTAGGGTTGTATCTCACTTATCTCTGTAACATCTCTGACCCTTTCCTGTTTTGTGCACAGTCCTATCTCTTCATGAACTAAAATAGAAACTTATTCCTGGAGGTGGCTGCAGCTGTGATGCTCCCTGTAGTCTTGGAGCATGCTATGAATAACATGTGCCCCAAGGCTCACACAGTCACCCACTCATCTTTTTGCCAGTCAGTTTACTGCAGGACAAGATATTACGAGCATGAACTTTAACAATAGGCTGTCTCTAATGCCAGGATAACTTCCAAGAAGACCCAATACACATGGCAATGATCATCTACAACTGTCTGAAAGAAGAGAGGAAAATACTGAACAGTGCCCAGTTGTCAAATCAGGTAAGTTAGTCTTGGAATGCAGTTGTATCTGCCCTATTTTTTGGGACAGGGGAGTGGAAGACAACTGAAAGGGGAAACAGGCTGTCCTCTCTCTGCCCAACACATACATATTAGCGTTCAATTTCTGTCTTTAAAATACCAGTGTGGCTTGTTTGTGCTGTAGGAGGCGTTTAGAGGGGAAATGGCCAGGAAGTAATTTTTTACTCCTTGCGCGATGTAAAAGCAATAATAAAAATTACAATAAAATCTGATGAGCACATGAGGCTATGCTACAGAAGCATTTTAAAAAAGCACAGCCTGATGTGCTCATCAGATTTTATTGTAATTTAGTAAAAGTACTAATTGTGCTCTCCTTATTTCTCCAAGATGATTTTAGCTTTTTTCTTCTGCATTTTACTCCTGAATTTACTATGTATTGAACAGCCAAGCCTTGGTGCTTCTCTGGAATGTGTCTGTGGGAAAGTGATGCATCATTCTCTTTCCCAGTTATCTCCAAATATTTCTTTCTATTTTTGTTTTTTAAATGAAGCCTTTTTTTTTTTTTCCCCTCTGAACAATAGGTAGAGTCATTCTTCCCCTTCCTCATTTGTTCTCCGACTTTTAATCTTTTTGGTTTTTCCTTGGCAAGGAGAACCATTTTGCAATAAAAGAAATCCTGCAGTTGAGAAAGGCATGCAAACTACGTAACTAGATGTAATTCACTTACGTAGTAAAGTGATGACTGACCAAGCATGTTAAACTTTGATACTGAAATACTTCCCTTTAGGGCAAGTTTTTGAGTGTGTGTTGTAGAGAGCGGGAAGAGCACTCAGACACAGGCTTCAAAGGTCCTAATGCAACCATGTCCAAAACCAGATACTCTGAAAATGCAACTTGGAAAGCTATTCCCTGATACCTCGTCACTGCAGCACAGCTGTTCAGTTTCTGTTCTGGCTCGTGATGTAAGGCACACACAACTGCCTTTCCAGCATGTGATATATCTGGGTCATCAAACAAGAAATAGCTCCTCCTGTACTTACTGTTGGCACTAGGTACAACACCATGCCCTACCTCTGCTTTCCAGTAAATGTTCTCATTTACCAAAGATGAGAAGATAAAACATATTGCAAGCACAACTATAAGCATCATAAAAACCAAAAGAGAATCCCAAGTATTAGGGTATGTTCAGATTGCCTTAATAGTCTGACTTAAGTCTGTGATGGAGGACCTTTGCCAGTTTGCCAAAATAAATGCTTCAGATGACCTTAGCTTAGGCAGAGCGACAACACATGCCCGACTGTCCCACATTAGAGGAACAGCAAGTTTGTAACACCAGTAGTAATGCTAGTGTGTGGAATGAAAAATTGTTTTTCAAATTATTGCAGCTTTCCCTGACTAATGCTGTGCAATAAGCTTCCTGAATGGTATTGGGGTCAGCTTTCAAAGAAACTGTACAGAGATCTAAAGTGTGCTTGAATGACCTGTAGGAAAGGAATTGCATACCAGATTACCCCATTTGTCTGCACACAGGCCTATCTTGTTCTTGCTTTTAGCCCGTTTCTCCCCATATCCTTCCTTTATGGGTGAATCTAGCATTTAGCGTAGATATCATCCAACGCTCTGGATTGCGATTTCTTGAACTACATTTAGAAGATACACGAAGACAAGCAAAAGAATGGATTTGTGCAAAGATAAAACAGAATACGTTTATAGCTTTATATTGCTATGATGAAAAAATGCAGCATCGTGCACAACAGGCATTTTTTAATCCTCCCTTGTTTCTTCCAAATTTACTTGATTTTATATTATAGAACCGTAGTATGATTTATCAGAACAAGCCATGTTTCAAACTGTCAACAAAAGCCACTAACTTATATAATAACAAAAAAAAAGCGCGTTTGCTGTCACCAGTCACTCTGGTTTGACTTCTGTTGTTGCTCTGCTTGCCTCCCTCAGATGGAAGTGGGGAGCATACAGAACACTGTGATTGGGATGCTGGACAGGCAGAAAGAACTTGATGCGAAAGTTAAGGCTGTAAAAAACAGCGTTATAGTAAGTATAGAATAACCATTTGAAGTGGTGTTTGCCAATTCATACATGTTGAAAAGCTTTCAGTACATAAAATAAGACTTTCCAAAATGACGAGTAGAAATAAGGTAATGACTTGGTTTTCAACTCTATCACCGGTAACTGTTTGAAAATAGAAAATTATTTGTCAATATCACCATTATACAGATTGGGATTTGACTGGTTTAGCAAGATAAATTTCTTGTGCTTGAGTTTTAGCAATAAAAACAATTTACCCATCTGAAATACTAGCAACTGAGGAAAGACTCTTAAGAAATCATGTGCTGACCATTGTGTTGTAAGTCAGAAGATAGATTTTCAGTTAGCATATAGATGTTTGTCTTAAATACTGTCATGACTGAAAGCTTTTCTCCAGGCAATACTTAAGGATTTAAAAGTTTGTTTAAAATGCTGTGGGCTGTTCCAAGTTTTTCCACTGTAGCCTAGGTTCTCCTGAATTCCATGAACTTACATGGTTAAACAACAGATTTTCCACATTTTATAGTTAACAGACTTCAGTTAGCCAAGAGGAGAAAGGGGGAGTGAATAGAAGGCGATTAAGTTTAGGGATATTTCCTGTTAGAGAGTTTCAGAACAAGGCATTGCTGTAAAACAGGGGGGCTTCATCTCTGACTGGTGCCAGGCAGTTCCTAATCAGCAGTTTTGCATTACATGAAAGTACTGAATAATTGCAGCCACTTTCATTTGTGCTTTATAGGATGTGGAACAAGACATCAAAACATTAGAGGATATGCAAGATGAATATGACTTTAAATGTAAAACCTTGCAGAACAGAGGTGAGTAATTTATCAAGGACATATCAGGTCAAGGGAGGTTCTCCTCCCTCTGCCCTGGTGAGGCCTCATCTGGAGTACTGTGTCCAGTTCTGGGCTCCCCAGTTCAAGAGGGACATGGAGCTACTGGAAAGAGTCCAGCACAGGGCCATTTAGATGCCATGAAGGGATTGGAGCATCTCCCATCTGAGGAGAGGCTGAGGGAACTGGGTCTGTTTAGCTTGGAGAAGAGGAGGCTGAGGGGGATCTCATCAATGCTTATAAAAATCTCAAGGGTGGGTGTCAGGAAGACAGGGCCAGACTCTTCTCAGTGGAGTTCAGTGACAGGACAAGGGGCACTGGGCACAAACTGGAACACAGAAGGTTCAATCTTAACATAAGAAAAACACTTCTTTACTGTGAGGGCGACTGAGCACTGGCACAGGCTGCCCAGAGAGGCTGTGGGGTCTCCATCTCTGGAGACATTTAAACCCATCTGGACTTGTTCCTGTGTGATCTACTCTAGGATCCTGCTCTAGCAGGGGCGGGGTTGGACTGGATGATCTTCTGAGGTCCCTTCCAGCCCCTGCCACTCTGTGATTCTGTGATACCCTATTGGATATAGTTTAGAAGAGTAAGCTGCTGTCTTATGTCAGGAAACTAAACCTAATGATATGTAGCCAAACTTACAGATAACGTCCCTCCTTTATTAATTCTGCTTTTTGCTGAAACCTAAATTCCTGAAAATGCATTCTTCTGCATGTATCTGTACTTACATGAAGAAAGCCTCTGTTAACACAGTACTCGTTTGTCCTTTACATCCCTTTGCTACTAGAAATAGCAAACTCTGACTGTTCAACTATACACCTAAATAGTTAATTTTATGCTTCTCTTTTGCCACCCTGTATTTCACAAATGCCTTCCCTGCATCAAGTTTTGTAGGCCCTTTTGTACCAAGGGAAGCACACAGAGCTGTAGTCCACACCAATTTCATTATCTAGAACTGTCTCTTTTTGACTACTTTGTTCTAGAAAAGGCGTTAGTCAGCTGCTGTTCTGTGTTGGAAACCGTCCCTTGAAAGAGGGCCATGTTCAGAAGATTCCAAGGGGAGCACTGAGCCATGCTGTTGCTCTTTGTACTTGGGGGCAGGTAGCATTTTCACGAGGCAGACAGGAACCTCTAACTTAAGGTCAGTAGGGAGCAGACGTAGTAGCTAGGGTGACTCTGTAGGGTCTGTCTGCCTGGGCTACCCTCAGGAGGCTCTAAACATCCTCCCTTGAAATAACAGTTAACTTCTGTTGCCAGGTTGAGTAATGAGTGACTCATGTCTGAAGTCAGCATGAGAGCAAATTGCTTTGTGTGTGTAACTTCACATAATATAGTCATTATTTTAATTTTAAATCAGGCTCTTGCTCTAAAAAGCAAACTCAGGTCTCAGTTACTTCACTGGGATAGTAACTTTTCTGGGCATTAGTGCTTTAAGTGTAGACTCTGTCCTTCCAGAAGGGGGAAAGGAGGAATCACCAAAAAAAATCTAGGAGGCAGTAAATATTTCTTTCCTTAAGCTTTAAAGATCTAGTTGACATTAGCCAGGCAGGTCCCCTCTTCCCCTCAGTGTTTCCCCTACCCATACTTCCCTATTCTCACAAGGACATGACCTCCAGCATGTCCCTTCAGTTGCACTTCAGCCTCACCTCCACAATTTGCACTTATTTTACAGAGCACGAGTCCAATGGTATCTCACAGGATGAATTTAAGAAAGAACAGACGAACCTCAAGAAGATGTTTTTATCACTTGACCTCAAGAGAAAGGTAGCACTCCAATTTTCTTTCAGAAGGCAACAGCACTTCTTTTTGTACACACATTCATTTTCATTGGGTTGATGTAAATTACATAAAACAACAACAAAAAAAAACAAACAAACTTTTTACTGCTATCAGTTAAACTAAAGTTTCATTCTTTCCATCCTGACTGGAAATCTAGAATCTCTATAAGCAAATATCTTCTAGCAACCTTTAATCAAACTCTGTGAGGTAAAGCTAAAAGAACAGTGAGAAGGAAGACTATCATAGTCATGTTCTTGAGGAAGACAATTTAAAAGTTTGCAGCTATATTAAACGTGCTCACTCTTGTTGCAGTGCTCAAACCTACAGTAAGCACTGGGTGATCCCAGATACACACTTGGGACTTCTGAATGTGAGACATTGGCTCTTTAGAATTCAGCAATACTGAGTATGCATTGTTTCTCCACTTAATCTAGCAAACACTCCAGCTGAAAAGCAGGTGTTTTAGGAAACATCCTCTGTTGACAAATTATTACTTAGAGGTCCTTCCAAAGTTTTGCAAGACAGATAGCATTAGCTAAAACAGAACTTCATTTTCCTGTATGAAGTATTTTTAATAAACAGAGGAATTTAATATTCTCTATAGGAAGTGGTGAACAAGATAGTACAGCTGCTGAACACCACAGAGCACACACAGAGTGCTCTTATTAATGAGGAGCTGGTGGAATGGAAACACAGGCAACAGACTGCATGTATTGGTGGCCCACCCAATGCTTGTCTCGACCAGCTGCAGAACTGGTAAGTCTCCAGTCAGGGACTGGATTAGCCAAGAACTTGGTGTGTTACTAAAGAACATCAGACCTGCAAAATACATTGATTATTTATATTATACATTTTCATTCTGTCACAGCATAACTACATTTCATTGATTTTATTACCTCACCACACTTCTAGTTAGGAAAAAAGTGTTCTCTGTGCAATGCCTAGTCCTTGGGGACAGTCACCTGGCTGGCATCAATATTACAATACAAAACCATGCTAAAAGTAATAAGACTGTGTAATTGTAGGTTCACCATTGTTGCTGAAAGTCTACAGCAAGTTCGTCAGCAGCTCAAAAAGCTTGAGGAACTGGAACAGAAGTTTACCTATGACCCTGACCCCATCACAAAGAACAAACAAGTTCTGCAGGACCGAACATACAGTCTTTTCAAACAACTCATCCAGAGGTAACAGACAAGAAAGGTCTTTTTACATTTGCATGAAAAAATGGATGGAGAGCACCTTTCCTTCTGTTCCCCCAATATTTCCTGAATCTTGACTTCACATTTTCTAAGGTTTTCTCTGTTTGTCACAAACATTTAACCCACACAGACCTCTGCAGATTGAAACTGAATGAATAAAGTGTATAGTACTACTGGTAAATCACCATTCTTTTAAAGTTCACTTTTTATGCAGTTTCTTATTCCTTAAAGACAACACTGATAAATCAAAGTGCCTTTAATCTGTTCTTTCCATAGCTCCTTTGTGGTAGAGAGGCAGCCTTGCATGCCAACACATCCTCAGAGGCCATTAGTTCTGAAGACAGGAGTGCAGTTTACAGTAAAGCTGAGGTATGTTTTTGCCTTCCCCCATCTTGTTTTGTGGTAAGCCTTTCATGTCACTGGCTTCCTGCAGTTTACATGTTAACCTAACTGCTAAGGTCAGGAGGAGGAGGAAAATGCCACATGGCATTTCAAACTCTAGCAAAGTTTAACTTACACTTAGGTTTTACCCTTTGTCAGAAGCAAGGGGTATTGAGTGTTTAATAAACAACAGAACTGCAAGACAGACACATACAGACCACTTTGTCATTCAGAAGAATAAAACTCATTTTCCCATCTAGTTTCCTCTCTAAATCAGGACCTGGGATCAGTGTCTACAGACCATACTAATTTATTCTGTTGCTGCAAATACAGTATCTTATAGGGAGCAAGCTTGGAGCCTGTACGTAGCCTTGAGATGTGCAGCTTAAATATACCTGTGATAAGCAGTGCAGTAGACGAGAACCTGTCTTTTGCAATTGCAGCCATATTAAAAGAAAAAACATTCTCTTTTCAGATTGCTGGTGAAATTGCAGGAGTTGAACTACAACTTGAAAGTGAAAGTTTTGTTTGATAAGTACGTTGCATTTTTCTCATCCCTGTGTACCATAATAGTAAGCAGTCCCCATGTTCAGAAATCCAAAAGGCAGTCATAAAAGGTTGAGCTGTCCAGGAGCAGCCTGGTTCTCCATGGCAGCAGGTATATCCTCCCTTTTTCTCACCCATGCCCTTGCTCTAAATCTCCCTCTGCCATTAGAGATGTGTCACAAAGTACAGAAGGCCTCAGCACTTGCTTTAAGGGTCAGGAAAGAAATGTAATGGGCTCTCCAAGATAATGACAATGGTTGGGCTTTTAATAAAGCAGGTGGGTTTTTGTTTTCACATTTGAGTCTCGAAAGGGCATTCTGTTCACTTGAAACAGCTCTGGGGTCCAGAATCTTGCACAAAACAGGAGAAAGGAAGATAAATTCTTATGTGAATGTGGGAGCTGAGGCTTTGAGAAGTGCAGCACCATAAAATCCCAAGTAGTGGGAGAACTAATTCAAGTGATGCTGCAATTTATTCAACAAGTTGTATGCTTTGAAAGCAGATTTAGAATAACAGTACTATATAATTTTTTTTTCCCCAGAGTAAAAGTCACAGCATATGTAGTAAAAGAAAGGACTTGCTTTGATTATAAAGCCCCCATAGCAAAATTTAACCCTTAATAAAAGATAGTCTGCTTAGCACAATGTTTATTTTGACTGCTTGAACCAATTGCCTCCTCCTTTGCACAAAAGATTTCACAGAAGCATTTTACCAGTTCTCAGTCACAAACACCCATGTTACCTATATCTGTGGCAGAATATTCAAACTATTTTGTCATTTTTGTCTTATTTTCCCCCCCACAGAGATGTTAATGAGAAGAACTCGGTCAAAGGGTACGTGGCATTAGTTTGGTATCTTAATATTGGGTTCTTTCAATGAATTTGAGATACTTAATTCTTTTCTCCTTCTGTGAAGGTTCAGGAAGTTTAATATTTTGGGAACAAACACAAAAGTAATGAACATGGAAGAATCTACTAATGGAAGTCTAGCAGCAGAATTCAGGCACTTGGTAGGTTTGGGTTTTTCTCTTCTATTGACACATCCATTTAATTGTGTGGGCAGAGGGTGTGGTAGGAAGGAAACAAATTGCTTGTTATTGAAGTCATTTTTTTACTTTTGTTTAAGAGGAACTGTGAACATCTCTCCCTTTTCTTTGTTGTTCCCTTTTTGAAATCTGATGCCTGTTTCAATTGAAGTACTATTGGTTTTGTCACTGAAATAGGCCTGAAATCAAATGAGTATTTGCTGCCATACAGCTTATATTGCAATGAGTTCTTTGGAGGAGAAAAGAAAAGCAGCCTAGAAATGCTAGTTTGGACCTTTCAGAGGAAGGCCCATAGGTACAAAAGCTTGGAAACTGGAAGAGGAAACTTGTCTAGGAGGGGGCAGCTACAAGGAATTCAGTACCTTCGGCAGACTATACAACACTTGATCTGCAGATTGGGAGATAGATCAGATTGGTTCCATCATGACAACAGAAAAGGAAAAATGCAAGTCCTGAACCAGTGAACATGGAATTCTCCCTTCCTCCCTTCATTGTCCAGAACAGATGCTGTCTGGAGTTTATTGTCCAATTCAGAGGGGTACTTTGATAAACCAGTATTTCTTCTGATCCTTGCTCATTTCACACTGCTGCTGTTCTTATGAGGCCTCTTACATAAAGGCATTACATCAAAAGGGTGCAGTATCTATTTTCACAGATGAATGGTTTATAAGAGAGTAGTAAACCTATAGTTTAATCCTTTGGCTTCCACAGCTTAGAACCAAGTAGGATCAGTCACTACTGCAGCAAGCTTGCATGCAGTTGAGCAACTAGAGCATGTGAATGCTTGCATCCCTTATCACTTTCATTTGTGGTTGAGGTAAATGGGGTTTTTTTGTTCATTTGCAGCAACTGAAAGAACAGAAAAATGCAGGAAGCAGAACAAATGAGGTAAGCAGCACTAACCTTTTTCATAAAGCTTTTGCACAATACTAAAAAGGCATTCGGGCATTTAAGACAATGCTCTGCTCAGCGCCATGGAGAAACACACAGAATGACAGATTGATAGGAGAGGAGTCCAGTGTTTCTGGGAAACAATCCATGTAGGAGGTATCTACAAATGAGAACTACTGCCAGATTAATGTCTGCCTGCACTCTCTGTCACTGGCATCTATCTTTAATGTGCAAGGGCAGGTTTTTCTGTGGTTTTGGGGTAGGAGCTAAAAGGAAAAAAAAGGTGCCTAGGGAGTACTCATTCTAGCAGGCAGTTTTAGGAAATTAGCATTGTCACTTAACTTTGACTTGTAAACTGCTTCTGAGGTCCAGAGCAAATAGCCAGAAAAGGCTTTTCCCCCCCCCCATGATAAATCCCTTACCTTCCTCTCAGTCCCTGAAAGGTTTTCTTTTTTTTAATTTTTTTTTTTTTTTTCCTTTAAAGGGTCCTCTTATTGTTACAGAAGAGCTTCACTCTCTGAGTTTTGAGACGCAGCTGTGCCAGCCTGGCTTGGTAATAGACCTAGAGGTATGTCTTAGATGAAACAAACATGGACTTAAATTGCTGTATGTCACTCATGTTGACAACCTAAACTTTTTTTTTAAAAATACTTGGATATCAAATGTGAAGTGTTATTCATATATTTTGAAATAAACACTTTCAACATCTCTGTGTATGCATGTACAGCAAAAATGCTGTCAGATCTCTGGGTAAATAACAGTAAATGTGCTTTGCAAAGTATCCGATAACCAACCCTGTGTTTTAAGATCTCTAGGTATCAGTTTCCATTTATTTCAGAAGCAATACGCCAAGAACTTTCAGTGCTTTCATAACTGACACTAATGGAAGTCTTTATCAGGCAAAACATACCCAAATCTTTCTAGTACTTCATCGTACTGACACTTTCTTCCCTACATACAAACTTCCAGTGAAAGACTTCAGACCACGCAAGCAGGAGATTGCAGTGGGAATGTGTTTGTGGGCAATCTACCAGAGGACTGCAGCAGGGCTGCAGGGGAGTCTGACATCTTTCCTTTTGTGTCCCTTTCAGACCACATCCCTTCCCATTGTTGTGATCTCAAATGTGAGCCAGCTTCCAAGTGGATGGGCGTCTATCTTATGGTTCAACATGCTGTCTACTGATCCCAAGGTATTGGAAAAAAACCCAAAAATAACCCCCCACAAACTTTTGCCTCTTTACGTGCAGGAGGAGCCTCCACAGTTCCCAAAATCGTATCAGAAATACTGTGTGTAATTTTTAAGCATTGCCTATATGCAGGTGGCTGCTACACTTCTTTCAATGCAGATGACTTAATGGAGAGGCACAGTGACCTACTTACCTATCGTAAACAGAACAATGTTTGAAACCCACATAAGGTTATTGTACATTGTATTCAGTATATACAGTGAGAAGCCAAATAAACATTCAGGAATTCAAATACAGTGCACTTGAGTAATCTAGAATTCCTACCCACTGGGAGAAGACATGTCCAAAACCAAGTCCCAGAGATTGCTTTTCCTAGTAAAGAGTGCCTGTCAGAATAGCAGCCATCTATTCTAGAGTTGTCTTAAGCTGACATCCATTCTTAATTCTGCATTTTGTTTTGGCAATACACTTTTGTAAATTCATATGGCATTCCAAAATCAATGTTTATTAACTGTAGATTGTATTTTTCCCCCTGTATTCTAGAACTTGTCCTTCTTTCTGAATCCACCTTATGCAAAGTGGTCTCAACTTTCTGAAGTTCTGAGTTGGCAGTTTTCTTCAGCAACAAAGAGAGGACTTAATGCAGATCAACTGAGCATGCTGGGAGAGAAGCTACTTGGTATGCTCTGCTTCCATCACTTTAAACCCTTTGGTTCTACTGAGCAAGCAGCTTCAATTCAAACAGGCCACCTAATTCAACATCTTTTCTGCAATCTATTTTAAGTCATCATTTCTTCTCACACCTTTTCCCCCTCATACAATATCACTTTATAGCAATGGAGTGTGCAAATGAAGGTCAGGTCATGAAAAAAATCTGCAGTTCAAACTTAGGAGCTCTGTGCATTAGGGCAGTGCAGATTGGGGATACTTCTGCCATTTGAAGGACTTGGCATTTTTTTTGTTTTGTTATTTAAAATCCCTCTCCCTTAATTTTGACTTCATGCATGGCCCCAAGAACAGAGAGGGGTTTACTCTATCTACATAAACACAATTGCAATATCAAAGTGCAACCACTATGAAACTATTAAAGCATATCAAATTGAACGTACTATTCCAGGCAGAAGTCCTTAAGTAAAAGATGAATCAGCCATGAATTTTGTTTTCCAAACTTCTTGTCAGTTTGCCTGATAGGCAGGGCACTCAAGACAGCTGCTGAGTTTGCACAGTAGACCACAGATAAAAATACTATTGATTCAGGATATTCCACCAACCTTAAGTTTCAAGAAACGTTTATATTCAAAGGGATTTGACATTAGTGAGTCTGGGTGGGAAGTCAAGCATTCCAGTCTAATTCCCTTTTTCTCTGATTTCCCCAGAACATAAGCCCTGGCAAAAAGCTTATGATTTAATAGGTTACTTTTCAGAATTCTGCAAGGAGAGTAATTTTTATTACTCTAATAAACCATCAGGAAGACAAAGTGACCACTCACATATTTCTATGGTCAACTTGCATTTCACAGCTTCAGAGATTTTTTGTCAAGCTCCAAGTAACAGTAGGAATGCTGTTTGAGTCTTGGTTCTACAGCTGGAAGTATTTCACTACTGAAAAAGGTCCAGGTAGCTGAACACTGTGGATTCAGGATCCCTTAGTGCCAGTGGACACAGAATCTAACAGGGTGCCAGGATGCAACTCACCTGCTGCTTTTGTGATGTGAAAGTTGGCAGTCTTGGTCTCAGGTATCAGTAACAAGCTCCCAGTTTATTTTTGGAGAGATGGGAGGGAAAAGCAGCAGAATGCTGACTTTACTGAAATCCATAGCATGATCTGCAATGGAAAGAATTTGGCTCTGAATACAGTTGGGGTCTGCAAATCTCTAGCTAGTGTAGTCACAGTATAGGATTTTCTTTGCTGTTTGATGCAGTTATGAAACACCTGTTAACATAACAAGGCACGGGGGAAATGATTGCAACAGTAATGAGATGAGTCTTTGGTTGGGGCAGACCTAGGAGTCAGGAGTTTCTGGGGCAAAAGTTACAGAATTGAGACAGGAAAATACTTCATCTCAGAAAGATGTTTCAGGGTCTGCTGAGCTCCTACAGAAAAGCTTTTGGGTTACACTTTTCTTGTTTGGCTGGAGATGTGCAAGATTTCAAACTCCTTGCTGGAAGCATTTTGAAACTGGCAAGCATAGAAAGTGTCAGAATGAATTTGTTCCCATTATGCAAGGTCTGTTTAAATACATGTGGTCATTCTCATCCAGAGGGGAAGCCTGCAAGTCCTCCCTGCACTAGCCCTGTGTTTCTTTTCTTTCTTACTCAATAGCTCAGAGTTGTAAATATATGCTCAGAACTTGGTGCTCTACATACTTTTCTTTCAGCCTTACTTAGTAACTTATAGAAGTCAATTTATTCTGTTCAGGGCCAACAAGTGGAGGATCTCATGATGGCCTTATTCCTTGGACAAGATTCTGCAAGGTATGATTGGAGTCTAAAAATTGAGATGGGACAGGGGTGGTGATTTGGGTTTTTTTTTGTTGTGTTGATTTTTTTGGGGGTGATGTGCTGTGGTGGTTTGGGGTTTGGTTGGTTGGTTTTGTTGGGTTTTTTTACCTATTTAGAGTGATTTTTGAATAGTGTACCCTAATTATTCTAGAGCTTACATTGTTGTGGGAGGTATTGGTAGCGAGGTTAAAGTAGCAGCAGAAGGAAGAAAAAGGGCTTGTAATAGCAAGGAGCAGATGATTTGGAGATGTCCAAGAGCTCCAGGAAGGACTGTGCCCAGGCAGACAATAGAGCCTTTTCTCTGTTCTTACACCAGTGTCATTGCATGAGAGGTGATGGATCCCATGTTTGTGGGTGCCATAGGCTCAGGCAGGCATTTCTGTCACTCTGCCTCTTGCCTTAAGATTCTGTGCCTGCTTCATTCCTAATAGCTTCTGTCCTTTTGAGTAGAGAAACAGAAAGGGAAAAAAAAAACTATAAGAGAATACAAGGACAGTGGGAAAGAAAAAGGAGAAAAATTTAAGAACAAGTAGATACTGGCAGGATTGAGCGCTTCCTGCCTCTCCACTTGTGTCAGTATTCCTGTTCTCTCCCCTTCCACCCATGCCTTTCCATGTTCTGAATTTCAGGAAAATATAAATGATAAAAATTTCCCCTTTTGGCTGTGGATTGAGGGAATCCTGGAGCTTATTAAGAAACACCTCCTGTGTCTCTGGAACGACGGGTAAGACCTGAGTGAAATTAAAGATGTGGTCATTGCCTCAGACCTTTCACTTAGGCTAGCAGTTCCATCCTCAGGTTGTGAGGTTTTTCATGCAGATACTTTGGATTCAATAAAATGGAATTTTCGACCAGAAAAATCAGAGGCAAATGAATTCTAGTCGTGAGGAAGCCTCTAACTAGGCAACTGCTTTTAAGCAAAAGTGCCAGGTGGCCAAGCTGCCCCATTTAAGTCACAGAGCAGGGCTTTGCAGGTTAGATTTCTTTTTTTTGCCTCTGCTCCCACTATAAGTAGGTTCTTTCCACACCCTAGAATAGAGCTTCTTTTGAGTTTGACAGGGAAGACTAAAGTACAACAAAGCACAAGTCATAAAGTGATCATCCATCTTAAAAACAAACACAAATCCTACCCAACAAGCAAACATTATCTCTGAGCCTCCTGTAGGTGGCAGCAGACAGACTCTGAACTTAGTCAAACCACAACAGTACTATTAGTCGGTTTTCATCTCTCAGCTGGCTTTGTTAGATAGTCACAGATCTTTGTTTTCTAGGAGGGCAAAAGGGGAAACTGAAGGGAAAACTCTTGAAAATCGCAGAGATACTTGAGTAAGAAAGAGACAAATCTATAGTATTCATTAGGATAGAGACTCCCCTGGTATACAAAAAAAGAGTATTATAGACTCAATACCTTTCTTCATACTTGAGGGATGGGAAGGCTAAAGACTATCATTACACACCACACATTTACTCCCAAACATATTTGTTAGCTAAAGCATGCCATTTAAAAAAACCACCACCATCCACAAACCCCATAAAACAGGACAGCTTACAGCACCTGACATTTCTAAGCAAAATCATGATTCTTTAGTGGGTTTTGTGCAAAAAGCACTTTCCCTAACATAGTGCACAGAAGTAGTAGTACTTTTTGAGTAGTACTCAAAACCTGGTTACTAATGATGTATTCTGAGGAACAAGCAGCCATGCAGAGGAATTCTGACCTTTTAAAAGGAGCAGAGTTTGACCAGTGTTATGCCCTAGTGCTGGCTTGTACAATTCCATCCACAGTACCTCTTCAGACCCATCCATTTCTTAAAGTTACCACATAGCCTCCTTGCCTACACAGCAACTAGTTTTACAAGTACTTTAGCTTTTTAGTTTTCCTAGCTAGCCCAGCACAGCTTTGTTTTATGTTGAGGAGTAAACTCAGCCTTCTCTTTTCAACATTACAGCTGCATCATGGGTTTCATCAGCAAGGAGAAAGAACGTGCATTATTGAAGGACCAGAGCCCAGGAACATTTTTACTAAGGTTCAGTGAAAGCAGCAGAGAGGGAGCAATCACATTCACTTGGGTAGAAGGATCTCAAAATGGTAAGTCAATAACAGAGAACATTTCATCTTCAAAGTATAAGCTTACACCAGAACAAGAAGTCTTTATGCTCATCTTTTTCACTGAGAACCAATACAATACACCACCCTAGCAGTCCACCCTTACAAGCAGCAGGCCACAAGCCATAGCAAACATCTGCCTTACTCAGGGTAGTTCAAAAGCCACACAGTGGACCATTCAAGGTTTCAGCTAGGATTAACAACATTTCCCAGGTACCACTTCTGGCCTCGAAGTTTGTTGAGGACAAACCAACTAGGCTACCTCCCCTCCCTCCCAAGGGTTTCTCTTATCAACAGACCTTTAGTACATACACACCTGCATCTCCCTCCAAACCCTTATCTTCTTCATCAGAGATTTCTTTCCCAGGAAAAGTTCACTACAGCCACATTCAGCCTTCTGTACTATTGTTCTCTCCCACTACTTCACCTTGTGTACAACAGCCCTTTCTCAAACAGCTTTCTTTAACTCACAGTTCAATACACTTGTTCCTTGCTTCCCACATTCTCCCCAGATAAACCACATATTCACTTACCTCATTTCCTAGCAGATCTCCTTCCTCCCATTTCCAGAAAAAGGGCTGATGAAGAGCTTGCTTTCTCCATTAGCTCAGCTTCTTCTCTCACGCCCTCCTTCAAGGAAGCCCAGAGACTTAAAAGCTGCAAAAAGCTATAATCATCTCCCCCATATCGAATCAGGGTCCTTCCCTTATCATACTACTTAAATGAGCCCCACCTGCCAGCATGCTGCAGCTGTTGGCAATTCCCTTGGATGAGCCTAAAATCTACCACAGCTGGAAGAGAAACTGCTGAGTGTACTTGAATTACTTTTTTCCCCTTACTGCCTTCGTAGCTGAGGCATCCAAAAATTGAGCAAAGAAGGGTGACAGTATTTGGAGCATTTAGGGAGCTTTATCTGTTTCTCTTTATGATTCATAAGAGCCACAAGTGGTGTATTAGGCTCAAACTTCCTAATAGGAAATAGAGTTTGAAGTACTTAATTTGGAAGAAGGTTGAAAAAGTAGCACATCTTTAATTAGTTAATGAAATATTGCAGTTCATTTCCACAGACAGGTCACCCCAGTCATTCTGAATACAAAATGCACCAAGAGCTGTCACTACACACTTTTCCCCCATATGCCTTCCTACCCCACAAAACAATTCTCCTTTCCCTTTACAGTCATTAAATATTTACCTGCAGCACACTAGGTGTCATCCAGGTAAGCCTTTGGCTTATGTGGCCTCTGAATTTGTGGAAGTGGCTGCAGCTTTTCTGGGCAGTTTCAGAAAAAGCTTTGAAACCACCTGTAAGAGTCACTGTTTCTCTCATCTGCAGAGCCCCAGTTCCATTCAGTAGAGCCATACACCAAGAAGGAGCTCTCTGCTGTGACTTTCCCCGATATCATTCGCAACTACAAAGTGATGGCAGCTGAAAACATTCCTGAAAATCCGCTGAGATTTCTGTACCCCGATATACCCAAAGACAATGCCTTTGGCAAATACTACTCCAGGCCTAAGGAGGGTGAGTGCTATAAATGGCTCATACAGCGTGAGGTGTGATGTTTGTTCTTGAGGCACATGGGCACTGGATGGTTTCTGTGGCATGGAAAGGAAGGGTAGCACTTGGGCTGAGTGTCTCGGCAAAGTACGCGCAAGTGCTGCTCAGCTGAAAGGTGAGAACAGGCACCTGAGCTTTAGTAGGTTAAGTAAAGGTCTGTTTTTAAAGAGGCACAACTTGGGATCTAGTCAGATCAAAAACCTGAAAACATAATTGTCGCTGGCTCTCTAATTCAGCTTTCATGTGAGCCTGTGAGATGTTTCAGAGACGTAGGTTCCCACTAACAGCTGGAACCACGCCTCACACGTGACTATTGCAAAGGACTGATCCTGGCCTGGCAGGGTGTGTGGATACAGCTAACTCAGACTTTAGGGAAAGTTTTATTCCCCTTTTTCTATAAGAGAAAAGCAAAAAGGAAAATCTGACTTAAAAATAGAATATATTAACCATAGTGCTGTAAAATGCATGAGAGAAAGCCAAGTGTGTTATCTGGGTCACAGGCTTTATTTTTGCTACAATAAATATAGCAATGTGAAGTAAACTTGCTAAAAATAAACCCAAGCTTTTACTTTTTTTTTCCTTGAAGCAGAAGAGCCTATGGATTTGGATGGTCCCAAGGGAAATGGCTACATCAAGACAGAGTTAATCTCTGTATCTGAAGTGTAAGTTTCCACAGAAATGCTGGATTTCTAGGAACTGATCATAACTTTTTAGCTGCAGTTCACATCTTTTCACAGTACTTAGGGTGTAGGTGCCCCTGTCAGATCTTTCCTCTCTTTGTCTTTGAGGATCTGATCACGCCACATTCACGCAGTGCTGTCTCTGAAACACTATTTTTAGGTGAAATCCCTCAAAACTTGCAGGCACTGGCAAACAATGTCTTGAAAAGCAAATTCTTAAAGATTTGCTGGATTTGTTTGGTTAGAATATAGATCACTGAGTAGTCCCAGTTTTCATTTAAAACCATGCTGGTGTTGCAAAGCATGGTGTATTTCTCACAGGCTAGGTCTTCTTAATGAGAGACCTCATTAGTGGGTTGCACTTCTGGACTTGGAACCAGACTTGGTAGCCCAGCTCTGCCACACTTAGTGAAGGTTTGTCCCTGCTCTTCTCCTTCTATTAGCCACCCTTCCAGGCTCCAGTCTCCAGAAAATCTGCTCCCCATGTCTCCTGAAGAGTTTGATGAGGTGTCTCGGATGGTGGGCTCAGCAGAGATTGATACTGTGGTATGTATCACAAACCAGCCTTTCCTGGGAGGGTGAGCTGGAACTTGCTTTTTTCTTTTTTTTCCCCTTCAAACATACACCAGGCACTGAACACAAGCTAACAGTTCTGAACATGTCACTCCAAACGCGTAGGGAAAGCTGGGAATGCAGAGTCAGACTGGGATTGCTAGTGGTTGTTTGTTCCACTTGTTTGTGGGGGTAGGGGTGAAGGACAGGAGAGCAAAGCTTCCACTGTGTATCTTGCCTGGGGAGGGAAGACAGGAAAGGAGGAAGGAGTAATGCTGTAGTCCTTCCTGTAGGGTCTGGGGTGGGGAGGGAAGCTAGAGCAGGTATACAGCTTGGAAGTGTTGCCTGCCAATGCTGTACTACTGTTAGCAGAGCACTGTTGTCCTTTGGGGGGTACTTCCGAAAAAAATTCCAAATTAAAACATGGATTCCCCCCACCCCACCCCACGGTAGTTTATCCCAAGATGTGAACCTGTTTGGGGAGGACTTGATTGTGCTCTGTGTTTAGCAAAGATGAGAGTATTTGGGCTTTACTTGGCTTGTTTAATTGACATTTACTTTTCTTGTTGCAGATGTGTTCAGCATATTCAACTTAAAGGCTGAGCTTTTTACTGCATCATTAACACAGCTGATTAGCTTATGCATCCTGCTCTGCAGTCAATGACTTAGTGACGTGCTTCACTTCAATTCTTCTGTTTCTCCACCTGAAGGTCCAGTAGCAAGTTTTAATTAATGGGATTATAAACAGCAGTCCGAGTAGCCTCCTTACACACACTTTTTTCTGTTCAGAAGTTCTTTGTTAAAGAATTTCCAGTTAGCGAGATACCGTGCCAGAGTGGAGGAAGAGAGGAGCATAGGAATGAGAGGGCCTCAGCAAGAGTGACAGGAGAAACATGCATTTTTTGTTTAAGGGAATTAGTTAAATTTAACGTTTAAAGAGTTGGCTGTACATAGGTGGCTTCACAGGACAGCTAGTCTAAAGCCTCTACAGACTGCAATCGTGCTGTCTAGTAGCTGTATCAGACAAAATGAGAACCTACTCTTAAAGAGTGCAAAAGGGGCTGGCGTATGTTTTTACTCTCTGTGCTTAATCTACCAAGGTGAGGATCTGGTCACTTGTATCTTTTATAACAATACATGCCCCATTGAGCTTATAACAGGTGTAATGGAACATAGTTTTCTCATGCATTACAAACCAGGGCATTTATTTAACTGTTGATTTGAATAGGCAGAAGTCCCTACAGGCGTTCATATTGAAGGTTTTTTTGCAATTAGGGACAAGGCACAGGAAAGTGAAGAAGTTAAAATTATACTGAGTTATTGCTGCAGCATATGCAATCTTTGTTACTTCAAGGATGAAATTGTGCTTCCACCAGAGGAGGAAGAGGTTTGTTTCTCAGCATGTTTGAAGATAATTAATGACTCACAGTTAAGAAGGAAGGTTGTCTTAAGCAGCTGGTCTCTTGGATGCAGGGTGTGCATTAGTCCAGCCTGCTAAGAGCAGGCAGCTGAGCAGAGGGACCGCAGAACACTCCTGATGGACCCCACATCATCAGGTACAGGACCTGGGCAGCTGGCTCTATGTGGCCCTGCTTGAGCGGGGGGGGTTGGACAAGGTAGCCTCCAGAGGTCCCTCAAACCCCAACCCATCTGTGACACAGTGGCTGCTGCAGCTTCTCAACCCACCGCTACTGATTCCCAGTGCCTGGGAGGGCCGCAGTGGCCAGTGTGGCTCACAGAGACTGCAGAGCTACTTCTCTACCATTCAGAAATGCTACATCAATCAGCTGCTGCTTAGAAAATACACAACTGGTTCAGTTTAGTGTGTTGTACCCCCTGCAAAAGCCAGAGAGGATGATTTAAAGGACCTAGAGCATGTAACAATACATATTTACATGAAAGCGTTGCTAAACTGACTTATTTTTGGTGCCCTGGGTTACTGAGGTTAACAGTGCTACAGAATACCACAAGTGGTGACTTAATGCTTTTATTGTACTATAACTAGCTGAATGTGTCTATTGTAATACAAAACTGAAATATTTGTTCCTTGAGCTACACCTTGTACTTGTGTTCTATATGCAGCAGTTTGTTTTCAGCACTTTTATACTCGTTTTATCAACCAGGGTGAAATTTTCTTGTGGGATTTAAAGCAGTGGCCTTATTCATGGCTTTGTCTGTACACAGCCAATAGTTCTAAAAGCAATGTTTTTTTTTCCCTGATGGAATACTCTTTTGCCATTGAAATAAATGGGACTATCAGTTGACACTTTTGTCCTTTCTCTTGTGTTTTGGCTATTTCTATTATAAAGGTGATGTGTCTGCTTTACTGAGTATCTCATTTTAAACTTATTTGTACAGCTCAACAGTTAACAGTTCTGAAGCCTAAGGCAGTATAGATGCTTTTACTTCACTGCACTATTGCAGGTCACTCTATATTATAGAGTTCTTGGAAGGTGGCTGGTAGAATAATTTTGGTTTTGTTATTGATCATATCACATTACTGTTTGGGTTTTTTTTATTTCCCTAACCAAATATCAATAAACTCAATTTGAATTTCTATTTTGAGTTGATCAGTAGGATAACTGATCTACAGCTAAACTTTGTGAGCTACCAACGTGGCCCACTGCTGCATCATTTTGCTCCGAGGCTATTAAGTAACATAATCCCTTGTCTCACACTCATCAGGCTTCTGTATTAACTACAAAGCCAGAAGAAGAATAAAAGGAAAGAAACTGTTGGTGAGATAAAGGATAGCAGGAGTGAAGAGTAGGCAAGAGAATGCTAGAGCTGTTGAGGTCACTTGGCCAATCCACTTACGAATCCCAGCATTAACAAAAAGGAACCAGTGAAAGGACACAGCTCTAGAAGTGTAGAGGTTTTAAAAATAAATAAATAATAATTTAAAAAAAAATAACCACAACAAAGCTAGATCAGATAAAAGTCATTCTGATTTCCTGTAAACTTTGCACAATGGAAGTGACCAGAACAGGTTTTCCTGGACAGCCTTCCCCATGATTGAAGGCTTATTTCAACAGCAGTCACACAGATAACCAACAAAACACATCACTGTCATCATCATCTTGGTATTTCCATTTATTATGCTGTAAAAAGCAACACTATCTGGATTTTATTTCTTAAAATAAATAACTTTCATTTTCAGAACCAGTACAGCTCAAGTTTAGATTCATTCATGGGAAACTGCTAGAAATACATTCATCACTGTCTGTTCCCCACATTACAGAATCTAAAAGTCAAGATCAGCCCAGTCAGTTACAATGACCAGAAGTACACTGCCAGTAAGAATAGTCACCAATAGTCCAGCTCTGAAGCAAAAAAAAAAATCTGGTACAATACATTTTGTTCACAAAGATGGGCTAATTAATGCTAAGACTATCACAACATTTCTGAGTACAAAGCATTAAGTTAGCGTAACGATTTTAGGTTGTGATACAGAAGAAACATATCCGACATAAAAACAAAGGAGTGGGGGAATCCTCTTTGGAGCTTAAGGAAGTCAGCATTTGAGAAGATAACCAAAAGCTATTTACGGTAAAATCTACATGTCAGTGTCATGAATCATGAACAGCCAAACCAATGTACTGCATATATTTATATTTATAAATAACGCCATGTCTAAATAGCTGCATCGCTGAGTAGGACATTACAAAATAATGCATCTTCTCACAATGAGAAAATACTAAAACTAACCAGCAAAAATGCAGCGAAGCGAAGACCGGCTAAAAGCACTCAGTATGACTCAGGAGAGCGTTAAGTTTAGGGACAGCCATAATCTTCAATGCTAACTCAGTTAAAATGCCTTCTTTTGGTTTTTTGTATATATGCGTATTATAGAGTATACTTATATTTTAAAAATGCCAGTATGAACAATGCAAATTTCAATTTAAATAAAGCTAAATCAAGTATTTATCTGAGAAGCCAAAGGATATGTTTTAATAGGAAAAAACCAAACATGGAAGAAGTCAGATTAGCACTGCGGTACAGAACACTAGAGTCCATCTGGGAACATTCCTCTAAAGTTGACAGATCTGTTGCCAGAGAAAACATGTTGGAATTGAGTTCAGGGTGCAGCAGACACAAGGCCTTGTGCTACTCCGTGACTGATGTGGCTCAACAAAGAGCCAGAGGCCATTTCCTGTCGTTCTTGATTAGAACTAAGGTGGCTGTGACACAGGACGTGAAAAGAACGGGTTAAAAGCCTTCAGAAAAACAGCTGATCCTTACAAAAAAAAAAAAGAAGAGGGGAAAAAAAAAGCAGCTTAACAGTAGGATTATTGAGAAAAAGTGTTTGATAACCATGCCAGCCAGCTTCCAAATGTGATTTCAGGGCTTTAGACTCTCAGACTCTTCCAAGATGTCATCATCATGAAGACAGTCACTGCTTGTGATGAGTATCAAGCACTTTTCCATGTGATTTGTCCTCCCTCCAGGGAGGCAGTATGGCATATTGACAAGAGACTGTACAGGAACTCAAAAGGATTTCTTCTTAACTGAACCTGCTGGGTCACTGGAGAAGCTGCTTCTCCCTGTGCCTTAGCAGATTCGTTTGCAAAAGGAGGATAATGCGGTTCAGATCATCTTAATAAAGTGCTTGGGCCATTCTAGAAAGAATCTGGGCATTATTTCAGGATGATTTTGGTGCCTAAACAGAAAATTTGAACTTTAAGGTCTACTAACATCTCATACACTATGTGCTAGGATAAAAATAACCATATACACAATCCTTGCCTAAATTTCTTGTGCTAAAATTCTTGCCTGTGTCCAACAACTGTGGTGTTTTGTGAATATCGAACTCTTTAAGTGACTGCTCACTTTTTGAGGTTTTATGTCACAATATTGGCAGAAGCAATTGCACACGGGACAGGGAACTGTCATAACCTTGTACTTCTGCAAACAACAAATATCTGCATCTATGCTTTCTATGACGGGCACGTGCTGAGCTGGCTTTAGTGGCGAGACAATAAATGCCACCATTCACCACTAAAGGCATCACCTACTTGTGCTCCTGTTGCCGGACTGTTCTACACCAGCAGAATACCACTGGTGCAGTGTCCTGCTCCCTGGTTGATGGTAGTGCAAGAAGAGAACATACCCAAAAGTTTGGCTTATCTCCTGCTCTGCTCATGCTTTGATTGGCTCTATGCTCCTTAAAGCTGTTTCACTCCATCCGTCTTCCTTAATACAAGCCTAAATTAAGTCAGATTTACATGTAATATTTGGTTTAGTACTTTGCCGTTCACATACTCGCCTTCCCCTCGCTGGTTCCTGGTGCGACTGCTAAGAACACCGCACACAAACCCAAAAAGGGGTTTTGCAGCTCATCAAGGCTTGCTGGAGTGCAATATACCTGCAAGGAACAGGAGTGCATAGAGTGGAAGCACCCGCTTTCCCCAGTGATGGGGAAGGACTTTAGCAGCTGAACATGGAGAGAGAGGAGGGAGGCGAAGGGAACTGAAAGAAACTTCCAGAACAACAAAACAACCCCAACCCACTAAACACTGTGTGATGTTACAAGTCATGTTCCCCTACGCCATTTGGTCAAACAAACCTTAAAACAGATTCCCTGACAAGACTATATCTAAGAAAAGCCTAGACTGTTGACAACTGTCACCTATATACTCTGTTCATGTTTATATTATGTAAATGAAGATTGTGTGGAAATTATATTTTTAAATTTTTTTTTTTTTTCCCAAAGATAAGTGCAGATCCTTACTTAACACACCCAGCCTAAAACTACATCAGCATCCTCAGCTTTTGAAAAACCTCACCGACGCTCATACCTGACAGTACTCTGGCTCATCTTGGCCACACTGGAAAGGAAGGGCTACAGAAACAAAAATTCAGCAGAAAAATTCCTGACCACAGACTAGAGTTCACACAGAACACAAAAATAAATTAAGTAGTGCACAGTAAAGCCAACAACAGCTAAATATTTTTATACATCAATTATATGCAGCATGAGGTAATATTGCTCACATTATGGAGGGAGATTCTTCGTTGGTTTTGTTTCTTTTGAGAGAGATTGGATTTGTCCTGTGCGTATAGAAACTCCTGTAACATAACACTGAAGTAACAGAGACTTCTGTAAAATATATACCACTATCAGATAGAAACACACACGCTCTTCATTACTTATGTATGCCACAATTAAATAGGTAAGTGATTTGATTCTTAGGATCTAGCTGAAGGTTATTATAGTAAGCCATCTAGATTTTTATGAACCGTTCGGTTCTCCTTCCCGTTGTTGGAATCCTCTGATGGCGTGTATTGGACCTGATATTCTTGAAGAATTTTAAAGACATCGTGGTGTCCAAAATGTAAAGCTTCATCCATAGGAGTGTTATTCCACCTACAGGAAGGAGCACAGTATTTCTAAGATCAGCATGCAAGTACAGAGCCAAAAGCACCAGAAGCCCAATTCTCTACATTCTGTGATAATAATTAAGCACACAGACCACACTAAGTTCAGTAACCGTGAAAATACTTCATAAGCTCAGCATAACCTTTTAAATATTGGTATTAATGGTTTAACTTTATTTTTTTTTTTAATTCATTATTATTCCTATTTGCTCTGCAGAACCTACAGAGAACCAGCAGGATCCCGTTCCATCTGCTTCAGTGCAGTGGCTCAATGCATCCCACTCTTCCTGGATAGACACTTCCTCCTCACAGGGCAAGGGCTGGAGAGATGCTATTAGAGCACCTCTCCTCCAAACTGGCAATAAAACCACTCACCTGTCTTTGGGGAAGGGATTCACTTTGCATGCTTCCAGTAGAAATTTAACAACGTCCACGTGTCCTATAAGAAAAGCAGGACTGTGAGTGTATGTATTTATATATCTATGTATATACATATAAACACACAAAATTTAACAAAAGCAGGTATGCACAGATAGGGTTAAGATACTCTACAGAAAACTCACCACGTTCCATTAACAGATTACCAAATCCCATACAAGGAGACATTACCTTCTGCAGCTGCCACGTGCAAGGCCGTTCGTGAGTCATAGTCTCTTTGTTCCATATCCATTCCTGACAGAGCAAATCTAAGGAAAAATAAACCAAACCAAACCCAAAATGATTACAGAGAAGTCTTACGTAATTAAAACAAGTTACAAAACTAGCATGGAACAATAGCCCTGTGTTAAGATGATGAAACATCTACTGCAAGAGGATATAAATGGTATCAAGAACACATCATATCTTCAGTTATAATGAAAGGGGCCCTTTCTGCTTTGGCTTTAAAAATAAGGTAAGGGCTTACTTTTCTTTCTGGTCTTTAGTTGTAAAGAAAAATAAAACATCTTTGTGGGAAACATAACAGTCAACCTATCTGATTTAAAATCTAATGTGGACAAGCTAAGTCATAAGGCAAAGTAAATTTATGCCAGCTGAGGAAACCCAGGGGGACTCCCAAGTCTGAAATCCTGAGCCACGTTACAGCATTGGAGTGATCTTCCATCACACTACACTGTTCCAGGACAGCAGAGTTAACCTATACACACTTTTCCAGTCACTAACTATATTTAAGTATATTCTAGCCAAATTAATACATTTATTTAGTCTCTTACTATTATTACGTTAAACATTACCAGATTCTACTCTGGATTCAGAAAGCAAAGCTAGATTTCCTAACCTCTCCAACAACAACGTGCATTTTCCAGCCTGATTTTTGTTATAAAGCAGAGGACAGTACAGCGAGGACTTTCCTGCCATCATTATAAAATGACTTGTTAAGGAAATTATTTCACTGCACTCCAAAGAAACAGAAAACAATGGGATTACAGGACAGTGTGAGGGTACCCTTCTGATGGTTAGGTTTGGGGGGGTTGTTTTGTCAAAAGACACACATTTCTCTCTCTACCTGTGCATAGTAATTATTTTTCAAACCTTTTCTTTCCAAAAGCATTCAGCCAAAGGAGGACTGGATTCAGGAAGACATGACTATTAAAATGCAATAATTAAGCCTATGTTAATAGAACATGCTGAACACCTCCAGTGGATGTCCCCAGCATGGACAGACACAGTGTATGATCATAAGGGAACAACAGCAGGTACCAAACAAGCAGCTTTCTTATTCCCAGCCCCGCACTGATTTTTACCTCCGGAGTGCAGACACGTCCCCTGTATAGGCTGCGAACAGCAGATTTATCACAGACTTCACCTACAAAGAGAGATGAAGTGCAGTTTATTTAGCTTTCCGCAAAAAAAAAACAAATGGAAAACCCAGAATAGCTCAGCATGGTCAGACAGTCCAGTGTTTATGAACCTGTTTATGAAACTGTTAATTTTATCCTCTTCCTTGGCCACATTTTGCAGTATAATGTGAAACACTGGAAGAATTCACTCCAGTTCGCTTTGCTACCACCACTTGTATGTCTGTCTTTCTAGGCTGAAGTCACAAGGACAGTAAAAGAATCACAAGAACATGCATTTCTACTCTACTGCAGTAAAATACATGAGCCTTGCTGTAGGGACAAATGGTATCTCTCTCTCGGATTGCCTAGGGATACCGAGGACTGAATCACAAAGCCAGCATAGCTTTGCACAACTCAGAAACCATAAACACCTCGTAAGACAGACTCATTCTGCAAAAGTAAGGTTTGAGGGGCTTTTTTGCTTTTTTTGTTGTTGTTTAGGGGTTTTGGTTGGTTGGTTTTCTTTTTTTACAGAGGAGATTCCTAATGCTAAGAGAAATCTGTTAGCAGAAGAGATGGTACCACTTTTCCTCTGTATTACAGATTTTCCTTGCATACATCCAGTATAGGCTTTCTTCAAAAAAATGATTTTAAGCAACTTATCACAAACTGCTACAAGAAAAGCAAGGTTTAAAGGCAAACAGAAGTAGGATCTTCTTAGATCAAATACCATACATAAAGTCTCAGCAAGAAGTGCTTTTCTCAGCTGTATTAATTGCTCTAATAAACAATACTGTTAGGGTACAAACCTCATCCCATGCATATTTTTTAACAGGTCCTGGCTATAATAACTCTACAAGTTTTAACAACCAACAAGTTATGGTGGTTTTAAGCATCCCATATCAACTTTTTTCATAAACTGATATGGCCACTTCTAGGCATTGTTTCACAGCATTTTCCAGTAAACTTTCTAAATGCTGTGTTGCTTTTTAAGTTGAGTCTATAGAGTTCTGTTGCTGCTATCAGCCAAGTAACAGAGATAAAGGAGAAAACTGATGTTGCATTGACCTTCCACAACAAGGAAGAGGAAGAAAAAGATTTAAAAAAAACATAAATCGCCACCCACAAGCAAGTCTCCCACAGATGAGCCAACATCTGTGCCTCTTAGAAACTGAAGTAGTGGAACTGCTTGTTATTTTTTACACCTCAAATATGCACTGACGCAAAGAGACTGAAGCAAAAGGAGACAGTCACCTCCTAAAAAAAGGAATGTACAGCTTTTATAGCCACTGGGCTGCAGACTGCATTTAATCACTGGCATGAAAGGGGAATTTAATTTGATGATCTCTGAATTTCATCAGGATGATTCACTTTCCCTTGCTGAGAGGGAAGGTGAGCATGGCTGTGCTGCTGATGCCCTGAAGGCAGATCAGGCTGGCTACATTTGCACACTGCAGGTCTTGCAGGTGCTGAATGCTCCCCCTTTTCCAGGATCCTGGATGAGCAAAGGCCAGCCTGTCTTTAATAAAAACCATTTCAGAGGCAAGTGATCATTTTGGCTGGGCTTCTTTATTTTTCTGGGAAATGCAAATGTGTATTAAAATAATCAAATAAAACAACACACATCCCTTCCTTACAAAAACTAACTTTCCAAGTGCAGCTCGGGCCAAGCATCCCCCTGGACCCAGCTGAACATTTTGCAAAACAGCCATTTTCATTCTCTATATTAATGTGACAAAATGTAATTTCGGAGATTCCTGAGGTTTTCTAACACAATAATCTTAGGCCATATGTCTCAGCAATCTGGGAAAGGTTAAAGCCACTCTTTTCTTAACATAAATAATGTAAAATCCAAGGTCCCATTATTATAAAACTGACATTATATATATATATTATTATTATATATATAACATTATTATAAAAGTCCAGACCAAAAAAAAAAAAAAAAAAAATCAAATCTCTGCTTGTTCAGTTCAGAAGAAAAACTTGAGAGGAAATGTGACTGCTCTTTGTACAACAGTAAAGGTAATAGTGGGATACAAAAAGCACGGGACAAATTTAGCAGGACAATTACTAGCAGAATAATCATCCAAAACTGGTCAGGAATGAACTTGAGCTGGAAAAAATCAGAAAGAGTGTAGCCCCCACAGCTGAAACAACCCTCTCCCAGGGCTACCTGCCCCACTTCCAGTGAGACTTTAATGATTTTATGGAACAATCAGGTTGGACTTGCTAGCAACAAAACACACCTCGACTCTAACTGCACCCTACTCTATCAGCAGCATAGTCCAGGCCAAAAAAAATAACAGATTTTATAAGGCATGAAATGAAATTGCTCAAAAGGCAGCCACAAATAACAATGATGGACAGAAAAAGTGAAGTCAAGAATAAAATTTTAAAATCTGCAAATACAAAATACATTTTGAATCCAAAGTAAGAATATACAGTTCCCATGATCATCTTCTGAAACATCCTTAGATTTCAAGAGACTATTAATCTAATTATCACATATATTAAACCATAATGTAAGAGGTTTACACTGAGAAAAAGTTATGTGAAAATAACTTGCTGCCAGAAGTTTTGTACCTACACGAAATCTCACTTAGGCTGCCATAAAATCAAGCACCATCAAGATTTCAAAAATGTAAGTAAAAAATCTCTGCCCCCAAACTCAGAGCTGACTAGTCTGAAACAACAGGTCCAGGGCAAGAATCAAGAGCCAAATAAACTCTAAAGTGGGAGCAGCAAACATACAATTGTGGGGTTTTTAACTGTAGGGGAAGAAAAAAATAGTGAAGACAACAGAACATAGAATGGTTTGGGTTGGAAGGGACCTCAAAGATCATCTATTTCCAATCCCCCTGCCATGGGCAGGGACACCTCCCACCAGACCAGGTTGCTCCAAGCCCCATCCAACCTGGCCTGGAACACTGCCAGGGAGGGGGGAGCCACAACTTCCCTGGGCAACCTGGGCCAGTGTCTCACCACCCTCACAGGAAATAAATTCTTCCTAATATCTAATCTATATCTCCCCTCTTCCAGTTTAAAGCCATTACCCCGCATCCTATCACTACAATGCCCTTGTAAAAAGTCCCTCCCCAGCTTTCTTGTAGCCCCTTCAGGTACTGAAAGGTGCTATAAGGTCTCCCCGGAGCCTTCTCTTCTCCAGGCTGAACAACTCCAACTCTCTCAACCTGCCTTCATAGGATTGGAGCTCCAACCCTCTGATCATCTTCGTGGCCTCCTCTGGACCCAATCCAGCAGCTCGATGTCCTTCTTACGTTGGGGGCCCCAGAACTGGATGCAGTACTCCAGGTGGGGTCTCATGAGAGCAGAGTAGAGGGAGAGAATCACTTCCCTGGACCTGCTGGCCACGCTGCTTTTGATGCAGCCCAAGATACGGTTGGCCTTCTGGGCTGCAAGATGAGCTGTATCCATTCGAAGTAAGTAGGGCACAAGGGATATGGCAGCTAACTGAAGTGTTCAGAGACTCTGTCAATGAGTTTCTCACCAAGCGGTTCATTATCTTCTATATGCCACATCCAGTACTGGTGTTTCTGTTAACTGCACTGATGAATGCATTTTTTTCCCTTATCTACAGGAACAGAAAGTTTACCTTCAACTCAACAGCCACGAATTATGTTTTCCTACTGCACAGAGTTCCTTAACTGTGAGAACGTAATAACAAGAGAAGGGAAGGAGTCCCTTTGCTGTATATGAGTTGGATCAAACCTTACCATATAGCCATATAGCAGTATCAAACCCAGATCAAATGGGAGATAAAACCTGCATGCACTGCACTGGAGCGACTTATCAGCTCTCTTGTCACGATGCCAGAAACACAGAGCACGACTCACTTTGGCTACGATGAAACCATCTTCATACACAAACGGTTCTCCGAGTGCTGGATATAACCTTTGTTATCCAGGTGGTGAAACCAGCAAGGAAAGGTTCCTCAGGAAGATCTGTCACCCAACATTAAAGATCAGAAGTCCCAGATGACACACCTTGTATTTTCACTTTCACGTTAGCAGGTCTGAGAGGTCTCGGACTCAGCTGGATGAAGCTATGACCGACTCAATCAAGTGCTGGCTACAGCCCTGTTTCACACCGGAGGTGGCCAAATGACCAGAACCTCCGGAGATCCCTTCCAGCTAACTGTGGGTAAGAACGTAAGCAGCATAAGAAAGAAGAATCAAGACTGTTGCTGCTGAAGAACTACACCGAGGACACATTAAAGGAAGGAAACACTCGGAGTTCGGAGCAGCAGGAAGCCACACCGCTGTGGCAGATGTTTCAGATAAACACAGGGGGCCAAAAGGAGGAAAAAGGAAAAAACCCCAACCCCAAACCCCAAAAGCACAAACAAGTGAGACTGTAACAGCATTGAATGTTACAAAGGGAAACTGAGCATTAAAGTGACTCCTAGTCCAAAGCTTTCAAAAGCAGTTAATTTAAGTATCTCCTAAGCCTGATGGTGCTAAAAGCTTGGAAGAAGTCTCTTTCAAGCAGGAGGATTCAGATGTGAAACCAGCTGCACACAGCAAAACACATGGGCTGGCTCAGCATTTCAGCAGGGATGCTGCTGTCCCCCACTGCTCCACAATGCGCTGCCAAAGGACTTTGGCAAGACAGGATGGCATCCGCTTTGGTTTTCAATTTCTCAGTGTGCCAACCTGAAAACCCTAATGAAAAAGGAAGGTGAACTCCAGTATCAATATGCTAAAGCTACTTACCGCACGTGAAATTTTAACACATCTCAGTGCCCTGAAAGGCTTGACTGGGGCGTGGGAACAGCCGTGGTGGGGCATTCCTAACTAAAGAGTCTTCCCAGCCCACACGAGAAGAGTTATGTAAATAGTCCTAGTCTCGTGATGGTTAACAGCAAATCCCCAGGCAGGACTGAGATGAGAATCACTTCTCTCTTAACACAGACCATTTAGAGGATTTATTTAACACAGAAGAAGAACATGTGTATCACTGCCCCGCTGTAATGCTTATCTACAGAAGATCCCTCCAAACACTTGACAGAGAGCAAGCTGCTATTGACTGTTACTGGGGATAATGTTATCAGGGATCAGTTCCCCACTAAGATGGGAAACTGAGACCCAGAGCTGGAAATGAAGTGCAACAGTCTCGTGGCGAGCGCAGAGCATCCTGGCGCCTTCTGCCCACTGGCTCACACACTTCAGCATTATTATAGAACAACTAAACCTCAGGCAGAAAGCAAACCCAAACCCCGTGCTCTGTGCCTGCCTGCGTCTCCCTGTCCCTCTGGGGCTGTCTGTCCTGCTCTGCTATCACGGCAGTGACTCGAGCACAGCTGGGCAAACCACTGTTCTGTACGCCGCCTGGGTTGGGAGAGAAAAGCCAAACAGCTGTCCACGCAAAGAAAACAAATCCTTCAAAATATTAATTTAGCTCAGAGGTGGATTAATTCCATGAGAAGCTCTTAACTAAAAAGGTCACTCAATCTGGATTTTAATTTCCTACTGTGCCCTGCTTCCTGAGAGCACATCCCCCTCCCCTCAATTTCTTCGAAAACAGTACAGAACTTACAGTCTAAAAAAATAATGCTTCCAACTTTACTGTTTCTGCAGGTGGCTGAGGAATACAGTCAAGCCCAATAGTTTTAAATTGTGCTACTCTAGGCAATACAAACCAGGATAAATGAACAAAACCCCCTCATCTTTCAAATGCTCTTTATGTGATATTTAGGGACAATGGCACAAGTTAGCCTTCAAAGGAGTTGTTCAAAATACTGGGGGGGAAAAGGTTGTTCAAATGCATATTGTTTCTCAAGAACTTTGCCATATCTGAACTTCACTGTGCACCAGACCCAGTGTGCTGATAAGAGACTTTCAAATACAACAAGGGGGGGAAAAAGGAGATAGAAGAGCTAATTAAAAACCAGCCACCACTTTCTTCTCTCACCTCTCATTTTATGTGCTTAAAATGGGAGGCAATGTTTCCTTTTGGGAACCCTGCCCACTTGGCCAACTGGCTTGAAGAATAGTGTTAAATGCTCCTCTGCACAGCACAGAGGCATGGAGATACATTGAGATAGAAACTTAAGCTCCTGCAGCTCAGGACTTCCCTAACAACAAGCACCTGTCCTACTGACCCCAGGCAGCTCCTGGTGCACTGGGATCTCAGAGCAGGTCCCAGACAGGCAAGACTTGGTGCATGGTAGCCCAGCCCGCCTCCTGACAAATGTTCCCAGCTCTAGGAGAGCTGCACTGACATGGGAATAAAGTTCTGCAGCTCTTCACCAGTGCAGAATGCACCATTGAAATGAGAGCAACTTGTCTGGAAGCGTCTCTGAGGCACAGCTCTCCACACCACTAAAGCCAATCAATGCTGCGGCACAGCTAATCTGCATTTACGATACCCTGGCCATCATCCTTTGGCACCTGCGCCAGCCACCAAGGGTGATGCAGCACCATTTCCCTACTTACACGAAAACTCTGGCAGATGTTATTTCAGAACTGTGGATCCTGGCAACACATTGTTACGGCCAAGGAGAAAGAGGAGAGCACAAAATGCTCGGTAATTTCTCCGACGCAGTCTGGGCTCTCTCCTCACCCTGCTGCAAGCCACCTGTTTGCCACAGCGACATCCTGGACACACGAGCCAAGCTTGCCCAGAGGTCCGGCACACACCTCCAGCCCGTGCCCCAAGGCTTGCAGACGTGCTGAGCTTCCGCACAGTTGTTAACCACACACGGCGTCGCTAATCCGGCTCAGTGCTGGATTAACTCTGAAATGCAAAAAATAGATTTTTAAGCTGCCTAAGGTGAGCATTTGTCTAGCGAGGGAGGATTAATGTTTCATGCTGGGAAGAGACCAACTACTATAAAGTCTTCCTTTTGCAAATAACCAAGTCAGGCAGGAGCAAAGAGTTTAGACAAGTCAAGAGGGACTGCACAAAACAATACAACCTCCAAAATCAACAGAAATTTGACTTCACAGTAACACTCCTTTTCCTAAAGCTGACCCTGATGAGGGTCATCTGAGTGTGCAGCAAAAAAGCAACGGTTCCTCCTATTCTTCAGAAAAATTGGCTTTTAGAAGCTTATTTTAACAATGGAAGAAAATCCTGAAATCTAACATGTCAACATAAATTCTGAAAGAGCAGCAGTGACCTACAAAAACCAGAAAAAGTACATCTAGAGCACAAAGTAAACAATTCAGTCATCCAGGGTTTACAGATTGTACTTGTAATTCAACTATGCCTATAGATGACTTTCTGCATGAAAGGTTTCAAAATAAAATTGGGAAAAAAACAACCAACACAAAACCACAAACCTGCTCAAAATGAATTTTGAAGCTTCAACTTTGAAATTAAACCTAGAATGCAAGTAGTGCCTTGGACAAGAGGACAAAAATAAACCAGGGATGAAAATCAGAGAGGAACACAGGTGGTGTCTGTAGATTCAGACAGTAGACAGGACCACTTACTTTAAAAATTGACCATTTTTGTATTTACAAGTAATTTGCAATAAACTGGAACCTGCTCTCCAGGGCCCACTGACAAAGCTACTGTGGGGGAAAAAATATCAAATCACTGTTCAAGTCTAAAAGAGGCAGCCACAGTTTTCCTTAAAATGCCATTCTTCAGTATGAAGGCAAGCTGTGTTTTGTAGGGATAGAAATCTCAATCAAAACTCAGTATCTTTGCAACTGAGCTTTTGCTTTGTTTCCCCTGAAATAAAGTGAGAGTTACTATCTAAGGGTAAGTAAAATATTTACTTTTAGAAGTAAAAACTAAAACTGAACCATAAACAAACATCCAACTGAAACAATCATAGAATCACAGAACAGCCTTGGTTGGAAAAGACCTCTAAGATCATCAGGTCCAACCATTAACCCAGCACTGCCCAGTCACCACTACCCCATGTCCCTCAGTACCACATCTACACATCTCAAATCCCCCCAGGGCTGGGGACTGCCCCACTGCCCTGGGCAGCCTGTGCCAGTGCTTGACAGCCCTCTCAGTGAAGACATTTTTCCTTATATCCAATCTACAGGCTTGTCAAAAGCGCTGAAGTGTTTCCCTGCCCTCCCACCGAAGGTTCTTACAGTTTTGAAACTGCTGGTTTGCAGCCTGGCACAGACAGATCTGTAACACCCAGTGCACCTGCAGGAGTGTAACTGGTACGGAGATGTCCCCAGTGGTGGGGGAGCACACGTGTAACCCCCCTCGCACAGAGCTCTCCGAACTCAGCTAACTGCTGCCTCCATTTCGCAGCAGAGATGTGAACGCCTGTCCTGCCCCGCGTGCCCCTCTGCAGGGCGAGCAGCCTGCCGGGATACAGCCGCCCAGTGCAAGCACTGAGCTCTACTCACATGGTTCCACACTGGTTCAGGTGCTTCAGATGAAGAAGCAGTCCCAGAGCTCACCTGGTGAGGTTCTGCCCAAAGGGATGGACAGTCCATGCAGGCACTCTCAGCAGCCTCTAGATTAGGCCACAACATTACCTTGTTCTACAGAAAAATAACCGTTATGTAAGAAAACATAATTTCTCATATAACTTTCTGCATGCTTCAGAAGTCTTCTGGCTGGAGTAAGAGTGATCAACAGGCTAGACCTACCTCTGCAGCAACTTAACACTGCCTCTGACAGAGCCTCTTGCCTAACATTACATGAACACAAGGCTCACAAAGTTTATCAAGTTAGAATTCCTTGGGAAAGTCTTTGTCCCTGTTATCCTGCAAATAATTAGAGGGCACGTGACTAAATTAATGCGTACACTTACACACAAGTGACAGACAGAAATGTCTGAGAACACAAACAATGCTAGCTGTCCCTCAAAACTGTTGTTTCTTCTCTAGGACCTTTCCCCCCACCTCTTTACCCTCCTTGCTGCACTCCTGGTCCTTGTTTCCTCACATAATTTCAGGGAAGTGCAAAAACAACTCTAGAATCTGCAAATATTTACTCTTCTGTGTTTTGAAACTAACACAGGAAACAAGGCTTCTGTCAATTTTTTCCCCATGTTCTAATGCACCAGCTATGGTTCCTTTCCCTCTAGATGGTGCAAGCTCCCCCCTGCAGCCCGGGCTGAGGGCGATACCCACCCACCTCCATTAGATTTTACGAGCTGTGGGTGCTGCATTTATTTTTGGAGTCAAAGCTGCTACCACGGAGTTTATTTTTGGAGTCCTCCTGATGGAGTTACCTCGCAGTGCCACTTGCACAGCAGTTATTCACACAGCTTGTGCCACTGGTCAAAAACTAACAGACTCACAAAACACTTATTTATTCCCCAAGCAAGCGCCTTACAGTTTTTAGCAGTCATGTTCAAACACAATCCATGTATATACTGAAAGCTGCTTCTTCCATGAGTTGTGTCTAGACTGCAGGCACACAAGAGGCTGTGTCTTCACCTATACGTGCCCAAAGCAGCTTTAAACCAACCGCACTGATACAGCCACAAAAACCTCCGGCGAGCCAGTGCCCCAGTCAGTTATTTACCCAGTACCCTGCTCTGGTTCACAGAGGAGCTTCTCAGTCTCCCCTTGGCTACACCCCACGCAATACAGCACTAACCACTTCCAGTCAGCAGTCACTTAGCTGAGCTAACTGCATTTATGACTGCAACAAAGACCCCTTCCAGCACTCTGTAACCTACATACAGACTTCTGCTGCAGCTGATTACACAGGAACACCAGACTGCACTCCACACAGAGCCATGAGGAAGGGGGGAAAGTTATGAGACAGGTGTTACTGTTTGCTAACAAACAGCTCAATTCAGCAGGAAAAAATTACGCAATCTTGACATTTTTTTTTTAAACTGTATCACGCTGGTCAAAATCCCAATATGATTTTAAATGTCTTCTTGTTGCAATTCAGCTTTTTAAATTGTTTCAAATCCCAAACTGAACTTCTAGAATAAAGCTGCTCATTTCTTCTGACTTCATACATTTTTAAAACGGCAGGTAGATAGTGACAAAGCAATTCTATGGTCCTAAAAGTGTCCCTTTAGAAGTCTGAAATCGGAGTACAAGAGTTTTGACTAGGTTAACGGTTGGTCTTGATGTTCTTAAAGGTCTTTCCTAACCAAAACAATTTATGACTATGTTTAATTCAGACACAGGAGCACTAAGATACAAACAAGCCTGTACTGGTAGCTTAATCTTCAAACTCATCACCGAAGATGTGCATGTAGCTGAATGTAAGAAACATTTAATTAATCCAAATACAGATAATGAAGATTTCTCTTGACACCAGGGAAAATAAAAAAAATCATAAACCCCTTCCTTAAACCTGAGAACAACTGTCAATCTCCTTTACTGGATAATGTATAGGCTAAAGGTACAAAAGGAAAGGGCAGCCTTCCCCTGGAGGTGAAGGCTGAGCAGAGATGGATTCTCTCTCTCCCTACTCATCTAATAGTTTGGAATGGATTTCTACCATGCACATTTACATCAGATGCAAACCTTTTTAGAGATAGGTCAGAAAGTCTAAAATACTAGAGTACACCTACCTGAAATTGCAAATAATTAGGATATCAATTTTACAGCAAACTGATTTTCTTTGCCCATCTCTGCCCAAAGTCCTTTTTTGATCAGAACAGTTTAAAATAATCTAGATATTTAAAAGCATCTAAGAATTATACTTGCTACAAGCTAGTACAATACCATAACTGTTTGTTCATCTTTTCTGCTCTGCTACCATACTATTTTGCATAAAAATTTAAAAGCCTAACAAGGACACAGAAGGCCGTAATTGGGATGAGGTCACCTTTTCTTCTGATCACATCTATGAAAGACAGACTAAACCAGAATTCACCTATTTCAGTACCAACCCTCTTGCTCATAAGATATAGTCTCTCACACTGCTGTTCCTCAAAATACCACTTCTCTAACTGTGAAAAGACCAATTCACCTTAAATACTAAGAAACAGGAGGTACAAACTCTTCAAGGAGTCAAAAAAATATCCTTTAATTCATACAGAGAAAAAGCAAGAGTCATAGATAGGACTGAGCTCAGTTCTACATCTAATTCAGCCACTACATGCTCAGAGTTTATTTAATTCTTCTAATTTTTAAATGATAAATGAGATTTAGTATCTTGTAAATGAAATTTTAAATACTGTGTATTTCCAAGGGTTTGTGAATCCATAAGTAATAGTCTACTTCATACTGTGTTTGGTTTTGCTCAAGTGTCTGACAGACAGTAACAGCAGCACTGGCTGAACTGTCCTTGAAGATGGGAAGCTACAGAAGCCGAGACCTGATTTCATGACAACACTGTGAATTTGCAATGACTTCTTCTCAACAGTTCTGGTTACTGATTCATTCTAAAGTATTAGTAAACTGATTCCGTTTAACTTACAGGTAAGAGTACCTGGGCTGCCTCAAAAGCAGCATGGCCAGCAGGTCGAGGGAGGAGGTTCTGCCCCTCTACCCCTCTCTTGTGAGACCCTACCTGCAGTGCCACATTCAGCTCCAGGGCCCCCAACACAAGAAGGACATGGGCTTGTAGTGGGTCCAGAGGAGGGCCACAAAGACGATCAGAGGGCTGGAGCACATCTGCTATGGGGACAGGCTGAGGGAGTTGGGGTTGTTCAGCCTGGAGAAGTCTCTGGGGGGTACCTTATAGCACCTTCAGTACCTGAAGAGGGCCTACAAGAAAGCTGGAGAGGGACTTCTTACAAGAACATGTAGTGATAGGATGAGGGGTAATGGCTTTAAACTGGAAGAGGGGAGATTTAGATTAGATATTAGGAAGAAATTCTTTACTGTGAGGGTGGTGAGACACTGGAACAGGTTGTCCAGGGAACTTGTGGCTGCCCCCTCCCTGGAAGTGTTTAAAGCCTGGTTAGATGGGTCTTTGAGCAACCTGGTCTAGTGGGAGGTGTCTCTCCCCATGGCAGGGGGGTTGGAACTAGATGATCTTTGAGGTCCCTTCCAATCCAAACCATTCTATGATTAATTAAAATGAAGAGTTAAACAATTAAAGAAAATGTTTACTAGATTAAGTGAAACATCTACTTACCTTCAGTAACTGAGATTCTTTCAGAAAGACCATGCCCATCTATTCCACTCCTGAGATGTGTAAACACCACGGGGTGAGCAGAGGCTGGTTTGGCCAGCCGTGTTTCTCGACTCCCACACTCCCACCACCGTGGAGGCAGGAGAATCAATCCTTCATCAATACTGACTCTAGAATTTGACCTCAAGAGGTAGAGTGGGCCACATAAACCAAAGTTTAATTGACCTCCATACAAGCCTCTTCCCCAAAACCAGGCCATTCAAACTCATTTTTATCTAGAAAAGAGTACGTAATAGCATAATAATGCACGGGGTGCATGGATGGTGCAGTTTCTCCGTTCCTGTAGCATCATTAGGGGCAGGAGGTACTTAGCATTACGGTGGGGAAAGCTGCGGAGGAGCAGTGCATGATTGGTTGTCTCTCTCCCCTTTCTAGCAGAGAAAACCACCATTAAAGATTAACTGATTCAAGGGGTACGCAGAAGAAAGAACACATAAGCCAGAGCTCAAGATTCAGAGCCATCAACTCCATCAGGATTACAAGATTCCAGGAACAGAAACTCCTCTAGCTGGAAGACAATTCCTGCAGAAAGGCCTCAAGATTCCCTTACAGACAACTACAGTATGTAATATTAAAAGCAGGAACTAGGATGGACATAGCCAATATTGCTGTCATAGATATCTCTCAACAACTCACAGATGGCCCTGAATTTTTCAACACAGAAGGCCTTTAGTAACTAATGCTAAAGCTTCACCAGGGCTTAGATGATGATGTAGTGACTAGAGAGCTTCTCTCCCTGTACACAGGCATACTTGGACAAATCGATGAGCCTGGCAGAAGAGTAGCTACTCAGTTAGAGATGTCTAACCCTTCGCTCTATACCCATGACCTTTGTTTTGGGGATGATTTTGTTGATTTGAAAAGGTAAGAATACTGGGAAGAGAGAAACTTGAGTACCAAAACTGCCTTGACTAGATTACAATGAGCATGGCCATGCTTAGTTCCACCTGCTGTTTCTGACTTCTTCTGGTATCAATGAACTAATACACTTTTTACTTTTGGCGACGACAGAATCAAGCGTATGACTGACAAAAATCCCAAAATATGAAGTAAAAATTTCATCATCTTTCACTAGACTCAAGACCTAAAGTTGGCTGATTCTGCATACTTGTTTGGTTTTTTTTTAAAAAAAAACCCTTTCATGGACATTCATAAACTCATAAATCATGCCAGCAAGCAAAATTTTTTGAAGACTTAATAAGGAAAACCAAATTAGAATAACTATAGTTAATCAGGCAGTTCCAGAGAACTGTGATTTAACAAGAGGGAGTAACAGAAAAATCTGACCTGGCTCCTGTCCCGATGACAAAAGATGTTACTGCTGTGTTGTTTGCCATGAACAGTATGACAAAGGAATAGTAGATGGACAAATTATTTCAACAAAAATTTTACTAGATCAAGTGAAACATTTAAGGCATAAAGACAGACTTTCACCCTTCAAGTCAGAAGATGAAGATCAGGCAAATTTTCAGTTTTAGCTGGTATGGATTTGCCATCAGTATTTTGGATTGAAACACTTGAATCTTGCTGCCATGTCCAAAACATAAAAGCTATGTGGAAAAAAATCAATGACCCTCTCAAAGGCTTTAACTTACTCTGCTCTCAAAGTTTTTCAGCACTTCTTATCAGCAATAAAATGTTTTGTCCGTAAATTATGACTGGAAGTTCCAAAATAATGGTAAAATAATAATTCTTGCAGAAAGCTATTATAGGAATCTTAGGGTCATCATCTCATGATACAGACTTTGGTAGTTCCTGTCCAGTTCTTTCATAGGCTAATCCCCACAAACACTTCTGCAACAAAAAGCATACAGAACATATACAGAAATCTTAACAAGGGGGTGAACACTGACCAGTTGACCCTGGATGCAGGAAAAAAACCCAAGAGCCTTTGAGTAGTGGATATAGACATTACTAACACTGCAAGATTTGGGACCAAAGGACTGGGATCAACGCTAGCCACACAAATAAAGCAGAATGCTGATGGGTGCTTTAGTGACGTTAGCTGCATTAAGCAGGCAGGACAAAAGAACGTCTGTCTTTTCAAGGACCTATTGACTAGAACTGATACACACACCAACCAGTAATGCTCCCGCATTCCAGGCTACAAGTACTTTGCTATTTATTAATGACAATTTACTCTCAACTACAGGATTCAGAGCTGGAATTATTCCCAAAATAAAGGAGGATGTTCTCAAAAGATATTTACTGAAACTTTACAAGCAAGATACTATAACCTACAGGCTGAAAGCAGAATAAAGAAAATCTTACCAGAAATTTGCACTCTACTCTTGTTGGGAGGATTGTTTCTAAACTATTAGGAATAAGTTTCTAGAAATCTTCCTCTAATTTTTAGACTATTTATTCAGTACCTGTTTTTCTTGCCTCAGAAATACTTATTAGCTTAAACAGATCTTCTGCCTCCACAGTTTTATCTCCAGACCCTGGGAGCAGGCATAATTATTCCCCATCAGCCTTTAGTATATAGGGCAAAAAGTACTCAGCTGTTTTAGCCTGCTTCTCCATGGCCTCAATCACAGGTCTTAAGCTTTTTCTGCAACAGCATATGGGTGGTTTGCTGGGGTTTTTTTAAACATGTTTGATCAGAACGGTTTATCCTCAGACTGAGATTACATTTTAATTAGCTGTCTTGAAACAGTTAAAGGTCAGAGAAGTTTAAAAGTCAAGTCCGTTAAAAGAAGTGTGAAATGCACTTCAGATGCAAAAAGCCAAAGCTACACATATAACCAAAACCAGGTCTACCAGTCCAAAAAAAAAAAAGATTTTGAACGAGCAATTCCTGAACAAAACAATAAAGTTGCCTGCCTCAAGGAAAAAGCTGGACTAGTGAATGACATCAACAGGAAGCAAGCAACACTATCTCTTCCTATCACTCCACTTGTGTTCTCAGTTCATTGTTTTGATAAGTGCTCTGATCACAAGGGGTCATAATAGTAACATGCTGTCCCTCAGCAAATTACATATTTCCACGTTTGCATTTAGCCTATTACTCGTTAATAGAAAAATAAAGGGAATTTAGCATTTTCAAATCCTTATATCACCTTATTTTCAGTGATATAATGAAAATATTCAGGATCCAGTAGGAAAATACAGCAGGAGGTGAAAATGTTAATTATTGCTGACCAAAAGCCATTTTTAACTGCGCCGCTTCCAGGATTCCCTAATGGCCAGATTTCCACATGATGGTCAGCTCAACATGCACAGCGAAAAGACAGGAGTCACCATCACAAGCTGCAGAACAGGAAAATTTCCACTGGAGCTTAGGAAAAATTTCTTCCTGATGGAAGTAGTAAAGCACCAGGACGGGTTACCCAGTGAGGTTACAGAAATCCGTGTAACACTTGACTGGCAAAGCCCCTGAGTGACATGATCTAACTGTTGTTAGATCCTGCTTTCAGCAGAGGCTGGACTGGATGATCTCCAGAAATCCCTTCCAAGCTCTACAACCTTATGGTTTCATTCTTAGGTTGTTTATCACCACTAGAAACTGCTGCACTTCGTACAGATGGGTTACAATGATTGCACCCAGCTAAGTAAAATTGATCTGATTTAAGAAAAGATACAGTATGAAGATAAATTCCTGATTTCCAGTGTGTACAAGAATACTTCAAATTCTGCATACCAGCTGTTTGCCAACTCAAGTGGAAGGCCTGCTTAACAAAAGCACTGAGCTATTGAAGAGCCTTCCAAAGAAAACAACAGATATTTGTTCATTGTGTTATCAAAATAATTACTTCAAATTTCCAGAATATTCAACAACCTAAAAGTAAGAATCAAATTCAAGCCATTTCACTGAAAAATCATGATGCCAAACAGATTAATAGAAGTTTGTTAACAATTAGAAGATTAATAACAATTCTCAAAACAATACTGCTACTTAACCACGGAAGATCTGCTGTAACAGATCAGATAAAGGCGTCAGAGGAAATCTGGAAAGAAGATATGCAGAAGACAGTGTTTCCTGGTATCAGGAAAGTATGGGGACGACACTACGGAACGCACCAGCTACATGCCAGCTAGGTCAAATTCAGAGCAGAGCAGCAGTTCAAAGAGGAAGTGTTACCTGACAACAGATACACTCCCTCGCATGCCCGCTGCATAAATGGGATACATATAAATACAGCTGGCTGAAATGTTTTGGAGGGTAGAAAACCATTCTAAAATCCTTTCCTCTTCTCCTTCCCTCAACCCTGTTTCCTCATCAGCCTTAGTGCCGAGGTGCCAGGGTCTATTACTCTCCCAATGTGTAAACATGCTTGTCTTCCCTTTTAAAAATCTGCACCATCCAGTTAACTCTAGCCCCCTACTACAGATCGTGCATCCATGTCAGCTTCACTACCTAAGTCAAATTATTTAAACTACTTAAACTGATGCAAAAAGCCCCCAGTTTGCCACCACCACACTCCTGCCAGCCTAAACTCTGTTGTAGGGCTTTACTTAGTTAAACTGCAGCTCCAGCTGTGACCATTAGAAAAGGCCTGCTATGCACAGGAGAAATGTATGTGCATTTTCAGAATTAACTGAACTATGTGCAGAGCTGTGCCACCTAAGTCTTGCAAAAAACTTTTAAATGCTAAGTGTTCAAGCGATGTTCAAAAGCCTGCATAAAGCAGTGTGAGAAGCCAATAATAAAATTAACTTCTACCTGGCTGAAATGCAAAAGGAAACAGGACATTCCTATTTACACACAATATTCTCTAGGAGGAGGGAATGGCAAACCAGAAACTACACTTCATTCAAAATAGGTAGTTTAATAATTTAGACTGCAACAAACTACTCAACATATCAGGACATAAACTCCTGATAGAAAATGGGGCTCTGCGTAACCTCTCCTTTAAAAGCATGTCATTATGCACACTAATTAGTCGTGCGTTTTTTCAACAGGACAAGTGTGGAACAGACAAGACACTAGCATGATGAAAATATAATGAAGTTTTAGTTTAGATTTAAAGCCTCTTACCATCCCTGCAACCACTATAGACATTTGTGACATTCAAATTCCTCAGACACTCTGCACTAAAAACAAATTAGTAGGTGTATTTAGTCATGCCAGAAAGAACTCCACTGAAAAGAATGCATTCTTCTTTCAGTGGAATAATTGCTTATGAACTCCCACCAGAAAACTACAGAAATACTTACACAAAATTAAAAAATGAAATACTAAAAGACTACAAGCAATGTTTAGGATACTAAAACATTATATATAAATTATGAAGCTCATAATTAACTACTTAGCTCACAGCTAACTACTGTGCATCAATGACATGTATGTATCAAGACAAAGAGAAATAAGAACAATATAAACCCAACATACTCTATCCCCCCTCCAGCCCACCCTCTTCTGACTCCATTGCCTTTTTATCCATCTCCCCCCCCACTGGTCTTTTGACACAAATGCACAATGAAAACCAAAGTACAAGACCCAAAATAATTCTACAGTAAATCACCTGTGGTTCTCCCTTTATATCTACTCCTCTTCTACCTTTCCTCATCTCTGTGACTTTTAGAGAATAAACTCTTTTGATATGTGATATTTTACGTACAATGAACATACAGCTAATCTTAAAAACATAGTACAAATAACTGCAGTTTATAAATCATGCTACAGAAAAGCTAAATTAATAATTATGGCCATCCTCACCATGGGCATGTCTCTAGTTATAAAATGTTGCCTCGGAATCATCACAGAACAAACACATCTACTATTTAGTATCTCAAATTTTCACAGGGAAAAAAAAAGTCAGCCTGTGACAAGGGCAAGTGCTTTGCCAGGAACCCAGATTCAACTAACTGTTGTCCAGACCCCACTGCTGCTACTACAAGGATGTGTTTTTTAGACCACCTTCCTTGCTATGTGTGATTTATTACAAGCTATAGTTTCTACTTCATAATGCTCAGGATCAACAGTTACTACCTTGGCACTGATACCATTAACCACATATTTTCCATGTGACTGAATTAGTATCTTCAAACCCACACAAATACACAGTGACATTAATACTCCACTGCACCATGACATTTTTATTAGAAAAGTCACAGCAAGAAAGTTTAGCTACTTTGATTTTTGCTTTCAGCTTTCTAAGATAACAGTTCAAAGAAAAAAATAATTAGATTATTGTACAAAATGCTTACGCAATCTTAGGAAGGTTGTCAATGACTGGTTTAACTAAATCTGCCTGTTCCACCTATTTTCTAGAACTTCATCTTTTTCAGAATTCGGTGCTCACTATTTCACTTCAGTCTCAAAAATGTGTTTGAACAAATCTGTTCTCCATTGAGAGAAAAAAATACAATAAAAATCAGCTTAAAATAAATTTATTAAACAATACAAAAATAAGCATGCTGGAAATTGAGATACATAAATAACATACAATGCAAATGAAAAATGGAAAACGAGACAGGTAACTTAACAACTGAGCCAAAAAGTACAACACGAATGCTAAAATAAAGTTTTTAAAAGCATTTACATTTCTAATGAAATGTTAATGATGCTGACAAAGAAAAACAAACAAACAGCTAAAATGCTTGAATATCAAGAATTGCTATTACTGTAGCACAGGTGAACACTAAAACCGTTGCAGACTTCACACATTCAATGACTAGCCTCTATCTCCACATTCTTTCAGACCCGCTCACCAAACACAGTGCAGGCACAGGTAAGTCATCATGGCAGAGCCAACTGTGGTCCCAGCTGTCTGTGTACCCTGCCATGAACAAGAGCCATCTGCAGACATGGCAGGCCACAACAAGAAACTGAGCATAGGCAACTTACAAAATAATTGGTCCAAAGGAGTCTCCTCCTGACCCCTCCTAACTAGAGGCTGGCTTAAATTCCAAGACAGGCTTCAAAAGCATATATTACAGAACTGTAATATATATATCTAAAGCAAAGATTGTGTAAGCTGTACCCTAAATATTCTTATCATGCATATTAAAGGTCTAGTAGTATCCTAAATTTTATATTTCCCATGCTGGACTTGCCTCTACCACAAGTTTTGTATGTGACTGACTAACATAAATACGGTAAACGTTTATATTCAAGTTGAAACTCAGATGGAACAACTTTCCATCTTCAACCATGGTTTTAGAATTCGCTTCAAATAGTACTAAAAATCAGAAAATAACATGCGTAGAATTAGATCAAATAAGTCCTGCATCACACTTTTCCCTTTTTGAGTTAAATCAGTAATCTAACCAGCAACATGTCACCACTGTAAATACTTTTCATTAGCAGCACAGACACATTATGTTCCCTCTTGAAATTGAGAGGATTCCATGTAAAGACATGTAGCTTTGCAGGATCCAAATACTTATGTCTCTGTAACTACTAGTTCACTGTAAAATCTTCAAACAGGTGAAAGGTTTTTATAATTCAAGACTTTGCTTTTACTTATTTTACTCTATTTTCAAGATAAGCACTGACAAACCTAACCTTATCATCAGTGATAAGATTATAAAGCAGCTATTATTCAGCTGTTTATGACTGACATTTATTGCTGACGTGTGCAGCACGTATTACCTCTTCAGCCCAGTAGGACTTCAAATTCACCGAAAATTGATGCTCTGTATTGGTTTTGCTTACACATTTTTATCCTAGGCTTCAAAGACAGGAAGCCCATCCTTCTACAACGCACTGCTAGATGAAGATTATTCAGGGCTTAGTCAGAGCTTATTTCAAATGTTTATGCAAAACTAACAATACCTAAACAGAAAATTTAAAACAGCTCACTTTCTCAGAGAACATCAGCTTTGCTTTATGCACCTTCCTTAATTCACAAACATCCAGATGGGACAAAAAGGGGCAGAAAAAACCTAACTCTCCCCTTATGCAAAACTCACGTATGAATGCATTTTGGAGTTTTAGATAAATTAAAAGGAGAGGGACTGTAGGAAGGGGTAAGGAGAAGGGTGAAGGTGTTACTAAGGACTTGTCTCTTAAAATACTTAACCAGCTAACACCATTTATCATAACTTGAACAATTTTTCAACATTTTGATAAACAGGATTCTACACGGTATGTACAGGTGGTGGGATATATCAATTTATCTGCAAGCTTTTAAAGGGGAAAACTTTATAAAGATAGAAAATAACTTTCTAAGATTTTTAGCATCACTAAGAATCTAATAGCTACAAGCATAAAGAACTTAGCAAGTCTGTGCCCTCTGTCCAGCATTGCCAACTGAGCCTATTCAAAGCTTACATACACCATTTCAAGATACGCTCTACTCAAGATATTCAAAGTTATCAAATTATGCAGATGAACAGATGCAGTTGCCTGTAGAAGAATGCAAGTCTTGTTTCTTAGCAAGCTGACAGAGGTGCAAACTCACTATCATTTTTAAGAGAAGCAATTAATAACTTCTTAAAAATTTGCTCATGTGTAAGTAAATGAAACCTCTGATCTTCAAAAATGTTAACATGCACCCACATCAGCGGTTGAAAGTTAAGTTATCTGTAAACAGTTTTAACACTATCTACCTATCTGCCTTGCTCTGCATATATTTCCTGCTCACTACTCGCTTTGTTACTGCTCTAAACCCGAGGTTGCTTACATTCCTCTCTAGGGCGGAGCACAGCCTCACCAGTGCAGCAGACTTCTGAGTCATAACCACCAGCTGGCAGTGCAAGCAGCCAGCAGGACACTCAAAATGGTTTGCTAAGAAATATTCCTGCTGCATTAGTTAACTTGCAAACAGGCTGCTTTTCCCCTCCCCCAGCCCCTTTTGCTCTTTTTATTTAAATGTTACTATTAATAATTATTAAACGTCTGATAAAAATAAATAATCTTCACTAGCATGGCATATCCAAAGGATCCATTTCTGTTCAAAGCAACTTGAAAGCTCATATTAAAAAAGCAGATACAGAAATAACATGGCTCAGAACCTCTCTCCACTTAATACACAAGTATTTAGAGATTCATGAATTTGCTGTGTTTTGCCGACACTATTTTACTTAATATTTTCATTACAATTCTTCTGTCTTTACATGCTGACCCAGATCAGAGGACACATCGTAAGTTTGTGCTTAGCTTAGCTCTGAAGTTAATTTAAAAATTCTCAGACATAAACAAAAATAGACAGATATACACAAAAGTGGTATATCTTTGAAAACATTCAGATTTACCTTTTTTTTAAAAAAAGTAAACATGTTTTAAGTAACTACAAAAAGTCAGTTAACAGTTTTGGGGTTTGTTGTTTGCATGTACTTTTTTCCCTGCCTTGAACGTTGACAGTCTTTTTGGTATAGCATACAGAATTTACACAAAACATATATATAAATGAAACACCAGGCAAACAATATTCAAATCCAAGTGAAATCTAGAGATGCTTGAGGGTTTTTAAAATGAAGAACTTAATGAAGCTAGAACCCATTTGTTTAGTTTTGCTCTCCCCGACTTTCCATTCTATACACTACGGTTCTGGAGATGTCCTCGTTTGATTCAGGTGACACTTTTTTCCATACTGTTTCTTTTAAAGCAAGTTCTTGCTGGAGATTCTCATAGTCCATTGGTCCAAAGGAATGCTAATTGTTCAAGCAACATACATTATTTATTAGTGTATATGAAGGAAAAAAATCCATACTTGCAGTCAATGCTAACAGACTCACGTTTTTCACTTCACATAAACTGTTATTTTCTCTTTTCCAGTTACAAAATTTCAAATTCCAAATTGGGTATTTTTCAGATGTATATATGCAAATAGAAGCACTTTAAAAATCACTCTACTGTATCTTCTCCTATTGAAATCTTCATACCTTAGTTAAAACATCAATCGTAATAAAAGCAAAGAGGTTTTCCTTATCTCAAGCACCCTCATGTAGGTGGAGTGGATTCAGTTCATTCCCAGAAATTGCTTATATCACTTCCTTAGTAACAGGCACTTGTCTACAGCACTGTAACACCTGAATTCACTGCCTGTGCAGCAATCAGCAAGTCATGTGGTCTCAGACACAAGGCTGTGAAAAAATGCTAAGCATACATCTCATGTACTTTAGCACAGAACAGAAAGGCTAAGCCCACCAGCTGGTCAAATCTTTATTAAAGGCAACCAGTACAGTAAAACTCTGCAACTTTTATCAGATACCATAAACTTACTCTAGCAAGGGAGATGAACTGCATGAAATGGAGTTACAAATCTAATATGAAATTCCACTATACAAAACCCTGTAATAGTGTGGTCCACCAGGTAAGTGTCCACTAATAATGTAAACTAGTTTACCTGAAAGCTTTGATGCAATACATGTCATTGAGCAGTTCTGCATTTAGAGGAGAACTTTCTGTGTTTATTCTGATGTCTACAAGCAATACTCACTAAACACACACTAACTTACCCGCTGATCACCGCCTTCTCTGCGAGGATCAAGCTTTTTTGCAAAGTGTCTCAAATTGTCGTAGTTATGGAAATTGCACAAAGAAACCAGATCCTGCAAATATTTAGTAAACATACATTATTATTTGCATAAGATAAACGCATATGACATTATAATAATACTACCATTTATGTTTTACATCATATCCTAGTAACTTAAACCAGTAATAAGAGAAGCTTATTTAATCAATGCCAATGTCTGTAAGGCCCTTTGAACACAATACAAGATTAAGTTCTAATAACACCTTTAAACTCCTTTTGAAGTACAAAAGAAGTAGCAATTTGTAAAATATACATTTTAAAATATTTTAAGTCCAGCTGTATGAAACATTTCAGGAAGAGGAAGAATAGTCTGGGCTAGTCTAATAGACAAAACTTCAGTCAAACAGATAAGAAAATGTGTGAGATAAAGGATTCTAATTCAGTTTGAATTCCAACATGAAAGGTTATAATTGCAGAACTTCGCTATGTTGTTTTAATTTTAAAAGTGAATGTTACCCTCATGTTACTTGTATGCCATGATCATCTATCTGTTTCTAGGTCTCATTATAACACAGAATAAATGCAGCACATTTCCTACGGGGCTCTAGATAGCCTACTATTCTCTTTTTTGAGACTTTTCCTCCCCATTTATAATTACTTAATCCATATTACAAGGTAGTTTTAGGGAGAAAAAAAAAAAAAGGAAGACAACATTTTTTTACATTCTCCTCTCCCTCAAAATATCTTTACTAATCACTACAAAGTACTCTATAAAGTATCCCCTGCTTCTAATGCTGCTATTAACAGGTTGTTCACAGTACTTTCAAAAGGAAGAAATGAAGTTAGGAAGAGCTTACCCAACAACTGTGTCTGACCTATGAAAATGTTTTACGCCAAATTGTTTACAAAAATTGGCTCAAAAACCCCAGCAGAACAGCAATAGAACCTTTTTCTTTTATTGTAATGAAGTAAGAGTGGCATTTCCAATGTTTTGAAAATTTGCAGTATGCAAGAGACCAGCTCTTTTATTACTTCATGAAGTGCTCCTTTTCAAAGCTTTCCCCACAACAAATTTCTGCAGTGTTTCTAGCATTGTATTTTCTTAATGTTCACTGAATTGAAGTGTTATTTATTACTAAAATGCAAGTATCTCTTCTTGGACCATATGAAACTTGCTATATAAGGAAGAGTAACAAATCACTGTTTAATTTACTTAGATTTCAGCTATACTAACTGAAGCTCAGTAAACATCAGCCACAAAAGGAAAACAAAACTAAGCAAAAAAAACCCCCAAAACACAAACACTAAAGGCAATGCTGCTTACATGACAAAAGTGAATTCCTTTAACACTGTTGCCCATCTTGTCCAAAGGAGGTGACCAGCACATCAAGCCCATGACATTAGGAACAACCAGAAGAATCCCACCAGCAACTCCAGATTTTGCAGGAAGACCAACCTATAGAATAATTAGAGAATTAGTGTCTCTGCAAACCTTCTTCACTACAGTAATACAGTGTTAGCATTTTACTGAGGATTATGCAACGCTTAAATTATCAAATGTAGATCTGGAAAGCATTTTAAGCTGGGAAAGCATCATTACTTCACTGTTTTTACATAGACAATAACATGAAGCACAACTCTTGGCAACACGAGGTATGCAATCACAAAGTTATTTGCTCTCAGTAAGACGGTGTCAGTAATACAGTGAAAAATAATTCAAATCTATTATAAAAAAGCAATTATGACTAGCACACCAGTGTATATGTCATGAACAGTTTGCAACAAGGCAGTAATACAAAGTTATATACCTAAAAAAATCCTTTACTGGAAAAGGCAAACAAACAAACAGAAGTCTCTGTCCATAAAGACATACAATAACCTACTCATTTACAATCTGGATGAAGGTATTGCTTTTTTTCCAACAGGAACTAATATGTCACAATATCCCCACCACCCTAGAAGCAATGACTTTTAGGCCACACAAAGCATCATAATCAATTTTACACATACGAAATGAGGAAAAACTGAAAAAAGGCTGAAAACAAGATGCTGAAAACACAAGTAAGATGCAGTACATCTTGAAATACTTTTATACAAGAAACATACTGCTAGAAAATAGAAGCACGTGTATGACACCCACTTTTGCAACACAAGGGCAATTCATGAAACAGCCTGAGTCAATGAAGAAAAAAGCAATTGTCTGCAAGGCTTTCTGCTGTCTTTTACTAACACACAGCAGAATTTCTTCAGTTATGCTGTTTCCAGTTATATCTGCATCCATCACCTGTTCCTCTCACAAACAGCCTTTCTTAAGAGACAGTATTTACGTTTCAACATGAAAAGGATCCCCAAATGTGAAGTGGTAGAGAATAGAAAGTACTCTACAGTATGGTGGACTAGTAGTGCCATGAATTCATGAGACTTTCCCACATAGTGTGTTACATTTCTAAACAATTCATGTAACACACCCTCTCCTCCAGCAGAAGCAAGCGAGTAAAGCCCTGGAACATGGAAAATAACAGCACAGCTTTCTGGTCAGCAATAATTTATAACTGAAAAGTACTTACATGGAAGGCAAACTGCCCTGAAAAGTCATACATGCCACAGGAATGCATTAAGCTCAAGGTGTTCCGGACTGCTTCAGGACTCAGTACTCTTTCACCAGTGATCGGGCAAAAGCCACCATTAGCCAGAGTTGCTGCCATCACACTTGCCGATTCACACGTTACTTCTATTGAGCAAAGCTTATGGAAAAGAAATTGAGATTATAAGAATTGATACTTCTGGCACAATAAGGCCAACTATAGCAGGATCAACAATACGTCTCCATAGAAAAAACATTTATAAAATAATCTGTAGCATAGCATTTGTTACAAGTGACGCTAATAGCATCAATTAATATAGTCTGAGCCTTCCTACTATAAAGATCCCAGCAACAGTGTTTGTAAGCCCTTTTAATAGTTTGGGATAGTATTTTACAAGGGTTAGTGTCTCCACTTGATACCTCCCCCCCACCACCCCCTTATGTTCCTTTGAGAGGAAGAGGTCTGGAAAACTGTCTTAGTATTTTGCATCTGCTTAAATGGCAAAGCCACAGAATGACTGGTTTTTTTTCAATCTGAGTTTGTGTGGCTTTTTTTTTATTTAAGCCTTAGAAGACCACACACACTTCTTAAAAGTACATTTTAAAGCTGCAAACTCTAGCACATGCAAGTCTGAATGCCAGCACTTCCTGCTGATGCAGCCTTATTCCACCTTTCTCATATATGCTTTTTGATATATCAATGATACGACCACACAATAGTTTCTCCCAGGATCCCTACTTCAGTACAGACTATACATACTTTGGTGACACATCAGGAAATGTGATATGATGCCATCACCTGATGCTGCCTCATTTCTGCAGAAACCAAAAGATAAGCTGGTTTCAACCTGAAGCTGAAATGCTACTCTGAAAAGTAAACAAACTAGTGCTCATATTCTTGCTTTTGCCAAACAGTCATTACATGATACTTCATGAAGTTACCTACGCCAAGTTTGCATGAGTAGTTACTACCTGGAATTCTTATTTTCCGGGTGCCAAACAATACATCCTAGTCCAATCAACTGGAGTTGCAAATCAAGATTGTCAGAGACGCATCTAAAATAGCAACTGTGTTTTAAACATATGAAGTATTACATAAGATCACCTACTTGGAAAGAAAACTGTTTCTAGGTTCTCAGTTTAAGCACCTGCATTTTCTACCTTGGTTTTCTAAAATGAGAATAATCCATCCTCACTTTAAAGAGACAATAGGAAAATAGGTTTATTCCTGTTCAGAAAGTTCCCAACTACACCAGGGAGGAAGGAGCATTACAGACAACCCAAAGAAAAGAAATAACTAGCCTTTTAAGTAGAATCTGAGTGCTGGAAAGTAAGCGTTGTAGAGTGAGAAGAAAAGAAAGCAGAATTGCCGCTCGTGTATGAGCTGTCCTTTTTCTGAATACGGAGTGCAAAGGGGATTTTGCAAAGGGGGCATGGGGGTGGAAAGAGTAGGCAGTCATGAAATTAAAGATCATAATGCATGAAAATGAGGGCAAATTAAAAAAAGAAAGTTAGTTTTGGCATTTCTTAGCCCACAAATAGTTTTGCATGCAGAAGTCTCAGGACTCGAGGCAGTGGGATATGAAGCATTTCAAAAGCACATTTAAACAGGAAATTCAAATAAATTATCAGTTTTGTTCTGTAGTAACAGAAGTTCAGAGTAGGCTATTAGGTTGTACCTAGTTTCCAATTCCACAAGAGGTCAATTAAGGCTAATCACATGTACCTTACTTCATAAACAGTCATTCGATTTGAAGATTAGAGCAGGTGCATCCCAAAAAAAACCCTCAGATAAAATTTGCATTTAAAAAATATTTTTTATAATTTTCGTAAGTAAAAGTAAGTCTCATGAATCAAAACTAGATTCATTTTGAGAACTAAACTTTGGAATTTTTTTTAAACTATCCCAGACAGACTGAATGAGTAACACAACTTGAACTGCCTCTTGAGAACTACTTGCAGCAGAGCTGAGTTGCAAATGTTTTCACATTAGGAAACCCTTACTGAGGAAATACCTCACACTTGCCAAGTTCTCATTTTGTGACAGTTGCAAATAAGTTGCTGAAAGTAAAAAAGAAAAAAAAAAAGGGGGGGGGAGGGGAGAATATATATGACTAGATTCTTTGTTTTACTCATAAGCACTGAATTAAACAAAAAGGAGGAGATATTAATATTATTTCATTTATAACACTACCCTTGAGCTTACAATAGAGCATGCATATACTATTTTAGTTACACATGGATTTTAAAGTACACTACAGTACAATAAAGAGCAGGAACCCAAAGAAGCAGAAATATTTTTTCAAACTCACTGAAGTAATACAAGATGTTTCAAGCTTCTAACTACGAGCACTTTGAAGACTATTGGTAGTTTGCATTAGTAAAAGACACCCAAGTACATCACCCAACCAACAGTAAATCTGGATACATCAAATGTGCATCATTCATTTCCAGAGTTTAACAGAAGCTGACAAGTTTAACTATAAGCTATTAAAGCCTTCATATCTATGAACAAATCTGCTTCTACTGCTTATAATAGTAACTGAGTCTATAATGAGTCTCAATTTTAAAGTCAGTTACCTGAAAATAGAAGTCTAGTATAGCAACCATATCCGTGCCTTCAGGAAAGCACTGAGGAAGAAAAATAAAAAGAGTCTTTAGGTAAGATTATGATATTTCTTTTTTAATACCACATTTAGAGAGACATAAATTAAGCTATATTCTTGTCAGCACATTAAGCATTAGGCAGATTTAAAATCAAAGTATTTATTTAAATGTAATAAGTAGAAATATTAAATCACATTAGATTTAAAAACACAGTTCAGTGAGGTCAATAAGCTAAGTATTAAAATATTTTTCAGTACAGCTTTCAACATCTTCAAATCAGCAAAATGCATCTAGGAGTTTTATAAAGTCATCTGTATAGCACAGACTATGAATTTTACAACAAATAAACCAAATTATCATGCTATGATGCAGAAAGAAAGATTACAGGTATTCTATTGGAATGACATAAGTATCACACTTTCTAAATTACAGTATTTTGAGTAACAGTTTGAAAACATAGACAGTATTACAGTAATTTATGCCATACTGTACGTTAAATAAATTTAAAATCTTCACAGACTAGGAAAAAATCCCCATCCCACAGCCTCCAAAATACAATAAACGAAAGGGGTCAACCTTTTTTTCTTTCAAGTAATAGCCGATTGCAAAGTTTCTATCTCCACTCTCTCTTTCGGACTGGAACCTTAAAATAAAAAAATAAATAAAAATGAACAAGGAGACAGGACAATACATCAAACTTTCAAAAAAATGCTGCACTTGGAAACACAATGTAATTCAATAAGCCTGTATGTGCATGTAAAGGATACACTACTTCTGAACACAAAGATTCTACTAATGGGACAGACATTGCCACAGAAGCTCACTCCAGTACACCTAGTTGGAGTGAATTAGCTTTGACATCCAAATACACCTAGTACTGACTTGGAGATAAGGCAAAGTAGTGTAAGATCCTGCTCTTAGAAGCATTTCTAAAAAGGCCACAGTGGAATGAAACATCCCACAACAAGCTGCAGCAAAAGGGTCATGCACTGACAACACTGACTGAACTAGAGAGGAATCTGAGGATCAAGTTGCAGGTCAAACAGCGAGCAGACTGATGGCTGCACTGTTTATTGTGATGATTAAGTTCAGGATGAAATCTAAAGGAAGAATCTGTATGATACAAGCGTAGGTAATTCTCACCTGTCAGGTTCCTTCTGTGGTAAATACTTTTACACTAACAAAGCTCAGGAAAAACACTAGTTATCTCACTCTGCTTCTCCACACGTGCACACCAACCAGCAACCTGGAAGCAGCTCTGCTATATGGCACCTTTATGATTCTTCCAGTGCTGCCTCAAGAAGCAATCCAGATTTTTGAAATGCTATACATTGAGTTAATGGTGGGAACTGTTTTAGAAAATATTTTAAACACACAAAGTGAAAAAGCATGAAGAGTAGTCCCAGTTGTATAAAGTACGCTTCCTAAACATTTGATACGCAGCCATCAACATGCAGAGTTTATTTGAAATACGAATGCCAGGAAGGTAGGATTTGCACTTACAGCTCTCACTGCCATAGCACCAACAGAGCACGAAGCCAGAATAATGAATCATGAGGGATCCAGCACTTTTAAGTGAGATTTAGCTACACTGATGTCAGAGACAGGCACAACATTAGTTCTTGTAAATTTTAAGCCAAAGACACCCTCTAATATTAGGGATGAAATGATTATTTCAATGTCAATTGCTAAGCTTTGCCATAAGCTCAATATGCAAACTATCAGTTGAGGCATTTTCCACCTAACTTCATTAAGTAAATAAAAAATACTTACGTAGCGTTACTGAATCCAACATACTCATTACCAGCCATTTTATTCATGAATTGCATCACCTGTTAGAGACAGAGAGGAGGGGGAGAAAGCATGCTAACATTACCAGACATTAAGAAGTTGTAACTGACGAACTTTCAATACAGCCTTAGCCTAAACCTTGTACGGCAATTTTACAAATGCAACCCAAATCAGTAAATGTTTAAACAGATAAAAAGAGAAAACATTTGAAATTACTAAAATTTCACTTGCAATTCCCTTGCCATCTTGAGACTTTTATCACTGAACTTAGTTAAAAAAGAAATGTTATAGCATTCACTTACGTAGTCAAACTTCTCTGCATTATTTGCTCCTTGCTGCAAAAAAAAAAAAATAATTTACAAAAATTGTTAAAGTAAGAAAGAAGTTAGTTCACTTAACAGTATTAGGGTTTTTAATGTATATAACTACGGTATGAGACTAATTAAGAATAAGGTACTACAGTCATTTCATATATTAATGAAAAAATTAAAGTGTTAGATAAGTAAATATTTAATTATCATTTAAATTAAATAACCCTGTAAGACTCTTATCAAACACCTGGACGTTGGAAATGAATTTAAACTGAAAAAAAGTATGCTTTATTTTAAGTGCTCTCTATTCAACTTTACGTGTTTAGTGTAAGCAAATGTAGTAGTTAAAGTAGAAGATACAAAAGTAACTACAGTCAGGATAATTATAATGAAAACACTAATCTTTTATAGATTAGTAATCCAAAGGTATTCTTATATTACCAACAGAGCTGAGCATAGGAAAGTTCAGGCTACTGAAGTTAAAATATTTCTATGGCTAGCACCCATACTAAGAATTTAGACTTAAGACTTAAAATAAAGTGCTATCCCTTACTATGAAAATAATTGCATTTAGTCAAAAATATCCAATTGGATTAATATCTGATTAATGTCATACCTATTAAAAATTAAACTGAACATACAGTACATCATTGTGCTAACAATGTAAAGAAAAATCTAAATCAAACTTAATAAGGATGCCAGTCAAACTTAATTCTTAGGGTTGGCTGGTTTGGTTTTTTGGGGGGAGGAGAAGGTGTGTTATTTGGGGGCTTCTTTGGGGTTTTTCCCCCCCCCCCATTTAAAAACATTCTCAAATTTAGCTGCCAGTTAAAGATGAATTAATTCTTTACAGGTCTCTGACAGCCAGTCTTTCACAAATTCCTATTGCAAGATGTTAAAAGAGTGGGAGGTAAAAAAATAGCACATGGTCTACTGGGGGGGGTTAATTTTTTTTTGAAGTAGCCAAGTAGAATTTTTTGAGGCAGTTTAAAAAACAGTGGCATCACATACACAAGTGAAAACAATTTATCTGGAGAAGATATTTTCATATATAATTTTAGCATTAAAGATACTCTATTAGATAACAAAACCCTGTTTAACATATCTCAAACAATTCAAGACACTATTTGCACTGTGTTTAGTATAGGAATGGGGAAGGCAGCGGAAAAAAATGAAGCTTTATATCAACCAGTATTTTACTTAATGAAATGCGTAAAGCCAGTCTCATTTCCCACTCTGTATGTGGATTAGGGTGTTGCAGATAATCTTTGCAGCCCATGCATCAGCTCATCTACAAGAGGATGTGCAGTCATACACGTACGACCACTAGCTGAAAGGAACACCACACTGTTTTGTCAAGATTATGCATCAGTGGTTACCTTCTGCTTAAAGGCTAATAACCTTACTCTTAAAGGCAATGCTCTCTAGCTAATTTGCAATAAGATAAAAAAAAAAAACCTGACACATTTCATCAAAATGTTCCTGTATAATATACCAGAACACAAGTCTTAAAAATTTAACTCCAAATCTGTTCAATGAAAAATAATTAAAAGAAGAAATTACCAACTTCATTGAACTGTTGCAGTTGTCAAAATATTCCATAGATCCTAATGCTGTAAAATATGTAACAACATTTAAACCACAAAAACCTTTTCAACCTTTCAAATGCACAATGAACATCTTTTTCTGGGAAAGTGGGTCAGCATTAGTTATGGGATGCTGCATTGATAATTGTATGGTTAGACATGTATAATAAATTGAAACAAGTTCTTTTGTTAAAAAAAAAAAAAAAGAAAGAGGGAAAAAGGGATCATGCTTTCTGTAAAAATATAAATACATTATACTTCACTCTTTTTTTGCCCAGTTGAAAAAAAATTCCTAGTCCTTCAACAAAAACCTGGCTTAACTAGCAGCATATAAAATCAGTGGGCAGAAGACTCAATGTAAACTTTTTCCACATCAACTTGTTATAAAAAAGATCTCTTTTTAAAATTTGTATCTAATCTCATATTTTGGGAAGATAAATTTTCTGTATACTAACTCAGATGATGCATTTTTAGTTCTTGATGCTCCACACATCTGTATAGGTACTTTATATCAAACACATAAGCATTGTTACTGAAATTAGAGTGCTCATATTCCTAAAATATTTGCCTAAGTAATTACTTGACCAAGGTCTCAGTATGGATTTAACATAGGGCATAACTAAAACAGAGAATTTTGCTTCCATACACAAGATGACGACTACAGAACCCAACATATTAGTTTCCCTCTTTCAGCAGCTGACAGAGGTAGGCTGCTCCTCCTAAAAAGCTGAAGAGACACAGAGGCAATATACATTCTATGATTAAAATCCAATTACAAATATAAAATCCTAACATTAAGAATACTGAGCAACTTTTCCATAATAATTTAAACAAATATAAGATACAAGAAAACTTCTGTTCTTGCACAAGTGCTTCTTATTTTTAGCTGGATTGTATAAGCTTGGGAGGTTGGGGGCACTGCGACAATCTTTCTTAAAAAGCACTTTTACGTAAGTTCAGATGCAATTCATCTGTCTAAGACATCAAAGGAAACGTTCCATGCACTAACTCCACAAACAGTACATTTAGTGGAACATATGTTCATATACACACTTACTGTGTACATGCTTGTGTGTATATACATATGAAAAAACACTTCTAAATGAATACAAAATGAAATTGAAAATGTTAAGATTGAAGCAGTTTGATGGACAGAAAATTCAAACTTGCAGAAGACAGCTCAATACAATTTTGTAAACTCTTAAAACCACAATGGACACTATGGCTGTCAATCGTAAATTTGAATTTGTGTGTCAGGTTTTAGTGATCCTCCTTTTTTTTTTTTTTTTAAACAAGGTACTTTTATTATTTGTATTTTTACTAGAAGAAACATAAGCAGTTGCATAGGTTGCATGCCTACATGTAGGTAGGAAAGGAGAGACTCATGGATACTTACCAGAGCTTGCAACAACCAAATTATGCAATACTTATTAGAAAAGTAGTTAATATTAGCCACTTTTCATTGATCAACATTCAGTGTTTATATAATTAGACCATATCAGCTCTTACCATGTGTCTCTTGTTAGAATAATTTTTTCAATTTTGAACCTAAGCCAAGTTAATAAAAACACCTGGATCATGAGAAGTTTATAATCTTCTAATAATACAAGAGGGTTTAAAAATTGATTTCTGGGGGTTTTTTTTAAGCCAAATTCATAACCTAACACTACACTGTGATGAAAACATCCAGGAAAAACAAACAAATTGTAACACTATGTCAGAGTGCAAGAAAACATTCACACTTGTGCATTTTACATAGTAACTTAACTATTTATGTATTTTAGTTTTCTGTACTTACACACTTTTTAAATTTTATTTGTTAATCTGGGCCTGTTCTGTGAGAACTGGTGTCTTGACTGCTTAGCGTGCCATTTTCAGCTCTGAAATACTTGAGAGCACACTGTCACAGACAGTATTTGACCCACTAAGACCAATACTATTATTACTATTTCAAATACACCTAAGTATTAAATACTTGCATATGTGACCACTGAATACATGTCATTTCAAGTATCACTAGTACATATTTATGTCAAATAACACCTAATACATTTAAATTACAATAAAAAGCAAGTGCAGAATAACATGAATGTACATTCCATCCAAAATTAGTTACTACAAGAAAATTAATAACCCAGGAAAAGAGGGAACATCACCAAAATAAAGACAAGTATCTGGCAGAGAAGATCACGATGCCAACACGTGGTTTGAAGTGGTATGTATGTACATTTACACACCAGTCTATCAGGAAGGATAACTGGAGTGAGCAGCACAGAGCAATTAAGCTAAATCTGTACTATTCATTGCCAAATAAACCCAATAAACTATGCATTTTCCCACCCCTCCAATATTAGACCATAACTGCAGAGGTTTCTTAATTAACTATATCTGACAGCAAACAGTCCCTTGGCACCGCTGGACAGTTTTTTCTACCACTCTGCCTCATTTATTTTATAACTTATCAGCATACTTAGAAAGATCTAAAGCATATTAGATATCCCTCTACGTTTTGTACAAAAAATAAAAGCTTTCATTGATTTAAGCTTTTTTTAGGGTTAGTAAGATCAGTATTTTCATTCTCTCATACATCAAATTTTTTGCAAGGACTACGAAATATTGCTATTCCCCCCTCCATGTCTAAATGCTGCCCATGTTAATTCATTAGCATAGAACACCTCCCTTCACCGAGAATTCAAACCCACTGCCACTGCCAGAGTAAGACTGCATGTGGCTGTCAGTGCTTACAGGATTTATACACACTGTATGTGCCCAAACCTTTGCTGTTACACTAGGGAAGCTTTTATCTACAGATGAAATCTTGAAGAATAAAAACTACTTAATATTAATCCCTTGTCCCCGGTGATTCCTTCCACAGTCATCTGCCACCTTCTGCATATTTCACTCTGGACCCTTCCTCTTCATCCCATTTGCATCTCTAACGAACTACCCTCCCTAGGCAGTAAAGATGTGTGGAAGTGGGCAATTGTTAACACAACCACTCCTATATCTGGAGTTGCCATGCTTCGAGAATTTAGTTTAAGAAAAAACAACAGGTCAAAGCATTAAAATCTATCCATACTACAGGTAATAAAGTCTTTTCCCAGTCAGTGTGATGTACAGAAAGCTGTGTGGTTACAGAACACTCAAATCTGTACTAAATCTGTACAGGAGCTAAATCTTCTTTCAAGCACCTGTATTTCCTTGGAGACATGGAATTACCACTTCATCTAGTATCACTTTTCCACAAACTCCTGTAACTACCACTACAATTTCCTTTTGATAACAATTACTTGAAAATTGTTATAACCATGTAATTTATATAACTAGTAATAAAGGCAAATGGCTGTAAAATTACAAACAAGGGAAAAGGTCCTCAGGGTTTTTCGAAAATTTTATTTCATTAGAACTGGCCCACAGGATGTCCTTTTGCTAAAGAATTTTTACTGTAGATACATGTTTTAAGTTGCTGGAACAGTCTGTGGAGTGTAATGCAAGTACAGTTAGAACAGAGCCATGAGTTAAGGCACCATAATGCTACATATATCATAGTTCCAAGCACATGACAATAGAAGAATCATTTAAGCTGGTAAAAGTATCATAAAGTCATGCCTAAGGAGGCCAAACAAATGTGCAATTTAACATGCACATACACATTATTATCTATTATTATGAATAGCAAGGACTAAACATAACATGACAGTTTAGGTCTATGCTCTGTTCCAAGGTGCGTATACCAAATTCTTAAGGCAGTCAGAACTGGGTATGTGATGCCAACAACCCTTTGTTCCCCTAAAATCTTAACATATTACATATTGTGACAAAAAGATTACTCCAAGCATCATCTCATAATTTATGTCAGATTCCAAGGGCAGTTGTACGTAAGATCATGCATACTAACAGCTGCTAAATTCAGTACAATATATGTAAATGGAAAGATGACTTACATCAATTTCTCAGAGATAAAATAATCAATATCTAAGGAGGTTAAAGCATTCTTAACACCAAAATACAACAATAATCTCTCCATAGCTATCAATATGCTATCATTAGATAAATCTGTCATACATGGTGAATTTGACCATGTTTAATAATCCCTTAATTTTCTTGGACTCTAAGAGCCATACACAGTCTTCCAGATATGCAAGTAACACGTTAAACAGAACAGAATGAATGCAGAGGAGCTGAGGGCAAAACATGAGTTAATGAAGTCACCTTTTCCAGAAAAAAAATCAAGTTTTAGATTAGATCAAATCTAAATGTGAATTACTTAAATCACTGAATAGTTAGTAGAAATATTTTTAAGTTGCAGGTTGTAAAGAAGTTATTTCACAAAAAATATAACTATTAACTAACTTTGCACCTGTGACCCTCTATGTAATTTTCTTCAGAATATGTTTAGTTTGGTTAGTCATTCAAATGATAAATGGTATCTTAGTAGAAGCAGTATATAAAGTAATCTATGTTTTACTCACACTGAAAACAAATAATGGAGTGTGATAAGTATGATATGCGTCCGTTAGACGTGCAGTTACCACATGCAAAAACATCAGTGCAATGCAATACTCTTCATAAGAACATTACAGCAAAAAATAAATAAAAATTAAAAAAAAAAAAACAACAAAAACACCCAGCAAAAACAACCCCCCAAACTTCTAACAAATACCACAATTGCATGCAGTAAACAAATCCATGTTATCTATTTAGAAGTACACCATTTATCAAGAACTATGTGCCTTCTGCAAGAGGCACATGCTTGTGTTTTGCCTTATGATCAGTAGGGCATGTTGTAGTAGGACTAACATTTTGACATTTCAGACAAATGTGTTAAGTCAGATTTTAAAATTCACTATTATCCAAGTGAATTTCAATGCTCAGTCAACCTTTAAAAAATATTAAATGTGAATAAATTTACCTGTCATATTTAAGGCCATTTTCTTTCACCTACAGCTATTAAAGATAAATGTCTTTAAGCAGGAGTTCTTACACCTTCTTTAAATATAAAATAACAGAAAATCACGATCTAATTTTAAAAATCAACAATTTGGAAATAGGAGGTAGGAAATACACTGTAGCTAGTGGACTTTGAAACATAACGAAGACAAAGGCTGTAAATAAGATTTGTAGACCTCTGAAGCAACAGTATTAACTTTTCTACTGCAAAACTCCAGGGACTGACACAATTCTAAGCAGGTACCCTTACCAAAAAAAAAAAAAGTTTCTGTATGAGTACAATAAAAGGCAGAAAATACAAGTAAAGTATATGGCAAATATTAGCATTACGTGGAATTTATGCCATTTACAACTTCAAGATATATATATATAGCTATTCTAAGGAAAAATAAAATACAGCTTTCCAAAAGTCGCCGATCATGGACATTAAGTCATTATTCAGCCACGGTTTACTCAGCAAAACATGGGCAACTGTTTCCAAACATGCTTATTTAAGAAAGCACATTTAACATCCCAACAAAAACTACGTAACACAGAAGTATAATTTAGCTGAACAGTATGTTAATAGCAGACAAATTCAGTATTAAGACTGACGTGCAAATATAGCTGCATTGCTCCTGTACAAAGTATAGTATCTTCCATTTCCTCTGCACAGCAAGAAATACTCTTGTAACTTTATACTACAGAAGAGCATTAGACAGTCAGAAACACATTTCTGAGCGCTATGAAGTAGATAGATTCCTGAGGACATACTCTTAGCATTTAGGAAGTATGAGGCAATTCTCTCAAGAGAATAGCAAGTGTTGTGCAGTTAAAGAAGGAAACAAAAGTAAAAACACTAAGGAAAAAAAGAGTCTTTCAGCTGCACTGTTACTTTTTAAAAACTGCTAGTCTAATACTGCATTTGTTTGGAAGTGTTACTATTTCCAAAACATCAGATCTTGTCTACCTGCTCATGAGTAAACTGCCATCAGATACTGCACACATAAAATTAAACCAGTTCATAATCTGTACAAGATATTTTTTCTACACTCTATAAAAATACTCTGAGAGAAACTAAAAATGAACTTTTTACCTTGATTAAAGATGTGATCACAATTGCTCCAGCATTCACCATAGGGTTATGAGGCCTGTCTGTGAAATAAAGTTTTCAGTTACAAATATACCCCAAGACATATTTGTCAAACAAAAACAGTAAAGTGTTTAAGTGATAAATTATAAATATTTATGTATTAAAGCTAGGTTTATGGAATATAATCCTAAATTAAAAATACTGTAATCCAACATTATACACACTTTTTTGTAATTCTGAGCAAAGTATTTTACATCACACAGCCTAATGCTAGTTTATAACCAACACACCACCATGTGCTCTCCTCACATGAAGAATGGCAAGAATCACCTGACAAAATGAAACACGGACCTGAATGTGCTCCTGAAATGAAGCTGTGTTTCGTTCCCTCCTTGACAAATCAGCAAGGAATAATCCCTGTGGGAACCTTAACAGCTAAGGGGAGGCACAGCAGTCCGGCTCACCACACACTAACAAACACTCTTCTTTGAGGGTCTCTCCTAGTGCTGCCTAACACCAGCACATCACAGAGCTGAGCAGGACACCTTCCATTAATTCACTGCTGCCTCTCCTAAGCAGAATAAACCTTGTCAGGATATCCAGATCCCAGGAAAGTAATTTTCACTACTATTTAGATAGCACCAGATAACACTGTCCAAACACTTCCCATACATAGATATCTGTAATTGACAGATAACCCTTCTGACTGGCCACAATAGCTACAGGCTTCCTAGAAAGGTGGTTGATGCCCCAAGCCTGTCAGTGTTCAAGAGGCATTTGGACAATGCCCTTAATAACATGCTTTAGCTTTTGCTCAGCCCTGAAGTGGTCAGGCAGTTGGACTAGATGATGGCTGTAGGTCCCTTCCAACAGAAACAGGCTATTCTATTCTACAATGAAGAACCACTCTGCAGACTTAAGATAAACTGGCCTTTTTTAAGGGCCAGGTTGCCTAAATAAAATCTTACATTCTGAAAGACTCCTAATTTCAAAGAGATGTCTTCCACTCCCATCAATAATACTTCCATTCCCAGCTATTTTTTCACTTCTTAAGGATGTATAGGTTCTGATGCTATGTTCATATTTAAGGAAAGTCATACATAGGTTTCCTTCTGAAGTGGCAGCAACTACTGATTTATCTCAGAGTGGGTGCCATCAGCAAGGGGATTCCACATTGTATAACAACAAGGAACGAAGATTGATACCATAATAGCGAGTTTGCCAAAGAGGTGAACAAATTCATCAATTAATCTTTAGAAAGAGGTATCAAACTCTGCAAAGCTAACTGACACACATCACTACAACCAAAACCACACATAGACTCCCTCTATAATGAAATAATAAAGGCAATGATCTACTCAGCCTGGAAAAAAAAATAAATAATATTTTACATAGCTTCTCTGCAAGACTTTTATATTGCTGTATCATCTCATTATACTTTGGAGTAAATTCATGTTTTTATCCTTAATGAAAAGCACAAGTCATAACAACCCTTTGACTTCAATTAGGGTGCCCTGATTAAGTCTAGCACTGATTCAACGATTTGTCTTTTGCATAAACAACCCACCTAACTGCCTCTGAATAATAAATATATCCTTCACCAATACAGCACTCAGTTTTTCCTGTGGGAAGGAGATACTTGTCTAGAACAGTCTTTTACATAGAGAACTGCATTACATTTACCAGGTGTATCTAAATTTGAAATAAAAGAAAATACAATTTAGTTACCTAAAAATCTCTCCACTGGCCATCACTATCAAATGGTGAAAAATACTTGTTTCATTAATATTTCAAAATTGCTTGACAATTAGCACAGTTGCTCTAGTAACCTGCCATGCAATTATGCCATATGTGAACTAGACCCTTCACTAAGCTCAAATTACAGTGCTTTTCTTCTGCCGGTTTTCCTGCCCTTTTTTGTCCATCACTGGCCTCAGGCCTTTCTTGTACAACTGACTTGCAGTCTTTGAGCACAAAAAGCAGATGTTGCCACATATACACAGTACAGACATTTTAACACAGAGAACAGTTCATGACAAGTTCTTTCTGAAATGACATCAAAATGTGTTTGTCCAACATAAAAACTTAAAGAATTCCATCTTTGGTTAACAAAATCCTTCAGCAGAATAAACAGTTTCCTGGGAATCCCTCATTCAATTACAATGCAACATTTATTACTGGATTAAGTTCAACAAATAATTATCAGCAAGAGAAGGTCCCATGTACGGATAAGAGATACCAACTGTACATATATACGGGTATTGTCAGACATGTTGCATCGTGACCTCAATAAGCATGAAAAACCCTGCAAACTGCTCTATGGCCATAAAAATCATTTCTGATGATGGCTATTTCAGAAACATTTTACTACGTAAAATTCCTGATGTACATCAATCAACTAGAATAATCTGGTTTTATTTACCATGGGAATTGCTTTAGTTCTCCAGAAATCAGAACTGTTTGATGGGCCATATGTTCTCTTTGATAAAAAAAGTTCTAAAATTGAATATTCACAAGGCCGTAGAAGTTTCCAAATTTTCACTGCATAGCACGTATCTCCTCAAAGCACACATGATTCTTATTAACACTTTTTTGTTTTAAGTTAGCATTTTTAGCTATGATTTAAAATTGTCTTGTAATACTCTCCATTCTTTCCAGCTTGAATCTCAAGACTAGTAAACAAAAAGAATACCTTGTTTACAATTCTTTACAGTAGTAACTATAAAAAAATACCTTCAGATGCATGCCTAACCAGTTTTCAAATACCTGCATATCATTCATAAAATCCTGATTATAAACATGAAATTCAACTATGTCAGAAAACAAATAGATTATCTATGTTATATATATATTTACTTTCAAATCTGGTATTCCAAGTAATTATGTATGTTCAAACTGTCAATACTCTGCATATCCAAGCCTCATACATCAATTTAAAACTGCAAATAGGCTGCAATCTCTTCCTCGCTCCTCCTTCACTTGCAGAAACTCAACTTTCCTTTCTCTCACTGTAACTGAAACACTGCTATTTGTTAGACTTCTACCTTCTGTTTTAGTCTTTTGTTCAAGGACTGTATAGATAAAAGGCTGTTCAGGTTAGTTCTAACATTTTTCTCATGTCAGTTATATCAGCCGCACAAGCACATACTTAAAAATTAAAATTTCAATCATGTGAATTAGTCCTCTCTATTAATTTCGTGCACACTGGTCAAACTTCCAATAATCCCAAATACAGTTGTACACTCTTAAAGTCTCACAGTAATATAATAAAAGACCATAGCCTAACAATTCATCTTCTCTCATTGTTCAATTTTTAAAGTAGCGATAATAAGAAGAAAGTAACTACTATACTTCCTGTCATTTCATTAAAAGAAAAAGACAGCACATTTATATTGATCCAAAGGAAAACTGGGCAATTTTCAGCATTATAAAAACTTTTTTTATATGAAAGCTTTCTTAGGACATGAAAGACAGTCATCTTTACATGTACAACATTGTACTTGGAAAAACTAGGAAAGCAAAAACAAGACAGCAAACCTTGACAAAATGCTTAATTCCCTCTTGGCAATATATACACACATTGCTATTTTATTAACACTAACATAAGAAGAAATAAATTGTCAACATCTATTTTATTTGTAAGTTTGGAAAGAATTTTAAGAAATATAATTACATACCATTTGTATATTAATATCATCGATATTTAAGTCAGAATTCAATGCAGTTCTTGACAAAAATACCATCCAAGTCTTATGCTGTTAATTAAATATTAATTGCAATACCATGGCAACAGAAACATTGTCTGTTCTCTTACTGAGAAAGATCCGCTAGAAAAAACATTTGTGTTTCAGAGATAACATCCAGTATTTCCTTGAGGGCTACATGACTCATCCTTCTCAGATTTTTGTCATAATGTTTTTAAAAATAACATTTTCATGCTTGAGAACTAAGATAATATGAAAAAGGAATAACGTAGATAAGTAGTGTATGAGAAATTCTTGCTAAAGCACTCCTGCCACAGGAATAAAAAGAAAATAAAAACATTGGTCTGAATCAGTAGCCAAATTCAGTTTGGAATAATCTGTGGGAAGATGTGTTCAGTGTCGTCTTCTGGAAAGTAGCCAGCACTGGCCTTTGGCACCAGCACCTGCTTCTCAGAGGGATGAGAAGGGAAGTGATATACATGTTTCTTCAAGTCAATTTAACATCTTTGATTCTTTCACCACCATTTAACAGAAGGCACAATTAAGGAACACTTGCTACCAAACCAAATAAATACACATTTCAAATATCTGCAGTATCAAAACTGTTTAGTTTTTCTTGCAGCTGGATACTAGCAAACAGAAGTAATACAGCATCTTTTTAGCATTCTAAATTAGACAAAAGTGAGTAGCAAAGGATAAGTGTACCTTGCTCATAGCAAAATATTTTGGGACACTGTCTAATAATAAGACTTAAGAGGCTGCAATAAAATAAGGAGACCGAAAAAACATGCAGCATGTTTTATAATTTTCTAAAATTGAGTATTTACATTATTAAGTATTATATATTTCTTACCATCTTCATTCAGGAACAATTTGTTGAATCTTAATCCACTAGGCTCTTTACCAACATATCTGTGCACATACTCTGTGCCAAGATCATTAACAGCAATAGCGTATTTCAAAGGCTTCACACAGGACTGAAGACAAAATGGAACTTTGGTATCGCCAACAGAATGCCTGGGGAAAACACAGGTAAAGAGGTTTGTAATCTCCTGTTTGCCAGCTGTGGCAAGTGAAGTGTTAAATGCTTCATCTATTCTTCAACATACTAGGACTATTAAAAAAAAATAAAAAAATCACATACACACAAAAAGCATATTAAGTAAAGAACAGAACAAAAACATTTAAAGGTCTGAACAATTGCCTCCAAAAGTTAAGCACAGCAAAGTCACTTGCTGGTGATTCCTGCACGTGTAACAAAATAAAAGTGAGTTCAGAAGTGTGCTCGTAGCAGAGCAAAAAAACCACCTCAGAGTTCGAGTAATACACCCTACTCAATTGCAAACCACATACTCAACAGTGTACAGCTGACCTGAATATATATGTATTTATTTATATATATATATACACACACATATTTATGTCCATGTAAACAAAGATGAGATCCAATTCAGTTTTGGAATTAGAAAGCAATAAATAAATAACTGTACTTTAATTTCCTTTGATAATGGCATAAGTATTTTATTAAAAATTAAAATTATTAAATGCTATCTTTTGGAAAGAGCCCTTTCAACATCTAAGTAGGCTGCATTGAAGAATGACTCATACAAGCAGCATATGTCCCATTCTAGAGCAGAAGGCTCCAAGCAACCACCTGTCTGATGGCAAAATCAGAAGAGTATTTGCTTCTTTTCTTTGCAGAAAATGTGAGGTTTCAGGGAAACTCACGAAACCATTCTGGCATTATAAAAACTAACATTACGTAACATTAAACATCATAAAAACTTTCATTATTACATATTATAATATCAAAAAAAGCAAAATGTTAATTTAAATATTCAAAAAAGTAGAACATTTTTACTTTTAAAGCTGTTTTACTATAAACAAACTATAATTCAGACACTTAAGCAGGGAGCTGAAAAATACTTCGACTCACTTGTAGAGTTCTTCCCCTAGAGATTACAGAGCACATGGCTAGTAAGAAACAACCACAGAGATCATAACAGATCACATTAAAATGAACCCTAATCCATAGTCACCATCATCACAAGTCTGATGCTCTTTCAAGAATGTCCCATTCACCTGGGACATACCAAACACCTAAAAATAATGGTACTCAGAATATGCAGTATGACTATATCAAACTGCAGGACAGCAGCGACACATAAGCTGATGAGTATCTCCCATTGTCCAGTTGCAAAAGTGGACACAGAATATTTTACCATACTTCTCAGCTAGATGGTGTGAGATACTCTTTTACATTTGGGCTCCTAACTGTCCCTGCTACACTGAGTCACTGTTCAAGAAAAACTAAAAATAAAATTACTCTAGCACTATCTAAGACCTATATAGACCTTTACAGCACAAAGTTTAATAAGCCTGAAAGGCAAAATCATGTTAAATTCTGTGACGTTTCCATGTCTTCATTTTCTTTTTAAAAGAATATAGATCTGAAATTTTTCAGTGATGTACAGGGACCATATAATAAAGCTACAGTAAGAACATCAAAATGCAGAAAAGGAACTAACTTTTAAGTATGTCATTACCTACAGAAAAAATAATTTAGCTCAAGGCATGGGTTCTATTAGACAAAGATTTTCAACTTCCAAATATTAATACTATGTAAGCATTGTCCCTATCTCATCCTTTAGTAATCACTGAAATTACCCACAGCTTCATTACTGTGTTTGGATCATAAGCACAATATAATTCAGCCTTAATTATAGTATTTACAAATACTATTTAAATATAGTATTTTATAACAATAGCAAAATAATTCAGCTTAACCAGAAGTTGAAGAAATGTTCAGAAAGATGACCACGTGGGTTTTACTTCTTAACTCCAGTAAAGTTTTTTCTGAATTAAACCATGAGACATCACAAAGTTTATATGTAAGTTTAAGTAATTGAAATAGCAAAATCTGGAAGTTAAGACTATACCTCTGTCCATCCACTGTGCAAAGTGACACACCCCACAAATCAGGGCTGAACTTGGCCAGTTGTGGAATATAGTCAGCAACCTACCACAATGGGAAATAAACACAGAGACATTACAACACCCAAAATATTTCACCATATGTTAATATATGCTAAGTAAAATAAAAGCCAATGGAAAGGATATACAAGGTACAACTGGATTATTCCATTAATAATGACCCAGTATATCTAAAACATCATTACAAATGATTATATACAGTAGATCACTAACAAATAAAACTTTCTCAAAGCACAAACTTCAGCACATTCTAAGAGCCTCTGTTCTACGTTATGACGTGTTTAGCATTTTCAAGTCATAGAAAATTTTGGCCTGTAACAAAGCATGGGGTTTTTCAATTCATTCACTGAAAATAAGTGCTACAATAAACTACTAACATAGGTATGGTGTGGACAATTATTTGTCACACAACCCAGCCAGCTGTGTAGAGTAGTATAATTATTTTATAGACTAAATTTAGTCTGAAAAAATTATATAGCAATTTTATAGTTTATGTAAAATAAAGAACACTGTTTTCTCATTCTAATCTCAAAACTGTAAAAGACTGTTAGAGGTAAGGAGCTGTATTTCTAACACAGTTTACAAGTTGCAGACTTAACAGCTTCCAAAACTATTTTGTCAAGGTATCAGTTTAATGTTTTGCTAAAAGCGTTAAGAAAAATCTGTCTACTTAACAAAGAATCTATTTGGTTAATATCAAGAAATCTGTAGAGGCTTGAAGTTGAATTTACAAACAGGTTACCTTTCCTCCAGATTGTTTTTTAGCACTTTCATAAAGCTCATCAATATGTGAAGTAAACGACATAAAATCTGGAATGACAAACTTCCTCCTGAAAGCTTGAGTAAGCAACACAATATTACTTTGTACACACCTGCAAAAAGTTAAAAAAATTCATTAGTATAAAAGTACTGTGAAAAAAGCCCACTTAAGCAGCAATTACATGCTATTGAAATAAGGACTGTCAGTCCCTTGAAATTATATGCCTACAAAAACAGGTCTTTATTAAAAAGACTTTTCAATTTTCCACTCCATAAGTTATAAATAATTTTTAAAAGTATTTAAAACTATTTCATTGCATTTGCTTTTACGCCTTTTTATTTAAAGCCCTTATCTGAAGTTTCAACTGTAAGGTTGTACTGCAAGATACTATCAATTTGCTTTTGAGTACCATCTAAGCTTGCAAAAGGGATCTAAACCACCCATTTCTTCAGATCAAGACATGCGAAGGCCATCTAACCCGGCCCTTGTCCAAACAAGGGCTAATGTCAGAGTTAGGTCAGACTTCTGAGGTTCAGAGTTGGTTTCTCTCACTTCCAACTGGTTTCACCATGAACTGGACAAGAACACTGCCAAGAGAGGAAACTGGAATGAGTTTCCACTCTAAGAGCAAAACCCTGTGGAAGTACCAATAACATCTTCTAAACTAAAGTTAACAGTGAGCAGCACTGCAAGTCTCTGGCTTCAAACTAACACCAGTTAAGGAATCTTCGCTGCCTTTTAACCCACAATAAGTTATCACCCACACCCTCTGAACATCAGCCCATCTGGTACATTTGAAAACCCGATGAAGCAGAAAGGAAAGGACTTATCTAGGAAAAACAGAAGAAAGGAAGGATCAAAACACAAGCTGAGGCATGCTGCTGAAAGTGCTGTGTCTGTGGGTGGGAGGTGAGCGGGAGTAGGGGTGGGAATTTGGAGCCATTATCACATCAGTTGAAATATGACCTGATAAAGGGTATTAACAGCTCTATCCCAGTGCAAGGAAGAGAAAGGGAGGTTTAACAACAAACAATTTTGTTAGCACGTTCATACTATGCAGAAACAATTCAGACAAATGGAAAGTTAGGAACATCTAGGCACATATTACAAATGAGCACGTATCCTTCTAATGAAGACTTATTCAGAAAAGTAAAAATTTAATTTTAAGGGAAATACTGTCACTTGGAATAGATACTTCCAATAATCCTATTAGTAAAAGTAATTACCAGTTCAAAATGAAGTTGCATGAAGACCAGTGAATAGACAGAATTATCGTCCCCTTTCAGTCCCCCTCTTTTTTTAAAGCTTCACTTTGAACTCCTTTGTACTCAGGAGAGTTTATCCCAAATTCAGCTGACAACCATTTCAAATGCTGGTGGGCACAACTCTCCAAGAGTGAAAGAAAAAACAGTAGAGAAGTTTCTATTGTACACATTGGCATCTTAAGAACTGCTCTGTTATAAGCTGCTTTGTTAGCCTATGTTAAAATGCAGTTGACTTGGGTTTGTTGTAATTTGTCATTCTTATCCACTCCCTTTTTACGCATCTTGCAAAAAATCTTGTTCATTTTTGTTCCCAGCAACCTCCGAGTAGTTACCTACTCCAAGTGCAACAACCTCTTTTCAAAATTAATTAATAAGTTATGGCAGTTACGTATGCAGAAGGATTAACAACCTTCTGCTGCACTTCTATGTTGCCTGAATCACCCAGACAGCATTAAGCACTCTGAAACACAAAAGGCATTTATACATTTCCCAATTCACACCAAGTCTAAGATGCTCACTTCAATAATTCAATCATATTAAGCTAGAGAGTTAAACTCACTGCAGAAATAGCTAAGCTTGTTAGGGACATTACCTATTTCTGCAAGAAGTTATTGTTCCCAGACTTCTGACAAGATCAGTCTGTACTTTTATCCTGGTACTCCTTGACCCAGGCAAATCACAGACATGAAATAAGGGGTTTCAATTAGTCTAGATGGGTATTCAGAACAATTACTACATGGACAAAACAACAGGGGTCTCAGCAATCTCCAGTTAATGGGACAGTAATATTTTCAGTCAGAGCACACTAGCCCTGACTGCCTCTAATATTCTGCAACTGACATCTCCTCCTCACTGGAGTTTCTAACTGGTTTATGTTCCAGGTAACCCTTTGGAGAAGAATGGTCTGAGGCTCAGTAGAAGTGGAGAAGTAGGAAAAGATCACAGGGAATAATTTAAGTAAGTGAATATATTGATAAATAAAAACTTTTCTAGAATGAAATTTTGCAAAAAACATAGCCCTTATCCCACACACACTTTAGCAGCATTCAAGATAGCTACACTAAAAATTTCCCACCTGAAATTCTTTCATTTCTCCAAACTTTATAATCTCATCCTAAAAGATTCTTGTCTTGTCAAATATCCCAGTCCAAGTACTTCCCCCATTTGAAAACACATCTTCTCAAACTATAAAACTTCCCTGATAGATTTGGGTTAGGAAGGTGACAATGCAAGTCTTGCAACCTCTAACAACTTTCAGTGACTTGTATAAGCTGAAAGTAACAGTTTGAGAGGTTTTTTGGGGAAACCGAACCGTTGGTCTCTACAAGGAAGTTAAGATTACTTTGTTTCCTTTTCATACAACTTGTTACATTTATCCACTCTTGTTTAGGTTCTAGCTGGAGCGGCTAATTATTGCTCCCTACACAAAGCAGGCATCTGCTAAAAGCAGTCTGAACCCCACTGTCAGGCTACCTAGACAGCTGAATGGACATCTTTTTTTTCCTGTTTAAAAAGCTACAGTACAAGCATTACACAAAGGAATGTGAAACTCCATTTCCAACAAGGAAGACTAGGTCTGTAGAAGCGTTCAATGTATGTCGACATTTTAGGAAAAAAATGACATTATTTTGACAAGTGAGGTATTAATATTCTAACCGAGTGGAAGTCCTCTACATCTTCCATCAAAAGCGTTCTAATTGCTCAAACAAATGGGATGAAAACATTTATTAATACCTTGGTTAAGCATACCTAAAACTAAAGTTTTCCTCAGGATTTGCAACCTATATTGAGAGAGCAGCACTGCCACTCAAAAGCAAATGGATAACCCCGTTTGAGATCCAGCAACAGACTGTCAGGTTTACACTTAGAACATCACACACCCAGAATGCTGCTTCCTACCCACAGATCAGAGGAGATGTGGCTGGCAAGGACATCGTTCTAGGGCAATAAGGTGTGACAGACAGCACCTTGTGACAAAGGCTAAGCCTACAAGGCCAAGTAAGTTATTCTGAAAGAGAATCAGGTTTATATCTCAGAATTATAACTGTTACTCAGTAGCTATCAGCTCATCCAAGTGCACATCATTTTCAAAATAACTCAATTCTGATTGCTTCATGCCTTTCCTTCCCTCGCCCTGACACTGACAAAATATTGTTAGTTAAGAAAGAGGGCTTTTTGTAAGTGTTCTATTTTTCTGTTAGGAATGAGCTGCGAGTTAAATGAAAAGCTAAGAGAGGTAAGGAGGATTCCTTACAAAGATTATCAGAAATTTTTCTACAGATTAGCTACAATGTCATATAAACAGATCTACAGAACAGAACATGTCAAAACCTGCACACTTCACAAGGAAGATTAGAGTGTACAATCTTCCACATTTGTTAAGTTGTTAAGTTTAACCTAACAGAAGTGAGATAGTACTGCTACTTTATTAAGTAGCACCATAGCTAGGGTACTAGAAAACAGAAAAAAATTGCCATAGCAAGCTAACTAGCATGGCTGTTCGCAGCGAGGCATCACTCACACTACAAAGGCCACATGTTATGTCATACAGATGCAACATGAACAGCTAATTCAAGAAATCTGTCAAGCACTCCGAAATGTGCACCCGTGAAGCCTTAAATTCAAGAAACTCTGGAGATGAGATTAAAAACCCAGGTTGTTCTGCCTGTAACATGGAGATTTTTTCCAAATTTTCATTTAAGTGGAGAGCAGTATAAAGCTAAAAGTGTTCAAAACAGAGCAAGTTTAGTCAAATTGGAGTCTAACGTTTAGAACCACTGAAAAGGTGTTGAAACTTCTGTTAACAAAGACAGACAGTACAGATGCACGAGCTAAAATATTTTACAGGTAATTTCTACTAAATTTGATTTAGTCAAACTTATGCTATCACTATTCCATGTCACTTATCCTTGATGCTATATTTGATCTAGCAGCTTTGGATTCAAGTTCAACAGGATAATTATACCACTGACTTTTACATTTAGGTAACTGAAGCTTCAAGGTCCTGAGGTAAGCACAGCTGAGCAGATAGGTTAGTGTATTTCACACCTTAAACACTTGGAGAAGAACAAAACAATACAGGAACCTTGTATGAGTACACACAGCAAAGGCAGTGTGCCTAGGAGGAACAGGTAACTGAAGTTGAGGAGTTTTTAATTGACAAAAGAGGTTAACACCTGCTGCTGTGAACGAAAATCTGCTGCGTGAAAAGAGATTCACTTCTCCACCCTGTCTGGTCTTTATGTTCCAAACTTCCTACACAAGAAGCAATCATGTGAGCTTTCCACAAATTATCAGAGTAACAACCACTCCCATAGCACAGAGGATCAAATCCTAGAGTTACGATGTAGAACACAGGCTAATCTTCAGCTCTCTAATTAGCAATCCCTTACTCTTTTTCTTTAATAAAGAGTCCTTGCCTAAAACATAATTCACAGTTCCCTATTGCAAACAAGCCTTCCAGCATAAATGTAATGCATAACAGCAAAAGCACTTCCTTTCCAATCCAACCATACACCCAAGCAGGTTTCTGACTCTGTAACAATGTAGTTTTTACTGTGCTGACAAATAACCAGTACAGACCTGGTCTTGAATATAAGCACAGGCATAAAGTTAGTCCATGTTGTACTTTTAAGAAGTGTCCCACATCTGATTACAGAGTTGACTGGTTTGTTACTTTGCCACACAGACCATCACTTTTTCTCAATGTACTTCCAAAAATATTTATATATATATATATATATTTAAAAATTATACAACATATTTTATATTTATATTTAGATAAACTATGTAAATATATAATACAGCATAAGTATATACCGTATACTATGCATTTTATATACTTATATACACAATTACATATGTAAACACTTTTTTTTTTTTTATATACACATATGTATTGTGAACTGTAACTGAGAGGAAATAGCACTAAACAGTATTAGTTTACAAATTAAAAAAAATGCTACAGAACAACAAAATTTACCAATTTTGACAAAGTGTACTCTTCATGAAAGAAGCAAGTTTTCAATATTATGTCATTTACCCTGTAAATGGAATTAAAATAGACACAAAAACAGTCTACAAATTTCACGTCAAGATTTAAGAGCCTCTTAACTTCCAATCTTCTGGCACACAAAAACTGTAAGCAGGGGAACAAAGGAGTGAGCTTGGAACGACCTGAAAACAACCTGAACAGTGCCTATATTGTTCAGCTAACTGATCACAGATTTTTCTTTAAAAAAGTATCACTAATATAGCACATAAATCTTTTCCAAAACAGACCAAAGCTGTTTCAACAGTCCTAACTGCTCTCATCTCCACATACTTTGCAATTTAACTTCACTCTATTTTCATATACTCACTTTTAGAATTAACTACACGCATACTCTGAACATCTCACTACACAGAAGCAGCATCCTGAACTTCAGATTAAAAACTGACGATGCAGCAAGAGAGAAGTTTTATGTACTCATACTAAATACTTCATGCTGCATCGATTAATTTATTGGGCATCTGACTGAGAGTTGCAGTATGGGGTCAGATACACATGCAAACCACATTGATACATTAAACTCTTGTGGAGATCTGACACATGAAGCCAGAGAACAAACTCTTATGAACACAGCATCAGGAGTGAGTGTTTGACTCCCTTTCTAACTACATGTAGATTTATATACCTTACGTCTCTCCTAAGTCAGTAACACAGAGAACATTCATTCAGGATTATACATTTACATTATTGACCAAAAGTTTACTTTTTAAAAAGGTCTTTGTCCAGCATAACACCATCTGAAGTTGTTTGAAGGGTCAGTCTTAACATATCCATGCACTCTTTCAATCGGGGATCAGATGTACGTAATCCTGTAGATTTGAGTGCCTATTACAATAAAACAATAATTACCAAAATGAAAAAATATGCTATTACAATAAAGTTCTCTACTGCTCAGGTTTATTTACCAGGACAGAGACATCTGACTGTTATTGATACAAAGACATTTTGACACCTTATTGATCCTTTGCCATTTTGGCTGCATCTGATGTCAAAATGTCATTTGAAATCACAGCATTCACCTAGATTTTACACAAGTACAAATACTACCCAGCCCTGCGAGGCACAGGTGCTTTCAAGCATACCCTTACACAGCAAAGAAATGAGTAACAATACTAGTACACTCATTCTCTTAATCACAGAAACAGTGCAGGGGGGAGAGGGGGGAAAGTATAGTTACATTCCTTGCTGCAGCTAACTATGTGTAATAAATTCTTTGCTTTGTATTCTTACATTTAGAACATTAAAAAAACCTTGTAGCAGTTAATGCTCATATAGTACTCTCGAACAGCCAACTTACAGTTATGAATTTATGAACTGGTATTTTTTCTTGTCCTTCTGCAATTGTATAGAAAAGTAGATCTTCTAAGCTAGGAAGAAGACCTTGCTTCATTTTACTGAAAAAAAAAAAGAAAACACATGCATAGAATAGTTTAGAACATATTTTTATTTATATGTGGGTTTGCATTGTTCATAAGGAAACACATTTTCACTACCAATATAACTGCTATCATAAATTTCAAACAACATTCTTATCAGTGAACACAAAGCTTAACTCAGCTTTAAGTAGGAAAAAATTGGTAATATTAAAAGTAGCGTACTTTTACTTTAGAAAGCAAACATTTTTAACTGCAACATAGTCGTGTTTTTACTGACATATTTAGCAATTTCTCAGAGCAGATTCATCATGTTTCCCTCTTCTTGACGTCACAGAGGATAGACATGCTACTTGCACAGAGGATAAAGTATTTATAACACTCAAAGACCTACATGCCTCACAGTAAAGCTGTAAGAGCAGATTGACCCAATGGTTCCAGAGGCAAGAAAAAGTAAGGAAATGATGAATGTGTATAATTTTCTTCAAAATAGTCCTGGTTTTAGGAACTCCTAGAAGTCACCCTAAAGCCCTTGTCCTTTGAGAAGCTTATGTAAGCCACATCAGTTACAGTGAAAGCAAGCAAAGCCATATGCAGTGTAATACAGTAACCTGAACCGGCCCAGGCACCAGAAGCAGTAACTCTCATCGTGCACACACAGCGGAGTAAGCTAACGTGCACTGCAGATACATCTTTAATGGTCATTATGTTTACCAACATAAATACACAGGCTCTCCAAGTATTCCACGTTAACTATTTTACTCTGAGACACACTTCCTGTATGCCTGCATTATTTTTTGTAACATATACCTCCATTTTAAGTGAAGTGTGAAGGAAACCTACCAGATTAAGCATCAAGAGTCCTTCCAAGAGAGAAAGCTGTAATAGTGACAGCTTTCCCTCGAAGCCTTTGGAAGTTCTCTAAAGGTTTAAACTCAGAGTTTCACCTTTCCTAATTACTGCCTGGAACTAGAGTGTTCAGAGAAAATTTATCTGTTTTTATACACGAATGCATGTGTGTACAAAAAGCAGGTCTAAATGCTAGTCATGAAAGTTTTCACAAGATTAGTAATTCTTTGAATATCAGTACTCAGGGTTGTAACTATGAAAACAAAGCACTACAACAAAGGACAGACCCTAGGTAGGTCAATACAATCTTACAGACTGATGTTAATGGTCCCTCCTCTCCCAATACTAGCTTACCCTAGCTCAACAACAGGTCAGATTTATGGTTATTTTTAATAAAAATCTGATTATATCCAAATACCCTTTTAAATTTAAGACAACCTTTAGATTGCACTCGCCTCCCTCCTTCCCTCATAACTAGCAGTGAAAACCAGTAGTAAAAATATCACTTCTCATTTTCCGATTTATTTAAAACACTGTACTGACATACTAAGAACAGAAGACAGCTTTGTAAGCCAACAGAACTTTCCTTGTCTTCCAGTCTGGATTTTTTTTTTTTTTTTAAATGAAGCTGGCTGACTAATGCACAGACAGGCTGGCAATTCAACCCAGACAAACACTTGCAGCTACCTCAAGCAAATTACTGAACACCCTTTTTCCAAAAGAAAATTCAAGTCTTCCACGCAGCACGCTGCACTTTCAGTCTTTGGAGAACAGTACATCCAGTCAAGCCAACAGAACCGAAACTAACACACCAACTAAAGCTTCAGCCTGTATCTGCATCCCAACGCTGCAGCTACGTACTTTGCTTTTTAAAGCTATGCTGAGTTACGCAGTCTACACCCCTGTGTTTTCCCCATTTACACAGAGCATTTAACCAAGCTCCCCAAAGCGCTGAGATTTCATGCTTTAAGGAATGTCTCTGCTACAAGACTCATTACTGGACTGCTGAAGGTCTGACAGAGGAAACTCCCCTATTTTGCTTTGACAAAACAAGCTGGCAAACACACCAAGAAATTTTAACTGATAGTTTCTGAGCTATTACTCAGAACTTTACAGCTGTTCCAAATGTGGAATTTCTATCTGGAAAGGTGCCAAAAACCCCTAGAGACATCTGACCAAGATTTTTATCTGCCTCTCTGTAAGATTTTCATCTATTAAAGAGGCGTGCACCTTTCACAGTATAAATTCTCTCTTGACATAGTTTCCATATCTTTCACATCTGCTGCTGTTCAATGTTGGGTCAGTCAGCCTAATTTAACAATGGATCTGCACTGACTGCCAAAGCAAAGAGGATGGCATTCAATATATTTACAGAAAATTGCTCTTTGTCAAATAGTCCATCTTTTGATAAAGTTTATCAGCTAAATAGAGGTGGAAAGGCTTGCTCTGCAGTTTATCAGGTCAGTGATGTCAGTAACAAATGTTTGCTTAACCTAAAAGCTATGTTTTGGCACTGTGAGCACACTTAGCAAGATAGTGCTGTTTAGCACGTGCTGTAAAGAGCTGTTTTTCAAGTCAGGGAACTTGCACTTTCCACAGTTGAATTACAGTGGAAATTCCAGATTATTCCATTTCATGAATAACGACTTTTGATACTTACTTCCCTTTTAACAAAAAAAAAAAGAAAGAAAGAAAGAAAAAAAAGCACCAGACTTATCACACAACTAGACTTCTTCAGTGGTAGTCTAACCTGTAGACTAGAATACTGGCAGATCTTCCACACTGCTTTTTAAATATAAAGAAAGAATGCAGGAATTCCAAGCACAAGGCCTTTGCAGTATGTATCGTTCCTTCATTCAGCTGTTCCTTCTGCATCAGTACAACGCTTATACCAGATTCCACAGAGGATTTCATTTTAACAAAAGCTGAATTATAATTTCTACAATATAAAAGACTAAATTTCAAATCCAGTGAAACATTCCTACTTTGTACTTCAAGATGTACCTGGCAAAATGCAGAACAGGATTTACAGAGTAACGAAAGAGGTAAAGATATGATACTGCTAATCATAGTATCAGGCTCATTATTAGCTATAGACATCAGTCACAAAAATATGAGGTCACAACAACTGAAAGCTGCAAGGGCTCCAACCCACAGTCAGTAGCCACTCTAGCTAAAACAGGCATCTTGAAGTAGTTGCCACAATACTACAGATCTCCAACTAAAAGATATGAACACCTATCAAGTCACTAAATAACTACTTTCTGTCCACTGGCATAGTTAGACACTGATCCCATTAACAGTGTTATTAATCATTTACCTGAGAAGTTACCAAGATTTGGACAAAACTATGTATTAATAAACTTAGACCAAAGATGGACATGTTTTAGTAGATGCCAAAGTGTTTATGGTAAAAGCAAGAACTGTTGCTTCAAAATCTTGGCCTCAAAGAAGTCATGAAAGGTCTAATGAAAGTGCACTTCTAACAGTTTCTTGCATCTGCAAGTATTGTATCCTATAGGGGTTACTGTATAGTTATTCCTATGGAATCTGGCCTGGGTGCAGAAGCAAAATGAATTTTGAAAGGTATCTCCAGAATTCATCCCTGTCCTTAAAAAGGAGCACTACCATTTGCTTGTCATTTTAAAGGGGGGAAAAACAAACAAGCAAACTCCAAACACTTCCATTAACCATTTTGCTATATTCCATATACTAGTACCCATCACCATTGCAATTTAGCTATACTTTAAAAATCAGAGTTGTTCCTCCCTGTCACCTTAATCAAAGCCTTTGTAATTTAGAAATAGCTTACACTAAGATAAACTGTTTCATCCTACTGTCCAGCGAAAGATGCAAGAAGAATGATGCAAACTCATACTGAAAAGCAAACAATGCACAGCTATACTGAAAGTAGATCTAAACACTATTCAATACCACAGAAATGTATAATTTAGGACTGCACAAGGTTATTGCCTTTTAATTATTTAGGCATGAACATAGATATGACTGCATTTCACTCCACAGCCTTCATTAATGAAAATTATCAGGCTATGACCACTCGCAGCTTAAGCTCAAATATTTTTTCTTTCCAAAACATATTAAGTTTCAGGTGGATACACAGAGTGAAGGCTGGCTACCAGGGATAAGGAGGCGGTGGAAGATGTTTAGGAAAAAAATGCACAAGGGGATCTGGTTATGCAATAGGATACTAGTTATTTCATCAGCCACCAGACCTTATAATTTATTCCCTTTAACTGTCCTAAATTTCTGTACAGTCTTTGCACAAAACGTTCTAGGTTTTCACTTGCAACTCCCACTCTCTGTACACTGACTGTTCGGCAGCCAAACAAGCAAGAAAATCTTAGTGCTGTCTTTTGACACTGTAGGTTATTCCAGTATCCTAGAACCACGACCTTACAACCAAATAGAAAAAAATAATCCCCCAAAACAAACAAAAAATTACTATTGTCTTCCCAGCTGGGTCCACAAACCATCTGCCAAACACAACTCAAATGTTACATACTGCTGGATGGCAAAGCACTGGAATCAGCAGAACACACAGACTACACTGATTTAGCCCAGTTGTCAGCCGAGTCCAAGAACCTGTCTTTTGAAGAACTTTGCTTTTCTTCTGAATCTTGCACTGTCTTAATATAGCAATGATTTGCACATGTAATGTACTATTTACAAATGATTAAGGAAGATTTTCATAATTCTGCATTAAGAAAAATAAGAATGAAAGTATCCAGGAGCCTGGTTTATGTGCACAGGAATTCCTGCACAGCCTGAACCGAAAATAAACTGTTTCCAGCTTTTTTCTTATTCATAACTACATGCTGTATATTTTATATAATTGTTCTTTGTTCATTTTGCAGCAAGACTCAAAGAACAAGCATCTGACTTTCAAATACATCCTTTTGTCAAAAGCCAAAAATGATTAAAAGCATGTAACTGGTTTGTGACTACACAGCCTTACCAGACATACTAGAAATTACAGGATTTCCCTAATTGATGCTAGCTGTAGGAAGCGGTTATAAAAACTCAGTTTAAGAAAATGCTACCTCTTTAATAAATCATCTTTTCAACATCCTCAAAACCCCCTCACAATTGGCATACTGTTTTTTCCCCAAGTTCTTAATGGTACCGTTTGTATCTCTCACTGAAAACGGAAGTAAAACCTTTTCAAACCACACCTACTTGAGCCACAGCTGAGTAATTATTTGGTTCAAAAAAAATTATGTATAGAGCTAATTCAAAGAGGTGATTTCATATATGTTGAAAAATAGTATAAATATAATAACAATACACATGATTGTGTATTAAATTGTACATGGCTATAACATGACATGCATGCATTTTTTAAGGAGTTTGACAGCAGAAATTTTAAGTGATACCTTTGAAGAAGACTACATCCCATTGAAACAAAGGCCTAAACCAAGCTGAGCAGTGACATTTGGTGGGAGAAAGGGCAGAAGAACAAGATCACAGTTTCTTTCCCTGTCTGCCATGTTGAAGGAGTACAAGTTCATGTTAAAAAAACCCACAACAACAAAACTACAACTCAAAAGCAGAACTGTTAATGAGCTAAGGGCTGAAACCCTCCTGACTGGCCTTGTGGAATCTTTTCCAGATTTCCTCTTAGCATTAGGCTAACAGAGACTTTGCTCAGTGTTAAAACAAGGTACTCCTTTCTTGGCCTTGTTTCCTCTGTCTTTTGCTTTTTTCATCTAGGTAATAAGCATAGCAAAGCCCAGGAAAGCAGCCTGATTTTAGATTTTAATTATGCTGTCCCATAAGCAGCACAAAGACGACACATGGGCTGCCTACAGGAAAGGCGAGGGGCATGTTCCAAACACACACAAAGGAGATGGGTCTCACAAAGCTTGCAGTTAAGCTACCAAACTTCTTGTAAAAGGCTATTAGAGGTACTAAGCGTACTCAGGTTCAAACGAGCAATGGGGGAAGTGGGAAACAAACAAGACTTTTTCAAGACCTGCATAATGCTGAGGACTAACAGGGCAGGATGCTAAGGAGAATCATCAATCCTTTTACCACACCATTATGCTCTATTTCCAGTCTTCACTATCAGTCATTACGAGGGACACAAGATGGAGCTGATACCCTTATCCCCAGCCAATTCTTTTAAGAATATTTCAGGTTCTAAGTGAAGGAATATTAACTTGATAAACATATACAGTCTTATCACTCTATTACCTGTGTGTACCTTTGTCACTTAGGGGCAAACTGGGATCTCTTGGCGCAGAGACATGTCCTGCAGCACCTATGAACATCTGTGCACACCACTAACTGCTGGTAAGGTCTGTCCCCAGCCGCACTGGATGCAGACATGGAGGAAGCAGCGCTACAAAACTTCCAAGGCAGAACTACACCCCGTACACTGCCTTTAATAATTAATGGGCGATGACACAGCTTCCACTCCCCTTGGAAAACACTGTCTGCGTGTAGCTGCGCTAGGAAGAACAGCCTAATGCTGGCTGGGCCAACGCACAGGGACAGCCCCGGGGGGTGGGACCCCCGGCCAGGCTCAGGGCGCGGAGGGGACCCCGGGCAGGGCAGCCCCACAGGCACACCGGCTCCCACGCCACGCGGCTGCGCTTCCCTCCCCTCCGAGACCCGCGGGACCTCACCGGGCTGCGCAGCACCGACCCGCAGCGAGGCGGCAGCCGGGCCCGCCCCGCGCTCGGGCAGGCCCGTGACAGACCCCAGCCCGCCCTCCCCGCGGCCCGGCCCCCGCACCTGCCGGGGAAGCGGCCCCCGCGCCCCTCCCGGCCCGGCCCGGCCCCCTTCCGCAGGCAGCACGCGTGCAGGAGGGCAGGCGGCGCTCACATGGCGCCTCCGCATCGCCCGCGCCCGGCCCGGCCCCCCTCGCACTCACTTCTCCCCCCCGCCGCCGCCTCCGGCCAGCTCCTTGCCGCCGCCGTGGTTATTGTTGTGGCCGCTGTCGGCGGGGGGCTCGGCGGGGGTGGGCGGCGGCGCCTGCGCCCCCTTCCCCGGCTCCTCCAAGGCTCCCTCCGAGCGAGTGCACAAGCCCCGCGCCGAAAGCGGCGGCGGCGGACCCTGGCCGCGACGGGAGGCGGGCGGGCTCGCGCCAAAGGCGGCCAGCGGCGGCGGGAGGCGCCTGGGGCCGCCGCCGGGACCTGCACCGCCGCCGCCGGCCGCCCCCGGCGAGCCGAGCAGCAGCAGCTCCCGCAGAAGCGCCGAGCGCCACAGCCGTATCATGCTGCGCCACTTCCCTCCGCCGAGTGCCCCTGCCGCCGGCCTGCGGCGCCGCTCTCGCCCCGCCGTGCCCGCCCACGCTCACCCGATTGGCGGCGGGCGCCTAACTGTCAGGCACGCTGCACGCTCATTGGCCAGCAGAGACGCCACTCCGGCCGGGCCGCGCCTCCGACGCGGGACGAACCGCCCGGTGGCCGCCCGGGTGTCGGCGCGCGAGGCCAGCGGCGCAGCGGGAAGGGGCGGGGGGGGGGGTATGGCGCGCGGGGACTCGCGGGCGGGCGGCGGGGCCGCACAAGGACGCGGGGGCCGCTACCGCCCGCAGCCGGCGGGGCGCGAGCGGCGCGTAGCGGGCAGGGGCCGCCGCCCGCACCGGGGTCACCCCGCCGCCTCCATTTTCGGTCGGCCCGGGCTCCTGAGGGGGAAAGTCCGAGTGCCCGCCGCCCCCGCAGGGCCCGGGCCGCGGCCCAGCAGTGGCAGGGAAGGGGCGCGGGGAGAGACCGACACCTGCGGGGTGCCAGGCGCGCCCGGGGATCCCCGCGGGCCCCGGGGCGGCCTGTGGAGGGGTTAGAAACGGGTTGGGCTTCGGTTGCCATGGATACGGGTGGTTTATTTAAGGTTTTGTGGGTTTAACTATCAAGTGCACCGTCTCTGGCGGCAGGGAGGAGCGGGCGGTGAAGTTGTCACCGGTGGAGGCTGGGTCGTGCGGCAGGATGCTCCCACCTGGAGCCGTCTGGCCAGGGGTACCACCCCGTCCTGGTCCCAGTGCCGTCAGGGGCTGTAGGAAAGGGCTCGGGAGGCAAAAAGATGAGTACAACTCTGTATCAGTAAAGTGTATCCATTATGGGTGACAGCAGATGACATCTGTGTCATCCTGCTTCATCAGTAATGCCAGCATGGAAACCAGTATTTAAATTGCCACTAGCTTTCTCCCTTTAAGAACCATAATCTTCTGAGCAAAAATGTAAATAATTCTGGAGTTCTGAATCTACTACTGCTGAATTTCCCTGTGAACGATTCCCCCCGCACTGAGGTTTATTTCTTTTGGTATGTTGGTTATATTTGGGGGTGGTGGGAGTGGAGGAGTTGTAGTGCCGAGTTTAAATGATCTTGCTGCACACTTTCTTGGAAATGTTTCACTCTGAAGATACTGATATTTTATTTTTCCACCTCCTCCCAGACTGAAAATTTCATCTGTCCAGGCATAATAAATTGCTCTTAAAGACCCACGTAGAACACAGAGGGAGTTTTGTTACCCGTTTTCCATGCACTCTGAGTTTGAGATAATGGCTACAAATAGACATTCGGAATAGCCTTTGCTTATACTTACACCACAGCACAAATGCCCACGGCTGTGAGAGTTTTTGGAAGCAGCTTTAAAGATAGCTGATAACCTGTGCCTGTCAAACGAGCCTCAGCGCACCAATGGTTCTCCTTCCCACTGAACAAGGAAACTTGAAATATCAGTGTGGGATGTGTAATCCTGGCCTACAGTTACTTCACATACAAAAATGCAAAGTACCCGAGGTTCTCACATACTTATTACTTTACCTATTATATTTCCTGGAACTGAGTCTGGATTTCCATTTGCTAAGTCTTTTTGGCAAGCCAATAACTACCTCTTTTACCCTGCCACCCAATAATAATATTTCTCTCTTTTTTTAATTCTGTTTTGTAAAATAATCTAAAGATAGAAGTATCTGAAGCACCTTTTCCATTCTCTCTGCAGGGGATACTTCTGTGAGACCAGAGACAGCAAGCATGCTGCCAGTATGTGCGTTTGGTCACTAACTGAACACGCAGTTCTGCAGACACTCAGAAGATTCCCCACTGATTTTTAGTGCCAAGGTGATACTTTTGGTGTTACAGCTGTGCTCTTTCACAAGCCAGCTGTTTAGCAACTGACTCAGTTCAAAAACTTGTCTAATTTAGCTCTTCTACTGTAGGTGGGGGGAAGAAGAGGAAGAATGCAAAGTGTAATGATCTGGATCTTTCTTTTTAGTGCTCTGGTTTCTGTTCAGAACATCACAAATAGAGTCGTGGGAAGGAAAAGAAAAAAGTACTACATAAAAATGTTTGCCTTTCATGACAGTACCCCATGTTTCACACTCTCGACCCTACATGAACTCTTAATTTTACTCATTTCCTTTTTTTCACTTCATATGCTATTGCTTATTAAGCCTCTTAGTATCACTCTCATATCAGTATTCTCACAATGCAAGTGTTCTTCAATAAAGCTTTTCTTAAAACTCACTTCAAGAAATTCATCCTCAGCTTCTGTCCCTGGAGTCTCCCTTGTGTGTGTTTTAGTTCCTCAGGGCAGAAAAGGCAGGTTGCTCTGTGTGTGGAACTACAAATACATAGCTCAGGAACAATGCAAAATGATAAATATAGTTTCAGATTCACGAAGTTCAAGGGCAATAGTGACTCATTCCCTGTTCTGAGAACTTTTGCTGCATATTTCAGGCTGACGCTCCCTGCTCCTACTATGACTAAGCCTAAGAAGTTTCATTCTGATTCTTTCCTCTCCCAAAGGCACAGACATACTAGAGTCTTAATTTAAATATGTTGGGTTTTTTTTTAACTTTCAAAATAAGCCATAAAAAATGTAATAAAGATCACCTCAGAAATAAGTCCATTTGCTTGTGAAAACATTAAACCTGTTAAACGGACCCTGATTTTTGTTTTGGTCTGGGTGTTAGACTGGGCTTTCCCATTCCTCAGAGAAACCTGCTTTAGACTTCCCTCTGGAACGGAGTGGTATCACTCGTCTCTCTGGAAAGGCAGACCATCTGCTTTGCCATTCTGTGTTTCACACCGTATCCCAAGAGAAAATTATAAAAATGGTTTCAACATAGCGCAAAGAAATTTGAAATTAAAATTCCCCATAGCTTTTGAGTTGGTTACACAACTGGCAGTAACCATAAGCCAATCATTCTCTAAGTACGCATGTACTTTTGTAAGACAAAAATCATCAGAATTTAAGATAACATGGTTCTTCTATAAAGAAAACAGTGAATCTTTTAAATAGACATTATTTTTTAAGTGTTTCCCTTAAACTGTATTGTAGCAAAATATTCCCAGTATATCCTTCTAAAAATAATCCATGTTTCAGAGGTTTTTCTTTCTAAAAAGGGCACTACAGCGCTAATCTTCTAGGAGAAAGGGCTCTGAAAAGCAGGTGGAAAGAGGTCTTCCCAGTTCAAGCACATACACTGATAACAGCTTTCAGGAAGGTTAAATCCTCCCATCAGATCAGCAGGGCAGATCTCAGATAAGCAGCAGAAATTAAGGATTATCTTGACTACCACATGAACTGTTTACTTTGCTATTTTAAATGGTTATGTTGGCTCCACTTCATTTGTTGCTGGGTAATGCTTTCCAAAAGAGAACAGAGGACCAGACACCACAATTTTGACTCTATTTGAGTATTCCTACCAATTCTAGCAGCAGTTCCTAAATTTTTTATTTTTTTTTTTTTTTCATTTGTGAGGCTAACGTGCTGCACATTCAGGTAGCATTTTGATGTCAATTCAAATAAAAGGTGCTCAGTCACAAGAAACATTCCCAGTAGGACTGTACAGACGAGACAGAGCAGCTTCCTCCAAGCATAGAAACATCACCAGTAAATAAAGTTACTATTTAATCCAAGAAAATTAGGGTTAAAATGTGTAGGTGTAATAGCTCAGAAATCCAACAAGGAGGAAAATATTCAGAGGAATAATTTACCTGGAAGGTAATAGTTGAGGGAGTGATCTCAAGTGACAAGCAACAACAAAAAGTCAAAATCATCTTGCCCATGTAGTGCATCAGTGATGCCATAGCTCACTTCTCATCACTCTCATTCCAGGAAAATAGGGGCAGTGAGGAATTAAAGGAAAGCAACAAAAGCATGTGGAGGATTTGCTGAGACTGACATGAAGAAAGGCTGTATGGGCCTGGGACATTCCTGGCACGATTAAGAGACAACATAAGATGTTTTCTGGTGTATTTGGCAGAGCAAGCAAATAATAGAAGTAGTTTATTGAGGATGATCTGCAAAGCCTGGCACAATTTTTTCCCATTACTCTATTTGGTAACCCATTTCCTTTCAGCTTTGCCAGCGAGACAGAACTGTTATTCCTCATGCACGTTATCAGTTATAGCACCTTTCAGATGCAAAATTATTTAAACACCAGAACATTCACCTTCAGAATCCAACAGCTTACCTACCAGAGAAGTATCCTGTGCTGCATCCAGCACACTGCATATTATTTGTGCTGTAATTAATTCATAGCATTCCACCCACAATCATACTTAATGCTTAATTCTGATGACACCTGCCAAACTGCCATCAGCGTCTTGATACTACAGCAGGCCAGGGAGTGGGAGCAGACTTGGATCTTTGTTTGTGTTCCCAGTCCTCAAATATTAGCCTTGGTAACCTTGTGCTAGCAAATAGAAACAAGCAACAACATCATCTGGCTGCTCCGCTGCATCCCAGATGTCTGTGCTCAGCATGGATGAGAGACCCTGGGAGCAAAACAGGCTGCTCAGGTGAGTCCGTGAACTCACGTCCAGTTGCTTTTGACAACGGACACATAAAATTACTGCCTGCATTTAAGTGACAGTCAGAGCACTTACCCTGACCACCAGCTGGCTCGGCACATACAAAGCTGTGTGATGCTGGGCAACCGCTGGCTGGCCGGTAACATCTGCGTGTGCCACCCCAGCCCCGAAGTGATGGAAATGGCAGTGTGCTGCAACCACACCTCGTCCCAGGCTGGTCACATTCATCCCTGAGTTCCAGACCCTTAAACAGAGGTACTTGGAGAGATGCAGTCATTCAGGCAAAGACACAAGTGCATCCTGTTTAATGTTCTCATGTAGAAAAACCCTCTCACACATCTGGTGTGAATTAAAGTTGAAATTACTTGTGGCCACTTAGAAGTTTAAGCAACACCCAGGCTTAGGGGCAGGGCTACCGATCCTGGAGGAAAACAAACGAAAACAAGGTAAAACCAAAAAAAGCAAAACAAGCAATCAGACTGTAATGGAAACTCTCTCATCGTAAGTGATAATCCAAATAGTTTAAAAGTCTCCAGCCTCCAGAAGGCTCCTCTGGAGTACATGAAAACACCATGATCAAGTGCAGGGAATAATCCTAGTAGCAACAAAACCCCACTACCTCTGAAATGGCAAGCTGATCAGAAAAACCACATGTTCTTTTCTGCCCTGATATTTTTGGCACCTCATTTCTGTTGCTGCACCAAGGGAAGAGGCACAGACACTTCAGGTGACTCAGGGCTCAGCCTTCCCTTGCAACCACCATGAGCTGCAAGTGTCCATGCAAGTTGCAAGACTGTTTAAGTCAGTCTCCTGTTGAGTTAAAAACAAACAGTCCCATAAAGACTAAAGGGAAAACATCCAATGTTTTTTAATTCTTGTACAATGTAACCTTGAAGGAGGATTTGTTTTTCCCCTATCTGATTCTCTCTTTATAAACACCTAACATTTTTAAGGAGGTGAAAGGAAGGAGGCAAGGTAGCAAAGCAGATACTCCTGGTACCAGTGGGTGAGCCGACATGTTGCTGGTGACTACGGACACTCTAGCAGCAGCACTTTCAGTAGCACACGTTGTACCATCACATTCCAAGGGTATTTAATATTTAGACAAGGACTTTTGAACAGTTCCACAACAGTAGGCCAGCGGGGACTGAAGATTTGCGAAACTGAATTCAAAGATTAAAAAAAATAGAGCAATCGGGGTTGTAGGATTAAGTATATATTTTTTCTGATAACTAGTTTAGTGCTTAAATGTGTATATTCATCTTAACATCCAAGACAAACATTCAGAATTCTTTTAAGGTATTTTTTGTAGTTAAAACATTTGTGAAAGTGTAAGATTTGTGTTTCTTTAGAGTTAACTGCTGTCAGGGAACATCTTCACATCATCTTTAGCTGCTCTGTAATGCTCCATCTTTTCAGACAGGGAAACAACTTGAAACAACTCTCACTGAAGAGAGGACCTGATGGAAAAACACACAAAAACAGAAACTCTACTTTTTAAATAGTATTTTTAGCCCTCAGCATAGTTTCCATAACAGTATCAGACCCAATTATGTGGGCTTCTGCCTTGACTGACTGGATTGTGCTGCTGAAATTTGGAGTGTTTCTAACATTACGTGATCTCTGGTGGCAAAGTCACTCATTTCCACGCACTTGCTGCAGCTTGTCATCCCCCCGGTTGTTCCAAGACAACTATTGAATTGGGTCATGCGATAAACTGTGTGAGTGAAACAAACTGGGATAAAAAGTGATGAGTGATTATTCAGCTCTTTGAAAAAGAGGAGTTTCACAAAATAAACCTCTGAAACTTGTCTTGAGGAGCTTTAAATTAGAGGTGCTGTAGGATGGATCAAAGGAAGAGCGGTAGCCAAGGAATTTTGGTAATTTTCTTTCTCCCTGTGTACTTGGCCTTGTATCACAGGAAAGGGATGTTGTGGGACAACAGATTTCACAGCCTTCCTGTCACAGGCAATTTTTAAACTATGACCAAGTGCTTGGATATTTTGAATATTTAGATAAAGTTTCATTTGGTAGCTCGATCAACAAGCAGAGCTTCAGGCAATTAGATATCCTCATAATAAAGCATGAAGCCAAACCACTTATCTGTCTGGATAATATGGCAATATTGATTTTAGGAGGAAATATAAGCAGTTCTGTAATTACTAGAAAATCCCTTATTCTGTCACATACTTGGGCACAAAATAACCTTGTATTATGCTACCCAAGACATCATAAGCCTAATTTGAGAACAAATCTAATAGAGCCTACCAGTAGCCCATTTAATACATCATTTTGTGTGTGTCTTCAGGCTCTTTGCTATATATGCTGCATTAGACTAAACTCTCATTAGACATTTGAGGATTGGCTCTGCTAAAATAAAGTCTGAGCAATGAGACCAGAACCAAGCTGTGTAAGGGAGAATAATTTGGGCTGAAAGGACTTTAAGAGAACAAATGAAAAATTAACTGTGTTGGTTATGTTGGGCCAGAAGGCATGCAGAACAGACACATGTAATTATTCATGTATCCAGAGTTAGGAAAACCTTAACCAGACACTTTTCAGTTTCCTCCCCAGCTTTGACTTACTGCATTGTGTCTGTGGCAGAATTACAAACTCTCATGGTAGAGCACATATTTTCCTATTAGTCACATTTAATCAGGAAGTTAATTTGGTTTATTTCTTGGACTTTCATTATGTGTATTCTGATGCAGTTCTTTTATTCACCTTCAGTTTATCTCACCTTGTACATTTCTGCAAGTTTTTCCTCCAGTTATCTATCTTCTAAGTCGTATCTCTTTGTCTTTTGATTGATATACTTTAATAAAGCAAGCAAGATCTAAAATGATAGTTTAAATAGTGACTCATTTTGTTCTGCTTTACCTATTAGTTACATTATTTGATATGTCAACATATTTTATTAATATTGCAGGTGAAATTCAGAGTTGAAAAAGCTCAAGCAGTAGAGTGCATTGCCTCGTTAGACAGCAGTATGATTGCAAGGGAAAGGTAATAACTGCTCAGCATGACTGATTTAATCTGCCTTGGTGTAAAGCCAAATAAATTATACCCTTTGAAATAAAAAGTAGTTCTTAAACTACCAGTAGATGTTAATAATTACTAGAACTAGAAATAATCAAAAATCCACATGCTAGTGAGTAATAATCTTCTACAAACATCCTGAATATAGAGATTATACCCTTGATTTTAACAGCTAACAGGGGAAAGGTTAATTTATGTCTCAATACTAATTTGCATAACGAGAACGATTAACTTATGAAGTTAATGAACCGATACAGCCACCAGCTCAGTCCAGTAACCGCGTACTTAAGGAAAAGCTGAGGGATGTGTGCGGTAGAACACCGCTGGTCACGTCCCCAGGATTTGGCCCAGTTCTGGATGCCTAGTGCAGCCCAGACAAATGGTGTTCTGCTCTGCTCAGGATTACCATCGGCTAAAGAAGTTGTTTGGAAAAAGACAACCACAAGGAATGGTGCTCTTCCCACATAGGAGTTCTGAAAAAAGATTGCTGGCATTTTTTTTTTTTTTTTTTGCATCCCTGAATAGATTGCACACAACTGGCTCCAACGCCGTCTTTTAAATGTTGCAGGGAGGAGGAAAGGAATGGACACCTCTAATAGCGTTACAGCTGTGCATTCTCGCCTGCTTATTTCTGTTCCTTATACGCTTCTAATGTTTAGGCAACATTTATGTCTATGTTGAGTCTTACATCTTAAAAATCAGAAGAGCATCATATGCATGAGAAGCAGTATAGTCATCAGATGGCTGTCACCCAGGAGGACAGTCATGAGGCTGTTGAGTATTGTTGAAACTGAACATTGGAAATTTTGTGCTCCAAAAAGAGCAGCAGCAGAGCAGACTGGCTTCAGCTTGCCCACAGCAGGGCAAAGCTAGTTTCTCTGTACCTGTGTTACTACTGGTCTTCTGAGTTCAAGGGCATGGGTAATAGGCAGCTGTGCCACAACAGTTACAGGTGTAACCTCTGAATGCATATTTCAGCTTTCGTGTGTAAAGTCAGCCTGCTTATTCCAGCTGGAACTCAGGTTGCTTAACCTTCAGCTCTCAGAGGCTTTCAGATTGGAGCTGCAAATGGACAGAGAAGATTATTTCCAAATGCTCTGGCAGCCTGTTACAAATTATCAGGAAGCAGAATGGGCAGAGGGATGGCAGGGTGCTGTGTCTTAAGTGGAAAGAGGTGTCCTAGGACACAGTGAGTCCACTGGGTCACAGCTTGCATGTGTGCAAAGGTTTGGGCAGGTCTGTTAATTGGCCATGGGATGGCCAAAGAGAGAGGTCAATTGTACAAACGCCTTCCTCAAAGGTGCCAGGAAGCTGTAGGGGATGCTAGGCTTCCCCTGAAGATAGTAAGAGAGCTAGGGGGATGGACTTCTTTAGAGCTGCATGAGAGTAAAATTATTCTTAACCACTCCTCTCTTCCTCCCTAAAGAGTTACATACTTTTTGTCATATAATAATAGAGTGATGAGAGGAGAAAAACAACGAGAAATGATGTTACTGGTAACCATGAGGTACATAGCATTTTTACTAAAGCTAATGAGTTTTGGGTTTATGCACAAAAACTATGATCTGTGTTCCATAAGTGATCCTATAGCGATGATAGACTATAGTCATAGTCTACTAAGAGAAGTCCAGAACTCTAAAGGCAAGCTTACACAGAAGAGTGACCATTTAAAGAGATATGTTTTACAAAGCAAATAATCCATTCACTTTCACTGCTGTGAACCTTTTCAGTTCTCACTCAGACTAGTGCAGCAGATCGTACACACCTTTGAAAAGGAAAGGTTTCTTTCCGTAGCATGTTCTGTATCCTCAGCAGAATTGCTACAGCACAGGTACGTTTGCATTGCACCGCCAATCTGTTCAGCCCCTGTGCGACACGAGGCAGCGCACGGGAACACTGCTCCTGGCACAGACAGTGCTCTGCATGCTGCCCCTGTCGTGGGGGAAGACAGGCTCTGGGGAGAGCTGGGGCTGGTGTCGTCAGCAAGCAGGAGCAGAAATTGCTTAGCAAATAGCCAAACACAGAGGCAAGTGTATCATTTGTATAGTTGTCTTTCAGAGCTAAACCTCACTTAAAGAAACTGTTCTGAGAAAGAAAAAACAAACAAACAAACAAACAAGCCTTTTCTGCTGTGTGAAAGTTCATCTTTCATGAAACCTGGAGGAGCAGATGTTAGCCTGTTCCCAGGCAAGTGAAATCTGGGAGGAAATGAGCACCATTATCCAGGAAATGGAACTGATTGGAAGCAGCCGTAAGCTGGAGCCTGCTGGCTCTCCCTGGCAAGTTCTCAGCTGCTGCTCATCCCTGCAAAGTGGGGCTCTGGTGTCCCTTTAATTCACTTCACCCTTTCAGGGACACCCCTGTGAGGGCTGGCTGCCAGCATACTTGAAGATTAGTTTAGAGAAAGCACAGATGCTGTGCTAATCCTGTGTGGAAGCCATGATAGAGTGCAAACCCCACGTTACACAACAGAGTCCCTTCTCTGACTCAGAGGAGAGGATTTCCTGGATGCCCACGGCAGCGTTCAGTCGGACACAGGGAGGATACACAAGTGAGCAGGAGCGCAGCTCAGCCGGTCGCATCACGGACACGACCTATCGCAGCGCCTGAAATAAGCTACTGGCACATTTCCACGCTTCTGGGCAGCCTTCCTGTGCACAGGACCGACACGCTTGTTGCAAACTCATGCAGCTATGTGGCTCTAAACTCTAAGGATTAAAACAGACCCATGTGAGGCTTCCCCTCTGCTTTCTCAGATGTGCACAGCCAGAGTCCATATACCTGTGCCTGGCTTCTCTTCAACACAAAAACATCCTTCCTCACTGCTGCCAGAAAAGAGCGCTGCGATCACTCTCACCTCGCAGCCATCTTTTGCAACCTGGCCGACAGCCGTCAGCACTGCCAAGGAGGTGAAAATAAATCAAGTGGGGGTTTTCAGCAATCCAGTAGTGCCACAACTTCACAAAGCAAGCTTTCCCTGCCCCAGTAAAGGTGCATGATAAAAGAGGCTACAATACTACAGCTGTAGCAACACAAATGCAATGTCTCGTGTCTGGAAAAGGCTTGCAATAATATAGATGGTGTTATTAACCACTTGCATTTTTGGATACACTAAATCATCCCAAGAGCTCTGACACAGGGCAAGTGGAAGAGATTATTTTTTGTTCATCTGGAGATGAAGAAAAAAAAACCCCAAACCCTACGTTTATTTCACTGCTCCAGCCCTGCTGAGAGGACTACTAGCAGTCAAGCGCTTCATCAGCTGCTTCAGGACATGCAGGTGGCATCAGCCACGGCATTGAAGAGACTGCACGACAATAACAAAGAAAGCACGAGTTATCTGGAGCGAGCTAGTCCCTGCTCTGCAGCTGGCTCCGAGCCCCGGCTCAGAAGGTCACATAGTTGACATATCATCCTGTGAGTCACCCCTTGATACTGCATGTGTCCGGCATAACTCATGTGCTTTGGCAGCATCAAGGGAGGTTCCTTCTCCCTTCTTTCTGCCCAGAGTCAACATTGCTCTACAGAACATACAAGATGTTAAAGCCACCAGAAGATATCTGTAAGGCAACTTGACTGTCTTGCTAGTCATCATCCCCTCCCAGAGTGGCAGCACAAGATAAGATTCATATCACAAACATTACTTTCAAAGCTCTCTAGATGGAGAGGTCTGTATTAACACAGTCAGAATACACCTACCTGCACCAAAAATAAAGGTTTACAGGCCAGGTCAACTAACTGACCTACACCCTCTGAAGTCCCTGCTTAAATACCAGACTGTGTGCAGATCTTAGTCAAACTTTAACAACAGACAAATTCATGAAATGCTGAGATAGAGGCTTGATCCACTCAGTACTGTGGAGTCAGGATCATCAGATAATTCAGATTTCATTCACAGTCTGTGCTGCTACACCCTCTGCATCTACTCCCTAACCAGACATTCAAAGCACTGGATACATGACTGGCACTGTGACAGCCCTCTGACATTGCCGAATGTCACCGCATCAAATGGGTGCTTGGTCAAAGACACCAATCTCCCACAAACAACACTGTTTCTGCTCAGGCTAGCAGGTACAGTAGCCAAAGCCACAGCCTGCAGCAGCTGTCTGGAGTCAGCTGGGAAAGCAGGCACCAAGGGCATGCATAAAAGTGATGGGGTACATTAACCGCAGAGAAATCACAGGCAGAAAGCTCAGGTGCAGTAGATGGGGCAGAGTGGGTCATGAGCAAGGGAAGAAGAAAACAACAAGAAACAATGCAAGTACACATGAAAATCATAAACCTTAGTCTAAAGTTTGGCCTGAGCCCCCTGAATTTTGTCTAAACTTAAACACGAAAAAAACGCATATACCAGAGGAAAGCCACACTGTTTCAGGAAGGAAGCCGTGGAACTGACAGATGAGAGAAGCAGAAGTGAGGTGAGGTGAGTCAGGGGTCCCCCCTCGACTTGCCAGGCATTCCTCCATCCCTTCCAGACAGATACTGCCAGTTAACCTGGAGGAACAAATGCCACGTCTGGCAGGAAAACTGCCTTGGCAGGGTGTGCAACAGCACCCAGCGTGTCATTTGTCAATGAAATGAAAACAAGAAGATTATGTTAATAGGCAGGTAGCTATAATGAGAATACAGTGACACAAATCATGCACTGTACATCTTTCAAGATGCAAAAAAGAATGGCTATGGTGGTGGAGCAGTCTGCTGACCATACAGACAGATGTTTAAGATGAGCGCTCAAAATCATTTTTTTTCATGAAGAACAGAGCAAGCAATAGTCTTGTTACTCTGACAGGGTAAGGTGTTGGTTTTCCACAGCACTAGGTTCTGATGACCACCAGCTCAAGGAAAGCTGGGATTTTTCTTCTGCAGTGAAAGAAAATATAATCATACATTTCAACTTTTAGCTAAAAGCTGTCATTCCGTAACACAGGATAAGGTGCTGCAAAACACCAAGGCTGTTTGGTCCCACTGCAAAGGTTACACATGCCTATGAAGGCCGTGCTAAGCCAAGAGAGACGCTGAGCCACAAGGCTACTGGACGTAGTGCCCAGTACTGGTGTGTGGCTGCCCTGCGCTACCTGCTAAGTGCTCCCCAAGCACTCAGAGACCATCGTGCCAAGGAGCTGGCAGGCTGTGGTGTTCAGCATCTCTGGTGGGTGCCAGAGGCACATCAGCTGTTGCTTTTCGCCAGCAACAGGTAGCAGATTCCAGCTCACGTAACTGTGATGCTCGAGAGGACAGCAGAAGCAGCCACCACCACCACCCCGGCAGACGCTGCTGTTAGAAAGAGCATGAGTTGAGTGGAAAATCAGCCCAGATGAGTCTGTGAGTCAAAGGCAAGTCATACTGTACACCTGAAACAATGCATCTGTATGACTGTCCACTCCAAAGAGCTACATTATGCATTTAGGGATAGACACAGGTAGAGAGGGTGGTTGGGAAATGCACACACAAAATCACAGGTTAGAAAAAAAGATGCTCAGGCATACTTCTCTAGATGCTGCAATACTCTCAAGAGTCAAATCTGAGGTTTTTCACCAAGGCTCAATAAAAAGGAGCTTATACTTTGTTTCCCAAACTATTTGCTGAAGTTATTCATTAGCTGTTCACATTCAGACACAGGGAATTGTGTTCGGGGCAGGAATGTGTTTGTTTTTGTTTTCTCAGAAGTATGTAGCCTACATCTGAGGAAGATCAATTATTAACTCCAGCCTGAGAAGGAAGTGTGCAAGTTTCACTTTCCTGAGGGACAGCTACCTGATTGTGTTTCTGGATCTGACAGGTTCTGGTGTGGCTTGCTCCCATGCAGGAGGTTAAATACCAGCATGCAGTGAAGCGGTCCCACTGGGAGAAAGGACCTGTGCTCAGTGGGTGATGTTTCACACCTCTACAGAGCCACTTACATACATACGTATTTAATGTGGGGAAACATCCTTGCACTTCTGAAGACTGCTCCTGAAGTGTAACTTTGGGCTCATTCATCAGATCTAATTGAGCTCTTGGATATCAGGTGTTTCTGCACAAATAAAGTTTTTCCATGCACAGTAGTATATATATTTTTACCATTTTATACTGTTGATCCTTTAATGAGGGGAGCTGTAGCTTTCATTTAATAACACCAGCTTTTTTAGATGGTAATGACAAAGTTATCCTGGCTTTACAGCTGTGTGACAGAGTAACATCACCCGTACCCAGTAATGGCAGCGGATGGCATGAGTGCTCTCACAAGTAGTTACATGACCACTTGCCCTCAAGGTGTATTCTGGAGCTGAAGCTGTCCCCCAAAAGTCATAATCAGGTTCCGAGCATCTCTGACAATCTGCACTAAACACCTTTCTCAAAGGTACCTCTCCCCTTCAGGGAGAATATGTTTCACCCCAAAGCATGGGGGCTGATTGAGCTGAATTCCCAAAGCATTGAAGGTCTCTGCCCTGTGCTGTGCTCTTCAAAGTTGGTCTCAACACCAGGTAAGGTCAGGTGAAGCTCTTGTGTTGGAGGACAGTCCATGCACGGCAAGCTGGGGGTGGTTTCTCAAGTTCAGCCCTCCTTTTCTAAAACAAGGAAGGGAACTTCCCCGCATCTGCTTGTTTGCAAATTGAGTTTCTGTCTGGCAGCACATTTTACTAGCCTGCCATCGCAGTGCCGGAGGAAGCACAAGCAGAGCTACAGGCTGGAGTACTGCCACAATGCTCTGCTTTGGGAGGCTGCCTTCCGTACAAAGGAGGCCTTATACTTGCCCACCAAGGCTGCGTTTCGTCCCCCGCCCTCTGCAACCGCTGCCTTGCAGCTGAGATGCCAAAACCCAGGGGAATCATAAGGCTGCGTGGCAGGCATTAGCAGATCTACTTAAATTGATTATACTTCAGACAAAACTGGTGCTGTCAATGTCTATTTACATTAAGGTTTCAGGAACATTTAATAACGGCTTACCCTTTTAATTAAAAAATGTATTACCTTCATTGCTGAGCCAGCAGCCTTTGCTGTCTCTCTAACACCAAGCTGTCTCAGGAAGGCACCCATGGCACAAGAATAGGACTTATCGGCCCGATTTCCCCTCGAAACCAGTGGGCTGCTCAGGCACGTCTGCAGGTGGATGAGGCTCTTGGAGACCCCAGTGTGAATCATCTGCCTCAGGAGTCAAAGAGGACAGCTTGGACTGGGGGCTGGGGTGACAACCAGGACCTACAGCCAGGAATGTTTCCTAAACCAGGGGAAGGAGCTCTCTTCATCCAGCTGACAGTGCCCAGTAGTCCAGAAGGTGTTTATAGCTTCCAGCCAAGGAAAAGTCAGCTGAAGTACCAGCCTGCAATAGAGACTCTCTGCACTGGCTGTTACAAAGGAGGCTCCTGCTCAGGCAAACTTGGAGATGTTTCTTTGGCGTGACTGCACACACTGTGCTTCAGAAGGAAGCTGGTAGCCTCCTTCACACTGAAGTTTTACAAAGTTATTTAAAGGAGCGCTGCATTTCTGGCCGTCCCTGCAACCTCCTTTCTGAGACATCACCACGTTGCTTTATGGATTTCTCTGCCGAGGAGAGGCTCGCTGGAGAGCTGCGCTTTCTGGCAGTTCCCTTATAAGGCAAAGCTCTGGGCTCAGCTGGGCTTAGCTATTCCCTTAGTCTTTAGTTTTCATTGCAAAAATAGTCCTGCACTCTAGTATCCATTGTACCAGTGTCAAACTGGAAAGAAAACACAATTCCTCTTTTTTCTTTTGCTACATGACAGCTGACTTCACCATTTAAAAAAAAAAAACAAAAACACCCCACGCCCCAAAAACAATGAGTGCAGAGAACATGTAGTGTTTGTACCATTAGCTTTGCCCACCAACAATAGCTTGCAAACTCTTCAGCACTTGCCTTTTTATCACATGTTCATACAGCGCTGAACTCCACAGAGCTCTGCCCTCCGTCCCTGATCCCTGGGCATTACGGTCATGCAAGTGTTACAGAAAATAGGGAAAGCCCCATCAAACAATTCCCTGAGATGACTTGAGTTACCAGGAGACCGGGCTGGGCCGTTACTCATCCCTCCCAGGAGCCTTCTCACAAAGGGCACCAGAGAATCGGCAATAACACGCGCACCAGCCCAACTCACTCCCTTTCGAGCCTTCAGCCAAAACCAACTCTTGTCTCAAACCCAGGGACTGCAAAGCAATTTGAAGACAGCAAACACTTGAGTTACTGCAGTAGCAACCCTGAGAGGTGAAAGGAAGGGACAGAAGACTATTCATATAGTGGCTACATATACATTTATATTACACTCAAATTGGAAGCCAGGTTTAAGCCCAACCATGTTTGTGTTTGAATTGATAAGGCTCAGCCCAGATCTCTCAATTCCTAAATTTTCAAAGCAGCTGCAGAGATGTAAGTTTGTACTTAGTTCTGCACATGATTGCAATGCCCTGGTTAAATTTATTGTGTGTCAACTGTCCTAACACATAAAGTCTTAACAATTAACACCTCACTGCTGTGTAAAGTGGATTAAACATTTGCCTAAAAAATGTGCTTTTCTTAAAGAAAGCTGAATGCCAGGATCCAGTTTTGGGCACAGATTCAATGAACTATTGAAGCAAGGTGACAGAGAAGACGATAATCTGCAGCAGACAGGGCATCCGAGGATAGCAAGCCAGTGGCCAAGAGTACCTTTAGCCTTCAGCCTTCTCTGCCAAAGCAACAGCAATTACTTTGGCACAGCAAGGTAACAGAATTTATCATTTATTTGTAAATTATTAGCAATATCCTCATTGATTTTTCTGTATGCCTGCCATTGGTCTGCTCAAAGGCTGACAACTGGAGCTACAAATGCACACCACCCTGCTCTGCAAGGCCATCGAAAGGAGTCATCGTGTGCTCCGTACCTCGGAGATGACTCACTTCCAAAGCTGAAATGCCATTAGTTATGTGGTGGTTTCTCTAACCCCAAGTGCATGCAGTTGGAATAATGTCATGGGAAAATAAAAGTCATGTCAGCTGAAGGGACAAGCTGAAATTTGTCACCTTGCTGCCCGCTTTATTAGCTACCTGCCTGGTGAAACATTGCCTTCCTTACTAAGCGTCATTTCTTTTTGAAGGGACATTAATGAGCACTTTACAAAACGAGCACATAACCAACTCTCCCTCCGGAGTCCTGTGATCCCTTTTTACCCCCAGCCATGCAGCGAGGAGGCCACCCTGGCCGTGCTGGGTTGGGTTGGCAGCACAGGGCTGCCGCCGTGTGCTCTGCTGGCAGCGGCACAGGAGCGCTGCTGAATGAGTGTCTACACATGCACAGAGTTCATGGGGGATTTACTGCTCCACCCCAAACTAATCTCATAATAATCAATGGTATTTGTACATCAGCATGTGCTTCACTGTAGATAAGAGCCAGGGCTACTGTGTGACCAGAGGCTTGTCCCTCAGGCAGGGCGCGTAGTAGCTCCTGTTGCTCTCGTGGGTTATCTTCAACTACTGTTGCAGCAATCCGAACCAAGGCCAGGAGATCATAAAAGCTACTAGGGGACAACACAAGTGTTTGTGGCTGGTAGGTTTGTAGCTTGAGGAGAAGAGTTGTGGTGCACCTTTTTTTTTTGTTTACTTCCCTGAGTAGCACCACCATGCGTGCCACAGTGACGGCTTAATCCAAAATAACTTTTTTGTGTGTGAGAGAGGAGGAGGAGGGGAACTGAGAAAGGAACATGCAGTAAAAACAATGCAATGGATACGTGGTAATGAGGGATATTTTTGTTTCTTCTACAAAGTCTGCAAGCAAAACAAAATGAAAGCTGTTGTAACTAAATTCAACTTGTTCTGAGCCAGTCTCCCTATTTCCTCCAGCGTGTGCCATATCCGAGTTACTTCTCCATTTTGCAGCACAAGGAATAGCCCTTCCCTACTGTAACAGCAAAATCAGCCCAGGCTTTTCACCACGTGTCACAAAGTTTAGAGAACTGTCACATTATCAGGTGTGGCCACTGACGAGGATCTTTCATCACAACAACCAACCAACCAAACCAAAAAAACCCATCAACCATAAAAAAATGTATCAGCCCCAACACTTTCTTCATGCCACTGATGTTAATTATGCAAGCAACAACATCACTGCTCAAACATCCAGACTACATTAGGCGCTTCCTTGCCGCCCTTCCCCTGAATGGCTGTTTGCTTTGCAAGTGCTGCAGGGCAAAGATCTGCCTTCCAAGGCTTTGAAGTGCTCAGCACACTACTGGCATCATATAAAAGTATCGTCAAATATACACAAGCATATATTTGCATGGATTATTATTAAGGGTGTTGCTCTATTTGCTGGTTATTTTACAGTGCAATGGCTGTCTCACTCTGATTCATTATAAGCTCATTATAGGTTTATACAAATGCAAAGGTAATCTAGCAAATGCAAGCGATTAATAATTTCCCCAACAAATATAATCTGTGAGAAGATTGAAAGTGCGTCATGTTCCTGGAGGGATGTAGGGGAGCAATTAGAGTAGATGAGAAAAGCTGTCCAGAAGCACAGCCTGCAGGTGGAAGCTGAAACTGCGCTGCAGGGCTCAAGCTGAGCTCAGGGAAAACCAGTTTGTTCATGAAGGTAAAGCCCTCCATATAGGATAAAACTGGGTTGTGGATGTGGAGGAGATATGAGTCTCCCAGTTCCCAGGGCGTAGCATATGAACGTACCCTCGCAGGAGTGAGAGTGAATTAGGCACTGTAATTTGTAATACCACCTCCTTGTCCAACAAGTCAGGAAGACTTGGTGTCTACGCAAGCATTACTTACAGTGGATACAGAGAGGCTAAATGGCCAAAGGAAAAGGTGACTTACCTCCAGATGAGTCTTCTGGTCTTCAGAGAGCTTCCTGGGCCACTCTGCATACAGCCTGCTTGTCCTGCCAGCTACCCCTTCCGTCTTCATCCCCTTTCCCACAGTGATTTCACAGGGAGAGGTCCAGACTCCATATTCCTGCATCCCTGGCACATCACTTGGATTACCAGGCAACACCAAGAATGCCCCAATGAATTCCTCTGATCCTACCAGTGTACCCAGTGCCAGCAAGCTCAGACATAACCCCAGCAAGATGCTCCAGCCAGGGGAACTGGGGGCTGTAGGGCATCTACCTATGATGGGCAGGGCTATGCTGGTACCAGCTGGATGCAGTTACCTGAGTGATGAGCTGTGGAAGAAGAGAGGCTAATGCTAACACTTCAGAGGTGCTAATGCTCAAACAGCTGTGCTCCCTGGGGGCCATACACCAGAAATGATGGGGTCTTTTCAATTCCCCCTCCCCAGGCAGCTCTCTCCATCAGCCATAGGACTCCCAAATATACAAAAATTGCAGTATGTGTCTCAAAAAATGCAGGTGTGCAGCTGCTCCAGAACTAACAAGCAAGGGTGTCTCTGGGCTGACATCTCTGAAACGTCTGTTTTTCAGCTGCATAGCAATTTTTCAAAATTGGCTCCACTTGAGAAGTTTCAAATGAGATGGCCAACAATTGCCTACAATTCTTTAAAATAGAAAAAATATCAGCCTCAATATTCGCCCTGTGAAGGCCAGATAAAATTTGAAGACACTTACTGCTCCCAGGCAATTCAGTCACACTGTTAACAACAGTGGGTCTGCATGCAGAAACTGACTGGAATAACTATTTCCAAATCAGTGCAGACATTTTATTTGGGGATAAAGGGAGCATTATTTCCTTGATTCTCGTTTTGTTTCTTTATTTTTTTTTCGCGGGGTGGAAAGTCATATGGAGGCAATCATCACACAGGCATCTGGGAGACATTCCAGAGCAGAATCAAAGAATAGTTTTTTTCCTCTGTTGCTATTCTGGTAATTTTCTTCATGTGGAAAAATCCTGACAACAGTTGACCTCACAGTGTTGCTTATCTCTCTTAGGGCATGGCAAGGTGTCACACAGAACCTACTTTAGATCTTAGCTCTTTCAGCTATGCACGTGATAAAGTCATTCTGGTAGGCGTGCAGATCTGGTAGAGACATTTCCAAAAGCTTTGGGATCTGCTGCAGGAGTCCTCCCGGTCAGGCAACCTCCTGCAGATCCCTCCTTACAGAATCAGAGTGGCAGGGGCTGGAAGGGACCTCTGAAGATCATGTAGTCCAACCCCCCTGCTAGAGCAGGATCCTAGAGTAGATCACACAGGAACAAGTCCAGGTGGGTTTAAATGTCTCCAGAGATGGAGACCCCACAGCCTCTCTGGGCAGCCTGTGCCAGTGCTCAGTCACCCTCACAGTAAAGAAGTGTTTTCTTATATTAATACTGAACCTCCTGTGTTCCAGTTTGTGCCCAGTGTCCCTTGTCCTGTCACTGGGCACCACTGAGAAGAGTCTGGCCCTGTCTTCCTGACACCCACCCTTGAGATTTTTATAAGCATTGATGAGATCCCCCTCAGCCTCCTCTTCTCCAAGCTAAACAGACCCAGTTCCCTCAGCCCCTCCTCATATGGGAGATGCTCCAATCCCTTCGTCATCTTAGTGGCCCTGCACTGGACTCTTTCCAGTAGCTCCATGCCCCTCTTGAACTGGAGAGCCCAGAACTGGACACAGCACTCCAGATGAGGCCTCACCAGGGCAGAGCAGGGGGGAGGAGAACCTCCCTCGACCTGCTGGCCACACTCCTCTTAATGCACCCCAGGATGCCATTGGCCTTCTTGGCCACAAGGGCACATTGCTGGCTCATGGTCATCCTGCTGTCCACCAGGACCCCCGGGTCCCTTTCCCCTACACTGCTCTCCAGCAGCTCAGCCCCCAGCCTGTATGTGCTGTACTTAGCAGCTCATGCATCACTGCTCGTGTTTTCAGAAATGAAAACCGAGAGAGACACCATGGAAAAAAAGTTAATGTAGATTACAGAGAGAGGAAAGCTGCCTTTTTATGAAGTGCAGATATACAATTTCCTTTGCAGTCTCCCTATAAGCCAGCAGGGTGCGCCTGCGGACCAGCTTTCATACACTTACACAACTCATTTTTTGCCATAAATGATGCAAATTCTCCTCTTTATGTATCATAGCTTTTTTTTTCAGTTAAAAAAAAAAAAATGAGGCTATGCACCCATTTAAACTAACAAAAAAAGGATCATCCTTGCTGACACCACACCACCTTCCTGTAGTTTCTCACTAAACTTCAGCAATACATAAAATGAACAGTAAGCCAGCAAACAGAAGTCACCTCTGGTTTTCTAATAAGCGTACAATACTCACAAACTCCTCTTCACGCTGCCTGCTCTTAGGCAGATCTGCTTGGCAGCCTTCCCACCAGGACCTCTAAAACTAGATTTCCTGGGAAGGCAAACAAACAAGGGCACTGCAGCTCCTCCTTGCACCCCGGTCCCTCCAGACCCTGCTTGGCACCACTGAATTTAGGGAGTTCTGCGGGGCTGAGAAGGGACGGTGCCTCTCTGAAGTGCCCCATCAGTAGCAAAGCCACAGCTGCCTCCAAGAACCAGGTGCAAACACTGAATTACAGCAAATTGAAAGATAAATCTATGCAGAATAGTACTCTAATAGTACCAGGCAGTTTAGTTTACTGCTGAGTGAGAGGCACAGGAATTGAGCTGTGCAAAAAGACATGAGAAACAGCATTTTAAGCCATTTAAAAGCACTTTGTGCTGCTAAAAGGAACACCTGATTTTTCCCTGCCTCTGCACATTGCAATATTGTGCACATCACTCTGTGAATTCACCTCCACTGACCCAAAAGAGCTACAGCTGGCATTTGATCTATTTTTTGACACTAATGCAAAAAAGCTGTCCTGGATCACTAGTGAGTACCATCTGCTCTTTGCAAATGAAATGCCATCGATTCACAAACTGGGGCCAGGACTTACAAAAATAGCTGGTCTAAAGTGAGATGCCTCGATTCTGTGATTCATATTTAGGCACCTGCCTGACTGCATGCCACAGCCCCCGTTGACCCGGACCTGAATTGGGTACCCTCTGCCATTGCAGACTTGGCCTTATCCTCCAGGTTTCTCCAGCCTGGGGACTAGCAAAACAGGGCTGGTTTGTACTAAATGCTGGTTTAGCAGTCTCCCAAGTGAGTGAAATTCTCTAAAGCATCCAGACGACTAAAGTTTAAAGTAACCTACTGACTTCCCATGTCTTAAGCCAGAACTGCCTTTTAGCTCAGTAAAAAAAAATTTTTTAAAAATCATTCAAATGGTAATTTTCACTTTAAAGAGATAATAAATGACAAACTCCAGTTGCAGTGTTTACAAGGTGGAAAACAATTTGCAGGAACAATGGGAGCACCATGCTAAATTTGCAGCTACAGTGCCTTGTGCCCTGTTTACATAAAGGACTTCAAGGAATGTCTCTGTTCCTACCACACCGATATACCATATTCATTTTCTTCTGAAGGGGACCAAAGAAATGCAGTCTCCTGTCTACCATGCAGGTCCAGGAAGACATTTCCATGCTGGTGGAGATCCAGCATTTATACAATGCAACATAAAAATCCCGAAATCTATAAAAGATGTTTTCGCTGTATTAGTGACTATCATTTTGATGTGAAACCTGCTTTAATGAATACCTGACAACTAAACTTTTTAAAGGAATGATTTCACTTGACATGAATGCATTCAGCTACTGTTTGTTGAATGATGCTCTTCTTAAACAGCCAGCCAAAGAATATAATGACACTGTACATCAAGGGTTTGCAACCTGTGCAGCACTCAACTGGAGCAGAAAGCCAGTGTGTAAATGGGCCTTGCAGCTCCACAGCCTTTCCAGGCCCTGCGAAACAGTGATGAAGCACACTTGGACTCAGCAGGTCCCTCCTGCACCAGAGCAGTCCATCAGATTTTTGCTGGGACCCATGGAGATCAGCAAGCTTGCAGGCACGGGGGTCTCCACACTCCTACTCTCCATCACCACTGCCTTCCTCCCACAAACACAGCAGGCAGTTAAAGTAACACAGAGGACAGAGGCTGCACAAAGCTGGGAACATCTTTACAGCAAAATGATAAAGCATAAAATATAATTTGCTGATGTTCGAGAGGTGTTTTGATGTGAAAATGTGGTCACCTTTCTTTAGAGTAATGGCATTAAGCTACATTGCAATGGTTCAGAGCAGTTTCCATTGCCACTGAAATAATCTGAAGTTTATTTAGTTTAGAAGTGGGGTTTTTTGAAAGTTCATCTGCAGAATCAAAGAAATCTAACATCTAGAGAGAGATGTCCTGTACACATGTGCCTTGGACAAGTACTTTCCAACCTGCCAAAATGAGTCAGAGTACTGAGAATACAGACTGAGAGCACCGAGAAACCCTGAGCAGCAAGAGATGCATGCTTTTCAGAAAAACAAAAAGCTCCAAAGCAGATCGTTTCTAAAAGGCAGCCATGCCTTTTTTTACCAGCAGGTGTCATATGGAAATAAGATGTCGTCTCAGCTGACTCTGCATCCCCTGCCTGGGGGCAACAAGCCTCTCCCCAGTAGAGGTGTCTGGGGTACATAGGCCTGAAGAGGAGATAAATGGAGCTATCTTCCAGCTGGGCCAGGACCGTGGTCACTCAAAGATGTGTTACATCCCACGTCAGGGACCTGGGTAGCATTTCAGAAGCCACTTCTTACTAGGCATTTCTCTGACAGGATACTTCTTTCTCATATGAGGAATTATTGATATAGGGCAAAGGCACCTGACAACAGACACTTAGCTGCTTCATTAGGGGTATTAACAATACCTTACAGATGCTGTGTAAAGTTTTTGCCAGGAAATATTGTTATTTTGTGCCACTTCAGCCCATTGCTCTTTGCAAGGGGTCACAGCCGGGTCCTACAGGCTGCCCAGCCCAGCGTAAATTCAGGGATGGGGGATTGTAGCAGAGCGTGTGAGAGTAAGGGTGCAAGTGGTGTTTCCTTTTGGAAACACTGAGATTCCCCAAGTGCCCTTTCCAAGATGCGAGTTGTGAGCAGTGACCAAAAGATACAATCGGATAACGATTTCTCATCTCACAACTTCTAAGCTTCAAGTAAACATTATCTCAGTCACTTTTTAAAACACTACAACAGCTGCTCTCACTCAATGGGATCCTAGTCTCACTCAGACTGCCAGAAACACCATGGACCTCAGCATGGTTTCACACTGGCAATATTTAGCCCCACCATCTTCAGAGCATCATCTCCCAGAAGGAATCCTTCATGGGTGTGTGCCAGGAACTCTCTTCCAGGTGCACAGGGAAGATGAGCAGACAGAAAACACACGTGAAAGCATGGCTGCATCATTCACATCATCTTACCATCAATCTACTTCCCCACCAACTGTTTCCAGCTCTCCCTTCCCAGCCCTCATTCTCCCTGGGAGCAGCAGCTCCAGGAGGCTCATGGCAGGGAAAGCATCCTCATGCAAGTCCACTGCAGCAGCTACAAGCAGTGAGCAGAAACCCAACCATTCCCACCTTCCTCTCCAGAAAATAACAGAGTTTGATACCCCAACACCTACCAATGTTCAAGGATGGAGAAAATAAGAAACTTATTTAAATAAACAAATTAACTCTGTAAATGCTGTGTGACCAAACCGGATCTCAGACGGCATGCAGAGCTGCTCCTCAGCTGGTACAAAGGGTATCAGTAAAGGATGTTTGCTCAGCGATAACAGCCTGTGGAGTGAAAGCCATGCCTTGTGACAGGGCAGAGATAAAAGTGATTCAAACTGAAAAAAAAAAGATGAAGGAAAAAGGAAAGATCAGAAGAAAATTAAATGTCATCTTTTTCAATCGCATATTAATGGGCGTTTAACAGAGGCTAATGTTACACTGAAAAGCAAACCAGGTTTTGCCTTGAAGCTGTCACTTACACTGAACCCTGACAGATTTTTGCAATGACTGAACATTTGAGCAGCAGTGCAGGCGTGGGGCTGGCAGACCCTGGTGAGGTGTTGCACTGGATGAACTCTGCTCCACTCATCCTTATGAGTCACAGCTGGAAGGGCACTAGCAGGAGCATGGTTGTGTTTTGCACCTCAATTTCTCTTCTCTTGCAGAAAGACCAGACTACAAGCACACAGATCATTATTTTCTCCATGGGTCTTTCCTGACCTCATTCATCCTGGGAGCAGCAGCTCCATGAGGCTGATGGAGAGCTTGTCCTCCCTCTTCTCTTGGCCAAGCTAATCCTCCCGTGGCCAATTCACTTCCACAATTGCTTGGGTCCCAGCACAGCAAAGCCCCTGTGCATTAAACACTGACATTTACTGGCCATTAGCTACACTGACCTCTTCACACGCTTAGCATTCGCTGCGAGCCCGGGGCAGCTGCAACCGAAGCTCTTGGCTGGGCAGGGATGGTGTCTGGTGGGGACAAATCAGCCTCCCACACCTATGGTGTATCACCTGTCCTGTTTCTTCCCTTCTTCATCTCAATGCTCCCTTCAATTATAAACCTTTAAATTGGAATTTGTTATTTTTCCCTCACCCGAAGTTGCCTTTGCCAGTGCAGCACAGGTAGTGAGGGGCAACCAGAGCTTCACCACCACCAGGTCCTCTGCAGCTGCTCGGCAGGGTAGCACCAGGGAAGCCCCAGCCCAGGGAGACCCTTCCATCTAGGAAAAGAGGTGAGAGGGATGGTTTGGTAGCAACAATTTCCAAACCGTTTGAAGTCGGGTTCTTCAACAATTATGCAATTATGACATTTAGCAGAAGCAGCATAAAAATAATAGTTGTTTACAATTTCTGAAACAGAAGAAAAAAATAAATCGATGTATTTTTTTAATGGAAAATAATTCATGTGAGCTGATGGAGGGAAAACGCACTCTTCTTGTTCCTCCCCAGCTGCTGACTGCAGCGGGTCCACTGCCAGGTGCCGGTGGAAGGACAGCAGGAGCAGCCCCATTCCCTGCTCCCTTGGGAGATGTCCTTCCACATGTTTGTCTGCTCTGGGGGTCTATGCCCCCACACTGCGCCCCCTTACAGGGGTGAGGCGATACTCCCCACTGCCCCTTTTCGTGGCTTAAAAACAGACACAAAGCTCATGGCCATTGAGCTTCGTGGCCACGAAGAGCCCAACAGGCACATGTCCCATCACCTTCCTCAGGAAAACAAAAGCCAGGGGAAGCACTAGTGCTGCTGGGCTGGGGGATCCCAGTACGAGGCACGAAACCAGCATGGTGAGAGGCTGCCCCTCGCTGTCACCCCAGGGGGTGAAGGGGAACAGCGAGAAAAATTGTTGTTGATTTATAGCTGCTTCAAGAGACTTATTAAAAAAAAAAAAAAAGGAAAAGGCAGAGGGAGGGAGTGGAGAGGCAGCACAGAGCAGTGTGCGAAGGCGCGGCGGCAGGAGGATGAGTCAGTGTGAGCAGGCCAGGGCGAGGGCTGTGCGTGGGACTGGGGGAGCGGGGATGCGGGCGGGCACAGCACGGCACGGCACGGCCCCATGGGTCAGGGGAGAGACTGCCAGCCAGCACCGCACGCCCCAGCACACTCTCGCTCGAGATCCTTGCAAAACACATCTTCAACTGCCATGGGGAGAAAAAAAACTATAACGTATAATCCGTATATAGCATAAAACACGATTTTACACAAAATTAGAAAGCAGAAGACTCTGCTGGTTAATGGCTCCGTGCTCTATTCTGAGTACTGGACCTCGGGCAGTTTTGCAGTCACCTCAACCTGGTTTTAATCCTACACCACTTCTCCCATGAGGTGCAAACCTCTCCTGCTGGGGTGCACGGTCACCACAGCCCAGCCAGGGGCAAAGCTTTGGGGGAGCAGCCCTGGCTCTGGGGAGAGCCTCCAAACAGGAGAGGGCTCAAAGCGCCCAAGCCCTCAGCCCCCGTGAAATAGCTTTCCAGATTGAGCGATCATTGTAATTAAAACGGAGTCAAGTGTCACGGCAGAGCAGCAGCTAAATTACAGGTCTGAGAGGTGGGGAAAGGCGTGCATCTGACTGCCTGGCGATCAGGGATGGGAAACGAAACTCTGAGCTCCCATACACTGCGACTGCATCCCAGCCTGAGAACAGGCTGAAACAGAAACTTGCCTCCAAAAAAAATCATGTTCCAATTTAACTTCTCTCCCTTTCTATTCCATAGTTTGAAATAGAAGTAATTTAAATTACAGTGGGTGATACTTCTGTAGACCAGAGATTGTTGAAAATTCAATGGGAAAATACAAAGCTAGGTAATAAGTAAACCTGGGCTATCTCCAGTAACTTATATTCCATGAAATTGCTTGCAGCAAGTAAGGTGAGCAGGCAGCTCACCTCCATAGAGTTCCTCGTCTCCATACAGAACATCCATCACGCAGCCTGAAACTCTCCCAGCTCAGCACCAGGTGTCTGTCCTTCCTGCTGGCAGAGATAACCAGTTGTAAAGGTGTCAGACTGGGCGATCGTTTCAGTGTAACCTTGTTCAGCTACAAAAAGCAAATTGTTGCACCCGGGGCTTCTCTAGAAATGAAGTGAGATTTGGGCAGTGGAGCTGGCGGCAGTTCGGTGGTGGCTGTGCACAGCTCTGACGACACTCGGCAGAGGACAGTGTTGCTCACACACACTGGGAAATGCTGCAACTGCGTGGGCAGCATATGCTACAGCGGACACATTTAGAAGCACTTACACTGACACTTTTAAAAATACATTAATTTTACACATCTACTACTTCAAGAGGTTGTGGGTTGTGTTTTTTTTTTAAGTTATTCAAAATAACACCCTTTCTCCCTGTTAAGATGTGCTCTGTGTAGCAATCAGAGTGAAGAGCAATCCTTTGCCCCCTCGTCTGTGCAGAACATCTCAAATAAAATGTCAATAAATTATAAACCCTTCCTTCTACAGCCATCTGCTTGGAGGAGGAAATCCCCAGTCTACATGTCTCCTCGCAGGGCCAGCTGGGGGGGCACAGGGCAGTAACAGGTATTTACCAAGCAAGGATCCATGGAAGTTCTTCATTAAAAAAACACTGATAAGCACACAGGGTTTCCACCAGAAGTTATGAGATTTTCTGGAGCACATGGGTGATCCCAAACCAACAGCCTGGAGACATGCAGGAACCCACTTGTAGGACCTGGAAGAACATCTCTTGTGGGAGCCGTGCTTTGGCACATGAGATCCTGGTGGCTCAAGCGACGACCGAGCCACTTGCCCTTGTTGGCAGCAAATCTAGTTACAATTCATCATTAAATGCAGCAGGAAAATACACAGGGAAATACTTTCATCTCATCTTTACAGAATGGCAAAGCTGGCCTTGGAAGATGACTTTTTTAATTCCCACCCACAAATGCATAAAAATTATCAACAGACTGAAGTAGACTGATACTATCAGTTAAGTCAGTGGCACCAATTACATGCAAACAAAGCCTAAAGAACAAAAGCACAGACGTCAGTCCAAAGCAGCTATCTGGTACTGCTGATCTCTCACCCAGGTCATGCATGGAGATTTAGCTCGTTACGCAGGTTTGTGGCTGCGAGACACGTGTTTTCTTCATCACTTACTGAATGAGGCCTTTATTGATTTGTTTCTTTTAATCAGATATCCCTCATGTCACGCAGACTTATCAAATCTGATTGGCAGGGCATGAAATAGCAATACCTAAAAATAGCAGTGAGGAAGAGTCTCGCTCTACTTCGCCCTCCCGCCCCCAAAAGATCCCACGTGGGGCTGCCGAGAGGTGGGGTGCCACAGGGATGGACTCGGCTGGCATCGGGCAGTAACAAGGGTACTGGTGCCACCCAAGACCAACAGCAAAGGAGCCGAATCCAGGTCCCTTGCTGCAGTTAATTGCAAGCGGTTTGCATTCGCTGCAACGGCAGAGGTACAGCCCAAGAGAGGTCTTTCTGCACTGGAGCACCAGGGTCACATCACCAGTGGGATCAGTGCCAGTCTTTAGAGGCCATAGCAATGGGCACCGTGAAAAAAAATCCCCACCAACTTTAGCTTTTCTGTGAGCTCTGGGCACAATCCTAATCCCACAGAAGTGCGTGGGCGTTTTGCAACTATTCCCAGTAAACGTGGATCTGTTCTCCTCTCTTCCTTCCCTTACCAGTGCTGCTCGGCATCCCTTCCTCCCCTCCCCTCCCCTTCCCTGCCAGGAGTTTCCTGGGGTCAGTGCCCATGGGCTTCACCACCCGGCCATGCCCTGCTCAGGGTGTGGACGGCAGAGGGAAACCAGCCTGCTTCCAGCCCGCAGCCGCCCGAGTTACTCCCACGTCGGCAGGGGTAACCGGCTCCTGGAGCGGAGCATCCGTCGGGAAACGCCCGCCGGCCCCCGAGCTGCCGGGAAGGAGCTATTTGGGAACGCCGCGTTTGCAGCCTGCGCCTTTAAATTCATTTTACTATTACAGCCATTTCGCTAACTACTTAATTGCAGCCATCTATCTGCGTCTGTCTCGGTCCGACACCCACAGATGCAGCCGCCCGCGCAGCCGCCCACACCGGCCCACGCTCTGACTCATGCTCCGAGCCGCTGTCAGAAAAACCCCGCTCCCTGCCGAACGCAAACGCTCCCTTCAAACGTGTGCTGCTACTTTGATCTATTTCCATAGATTCCTGTGAGTCATCTGATCCGTCTCTGATCTAAACCCAGTAGACTAGAGCCTACATGTGTGTTGTTTTGCACGAATTTGACTTGCACAGAGAGCTGACCCTGCTGTAATGCACAAATGTACGGGCACACGAGAGCAGAAAAATCCTGGGAACTTCTCCCAGGAGTAAATTCCTTACTTATCAAAAAAGAAAAGCAATTATTTCCTATTAAATAGTCCTGCTGTAGTCTTAAAAAAAAAAATTTAAAAAAAGTCTATAGCAGGGATAGCATTATTCTGAGATAGAAGGTCACAGTGATGCTCAGAAACCCTTTCCATCAAATCCTCTCACCATACTTTCCCATGCAGCCTTTTCCCACCCCTAGCAGCTTGATACTCTCTCCCTTGCTTTGTGATGCTGCCAAATCTTAACATGCCCATTTGAGCCAGAGCAGGAGCCAGCCTGCCACCAGCACAGCTTAATTGAGGCAGTGGGCATGACCAGCCCCAGGCACCTCAGGGGCTGTGCCATTTGGCTGCTGCCACAGAGGAAGGCAGTAGTGACAGCCAAGCTATCACTGAGATGCCACGCTCGTCAAAGACTTCACACCTACTATCTGGCAGATTTGTGGTCCCTCGTTATCCCAAATCCTGAGAGCTGTGCCCCAGGGGTACCCAAATTCCCCCTAAGTGGGTATTTTCACCCCTCAATCTGTCCACATGTAGCACTTGTGGGTGACTCACCGAAAGCCATCAGGGAACATATCTAAGCCTGCGATCCCTTCAAGCCATAGTGGGGTTTGGGGGGATGCTCAGGGGATGCTCATTCCCACCTGGAGGCTGTTTGCCAGGTCACCTAGCCTGTGCCTGAGATAACCCCCCTGCCCCTCCACTGGCCATGCCTGCACTTGACCTTGCATACATACCCACTGCCCTCATCTGCCTGCAAATATTGCTGCTAAATCCACCGTTATTATTCTCATTGCCACAGCCTCCCTGCACGTGGCAGGCGGGCAGGATCCCTTCCCGAATGCTTTGCAGGCATGTAGCAGATGGTGCCTGTCACTGAAAGCAAATAAATGCTTTGGTGCCCTGATTTATCTGCACAAATACCACCTGAATTATCAAGGACAGGAGGCCCAGATAGAAATGCCTTTCTTAGTGGATTTGGACTTGGTGGTGGTAAGTACCGAGCACACAGAGTTCATGCTTTTACAGAGCGTATGTCACACCACTATCGATAGCTTATTTAGATTTACACAGATGCATTTGAAAAATAATTTTTAAAAACAAACAAAACAAAAAAAAAGAAGCCAGATGGGTTTCATGAAGTTGTCACAAGGATCATTCAAAGACATGCCTAAAATGCTAAACATCAAGAAAAAAACAAAGATGTGAAACTTAGAGCCTACACCCGAGTGTCCTGAAGTCAGTGGCAAAGCTCCCGTCATCTCCCTGCAAGAAGAGGGCTGCAGGCATGCAATTAGAGACAGAAAACCCAGGGCCAAATTGCTTCCTTTTGCTCCCTGGGTATAAATCCAGATTAATTCCCTTCTGCACAGCAGGTTAGTAACTGAAAGCCAAATCTTTCTGCTAGATTCAAAGCTTCCCAGTGGCTGAGGCTTGGGCTCACCCTTTTATTCTCCCCATCCATCCATCCATCCTCCTAATGGGTGTCAGCACTGCCATTACACCTGGCAGCAGTGGGTGGGGGGTACCCATGCACATCCATCTCCCCCTGCAAAGTGCAGCCTAATTGTAAAGGAGCTCCGGGAGCCAGAGGTTTATTTAAACAAAGTCAGTGGGGCCAGGTGCTCCCTGCACCCGGCAGGGCTGATCTCGGCTCCCCCCAGCAGCCGCCGAGAGAGGCAGCACTGCATCTCCCAGCCGTGCATCACAGCCAGCACCGCGTGGTGCATCACGGAGAGCGCTCTGCCGGGGTGGAGTGGGATGAGTAGTACTTTAAACATCTTGGACTAGCAAAGCACGAGTTTTAATCAGATAATTTGTCACCGGAATAACATCTGCCTCAGGAGGGTGACCAGCCCTTACTGCAAAATACAGCTGTGCCCCAAGCCTGGACACGCCAAAAAGTGCCCAAAATAGGCTGAGTGGCCCGGGGAGCACGGCAGGGTGCAGCGGCCGGGGCTAACGCCCCACACTGCACTTCTTTTCCAGGAAACCTATAATTATGTAGCACTTCAGTACTGAACAACCTCTTCTCCCTTTTTTCCCCTGCCTGTTTTTGTTCATTTTCTTTCATTTTGTTTTTGTTTGTTTTCAGGAGAACCGGGGGAGGAGGAAGAGAAAGGAGTAGAAAAAACATTGCATGATTTGATTTCAACTGCATTGCACTTTCCCCGTGTTTTTTTATGCTCAATGGGAGCAACACGTGCAAGCTGGAGAGAACAGCACATCTCACCAGCCTGAAAAATACTGCCTTGGGCCTAACCCAAATTTTCACCAGCTTCACTGGAAGTTGAATCAAGTCTTCAGAATAGCCAGAGATGCAATCTGTGATACCAGAGGTTCTGAGAAAAAGATATGGTATGGCAACTCAAGTCTCCACAGTGTCAAATATTTTTAGCACGTTGATGGCCATCAGCACTGCTGAGCACCACGCTCAGAAAGCAGCGCACAGCCCTTGCCGGACCCTTGCAGTGCTTCCAAGCAGGAAGTAGTAAAGCAATCAAGGCTCAAGAGGGAGACTTTTTGTCTTCCAGGTCTATAAATGATATGCAATACATTAGTAGAATCGAAAAGAATCATAAAAATACATGGAAACTGCCCGTTTTCCCCTCGTACTCCTAACACATCAGCTCTAAACGATGCACCCCGGAGGAGCTGCAGTTAAAACATGGCTGTTTATTCAATTATTTCCATACGGGTCTTATTTATTTAAGATCAAGACAAATACTACTCGCATGCCTGCTCTCCCGGCATTAATCATCTCCCGCATCCTGGGCTGCCGGGGATGCAGGAGGTGGAGGGAACGTGACAGCCGCGCGCGTGGGCGGGCGGGTGGGTGGGCACGGAGGTGGGTGTTTGCCTGCTGGAGCAGAGGTTTGCAGCAAGCCAGTGTGAATGTTAAATTCAGAGCCTTCCCGGGGTCTTGCACAACACTGCCTGTTTATTTATAAATGATTTTTTTAAAAATATCATTTCTTTGCAAATTTTATTTACTAACAAGATGGATACTGATGGGGGGTTGGGCTGAACCTCTCTTGGGGTAAGAGGAGACGTTTATTTATCTTTGGATGAGGCTCACACATCTGTGTGAGCCTTTGAACACCTATTTTCAGCGCTGCGCCTGTAGCATCTTGGCACTTGACTGCTCTCACCACGAGCCCTCCCTCCCCATTCAGAGCCACTGAAAGTGCCTTGGCCGTGCCTGAGCGGGGGAACATTTGTGCCCACTCACCACGGCACAGGGAGAGAGTGGTATGTCAAGAAACGACATCAGTACAGCGTGCAAAAATCCAGTCAATGTAGCCTTTAACAACGTGGGCGCGTAAGCGCGGGCACGGCTGGCACCGCTCACAGCAGAAATTAAATCAGTTTGGAGGAGTAAAAATACATGTGTTTGGAGGCACCACACCACAAGAGTCGTGGCACAGCCCCCAGACACCCGACACAGGGACAGGGGTTATGGTTTTCTCTCCACTCCCAGCTCCCTGTGTTCCCCCAGCCACTGACTCTTAAATCAGCCCAAAACCTTTCTCAAACATTTGTTTAGCTTGAGAATGGCCGATTTCACTTTGAATGGGGTACTAGTCTGTTTAATTAACATTGATTAATGCCATTTCTAAACAAACAAAGGCAGCCAGGAAGGCTTTTGCCCTGGCACTAGTAATCCCAATTATAGTAAGGCTGGTTAAACACTCCTAAGGTAAACACCTCAGTTGATCTGTGCATAGCACACCCAAGAGTCAGCCCTTTAGGTTGAATCCCAGAGGCAGTGCACACGTTGTGGGGTGTTGTGCCACCTTATTAATACCTGAATGCTGGTTCTTATTCATCTTAAAATCATTTAATTTGGAAAAGACCCTTAAGATCATTGAGTCCAACTGTAAACATCACACTGCCAGGTCCATCACTAAACCATGTCCCTAAGCACCATGGATATTCTTACTTCCCATCTAGTTACAGTAGTGAGGAAACCCACAACATCTCCCATGGAGGCGATACACAAGCCAGCTGTGCCCACAGTGCATTAACTAGCCTTTTTGCTTGCACAACAGAACAACTCCCCTTGCTGGGTACCCTCTGCCACAAACAGAACCTGAACTGGTATCACAGGACTGCTAGTGTCCTGCTGCTGAAGATCAGGCTGACAACAAGCAAAGCTCACACAAGCAGCAAGGCAAAAGCCAGTCTCACCCACCTTTACCTCCTGTTAACAACTGCCAGTAACAGCAAGGAAGGCTTTAATTCCACCAAAGCCTCAGGCGGTGTGATAGCATCCATCCTCTTGCATCCTCCATTTTCCATCCTTCCCAAGGAAAGTCCTCCACACAGCGAAGAAGGAAACAGGCCAAAACACTGCAACTGCTTAAATACGCTTTTGCTTTCTTTTCAGCAGAGAAACTTTACCAAAGACCCGGTCACAGGAACCCAAAGAGAGACAGGCTCCATCTTGCCCTGCTCGGAGGAAATGTAATCAGCAAAGCCCCTGGAGAACGGGGGCCAGCTGCTGTCCCCCTCCCAGCTGTGCCACCACCCCTTGATTTCAGCTGGGGAGATAAATGTTTTAAAAAAAAAAAAAAAAAAAAAAAAGTAAAAAAAAGGAATGCATTTGATTCCATTCACCAAGCAACAAAAGGGTGGTGTGAGTGTGGCAAATGGGAATGCAAGGTGATCTGCAGAGGAAAAACGGCCTCACGCCTTGTATTTTCTTCTTAGAAATACATATTAAGAATAGCTTTAAAGGATGGTTCTTCTGTTTTCTATATGACAATGGAAGAAAAATATAAACTTGGCGTTTTTGCCCTCAACCACAAAGACTGCAAATTTATTTTAGCAGAAAGCAAAATGGCATCTCAGAGCCTAACACATTCGAGACTCCAAGTGCTCCAAAAATAAACCCGAGCATCACAAGGCAGGCAGCGCTGTAAGCAGGCTCTGTGTGGGGATCGCCTGCCCCCGGCAGAGCAGATTTCGTGAGGCTCGACAGCAAAGTCGTCTGGTGAGGACGCGGCTGTCTAATCCGCAAAGCACACCTGATATTGTAGGAAGAAATCTTGGATGTACTCGGTATTCACATCGTCAGACTGGTGCTCCAAATAGCATCAGGAGCCCTTCCTGAAGAGCTTACGAAAAAGGGAGTGATTGGGGAAAGAAGGACAAAAAAGGGAATAAAATACAGGATGACACATATATAGATGTAATGGCTAACAAACGGCTGGCTTGCTGCCTGCAGCAGCATGTCTGTTGAAGAATACTGCATCAGTGGCCATCCAGCTTCAGAGGCTCTACTGGATGCCTTGTTCCTGTATGGAGCACAAGGTAAACATGGTCCCGATGGCGGAACATCAGTGGGGCTTTGTTCCAACCACGGAAATGGGTCATTTCTGGAATTAATACTCAAAGTCAATATAACGCTATATTAGGCTGTAAAACATGCATTGGGTTTCCTGAGTAAATCAGTGTTTACCCAATGAGAGCAAAGGGGGAAAATCCTTTAAGCTGAGGAATGAGCTCATTGGAAAAGCCCCATTTTACAAAGTTAAGTTGTCATTATCAAGTTAGTTAGAAGCTCTTTGATGTGTTGCCTGCACTCCAGGAAATCACCATCATTTTACAGGGACCAGCTGCCTACCGGCCCCGGGTGCAAGGTACAGTAGCAGCTCACCCCAGCAAAGAGCCGTAGAAATGATGATGTTATTGTTATGGGTAGATGTTAATAGCACTATCTAGGCAAGCAGAGTAATTTTAGATGCTATGTTAAGGTTGTAGCCCACAAACATCTACACTGCTGAGCGCATAAATATGTGTACACCTCTGCAGGATCACTCCCCTGGCTTGCTTCTTAACCTAAACCTTGGTGAAATGAAAGGTACTGTCACCTCCACTGCAACTCAATATTTGGGCTTTGTGGGAAAACAACAACAAATCTTTACATTCAGCAGAATGGCTTGGGGGGGACAGTGTTATCCAGCATCCCCTGGCATGGCCTCTGATACCAGCCATGCCCTGCGGGCACCCAGGGCTGTCGCTGTTCCTGCTCCGCGATTCCCCCGAGCTTATCTATTTGGGAACATTGTACACTCATTAATGAGTACTCTGAGCAGCATGATAGACTGGGACATGTTTAGGCTTTGGGGTATCGGGGGGAGAAACAGTGGGTGCAACCCAGCTTCCGCAATGCCTGCATCTCTTCCCCCTCGCTCTGGCAGAATACAGCAGCTGTGAGAAACAGGGGTGCAGCATCACCCGCTGCCTGCTCCCACTCGCTGTGGGAAGAAAACAGCCTGCTCTGGGTTCCTCCTCGCCTGCGGTGCCTTCCAGCAGCACAGCAGGCTCTCAGCCAGGTGGGGAGGCCGTGCCAGCTGAGCAGGGCACCTCCTATGTGTGTGGAGGTCACACATTAAACATCATAGAACAGCCTTGGTTGGAAGAGACCTTCAAGATCATCAGGTCCAACCATTAACCTAACACTGCCAATTCACCACTACACCATGTCCCTCAGCATCGATTCATTCCCAAGGACGGGAGTTACAGGAGTGCTTGAAGGGGCTGCAAATTGTATCGTTATGGGATGAAGTTCACCTATAACTAGTCAAGAGTGGAGACACCAAAGAGTCAGAGTCACTTATCTGCTCTTTATTTCCCTTGATGTCCACAATACTAAGGCAGTCCCCAGCCAAAAAAGCTCTGGGCTTGGCCCTGTTTTTTAAAACACACACATCCCATACAGCCCCCCAGCAGCCTCTCCCCCAGCAACACCCAGCTGTGAGATTTAAGGGGGAAAAAAAGAAAAAAAAAATTTTTAAAAATGGGGGAGCAAAGCAAGAGGCAGTCCCGGTGCCTGAGGTCCCCCTTGCAGGAGCAGGACCTCCACATAATGCCCAGCTCCCCATATTCTCTCCATCTGCAACTGGCCACCGAGGCAGGACAAGAGGCAGACGCCAGACCCCGGCTTCAGCTCACAGCCTTACCCTGTGGCCAGACTCAGCTACAGTGTCCTTGCATCCCATCCCTGTGGGTCACAGGGATGCAGGTGGCGATGCTAAGAATGAGGATTTCTGAATCCTGGTTTCTGAGCAGTTAAACCAGGACGAGAGACCGTCTGCAAGCCGAGGGAGAGCTTTTTCTCAAGCCAGGAAAGGGAACAGTGCCTCTTAATATAGCAAGGCGAGTAATATAAAAAGAGTTTTCCCTATCTCCCACCTCCCATCCCTCCTACAGACTGACTGATTTTAGTGCCTGGCTACACCCCGGCACGCAGAAAACCATTAGGGTTGCCAAACGCCTGTTTCAGGAGACAATTTGCATACACCAAATAATTGTGCTTTATTTGCTGCTCCTCAACGGAGCACCTGAGGCTAAGGCTGGCCAGAAACCCCACTGACAGCTCCTGAAGCCTCAGCTCACTTCACCGGCTGGTTGGGAGCAGGCAGTAGCTTTTGGCTCCTTCCCCAAATCCCAAGAAGCTTCTCTGGTCCTGGCTATGCCTCCAAGCATGCCAGCAGCTAGGCTGCAGGAGCAGGGTGCTGCTGGGCATGGGGAAGGGTCACTTTGGGTCCCTGCCTGCCCTGGGAGCCTTCGAGGAGACAATGGGGAATGCTCAATGGGGGGGTGACACGATGCCACAGCTGCTGGCAGCCTGGAGTCTTTGAGTCTGGAGAGCGAGGAACACAAGACCCCAGCTCCTGTGGGCTAGTAAAGCCTCCCCTCCTCTACCAGCTGTCTTCAACAGAGAGACACCAGTCACGGCCATAAAATAAGACCACAAAGTCACAAATTAAGACCAGAGAGGATGTTTGAATGTAGTTTCGGAAAACACCCGAACAAGTCTCTCTTGGGAAGAAATCCTGCAATTTCCCCACTTTTTAATGGGCATCAGCATCCCCCTCCCAGTCCCAGCAGAGCAAATCTCTTCTATTGTCCCCTGACACAGGGCACACCTGCAAGAGCATCTCCGCATCCCAGGCAGCTGCACACCCAGGACTCCATGCTAACGAGAGCCACTTCTTAACTTCTGTCCAAACTAAGTCATCACAAAGGCACTTGCAACAGAATTCAGCTGTTGATGGCACATGCATGTTGATGAAAATTTCCACTTTATAAATGAAGGATTCTCCATTTACCAAAAAAAATATCATTCTTATTTTATGGAGTTTCCTTCTGATAATATTATTTTTACCTATTAAATTGCGTGTCACAAGTAGTTATTGTATCATGTCATATTATGACAAGAATAATGGTTGAGATATTCTCATTTTATTTTCCATTACAATCACAAAGAGTAGCTGTTATCTGGTACTACTTGAGACATCTTTTCTTTGTTCTAGATCAAAGTGGCTCCTGCTCGTGCCCTTGCAAAGCTGTCAAACCCCTTCGTTACAACACGAACCAGAGACACTTTGATCTAGAAACAAAGGCAAGGTAGTTTAATCAGTATCGAGCCCAAACCACTCTTAATTAAAAAATAAAAAATAAAAATTGTTGCAGCTCTGATGTCATATGAGGATGTGTCAGTAATTGTAAGGCACGTAATGCGCTGCCTTCGCAGGTGTGACATGAAAACTTGGAATGGCAAAACATCCCTATGCACTCACCACGCTTTGAGATATCCATATTTTCTTCAAAATTCTAAAAAGCCAGATTTTTCCTAATTTCCAGTTTACGGAAAACTGAAAATATTTGGGTTTGTTCTAATTCAGCAGCTATAGATTATTTCCCTTCGTGACAGTTCATAAGAATCCTGACATCTGATGGGCTTTACACCTCTGTCGCTTACTGGTTTTCCAAAACGTCACTTCTGCTAAAGCCTAATTTGTTTAGCCATCTAGCACACAAATTTGGAAAGGAAAAGCTTTCTCATCATCTCCCCTGTGCAGAATCCGTTCCTCACTGGAGGCTGTGGTGGCAGCAGGAGAGGTCGGAAGGACCACGGGTTTGTGTTTCCCCCTGGAGAACAAAGCTCCTTGAGAAACCCGGTCTCCTGCCCCCGTACTGCCGAGTGAGCGTCTCTGCTCTCCCTTTTGTTTGCTGCCCTTCAGCCTCGATTGTTGCTTTCATTTATGCAAACTCGAAGCCATGTATTTTAAAGGACTGTTTCAGCAGATGCAAAGCACAACAGCTGGATATTAATGCAACTTGGCATCACAACAATTTTGGGGCTTTTATTTTTTTTTAATTAACGCTCTACCATATTACAACAAGGAAACAGTTTCTCTTCTTTTATTACCATCCTGAGCCAAGTATTAAATAAGATTTAATTTAATTAGCTTTTATATTCTCCTCTCTTGCAGGATTATTCAGTAACACAAGGTTCTTACCCAGCTCCCTTTCTTGCAGGCAGATAAAAATCCTGCTGATGGTGGTGGGAACACATGAGACACCTCATTTACATGCAAGGCGTGCTATGGGGTTATGAAAAGTAGAGATATTTTCAACCAGTCCTGCGGTTCACCTTTTGCTCTGCCGTGCATTCACAAGGTGAACTGCTCTACGTGCTCTTCCACAGTACGTGGGGATGTCACCAGCGTCAGCCCTCACGCTCAGCACTATGGGGCTCATCCCACCTTTGGGTCACTCCTGAAAAATGAAAGCCTCGAGCTGTAGGTTCAAGGTTTATATGCTGGCATCCCCTTATCCTGCTGGCTTCGCTCCTCTCCCTCAGTCGCAGCTTTTCTCTGCAGACTAGCTGAGCCAGTTTTCCTTACCCTCGTGTTTTGGAGGAAGGGTTGGTGGTCCCAGAAAATGCCTCCAGTCTCCTCTTTAGCACACTCATACCTGGATGTGGACCTCTGGCACTTTCAGCCATGCCTCTGCATCCAGGAGACATCCTCCCAGCTTGGTCATGAGGCTGCCAATTCAGACCCTACCTGAATTCAGACCCTACCTTGCTGAAGGCAAGGACTACGGCAACTCTTGCATCCCCACACTTTGACATTAAAAAAACTGAATTAATGAGGTGGCTGCTGTGCCCGAGCAGAGCTATGCTCAGTCTGTTGTGGGGAGGCTTCCACCAGGATTTGAAGATGTGAAGTCACTACTGTGTGTGCCCAAGGTAGAAACCCACCGAGCGGGACCTCGAGGGATGTGGCTGCTGGCACAGAGCTCCCAGAGGATATGAGCTGTGTGGACACAGGTCGGAGCAGGAGCCAACCTGAGCCTCATCCAGAGTGGGAACAGCTGCGAAACACCGGCTGTACCTCCAACGAAGCCTCAAACACTCCCTGGTGCTTGCTCTGGCTGGCAAGCAGTAACAGTGCCTCCAAAGGATGCTGCTGAAGGGTTTGACACCACCAGCGTTTTGGCACCGCTAACCACGGCTCGTCACCTTGATCTGTCCTCTGGGTGACCGGGAGCAGCAACACGTGACTGGACTTGGCTTGAGAAATCTTGTAGATGTTTTTGCTTTGGAGTGGGTGTCTCATCCTTTTGAGGCAGCAATAAATAACCTCAGTGTTGTGATTAGTCACTTAAAATCAATTGACATTGACAACCGCAGCCTGGATGGAGCACAGAAAGCAAAGCCTTTGCGAGGAGCCCTTGGGAAGGGGAGGCACAGTGTCATGTCACACAGATAATCTTTGGAGAGTACAAAACTGTGCCCTAAGCTTGTTAGGGAGGCAGTGCCTGCTCCACGAAGCACACACTTCTATCCAAAAAATGGAGAGCATCACCTTGGAGCAGCAAATTACAGCGAAACCCAGAGCCTAAAGACAAATGCACGCAAGAGGACAAGTCATCCCCAGCTCCGAAGGTTTTGTTCAGTCTAGAGCAGAAAACCTGAATCAGGCTGCTCCGCCGTGAGCAACATTCACCGGTATCATGACACCCCTGCCAGCAGACTCGCCTGAGTGGGGGCTAAACCCTGCCCACTGCCCTCTGCACCCGCTGCCGCCTCCGCCCTCGGCAGCCAGATCGCCCCCGCCGCCTGCTGCAAAACCATGCTCCAAAAGGAGAGCAAGAAGTTCTGGCCACAAGCAGTATCTGGAGGAGACGTTGAGCGGCGGCAGCTCTGTGAGGGGAAGGGAGAGATTGATGGGAAGAGCGAGGAGGGGGGGAGAAGCCTGGGCAGGAGTGGGCGTCTGGTCCAGGTACTGGTGACAGCATGCCGGGAGGCTTTCGAGTCTTGTGAAAAGCGCTCTGTGAAAGCAAAAAAAACCCACTCGAGCAGCGAGGTGAAAGGTCTGGAAAAAGCGGCGAGCGAGAGGGAAGGAGGAGGAGGAAACGTGGGCACAGAAGTAGGTGGTGCCACATAGCAAGTTTCTGATGTAGCCAGGAAAGGCATCCAGAGCTCCCGATTCCCAGTCCCACGCCTTCACCGGGAGACCATCTGTCCTCTCCCAGGGGGAAGGAGCCCCTGGGTCAGGCGAGAGCGCTTTCTTCATCCCGCAAAAAATAGCAGGCGGCACCGAGCCTCGTCACGGCATCGTTTCTCAGGGTTCCTGCTCTGCTCCAAGCTGGGGCTCTGCCTGCTGGTACCCGCTCTCCAGGGGAGCAGCATCCTTCCTCTGGGACTTGCCATACTTACCTGCCTCCTAAAATGGTGGCCCAGCAGATGCTTTAAAAGAATCAGATGACAGCTCTGATTTTTTTTCCCTCGTGCACAGCCATAGCTAATCCAATTCCTCCCTCTAGAACATTTTAAGGACGGGTTTGAGTTGGGCTTTTGTCTGATGAAAGGTGGGTGGTCTTGCAGGAAGACAGACGTTCCCCCAAATTCTGTTGAACACAAACTGAAGAGCAAAGGAACCAAACAGTTCAGTGGTGGGTCTTGTTTTCCTTTTTTTTTTTTTTCCCCTCCCCAGCCTTAATTCAAAGGAAAATTTTAACAATTGTAAATAGCAATTATTTTTCCCTGGTGTCATTTGTGGTTGTGAGAGCAGGCACAATGCTCACCCATTCCCTAAAGCCCTGATGCTCAGGCTGCACTGGAGAAAGACTCAAAAGCAGCACTGGGAATGCCTTCAGGCTTGTCTGAGCTGCTCAGCTGCAGTGAGGGCACGTTCCCAGTGCACTGACTTCATCCCCTGGAGCTGCCAACACCCTGTGGATCACCTGCCCTCGCCCTGCCTGTGCTCGCCGCAGCAGATACTGGTGCCCTGAGCCACAGGGGTGACCTGCAGCAGCTCCAGAGTGGGGAGGACATGGTCCAGACAGGTCCTTCAGGAGGGTGCCAACCTACTGGCATGATCAATGAGAAGCATGCTGGTGGCCCAGATGTCTCCTGTCATGCAGACCAAATTGTCCAGCATGATCCAGGAGACTTCTCGTCTTGAGCTTTAAAAAGCCACATAGGGGATGTCTACATGGATGCTGGAAGACTGGATGCACGCACCATTGGGGGCACACAGCTTTTGGTCATCATCTCACTCTAGGTGTAGGAGGTTAAGTGTCCAAGATCAGGAGCCTGAAATATTACAGAATCACAAAATGTTAGGGATTGGAAGGGACCTCAATAGATCATCTAGTCCAATCCCCCTGCCAGAGCAGGAATACCTAGATCAGGTCACACAGGAACGCGTCCAGTTCTGAAAATCAAGGTGCAGCTCATCCACAAAGAACAAGGCGCCCCTGGCAGATAGTTCAGCAGCACCTCGTGGGGTCAGGAGCAGGGTGAGCAGCAGCAGGGAACACATCCTCCCTCTCCCCCAGGATGGCCGCAGCACTGCCCAGAAGCCCTTGCCAACCACGCACGTTTCAAAGTGCTTTGCAATACCAGAGCCCGTGAGGAGCGGAGTACGTCACACTGATTTAACAACCAGGGTGTACGGCAGAGGGGTGCGAGGCTGTGCCCAGCGTCGCTGCCAGCCAGGGACAGGCCAGAGGGAGACACACGTACCCTGGTGTCCCCTGCCAGCAGCGGGTTCCAGCAGCTCCTCGCACAGCCGCAGTGAGGAGCAAACCAAGCCAGCCTCTCTCCATCCCACGGGAATGCAAACTTTTGACACGGCGTGCGAGGCCCCATCAACGTAAGCCGTGCAGGTACATGCCTCTGTGTGCTCCCTGCGAAACGCGGGTGCCAATTTTGCTGTGTTACCAGTAATACACTTTAATGCCACATATTCAGGATGCCTTCTTTGCCCTGTAGAAAGTTTCTCCTCATGCATCAGACTCAGAGAACAAAGCACGGGCTGTTTAGCCGCAGGATTTAACCACCTGTTGTAATACTTTGTTGATCTAATCTTTTGTTTTAATTAAAAGCCTTTCAATTTGGTTTGCAGGTTTTTTTTCCTCCCTGCACAGAATGCAGGCTTGCCACCTGCTTCACTGGCTCCATCTCAGCCATGGAGTCCACATCAGACCTCTTTGATTGCCCCCAAATGCATGGAAATGGCTAGAAAAAAATCCAAAGCTATCCCAACAAGCATCCAGTGCGAGACCCCGCACCATCCAGCCACTGCTGGGTACAGCAAGGGGTGAAATTAAGTGGCTCCAGGTAAGCGGGGAGCCAGCAAGGTGATTTGCACGGTGTCTGCTGCACTTAAGTCTGCTAATCTCCGTTTGAGGATAGAAACAAACTGCCTTTGGGAAATACAATGGGACCCCCCCTTTGTGGGCACCCAGGGGATCATTTCGGACACCAAGAGAAAGTCGTTTGCATGAGGATGAGATTGAAACTTGGTTTCAAGCACTGACATGAATTCTGCTCTATCTCATAATTAAAACATCTACAGTTACATCCGAGATCTCCTGCAGTGGATGAATACTTTAAAATGGCCACTTTGAATATCATTCCAACTTTATTCTTCTGTGAATTTAAATAAAACCCAGACGCCACCAGGCAGCAGAAATACCTTTTAGCCTTTTGAGTAGGTCGCTCCAGAAGAAGAAAATCGGCAAAGAGAAGAACAAGATTTCAGAAGATGCAAAAAAAGAGACAAATCCAGCCACAGAGGGGCCAGCCCTGCTGACGCCATGCCGGGTACTGCCTTCCCCAGCCACTCACAGCAGCTCCTCCGCAAGGAGATATGAACTGCTCTGCCCTCCGTTTGCAATTCGTCGTTCTTATCAAGCTTCAAAAGCTTTTCTCATCTTCCGGAGAAGTACAGAGATAGCCCTTTAAAACTGGCCACAGGCTTAACACACCAAAACCATTTGACAACTCTGTATTGCCTCTGCTTCTGGCATTTCACCTTTAAATGCTACCAGTAGAGCAGGGAATCCCACGCCGCCCCAACCAGCCCTACAGAGTCACCTTCAGCTAGCATGGCCACCACCACCAGAAAGAAAAGCCAAAATATCATCTAAGAAGTCTGCAGCAAGGCTTTGGGCATGCCGAATGGATGTGGGTTCCCAAGCCTTTCTCTCTGCTTTTTGTCAAGAGGTATATATATGTTAAAAGCCAAGACACCTTCGGCACCGTCACCATGCACAGCATCCGACGCTCTCCCCCGCTCCCCCGAAGGCAGGCTGCTGCCGAGAGCCGGCGGGTCAGCAGAGCTGGGGCGCAGCGGAGCTGGCTGCTCTGTGCCACCGAGACCTGTTAGGATGTGTCACAACACGCAGCGTGTCGCGCCTCACCGCTTCGTCGGGCAACAAGGGGGGGGGGAAAGAAAAAAAAAGGAAAAAAATGGAAAAAAATAAAAGATTCGGATCTAATACGTGAGTGGGCCGGTATGTGCAAAAGAGATGAATATGAAGTAAAACACGCTGGATGCTACAGTAATAACCGGGTGCATGCGGGAGAGGCTGGCAGCCAGCCAGGGAGGGGAGATGAGAGAGGGATGCTGCTGGGAGCAGCCCATGCGTGGCGGCGAAGTGGAAGCTCCTGAATGAGCAGGAGGTGGATCCCAAGGCTGACACCACTCCACCAAAACCAGCGGGAGCCCTCGGCCATGTCATCCCCAGGCTGGGACCGTGCCCCCTCCCCGGCTCAGCCAAGGGTTCACCAGCCACCGGGGAGGTTTGTTCTGTGTAGGGTGAAAAGGCTGGATTTTGTCCCTTAAAGATAAGGTGGTTCTTGTACGTGCCCTGGGTCCAGTAAACTGTGCTGCCAAGCACAGAGATGAGGGACTTCAACAGGCCACTGAGAAATATGAGAATATGTCCCCCAGTGTTTCTGTATTAAAGGGGGGACCGGCTTGCCCTTCTTTTTATGGCCCGGTGATCATAGAATCACAGAATAGCCTCAGTTGGAAAAGACCTCTGAGATCACCCAGTCCAACCACTAACCCAGCACTGCCCAGTTGCCACTACACCATGTCCCTCATCACCACACCTACACACCTCTTAAATACCTCCAGGTGAAGCGAAGGGCCCCTAAGGCAGCAATTTCACATCGCAAATCCCCTTTCAGGGACACACAGGAGGGCTAAGGCCACCAGCCGCCACCCACCACGACCTCAGTGCCTGCGGCCCCCTGCCCTGCCCATCACAGGCAGGAGCACGGCTGCCTTCCCGCGATGTGTGGGTGTTGCACACAGCCCCTGTTCAGCAGTCAGACACACCGTTCATGGAGTGCAAGCTTCTCATGGCACACGGGTGAGTCATTATGGGGTTTCAAAACGCGTAAAGACGACCACGTCCTGATTCGGTGTGTCACTGATGAGCTGCCCTGAATCTGTGGGGTTGCTTGGCTCTGCAGAAACCTCGGAAATTCCTGCCCAGCCTTCTGATGAAACAACTCATTTGCATCCGTTTCACTGCATGCAAAGAGTTAATGATATTTTTTTCCTTATTTTGGCACTGGATTTCAATGGAGACTTCCCTGCAGTTTTACAACCCAGCACTGCTATATTTTGCAGCACCAATTTACAACCGAGTAATAAGTAAACACAAGATTTTTTGGCTACATAGGATTTTCCAAGGTGATTAAATAATTTTCTAAATAGCTCTGAGAACGAAGCTGTCTAAAATCCCCAAGGTAATAGGAAATTAACTGCATACACACATGCTCTAAGGATGTACGAGGAATTCAACTTTACAGAGAAATAATATAAAATTAAGAAAGCAAACAAAACTGACTAAGAACCCTTGCAATGTAAATTAAATCTACCCAAACCAGCAGCAACTGCCTTCGCTGTGACAGTGGCTCTGAGGGGCTCCACATGTGCACCAGGCTGTGCACAGCCGCTGCAGACCACCGCAGATGGTGCACGTCGCAGATGAACACGCTTTAAAGCATGTTAAATGGGCAGAAGCACTCAGCAACCCTTTCAGCACCCCAAACCGCACCCCGCGGCGCGGTGAGCTTCGCACAAGGCAGGCTCTGAGGACTTACCCAAAGAACAGGGCGTCAGGAGCACCACAGGGCGGGCGGGGGGTGGTGGTTTGGGGGTGAGCAGTTGTCTGGGGCACCACCTGACGACCTGAAGACATGGCAGTAGCCTACATTAGGGCTTCCCAAGCTTTTCCATAGTGGGAGCCACCTCCACCACCTTCCTCAGCCCTGGGGCTGCTGCCAACTTACCCAGGGACTGGCAGGCAGCCTTGACCCATCTCCTTGGGTGGGAACTGCAGCTGAAAACCATGTGAGAAGGGGCTGGCCCTTCCTGAAGGCTGCAGGTGCAAGGGATAGAGCAGGGCGAGCAGCCCTGCCTGGGGGCAGACCTTCATCCCAGCACAGCTGGGCAAGCACAGAGCGCCTGGGGAAGGGCTCTGGGAAGCCATCCCTCCCGAGCAGCTCGAGGAAATTCATATTTCATGTTCTGCTCCTTCTCTGCCCACGGAGTCCTTTCTCGTGGTGGTGCGTAGGTGTATGTGAGGGATTTATCCTTTCCCCACTGAATCACTGCAGCACAACATCTTTTCAACCCTTCTGTACAGCAGAAAAGAGCCTCATGGCATTTCTCCTTGTTTTCCTGCTTAAGGAGACAGCCAGTGAGCTCCATGGCGCGACCTGGCTGCACCCCAGCTGGAGGCTGGGAGGCAGCAGGACCCTTCCCAGCCCCAGCAGAGGCATGCCTGAGGGGGCAGACACCCCTGCACCAGCCAGCACCCCGAAACCACAGCCCGGCTCGCCTGCGGCCAGCATGGAGGTGATAAGGATGCTGCTGATTTTTCAGCTGGAAAATCTCTCCATGCTCAAGGGAAGGAGCAGAGCAGGAGGGGTCCTGAGCACGGTGTGCTCTCCTCAATGCCCCAGCAGCCCACATCCAAACCCAGTGTTACCAAATCCCAATCGCTGCCGTAACGACCATTTGTGCTTTAACTAGGGGCTGCTGGAAGAGCTCCCATCACCACATCTGAGCGTGGTGTTTGTGTGTGAGTTTCCTCTATTTCAAAAAGCAAATGCAGAGGAAACAAGTTCTGCAGCCGTTGTCATGGGCAAAGCCATTGCCAGGAGTAAAGGCACGGCCACGAGCAGATGCCTTCCCTGCAGACCCTCGTATAAATTGCTTATTTAGAAAAAGAGGAGCTTTAGGCAGGTAGCCAGCAATAAAAATTTTAATGATGGGGTTTTTTGGCTGCGTGAGAAACAGGCACCTCCTGAAATTTTAAATTAACATTAATGACCTCTCTGTAATAGTGCCTTAATCCAACAGTGCTTTCCAACTGAGGACCACACAGTGTTGACCTTCACAGCACCTGGACGAGACACTGGACCTGGTGGGCCTGACACAAGCCCCTGGGCCCTCCTAGGACCAGGCTGGTCCAACCTCACCGTGCTTTTATTGAACGTCAGTCAGTCACTGCTCAGCCCAGATGAAGTTAAAAATAAAATATCTAAAGGTTTTCCAGTTACACTTGTGTGCAGTCTGGAAGATCAATAACTAACTTGTGACATGTTCTATCCCACCCTTGCACATTCAGGACAACAGTGCATAGCTCCTTCCATCCTCCTCCTATGTCCTCTCCCTGAACAGGGCAAGATCACCCTGGAAGTGCAGACAAAACCCAGCAAACACTACGCCAGTGGTTCAGATTTCCCACGCTTAATCTCCTCTGGGCTGGGAGAGGGCAGAGGAATTGCATCCTACTCTGGTCCTGTTGGGCCAAGCAGATTCTCCCCTCTGCTTTGAAACACATCTGATTTCTATACCATCTCAGCAACCTTCGTGAAGGTTTTTGGTGAGGCTCCTCCCTGCTTCTCTTTGACATTTTTACTCCCTGGTCTATTTCTCTTCCCTTTTTATACCCCATCTCCCAGTCAGTTTCTGTCCTCCAACGATACCCTAGCCCTTGACTATGGAGATGTGGGCCACCGTTCAGAAAGCAAGCTGACACACAGTGTATCACCCAAACGCTGGTGGCACCTGTAGGGCTGGGCAGCGATGCTTTGTCTCCTGAATTCCCAAAGACCACCTCTAAGTGCCTAGTATCGCCTCCTGGTAGATATGCTTTGTTCACATCCTCATGCCAATGTAAGCACATACAAGAGTGCAGGAGGTGGAAAGGGTGTTAAATAGACTGCCATGCTGCAGACCCTTCCTGGGTGTCAGCTCCTCCCTCCCTGTCTTGGCCGTGCACATATAACAAGGCCACCAGTAAATGAGGATGCAACCACAAGAGCAGGAAAAGGCTTCCCTCAGTGAGACCTGGAGTTCAAGCAACTCCCTTCCTCCCCAGAAAATTAACATCTCCTTTTGGAAAACACAATTAAAAAAAAAAAAACAAGGAAAAACCCTGGGGAAACTAAAGAGTTCTCACGGTGAATTTTATTTTGTAAGCAACAATATAAACATGTGAATAAGAACAGGCATCATTTGCAGGGCTGGCCTTTGATCCAGAGTACCCCGAATCGAGCAACCCTTCCCGAGCAGAGGAGGACAAGCCTTCATCTGCACCCAAGGCCAGCCTGAGTTGCAGTCCACCAAGACCTTTGTCATGGAAAGACCAATGCTTGGATATCTGCTGTTACCAAATGTATGTGCAATCTTGGAATGTACCCCCCACCCCCCTCCCAGGTTTAAAAAAAAAAAAAAAAAAAAAAGATACAGCTGCAAACCAGTAAAAAAAATTGCTTCCAGCTTATTGAGACTGAAATGGTCTGTTGGACTATAAACTGAAATATCATTCTAGAGATAACCGACTGGTCGTGACACAAAGTACTGTATTTACAACTCAAAAATATAACTGTTATATACTTTAATTTATAGCAAATTTAATACATTAGTGTTTACAAAATAAATTCTGGACTCAACTGAAACAGCGTGCTGCTTGACAAGTTCTTTTTCCTTCCTCTCACTTTAATCGAAGAGACCAGCAAGCTTACGAGCTTCTTCTGTGATCCACGCACAACTTCTGATCATGCCAGATGTTGGAAAAAACAGACCGTTTCCTGCATCTCTAAAGTCTTGTTGCTTGATACCTTCTATCACTCCAGCTGTACAGTTCAAACCTTAAGCTGCCCTTTCACAAGTTCCATACACATCTCATGAAAGCTACTCAGATACTAACCAGGGTACTGGCTAACATTACGAACCGAAGAAATACCTTATCCGCATGACTAGCTCACACAACAGGCAAGAGGAAATATAACTACACATTCAATCTCTTATTTCTAACAGCAAAGCTGCGAACTCCATTGCTTAAAGTCAGACACCTCAGTAAGTGAAACAGTACCATACAGTTCAAGAAACATTTTTTTTTTTTTTTTAAAAAAACCCAAACATTTTCATAGTATAAAAAGTTGTTTACTGGTGTTTCTACTATAAAGCTTTGTTCCACAAATCAAAAGTGATAAAATAATTAGATATGTTTACAGTGATAAGAGACTGCAGTGTAGACATTTCAGCTCACATTTTGCTGACCGTTTCAGTACAACACAGACTGTGACTGAATCGTTAATACACGGCTATGACACAGAGCAAACTGCAGACATGAAGTGCACACCTGAATATGGAAGTTTACCCACTGGCACTGTAACTAACTTTCTTCAGCCCTCCCTTTCCCCTCCAGAACACGTTGTAGGCAAAAACTGTATTCAGAAACTAAGGCATATAACTATTTTGACTGCAGGAAAGCAACTCTTATTGAGGGAGCTGCGCTGAGGCAAAATGGATGCACACAAACACACCATGGTAAATTCCAAAGTTATATGCCAGCTATTTCTCCTTAGATAAAATGACATCTGCAAAAGTGAAAATGTACAAAAAATAAAAACTGTCAAATAAATAAAGAATACAGATGTTAATTAATCACATATATAAAGAAACGTATTGGCATACTGTATGCAGTATACGGTATATTCATAGAATCATGTGGGCTGGACAGCACTTAATAAGGAGCCACATGCTAAAGACGTAACTCCTTGTCTCTCTCCTCCAAAAGGTCTTATGGTTTCTGGATATCAAGTGCAACCTTTAACACTGATGCATAAATCCTGCATCATATTTCATCTTTGCCACACCTAGGATGCATTATTACTATTTTTCTTTTTTTTTTTTTTTTTTAAAAGATCCACAGAGAAGTCCAAAAAGTCACAATGGTCTGAATCACAATTTTTGTAGCCCTGCCCACGCTACTTGGTCTCTTGGGTTTCCTACAGTGTATTAAACCACAGTTTTTCCCAACGAGATGGGATCCACCCGTATGGACTCTTCCATACTCTAACTGGCATTTCCTACACTCCTGAACTGTAGGTAGGTGTTATGCTGTAAGTGTGTTACACAAAGGCTGCTGAAACCATTGAAAGTGATGTAACGATAATTAAGTGTCAAGTACGTCCGCTATAATACAGAATCAGGGTCTAGGTCTATCAAATGCTATATCCACATAACATTTTAAACCATAAAATATTTTATGCGTTTTCCTTTTTTTTTTTTTTCTACAAATATTGTTGCAAACTTGCTGTTAATTGTCACGAGGTTCGCATTCCTAATTCTTCAAGGATTTTTAATTCAAATGTTTAACAACCATATCTACGCTAGGTACACTTAAAGTAGACATTGAAATTTCAAGTAAAATGAACTGTAGCCACATCTACTGGACTCAATACACGTCCCGACATCTAGATTTACTTTGATAAGTTATACAAATACATAATACATTCTTAAATAATGAAGACCCACAATATTAATTTGTGAATCTTCCCACGTTATAAAACCACTTTTACAGGAATGTTTGTCCACCTGTATTACTGTTTTAGTTTGCAGAGTGTCTCTTGCTTTCCTGTTTCCACAGATTACTGTACCAGTTCTTAGGCTTTGGCTATTGAAATCTCTTATTTGAATGAGGCAACACTGGTTATTAAGGCTGTTTATTTTTTTTTTTCTCTTGTGAAGTTTCATTCTTTACTATGACACCGTTTTCCAGAGCAGAATGACTATCTTGTGTCTTCAGGTTCTGTTTTTATGACCTTCCTTTCTATGTTGCTAAAAGCCGAATGAGGAAAATCCTTTAAAATACCAAGGCCTTCTGCATCAAGAAAAGAAAGAAAGAAAAAAAATATGTTAAAAAACACTGCTTGGAAACAAATATATTCCATTCTTAATTCAAGAAAAAGGTCCATGAACCATATGGGTACTAACAGTTGAAGCAATAAATTCTGCCTCCTCCTCCTGGGCTCTAACCCAGCTGGGTTCGAACCACCTCACTCACACTGCAGTGATGACAGAGTAATCACCACAGATTTACTTCAGTTCTGTGCAGGAGCAGGGCTTAGTGGAGATGCACTCCACTTGCATTTTGAAAGAGAACTAGTAAAAATCCTGCACTAGGAATTTTACTAAGTGAATTATCACTGCAACTGGGACAACCTGAAAAAAAGGTGAGCTAAGATTGCAGTATACCAAAGTGGAAGATGTGAGATTCTGCCCAGTCTTCAGAACAACTGCTTTTGAATCTTATCTTTCAAATAACCTGTTTGCCATTGCATCTTCCAAACTCAGGTGGGATTTTATTATTATTCCTAAAGTTGTGAGAGTCTCAAGGATTCCTGGCTTTATCTCAGAGCGCTGACTATTAAACTGAAACCATCCATATAGATTCTTGCTGTCTTCTGTCAAACTCAGGAGGAGTTTCTCCCAATGCCAGAGGTAAATGCCAAGATTGCCAGCAAGCAGAAGGCAGTGAATGGGAAACCCAGTGCAAAAGTCTTACTGCATGATCTGTTTCATGGTACAGAAACAGTGCTAGGTCCTTATAAACCAGAATAAAAATCTTTTTATAAAAGTGTGATTCCTTTTATACAGAGCGAAGCCGTGTTATAATCAAACTGCATTACAATGACAGCAACATAAGTATTTAACAGCAGTAGTTTGGGCAAATACTGCTCTCTGAGGATAGACACATGCCAGAACTTGCCTATCTGAACCTAGTTACTGCATCCTCTAAGCTCTTCCCCAGTAACACTCAGTCTGATTCTAGATTAGCAAGCAATACTCCTCTTCCAACTTTTGTCCAAAGCCTTGATTAAAAGGCTAGACACAAAGTGTGCCAGGCTGAGCTCTTGCTTCTTCACTCAGAGACATCATGTATTAGTAAGATCATCACAAGCTTTGTAAGAAATGGTGGGTAATTTACAAGGGACAGCACTAACCCGAGGACTGGGACTTTGCCTCACCACTGGGGTAAAGCCGGATCAAATCACTGCACAGAGGTTTTCCAACATGCTGCTCTCCATCAAGTGAAATGTGCTGCAACTGTCTGCTTGGCAGATTGGACATTCGGAGGTTCAATGGTCTTTCACCTGGAAGTTGTTCACAGAGAAAAACTGATGAGTTAAAAGCAAAGCAACACTAAAAATCATGTGGAGACTTAAAGACATACTAATTCCTTCAGCAGAAGTGCACCCTAAATTCCAACTGCTCAGGGAAGACTTCTAGCAAAACAAGGCTTATGTTAATATGCTGCTTTGCAGACTATTCTACAGGCACTGATAGAAAGGGACACTCAGCCATACAAAAAAATATATTTAAAAAAATAAAACTCTACTGAGATCCTAAAAATTCCTACTCCCACTGCACAATGGATATATGGCATAAAGCAACTTGCACTATCAAGAAAAGCTGGATCCACACATCTAATTCTTCCTCTATACCTGTGCACTACATTGTTTGACCAATACACACAAATGAAAGCCTACGTTTTAACGCTTACTTAATATTTATTCCCTTAGTTTATCTCTCTGTTGCTGTTCTTCACACACACACACCCCTTAAACAAACTAGCTCTTGAAAAAGATACAAGAACTTCTGGTTGTATTTCTTGTGCTTGTAACATTTTGTTTCTTTTCAAAACAGAAAAAGAAAAAAAAGAAATCCAAACAGAAAGCACTGGAACAAAACAAACAAATTCAAGTTAAAGAATAGCCAGTTGGTAAATCAAAGAGATAACCACAAAACTGTAAGCTTTTTGAAGAATGACAAGCTGCTAAGAACATCATTAGAATCTGCTTAGTTTTAAGTAATTTACATAGCCAGCTCCTCAGGTTTTGCTCCTACGCTGCACAAACAGCTAAACAAAAAGTAGTACCAACTACATGATCTGCTTTACTTTCAATTTCCACAAAGCAGGAACACAAATGAAATGCAACATTCTGCTCTATTTTCAAAACTCAGGCTAAAGCTCGGGTCAAGCTCCGCCCTCAGCAGTAGCAGTGCTCTCTACCTTCTTCCCTCCCCACCTTATCCATAGGGAAAGCAGTTTGCCCAGATACATTAGAGTAACAGAGCAGAGTCTGACTGTACATCTGATTGCATTATTTAGACTGCAAGCACTTCAGGGCAGAGATCTTGTCTTGTCCATTCAGTGCTGAGTGTTCTGTTGGTGCTATAACCAGATAAGCAACACCACTGACAAAGGTTGCATAACATCAAATCTATGTGCTGGCAGCAATGCCATGCCTGGAAGCTACTGTACCTTGTCCATCAGCATTATCTAATGACATGCCATTGGGGCTGTGCTCTTCTGAGTTTTGTCTGTAACACCCTGTGGAAAGACGTCTCTCTAATGCAGCCTGGTTGCAAAGAAACTCCATCTGTTTTGCCATCACCTTTTCCGACTGCAAATAAAGCAAAAAAAAAAAAAAATTATCTCTATATACATACACATAGCAAGTCAAAACACAGGGGAAAAAAAAAAAAAACAGTATCAGATGATAACAGCCTAGATAGAGGTTTTTGTTGACTCATATGTACAGATGTGTGCTTTACAGTTTCTCCAAAACTACCAAGCAAACAAAATATTTTTGCACCCATGAAGATTTTCATACTGTAAATCTGAGTCACTCAAGAATACTTAAAACACAAGTCGCTGTGGTTCACCCATGCAAAACTGCAACGTTAAATTCTGTTCTTGGAAAACACATAAAAATCACTTTCTGCACTTTAGGACTGCAGGTTACGTGAAGAGAATCTCAAGAAAAGCAAAAAAAATAATGTCTTAATTATCCAGTTCGCTCTGTTCAAATATATGTCTTCACAAAGTATTCCAAGAGCAATGGCAACATCTGCTAGAAACTTATGCCAAGATTTCACCAGACATCTTGGAATCTTTATTTTAGGAAACAGCACTACACAAGCTTAAAAATCTGCCATTCTGAAAGTGTAGGATGACAGTATGTTTGTGGGGGATAAAGGTGTGAAATGTCTGTCTAGAAGAAGAACAAGACCTATACACCTCTAGAGAGTGAAATTAAACAATGCAGTGCAACGTGGGAGGAAATGGCGTCTGAATGTTTGTCATTTACTTTAATGCCAAGAGAATTCTAACTTCAATATAATCTTGTTCCCAGGAATGTAAATAAGCATCTTGCAAAAATAAAAAGCAAATCACAAGTCAAGAAAGTTGATTTAGAAGATCCACAATGAACATAAGAACAGAGAGCGTACAAACTTAACATCTCCAACCAACAGGAAAAAAAATCATTTCTCTTTTAGGTAACACCGTAATTGTTTCAATTGGTACAGAGGCCTGTTAATTGGAGAAGGCTTAACTTTTCTTGGGAGACGATCAAAGCCCTGACTTCCCACGAAAGTCTGCTTACTCAGCAGAGTTCAACACTTCACAAACACAACGGCGTGACAGACCAGCAAAGCCTGAGCTGCTCCAGCACAGCTATGACCCTGACAGCAGGCCAATGACATGACCCAGATTTACCTACTCTGACTTAGAGCTATCAGGCTCTGCAGAGCAACACTGGACAGCTCAAGCTTGGTGCTGAGAGGCAGGTAAAAAAAGAAACTATTTTCAAATAGTTTAAGTGTGCATTAACTTTCCTATTCTGTCACTCTTGTTAAAACTTTTGAACTGTAAAACAACTTCTTAAAAGAATGAAACATTTCTCACTCATGCCATCTTTGTTGTTTAATTACAACAAAACCAAAAAGTATTTTAAGCTGCAATGATGTTTTTGATCATAACAAAACCTGTAGAGCTGCAAATACATTTCAGCTTAAAATGAATGTCTAGTCCATTGTTACGCTGCAGTGACCAATGAAAACTTTAAAGCACATACAAGATGAAAATAAGCTTACAAAAAATCAAGTTAATTTAATCACATCACATCAGAACATGTAGCATAATTGCTTGTTGATACATCACAGTGAACAGATTTGTGTGACTGTACGCTACTTTGCAATAGAAGAAGGTAAAAGATGGGGTAACATCTAGCCTCAGAAAACAGAAGTGTAGCTCCTAAATGTAATCTTACATGGAAATTCCATTATTACATTCGCCCAAATCAGCTATACAAAATAAATTTGTTGCCACTTAGCATGAAATCCCTCCTTGGCAACAACTGGCAGTAGGAGATGTGTATTTCGCCTCAAGGCTGGGATACACTACAGAAAAGACAAAGGAAGAATTGCAAACCTGTCTTTATTTATAAAAAGCTCTCTGGATACTTGAAAACACTGCACTTCCACCAGGCTAGATGTTACCTAGAAAGGCAATTTATCCTCTTGGATCAAGAGGGTCACTACTTCCTAAATATACTGGCCTTTCTTCTTACAAGAAGTGTCAGAACGGAGGACTCCAAGATCGCCTACTCTATTCCTCTAGGCTCAGTAACTTGAACTTTCCATTTATAGCTAATAACACAAGTAACACAGCACACACTGTACCAATAGCACCCTACATGGTCCCAACAGGCGATCACGTATTTTCAAGCCTACTATGCTAGATCTTACCTCCTTGGAACGAACAAGGTTAAAGCTGTAGCACTGTGTCAGAACTGTTTCAGAAGGTAAATCCAAATTAAGAGTGATGCAACCACAGCTAAGCTAGGTAGCATTTGAAAATTGAAGGTTATTACTTCAGTCATCAAAACAATACATCAAAATCAACCTCCAAAGACAAGGCCTGTATTATTCAGTGTTGGGCAGTTGGTTTACCTGGGAATTAAGAGCTGTCGAGTCTTCACTCTTTCCTTTAGTCAAAGCAAATGGCATTTTATCTTGCTGATAGAGCGTCTGGACTGTGTCCTGGAAATCAGGATAACCATCCTATTGAGCAAAAGAAGAAACCAAACACCAGGAGGGACAGATTATTGATTTTTCTTCACCCTCTCCGTATACTCAAAAGAAAAACAAAGCAAAACCAACAAAAACACATTCCTGAATTTCTGTGAAAATTCTGGACTGGAATTTACATGTTTGCGCTATCCACTTCATTTAAGTTTGTGCATAAAACACATGCAGTCCTTCTACAACCACTGTTATATATCTAAAGTGGCACACACAGACAATCATATCTCATCTCTCACAGTTTCAGGTGAATCCAGACTACTGTTGTCACTGACATTAAACCTGTTTACGTTCAGCTTTGCCAGGCAGATTTAGGCCTATGGTTTCTGTCACTCATTACACAGAGCAGCTTTGGAGATTCTTAAGAAACCAAGTTTACATGTAGTTGAAAATAAGGCACAGCAGCTGGATATGCTAACCTTGAGAAAGTGAGTGGAACCTCCCAAAATGCAAAGTATTCCACACACAGCCTATGCTAGCATCACAAAATGAAACATCACCATTTAAAAGACGACTTTCAGTCTCAAATACTTGACATGCAAATCTCTTTTGCAGCTTGCATATGTACCAATAAAGCAAATAAAGTTCCTGTGAAAGCCTGCCAGACTCCATTAAAATAAATTAATCATCGAAGCAAAGGTTCAAGATGAGAAATTTATCCTGCTCAGAGTTATAAAAAGGAAAGCTCATGTAAAATAGAGAAATATCCAGAAATGTTTACAGAAGGTAAACTGGTGACTGTTAAAATGTGAGAGGAAGCTAGAGATCACAAGACAGACATGAACCTGGAAACAGTGGCATCTGTCACTGAGGCTCTGTAGACCCAGGTATCAAAAGTATGCCAAACTGGGTGTATTTTCCTTGTGGATTCTGGAGGCACATGCATGTAAGTAGTAACATTTTTGACAATAGCGGAACAAATGGGTTACAGCCCAAGAAGAAGATCCATCTTTGAGAAAAACTTGGCAGAGCTGGGTTAATGGTTGGACTTGATGATCTTAGAGGTCTTTTCCAACCAGTGATGTTCTATGACACTATGAAAACCACAGGGGAAGGACTACAAGGTCCACGCTGTTGGCAAGGCTGCCTGCTGACCTGCACGGTGGTGGTCAGACCCACGTTAAGGGGCCAGACCCTCAGTGCAACACAAATGCCAATAAAGCTGTTCTTCACGCTGGGGAAAAGAAAAAAAACCCAATAAAAAAAATCTGTCTGAGCATTGCATATTGCTTTTATCCACCCAACATACTCCCTCAGGGAAAAAATAAACATGATAGGTATGCAAAATTTCATAACCAAGTAAATTGCCACAAAACCTCATCCTCTGGAAACAAAGGCGTTGCAGTGCATTTCCATGAGCACTGACCATTTTCATAGCTAGACCTGAATTTGTTTGCGAGAGGAGAATGATTACATGTAGGCAGATGAAAAGCTGAATACACAAAACCCTATCACTCAGGATCCTATTTTTGCAACAGAACAGGTAACACGGCTCTTTAGAGCCCATCTGTGACCACTTCCCAATACACAACCAAAGGCTGTTGCCTAAGAGCGAGCCTGGCTGCCCGTTGCCGTGACTGTCACCCGTCGGTCACGCAGGTAACTCTGGGCTGACGATGCAGGTGTGGGTCCCTCCTGGAGGAGGCAGAGGCTGGGCCGTGCAGCATTGCTGTTTCGCCATGCCGCTGCTCAGCTGTTTTCCAAGCGGCTTCGTGCAGCAGATGTTCTCAGTCCCACATGTGCTTTTTTGCTCCCTCTAATGACGTTTTTTTCCTGTGCAAACAGTAGCTTCTACTGCTTTTGCTGTTTTTTTGGTGAGAAACACAAATCCCACACTTGGACTGGTTTTCTTTTCAACCTCCCGAGCAGCGGTGGAGGTGGGCCTTTTCTCTGCTCTCCTTCCACCCACGCCCGCACCACGGGACGATGCTTCCTCGCAGCCTCTGCCCCCGACTCCCACCCAGCTCTGTGAAATCAGCTCCTGCACGCTCTCCCCGCCCCTCCCCTTCAGCCAAACAGAGACACTGACACCCAGAACATTGCCTCAATACCACAGACAGCAAGAATATTTTCAAAACTCTCTCCTTGTGCTCCCTGGGCTGTTCAAACTGATGCGGAAGGGGAACCTCATCAACCCCAACGCAAACCCCATGGGCAGCAGCAATGAGCAGCCTCTCCCTCCATGCCTTCAGCACAACATACCTGTGACTTGTTTTGCTTCCTAAGCTGGTGCCACAACAGCTCATCGCTCTGAGCAGTACTGGCACTGAGTCATGGAAGATGACAAAATAAGGGGTGCCCCCTCCCCGCAACACTTATGTGGGAGAGACCCCTGCTCTGCAGGAGGACGCGCTGTTCCCATCCCCATTTGCCTGTCCTGCTCCTTCTCCAGAGCACATTTAGGAACTACCACCCCTTTTTTGTGATCTGCTTCCAAATCCCAATCCACTCCATCCCCTTTTTCACTCCCTCCATACCTTTAGTCTGTCATTTGCCTGGATTTTTTTCCCTTCTCCTCTCTACACTTCCCTCCCACAGCTCACCCACCCACTCTACGAATTAGAGGGGGAGAGCTCGCAGGGGGAGAGAAAGGCTTTTACATGTAATTTGATGTAATTCATGGCATATTGTTTCTTTGTGATGCTTGTGCGAGTTTCATATTCACAAAGAGGATAAATTTACAGCGGTGGCTGTGAGCCGGCAATGTTGCAGCCTGCACACACAGCTCTGCAAGTTCTGCTCCAGGATGACCTTCAGAGTCTCTCTGGAGGTTTTTTAAGTGTTATTAAATTTCAGGAAATTAACTCATCTTCTTATTTTTTTTTTTAAGTCATCTTTTACGCTATGCAAGCAGGGTGTGAAGTCTTTCCAAATTCAAGTATAGTATTTTAGACCATGCTTTGCAGGGACATTAATGACTAATGGGTAAAGGAATGGGGAATCAAAATACAGAGTTCAGCCTTAAAACTGAAAGGCAAAATGTCCTTTACCAAAAAAAAAACAAACCAAAAACAAAAAAAAAAACCAGAGCTAGTTACAACAACAAAAAAATCACCCATGTTCAGATCCTCTGCATGATAACAAACTAAATCGAGCCACAACGAAGCATTACAACTTCAAAAACAGGACAAGGAATTCTTATCCAGAAAAAAAAAAAAAAAAAAGGAAAAATCTGCAGCACTTGCCAACATTTTCATTTTTACTTTACCTTTTGAAAAACAAACCACCCCCCCAAAATCCCTAAACATGCTACTACAAAAAGGACACAAAATGCAAGCCCCAAGAAACTGAAATACCACGTGTAAAAGTGATCTACTGTGTAATACTGCATCTTCTTAAAATTTCTTTGAAGAAAAGTGCATTATTTGCAGCGTAGCTCAGAATTGTAATGCACTGAAGTAATGGTTTACTCCTTAGAAGACTCCCAGACTTGTAAGGAAGATGATAATTTATGCTGATAACAACACTGGTAATTTTAATTATTAATGCTATCCAACAAAAGATTATTTAGTTTAATTTTCAAGTTCTTATTTTGGAAAAAAGTCCTATTTCTGAAATAGTCATTTGTACAGTCAGGCCATGAAGTTTTCACAACCATTTTAAAATATGACCGGTATTTTTAGATAAAGAGAAAAGCAAGTAAACATCCTTTCTCAGAATTACTGAGCTGGAGAAAGCAGGCCTTCCAGGCTCTTAAGATTTTACCACGCAGCAAACAAAGAGAATGCACATCCCCTAAGGCTGTCCAAATTTCCTGCTCTCTAAAAAAACTAAAGTTTCAGCCGTATTTTTATAGATTTTAATTTTACTTTTTCTTTCAATGAAGATCCTGTAGAAAAAAAGTACCTCCCTTGCAGTATGTCATTTTAGATACTTGCTCATCATCAATTATTACTGAATGAAAGAAAAAACTTCCTAATGCTGAAATCTAATAGTGAATTACTATTTCAAGCAAAGGAGCAGCAGCTCCCCACCAGCTCTTACAAATTAGGACTAGACTGGACTAAAGTGGGGAGACTCAAGCAACCATCTTGCAATGTGTTGGTCGAGGCAGATAATGGTGAAAATCGGTAAAATTATTTAATGCAGCTTTTCTCCATCCTTTTTTCTCGACCAAAGAACAAGCACTGCTCAAAGCAATTCCCAACACATCTAAATGACATCACTGACTTATCACCAAAGCTACCAGTAAATCCTCAGTGCACTTGTATGTTTTGCATTATATCAACTCAAGCTACAACTGAACACAGACTGATGGTACTTAGAATAAATAAATAAATAAGATGAACTCCTCTATACCTATTCATAAGCGCCTTTTCAAAACTAACTGCTGTCACCGGGGTTTGTCACACAGGTAAAGCCCTCGTACAGGTAACAAAGCACCACAATACTGAAAAAATGAAAGCCTTGCATTCAGTGCATAATTTGTCCCAGACTGAGTTAGTACAAGAAACGCATTCCACAGTATGCTGTAACTTTCCTCCTCGCATACCTGTGTCACATACAAGCCTAGCTCAGGCCCTAGCTTACATTCTGATGCATATTTAACCTACACCTTTTGGAGCAGACAGGATAAAAAAAACAAAACCACAACACTAAGGATGAATTAGATATCCACGAAACAATGAAACAGTAATTTGTTTAAAAAAAATTAAAAAGGAAGATCTGCTATTCTTATGGCATATACGGGTATACATACTTACAATTCAATTTTTTGAATTACAAGTGAATTTTTAGAAGGCCTGCCTCAAATTTACTTTCCAGCAGTGGTAACTGAAGATAAAGGTAAACCACATTTATGTTGCTCCTGCACTCCTAACAAGAAACTCCCAGCATCTCCCTAAGCAACATCTTGTGCAGGTATATACATTAGCCATGTATACATGTGCTTTTTACACAAAACTGATTACAACCCCCTGTAAATTAATACTACAGGCACAACCATGTGTATTGACATATATAGTTTTTAGTTAGCTTTTGACTTTTCAATATGACCAGTTTTATAATTTATAGCACAATCGGAGATGGCCAGTATTCCACCATCAATCCTTATCCAGAACTCTGGATTCTGGACATGACCAAAAGTTGACTCAAGCAAATTAAGAAAACCCCATCTCACAATGACTTAAAAGCAGGAGGCCTTATAGGAAGACATTTCCTACAGCACTTGAGCTTATTCCACCACAGGAAGTCAGTCGGTCCTGTTCCTCCCGCTCCCACTCACTCAGAGTGCAAAACACTGAGAGTTAACTTCACCATGAAGTAAATCCTACTCTTTACCCCTGCTCCTACAGGTTTCTCCAACAAGCATTCACATTTGCAGAGACAGTGGTGACGTTCTCTCTCTCACAACTCATCAACTGTCTGTCAACTGTTTTCCTGACAGATTTCCTTAAGACAGATCCCTTCAAAACACGAATGAATTTTAGCATGCATAGGTCAAAATACAGGAGTCACAATACTGTACCTCTATCTTGATTCTCTTTGGCGACAGCTCATCCCTTTCTCCACATTTAGATCTAGAAGAGAACACACACACACTATCAGTAAACAGCACATTAACCCTGACCATCAGAAATAATAATGAAAAACAGTCAAGGGGTGCGTGTGTGTGTGTGGTAAAACCAGGCACGAACAAGTGAGATGCACAGCAAAAGCCACCGATTCACTTGGACTTGGCAGTGAATGTCACTGAAGTCCAGAGGAACACAAGTGCCTTGTGTTCTTCCCAAAAGTGTCAAGAGACTCGGGCACTGTTCTCCCGAACAGAAAGGAAAGCTACCTGAGCACAGAGAATTACAGAAATGCCTTTGGCACTGCTGACCCAGAACGGATGCACTTTGACATGAATCACTACGGAAGAAAGGGGAGCAAAGGAAAACCATAAAAAGCTCCTAGAAGTGCAGGAGAATGTATTTTGAAAGCATCTTGCATTACACACGAGGGAGTTGACGTTTAAAAACAATACATAGAAAGTATCAAGACTTTGAACCATATTTATTAATTCTAAAGTTTAATTTGTATTTAAAAGCTGTTAAGCCTTCGTTACTGCTTCGTAACAGCAGTTCATTTAACAGTAATAACTGAAACCAGGCCTCAGCTTCAGCTCCTTTAAAGCAAGTTTGTAAGCCACTCCCTGAGACCTTATCATTTTCATTCCCTGGAAACTAACAGGCCAAATCTGTATATGGAAAAAAATGATAAATTACGCAGCTTTGGCTACTCTGCCTATTTACATTAACCTTGAAGCACAGAAATGCCTCAGACACTTGAGATGCCAGCCTCTCAGATGCCTCTCAACAGGCATCATCAGTGCAAAACCTGGAAAACTAGAGAGCAAATTAAAAGGTAATTGAAGCCAGCTAAATCTTAGCAGCCTGAAAGCTTCATGACTTAAATCGCGTTTTCCTGCTCTCCTCAGAAGAGCACTTTGCTAGCTAAAGAGCGAGAAGGAAGTGTCTCTAGTGCTACAAAAGAAATGCTATCAGACTGATTAGTTCCCTGAAAGTAAAGGTCGTCTGAGTTAATTAAAACCTTACTTGGTGGTCCTGTAAGTATACTTGTACGTAACTTCTCGAGAGATTTGCCGAGCTAGCGCAAAGAGTTCATCTCTCCTGGTCAACAAGGCGTTATCTTTCACACACAGCTGGGCGGCTGCTTCATTAACTGTTAGCTGGAAATTAAACACAAAAACAGGGATTCATGATTTTGCTCACTTTCACCCATTGTGCTTGTAAAAGTATCTGTTATTCTGAAATAATAAAAATGTCAACTGCAATGACCTATAATCATACACTAAACCTTGGAGGGTTTCTTCAGTTTATTTATATCCTTACTAAGCCAGGTAAGCTTCTGGGGAAAAGACACAAGTGTAGTCGGTGCATTTAATGTCCTTTAAAGTAAAACATTATGGTAAGACTCTCTCAACGTGCGCTGCTTGTGCCTCATCCCAGTGTTAATTAAATCTCAGTATAAAACAGTAGCTCTGAACGTTCACAGTGTTTGGCTCCCAGCGCCTGGTTTACAGGGAATACTATTTTTATAAATGCAATATGCCCAGGACTTGGGAAAAAAAAAAAAACACAACACAACCCTGACAGTGTGGGTACAGATGGCTTTCCCTGGTGAATACAGCATAAATTCTGTAGAAGGTGATGGTTTAAGAAACGATTATACTTTTTTTAGCTATGTTTCTCACCCTTGTATTTGTGAAGACTATCTTCAGACATGAATCAAATGTAACTTGTTTCAAGGATGTTTTCCTGAGCCTGCCGGGACACATTTCTAGTGCCTCTGCTGCTGGCAATAGTTTCATAAAGAGAAGGGGAAAAAAAAAAAAAAAAAGCCTTAAGTTAAGGCTCAAAATGGTTTCACAAGGCTCTCCAGAAGCCTATAGGAAGCAATGAGACTGTCATGAATTATACTAGGTTAACAACACTGCTGTCTGAAAAGCCTATGATCAACAGCACAGAGAAACAACAAAATTATTAATGCAACGAGAGGCACCGAAACCAAGATGCTGAAGAGGAGATTCCCAGCTCCTTTCACAGTAAGCAGGAGCTGAAGAGACATTTCCACTCCTTCCCCAGCTGAAGACCAGACAGCACTTGTAACAGGACGTAACGGCAAGAGGCCAGCAGAGTACTACAGGGGCTGTTTCCAAAGTGTTCACAACTGTTTTACTCTTTATTTCTGGAAATGACGCTGCTCCGAACGGGCTTGGCTCCTTGCAAACGAGCACATACCATCAACAGTATGTTCTGTACCTGGCTCAGGCTGGTGAGTATTACAAAGCAGGCAGGACGGCCATGGCACCATCAGCACAAAGAACAGCCGTGGCTTAGTGCACAGGGTGGATGGCTGAGGATGGGCAGGACCGCACGCGTGTCACCTCAGACACCACAAGCACTGCTCCTGCCAGGAGTGCTCTCCATGGCAGCAGACGGAAGGTGAAGCTGAGGACAGAGCAGCAGGTCTGCAGTTAAATGGTGTCCCCTGGGAGAAACTGGCTCCTTCACCCCACGCCACCACACTGCAGCACATCACTTGTGAATTAAATCACAGACACCAGCCGCTCGCCCAAAACACCACACACTCCATCCCTGAAGGATGGGAGCTGTTGCAAGACATCAGCTACACACAACCATGCTGTCCTTTGCCACACTGCACGACGTCATCCAAATTAGAAAAAAAAAATATCTGTTTTGCTAATGGGATACTTGTTCTCTGGGGAGATTGAAAAAGCAAAAACATATAGCAGAAGAGCTGAGGCTCCCCCAGTGCCCATGCAGTACTCCCAGTAAAACCTCACACCAAACTGCTGGGCCTCATCCTTCATCAGCATTTTTTCCCGTGTTCAGCACAAAAGCCCCCACACGAGTAGGGCATTTCCTGCGGTACCTGAATGTCTTTAAGAGGCGAACTAGGTATGTCGCCTGATCCTTTCATCTCTGTACAGGAAAAAAAGGAAAAAAATCTCAGGGAGATCAAAAGTACAAGGGTGGGAAGTTCAGTTTTAATCTGCGAACACCTCGAGGTTACTGTGTTCCTACAATACCATGTACTAAAATAACAAACTATTACCCCTTAGACAGGAACAGTTGTTCTATAATGTCTGCCTTTTCAGAGAAAGCACAGGGGAAAAAAAAAATTACAAAAATAAAAGATTAATACAACCCTGATGAAAAGAATCACCATCCAAAGCAGGCATTAATTTCTGTAACAGTGATAGCTATTACTTTGCAGAGGATAAATAACATGGCTAATGCTTACAAAATAATTTGAGATGGTTTTTATCCCTCAATAAAGTGTTGAAAGGTTGCAAAGAGCTGAAACGACTGAAAACGCTTTGGGTAGTTGTAGGCAAATGCTGTTTATCCTAATACACAAGAAAAGCCAAATGTTTGTTTGTTTGTTTTTCCTGGTTTCTTCTTTCAGGTCACATCCAGACTCACTGAATTGAAGAGCATCATGGCTTCCTGCCTTCTCAGGAGGCATAATACTGCAGATAGAAAGCATTGCATGCCTAAAAATAAAGATTGTTTGCTGGAAGCCGTAACGATGCAGAGCAGTGCATAACCATACAGGCTCTAAGGAGAGGGATGGGTATATTCCCATCTGATGGGGTTTGTAGATTCCCCCACTAAAAACCATAATTAAATACCAAGCCCTACTGTTTTGGTGAGTCAGCAAAAGAAAAGGAAGAGCCTGAGCTAGACAGAATTTATTACTTGCATTTCTTATTCCTGTCTCTCACACTAAACAGGATATTTTCAGTTTTATAGGTACCCAGACAAGCACCAAATATTAACACGTAAATTACAAATCTGACTCAAACATGCATGGGTCACTGAGTTCAAGGGCATGCCTTGTTGTCATCCCTCCTCCAGTCCAACCTTAAACAAGATCCCCGTGCCTGAAAAACTGTGTAATACCAAGACAACAGGATGGACTGAGGACACTACGTTTATTAGTTCTGGAACCTCTTTGTTCAAGAGATTCTCCATCAGATTTTACGTTAGATCAGTGCCTTAGGCAGATAATCCTACCAACAGCACACACTCCCAAACCAGCGCAGAGCCTACAGCTCTCCCTGGCCTCTCATGGCTGCTCCAGCCCCCTGAGACACTCCAGTGTTCATACTCAAACAGCGAATACGCTCAGTAATTCATCACTAATAATCCCATTGAGTTTGTGTTAGGTTTGCATGCAACTCCACTCTGCTTGAGGAGTCAGAGATAGCCTGATCTGTACATTGAGCAGCTAACCACTACTTAAGCTTTTTAAATTCGTAGTGAAGTTTATTCAGCTGTTCACTGCCAGCTGCAAAGAGAAACCTTGAACTTCGAGGCAGAACGACAGCCTCGGAATGTATTAACACGTGCAGAAACAGTGTCTCTGGACAAGCAGAAACTTACCCCCTGGGTTGTTTAAGGTCCTTCCTTCTGAGCAGCAAATTGTTTAAGCCATCAGAAACAAAAATCCACTGAAGCTGAGTTTACAAAAGGAAAACTCTGGCTTAGCAGATTTTAAACAAAAAAAAATGGTCTCATTACTACTATTCGTGTATTTTCTGCTTCAAAATGGAAATGGAGAGAAAACTGTTCAAGACAAAACTTTGTGAAAACTGGCCTCTTTAAGCAAACAGTACACCAATTATGAGCAAATTCTTCTTGCTTGCTTGTGTGCAGTTCCCATCAAGTTCAGCGAGGCCCCACATGCGTAAGTGAGGCATAAGTCAACCACATACTCCTTTGATCTTGTGCCCTGAATCACAATAGCGATAGAAATATTTCCTCAAGCCAAACCATGCTCTCATTCCATTTTTAAACATGGTTTTACAATGATGTAGTAAAGAGCTATAGTGCAGCATTAAAAAATATGAACGGGGCAGTGCAGTAGTCCTTCCAGTTCTTTGCTGCGCTGTTCCTTCAAACCACCACCCCGCTATTCACTCCTCCAGCTTCACAGAGCCACTCCTGAGCCTACCACAGGCCCGATGCAAAAGCTGCCCCCGGTGCCCACCTCCCATTACGCTGCTGGATGCTAGGAAATTGTCCTCCGAGAAGACTGCCCAGATTTCAGAGTATTTTCTGCAGCCACTATCCCAGAGAGAGCCTGCGAGAGCGCACGGCTCAGGGTGTACACCTTGCACACCCTGACCGCCTCCATCCTCGAGTGGGGAGAACCCCCTTTCTCCAAATCCTGACTCTGCAGCAATGTATACAGGGCATCTACACAATTAATCCTTTCAAATCCTGCCTCCACCTCATAAGCAACTCGTTCTGTTACCGGAGAGACTTCCGCAAGGCCAGGGAAGCACAAGGAGATTTGTTCTTGCACACTGGCTCAATTCATAGACTATACTTGTTCAACATAAAGCCACAAGGCACGTAAGCGAACACCACACAGCTAGAACTGTGTGGTATAAGTGTGGCCGACTACTGACGAGTTCCCTTGGAAGAGCCTCCCCAGTCTGTAGCAAAAGCCCTCATGAAGTCACGACTGGTGATGTGCAGTTGCTTTATAAGTATAAATACATAAACAAAAATGTAAAGACATACGCCTTGTTTCCTTCTGCCCTTCTACTCAGCAGCACAGAGAGAACCTAGTTCTTACACTATGGATCACACACCTACAAAACTTCTTCTTGAAGCGAATAAACACTAAAGCCAGTACAGTTTTTTTGGCACTCCTGTAACACAAACATTGCCTTTCCTTTTGGGAGCTAAGCCTTACATGCCAAATTTTAAATCCAACTGAAATTTTGCAATCACTGTTAACTGTGAAAATGCTGATGCAGCATTCACATCAACAGCATTTTGGCACTGCTCTGAATTAATGTTTGTTCTCCTCTTGTACTCTACTCTGGCACGAGGGAACTATTCCCCACACAGACACACCTATTGCGTTACAACACATGCAGTGTGAGCCTCCAGAATGCCAGAAGAGAAGCGAAGGAGGCCCACGTGGACTTCTAAGGACAAGAGGGAACAGAATCCAGGTATTAAAGGACAAACCTCCAAATTACAGCCACCCATCAATACTGGTGGCGGTCCTTTCCCTGCCTTCTCACACACTCTGCACTGCACTTGACCGGCTTAAGATGACCATGCCCAAAAAACACCACAGGTTGTACCATTAAGCTTCATCCCAATTCAAACACACAAAAAAATAAAACCCCTTCCACTGAGTTTAAGGACCTCATCAACAGAATCCTTTTCACCTTCAGGGCTCAAGCCACAGAGCAGGGTGGAGGTAAGGGAAGATAGCAGAGGGTAGGAACCAAGCCAGGCGATCCTGCTACCAGATGCAAGCGATTGTAGTTACTAATCCTCAAAAGACCCCAGCCTACTCTCAAAGCTGCAAGGGAATATCAAGGCAGGACTGCTTTAAAAACGTGCCCGAACCCCAAGGGCCACGCTCTGTGCAATGCTGGTTTACTGTTTCAGTGCCAAACTGTTTAAACTCTCAGGCTGCACCAGTGAGCAAGCAAGCAGCCTGATGACACCAAGCTGAAGTCACCAGTGCACAGGCACACACCCACCCAGGAAAGGGTACTTGTACTGCACCCCGGACCGCTGCCTACAGCTCCTGTAGGACACACCGCTCTCGTCACCCAGTGAGAAGTGCCCTCACAGAAAGTGTACACCATGAACAGCATCTGGTAAAAGGTGCAGGAAGAGGGGAGGAAGCCCACCGACGCCCAATGTATTTTACCTCGTGGAGGGTGAGATGTTTGCCGTCCTTTCTTTTCGAGTCAAACCTGCCGTATATTGCACTGTACTTCCTGATCTCCTCCTCTTTGTGAGGGTCCTCATCGCTCATCTCAAAGATGTGACCAATCATCTTTGCCAGTTTCTTATTCGTTTTCAGTAACTCCTTGACTTCATTTGAGTCACTTTTGGGCAGGGAGGGAACCATACGTTCTACGCATTCGGCAACTGAGAGAGCGGCGGCGGCATCCAGGGTCTCACTGTTTTCCTTTGGTGAAGCTGGAGAGCCCAGGTCAGCTGGGGAAAGGCTATGTTCGCTCTCCGTGGTGTGGTGTCCTTGCCAGAGTCTCGGCTCGCTGCCGCTCTGCAGCGATAAGTTCCCCACCACATCGGACTTGCTCGCGCCCACGCTTTGCACGCACGTTGTGGCAGCACACTTTGGAATCTTCAGGTGAGGCTCTCTGGTGCTGCTGTTCCTCTCGTAACTGCTGCAGGATATCCCCAGCCACGCAGGAGACCCTTCCGGCAGCTTATATATGGGAATGCTGCTGACCGGTAAGGAGGTGAGAGGCTGGTTGAAAAGCCCAGGGTTTGTGACCCAGTCCCTCAAAGCCTTCTGCAGCCTTCGGACATGAAGCGGCTTGCTAGCCATGCCTACAAGAGCCATTATCTCCAAAAACTCCTCTTCGCCTGCTTCGCAGAGCTGCTGGACATCGTCACCACCCTGCTGAATGAAGGCATCGAAGTAGAATAAGAGGTTTGCTTTTTGTAGTATTCGATATAGCTGCAATTCCCCAAGCGTTCTGGGTAGAGCTGACGCCATCACGGATGACAGAACCTGCAAAGAGGGAAAATAGAGAGAAGATGAGCACCAGAACGCCGACGTCCAGATGCATTCCCCCCCACCGCCCACCCTTCCGTAAGGCTGTCAACTCGGAGGACGGGATTTATTTCTCTCATTATGAGAACACGTATGGAAATGAAAAAAGGGGCAATAGCTCTGTTTTTTGACTATTTAACTTAATGGAAAAACAAATCAGCAGATAGTTGCAATGCACCTACGAAAGAGATGATTCAAACATGAAGCCAGCTTGTTTTCAGCATTCCCACTTCATGTTTGTTCCCAAGAATGTCATTCAATATTGCTCACTGCTTCTACTCGACTCTCTTGTGTATCTTCAGATCAAAACGATCACAAAACACTCCAAAGAATTACTGAATACTTGTTCGCCTGAAGAAAAAAACCTCATCAGTTTCGAGTCTCCTCAGTTCTCAAATCATTTCCCCCCATAGCAGTCTGGAGGACTGTAAAAGGAAAGCCAAGAAGTGCTCCACTGAACCCCAGAGGATTAATGAAGCTGGATCAGGAAAAGGGTGTTTCAGAACCAAGTACTTCTACAGTTTTCCCCATTTCACATACAAAGGATCTAATGCCTCTGCTGATCTTAATTATGGCAGCAACATCCGCAGACAAAGCAAAAATACTGACGAATTCCAACACATATAGTTTACAAACGTTATTTTGAATGCACCTGCCCGTTCCACTTGCTAACAGGCCTGCATGTCACCGACACGACGTGAAATACCATTCAGGAATACAGCAACTGCACCCTGAGGGCTCCCAGCAGACAATCTGCAGCAGTATTCTACCCTCACGGCTGCAGAAAAAAAACATTTCCACAAGTTTCAGCTTCATAAAACCTGTTATCCGTGGTTATCCTGCAAATAACAAACTCTTCAGAGAATTCTAAGACCTCACATATTTTTCACTCTACTATGGCTTTCACAACTACGAGCAGATAATTTCCAGTATTACTGTATTAAGCTAAACCACCAATCAATACGGGCTAAAGCACGCAATTTATAGTTGGTTGGGAAGGTAACAGAACTAAGACAGGGAGCTGGTCTGCTAACATTACTCTGGCTCTACTATCACATTGCACTCTAAAAAACACACAGTACTAACCTAAAAATCAGCACTTACAGAATGATTTGCACACTCTGGGGGGAAGTTTTTTTAATAAAGTGCAACCCCCCCTCTCCCTAGGACTCTGATGCAAGAACATATGTATGCTTAGGGGCACTGGGGGACCAGTAACCAAAAGTAAAACTAAGGCAGAAATTATTTTTACAACATGCACTTTTGCATATTTTTTTTTACAATATGAGCATTTTCTTCAGCAACTCAAAATAAACGTACAGATGTAACAAATGTAGCTCAGCTTCTCTTAGCAGGCATCTGAGAGATCAGGCTTTTGCTACAGAACTTTGATTGAACTCTAACACAGAAAAATAAAGTGAAGAGGCCAACAGAAACCTTACAAAAACGTACATGGCAGCAACAGGACACCTACAAACAATCTCTTCAGGAAGAAAAGCCTGGAAAAAAACAAAATAATACAAAAAACCCCCAAGCCACCAGCTGCACATGTCATTCTCTTACACTGGTATTTGTGGAACAGACTGGACAGCAACAGCCACCTCAAGGAGCTGCTGGTGAGCTCGAGAGCTAATAAACGCACACTTGGGAACTGGGGGTGAAACTGGAAACATTTAAGAGCTCCCTATTTTAGCGATACAGTTAAGCTTTCAAAAATTATACTTAATTGCAGAAAAACAATTGAGTACTGTCTACACTCAAAGACAAAAGCAACAACAAGGAAAATGAGGAAAATCACTTCAGGTAATCCTTTAAATGGTACATAATTCACTATTTTTAAAACTGTCATTACTTCACACAAGTTCTTAGAAAAGTCCTTCCATTCCACACAAACTTGGACAAGACACACAAAACTAACAGCTCATGGTTTAGTGGCATTTCACTAAACTGTTCCTACCCTCCCATTTCAAACCGACTTTCTACCAACAATACCACAAATTAACTCACGTAACTCTTACAAGAATACCTATTTGCTCTGAAAGTCGTCCACCTTAGCAGAAAATCTGCATAAATCTACCTCAGCGGACGCTGCGCGGGAGCCAAGCTGACTCCTGGGAGGACGGTGGCTGTGAAGTCACACACAGCCCAGCAGCTCGGGGCAAGGCACGGAGCTCACTTTCTCAGCCCACAGGCTGGAAGAGCAGCAACAGTCCAGGAGCAGCCCTTACCTAGAGGCTTCTCAACAAATCTCCTCATGACAGATAAAACTGGATTAATGTGTACTATGGAGGCGTCTGTAGCGAGTCCACAGTTCAGACTGCGTTGAGATTTGCATTTAAAGCAAGACTGAAATCCCTTTGTTTTTGTACTTTAAAGCCCAATTCTGTTTTCCAAATTTAGTACAGTAACTCCCGAGGGGGCCATGCGATTTTTCCATTTGAAACTGCTACCCGCTTCTGCAGAGAAGGCATTTTCAAACACTCCTCCTTTCGACCTCTTTTCTACTCTCATTAAACCAAGTTCCTCCTGCACTCACCTCAACAACATCCCAAGCATTTCTAAGCTTTTATAAGGGGAAGGCTTCTCCAGCCATCACCGGTCCGTTCCACGGGTCGGGCTCAGCTCCCAGCCCACCCAGCCAGGCAGGCAGGTAAGCCAGCCCACCCGGAGGAGCACGACGGTGACAAGCAACAAAGAAGGTCTGCTGAGAAGGCAGAGCAGCGCTGCTGGCATCAGATGAGACCGTTAACCCCCCGGACAGACGGCACTGCTGCTGCTGCCTGGCTCTGCTTACCCATCGGGCTGTGGCAAAGCCTTAGCACACCCACTCACGTCTCAGCACCACGCATCTTCCAGGCGACCTTTAAATTGCATCTCGGAGACGTCAAGTACTGCCTTCCACCGCCGTCGTGCTCATTCCTCAGCACAGCAGGGACCGTGCTTGCGGGGCAAAGGGTGAGCATGGAAGAGGTTACACAACGAGAAGGCACAGGGTGAGCTCACAGCCAGGGAGTGGCACGTGTTCCTCACCAGGGAGAGCACCTCGGGTAAGACCCTGGGGCATTGCGTGTGCTCCCCCTCTTCCACAGCCTGCTCAATAAGTCTCAGGCTTTCTCATCTGTGATCCCAAACAAACCTGGTTCAGGATAACAGCCTGGTAATGTCCTCTGGCAAACCCTACGAAGCTAACCAGAACAATCTGCTGCCCTAGGAGCACGCAAATACATCTTCTAAGGTATGGCCAACTGCAAACCCTTTCATGGCAAAGGCGGGAACACAGAGATGGCATGGGAAGGTCTGCGGGAATAAATGAACGTGGCGATGGCAGCTGAGCTGCTGCTTCTCCCCCTTCTTTGCCCCGTCCATACCCGTAAGGAGTGTGGGAGCACACGGAAGAGCAGCTGTCCTTTTACGTTTTTCACATACAGAACAAACGAAGCAGCTAGGAAATTCCCCGTAAGAGACAAAGCTGTTTAAAATACGTGCGAGGCTGCATACCATCACAGCCACGGAGGAACCAGGAAATGACAAGTTAGATTTTTCACCCAGCCTTTGCAACCCACAGCCGTGCGCTCTCATCTTCCACGTTACCTCCTTCACATCCACAGCCCCACCACCACCCCACACGCCATGGATGTCACCTGAACTCTGACCACAAACACCTCCACGGAAAAAAGCAAGACAAAACCCACAGAGGCACCACACAGCACTACTAAATATTTGTCAACAACCAGTGTAGAGATCACAGCCCGTCCCTGCATCAAGACAACCGGCAGCGGTGGCAGTGGCAGCCCAGCTCAGCATCTTTAGCCAGGGGAAAACACCTGTTTCTCCCCATCCCGCCTGGTCCGAGTTCAAAGCCGCACGTTCCCCGGAGGTGGCAGCAGGACGCTACGCGGCTGCAGCGAGCAGGTGGTGGCTGTGGGTGAAGTGTTGGGAGAAGGAAAACTCGGGAGCTGTGGGATGTGAGCATGGGGCAAGGACTTTGCTAGCAGCTTCCCTGCTTTTTATGGCTGCACTGGAAATAAAAGCAACTCAGCAACCCTAACCGATTTAAAGAGATTTGTATTTCAGGTGACTTCTGTTTGAGCTGTCACCAATTAAACCAGGAATATGCACAAGGAGAAGGTGCGAAACATCAGATTCCTGTATTTTAAGCAAAAGTTATTATTTCATAATATATCTTGATGACTTTGGGCGTTTTGCAAAGTCTCTGAAGACAAACCGGCTTTGGATTTGAGAGCTGGCTGCTTTGCATATTCATCGCGTTTCTGCACCGCTTCCAAAGGACTTTTAGCAGGAGAGAAGAAAATTACGCGTATGCAGCAGCGAGACTGAGCCAATGAACCAGTCCTGTCTGGCTCCGAGGTGTGCCAGCACCGCCCGTGGAGCGGCTCTCGCTGTCACACACGGATGTGTGCCGCGCCGACACCACGGACAAACTTCAAACCGAAAAAAAACCCCAAGAATAATTAAAAAAAATAATATATATATATATTTTTTTTTTTTAAAAGACAAATAATAAAAAATAATTTGGAGAAGAATTTAAAAAAAAAAGAAGAAAAAAAAGAAGAAGAAAAAAAGACAAGAAGAAGAAAAGAATAAAAAGAGCCCAAACACCCGGCGGCTCCGGCCCGCCCGGCGCGGGGTGAACCCCTGCGGGGGCCGGCGGGGGAGAGAGGCCGCGCAGGGGCACGGCACTACCGTGCCACGGGGGAGCCGGCCGGTCCCACAGCGCCCCCACCCCCGGTACCCCGAGCAGGGCCCGCACCCGCCGCCGGGGCGCCGCCCCCGCCCGTCCCGTCCCGCCCCACCGCCCCCGCGGGGACCTTCCCGTACTTTCCGCCCGCTCCCCGTCCCCCCCGCGCTGGGTCTGTCCAGCGGTCACCCCCGCCCGGCCCGGCCCGGCCGCTCCTTCCGCCCCCCAGCCCCCGCGCCCCCCGCACGTACCCCGCAGTAGGCCGCCGCCGTCGCCGGCTGCCCGGGGCTGCCCTCGATGCCGTCCCGGCGCCGCAGACTCAGCCCCGCCGAAGTTCCTGCCCGCGCCCCCCCCGCCTGCGCGCCGCCGGCCCAGGCTCCTCCTTTCCCATCGACGGGGCGGGTGGGCGAGCCTGTCCCTGTCCCCGTCCCCGCCACCGCCTCGCTGCCGCCGGGGGGGCCCCGCGGCCGCCCCGCCGCCCCGCGCAGCTCGCCTCGTCGCGGCCGCGCCTGCCGTGCGCGGAGGCCGAGCGGGCGGGCGGGAGGGAGCGGCCTGCGGCGCCCCCGCCCCGCACACGCTCACTCACACACTCACACACACACACTCGCACACACACCGCCCCCTCCCGCGCGGTCACATGGGGAGATCCCGCGCGCGCTCCGCCGCCCGCCCACGCGCGGCCGCCGCGTGACGCAGCGCCTGGCGGGGGCCGCCGCCGCGCGGGGGCGGGAACGGCACTAGCACCCGCACCAGCACGCCCCCCGCGGCCCATCCGTCCCGCGCCGGGACCCCCTCCGCAAAACCCGCTTCCAAACTTTCCGCCCCGGGCCCCGCCACCCCCGGCGCACACCGGGTCCCGGCCGCAGCCGGCACGGGCACCCCCAGCCCCGGCGGACGAGCGCGGCTGCCTCAGCCCGGCCCTTACCCGGCGGCAGATTTTCCTTCTTTGCCAAAAAAATTGGCGTGCGAAATGTAACGTGACCATGGGAAAGGGAATCCTCGCTCCTCAGGGGAGCCGTGGCGGGCCGAGGTCACGGCTCAGCCCCTCTTTTAGGATGCTGCGGTCCCACTGGGGTCTCTCGCTGGAGGTGTCTGGGACGGCCGTACAGCACAGCCGGCCAGGGCAGGCTGCACCGGGGCATTCAGCGATGGAGAGCTGGTAAAATACGAGTTTTTAATAGTCTGAATCATGTTGAGTGCAGATAATGGAAAAAGGATTAAATAGAAAAAAAAAGCCTCGATAAAACGTGTTTGTCGTTGAGGCAGTGCCGGGAACGCCGATGGCACAGGGATGCCTTCCCAGTTTCCTTGTCCCCCAGCCAGTGCCTGGGCTGTGGGAAGGTGGCGTCACAACTCAGGGCTGCACGGGGACTGGGTGCCAGGCAGGGGCTGAGCCGGGGGCTGACACTTGGGTACCCACATCCAGAGCAAATGGCTCCGTTTTTTCCAATAAAAGGTTTTGTGGCATCTTAATAACAAATCTGTGGCAAATCAGTGGCACCGAAACCACATCGATACGTCTGAAAATTACTGTATGATCTAGGAATAAAGTGTAGAAGAAGTTTTGTAAAGACGCAGGAAAGGCAAGCACTTTCATTTCACAGCGTTTTTATTTTGTACCCCCTAATCGTTCAGCACTCGCCTTCCTGCACGGGGCGGTTGCTGGTTTACAGCAGTGGTGTTGCACTGGGCCTGCTGGTGCTGCCATGGGGAAGGGTGCTGGAAGGCGCTAGGCAGGTGTCGGAGGGCTCACCCAGCCCCACCCGCCCTCTGTCCTCCCCTCGCCTCTCCCCCTGCCCACGCACGCGCAGCACTCGGGTGGGCGGCTGGCACCAACAGCAGAGGCTCCACCTGCGCCACGTACCCTGACCCAGAGGCACACACGCTGCTCTTGGGACCGCCAGCACATCGATGCCACAAACCAGCCATCGCCCAACGTCGCACCGTGGGCCAGACTGCCGCCGAGTGCCCAGAAGGGATGTTGCCCGTGGAAAAACTCCCGCTGCCTGCAGAAATGGGCAGCGCCTGCTCCAGGAGCAAAGCAGAGGCAGGGTCAGCCCAGCTGCTGCCTGGAACCGGGGCGGCTGGGGCTGTCTCCCCAGCCTGGGGTGTGCTGCAGTACCCGCGGAGCAGCCGAGGAGGCAGAGGCCGCCTCTCCCCCTGGCACACTGTGGTTCCCATGAGAAAACTCAATTGCGCATTGCCCAGCAAAACCACAAAAATGTTCACAGCACTGCCTTCTCTCCTCCCACTCAAAACGTTTTTGCATACGCCTCTAGGCACTACAATCACGGTAATTAAAGCTGTAAAATATTATTAGTATCGCACTTCTATAGACTTCTCGTCCTAAGTGCTTTATATACCACGCAGACAGTGCAGCAGAAATGCAGCCACTCCTATGGAGAAAAGGAGTGGGGACGGTGCACGTCAAGACAGGAAGTCACATTTTCACCAGGGACGCTCGATGCAAATCCCTTCTCGTGCCAGAATTTCCCAGGACAGCACTGAAGCCCAGCCAGCGCCATCCCGTGCTGGGACTCGGGCAGAGATCCTGCACACCTGGAACCATCCGTGCCTGTCGTAGGGAGACAAACATCACTTCTTCTGGAGCATTGATTTGTGGAGGTGCTTACAGTGCTTCGCTGTGCTTCAGCTGGCTGCCAGCAAGGAGGTATAACTCAGCCCTGTCCTGGGCTGCTGAATACATCGGGGCAGGTGTAGGAGAGGCCTGAGTAGGCTGTAGCCCCCTCCGTGGTGCAGCTCAGACCAGGAACGGTGGCGTACCTGCTCCAGTCTGGCATCTTGCGCGAGGGCAGGGGCATAGGACAAACGTGCTCTGCTGCCTCCCTTCACCAGTAGGTCTGAGGTCGCTGGGCAAAAAGCCAGGAGGCAACTGATGAGACAAATTGAGACTTCCCCAGCGAAAAGCAGGGAAGTATTTTTACAATGTTTTTTAGTACTGCCCTATCATTAAAATTCAGATACTTGTCTGCCCAGGTACCGTTCCAGCTGACCTCCCACAGAGGACAAACCAGCGCCAAGTTTGAACCCTCTCCCAAATTTCCTGACATCTGGAGGTAGAAATCTCCTTCAGAAGATGTCTGCCCTGCACAAATGGAAAGGGTGGGATGGAGAGAGGTCCAGTAATTTTATAGCTGTTTTCATGCTTTTATATTTTGGGTTTGAAATACTTGCAGCATACTGAAAGTGGGTAAGTAGAAGCAGGAAACTGTAACACTAAGAAAGTAAATAAATGAGGTTGAACCAGTGATGGAGGTAGCAGAACTTCGGCTCAGAAGACACCCACTATTTCAGACCTCCTTTCTTTCCCTAAAAGCTTGCAAGCTAGGGAACAGATGCACAATTTTAAGACCCTTACCTGGTGTGAGGGCTACCGAGTCTGATCATCTGCGTGACACAGGCCGTGCAGAGTGCTGAAAAGCTTGTGGTGAACATTCAATGTAATGCACAAGGAGCACATGCACGCTCGTACCCAAATAAACCCACCAGACCTTTCACAAGTGCTTTTTCTACCACAGTGCTAAGGCACCTGGGTGAATATCATTGACACATAAAAGAGAGAAAAAAGCCTCTGCTCACAATTCTGGCCACTTCCAGGAAGTGATTTGGTACCTTAAGACCTCCAAAGAATGAGCAATGGGGTCATCCGCTGCACATGCATGCTCTGCCACCCCTCGAGGGCTCCCCGTAGCCACTGCCATCCAAGCAGCCCTGCCCCAGAGGGCTCTGTAAGAGAGAGAACATAGAAAATCTGCAAGGCTGAGCAGTGTGGGGAGGAAAGCACAGGGTTAGGAAGGGGGAAGCACTAGATGTGCTGTCACCTCTAGGGAGCCAGGAGCAGGGAGTGTCTCTGCAGAAGCGGCTCCTTCCTTCCCCGCTCAGCACACAGACCTCGCCAGTACAGTCTGGCTCTCTGATGTTCTGTCTGATTAAACAAAAAAAGACTGGAATCACACATGGCATAGGGACACTATCATAATGTACAGAAGAAATCTGCAGATGATCGGTTCCGTATTTCCTCAGACTCCCCAGATTGCAAGATTGACGAGGAATTCGAGTAGGATACGAGTGCCACAGAATCAAAGGGAAAGAAAAATAATTCAGCTGCGAGCAATTATATTCAAGGAGACAACATGGCAAGTCAGACCCAGAGGCAGCTCCAAGGCTGCCAAGACAGCAGCTGGTACAGCTCCCTGAGGAGCTCCACGCAGAACGTCTCCGTGGTCGGTCCCCAGCCTCTCCAACTGCCACCGGAGGAGCAGAGGGGTGGTGGAGGAGGAGCAGAGCGCAGGGGCTAGGTGCCACCTCTCCCCCTCGCCCCGGTCTGTCTCCTCCCAGCAGGTCACAGCTGCTAGCTAGGGCGCAACACATGCAGAAGTATTGCTGAAAATGCATGTTGAAACCTATTTCTCAGGGTGGGTATTAATGCCTCTGAAGAAAACACTCAAATTGTTCACTGTTAATGGGAAGGACAAAAATGCATTGTCTAAACACAGACTGTATTAGCTGTCACTGAGGAGGCTGCAGGGTCTAGTAGCTGGGGCCAGAGACAGCTTCACTCCCCTTCTAGCTCTCCTCTGCCAACATCAGACATGTTATTTCACCTTCCAGCACCTCAGTTTCCCCATCTGAAAATTAGGATAATACTTTGACTACTTCCTCAGTGAAGCAATTCTAGATCTGCTGAAGAAGAGTGCTGGGTCAGAAGCAGGGAGCATTATTTAACAAATATTCATACCGTTGTGCAACAGGCAGGGCTCGCTGGACAGACAACAGCACTCATTACAGACCATGCTGCAGAAAGTTCAGAGTCTCCAAAACACTGTACCTACAAATCCATCCAACGCAACGCAGAACAAATATGGAGTGGGATGTATTTCTGGCAGCTACGACGTCTGACTGAACGCATGGTTGGGAAAAGAGTTTTGAAGAAGAGTGTGTGCTAGGTGCACTTAAATCAGAAAGCAGCTTGAAATGAAAAGGACAGTACCCCCCACCCCACCCCGAAAGCTGTGCAGGATGGGGTGGAGCGGAGCTTCCAGAAAAATATATATTTAAACTTGACAGGAGGGTGAAAACCAGGAAAACAGAGTCAGGACTTGAATGGCAGAGGAAATTATCTCATCAGCCCTGCAAGTGATATCTTCCTATTGATTTTCAAATGAATAGACTTTATGGCCAGGAGCAACTGTTTAAAGTCATCACAGTCTCACCTCTTGTACCCTGAAGATCAAAGAATTCCATCTAGTCATCTGAATTAGATTAATCCTATGTAAATAAAATAGTGTGGTAATTATAATCAGTTCAAGGATACAGATTCATCACAGAGACCCGTGCAAGCGTATGGTTCATAAAACATTGACTTCGCTAAAACTTCTCATTTTGTCTTCATCAAAACAGGCATGAGCCAGGAAATCACTCAATTTCAGAGTTGTATTTTAGCCATGCCCATTTCTCATGCACCTCAGCACTTGGGAAGAGCTGGGCAAAACATCCGACAGCTGGGAAATGTGATGAGACATGGAGTCCTTGAGGAGCCGAACATCTCATGGGTTCAGTCTGTGTCTGACAAAGAGTTTCATCTGAAAAGCAGAGGGAGGAGGAGAAACTTCTGAGATGTCAAAATACACCCTTTCAACATTTTCAAAATAGCAGAGCTGAACTTTCTGCTTTGAAACGGCCTGTTTCTGATGAAAAGCACCCCAAAACTGAAAAAAACAGTAACAACAACAACAAAAAAATCAGGGAAAAATAACTTTTGAGAACTCAGTACATCAAGTATTAAATGGAATCGTCATCTCAGCTCTGACTCACTGCTTTGGTCAAATAAAAACTATTTCATTTCATATCATACCTACAGACACAGGCACGGAAATAGCATTGTGGTTTGGGACACAGCTTTACTTCTGTGCCTTTCAGCCATAAAACCAAAACTGCCATTCTTTGCCCAGCCCTACTGAAGGTATGGGGGAGGCGGGGGGAAAGTAGTGAGAAAATACACTAACAAGCAGCAGAAAGGAATATAAAGCTGTGGGCATATTTAGCAGTAGGTTCCATAGGGCAAAGCTTGTACGAGACCTCTCTGGATTGACGGGAAGGTGATCTAGCACCTGCAACACTGGCAAACCGGGCACTGGTGGAGGCTGCGAACCTCAAAGTCTCAGAGGTGCAATGAGGGGAGCATAAAACCATCCCCCTGAGCGCCCTGGTACTGCTGAGGCGTTGCTCAGGACCCTTCTTCAGGGCAAAACTGGTTTATTATTTCGTTCTCAGTCTGTAAAAATAGCCGGAGCCGGTGGCAGGAAGGGATGACGGGAGCCGGCAGCTCCGGCGTGAGCGACAGCGCGCGCGGCACTGCACCTCCGGAGTGGGAGTTTGGCTTCACAGCCAGCCACTCAGATCTCATCAGTAGCCCGAGGGGGTTTTCAGTTTGTAACTTTAATCTTTTAATCTGGCTCTCTCCTCGTGTGTGTGGGCGAGGAGCACGCGGTGGTGGGTTAATCCTCCGACGCCTCTCCCTCGCCTGCTGCTCACCGTGCAGCAGACCCATGTTTAGGACACAAGATGAAAACCAAGACCTCGTTGCGGCATCCCATCGCGGGAAAGGGCTTTCAGCAAACGAGGAGACAAGGCACCCCAAATTTCCTGAAGATGAGGCAAGTCAGGGCCAGCAACAGAGGCCTCCTTTATGTGAGGGTGGAGACGTGAGAACCAGACAATAAGTTAAAAATTGTAGCCTGGCAATAAAAATACATAACTGCAAATGGCAGTGTGTGCTGGCAGTTGAGACCAGGATGGTCCTGCCTACGCAGGGAGTCGGCAGTGCCCTCCAGAAACACCCCCCAAGAGCAACATCCCAAACTCCTTGCCAGAGACCCAAGCTCTGCAGCTTGGGACGAGCCTCTCGCCACTGACATTTAAAGCCAGAGGGTGAAATCTTGACCTTGCAGAGATCAAGGAGTTATTCACCACTTATTTTGCTGTGGGTAAGCAGACATCTGAATCCATGCTGAAGTACCTTAAAAAAAGTAAGTTGGCTTTCAAATGTGTCGTGCACTTGCCGCTCCTGAGCTCCCAGTGCCTTTACACCCACTCAAGTGCCTAAATGTTAGATGCATGAATTTTAATACTCAATGCCTCAGTTTATCCATCTCTCAGTGACGGCTGAGGGTTACTCACATCTCAGCATTTTGGGGAGCCAAGTGCTTGCAAAGAAGCCCGGAGCCTACAGGTGAAAGCCTGCAGGAGAGGGGAGCGATGATTATCCTCCAGGCCCTTTTTCCAAGTAAGGAGAAGGCTTCTGCGCCTTCCAGCTCCTCTCTTGGCAGTGCTCTGCGTGTAGGCAGTGGTCATAATCAGGAAGTGCCTCCTCCAATTTACAGCTGGTGGTACCACCTGTGCCTCTCCAATTCCAGCCAAAACAACCACCTCCTCAAACCCACTTGTAAGGAAGGGCAGAGGATCCAGCAATGACAACTCAGAGGGAAAAGCAAGACTCCGGTTTAAGTGCTGACATTTTCCTTAGACATACACCGCTGTTTATCAGGAGAGTAGTTTCTTTCTTCTTGTAAAAACAATCGTAGTGAAGAAGACCCCACCATACCACAACAGCAAGCAACCGGTAAGTGATGGGGCAGACATGGGACAATAAGGTTAAGGTGTTCAGATTTGCTGGGCCAAGGGGGGATCCAACATACGTGCCTGCGTGGCAGCTGAAATGGAAGAAAGTGGAGTCGTTACTCATCAAGTCTGTCAAGGATTTTCTTTCTGGAAGGAAAACAGTGAGTTAGTAACTGCTGGCAAGGCAGGGAACATTTCTGTATAATTGAGATGTAGCTGTACATATGGGTGTACGTATATACACATGCCTCATTGGTATTATGCTTTTGCCTCCTGTTTTCCATTGCCAGGTCCTCCCCGGCCTTTCACCTTGTCGTGGTTGAAGCCACCTCTCTACCTGTGGAGCATCTCAAGAACCAGTACTGGATTAGCAGTCGTTGCTTTAATCTACTCCAGACCTTGAAAAGAGCTCTTTTACTTTGGGAACTAGAATCCTGAGGTGATTTTAAATTACAGAAATCAGTAAGAATTACATCTCTGCTCAGCCAAAAAATACCAGAAAAGGGAAGTCTTGCTGTTCCCATTGATGCAACCAACAGCAGGGCTTCCCTGTATTCCATGGATGAGATACTCTAGACAAAAAAGAACAGAGGCCACTGCTTTATGAGCTGGCATTCATTCTAGAGGGCTTAATTTTTCAAGATATATGTCCCTTGTGTGGCATCTACTGTGCTCCTGCTCTGGCCCTACCGACAGAACTTGTGTTGACTTCTCTGGAGCATGTATGGCTGAGAGGCACCGATTTTCAGATTTACTAAATGCCTGCATTTCCAGTTAATCTGAAGCTGTGGGTGCCAAAACCTCAAGAGAGTCACTTAACCTCACTGCAAATATCATTTCAGCCTTTCTAATGCCACTGGAAAAGTAATAACCTTTTGAGACAACTTAAGGGCACTCTAAAAGCTGTATACAGCAAAACCAATGGGATCAGAATGAAAGCCAACAGTTTCTGCTATCAGATAAAACAATCCCTTTCATCAGTCTTTTCTGCTTTTCATCAGCTATTTCTTTCCACCCACTTTCCATAGCCTCAGAAAGTTATTTTTGAATGATCTGTTTGCTGCAGCTTTTCTGAAGAGGCCCAACCATCTACTCATCTTTGAGAAAGTAGCTTGCTGTTGCCTGGTCCTGTAATTACTTGCATCCAAACTGAGAGCGGACAGGTTCTCATCTTCCATTTAGATTTTTTGTTTAATGGATGATGAAAGCAGAAACATTTCAGCTGTACAGCTCCGTAGAGCTTTTGATCTGCAGCTTTCCCAGACCAGTGCCATGGTGACAAGCCAGCACAGGGAAAATCCACCGCACAATAAGCACAAAACATGCACTAGGCTGAGAGAGTTGGGGTTGTTCAGCCTGGTGAAGAGAAGGCTCTGGGGAGACCTTATAGGGGCCTTCCAGTACCTGAAGGGGGCCTACAAGAAAGCTGGAGAGGGACTTTTTACAAGAACATGTAGTGATAGGATGAGGGGTAATGGCTTTAAACGGGAAGAGGGGAGATTTAGACTAGATACTAGGAAGAAATTCTTTCCTGTGAGGGTGGTGAGACACTGGAACAGGTTGTCCAGGGAAGTTGTGACTGCCCCCTCCCTGGCAGTGTTCAAGGCCAGGTTGGATGGGGCTTGGAGAAACCTGGTCTGGTGGGAGGTGTCTGTGCCCATAAGAGGGGGGTGGAATGAGATGATCTTTGAAGTCCCTTCCAGCCCAAACCATTCTATGATTCCATGATCTGTCAGAAAGCAACTGGTGGCCAATACAGACATATAAGACCCAGGCTTTAGCAACAAACAGACAACAGCAAATCCTGCAGCTTGCTTTCCTCTGTGCAAGTGTGACATGAGTGAGAAAGGTCCCATACAGGTATGGAACACAACTAAAATACACGCAAGACCTCTTCCAAGGGGTTTGCTAAGAAACAAAGCAGAAAAGACATGGTCACCTTTGAGCAATACACAGATAGCTGCAAGGTTCACTCCAATCGCTGTACAGGCCTTTTTGTTTTCAAAATTAGCTGCCAGCTTTTCAAAGACAGCACAATATATCCTCTTCTTAAGGTGCTCATCCATCTTAAGGTGATTCTTACTGGCAGGGCTGAGAGCTTCATCTCTCACCTAATATTTCCTGTAATGAAACCCCGTTTTGAGATGCTTTGATCTTGCTAAAATATAATCCTTTGGATTAAAGGTTTCCATGCCTTTGGATTTTTAAAAATAAATACATCTTTGTACCTGGTTTTGGATGTCTTACATCAACATCCTCATTGCACAAGACACTACAATCCCTCACTGGACCCACTACCTGTAGGAGCAGGGTAAGTAGGTCTGGTGTTACTCCACAAGAAACAGGGAGCTAGAGATGCTACATAATGAGACATTTTTGACAATAGATGACATTTTTTGTGGGAATGAGCAATTTTGCTCATTCCATAAGCCTTTTCTATATTGAGACTTATTTTTAGCATTGGCAAGGCCTAGCTCATTAAATTAACACACACAAAAGATAATTTACAATAAATTAGTCTCTCAGTTCATTACAACGTGTGGAATTTTGCAACCATCTGAAGCAGGACACATTTAATTTTACATGGACAGATGTTTCAGGGGTATTATTGACCTTTCACATGTGCTGCAAAAGGGAATATCAGATGGCACTGGTGGGGAATAAGGAAGAAGCTGCACACCCAAAGGTTGCTGCCAACTGTCTCCCCATACATTGCACAGATTAGTGGATTAGGCTCTAGATCAAGATGCTGGAAGAGGACTTTGTCAGCCATGCTTGGCGAGCTCTGCTTTCTCCCCACCACGTAACTGAGGACCAGGGTTTGGGGTTCTCTGCTGTCCATCGTGTGGCTGGTGGCAATGACGTAGCTCTGAGGGATGTCACTGAAAACATTGTGCGCTGTTCTAGCTTATGGGCATTTGGGTTTCTTTTCATTTTTTCCTGTTCTTTTTCTGTCCAGCAGGAAGTGGCTAGAGAGGCAACGAAGCGACTGTGGGAAAGAAAAAATGTGTGAAAATGGGCGCTTGAAGAAAGTAACAAGGAGAAGTAATTAGAAATTATTTAATAGCAAGAACATTTTGGGTTTGCTGAGAAGCAGAACTATTCTTCTCTGTGCCACAAGCAAAGTCACTGAACTATGCTGTTTCCCCTCAGCTAAAAACTAGTCTAGTCATACAGATTTCAACCATGTAAGCAACGAAAAATAACTTTTCCCTCAATTTTTTCACAAAAAACTGGCAAAACCGGCATGTTTTTCCCTATTGTTTGAATTTACTTTTATTTCTGCCAAATGTAATTACTGACCTCCAAAATGGTGACTGAAATAGAACATGAGACTTTCCCTCTGATTAAATGCTCTTATGGTTTATGGTCACATAAGACCCTCTGGCTAGTGCTTTCCTTCAGTTCCTTCTTGGTCTTTAGAAATTCCTGGCCAACAAAGAACACAACATCTGGGAAGTCTGACCACAGTGTTTCAGGGAAAAGAAATTAAAAGAAGAAGCATTTCAGCAATGACAGTGGCATAAGAATACAGGAAAAAAAGTCAAAAAGCCAGTCCAGCACTTACCCACAGATCCCAGCAGTAGTTCCAGGCAGGATTTATTCTAGTAATACAAATATGTAGGGGATACAGAGATCCTAACACTACAGAAGCAGCAGCAGTGGTAGAGCCGAGGATACGGACACGCTGTCTCCTCTCACCTGTCTGCCCAGAGCGATGCAGGCATGGAGCAGGTTCTTCGGGATCATCTATAGGCAATTTTGTTAGCCGAAGACTTGGGAGCAGATGAAAGCTTGGGTCCACCATCCCCCAACATACCTGCCGGAGAAGTTGAGCTGGTACAGGGTGGGGAAATTAACTGTGCTAGATAAAGGAGTGGTATTTAAAATCTCCGTTTGCCTGGAGCAGTAAAGAAACCAAGAGAAGGAATAGCAACTCTCCAAGGGATACAGCTGCATGCCACTCCTTTGTGAGGGTGAGCTACGATACTTCACTCTTACCTGTTGAATTCATGCCCAGGGAATTATAAACTAGAAGAAAAACTAGGGGGGGTTTGTTTACTTCTTATTACCAGCCCATCATGCAGCATTCTTTATCTGTGATTTAATAGCTTTTTTACCATTTGTAACCTCTGTGATTTCAACCAGAGGGAAAAATGCAATAGGATTTTGCATGACTCACGAGCCTTGTGAAATACTTAAAAATGGCTCATCTTTCAGGTTTTTTAACCAGATTGAAGCAGAGTGAAAACCTGAATTCTGTAAAATGCCCAGGACACTGAGCTTCCATGCTGCATACTTTGTGCTTTTTAATGGTGATTTTCTTCTGCAAACTGTTCTGGAAAAGTTGGCAAATATCTACCCGATTAAGCCCACAAAGGTGTGTTTCTGCATTCTTGGGTTCATTCTTACATACCTGCACAGAGCTTCAGGCTTTTTTTCTTTCTTTTTTTTTCCTTTTTTTCTTTTTTTAAATCAAGGCCAAATTTTCAATCAGCAAAGTAGATCTGCAGATCTGGGTTTACTAAGCCGACGAGAAATATTACCTGAAGCTTGCTTACACGTTTACTCTGCTCTCAGCTGAGCCCCATTCTCAGTGTTTGGGGACAGACTCTTATCTGGCATGAATCTGCAAAGGGCCACCAGAAATCTGATTGTCACAGATCCCTCACCTTTATTTTCAGAAAGCTATTGCCATATGGATTTTCCCTTCTGCTTAACTTCAATCTACTTGGGTCCTTTCTCCCACTCCCTTACCTCATTAGCACTTAGGACAGAAAGGCAGCTAATTGGCACAACCTCCTTGATGAGGGGCAGACTAAGCTCAGCTGCAAGCTCCTCGTGCCTTTCTCTATGCGGTTTTGCAGCACAGATATTCTGTGTGTTGCAACAGTGATGATCTGTGCATCACAGGCACCAAGCCCCTCTTGTGTTTGCTTCCTAAGATGCCAGAGTCCACTATGCCCTCTCAAGTTGTGTGTCCTCTTCTTTGATCTTTCCATCCATCTCTCTGGTCACAGGAACATGAGTTTTGAGCTCTCTAGTTTTCAAACGCCTGCATTGTTCACTGCAGTGCCAACCTCAGCCAAGGGCTCGGCAGCTTCCCCTTGGACAGAGAGGCATTGTAAGGAGGGGATGGACTAGAGACAGGAAGAGAGAGCAGAGGCATGTTCCTAGAGACTGTCCTTCACTGCAACTTTGAAAAAGGAAACCTGCGATCAACACACAAAGTAATAGGTTATAGGCTCCAAATGGTGCCATCTGAAAAGCCTGACCTTTCCCACAGCAGGGAGAATTGTGCTGCTGTTAGGAGTAACTGCTCTACAAGGCTTACTAATAACAACAATTAGTAATAATAATAATAGGTTACAGAACAAATTTGGGTTTTTAACTATCATTCAGCAGGGAATGAAACATATCACAACTGTCTCCTTTAGAAGTGCTGGGAAAACTTGTCATAGTTAAGAATGAAAGTATTAGGCAGATGTGACACTTAGTATCTGAACTGCCATCATTTAACAATTGCATTGTTAAATTGCATTGTTACGCAAGTTAATAAAAAAGAAAAGAAAAATTTGACAGTGAGCAGTAGGGGCCAGCTTCACCCCGGCACAGCACTGCGTGCAGGAGTTCCCAACATCTGACAGCAGTTCCCGTACCATGGCATCCCTGCGGCGGCAGCCCTGCTCTGGGAACGCGAGCAGGCTTCGCACAGGGTTCCTATACGACTGCATCAAACATGCGGCAAGTTTCTAGGCCAGACTATGTGGGATGACAAACCAAATGAAAACTAAGAAACTTTCCAAACCAAATGAAAGTAATCTCTTTTTTTTCCTTCACCCCCCCTGCAGACTCTTGTCTCTGAAATCTCTCGCTGTGTTTGTTTCAACCTCTCAGTGCTGAGAAGTCTGCAGCACAAAAGCAGCAGGCTCTAGATGGATGGACTTAGTTCTGGCAGAGCTGGATGGAGCCGGAAGGAAGTTAATGGGGAAAAAGTTTCACTTTTCAGTAGACAGAGACAAGCATTTCTCTATAATAAGACAACAAGATTTGATGGAATTTCTTGTGTTTTAAGCTTTGCACGTCTTTCTTAATAAAAGGCTAAGCTCCCTTTCTCCTTCCGACATGGCACACTGTGCCTCAGATACAATCCTTTTGAAGAACAACATGCACACACAGTATAATCTGACATTACTCCAGTGCTACAGGGAACATCTTGAACATAATTGCACCACATGGAAGTTGACTCGCTATGAGAAAAACATACAAAAAAGCTTTCACAACAAATCTGTAAACACATTTATGCTCCCAATAGCCATGATAAATCCAATTAAACAGCCAGGATTTGTGCTACAAACTGTCACTAAAGGAGTTAATGCCGTTTCTGTGGCAGGGAATACACCAGCTACAGTTCTTAGCTGCCTGAGGTTCACAGTTTTGTAGTTGAGAGGACTGGCAGCCAAACCAAAACTCCTTAGGCCCAGCTCACTCATATCCCGTCCACGGTGGTATAGGATTGCCTCACCCTCACTCTGCCTAGTCCTGGCATCACCTTTCCTCTGCTCTAGCTAGCTCCTTGAAGATGCTCCGATGCCTCTTCCAGCAGTGCTGGTAATAGGACCGAGGACATTGGAAGGAGGTTTGCCTGGCTTTGTTACAAGCATCATTTCATTTCAGGTATGACACCAACACTTGCAGTAACAAAAGGTCAAAGCCAAATAGGGTCCTGCAGATGCAGGGGCCATTCCCCACGCCACGCCAGTAAGCCCAATTTCAGGGTGTGACACTAACAGGAACCAGTTGTAAATGCACAAGTCTTAAACGTGAAATAACTCATTTGCCAAGGTGTTGTTCAGCTTCCCTATGGTTGTTCAAAAAACGTGGTGATAATAACCACACTTCTAAAGCCAGTTAAGCAGAAGGCTTGGTTCTAGGCTGATGTTCTGCTCCCAGTACACCGAAAGCATAGAGCTACCACAGAAGAGTAGTTATTTCAGTCTGGAACTGAAGATTTTCTTTCCTGTAGGTGCCAGTACAGAACAAAGGAGGAATGCTGCCTTTGTGCTGGAAAGAGTGTGGTGTATTGTAGCATCAGGGAGCAAGAAACTCCGTCCGCTTCTGAGGAGCGTCAAGCAATGCACGGCAAGGTTTGCGCTGGTTACCTGTTAGCCATGCTGAAAATGAATACTAGTAAATCAGTAACAGCACAGTATCTATAATACTGTTGCCCTGCATCAAAATCGCCAAAACAGTTTAAATCTCATCAGTATTTCTCATGAGGGAGGAAATTCTATTTATAAGCGCTCAGAACAAAAGCAGCAGCAGCTGATGCAGATGCCCGCTGAAGGCTGGTCCCAGCTGCAGCACGACAGTGGTAACCCTGAGTGGTGGGGGCATCTCAGCACTGGGCTCTATTTCTCACACATTAGCCATTCAGGTAAGACCCCAAAGTTTAATTATCCTTCAAATAAAGAGAGGGCAGTGAGCCCACATGTGTTCCACCCTTCCGCTAGAAGCTGAGGAACACTCTAGCCTTTGCTCCTGTGCAGTCTCCCCATTGCTATTTCCCCCCCAGCTCCTAGTTTCTGCACATACAATAGGTAACCCCTTCATAACCTGCTGATTTCCACTGTTCTTCAAAGTTTTCAAGCCTCCATTTTCAGTGGACATGGCAATGGTCTCCCTCAAGGCTGCGGTGCAGTGACTCACAGAAAAACAAACTAATATAACACCCAGCTTGAATGCACAGCTAGGAAATAAAACCAACAGGATACATTTGCAGAGCAATATATGCCTACATAACATTGGCCAATGATTTTGAGCGTTGCAAGTTTTGGTCACTTAGAAGTGTCTAATTCTTGAAAACAGCTGTACCCTGTCTTTCTCCAAAATTAACGTTCTTCTAAAGGCATCCCCTGGCCACTTGAGATCAGTTCAGAGAACGTGGGCATCTTGGGCTGGAAGATGCTGTTGCTGACGGCAGGCAGGGCGGATGGGAAGGGCAGAAGCAGAGCTGTGCCACTGGCACTGGTGACCCGCCTGTGGAGTAGGATGTTTCTGAGCCTCTCCCGGCCTGATGCCAGTGGGCGTTGCTTTTTCCTCCCCTCTTTGAACACAGCCACGGATGTCTTTTTCCTGACCTTTCTGCATCTGGATACCTGGAAAAGCCAGGATCTTCTCTCCCAACAGAAGGGCTAGAGAGGCATATATATGAACAAATTCAGAAACAGACAAATGTTAGCTGCATGATTTTAGCCTGCTGAGTTTCTTGGGGCATCCAAGGTGCCGAAGCCACACCTGTCTGGCTCACAAATCATTCGAATGTTTGCAGAGCTGCTGGACACCTTGAGCAACAGTGATGAGGCTCAAGTGCTTTATGAGTGTTTCCAGGTGTGTCTAAGTTGTTTCTGACCTCCTTAGACTGCAGTCTGCTTGGCTTACAGAGCTGGCAGGATCCCCTCATGTGTTTGGTACTTATAACTTCTTTGAAGCAGGGCATGGTGTTTGCCAGCTTACTAGTTCTGCGGCGCGTCACTGTGCCAAGGGAGCTTGCCTGGACCTAGGAGCTGCTGAAGGTCCAAATCAGCTGGCAAATAACACCTGCCTATGGATACTTGCCTTTGGAAATACACTTCTGGGAATTCAGACTTGAGGTTTAATGACACAGAAGAAAGCTGATGCTTCGAGTATGCTGCTTTTGAGATTAAAAGCTTTAAAAGTGGGGTTTTTTTTCAGGAGTGAAAGAAAACATCCAAGTCAGAAGCTCACTGTCCAGCTAAATTCAAACCTCTGACATAAAAATGGTGAGACATAAAATATCCCTTTGATTTAATACCTGCGTTGTACAACTAGAAAGGCTACACTACAAGACCTCTGTGCAGTTAAAAAACCTGGCATCTCACGGACACAAAAAGATTTGGTTTTCAACCTGGAGTCACTCTTCTGCCTCTATTTCTCACGCATTTTCTGCAGTAAATGTATATGTAGTTCAGCAGGCCTGATCCTGAGGTGGGACTGTCCAGGCACCAGTGCCTCAGAGGAGCGGCGTACTGATGCCACAGCCCTTAGCAGATTTATAACCAGACTGAATGTTGCTTCACATATCCAGGAAACAGAAGTATGATGCAAGGTTGGTCATGAGTAGACGGTAGGAACTACAGCAACCAGCCCAGCATCTACCCTAACTTTCAGAAGGTGGTCTCAATCCACAGGATGCTGTGATAAACGACACAGTACTGTGAAACAGGCTGTCTCCCTGCACAGCATATGCATCATTCCCCAGTCTCAACTAGCCAAGAAGAAATGACAGCTCTCACCAACGGTTTGCCCTGCTAATGGTGTGCTAAAGGGCTCTCCTGCTCCTTCACGCTCCAGAGACGTGCCCTGCAGTTAGGAGCAGCAGGATTTTTGCAGGGGCAGCAGCCTCAGAGGAACTACGCCGACTCCAGTAGAAGCAGAACAACGGGGCACAGACAGCGAGGTGCAATGCTCTAACGCCCTGGGACAAGTTCCATCGTGAGGGCACTTGGCAAGTACCTTTGTTGCATTTGGCACCGGACCAGAAAACCAAACCCTGCTAGTACCTTGAAGAGAACGCCTCTCTCCTCACCTCGCCACCCTGTTTCTTCAAGTTATTCTTTCTTAGCCTGTCAGAATAGATGTCAGAGCTCGAAACACTCATTTTGCAAGGAGTGTGGAGTGGGGAAAAGTATTACTTTATGCTTGTTTTGTTCTTCAACTCTCTTGAAGCTTCTCTGGCTACTGCCAGAGACAGGAGCCTGGGCTTGTTCAACCTTTCGTCTGAGTCAGTATAGCAAGTCTTCACCTTCACTTTCTGGCTGGCATGAAAGGGGGGAAAAAAAAGCATTTGTACTCTGCTGCAGTCACCGTCACAAAAATCCTGTTGTCAGCGAGAGCTAATACAAATGCCAGGAAAGGCTGAAATGACTGTAGCAGGGAATATTTGTAAAGACCTATTTGGGGCACATCCTGCATTCTTCAAGTGCCTGCAGGAGCGGCTGTGACTAGCAGGGCAAAATGACTGTACATCCTGGCTCTCCCTACCTAGACCTTCACACACGCATCTCTTGCGTATTGGTATTTTACAAAAGATAACCCTTTAAGCAAATTACATTGTTATAGGGAAAGACACTGGAAAGCTGCCTATGGGTAATGTACAATGTAAATCCATTAACCAAGCAAAGCCACTGGCGTATCTCTACCTAACCATTCAATAGCACTCATTTCTTAGTCTCTCCCATGCTTATATTTAGATAAGAAACATGCAGCAATTGAAAAATTCTGAGTTGATGAGGGGGAAAAAAAAAAAAAAAGTCATTACACAGCTTGTTCAGAGATGCATAGAAACTTTATAGTGAAGGAGGACTACATCCTAAAGCAGAAAAAGCAGAAATTTAAAAACACCAGGCGTGCTGGGAAGGGAGGGGATGAGTGCCAAGATGGCATTCTTTGCTGGTAACAGAAATTGCATACCAGTGGGTTTCACGTGGGCATGGGGTGAAGGATACAGCAGTACATGGGTAAGCAATGGCAGGCTGTGAAAACAAATGGTCAGTAACCCAGACCAGACAGGCTCTGAAAGAGCAAGGAGAACTTTCAGGTAGGTTGGAAGTGGTTGGTTATGGGTGTGCCAACAGCTGCCAGCCTGAGCTGGACCAGCCAGAGCACGCACATAGAAGAAAGCAGGATACAGCAAGACACCCAAAAACTTCACGAGTCGAATGGCAGCAGCGAGTCACAGGCACCATTGTGTTGTACTGGAGAGCCATAAGAGGGACTGGCCTTCCCGGGCCTTCATGCAGTTAGGGTGACTTAGGCTGCCCTGTCCTCACCATTTACTCGGTTAAAGCCAGTGACAATCATTTCAAACACAAGCAGAGCTGGCCCTGCCACAGCGTTGGGGCTCTCCTCAGCACCCTGCTGAGCAATGCCTGTGCCCTGCAGGGCTAAGGCAGTGGGTCCCTGGAATTCCCCCGTCCTCTATACCTTTAAGGCAAGCAAACACCTCTCTGGAAAATTTCTGGGAGCATTTTTCTCACATGAAGCCTCACAAGAAGGTTTCCACAAAACAGCTGGCTATTAACAAATTACTCAAGCTCAGAGCATCACCGTAAAGTTTAATCCTGTCACTGGCTTGTGGACAGGCCTGGTTCGGAAGAGGTGCTTACCAAACATGCACCTGGCTGATCACAAGTCCTCGATTCTCCCCGACAAGTGTAATGGCACACCAGCAACTGCAATGGTGTTCATGCAAAAGTGTGATTACAAAGGAATGTGATACATTATCACAATCTTCTTAATACAAAGCAGCATCCCTTGATCTAAAAGAGCTTGGTAGGCTCCTCTGACAACACAGAGATTAATCATGAAGGTAGTTGAGACCATCAGGGCTAAGATTTCATTTCAAGAGCCACTGGAAAGAGAGTAATTCTTTTTACATTTCTTTGGCACTGCTAGCAACTCATTTTTCCAAGAGTGTTTCATCAAATCCCAGAACAGTTACTGGAGGCTACCATATAAATGTAGTTACAAGCAGCAACAGTTGATATGAAGGTAAAGCTGAAAGCACAAGACAGACACTCATCCATAAACAAGACATTGTTTCCATGGCCTCTTTACAAAACCATAAGCAGTAGATTTTGGTAACTACGAAGCTCAGCCACATATAAACTAGCAGCTCAAGAGCCCAAAGTGCTAATTTCGGAGCCAGCACATACAACCACACGCTATTTTCTAGCATCTCCATCCACCAGCCTAGTTTACCCTTCACATGTTTTTTCGAGGGAATGTTCTTCCCTGCCACACTGGCACAGATATGGGCTCACTCACACCAGTGCCATCATCTGCCTGCCCTAAATCCAGCAGAAGCCTGTCACAGGAGAACATATTTTATTCTAGAATTTTATTAGTGAGGAAATAACCAACTGTAAATGTGCTTTTTCTTTCTACTGTACTAGATGTCATTAATGAGTACTGGCTCCTTTCAAATTGTTTGCTCTACTGTGGAGCCTCCTCAAGGTTTTGGGGCCTTTCCCCATGGATAAATCCATGTAAGGCATTAATGCCTGCACAGCACCGCAGGGCAGCCTCACAGCTGCTCTTAGGCTGCATCAATGCTCCTCGAGATAAGTAATGAGATCCCTTATACTTAAAACTGGGGGTTAAGAGGCCCTTGAAAAATGAAGTCTATAATGTGTTAATCAGAGCAAATTTAACACAGTAAATAAGAGCTCATGGTCAAAAAAAAATACTGCCTCTCTATTGCAGATTCAAAGCAAAGGAGGAATCCAGTCAGATTTGTATCACTGCTTCCTTGCTTTATAAATAGCTGCAATTGGCATACTAAAAATAAACCAGATAAATATTTAAGGCCCACTGCTATTTAACTTACTGTTGTGCTTACTGTTGTGTAAATCAGGAATAATGTCAGTGAGCTCACTGAATTTACACCACAATATTTTGCTGAAGTCAAAGGGAAGGATGGTGTTTCCAGCAGTTGCAGACAAGTCCTCCAGTGAGCACTTCACCATCAGCTGACTGAGCTTCCCTTCCTCCTGACCTACAGTTCTCTTTGATAGCAATGGGAAAATAAGCGTAGGGTTAAATGCCAAGAAAGCTGCATGAATTGGGAGCCATACAAGAAAGAAAAAGCTGCTTTATGCTGAGGGGTTTCCCTAAAACCATTCAGATTTCACCCGTCTCAGACATGCCTGACCCCCTCCAGTGATACAATGGGAAAACATGTGTTATGGCACATTGATTTTCAAAAGCATGCCCAGCTAGAATAACCGTCTTGCACTTCAATTAAATAGGTAAAGATTTAAGAAAAAACAGCCTAATGAAAAAGTAAGGTCCTTTTACCTAATCCATAAGATAGGACACAGGTAACCTTTAAAGAAATCATTTATCTTGTTAATTTTTAAGCTTTGTCTGAACCAGGACTGCAAAAGATATCTACTACTTAGGACAGTTTAGAAGAAAGAAACATTCCTAGTAGAGTAGTATCTAGCTCAGTATCTGTACATGTCAAATAAAATAGCAATTACCATAAAACTATTGTAAAAATAGGTAGCTATACTTTTCTTTTGTAGATCATTTCTCTCCCCCCAAAATAACTTGGTACTTTGCTTGTGAAATACTTCAGACTAATGCACTCCTGAAAAAACAGTTGGAGATGAACAAAATAGTCTCAAATGGCTCTTCTGTCTAATTTTAACTCTAAGAGACCATTTTACATCAAATAAAAAGACAGCATAATGTACCTGATAATAAACTGCATTATTTGTGAGGGCACTTACAGAACACGAATTATTTGTATTACTGGAATAAACATTCAACAGAATCGACCAAAATATGTGAAAGTATTTAAAGAGAAATACAGTAGTTCTCTATCCTGAAAAACCAAGGCAAAAAAAAAACCCAACAACCAAACCACAGGTATTGTGTTATTCTGATTACATGGGAAAACTAAAGACACAAAGGCTGCTTGTTTTGCTATTTTTTTTTTTTTGCTTTTCCAGGAAACCAAATATTAAGTACCTGGCTTACAAACCTCCTTCAGCAGTTGATCCCACTTCCTTTGACGTTCACCTCCTACGAATGACACAATCCAACACCCACGTGCTAGCTCTAAGAAAGCAAGAATGCCGTGGCTTCAACAAACCCCCATCCACTTGGGGCTTGCCAAACAAAGATAAAACACCCTGCAACTCTGCAAACAAATTATACCGGTTGTTGATGTAAGGAGGGGGAAGGGAGAGCAAAAGGGGAAAAACAAAAAATAAAAAAATCAGAGGAAGCATCCCTAGTCATCCAGAGCACATGTTGAGCTTTTAATGGCACACCTGGAAATTAAAAGCCTCTATTAGCTCTAGTTAGAAAGTAAACAGTAAGCTACAACTGGGCAACGAGCATCACCCTGCAGGGTGGGAGCCAGGACCCCCAGCACCTTGTCCCAGGCTTGGGCTTGCAGATGCCACAGGGAAGAGAGGTTGTCTTCAACAGCACTAGGTCCTAAGGTGCTTTGAGGAGCACAGACGACCTCCCTACTGACTGCCTTACACAGCTGTAGCCTCTTTCTGTGGCTGCACAGGCCAAATAAATCATCAGCGGTGAGTAGCTGGGGTCCCTGGAACGAAAAGGATTCAGCAGCACAAAGAGGATTTGGTGTTACATCTAACATTGCATTCAGCTTTTAAGCAGCTAGACAAGGGCGTTGTGGATGATGTTAAGGAGTATTTCAGGGGCCAGAGTGTATTGGGTGGCATAACCCTGAGCTGTAAGAGCCTGAGGGGGAAGTGCATGCCAGGGATGTGGCTCAGCACTGCTCACCTGCTGCTTTCCCAATTGCTAAAGCAGCAATTTCTCAAGAGCATGGAGCTTGAGAGCCCTGCATACTGCATCCTGAGAATGTGATGCATTCCCAGTACTGCCAGCATCACTGCCTGCTACAGCCAGGTCTTCCCCTGAGCTCTCCCAGCCAAAAGCTGGTCTCACTCAACTCTCCCCAGCTTACAAGATCTGGGAAGGGCAGAGCTTCTGCGAGCTGAGCTGTACCTGTAAGAGGCCTCCTCCCCCTTCTCGGATCGTATTTGTGAGCAAACAGTTAAAAATACCACCTTTAAGCTCAGAATGCAAGCTTTGCCCTCAGCAACAACACCATTTAGGAAGTCAAACAAATGGGAAGCAAGGAAAATGCCACATAATTAATCAGAGCCACCCTGGAAGGAGGGCTGCAATGAAAGCACCGAGTCTCTGTCATTAAGGATTTCTTACTGTGGTAGAATGCTGCCTAATAGCTGCTGTATCCTGCTTGAGCACATACGTTGTCCTTGGAAATCAAGCAAAGGTTACTAATCATTTTTGACAGAGTGTGGTCCCCTAAAGCTACATTTTTCATCTGATTCATGCTGACTGACTGTAACCCTATGACAGTTATTGAAAGTTAATTAGCAGTGAAGTGCAAAGCAATCTAGGAATGAAAATACAAGCGAGAACTGAACGTGGAGTGTCTCCTCTCCCAGAAAAAACACTGTCAAGAAAAAAAATACTGCAAATTGAAAATGTGAAAGGGATTCCTCTAATAACTTGGCTACGATTGTCCCTTGCTGTTTAGACACACAACTGAGAGGTAACATATTTCTAAGGGTTTATGAGGGAAGCAGGTAAACACAAAATCCAGTGTTTATTTCTTCACCACATTTGCTAGAGAAAAAGCCTGCAAAGTTATATGAAGACAACACTCAAATTACATAAAGACAAATAAAGATATAAATCAATCACTGCTTCCTTTGGAGACTGAAGTTTGTCAGATGTTGCACACGCTATCAAATCCCAACTATTTTTGCCCTTGTTCTCCGCTTCCTCAGTACTTGCAAGGAATAATCCTCAGTGAGACGCGAGCCCAGGCAGCGCCGAGTGGGTGTGGGAGGCGAGGAGAGCCACAGCCCCGCACCACCCACGCCCCGCGGATGTGAGCGCCCAGGCAAGGTGCGAGGCAGTGGGCAGCCTCTCTCAGGTGTTAAAAAAGCTCATCCTGGCACCCCCGGGGAACTGGATCCAGCCCTAAACAATCAAAAAGTAAAACCTTCGTGAAGAGAAACAGCATAGTTTTAAGAACAAGGAAGGGAATGCGCTGTAGCAAAGCAAGGAGGTTGCAAAGGCCAAAGGTAGGGCTCAGTGTAAAAATAGACATTTGCCAGAATGCCTTAGCAAAATTGATTTTCATAGAATAGGAGAAAAGCACCAGCCCTTTCTACCCCTGGCTGCTGACTGTGACTCAGAAATGATGGAAAACAACTGCGATGAGCAAGTGGGGATGGAGCTGGACCCAGCTCGTGTATTCACAGCACTGACAGAGCAATGGCGCATCCTGCTCCAGGCTGCTCAGGACACGAAGGGACGCTGTGGGTCTTCACCTCTGTCAGAGCGCCGAACAGCATTTCACCAGGGGTTCCTCGGGGTGGGCAGGGGGTCTGATCGTCGCATGTCTGGAGAAAGGGAGGCTGAGGGGAGACCTCACTGCTCTCTACAGCTCCCTGAAAGGAGGGGGTAGCGAGGCGGGGGCCAGTCTCTTCTCCCAGGCAACAGTGATGGGACAAGGGGTAATGGCCTCAAGTTGTGCCAGGGCAGGTTTAGATCGGATATTAGGAAAAATTCCTTCCCTGGAAGGGTTCCCCAGCACTGGCACAGGCTGCCCAGGGCAGTGGGGCAGTCCCCATCCCTGGAGGGATTTCAGAGCCGTGTAGATGTGGTGCTGAGGGACATGGGGTAGTGGGGACTGGGGTTAATGGTTGGACTGGATGACCTTAGAGGTCTCTTCCAGCCGAGGCGATTCTGCGGCCGCTGTGGCCGGCTGACAGCACCGCGACCGCTCTCGGCCGTTGCCTCAGGCGGGGCGGGGACGGGGGCTCGCTCGCGACAGCGCGCGTCGGGCGGCAAGCGTTAGCGCCTGCCTGTTCCCCGACCAGTGTTCGGGATAACCCTGGCTGCAGCCCCAGCCCCAACCCGGTCACCCCGGCCCGCCGCAGAGAGAAGGGCGGCGGGGGAACGCAGTGCCGCACCGCCCCTTCCCCGCGCCGGGGCCCGCCCCCGCCGCCACCGCTAGGGGCGAGGCCGGAGCCGGCGGCTGCCACATGGGTCCGGCGGGGCCGCCCCGCCGCCCGCAGCGCCCCCGGGCCCGGCCGGGGCTGGGACTGCTCCTCCTGGCGCTGTGCGGGGCGGCCGGGGGCAGCGGGGAGGCGCCGTCAGCAGGTACTGGCCTGCCCGGAGGGGGGCTCCGCCGGCGGCGGTCTCGGGGGGTCCCTTTCCCTAGCCCGGGTGCTCACAGGCTGGGTGTGGGTGTGGGTGTTTCCTCATGCGCCGTCCCCTCGGGAACAGGGAGCGGGACACACATGCTCTCCACCCCCCGGTTCCCCTCAGCCTCCATCGCCCCCGGGGCAGCGCCCCTGTTGCCTCCTCCCCCTGCCCAAAATGGCGCTGCCCGACGGAACGCCGGGGCCGCCGCCTCGCTCGCCTCGGCCGGGAGCCGCAGGGGCGGCCCTGGGGCGCTCTGCTCCTTTCTCCCGCCTGTGCCCTCTCAGCTCAGTTCCCACGAGAGCGTTGAGTGGGACTGGGCCTGCCCTGGGGAGCCCGCACCGGCGCGGCGGCAGCGGGCGCACAGAGCCAGTGCCTCTGGGGAGACTGGCCTGGGGCTGTGACTGCCCCGGGGGTGTGACTGCCCCGGGCCTCCCCCCGGGCTCGGCTCGGGACAACGGGGTGCGGAACAGAACTGCTGTTAAGGGCAGTGAAAACCCTCAGGGCTGTGCTCGGTTGTAGCAGCGATACATAACTCCAGAAACTGCTTCCCGCCTCGCGTTCCCGAGTCCCGCGCGTCCTCCGGGCTCCACAGCTCGTGACTTGGGAGGCGCCCACTCTGGGTGTCCTCACGCTGGCCAAACCCCGCCATCTCCCAGTTACCTGCTCAGAAGCATCTTCCCTTCATGATTGTTTCACTCTGTGGAGCTGATACCTCATTTGACGCAAATTATTTTTCTCAAGAAAATGCTTTAAGAGGGGTAGAGTAACATTTGCTGGCGCTGTGTGTGTAGGCCATCAGTTCAGTGTGGATGGGTGGCTTGTCTGCACTGGCAGAAAACCCTCGTGCCCGCTGCAGGGGAGGTGTGGCACACTCTGGTCCTGCCAGAACCCCTTTGCTACCGCTGGGCTCTCCCGGTGTCAGCCCTGGGTACTGCCCAGCCTCACCTGCTTGCTGTCAGCAACGCTTTTCAGAGGTGAATGAATCCTTTTGCAGCTTCAGCTGATGGCTGTGGTGGAAATGCCTGTCAAGTAGTACAGCCAGCCCTTGTCTGAAGGGTTGTCCTCCCTCCCGCTGGATTGCTCATAGATTAAAACTAATCAGATGGTTAATTTTTCATAATAAAAATGCCCAAATTTTAAGTTTAAACCAATTTACTTTAGCAGGATCATCTGTGGACACTAATTGTGGCATGACTTAATAAACTTATGTAAGAACATCCACAAAGATATTTTTCATTGGCTTAATTAAATTGGTTAAAAAATAATTTAGCCTAAGTTCAGCTTCCTTATAGAGACAGGGCAGGTTTTTACCTGCAAACAGTATCTCCTTGTCCAGATTGAGACTGTTTTGCACATACTCATTTTGCTGTTCTGAGTGTTTGACAGTGTTTTAGCAGTTATTACTGAACTTGGCTTAGACCTACATTTTCTATTCAGTGAGCCAGATGATTCCCTCTGTTCAGATCTGTAATTATTTCCTTTATTCTTCTCTTTAATTATGTTTCTGGAACACTGTGGTAATGCACTGTAGGGTATATTTTACACATGTATATAGATCAGAATGTATACTATTCCTCAAAGTTTGTTCCATAAACCTTTTAGGTGCATTTCTGCTCAGAAATGTAACCTAATGCTGAAGACTGTAGGGGCTCACTAACATTTCAGGGAAGTTAGGCCAACTAGCATCCCTAATTAAATGATTTACGGCAAGCTATCAGTGCAGTTGCCTTATTATAGGTCATGGCTGAACTATGTCAGGAAAATTTGTTTTAAAGAGAAGAGTTGTGTTATTTAGAACCATTTCCGAGGGAGAAGAGCATGATTTCTGCCATCAGCAGCCGTGTCATGTGCTAAATGACTATTTTAATATGTAAGGCTGTTCACCTGCTCAGACTCCCACTGCTGCATTCACCATTGGTGTAAGCATCGACTCCGGTGGAGCTACACCCACTCGTGCCAGCAGTGAATTTGGCCCAGAGGCCCTGTTCCAGTGCCATCAAAACACTGATACCAAAGCCAAGCTTTTATGCATTACATTTTTAAAAAATACCACCCTAAGTTTTTATTTTTTTTTCCCCAAAAAAGTGTTGCAGTTTACTCTGGAACCTAAATGACTTGATTAGAAATTTAATTTGAATTTTCATCTAAATCCCATTGAATGTGCTACCATGCAGCAGTTTTTCCATTTGACTATCAGCAAATTTCTGATATGGAGGAAGTTGAGGAAAATTGCAATTTGTATTTGATGCATTCTTAAAATTAACTTTTCTGCCTTCCCCCCCCCCAGGTAGAAACTGTAGCTTTTTGCAGGAAATGGATGTCATCCAGAAACAGGATGAACACTGTTACTGCTATGTGCAAAACAGAACCATTCGCTTACAGTACGTTTGGTCGACTCTTCAGGTAAGAGCCTGTTCTGGGGATCATTCAGATACTTGATACATTTCATGTCAACCCTTGCCAGCAAAGCATATGACCTGTTAGCAAGATCAGAGCAGTATCTTGGTGTAATTAGTAGTTTGAACAGTGCATAGGTAGGACCATGATAAAAACGCAGCATTGTGATCCTCCACTGCGGATGAAGTGAGGTTTGGTCTCCCTTCATTAGTAGGACATCAACCAGGCTTATAGTATGATGCCACACAAACATCAACTTCGTGCAGCGTATCATTTTGTTACACACCTTTTCTATGGATGGACCACTTCTGCAACAAATGTTTTTGCTTACCACCAAATGCCTTTGTAAAACTTTTACATTTGAGGATAGAATGCAGTTCTGTGCCACAGCGAGTGAGTCATACCAGGCCACAGTACAGGAACCAAAGGTGTATTAGATTGTGACTAATGAAAAAACAGCAGTAGCAGTGCATTTCTGTTTTTCTGAAGAAAAGAGGGTCATCTTGCACAAAACATGTTTAGAACTTAGCTTGAAACAATATAAAAATCTCTTAACAGTGGAAAGAATAATAGCTAAAGGAACAAGCTATCTGTGTGGTTCCTTTTTGTTCTGGGGAAGCATGTCTCCAGACAAGAGATGGAAATAGTTTCACTTGATCTCTGTCGGAGGAATTTGCTCAGGAGCATGCTGCAGATGTTTCTGTGAATGGTAGCAGACTTCAGGTGGTGAAACCCTCCAGCAGTCACACAAGCTTTCCTGGAGTCAATGTTTAAAAGCAGGAAGTTAAGATTTTTCCCACAACAAATTGCTTGCTGACATGTTGTCTCTTCTCCCAATGGAAGCCTATTTTATTACCTATTGCATAAGTTTTTTTGAAGATGGGTCTTTGTTGTCTAATAGCCCCTGGTCAAGAGCTCACAATGAATCACAGTCTTCGGGAAGATCATCACATCTCAGAAGATCAACAAGATCTTTTACCAGTTTGGTGGGGGAGGGTGCTAGGAACTAGCAAGAAATCCCAAAATACCCAACAGGAACATGCTTATATTTAAATTTCTGGTTATGCTATCTTTCATTTTCCTTATCCCTCTTCTATCTCTAACATGAAGGCTGCATTATTAACTACAAGAAAAGCAATTCTTATTCTTACGGTTCAGGAGGGAAATGGGGAAGCATACGAATATCCACAAAAGAAACTGGGGTCAGTCAAACATTACTGGTTTTGTCAGAAATTTGTGTGGGAACAAGTGCCATGGTAGAGCCAAACCCACCAAGCTTTTGGATGGAGTGAGGCCTCTCCATGGAACTTTGCTGGCTCTGAGTTCTCTGAATCACCTTGTAAGGCCTAAACAATTAATCTTTGCATAATATTAATAACCAATATTAAACAACTAAGAACTGCACTAGCATTTTATTCTCAAGCTTTCTATGCTGATTTTCATTATCACATTTATGGTTTACATGCTATATAGTTCAGAAAACCCAAAAACCCTGGTGATTCTAAGCCACTTCTTTGTGTATTCTGTTGTTTGTTTTTAGGTAAAAGTTCACAGCAGAGAAACATTCATGTTTGAGCCTATTTCAGAAAAAAACAACTGTCAGAATTCAGAAACTGTTTTTGAGTTTGCTGCATGTGCTGTTCAAATCTTCTGGAAACCAGAGACATCTAGAGAAACTTTCATAAACATAAAACAATATGGAGAGGATATTTGTTTCAAAATACAGCCCTTCAAAACCGAAACGTACACTGTGAGTGTGAAACGAGAAAGTAAGTAAAAAACTTGTCAGTTCACATTACACATAGATTAGTATTGCCAGTGTTACTGAGTGTACCATCTCTTCTGTGAGAAGCTTGGGACTTCTCTGTTGATATTTTCTGTAATCAATATTTCAGATTGAATTAGACTGAAAGTCCATTTCTATTTTTTTCCTTCCCTTTTTTTTTAGTGCTAGACGGAAAGCTCTTGTTTTTGTTTGTAGCTGGAATTTTTCTGTTCCATTTTGCAAACAGCCTGAGCAGGTGAGTACTAGCTGCTGAATTTTGACCTTCTTTCCCTTCTTTTGGTCTGTTTCTAAGCTTAAGAGGCAGTTCTTCGGGAAAGTAAAACAAGGAAACTGAGCATATATTTAAAACTTCTTCATACCAGTTATGTTTGGACAGATTGTGACGTATCTTGCTGCACTCTATTAATCACTTAGCTGTGTTAGGGTTCTTGTATCCAAGCTTCCTGCACTGGGCAACACCGAGATAATCCTCAGTGAGCAAATGTATGGATTCAGAAAAATTCTCTCTCCCTTTTTCAGAAAAATTCTCTCTCCCTTTTCTAGCCCAGTGAAGTTAGCTGAATCATAAATAATGCTGCATGTATTAAAAATGATGCCTTCCTGCAGCAAGAAATACTAAGGATGAGGTCATCTGGGGCCTCTTCTGCCTCTACCTTTGTGCCAGCCTCGATGCACATTTTGCATAGCATGTAAGGGAGGATTCTTACTGTTATAGCAAAACACGTGTCCCATGTCTTCAAAGCAAAATGAGTCACAAATTAATTGTCAGGAGGCACCTCTAAAACAAGCAGAGCAGCAACAGATTTGAGAGTTAACTCTGAATTAAGAAGTCAGGCTTTGTAAATGCATAAGCTTAGAAAAAATCTTGTGGGTTTGTGGAGGTTTTGTACATTTTAAATTTAAAAAATTATTCCAGAATTAAAAAAATAAAGCTTGCAGTACAGAACCATATTGGTACATAGAAGAAAATGAAATTACTAGAAAGTCAATGAAATCAGATGTAGTGTGAGCTTTAAAAAAGCAACACAATATCCTAGCCTGTAACAACTCCAGTGACCTTAAGTATCCGTTGGGAGTTTTTCCTTACGTGGATTTAATATCTAAACTGGGCCTGTTAACCATGTAACTACAACTCTAACTTGCAGCTGTGTTCTCACTGAAGATCACTGCTGTTTTTACAAATGTTGGCATCTTAACCAATTACAAATCACACTTCTCACTGTATTCTCTCTTGTTCTCTTACAGGAGTACCAAATTCTTTTACCTTTCTGGAACAATACTGGCTGTTCTTGCTCTGCTAGTCTTTGTCCTGTTGACACTTAAAAGGTTTATTCCAAGGGTAAATCTACATTTATACAACAAAATAATAATAATCAACAGCATAATATAGGAAGTGAAGAGTGCAGAGTCAGATTCTGGCCTTGGTCTGTTTTTTGTGGCCAGGTAACTTCACTGAAATGACTGCAGGATTGCTTGCATCAAGTAAATATAATCAGGTCAGAATCAAGTTCTAGTGAGCTTGCTCCCAAGTTTAAAGTAAACTGGAGATTGCTGATGTACAAGAAGAGTTTATATGCAAACATAAATTATTTTTATTGGACTGGAGCTAAGCTTACTTTTGAATCTATGAATCTAATCTAAATCAAAATGTAGTGCTAGTGGCAACTGGGACAGATTCTCTTCCGTTCACCAGAGACAATTCATTGCAAGGCAGATGGGAATTTTTCCTTTACCTTTACAAAGTCCACACATTCCCACAATATTGCTGAGAGATGTTAATTGGAAATACACTGCAGTAGGTTTATACCATGACATTGGGACACAATACACAGAGATGCAGTTGCTCCACTTAAAATTGATACTGTTGAGTTAGTTGTAGCACACAGAGCACTGTACAGAGGAAGTCTAACATGGATCATAAGCTCTGTAGGTCTCCTGAGTATCACACCCTATGAATTCCTTGCACATAATGGTCCTGATTCTGAATTTACATTTTTTAAGAAATTATTTTTAAAGGGTTTTGTTAATTTATTATTTTTTTCCTTTTAATTTCCAGCACAGTACATTCTGGATCTTAATGAGTGGCTGCTGGATGTTCTCTCTCTATCTTATTTACTGCTTCAAAGAGAATATGCAGTGGTTGTGGTCTGAACGTAGAAACTGCTTGTTGGGTAAGAAAATTATCAAACACCACGCTGCAGATTTTGGTTTAATTTAGTGGTTAAATGAATACCTGCCCATAAAAACCAAAATCAAGTGACTCATCTATGGAGTACTTTTTTCTCCTAAGCTGTAGACATTGGAATATCCCAAAGTGGATTCCTAATCCACTCAAATGAGCATTTCCTCATATTGTATCATTAAATAAGGAGTTTGATATAGTGGGGGCCCGTAGCAGCTTTAGGAGCAGATATTGCCTGTATTATTTGTTCACTGCTTTGCCATTGCATACTTTCCATGTAACAGCAAAAGGGCAGCTACGCTGGTTTGTATTTTGCTGGGTCTGGAATGGGATGCAGAAATTGCTAACGGGATGTGGCTGCAGGGGCTGACAAATCTACTCATCTGGCACCTGCCTTGACATTTTTGCATGGGGAGAGTTGGTGTGCAGCTCACAGCATTAGCTGAAGGCTGTTCATAGATCACCTTGTGAACTCTTTGCAGACTTTTGAAATGTAAAGCATGCAACTACATATTTTATCTATAAGACAACACAGGAAACAGCAGGCTGTATTTCACAGCAGTTGCAAGCTTTGTGAACCAAAATAATGAAGTTTATATGGGTAGTTTGCATCTTTCTCTCCATGTCCTCCTTTTCTGTTTCTGCAGGGTGTTTTCTGGCTGTTGGAATTACCAGCTTTGCCACTTGCTATCAGCATGGACCACTTACCTCTGAACTAAGCATAACCTTGTTCATGTGGACGCTACAAATAGCAGCCTTTGTCTTGATTTATTGTGGTGTCACCATACCTCAAGTTGCGTATGCAGTAATAGCAGTCAGCCTCTGTTCCAAAGGCCTGTGTTACCCCCTTGCTGCTGCTTGTCACATAGGCAGGTGTGTACGGAGTTGTGAACATCCACGTCCCCGTATCACCAGGAAATACTGGAGGCTGATAATGAAAAAACCCTTACACTTGAAGAATGATTTATGATTTTCTAATACTACCTCATATTTTTACCAAATGTAAAGCTGCAATAGAAAAGGTTTAAATCCCTGGGACATGGGAAATTAATTATTTTCCCTTTGGCAGTTTTAAGCGCAGTTTTTATTCTATGGAGAAATGTGACTGTGCTCTTAAGTACAAATGTAGCACCTTGTAGTCTACAGCATAGGGTAACCAAAACATTTCTGTTTGATTGAAAGATTAGACTGCAGCAATACTGCCTTGGTTCCACATGCAGTGAGAGAATCTGCAGGTAACTCTTACTGAAACTTACGGGATAAAGCAGTGTACTATCGCCTACCTAGGAAGCAGATGTTAAAAAGTGACAGTCCTTGGAGATTAGTGTAGAGTTCATGCTTGAGTTTGAAGCATGTTTTATCACAAATACAGTGCTCAGATGAAGATTCTAAAAGGTCCTGCCAATTTACATCTGTTTTTTACCTTCAGTGATGGCATCCCGATTAAGAGACTTTAGTGCAGACTGTTCCATAGCTGTGGTCTTCTGCTGAACTGCAGAGAACCAGGAAGAGGCAAAGGCTAGAACTGGCATAACCAAAAGAACAAAACCCAAATAATTTCTTTTTTTAGTCTTTTACACATTGTTCAGTTTTGAAGAACATACTGCTTTGCTCTTGTGCTCTTTTTAGATGCTGAAGTGTGGACTGGGTTGAAGCTTTTTTATTTTAGGTAGAATTTATCATTTGTGGCAGACTGATTTTTGCCTGCAGCTGAGAAGCACCAGCTGTTTCAAAAGCAACGCATAGGATCAATACTTACCTGACCTAAGCAGGTTCAACTCACTCTGAAATCAGTAGGATTTGGCTATGAGTTCTCAGATGTCAGAACATACCTGTTTTACCCTGAAACACTGTAGTTTGTTCTCCATGGGGACCTCTTTTTGTTTTTCATGAACTGATGCTTTGATAAAGCCCAAAAGCACTTGAGTATAGCTCTGCAAATTTCTCTTAGGAGAACGATACGGGATTTTGTTTCTGTTTCAATAAGCAGTAGCACCAGATCATGAGGCCATGATGCCAGATACACAATTCAGAGCAGCAGATATATCAAAACAATTAAGAATCTCACATTATTTGTGGTTCAGTACTGATCCCACTGAGCCAGCAAGACCTTTACCATTTGACCTGAGTAAGGGCTACAGTTCTTTCTTGCTTTACAGGGAAATAAGGAGGAAAGTGAACACTGCTGGTTGGAGCAGGTGTTTTTATACAGAGCTGAAAGTTTTATGGGCATCCAGCCCTTGCTTATCTTAACTCATCACAACATTTAAATTGAAAGCAGTCGACAGAAGGGAACAGAACATGGCACACTTTCTAATTGATATCTAATTATATTATACATTGCTACGCAGCAGCTAAAAAAACATCAGATTGTAAACATTTTGGCCTCAAGACTACTCAGTTTTGTAATTTAAAGCAAGATTTAAGAGAAGTGATCTAGTAAACAACATGAACAACTCATAGCAGACTTCGAGCATTGCTTATCTTCGAAGTTACATATGCAGACTGGGTTTTGATTCAGCCCATGCCTCTGCAGAGACACTTTTTGCATATTGCACCTAAAAATGGCTGAGCGAGCAGCCCTCTATTTAATTCTATGAGATTTTAGTCTGTGCATACACAGTAAGGACCTGATCCAGAGCTCCTCTGAAGCTCATTAGATATTCTATGAAATTCTACAACTTTGGATAAGACCTAGGGTAAACAGGCTAGAAAACATCAGGCACCTTGTCCTAAAATTTTAATGCAAGAATGTAGCTTGTCCTCTTAAAAGAATATAAGTGATTAATGCATGTTAATAGCAGGTAGCAGAGAAAAAAGGACAAGAATAATTACATGCCAGAAGACTTCAGAATTACTAATTGTTTTCATTTCATTCTAGAAAAATGAAGAACCACTTTAAATCAAAGAAGTTAGAGTTTAAATGCCTTACTGAAGAGGAGTATCGAGAACAAGGTGAAACAGAAACTCTCAGAGCTCTGGAGGAGCTACGCTCATTCTGCAGGAACCCTGACTTTTCATCATGGTTAGCTGTATCCAAACTCCAGTCTCCACACAGGTAGGAAGATCTTGCCTCCTAAAATAGGAGATGCATTGCATGGATGCTGTTAAACAGCAGACCCAAATGCTACCTCAGGCACTCTTCCAAGTGTGTTTATCTTGCATGCAGTAAAACCTGCAGATAGCTTTACCTACTTGAGTAATCCCACTAAAGATCACAGCCACACATCAAGAATATTACTTCCTGGTGGTATTAAACCCCATGCTTGTTCCTTTCCATCCACAAGTTACTCTGCAGTTTGCAGATGATCACAGCTATTTCATGGTAACGGCAGCTTTCCCTAAAATGTACAGGCTTCCTACAGTGCCTCTTCAAGCACCTACACGGTGACTCAGGTGGCTGTCTAGCCAGTGAAATGCTCCTTTCTTCAGTTTTTAGAGCACCACACTTTTGCATTGTGTAAAATTTGGGCAGGCTGAAGAGACATACTTAAATATTGCCTGCATTAAGTGCTCCAACTGCACACCTGCACGACCAAGAAATCCTATCACTTGAAGTATCAGCCAGTACCTAAGAACACAGAGAAAAAAAAATTGGTGCCTGCCCCTAGGAAGTATAACAGTTAGAAGAGCCTCTCCAGATACAGCTTAAGGGACAAACTTAAGACTAATATGAATTAGGAAGGGAAGGGTCAGATAAATGCAGCCAGAAAATATTGCAGAATATAAAATTAATAATTAATAGGCAGTGTATTTCCATCAAAACTGAAACTTCAAGATAACTAGAAGCAGTGTTTCACGTATTATCCAGCCACAAAGGCTTGGCCCTTGCCACAGAACCAAGTATCACAATTTCAAAGGAGCCCCAGTTAGCTTGGAATTTAATCAATAAAAAGTTAAAACTAGTTTCAGAACCTTCATCTTCCTTGGATGGGCGCACAGACAGCCTCTCTGCCAGCTGTTACAGATTTACTGTTAAACCATCTTATTTTCTAGCCTACTTCCATTCTGTAGCAGGATTAAAATATACAAAAAGTGGAAACTCACTGCAGTATTGCAAAACAAAGTACTGCCAAATACACAAAACAAGCTAAGACACATGTATTTTCTAGCCATCAGTTAATAGAGTCCTTACAAATTATCCACTATAAAAATCCAGAAATAAGAAGGAGAACCAAGGGAAGTAGGATTTGAAGTTGATTATTCCTCCAAGCTTCCATTAAGCACCAGAAGATAGTTCAAGACAAGCGAACCTGTAAAAGACAGCCAGCCCAACTCTGTTCCCCATTTAGACTGACAGTGCTTCCAAGAAGAGCGAGGTGACAACATTCATCTTGCAGAAATGTTAAGTCTAAAATGTAAATTATTGATCAGTTTACCAGAACTCCAGAATGTAGCTGCATTTCCTTTTTCTTACATTTCTCTGATGCTGTCGACACTTACCCAGGTGTCAGAACTGCCGTCTGTTTCCACACGCTTGCCAGAAACCTCCAGCTCCAATCTCTCTCTTCCATGTAGCTGTCCACTGAAAGCAAGATTTGTGGTGAACTGAAATGTAGGGACAGTGCTAAATTCATGCTTTATTCTGCCAGACCTCCAGTTTGGCGTTCACTTGGAGCAGCTGCAGAATTCCCAGTCAGCAGCTCCAGGTTCACCAAAAGCAGGAATTTTTTGGCAGGAGTTTAGCTCAGCTTGCCCAGAGAGTGCACGCAGCACCAGAAGCAGTGTAGGAATGAGAAGTTCCCACTGTTTTTCCTTTCATTAGCAAGGTCAACTTACCTGAATTCTTACAGCCTTTCTCTCAAATATGCTACAGCTTTAATTTATTTTTAGAAGCTAAAGCACCATCATTCAACTGTACAAATGCTTACTCTGGATTACCCCACGAGTACTGACAAGATGTGAAAACGAAGTTAGATCTTGCTTAGTCACAAGACCTTACAGATGGCCTCCAGAAGAGCAAAAGCTACTTATATAGAGCACACTGAAAAGAAGATGAGGCAGGAAAGCAAATCTTCAGGGTTGTAGCCATCTATGGCAATTCACTCTGTTGTTCAGGACTCCCCAGCTCATGCTGCAACTTTCCTGCATCTGCACCACCTGTGGGCACGTCCTCACAGCATCCCTGCTTCATTGGCAGCATCCCCTGCCTTTACAGTATTTTTTTCATTTCTCAGCTGATCACTTCTCCCTTTTACAATTTGGCAGGTTTGCAGACTTTGTTCTGGGGTCTTCCCATGTCTCACCTGCAGAAACAAGGGCGCACGATGAGGAATATGGCATTGGGAGCTTGTTTGTGGAAGAGCAGCTCTTTGAGACAAGGGCAGAATCTGAGCAAGATGATCCAGCCGGTTCCACCCATGAAGATGAGGAGGAGGATGAAGATGAAATGCATAAACGAATTCCATTTCCATACGCTACTGAGTTGCTCTGAGCTTTGGGAAATAACCACAAAACAGAGGGAGGGGAAACACTTTTGTCCTAGAAAGGAAGGATAGGGACTGCAAACTCATGCTTGGTAATCTCTTGTGGTTGTTGGTGAACAAACGGATTGTTGAAAAAAGTTTCCTGTATCACTGATGTTGCCTCATCAGAGCAGCAGAAGGAAACCACAGGGGCTGTTCAAGTGAAGAGGATTCTCATGCTATTGGTACTCCAGCTGGGGAAGTAAACATTGCTTATTTCCAAAGCAAGTACTGGCAGCAGCCTCTCCCACCAGGATGCTTTGTTAGGATACTACCTCTAGAGAACAGAGAATCTGTTTTGGCCCTTTTCATTGTCAAGTCTTCTGTGCTGAACACTAGAGGGAGGAGAAGCCATTATTAATATTCTACTTTTACTAAGTACCCTCCGTGTCAACAATTTTAGCAATGCTGTTAGCGTGCTGATAAACTTATTGTTTGTGAGACTTTTCAGTGCTAAAGATCAACAGAGAGTTAACACAGCTGAACAAGGTTGGTTTGCTCTTCTGGCTAGGCTTGCTGTCCCCCTTAGCTTCATTTTGCCTCTCTGCATTTGTTTCAAGCACCTCTTGCTCTTCAGAACCCTGCCTGGCTTCTCACCCTCTGCTTGTATTGTTCTGTTCTTGTCTCTGTTCTAGTTACGCTGCACTTTATTCTTTCCATGTCTTCGTTTCTTCACATATGCTTCTTCCCTCTCCTACAGCTCCCTCTCTGCTGAACCTTTCCTCAGTCCTCTGCTTCTCCACCTCTGATACCTGCAGATGCTTTAGGAGAGGATTTCCATCCCCAAATGTATTTTTAACTACTGCTTTCAATTTCACTGTCACCTTACCTCAGATGAGTACTGCCCTTCATTCCAGGCCCCTCAGCAGACCACAAAAGGCAGCGGCTGTTTTCAGCTGCTTGGAGCAACTGCTGTCAGCAGAACTGGAGTGATGACAGTCAAATGTCTTTCAGCTTGTGTCTTACACAGTCCAAGGCTAGGGAGTAGATCATGTCCCCTCAGTTCATCCACCTGCAGAGGATGTTTCCTTCTTTTGTTCTTTCAGCTATCCCTATATTCGTCTATCCCCAGCTTGCTGTTTTCCTTTGCTGTCTCCAAACTGCAGAAAACAAAAGACCATTAATTCTGTCACCATCTGATCTTACAGACCCAGCAGTGCGGGTGGTGGGAAGCAGTTAGCTCTCCAGAAGGACATTTCAGACAAGGATATATTTGTTTTAAAGGGGGTATCTTTTCTTTGTGACACACAGCCTGGCTTCAGCAGTGCCTGCACTATTGTGGGTTCTCATTGTCCACCACTGGGCAAGTGAGGAAAATCTGTTACCTCTAACAGTGCTAAGTGCTGCTGTAGCACATTCCAAGAGCTCCTCTGTATAAGATAGGACTCAGAGTTGGTGTTGAAAGCCATACTTAAGTGGTCCTTCCTCCTTTATATTGCTTCAGCGTCACTTCATTTTAAAAGGAATTCTTCCATTTTACAGTGAAGAGACACTTAACACTCTTTTGTGCCATAAACTTCTAAATACATACACGGACTCCACAGCATGTTTAGCAGAGAGAAGCCCTGTCAAGCAGGTGATCCAAAATACACTCACTGGTAAGTCCAAAACATTCAAAAATAGAACAAGAGAGGCCACTAGCAGCAAGACTTACCTCAAAGAGAGGCTGCTCCTACCAAATTCACAGTTAAATTGCCACCTACACCCCAAAGTCAGCCTTGGCTTGGGGGGTTCTGTCACTAGCCAGCATTAGCTGTTGTGAAAAGTGAGGAAAACCTCATCGTCTTTGGGGTTTGAGAGAAAGATGGAAACTCGCCCCCAAACAATGATCTTAGTAGACTAAAGATTTATTTTACCTTTGCCTGTGTCACCATCATGAAAATGAAGTACTTAAAATTATTACAGATTAGTCAAAACCAGACAGTTGAAGACATGTCTATGTTAAATGTTTTTTGCATGTTTTAAAGTACACTGTTTTTTCAGCATACTCTGTAGTTAGCCAAGAACTCCCATCCATGTGGTTTGAGGCCAAGGGGGAAAGTCAGGTTTGTCCTAGCTTAAACCCACAGTTTTTCTGGATTTCCTCTCTTTACTGAGGTAGTGATGATTATCCTTCTGTAAATACACAGTAAGTATTTATATACAATAGCCCAGATAATACATTAAGATATTATTTTACCTAAGCAATACATTAAACAGGAAAGCCCCCCAGAAACAGGCAATTACGTTTTGCAGACACTGTCCCTTTTTCAAAATTACTTAGAACACTACCAGGTACACCTACTCCCACAAGGAAAAATAAAACAAACCACCACCTAAAACCAACAAACCAATATGTTTTGTGTAGCTGTGAAGTCCATAATTTGCCTGTATGGGTAAAGGGATGGGTAAATACTACCCAAAGCAGAGCAGGAAACTTAAGTACATCCAAGACAGAAGTGCAGCAATATATGAGAAAGGTGAAGCCTACTTTAGTGGATAGCTGATACTGACCTTAAAAATCCTCCCAAGCCTGATCCAACACTGGAAGCATTTGAGCCCTTTGCCAACAGTGAGTTTACTTGCACGGTGCTCCTGTGACGTATGGAGATTACATAGGCTTACTGAAACATGGTTGTTAAGTACTGTCCAGTGTTCAGCCAGAAAATCTGGGAACAGAACCTAGGTGTTAATCCATTGCCTTAACTGTTTAAAAGCCTTTCTTCCTTAATGAAGGATGAGTTACATTTATCTTCAGTTTCATGGTGTGTAAAAAAAAGTTAGAATTTTGTATTTATTTTGTAGTCACGGTACAGCATACTTGATATACTGTCTTCTACTTTCAAAATGTTTTTAAATAAAAGTATTTTTCAGCTATGTGGTTCTCCTCCTTTATGCATTTACTCTCTTCAGAACAACAGGACGTATGACAAGGAGGACCCAAGCAGAATGGGCCTGTTTGTGTCCTGAGGTTTTCTCCCTTGTTGCAGATCTAAGAAACGGTAACTGCGTGTTAGCTGTGGTTGCTCCAAAACAGAGCATCCCCTCTACCTCAAGTGCATCTCCCCAAAGGAACCTGCCATTCCCATTCTCCACTCCCGACAGATCCAAACCACCACAAAGCCCAATTCATAAAGTGACCAGTGAGGTTTGGCAGGTACGCACAGGCAAACAACAAAACCAAACTAAGACCTCTCCCTGTGATCACTTTTGCATGCATACAAGGTAAGCAGTTGAAATGGTAAAAATTGAGCTGTCCCCCACTGCGTAGGGCAGGTGCAATAGTGCAAATATAATCAGAAACAGAAATTGGAAGTATTTCCATAGAAGCTGACATGACCTGCACGTAGCAGCCTCTATCCCAAAACTGCTAGGTGACAAACGTAACCCAATTTTGACCTTCACTCATGACATCCTGTTTTTCAGCCTGTTTATGATGCACATTGATGCACCCTTACATCCTCCTCCCCCCCACACAAGGAAACAGGTGCCTACAGTCAGATTTTATCACGCATCAGATTTTAACACCACGCAAGAGTAGTTCCCAGGCATTAGGTTCACTATCCTCCAGGCAGTGAACCTAGCTAAAGGTCACCATCACTGAATTCTGGCACCATAATATGAGCAAATGTAACAAAAAGTTCAGACCGATACTATTAAATACGTTACGGATATTTTATATTTCTTACCACGGTTTTTACAGTTTCACAAATATCAAAACCCAGGTGTACATGTCCATTTTGCAACATAGAATGACTATACAATTCTGAAAAGAGCAGGCAGTTCAGATACACAATTCTGAAGTGTAAACACAGCGTACGAGCTCTTCACCTCACAATCCAGGTGCTATGCAGTAGCAGCTGAGGTAACACCATACAGCATGAACTCAACAAATGGTTGGTTTGCCTCAAGATGATTTCTAGCATCCTTCTGTCCTGTCACCTGTTCAGTCTTTAGTTCTCCCCCAAGTTATATAAACATACAATAAATACATTTCTGATTTTAAAGGACACTTAGACAAGTCATGAGGATTTATGTGAGTACAGTACATTTAAGTTCAAGTGCAAAAAAAGTAACTAGTGGCTAGTCATTGATGTTTTGTTTTTATTGTCTATGGTGTTGGTCCCAGGCACCACCAGAACATGGGTTGTTCTAAAAGCACAGCTAAAGCACAGCTACAGGACACCCCTCAGTCAAGCTAACTGGATGTCAAAGTGGGTAAAACCCCTGCTTGGCTGCTGCCATCCTCCTCTCCCCTAACCCTGTGCTCCTGTTAATCTTGCCTCTGGATCACTGTACAGTCCCACAGCACACACCTTCCCCACGGAAGGTCTGACACATCACACACGTCTGATTTCAGGAGGGCTGGGTCCTGCAGAAGCTCAGCGCTCAGGATGTCCCAGGGACAATCTGTTAATACAAGCAAATGGGCCAAACGCTATCCTGACTAAACCCCCCCCCCCATTCCTCCTTGGGCCCCAGGACGTCCCTCCAGCAGCAATGTTCACTGTGCACCAGCAAGTGAGCTGGCTGCAGGTAATATTGAAAAGCCAATGCAAACTCTTCCAGTGTCTTGACATTGGGCAAAGTGATTTCCTAAACATACTGCAATTAAGTTACGTTTGCTTCCTCCTGAGAATCTCTCACTCTACTCAATTTCTGCGTCAACAACTTTGCCCCTATAACCCTAATCATTAAGAGTTTTAGGTGATTCCTCCCTACCCGCCCCCCACCTTCCCTAGGCACTTAAAGCTTACTGTTTTCTTAATAAATAACCACAGTACCTACACTGCATTAAATAAACCATTGTATAGATGAGGAAATAAAATAAAATTTAAAAAAAAAAGACAGTGTGTCCATTGAAACCCCTGATCAGTCTCAGGTTGTGCGATCTTGATCAAAGATCCTTGTCTCAAAACAACATCAAACCAAATGCACACAACCTGTGCCCAACTACAGGCTGCAAGCGCAGAGGTTCGCTTCTGCAGAAGCCTTCCTCCAGCTTTGTTGTTTCACTGGAACGCCACTTCAAAATCTTCGCTTTGCAGAACTGAACCTTTATCTCAAACAAGATAACATTAGCTTCAAAAACATATTCTTTGAATATGTGTGTGTTTTACTTAATCCGTCACCATAATATGAAGACACGCTTGCTAAAGCTACTCTGTTTCTGAGAAATCTTTACAGAGACAGTTTCATGCTGTTCCTATATTTATTGGATCTGATATTTTCTAATAGACTACGCAGGGAAACTCCACTTCTCTCCTAAAACGTCTTTTCATTTTGTCTTGGGAACAAATTCAAAGAAGAAAATTACCCAATCAAGTCAGACACACTCTGTGCCTCAGCAAGTGAAGAGCAAACTGCCTTTTTCTACAGATTGCAAAGAAATCTCATAGCGCTTGACTCAGCTTTAGCAAAGCAGCCAAGAATTCTTCCTATCATTTGATCCGGCCACATCACTTCCTTCAAGAATTCTGAACTTTTGGCTTCCCTGCTCATGTTGCTCTGTGTAGTCATATGAATATTCTTCATACAGTTAAAAGCTTGCACTGCATCACATTATGATCGTTAAGATGAAGGAAGTCCTACTTTTGAGCTCCTACTCCAGTGTTTCCCAGGTGAGAAGCAGAATTCCATGCACTGGATTTGGTAAGATGAGCACATCTCAGGGCCCGGCAGCAGCAGGCTGAGCATCGTGATCCAACACAACACGGTCACCATCTACTTGGGAATCTGATGTTGCTGTAGGTGTTGGCGCTGAACAATTTCTGGACTGCCGAGAATCTGTCGGATTTGGGGGTTGACTTGCTGAGCTGGCTGATGAAGCACTGGAATTTTCACTGATTTTCTAAAGAGAGGGGAAAGGATTGCATGCAGAAAGTAAATACAAACACCCGCATCACTACCCCCAGCGGTAGACCCCCAGATGCATTCAGGCACTTCTGGAAATTCACAAAGCGCTTACTTTGAACGCCAGCAACATAACAAATCAAACTTAAAGAAGCCAAGCAAAAGTAGTACGTTTAAATCCAGATGACACTAATAGCAAGCAGACAGTAGCTTACCTTCCATCTCTTTTCCTAACTGCACTTTTCCAAGAAGCATGCAAAAAACAAACTTGTTGTGTTTCAAGGGGAAAAAAAATAAATTAACTGGACTTCAAAGTGTTCAGATAAGATCATCCTTTTGGCCAAACAATTCTGTAAAAATTTTTTTCATGCTCCTTAAATACAGCTTTCCTCAACAGTTCCCTCTCTCCCCAAGATACTGCTCAGCCTTTCTGAATGACACAGCTTTTGCAGTACTGATGTACGAATCCATCCAGCCTACTCAACCAAGCCTTACTGTGGAACATAAGAGCACATTTAAACACCAGTTACATCCCCAGGGTTCAAACAGCAAGCCTGCACACTAACACATTTCACATTAGGAAATTACACGCTATCTATGATTATTTGTTTTGCACTGAAGAAAGGAGAATATGGCAAGCGTGTCCCTTTGCTTGAAGGGGTATAAGCAAGCAGTAGCAAAATCGAGCTAAAATCTTAATAATATAAGAAGGAATAATTTTTGTCACTAATTCCATTTTCTACACCCTGACCCTCCTTCCAAATGATCTATTTTCATTTTAAGGAGGCTATTTAACAAATTTAATAAGAGAGCTGGGCAGCTTTTTTCTACTTTCAGTATTTTAATATCACCAGCCTAAAATAAATGACTGAGCACAAAACCTGAAATGTTTTGGAGAAGGTTTGTCCTTTTGGGGCACCAAAATAGGGATAAGAGATTTTGGAGAATACAGATGATGAAGAAAATAATGCAGTAGGGTGCACTGAACTTTGGCACATCGACAAGAGCTACTTTTATATCAGCACTGTATTTTTACAGGAAGGAAAGAATAATGAAGAGTTCATGTGCCACAGAGATGCCAACAGGCACAAAAGCCTTTCTGGCCTCTTCACAGTTCTCAGCGAAGTGGCTGGGTCGTGTCCAGCAGTGCTGGACAAGTCCCTCTCAGACACCACACAACTGCAAAACATTCTTTTCTTGCCACATTCATTGTGTAAGCTTTGTGTGACTGCTTTTCCCCGATTTCTCTTTTTAAAAGGGGTCAGCTTATACTAACCAAGACCCTGAGGACATTTACCGATGGGAAACAGAGCAGTTTGTCTGGACAAATTACTTCCATGTCAGAGACCCGGTGATATCTTCAGTGTCACTATAAAACACACATTCTTTGACTCAGGGAGTTCAAAACCAAACAAAAACCCCAGCCAACCCAAAGCAGACATGCCTATAATATATTTTCAAGAACAAGACAAATAAGAAAAGCAGATCACTGACCAGGTTAAATTCCTACACACTGCTCTGCTGATTCACACTTATATCCCAAATTACCCATTTCTAAAGACAGCAGTTGTGGAAAAAGCATTTCTGTGTTTACGCCTACCAGGTGCATAAGAAGGAATCTCACCCACTCCTTCCAGACAGGTAAACACAGTGGTTTTAACATTAACCACGCTGTTCTAAAACTTGCATCGACAGCATTTCCCTGCTTTGCTTAAGCAGTATGCTTCAGCTCCATTCTGAAAGGCATGTCCAAAGCATTAGATGATAGTTCCAAGATTCAAGCCCATCTAATCACTGACAAAGCTAAAGGTGTTAAAAGGTATCTTGGGGGAAGACTGGACAGAAGTGAAATGGTGTAAAGTAAGCACTAGCAATCTGACATTTCCAGTCACAGAATGGCTCTTATCTGGTGTAACTAGATAAAAAAAGAGATAAACTTTATTGAACAGAAGGCTCTGTATCCCATCAGTACTTGCCTGGAACACCTATTCTGCAACCATGTAGACATTTGACAGCATCACCTAAGGAAGCAAAACTAAATAAAAATCATTTTCCGCTCTGTTAAGCAGCTGTGCATCTTCATGTTCAACTTCACCTTGTAAATTTTGCAAAATAGATAACCCACACATTCCAACTAATATGAAAACAAATGTAAACTTAAAGGGAATTCAAGTACATCCAAGTCTGCCAAACAGTCTCTTTCCATGTCTCTCCCTCTCCTCCCATCGTCAGGAAGAAAATAATTGCAAAAATAGTTATTCCTGCTGTACTATACATAGAAACCAACTCTATTTCATGCAGTATTTCAACTACTGTTTCACAACTCTGAATTTATTACAAGCTGACAGAGAATACCTGCCAGGTACTAACACATTTACACAGCTATAAAAATTTTCAAGCATCCAACAAATACAAAAAAGTTCCTATACATTAGAAGGTTACCTGCAAAGGCTGATTCTCAGGAGCTGGATTGGTTTTGGACAATTTAACCATCTCTTTTATCTGGTAGACAGCGTAAGCTAAGGTGACCCAAGGAGAAGAACTGATGCCCCAGGCAGGCTTGTTCACATCTTCTTGCTCTTCTTGGTGTTTAGTTTTCTTTAGAGGGAGTCTGGGCTCAGTCCGAGGCATGATATCTTCTGACTGCTGTTGTACAAGGTCAATAGTTGCTATGGGAACAGGACTGGAAGGCACTGGAATCCTTTCCGCCAGCATTGTCTTTTCTGAAGTTTAAAATGAAATAATCAGTGGCAAAAGCCAACAAGCTTAAAAAAATGTGAAGCAGACAATGAACATGAAGTGTTTCTTGCTTTCATAATACGGTTATCACTGTACTGGCAGCAGAACACTGGCACAAACAGGAGTAAGACATGCCATGATCTAGTTAGGGAAACAGGACATGGATGTTGTCCTCACAAGCAAGGCTGTTCTGCAACTGCAGCGAGCTATTTTAGATGGCTGCATAAACAGATGGGCTAATGAGTACGAAGCAGTCCATTTGGTCCCAGCTAGCTATTAGAAATACGTATTTTCATGTTACATGGAAATTTAAGTCATTTTCATGTTATATACCAATAGAAAATAAATCTTTTAGATCTGTAGCAAACTTATTTCTCTGCATAAAGCCTGCATCTTACAAATCACTCCTAGCTAAACACTGGCTTCAAACAGACACCATTCGGTGAAGTCCCATGGCCTCCATCAACAGAACAGACATTTCCGATCTTGAAGTTTCTAAATCTTCTGATTTGACTTGAAGAAGTTGTTCTACATCTTCACCACTTTTTTTTTATTTAAGAAACAAACCATCCCTCCATAGTTACTGAGCTGAAGTTACACAGTTAGTGAGAAACTCTGCAAAATTTAGTGGCACCCTGGAGGAGACAAAATATCTGTTGCAGAGTTTCAGGTAAAGGCAGACATCCTCCCCACAGATCCTTACATCTAAGGTCTTCTCATAATCTGAAATACCTTTCACAACTGTCATGAAACGTCACCCATAAAATAACTGTCATGACCCAACACAATGAACGCTACGAACTTGAAGGACCAGAGTACTTATATACGAAAAGCAATTAAACAGATTGTTAGAAACTGTTGGATATTTTAAGTAGTAGTTGTATGTTGTCTGTGAGTCTATAAATAACACATACTGTAAATTTTGAGAAAATATTTTTTCTGGGTAGAAATATTTTACCAATTAAAAATATCTTTTTTTTTTTCCCAAAAAATTCTAAAATCATGTTTTGTTTACAGACTCTTAGTACTGTATATTTTAAGCAATGGCTGGATGTTCCCTAGTAGTGAAGGAATGAAGAAACTAACCTTGCACACATGCTTAATTTTACTCATCCAACTGGTCTTGCTGAAAGCACCCTAATTACTGCCATGCTTAAACTTAAGATACACATTCCTAAGATGGGTAGTGTGTATTAAATGAAAACCAAAGACAGAAACAAACTAAATAGAATAGGGCCACTAAGAACAACCTTTTGTAGGTTGATGTGTAATTAACCAGAAGTTGATGGGAAACTGAAGCAGCAAATATCCTTTTCACCCTTCCAATTTTTTGCCACTATCAGTTGAACAGAGGTGAATAAAATTATAGAAAAATAAATATTGGAACACTTCAGTACAGACAACTTGGGAACTAGTAAAGGACAATTCATTTAATATTCCACCTAAAGAAAACTAACTCATTTAATACTCAAAGCTCATACTGAAAAGTAACATTTGGGTAAAGAGCAGTTCAAGAACTCATGACTTTTGAGAATCTGCCAGTGTTTTCTTGTCTTTGTAAGAATTATATTTATGCTAAATCCTTAACTTTGCACTAAGTATTTTATTTCTGGTTAGCCTTTACATTGACAAAGGGGAAGATGAAGAAGTTCAAGTTGCACCTGAAGGGAGATTTCTCAGGTGCCAGAAGAGAACTGAGGCAGCTATAGAAGTTTGTTTCCTCTGAAACAACTTCTACAATTTCTTGCAGAGGTGGCTTGCACTGGTAGAATATGAGAGCATGCAGTGGTCAAGGAGACCTTAAAGAACTGATGCAACTGAAATGACTCACTAGAGCTGTTAAGACTAACTTAAGGGATTCCCAGAACTGAGAGGACATACAAGTAGTAAAATGTGTTATGCTGACCTACTATTGACCTCCAAGAACTCAATGCTGCTCTTCTTACAGCAGGAGCACACCACCTCAATTTGTATCATTGCTCAGGACAAAACTTCTCACTTGAAAACAAACTGTTTTGTCAAAATCTGAATAAAGACCAAACATACGAAATTAAATCTGTGGGGAGCAGCTTCAGAGATACCTTTTTTCACAAGCTCTGATTTTGTAGTGTCTCAGTGACATGGATATTTACCTTCTTCTTCATCAGGAACCAACAGCCACTGGATCAGTGCAAACAGAAGAAGAATCACTAAACAGGCCATCCCTATTCCTCTGAATGTGGCAGCAGGACCTGTAATGAGATTTTTTTTTTTCCTAAATTGACAATCTACTTACTTAATGAAATAAGATGAGTCAGCATTATGCACTCCTTGGGTATGTATTGTGCTATGCAGACTCTCATTAGCTTGTTTCATTACATTTTCCTCCCCCAACACTTCAACAGATTTTGCAAAGGGTTTTTAACCAAGTAATTAGATTCTCATTTCTTCATCAAGAGACTGCACAGTATCAACCTATTATCTCACAAAAGATTCATTCATCTTACTTATGGATCAGGCTGGAGATTTGCTCACACAGTACTAAAAATATCCAGGCAGAACATATTTAATCAATCTGTAAAGCTGACAGGACAAAGCCATAAGCAACCTGGTCTGATTCAGTGCTGACCTTGCTTTGATCAGTGGCCTGGACTGGAGATCTCCCAAGGTCCCTCCCACCCTGAACAGTTCTATGATTTCATGATTTTTACGAAGTGTATTAGTCTTTAAAACATAACACTATTTTAAGCATAGATAAGTTTAAAGCTGGTAGTTCAGCAAAACCAGAACTTCAATAAATAAAATTACAATCTTCCATACAATTTTTTCTTACCGAAGTAATTGACCAAAACCCCTCCAACCATGGCTCCACATCCTCTGCCCAGACCCAGGTGGAGACCTTGCAGGATGCCCTGGGCGGATGTTCTCAGCTCCGGAGGCACCGCCGCGCTGAGGTACGAAATACACGCTGCCCATATCGCTGCATGGGTGACACCTACAGAGAGGAACGTGAGGAGTACAGGGGCCAGGGTGTACCAACACAACATCAGAGCAACTGCACTCACCAGCTGGAGCACGGAGAAAACAACAAAATCCCTTCACTGAGAAGTACAGATCAGCTTTTAGTAACGTGACACTGGCAACTGAGCCACAGGGAGACATGGCGACTCCTTCTGCAAAGTCTGACAACAGCTCTTTCTCCTTCTAAGATGACCTCACTTCTCTTCTTGAGACACAGTCCTGAGGAAGACTAAATAAATCGCCTTAAAAGTCTCTCTGCCAGATTCCACGTCCATGTGAGAGTGACCCGGGGCCTTTGAAATATGGTCCTGATTTCATAAGCTGCAGGCAATTAAAGCATTGCTGCCTCTTGGCAGTCTCCTTACTGCCACAACGGAGGCAGTGCAAAGGTCACAAAAGCCAAACAGTATTGGAGATATCCAGCTCATTTCAGAGGCAAAAATTAATCCCCTCCTGCCCTTCTCAGTCCCCCCAAAACTAACCACCCCACACAAGCTCCTTCTGAACTCACCACCACCACGCTCACCATTTAGCACTGAATGGTGTGGATGGGAAAAGCACACAAGCTCCTCAGGGCAGGACACAGATGCCCATTTTCATGCCTGCTGTTCAGAGGCAGAGCAGCGTGCCCTTCCTCCCGCTATGACTGCGTCCTATGCAGGCGCTGCCACCCTGCATTGCACCCACTCACGCTTCGGGGACCCAGTGCAGCAGAGGTCCTCACTGCTATAAACAACGGCCATGGATCCAAGGCAGCCCCAGCTCCCCAGGAGAGATTTTGGAAGTCTCTTTCTGGCAGGTGCCTTGTAGGCTGAGGGTTACAAACATCTTTTCCTACCGCAGAAGAGGGACAGCTAAGGGGAAGGACAGTGAATGACCATCAGCATGCAGAAACAGGCTGCAGGTGGAGCCCTCATCTCTGAGCACATGCTTGGTGGGTTTTTTCATGGAGTGGGGAAGAACAGGACAGGAAAAGACCAGGCTGTGGAGAAGCTGGAAAAACAAAACAGTTTTGTAGCTCATCACACATTAAATAAGCCTAAACTGTTTTGCTACCCTCAGACTGAGTGGGAATATTTTTTTCTTATTTGAGTGGTATTAAAAATAGTCATCACAGCTTAGCAGTGCCTAAGCTCTACTGCCTTGGTTTTTAAAAAATGCTGGCACAACTGATGATTCATAGAATAGCCTTGGTTGGAAAAAGGCCTCTAAGATCAAGTCCAACCATTAACCCAGCGCTGCCAAGTCACCACTAAACCATGATTCAGTCAAGATGCTTCTGTCCTTTACACCTGACTCATTAATGAAAGGTTGGACACTCCATAATTACTTTGGCATTTGGGCTGAAGACTCACAAGAGCAAGAAAACACATGATTTTGTAACATACAGAAAAACTTGGATTTTGCTTAGGTGTAAAATGATAAATAGCACTGTATGGAATTGATACAGTTCGGGTATAGACATGTTAGACATGTTGCAGTTAAAGGCTTTAAGACTCAGATTTTTCCATCCAAAAAGTTCAGTTTTAAAACTCACTGAACATCTACATTTTTTTTACTGCAGACCCACATGTGCATTGAAAATAGCAACCAAGAACTGTCCCAATAAAGCAAAGCTAATCTAGTACAAAGAATGTGGGTTTTGGTTTAGAAAGGATATCAATTAATGTAAAAACATTCAGTTTTATCAGCTATTAAAGTGTAGGTCAAGTTTTAAAGCCAGGCAAATCAAAAACATATCAGGAATTATTTGAACCGTGAAGCACAATGCCACTGGTATTTGTTTGAAAACAAAAGGCAATAACTCAACCAACAGGTTCTGGGATGTTTTCACCTTCGCTAGGCAAACCAGACAGGACATACTGTTCCCAGTTCCTCTGAAAACAAATCCGTAGCTTTAAACTAGCTTATTTCACTTGCCTTTAAAGGTACAGGGTTTTGGGTTTGTTGGTTTGGGTTTTTCTAGTATCTGTACCTTACTAATGTGATTTTTATTATAATTATTTATACAACAGTGACTATTTGGAACAGTTTTTACAAAAACTTACGTAAGAAGTTTTGTCTGGATTACTGCTAACCACAATTCTTTTAAAAAGAAGTTGTTCACAATATATATATAGTGACATTATTTGCTAAAACTAGTAACCACCATTTCACCATCTGGACTATAGTTCCAACAAGTGTAACAAACCTAGTGTTATGCTTAGAATAGTAATGTTTAGCAAACTTAGGTTAATTTACATAAACAAGAGATTTGGGGAGTCAAGCATATTTCAAGAGAGATATATCCTAATTATTGCCAGTTAAAGACCCAAGCTTTTTGCTCTTCAGACATAACTGTGTTGCTGGAACATCAGTAGGAGTCACTTCTTAGAATAATACTTGTTTTGGAGGTTGTTGGATAACTGCCAAGTGAAAAGAGCTAATTTTCAATAGAGTTATCAATAGAGTTTTGTAATTTAGAAAATTCCTGTTATGCAAATTGGTGAGCTAGCATAGCCATTACCAGAGAATTTGGCCCATTGCTTTGGAACAATAAGTTGCACCTAACTAGCACATCAAAACTTAATCTGTTAAACCTGAAATGAACAGGATGGCTTGGGTGTTCGCAGGCTGATAACATATATATACACGCTTTTTGCCTTCATTTGCCTACAAGGATGTCTTGAAATTTGCAGTTATTAAAGATTTGGCCTCAGCTCTTATTTTCATACATTGCATGTGCAATACAGCATACAGATGCAAATGAAGATGTCAGTTTAAATCTCCTCATTTACTCCTTTGAGAGTGCAAAGCACATAAAGGGTCTTCCCTGTCCCAATTACAGACAGCAACTGTAACACAGCATGGTTCTTATTGCAATCAGTAGATCCAGTCTGCAGAGTCATCTTCCAGAAATCTCTCCATGCCCTTCAGCACAGCACATGGGGATAATCCCTCTTGTATTGCAGAAACATATTCAAAAGAAAAGTAAATTCTTTACAAGGGACAGCTGAAACTGTTGTTGACCTTAAAACCCATCCAGCTGATGGAAGTGGAATTTACATAGCATTTGACAGCTTCCTGGAAAAACAGTTATGTACAATTATAACAAGGACTTCACCAAGGGATCCAAAAGACCTATCAACTTATTGCAGCCATGTGGCCCACATGGTACCCACATGTTCTGTACAATCTACTCTCTTTTTTTTTGTTTTTAAATACTCCTAATCCTTATGTATGCAAAGCAGCTACAACTCTCACCTCACTCTGTCAACAAACTGACTTAACAAAAATAACAGCTTCCACCTCACCAAATTTCATTGAGGTGTCCCTACCAACAGGTTCAGTGGATGTGTAGGAAAGAAAGCAGAGACCGAAGAAACAGGATTTGGTAATTGCTGCGAAAGAAAGAATGAATCAAGGAGAGGTTAAAACCTGTAAGAGTGAGGAGGGCAAAAGAATAAAGAGGGAGGGGGGGAAAAAAGTCAACAGTACTTCTAAAAAGATTAAGTTTATCTCCCATTCAGCAACACTGAGTGAGATTACTGGAAAGTAACAAACCTAGTGGCAGTAATTAGACACAGATACAGTGTACCCATTGACTTCAAGGACACGAATAAACCATGTTAGCTGCAGGCTGAAAAGTGCAGGTAGAACATGAAGAGGCTTTTGGTGGGTAAGGGGCTGTGTGTTTTGTTTTGAATGTTGTTATTTTCTGACTCTAAGTAACTGCAAATAGCAAGATTAACCCAAGTGTACAAGATTCAGCAGTGGCTAGATATAAAGTCTGGCTGATAAATTTGTGAGAAAGTATTATTTTAAAGGTCCTTAGTTTTTTCTTTATTACTCAAGATTATACCACACAACCCCCCCCACCAAAACAGCTCCCTCACAGCCTTGCTGTAGAAGCAAACATACATACTAGCAATTCATATTGAAATTTCAGCAGAATATAAACAAGATTCAAAGTAAAAGAAACTTCTTTCTCAGCCATGACTATAAGGATGCTTCTGGGCACAAACTTATGGCTCTATTGTTGAGACATAGGGGTTTTTTCTGTGTTTTGAGGTGTCTCTGAAACAGGGTTAACTAGAAGGTCATACCCAAAGCTTTATATTCTTCCTTTGCTCCCTCTAAATGTTTAAGCAGGCAAGAGCATAACACATATTCATTCTTCAGGGTCTTTGCAGCGTTTTCACATTTTGACACTTAGTATGGATGAAGTATCAATTCAATAATTGGGGGTTGGGGGGTGGTGGTGGTGTTTTAATAACAAAATTCAGAAGCCTATTGTTGTGACAGTTTTAATACAATAAACTGTTTTTGTTAGCAGGGAGGGAAGGAGTGCCAGGACACAAACAGATTTCTGTCTACGTAAATGTAGAGATCTACACAGCGCTCTCCAATGTCATTTATAACTCAAGTTAAAATCTACCTTACATAGATTTCTGTAAATACAGTAGAAAAAGTTAATTCAAATTATGCTGGACATAGAAGAATAAGTTTTTAAAGTATAATCTGTGGAAAATGTTCAAGTAGTATTGCATAAAGCCAAAATACTGGCTTTATGATGGTACAATTATTTTTACAGGCAGGGAAAACACTCTGCATTTAAAATAGCCATTCTATTGCAAACTTGCAAACCCAAATACTTCAGTATTCTTCAAATACTGAACAAACAGAAAGTAAAATAGTTTAGATTTTTTCTGGTTTTGAGAAGTGGTACCCACTACAAAAACACCAAAAAATGTTGTAAAATTTATGTTAGAACAATTTATACTTGAACATTGCAACGAAGGTCTTACAGACTTCTTTGACAACAGGACTTGAAAACAGGGCTTTAACTACTTTTCACAGACCACGCCTCTCTCCTTCTAATTAACTTAGTTTAAGGGCAAATATCTTGAAGAAGCTCTATTGGCACAGACAAAGCTATTGAAAGAAACTGCTCTCTAGCTATTAAAAAAGAAAGTTCTATAGTCTAAAGGTATTGATCAAACAATACCACTGAAAAGCTACAAAATGTTTTAATAGAGACAGAATGACCTGGACTATGTTCTTTTTATTTTTTTTTACTGCATCCTTTCAAGAACCACAACCTTTTGCGTTTCATGAAGTTCACATTCACCACCACCAAACAGGATTTGCAGTAGGTGTGTACCCAGCTCGTGCTTCTGTCTCTTTGTTTAGTTAAAGGGTGTGTTGGGCTCGCACAGTTCTGCTTGAATAAACAGAGAACTGTGCACAATCAAATGCAAACCCACCCTTTTGACGTCAAATATTTCCTGAGATAAACAGTAATGTTTTATGAACCTGGGTATTCTGGGATATTTGTGATCAAAAAAAATAGAGAAATACCAGAGTTTTACTTAGTCACAGTTCACTTCAATACAAGATAAATGTAAGCACCTGATCTTATGCTGGAAGGGCATTGCTGCCCTGTCTTACCTTGAAGTACTTCCATTGGGAGAACAGTCCAAGCGTTTTCCAGATATGAGATGTAAATGTATCGAGCTGTATTACAGGCAAGACCAATATAAAGCACTCTAAAGGAAGGAAGGAAAAGAGAAGTCAGGGTAGTTTGCACTTTCCTTTTTGGGAGTGCTGTAGTAGACCTTACCACTTCAGAAATCATTTGCATGTGTACAAATAGCTCCCTAGTCTAAAACATTTGCTCAACATAAAATACATTCTTTAAGTCCCGCACCCAAACATAAACTCTCCTCTTGCCCACTCTAAACATATTCAAGCCCAAGCTAAAGTTAACACTGTCTTCAAAGTCTGGGGAAAAAAAAAAAAAAAAAAAAAAAATCAAAGGGACAGCAGATCCACCAAGCTTTTAACTAAGCTCTGTTGTCCCATGCCCCACTCTGCACAGAATCGTATTTCAGAGAGGCCATTTGTAAGCACATTCAACATCCATTCCAAACTATCTTCCTTCCTAATCATTCAGAGATTTATTCTTCTATTTTAATGTAAGCCTGGTGCAGGTTTGTATTAGATGAATTAATTTTACCCCAATTAATACAAGTTTATAGTCCCAGTATCTGCAAACTGCTCAGAACTACTCTAAAAACATATCCCACAGAAGCAATATGGTTTATAACAACATGCCTCAGGATAAAACTTAACCATCCTGTTGAAAAGCAGCAGATGCTGCATCTCAGAATGAAGAGAAAAACAGCTCTTACAACAGCTTTTAAACAATGAAGCACAAGGACTATTTGTGCAGTGCATTTCCCACTGCATGTTTAACCTGAGGACTTTTCCCTTCCAATTTTCACACTTAGCTTATAGCTTACCTCCAGGACACTTATTTATCCAGCTATCTTTCCCTTATTTTTAGATGGATCTCTGGAAACAAAGATGTAATTGAAAACTTGGGTTTAGCTTGAGAAAAAATGCTATTGCAACCTTTAAAGATTTTGGCGGGGGGACAAGGATTATTTATTGTCTGAACATGGCTTCTTGGTTGACCCCTGGTTTGGCACAAGTGAAATAAGGTATAAGCAGTGACACTGTGAAAGGGCTTGTTATTCTTTGTGCTGCTTTATTAATTAGTTATTCTACAAAAGCACATTGAGATTTAATTAAATGGTACATAGCCATTGAAAAATTTAAAGTGAGATGCAATCATAAAAATGCAGCATCTTGTTAACATTGGAGGTCTCCAAATAGACACGTTGACAGCTAAAATACCACTACCGTAGTTTTCATCATGTCAGTGATATCAAAAAACCATCCAAAATAAATCTGTGCATTTCACAACAACATGGATTTACAGAAGACAATATATTTTACTTTCAGCAAGTTGGGAAAGTTTGCAAGAAGTTCCTCCTGCAACCACACATCAGACCAAGCTGTGTTGCTTCCAGATACATGTATGGTCCATGAATAGCTGCCTTTAGGCAATATAAGCCCGAGCATTCATTGAAGAAAACATGGGAAGCCATGAAAAAGTTTGGCATTATATAAAAAGAAAACTTGTTCTTCACACCATGCATCATAAATTTCATCTCCCTCTTTAATTAATGCCTTCTGTTCCAAATAACTTAGTTCCTTTCACGGCCACAACTTAATGTAATTCTTACGTACAGTCACATTTCTGAAGTGTATTAGGACACATCTGCCACAAAAAGTAAGCAAAAATGCAAGGTCTGCGGGCTCCTTTCTTCATTCCCCTACTAGTAAGGCCCAGGGTGATGCGCACTCTTGGGGATACAGAGGAATCACCTCACTATATACTTGTTTTTCCTCACAAGCAGTATAGAGACGGACCCAGTTCCCTGTTTAGGATCAGTTCTTGCCAGCTTAATTTTACTTCCATCTAGCAAAAACTTTGCCTGTGCACCAAGAGCTTCCTTCCCATCTCAGCTGTTCCCTATCACAGCCAGACCAGGGATGTGAAGAGGTCTCCTCCTGCTTCATAGCTTTCCCATCACCACTAACACACACACTTGGCTACTTGTGCTTTTCCACCACATTACACTTGCAGAAAGACTTGGATTCAGAGTTCAAGAGTGGCAATTCAGTCAGGTTCTACCTTTTAATTTGTTAGTATATGTACAGAGTTTTAGGTAAATTACAGTTTATGAAGATTTCTATAATTATGCTTTTGGAGGGGTGCATCATACAAGAACTTTCACGTATTTACAGTCTTTTAAAAATATATTTATAATAATCACTTATGTTCTTTATCAGACATAAATGGGTAACGTAAACAGACGTTCTTTTATGAACTCTATGTGCACAGAGACACTATATTCAATTTACAGGTAAAACATTTAAAGCACTGAATCTATATTTATGTTAAGGAGACTAAGGTGTTTACAGCCATGACTACCAGTCTCTGCTTCCTATAAAAACTCTGTGCTGGCATTGTGGTCACACAAACACATTCAAGCTTAACCTCAGGTAAAAGGTTATTTTCAGAGATTAACATCATCTTCCTAAACTCAGTGGCAGTTATGAGTGCTTCTACACCGGATACCATTCAACAATAATTTCTAAATATTTGATAGCCAGTTTTGTATGCTTTTCCATCGCAATATCCTCTCAAAGAACTTGTGGCCTTCACTACACTTTCTGATTACTTCTTTCTTTCTAACTCTTTAGTTTACTTTTACATGAAAATCTACTCTGTCATCTCTCAGAAGGTGGCTGGAGGAGGCAAGGCAAAAAACACCCTTCTAACATCTGCAATATTCCCTCCCCTCGTAAACCTCACGGAACAACTTTCTGGCTGAATCACTATCATTACTCCAGATTCATCTGGTGACCTGCTAATAAACAATGGCAGAAACACTAGCAGCATGTGTATAACATAGGCACACATGCAGTGCACACGTGTATGAATAATAAAGCTAATGAAGTCAGAAATCAAGCGTTTTAATCAGCAGATGTTCAGTATGGTCATGCTTAAAATGCTTGGAAAATAATTTAAATATTAGTTTTAAAAAAACCCCGTGAAAACAGAATAGTTTTCTAAATGTAAGGATCTTGCATGCCAACACACATATTGGTAGGAACAGAAAGCTTTATAAGGCTAGAAAAGGAAAACTGAGCTTCTGTCTGACAAGGGTGTAAAGCCTGTTTTCTTGTAGTTCTACAAAGGACAGTCAATAGCGTTTTTTCCTGCTACTGTGACAGTGCATGTAATTCTGGTACTCACACCTGTCTTCAAAGAATTAGGACAGGAAGCAAAGACTGAATGATAACGCTCAAATAAATACTGCAGAAAGACCGTCTACTTCTAGGAGTCTAACAACCAAGAAGAAAGAGTGCAGATACTCTTTTTTAATTTATTTTTTTAAAAATTAGTGACAGAAGTCAATGGAAGGCGAGACAACCTCAGCACTGAAATCATCTTACCATAAAGAGGTGTCAAGTCACCTTCCCTCTAACTGTGAGATCCCTGTGAAATATTAACAGCTAGCTGTGGATTAAGAGGCACTTCTATCTTATTTCATACAAGACCTTACACCAGAAATCACATAAAGATGTAACTGGTTTTATGCCAAAACAGTAAACAAGGAATTTTCAGTTATTAATAAATAAATAAATCAAGAAAATACCAATCTGAAATGCTTCTGGCTAAGATGGTTCCAAGAAGGCTATATAGTTGGAGGCTACTGGATCTTAATAATGGAAGAAAGAATATCTGTGCTATAAGGCAACAGACATATACAGAGCTATCAAATAATATGAGCTATGAACTCCTATACATTCCTCTCAAAAAAAATCAATTGCCTCCTCTTGAACAAACCATATATTATACAAAGTTCAAAAAATACAAGAAGAAAGGCAACCAGAAGGAGCCATCTCATAAACTGTGATGACTAAACACAAGTAAGCATTAGATGACATTAAAATGTGACTAATATGGATTTCCCGGGTGTGGGGATCATGGAATGGTATAAAGAATGTTGTTTCATTGCAAACAGGAGCTAGTGTTTTAACAACTTAAATCTTGATCCAATCTTGGCTTCATAGTTTTAACCATGCAAAGGAAAAAAAAAAGAGGAGTTAGTCCTGTACATCATCTTTTCACTGGCCAATGCTCCTATCCCCTTCTATTTCATCTTATTCATAAGCCTACCATTCTTTTGTTTTTTGTTCTTTCTCTAGTTACACATTGAAAAAGCATACCCAAGCTATCTTCAGTTATCAAGACTGATCAGTTCTCACCACTCCTCCATCATCATTTTCTTCCTCCAGTCTTTGCATGCAAAGCACCATATTTTCCTCCAAATTCAGAGATTAAAAGACTGACTCAAAGTAAAGAGATCCTCCTCAGTTTAAAGGAAGATTTTTTATCTTTCATCTTTACCATCTTTTAAGTACTCTCTCAAATTACTATGCTAAGCATCTCAAACATTTTTAGTGGAGGTCAAATGAATAAAAAAATTCATCACAATAAAAGTGAAATAAAAAAAACAGAGCAAAACCACAGAACAGAATGCACAAAAAGAACAGTGCAGACGGCTTAAAAAATTCAGCTTACATCTCAATAACTGTATGATTATGGAGAGGGCATTTGGAAAAGACAGAATGCTAACAGCACACAGAGCTCTGTGCTCAGTTGCAGAGAGTACCTGAGTAAATATTTAAAACAACATCTTTATGACTTCATTAACTCAGATTCCCCCCCATCTTTCCTCCCATGAGCTTTTTTAAAGAGTGAATGGATTCAGAATATGCAGAACTTAAGTCAATTGTGAATTTAAAGGAAAACAATGTTCACTAACATGCTGGAAGCAATAAGTTTCACTTACACAAGGCAAACACTACAAGAGAAGCCCGGCAGAGCCATCTCACTTTATAGCTAACACACATAGTTGCAACTAAAGGAAGAGAGCAAGGAACTGAACTGGTAAGCGACACTACCAGGCTGCAACCTCATTCTGCCAACACCCAGAGCCTGCTTATGAGGGCGTGTGCATGTGAGGTGCTCACCTCGCTCCTTCATCTCATCCTCCTCCCCTCTCAGCGTGCAAGTGACACCTTTCCAGGCTACTGTGGGGGCAAAGAACTGCCCCGCAAGGAGAAGTGGGCCAAAGCACTTTTCCAGAATGCTGCTACTCATCAGGAAAAAATTGTAAAATTAATGGTATTTATATGTCAAAACAGATAAACCTTGAGTGGGTGGCAATTTGTAAAGATCTCTAGCAAAGCTTTGCATCAGTGAACCAGGATGTCTTCAGGAACCATCTGCAAAAGGTTACAGTCAAAGCCATAATGCACATACTAAAATGCAACTAAAATGCTAAGGAAGCATTTCAGAGCATTTTCAACTCCTAAAACAATAATAAAAAAACGTCATTAGGCAAGCTACTTAACTGAGCAGGACACAGAATTTTAAAATAAAAGGATTAACTTAGCTTTCACTTCGTAACACAAGGCTAGGCCTGAAATGCAACATTTTTTGTATAGCTCTTTAATGATTGCTAACACCTTACCTGATATGACCAACCAATTCAATCAATTTGTGGCTGAAGAAGTAGGCAGTCAGCTCAGACACATGACTGAGCACAGAACAAACTCCAAAGAGAGTGGTGGTGCCATTCAGGTCTTCCAAGTGCCAGTAAAGGAAGGTGAACACAAAGCCATATCCAAACCCCATGAACCACGCCACGAAGAGCACTGAGCCGTACTGGATACTACACAGCAGTTTTATTAAGTCCCAAAAACTGAAAGACTGCGACTGGCTCATACTGGTAGGAGTGTTATCGGAGGATTCATTGGAGGCATTTCTGTCCACCTGTGAGATTTCTACCTCTTTTCTCTTATTTTCATCTTGCTTGAAGTGTGCATAATGAAATCGAAACTGGGTGGCCACAATTAATGCCATTGTCATCAGAACACCAAAAACGATGAAAACTATCCTGTAGTTCTTGTACTCTGGAGCTTTACATCCTTGACCTTCAATGACTACTTCTGTATGGGTATAGTCAATGCCAATTCCCACGGAGAGCATGGCCAGCCCCCAGCCCAGAGACCCCCACATACGCTGCAATCCATACCGGTCCCTGTGTTTGCCAAGGTACTGCAGTGTTACAGTGTCCACAATAGTAACAGAGGAAGCACTGAAAAATTCTCCTATTATGACAACTAGCAGAATGAGTAGAAAGATGGCTTCTACTTCTTGCTGATCATAAACGAGCACAGCTTGGTCAGAAGGCATTGGCTTTGTGGTGACGGCAGCTGGGGTGGTGCTCGGGGTTACGTTCCCTGGTGAGACTGGGCTAGTGGTAGTGTTTTTTGAAATAAAATGGGTACTGTTTTCCAAGACAAACTCCACATCATTGGTCTGTGTAGGTAACAAGAATGTTATTTCAGGATTAGCTGTGCCTGTTGTTTCCAAAGTGACCGGACTGGAAGTGAGCAGGTCTCTCTTCCCACGAACTTTCGGGGATGCAGTACTCACTGTGGTTAGCAGAGAAGACATTGAGGCGTTTTGCAAAACTGTTGTTAAAAGGTTGCTTGCATTGGTGGGATGTGCTGGGGGAAGGCCCTTTGGTACGCATCTTAAGGTGGCTGGTCTAACAAATCCAATCCCCAGGTTAAATAAAACCCAGCATAAAAGCGAGAAGAGGAGGACGATCTTCCCTTTCTTGAAGCGATCTGCCACCACTCCCCAGAAGGGAGCACTGCAAAACTCAATAAAGTACCTGATGCCCACCAGAAGTCCACTCTGACTGGGTGACATACCCAGCTGCTTGTAATACACAGGCAGCAAGGGGTAGAGAGAGCCATATGCAGAATAGAAGAAAAAATAAAAGACCTTTGAGATCAGAAGATCATTGTTTATTTTGACGCAGTGCTTTTCTAGCCAATCTAGCTCTTCATCTGGGACAGTAGTTGCCTCTGTTGAAGGGGATTCATTCTGGGGTGGCAAGTCTTGATCCTTGGAAATGCCGTTGAAAGGATCGGCAAGCACATACTTTCTCTTCTGTTCTTCTTCATCATCGGTTAGAATGGCAACCTTATCATCAGCAGCCATGGTTTACCACAAGCAACCAATACCTGGGGCGCTCTCAAGGAACTAGGGCTACCCTGCGAACAAATAAAACACAACATGGTTAAGGTACCACACAGGAACAGATCTGCAATGCCAGTCATCAAGGAGAAAGACAGCTTCTTCTTTACAGGTGACATTTCTGAGCAATAAATGCAAAATCAGGGTGGCAAAGGCCATTTGTCTAGACTATTGGTACATGGTGGCATCAATAAAAATATGTATCATGACCAATTCTGCAAAGTTCTCCCAGCAACAGCTTTAATATTGTGCAATCAAACATCTTTCATGTTTAGTACAGAGAATAATTTATATACTCAAAGTTACTGTGGCAATTAAGTGCTAGCATTTGCAAGTTTTTTTCTTTCAAGTTGTCTTTTCTCCCCTAAGGCTGTTTTATTCCCAGTATTCCCTACTATACCAAAGGCTATCCATGATTTTGTAATTAAATAATACAGCCACATACATATTCAGGTGTTTTCAATTACCAAAACAAATTATTATCCAAAGCCTCATGATGGCCTTCAAAAGGTTCATCAATCCCCTCTTGAAATGTGATTTTCTAAGCACTCCACAACTACAGCAGAAATTGGTGGGAGGCTTGAGCTTCTAGACTGAATTAGAAGAGAGGCAGGAATTAGGATGGGGCTTTAAGATTAAAACAAGGGACATGCAAAATTAGGATAACAACCTCAAAGGCAAGGACCTGGGAGCAAAGAAACACAGGGACAGAAAATAAGTACAGGCGTTACAATGATCGATTCAAGTCAAATTCTGAAATCGAGGAAAGGTGGATCGGGAGATAACTGTACTGCAGCTGTTCACACTTACCCTTTGCAGAAGTAAAAGACTGCAAAACTGACAAGCAACACTTGAAAATAAATTCACCGCTATTTAGACTTTGATCTGACCTACCAGCTTTCACATTTAAAAACAACGAACCATACTAAATTTCCTTTCAAGGAATAAGAAAAGCTCTGCCAGCAGGCTACCAGCTCAAAATCATTATATTAGGCAACTATTTTTGCTATATTAATATCTTTAAATTTAACCCAGGAAGATTAGATCCTGTTCATTATGAGAAAGTTGAACATTTAATATATTTTGGTTTTGTCACCCTGTTGGTGTTGAGATTAGTTTTACTATCACACAGGAACCTTTTCAAGGACCAATATTTGAAAAAAACAATTTTATTCCAGAACCTGAAATGTCTCTAAGAGCACTCAATTTATGATCGGGAATATCTTCTCCAGGAATTTGAAGTAATTTTTTTGCAGGCCTGCACTTTATTCCCACTAGAAGAGTTCCAGTGAAATCGCAGTCTTTCACAACTCAGCTGAAAGCACAGTATCATCCCCTTAAAATTAGTCATGCAGTGATATATTCAGTGCCTTTAAATTATTTAATTATAATTCAGAATGTATTTAAAATACTGTATTTGCAAATGTATTTGCAAAACTGATGCAAAGCTAGTAACAGAAAAGAGACTGTTAACATTCACAAGTATGTTGTATTGATTGTTTCTTACTGACCCAACATACTTGTAACAAGTTGACAGAACAAGCCATGGATACTTCTAAAAACAACAGTCCATTAAAACAATCTAAACCTTCCACTGTTTAGTGACAGACGAGCCTAAAAATACCATCATTAAAATCACAAACACTCACGAGGTTTGTGTGTATTTTTAAATGTCATTTCTATGGGATACTATCTGTGAGGATCTCTCATTTCATTTAGGGAGAAAAGGTTGCATAAAAACCTTGGGAACCTTAAATATTCATGTATTCAAAGTCAGAAGTTAATCAGAACGATGCCACATGCACACAGACTGCTTTTTTCTCAAATTTCTTCAGAGACAATCCAATTTTTTTTTCTTTTTTATAAAAAAAGTATTTCAAGTGTCAAAAGATTAGAAAAAGTCCTAATTAAGTCAGAACAGTCAAGTATGAAAATACATTTTCTTGCTCTTACCTGCTACCATCAAAAGCCACACGAACCACAAACCAGCAGCTGTTAGCTCCTGAAATTTTTGGTTCAGCCACTTCCACCTGACAGTTGGAAGGACTGTGGGTTTTCCCCTCATATATTTGCTCATTTTTGGCTTCTATATCCATAAAACAAGCCCTTCTAGTGAGTAAACTAGATCAGTCATCATCTGTGCTTTTATTTTCCTTATGCCTCCCCTTGCTTTGACAACAAAGACTCCAGAACTTGTACAGGGCCCCACTTATGTCAAGGGGACATAACAGAGGATTCAGTGTTGTTCCTGTATCCTACCAAAACCAGTATATGCTCATCTATTTACAGCAGCTTGCTTACTAGCTGTATCAGAGCTTTACAGCATTTAATTCCGAAGAACAAATTTCCTCCCCTGTCCCCATGAAATCACAAGATAGAAGTCACGCTTTAACCACTTGGCTATTAGGCCAACTTCTCTGCAAATATGAATTGAAATTACCCTGATTTAAACAACTCAGATTCCTTATCCCTACATAGGAGCTCTGAATCATCTGATTTCATATAAATTATACCAAAGGGGTTTAGAGCAATTAGCATTCAATCTTTTTTAATTCAGTTTCCCTTTTCTACTGGAATGGGGCTTCAAGTTTGTATGTTTCATGAGTAATGGGTGTATTAAAAATTCTTACACAGCTAATCTTTATAAACACTTGAGTTGCTGCCCCTCCTCCGTAACTTACATCTGCCCACCATCCATCATCTTCTAACCCCCTGTGCACACAAATTAATCCAAAAGATACACTCCTAGTATTTTGACTAGAACATCTTGCATAAGAACACTATGAAAAGTATATTTCATAATAATTTCAGTAAATATTTTCCCACTCAGAGTGTTTCACTGACTATTATTAATAACACCGAATATACTCTTCAGAAATATAACAGCATCAAGACTGGTAGAAGCCATATGGCATTCTTTAATGTTTTGATCACTCGTTTGTTTAGGAGTCAGGTTTTTGAAAGTCATTTTATTTAGCAATTTTTAAAATACTAAAAATAAATGACTGAAAATGACAAAACCAACAAAGTGGTATTGATACTGAAAAATCTACCAATAACTTAATCTATGGGGCTTTCCTCTACTGACAAAAAGGCCGTGCCAGTCAGGGATTGAATGTGCAGCAGATCAAACACATAGAAAACCAACATACTTTTAAGTGAGAAGAGACTAGTTATCTACTGGTTATTTCAACCACAGCCTTCAAATTCTACATCTTCCCTTTGCAAAAAACTTTTTCTGATCCACAAGACACTAGGAGGATAGAAGACAGCAGTACTGGCAAGTTTAAAATGAACAACAGAGAATAGGAGTGAGGGAGAAAGGTTCAGAGAGTAAACAGAATGGATTGCAGTGTGAGTATAAATTTTGACTCGTTTGGGGCGGAACAGAGTGCAAAGTTTTGGTAGAGGCCTGTTGAATGCCATGAGCCCAGCCAGGACAAGTGAGACCAGAGAGGTTGCAGAGCAGTAACATCACTTGGAAAAACAGGAGTAACAGTTTTGAAGTTATCTTCCCTAAACTCAGGCACGTGCACAAACAGACAACAAAGCCCTAACGTGCGTATTTGGAGAAACTTCTGCAAAGATCCTGAGAAAGCCCTGCAAAGGGAAAGAGAAGAGGCGAGGCAAGCAGACAGCACCACAGATGTACGTCACAAGAAAGCACCTTGGTGCTCTGACAGACAAACAAGCTTTTGTCTTCCCACAGGTTTGTTTCCAAATCACTACAGAACTCGGAACAGGGCACCGAGTCTTCAATCCCTCGTCGTCCCGTCACCCCTGACACAGCTACAACTGAAGACGACTTTGTTAAAACCTGAACTGCCCACTTCCCCCCCAGCTATGATGAAGGGGGAGGCCATGACCCTATCGCACAGACCCAGCAGCGTGCTCCCAGCTGCACAGGAAGCTTGCGGCCGACTCGGCTTTCTCAGGCTGGGGATTATTCTGCAAGATCACTCGTGCTCTGAGCCTGCTTATGCACAAGCACATGCCCTTCTTTTCAGACACAAAGAATATACTTGTTAACCACAAGACTAATTTTCCTTCAAGCTTTGCAGATAGGATTTTTTTTATGCAAGCACCAGAGTCTATTATTTTTTCTAAGTTTCCTGATACAGATTGCTGCTCCTTGGTTTATATCTGTTCCTCCAGCAAGTCAAAATCCACTTTCAAACCCATACATCTACAACACATATTTCATCCAGTCACCTACAGCAACTCTCCTGCAGACTTGTACCTTTGAGCAACTATCTGAGCAAGAGAGGAAAAACCCAAGAAATTCAGTGATGACAAGGCGATTGTCATTTTAATAACTGTAACAAGGCTCTTTGGCAGGTAGGTGGAAAGAGGCAATGAATAGTATTCTGCATTTAGTTAAGTATCTTCTTGGCATTCTTGCCTTTTTTGTTTCTTGAACCGATCCTCATTTACTGTTGCTCTCCTAATAATTAAGAGGATTTCAAGATCAAAAAGGATAAAAAAATCCATTCCAGACAACCTGACATTACAAGAAGTTCCTTATAAACCAAAGAAAAATGATAACAAGGAAAATAATAATATAGTATACTAAAACCTCATCTCTCCCCTTGGAGTCACTCTTTCCAAAACCTTGGAAAACAAAACCAAAACATCTCAAAACACCTGCTTTGCACTGTGTCTCAGAAAAAAAAGAGCGCCAATCTACAGATCAGACTGGGGCAGAAAACCCTTAGACCTCTCAGGAAAAATACCATGGCACTTACAGCACAAGGCATTAACATTTCACTTGCAGACCAACAGAAAGTTAGATTTGGGATGATGGAGTACCGCTGTTTTAAAATAAAGTTTAATTAATTCAGCATATATACTCCATTCACTTGGCTTTCAGAATTAAAGTATAGTTAAGACTCCCAAAGAGCTGCCTCAAAATCAGGGTTTGGATATATACTGAATGTAAAAACAAAACAAAAAAAACACAGGACAGTTCATCAGAAGACAGTGCAAATGACCAAGAGTAGCTTAACCTGCTAAATACCTAGCAAAATCACTGCAGAAGATTTATATTTATACAGTCTCAGAAAACATACTTTAGAGTAGGATTTCAAAACAGGAATCATTACTTAACCTCTCAAGCAACAAGCAGCTGTATGATCTGCTAAAAAAAAAATATTATTGTTTGATTCAGAAGAGGTCTGTGCTACAGAAGTCAACTTAAAAATGATCCATTTTCCCAGAAAAGCTCACCTCACTCATCCCCCGGCTGCTGAAACTGCCATAAGTGCACCCCTCGTATTGCTCATGCACACTACCTCCTTCTCCGCCCCCCTCGTCTCATTGATCTAAATTAGAAACCTTTGGATCAAAAGCTTTCTGTTACAGTATCTGTGCAGCATCTCTCAGAATTAAGCCCTGCATCCAGCAGGCCTACAAGGCATCACTGTAATAAAGATGAATAATAAACTATGTTTTCCATTTCCAAGCAAGTTTCACCCTTGAGGAACAGCCTGGTGCTGTCACCTACATCCATGCCAAAAAGGAGGAGAAGGTTATGCAAAGAACTTACATCATGACAGAGGGGTGCACAGACTTCATTTACTCTTGCATCACATTCCCAAACCTCTCTCAGGTACGCCTACCTCCACGTGGAGCCCTTGGAGGGGCTGTCCCCTGCCAAGCCATACAGACCAACTGGGGCAGGCTGACCCACCTGCCCACATCACCATCCCCTGCTCTCTAAAAGTAAGCCGTCCTCCTGCGAGGCCCCAGCATGGACACCTGACTCAGAATTTATAAACCCAGGAATAAATCATGTTCAGTAAATTAACTCGGTGCTGGGATATATATTTTTGCCAAGTCTGAAGGCAGAGATTAGTGTTATAACATTAACCACCATAATTAGGGTTTCCATGAAGTGAAATCACCTCATTCTAAAACACTTAACTCTTAAAATTGCTTTATTTTGTGTTGCTTGGCATGCACTTACTTAACGCGTTGGTCTATAGGTTCTTCTGCTTCATTCAATACGCATATAAACCCCACATACTTTGACACATTTAGTCAATTAGATTGAGACTACAGTATGCCTGAAGTATGTCAAGATCAGGTTTGTAACAGGTTTAATGCACTTTATAATAGGTCTGAAGTTGCTAAGTTGATACAATAGTGCTAAGAAGACATTAAAGAAGACAAGATCCTCATCTGTTATAGAAAAAACATTAAACTCACATTTTAGGACTCCTGCTTTTCAATCATGTTTTATGTTTAATATGTGGAAACGAAGATATCCTAGTAGTCTCTATTTTTCAATCACTTTACTTTTAGTCAGTATTAGGCTCCATTTTTTTTAACCAGTTTTTAATTTACCAACTACGTATCTACACTGCCGAGGTTTACATGTTGGTAAATAACAAGTGTGCCTCCAACTACGGACCCCGCAGGTGCTCAGAGTCAGAGCTGAAGTACTCCACAAGCACAGCCACTTCCAGCGCTGGGGAGGGACGCAGGCACCCAGCTGCACCACCAGGCCTGGCAGCAGCAGAAGCAGTGATGTGTTTCAAAACAGAGAGGCCTGCCAGGCAATACCCAGCCTCGGGGACCAGCCACCGCGACTGTGGTCGCATCGTGTCACCAGTTCGCACTCTCCTGCGCTGCTACATAACTCAGGCCCACTGTGCTGTAGCTGAAGATTAAGACGAATTTCAGGTTGTGTTTATATTGTGCCCTAGCACCAGCTACATTAGTGAACAGTCACAGCTTCCTCACATCATCAGCTCTCATATTCTCACTCCACCTGTTTGAATATTTTTATTTTTTTTTTTAAAAAAACTGCTTAGGATTTTTACTGGGTTTATGACTGCTACCACAAACACCATCCTTAAAGAAGCTTGGTTTCCTTTCCCCTATTCCCCAGTGGGTCTTCAGAGGCAACAAACAATAAAATAAATGTCGCCTCTGTTCACCATTTATATCCAGAGAAACAAATACAAAAAATAACCAAGCTAGAAAACTAGCATTTTACAATCTTTTTCCTTTAATAGACAACTAAACCCTATATATCTTAGTAACAATCTTTTGGGCGAGTTCTTACTGAAATACCTCGGTGTTATGTTCAGCCAGCCACTCTCCTCTCCAGTCCAAGTTTATCACTCTTCAACACTACATTCTTCATTAACACATTTAAAAAACCCCAAACTGCTGTTACAACTTTAGAGCTGCTGAGCAAACACAGGTTTTAAGCTCTGACTTTGGATAGAACAGGCAGCCATTAAATCTGTGGTACCTCCAGCACCGATTTGTTAAACAAGCATCTATTTCTGTCTGTTCCAGAGGAACAACTGACAGCCTGCTTACTAAAAGTCACCGTGATTTACGGGTTCAGAAACTGCATGACAGCTCCATGCCACACCACGCCTAGGCGCTGGCAGCAGTGACAAGCGGTGGGATGGCTGTGCAGGAGTTCCCACGGGACACGGCCGCGCCAGCAGCCACCTCCAGAGACCCCGGCACTGCCGCTGGTGGTCACACGGGAGGGCACGGGGCGTTTGGCGCTGGGTGCCTCGGTCACACGTATGGCGGCTATGCTCCGGGAGATGCGGCCGGCATTCTAACGAGGTCACCGCCCAGCCACAGCCAGCGTCGGGGGACCTCAGCGAGAGCGCAGCCAGCGCACACGCGGCCCCTCGGCTCCGCTGAGGAGCAGCTGGCCGGCTCCGGCGCGGGCAGGCAGGGAACACCTCCGAGAAGGAAACGCAGAGCAGAGCGGCCGCTGGGGAGGGAAGGAGAGCGCTGAGGCAAGGGCCCCGGCAGCATCCCGGGCGGCCGCGGGGCGAGGGCCCGTCCTCCGCGGCGGGGAGGGAGCAGGGGCCGGCGCCGGGTCAGAGCTCCGGGGGAACGGCCTCACCCGCCCGGCTCCCACCGCCAGCGGCCAGGTGCGCCACAGCCGGCCCCGGCCGCCTCGCCCACCGCCAGCCGCGGGGCCGCAGCGACCTCCGGGGGGGCGTCCCCGCCGGCCGGGCCCGCTCGCTGCCGGCGGAGCGCGGGCAGGGGAGGCGGCAGCACCCCGCCGGGCGGCCTGCCGCGGGCCTGGCTGCCGGCCCGCCCCCCGCGCTCCGCGGGGCCGCGCTGACTCACCTCGCCCGGGGGCGGCTCCGGGGGGGCGCGCAGCCGGGAGCATCGCAGCCCCCTCCCTCTCTCCCTCCCTCCTGCCGCCGCGGCTGCTGCGGGCGGCGGCTCCGCGCACCCTCGCCCGCCCCCCCCGGCCGGGCCGCGCCGCCGCCGCGCAGGGGCGCTGCGGGGAGGGACGGAGCCGCCCCCCGCTGCGGGGGGGCCGCGCACCCGCCGGCCCGGCACCGCCTCCGCGCCCCGCGGCGTCCGGCCCGCCGCAGCCCGGCCAGGCGGGATGGCGGGGCAGCCGTGGTACTTACGGGGTGTGCGGGGGCTGCGGGCGGCACATCCGCATCTACGCCGCACCGCGGGCCGGGCCTCTGCCTCAAAAGCAGCGCTTGGGCAGCGCCGGCGGGCCCTGCACAGCCAGGTGACAGTCATCGTGCTTCCTGCTCCTCGGAAGTTTCCAACACGTATTGCAGCACAAAGAGTTAAATTATTACCTGCCGTGCCTTCCGCAGCCACTGGCATCGTCCCCTCGGTACCACTCCTCCTGGAATTACATACAAATAAAATTCCGTAAGTGCGTAACAGCACACAGCCCGCACCCCGCGGTGATGGCTGGGGCCGAACACACGGGCAGGGAGGACAACTGCCCCAGCAGCACGGCCAAAAGGTCAGCGGTGTCGGCCGAAGGAGGGGAACAAGGCAGAAAGGCCAGCCTGAGAGTGGAGGTGTTTGTCAGCCCAGAAGGGAGCAGCAGGTAGCGAAGGTGGTCAACAACCCCACTCCGTGCAGGCCGAGTGCTCAGGCTGGCCACGGTCCAGGCAGGGTCCGTGGAGCCAGCAGATGCCACAGGCCATCCCTGGGTGGCACAGCACAGGCAGCGTCAGCCCAGCACAGCGACCAGACTGCAGACAAGGTTAACTGGGACACCACAGGGCAAATGCATCACTACTGACATCTTATTTGTACCTCTGATTTTCTGAGGGAGGATCCCCATTTCCTCAAGGAAACAACGAAAAATTTGCATTATTTTGCCCAAGGGAAGAAGTTGAGAGAAAACTACAATTTTGCTTAATTGAGGCAGACAGAGAGGAAGGGGGAGCACCGCGGGTGTTTGACCCATTTAATTTGAGTCCTCACGGAAGTGAAAGGTACACCGGTCCCCACGGACAGTGATGCTCTCTCAAGGTCATTCCCCTGCCACGCTAACACGCCGATGGGGCGATGGCTGTGTGAGGATCTGAAGGCCCTCGAGGACACCACCCCATGAAAAGCTCGCCTGCTCCTACACTAAAGGCCTCTCCTGAGGGAGGCAGGAGACAAAAGCTAAATTTCATAGGAAGATGACCTGGGGCAGGAGAATGCTTGTTTATCAGCTGTCTCTGGAAGGATTTTTCAAGACTCTTCATCTCTGAGAATCTCCCCCACGGCTAATTAACCACAAAGAGAAAGCATGTCTGTGGAGACCAGGAGCACAGGCCTCCTGCAGTCTTGCAGAACTCAGGGAGACAGACAACTGTCAGCTCAGAGTGGGGTTTTTAATACAAAATATTACTGTAAAAAACCAGACATCTGCTCCAACCCAGATGATTTAATCTTGATAGAGACTTTTTGGCACATTTCTACAAATGCTTTTAGGGAGAACTTGTATTTCAAATCATTTCCAGTTGTCATTTGTCAACTGAAAAGGGAAAGCTGATCTTTGTAGTCACAGACTACGTTTACTAGAGCCATAAAAGCCATCTTTCTCTAAACTCCAACAACATTGCAAACACAGGGACCACCCCCCCCCCCCATGCTAAGAATGTGACCATCTTCTGCAGCTCTGCTTGTATTTGCTTCTATTACCTTTTCTTGGGAGCTGTGTCTTTGAGGAGTTACACCCTGATCATCCCCCTTTCTTCTACTTGCTTTCTGAAGTGCCAAGGAAAAAAAATAAAAAGAAATTACTCTCTGAATGGAGGAATTAACATTTCTTTGCAGACTGTTGCATCACCTGGTACATGAACAAAAAGTTACAGCTGATGACCAGAACATAGAATATGACCAATACAGAGTCATTTACAATGTTTTCTTCGTTTATATATATAGACATATATAAACACATAAATGGTTTCATATTTAATTTAAAAGCCCAATCCAGTACTGACTGATCACACAGCTCAGCCTGGGGTCCTCTGCCCCATTCAGTAAGCACCCTAAGGGGACCGCTGTGAAAAGCCTTCGTGTTGAACAGTATTATTCCAGCCTGACAAGCTGCTCCGGCACAAGCAGAGCTGAACATAATAGGGCTCTGCATGGTTATTTCTTTCAGTCAGGCTCTGGGTAATGATCTGGATTACAACCTGTTAGAAATTATTACACTTGCTCAGGGAGTTCTTTCCCTGTTTTTTTTCAGATATGAAAATGAGGATTAGCAAAAATGGAGAAACTGCTGCACTGCACACAAACTGTCCTAAGGTATTTTTATCACAAAAGGGTATATATTTCAAGACAAAGCAGAAAAAAGGCAATGTAGTTGTAAGCTACTTAAAGTACAAAGTTTTCTATTAAAACACTTGCTGGTATAAAACATGGCAGAAAAAAAAGCCGAGTCAGGTGTAAAATCCATTGAAATTAATTGAAAGATATCTTTTTTTCAAAGACCTCTGAATCACAGTAAAATGTGATATAGGGAGAAACTCTCAAACAACAATCTTTTTCTCTTAGCTAACAGAGTGACACTAATAAATACGTACCTGACCACTGGATATTAGCATATTCAGAAATAATACTTTATAAAATAAATACAATTCATACATATACATGCTATATAATAAACTCTGTATTATAAACCCACTCCTGGATTAAACACATCCAGGAAATGGAAAGAATACCTGTGGAGTTCTGTGGGTTTTTGGTTAAATGCATATATTACTTTTGTCAAGGTTTATGGCAGGGCTGGCCACTAAATGGATGACAGATGCTCTCTATCAACCCTTTTCCCTTCCCAGATGGAAAAGGGAAAAAAGAAAAGGGAGAGAGACTTAACAGATTGGGAAAAAACCTAAAAGGGCTTTAATGAAACAATAATAATAAAAAGAAAATAAAATAAAAAGAAGAAAAATAAGGACAACTTTATAAAGATTTTAATTTATGTGTCCTATACCACTTTACCATGTATCATGGTGAGAATACTTGCTAAAATACTTCAAAATGCTTCACTGCTTAAAAACCAAAAAACTTCAATGTCTAAAAGAAAGACCCAAATAAACTGAAAAATCAAAACAAAGTAGTTCTTTTTAAAAGTCAAATACAAAAAATTACATACAAATACCTCCTGGAAGGTGAGGCTTGTGCTGCTAGGACTTGCTCCAGAGTACAATGAAAACAACAGAAAAGTTTTCATTTCCATCAGACCTATAGTGTATTTTGCATAACATGAACAAAACAACTTTTTTAGTCAGTCCTTTGCTAGAAGAGGCACTGCATTAGGGCAACTATGGCATTCATTTCTTCCTCGTTAGGAAGGTCTTCATAACACACCAGTTTGTAGGTATCCCAGTGTCAATCCAGGAAGAAGTCAAAGAAGTCGTTACGAAGAACAAAGTGACTTTTCCCTCCTGTTTCAAAAACTAAAAGCAACTATATCACCAGTAAGAGGAAAATCCCAAGAGAGGAACTGAGAAGTAGTCATCTAGTGAATCAGCAAATCATACACAGCTAAAACAGTGTTAGTGGCAACCCAGGACAAAATACTCACAGCCGGTAAACCAGCGAGCTCCCTTTGCAGTGGTCTGTCCAGTTTGGCAGGAAGCAGAGGATTCCTTTCCTCTGATTTTTAATCTAACACTTTTAGAAGTATTACATTCATTAGCAAACAGAAGGCAAAGCATGCGCAAAAGCAAGAACTAGTTATGGAAACTGTTTACTGTGACTATCTTTACTTTGTGTCTATATACATACTTCTTCCTACTGGATAGGCCTTTTTTTCTGCCCCCCTAAAAATTATATTTGTGTTTGCATAGTATCAGCTTATACAGCAGTCAACCGTTGCTCACCCCAAGAACCTCTGGACCCACTGGCAGGTGTCAAATTTGATGTGCAGTCACAGTCTCACAAATACTAAATTCCTACAAGGTTGTATGAACATCAGTGGCTGGTGAAGAAAGGCAAGAGAGTGCCCTCCATTGGAGGAAAGCCCATGGCATGAACTCCACAGCAGGCTCCCATTTGGCCCATGAAGCATTGCTCATTCCCCAGCAGCACATAAGTTACCCTGTGCAGAACTGGGGTCAGGTAAGGAAATAGAGGAGGGAACTGGAGGAAAGGGAGCAGGGACAGCTGAGGCTTTTAAATTGGTGGAGACAAGGGACCGGGTTGTAAAAGCATAATACACAAACCCATAGGCAATCAAGCTTCATTAGTTTTGCTGTCCAGAGTCCACGTTGGGCTGCTCCTAACACTCATGCTATTGAATATGTGCAAAACCATGATGACCTTGATCCTGTCATAAGCTCTGCTGCTACAGATTGGAGAGCGTGAAAAGCCCCACTCACTCTGTAGTCCAGGCAGGAACTAGAGACAGTTCATGCAATTTAGTCACTGAATTTCCAACGAATTCAGCATGGGCCTGTCTTCACAGAGGGAGGGAAGCTTAACTGGCCAGAGCGCTGAGGTGGCTCTGCTTAGACCTTCTCTTACAGCGGGGTCCCCAGAAAAGACCAGCCTTCTAAAACTTAAACCACCCCCATGTGCACACACACTTTATTCTAAATAGAAAGTGGAAACATTAAAATAAAAATGCAAAATGACTAGGGAGAATAGTTAAAAATATAACCTACACACCCACCTCCTGTGCCCACTATGTCCTGGCAGGGTGCGTCCTTGCTTCCACGCTTGACTTCAATAACATAAACATATCCCTTCTATGCTGTATTCTGAGTGTACGAAACTATTGAGTCTAACATGTTTTTAATAACTGCAGGTTTATGACCAAGGGACTGCAAACTGACCACTTCTCTCTGATCCCTAGAAGTTCCTTCTATCCCTTCTGAGAGCAAGAGGTTGAGCAAACGCTGGCATTCAAGCAAGAAATTCTTTTCTATCATTGTCCTTCACATCCACCAAAAATACATGTATAGGGTCAGATATCCCTGTTTTCCTAATTATTAGTCAATGACTTGAAGTCAAGGGAAATTTGGGTTCTTAGCTTTTACTAAATTAAGTTTCTGAGAATAGCTTTTAAAGGAAATACAATACCACTGCACAGCAAAATATTCCCTGACCAAGACAAATTTTAATTGAGGTTCAGTATTCTACATATTGAAAAACTAGTCGAGAAAATGACTTCTGATTTTACACAGCATTATCTATTCTTCTCCTGTAATCCAAGGACTAGCTCTCACCATTTATAAGGCTGAAAAAAATGGTGATAGCTCAAAGAAGTTTTTAACTGAACTGGGTGTTTTTGTATCAGATACAAGCACAGGTCTTCTACAATGTAGTTGAAATCAGTTTCAAGGTGAATTTCAAGCATTCTCCCCTTCCCAGAGTGTGAAAACAATGAGGAACCTACTGATGACCTTCTCAAATTCTCCAGATAATGTTCCTCACTATAAAGAACAAAGGACTTTAGCACTTCAGTGTCAGTAGGAGGATTGCCATGGACTTCAGTTATGCTGAGATTCAAAGCAGTATCTCAGACCAAAAAGGATCATGAAATAAATTGAACCTTTTTAGACAAATAGGAACACTCATCTATTTAAAATGTGTTTAGGACAGGTAAACTATGTTGTCAGTCATGCCATGGAATAGTAATAGTAGCTTTAATGTTCTCTGATAATATTAGAGAATAAAGTCATGTTTCCATTTTTGTATCTATATTTCTGACCAGAAATAAAAATCTAGTTACTAACACGTAATAAATGTTTTAGATGTTTTCTTTTTAGAGCAATCAGTGCAATGTGAGATAAAAACTTCATGTAATGGTACAAATTGTCTCAGAAATATCGTACACAGCTATTCACCCGTTTCCTACAATATCCCAATAATCACAATGCATTTAAGATAGGACTTAACATACCCAGTGGAAAGCTTCAGAACATCTGTTTATTTTGGAGTCTGAAACTGAAGATAAAAATAAGACAAACAAAATCTCAGAAGATATTAATAGTTACCGAGCTCATTAATAAATTCATTGGATTCCTCCCTAGCAATGTTTCTTTTCCAAACCTGGAAACTAAATTGTTGACAGTGAAAAAAAAACAACATATGTTTAGTTTTTAACAGAATGTTAATTTAGGTTTGAAGAACCTGATTCTGCAGTGTGTATTGGCCTAAACTTCTATTAAAACCAATGACAGTGGGAGACACAGCTCAAGCAAAGACCAGGTCCTACATTAGTGGTATGACATTACATTTGGCAAAGACTGAGAATGTATAGCTTATGTCAAGCTAGCTGCCATGATATAGCTACTATGAAACCCAGCCTGGTTTCAGGAAGCAGCTTCTCTTCAAAACAGGAACACATCATAGAGAAAGTTTGTCCTCTCCATTTAATGTCTTTTTTTACCCACAGTCACCAAGTCATCTTTTGCACAGTCACACTAACAGAGTCAGGTAGTCAGAAGAAAATGGACCTCAGCTGTATGCATAGGACTGGAGGAATAATACTCCCAGGTACCAGGTGTCAGCGCAGGACAAATACTTGTCCTCCCAAAGTCAGTTTGGAAGTGTCAGCAGGATCTAAATGACCTTACAAAAGGAGTACTCAAACAGAAACAAAAAAGATATTAGACTGTTTCCCAGTTATGAGTTTTTCACTGCCTTGTTGGACAAGGATAAGGCTTCAACCATATGCTAAGACACTTCACTAAAGTTAAAGTGGAAAAAGGGAGCAAACTTGAGGAATGCTACGAATTCAGAGCACACGAGTACTGCCAGAAAAATTATGGTGTAGAAGTTACACATTCCAATTTAGTGGCGCTACAGTGTATAAAAAAGTTATTGCCTCCTGTGTTTTAGCTTCACAGTAAGGAACAGCAAGGTGCTGCTTTCTCATGTCCTTGAACTGTGAGCTCCTGGAGACAGGGCTGGACGTCACTGTCTGCTTGGCACCATGACTAGAAGTGCCACCTGATTCCACCTGGCTGTTCCCCACTGTTGCACAAGGAGCACGGGTTCCTCTGCTGCAGTTAATAAAGCATTTCGAACTGAAGTACTTCCACTCACAGAGACATCTGAAATCTCAATCCACATTAAATTTTTCAGCTAATCTTTTACGATATTTCCATTCTCTTTGTCTCTTGCAGATTGTGATCTATTTATAACAGCTCAGCTATTTCTAAACCTCAAGCAGACAGAAAACTGATGCGTCATTGTAAGGATATGCCTTTGAAATGGTTGGGTGGGAACAGGAAAAAAAACACAGGAGGGTGACAGAAGCAGAAAAGTAGTCTTTGTCTGTGTAACAGTATTAACATTTCTTACCTTTTTTTCTATGCCATCTCATGATTTCCTAAATCAGCACATCAACTATGAATTCTAAGTACCTATGCTTTTTAAAAGTAATTTACTAATTTCTTCTTTCCCATCTTTTCCCCTGTTCTATTAATAGTTGAGAAAATGTCTGCAGGGTTGTACATTTTTTATCTGCTTTCAGGATTTACAGCCTAGCTCCCTGAGGATTTCTTACATTGCTACAGTGTGCTGTTAACTGTTTATTACCAGAAGGTTCAAAACTGTCAAAGTACTTACAAGGGGGGGAAAAAAAAGATTGTAAGTGCAAAACCAATTTCAAAGTAAGAAAAAAAATTCTATTTTAGCGTAATATATGGTGTGGGGTGTGGGGTTTTTTCACACGGAGAGAAATTCAGACATGGATCCCATATGAATTATAGGAAAAAAGCAGTATGGTCTCCTCATTTCAAAAAGAATACATTAGAGTTGGAAAAGGTTCAGAGAAGGATGCTGAAAAGTTTGGAATGACTTCTCTGCCTGGAACAGCTAGGTAACCCAGTATTCACCAGTCACCAGAAAACAAGGCAACTTCACAGGGATAGAGCAAAGCAGGTACATTTACTCTTTCTTCTCCTGTATGGATTAGAGCACATCAAATGAAGCTAGCAGGAGACATGTCCAAGGCTTGCAAAGATGCTGTGGATGCTAAAAGTTTCTCAGGTTCCAGGAGAGGCTGGACAAATGCATGGAAAAGAAATCACCAGGTTACTAGGTAGAAAAAAATAAAATAAAAATGCTACCAGGTCCAACTCAAGAGTCCCCTGAGCTGTAAACAGTGTGAGCTGTGTTTGCCCTGTTCCTACATTTCCCCATGCGGACACTCAGGGCTGTTTTTGGGATACAATGTCCTGGGCTAGACAGTCCTTCAGTCTGACTCAGCATGGTTGTTTTTGTGTCTTTTTGTTTCTAAGAGCTATAATCTTCTGGGCAACAATTGAAAGAGATTTGAAAAACAATAAATCAATAGTTCTCGAACATTTTGTGCCACCATTTATTTTCCTTTCAGCTTTTCAAAATATCATGCCTTATTATAATTAATGTTTCAAGAAAACACAAAATCTGTTTTTGCAGATCACCTTCAGGCCACTGATGGTTTCATGGACCCTTGAGTTCCCTAGGCCACCATGTAAGAAGTGCTATTAACCCTCATGCTTTGCCTTAACCAATATCTTACAGATTTACTGAGTTAGAAAGGCATTTTTCATATTCTGCAGAGCCACTATAATATACTTAGACCTCTAGCATTTCCTCCTAGTGCAGGTCCATCAGTATAGAAGTGACAGAAGGAGTAGCCAGAGCAAGCTATCAGCAGCTGGCTCCTTTTTGACATCAGTCCTATCTCAGTCAGAAAAGCAGTAGTCAAATGTTCCTTGTGTCTTCCATAGCCCTGGTCACTGACAGCAGCAACAGCAAGGAATGTTAAGGAAAGTCTGAAGTCTCAGAGTTCATTTTCTTTGTAGCATGCATGATGAATAATATTACTACAAAGAGTGCAAATGCCATCAGCTCTGAACTGTAGGGTTTTTGTTATAGAAAAGTTAAACAATTACCCTAAACACTATGGAGGACAATTGCAAATCAGCCCTCCTGGTGCCTAAAAACCCTTTCAGACGTAAGACTTATAATCTTGAGAATTCTCTAGTAAACTGGGTTATTTATAATTTATTTTGGCAAGAATGAAAGTGCATACGGATGTAAAAGTACATGACACATAGGTTACACATAGGTTACCTGTCTACCTTGTCTATCTCACTTTCTAAATCAATACTTTAAGCATCAACTCCCATTTCAAATAGTAATACTGGAGAAGAATTTTAAAGACCTCAAACCACAATATAGTTTCAAGTTTGACGCAATAGCACCAAATTTTAAATAAAAGTAGTATCACTAAAATAGAATGCAGTAATTGGTTTACAAAACCTGTCTTACCTTACTCACCTTTAGGTTTATTAGCTAAACAAAACTGGCAAACCTTTGGACTCTGAGCTGGGTGGGGGTGATCCATTGTAGCAACAGTGGGTGAACAACTATACATGGTTTATACACAAAAGGCTCCAAAGGAGGAAGCAGGTACTGGAAGGCTGGCTACTAATTAACTCAGGCCTATCTAGGAAATGAGACAGAAAGTGAACTCAACTACAGCTTCAACTCTATAGAGTTTAACTTTCATTTAGCTATTTACTGAGCTGAAGCACTTTAAAAACATAGCTGAGCTATAGTTTTTTATGACATAGGTAAATACTGCCCACATTCTACATGTTAGATAGGTGTGAAAGGTTAACACAGACCTGCAAACAGTTCCCCATCCTGGACAAGAAAGGTGAAGGTTACACAGCATGGGTCACCAAAATCTTTGGTATAAAGTTTCCAGGTATTTAAGATGAAGTGACACCTTCTAGGGAGGATGTTTTCATTCACCTTCTAGAAATAACTCCACATATTCCAGAGGTCTGCTTTTGGTTGTTGTGATTATGCTCTGACAAAGTCACAGTCCCTTGTTGTAGTCATTTTGTAGTGACTAATTATGTTACCTACAAGCATTATGACTGCTTATTGTGAATAACTAACAAAAGCAAACTAATTACTGTGAAACAGAGAGCTGACTGCTTGTGCAAATACCCTACAAACCTCCTGAAATTGCATATGGGAGGACCTGACACAATTCTGGGCTTCTTACTTCTGTAAATACTACTTTTTAAGTACAAAAAGCCTAAAGAAGGTGGGAAATTATCAGATGGGTGGGAAATTTCCTCAGAAGACATGAGAATTGAAATACTCCCAAGGAAAGGAGTTTGGCTGAGTGAGTGCATTTTAATCCAGCATGGATTTGTTCGTCCTATGTTAAAAAAAAAAATTAAAAAAATCCTAGTTTCCTTCTGTAAAGCTGGGTAACAGCTGATAGATGGCAGCATTACAGGCTCACATGTGAAATCATTTTCAGATTATTTGTTTACAAAGAAAAAGCATGCATCCCTTCTAACATACATAGAAGCTGTTCTGCAAACCTTTACAAACAGATAACCAACCAGGGACTTTTTTTTTTTTTTTTTTTTTTTTTTTTAAAGGAGCAGAAAATATGCGTAGATTTGTAAAACAGAGAAATGTGGTATGTGAATCCTCTTCCTCTGGATCCCGTAATCCTGGGTCATTGTACTCTGTGGCATGTTCTGGTATATGCACTGCAAACATACAGATAAACTATACTTATGCTTTAGCTCAATAATAGGAACTGTCTTCTATGCAATGAGAAGGTGCAATTTGTTATCACCAGTGTATTGCACCTCACTGTTTCAACTATAAAGTCAATGCTGATATTGCCATGAGACAGTAAAGGTTACTTTCTTCACTTTACAGAAGTGAAAACTAAAGCAGAAGAGTGAAAAAGCTACAAACTTTTTTCTCAGTGTCTGCTTCTGACTGTTTAAAGAACATTGAAAATTGTATGCTGCTATTGTAATTAAGATGACAGGCAGCTGTACCTGCAAAATTCTGCTGTCTCTTACTAGGAAGAAACTAGTCAACCGTGAATGTTCCAAAATGCTCACAAAAGCTGCACGGATGCTAGAGGTGGCACAGCAAAAGGAACGCACAGTCCAAATGTGTTTCGTGGTTCTCCTGTTGAGTCATGGGGAAAAGAAATATTTCCATTAACATTTCAGATTGAAAAATGGATTTTTTTTTTTTTTTTAACAGAAAGTCTCTGCTTTCTTAGAAGCTTGTTTAATTGCAGCATCAAACAAACACAAGGTGTTTCTTCTTGCTGCTGCCAGAACTTTCTCTTCTCTAATTTTTTTTTAGGCTACAAATGTCAATAAAATCACTTTTCAAAATCTCTTAAATTTACAAAATAATGTCCCAGGCTAATTCTACATGGTGCTATGTCTCCTAGGCAGAAGCACAGCCTTTAATTCAAGCAACAGATTTGTGTGCTTTAATATCTTGGCAGGTCCCAGATTGAAACCCTGCTGTTAACTCCTGCAGTTAACCATACAATAAAGTATCTTCTCACTCCCAGAGCCTGAAGAAGTGCTCTTAGCAACAGTTCTGTAAGGTAGTGCCTGCATTTTTCTTGGCAGACAGAGGTGTGTCAAAGTATGACTAAATCACACTGTGTTGCATGTTATTTCTGAAATAATTATATATTCCTATATACTGCTCTTAGCAGAGTGAACCTCCATTCCAGCCCACTACTGCAGAGACAGAGAGAGGGAGGGACTGTCTGGGTCTGGACAGGAGAACCAGTGGCATCATAAAATTCATGGGGCAGATGGAAGACTGATGTTACAGAGAGGAACTAATGATACTAGAGACCATGTATTTCCTTGTGCCCTGGCATGGCTGCCACTGCCTTTCTTCGCCAAGCAGTATATCGCTGGGGAAGTATATCCACTGAATGAGGGCTCCAGGAACCAAGTACTCCATCCCTGTCTCTTCCATTGCAAGTTTATTTATGATCCATGATGACAATATTTCTTCTTTTTTAAAACAAACAAACAAACAGTTTCCCTTCTGACTTGCTACACATCCTTCCCACCAGGCTAACAATTATAAACAGAGATGGTAAATTGAGTTGCATTGAAGCTAGAATTTGCTCACAATTATCCCATATTGGATGCTGGTAACTTTTACTTACAAACAGAATATGTTCGCAGCAATGAATGATATATGCTTATTTTTTAATAGCTTAAAGGCCTTTATTTATTCTGCTGACCTATTTTTCCCCCTCAATTTTAAGTTCTCCAGTCTGCTCTGCTGTCCTTTGCATCATTTGTGGCGTTAAATGAGATATCTTTCCCTAGGGAATGTTCTTTAAAGGCACTACTTTTTGAATAGTTTTAGTTGTATTCCAGAATTAAATAAAATAGAAATTTTGAAAAATATTCTGAATACTGAGTTTTCAAATCAGATGTAGATCTTTTCAAGGGAAAATTAATACCTGTGCGAGGTGTCAGGAGAGTAATGTGGAAAGGTTTGAATACACACACATCCAATAAATAAGATACTGACTGTCATGCTGTCAGCCAAACTGCCCCGCTGAAGAGCTTCACTTTAATTTAGAGCAACAAATTCTTAACATAAACATCTGAGATGCTCTCTGTGCTCATCAAATCCCTGGACTGTCAGAAAGCTACTAATTAGCATCAAATGCTTTTATGCTTAATTCACTATGATTTTGACTGAAACAAAATGAGATAAGTAGGTGTTCACTGCGACCCGTGAGAAGGAAAGGTTTGGTACCAGATAGTTCAAGACCAAAGCATGTGACATTCCATCTGAACAATAGATAAAACAGGGAGGCCAACAGAAATGTTACATACAGGACTGAGCTCTTAAAGTAGATTTTTAATTATTCTAAATGCTTGGGTTTGGGTTTTTTTTTTTACTGTTTCTTGAATGATATCATCCACTACAATGGATCATGAGAGGAAAATTTCAGACTAACAGTAGCTGGCAAGATAAGCATATAATCTGCATTTAAAATCTGATGCACATTCATTGATATAAAAGGCATGGAAAGCACTACCTTTAAAGTTAACTGAACCAATGCTAAATGCAAGATGAAATTACAAGTGGGCCAATAGCGCTTCAAAATGCTCCTGACAAAGGAATTACTACAATGTGTTAAAGTAAATCAGTCAAGTGACATGAACTTACTATTTGGAATATTGTTCCTCCCTCAGGATGGGTATGTAATTCCAGTAGATTATAATTATAACCTTCCACTGATTCTTATGTAATTCATAAGGATATATTTAAAATATTAATCACTATTCAAAAAAGAGACTTTTAAAACATCAGGATAATTAGTTCTATTAAGTTTACATCTCCATTGATACTGCTCCAGCTCTTGCTAACATAAGTCCATCAGCTGATCTTTCTGTTGTGTCACACGCAAATGTGTTAATTAGGCTTATTCATAACTTCCTTTGTTTCTGAGTTGATCAGTGTAAGGAATTATGCCTACATTTTCCATTCCTACTCTAGGGTAAAAATCTCTAGAGCTACAGGAGATAGGCTAGCACAGGTGGAGGCACTAGAGACAGTGAGGCCAGTTCCCTACTGCATTGTATCTGTGCAGTCCTGGTCTGTGAAATGGGTCTGGAAAACTGCTGTGTCTTGACTGGAAGGTAAGTTGCCTTGTGACAGGATTTCACACTCCAGTGTGACCTCCTTTTCCATGAAGAAAGTTACTTCACAGGGCTAAAACCATTCAAATATCAGGTTTGAGGTTTCTACTCACTAGGAGAAAATTACACACCCTATGCATTATTTTTTTAAGGTCTCCTATACTTTGGGAGTCAAATTGCATTAATTGGCTGTTATTGCATCTCTTTGAATCCTTACAGACCACATCCTGATACAGGCTTCTGCATCAGTAATATATATGGAAAGTCTGATGCTGGTGAGAAATCTAGTCAAAATAAATTTATGGGTAGAGTTTTGGATTGAGAAGAATGAATGTAACTAATTCAAGTTACAACAAATTTGATTAGGATTACATATCATATAAAACCTGTATTCCAGACAGCAGTCAAACCAAGCCAGAACCTGAAAGTTGTTCTGTACCCTTGGTTCTTGGAGTCTCTCAGAGAGATTTCTTAACAAATAGCAGTACTGCTTTGCACTCTTTATCACTAGTCTTACAAGCTCGGTGTTCCTATACTAGTTTCACTGCTATTCTCACGCAACACGAGCAAAGCACCTCAAATAACATCCTGTTAACATAAATAAGCTTGAATTTAATTCCTTATAGAAGCACAAATTTAGAGTAAATCTTGAATTAACCGATATTCTGGGATACTGCTATTTCAGGAGGTCCAACAGGCACGGTAATTTGAAATACAGACCCACACTGTGTGAAAACCACATCTTTTTCCACTTCCTACATATAGGCAGCTCTGACTCTCACAGAATCAAACACATACATCGTGAGCAGGAACAAGAGACATGATGAAACAATGGGATGCAATACAAATATTATTTGCTAAGCAGACTCCTGAAGTCTTGTAGGCAAGGTTCCCTGAATGAGGAGTGCTGGCTGCCACCGTACCATCACTGGCACTACCAGGGAAAAAAGAAACTCAGTTTCATTCTTTCCAGACCTGAGAAACTCATCCTTAAGAACTAATTATACACCCAAAGACACTCTCAGCAGTAAGATATCCTTGGGGAATTTTTTTGTCCACTAGAAGTATCTGTCCTACCAACAGAAAATTCACTTTTCTCTGGCCCCATTCCCACACACACTCCCTACAGCTATTTCCACCCACGCTACAGCTCTTTTTAACTGTGTTTAAAAAGCTGAGAGAGAGAGAAATGTGCTGCTGCTGCTAGTGCTCCTCCTCCTCAGGTGGGCGGATTGGTAGCTGGTCAGTTTTCCACAGCATTTCTCATTGCTGGATGCGTGGGAGGCCAAGAGCAGGAAGGGAAGGAAGCAGTCCTCTTAGGAGGGGAGGCATATTAAAGCAAGTGGGAAGCAAACAGCCCCTTCCCACCTGCACATGTGCAATTACATGCAAATGAAAAACTAGCACAATAGATCTGCAAGCAGAGCTTGCCAAGCTGTGGTCCTAAAAGGTCTCAAACAGCTTGGGTCTCAAAGCCACATTCAGGGGTGACCTGATCTCTAGGAAGACAGCATTTTTCACCCACAAAGAACAGACGGGGGAAGGGAGGAGGGCGTTCCTTACAGTTATGCTTTTGTACGTAGGTGGAGGGTGGTTCGAGGGGAGGAGTGACAGATTGCTTGTGGCAGCAGGGAAGAAAGATGTAGGAGGGTGTTTGCCCGGGGTCCTGTCTAAGCAAGGGGGTACTGGCAGGGTGGGTGCTGTGCAAGTGGTATGTCTAAGCCGGGGTGGTGGGAGGGGAGGAACCCACTGGTGGATGGGTCTTGCTTGGGGCCTCCCTCCCGGCCTCATCAACACAGCGTCTGCACCAGCACCCTGCCACCCCCACACTTTCCCCAGTGCCCTCCGAGGCCAAAAGAAAATGGAAACTGCTTCACTCACACAGTTTCACTACAGATTTGCTTTCATCCTTTTCCAAACACTTCTAGTTCCCCCACTGATAAGATGCAAATTAACTGGTTTAAAGAAAAAAAAAAAAAAGGAATAAAAAGAGGAATTTTTTTTTTCCTTCTCACACACTTTCCTGTTAGAGGAGAAATTCCCTACTGCATGCCATTAGCTGTGCCCTCATTCCAAATCTATAACTTCAGATGTTATATGGATGCATTACCTGAAAAGTCTGACTAAAAGCCCTGGGGAAGGCACTCTGTTCCCAGGGGATTACTCAGGTTACAGTGTCTGTAACACAACTTTGCACAACTTTGCTTCTCCATACTGCAAATGTGTTTCAGTCCTTCCCAGGGCTGGCCTATCGTTAGAGAGCAGAGAAACAGATTCTTTTCCCACTTATTTTAAGCCTACTTCTACTCTCTCTGACAGAAGACTCTCCACTGCAGTACTAGGTGTCCATGTTGGAGCAAGGAAATTTGAAATTTCATCTGTGGAGGTATTTTAGAGTATTGTCAGCTGAGACTGGACTAAGAAAAAACAATCTGAGGATTGTTTGTCAGTAGAGTAATAACCAGTTAGCAGGGATGAACTGTAAGTTTTCCCATTCTGTTCCTCAAGCCTTCACCAACTCGTCTTTCCTTACCTTCATACACTGTAAGGATGTACTTACTACCCACACATAGAGAAATGAGATGCTATCTGTTAGACCAGCAGAGGAAAAAGATCAAATTTAGAGCAAGCCTGGACACAGGAGCACAGGACATGATGTAGCACTTGTACCATTTATTATCTGGTCTTGGTGAATTACGCTGGGAGCTCTCAGAGGCAAGCGAGATGTACAAATTAATGGGATACCTAGATGGCATACAGAACACAGCTGAGCTGCTCTTGCAATCCTCCTTGCGAGCAAGAGCTCCCACATCCTGAAGTTACATGGTTTTCTGGAAAAGAAATCAAAAACCCCAGAAACAAAACCCGAAAACATCTGCTCAACTCTAAAGTCCTCCTACAGTCTGCAATTTGTTTTCTCTTTCCAAACCTGCTGAACACACTGCCAGGAAATTTCTCCAAGGGGAGGAATTACAAACTTGCCTGTCCTTCTGGCTATTGCACTTAGACTCCCCGAGTTCCGAGCTTGGTTGTTAGGGGTGTTGCTCATCCCTAGTATATCCAGTCTCCTGAGGCCCTCTTTGCTCATAGTAATATCAGCTGTAAACTCTCAGGTTAAAGGTCATCTTATTCCACTTATTCTCATGCAACTCCATTATTTTCACTCTTTTTTCCTATTTTTACCTATAGAAGTCTTTTATTTACTTTTTAGAAAACATGTGCACTTCAGTATTCCACTCTGAAGAAAATGGGGTGTGCAGGAGGACTATTAAAAACCAGGATGATATTCGAGCTACTTTTTGGACTGGCTTTCAGTCACTAAATGGCTGTTTGTGAGGAAATTGCAATTTTCTAACACCTACCGGTCCCTCAGTCCCCAAAAAACTACAGGTGAATTCAAGCAATCACCAGCATGTTTTGAAATGAAATAAAATGCTAGGCTCAAGGAAGATGGCACTTCTAAACCAATTAAAAAAAAAAAAAAAAAAAAAAAAGCAGAGGGAGAATTTAAACATTAAGCATAAATTCAGTGTTAGCACCATGGAAAGAAATCAGTAGCTGTTTCAAGACAATGCTTGCTGTTACCTCATTATTTACAAATAAGCAGGCCCCAGTTCTAAATCAGACATACAGCTGCAAGACAACAAAGAAAGGGTCTACACCATTATTTATACTGAAGCCAGGGGGGAATAGATGCAGAAGAATCAGATTAAAATCAGCATAAGTAAAAGATGAATCAGACCTCTGACTTCTATTTTGGACTCTAGAAGCAGAGATCCTATGTAATCACATCCTGATCACAGCCTTGCTGTGTGCACCAGATAGATGCAGGTGGAATTTAAGAGATTTCCAGGGGTTTCAAACAGCTTCCACCTGCTTTCACCCAAGGTTAGCTTCCACACACCAATTTCATTTCCACAATGACACTAACAAAAAGATTACCCTACAGAAAGGTTCTGTTCATATTTATGAGATGTATAGACTTTCAGACATAGGATATGAAGTACAAAAATGTTATCTGCTTATCGAACTCCTCATAATTTGGTTATGACTGGCTGAGAGATACAGAGTTATCTCATCATCAAAAATGATTAAAAAACTCCATCTACGTAAGGGTTCAGGTTTTGCAACTGTGATAATTTGGTGTCATTTAGACTGGTTTAGATTTAATTGTGTAGTATTTGCTGTAAAACAGCATACAGGGCTATATATACTTAAGATGACACTAATAGGCTGTATCTTTAACGATCATATAATCTATATGTAAAACTTTGAACAGTCTAGATTGCCTAATGAATTCTGCAATTAATTAGTTCATAGTAGGCAGTCTCCCAGTGCCTGCAAAAGCACCTCATGTCCTGTTCTCAGTTACTTTTTGTTCACAGCGTATAAGATTGAATACTGAGACTGCATCATACAGAAATGTTCTGTCATATTTTTTTTGTGCCCATTTAGCCTGATTAGGATTTTTTACAACCCTATTTAATATACCCTGAGAGCTACTGCAACGGAAATGCCAATGCAGATGACGCTGCCATAAGCAGGGGCTGAATCATTTCTTGATATGAAGAGCAAGGTTGCCCTCTGGAGACTTCTCTAGAAATGCCTCTGAGAGCTGCAACTTCGTGTTGCAGCGAGATCATTTTAGTACAAGGCTTTAAGATTATTTTTTAAAATACACATGTGAATTAAGACAGCTAGCGCTAAGAACTTGCTACATCGAGAGATAATGAAGCTACATTTTTGCCTAATGCATTTTATGGTTATTTACTCCATGGTTCCTCACAGCATCAGTCTCATGCTGGTATGCGTCAGCCTAAAAAAACCTGGTCTGGCGTAGCTACTGAAATAAGAGTGAATTTAGTATTATGGACTCATACTATGGTGTCCATAAACTCTCTGAAGTCTTCTATTTTTTAAAAAATGGCGATTTCTAGTTGCAATTTCTGAGTCAATTTACGCTGAATATATGCTGTGTTTGAGCTCACACTTCTGTCTCAAGCTACTGTCGGGGGAAGTAACCATGTTAGCTGCTTAACCCCCGTATCTACCTTCTAGGACAGCCAGGTTTGGGTGGGATGTTAATTAGAGCAGCTCCTTAATCCCAGCTCACTGCTCTGTGCATGAGGAGCTGAGGGCAGCCCAGGTGCGGCAGCAGGTGTAAAGGATGAGGAGAAACATGGAGGTCAGAAATTAAGAAACTGAAAACGACACAAAACACAGTTTCAGTCCACAAAGTTCAGCTCTGAAAGTAATTTGGCAGCGTGGCTTTCTCCGCCTTGGTCCGCAACCACCACAGTTTAGGTTATTGCTTACATACAGCATCATTTGCTTCGCCTCATGCCCTCCCATCTCCGGGCCTAACGCAGAGAGGGACTGTGGCCCTCTATTAGCCGCCACGCTGTCTGGAAAAAGGCTGCCTGAGGGGGAAGCAGCCGGCCTCCGGGCCACCCCCCAGAGGCAGCACCCCCAGGGCCACCCGCTTCCCGGGGCTGCGGGGAGCGGAACCCGCCCTACCGACCGCTCCCCCGCGCATGCGCCCTGTCCCACCCCGCCGCCGCACACCCCCGCGTACCAGTTACCCGATGACGGCGATCGGCCGCGCCGGCTGCCGGCATGGCGGCCCGGGTGCTGAGGCCGCTGCCCAGGTAACGGGGAGGCGCTGGTGTCCGCCCTGAGGCGCGGAGAAGCTTCTACCGCGCATTTCCCTGAGGGGCTTTAAATGGCGCCGGGGCGGCCGCGCCCGCAGGGCGCGGTGAGTGTGGGAAGGCCGCAGATCCCGGGAACAGGGACCCCCTGAACTGCTATGAAATGTAATTTAGGCCTAGATTAGCCAGGCCTACATTAGCTTTCCCACTCTAAAACGAGAATATACATAAAAACTATTTCAGCACGCCGGGATGTTAGCGTGTAATGTGTTAATTTGCTGTGTGTTGTGCTCTTAATCAGCTGAAAGATACGGCTGCTTGTTGATGCTGAGGCAAGCCAGGTGTCTGGAGCCCAGCAAAGGCCATGCTTAACTGTCTTCCTCAATAACGTACGGTAACAATTAATCAGTAACAGCCTCATTAGTGAAATGGAGTAAGGTGGCCACAAAACGCCATGGCACGGCTGTTACACAACCCCCACGTAAAAGTACACAGCACAAGGGCACGGGGGAGGTCTGGTGTAACACAAGCGTTGGAAATGCACGAGTTTTTGACAAGACGTGTGTTTTTAAAAAATGATAGTATTTAGATGTCCAGAAAAAGTCTGTAAATCTTTAAAAGACAGACACTGCTAAGTATCAAACATATTCCCCAGACTCCTATTATTTGTCTTACTCTTTCCAGGTTCCCCTTCTAACTTGAAATTGAACACATGCTAAAAGCTGGCATTGGTGTCTGCTGTCTATTTACTAGTAGGCAAAGAAGTTTCCAACTGTTTTGATACCAAAATTGTACTCTAATTTTACTTGATTTTAAATAGGAGAATGTGTTCAGAATTTTTTGACAGAGCTTTAACTCAGTTGTCATATATTTGATGATTATGTAGTTGATTTATGGTGTTAGCTGTCTTTTTGATATTTCTTTTTTCAGGCTGAAGCCATTCAACAGACTGCAAGTAATATTACAACATTTGGTAAGAATAGCATCTTGTTTGACCGAGTTGGAAGCTTTTAGGGCTCTTAGCTCCCCTGAGACAGACAGTACATGCAACTTCTAATGTGTCTGCTCACAGTGGTTCTGAATGCCATCATTTATTGCCCAGGTATAACAGTGCTGATGTCTTTGAGCACTTTGTTACAAGTTTCTGTTATACTGTAAGTTAAAGTTCAATTATTTTGGCCTTACCTACTTTTACAGTTAGTTTCTATGTGCATATTCCTTAAATATCACTCAACTGCAAGTTTGACATCAATTGTGAAAATAGTTCAGTGATTTCTTCTGTTAAAAGTTACTTACAGACAAAGCAATGTATACATTTGGTTTTGCAGTGTGAAACTGACATAGGGACACATGGAACTATCATTGTTGTAATTCTTGTAGGTATTTTCAGAACCATGGTTTTGTGTTTTGTTTGTTTTAACTCAGGTGACAAAGAGTGTGTAGCTCAAAAACTTGTCTGAGGGTTATTACTCTGAAGGACTCAAACATGAAGTGGTTTCAAAAGAACTGTTTAGGAAATGCAAATAAATCTTGAAGTACAGTGGGAAAGCCTTAGCATAAAATTCCAAAATGCATGTTTTATGATCTTAAATAGTGTGTTTTGAGAATATATTTCCATAAACACTCTTGTAAATATGTTACTCAAGGTGTCTAACTGATTACATTTGCTTTATTTATTTGTTTTTGCATGTACAGAAAATGTCTAAACACACAGATTTGACAGCTGAAGTGTTGCTGGAAAAGAGAGGAGGTGCAGGAATAATAACTTTAAATAGACCCAAGGCTCTCAATGCATTAAATTTTTCTATGATCCAACAAATTTATCCACAAATAAAGGTTAGTAACTCTGCTTCTACCCATCCCCTATACATACATTATCCAAAATCAATTTTAAAATTTGTTCTGATGCTTCTTAGTGTACTGATTTAAAGAATGAGTGCATTGGCCAGTGAGCTCAGATTTATAGGATTGGAAAGAACAGACAGTTTCAAGCAAGTTTGATGTGTCTTCTCCTCTTTTTAAGAAAGCAGCTGTGAGACCACATGAAATTTATCATCTGGATAGGTAAGAAACATCCATATTAAAAGCAGGACTGAATTAAAAGCAAGTAGCACTCAGAGTTTATATGTTCCTTCTGGCAACACCCAGCTGGTCAGTCGGCATGCACAAGTTCCAAGCTCTACAGCCTCTCGATCTGGTGCATGTTCTGTGAGGACAGTGCATTTCTGAAGTAAAAGATACAAATCATTAGGAAGTAAGGTGCTGTTAGTGTCATTCCTTGAAGAACAACTTTATGGATTTACAGGCACTGTTTCTACAAGCTAGTGAAGGAATGTGAAATTTTAAGCATGCAAATAGTGCTTTTTAATTTAATGACATTATTTATCATATGCACAAACTCAAACTTACTAAATACCAGTATTTGTTGGATAGTTGCCCACCTTTTGGTGTTTTGGTAGATGGTTGTGTTGCAATTCTATGCCTTCTTTGAAGAACATTTAAAGAAAAAAATACTTTGTAGTGCTGAGTACCAGGCTTTACTTGAAGCACAATCTTAAAAGGTGGCATATTTTTAAGCACAGCTGCTGGTGCACAGAAATGTCTCTCTTTTATCTGGGTAGACATATTTGAATAAGAGATATATAATCGTAGTTAAAGAGGGGTGAAGCCTGTAAAAGATATGTTTTCCTCAATATGGTTGCACTACTGCTGAAGTCTTGTACCAGTGTATTTAATTCAGAACGACCCCCCCCATAGTCTTTGTACCTAGCAAAACATCTGTGCACAAATTGATTTAATCCAGTCCTTGATTAGCATTGATTGCAGTCATTTTGACGAAAATCCACCAACAATTTAAGTGCTGTTTTCCTTGCCATACATCTTAGATTTACACAACTATCATGATTTGGCCTGAAACATTGTTATTATATCTTCCATATTGCCAGCTTTCTGCCCCAGCATTGTGTTCCCATTGAGACTTATGTCAGGCCCTGTTTAAGGCATGCGACCCATCTTCAGAGGTTGGGAATTCTGCGTAGGTGTCTGCCTGAAATACGCAAGGCAGGTCTGCTGATCTCTGATTTCAAGATTGAATAGGATGCAGGAGTGGCAGGAAGACATTTAGCTCTCAAACTTCAGCTTAAGACACACTAATTTAAATATAGTTTGATTTTCTTTTTGAAAAAAGTAAAATAAGAATTATAGACAGTGTACAGAGAAAGCATTTTTTGCACAGACTTTAATCTTACATGGAAACACTTACTTCTTTTTAGACTTGGGAGCAAGATCCTGAAACTTTTCTAATAATTATAAAGGGAACTGGAGGAAAAGCTTTTTGTGCTGGAGGTGACATCGTAGGTAAGGACTTTAGTCACTTAAACATTTCACGTGTCTTTGCCAGTTACTACTTTGCATTGATTTTCCCTTTTGCTTTGGGAAGCGGAGGCTTGCTACACAACAGTAAAAGAGATTACTTGTGTTGACTTCTTATAATGCCTTGATGTGCAGGTGCTATTTAAGTTATTTGTCAGGAGACAGCTGTTGGAACATTAGAGAAAAGAGTAAAAATTGTTTGTTTTATTAATATCTGGTAATAGCCAGTAATTCCTGGGAAGAGTTGTTGTCTCTACCGTTTTCTCAGATTTTCATCAGTGTCAGCTTCTTTACAAGAAATTTGAAGGGTCCTAATAGATAGCTCTGTTACTATTGGATAATTTGTGTCTGGTGTTTTCTTGGAGATGGCTAGATACAGAGCTGACAACGGTGAACAACTTATCTGTAATTGTTTTGTAACTATGAACTATAGGAAGTCTCCAAACTTTGAAAATTAGGAGTTTTTTAAAATTTTAGGTAAACAAGCAGCACAGGTTACTGTTAAATTATGCCCTGCTCTACTTGGTTTCTCATTTTTAGTTTTCAGAGTCCTCAGTATAATCAGTTTTAGGTGACTGTTCTGTACATTGATATGAAATATCACAAACAAGACTACCAGACATTAGGAGGGGTTCCGTAACATAGAAAATGGATTGCACTCTCACAAGAAGTATATGACAAAGTCTTCAGCATAATAGAATTGACTCAAATTTGAAACTTTGCATTTGTATTTAAGTTTGAGCAAGTTTTCTCAAATAAAATAAAGCAGGATTAAGTTGCTGGTTGATTGCTGAAGGAAAAAAACCCTGTTATCATCAGATATTTTTTTGTTACTGTATTTTCTATTAAACTTATAGTTATCTGTAGAATTTTCATTTCTTTTAAGCCATCACAGATGCAGGAAAAGTTGGAGATAGACTGCTACAAGATTTCTTCAGAGAAGAATATATGCTGAACAATGCCATTGGTATGTTTAATAGCAAATTCTGAAGCAGTGCAGTTTTCATAACAGTGGCTTTGAATGTAAATTCACTTTCTCTCTTTGCTAATCTATAAAACACTGTGATAACATAATAGAAGTAGTTTGTTTTTTTTGTTTTTTTTTGGTTTTTTTGTTTTTTTTGTTTGGTTTTTTGGGGTTTTTTTGTTTTTTTGTTTTTTTTTTTTTACCAAGTTCAATACCAGTAGTGTAACATATCTCAATTTTATAACTTGCATGCAGGATTTGTTTCGTTTAAGTTATTATTATAGTTGCCTTATCCCATCCCATTGTTCTGGGTAGTTATATTTGTGCTATGGATGAACTAAGTCTTAGAGGCAGACAGTGAAGTTCTGCACTAAGTATTATTGATCTACTTCAAGGAAGACCTGAAATAAAAATAGATGCACAGAAAATCATTACTATTCAGTCAGAAAGAAGATCAAATTACGTTAAAGCTTTCCATTTAAATAAACTAGATAAATAAGCACTCAAGCTAGGAGTTAACTGCCTTAGTTTATTAAAAGAACCTAGGAGTATGTAGGTGTAAAATAACTAACAGCAAAGACACTGGCTAAAGTTCACCAAGGCAAAGGATATCAAGAAGGGATGTTAATTCTTTAGAGTGAAAGTCAAAAGTTGAATGTTTTGGTGAGAAGAAATGTCTCCAAGCATACTTTAATTTGATACAGTTTGATTTTTTTAAACATTGTATCCAGTATTAGTCACTACAGGAGGAGAGGTAAAAATGTTGCCTATCAACTTAGGTTGACAGAAGAGCACAGAGTTACCTAGAGTAAGAGTAATTTCTGAAAGGTTATTTTTACTTAGTTTGACAGAGTTTGCAGCTTCAGCATGTTTGTCATGTACCTTTCTTGCCTTTATCAAGAAAAATAGTTTAAGGTTTCATGTACTTGGGAAAAAACTAGTATTACCATTGGCAGTTGGACTAGATTATTGTTATAGGTCCGTTCCAACTAACTGTTCTAGTCTATTCAAACATTGCAGGGGTACATTAAAAGTTTGGTTGTTTTTGGTTTTGTTTGTTTTAAATTATTAGTCTGCTCCGTGTCTATAATGCATGTAATTACAAACCCTAGATTTTTAATAACTTTGGTATGATTATATCCCTTTAAGACCGAGATATCTGCCAAAAAGATTTATTTATATCTTATTTTTTACAATGTAAAAATATGCAGGGGAGCTGCTTTCACAGCATTTGCTACTGGAAAGGCATACTTATGTAGAAATTTAATTCAAAGACTAGCATCTAGAGCTCATGCACTAGCTTGTATGTTCATGTATGAAAAAAGATAGAAAATATAACAGAATTGCATTTTTAACTACTAATATGAAGGATTGAACTGCCTTTTAAAATAGTTGTTTTTTTTTTAAACAAGGCTCTATAATTGCTGTAGAAAAGTTAGCAACATGGTTACAGCGGATACCCGTATCAGCAATCAGATTGAACTTTAAGACTGGCCTGAAAACACTGAATATGAGGCAGTGGTTTCATTCACAGTGAACTTCTGAATCTTTGCATGAATGGTAGTTGAAAGCCTCAGATCTTTAGTTTCATGCCTTCTAAAGGCCCCAACAGATCCAGTTGATAGATAAAACTGTGGTACTATAGGACTCTAGAATCTTGACCCGCCTGCGTGGGTTGTAGCGTGCAACAGAGTTGGCAAGACAGAACACGTTTGCATTGCAGTAGTTTATAGTCACACTGGCTGAAACCAAAATGTACCACTTTGTACTGAAGTGCTGGTACACACTCTGTGCTGTTAATCCCAGCTGTGAGATGGAATGAAAGGGGAGCTGTTGTGTCCCAGCATCCTGGAAAGCTATTTACAGTGGCTACATTGTCAGGTACTCACATAACAACCAACCTGACATTTGATGGTTGTATAATGTTCTCTTACAACACTCAGAATGCAGTAAGTCAGTAACTGGTATTTCTTTTAATTGCGTAAGAATTACATGAACTACTTTCCTTATAAATTGATATTTTACTGTTTAATTTACCATTTAGTTGCTGTTGGTGTTGCTGAAGGAAGACATGGGGAAATGTCTCATGTATACTGTTAGTCACAGGTCCACTCTTTTGAAGAAAAAACGTACACTTTTTTTTTTTTTTACTTTTTTTTGCAGGCACTTGCAAGAAGCCATATGTAGCACTTATTGATGGTATTACAATGGGAGGGGTAAGTTAAGTCCGTTGGTGTGATATCCGATATAATTTGTTTTAAAGTAATGTAATACTCTGTACCTGAGTTGGATGAAGTGCACACATGGCATTTCAAACATTTCAAGAACCAACGTAGTAATCTGAACCTTTGTCTCTTGCTTGTCAGGGTAGATTGCTAATGTTCTAGTGCAACTGCTTTCTCTGAGGATCTGGCAATTGTGTGGAGAAACAGAGCAGAATGCTATCACTGTAGGAAATGTCTTTCACAAAGGTTTTCAGAATACTGAAGTATGAGTTTGTAGATCATACAGGAGCTGAGAAGAATTTTTCCACTCAAAGTATTTTAAAAAATAGAACTATATAAAAACACAATTAAAGTATAACTCTTTGAAAAATTGGAAAAATATCGTTCTAAGCTACATTTTAACAGACATTCATGACATCAGTTCTGTATTTTTCCAACAAACAATCTGGAAATGCATCTAGTTTCTCAGCTCTGCAGTATTCCTTACACAAGAGTTATAAGATCCCAATTCCCCTCCATCCCCCCAAAGGCCACATCATATCACTAAAGCAACATGGAGAAGACTCCATCACATTGCTAGTTATACTCAGTGCTCATGTTTCAACAATTGGTGACTCTGAACACCACAAGTAGGCAATTAAAAGGGCAGTACCATGCTTTTCTACATGCTAAAATCCTATTCTCTTCATAGTGGGAGAAGAATACAATAATCTTAAGTTATTTTGAACAGTGAGTTTGACAGTGAAGTCCATCTGCCATATTGTCATTTAGACTTATATTGTTTTCTTGCACAACAATGTGATATGTTTGTATAGTCTATTTAAATTAAGTTTGTCAAAGGCAGGAGGCAAGAGGTAGGACACTACATGATCCATCACCTGTCATGACTCCTCCCCTTCCCTCTTGCCTTACATTTTGTCTGTTTTCATTGTGGTCTTTTCAGCCTGTGATCTAAACATGCAATAGCTCTCTTCCCCTTTGCTTCTCTGCTACCAAACCCCCAAAGATCTCAGCTAGATAACCATTTTTTCCCCTTAGTCTAATGTACATAAATTGTTTCCAGCATAAAGACTAGTCTTGTAGCTCTTCTTGCAGAAATATTTTTTTATTGAACATAGGGAACCTGAGGATTTGTAGATAAGAGATAGGGAGTCCATTTTTTAATGGAGTATTGAATGATAACATGAATAGCTATAGAATAGCAAGACTGCCCAGCAGATGATGTCTTTTTAGAGGTCCTACAGATTACTTATTATGATTATGGTCTCAACAGGAATAGAATTTTGTCCTTTGAAAGGGAAAGGGGTTTTTTTGACTGAAAAGAGCATAATGGAGTCAGATTACCAAGTCTGCATTGGAGTCTGCAATGGAGTCTGCATTACCAAGATTCTTCATTAGTTCCCTTTGTTTTAAAAGACAGAAGTTGGTCTGAAGCTTTAGTTAGATACCCAACTTCTAGTATAGGATACCCAAATTTCAGTGGGACCCTGACAGAATTTAACTGCCACTAGGGTTTCAATGATAACCTACTTGCTTATCCTTAGTTTGATGACATTAGGAGCAGTTATCTTCATTTAGGGGTAGAGGACTAGATTTTGGTTGAGCAAGTATGCAGCGTAACTAAGGGAAAAAGCAGGAAGGTCTCAAGTTCCATACTACTTTTAAAGTTTGTGTTTTTTTAACCTTGAGTGCTATTTAATTTGCACTTGTTCATACAGTTGCAGTTTACTCTGAGATAACGTCCTTCCTACAGGAATGCATGTTTTCATCAGCACACTTGTTTTTCCCCTCACTCATTTGCCGTACATGGAAGTATCTACTTTTAATTTAACAAAGGTGGTCAGCAATAGTATTTCTCAACACCAATTAATTTTTGTGTCAGTTCTGAGTTGTCTTCTATGCTTCTTTCAGCCACCCCTTCCCTGTCTGTAAGATTTGTTTTAATTCCTCTAAATGGACAAATGCTTCTGTAGGAGAAGTGCATTAGCTCCTATCTTTCCCCTACCCTTTCCCCTCACCACTTTCAGCACTGGGAGCTCCATCACAACTAGCTAAATTTAAGGCTTGCAGCAGCTGTTTTCTATTGTGGTACAAATAGGTTCACTGCAGTGGGGTTTTATAGATTAAACCCACTAGAACAGCCCTTGAACTTGTCAAAATCATACTGTTACCTTGTTCTGCTTGCTGTATGGAAGTACTCTACTGTAATTATTCTCTAGAACTGCATTCATACAAAGGAGTTATTCTAGTCATGGTATAATTAAATGCTTTGTTTTAAATCACTCAGATGCTATGATCTGTGTTTTTGACACAATCAGGTCATATTTCATCTATTTTATATGCTGGCCATCTTAGTCCCTACGAGTGAGTGGGAGCTGGAAACATTTGTGACTTACAAACCACAGTAAATGCCTTTAAAAAAAAATAATTACATTCAAGTCTTTAGCTTTAGAAGCAAGTTGTTTTAGCTTGGGCTTAAAAAAACAACCCATGAGACACCTCTTTAAGACTGCAATTTCACTGTAGACCATTTACTTATGAATGAAAATGCAAGCAAGTCAGTCTCAACCTTGCTCAGAAAAGTAGCATTATACACATGGAACATTCTGTTGTTGTAATTTATAGTAAATTAAAAATCAATCAGTGTATTAGAAACTCAGTTATTACGTGCTTAGGTAGTGAAAGGTGCTACTGATGCACAGATATCACAGATCTGCAATGGTAAAACTTGGAACTGTATGAAAGAAATTAACCTGAGCATTGTTGGCTAGAGGCTGGTAGGCGGCTTTCTTCAGAGCTTAATTAGCCAACAGATGGGGCCATGGAGCTTCTTTTCTGCACTCCTGTAGTTCATCAAAAATTGATATTCAATAAAAATGTGTCTTTTGTACCATTCAGAGCAGTAGGTTTAAGTCACAAGTACATTTAATGAACCAAAGATTACTACATTTTACTAAAAAATAGTGAAACAAGTTATAAATACTGTGTTTACTGCAAAAGGGTTCATACTGCTGAAGGGCACACTGGGCACATGCTCTCATGTTGCTAAAAACTACTACTTAAATTATTTTGCCATAGATTTTTGTTTCTTTGGAATGAAATACCTGAACAGTAGAGAAGAAATGCAGATTATTTAAACATAATACTTTTTAAAAAATAAAAATATTATTGTCTGTAATGAGGTCCTAAACTTGGGCTTCTCAGTTCTAGAGAAGTCCCAGTCTTTTCCTGGTTTTTTTTGGAGTTGAATAGAAGTGTGCTTTATAAGCTCAGTCCCAATCTGTGGCTTTAAATAGAGCTTCGGCACAAAATACATTACTGTGTCAGATACTCTAACAGACCAGAAGGATTAATAAACCTGTTTCAGAGCCAGATAAAGTACACTAGATAGATTTGAATGGTGACTTTCAGTTGATCAGGCTTAGAATTCAAGGTGAATATTTGACAGAAAAAAAAAATAAAATAAAAAAACAGGGCATAGACTTTGGAAGTTAATGAACGTGGTTCAGGTTGCTGGGCTAACTTTATGTAAAGTATACTTAAAACATTAGTGGCACATTGCCAAAGCAGAAGTACATAAATTTCAGGAGCCAAAGGCCATTGCCTTTAGTTTAGGAAGGCATCTGCGGGGGCATGTACAAAGTACACTCTTTAGTATCATATTCTAAATGCATGCATGATTTAGAAGCTTCCCGAGCTAGGCTTTATTTCAGAACCATGGTGCTAAACAACCATTAGTAATCATACCCACCTCTCTATTCATCTAGTTGTTTGTTTGGGTTTTTTTTACAATAAGTAGGCTTGTTCTTCAGGAAGGCCTGTGGCAATCAGTTTCACAGTTGAATTTTGTGCTTTGTGAAAACCAGTGTACTGCTGTTGTACACTATTATTGAATGCTTTTGTGCTTAATTGTTAATAAGTCCAAAATAGGCCCTAAAAGACTTATTTTTTTTTACTGCTGAGTAAAGACTGTTGCTCAAACACAGAAATTCTTGGATTTGAAGAGTTAAATACAGGATTTAATCCTTTAGTCTGACCTCTCACACAGCATATTTGCTAAGTTTATTTTAGCAAGTTACAGATTTATAAAGGTTATGCCATTATGTTACACTTCTTGCTTTAACAATTAATGCTTTGAGTTTTAGTATGACAAAACATCTTCCTGTGAGTCAAGTAGATTTTAACTTAACATGGTAATGTGCAACATTTTCAGTACAGAAATGGAATTTGGTAGAGTTGCCATCTCTCAAATTCATTGCAAAGCCCTGTGCTTTGAGTTATTCCAAGAATCTTATTTTCTGATCATCATGTTTAGGGAAAGTAATAGGAAGTTGGAACTTTGGTACAGCTCACAATTTAAAGAGATACAGGTCACTCAACCTTATTTCCATCCCTGACTCCCTTGGATTCTAGGGCCTGGTCTGTGAGAGTGATAGCAGTACACAGTACCGACTGCTTTATTCTCTCCTCAGTAGAGAAGGACATATACAGACTGTATAGACAGTGTAGAGACTGTGAGTATGAGAAGAGAACCTGTTATCAGGTCTTTGGATTCACTGAGTGCCTTTCTATTAGTTTTGTCAATACAGCTAGGAATACATTTTTTTTAGGCAAGGGCTTTTACTTAAGCTGAGAGTCTATACCTAAGTTACTCACATAAAGTACCTTTAAGGTGAATATTAGAGAGTAAAATTTTTTAAAGTACAGTTTAAGCCTGTGTTAGTCACTCAGGTAGTAATGTCAAATATGTTAAGCTTTAGACTATATGGAAGTATAGAGCTGAGAGGAGCCTCTGGATTATTCTTTTGCACTTGAAATAGAGTTAAATGTAGCTAGATGATTGCTTAGCAGATTTTAGCCCACCCAAATGCTTAGTTATTCTTTCAAGTTAAGATTCCCTAGTGTCCAATTTCAGTCTTCAGTATGTGTAATCAATATATTCCTGTCTTAGCTACAGCTCTCTAAGAACATTTTGAGATACTTGTATTCCTTGCTCCCAGCCATCTCTCTTTAATATGAATCAGGACAGGTATTCAGCCTTTACTGTAGATTAAGTCCCTTGGTCTTCTTGCAGTCCTCTGGAACCTCTCCAGTTTGTGTACTTTACAGTTCATTACCAGAGACCAGACAATATTTCAGCTGGAGGACTCATCAGCACCAAGTAGAGCAGAATAATTATCCCCCATATATTACAGAGATACTCTGTCACAAATAGCTCATGTAAACAGCAGCCTCTCAAAGCATCAGGTGCTAGGAGGCCACCACTTCCAGTTATTCTTAAAGCTATTACCTCTTTCCTCCTTGCATAACATAAACTTCCATCACAGTACGTTTCTTTATCACTTACCTTTTACCAATTTTTAAATCTTCTTCCTTGAGCAGAACTTGTTTGTCAAAGAGTCAGTCTTGTGGCTTTTCCTCAAAGACTACCAGGGATTAAAAATAAGGTGCTCATTTCCTCATTCAAGAAACCTGAGTGCCCTATGAGCTGGTGTTGCCTTTTATAGGTCCACCGCATCAATCTGATTAGGCTGCCCAGGTGTATTGAATCTGGGCTGAGTGGGTATGCTTCAGCCCTTGGGTGCCTGCTGGTAGAGATTCTGGTGTAGCAGCATACCTTAAGTAGTTCTATTTGCAACAGCATTGCATTATTATTTGTATTAAGTTCATGAAAATTGTCTAAGGATTTGTTTCATATAAAACATACTTAATCTCTGCATTTGATTTTGCTTTCTTAAGTGTGGTTCTTTTCATTTTGTTAGTTTCCATCTGGTCTCCAAAGTGAGATGGTTTTGAATTCTGATCTTGCCTTTCAAAGCATCAGAAACATTGCAGTTCAAAACATGAAGCTTTTTCAGAATGCTGGTTATTGAGTGACCATGTCATTTTAATCAGGGAGTTATTTAGGGGTTCCAGAGAAACAGATGGAACCAAATTCCTGAACCTACTCTGTGGTTTGGAAATATTCCTTCTATTGTGCATCTGACCGTGCTTCCCTTCTAGACTACAGATTGACAATTACTGTGTCTTTTTATGTTGCAGTAGAAGAGTGAACCAGGTACCTAATACTTAGCCTTACTTCTTTTTCATGTTAGTGCCACTTCATTTTCAGCAGAAGATTCCAGAGGCTGCCATTGTTAGAGGAATCTGACTTTCCTTGTAAATCGCATCTCAGGACCCGATGTGTAGGTCTTTAAAGCAGAAATTTGCTTAGTTGAAGTTTGCATCTTTCCTCTGTAGTTATTCTCTGTTGCATCATATAAAGTCCATTTGTCTTAGTAAGGGTTTAAGACTGCTTTGACTTTTGGGGAAAGATGACATTTTAACCTTCTTCAGGAAAAAGTGGAACACTTCTCTGTTTTAAGCTTTTACTCTGCTTTAATCAATAAAGACCTGCCCAAAATTTAATTAATAATTTTCTAGGAGGAGTCTGCACTGGTTTATTTCAATTTTAGCCTGGCATATTTGTGAAATTTTCCCTCACAACATTCTGAAAAGGGTTTATATTTATAGAAGTTTGTTCAGTAACACTTGAATATTTCAAATGTTAGCTTGTTATAATAATGTTCTGAGACTTATGGGGAAAGACTTGATAGAGATTTACATCAGATGTGTATCTTTTCTTGGTAGCACAGTTCTTCAGTAGGTGAAATTAAATGCCTGACATGCAAAATATTACATTAACTGCAAGTGCTAGTGAAATCAGTCAGCAGTTTTTGAAAACAGTTTAAAAAAAAATAGTCCCCTGTGCTCGTGTGTGTTTAGGGATGTTTGCGGCTGAAAAAAATGCATGTTGGCATGTCACAATAGGAATTGGCCTACTTCCCATGCTTGCCTTGTATGGAAAAAAAATATTAGCTTATTTCTTAGCTCTTTGGGGTTCTCACATGGAATAAATAGCCAAAAGCTATGGAGGAGTTTGCTCCAAAGGTATCATATAAAGTTGCCAGCTTTTTTTCAGGAGTTGGTATTTCTAACAGAAATCATCCTCAATCACACAAATAAGAAATATGTGAAAAGAAGGCCAATTCCTAGAACAAAGGAATTTATTACAAGGAGACGTGAGGTCAATTTTGAGGAGTATTTTTAGGAGTATTTTCACACTTTGCACTGCTTGCATGTAATTTAAGCTGTAACTTTTTTTTCTAATGCTTATTTTAATAGAAAAAAAATCTAAAATGTTTTGCAATACAATATTCAAAACCTCAGCTGCATCTTGCATTTTTCTGAACTACTTAAATTGAAACATTATTGAGGAGAAGATGTTCAGTCAGTATTTTGTTTACATAATATATTGGTTATTTATTAACATGTCTGTAAATTACCTTATGTAATGTATAGCCTATATACGATTGCTCTCACAGATCTGGACCACATTCATCAAAGCAAATTAGATATACAGGACAAGTTTAAGAGAGTTTACTGAGACTAGAAATGTAATTTACAGTGAATACTTTCCAACAGCTAAAGTAATATGATGTTTTCTTGAACAATGTTGTTAAAGGCTTGCTACAGGTATCATGGGGATTCTACCAGTATAGTTACAAACATCTAAACTTACACTTTAGCAGGATTAGGTAAACAGTTCTTATTACATTAATATTTCTTATCAAGTTAATTGGTAGTGATGTCATAAGCAGCTTGTATGTTATTCATTTTAGTCAATAGAATCCCAGTTCACGAAAGAGCTGGATTTGAGCAATAGCTGTCCTTATCCTGTCTCATTTTCATCCAGATTGTGTGGCTACAAATCTTTAGGAGTCTTCCTTTCACTACCAACATGTATGTACTATTTCTAGTATACGTCTGCAAATTTTTCCATGTTTCTTCCAAAATATGTTTAAAAAAGTGAACATGAATGTTGAATTTAAAGTATGTGTTTGTAAAATGGAATTATTTGGGGTTTTGATTGCCTGATGTTCTGTTGTCAGGACCAAAGCAGCGTAAGGAAAACCACATCTTTCTTACTGCTGCAGATAAAAACCACAAATAAAATTCTATATTCCCAGGCATCAGGAGTTAGCCTCTGAGTTACAACTGGCTGGACTGCTGCAGTAGGAGAGAGGAGGAAAGGGAAGGAATGTCTCAGAGATTCAGTGATCCACAGCCTGAATCTGCTCACTACCAAAATCAGTTCCCAGTGATGTAAAAGCAGATGAGAAGGGTCTGCCCTCGCTCTCTGTGCCATCTGTGGATATGGACATCTGCGCAGACAGAGTCTTTCCTTCTCATTGCTATCTTCTCTTGCAGACTGGTGAAACAAAATCATTCTGAACATAACACCTGATGCTTGCCTGGTCTTTTTCATAAAAAGTATTTAAATAGAAGTTGTGAACCTGTATCTAAAACCAAGTTAAAATCTTATAAACCATTGAATACTGGCATTTCAATATGTTTATCTGAAGTGACTGAAGCCTGAAAGAGGAAGGTGGGAAGTGTAAAGACAACCAACTGCTTTACTTCATCATGATCTCACTTGAATTATGAGCTAGCTGTTAATAGAGAATCTGCAGAAAAAAGAAGCCAGACAAATATGATAGGCTGCTACAATTGCAGCTGTTATGTACATGTTTAAATTAGGTGTCTTCTGATATTCCTCAGGCATGCAAAATACAATTGGAGGGGAGAGCTCCCCATTTTTCTCCACACTGTAGTATGTCTTTCCACCTGTTGTTTTTTTTATTTATTTGCTTTTAGGATGTATTCATGTAAGTTGGGTGCATATAGTTTTTAGACAGAGGTGTATATAGCAGCATTTGAAGCTAACATTCAAAAACTAGGAAACATAATTAACCATATCTGTAAATTCTCACCTTTTTTACCCACTTGTGGTACAATTTTAAATTAGCGGAATGTGCATTCATGAAGTGCACAGGTGGATATTGCTCACAGAACAAACAGCTATTCATTTACAGCTATTCATTTGTTATTTAATGTGTGGTGCAAATTTTATTGCAAACTACAGAAATTCGGCTTATTAGTTATTAATATACATATATACATATCATGCACTTTGGGTGACTAACCACAGCATATAAAAATTCATGGAAAATTATTATTTTACATAGTACAGCTCTTCTGTACTGTAATTGATATTACTACCCCTTTAACCCTTGTTTTACAGCTAGGAAACTGCAACTTAGAAATGTCAGTGCTTCTTGGGACTTCTCCTGATTTTTCTTTTTCTTCTTTTTTATAAATATGTCATGCTTCTTGTCAGTCATCATACTCTGAAACTTGAACGTGCTTGGTTTTGTTTTAATTTATGCTCTAAAATCTGCCCTGAAGTAAAAGTAATTGTCGTACTAAACCTAGATAAGCTGCTTTCCAATTCTCTCTCTTCCTCTCCCCCCTCTCCTTCCCTCTGCAAACTCATGCATGTGCATCACATAGAAGCTTGTGGCCTGTATTTTGCCAATGCTTCAAAGCTAAGGGCAGCTTTTACTGTAAACTAGAATACAGATTTTGCAAGTAGTTATTTGTCGTACTTGGAAACAAATTTTTGTGAGATTGACTTGTGTACCACTTAGCTTTTGTATTATAGGATGTTGAAAACAACGCTGAGGAAATACTAAGACAGGATTTGCTCTTTGTTAATATTACAGTAAATTTACCATCTGGCATGTTGGTCTGCCTGCTAAGCTCCTGCTTATGAGCCTGGGGACAAATGGTGCACTTCATTTTGTAGCTAATTGGGCTATAATATCAGCAGCTCTTGACATCAACAACAAACCACTGAATGTTCAGTGATTTGCATGTGGTGTTATTCCCCAAAGAGCCTATCATAAAATACTGTCTTGAAAACGAGTACTTTAAATTATGAGTCAGTACTGGTGCAGTAAGTAAAACTCTTCTCCTCTCCCTCTCCCAAATCTACAATGACTGAGTTGTTTAATGTACAGTATGAAAAGGAATGGATACCACTATTTGACACCCAGAAAAGAAAGGCAAACTTCCCAAACATACTTTGTCCAGATGTTGGTATTGCACAATCATACTGCACTTAGTATTGTAGAATTACAGAATGTTTGCATTCCTGCACAAGGTACTGACATATAGATCACATCATAGAGGAAACATCACTTGTCTGCTCTGAGACTGAAGTTGAAGTTTTAGGCTGTACTTTCTAGATTATTCTTTCTTTCTGAAACCTGAGTATGTTTAAAGGTTTTATTTGTGGCTTCATGGAAAGCTTTCCTACCCCTGCACTGTTGACTGTCATTGCAGGGATTTTTGCAGGCTTCTGCACAGATTTCTTCTTTCCTTTTAACACCAGACTGTTTCTTGCTAAAAGGTCCACTATTTTTCTCTAATGGTAGGCCTTCATGTAGATGCCTAGTCTCATACTGAGAATTATCTCATTATTTCCCTCTCCTTCCCTTTATTATACATCAAGGAAAAAAAGTTCTGAAGAGAATTATCTTTGCTTGCTTCTCTATACTTACATATTTCAGCTATTTTTTCTCATTTCCAGAATTTGAATGCTCATTTTCTCCTTGAGTTAGTTTTAATCTGTCTTATACTTTTTAAGCACTTTTTCCTGAGAAATAGAACATTATTACAAAATCCCCTCAATTCGCTCCTGTCATCCCAAATAACTGCGTCCCTGTTTAAATAAAGTTCTGTTGCATGTGCCTGTCGTTAAGAATAAGTGTTTCTTCAGTTTTAAGGTAAAACCTAAAAGCTTAGTTATGCCTTGATGCAAGCTGCTGAAACAGGTTCCCTCCCACTTGCCTGCCCTCCCTGCAGACATTAAGATGTGGTGAGCTGGACATACAGATTTCTTGCAGTAGCTGCATTTTTAGGTCATACAGAGGGACAAAGGCACAGAGCTTGTCTTCCAGATTTTTAGAAATAATTAAAAACGTCACACTTACTACCTTTTTCTGAACATATTTGGCCAGTTATGTATTGGAAAACACTGGAGAACAATGTTGGGGAAAAAAGAATACTTGTATACAGTTGATTTATATGTCATCAACCAAAGAAAGTGATATTCTTAGTCCAGATTGATCTGTTATGTTTTTGCTCTGGTTCACTAAGTCATCTTGTCTGTTAGTATCTACAGCTAAAAATGGATTGTACTCTTTGGAGTGGACCATAATGTAAACAATGAACGAAGATTAATTTTGATTCAGTCTAAGATTTGCTGTGTCTGGATGCAGGGGGTAATGCTCTTACATCAGTGATTTTTGATCTAACATAGCTATAAGCTCCTGCTGCTTCCTGAATCAATTCCCCTCATTTACTTGGCCAACAAATGCTTTTGAAAACATTTTTGCTGCACCTTGGCTATTTTTACACATGTGTATTGAAATATATTTGCCCTTTGTTGTGTTATTCTCAGTTTGTTTGTTGATTGCTACATTTCCTTTGTGGTTCTAGCCTTACCAGGAACTGTATTCTCATGCAGTCAAAAATGAGTGTAATCATTGGATGTGAACTGTTACAACAGGACTGTCAGCTGCAGACAATATTAATATTGGCATTATCATAAAATTTTTTGCTTGAACAGCTAAAAATTCTTTATCAGCCTAGTGAAAATTCTACAAGCAACATTTCTGAAGGCATTTTCTGTTTGTATTTTATTCTGTTGCTTATGCTTTGGTAGGCAGTGATTGCTTTACAGTCTGAGTTAGGTTATTTAGTAAATAGAAAAGTGTGATTTATGGTTTTGCTGTGAAACAGATCTACTTTTCTGTATGTGAACAGATGTTTGTGTGTGTCATTCAGGAAGGGCATATTTATTTTGCTCTGTAGGGTTCTTTGTTGTGGTGACTGTCAATTTCTTAATGACTTCCCTAGATGTGATGAGTTCTCTGATCTACTAATATGGGTTATTCTCAATTTAAGATAGTACAGCCTCCTGGCTACAGCTTAACTTTTAGGCTTTATAGTAGTTGTATTCCATTTCTCCATCTATCAGTAATTTGCACCTTGTTTTTCATTAGAAAAATAATTTTAATAAGGTTCTCTATTCATCATGAGAAAAAAATGGAAATCAATCACATAATGCCTTGTGAAATATGGCATTGAGTAGGAAATCATGTGTATGGGAAAGAAAATTCAGATACTCTAGTGGCTTTTTCAGAAGCTCATTGGTGAATTCAGACCAACCTGCCTATAATATGTGCTTCCTGGAGGTGTGCTGAGTCTATTAGTCAAGTTCTAACACGCTGGTTTTAAGATTAATATCTTAATATCCATGTAGTAATAAATCTGTAATTTGTAACCACACACCTTCATAGCCAATCTGTCTCCAGTAATACATTGTCAGACCACCATTTCTGCTCTTATCTATGTTTTTGATTAATTCATATATAAACCCTCCAGAAAGATTGTTTAAATTGGTTGCTTGTTAATTTCTTAACTCCTTAACTTCTTTCTAGTCTAATTCTTTAAGTATCCTTTACAAAATTCAAACATTCAGCTGTCAGTAGAAAAAAAAAGTTTGATGCCAGTATTAGATAAACTATCAGGATTATAAACCAAGCCTAATTGACCATAGGAATCTATTATCTTGGAAAAGTCTAAAGGAAGACATTAGCTTTAGTATATATTTGAAGATCAGGAAAGGTTGGACTGTGACAGTGCAGGATGTAGTGTTTTAATAAAGACATTCTAGCATCAAGACTTGTATGTGTAAATGCTGGGACTATTTGGTGAAGTGAAGGCAGCCCAACTGCAGATATTTTAATAGTGTGAAAGGCCTCCCAGGTGGGACTCTAGCTGTGTAAGATTTCAGTTAAATTAAAAAAAGAAATTACAAATCTAGAAATGGAGGAGGAATGCATTTAGACTTCTGACTGGAAGAGTTTGTTCTTTACACAGGGTACTATTAAACTAATCAGCATCTGTCCTCTGTATTAGATGGAGATAGTTAAACACATACAGTGAATGTGTTAAAATAGCCATTTGGGAAGTTGCAAATAAACATATGAAAGCATATGATCACCAGTTTAATAAATTACTGGGGTTTGTACCCTCAAAAAATTAACTCATTTTTCTCTCCTAATTTTATTTTAACGTTGGATTATTTAGAAATGATCTTCAAAGGATTAAGGACATATTTGCACCGTTTCCTTTATAATGGATAAGAAGAAAATATAGTTTTAGTCCTTTAAATACACGTCTGAAATTAAGCTCTTATCTATAATATAAAACTTGAAGGCTATCTAGAAAACAAATCCAATTATGGGTTAAGCACTTGAGAAAGTGAAATCTGATTTAATTACTTCTTTTGAAAGAAAATTACCTCTTTCAACTTTTTATTATTAAAACTCTATAGTTATTATCACTATAAAAAAGAGCAAGCTTGGAAGAGAAGCTCTCTTCATGGAATTCATACTCCAGTCTTTGTTACTTAATACTCAAGATGAAAATGTGAGTCCTTATACAAACTGCTGTCTAAAAAATAAGCCAGAAAAAATGCTTTATGATAGATAGCATTTGTCTTCTTAGAGATGGGATTAGAAAAAAATAATTTAAGCATTAGAAGGAGCAAAATGGGCATAACTTTTTTAAAATTTCATTATCTTTATAAAAAGGTCATTGTTAGCGCTGAACATGCATAAAAATAACAGCAGAAATATTATGCTTTCTGTTGCTGTAGGAAAGGCTTTACCCAGTGCAGTGAAAATATGCTGCTATGATATAAAAAAACAGTTTGAAGTGAAGAAGTCACATTTCCATTTCATTTAAGAGGTCTAGAGCTGTTCTAGGAGGGAATGCAGCTTTACATGCCGTTTTGCATTTGCAAGAGAACAAAATACAGGGCCATTGTCTTTACTGCTGCTCAGATGAGATCTACAGCCTCTGACCAGTCCTCAAGTGAAAGGGCTGAAGGACAGGTAAGGGATGAGACATCATAAGATAGTACCCTATGCAAGTAAGATTCAGATAGTTGATCAAATCCATTTGCCTCCTTGAAACAACAGTACTTGATGTGTATAGATTTGGCTTAGTGTCTGGATATAAAATCAAGTATGCTAATCAGTTACCTTAAGTGTCCATTTCTCAGGAATCTTAACTTCATACATCTATATTAAAACCCGAGACTGGCAGTTATTAATTTTACAGACAAATACTTGGAGGATGTTTTCAAATTTAGTCATGTATCACCCTAATGGAATAAGCAGTGACAGTTAATTTCTCGTTGGGCAGAATTGTAAGAGAGGCTTCACATGAGAACGGTGTGAGGAAATGGATGTAAGTTTTTATTAAATTGAGATAACTTTTTAAAATTTTAATGTAAAACCAACTCAAAGATCTCTATTGCTAAGTGAAATGATGTTCTACTCTGTCTTTAAAAGCCTGTCAAATATATAATGATGGTCCAAGCGATTAATCCACACAATTAATCCCACTGTTTTTGGTGGAAAGTATGAAATATTGTGAAGACATTTGTGAAGACTCAGCCTTAGTTGGGAAAGTGCCATTTTTCTAGTATTTGAACAATTAGAAATGTTACTTAAAAATCTATCACATCTTAATTAGATACTGACTTCTTTTGGCCAATGATATTTAAGGTATCTTAGTTTTCATAGAAAAATTGGATGGATAGGAGGACTAAGCAAGGGGAAATTTAACAGTAAGGAAAGGAAGTAAGCTGAAACAGTGGAAAGGAAGAGGGAAAATATTTGTACGAAGAAACTTTTTGTGAAATATTTGGTAGAGATTTTTGTCTCCAGGTAGGACCTAACACACATTTCTGTTAATATGTCATGTATATAAACTTTGAGTAGTGAGACTCCTTTACCTATGTGTTTTGCTTGTGTTCAGTAATCCAAATATTCTTGGATTACTTCAAATATTATAACTAAATAAGAGTAATTTTGTCAGATAACTATTTATCTTTAAATTTGTCGGTTTGTCTATTGAACATTTCTTGAAATTAAATTAATTTTGTCTGAACTGTAAATACATATTTTGGGGGGATCTTGCTGCTGCTCACTGCCTAAATCAGAAAATATGTGATAGACCACCAGGAGCTCTTCTGCTCTTGAGGGAAGTGTCTCATCAGGAAAGACTGCTACAGAAGAGGGTTAGATACTTAGAAATGTGAATTCTATTTCTGGCTTGGAGAAGAAAAGTCCCCAGGTGGTATAATTGAGTTTCTAACCACATACTTTGAATTTTAAGCAGTAATGCTGAAGGCTTTTCCTGCTTAAAATAATTCTGTGTTGATAAAGTAGGCAATTATCACATAATAAGAATACTTAATTATTTCTTTTAAAAGTATTATAATTATAACTTTGTGCAATTCATATATTCCCAAAGTATTGGCATTTTTTTTTTTGTTGGTCTTTTGAAGTATGTGGAAAAATAATACATTGGGTAACATTAGTAAAAGGATGTCAACTCCCTTAGTAGTATAATGGAGAAAATGGGGTCACTCATGGGTTTTTGAAGTTAATCTCTATATGACTCATCAATATTTTAAAGCACAGAATGCTATTTCAGCCAAATAATAAAGGTAATATAATGCTTTAATAGTGTTTGAACTGTAAAAGGCCTTTTAATATTTTGTTGAGATATACACAGTAAATCTAATACTATTTAATTGGAGAGCAAAGCAAGAGGTGTGTTACGTAGGATTATGGTTATGATTATTTTTACTGGTAATTTTATAACAGTGTCCTTTGCTTGTGCTCCATGCATAGGGAGTGGGCCTCTCAGTCCATGGGCGTTTCCGAGTTGCTACAGAAAAGACACTTTTCGCAATGCCAGAAACAGCAATAGGTGAGTATTATTATTACAGCTTATCACATGTTAATGTGTTTGAAGTTACAGTGTTTGTGTAATCAGGATGAAACATATTTGACTGAAAGCAGTGGTGGTAATGAAAGAATTTTAAAAAGGAACTGGAGACAACCATAGATGGAAAGTATTTTCTATTAAATTAACAGAAACTTACCTGTATTCTGGGTGTTTGATCATTGAGGTTCTTAACCTGGGGTTTACTGTTTAGACTGACACAAAGACTGTCAGGACACAGTTTTTTAAAAATGGAAGTAGATCTGAGGAACTAAGTCTTTGCTACAGATGTAGGCAGGTAAAATCTGAAGATCCCAGTGCAAGTATGTAAGATTTACATTTGGAATTCAGTATGAGTCAAACTGGCTGTACTACAAGCTCATCTGCAGTGCCAATTTATTTTTTTTAAATAGAAACATGTACCTTCTGTTTTTTAATGTTTGATCCTACAGATTCTTTGTCAACTCTGAAATGTATAAAAGAAAATGTTGTATCTCAGTGCTATATGAAGATGGTGGTAAGGCTCAAGAAAAATCAGTCAGATTAAAGTGAACCCTCCTGTGAAATCATTCACATTTCCCTTCAAGATACTCCTGGCACCAACAGGGTATCCACAATGAACCTATTATTGTCTGGCATATGTACTCTGTTAATACTTTCATCAATGTCCAGGTCCCTTTTCCCTGCTTATCAACAATGTTTATGGAGAGTGCTCAAAACCTTTAACCTATCATGCATTTCTGTCCTCCAAAATTTCTATTTTCTACATCTTTCCAAGGCAAGGCAGCTGAAGGATGATTGCAATTGTTCTTATCTTCATGTTCTCAAGCAGGAGAAAGAGGCTAGTCTGCAATATGTGACCCTGTTGGACACATTTATTCAGAATAGAGAACCTTATCTGGTGGTTAAGCAGCTTAGATGGCACTAGACGTGGTGCTATTAGGTTCAGTCTTAGTTGTAGGAGTAATGAATGTTACTTTCTTTAAACAATGTCCAAAAGGTTATATAATGTTAAAACTAAGAAATAATGTAAAAAAAAAATAAAAATATCAGGACTCAGTTCTGAAAAGAGAATAAATGTTACAATGTTCTGCTTTTGAAGAGACTATTTTAAGTACAATAATGTCATTAACAACAAGTTGAAATGCACACTTAGCTAATGATTGGATTTTTGCAGTGCCCCATTAGTAATGCTTAAAAGGTCTAGCATTTTTTGTATTTTTAAAGTGTCTTACATATTGTCTATTGTTTATTGCTATCCAGCCTGTATGAAACATTTCACAAGACTTAATCTGAAATTCTTAAAATATTAAATGAGCTGTGTCAGGTCAAATAAAACATAATAAACCCCCTAAATATAAGCAAACTCATTATTATTTTAACTCCTGAAAAAAGATACTAGAGCAATTCCAACTAGCTGATAAATGTAATGTAACTTTTCTGAATAAGTAAGTTTGAGATGAGAAAAAAAAAACTATATTGTAGCCCTCCAAATATTTTCCTCTGCTGAAAGAAAACTTAGTAAACTAAATAGCTCAAGCATTAATACAACATGAATTTGCTAAACTTCTGAAAGTTCATAATCAGTTGTTGTACAAGAAAACCATTTGAAGAAAATTTTTTTGTTTTGAAAAGTAAACAGAGAGGTTCTTTGGCATATACAATTATTCTAATAATAAAGATACCTCCTTTGCTTTTTTTGTCAAAGGTAAAGATATGAGTAGTCTCGTATTTAGAAGAATTATGTACTTTACATACATTCCTTGTGTTGACAGGGAATTATGTAAACAAAAATAGACTGTGAAGACATCTAAAGGAAAAGCTTAGAACTTACTTAGGGAAGAAAGTAATTAAAAGCCTTTTAGGATCAATTAGAAGTAAAACCACTGATATCTGTTTGGATTTAAGGGCTTAGCTGTTTTGATCTCTGTGGTGTATTTTTAAAATGTCTAGCTGTCTAGATATTGTATTAATTGATTTGTTCATATGTTCGCTTATTTCAGTAGGCATTGCACCTTTTCTCTGAAATGAAAACAAAGCGTTCATTCAGCTGCCACATTTTCACACAATTATCCTGCATTTATACACCACCATAAATAAAAGGATATAGATAGATATGCCACTTTGCAAATAGAAATAAAAGGCAGTTCTAGATGGTAGGAGTTTGAAACTGACATAGATAAGATAAAGTACTGGGAAGGGCTTAGGTGTAGGAGGGTGTGGAAAAAAACACTGGTGGGAAGAACAAAAAATGAAAGTATATTGGAAGAAGCGGGCTTTAAGGTGATGTTATAATAATAGTGGACACTTTCTTGTATATCCCTCTCAAGTTTTAGCTTTCTATAAGTAATTTTCTAGTAAATCTCCAACCACTTCTGCATGATAAGGTAGGAATGTAGCAGTGCCACCTTTATCTCATGCTTGGCAACTGCAGAGTTTCACAACTGGGATTACAGTGAAGCGTGTTGCATCTATCTCAGCGCAGAGACTGCAAGTCAGCATTACAGACAGAGGCTTTTAGCCTGGTCAGCCCAGCAGACATTCAGTTCTCTTATTTAAGTAAGGATTTGAGAAATAATGGGTAAATGCTGTCAAAAGGAAAAAAAAAAACCAAGTATATGGAAGACGATAAGGAAACCCAGGAGCAAGCAGAAACATATGGGAAGCATTATTGAGAGAAGTAAGAGGAATATGTGTAACAGGGACAAGAGGAGTAAAATGAGAAAGGAAGACAGGGACCTTGAAAAGGATACTATAGTAGAAGCTATAGTGGACTACGTTTATGCAACAAAGTAAGTTTAAAGTGGATTAGTTACACCTTCATTAATCCTGTTTGCAAATTCCTTAATAATTAAAGAAACCTTAATTCAGTTTAGTTTTATTTGCCTCTAAAGCAACTTAAGCTAATTAACGTCACAGTTTATTTAGAACTAATTTCCCTATGTAGAGCCATGTAGAAGATGGCTTTTCCTCTGGAAACTTACTGGAGCACAGGGAGAACAGTACTTCAGCATCAGTATTTTAATTATTTAATAATTAAAGAGGAAAAAGTTGTTGCTGTTGCAGTCCTGGTGGATGGGGAGAATAATGTAATTGCCTTTTCGCTTTGGAGGGCATTTGTAAGAGAAGTTTCATTTTGAAATGAGGGGGTTTTCTGCAGTAGTAGGATAGCCAAGGGGAGACAGTTGAATAGAAATATAAAACTAAATGACGGCATTGGCATCAACATTACAGATATGATGGCTCAAACTGAGATGGTAAAATGCAGAGTAGACTATTAAGAATATGAGTACAGATGACAAAGAATGTAAGCGATGAACTGGGGTTAATACAGCTGAGGGCTTTTAAAGGGTGCCAGCAAGACATTCAGCATGTTAGGAGAAGAGCTGTATGTCTCAGTAGCTTGTGGGACGAGGAATAAATCAGTTAATGGCAACACACACATCAGTGGGAATGGGAATATAGTACAACTATAACTGATAGGAAGTGGCTGCTAAAAACAACATGGTGATGTATTAGAGACAGCAGAACGAAGGGACAACCAAGAGGGAACCAGAGGAGAAGTCGAGAGATGGGTGAGAAAATAAGGCAATGATGAAGACAAGAAGAAATAGGTACTCAGTTACATGCATGATTGGGAAAAGTTCTCCCTTCACGGGTTTTTGTTTTGTTTGTTACAGGCCTTTTTCCTGATGTAGGTGGAGGATATTTCTTGCCAAGACTACCAGGAAAGATTGGCTATTACCTCGCCCTAACAGGGTTTAGGCTGAAAGGAAGAGATGTACTAAAAGCTGGCATCGCTACACATTTTGTAGACTCCGAAAAGGTAAGCTGCTAACCAGTGCTAGCAAGGGCACAGCCCACAACCATCATGACTAGCTCGAGTTGTGGAGCACACCAATACACTTTTACCAACTTGTATGATTGCAGAGGTGCAATTTTATTAGCTGGCCATGCACTGTGAATGGGGATCACTCTCAAGCTGTCATTAAAACACTTGCCAGCTAGTGACAGCTTTGCTTGGAAGAGGGAGCAAATGTTGCTGTCTTCATGATTCTGCTGTTGAAGGGCATGATTTACTAAGCATAATTGAAGTTGCTTGGAAAATTGTACAATTTAGACAGCAGTGTCTGAAATTAGATTATTTAGACAACTGCGAAGTTTTTAATCTAGGTAACATCCTATTACTGTGTTCTTTATCAATCTCCTTAACAGATACCCTATTTGTTTCCTCCAGTGGCTGTAAGAAAGTGTAAAAAATAGTATATAAAGTCATAAAAAAATAGTATATAAAGATTCTGATAAAGTCAGAATCAGAATGTTCTGGTAACTTGCATGGACATAAGTGAAGGAGAAACAATGACTTGCTTTTCTTCTCTGTGTAAAGACCCATGACTGTCACTGTGGAGCTGGTTAGATGCTATTTTGAGCATAGCACAGTTGCCAGGCTCCTGCTCTTTCCTCTCGGCCTGTTGTAGCTTTACCTGCTGCAGCACTGCATTGGGGGTCTGCTTGGGAAACAGAGTTCTTTGCTGATCACTGCAGACAATTAAATCCAGATGGTTCAACACTGAAAAGTGAACTCTGGCTCCTTGTATTGTTTACTTGGTACCTCTTTAAGATCTGTCTGAAAGTTGAGGAATGAAGGGGGTTGTTTATATACGTATGTACTATATAGTACTATTACCATAGCAGTAATAATCCAAGAAGTACATTTTGTTTTACTTAATTTTAATTAAATCTTATTTTTAATAGCTACCTGCCTTAGAGAATGACCTGATCGCACTGAAATCTCCTTCAACAGAAAATATTGCAGATGTATTGAACTCTTACCACATGAAGGTAATCTGATCAGTTACTGAAATCAAGCAGAATTGTTAAATATATGTAAATACAAATTCTTTCTTATCCATGACACTGATCATTTGTTTTATGGTTAAAAAGTAACGGGTTTCCAAACTCTTTGCATTCTATAAAATACTATTTTGTAGCACTAACTCAAATTCCTATTGTGATCAGGTATGTGTATGTGTTTCCATGATGATGCAGAAAATGTATTGCTGCTTGCTTTCCCCCCTGTTATTCTTGGATTTCTAGCACACTTTGCAGAAGGCAAAATAGATAGCCATTGCCCGACTGGGAGTTCTACATGATGGCAAGTACAATATGGGGAGTTAACCTGAAATTCAGGGATTCTGACAAACACAAACTTCAGGGGTAGAACTGCTGGCCTAGTCCAGAGGCTGCAGAAGTTATAGTGCCAGTTATTAAATGCTGGCCTGCTCACTTGGAAGGGGATGTTATATTTCCATCCCAGAAACGTTTTCTTTATTGACCTGAAGAAATGTTTTGGTAGCTTGATGGATTTGATGTAAATTTTAGTATTATTTTGATGCAGACCGTCTGCAGTCCAGATTTGAGGCCTGAATTTAAAGCCTCAGGTCATTCCCTTAATTTCTCAAATATTTTATATTTTTGTCACCTTGAAATAATTGAAAGACTGAATAAGCACAGTAGTTATCAATAGGATAAGTATTAGCAGAGTGCAGGTATGTTGTAGGGAAAGCATCTGAGGTCTTAAAGCAGTATTTTCATGGGGAGAAAGGTGCTGTTTTCCCTGTGGACAAACCCATAGTTCTCTGTTGTGATTTCAGAGGCGAATATACCTGTATTGATAACACACAATTAGTGTATTTGTATTAACCCCATGTCATGGTGGGCATGAAAATAAAAAGTTTTGGCTTTATAGTCAGTTTACTCAGTGGCTATTTTAGCTGTTCTCATGGGCATTGTAATTTTATTTCAAAAGAAAGGAAACTTCCAGAGTCAAATCAAGATTTACTGTAATTCAGTCAATCCGAGTGTTACTTCCCAGTTGTTTGGCTTTAAAATGAGCTGTGTCTACTCTTGTTATTTCAGTTTTGGAATTATAAGTTCACATATAAAGATTAATTAGAAAAGTAAATGGATTAGGCTAATTTATATAGTTGTACTGATTATTGTGACAAAATAAAAAGCTATGAAATAGGAGTGACTATACGTTGCAGTATACTGCTTTACAAGATGACACTGAATGGAAAAGGAAGCTGTGTATTTTTAGTTATCAGTGCTGAAATGACAGGGAGTCTTTCTCAGCTTTAGCTGCTGTTACCGAAACATCTGCTTGTATCCTAAACCTCTTAATGCCAGAAGATGTGAAACATTTGACAGCCTTTCCACATAAGGCCAACAGATCTTTCACACTCTTTAGTTTTTTAAAATGACAGAGAAAAGGAAGAGAAATGCTTTTTTTTGTTTGGTTGTTCTTTTTTTAAAAAATATATATATACATGCCTGCATATTTTTTACAAAAAAATCAAACTTCTTTAAAACATTCTCAGTTTTTTTAGTAGATTTATCTACACTGGGTGTCTTAGTGTACTTGATAGAAATGTATTGAGAGAATAATCATGATTACTTGTGTAAAGATAACCACCCAAATATGCATACATAGTAGCTCAGAGCAAGCACTGCATTATGAGGTGACATCTTTTAACATTCACAAGATACAGCAACTGCAAAATTGTAATTCATTAAAAATGTCAGCATCTTATATTAAATGTTAATTTATGATATTATGTTTCTGTAACACAAGTCACTTAAATCTTTTCAGTACTAATAAGATTTTCAGTCTAAAATAACCAAGTAAAATACGTATTTGCTTTTTTAAATAGAGCAAAGTGGATCAAGAAAAGAAGTTTGTACTTGATGAACATATGGAGAAGATTAACAGGTATTCAGCAATCTCTCTTCTTTTTTGTTCTTTTGGATAGGGAACATGAAGTTAAATCCAGTAACAGTATCAGTATTCCACACAAAAAGTGATGGAAATGACATTCAAGTTAGTAATTTAAACTTTTTTGTCTTTAGGGAGCTTTATCTGCAGCTCATTAAATATTTCACTCGTCAGTATATTAAATACTTGAGCATCTTTGCCGGATTCATACACCATTCTATTAAGCAGCTACCCTATGGCACATTAAAATAAACATTTGCTGTAGAAATTGGATGGGGGTTTGTAAGAGTAATTGTTCAATTGGACAGCAAATGTTACGTAGCGCATTTATACTCATTGGTATGAGACCATTTCCATGATTGTTTGGAACTTCTGTGTATCAGAAAGGGAAGGAGAAATAAGTGGGTGTGATAAGAAGCAGCTAAAAATCTTGGAAAAAGGATGGCAGTAGCTAAATTTAGAGAAGAAAGACCTTGACACCAAACTCTTAGAATGGAGCCGATAGCTGAAGATTCAATGTGTTATACAGATAAGATTGATGGCAGTAATTAAAGTTTCTGGATGAATATCAGAGTTTGTAAGTGAGGTTTATTGAAAGACTAGAGATTTGTAAAGGAAAAGGATATGCCTGTCAACTGAGTTATTTAAAGCTGAACAACAGGGAATACATTGCTAAGAAAAGCAAAATCACCCAGTTAGACTCTGTTTCTAATTTCTGAGTTACTAACACTTCATAAGGAAGAGGAAGGCTGAAACAGTTCATTCTTTTTTTTTTTCTTCTTTTAGTCTTTTTTCAGCAAATAGTATGGAAGAAATTGTTAAAAAATTGAAGCAAGATGGTTCTCCTTTTGCCATTAAGCAGCTAGAGGTAATGTATTCTATGTTTGTTAGAGATTTTAAGTCTGATTCTATACTTCCTTATCATGAGGCAGACTTTAGTCACCTTATTAACAGAACTAATATTAGGTAACACCAGTAGAACACTGGACTGAGATCCTCAGGTTCTCACATACAGTCCTGTGGATTGTCAGTAGTTCTACTCAGGCAAGAATATTCCTCTGTTAAACCACACAATGCGAACAACATCATACATTGCATAAAATTGTAATCTAGTAAAAAAACCCAACCAAAATCAAACTCTCTTTCCTCCTCCCCATAATCACGGACTTGTTGTTGACAAAGGTTCCTTTTAATAGATTCTCATTTTATTGCCAAGGGTTGGAATAAAACAGTTCCAGAAGAGTGTTGTTTGTTTTCTCCCATTCCAGATACTCAATAGCAAGCAATTTATCATCCAAAGTATTTTTCTGTCTCTTAAATGCATTTCTGAGTGTTGAATGTAATCACTACTCAAAAAAGTGTACAGTAATACTACACACTTAATACACACTTCAGCCTCAAAAGCTTGAAAAAAACTTACATTAGTTTATAAATAATGTATGTGTTTTCTCTTTCTCCTTTGAAGTATCTGGATTTAGGTGCCTTGTAAAAGTTTGTCTTGAAGCTATTCAAATATTACTTACACTTGGATAGAACACAAGCATTTCTCCAACAAAAGCTTTATTTTAACTTTGGTTGCAGCTCACAGAAGAAATCCTGCTTTTTTAATAAAACAAAACATCTATCATCTTTGGATTTTCATTTGAGCAGAAGGAACATAACTTTATAATGCAGTGTCACTAACATTAGGCATCCTGTCCCAGATACACAGATACATTTTTTGGTTTAGTTTATAATAAAAGGTAGAACATTTTGTCACTGGAACTCTCAGTTTTTGAGAATGGAAGTTTTAAAGTTATCTTTGTGCCAACCGGTACACCTACTGCACTGCAAGAAGTTTAGCCCGTGTATTAGAAAAGCAAAATTAAATAGAAGGGAAAGCTATTTTTTCCCCATTTGTATTGAGGTTTCATTGAATAAAGTAGTCCAATGAGCTAGTGCCAGAATAATAATTTTATGTGTTTGTAGACCTGAATTCTACCATCATGGTTTTTCCCAAAACTATATAGACTCTATGATTCAGTTCTTCACTTTTTCCTGATGTTACAGATGGCAGGGAAAGTAGTTATCATAGAATGGTTTGGGTTGGAAGGGACCTCAAAGATCACCCCCCTGCCACAGGCAAGTACACCTCCCACTAGACCAGGTTGCTCAAAGCCCCATCCAACCTGGCCTGGAACACTTCCATAGAGGGGGCAGCCACAACTTCCCTGGGCAACCTGTTCCAGTGTCTCACCACCCTCACAGTAAAGAATTTCTTCCTAATATCTAGTCTAAATCTACCCTCTTCCAGTCTAAAGCCATTACCCCTCATCCTATCACTACATTTTGGTGCTTTTATTTCTCTATAATATTGAGTTACAAGGCAGTATTTTATCTGTAGATTTTATAAAGTTCAATACAATTCTGCAGGGATATTATATTGATTAGCTTCAGTGGAGGTTGAAAACAATAAGGAAAAGCTATATGTAAACAATGCTAAGTTAATTTCATACAATTTTATGTCACTTTAAAACATAATCAGACCTAGTGGAACTTTCTAAAATAGCATATAGCCTTTAAAGAGTGCTTTGTTCAAAACAGTTTCTACTACAAAAGATGCGAGGAGCCTGGAAGCACTTTGTTACTGAAATATGTTAAGTAGACACTTTGTTCTGCCATGTTTTCTCTAGTTACCTAAACCTGCTTGATTTGCTTCCTTCATCTGCAGCCTCATAACCCAGATCTCCTCTATTAAAAAAAAAATAATTCTTGTTTGTTGTTGTTTAGGGGGGTACATTTTTTTCATATTTTTAATTTAGAACTTAAAAGTATGTCATCTACTTCAAAGTTATGATTTTGTGTAACATTTTTTCAATTCCTGACGCGAAAAAAAAAGGATCTTTTGTTGCTTCTTCAGTTTTCTTATTTCATGTCTTTATAGGACTTCATAGCACCTTTTTTCTTTCATATGATTAGTAAATGAACAACTGTCCTTGGAGGTGACAGAAGTTCCTGAACAATTGTCTGTTCTGTTCAAAAGATGAGACTGTGTTAATATGAGTTGCTTCTGTCCATCCAGAAATTTGTGGGGAAAAAAGAAAGGCCATCAGCATTTTGTATCAAGCACAAGGCTTAGAGTGAACAAGTACGTAAGTTTTAGACACGTTTCTAACAGCACACATTCTGTGCCAAACAGTAGGATCTAGTAAGCTTGTAGGATCAGATACTTAATGTCTTCCTTGAAAGATCCACAAAACCAAAGAAGGAAAATGCATTTGTGGGGGAAAAAAGTTAAAAAGTGATTCAGGTATAAATTTGGTTTTCTCCAGGAAATGCTTTCCAGTTAAACTGGAGGTTTTGTTTTACTAAGGAAGCAGAGTTGCAAATAAACTTAGTTGTAATTAGAGGAAAGCTTGCACCCTGGCAGTTGAGCATTTTACGCTACCTACAGACAGACCACTGGCTTGCTGTCACATTGCTCAGAGGAGCTGAGTTCAAAGAACTGCTTAAAGTAGGGAACACGTAGCAAAACCATGACAGTCTGAGATTATCAGGCCTTATCCTTGGTAGCAGCTGGGCCACTTGTGTGAAGCAAGTCATTTTCCTCATCAGTAGTATCACAGTACCAAGAGTATGTCCCTACATTATAGTTTCCCATCACTTTGTGAAACCAAGGCTTCACTTCAGTGTCCAGGTACAGGAACAGCACCACATTCAAATGATAAACACAGAAACTATAAAGGATTCAGTAACAGCAATATGTACACTTATTTTCTTTGTTTCCCTATGTATTTATTATATGTTATTATATATATTATTTATTATATCAGCCCTAACTGAAAGCCTAACACAAATACCCTAGTTTGGAGGTACAGATGTACACCTTGGATGTACAGATACCTTTTAGTATTAATAAAATGGAGCTACTAGTTCTGCTAGCATAATCCAAGTATGCTGTGAGCCATGCTGTCCTAGGTATCCTGTTCTGTTCAATCTACAGTATTTCTGCTTTTTACTTTCAAAACGTGCGTGCTTGGCAGGCTTTCACTTATCCGATACTAAAGTGGTTTGCATGAATAAGAAGAATGTAAAGTTGTTAAAATTCTACTTGAGAATGGCTTCATGATTTAAATCACATTTTGAACCCAGTTACAAAAAGGCAGAAAGCTAGAGTACTAACACGCTTTTTGAACTCATAGTAAAATATTTTTTAAAACCTTTCACTTCATAGTATTACTTTGTTTTCAGCATTTACACAAGGCAAAAAGCTTTAGTCTGAGCGATAGAAGTACTGCTTCTAATTGGATGAAGTAAGCATGTGGGGCCAAAACCTGAAAAGCATCCAATGTTTGACTTGGTTTTCACATGATGTTTCCTTATAGCTTTTTTTTTTTTTTTTCATTGTTACTGAATGAATTCCAATGTAGTGTGCAGGACACCACAGAGACTAACAATTTCAAGACACCTTGTCCAGATCTAGTGGTCAGGCTGGGATGCAGATACTAGCTCCTGAAACTTTAAATGGGTATGTAGTAAGTGGGTGAGATAGATTACAGGAATGAAGCTGGATGGCATCTTGGTAGTGTTGAACTCAAGTAAAGATACATTCTGAAACTCTGTTAACAGACCAGTAAGGCTGATATGTTCGTCCTGAAGCAGCTTTCCTGTGAGGCTTTGGCTAGACACTCATATTTTATCAAAGCTCATCCAGAAGCATTGTTTGGTGCACACAAACAAATGCTTTGGTATTTCAGAAAGTGACATTTGTCTTCATCTGTTGCTAGTGAAGTGACACACTGGACCTCTTGGAGGGGTTTTTTGCTTGTTTTAACTTAAAGAAAGCCTCCTTCAAGAACCCTAAGCCACTCAAGTCAGAAACTTTAATGGGCCTTGAAGACAAAAGATGCAGCTACTGTTCCAGCTGTTACTCTTGTAAGGGACTAAGTCAGTGCCGCTTAATTCAGTCACCTTCTGATAGTATCTTACTGGAATTCAGGTCTGTTGCAGATTCAGCTTGTAGCTTTCAGGATAATTATGTTGAAAGCAAGATACTGGAATAGATGTCAAATACTTCTATGAAGACTTCTTTGCATTTTAGTACTCCCCAGTTCAGTCTATCCTATCTCCTTTTCAGGCTTGTTCCCAGGCACTGATCCCCTCCTCCTCTTTGTACAGAGAATTTATTTATAGATACACTGTTGACTCATTTTTCTGCAATTACACCTACCCATTTTCTTTCCTTGTTCTTCTTCCTTCAGCCTGATTTGCGGCAGTGCCTCCTCCACCTTCAGCCTCATTGATATGCCAAGATAAGGCAGCTGCTGGATGCACTAGACTAGTTATATGCTGTTTTCAGATCTTCCCCATTTCAGTGCTTTCTTTGGCCAGAAAGAGCTTGCTATTACCATTTCACCTAGGGAACCATCTGGTTGCACTGTGCATACCATTTAACCTGGTCTGAGCAAAGACTTTCTACTCTAGATGACAGTATGTGAAACTCAAAGGAGACAAGGTCCAGTTCAAAGGTAAAGCCAGCAAGAGCTCATTATGGGAAATAAGGGGTCCAGTTAAGAGTTTCTGTCCTTTTGAGACCTACATAGTGATGTCAGTACAGGTATAGCTGGTTTCTTTATCTGCTGAAAGGCAGCTTTCTTGTTAGTGACCTTTATCAGAACTCAGAAAACACTGACAGTTAAAGCCAGCATTAGTTCTTTCTAAACCAGCTTGTCTCTCAAGCAAAGTGGTCAACAGGCAAATAACAGAATGACAGAACCGGTGCTTTTAAGATACAGTTGCACAGCTTCCTGCTTGTATAGCAATTGCATATTTTCCAGCTTAACTAGGCAAAATGGGTCACTGCTGTATCAGCTGGTGTCTGGAGAGGGATAAGGAGTAATTGGGAGCCAGAAAAAACATTAATGTTGATGGCTGGAAGCCTGCCATTTCAGTCTGAGGGTACGGAGTCTAATGTCCGCAATGGAAATAATGTAAAGAGGCAAACCTTACCATCTGCCACTTTGCAGAAGTGGTAAAAATGTCCTAATTAGCAGGAAATGTCTATTGTACTGTGACTAATACAGAGCTTTTACTTGGGTCTACAGGGGAAGAAGAGTTTTGAGTAAAAAAAACAAAGATCAGCAACAGTAAGATTTAGCTTCTTTCCCCCACAACCATGAAAAGCTGTAAAGCTCAATTCTGTTTTCTTAACTAGGTTTTTGTCTTTCTCCCCACCTCCCCCTACTGTTTACTGGCATACTGTTAATTGAAGGATAGTCATGAGAGCCAGATTTACAGCATTTGTTTGTGTGCCTTAAACAGATCCTGTCTCTTGTGTAATATTTATAGCCTGTAGCTCTGTCAAAAGAAGACAGGCAAGACCTCCAGGCTTACTATTAGCAGAGCAATGTAGGGCTACACTACTGCAGTATCTGTTGATCCCAGACAAGAAGCCTGGACAAATATGCATTCATGTTTGATTTCTTTTAGTATCTTTCTTCCACAATTTTCTTCTTCATATATTGTCTAGTCTTTACCGATGACCATAAAGCAACTACCGGAAGTTTGTAGCTAATCTCACTGTTATCATGTTACTGCTCTGACTATTGTACCAAAACTTAAATACTGTACAATACTAATATCAGCTACAATATCAGTAACATCTTCGAGCAATTTAGACTATATATATATTAAATGGATATTAAAAAATGGAGTATAATTGCTTCTAACGCCTTCACTTCTCAAAAAAATCTGGAAATAGCTTTCAAGCTGCATTAGATTCTCTAGCTAGTAGTAATTTGATCATAAATTATGTGACCTTAGGAGTTCTAGGCTTTCCTCAAGGGATGACATACATCCCAGAGATCTTGCTGATGAAAGTTTATGCAAGTAAGTTTATTTAGTGTGACAGTATGGTGGGAGGGAACAGGTATCACATAAGCGAGCTCAGGCAGAAGAGTGCCATCACTTACTTCACAACGTTTAAAATGCAAAAAAGACAGACTTACGAATGTGTCTAAATTGAAGAGAATAAAAATAATTGTTAATGTCTTCCCCAGACTATTAATAAGATGTCACCTACATCCTTAAAGATAACTCTCAGACAGCTCAAAGAAGGAGCTTCCATGAGCTTACAAGACGTACTCACAATGGAATACAGACTGAGCCAGGCATGCATGGTAAGCAAGCAGCTGAGCCCTGTCTCTTTCCAGCCACAGAGGGGTAGCAAGGCTGTCAGAGACTAAGTTTTATATAGATTACATCAAAGGCTCACAAATTATAGCTTTTCATTTTCAGTATTTTCTTTGTCTGTCTGTTAGGCTGTCACTTTCTTTTTTTTTTTCCAGTTCAGTGTTGTTATATGCAACTTGAAGGAGACTACATTAATGATGGTCAGATGGGAATGGTTACAATGTTACAATATAGGAAGTTTTGTATTTGAACCATAATTTTAGAACTCTGGTGTTCTTGAACAGATTTCCTATTTAAATTACTTAGTCCTCAGTTCCCATCAGCAGGATGGGAATAGTTATGTTGCAGCCTTTCAAGAACACTGTGATAAATTTATTAAAAAAACCCAAGATATTTTAGTACTGTTTGTAGTAAGGAAGGGCTGAGTACTTGGATAACATATGCAGAAGTGATCCTTTCAGTAGAACAGGGTTGCCAACTGGATTATCTGAACTAATTCCTCATAAAGCGTCCCCATGGCATCCTTATTATTAGTTTTGTCACATTTAAAACCAAGATTTTTATTTATCTGATTAAATGATATCTGATATTTAAAATAAATGCTTTAAAAAAAAAAGTATGTGTGAAAATGTGTCTAATTCTAATATATTGTAGTCCTTGACAGTATCTTTGCCATATATTTTTTTGAAACTAGGATTGTTGCTCCATTGCGAGTGAGGCATCCTTAGGTATTTAAATGTTATGTTTACCTTTAAAAAAAATAAATGGATGTTTCTAGGATTCCATTTAACCACAAAGTGTTGCAAGTATGCAGAATACCTCACAGTTCCTGAAGACTGGGCTTTCTCTGAAGAATTTCTGATCCTACACACCTTAGCCCCTATCATGCGAAACGAGAAAAAGATCTATGAGATACAATGCAGAGAGAGGGCTTGCACTGCATAAAAGCTGGCTGATCAACTACAGTTCAACAGACTGATTTTAAGAGCTGTGGCTGCATTTAAGCAAGAAGTTACAGAGCTCTTTAAGTTGGACTAGATGAGAACAGTACAAGTGGGATTTAACTGAATCTTGTGGACATGCATTTCAAGCAGAAGTCTGATAGAGAAAGATGAGATAAAAAAAAAAATCTGTCTGTTACAGCTTGGTTTTTGTTTTTCAGAGAGGCCACGACTTCTATGAAGGGGTTCGAGCAGGTAAGCATATACACTAGAAAAGTTTCTCAAACTTACTAATATGCAAACTCACCTGTGTTGCTTCTCTGGAGGTTAAAAGAAGTGCATGCACAAACAGCCCAGAGAACACTTCCCAGCTTGCTAGTTTTCGCTTATTGGACTCTTGTACGGCCAAAATTTATTCTTTGTTCCAAAGTATCATTTGTGTGCCCAGATTTAGTGCTGCCACATAGCTGGTTCAGCCAGCTATAAGATGGTTTAAGACTCAAAGTCAGGAACAGCTATTTTCATAAAGAGGCAATGGTCAAGATAGGTAGTGGTAAAAGTAGAGCAGCAGCTCAGCAAGTTCATCTAGGGGACAGACGTAGATTCTGTCCTTGATTCTACTGCTGATTCACTACGCAGTTTGTCAAACCAATGTCACATCTGTTAGAAACTGTAGTTATTATTTATGTACTATTCAGCACAAGATGAAACAAAGCAGAGGCATTTCCTTTTCCAAGGAGCTTAAGGTACAAGGCATTTGTATGAATAACACTTTGGGGTTGAGAGAACCTGGCTTTTAATTCACACAGTTACATACTTGAGCATGTATTATCACCTCCTCCTCATTTTTTATATCTGTCTTTATAAAGTAGTTTAAAATCCACTTGAGTAGTGGATATTAGTTTGGGTGTTCACTAGTAGTAATACTCTATTAAAGATAGCCTGGGGAGAAGGATGCAAAGTTTATACAGCATGGAAAAAGTTTCTGATTTTAATTAATCTTTAGCACTTATTAGCAAAGATTCCTTTGAAGAGTTTACCACTCATGGTCAGAAGCACATGGTTTTCATTGTGTTGATAATGGGGACAAAGAAATCTTAAAAATAATGTTCCTGGGATATATTCTCAAGCACCATATAAACTGCTGAAATGTAGTTATTCAGGAAGTGACAAATTCAAAGTCTGAGAGTCAGATTAACACCAAACCAAATTCTCACTTGTAATGCACAAGGTCATTGAACCATCTGGGGATTCAGTTGAGGACAAAAGCACATCTCTTGTCAATATGGCCAGTAAATTACACAAACTGCTTGTAAAGAAAGAAGTTGCAAGAACAGCAGTAAGGAAACTTCTCTTATATATAGGATGATGTAGCAAAAACTTAACTATATCAAGGGAATTTAAAAAACCCCACAAGATAGCCACCTGCACTGAGTGAGTTGCTAAGAATAGTAATTTATTCTTGAAGTACTTTTGTTCTCTGCTTACTGCTTGTATCTTGTTCTCAGATTTGTGGTCTTAAAATTGAAGAGTGGTGCAGAATGTGACTCGAGATTGTTTTTGTTGTTGGGTCTAATCTCATAGAAATCATCCAGCAATGTTCTGAGCATCCTTTTTTAATAGGAAGTGACATTATTAAGTACTTCATGGGATCAGGCATAATGAATGAAAGTGCTAAAAATGTTAATTTATTAGCTTTTTCTTTCATTAAGAAATTACACTCCAAGCATTTAAGAGCCAGCTGTTGTCCCTGTCTACCACAAGAGCATCTACCACAAAGCATAGTCAATATATAGCAATCAGATTTTAGTTTATGAAGATTGTTTTTCAGCAGCAGTGGCCATTAGTCAGGTTTTAATAACAGCTTTTATCTGCTTCAAACCATAATTTTTATAGGAATACTAGGGAAGTAGTTTGTTTAAAAGCTTTTTAAACCCGCTTTGACCTGAGGTCAAAATTTCATTTTTCTTTTAACCAGTTTTCTTTCAACTAGACTAAAATGAGCTGGCAAACAGTCTTCCCCATTTATGATTCTTATGATGGGAGCTACTAAAGAAAAGCAAAAAAACCCTTAAAGCATAAAATACACCGATTGTATTTCACCGTAATATTCCCCTATAATGGCAAACAGTCTTTGAACACTTTAGGTATCCATTTCTCACCTTGACTTATAGAATAATACATAAACTAAGAAATGCATAGCTCTGGGTAATTTCCAATAAATGTTAATTCTTACTGCGTAAGTGGTCATTTTTGGAGTCAACGCTCAAATACATCCAGGTAGACTGCAATCTCAGCAGCCAGAGGGGACAAAAATCTGTTAATTAGCCTCCTAACTATTTGTGCAGGAATGTACACTTCAAGTGGAATTGTAAAGGCCTTCTACATACTGCTGAACCTGCAAAGATCTTATTTCTGTATGGCTTCTGCCCTCTCTCCTGCAGTGCTGGCAGCTGTGAGCCCTACCCTGGGCACACAAACCCCCTGCAGCCAGCCAGTAGGGAGAGAGATTTCATTGCAACTAACAGAATTCCAGGTGCTTAGAAAGATCAGTGTTTTGATTGTGCTAAATGAAGCTAAGCAATAGAACACTAACTGAAGTCTGGTAAAGTCACTGCTACTGAACAGAGGGGTTTTGGTTTGGTCTGTTTAATGTAAAAAACACAAGAATAATCCCTTACCACTGTGTCTATTAGTTTTATCTTAAAGAATGTCCCTTAGCCTACCTTAGGTGGCTTCAGAATTTTTGCTCTGTTCTTGTAGCGATCAGTATCTCAAGCTAGAGAAACACAAAAGATACAGAGTTAATGCAGAAAGGGAATATTTTCACAATACTATTAGAAAACAAATATTTTAACTCATACAAGATTAGATTTCATTGGAGAGACCATTATGATCATTCAGTTTATCCACCAGAATAAAACTTGCCACAGGTCCACACAGAAAGCTTAACTTGCTTTCACAGTAGTGCCATAGAATGGAGAATTATCAGCAATTACTACTGTATTGAAGATGTAGTAGTATATGTGTGGACTTCCCTCCCCCCCCCCCCCCCCCCCAGTTTAAAGTATCTCTAGTCAGCATTGTCTTTTGTGGGTAACAGGATTATTTTGACCAGATTGTGAACTTCAACTAAAGTTGAAGAAAAATATTAGATAAGTACTACTCCGATGGAATAAATGCAGTTGATTTGAGACAATTGTGTATTTTGACCCAAACCAATCAATGGCTTCACATCACAGTGTTTAAAATTAACTTGTAGGATCATAACTTTTCAGCCTAGTAAAATCACTTTTACAGCACATTTCTTTTAAAGAATTGCCCACATAGATTCTGCTCTCTGTGGAGCCTCAGCTTCTATCTATATATGTGGTTTCTTTTCAAAGTTAGTGTTTATTTGTATCCAAGGAGCCCGTAGTCCTGTATTTGCAGGTAAATGGATGCAGGGCTCTGATTCTCCTTTCTCTTTGAAGATACTAGCTGAAGAGTTGTGATGCCTATATGTCTTCAGCTACAGAAATATTAATTAGTGCAGCTGTCTTTTGAATGGTATTTATTTTCTAGGCATTTTCCAAGTGTTGGTTATAGAGGGAGAAGTTAAATAGAAGTTTGAGTCACTTTTTTTTTTTTTTTAACCACAAACTGCCATAATGCCTGTCTTTTGAGAAGATGCAGTCTTTAGGTGGGCATTCTTTCCACTGACCTTAAAATCCAACTCCTTTGCACATTTTTCATCCTGGATGGTTCTAGTTCAGTCTACCAAGAACGACATCTATTAAGAAAGACACAACGACTTACCAAAAAAACCCAGCTGTTAGTCTTCAAAATATCTGGTCTTTGTGAGCATCTTCTGTCTGCATACCTTTAGAACCATCCTACTCCAAAGTCTTTGTCAGAAACAAATTCCATTCTCAGCAGAGGAACTTGAGAAGTGCTTCTTGCCCTCCCTTATATGCTGTGGGCTGTGTTGATCAGGACGTCTCCCAGGACACAGGTGCATCTCCCAGTCAGGTGCTGATAACACACATCTGAAGGGAATGTGTGCTGAGGAGGGATGTTGGGTAGTCAGTGCATCCTAGAGAGCCACAGTTAGCTGTTCTTTTTTAAACAATAAAATTTCACATTTTGAATAGCAACTTTACAGGTTTTCTTGGGGCCAGAAAGGTGCTCAGAAGGACACTCTGGAATGCCATTTGTATTGGTCATTTTTACACACAAATAAACTCTCTCTTGTACTTACTATTGTTTGCTAGTGCAGCTGTTCTTGCTGATAGGCCTTCAACATTCCTGTGATACAAGGAATGCTTTTCAAGAATTAGTTTTCTTGTTTTACTTTAACACATGATTCGTTCACTTCAGTGATATGCATTTCCCAGGATACAGCATAAGGTATCGACACTAAGATTACACAAATCCTCACAGTTAAATCTACATAGGTCTGCAGTATCTGTCAGTATTTACAAATAAATATTTTTGATTTTCCCACAAAGGTACTCTGCTTTACTCTTTCCTCATTATTTATTTCATTATTAGTTTATATGATGTGTTTAAATTAGCTTTAGGCATTTAACAACTACTTTGAGTCAACTCCTATACTCTACAGTCAGATTTTGCACAGAGATGTGAAAGCCCTTGTCCAAAAGGAGCATCATGCATACAGGCAAGAGCAGTAGGTCTAACAGAAAGCACTAATTTCAGGCCTACTCCTTCAAAGCTTGGGCTACTTCTGAAGTGATCCACTGTACCTTGTATCATCCCTGGAGGTATTTTAAGAGATGTGTAGATGTGGTGCTAAGGGACATGGTTTAGTGGTAAATTGGCAGCGCTGGGTTAATGGTTGGACTTGATCTAAGAGGTCTTTTCCAACCAAGGCTATTCTGTGATTCTATGATCAGGCAGCTCCCAGATACATCTCCAGACAGGTCGTAACTCAAGAATTTTTATTATAGTAGACATATATATGTTAGAAAAGCTCTTATCTTCTCCAGAGCATATTGATCTTTCTCCCCCATGTATTCATTGTAGTTGTCTGTCTTGATACAATCTGAAGTCAACTTCATTAGAGAAAGTTTATAAGTAACTTTTGTGTTTTTGTACTCCACCTGACAGTGCTGATTGACAAAGACCAGTCCCCCAGATGGAAGCCAGCTGCTCTAGAAGAAGTCAGCGATGAATTTGTGGACAGTTGTTTTAAGCCATTGGGAAACAATGATCTCAAGTTGTAAAGATCAAGCCTATTGACATCTTACACATCTGCTTAATTCTATGATATAAAAATTAATATTAGTGTGATAAAGTTTGGCAAGAATCTTTTAGCTAGCCTGAGATTCGTAAGTTTAATTGCTTGCATTTAGGAACATTCTCTTTTGTTATGCTGCCATAATGACAAAATAATCATATCTCTGGTTAATAAGGGGAAAAATTACTTCAAGGCAAATTGTTATTTTTACTGCTTTACATGATGATTAACATTTAATTTTTTGCATCAGCTCTTAATTTAGAAGGAACTTTTTGGGGAGAAAGCATAGTTAAGGGGTGACCTAATAAGCAAGAAGTCAGGAGACCTTTGTGTTCTTGGCTCTGTCACTGATGTGTTAAATTGGGATTGTGCCTCAGATTCTTCTTTATACAATGAAAATAAAATATACTTAAAGCTTTAAAACAGAGCTACAGCAGAAAATGCAAGACATGCTAGATCCATGGTGTTAAGTGGTCTTTTAAATAAAAGGTCAGACTGACATGTTATTAGTCTGGGAGCAAGGCATTTTTCTATTGATTTCACATTTGGTCAGTATTCAGTCTTGCTATGTGATGTAGACATTGTTTCAAACGTCGTATTGCCAGAGCCTAGAGCACACTTCTGTTTGCTTGTAAAACTTTTTTTTTGTTTTTTCAAATGCCATTAAGTTTGATTGAACTGCATAATTAGTTTTTCATTATTGCAAACACTGCTAGCTTTTCCTGGTTTTATGGTCATGAAGAAATAACTGTCTCAGACCTTCCTCTGAACAGTAAGCAGCACATTTCCTGTTGGTGTTTGTGATTGTCTAATGATTTTGGTGGTAGAGGTCAGCCTGGCCCTAACACTGCAAGTGGCTGGAGTTCATCTATACCAATTAGTCTGGGTTCCCATTTGCTTGTGCCATGAGCGCCCCGTCTGCTGGGTGGGAAATTTGTGAAAAGTAGGGGGAACACAGCAGTATGTACCAAAGATAACAAATAGGGGGAAACATGAAATATCTGCTGCTGTGTGGATCATATAGTTTTTTAACACAACATATCCTAACAAAAGTGTTTGTTGGGATCAAAATTTAATTATATATCAAAAGCCCCTTGTTGTATGTGAATTAAAGGTTGCTGGGTTCTGATACTAAATAACACTTGAAGTTCTATGACATAACCAGAGCCTCTTGATAAAAGTATAATCTTTCTGCGGGGTAAAATTAGTTTTTCTATTGTGTAAGCAACACATAGCTACTAATCTTTCTTCAGCATTAAGACTGCATGCTTTTTTATGATTAATCAAACCATATATCACTATCTCTTCCCACTTGTGTCTACAGTTATAGTCAGGTCACAAATACAAATTTAGGCTTCTCTGAAGACGAACCATTGAGACTAAAGGAAGAAAACTTTTGTTCAATTTATAGTCAGTAACCAGCAGTGGGGAATCAAAAAGTCAGAGCTACAGCAGAACCATTACAGAGTTTCCAACACTGGGAATTTTTTATTACCAACAGTAGTTGGTCTATGCTGGCATAAGGCTCCTTCTTTCCCAGGAGCTGTTGCCTGGAAACAAAGTCCAGGAAATTCGGGCATCAAGGTGAACTACTAGAGTGACTTTCAAAGAATTAGAGGTGAGCAAAGTGGAGAGCAAAATCAAGAAAAAGAATGGCACCTTGCTTTGTCACTAGATTCTTTAAAATAACATTGAGAAAATTTCAGCTGCCAGTTATTGTTGCCATGTACATACTTGTTAGGAGACAGCCCCAGAGTTTATTTTCAAAAGCAGTTGAGAGATTTCACTAATACTTTTAGGATAACTTCTGAAAACATGACTTGAATTTCTGCCTCACACTGGTTCTGTAAGAAATGTAAACCTCTCCCCCCATCTTTTTAAAAATTTTTGTATGTCTTAGATTCTTAAACAATGGCTATTTTAAATTTATTTTATTTAAATTGGTTCATTCCATTGTTTTTGTACAAAAGGAGCAATCTTCAGCAACTATATTTAATGAAACACACAGCAATGCCCAGGGAGTAGGGATCGGATCATGCCGTCTCTGACTGAAAAGGACTTACAACATTTTAGCAGGAGTATACTTCTGAATCAATAAACTTTGACTTGCATGTTCAGTTGCTTCCAAAATTTATGTGAACAGGTATTATGCCAAGCTCATGGTAACAAGACCCTGTCCAATCTGTGCATTTTTATCAAATAAAAGTCTTACAAGCAGATGGTAAGTTTAATTTTATTTGGTCCACAAGAAAATATTTTCCACAAAAAATATTGTAAAAATATATTGTAGTGTGTTTTATTTGGGAATACTGACGTGTCTTACTCCAGAAATGTCAATTTTACAAAGTTGTGCTGCAGTTAGTGTGTTTTGAACCATTATTAGAATATCAAGTCAGTCACATAGTACCCACTCAGACTATACTTATGTTTCCTGGAGAAAATAGAAAGCAAATGTATTTTTAACTGCTCAACAGAAGTAAATGGTTTTGCAGAGTATGCCAGTCCCATACTGGAGTGCCTTTACTACACAAAATCAAGTAAAAGAATCAGTGGCAACTTAGCTGGAAAGACACTATAAGTGGCTTTATAAGACTATAGCATAGTTTGGCGTAATCTAATGATAAGTAAACGGATGTAATTTTATTTAGGTAAAGAAGTCTTTATTTCTATTATTATTATGCATTACTATTGTGCCTATTAAAAATACTCTGGAATGAGATCTCCTTTCATCTCTCGCCAGATTGTAGTATTGAACAGAATTTTTTTTAATTATTATGTATTTTATTAAGTGTAAGTGCATTATTTATTAAGGACTGCATCTTGTAAAAGAGATTATTTTCCTGGTGAGAAGCTGTCTCCCTGTTGTTTGTAACCTTGTTTGCTTTCCATTTGCTGCGTGCTTTCCCTGAAGTGCCAATGTCATAGAAAGCATCATAAAGCAGCTGGAACTGCACATCAGGCCATATCGAAGCCGCTGCAATCTTCAAGCACTACCGAGGGAAGACAAGCTTTGTGGCTGCAGGTGAGTGACTGGACATAACAAGCAGCAGGCGCTTCAGTCGCTACCGCATTCTGGGTGGCTCCTGGGCAAGCAGCGCGGCCGTCCCACACAGCACGTACTCCAAAGGGAAGCTCACTGTGATGCATGTTTAATTATACCAAGGTAACTTTCACCTTGGGGGAAGTTCTGAGTGTTTATCAGTACAGATGCTATGACTTAACTAAAGTTCTTTTCTATTATTTTATAATTCTTCCTGCTGTTGGACCATGCAGTGGCAGCCTGCCAAAGGAGAAGCTGCTTTCAAAAGTGCACCTGATACTCTGACTCGAGAAGAGTGCCAGATGCTAAGGCTACATCCAAAGAAAGGATGTGAGACATTGCAACAGCAAGTACTGCAGCACCTAACTCCCCATGGCAGCCACTGAGGTATTTGTACAAGGGTCAAGACAGATATACCTAGATGCACTCTTACTGAGTGCAGTTCTTAATCTGCTGCTCACTTATCTGGCAAATAATATCTAGAGTTTGGGCTTTTTTTTAAATTACTGTCTTTGGCAGTGTTAACATTCTAGAGCCAAGACTAATGTTACAGAAAGGCTGGCTTTTTTTTTTTTTTTGTAATAAAGCTTTATTTTAGCTATAATAAGAATAGGAATCTTTTTTAATACTGTGGCTAAGCAATCAATATGCAGTTAATACGTACTGATCTGATCAAATGTTTTGGTTTTGCTTTTTAATTTGCCCTAGTACATGGCATGGAGTTTTTTTTAGATAGAGCAAATGTAGGGTATGATTTTACATGCTTTAGAGCTTCAAGGAACATCACTGTTAGTAATAGAATTTAAATGGGTGATGATACCTTTGTCCCGCTTTACATATGGCTCCCAAGAAGACTTGGTACTTCAAAGAAAATGACATTACAACATCAGCAGATTTTTTTCCCTTTTTCAGCAAAAGCCTGAGAACAGTCTTAATAGCAGGATCTGGTCAGCGTGAATTAATGGCAGTCTTGTGCTGTGTTACAAAGAAGTATTTTTCACCATTTACTCTTGATAGAACCACTCTCCCATGGAGGTGAATTTCAAATAACTAAATTGATGCCACAAAGTCTGCAAAATGGCTCAATTCATAGACTGTCTTATGTCTGAGAATAAGCTAAAAATAACAATTTGCATGGTCCTCTTTCTGCTTGCTTACCATGGCATGAAAATCATGCTTTCTATCAGTTACTAGAACTATGTGTACCTTTTAAAAATAGTAACAGTTTTTGCCAGTATGGAAAGCATTTTTCTATAAAACAAAAACAAGGAATGAAAAGCACTTTGATTTAGGAAAAAACCCCTACATCTTTTAAACTGGCCATAACAGAAAAAGGAACAAACAGGTGCTAAAAAAACAAGCTTCTACAAGGCATTCACTTTGTATAAAATGTCAGCAAAATTGTAACTTTAAGATGACTATGAGTAATTCATCCCTTTCTTGGTATCTCAAATGCTAGTTATGAGTACAGTAGGTCAGGCTGCAAGTCCTGGAGGAGCAGGGTGCAGGGTGTGGATGCAAGCCAGATAAAATCAGTAAAGAACGTAGCCCTTTAGCTTTGGGCCTAAGGCTTATTCACTAATTCAGTGCACTGCTCAGGCTTTAGGTTCCTGTGGCTCATATTTGCATTGCCATACATAGTTTTACCAACAGGGAAGCAATGAGCCTACAGAAGCTGGAGGAAGGTGTACTGTCTGAAGGTGTTACTTTAGGATGAAATTTTAGTGTAATGCACCCATAGCTCCCACGAAATACATAGTCCTAAACCACTTTTACACCTCTGAAGGTTCATTTCACTAGTTAGCATCAGTAGTTTTTGCACACCTGTCTGAGTTACAGTAAAAAACCAAAACAACCCCCCCCAAACCAGAACCCTAACACACACAAACCCCCCCACAAAACCAAAACCCCAAAAAAAAGAAAAGCTTTGGTCTGAACACAGTGATCAGATGTATTTGAACCATCTTACTGCAGGATTTTAGAGAATAGCCTCCATGCCTTGACAGGCGCAAGAGCATCTGCTAATTCTGTCGCACTGTTTATCAATTTTGTAATGTTTCTCCTTGGTTCACCTAAGAATGGAAGTTGAATAGTGTCATATTCCAAATGGTTCCCTGAATACTGCCTGGTTTTATAAGATGCTTCTCATCCATCCCCTTACTTATTTCGTGGTTTACAGATTTAGGCAGGTCAAAGAATCAAAGTACAATTTATGACAGCAGTTACCTTTGCTACACGTAGACCTTGGTTTCACTTCAGCAAAACGTGGATGAATTTACCGAGCACAGAGAGTTCTTCTCTTTTCACCTACAAACAGGCCACTGGTTTTTACACTGCACATAAAACTAATCCAAGCTTTGTTGTTGAGCATCTGTGGGGCCTCTGTGGCAGTGCTTGTACAGTCGCAGGGCAGCCATATTCTTCTCTTTTTTAACACTAATTTCTGATCACATTCAACACATACAAAGACAGAATATACTGAACATACAGCTGGTAACGAATGACACTTGGTTAATAGACTCTACTGTAATCCAATTAGCTTCTTAGCAATATAGATTAAACGGCAAACATTTTCAGCCTCTCCTCACAAACATGTTACATTCATACAGTGGCATTATGCTCAACTCACAGCTGATGTTACTTTATTTGCACCAGTACCAAATACAAACTGCTTAACAGACAGGAGACTCACTGTGAAGCCAGTCCTTGCCAGCCAGGGCTCAGGGCACATCACTTTCGATGTAAGGGATGTCACTGTATTTGCTTTCAGTCACTGCCCACTGTTTCACCGCCTGATCAAGAATCTCACTGGAGAGACGGTGAGCATAGTCTAGCACTATAGTGCTTGATGGACCTTTCTCATCCACCTTCGCTGCTATCAGCGATGACTTCTCCCCAGTGCATCCTTCACTACCTTCCCCAATCCTTTCATCCTGGATAGCATTTGAACCTGGAAAGGCATCCTTGGATTTGATGCATCCCATGGTACATTTGAAAATGCAGCTGCAAAATTCAGTTCAACAGCATGTTTCGATAACCTGGAAATGGTTTCCTAGTTTGATGCACAGTACCGCTGCTTCTTGCCAGGGGATTCCAGTTATTTTCAAATAACAGCACGTATCCTTTTGTGCTTCTTTTCTTCTGAAGAAATCTGTCAAAATAGCATTTCACATAAATGCAATAGTTTGTCATTCTCAGTGAGCAAAATGGAAAGCTAAATTTGCTACTCGCTCTCAGAAGCAACTTTAATAAATCTGTGCATGGTGTGCGTAAAATGTGTTTATCAGTAACATCCATCTACTACAAGTAGGCAAAACTTGACCTGAATTCAAGCTGCCTTCGAATGCAATTCCCAGGACATGATGTAAGCCATCTAGGAACATAAAGGCCTTAAAAAAAAAAAAAAATCTGTTTCTTCCAGAATGACAATGCAGTGCTATTTTCCCCAATCTGTAAACAGACACCGTTTAACTCAGAATCACGGGTTCACTCCAGTGACGCTGCTAAAAAACCCCCAGCAAACCCCAAACACCCCGCTGAAGCACCACACAACCACCACCTAAGAAGAACGAGCCTTGCGTCACGGCTGTTGTACACCCTTTGGGCAGGAGTGACACTAATTCTCAGTGTCATTCTGCTGTTGCTTAAGGAGGCTGGAGCATGCCATCAGGAGAAGGTATTCATGAAAAATGAGAGCTGCTTTTTGTGTTTTCCCTTGAGAGGTCAGGGAAAGCAACAGCGAACTGCTGTGCTCAGGGCCAGAGCACGCTCGTTACTGAAGGTGGGCACCTCCAGATATAGAGGTGCGAGAGTGAGGAATGAAACACCCGACAGGGTCCTTTTGTCAAACTCCTCAAGAATCTGAACTGGCCAGCCCCAAATTCTGGTGTGTGCTGTTTAGCAGCCTACAAAGCTGTTTGCTGAGCTACTTTCTCTATGCAGGCAAAGCAGAACCTCATGATATGCCTGACTTTGCTTGGCATGAGCTTACCCGCTTATCAGAGTTAATAGACTGCCAGCCAAAATAGAGACTGTGCTGCACAGAACCCAACTGTTCCCCACAGCTTCACCCGATGACGTCGTACTAAGGTCAGCCAAAGTTAAAGATTTTTTTTGTAAATAGCCTTTGAAAACATAATCATGGCAAAGATGTTAAGCCTTATTTATTTGCTTTGTGTACTGGGGGAAACAGGGGCTCCAATCCAGTAACCTGATCACAGGCAAGTATCTGCAGAGGAAATCAATCCCATTTGCAGGCAGATGGTGCTGCACAGGTAGGATGGGACTTCCTCAGTCCACCGGCTGACTCATGAGAACCAGGTTCGCGGTGACAAGCTCCTCTCTTTCTGCTAGTTCACAAAAACAGTTCATAGGACTGAAGTACCAGCACTCAGAAGTGGTGGCTGGTGTTCCTGGCAGAAAGTCAGACCTAAAGGGCTTCGGAAACCACAAAGTACGTACAGACATTTTCATACCTTTAGCTTTGTATCAGAACATTTAGACAAATGTTTGTACATCACTTCAATAAAATTCAGTAAATTTCTTTTGTGCCTAGGCTGCAGCGTGTGCCAGCGTATTTCAGAGTAGGCAGGCTAGTTAACACGCCTGTAGCGTAAACCCTGCTGCTAGCATTTGTAGTTTTACCCAACACAGAGAAGAGCTAAGCTATCAGTGAGATTTTTATTGTAATAACTTGTTAAATGAGTAAAAGGAAGGATTCCCTTCACTCCACAAGAAACCACATTTATCCCTATGGAGATTTATAAAAAACCCATGAGCTTTATACCCCTGTCTATCAGCTACATGCATTGATGAAACTTAAAACACTTACAGAACACACTTACAGACCAGAGGCCAAAGAGATGTCTGAAAGCAATTCAGACATCTGAATAATTCAAAACTTTCTAATAGTAATATCTTGTGCATGTCTAATTTCCATATTTACCATTAATAAAAATAATTTCCACTTGCTCTTCTGGACAAATATGTAGCTCCAAGTATCTAATATGGCAAAGAATCACTAGTAGCATGTAGAACCCAGCACTGCCGATACCCAAAAGCTGCAGTCCTTACCCAGCCGAGGTAATACGCCAGCTTCACTGGGAGGTACAGCTATGTAATCCCCTCTCACTGCACTACTGGTAACAACTAGAAGTTTTAGATTAGGTATTGTGTCCTCCTTAGGCTTAGCCAGAACCGTAAATATTGTAGATTTGAACCTGAGACTTCCCAACCATACAAATGCTCTATGCTGCAGTTGATATAACAATGTATTTTATCAGAGTTTTATCCCTGACACTTTCTTTAAATGACTATTCAGATTTGGATTTTTTATCTAAGCTTGCAGCCATATTCTTTTATATGTTATCCTTTTTTTTTGGTGCTTTTTAAAGGAGGTCTGTTAAATGGCAGCCAGCTTTAGTTAGTATTTTTTCATTGTTTTAAGATGTTTCTGTCCTACAACTAGAGGTTTCCTTTCCTCTTCTGTTAGGGGACACCAGCAGATGTGTTAGCATCTACAGGCTTGGGGAAGAGTGGCTGGAAAGCTGCCTGGCGGAAAAGGCCCTGGGGGTGTTGGTTGACAGCTGACTGAACACGAGCCAGCAGTGTGCCCAGGTGGCCAAGAAAGCCAACGGCATCCTGGCCTGTATCAGAAACGGTGTGACCAGCAGGAGTAAGGAGGTGATCGTGCCCCTGTGCTCGGCACTCGTGAGACCGCACCTTGAGTACTGTGTCCAGTTCTGGGCACCACAGGATAAGAAGGACATTGAGGTGCTGGAGCGAGTCCAGAGAAGGGCAATGAGGCTGGTGAGAGGTCTGGAAAACAGGCCTTATGAAGACTGGCTGAGGGTTGTTTAGTCTGGAGAAGAGGAGACTGAGAGGAGACCTTATTGCTCTCTACAACTACCTAAAAGGAGGTTGTAGTGAGGCTGGTGTTGGTCTCTTCTCCCAAATTACTAATGATAGGATGAGAGGAAATGGCCTCAAGTTGCGTCAGGGGAAGTTTAGGTTGGATGTTAGGAAGAAGTTCTTTACTGAGAGGGTGGTTAGGCACTGGAACAGGCTGCCCAGGGAGGTGGTGGAGTCGCTGTCCCTGGGGGTGTTCAAAAAACGGGTTGATGAGGCACTTGAGGCCATGGTCTAGTGGTCTAATGGTTAGGAATATGATGGGATAAAGGTTGGACTTGATGACCCTGGAAGTCCCTTCCAACCATTATGATTCTATGATTCTATGATGATTCTATTCTATGATCTAGCAGAAAGAAGGAGGGAATGTGAGTGGAGGGAGGACAAACATCTCCTAAAGCAGGTAGGCAGAAATTTCCTAGGTCAGCATCTTCCTCAGTGGGATTTATGTCTCTCTGTTTCCTCCTTCTTACCTCTGCCTTTTCATTTGGGCTAAATCAAATGCTTGTGTGACCCTTCCTACACAGAGGGAGGGGAAGGCTATAAAATGTCTAGATAGCAAGGCATGCAAGATAACTAAATTGTTCCAAATCGATTACTACTTGAGCTTAAATGCCAAGTTATCGACCCTAGTTTAAATTCTTGACTGTTGCTCATTTCATTATTTATAGAGCACAGTACTTTCCAAGTTGCTACAGTAAGTTTTATAGTTTGCCCGCTCTACTTGAGCTAATAATTGTTAGCACATAAATGATCACAAATTAAGCTGCCCTCTGTCTTCTGACTGCTCGCTTGTTCTTCTGACAACCTTGTATGCTTGCACATACGTGGCAAAGAGCTGTTTAAAATCCTCTCCACCTAACTTACCTCCAGACTGTTAAGTTCTGACTGGGATTTTAACATCTCTAGCTTTCCTCATAATGCTTACACCCTCAGAGGGGGTTAAAAAAAGAGAAAAGCTCATTTTCCTCCCAGCACGATGTTTCATTCAGTAACTGCACAAGGCAAACCTGTCTGATAGGAGTCTGCTTCCTTCAGTGTCCAAGCTCTCATCTGTTGCCAGATGCATCTCACAAACCACTGCATAGATGGTTTGAGGCTCAAAACCTCTGCAGAGGCAGTTCCTCACGTGACAAGCTGCTGTGCTTAGCTGGAGGCAGAGCTGCAATCTGCTCTGTTACACTGTCAACCAGGAGTTAAAGCAGCACCATCACAAACCTTAACATATCTTCTCCTTTTAAAGACCGATTTTACAGTAAGTGAAACATTGATTTAATTAATCTGAAAAATACAGGTTCCTAGTTGTGCTGCATTTCAGTGGACACATAGTCAATATGCTTTTAAATACCTCATTTAACTTCAATACTATAAACACTGTGTTATTTTAAGAAGAGTCCTGAAAACAACTGATTCCCTTCTATATCCCTGGAATTGGAAGTTCCCGAGGACAAGTTCAGGTGTTGTTTCACCTGTTATGTCATTTACTACACGTGTACCCTGTGGTCATACAAGGAGAGAGAAAATATTGAGGGAGTTGTACCAAATAGCTGAACTCACCTTGCATGAGAGGGGCTAAGCAGTCTCGTTGCCAGCCTGGCTGTCTGTTTCCAGCCAAGGCAAGTTCATTTCTAACCACTGAAGGAAACAAAACAATGGTAAAAGGATGCCTGCAATTCGCTATTGTACAATATAAAATACAGGCAAAAAAGCATTAATAGCGTAACTGCAGTTTTATTTTGATAAATAAGACTTTTTAAGGTAATAAAATCATCAATAAGAAATAATTACAAAAGGATAAACGTGAGCTATCCAAAAATAAGTGTTTTGCTTGCCTCTCTGGAATACATCATCCATATGATGAAGACAAGCATAAGAGCAAGAACTGTGCGGTTACGCAATATTTCTGGCTAGCACAGGCAAATAAGTTCCTGCTTCCACTTAAATGGTTTCCATCCATAAGGCATTTGAAAAAATCTTGAAGTGCAACACTATCCTGCAAGGAACTGCTTTCTATCACTCTTTCTGTTACAGCAGCCACCGGATTAAGAAGAAGTCACACTTTTCAAAATCACTTAGTGCAGCTTTGCTCTACTGAACGCAGCGAGGAATTTCTGCTGTGGCACAGCCAGGCTCCTCATTTTCCAGACTTTTAGGTTCAAACGTGACTCCTCGTAACCCTCCTCCAGCCAGGAAGGCTTTCAGTTTTTTTCCCTTGGTATCCACAAGAGAAGCTCAGTATGCTACTTACCAAAAATATGTCTGCTTTTAGCAAGTTGTCCCCAGTACAGCACAGACAGCTTCACAACTGGGACTCTGCAAGGGAACCAATAAATAAACTCAGCACTCGTGAAGATGTCAAAGTTACGTATTATCACAAAGTTAGATGAATCTGTAGTGCTGGCCTTGCAGAAGCCTGTTTGCCTGTTCACCCGCAGTATTTGACTTTGACAAAGCTAAAAGGATGACACAGCAGTTCAAGAAATGAGACTGAATGGCAGGCTGCAACAATTTATGTGCAGCACCTAATCCCGAGCGTACAGCTGGGCCACTGCTTGGGCAAATGGCTCCTGCACTACACTCAGAAAGCCAGCCTCCTTCCACAGCAAGTCCAGTTAAGGACCATTTCAGTCAGGATATAGGAAGGGTAATACGTCAGCATCTGGAGTGCATCATCTTTTGTCTAAGCTTAAAAGTTCTCTCCTGTTTTCCCTCCTCCCTCTCAGAGCTTCTGCTGAGACCTGGACCTTTATCATCCAAGCACATAGTGAGAATACTCAGATAATCACAGTGTTGCCATTGTCATGGAAACAATAAACATTAATCTTTGTAAAAAAGATACTCAAACTCAAGGCAGGTGACCCAGCTGACATACCAGCAGAGGAAAACCAAACAGCATTTAGGCATCCAAACCTCTGAACTGCACCTAATCACATTAAATATTTACGTCCTCCATGTAGTAATGGAGAGAAACAGAAACCCACAACATCCTACATCTGCCTTTCCTCTGCCTAACAAGGTGGGGTGTTATTCAGGAGGATACATGATATTACGCCTTTGGATGTGCTGCAGTTTTGAAAAGAGCAATGGCACATGGATGGTAGAGGAATGAATCATTCACTCAGTGCACAGCATCGCCTCCATCACTGCAGGACTGGGAGGCTCCCTGTGCAGAGCAGCCTCAGGCAGGGGCTCTCAGCGTAGTCCAATCTACCAGCTTTAATTTCTGCCTCTCCTTAACATCCAGTTTTCTGCAAATCCTACAGAGGAGACACACTGTAGTAACATTTATTATAAAGACTCCTTTGAATCATAGGAAGTTTTAAAAAGGTAGTTATTTTAAGCCAAGCACAATTCCCACAATCCAGCCACCTCAGGCAGTCACTGAAATACCTAAATACCCTGAAACAACTCGGCCAATGAAGAGCAAAAATGGAGCCTTCATTCCTCACAGGGCCGTTCTCTCCCTCTCATGTCACTGACTGCCAACAAGAGATAACAGATTGGAAAGGGCTGGCTGCACGAGCCACAAACAACTGCTGTGCAGGATTAGTATGCAAGTGACAGTCCCCTGGCTATCTGTCTCGGGGTACACGCTGGAATTTCAAAGGCTTGGGATTTCCCCCTCTGCCATGGCCAGAATTGATAAAACTTTTGCAGGCTTCTAAGCCAGTTTGTAACTGAATGGGGAAACAGCTCACTCACTTTTCAGAACCAGGAATGACCTCTAGCTTGCTTTAAAATGTTTTTCAGTAAGAGGACAGTTGAAGTGGCCAGCAAAGGTGAAGCACAGCAAGGAACCTTTAGGTGACAATACCAATAGTCCAGAGAACAGCAGTGCCAGTAGGTACAGCTCTCAGCAGCCATGAGGTTAGTTTCCATCCAGGAACAAAAGTCTTGTTAAAAAGTAAAGGAACACCATGTGCTTGTAGCTGTCTGATTTCATGAAAGCAGAACTGTACCCAGTCAGCCTGTCCTGAAATCCTCCCTCCAGTACAGCAGTTTATTTACCAGAATTGCATGCAGCTCAGAGAACAGCCTGAAGGCAACAGGGGAAGAGGATGCTGAAAACTTCTTACAGGTTCTACTCTCATTTTAACTTAGCTGCTTCTCCAAGCAATGGTATGTACTACCATTTTCTCCAGATTCAAACAGAAATACGTATTAATTCTGCTTGATCTGTCAATGGCTGGTAGTTTTTTCCCAACGTCTCACAATACAAGTAAGCAGATATTTATCAGTACAGACCCTGCCAGACCATGGATGAGGGAGAACATTAACTTAACCTACCCTCATACAAACAAGAGCAGGATGCCTCCTGTTGAGGAAAGCCTGTTGAGTGGATCAAGGGATTTCCTCAGCGAGTGAGGCCTCAGAGCGAGGTTGTAGAAGAAAGGGTGTGAAGAAGGTGCAGAGCTTCTCAGAAACTCCATCTGCAGGAAGTTCAGCCAAGGTTTAAGGAACCCAACTACAGAAATTATAGAGGAACACCTTGGTTCAGAGGAAGGAAAAGCTAACAGTCATAGAAGAGATCTGAAACTCTCTAAACAAACACAAAATAATGCTCAAAACTGGCGAGCAAACAGAAACCAAATATTAAAAATGGCTATGAAGTTTTTGACGTAGCTGTACAGCTGTTTCCTTGCCCTGCATAACATGGAAAGATACCGGTTTAACACATCTTTCAGCAAAGCCTGCAGTTGCTACAGTTATCAGCTCACCCCCATATGTATTAACTGCAAATCTATGGCCTGAAGAAGACCCCCACATTTTCCCCACAGCAGAGGAGAATGCAAAGCGTCCCAAAGGGTGTCAAAAACACTGGCCATGTCCTACACCGAGGTTAGACTGCTCTGAAGCATGGCGCTGGGTCCAAAAGAAGCAGCCTGTGGGTTTACTGCAAAGCTGTGACACTGTTTTGTATAAACTATTGCAGAAACTGGTATTTTCCTATACAAACCACAAAACTTCCATCCCAACAAGTCAGTTGTGGAGTCACAGCATGCCTATTAACAGCCCACTTCGGGTACACATTAAAACATCACGCTACTTATACTCGTGCTACAGCTTAGGATCTCGCCCGGTTTCTAAAGGCATATTACTGTCCTCCACAGGTGCCAGCCAAAGACAGACTGCTGCAGACGACGAACGGGGATGCACAAATCTTTACAAGCAGGAAAGCTCCTCCTGCCATTGTCACTGGCTGCCGCCCAGCCTGGGGATCCTGCCAGTGAGAACTGCTGAGCAGCAGCAGGTAAAACAGTGGATCGGTGTCTCAGTCTGACAGGGTCGTGTTTTATTGTCGTATCTGTCACAGAATTCAACTGGGAACATATGGAGCTACAGATCACAAGGTATGAACGAGGTTCATTGGTTTGCTCTGTGATGCCCTTACAAAGGCAAAGGCCTCGCTGGATTAAGGCAAATGAAAGTCCAAGGGAAAGAGAGGGCCAGGATCTGCCCAAGATCAACCAGAGAAGGGTACAAGAAAAGCAGCACGCAACCCCATTCTGCTCTTTAATCTCCCTGCACAGAAGCCAATTGTAAAACTGGGAATCAGAATTAGGAATGCAACAGAAGACCCATTTTCCCACGTCTCAAATAGGAATGCACAGGAAAACACAGCCCCACGATTTAAAATCACAACCACATCACTAATGATTGGCAGAAATTAGCCGAGGAGGAAGAGAACAAAGTGAGGATCATGACCAGATGCTCCAGCTGTGAGAAAGCTACTCAGAATTGCAATAAAGAATTGTGCCAGCCTCAAAAATCACTCTGTCTCACAGCTCTCCCCCAGTATTTGCTTTTCTAGATTTCGTCACTCCCAGAGTGCCAGCTTCTACTCCTAAGGGTGCTGCCGCCTTCCCACCCGGCAGCCAGGCGAGGCACCCGTGCCCCGTGCAGCCCCGCAGCGCTGCCAGCTCACCCCCAGGACCCTGCCCATGGCAGCACCTCGTCCCTGGAGGCACAAGCATTGCAGGGCTCTACCTGACCCCTTGTGCAACTTGTACAAACGAAAGTTATTTTAAAGAGAGCATTCTCTCAGCAGAACATAATGTTCAGAAGAAAACTAATCTGTACGTACTGGAAGGTTAAAAACGTAATTTTGTTAAGACTGTAGTATAAATCCCTGTATTTTTCCTCTCTTTGTTTTTTTAAATGACTATATTTAGAAACTGATTTTGGACTCCTACTTCCTGAACTATGAGAAAGCATGAGATGTTTCCAAACGTTTTACAAATTTTGCTGTGGCTGATATTCTGCTACCGCAGCTGTGTTTCACACGGGGCCGGAGGAAGGTAACCTTCCCCGCGCAGCTCCGTGCCGATGCCTGGGGAAGGTACTCGTGACAGAGCAGGGGCAGACACGACACCCTCACACCGCCTCGGCCAGCAAACACAATTGTCTCGTGTCTTCCCCACAGCAGAACGGGGCTTGCGGAGAAGCAGCCACGCCATTTACCTTCCCATCACTGTGCACAGCACTACCTGGGGTGATGCCGCGGGTGCCCAAGAGGAGCAGCACCTCTGTTCCGAGGACACTGTTGCTAGCATCCTCGCCGTGACATGACGGGAGGAACAAGGCGTCACCGCCGCCTGTCCTGAAAACCCCCCACCTCCAAGCTCAGCTGCTCTTCCCTCCCTGCACAGCACGAGGTTACGCTGCCGAAGGCCAGTCCTGCCCACGGCCCCCGGGGTCACACCGCGATGGCTGCGAGGGGACACAGCCCACACCCCCCCGCCGCACCGCGCCAGGACACCCCGCTCCTCCCCGCAGGTCCTAAGCGGGATGAGACGTGAACAAGGGCCCCCGGTGACATACCAGCACGGTGGGGGCGGTTCAAGTGCAAGGCGCACGTTGTGAAGGTGATGCCCCCCGCACGCCGCCGTCCATCGCGCAGGAGCTCCGGGGAGGGCTGCTCCTCCCTCCCGAGGTGTCTCCGCGATCAGGCCCTCGTCCCGCCAACGCCGCCTCCTCCGGGACCCTGGCCGGGAGCGACCGGGACGCCAAAACATCGTCAAACTCCGCGCTCACACCGCTCCGGGGGACCGCCCGCCCGCGCACCCCGCGCCGCCGGCATCCCGGCGGGCAGCGCCCCGCTCCGCCCCCGCCGGGGCTCCGCCACCGCGCCCCGCCGCCACCCCGGGGTCCTCCCGGGCCGCGGACGGGCCCCCACCCACCGCCGCCCCCACTCACGCCGCTCCGCTCCGCCGGGCGCCCTCCGCCCTCCCCGCGGCACCGCCGAGGCGGCGGCGGCGCTGGAGCTGCGGGCGGGGCGGGGAGGGATGGGAGGGATGGGGAGGGAGGCGCCACCGCCCCCCCGCGCCCTTCGGCAGCGCCGCGGCCCCAACCTGCGCCGGCACGGGGCCTGCCGCTTCAAACGGGGGAAAAAGGGAAAAGAAATCACTCACCCAGGGAAGTCGCCTCCCGTTGGCTTCGTCTGCTTTTAAACGAGGGGCAGCGTCCGCGCAGGGCGGAGTGGCCCTGTGACAGCCGGCTTAGCGCGGTCACACGCTCGCTCAGCCGGGGATGGAGCTCTGCCGTGGCACAGGACGGGCGGGGATGGAGCACGGAACGGCGAGGGGAAGGCTGGGGGTGACGCCCGGGGGATGCCGCTCCTGTTCCATCCCGGCACACAGCACCTCATCACGGACAACCACAGAAAAATGTGTGTTACACCGCAGCTTTTTAACAAGTGCCTCCACCCTCCAAACAATAATTCCTAAATCAAGGAGCTGAGCAGGATAAACTAAAATTTTATTTTTTTCTAAAATAAAAGCAATGCTAAAAACGAAAGCTATTTCTGCAGAAAGGCTGTGAGCCTTGGCACAGGACACAGCCACACATCTCGGGGACCACCTCCTGCGGAGCTCACACCGGGCTGGGGCTGGAGGCCAGCACCCCGGGAGGGGCAGGGGGCTCCCGGTGCCGGCGGTGCCAGGCTCTGTGCCCCAGGACACGAGGCTCACCCTGGGCCCAGGTTCCTCCTGCAGCAACAGGCGAGAAGCCAGGGGTGGAGGTAGCGCTGGCTTTAATTGCCTGGCCTGACCTGTGGCTAAAAGCCTTCCTATGTATTTAGGCAGCGCTTTTATTGTCAGTAGGTTTCTAATGTATTGCCAGTGAGTCACTGGCCAGCCAAGGAATTTTTTGCAACGTTATCAAAGCCAAAGGAAACACTACACTGGTAACACGAGTCAAGAAAAAATGCTATTATGAATGTGGCTGCTGGGGCACAGTCAGCCCGTGGCACTGCTGCGACCACGTCCCGGAGGGGCTGCGCAGGGCTGGCAGAGCCAGGGGCTAGCCAGGCACAGAAAAAGGCACGCCTCGTCCCCTCACGAGTGGCAAAAGCAAAGCTGGGGGGCAGGGAGCGGGCAGCCACCCCAGTGCACCCCCACAAACAAAATCCAGCAGTTCACTGGAAAGGATCACTGCCATCTGGCAACAGCACGCAATATCGCACTCACTGCTTGCAAACAGTTCATCACAGGCACGAATTAAAAAACACATATTTTACTAATTACTGCCTTCAGGGCCCAGAGAAAGCATTTAGCTGACAAGTGTTTGTACGCGCTGCATTTGCTGCATGGTTTCACCCCAGCACCAACGGGAACCACGCTGCCCTCAGAGACCACAGGGAGAGTTTCTGGGGCTGGGGTGCAAAGCTCGACCCTCCCCACAGCAGCAGCCTTAGGTACCAACATAGCTCCAGCTGCTCACACACGCAGTTTTAAGTGATGAGCTCCCCAGTCAGGAGCAATTCCCTGGGGAGCTGAGCACATGTGTGCAAGTGTCTGCAGGAGCAGGTTTCAGGAGGCTGACACAAAGCCTATTGAAGTGGGCAGCACCATATCCTTTGATTGCAATGTTTTTATCATTGTTTTAGTTCACCTCTGAGTGTGTGGAGGAGTAAATCAAAAAAAATCATAGCCCTGAATTAAAACAAGATGGAGTAGTGGAAAGGCACTGTTACCTTGCATTAACACAGTGGTGTTATTACAACAGTGATTTTTAAACTATAAACAAACAGTTTTAAAATAAGAATTTCGTACCTAAATTATGAATATCTTTGTAGCAGTTTGTGGTTAGTATGTTCTTTTTTTATTCTAGCTTGGTTTCTTTCTAGTAACTTTTGAGATGTGGGTCAGACATGTCACAGGCTGCTGGTACAGCAGCAGCACCCGCTTTGATCACGGCGTTACATCCCAGCAGATAAGTGCAGTATGGCACTTCTGCACCACTCGCCTCCCCCTGTCACAACCCGACAGCAAACGGTTCAGTCTGAGCGGCAGCACTTCGGTGTGCAGCAGGGAGGGACAGGGAGTTAAGCAGAGGGAGATACGTGTGATGAGAATTTCGAGCTGGTATTTATTTCTGGGTGCCAAAATGTATTTAATATTTTATCAGCTGTGGAGTATGCCAGGCAGCTTATTACGTTTGGCTCAAGCAAATCAGTCAGTGTGGCGCATCCATTTGAAATGATACCACCAGGCACCAACCAGGCAGTCGATGAAATATTTATAAAGCATTTCACTGTGAGAAGCTGGGACCAGACACGGGTCCTGTGATGTTGAGAACCACAATGCCTAAATATGAGGTACCCCAGCCCCAGCATGGAGGCCTCAGAGGTGTGGGGGTCACCCAGAGGGGGGCCACAGGGTCCCCAAGGTACCCTAACCCCTGCTGGGGCACAGGAGCCTGTGCTGTGCACTACCAGTTTGGGAGGATGCAGGCACCAAAGCCTTTCCTGGCACTCAGTACCTCTTGCACCCCTCTCCCCAATTTGAGTGGCTGAAAGCACTTTCCTGTAGGGATAAGGAAGGCACTCTCTCTCCAGAAGAGATTCTTTGGATCAGAGTTTGAAGTTTTTGCTGTCATAAGATCTGATATGTATTTCTTTAGCTACCTTTACTAGTTAGTTACTTATGAGAGTTTTCTAGACCTTCCTATGGCATAGTCCAGACCCTGCAAATGCTCAGCCTGCCCTGCTGTGTATGTGTGTATTCACCTCAGCAGGGGACGACTGCTTGGATCTCCCCAGAGGACCAGTAATAAGGTCCATACAGCATAAATACATTTACAACAGCAAGAAAAGGGTGCAAACTGGACCGTGGAAGTTACCGAATAGCGCTGGTATTGGCATTGCTGGAACAGTAACTGGCTGACAGGCTAGGTGATAGCTGTGCCAAAGTTTCAGAGGAACTTTGGTAAGAAATTGCTAACCCACTCCTTTTGATGTAAAATTTGTCACTTACTGATCTCTGTACCAGAGGGATGTGACACGGCAAATTTTGAATGAGTTTGTCCAAGAGCAACAGAATAAATGAAAACTGGTTTCTTCCTTCCTCTGATACAATTTCCTGGTTCCTCTCCGCCCCGCTGCCCATCACAGCTTCCCCGTGTATGCAAACCCTTCCCCATCCAAGCCTTCTAGTCCTCCTCTGTTTCCCACAAACCCACAGTACCCTGTGTTCAGTTCTGTACTGCTGATATTCTCAGCTCCCTCCCATTTCACCTATGCTCAATTTACAGCAGCCCCAGCTTTCCTCCATATCTTCTGGCCTTTGCTGTGTGGTTGGCCAGCTGGGCAGAAAGCAGCATATGCTCTGGTTTGGAGTAGGTGCTGCCCAGATGGCCAGTCCACCCGCCCTGCACACTGACAAATGCTGGGTCAGATGCTCCCTGCCTTTCTTGCAGAAATCAGAGTTGAAAAAAAAGGAAATCCTTTTCCCAAGCAGTGCTTCAGTTAATTTAAGATCTGATTGACCTGGGATGTGGCATTCAAAAAGGGCTACAGAACTCCATGGAGGAGCTCTGGATCTGTCCAAATCCAACCACCAACTTGGTACCCAGTCACCAGTGGGTGAACTGCTTCATGCTTGCTCCATCTCTCAATTCATTATTTTTAAAAATTAGCATACATGCACAGACGTGTATGAAAGAGGGTATTACTGAGGCACATATTTGCAACTCAGTTGAAGAGTTAAAGAGGGGAAGATGGGACAAGTATTCTCTGCCCCAGTAGCTCCTCTCCCTGCACGTCCACGGTCATGTGGTGACTTTACAAAATCTATTTATATGTGCAGTAATCCACCAACTGTATGGGCTGGAAAACGTTGTGCAGTCTGAAAAGAATCAATATAGAGTCTGGAGAGCTAAAAAACCCCCCAAATTTTCTCTTGGACTAAAATCTCCTAATAATCCAAAAGCCTTAAAGTTGTACTTGATGTGCTCTAACCACCTTGCAATAAGGTACTTCGATAGAGTTTCAAAATCAAACCCAGAATCACAGAATGTTAGGGATTGGAAGGGACCTTAAAAGATCATCTAGTCCAATCCCCCTGCCAGAGCAGGAATACCTAGATCAGGTAATACCCATAATGCAAAGGAAGTCTACTTCACTGCAACAATTAGTTTTACAGGCTAAGTAACCACCTTGTAAACAAGTGCTCTATTTTCAAAAAAATTTGTTGATGGGAAAGATGCTCCTTTCCTCAGCTCGCTCTTTTACCCAATTCTTGTTTCATTGTGCACTGCTCTCATATTCTGTGCACAACTGAGATTAACCAAAGCCTTTTCTCAGAGCTTATATTTTCTTAAAATATTTCCTTGATGTTTGCAACCACGCGGATTAAAAGGAAAGACGAGTATGATTCGAGTATGCCCAAGCATAAGCCACAGAAGTCACTCAGCACTGCCCTAGTTTTCAACTCCGTTAACTACAGAAGTACATGACAGCGGTGATGGCACGTTTGCTCCAAACCTTAGGGCACAACATTGATTCCTAGATCATGATTATTTTTGGAACATCCCATCCTCCTGCTCTCAAAAAGGGTTTGATAGCTTTTAAGTTTAGAATATAAATGTAAACTCTAATTCCTCTTTATCTGAAGATATCCTGAATATTTAAAATATGTGTGTATAACAAATTGATATTAATTTGACATTTTTTGTTGTTTCTTGGGTGTGCATATACTGCTCTAGCTCAAAGAAGAAAACAACATGAACCATCGCATTAATGAGTCCTCAGCACTATGTGAGAATAGCTCACGGTTACCATCAGTCTTCATCATGATAAAATATTTGGGGAAAGACCTGGGTTTTTTTTTAAAAAAATGGGTGAAATACCCCATTTAGCAGCAGAACTTAAAGCACATGCACTCGGTTTTACATACGTACTTACATTTCAGCGTGTCCTGTGGTATTTCAGTGCAGGGGCTGAGTTGCAGAAATTCCTTTCATCCAGTCACCAGCACCTGTGTGAAGACATGTGGAACTATTTAAGCCACTATATTTACAAACTTTTCTGGAAGAAACAACATTATTTACACAGAACTTGTCTAGTTACTTACAAATGTGCAAAAAAGTTAATTACAACAATATGTTACACTATGAAGGCATTCTGCCCAAATAAAATGAGATGCAAAACAAGTGAGTATTAACTCTTTTCTCCCATAGAACAACTATACTTAGAAGTAATAAAAAAGAAGAACTCAATAGAGAGGTCATAAAATAAATTAGATGTTTCTGTACAGCACAAATTTTTAGCCAACTGAATGCAATACTTGTTAGATTCCTTTGTTTCAACACGTGCTAGCCTTTAATCCAGAAATTAATAGAAAGTTTGTAGTAGAAGTCTATTTGGACAATTTTAGGAAATTTAAAAACAAAAGTTAATTCACAAAATGGGTCTTGGTTGTTTGATAAAACCTGTAATATTTTCAAGAACTTACATCATACCCCGTCTCATTGAACTGTTGTTAAAAGGACCCCAGTGAGAAAATGTATTGGGTTTTTTTTGTAGAACAGAGAAGACAAAGTTTACAAGAAAACACTGTCGGAGGAAGCCCATGGAAGCTTTTGTCCTCTCTTTTCTGCAAGGTAAGGCCTGAAAATTCTTTCCTTATTTCTGCTTTTTAGTCAGAAACCTGACGCCTATTTGTAATAAATCTCCTCTTGCCCATTCTCATCAGTTTTTTACATCTCCCATCTTACACCTTTATCCAAAAACATTAATAAGATATATTAAATATTAAACACTGGAAAACACAGCTATCTAACATAGGTTACATCTTCTGTAGCACTGTTACAATACAAAAAGACACTTTCATTGTAGCCTATATGCAGTGACGTCATAAAATAAATTACATGTTTCTGTACAGCATAAATTTTTAGCCAATTGAATATAATTCAATGCAGGACCAGAGTCTGGCCTGAGGATATAGAGGAAAAAAAGCTTTAGGACTGAAGGAGGACACCATACAGAATGTTAATTCTGCAAGAGAAAGAATGGGATTCATCGACATTTGGATTATTAGTCACACCAGATACAGGTGTATCTTTCCTTTCTTCCTTTCAATTGAGACACTTTGGTAATGTAAAGCCTAATTTTCTACACACCATATGCTCTGGAAGTGTAACTCAAAAATTGTTTTCAAGCTAAAAAACCCAAATTACTAAAAATTCAAGACTTTTGTAAGAATCTTGTGACTGATAGGAAGTAATTTCACCATACTGAATTCTCCTGGGTTGCTCTAAAGCGCAAAGATTACTGTATTTAAAAGCCTAATGCTTTCCTAAAGCTCCTGGGGCTTTTCAGGTGTTCCACAAGGGGAGCAGTGCTGACTCCCTGAGACTCTCTAATTTCCCCCCACTCCCCAGAGGCAGTGTAGGCAGTGTTTTCATCATGAAGAAAAACTGAAACGGCCTCAATTAAAACTCCCCAGCAGCTTTGAGGAAAGAGGCAGCTACACCTTTTGCTTCTCTCTGTAGATGAAACTGGAGATCGTGTTTGCCAGAAGGTTAGCAGTGAGTCTGAACGTAAGTTGTCTATGAAAGGCAACGCTGACACATGGCTTTTCAGCCACCCCACTGCCCACAGCAGCTCAAGTATGGTTTGCGTACAGCATCTGCAGCTGGGCACTCACCTCCTTGCAAACAGAGACCATCCATCCCCGTGTGCAGAACTGCGAAACACAAACCAGGAAAACAGTAAATACCAAATATTTTTTTACATTTTTTATAATAAGGCAATATACCAGCCAGAGAAACATTCCTAATTTATATACAAGTCCTCTTTTCTTTATTTTTTATCAACGTCTAACAGCAGTAAAACATGAAGCATGGGAGGACATGCAAACCGCAGCCCTGAAAACACCAGGCAGCAGATTAACCAAACATGAGGCATTAGAATATTGCAAAGAGGATTAAAGAGAGATTTGCCACTGCAAAGCCACCCACCAGAATTACAGTCAGCTGAGAAGCCAGCCAGCCAGAAATCCGGTAAATCTTTTTAAATTTAGATCTCTCCTAGAATAAACTCAAGCTTTGGGATATGCACTGCAATACGTCACATCAGGCTTCCCTCTGACAGGAGGCTGCAAACAACGCCATCTTCTTTCTGCACTGAAAATTAGAGCTTTGTGATAGTCAAAACATCATCTGGCCAAAAAAGAAAAATCAGGTCTGACTGTAGTTACTGACACGCCACAAACTAAGAGCCCTGAGGACAGCAACAAAGCAGCAGCTGTACAAAAATTGCCAGACAAGAGGAAATATTACAGAGAAATAACAGGAATTTAAGGACCTGATCTTCCCATAGCATTCCCTTCTCCAAAATAAAAATCACTCTCAGGGCTCCCAATTCAAAAAAATATATTAAAATAAAATATTAAATAGGAAATTGCTTCCAAGTGGAGATAAAGACAGACATCGCTGCAGACAAAGCCACAGATCAGCACAGCAGCTGACCTTGACCCAGCGACCCTGCTCTTCCCAGTCTTACAACATCCAGGGACATTAACATACTTGAAGGAAAGTGTTTCAGAGGAATGCGGTACCAACACCTGTACCTTCAAATTTCCCACACCAAGATCAACACCATTAGGAGTAACAATGAAGGTTAACAAACACGAAACACGAGTAACAGGCTTTGTATTCGCCCTGAGTCTGGTTAACTCTCTCCACAGTGACCCATATTGGGCTGCAGTTTGGGTTGGTTTGGCTGTTGGCCGGGGTCAACCCACCACTTTATTTCATCCCAGCTTTGTTCAGATAAAATCAGCCTGCTCCTAAGAACTGATACATTCCCCAAAACACACTCTTTGTGTGTTTTTATGGACAAGGCTGAAGGGGCTTAATGCGTACGAAATGGAGAGGTTTTCCCTAGTACTTGTAGTACCCCAAACCCCACCTTTGCCTAGAAGATCAGTTTCTCAGCCTTGAGAAATTAAGCCATACAGACAAGCTTGTGAAAGGGTGGACTCTTGCTGCCATAAGAGCAGCTGCAATGTCTTGCTATTTTAAGAGCCTGGCCCACTTCTCTCATTTTTCCTTGAGGGCAGGCGTGCACCCCCCCCCCCTCACTTTAAGGGATATCTTTTATTTCATTTGCTGTTCAGCTGCCTGACCAGCCCAGGCAGCCCATAGGGAGACCACCAAAAACTCTCTGGTGCAGTCTGAACCGGCCAGTGCATTTCATGAAGTGGGCAGAAAAACAGAGCAAATGGATTTTCAGATAGGAAATGAGCCAGAAGATGCCTCAAAAAGAAGCTGGGGTAGAGACTCCCTCAGAGGCTACATTAGGGCAAAGACAGAGGACTGAAGGATATGGACACTGTGGATGCACATCCCTCAGGGAGTTTTCTGGGTGACTGAATCAGAGCAATTGCTGCTGAAGACTGTTTCATTTCCCCAAATTGCCTTGCTGGCTGAGATCAAATCCTGTATACTTTCTCTCATGCACCAGCATCACCTTTTGCAGCACAAATGTTAAATAAATTCCTTTATAAAGTCACAAAATTACTTCAGCTGCCACTGAAACAAGACAAATTTGAAATTCATTTTCAGAAAAGTCTAATTTACTGACAAAGAACTTCCATCATTATTACCTCACATAATAAATATTTTGATACCTACAGATATTATGCAATACACAAATGATCTGATTATCTCATCTTGTCTGAGCTACTATCCAATATTACATAGATATCCTTTCCACTGTATCAAGAGATTTTCATCTGCGTAATCTTATAATCAGATCTCTTGTACACAGTGAAATTTATGACAGTACATAGATCAAAAAGCAAGACACAATACATTTTTTGGGGGGACATAAAGAGAAATATTATCTATAACTGCATAACAGCAAATAAGAAAATAAGAAAGTGGATTTCATTCATGGTATAACCTAGTACCTCTAACTTTGCAGTTTGATTCCAGGAGGAAAAATTAATCTTTAACATGGTACAAGTAATTTATCCTGAGAGAAAAAATTGTTTTGAGGACATCATGAGCATTGCAGAACAATTCAGCAGAAATAAATGTTAGCTCTGGATGATCTGTGTAACAGTTGCTCTACACTGAGAGATTCAACAGAGTGCGAGGGCATGTTTCAGGAGCCCTTCCTTAGGGTATGGCCTCGTGTTCTGTTTCTAGTTAATTTTATGACACTCACTCCTACCTTAAATACAGCAGTGGAAAGAATATTTTAGTTGCAAAACAAAGTTAGACAGCTGCACATTTACTTCATTAAAGCAGGGCTTTGAAGAAAAGCTAATTTTGATTTTTTTTTAATGACTGAAAAGACTCAAAATATTTGAGCTGATAATTTGCATTCTAATTTGTATTCTAAATAACCCATTGAAGCTTATGATCAGCTTCTGCTAAAAAAAATGAAAAATTGAGCTGTTATGCCACCAGCATATAATTTGAACTAGTAAAGGGTTTGTGGAATAAGCCCTGAGACAGGATAAAGCCAGGATTTAGATTAAGACCTAGGTTTTAATGGTCAGTGTTAATTGAGATTTTGCGTTCACCTTGGACGTGTGGTGGGTGCACTTGCAGGTTTGGGACTGGCAGGGGCTGTCATGCTGAACTAGGGCTGGAGCTAGGGGAAAGTCAGAGGCTAGAACAAAAATTAATGTCCAGAAGTACACTGCCAAAATGAACTGAGAGGTGATGCCTAAGCATTGGCCTACTAATAGGGTTTAGACTGGAAAAAAACCCAGGCAAAATCCAGTTTATAGAGGCCTGCCAAAAAAACCCCCAAAGCTACAGATTTTGCCACTGGAAGTTTGATGGTGGTAGTTTCAGTCTCCCTTGATTTTCCAGTAAGCTTTGGCTTACAAAACCACACATCTCAGTTGATACTAACTGGTGCTGCTTTTGCTCTCTGAGCAGAAACATACAATAAAAATGTCATACAGTAGTATATGAGAGTTAAACCTACCTGGCTCAGGCTTTGGCTCTTGTACAGCATATTTTTCAAGGTGCATCAGACATCCCGTATCATATCAGTTTGGGATGCAGTCCCAAGTTTCAACAAGGTGACATACAGAGATATATAGTTTTGTATATATATATATAAATAATTTTGTACACAAACAATCTACGAAGATCCAGTAGCTCATAAACCTAAGGGCTGTCTTGTGCCTAGTTTCAGCACAACGCTATGGGGTTAAGGTTACTGATTTGATCAAGTAATTAATATAGGAAAGGCAATATAATCTCAGAGAAACAAACGCATCACCAAAAATCCATCAAGGCCATCCTATCGCAGGTGGTCTGCCAACAATCCTACAGCTTAATACTGGAAATTCACTCCTACTAACTTGAGTAACTTTTCACTCTCCTTCTGGCTCTCCTTTCTTCCCCTCGCCCCCAAGTCCGCTTTTTGATGTCTGAATTAAACATTGATCATCTCGCGTAGTTGGAAGTTCAAAACCCTACTTGTATGCGGCATGACATCTTACTAGCTGGAAAAATTTAGTCAAATACAGACTCTGTGATGAGAGGCCAACAACTGGATGCAGTTTCCAGGGCAAAACTTGCATCACTTAGCTCCAAAACAAGCCTGCATTTAGTGAGCTAAAGGAGTTGTTCAGTGACTCGGCCAAGAGCTCACAAACACACACGGTCTGACAAATTCTTTTCGGCAAGCATCATCAGCACACACAGACAGACACACATTTCAAGCCTCAGTTCTTCTGAATCAGAGAGGATGAATCAGGGTGAATAGTTTCAGCCAAACAAGAATATTTAGTATTTTTATCTGTCTTATCTATGAACAGCATCACCTACTATCAGTAATTAAATAACTGCTTATTGTCTGCAACCTGTACCACTTGCCATCTCCTTACCTAGCTGCCTGTATCCTTACAGAGGTCCCATCAGGGCCATATCTTGGAACATTTGTTCTCACAACTATCCTCCAAGTGGAAAATTAGATTTACTTTTTAACAGTGGGGAAATGAGGGACAATGAGGGGGAATGGGTGGGGAAGTTTGGAAGATGTGTAGGCTTAATGTGCACATGCAGCAAAGGACTGTGCAGAGAGATCTGAGCTGGCTCTGAACAAGTTGGTGTATAGCACTGTATGCATGTCATTATATTGTGCTGTATGGCTCTGTGTTGCATTGAGAGTAGGGATGTGTCAACTCATTGGAGCTGGTTCCGGTGTCTTCACACAGCGTTGCTTTGCAGGGTGCAGGCATGCCCAGCAACCAGGCAGGCAGATAGCTGCTTCTGTCCATAGAAAAAATAAGGTCTCTATTTAACAATTAGTTCTCTTACTGCTATTGACATTGGATGGGAAATACTAAATTGGTTTGTGAAAGGTCACCCAAACAACCTGGAGAACAGAACCAGAAAATTTCCCCTTCAGAATTATCAATTATTTCAGTAGAGATGAGACCCAAGTTTTAAGATTTTGTAACCAAATAACCTTTCTTCATTGCCCAAACTGATCCATTGAGCTTTGTCAGTCATGTTTTTCTACGACAAAAGAAAGATCCCAGGCCACTTCAACTTGCTTACGGCTGTAAGCAGTGTGCTACCCAATTTACTACCGGAATTATTTCTATTAATAAAGGAGTTTTTAAGATATTTCTTTCTCTAAAGCCTTTTGATAGAATTGATTTAAAATACGCTAGATCAAAACTTGCTATAAGTACAAATAACTTTGAATGAAGATGGATCTCTTGAATTTACTTCTGAGATTCCCCACACACTTACAATACAAACATTCTATTTCAAACACAATGACAGCGACAATAAATTAATAGCTTGTATTAGTGAATATAACAAATTGTTTCATGGATATCACATACACACTGTTATCACATCATACCATCATGATATTTGTTTGATGTTCATACACAGTTAAGAAGAGAGTGTTCATCACCTTTTTATTAAGGTGAGGAAAAAATTGAGAAACGCCTCTTGCTTGGAAGATGCTTGTTTGGAAATAATTTTGAAACACTAGCCCTCTCAGGAGAGACAGCAAAAATATCTCTTCTATCATCTTACAAGAGTAGCCTGTGAGCCAAGTTAACCATCTCAGGCTGAAATTTATAACAACATATGGAAGACTTGCTTAACTATTATTAGAAGCTGCAAGTTTTCTATGTGCTCTTCAACTAATTTAAGGTTCACTTCTGCTTCAAACAGTACACCCCGAGTAATAAGTGCTATAATAGGTTATTTGTATTCAGGAAATTATTTTTTGAAGAAGCTCCTGCTTGATGCAAAAGGGCAAAGGTCATTGGAATTTAAAGTCAAAAATTGACTTCTCCAAGAGCTTGATCCACACAGCCTTTAGAAGTCCATATGATCTTTTAATTCAATTTCAAAGGATTTTGATAAGGCTGCCTTTGGAATATTTTGTCTTTAGTGATATTTTGCTTGGTTTTACGAGTATTTACTCATGGCTTTGCATATGTGCCCATCAGAGAATGGAATTGCACACAAGATTTGGTCTCTTCAACCAGCACTGTGATTTTTTTGAATAATTATTATGCTTCAAATTTAGTATTGTTATTTCATCCTTTGAAAGAAGAAAGCCATTTCATGCTATAAAATCTCTGCATTTGACTCCATCAGTATTATAGACATGAATAAAGAATTTTGTCAAAAAAGATCACATCTCTCTGGATACTGATACAGCTTCTTTGTTCTCCCTAACAGAAAACAAGAAGTAAGATTTTGTGCTTCTCCCCACCAGTGGATTTCATGGTGTTAGAAATGTTTGCATAGACATGTTGATGACATTGCACTGCAGTAGCATCCGTACCCCAGCCTCATCCCCAAATCAAGATCCCAAAGACTCAGTGCTACAGCAGTCATGAGAAGACATTTTGGAAGACTCTCAGCCACTTCTAAAAGTTGTCACTGTTAGTCAAGTGAACAAAGTCTGTTTACTTAAGTTCTAAAACTTTTTTTCTCTTTTTCTTTAAATAGACTTCTGCTGCTCCTACACTCTTGCATATAGCAGATGGAAAGTAAATTTATTCTGACTAAGTGTATAAAGTCTTAGCTACGCAGAAGGCAATACCACAGGCAATATTAACTATAAACACCACTGGACAGTAGTGAAAATTAAGTTAGCTTTTCTGATTTTTACATTATAAGGAAAGGTAGATTGTTAAGATCTCATATAGAAAATCAAAGTCTATCTGATACAATCTCACCTTTGAGAATTTTTGGATACATATTCACTGTTAAATTAAACTTGAGGGATGTCACTGATAAAAGTATTTAGAATTGTAATTATCACCTCAGTAAACTTAAGTGCACTATTCAAAACGGTTACATTATTTTAAAAAAATAATTCAATACATTGTTTAGGCAAGTTTTCCAACCCCTACCATTCTGTGACTCTGAAATTTCTTTTTACATGCAAGAAAATTCCTTGTCACAGAAGCAGCCAGAATAACCCAAAGAGGAACAATTTAATGTTGCTTCTAAGAGCTGCAGTTCTCATGAGGTTTGACCATATCTAAACTGGAAGTGCTTTGGGAAAAATCCTTTCCTTCTGCCTTCCAGTCAAACAGGTGTATAGAGCAAACTGTGCAGTTGGGATTTACTGAACACACAGTCACCCAGAAGGGAGAACTGAATTACTTGCAAAGCTTATGGGGTTTTATACTTATAAATATAAATTAATTGAATATTAATGCTTATGACACTGCATGGGTGAATTAGATTATACAATACCAGGAAGAGAAGCCTGAGAATACCAACAATGATATATTTAAGAGATATTTGCATTATGTCTTTACACAAGCAGAGAAATCTTACCAGGCTTGTTTGTATTGGAATGAATATATCCTGAATCCTTGGGTCCTGACTGTCAGGACTGTCAGGACTGTCAGTCCTGACTGATTTTGTCATACAGATGCACAGCCTGCTCTGGAGGCATGCGACTCCTCTGACATTCACAAGAATTGTCCTGAGACCCATTAGCTTTCTTATTGATTGCTACTCATTAACCAGATTTGTGTTATATTGTGGTTCTCTGTTAAAACACGTGCCAAAAGAGGTTTTCCAAAAAAAACCAAACAACCCCTAAACCAAACCCTCAAATCCTCACTATTTTATAATGGCTGCTGCTGATATGGAAATTTGTGAACAGAATATCTGGATGCAAACTGTGACCAATATTTCAGCTGTGCTGTGCGAGGCAGAAGAACCAGTGTAGATAACGTAAAAACAATACCGTTCTTTAGCCATGTCTCAAACCCAACCTTCAACACCAGCAGAAGCAAGGCAGCGTCAGTGCATTTGGGCAAGCTGGTTCCAGCTCCTCGCCCGCCCCTGCCTTTGGCACCCACTTTGTAATTCCAGGGGAGAAAGTTGCTCTCAAGGCAATGCTTGGATATGTACCTTGTTCCAGAAGGAAATCCATTTCACTCTGGGTGAACACAGCTTGAGATCATTCAAAGAGCTTCTTGAAACACAAAGCATCTTTTTGGCTTGGTAGAGCTTTCCAAGGTGTTACACAAATACCATCCTTTCAGAACATGCTTCTTTGGGTGTTCAGTATCATTCACAGTAGAGGCTACAAAACTGGCTATCAGTTTTCCTCTTTTTGTTACACTTTCGTAGTGCTGAGTGGCTGAAAGAGAAAATGAAATATAGTAATACTCAGATAATGAGCTGTTAATTTGATTTATGGTTAATAGATTAGATTATTAATTTATCTCTATATCAGATGAAACCAAATCTTAACCTAAAGTGCAAGAAAATATATCTGTCACAAAATAATTAGCATTTCCAAGTACAACATTCTTCCTATAGGAACAACAATTCTACATTTGATACAATTCCACATACATGCTGAAATAAGTAATTCCTTATTATTTTGATAGACCTTATTTCTTGTAAGATATGCGTACCATTCAATGCGCAGCACAACTCTGTAAAGTATTCCGTGAATTATCCTCCTAGCTAATGCTTGGTGGATTGACATGAGGGAAGGGCTATAAAGAAAGACAATTGCTTTTATTAAGCCAACTAGTGTAGCAAGAAACAATGAGTAAGCTTTTAAGCACAGAACCTGCTCTTTTGGTTGAATGTCTAATTAAAACCTATATATATGTACACACACACCCCCTATAACTACACATATACAAACATAGTTTTTTTAACACAATTCAGGATCTAGTGAAGCAATTTCTCTCTACCAAGTTATTACTGGAATATCAAAATTTACCACTGCTTTCTTGGAGTTATTGATATAAATAATTTGATACATCAATCAAACTTTAGAATTAGCAAAGCAGTCAACTGCACAATTCAATAGTTATTAATTAATTTTCCTTTGTTCTAGAGGCTCTGGACAAAATGACAAAATGTTTTAATTTCTTAATGTTGAGCTACCTTGATAATTTGTAGAAAGTATAACAAAGTAATTTGATGTAGTCAATTTTATTTCCATTTTGCATTGCATTCCTAATTGTATCATCCATCTCTTTTAATCAGTATGCACTAGAAAGCCTTAAAGGTTTGGTCAAACTATCATATTTTTAATCAATCATAAGCTTGGCTTTTGTATGCAGCAAAACACATTTTTCCTTGCTTATTAAAACTTCAGAAACAGTCATGAACTACTGCTTGAAGCTCCTCAGAATTGTGTGCTCAAAATATCCCGGCACAAAGTTCACTTGACATAAAAAAAGCTTTGTGCAGTTATCACAAAGTCAGTAGCATACAAATAACTCTGTTAATTTGTGTATCCTAGGTATATTTTTTCTATTAACTCTTCCAAATCTACTCACTAAAAGCCATTCTCTAGCCTTCATTAACAGGAGCATGCTTATTCCACCTAAAAATTCTGTTTTGCAAGTTAATTGCATAGTCAATAAAGAATATGAACTCTTTACATCACTTCCATGAGCACAGGGCAATTGATATAGTGATAGTCAGGCTCTTTCCTACAAGACTATGAAATGTTAATTCCTAAGTGGCTTTATATATCTGCAGAATGATAAAGGGGGGTTGAAAATCTGTTGTAGAAGGTAAAAAAAATCCAGCCAGTTCTTTTGTGGCTTATTCTTGTTCCTCGTCACCCAGTTGGCTGATGATGTCAATTAGCAGGCTGATGGGAAAGAAAAGCTTGCAAGTCCCAAGAAAACAAAACAAAAGCAAACTTGTAAATTTTTAAAGCATCAGCCTTTAAATTGTGAGGAATTGGAAGTGTCTGCTAAAGGAGCCAGAGACAATTCCTCAGAGGAAAGGGCAGTAAAGCTAATGCTTCATCCAGTATAGGCTACTTTCCTTCAGCTGATGCTCTTATGCGATGCTTCATAATGGAGCTCATAAATACAAAACATCTTTACAACAAATAAGGAAAGATATACAAAAAGGAGAGGGAGTAAAAGTTGTGTTTCTACTTCCCTTGGACACTCCAACACCTTTGAACAGTCACATTAGTTATGTGACTAGATATGAAAACCTCAGACTAACACCTTTGTAGCATGTGCAGCTACAAAGTACAGTACAGCTGCCCAGTCTCAGTAGGTATGGCAGCGACCAGAGCAGAGAACCACTGGACATTTTTAACATCTTACACTGTGAAATAATTACACTGTATTATTATCAGAAACATTACATCGTGACTGATTATGTCCCACTCTAAAAGGAGTTCAGTGAATGCTTTGCCACTGCAGATGCATGCTGCTGGAATGACGTGCCAGGCTTGCAATCCCAGAAAAGTGGTTTTATTTTAACCATTAGAGATCAATGTATTTTTTAATTCATTGTCCCAAATTCTAACAGTTTTACAAGACTTCACTTCAAATCCAGCTCCTCCTCTGCCTGCAAAAATCAGAAGTAGAAGAGGGGAAGAAAAGCTATTCTTACCCCTGTATATCATTATATTGCTGTGTTTTTATGTATGCTTATAGACAAGCAGGTACCAGGTGTTACAGGTTGTTCCCATTCAGCCTGTGCCTGTATTCAGTAGAGAGAAAACCACAGAGTGGGACCAAAGCAAATGAGGCACACAGGCTGTAGGGAGGGCAGCAGAGGGATAGTTCGAGATGAAGAGCCAAATCTATCCCACACAGAGATATCTCCTCAAAAGAGGCAATTAATTCAGTTCATTATGGCATTGGACAAGGTCAAGCAGAGTCAGACTCACTGCATTTTGCAAAACTGTTTCTCTGGATTTTTCAGAATACCTGCTAATTTTTAGCCCATCATGTATTTAAAAATATAGATTTTTATTTTTTTTTTTTTTAAATAAAAAAATAAAGAGACTCTTCGAGCTGTGGCCAGCCCCTGTCATTTCCCAGTGGATGCCGTTCCCGAACAACCCAGCAGAGGACAGGCCTCTCATACCAAATCACTGACCTCCAGGGCTGAAAATCCCCTTCAAGGAATTGTGCCTTAGAGGAATTAAAAGTACACATTTAGCTAGTAATATAAACAAAAAAATTTTTTTAAAAATTAAAAAAAATAGTATTTTGGCATTTCAAGTGCTTTGGTTGTACAAATGCAGAAGTGAACAGCTCCTTGGAGGAGTTCAGGGTTTCTCAGCAGCGATGCAGCAGCTGATGCAGCTATTTTAAAAGCCATTGAAGATGAATGTCAGGAATTCTGGGTAAAAGCATAAAAACTACAACTCTAAAGAAAAGATAGCATCCTGTAACAAGGGTAGAGCCTGTAGAATTAAACAGGTATTTAACAGGGCTCTTTTATAAGATTTATTGTAAGATCAGTAATTAGATGCCGTAGTGAAGGTTGCAGAATAAAATCCTGAACACAAAAGAACTCGCTTTTACTATAATTGCATCCTTCCATAAATGTTTTTATGATCCTAGCGGGAATATATTTCCCTATCTGTTTCTAAAGTTCATTTCCATTAGTATATCTGGTTGGTTCTGGAGCAACATGAATTAACAAGTATTGGGATAAGTAGGAGAGAAAAAAGCACCGGTGCATTTTTGGCCCACTGCACACGTACAGTTATGCACAGCAGCACAAAAGCTGCAGGCAGGGAGGAGATGGTCAGAAGGGGAAGATTAAGCCAGAAGCTGAAGGGGACCCCAAATGACTTCCCTGCAGCCTGCGTTCAGCAGCATCTCTTGACCAAACTGGGAGGTGCAGCAGGGGCTGAAACAGCCTCAGCACCAGTTTGCCAACAGTTTTACTCATTCCTCCCATTTTAGTTCTCACAGGCTTACATACCACGGCTCGTGAGAAGCTCTTTAGCAGGTAAGAGTCACTACTGTCTCCCACAGCTCCTGAGTTGAGGAAATCATCTGTTGTTTTGTCCTGGTACTCAAACTGCAGACACAGACCCAAGTAGAGCTTACTTTGGCAGAGACCACTCGAAATCCCAAATCCCCAAACACTGTGGTTTCCCTGGGGGAACAACCTGACAGCGAGGGGTTGAAAAAGAGCTGAGGCATACCCCATGGAGATGGCAGTGTACCAGGGTGTCTGTGCCCTGCACTGGGCCTGCCTTTCTCCTATGTGAAATACGTCCTCCCATTCCTGGAACTCAAAACTGGTGAAAATAAGATGGACTTATTTCTATTTTGGTGTGTCAAAGGACTTAACTGTCCATACCATCAAAATGAAGAAATGACGTTGACTTCCAATAGCTGAGACAGCACAATGTTTAGAAAGTTATATGTAACTACTTTTGTAGGAAAAAATATAGCAGAGTACAAACTCTTTCAGGGCATTTGTAACAGAGAAAGAATTCATACTAGTTACAGCTTTCCTGTTTTAGTTCATGGTAATAAGTTTCATTTAAGAAGTGGTTACTTTTGCCTCGTAGTAGGTGCAGCTTTAGTTTACATAATGTGGTTGTGATGATGCTTTCACAGAATTTTTGTTATTGCAGGATTTCTTTCTGGGTGTTTCATAGGCATGTCCTTATGTCTGCTTTGAGGTTCAGAGCAATGTATTTTACCTTGCAACTCAAGGGGCTAAGAGCAAGCACCTGGTGTGTTAAGACAGCTGGACTCATATTTAAGCACCTAAAACCCCCAAACTCCATTGCATTTAATTATAAATTTGAACAGAAAAATTCAACCAAAATGACTCTACAAATATCATTCCCAGCATATTGCAACTAGAGAGATGAATCCAGTCCCAAAATACTTAAAATGGAATTTTCTATCCATTTCAGTATGCTATTCTAGAAACTGGGCTTTGTGCTGACAGAAGTGAGAGGAAAGGTGACTCAAAGAGTATCTTCCTCAGTGGCTCGGGAGGAGTGTTGTATCTTCCTTGCAACAGAAACCAGGGAAAGAAGCCAGCTGGTGCTGAGGTAGGACTTGACATCAATGTAACCAGCAATCACAGATTTATAGTGCGTTTCACAACACCCGATTCTTTCTTCAAGTTCTTCCTTCTGAGGTGAATCAGTTCTGGGAACTATTTCATCTAACTGAACAAAAAAGAGGGTGAATTTCTGGTCCCGCAGGCTGAGGAAGCCCTTGGAAAGCCAGCCTACCACAGGACGAAGCTGTCTGATTCCTGGCAGGGTTATAAGCCCTGTCCCTCTCCTTCCCTGCCACGAGAGCAGTTCCTTCATACCCCCGTGACTCTTCCTCTTCTCAGAAACCTCCTGGTTCCCTTCCATGTCCACTTGGTCCATCCCCAAAACAAGCTCAAATCCCATCCTGCTCCTGATCTGTGTTTTCTGGGCTGCTGGCCCAGCAAGGGATGACACACTGTGGATGGTCCAGAGCTGTCCACATGCTGACTAATGACGAAGAAGGACAAGCTGATTGGCTAATTAGAGGCTGCCAAAAAGGATGGGTAATGGTTGGGCTCTGCTTGCCTTCTCCTCAGGGAGGGCATTACTAATCTCCTTTTCCTCTACACAGTCACTGTTTTTCCATAAAACTCACAGTTAACACAGTGTCTTTGAAGCCTCTGTATCAGTCAGATTTGTTGGGGGTGGGTTTGGGGTTTTTTCCTTTATGTTTTTTTTTAGATTTTCCAATGAGTATGAAAGCTCTTGGTGGAAGGGGGAAAGGAGAGGAGAAGTTGACAGGTAGACAGATGTGTGCCTTTTGCCTTTAGAAAGGAACATTCTTACATTGCTTGATTTTGGGGGCCTGAGCCATGATCTTTGGACAGTTAGGACTGGGAATACTATTCACTGTTGGCAGGCACGGCGGGTAGAATGACACAAATCCCAAAGATAATATTAAAACGCCATAAAGTTCAGTAAGATGTGCGTTTCATTTTTAACTCTTCTTTAGTTTTGCTGGTGGTAATGTGTTGGTTTGGGTTCGATTGGGTTTTTTTTAAATTATTTTTTGCCAGATAAATTTTTGGAACAACTTTTCCCTGGTGACTTTATCACTTACTTTTCTCATGTCTGTCACCTACTTCTGTAGTCATCAATTTCCAAAAACACTACAATCAAGTCAGACAGAAAAACAAATTGCATATTGTATTATTATTATCAAGGAAATTAGATCCTTCAGTAGCTCCTGATCAAGTGAAACTGTTTATGCTCTATTCCAAGTTCCTCCAGTTTCGTAGAAAAGAAAAAGCCAGCAACAACAGAAGATGAAGAGAAAGGTAATTTACTAACAGCCTGGAGTTATTCAGAGTACGCAGATATGAAATGCATTTTATGAGCGGAAATGGAAAAATATTGTTCTTGGTTATGCAGGTGCTGGTGAATTCTGGGGTGCCTTTGTCATCCTTGGTTAGCAGCCCCTGTGTCACCACTCCAGCTGCTATTGCTGACTCCTGCTTCTAAAGAGTGAGCAGAGATATGGTGCTCAGTAGGACCTGTTTGCCACCATGGGTCAAGCTTGGTGGCTGAGAGCAAGCTCAGCTCTTGCTCAGAGCTCACTGGGATTTCAAGCTTACAGGAGAGGACTTTGGTCCTGCAGTCATAAACAAATGCCTCATGGAGGGGAAATAAAGAAGCCCCTTTTTGCAGATTAATGGAATCATCACAGAAGATTGGGGGAAAAAAAAAAAGAGAAGTTCTGTATGCTCCTCATGAGTCACAGTCAGAGTGGGAAGACCTTGAAGGAGAAGGAACAGGAGCAGGCCAGGTACCAGCATGGCCACTGAGCACCAGGTAAGCTGCTCCAGAGCACATTCAAAGAGGAGTCATGGTGCTGGAGGCATTGCTTTGCTGACTGCTTCTCTTGTCCCCTCTCCAACAGGAGTAGCTTACAGCCACGGTCTGCCAGAGCATTTAATTACTCTGATATTATTGACTGCGTCATTATTTCTACCTGTTTATTGATGGGTGGTTGTTCTCTCTGAAACTGTGAAACCTGGTACCTGTCAAGGTTTCCACTGAGGGGTAGATTCCCATTTATACCCAGCTAGTTAAGTCATTCTGGTTTAAGACAAAAAAATTATAAAAATTAGTTTTATTATGACATTCACTGTCATAACAGTAAACAAATAGGCAAAAAAATCCCAACCTAACCCCCCCAAAACTCACCAATGGGGTCAGTGCTTTTCAAAAATATTCTTACTGTGAATCATCCTATGCATCTTCCATAAAAATACATTTCCAGCACTTTAAATGCACTAAGAATTTGTTTAAAATATGTTACAGACATGGCAGGCAGCCTCCACTGCACACTCACATCTATCCTGACTTCTAGTTCCAGTGAACCACGAGCCCATTTACGTTACCACATGCTGAGAGCTGCTGCACTGGTATCTTGTGTAAAAAGCAAATGCTCAGGAGCTAAGAAGTCAATCTGCTTGCTTTAAATATGGATTTTGACTGAAATCAGAGTGTCAGGGTCTGACCCTAAAGCTACAGGCCTGGAATGCGCAAGCGCGATACATCTATTGCTTGCATCAACTTTACACCAGGGTAGGACAATCAATTTCAATTGAATACTCACGATTTACGTCACTGGTCATGAGCTGAATATTAGGCTCAGTTCTGTGCTGTGCAGTGAATTTTCATGCCCTGGAGAGGTGATACAGAAATAATATGAATGACTAGGCAGAGAAAAGCTCTTTGAAAGTTCTGTCTTACATCTTTCTATATAATAAAAATTTTCCTGCATGAACATATGCAAAACCCCCTCTTTTTTTGCCACATTTTTAGATGTACTCAGAATGGAAAAAGAAGAGAAACTCAGTGAGAAACTGACAATTCAGTCCTAACTTAGATAGGCAAACTTGGGTATATTACCTGAAATTCCAGGATTTCTGTGTGCTGTAACATGCAGATTATAAATATATATAAAATACCCAAATTCCAGGATTTCTGCTTGCTGTAATATATAGCATGTATGGAACAGTAACCCCCCTCAGCCCCTCCACCTCAGAGTGAATTCCATAGCTCTTGCTAAGAGCACATCAAATGTGAACTACATTGCTGTAAGATTTTTATAAGCCATAACCTGTAAGTATAAAGTCACATCTAGATGTATATCTCCTATGCAGAAAGTGTATTAAAACTGTAATGTGTACAGAGAATTTACAAATACCTGGGGAGAAATCAAAAGAAAACATAGAAAGGTATCACTTAAATTGGCATAATTTTGAACAGAAATAAAAGATGACATGGAAAAAGAAGATATCTCACAGGAGAGATTTAAGTGTTTTAAGTCTTTTAATACTTTCACTACTAATGGAAAAAGCAAGCTTTATTATTTCTGTATAATATTATAGTGAGTAGCTAAAGATATCTCTCAATATTTAATTTACTGCCCAGGATTCTGCTGACCTGGTGGTACTATGAACAGGGGACAGACTCGTTTTTCATAATTGACTGTTAATTCAGTAAAGGATTTGTTCTGTTGATTTTGATATATCCTAAAGGGACAAACAGATAAGATATGCAATGCATTTACACAGCGTCATATATGCACACAATCTTTATTGCTGCTTTAGCTAGTACCTAGCAGGAAAATCCATTCAGGTTTTCTGAAACATGAACTGCTCAATATATTTTAGTTGTTGAACAACGTAAGTCAGCACTGTTTGCAATGCATTTCTAAAGTATTTTTTCCCTGCCTGCTAACAGTAATCCCCTGGGATTTCCTCCTAAATAGCACAAACTTACAAGTAAAAAAAAACCTGGTAGAAGCATAAAGCAAGTTTAGAGAGAGGTCTGTCTTGATTCACAGTACAAGTACACGGTTGGCATATATTTAAGAATGACAGTGCTGTCTTTCAGTACTGCTGCCCACAATACTTGGAAATATATCCTTTCAGTATGCAAATGCATATCCTCAACGAAGTGCCCAGATAAATCAGTTCACCCTTGGCTGTAACTAAACGCTGTCTAGTGACTTGTGATCGACAGGGCTTTACCCTCTGACAGCCAGATTCATTGTTGGGACAGCAACCAATCGTCGGGTTTGACGACATGAGCCTAATCAAAGTTGGAGTATAAAAAGCCCCCTTGGAATATATAAGGTACACCAGTGTGGCAAGCTGTCTCTCAGATTGCATTTGCTTGCACGGATCTGTTTAGTACTACAAGGAAAAGGGGAAGAGAAAAAAAAGAGGGGGGGGGAAACCAGGAAAAAAGCTGCACTGAATGTGAGATCATGCAAAAGCTAGCAATCTATGTTTATATTTACCTGTTCGTGCAGATTTCAGTTGATCCGGTGGCTCTTGGTGACAGTAGTCAGCCCACAGAGAACGCTGAAAAAGATGGACTGTGCAACGCTTGTACATGGAGACAGAATACAAAATCTTCCAGAATAGAAGCCATAAAAATTCAAATCCTCAGCAAACTGCGCCTGGAACAAGCTCCTAACATTAGCAGGGATGTTATTAAACAACTTTTACCCAAAGCTCCTCCACTGCAGGAACTGATTGATCAGTATGACGTCCAGAGAGACGACAGTAGCGATGGCTCTTTGGAAGACGATGACTATCATGCCACCACCGAAACGATTATCACAATGCCTACGGAGTGTAAGTAACCCTGCTGCTTTCACCTCCCGCTGCTCCTCCGAGAGAGTTGTCTCCCTGCTGTAGAGCCACACAACTCCTCCTCGGGCTCTCCCAACAGGCTGCTGGCTGAAGTCTGCCAGAGGGAGGGAGAGCAGCGTTATTTCTAAAGAATTTGAGCCAGGTTCAGATGCCCTTGTTGTGGTCCTTTGTTTTACTGTTCGGTTTTCGGCTTCTTATAACACATATGCCCTGTAGCACTCAGGATTTGCCCATTGCCTTAGAAAGCAAAGGGAGATCTGCAGTTTAGCTGAGTTTGTTATCTGCAGTACTCAAGGCATTTCCTATCATAAATATACAGTACAAGTGCAGATAACAAGATAACTATATTTTTCAGAGGGAGGTTTCACTGGTCAGTATTTTTAGAAGCAATAGAAATCAGCAGAAATACAGTTTAGAGCACTAGACCTACCTAACTGCAACATGTTAGAGCAAGTGCAAGTATAGAGTTAAATTCTTGCTTCTTTGCTGATCCCATAAACTAGCACCACCCACCTTCGAGTTAAAACTATATATTTAAAGCAAATATGTGTGTAACAGATTTCAGTGTTAAAATGTCCATGCTATAGCTATCAGCTCCAGTAGTCGTGCCAAGGAAGAACGAAGGCATTTACTGAATGAGCAGATTCTGAGTTATCTTCTGAGTGCTAAACATCTGCTATAGCTCCTATCAAGTATCTTTTGCATGGCTAATACTATAGTATCTTATGTTCTTCATCAGCTAAAGTATTTGGCTATGGCAGCTGTTTTTTTAAATAACACTTACGAATATGATGTCAAAAAGGAAAAAGATGACAGGACATATAAGGCATGTTAGCAGTTACAGATATCATTACAATACACATACTAGAGTAATATATCAGCTGCTCTAGCCAGCTAAAAATGTATGCATCAATGAAAAAGGAACTTTATCTGTACAATTTTTCAACTTCTTAATTAATAAGATGTGTACTTAATAGCAATATATTACTGCAGCCTTGTCACACAGTTGAGGTCTGCCAGCAGTTTTATTCCAGCCTATTATGTCTAAAGCTTTATAACTATTTTTAATTAAACTATTACATAATTACAGTGACTGAAGAAAAGTCACTGATCTGAGTTCATTTCCTACTTTTTATAAAAAGCCCTTGAACTATTTTAAATGCACTAAAGAGACAGGTATCTTAAGTGGTGAGATTTATGAACGTCAAAGCCCTGCGCTATTTAAGATTAGTATTACCCATTTTATCCTGGCATGGAAAGATATTGCCATGACTAGGTATGACAGCTGCATCACAGGCTACAGAAAGAAGGAATGCAGCACTGCACATGACCTTCCTATAATATTGTTCAAATGAAAACAAAATAATCCTTGAGATTAATACTCTCTTAATTATGTTTTTCCCTATTGAGAAAATAAATTAAAGTATTTGTGTAGTTTGCCCATGGCTGCCTCTGCTTATATGACGTGTAGCACACTAAGGCTATTTAGAAATAGCTAGATCACCACACACATGTTGAGTCAGACTCTGCAAAGTTGCTATTCTGCATGCTTTGTGAAGGTCCTCAGGAGCTGACTAGCAGAAGTGAGTTGGCAGTGGTCACTGTGAAGTGGAATAGGCTGTGCCCTCTCGGCAGACAGTTTTGGTTTGGGAAAGAGGCTTTTTTGCAGCTGTATAGATCAGCCCACAGCACTGGTACCACTGGTCAGAGCCCGCAAAGGTCCTCCACACTTTGCATCTTCTTCTGATTGTCCCTCATTGCCTGAGCTCACCTCTGCTCTGCTTACCCTACAGAGCACAAGGCACTGACTAGAGTTAATTAGAAAATAACTAGCCAAACTTCGTTTTAGGCTGTTTACAAAATGATCACTGGTTCCTTGTCACATGATGTTACTTTTAGGTGATAGCATAATGATTTTGTTGACATCCATTAAATTTGCTGCAGAGACCACAGAAAATGAATTAAGTTAAATGTACTTCATAACTGGTACTGTTTCTAACATATTGTAAGACTTCCTACATGGTCTAGGGGAAAAAAAAATTAATTGGTTTATATATGCATATTTCTTTTTGTTCCCTGTTCAGTAATATGTTCTTTCCATTCATTTATAGCTGATTTGCTTGTACAAATGGAGGGAAAACCAAAATGTTGCTTCTTTAAGTTTAGCTCTAAAATACAATATAACAAAGTAGTAAAGGCACAATTGTGGATATACTTGAGGCAAGTCCAAAAACCTACAACGGTGTTTGTGCAGATCCTGAGACTTATTAAACCCATGAAAGATGGTACAAGATACACTGGAATTCGATCTTTGAAACTTGACATGAACCCAGGCACTGGTATTTGGCAGAGTATCGATGTGAAGACAGTGTTGCAAAATTGGCTCAAACAGCCTGAATCCAATTTAGGCATCGAAATAAAAGCTTTTGATGAGAATGGACGAGATCTTGCTGTAACCTTCCCAGGACCCGGTGAAGACGGACTGGTAAGTTTATTCAGAAAAAAACCTTTTAAATATCTTGCATTTTATTGGGAAACATTTAAGTTGTGTTTTAAGAATAAAATGGAAACATTGTTTAGAGAAGGGAAAATAAAAGCTCTGTACATCCAATTCTTTCGTTCTTTGCTCTCTGATCATGTAAAAAAGTCAATAGCATCCCTGTGCCTCCATTTCCCTATTTGAAAAAACTGAGACAAATTGCAGTACTTGAGAGGGATGTTGAGAGGCATTAACTAGAAAAAGTTTTGGTAATTACTGATGGGTGGTACTAACAAAGTAACATTGTTTTCAAATTTGAGAGCAAATACTACTTATTAAACAGTTATTTTACATGACGCTAAAAGAATAGCTGTTAGATTGACAGGAAAGTTGCCTTCAATTGCTGAGAAAGCGAGGGAGTTTCTCCCTGCTCTGTATGCATATATTTTCTATTAACAACAGTAAGAATTATCTATGTTTATGAAGTTTAGTACAGATCTTCTTCATAACATTAAGTTCTGTACCTTTCAGTATATGATAGAGTGCGTCATTCCACCTATTAGAAATGTTTGAATAGAGAGAATCTGCTTGATTCAATAAATGAGTCATAATGATGAGAAAGAGCATAAAATAACTATCTGGTTTCTTTTTGTAAGTATAGGTGAACAAATTAAACCTGAAGTCTACCAGTTACACTACAGCATTTTCCTTGTTGCTTGTTTCTGCAAATCACTAATCTTCTACAACCTATAAAAATTCCTGGCCCTATCACAGCTGAAACAGTTATGACCAAGAAATCCCTCCTTTTGAATAAAGTATAAAGAATGTTATTTTACTTTTACTTCTATGCAGTAGATCAATCTGTTTATCATGAAATCATAGAATCATTAAGGTTGGAAAAGACTCTTAAGATCATTGAGTCCAACTGTATTTATATAGCCATGGAATGTTTAACTTCATAGCAGTATAATGCAGTTAAAAGAATTTAAAGGAAAAATGCTGTGGTATCTTAACTGTAGATCCAGTATAGACATGGATCTCTCATACTTGAGACAGGCTAGCTGGATATCATGATAAGGAACATGCATATCACCTCCACCCATTCAAATACCCAGCACTGTGTTTTCGCACGTGTGGATAACCCATGGTTATCATAATCTGTAAAAACAAACCGATTCAGCAGCAGGGCAGGGTTAGATGCACAGCTGATAACGGGAGAGGAAATTCCTCTTGCCTCTGGCTCCTCCCTGGTTTGGGGATGCTCCTCTCACCAAGCCCCTCCCCATATCATTTACCTTTGGGAGGAGCGTCTCCAGCAGCTGGACAACTTGCAGCTGTAAAAGCCAGTATCATCGAAGGGACAAACCTGCCTAACGAAGTTAGCTGGGCTCTTATTTACTCCTAAGGAATGGTCTTCCTTCATGGGACAACCCAGTCACTGCCAAACCAATGCTCAGGGCTGAAACCAGTGCGTGGAAGGGAGGGAACATTGGGAAGTTACGAACGATCGTAAAGCTGGCAATTTCTTTCTATTCTCAGTTGGTGACTGTGGAAATACACCTTTGGTAGGAAGCACATGGCTTGGAGGTCTGCCAAAAGTACATTCCTGGCCACATGGTTCTGTCAGGAGTCAAAATATAAGCAGCCCCTCCAAATTCAGTACAGCAAATTCAGCCCTCTGGCAGAGGGGAAAGCTGTGAAGTACAAGTAACGTGCACTAGCAAGCGAAACCCTCATTTCTACTGCCATTCCAGTCAGTCAAGAACAGTAGCAATTACAGAATGATTTTTCTCCTCCTTGGTTTGGACAAGAAGCCTTCCATGATATCTGGAAAGACTGAACCGAAGATGATTTTAATGGAGGGAATTTCAGAAGGACTCACAAAAAGGAGACCAACACCAGTCAGTTCTGCCCTTGAAGTTTTTGGAGGTCTGTTTCTTTTTGGGAGTTCTTCTATTAAAAAAAAAAAAAAAAAAAAAAGTAGCTCTTATTATGAAGTTTAAAACAAACAAACAAAACCCACAGCAAAAGAAAAAATCCTCAAAATTTCTGAAACCTTTTAGCATATAATAGAAATGATGCTAGTACTGAGATGATGGTGATATCAAGAATAGATACTCAGAAATTAAAGCTCTTTATAGAGAAACAGCATGGAAATGCTGGTCCTCAGCATGAAAAAGAGCAATAATCCTTGAGTAGAGATCAAATGCAGCAGAGATTTGCAGGAGGACAAAGTTTTGTTTGCAAACATCATTTGAAGATATTAGTCAGATAAACCTATGTCTGAAATATTGTATATTTGCATGTTTTTTTACTGAACTTAGGCTTACCTCAGTAATGCTTCTGATTCCTTCTCCTCTCCTCACAGAACCCATTTTTAGAGGTCAGAGTTACAGACACACCGAAACGGTCCCGCAGAGACTTTGGCCTCGACTGCGACGAGCACTCGACGGAATCCCGATGTTGTCGCTACCCGCTAACGGTGGATTTTGAAGCTTTCGGATGGGACTGGATTATTGCACCTAAAAGATACAAAGCCAATTACTGCTCCGGAGAATGCGAATTTGTATTTTTACAAAAGTACCCGCACACTCACCTCGTACACCAAGCAAACCCCAGAGGATCGGCAGGCCCTTGCTGCACACCCACCAAGATGTCCCCCATAAACATGCTGTACTTCAACGGGAAAGAACAAATAATATACGGCAAGATACCGGCCATGGTTGTAGATCGCTGCGGGTGCTCATGAGATCATCATTAGATCCACCACTTCACAAATTGTGGAAGCTACCAAATAATAATAATAATAAAGAAAATGTTATACCCCCTCACCAGTCTTTGAAACTGTGAAGTTACGCACGCTAGGCATTGCCGACATCCCGTATGCTGCATGATAGGCTCTCGTGCAGATTTAGTGCAGCACCAGCTACAGAACGTGAACTAAAGGACGACATAGTTACCCAATGGCTGGCTTTGAGCCAGTGAAAAAGAAAAGCTACAATCAAAATCGGCGGATTAAACACATGAAGTTCTTACAGTGTGAGGGAACCAATATTCAGTCATTCAGACGCAAATCTATATACAGTTTTCAATACATGTTGGTAACCAAAAGCAAGCTCCTTCTCATCTGAGGATGGAAGGAGCGGGCTTTTAAGTCCATTTCTTCAGAGCTTCACTTAATATCGTATTTACAGGAAAACATATACTGGTTAACGTATACACCACTACACAATCACCAAAATCATCCTTAAACACTTGAATATACAGTGCAGAATTGTGAAATGTATCAGACGAAATTCCACATAAATGGACAAATCCTGAAATTAGGGATGGCATAGTGTATTTAGCAAGTTTCCATTCCTTTTTCTCATTAGTGTGTTAGTAATTAATGGCAATGGTGCTACGTAAGCAGGCTGAGTAAATAGATAGTTATCTAAGTGAAAGAATCTAGACTAATAATGAATTTGCCCTATCCTCAGGTACACTATTCAACATTCGCAAGAAATAGGTATTTTTTAAATGAAAGGGAATAGTTTTCTAGGCATAGTAAAATAGAAGGCAGCAGAGAAGTCTTAACACTCAAATCGTAGTCCCACATTATAAACCTGCCTTTGCAACATTACCGTTTGCACTATGATAAACCAATGCAAATAGCTGGTTGCTACAGATATTGTTTTAAAAACCAATTTGATAGAACTGACTTGTGTAATATGTATGCATCAATATTTTGTAAATAAATGTTTATTTTTTAATCACTGTTGGTATATGTTCATGGCAAGAAAAAAAAAGACTTTAACCTGTACTTTAGTTTAATAAACAAAAACCAATATTCTCTTCATAATATAATTTCCTGGATTTTAACACAAATAATGTGTTAAACAATGCAAGAAGCAAACCATATGTTGAGAGTTATACTACATTTTATATGTTTTTTACATTGGTATGAGCCATCAGCAATAAATGATGGTTGTTGACATGTTTATAGGGTTCTTTGAGTTACTGTTTTTATGGTCATTTTGATCCACAACTGAATTTCCATACTTTGAATGTTATGTCCATAAATAATGATGGTACCACAAAAGATTGCTATTAAATGCATTTTATTATATTTAAAAATTTGCAGCAGAGTATTATCTTATTTGAGTAAACATAGTACATGGATTTCCACATAAATTCTGTACATTTTCCTCATGATAAAAAATTGTTAATTGAAATTAAAAAAATCTATTTACTATAAAGTCCATTTCATTTCACATGTGAACTACGGCTGATAAAGCAGGCATTTGTTAAGCCAATACAATCGCTGTTAAAACATCATCATGTTAATATGATACAGGTTTTTGTTATATTCCAGAATTCTGTTTCCTTTGCGTAAAACCACCCTAGAATTGCAAAAATGCTCGATTTTCTTTCCCTTCTCCTTTTATACATTTTCTGCCTAGGTGGTAAATATTTTGTATTGAGTTTTCTACTTTTTTTTTTTATTTGTATGTAAGGACATTAAAATATAAAGTTTGAGTGATGAGGTTTGAAACCTGAAAGTAAACAGATTTTCTACAGTTTCTTTTGAATGATAAGGAGTTCTGCTAAAGCTGTGTCCGAGCACCAAGCAGATGTTCAGCTTCTCCTGATGTAGTTCATCAGAGCAGGTCTCTGGGGCCCTTAAGTACACTTTCAATTTAGTTTCCCACAAAACACAATCAGAGCAAATAAAAGATAATTTAAAAACGCTTAGAATGTGTAGTCTTGGTGAAGCCACAAGAAGTAAAAGCACAATGCAATTCCTTCTCCTCCAAAAGCCAAGCTTACAGAATTAAGGGAAAAATCCTAGGTTTGCTGAAGTTAATAGCAAAGCTTCTGCTGGCTTTAAGAGAGTTTTGCCCTTTGACTTTTAACTTGTGACATTCAGGCACCAGAGAGTCTCTGCTCATCTGAACTATCAATAGTATCTCTCTGCACAAGGCATACCAAAAGCTTCATAAACTGTTCAGAGACTTCAAATTAACTTTCAGGTAGTTAGACTTTCGCTAGCTATATGAATGGACCCAATTAAAGCAACAGCCACAGAGATGTGGCAGCATGGATTCTGGAGCCAAGAGCAAACAGAATATATTCCCAGTCTGCACTGAAGTCATGCAAGTGGTGTATCAGGATTATTTTTACACACGATAGCTGAACTAAAGCTAATGCAAACTCAGTTACCCCCATATAAGAGACACCATTGGCTGCCTAGTAATAACTGTCCCTGCACAAATGCAGTGCACAAGTGATGGAATTTTTTTTTTCTGGTATCAGTGAAAAACAACAACCCAACCAAAACCCAAAACCAAGAAAAGAAATAATATGAATTGCCAAAAGTGCCTACTCCAACAGCATTCCACCTGGATATTCAGATAAGTTTTATTCCATGGAAATTTTATGCAGTATATGTCCCTCATATTTTGCCAAACTTGAAATTGTCATAGAGCAGTCCTGGCTCCCATGTTTTTAACATTGGCCTCACATACAAGTGGCTACTCAAGGAGCTATGCTTTGATCTTGTTGATTTTAGCTGCTGAATGATTCGTAACTAATGTACTTATTGACAATCAATTGGAGATGTCAATGATTCATTCAGTTCTTATGGTTACTTCCTTATATTTCCAAGTCTCAGACCCTAGAGACTTCAGCAGCATCTATGAGTGGTTTGTGTATCAAGAACTCAAATCTCACTGTTCAGCTGGATACCCAGAAAGCCAGAAATATACAACAAGGGATAATTTCTGAGAAGTAAACAGCCTGATTTCCTTGCTTGGCATCTTAAGAACCCCATAGGAATGACAGAAGTTGAATCCAGCTTTCTAAGGCAGTGTTCAAGTGCCCCAAGATGCATGTTCACATCTGCAATGGGGCAGTCCCTCATCTCAATTTCGCTTTAGCTCTTCCTCTTGGCTCTACTGCCCAGCTCCTCCCCTGCCAACATAGTCCAGTCTCTTTCCCAGTACTATTCTACTCCTGCCTCTTACCCAGTTTCAGTACACTCTGGTTCATGTAGCACTTCCCCTCCCATTTATCTCAGCATCTCCCATCCCAGGTCCATCCCCAGCTCACAGCACACTCCATGCTCTGCCCCATGGCCCCTTTCACAGGGGCAACAGCCCCCTGTCCATTAATCAGACCCAATGAATCTTGCTTCTGCCAAACACTGCAGTTTCAGGGGGTAAATCTTCCAATATGCTCAAATGGTGCCTTTGGGGAATTCAACAGCTGACACAGAAGTCATCACCACTAAGCATATGTGAGCTGCAATTTCTCACAGATGTACTGTTTTGCTAAATAGGAACAGATTTCAGAGGAACAACTAAAGGCCAAATCCATTCATAGCTTTAGGTAGCTTTTCCTCAATTCTGTAGGGTCTAGGTTTGGGTTTTGTGGTTGTTCATTGGTGTTTGGGGGTTTTTGGTAGGTTTTTTGGGTGGGTTTTTTTTTTGGGTTTTTTTGTTTTTTTTTCAATCAGGAAGATTATTGAATTGACTCATTCTTGGATGTGAATGAGCTCTTTTGGCTAAATGTCTTTTAAAAAGGAATCAGCCTGAGGCTAGGCTTGGACAGTTCAGTCCAGGCAGTTACATTTTGTTAAAGTTACAGGAAGACAAACCAGGGTATTATAATGTGAAGTACTGGATGGATAAACTTAATAACCAAATGATCCCACCTCCACTTATACATTTAGTGAACAATAATAAAAAAAAGTTTGGAAATAGTAGGCTATAGAAGGCACTAACTAAAAGCTTTACATGACATGTTTATTTCCAAACAACACTGCACCTATGTCAAAAATGTCATGAAGAACCTTAGTTACCTGTTTTAACTGACCCAAGTTAGTGGTGTGCTTGCACTTTAGCTTCATCCCAATAATGTTATCTACAGCAAGTAGATATCTATTCATTGATTTAATACCAAGACACATAGCAAAGAACCACCCAGTAAGCTACTAATGAGACTGCATCTGCTTCTCTATGCAATCTTCCCCTGCAAGCAGTAAAATTGTGACTCCCTTGAAATGCATGTGTAGCATGTTTGAATCCATAAAAATAAGCTCTGGAAACACTAAAGGGCCAGTTCTCTCTCCTGGTTAGTTTATAAAAGCCCTGATGAAAAGTCAGGGCTACAGGCCAACTTCTGAATTTGAATAGGCAAGAAGTACAGCTCTGTTCACTCTTGGCTATTTCTAAATAATCACAAATAAAGTGATAATGCCAGCACCTGCTGAAACAGTCTTGTGGAAAAAAAAAGCAGAGAAGTGCAAATGTACAGTTAATTCAACAGTAAACTACTGCAACTAATTACTAGGTATACTGATAAATTAAGCAGAGTCATTCTCTTTGGTGGCTGGACTGGGTGAACTTGAGGTATGAAGAACTATTACGGTGGGTATTCTACTGTCCATTTTTCAGTACTCCAGGAGTATAGATGACAACAAGCCTTGAACCCCTCTGTAGATGGAGTGTCAAGATCAGCAATGAGCTTTGCAGCATTTTGTGTGTAAATCTGGCTGACTTTCATCAGCCTCCACCACTAAGGCTTTCTGACACTGCAGGAAACACTATTCCTTTTCTTCAGAAGTGGACAAAATTCACACTAAGCATGCTTTCACTATAGTAGTTTCCAGAGAAAAATAAAATAGTTTAGTGTCCACCAGTCAACCTGTGATACATCAGTTCTTAACCTAGAGGCTATTTTTGCTCTAAATCCAAACATGCAGCCAAAGTAACCAGTGACCCTAAAAGCTATTACCTTTTCTCCTCATAAAAATGTCCTTCACTACAAGTCAAAAACCCAGTTTAATTTCAAAGCTGTTGCTTTTCCATTCTATTCACCATATTATCTTGAGTCTTTAATAATAAAGCCATTCCCTTTTTAAGAGCTGAAAGGATTCTGCTTGAACAAATTGTGCCTGTGGAAAGGCAGAGGGACAAGCCCTGGCTCAGCACTGTCTTTTCTGTTACTCCTGGTGAATGCTGTATGACTTTTGGGTGTGATCTGGTTAGGATAGCATAATACTGCTTGGTTTTCACAGAAAATGCACCTTATGTCCCATGTTTCATCAGTAAATTAACAAGAGCCCTTAAAGATTATGATGGTACAGGAAGAGTATCCAGGAAAGCATTATGGAGCCTTTAACTTGGTAGGCAGCATCCACAAAACTCAAAAAAGGCAGTTGGGGAGACAAATGCAATACCAACAGAACAATATATTAAATCATGTAAGGTGTAAAATGTTCATTGAAAAGCAGTCATCTACAAAGGGTGGTCTGCTTCTATGCATTTCAAGGAACTGAGCATAATACAAAAAAAAATGAACTTGAAAGGAGTTAAATAATTTGATGGGATGTAACCAAGATGGCAAGAAAGATTTTATCTTCCCAAATCCAAGATGATATTGGAGGCAATTGCTAAGCTTAGACTTCCTCTACCATAAGAATGCTTAAACTGAAAAGGTCTGTTCTTTGCCAAGATTAAAAAATGTTTTAAAGCAAATCTGACTTAATTGTAATCAGTTGCATCATAAGCTGAATAAGTAGCAATCTAAAATATAATTACTCATGACTTTGCTAATAGCTTGCAGTTAAGATTATTTGATTGAAGAACTCTTCCTCTAAAGAACAGTCAGAATTTTTATTTTCCTCAGTTTTTCACCTAGGGGAGGAGCAATTACCTTCCCAACCAAGCAGTAGGTATTAGGGAGACAGTGCTGCAAATTCAATGCCATAAAGCACTCTGAAATAATACTCTTTCTTAAGCATCATGCACAACAGCACGCAGAGTGAAGACTTTCTTTATGCTTTAGCATCTGCACCTTTGAATCAGAGGTTTATTCTGATATCAGTCAAACTGCAATCTGCTCTCTTACTAACATCATCATCATCATTTTTCATCTTGTTATTCATCAAGTTTGGTAACGCTGACATATGAAACAGCAAAACAGAACACCTGGCTGTCACGCATTATAGCATCAGGTTGCAGCTTCACCCCGTGCATGGCGCCAGGTGGTCGCAGCAGTGGAGGAGCAGGAGGCATGTCAAACACATGCCTTCAGGCTGAGCTCAGCTGCCTACTGTACGCTGCTGCCGTGTGGGATAGCGCAGCCTAGGTGCTAGCCCAGGGGAAAAAAAGCCTGTTGCTTCACTGTTATAGGTGACACCCACCACAATATGTAGAAGCTTCACCTGACTAGTTGGCCAGAGGTTTCTGTTCAGTTGTGTCGCTCACCCATCACAGCGTGGAACGACAAATCCCATAGGATGCCAGTAATGATCATTGCATGCCAAGAGGCACCAAAGAGCATGGGTTAGTCTAACAGCAGCATAACTTTCTCATAACTGAGTATTGTCCTTCTAGATGGGAATTATTCTAAGAGCACATTAAAATTGGGCTTTTCCCCAATGCAGAAGCATTCCTCTGAATTCGCATCACAATACGCAGCCACAGCATCAGAATTTTATACACTGACCTCATGGATCTGACTCCTCAAAAAGCTATGTATCAACAGTTGCCAACAAACTCAATAAATCAAACTAATAACATTTATTTACTCCAGTTTTTTTTCTTCACAGGAAGTTGTTACCTGGCACCCATTCAGACAGAACATCCCATTTATAGTTACGTCATTTTCCTAGGGAGACAGAGAAGGCAGCTGCCCAAAATATTCTCTTTTGAGGCCTCTGTGTTGTCTCTGAAGTACTCTTAGGCTACTAGTCTCACCTTTTATTTGTTAGCTTTTATGTATAATTTGTGGCTTACTTGTTTTTTAATCCACTCTTTTGTACTGATATCTCTTAATTTCAGTTTTCCAATGTCTTACCAAAACTGGAAATACTATTAAAGCATCCTCACAGATTTCTCTTAGCATTTTACCCTTCTTGTTCCCAAACAAGTGTCTCAACTTTCCTTATCAACCAGCTCAGATCAAGACTCAAGCTCTAGTTGCCACAAAATGATGATAAGCCCAAAGATGGCTATCCATTAGATTTCTTTGCTTGTCAAAATTTTAATCTGCTATTAAATTCTTGAAATTCTCTTTTTCCATCTTTTTTTTTTTTTTTTTTTTTTTTAAAGTTCCTTCTTTGTTCATGAAAACATTCACAAGAAAGTTTAAAAAGTGCATAGAGATTTTCAGATTCCAGGAAAAAAAGTATCCAGAGAAAAAACCCTAGCTTTTTAGTAATTTATCCTCATTAAAAGCTTCTAAAGGTATTTACTTATTTATATTTAAAAATAGCAGTCTTAAGAATATCAGAGAAAACAAAAAGGTATTTTTTTTAAATATTTTTCTGATTTTGAGTGGATCTCAAAACAAATTAAGTCTACAGAAGGTACAGCGCAATCCTCAGTATCTTTTGTTTGGATGAGATATGGCTAAACTTCAGATCTTTAGCTGAAAAAGAACCAAAAATTGGTTCCACAAATTTCTTTCGACTGTGATTAGGAAGGAGCTTAGTTAGAACAAACTGCAATTACTTGGTTTTGGCCATGCAGCCTTCACGAGGCTTTTCCAGATCCGCTCCCACGGACACTAATTCTGGTTCGGAAGCCAATTGTTCCTTGGCAGCGTTGCCATGGATCTCACTCAGAGATTTAGCAACACCTTCTCCACCAGTTTACAGCAGACACCAACGTCTCCAGTACACCCACAGCTTGCTTATATCACAATTTGTAAGCTATCCATATTAGAACCTGCCCATAACAATGACAGGAAGGGTGGGATGCTGCCTCAGTTGAGATTGAGCTCTTCCAACCATACCTGATACTGTATTTTCACAATAAAAAGTTAAAACTTCCTGTAAACAGAATATGCAGTTACAGACTAGATAGACACATCTGAGCTTGGCACAATCTACTTGACACAAGAGTAATAGTCAAGATGCAGCTGCAAAGGGTTGGATGTATGCCTCCAAGTCAGCTGCCCAGGAGTGAGCATTTGAGTTTCTCTTGCTAGAGCTGGTGAGGTTGAATCAGCCTGGGTTGATCTAACACGTCTCCACAAGCTTCACAGTTTGTTCTTTATACTCATCCACAGAGAGATAAAACTATTCTTGCTGTACAAGGCACATATCAAATGCAAGACAATGTGGTTAGTACTTGACCAGCAAGGAAGCCAGGTCTCAAAAACCAGCTTCGCTCCCAAATGTGCCACCACGTGCAGACGAGGACCTGACTACCCCATACATACTTGACCTACATAGTTTCTGTACGGTTCTAGAAGTGACACCAACTCATACATGGTTTATTAAAAAGAGTATTAAAGTTTCATTTAAACAGTTAAAGACAACTACATTTGTATGGGGCTTATACAGATAGAACAAGGCTCTCTTCTGAAAGGGAAAAGTAGGAAGAGTGCTGTAAATGCCTTCTTTACTATTTCTGAGGCTCAACAGCTGGCTGCGTGGCTGGTTGCAAGCATGACTTCAGTTTCTGTGATGGCAGGACCCTCTTTGAGGGTGAGCAAGGCTGGAGATCTATCTAACAAAGCGGCCAAGACCATCTTTGCCAACAGACTTGCAAACTAGTGAGCAGAGTTTTAATCAGGTTATTTGAGGAGTGGAGTCCAAGCCCCTAGTGAGCACAGGAATAGAGGAAGTATGCATGGATGGAGCCGCCAAACAAGGTGCAAAACCATCAGGGCCATCTCCAGAGCCCATACACAACATTGTACATAGTGGGAAACAAGCAAGAGGAATTAGGATCCTCCAAGTATTTGCAGAGCCACTGGGATCAAAGAGATGTTTCCCAACAAGGGAACATATGTTATGGAACATCTAATCAAGAAATGAGGAAGTGGCCTTTAGAGAACTAGATGAAACTTCATGGTCACATGTTAACATGGGGCCTTTAACCACCCCAGCACCTGCTGGAAGGGCAGCACAGCAAGGCACCAGTAATCCGAGAGATTTCTGTAGGATGTTGGAGACAACTGTGGGATGGTCTGCATGAGAAAGGTTTTCTGCTGGCTCTACTACTCACACCTGGAAAGGAATGTGATGACTGAGGATAACTGCTGTAGTAAACATGAGACAGTAGGGCAAGGATAATGAAGGAGGCAAAGTAACAGGACAGCAGGCCTGGGCTTATGGCTTGTTTCAGCAGTGAACAGGTGGGATGATGGTGAAAAGCTGACCTGAAAGGCAAAGGGGCCCAGCAGAACTTACTGATTCCCAATGACAGCCTCTGCACAACCTGGGAACGGTCCCATCTGGTGTGTAGAAAGAGACATTTCTATTAGATAAGAGATACTACTATCAGTGCAGACAGCAAAAAAGAAAATAACTACATAATAAAAGAGTCAATTCAATATTTTGAGAGCTGTTTCTTTAGCTGCAGCATTTCTGGGTCCTTCTAGCAAACTCAAGGAGGCAGAACTGATGTTTCAAGTCAGTGAAATGATTCAAAACCTTTTCTTTCAGAGTATTGTTTTTTATGTGGTTCACCTATTCAAGACCACTCAACAACTTATAACGAGCATGAAACTGGAAAATTGAAATAGAAAGAGATAAGCTCAAAGGGAATCATTTCAAGAGTGACCTTCTGTCCCTTTCTCGAGCCAAAGCATCAAGTTTTCATGTCTAGAACAGTTCTCATCCATCCAAGCAAGCTTGACAACATAGTGATAACAGAAAGCCAAATTAGACAGCTGTCATTACATGGAAGCATCTCTTGCACTTCACCCTACTGCCTCTATAACCCTTACCACTATCAGACCTTTCATTTCTCACTCCGTTTGTAACCATACCAACATTCGATACACATCTGTTAACAGAATTTCAATAAATGTTTCCAGAGTTACTGAAGATATGTAGGCACCTATAGCCAAGGCCAGATTTTTTTCTATAAAAGTTGAATACTTATTGTAACAAAAGGAAAAAACAAACCAAAATAAAAATACCACACCAAAGCAAAGCACAGCTTCATCAGCCCTTGCTTTCCTAACAGCTAGTGAAACTTTGGCAAAAATCAAGGTTGTCTGGCATTAACATAGAAATAAGAATCAACCACCCTGAATTACCCATGTTTTTGATAATTACTGAAATCACAGAAAAATAAGCATTTACTGGATCTTAGAAGCCTCTATTGCACTGGTCCTCCTACTGCGTCAAGGCATCTGGATTTGAACTTCTTGTATTCAATAGAGTAACATTTTTCGTAGAATGTAAAATACGTAAGTTTTCAAATATCCTACAGATAATATCCAGAAGGTCATGTGAAAAAATATAATAAATTAATGAGATAACAACTGATCTCCATCTTACACCTAAAATCATTGTTTCTCTAAAATCCAGCAAATACTATATCAAACAGGACGCTCTTCTGGAGAGCAAGTAACTTAGTAATGTTTCCTCTGGGACTTGAGAAGGTGACATATTCATGGATCAGCATCTTGGAATGTCTCCTGGCATTAATATTCTCTCTCTACTGTAAATTACAGGAGAAGGATACAGTGGGTTAATATTTTCCAAAAGATATCCCTGAAAATCCCCTTTTCAACCCAAACCTGGACAACCTGACAACATTTAAAGAGTAAATTCAAAATAGACATTTTAAATCGTTTATTCTAACACATAGGTGCCACCCACAAACATCTACTTGTCTGTGTCAGAATCCACAACTGCCTCAGTCTTGATATCCTTAACACCAAATCTGTCCTGCAAAGGTACAACCACATAACACAAAATTCTTTTGGTCCTCCTTCCCTTTTACGTAACTGTGTTCAGCTGTTGTTGGTTTTTTTTTGTTTGGTTTTTGTTTTGTTTTGTTTTGCCTTTTTCGTGGTTTGGTTGGGGTTTTTTTGTGTTTCTTGTTGCTTGTTTTGTGTGTGTGTGTTTGTTTTTAAACATATGCAAAACCTTCTACATTCTGTGTTTCTTTTCTCCTGGATGAATGCGCTCTCAAGCTATGGGATAATTCTGCTAAAGGACTACTACCTAACGTGGAATAAGTAATTATATATTACGTGGGACAAGGAGAGAATGGTACAGACTCATTCACCAAGTAGGAGGAGGAATAATATTTTCAACATTTTTTCCAGTTAATTTTTAAGTCTTCTCTCAACATTATTTGGTGGTCCAGCTCATGAGACTTCCAACAAGCTCCCCACTCTGGGAGCTGTGTGGCCTTCAGACAGTAAATGCTTTGCAATTTTTTTTTTTAAACTCTTTCAGTGAAATTTTTAAAGTCTAATTGTGTTTTTTAATGATTTTTTAAAAACTATTTAACCTTTTTCAATAATGCTTGGCCAGCATGAATAACTGGAAGAGTTATTGGCATTATTATTAAAAAAAAAAGGTCACAGAAAGATTCTTTCTTTTGTCTGTCCAGATGGTCATATTTAAACAAACAGTAAAGCAATGAATAAAACCCACTTGGACTCAATGACAAAATCATGGACTGGAATCTGAATTTCATTATATTATTTCATAAGTGAGATGAAAGTCTTCAATTCCAGATTTCAGTTGTGCTAAAACACTCAAGTAATCTTTATCCTATACACGTGGAAAGAATGTAAGAGAATATTGCCATTATGGTGGCTTGCTTCAGCACACTACAGAGATTACTATGAATAAATGTGTTTCATCCTAGGAATTTAGTTGGGAATATCAAAAAAGCTATGCAGGCAATTGGATGGAAATACACAAACGTTTATTTGACCTGCTATTCAGAAACCAGGAGTCTAGATTTCTGGTTTGATTTCTTTGTATACCCATTCCTACCCAGTTTTCCTTTGACTTTGGGTTTACCTGTTAACAAAAACGTGAAGTTTCACTCTCTCTTGCTGTCAGCAAGATAGTGGAATTTGGCTGTTCAAAGTTGAAATTTCTCATTAGATATTTTTAATGCTTTTTTATATCTTACATATTTAGGACTAAAGGGAAGTCTGACTGCACATAAACCTCTGGGTGGGGAAGCAGCTCCAGCATGAAACTTCAGCTTCAGCGTTATTCCACAGTCTCATTCCTGCTTAAGAGTTCAACCCAGAGCAGGCTATAATTTATATTAAATAGAGTGCTCTTGTGTTGTTCAATGCACTATGACCCTATCCTGAGATTATTGACCAAGCACGCCTCGAGAGCTACAAAAGATTTTTCTCAGCTAATGTAAAGCCTTACTCATCAGTGCAGGGCTTGCTCTGAAAACGGAATAATGAACTCCCATTCCCATTATCCTGAATAGTGCTACATGAATAAAAAAAGAGACTCACCTTACAGCTGAAATAAGTATTCTAAGAAAATTACGATAACTTATATTTGTCACAACTCATTTTCACTAAAACTGTATATCATATAGTAGAATGATTACTCCTTAATAATAATTTATTGCATATTTCAAGGATTTATTTTTCATATATGAAAAATATACTGCCATTGCCACAGACTGGGTTACACATACACTCTGACCAAAGGAATATCCTGTTATCTTCTGTGCCACTGTTCAAAAACCCCAGATGCTAAAAGCAGACTTCACGCTTTGTACTAGTGATAGTAGAGCCACATGAAGTACTGTACAGAGAAAGAGAGATGTAATTTCAAATAATTCACAGATAACAGTATTATTCTATTTACCATCAATTAATCTAATCATTTCCCTCTTGAAAACTAAAAACACTGGATACCTAGATTTTGTTTCCTATATAGGATATTTGTAAATTACTTATTTAGAAAGTCCATCCTTTCTAAATGTGTCATGTAGATACAAATATGTATCATCATCACAAGACTGCACTAATGAAAACAACCTTAATGAAAAAGTGAAGTATAAAAGAGCTTCTCTTCCCAGCTGAAGTTTTCACAATGAAATTATTACAGTCCTATAGCAATGGCACAGTCACTGAAATAGTCTTACTGAAGATTTTCCATTCCTCTTATGAGGACACGATGCATGAAATGCTGAGGTCTAGACACATGCCTCTGGCTACAGTATCTGTTCTTAACCCCGTCAGTAGTGTTAAGAAATTAGAAGCACCATCCTTCGGTTACTCTAATTCACACTATGATTCCCAGCTAACTTTTAAAACAAAACTATGCAAAAGTCTGCCTTCAAGACTAAACATTTGAAACTATGATGACCATAGATGGTGAAAGGTAGGTTAAAAGCTAATACATACTCCAGATTTGGTGGGTTTTTTTGATTACATGATCTTTTTGGGCAACTGTGACTCTGGGGAGACACAAACAGCGTCTCATCTTCCTGCAGTTTTATTACAGATTCACAGAATGTCAGGGATTGGAAGGGACCTCAAAAGATCATCTAGTCCAATCCCCCTGCCAGAGCAGGAACACCTAGGTCAGGTCACACAGGAACATGTCCAGGCAGGTTTTGAATGTCTCCAGAGAAGGAGACTCCATGACCTCTCTGGGCAGCCTGTTCCAGTGCTCTGTTACCCTCACTGTGAAGAAGTTGTTCCTCATATTTATGCAGAACCTCCTATGTTCCAGCTTGCATCCATTGCCCTTGATACACTCAATAGGGAACAGACTTGAGAACCATTACGCAGTGCTGGCAAAAGCCAGTGAGCTTTATCTTCAAGGGAGTAGAGGACAAAATAATCATCTCTCCAGAATGCATTAAAATACTGATACTAAAAAAAAACACCAACCCATCAAGAAGTGCATACAGCTCTTAAAGCCTGTATGACAGTACATATATGCACACATGTGAATATTTCAGAGCAAAGAAGTTTTAAAATGCAGCACAGTGACTTAAACATCTTAGGAACACATCTTCAAATACCACATGATAAGCAATATAACTTCATAATACTGCAAAATTATGAAAACTCTACTAATGTGCACTCCACAGCATATTTAAGATTCGCCAGCTTTGACTAGCTCTGTACTCTTTGACTAGCTTAGGTTCCCCACTGAACATACACACCGCTATAGCAGAAGGATCCTACACCACTGGATGCCTTTGCGAAAAAAAAGAAATTCCCTATCATCGAACTGAATGAGAAACAGAATATCTTAAGCATTTCAGTGAGGATACAGCAGGAATGGAAATACAACGTTTGCTTTTGAAAGTACAATTCCAGAAGCTGAATTGGCTCCAAGAGCAGTAGGAAACTGCAATACACTAAAACATTTATTTTTTTATTTTTTTCCCTCCTCCCTCCACACCAGTATAGTTTACAACAGCATATATATCCTGTAGGGGCAACATACTGGTGTGCAATGAGGACTCCGTCTGTGGAAGTCCAATTTCAGATCAAGTCAGTCACTACTGGAGCAAGCCCAATACTTCACTTCAAAGCAATACATCTACTCTGAGCATACCAGTGCAAAGATTTCCCCAGGATTTTCACCGTCTCCAAAGGCTCCTTCGCAATTTAGGTAAAAACCTGCCAGGTTGTTTTCTCCAAGACTTCACATCACCCCGAAGGAATGCTGTCGACACCTAATCTCGTAGCATGGAGTGCCAAACATTTTACTATCTGTCCATTTTTCTGAAGCTCTTTGTCACCAAGTGATCACAATCCTATATTCAATTGGAAATTCGGTTTTCATCCCTAGAGCTAAAAACTACCAAGTGATAAAAAAACCCCACTGCTTCAAGAATATTGTCACAAGTGGCTAATTAATAGCAGAGATTTAGTGCTACTTGTCAAGACAACAAATTGCAAACACTCCTCTGGAATAAAACTTTACCAAAGGGCTATTCCAGAATGACAAATGCAGGCGGACACTTGTTTTTAGGACAAAACACACTTTAATTGTCGAAGAGTTGCTCCTCTCAAATGTAACATACAGAAGAAAGGGGAAAAGTATCTAGAAAATATGAATCACTCCTTGATGGGACAAGAAGGGATTACACATCATCATCATCATCCCCATGATATACACAAAGAGGAGCCATGCAAAACAAAGTATTTTTCATACTGTTGCCAACTTCTTTGCCCCAGGACCTTAATACAGTGTTTGGCAATTTTTGCCTTTCCATACAGAAATTTATTTTATATTGAGCTCAGATGGACTCTCGACAGTGATCTGCCACGTTTAACTTTCTTCATTTTCTATCTACCATGGTTGCTCTGGGAGAGCCACAACCCAAGGAACTCCTGTTTTGGGCAGTGCAGGGCTGCGAAACTGAGACGCCCACACAGCTTCCTCCATGAGGCCACCACCACTATGACACCTCCCAGGCTTCATGGACTGGAGAGGTACAGAAATTATTTAAATATGGTTAACTTAGAAGAAATTTGTGTGGGTTTATCACTACACCCTGTGCATTAATGAAGAAATGAGAGTAAAAGAAAACCCACAACCATGAATTTTTAAATTATCGACAAAAAGCTGCAGTCTCCTCAAATAAAATTACTTGAAAGAGGCTGCAGCTTTGCTACTTGAGTACAAAACTCGAGTAAACGTGATTTTGCCTCATCTTGCCAAAAGGCTGTAGAAAAAGGATGTAGAGTTCTAGGAAGCAGAGATTTTTAGGATCCTGCAGGCATCCATGTGTTACTCTAAATCCTGTTCCTGTAATGGAAAGCCTTCCTAGTGAAAGGAGACACCTGCTTTTCCATAGCACACAGTTCCCCTATGGACCATGGATAATCTGATACACTTCAGCAGTGGTTTTCATCCTTCTGAATCCAGCAGTAATCCAATTTAAAATACAGAATGGATTTTCCAAGGTAATAAATTATATCTATCATTAACGTAAGAATTTTGGACAAATTTGTCTTTACAAAATTAACTAGAGTTTTCTAAATACCTGGATAATTGGTCAGTACTGTCTATTTTGGCATCCTGCTTTCTCAATGTTGACATTATACTGTTCAAGCTGAAATACAACACAGAAACAAGGCAAGATAATATACTGCATTAAAAAGACTATGTTTATGTTTGATACATTCTCATTGTTATATGTTGAACCAAACATTTAGAAACAGCTGGGAAACTAAAAAACAGTGGTGGAAAGCTAAACCACATTATATGTTTAGTACTGGCATATTAATATATTTCCCAAGTCCAGAAGTCCAAGGATAGAAGAAATATTTGTTATTAAGGACTGCATCTACTTAAACTTTTAAGCCAAGTTGTCTTGTTCAACTTTGTTTATGCATGCCATACTGAATTAAAAATTATAATACTCAGTGATGCTTTTGCTTTCTTGCTCTCCTTCTAGCCTCAGGAATATTACAATCTTTGCTGTGCATACTTTTATAAGACATATAGATGTTAGATGCATAAAAATAGATGCTCTAAATGTAAGGCAGTGACAGCAAGAAGCTGAGCCAACATTATGATCGCATTAAAATTGGACAAGTTTCCAGGCATCTGTAGCATGAACTTAGTGAATCCAAGAAATGTAGTTTGAAAACAAATCACTGCTAATTTTCTAATTAGCATTAGTATAGAAACTATTCACTAACTGTCCTAGTTTAGAGATTACAGTTCTGCTGCAAGTTCATGCAGCATCTACAACAGAGTCCTAGAGCTGTAACAGTAATACTGGAAAACAGTCGAGAGCTGATATTGGACTGTCCTGGTGAGTGGTCCATTTTCAAAGGCCACTTGCCACATCAGAGAGGAGCAGCAGCAGTGACAAATTCAGGGGTAAGGCCTTTTATAGTTGTAAGCTCAAGACCTCAATTGAGACAGGTTTAAAAAAATTACCTGAAAACTCTATCAGCCCCCCCGAGCTATTTTGAAGGGTCTCCACAAATGTACACTCATTTACAAAAAAAAAAATAAAAAAAAAAATTCCTTTTTTGTCAAGCTTTTTGCAGAGTCTATTTGATGAGTTTATTTTAGTATCACTTTACATGGCTATGTTAATTTCAGCAGCACAGAACGGATAATAAAAATCTTTCAATATCATTGCCTTTACAGCTGTAGTTCTAGTTGAAATATTAAGCTATCACATAACAGTGGCAGCTCTCCAGGCAGGGAAAAAAATGTTTTGCACCTGTTTACAAATGTATTTAGTCATTATTCATCATTACCTTGACTCTACATCTGATTAAATACATTCACGCCACACTCGCTTTCCTTTACAACTGCTTCAGTGCCCTCTTACAGCCAATCTTTACTTCCTAAATGACAGGGAACCCCAAAGGCACTTGCCATTTTATTTTCCTGCATCAGCCCAATCTCCTGTGATTTAAAGAAATCCTTATATGCGTTCATTCAACATTTCCTTGGAGATGTTTGAAGCTACCCATCTGCCAACCTACGTCAAAGATACTTGAACAACTTTCTCTTAGATGCCCTTTTCCAACAGAAGTTCCATCACTGAAGATCATCATTTGCTACTGATCTTACTCCTCAGCTTCAGTAACTTACACAAGCCTCCTGCCTAGTACAAGCACAGAGGTGCACGGCATTTTTATTCACACACTGCCCAGTCCCTATTCCCGTTTTCAGTATTACAGTTGCTCTAGGAGTTTGAATCAGGCTTGGATGATTTTGAAAGGGTTACAAAACTTGGGAACTGAAATCAAAAGCACAAACCAAACATGATGACAATATTTAGTTATTTTGGAGCCATAATATGATGTAAGGAACTACTGGGAAAATTTAAAACTAATGTGGTTCCTTTGCTGAAATTTGTCCAAGATACTGACATCACTGCTAAAACAACAACAATAAAAAAAAATGTATGAATTTCACCATACCAAGACTCTGATTAATTCCAGTGACCATTTACCAGGTACAGTCAATGTATTCTCCCTTAATTTGTCAGACTGTCTCCTGTTCTTAAGGAATGTGATAAAAAATTATACTTACAGAGGAACAGATCTTGAAAATGTTTTGCCCACAAAGATCTGTGTAAGCTGCATATCTGCTAAGTGCCTGCAATCAGATTTTCTTGGAATAAGTGTTCCTTTAGGTGTGACTGTACCTCGTTTGCCCTCCTTATTCATCTATAAGGGTAGCAGAGCCTTAACTGCACTTCAACAGAGTTGGTAGGTTGGGTTTATTGGTTGAGTTTTTTTTAACCTAGACTTCAGAGTTTTGAACCTATATTTCTTCAGCTAATTGGGATGTGTGGGGGTGGAGTGGCAGAATGAGGATCATTGCAACTATACACAGATTTACTTTGAAGGTATATACCTATTTCAGCATAAATTAAATTTATTCCCCAAGCAATTGCCCACAGAGGCTCTCATCTATGTGATTCAAAGGTATTCTACACTGACCTTCATGATAAAAAAGTTCTCTTACTTGAAGAGTACGGAGAGCAGCCTATCAATCATTCCTACCTCTCTATATCAACAAGTGAAGGACATTATAGCCTGAATCTAACCCTAAACAGCAATACCTGAAAAAAAACAAGGAACTACTATAGTTCCTAGGGAAGCAGCAGGAACTGTCTGAGCCTCAGAAGAACATGGCTTTAATGTGTGCCTTGTTATTTGATAGCTAGTCTTAATATAGTTAGAAGAGTCTGAAACAGATGAAGGCTGGCTTTATCAAGACAGGATTTTAAAACTTATTACTTTTAGGGAGCAGGCACAAAGATGTTAAGAGTATGAAAAAGTTCCAGGAAATAATGAGAACAATTCATTTCTCTCTACATTGAACCACAAAAACCTTTTCACATAGAGAGCGTGAAATTTAGCATGGTTCAGGATAAAACATGGGCTTTGAGAGGAAAAACAGAAGATAAATCATTTGGTTACATTAAAAGTCTAAAACTACCTTTTACAGAAACTTGAGAACATACCTAAATCTTTTTGCAACATAGGATATAAGAGATTTTCCACAAGATCCTTTTCATACCGTCTCATCTCTTCCAGCTGAAGCAATAGCCATACAGAAGGATATATTAATTTAAAATTCCCAGTACTGGGTAGGTGGTTTCTCAGTGTGGGTCCAACAACACAATGGACTTGTGAGGCTCCTTACAAATTCCCAGCCTCTCATGGAGCTGTGGCTTCTCAGAGGGCAGCCATCAGGAGCACAGGATGGTGTGCCATCAAAGCATCCAGAAAGGACATGGACAGCAGAGACTCTGTCCTACACCTACTCTGGTCAGAAGGAAAAACAAAACAAAACAAAACAAACCAGTCAAATGGAAGGGGAGAAGCTGTTCAGGGAACATCTTCTTTAGAGGCTCTATGGGATAAAGCCAAGAGAGAACAGCAGTGCTAAAAAAGGATTTGGTTACAGAAAAGCCCATGAAGGCAAGAACAGGACTATGAAGGAGACGATCAGACCTGAGGGCAAAGCAGCCCATAATATACTTTCCAGCAGGAAACATGAAATACTGCAAAAGCAGGTCAGAGGAGGAGAACATGACGTGGTTGAAGCGACTTATCTTTTTCAGATACGAAGGCAAACAGGCCACCCAGGGGCAGGTGGTGGCAAACATTGTTTGAAATAATCAAACCCTATGTCTGTAGGACTCACGCAAAAAATCATATTACACATATACTAACATAAGACATCTAATATTCCTAGAATGAAGTGCACATTATTATACATTTATGTATAGGTTCTCTGCATAATTTTTACTTATTTCAAAGTACATCTTCAGATCTTGGTGTCCAAGAGCATCACAACAGACCCTCCATAAGTCACATAGACTTTCCACATTGTCCTGAAGCAACATGTTAAGCTGGAAGCCCAAGGAGATGCAAGGAGCAGGGTGGTGTATCCTGTAGATACACACCTCAGGAACAAACCACAGTTGTGTTTCAGGAACAAAACAGAGGGTGCACAGAGAACCCTTCAGTAACTGAGTGATTTACCACACATCTACAACCTAAGCTAAGGCAAAATTGACAATTAAGGCATCTGAGAGGGGCAAGCAGAGGATAAATTTCACTTTATTGATGCCTTTAGAAAAAATAAAGAGGGTAAATTTAGATCATTGGGTCAAGGAAAAAAGATAGATATTCTACTGGAGATAAAATGATAGAATACCTTTTGAACAAGATGATGAAACACGGCCAAGCTTTACCTGCTATCACTAAGTTTGTGACGAGTTCTGAAGAGCACGACTTCTCTCCAAGACAAGGCAAAAAAACCAAACCCAAATCCAACAGCACTTCCTAATGTGAGAAGTTAATAGGAAAACAGCATGAAACACCCCTGAACGTCAACATCTCCATTTTAGCAATTCTCTTCAGGCGATTTTCTCAGTCTGTTAATTCTGCCAAGGCAAACAGGGAAGGTGGTACAACATAAGAGTTACAGGTGTCTAGTTTTGCTCCTGGGCACGCGCAAGCCATGCGGCTGCAGCTGACACCCCTTCACTAGTCATATGCTTCATTTGATGTCACAGATTGTCTCCAGGCTGGCAAAGCAGGGAAAGAAACCTCCCAACCTCATGCTCCACCATGCATCAAACAGCACAAGAGCCAGAGGAGCCACAGGGGGGAGAGGGAGGCTGCAGACTTGGCCATGTAAGAAGCCCTGGCCAAGCTGCTGCTCCCACTTTTGGTGTTGAGGGCTCGACCTGTGCCCGCTGTTTGCCCTCAGTGGAATGTTAAAACAACGGAGTGGGAAAAATCAGGAAGGTTTTGCATTATGCTGTTATTTGCAGTGCCAGCAACAGCCAAAACAGATTAGTCGGTGTCCAAATTCACGAGCACGTGCTTCAGAGCCAGCTTCCCAGTTGTTCACCATTTATCTACTCCTCATCTCCTCCTAAGAGTGTGTTAATTGTTTCAAAACTTGAGCAAGTCACCCTCAAATTATTTATCTCCATTTCAGTTAAAGCGAGTATTCCTGGTATGGCTGGTTTCCCCAAGAGCACAACGAAATTTTTGTGTAGATATCCACCTGTCTCCACAACCAAGTTAACAAAATAGTTGTAAAAGAAATGGAATTTAGAGAAGCCATTAAAGACAACATCCCATCATGGTGATGAATTTCTGGAGTATGAACGGATACTGCTACAGTTTCACTCCAATGAATGGCAATAATAATCTACTCTTCTGTGTAGACTACGCAATCTCCTAAAAATGAGGCGGCTGGGGCTCTGAGAAAAATTGCTTTAATTTTTCTGAAATTTCTGAAGTATGTTTCCCACATTGACCAGGACACTAGTACTTAAAATTATTTTTCCAAAAAAAGTTTAATCCAAATCCACTGAAGGAATTCTGTAGATAGTTTAGAATATTTAATAATCAGACTGCATCTATAATTGCATGCAATCACAGAAGGGAAACTGTGGAACCGATAAAACACCCCTTTTTCTTCCAACCTTAGATATGAAAGCTTCTACCAAGTCCTATAAAATTGAATTTATAGTGCAACAAGAAGGCATTTCTAATTAAATTAAAGGTGTTCATGAGAGCAGTGAGTGCTAGGGGTAAAGAAAAACCACACAGTTGTGGGTAACAAAAGAGAAAGAGACAGTGAGAAAGTCATGCATAAGTAGAAGAAAAGAGCACATTCCTCCTTTCCAGAAAGAGAGGATGCAAGAAGCAGCAAGAAAACAACAGAGAGAATTTACTGGAGAAGAATAAAATCTGATAGTTGGGATACACACACACAAACAGCAGAGATTATTTGCTGAAATAATAGAAAATCAGAACTAAAAATATTTCAAAATATAGATAAAATTAATACATTATTCTTTGATATTAATTTCTGAAAAATTGAATTTGATACTTATATTAATGGAGAAGAGATGCTTAAAAAGTCACACCAGAGTGCCAGGTAAAGAAAGCAGATACAAACCAAGAAAACTAAGATCACAGATGCACAAAATTATGGGGTATGCACCTCTGTGATATCTAGCTAGGAACCATCTTCCATTCAAATAAATCCTTTGCTGCCTTATTCTATCAGATTACCTTTACCTAAATATATTATTCAATAAAAGAAATGTTCCTGTAGTATTAAAATACGTGGTTTTTTTTCTACATGAATGTTTCCAGGAATTTGTGTCTCATCTTGGAAACTGAAGCTAGTCCAAAAAGTAAAAGGATGCTGATTTGCCAGAGCTCAAATAAAATAACGTAAACACTTTAGGATGCTTAGAAGACATGAGGGCATGTGAAAGTTGATGGAAAGAGAGAGCACGTTGCTCTTGTGCCTGTTAGGAGACCATCAGTATGAATAAAGCTATTAATATTTACTTACACATAAACTAATTAAAATTAACACATTTCTTTCTGTAATAGAATTACAAACTAAAGGTATTTTTAAACTGCATTGGTAATGTTAACTATAAATGGTCATAAGATAAGTGCTTCATAGATGTATTTTATGCAAATACTTACTATTATATATTGTGATTTAAAAAGAACTTTCTTAAAGGTTACAGTACTACAACTATACAAATGGCTTATTTCAATTCTAAATGGCAAACTGTTTTTAAGTAAGAATATGTCGGAATTGATCACAGGCAAGAGAACTAGATTTTCTACGCCAAGTTAAAATCTATTACAGCCACACTGAGCAGGATTATAGAGGTGTAACTCATATTAACATCTGGCTAAGTAGTTAGTATAGCCTCGTTTCTAAGCAACAAGCAGTAGATCACACTGAGCTAAATTTGGTGTCAAATATTTGAGTAAATTTATTTCAGCTTTCATCACAGGTCAAAGAGAAAGATATCTTAACGTTCATAATAGTGTAGTTTTTCACTGAAACACAATGAAAGACTTTGCAAGGACATTTTAAGCTTCAAGCTCTCAAAGTTACTGCTTCATAGTAGACAGGTTTGGTTGGGGTTTTTGGGTTTTTTTACATAGTGGTTTTTTTCAGTTTGTTAAGTGGTTGTTTTTACTTTTTCAACATTCATCAGAAGCACCAGAGAGCAACAGATGCAGGGGTCCAGACACTTGGAGACTCACACTGACTCAAAAAGTAACACTCCAAATCTCCTCAGGAGCTCAGGCAGTGCATCATATTCACTCGTGTAGGGTCATATATTGATTTTTGCCATCTGGGACTGGAAATGCATTTCTTATGCTACTGGACAAGTCACTTGCAAGATCTTCAACTTTCCCTGTAGCATGGTGAGTAGTTCGCCTGCGCAGACCGCCTTGAGGGATCTCACTTAATTAGTGAGGACATTGTGGCACAGATGAACAGTGGTCTTTTGCTTCTACCTGTAGCCTATGTGCTGATGTTGGAGGAGAGAAATACCTGACCTAAACAAATACTTAGGCTCGACACTAATACCAAGTGAAATGCAATGGCCTGTCATACACATCAGACCAGACTAAGTGATCTCATGAAATATAAGTTTAGTTCATTTGGGTTATTGTCTGTACAAACATTTCCTGTGTAGTAGTTAGGCTTAGTATGAGTCACTCCACGAGTGAAGAGAGAAACTAACATTGAACTGAACACAAAGATATCCCCCAGCATCACTTTACCCTATTTGTATTGCAGATACACAATATGCAAACCTCATATTTAGAGAACAATGTACTTGAAGTCTCTGTACATTTGGCACATACAGATATTCCCTTACTATCTTGTTAAACATTGGGTATGAACTCCATACCTATCTGCTTATAGGCAACATTTAAACTTATATATAATTTGTCTACTTCCAATTAGTATGCAATATCATTAATAAAAAATTATAGTGTTTTTATAATAAAAGGCATTTCTAGTATAAGAAGTGGTAGAAAGAGTGACCTTTAGAACAAGAATGTTTAGATGCTGCTCTTAAGGTTACAACAAAATCCCTAAGCAGAGGGAACACTATATACACACACACTTCAATGGGTACTTCAACTGAGACAAGAATCACATTAGCGTTACTACACAGTTCATATTCTTCCTATTTTGTAATGAGCCCTTTAGAAAAACCTTCCTATATTTTTAGTTTGGTCTGTTACTTCTTCTGTCCAAGAGCCCCTGGGAAGAAGTTCAATGAGGAACGAGAACAGTTGATACTATCTCATTCCAGGTCTGTTGCACACAGTTCACATGCATTCAAGGCTCAGATTAACCCAGTCCATTTTAAACAGCAGATAATTAAAAAAAAATTAAGCATCATAAATTACACGTCATCCAATAGGCTCTTAAAATGCTTTATGGACTCTACACACAGTCACCGAAAGCAAGTACCTCTGGGATGAAAAGCAACAACTGTTCCACAGGGCACAGCAGAGGAGAGGAAGTGAGGAATACCAGCACATCGAATTGCGATTGCAGGGGGAATTTAGGTAGGAAGAATGTAATTACCCCGTTTGGAGCCTGGCCAGACCACGGGGGTTAACATTTTATAAAGAGCCCTATGAGAATTTTAACAACCCCCAGTGCTCAGGACCTTTAATTGACACGAGCCCTCAGGAGCAAGGCTAACAGCTCTGCTCAACTGGTTTCGTATGCTGCTACAGGAAGCAGGGAAAAATCCACTCCTGGTTGTTCCCTGTGGTTTCCACCCAACTACTAAGCAGATTAATACTACTCAGTCTGCAATATCTGGTGAAAAAGCAGCAGAAGGCAACATGATTGAAAGCTGCACTGAGTCAGAGCAATTCTTACTGATTCTTCAAAAGTCATACAGGAAGAAAATGTTTCCTACTGCAGTGAATCCTCAGTCCTCATAAAGAAAGCATTCAAGATCATCTCAGCAGGTATAATAATAAATAAATACTATAAAGATATACAGACGGGAAGATAGCATCAGAAATACCTATTCCCTCTCCAAGAGCAACCTCTGAGAAAGAGCAGGAAACTAAAGCACACATACAGAGCAGTTTTTCACCAATTACACTTACTAATATATCTTATCTTAGGAGATATATGTATGTGCATTTTAATTCTTTTTGCTTAAGTAAGACTGTAAGTTAAAGGCAACAATGAAAGTAAGAAAGATGAGCAGGTAGGAAGAAATATAAGCACGCAGCTCATCTTACTTTTTTTCCACTGTCACCTTTAAGCAATAAAAAAAACTGTAGACTTGCTTCCAAGTTTCCTCCCTCCAAAATAAAATATCAAGTGAGGCTATAATGGAGCATAGCTTTTCACTCCCATTGAACCAAACGCATTTGGAGCAAATTCCAAGAGACTGCCAAATACTCTCTGAAATTGTTTACATTATGTATCCATACTCCACAGAAGTATCTTATTTCTTCAACTAGGTTACACACAATTTAGAGCCATTTAACTTCTTTACCATAGTCTAATTTAATGCACTGCAGATCTTTTTATTTCATTGTTTTTTCAACTTCTGAATGTCCACAGGGGTGCACTTTATTTGCCTTTATTTTGTTCACATCAGACATGCATCATAATAAAAGTATCATGGTATTGTATATGAATTTCTCTTAAAGACCTGTATTTGTTCCATCTTATAACCAGAAGTACCATGGGAGGCAAGAAACTGTGAAAGAAGAAACAACGAAAGGCTTCTCTGGGTTGTAAATATTCCTTGGTCACAGCAGAGATGCTGTATATCACAGGGACAACGCTATTGCTGCAGGAGCTTTGTGATTTATGCTAATGAGAAAAGCCACCTTGACGAACAGAAAACAAAGGACAGAATAGTTGAGTGCTGATGCAGATTTCGAACATTAGGTTTAAGTTTCACAGGAAATACCGAAGACCAGTGGTTACAGGAATCTCACAACACTGGTACATATCTGGGAGTCTTCACTGGAGAGACGTCAGTCAGAGGCACAAATCACTTGGGAGTGATTTGTACCACGCAGTTTTATCCCAGGTCTCACCAGCTCTCCTCTGTGCTCTGGTGAAGGGTGGACTGTCCCTGCTTTTTATAGGGGATTCACAGATCAGGACTTTAACTATAAAAACAGCCTTGAAAAAGCACATCATTCGGTCTTTTATTTAAGACCATCATGCAAGAGTGCTCCATATCATCGCAGCTTTAAGGGAGAACTTGTCTTGCTGCAAGTTTATGCTTAAGCAGGTCTCAGCACTGGATTGGTGTGATACTCTCCTCCTCCCCAAACAGTTCTGGTACATTTTTCAAAGGCTAAGCAAGTGTTTAGAAGTCTAATTTTTCACTGACTTTCAAGACTAAGTGAGCTTTTCCGAGTCCCCAAGAACTAGATTTTGAAAAGCATTTAGGTACATCGAAAGTTTTCCCACGTGCTCATCCCTCACTGGCTTATGAACATCTAGGGAAACCTCAGCGCTGGACTAGAATCTGTGTGTCCTTGCTATGTTCAAAGATGACTAAAAACAACAGTGCAAGGTCTTTGAAAGGCCATAAAAGACCAAAATTCATACTTTGTAAACTCATTTCTTGTCCATATCATCACATCAGCTTTTTGGCAAGTAAGAGCCAACAGCAGTGACTTGAGAAGTGGATTTATTCCTTTATAACAATCACACTGTGCAAATTATCATGTCCGTTAGTTCATCTCACGCTTTCACTTTCTACCTGACTAAACAGAGTATCAGAGGCCATGGAGCAAATTTTGTCCCTGTGATGACTACGAGTGCTCTCCCACTCCAACACCTGTAAGGAGGAGACCTGTGCTCATATGTGTTGCTTTCAAGCTATTCATGCCTCACCTTGAATACAGAAAATGCTACACAGGTAAAGACAAAAATACAAAACCCCCTATGCAGATAACTCTGGGTTAGATTTAGGAGAAATTCCAATTAGGCTTCCATGCAGAAGACAGCTACTAAGTGCTCCTATGATCATGAAATGGATCATTAAAATAAAACTGATTAGAAAATGTAGCCAAACTCTGGCTGAAGAGGCTTAAACTGCAGAAATATCTATGCTATTGAAACATATGTAAACTATTTCTCAAAGAAACAAAAAAAAAAAAGAGCATTTGTGTGACTTGCAGGGTCAGCACTGTTAATTTATAGCAAGACCACGGCACACTTTTTGTATTTCTCTAAGTACATATTATCATACAGATGCAGCATACTGTGTCACATATGCACAATAATTAAACAACATGGATAACTTCATCTAATTGCTTGCTATGACATATTAAAAAATAATAAAACCCAGCAGCTTATAGGTTTAAAACAAGGTGGGGAAAAAACAAGGATTGTATTTTGCCCCATTGGTTAAAGTGAACAAAAGTGGCCATGTATCTTAACACCTGGGAAAAGTCAGGGCATGCACAGCTGGCCGGGAGCTGGTCACACATTCCTGAGGTTACAATTAGGACCAGTGTTCTCAAACCAGGCTCACTGACAAGCAGTTGCAGATGGCCAAAACGCTTATGTATGGAAACAGCTTTACTCAGCAAAATCTTAGAAAAATAACATATCAATAGGAACACTTGTATATGCAGATATAGCACTTTCTCAGTGATGTTTTCTTCAGCTAGCCCACAGGTCATGTCATATAAACTGAAAACAGGAAATCTTTTGTGCTGCACATCATATATATCATTTGGTACCAGCATATCATTTCCCCCAACAAGTAGACTTTCAATGTAGTTAAAGTGGGGAAACATTATCAGTGTGTTAGGTTCTGTTCCCAGATTTGTCAACAGCCAGCTACGTGGCCAGTCCTCTTTTCAATATGCAAGTTTAATGAGGGGACAAACGGGCATAATATGACTCTCATTTGTGTATGCAACTTCACATTTCTGACACTTGGATGAACGGCAATAAAAACTGCAAAGTATCATTTTATAATCTCTGTAACTAACACCAGAAAATCTACTCATGTTTTCTCTCTTCAGTAATGACCAGAAAAATACACCTACATATAAAATCAAACATGGTAAACACTGAAAAACATCCTGTTTAGATATGACAGTATAAAATCAAGTTTTTAGTTATTTGTAAAACAATCCTTGCAAGACACTTCTTTAGTGAGGTGATGGGGTGATCATATGATTGGGTGATGTTTTTAGTGATGCTGAAAACATTAATATAGAAGAAAGGAAAACAGTCGTTAATGTGTTAAAATAGAGGAGGACAGAGATATTCAAGCACGACATATAATACACTTTCTAGTCAATGTTTTCAAACTTCTGTTTGGCAAAATCTATACCAGAAATGATTAAATAAAAATTATTAGACTTCACACCAACATTGCCAGAGCCAGCAGTAGGGGCACAAATACCAACAGAAATTTAAATTAGGGCTCTGATGTCTATTTGTACCACTAATAAACCTTAATTTTATAGGAAAAGAGCTATTATCTTTTCCAAAATGGAATATGCAAAAATTACATCAAGGTGCGATTACAAACATTTTAATTTCAAAATGTTCTCAATAAAAAGCATAGTAGAAGAACAAACACACCAGGCTCGTGCCTGCTATCCCCTGAGCAAAAGCCCTGTTACTGTGATTAGTACAGACCAACAGATGAACATCTTTATGAACACGATCAGCAAGACCAAAAGGTCACTATGGTTTTAATTTACTATTTGCTATAAAACTCCTGTCTTTAAAGACTTTGCATACGTTTTTCAGATATTACACATACCTCAAAGGCAACAAATCACAAGTTAGGTTACAAATCACTCAATATAAACACCCACTAACATTTTGACCCAAACCAGCCCAAAGTAGAGAAGACCTCTCGAGAACTTATGGCTTTCCATTCTATTGGGCCTTACACTGCACTTCTTGAGACAGAGAAATCTTCCTCTATGAAAACTGGGGAATTTTGCCACAGTAAAGTGTGCAAGGTCAGACCTATTGTACAGCAATAATCATAAAACTCTCTTAAAACTATTAAAGCTTGCACACCACACTTCAACTCATTATTAAAAAGATTTGTAAATAAAATAACAGTTCTGATTCCCAATTTTGTAGGTTAGTATTAGCGAATATGCCAATACCTCTTGAAAGAGAATTAGTTGTGAGGTAAATTTGAACTTGCATATTCCCCTCTGTATATTCAGCTTTTCAACGATTATTTTATTCAGCTTGTAACTACCAGCACAAATGCTGATTCTAAATATATCTGCTGAACTCTAAATGACTTCTGTTTATAGAAATAGGACACAACAAGCTATTAAATCTTCCTTACAACAAACTGTGCTATGCCAAAATCCTTGCTTCAGATTTTTGAGCCACAGTTACAAGACTCAGACTGACAACCAGAAGAAAACTGGTGAGACAGTTATTATAGCAATATATTTTATCAGTTAAGTCTTTCCTTACCTGGACTTGATTTTAGTCTTATTAATTCTGCATCCACACAGGTTTAAAAATAAATAAATCTAGTGGAGCTTGAAACCTTCATTACTTGACACGATTTAAGAATTCAACACAATACTTTCTTGCTATGTAGCATTCAAATAAATTCAGAAGAAACAAGACACAATAATAATATAAACCTGTGTAATTTGCAGTGACTCAAAGTAGTATAGAGTTAGAAATTACAGTCCTGAGGACTCCATAAGGAGCTCACAATTAGGCAAGAATTAACTGCACCCACCCATTAACCATTAGGTTCATGCTCGTTATAGTAAAAGTGCAACAGTGCAAGCTGAGTTGCAGAGTTTGTTTTTTTAAACTCCCCTGTAATCCCTGCATCCAGCTCAAGGCAGATTGAGCTGTTTCTTCAGCTTCCATGATCTGCAAGTGGTTGGTGCAATATGAAGTCTTTTCAGGTTCTACAGTAAAGCTCACTAAGTGTAAAACATTACAATTCTAAAAGGGCAGTACCCATTTTATTGCTGTTATATATAGTTGATGCATAATCACATTTACTTATTTGCAAACATAGACCAAAACTGAAGTTTCAGATCCACACTTCTTAAAGGAGTTGGCAGCATTTTCAGTTGCTCAAAGGTCGTTGTAAATAAAGCATAGAAGTTATGGCTCTCCTAAATGGCAATGGGATCTTGAACAAGGAGTTCTGAAAAAGAGGGTTTTGAAGCCAAATGTGAAGTTTTCAGCGCAACAATTAAGGAAATGTTCTGTAATGGAGGCAGCTACCTTGTGGGAGAAGCACCTGTATGAATTCCTCTGGCGAGGGAACATTTTCTAGAACTACACGTTTATAAATTCACACATCTTAGTGACTATTGACAGGTTCTTGTTGTAAACTGCACACACCTAAGGTGTCAGGGAACATCAGGAATGTTAATAGCCTAAATAATAGTCAAACTCTGTCTGCCTTAAGTGAAGAAGAACAGAAATCCAACAGCCTGTTGCTTTGAAACCATCTTTTTATTACAAGTCAGTCTTGGCCAAGTTTGACAGGAATCATACCAAGATCTGGCCCTCACAGCTGAAACCATGTGCCTTTCAACAACAACTTTATATGAAATAAACTCAAAATAACCTCCAAAAGAATTTTCCTTTCCATTCTCTGGAAATGAGATGACAGGACTCTTAAAACACAAGAGGGTTCCTCCCTCCCTAATTTTTTAATTGAGAAAGTAAATTCTCTCACCTTTTGCCAGGAACACACTCATTTATCTAACATAAACAGTATCAGGCTAACAAGAACAAGGAAAGACAGTACTTCTTTGTTATTTTATATCAACTTCAATAATTTTACTTGACCAAGCATCTTCAAAATACTCCAAAAATAGGCTCTCCTGACACTAGAAATAAGGTAGAACCTCAGTTCTATCAATGCAATTTTATTACTACAATGACCTCCCAAGTGAACGCTCATATACAAACACTTGCTCCTTGTGAATATTTTAATTTAAACAGGCATTTTAAGTGCTGAAGCAAAAAATATTGGGGATCCAAAATATCTAAAAAATGTAATGATTCAATTAATGCTGAGTTACTCCATGCATGAATGAACAATTTGACCTGGGCTTGAATACAGTATTTTAATAACGCAGCTGCCATATTCATTGGTCCCTACATTTCCTGAAAACTAATCTGCCAAACAAGTCATACAGTATTAATCTTCTGCGCTTCCGTTCCTGGAGTGCTGAGTTAGTAATGCTCCACAATCACATGTTATTTCACTGAAAAGCCACATTTTTTAGAACATTTACAGATAGCGTAATTCTAAAATTAAGACATATACATTTTCCAGTTGAAGAACCACCACTATCACCTTTGAGCACGTGAGTGGCAGGTACTGGTACCTAGGAAACTTTGGTCAGTTTAGGCACCAATTTTTAAATATTTTGAAATACTTGTTGTGGGTTTTTTCTAGGTACACGTGGTATTGCATTTGCACTTTTGAGGTATTTTTTTCCAGCAGGCTGTCAGAACCATAGCTGTTCTGTATTTCAAAACCTTAGTAGCACATTTGTCACAAGACATACAGAAAATATATGAACTAAAACTATTTTGACATGAAACAAATAAATTCCACGCACTAAACAAGAACCTCTCCTGTACCATGTGATCGGTACTATCCCAATATGCAGTGCTGGACCAAACTGAGCATGCTCTGCGAAAGCTTCACCTGTAACACCAGCTGACTTCATATTGAGTTCATATGAAATGTGCATTAGCCTGGGCCCTAAAGAGCAATTTTTTTCTCCCCTTATAAAGATAGCATGTTTCATTTCAGGGTGAAATTACAAATACAGAAAGAAACTTTGAGCAAAACCAAAGTCAGGGTTGCTTTGGCCGAGTAATTCAGCCCAATGAAATCATCACTAAAACAACTGATGTGCAAAAAGACTTATGATGGGTTGATGAAACACTACAATAACTTTGGATAAACATTTACAACTTCAGATACAAAAGTGATTAAAAAAATAAATAAGAATTCTGTAACTGCAGATAACAGCAGCATTACAGTTAATATTTAATCATGATATTGTGAGAATGTCCAGTAGTGGAATACAGGATTAACATATTGCTTTAAAACATTCCATTACTTTCTGCATCTGTTTACTGATAATAAAAGAAACAGCTGTTCTAAATGTAACATTAACAGGTGTAAACCGTTCATTTGAGATTTTAGAGCAATAATTCTCCTCCACTTCCTCCTTAGCTATTTTGAAATGACATTACCAACACCCCTCCTATTAGCTTACACAATTAACTCGTAATTGTTTAACCTCTCCGCATGTCCGCAAAACGTATACATGTGGAGTTAGCTTCCTTCTCATTTTGTGCAAAAGGCTCTGTTCTTCTGCAGTGCACATCCTGAACTAATGCACCAGATGTGTCCCATAAAATGGTTGGTCACACTACTCAGCAGCTTTCCTTTAGCAACTGTTCTATATCAAATTTACTGTAAAAAAGCATTGTAATTATGAAGCAACACTGTATCAAATTCACAGATCTAATATCTCACTATGTTTAGTTAAACTATGAATGATAATTGAGCTTGAAATTGTATATTTACTTTAAATAAGTCCTCCAAATCATCTGCAACAATGTGTGCTTAATTTGAAGCCATTAACAAAAGAGTTAACATTTCCACATTTATACTCTCCATAATTTCAGATATGATACTCCATACTCAGAGAGAGAAACAGAGAGAGGAAAAAAATGCTACTTCTGGTAGCTTTCCATTTGCAAAATTAAATGGATGTACCCTAAGTTTCTTACAATTGTTAACCCAGGCTGTTAAATGCTGGGTACAAAAGAAAAAAACCCCACAAACATTCAAAATCCTTCAATATTGCTCCTATTGCTTCAGTATCATAGGTTTAATAAAACAACCCAAAAAATTCCTGTCAATCAAGCCAAAATGACACTTGCATTATGGAAGACAAAACAAGCTCTGAATACCAAATATTACAACCCTTTCAAAAACCTAAAAAGCTGGTCTTTGATGCTCACTTTCATTAAAGTGATACCAATATATATGCAGGAAAAAAAATATGGAAAGAAATCACTTGCACAAACTGAGATCGAGGAATGGGTGCTTGCATAAGTCAATAGCGTGTTCCTTCAGAGTACTGATTCTATTGCTAGGTATTTTAATTGCTCCATGTTAGAATATGGAAATACAGAAGAGCCCATTTCAACAAATCAGAAAATATATCACACAGATTTCACTGTTGCCAATGACTTGCTAAGTACTCCTGAAATAAGTTCAGTATTCCTCTGGTTTTCCTATTATTCTCTGAACTGCTGCTACTCATAGTAAAGGAAGAAAAAAAACCCCACAGAAATACTCCAAATCTCTTCACACACACTTCTTAACTGAGAGGAAATGGAAACTTCATCATTAGGATTCCTAATACATTCAGAAAAGAAACACATAAAAGGCACTACCTCCATTTCACACTTATACCCATATTTATATGCAGGGAGAAATCATTCTTTGTTCAATGAGATTTTCCTGTATTTAAGAAGAAAATTGATATTCAGTGGTTTCCTATTTAAAGGATAAATGACTTTTCAGAATTTGGGCAAGGTAGACACTTGAGCTGCAAATACACCACCAGAACTGAACCTGCCTAAACCAACTGTATAAATGATCCTCTGACAAATTAGAAGCTATATACAGCCAAAAGGGTTTTTATTTTTTATGAGATCACGCTTCAGCCTGGAAAGCTCCCGATTATCACACCAGGAATGCTGCTACCTACACTAGGCATTTTGTGGGAAGGCAAATACGCACACCATGAGAAGCATCATAAGAAACACCCCTCTGACCTACTGGTGACTGAAAGCAAGGAAAGAACGATGCTCATTCTTTGTCAACCTCAGACCTGCCTACCCATCGTTTTAAGTGGTCAAAACTGTACAAAAAATAAAAAGCCAGCAGAGGGCAGCACAAATCCTAAAGGTCCCCTGAAATACCCCAACCTGGCCACTCGTGGTGCAAACAGCTGTGGGGTACAGCCATGTGGCAGCCTGTCCCCTCACTGCTGGGATGTGCTCACCAGGTCCTGCCTCGCTGCTTCTTCCTCTAAGGTAGGAAGTCAAGCACAACAATAACCAAGCCTACCCATGGTTACACATTCTAGGTTTTCTTCCTTTCAAACAGCCCATGTAGCTGGGGACCGACTGAGTGCAAGGACTGACAGCCTCTGCATGCCCTCCAGAGAGCCTCGAGGGGTTCATCACTTGATAAAACATCCGAGTGGCATGAGCTGCTGATGCAATGGCTGTAAGTTAACGTGCCTTTCTTTTAGAGAACCTTAAATCAAGTGCACCATTTGACTTCTTTTAAACTTGTAAATCTAGAACTGGGGTATTTTTTACTTTTTAAATAAAGAACCACTAAGAGCACCTCTAGAAACAGAAAGTAACATTTCCTTCTGTCCACACTGAATAAAGCAAGGAGAGACCCACCTTATCTAAAGCCATATCCAATCAGCACAGTATCAGAGCAACTCATAATTTCAACTTACACCCCATAATGAGTACTGTAGCGTGGAGACACCCCAGCTTACAGCTCTGAACTGTGCTACAGCACTCACTGCCAGCACCCAGCCACACAATAATCCCCCAATACCCCATACAGACAGAAAACAAACTGCACATACACGTACCTAAAGAAGAAATCCACAGCAGCTCTCTGAGGTAAAGGAGAGCAAGGAGTAGGGAAAACCCAGGTCCCAACTGCCTACCCTGGTGTACCTGCGCTCCCAGCAATGCCTGACCCTTATTTGCTCCCATAGCAATTAAGCCCACCTTGGCACCTGTGAACACCAATTTACCAATCACTTTTTGTCCTCAAACGAGGGCCTGAACACCTGTTAAACAACTTGTGCTCTATTAAACAACAGTACTGTTACATGAAAGCACTTATGTTGATGCTAGCCTTATCAATGATACCAGCATTTGCCCCAGGATAACAAGGAAACAGATATTTTTACCTCTTGAAAAAGAACTAGCAATTATTAGTCTCTTTATATTCCCAACTGAATAAAATTGGTGCACATATTCATTTATGTTCCAACAAACTTAGTTTGGGGATAAATTTCTGTTTTCCAGCTTGCCTTTGGCTTTTCTTACTGTAATGGCTTCCCTCTAAACTCTCACAGTTTGTATCCAAACAAGAATAAAAATAAACAAACTATAACCTTCTGTATCCAACGCAAGGCTGGGATCCTATTTCCACCTCAGAGCCAAGAGTCAGGTGTCCTTCCTGTGTCTCCATCCACCTTCTCACTGCCATTCTAAAAATGCACATCTTCTGCACCAAGTGACATTTACAGACAACAAGTGTCCAGTTTTCCAGTGACATTCTCATCTTGTGCCTCGCTCATGTTAAGTTTGGCAAAATAGCCTGCTTGTGCCCTCCAATCATCCCTGCTTTTTTCCCAAGCTTCCCACCCTTGTTTGGTACCCACTACTAGTAAGTTATTTATTCATGGATATGTCTTAAGACACCCTCAGTACAACAGCAGATACCAAACTTTCCCTTCCTCCAGAAACAGACTTCTCCTTCCCAGTTTATACTTGACTACCATCACATGCCATTCACTTGATGCCCTTCAGCTGTTCCTAATCTCACCTTGCACATGTGCATGGCAGAGGTGGGGAACAGCAACAAGAAGCTGCACTTTCTTGTACTCCTGCTCCTTTGCAGATGTGAAGGATGCATACCCCAAGACAGTAACAGGAAAAGAGCACCTTGTTTACTACTGCATCTTAGCTCAGGTCTTTGGACCATTCTTCGTTTGCATTCTTTGTCTCCTAAAGCTTCCTCTGCATGCCTCCTGGGCAAAAATCAGCATGGGTTATGAATGGAGAAGTCTACATGTGCTGACGGTCCAGCCACTTGCTGCTGAGCAGAGCAGACCACCGAGTTCAGCACAAAGTACTCCCAGCTCACTCTCAAGAGCATCCCCCTATGCAGTTCACTCCAAATGCACACACATGAACTCTACATAAGACTAACAGAGCTACTCAGAGGCAAACACAGTATAATTAATGGGGCTGACTACTTAAAAATGAGCGCTGTGATTTAAAATGACTGCTACAGAATGCAGTTAAATGTTTTCTGTTAATCCTTTCTCCAGTTTGAAGTTATAAACATCTTCTCTATATGAAAAGCATAAACTTACTTTAACAGTATAAAAACATAATCATAAATTCTAAACTGAAAGATAATATGTTGTCATGTATTGCTGTGATGTGGTTTCTTAACTGAGTTCACCAGTTCAACACTGCTTGATACAGAGCAATAAATCAGTAATTTGCATTTTCAGATTGTACATTTGCTTGTCTGGTCCAATACTCCTGTCTACAAACTAGCTTGCACTTAGGTCTTTCAGCAACCTTCAACCATTTTACCTAGCAGCCACAGAAACACTACAAAACTAGATCTTACCACCACATTTTCACAGAGCCAAGATTTGCTAACAGAACAACTAGGGATGGACAGGAATTTTCAAGGTGATCTCTCCTGAAAACTTATATAACACTCTTCCAGAGACACTGCATCTGCTATGCTCAGAAGGCATGATCAAGTAGCTTTATAGAAGCAGGCTACTACCTGAAATAGAGGAGTAAACAGCATGTTCTGGTTGGAGGAGAATGAGCAAGTTTACCAGAATCAGTAGCTCTCTATATAGCAGACTTTGCCCTAGTTACACCACATTCTCCTTGAGTGAGGACTGTGTTTCCCACCCCCAAAGTGTTTGTGTATAGCACTGCACCAACACACACACATTGGCATCTGCTTTCAGTGCTAACCTGTGCTCCTGTGACTCTGATCCTTTCATCTTTCAAGTCATTTACCAGTTGTTGATCTAAAGTTTTAAGAGTGCACTATACTTCTCAGAATCACACTTTTGTAAGCTAAGGTTAAAAATACTCTAAATTATTTGTGTAGAGAAAAGCTTTTTGGAGACCGGATACTAGGACTTCAATACTCATTTACTCAAGCTAACAATTTCCAAATAGAAATATAACACTATAAAAGTGTAACTATAACTGCAAATGGCAATGCCACATTTAAATACTACAGCTATCTGGCATTCCTTTAAAAATTAACATCTTGTGTCCTTAGTACAATACACGTTGCCAGGCTCTGTTGAAAGCAACTTCTAACCACTTCACATCTAAACCATCTTGACACGCTGGTATTTTCTGAACCTGCAGCAATAAGAAAAGCATCAAACCAGTTGAGAACACTGCTTTAATAAATTCTTTAAAAAAATAATGATTAGCTGTTTCTCTGCAGTATTTATTTCCAGTTTTCAAGTAGCATTTGAATTTAAATAAAAAAGTCTTTAGGAGGTGAACATATGATAATGAAAAGGCACTATACAAAAACTTTGCACAAGACTTACTGAAATTATAGAGTAATGATCAAAATTAAGCAAGAGAAATACGATCCCAAACAAAATGTTCCATTTACTGAATAATTTCCATGGAGTTGTGCTTGTCATCTTCTGGAATATCTGCTAAGTGATAAAAAAAAGGACGACCATGAACACAGCCTTTATTTTCCTTTCCAAGCTGTTGCTTCATCCTGTAAATTGTGTTTTGTACATCTTCTTTTGACAAATGCAAGGGCAGCTGCCGAGCTAAACGTACTGCTTCTCCCTGTGGAAAGGAAAAACAAAAACCCAATAGTTTTAAACTACCACTTTTTAACACATTAACCTGGAGCTACCAAAAAGCAGGAATTAAGCACTCACTGTTTAAAGGTCACTCTTTTCTGCTGATAAATATTCCAAATCCCAGAAACCCAAATGTAGCTCTAAACATATCTTATTGTTCATTCCATGACACTTCTACAACGGAGTCACACACAGTCTGTCTCTTGGTCATGTCTGCACTTTTTTTCTTTTAGAGTCCACTTTTGCAAAATGCTTTGTGTTTCTGAGTATCTTATTTCCTGTTAGCACCAGTATCAGCTGATGATGTTTACCAGTTCAAGAGACACATTCCATACCCCAAACTTTAGAACTAACATAAATGAAATCAGTCAGCTAAACAAAGTTTTAAAAATATTCTAGTGAAATTTTAGATTCCTGTTCTAGTAACTATTGTCTATTGCATCCAATTATCTCACAATACTAGAAAACAGAAGTGACTGCTAAACATAATTACTGAAGCACCTATCCTCAAAGAATGAAGCTACTTCAAAAAGAAGTAGTCAATTTTTTTTTGTTTCCTCCTCAAAATGGGTTGTCCTGCCATTGTCTTCTCTTCTGTACTCCAGCAACGTTGCCAGGACAGAAATGGATGTGGCATACAGTCTCCCTTCACATTGTACAAACCTGAAGCAGCGTTCATAATGTTTTAATCTGAGTCTTCTCATTTTGTTTGTCTGGGATTTTCTCCCACACATCTAAGTGGAAAAAAAGATCACTGTGGACTATTCTCTACCCAGAAAGGCTGCTTCTTTAACCAGCACTCTATTCTTTCTTCTGGGTCTACCAAAAGAGAGCAAAAGCTGCCGACATGCTGCCTGCTCCAACATGAAACTTTTATCGGAAGCTGGAATTGTGCACGGCAACAGTGAATGGCATTTCCAGTGCTTACCCACCAGAATGGTCAAAACCTCAGTGTTTATTTTTAAAATTTTCTTTTTTTTTTTTTTCATGATAGCAAGCCATATACTTCCTAGCTAATATGTATTTTCCAGCTACTGTTACTGCTGCAGATGCATCTTTTTTTTCTAACAGTTCCTCACAGGATCAACACTGCTTTTAATAGACCTTCCTTTGATAATATCTTGATAGATACCTTTATGTGTATGTGTGCATCTATATATATCTGTGTATATGTATGTGTGTGTATCTCTCTCTCTCTCTATATATATATATAAACCAATTCCATCCCACTCAATTTGACCAATGGGTACTTGCAAGTAGAGGAAATAAAGCTTCCGCCTCCCAACCAAGATACAAACCATTCCTGTCTCAGCACCTAACTCACCCCTTCTTTAAGCCCCTTTCATGAGTGCACGAGAACAGTTCAGTAATACACAACAGAACCACTTGCTCCAAAGGCAGCTGTAAACCTACTGCCCCAAAAAGACAGGGAAAGATTTGTATAATAAATATTTAAAAGATAAAAACATATTCTGTGTAAATGCCTAGGTCCCATTTTGAAGTAGTCCGATTCAGGAAACCACATCAGCAAGTGCTTAAGTAAGAAGAGACTTAACATATATTTTGGTAATCTTTTTGAACAGAGATGGTAAAAATTAGGATTAAAGATAGCATTAGTAAAACATCTAGACAAGGAGTGATAAAAAACTACTATTATTAGCAGCTCCATCGTTAACTAGTACTACATATACTAGCTGTTTCAAACTTCATGCCCATTATTGTCTCTAGATGGACCAATTCTATCTATTTGCATATCAAATTAAGAGTCATTCCAGTTCCAACTGCTGCATAATAACTTCTGTAAGAAAACAGATTGAAGACTTCTGCTCAGGTACCATATTTCTGGCAACTAATAATGCTGGCTGCTTGTGAAGAACACAAGGTTCCCTCTCTGCCAGTGCACCGCAGAATTTAGTGACTATTGCACTGAATAGACTTACAAGACACTGTTGGTTGTCAGTATGTGGTTCCTGTAACTGCACAAGTTATTGATGTTGACTAAATACAAGCATTTGCAGAGGCATATGGGGTTCACTGTATGTGAGACTTCATTTTTTACTTCAATGTCTTAATTCCAGTGACAGCTTGCATTTCTGGCAAAAAAAAAAGTTTCCATTTGTCTCTCTCTACCCTTTCTTTAAATGAGTCATAGGAATTTTTCTTCTTTACGTGGGAATGGTGCCCTTTCTGATTTTTCATGACGTACATATCATTGAGGTTTACATGAGAATTAAGCTTCAACTAAAGCCTCTCAAAAATTATTACCTTAAATCATTTCATAACTTCTTCATAGATTTATTTATAAAGGAATTAAATCTTGATGACTGTTCCTGATTCAACTGCCTTCTAGATTTTGCAAAGCAATTTCATGGCAGTTCTGTACTCTAACATAGAGAACTGCCTTTCTAGTCTGAAAACTGCCTATGTAGAAACACTTTGTGAACATTAGCTTCCAGCATCTATTATTTATGTTATTATGGGTTTGGATATGTCTGATGAAAGTATTTTGGTAAGCAATGCAGAACCCATACACCTCAGAGAGGATGTGGCATTCTCCTTTTCAAAACTAACTTACATTAATTAAAACAGAAAGCTGAAGAAAGATTTTCAAGCTGTTCAAGGATTTATAATAAGCTTAGCTGGCCAATACTTAAAAGCAAACCTCTGGCTTACCTCCAAGTAATTTACCACTTTGAGAGGCCTACATTCATATACTTCCTTTGCACCTCCATTAACTACTGCATTCAGAACTTCCTTCAAATCACAAACATCATAATATGGCAGACAATTTGCCATTCCTTCTATTTCCAGATGACTTTCAGTAGCTGAAGCACCTGAAAATACAAAAACAAAACAGCCTGGAGAAGAGAATGCTGAGGGGTGATCTAATTAATATTTACAAACACCTAAAGGGTGGGTTGAAGGAGAATGGAGCCAGACTGTTTTCAGTGGTTTCCAGTAACAGGACAAGGGGTAATGGGCACAAGCTGGAACATAGGAAGTTCCATTTAAATATGAGAAAAAAATTATTTTCGGCAAGGATGCCAGAGCACTGGCACAGGCTGCCCAGAGAGGTTGGGGAGTCTCCTCTGGAGATTTTCAAGACCCGCCTGGATGCAGTCCTGAGTGATGTGCTCTAGGGGAACCTGCTTTTAAGCAGGGGAGTTGGACTAGATGATCTCTGGAGGTCCCTTCCAACTCTGACAATTTTGTGAATCCGTAATTTATACACTGCTTTGATTTCTATTCTGAAGCAATTCAGAGAAAATTAAACAGATGTAAAATCACTTAGTAAATTAGTTTTGCAAATTTGATACAATCAGGAAACTTTTTTTACTCCTCTCTTGGAGTGAAAAGCTTATATTTGTCTTATGTTTCATTATGATGCCTATTCACATCAGAAATGTCTCAGCTTATTCTAATTCAAATTCTAGCTGGCACCGCTCAAATGCTTAAAACATTTTTCAGCATTCACAGTCTTGAGCATAGCTTTAATTAAAGCCTCTGTGGCTTTAAAAATATATGAAATTAAAATAAAGGCTAGTAATAAAATACAATTTAGTTTGAAAACAATTAAAACAGAGTGTGGCACTACTTCCTATATAATTGGTTTAAACCTCTGTAGAGTTCAAATGTTACCATAACAAATTCAGTTTCTATTGAAATAAAAATGCATTTTCTTCTCCTACTACAGTAAAGGAAGATCTCAGGCCCATATAACTAAAAGCTCTGTGACAGACTTCATACTATCACTCAGATGGTACCACTGCTGCAGCAGGTACCCCTCTCAATAGGAATGATGTATAAAACATTTAAACAACTTTCCAAACAAAATATCTATTCAATCTTTGAGATGTAAGAGATTTCACTTCTTATTCACACTACCTGCAAAAAAAAAAATAATTAATGAAACTGCTGTTGTACAGCTGATTTTTCTTCTACTCCCAGTCAGAAGCAAGTTCTCTACGGCTCAGGCTCACATATCCTCATGCAGTCCTTCAGGATGACTCCTCTCATTCCTGCTGGGTGAACAGAAATCTCAACCCAACCTGCATGGCTACCTCCCCTTTTCCTCTACTACAAGTCTAAGAAGTGAAGAGCTCCGCAGGGAGAGCATGAAAGAATAAAATTCACAATGAAAATAAACCCACTCTTGTGTAACGGCCCCAGGGAGGACAAATCACATTCAGCCTGGGTCACGAATGGTTTTTTGCAAAGTCAAAAAAAAGCTGGAGACAAATAGATTGCTACAAAGTGGATTAAACTAACAAACTGTGATAAGGGATCATTCATGTTCCTAATGCAAACAGCACTGGGAAAGACTTCAGAAGTGAGAAAAAATGTATTGCAATACAAATCACCACAAGGTACTTTTATTACCTAGTGGAATGAGGCTGTTATACATGACCAGTCACTGTTTATTTGACATTAAATAAGAGCACAGATGAACAGGAGGACTGTGCAGCTTGAAAATTTTTCTAAATATGGGTGTGTCACCAGGTAAATAATGCTGTTGGGCCTTTTTAAGCTTCATTCCCACTTTGACCTGAGTGGGAATTTGATACAGGGAACAAACCTCCCAGCCCCCACCCAAATAACATAACTTCTCCCAGCTACATATTGAACACTGCTTTAAATTTGCAATTTTATTTCCTTTTCTACCCAGCATTACCTTCCTTCTCTTTTTCAAGCTGTCTTTCCCTAATCGTGGCCAGCAAAACCAGACTCAATTTTAATGTGCTGCTGTGAGCCTGTGATCAGATTCAGCTTAAGCAAGATGTTAAACTATCTGAAAGTTTGCCAGTTATTAAAGGTGAGATCAGATGATGTACTATGCCAATATTTCCCCCTGGGAAAGGCTGCCAGTAAGAGACAGGAGAGAAAGATAAAGTCTGTTTTAAATCTCCTTCAGCTCTTTTCTCCCAGTTTTGCTTTAATGAAAGACTACATTTGAATAACTGTTCTAAATGAGAGCTTAGTCTCTTTGACAGCCTTTCAATAATTACCTCTCTATATGCTACATAAAATTTTGTTATCCTCTTTGGATTTGCAAAACTTTTTTTTTTTTTTTTTTTTTTTAAATTTTTGGTAAGTCCAGGAAGCCGATCACAGGTGCCTGCTAACAAGACTGCTAATGCTCAATACTGTTCAGTTTCACCAACAGCAATTTTCCTGTCTGCAAATTCTGACAGGCAGATTTGACTTGACCATACTGCTCATCAATTTTAAAGTCAAAGGGGGCTTTAAAGAGTGTAACATAAAAACCAACAGTACAAATCCTGCCTAAGAGAAGTTTTCTTCTCTGGTATTTTTGTTTCTGTGTCATTCTCCTTTTCTGCTTACGTTCTTTAGACTGACAAGTAGCCCATTGCATGCTGATTAACACATATTTATCTGCAAGTCTTTGCAGGAATTCTGATATTGGCAACATTTGATGATATAAGCAGATGTTCGAGCCTCAGTGTACTTGTAAATTTTTGACAAAATATACATTAAGATTTTTGAGTATTCAAACAGCAGTCTTCAAGCAGTTTCCATGGTAGCTTCTATGAAATGACTTGCAACTTCCAAGGAAAATATTTCCATGAACAAATAAACTAGCTTTCAATTGACTAAAAATGTGGGTTTCTCATTGCTACAAATTTCCCCTTTCTCTTTCCAAAGCATTCACAACCATCTTTGGATAATTCCTTCTTGATGGCCAGGAAAAACTGTTCTCTTCCAGCTGCCACCTAGATTAGGTGACACTATGAGACTGTCTATCTTCCAGTCTATGGTCAAAATCAAACTGAAATTAAGAGGCAGCATGATTTTCCACTAGTCGGTTATGAGAGCTGAAGCATCTTATATTACCAAGGAAGATGGATTATTTACCTATTACTGCTCTTTGAGGCCTCATAAGCACATTCTTTGTATATGCATATGCTGGGTACACATATTTTATCAGGCAGACAATTCTACCCTAAAAGCCTGTCTTGGAGCATGGCCCACAGCCCACCATTGTTACAAAAACAGGTAAGACGTGTTCCTTGCTCTCAGTTCCTTTCCAGCCAAGAGTTCACATCTCTCTCTCGGACTTTCATGGAGGGAGACAGATGTGCACATGTACCAAACACATCTTAAGAAGAACTGGATGGAAAGTAATCCATCTTACTTCTTGAAATGCTTCTCTCTATGTAGGGGTCATTGCAAGCTATACCCAGCAAACAAATGCCTGGCAGATCCCAGAATACCAAGTTAAGTAAAAGCAAACAGACTGCTCTCCCAAAGGTAGCATCACTTGAAGCCTCAGTAAGGCCAGAACATGAGGGGGCGGGAGGGCAGTGAAAGACAGACTGGAGTTCAGCGTCACAGCTTTGCAAATCACAACAACTGGCACGTTCCACAAAGAAACCATTGATTTTGCCTAACTGACATACTTACAGCAAGAAGCTTTTTCTGAGCTATTTCACAACATGTTTTTTGCTGTCAGCTATCCAGAGAAAAATCTAGTTGAAAACCCCTTAATACTGCTGAGCAGTCAATATAAAGGGAAACAAGGAGACATTTAGTCTACCAAAACAAGAAGATAAGACACATCCAAGATCTAGGATACTTGGAACAGTTTTGGCTGAAATCATACAGAGCCTTTGAACAAGATGGAGCAAAGGTAAATTACATTCCTGTCTTATAAGTAGAGAGCATTCAAAGGACAGACTTATCCTCAAATGAAATAATAGGCAAGTAAGGCTTGAAACTCTCACACTCTTGTAAAATTAAATATCCAAAGGCTGCATTTGTGAAAAAGGAAAACTTTGCCAGAAGTTCAAAGAGCTTTCCCACCAAAATGACAGAACAAGAATGCAACTCCATGTGGAACATAGTCCTTGCTAAAAAGAAAAGGTCTAATTAGAACTTTCAAAAACCTACTAGGAGTAGTCCAAGAAAAACATCTTGGAAATGTAAGGCCGACATAATTGAAAATTTAACCATTCAAGCAAATAAATCTAATAAATAAATAGTTGATAGCTTTTTGCTACTAAGATCAAAAGACCATCTCTGATTGAAAAAAAAAATAGCCCACTTTTAACTCCAAGAGCAGTTCAACATCCCAACTCTAAGATGGCAGCAGCTGCCCATCTGGTAATAAGAGCAGGGTTCTGGGTTTCCAAACAGAAGACAAAAAATTCTGAAACTAAAACTGCTTTGACCACTGATCAACTAATGGCTTTGGCAATGCTCGAGCTAAGGTCAAGTATATCAGCCTTGCTGTCCATGGGATCAGAAATGCATCAGAATCGGCAGAACAGGGCTCCTCAGAGAGAAGTGTCTGCAACTAAGCAAGTGGACCACAAGAGGGAGGAGAATGAGACAGGGAACTAAATGGCATTACTATACAGATGTGGTTTAGCACCTGCCAAAACAAAGAGAAGACATGACTTAAGACAGATATCAATCTCCAACTGAATACTGGGAAGACAACCCAGTCTTCCAGAAACAGGTGAATCTCTGCTTGCTTGTGCATCTGATGTCACATGGTGTCATGGGGTTCAGAGGGAGGAATGTCCGTGCTATGTCTGTGAGAAAGACTCCTGGTAGGTTATTAGAGCAACTAAAGCTCAGAACCACCCTACTAGCTAAAAGGTCTTGGCCATCAAAGAACATAGTTGTATTTCTGCAAATTCCAAGCACTGGGAGGGAATGAGATGCAATTTCCGAGTATTAATCCCAAGACCTGCCAAACTTAGTGCAAGACTAATTAATTTCTTTTTTGTCTGCAACTTCTTTCATAGGATAAGTCATTCAAATAAGGAAAAAACAGTACTACATGTTGGTTGTTTTTCAAGTAAGAAACTATCAGAATCAAAATCTTTTTGTAAAGTTCCTCAGTGCCGTAAGTTGCCAAAAGGTAGGAATTTAAACTGTGAAGAAGCATCTTCAAAGACCAGCTGAGATGCAAGCCCAACTCAACAAGAGAATTACCAAAGCCACCTTCCAAATTAAGGCAGCTGTTCAGATTTTCTTGTTTTTAAATAGTCAGTCCTGTAAAACACCCCCACACAGCAAGAGGAAACAAGGAATGAATCTATAGTTCTATATTCAAGTCATTATACTCACCTAGGAGATAGTACTAGTGAGGTGCTCAATACCAAAGTAAGAGTTCTTGTATTCCACATTAATGTTTGAATACTATGAGTAGACTTAGTACATGATAATGGGCAGCAATAGTTGGGGTCCTTCTTTTCTCCTTTGGCAGAATATGTGTGGAGATTTAAACAAACAATCAGAGCAACCCACTAGACTGACAATCCTCTTCAGAGATCACCAGGGGTCAAGGAAAGCCTTTTCTTCTGTGGCCAAAACGGCCAAACACTGAATTAGAGCAGCTAAATTTCCTTTATCCTTATTTTGGAAGGTATCTTAGAACTACTGATGGCATCACAGACTTATCCACATGAATCAACTGAAAGGCTTGTTATTTTGCAAGAAGAAATTCCCAGAAATACCACTTTCAGATTCAAATTCAAAGAAATGGAATCTCTGCTTGTGACATAAAAGAGCATGTCTCTGTCATAAAAAGGAAATTTTCTACTACCAAAAAAAATCCCCTCTTAACCCAGGATAAAAAAGGAAGCCATGCACTAGTAGCTATTAATAAGAAATCAACTAGCAGTCAGAACAGGACATCTAATATGACCGCGTCACAGTTGAAATCTCAAAGGAAAGTATAGATCTTCAAATATACTACAGTAAACCTGGACAGCAAGAGTTGATAGGTCAGCTGAGAAACAGCAAATACTATCCAATACTATACTGATCTAATTCACCCAAAAAGTTGGAAAAAAATTACTTATAAAGGTACATGCACAGAGAATGGGGTTCAGGTGTTTTCCTATGGATGCTGCTAAGGTGAAACTCTCCAGCTATTGTGGGTAAGTGCACAATTGCATCCTGGACACCTCTCTATAGCAAGCTGTGACTTTATCATCCACCATACAAAGAGGCAACCTCCGTCCCCAAAAATTAGCAATATTTCCCAAAGAAACAAAACTTTTCTCAGGCAACTTCTAGTTCAGCATCTGAATGCCTCCCTTTCAGACCGTGTCTGATTTTCAAAAAAACCACAAAAATAGACACTGAATTCAGACAGTGAACAAAATTAAAAGCCTCTACAAGGATAGTGAAGAATGTTTTATGAGATAAACTTGTTCTCTCAAAGTTGGGAAATCCTATAAAATACTCAAGTTTAAGTAGGACAAATCACTTCTGGTCTGCAGGTCACTTGCTGTAAAGAATAGACAACTAGAATCAATAAATTAAAGAACCTCAAACTGCATAGTGAAATTCCCAGAGAAGGGCACATAAGGAGTATTAATAATTAATACCTGTATTTCTAAAAATCAACTTTAATAAGTATTTGTAGTAGATAGCAGCCTATTTGTAGAAGATAGCATGTTTCAGGGATGAGTTTAAGAAAAAAAGAAAAAGGAGGGACTGATGAAATATTATGTAAAACTCCTTGAGTCAACTGGAAAAAAGGCTGGGAGAAACTCCATTTGTTTGCTGGTATTTCTCCCTTCATCTGCAATGGTATGCTTTTTTAATAACAGAGGCTGTAACTGCTATAATGTCACCAGCAGAAGCTTATCAACATGCCTGGCAAGCCTCAGATGTTATTAACGTTCCACTCAAGTAGTTAAAATGTAAGACTGGGACAAAGAACTGAATTAGATTCCCATTCTTCATATGGACCAGCTGTACAGTACTGATCAAGTCCATATCACAATGCAACAACCTGTGCAGCACATATAAAGCACTTCTGCTTCTACTAACTGTAAACCAAATGAGAACAGTTTCCTCACAAGATTGCATTGCCTTAATTTTACATACTTACAATTGGAAGATGGTTACTAGTTGCCGGTTACTCTGTTGAGTCCCTTGCAGATATATTATACAATTCTGCCCTTAAACTAATCAAACTATCTTCAAACTAGTTTCCCATCTCCAGCACCACAAGACTGGTCAACTACTCTCTTCCGTTGTTGCCTAGAAACTGTCTTTGAATTTTCACATTCAATTTACTCACATCCAGTTTACATTAATTAGATTTTGAGCAAATTTAGGATAGAAGGAGGTGAAAAAAAAAAAGGTACAAGAGCAAAAAGGCTAAGCAACAATCCCTTTCTCACATATTTATCTAGAGACATATCATAGACCTCCTCAAGCTTTTGATCTGCTAGACTGAATAAACCTTTTAAGAGCTACCTCTTACAATATGCACTTTATTCCGCTAATTATTCAATCTAAGATTATCATCATGAACACCTCTTCTACAAAGCTTTTGCTATTTATCTAGGGATTTAGCCAGTCAGAAAGAAGTTCCCTTGTTTTTGCTGTGCATGATTCAGTAAAGAAAACAGCTTAGGCTCTGTTCCTTCCAAAAGCCAGCCTCTGAGTGAAGGAGTTGCTCTACATCCCTTTTTTGTACCTACTCTTAAAAGAACCCATATGTTACAGTAGATCTGTCATCACTGTACATATGTGGGGATCTGTAACACATGAAGCTATAGCATTTCTAACAGCTCTTATAGTGAATCTTTCCTCTGAGCTGTCAGCTAGGTACTACCCCCAAAGATGTTTGCTTTTCTTGGAATTCTGCTAGAGAAATCCTGGTCTGCAGGACTGACCCTGGGTGGGTTGCCCCTGGGTTTCCAACAGCACCCCTATAAATCATTCTTCAGAAAAATGTATAAACTTTTGATCTCTCTTGTTAAGGTAAAATGATCTTATATGAAACAGATTTATTCTGTGATCAATGTAGAGGCATTGAAAAGTAGGCTGTTTCAAAAAAAAAAAGTTCAGATCAACTCTATCAAAAGGCGTGATGGTGATCCTGTCACCCTCTCTTTACTGGCCCCTATGGGCTCTGTGTTACAACCCTGATATGAAAGCAAGTCAATAACCAGATCCAGCTCCTTACTGGACCCTCGTCAACTGTTCAACAGCAGAGGAGTAGCCAGCTAAAGCACGTACTCACAGAAGCTTCTGCAACTAACTACCACCTCAGAAGAAGCTGCCAAGACCAAGGAAGTCTCACCAGTTTAAATTCTGTCAGAATGGCAATTAAGGATATTGACATCCAGCATTTTGAGAAAAGAAGAAAAAATAAAAGTCAGGAAAATGTGAATTTCTGAGCACTCCTTGAAGTACTAGTAAAGTTTTCTGTTTAGCTATCAGTTTCCATCATTCAGTGTTCTATGTACATGATCACATTCATTGCCAAGTAATAAAATCTCAGTGTTAAGGAAAGCAGGATGTTAGCGCTTTAAATGACAAAGTGATGCAGAATAACATGATCTACATTAACAATAATTTAAATAATTAAAGAAGAAGAAACAAGATTCAATATGACTAAAAGATTTTAAAACCATCATACCTTCTATCACTTTTATCTGGAATCCATTTGCTACAAGCCTTGGATCTGACAAATAACCTGATCCACTGAAACTCTGGTAATCCTTCTGCATTTCATAAAGAGCAGCCATATACTGAGATCCACCAAGAAAACTGGAAAAAAAAAATCCCCAAAGGGTTAAAGGGTTAAATTCAATCCTTAATTTGAAAATTAAAACTGTGATAAAAATACAGAAAAAAAGTAGTTGAGTGAGGAGAAGTGATCAAGATTTTAAAAAGTATTCAGAAAAAGTAATTTGTTTAAAGAAAGAAAATAGCAGCTATTCACATATCTTAAGAGTGACCAAGCTTAGGCATATAATGATAATTACATAATCCATGGGGGAAAGTTAGCTAGAGAGCAAGGTTGTGAAAACACAGAGCATTTAATTCTCTGACAGGAGAAATTTGTCCTCACTGCATTACCAATGAAACCAGTCAAAATTCATACATATTGCTAGTGGAGCATGACCAGGCCTGCTCATTACTATAAGGTAAAAGTACACAAAACAGATCTGTTGTTGCAGGTAAATGAATGTACAAATAAGCACAGAATTAGCAAACAGGGCCTTATCAGAGTTTTCTGTAAATAATTATCAAATGATACTTGAAATAATGTAAAATTTTAGTTCAATTGTACTATACCTGTCCGTTAACACAACCGGTTTGTCCAGTTTCGCTACGGGAAGCTTATGATTCATCAGTAATCTTTTATGTAGCAGGGCTTCTTCCAATCTATATGGATTCAGCAACGTTAGCTTTTTTTCAGTAGCAATTACCCAGACATCAGGAAAACTCTGACGACGGATCAGGAAAAGCTCGTGTTCATCTGAATAATTTTTCTCCTGTCTCTGAAGGCGACGTCTACAGGAACTCAGAGAAAAAGGCACTGTCACAGTTTTTGCAGGCTGTTCAGGTTCCCATTTCTTGTCATACTCAACATGAACTATCTTGTCAAGCTTCTGCTGGTTGGATGAGGAAGACTTCAGCTTGGATTTCCGTTTTTCTGCCTCCTTGGTTGGTTGGCGCACTGTCTGTGCCGTAGCTTTCTTGACCTCTCTGTTGTATCGTTCCAGGTCTTTAGCAGCTTTTATTTCATACCTTAGAAGACAGAATAAATCAGTAGCACAATGAGATAAAATACCCCAAGCCCCAACTCCTAACACACTAAAACAAAAGGCAAGCTGACCAATGCAACAGACAAGAACAACTCCCATGGTTCATTCAAGGAGCCACATTAATATGCTTTCCACTACGATGGAGGTGGAAGGTGATCAGAGACTGTGCCCCTATTACATTACCCTGTGAAGATGCTAAGTTGGAAATTTTTCTTCTTCATGACAGTCAGCAAAACCTGAATTACTGAAGGGGGAGCAGTAGACTGCATCATACGAAGAGCTACAGCAGTTTGCTTTTGACATCAGTCCCAAAGACTATGTTTAATCCTAATTCATAATCAGATATATAAATTTAGAAGGAGTTTTGTCTCAGTCACATCCAGTCCAATTCACAAAGTTACTTAAGCTTCTAGAGCTCTACAGACTTTGAGGGGAGTCCATGTGGTTTGGTAAGAGTTTGGAGCCTAAATAACTTTATATTAAATAAAGCCTGAGGCTTATGAAGTAGTACCTTTGACTTCAAATGGCCTAAAATTAACCACAAATAAAAAGCATGAGAACACAGCATAGATGTGATTATCACAGAATTCTGGAACTAATAAACTTACACATTTTCCAAAAAGCACTCAATAATGAGCTACTCCTAGATGCTGTCTAAATAGTTAAAACATTACTGCATACTAAAGCTCTGCCACCTGAATGGATTCTTAATGAGTTTGCAAATGTCAGGAAGACAGCTAAACTTCTATAGGCACCAGGTTTATACTTGCCTACTCCATACGAATCTTACTTTTTTGAAGGGCACAGGAGTGATTTGTAGAATTCCTCTTTTTGCCCTTACTTGATATTCTGAATTCTAGCAGGTAATTCAAACCAGTTCAATCTTCAATAAAAAAAAAGTAGTACTATCATATGTAAGTATTGGAAATAAGTATTTTAGCTGGTCATATTTATTTATTGCTACTTGCTGGAACAGTTTGATTCAATTATGTGTATTCATGCTGGAAAATTAAGGTCAACAAAAGGGTCACCATTTGCAATTAATTATGATGTGCTAGCATTCACATATGGTACCAATATTTAGTTAACTAAAAAAGTCAGCTTAAGTAGTTTCTTGCAATAAATCATGTCCTAGAAAATATGGAGTAAACGTTAAGATAAAAAACATCTGCTCCTTTTAAAATGAATGGATGGAATCACTTGAACAGAATTTTTTTTATCCCAAATACATTTATATCTTTGACCGGATCAATAAATACTTTGTTTTGAACAGACCCAATTGTAATGCAGGAGAGTATTTAACTATAAGAGAACTGAGCTTTCAGCAATACACTGATAATCCAAAACAAAAGCACTTCCAAACAAAGTCCAACTTGCCTGTCACTATAGGCTATCAGAAAATTCTAGCTTTACAAGCTTTAATTGTGAGGGTTCTGCAAATTCATATGCAGCACTATCAGTGATTTTTTCACAATCTAAGAAAACAGCAGGTTTACAAACTATGAGGGAACACCTCTGCTTTTCCAACAAATCCTTCCACAGAGGCAAATCTAATCAAGCGCTACAGTTTCTTCTCCACTCAAGTGAATTCAGGATCCTTTCCTGAAGCTACAAAACCTAAAGCCAAGGAAATCTGCAAAACTGGGTGTAAGGAAGGAAGTGGAATACTAGAATGAAGTCTAATTTCAAGGCAGCTTTGGTTTAACTAGAAAAATGGATTCCATGACTTATCACTTTTCCCTTGCTTCTTAAACCCAAATGAAATATTTAGCATATAACAAAAACCCTTTTAGTATAAGGTCTCTCAGACCTTGTAAGACAAATAAGACTATCTGAATTTGGCTATTTGGAGTAAACTCTGGCTGCAGATGGCCACTTGTGTAGATTCATACGTGTTCAGAATAGACAGGCATCCCATTCTGAATGTAATACCTCTCGGCCTCTTCACATAATGAAACCCAGCCAACTCAAACTATCACCATGAGTAAGTATTACATTCTGCTTCTGTGTTTCTTCCCTTTGTGAAGAAGAAAAAAAAGGCTTTTAATTGGCCATATCAACTTTTCACAGTCTTCCTCTGAAATGCATAGGTTTCAGGTAGTTACACGGACCTACTGTTATGACTGAACAAACACTGGGGACAAGAAACAGATATCAATTATCAATACCATTATTCATGACTAATACCTAGCAGCAGATGAACGGAGCTGGCTAGAGATACAATAGATGGCCAATGACCAGATGGTACCACCAAATTACTTTCATCCAAAGGAAAGAGTACATGTTAACTAAAAAGTTAAAATACAGTAAAAAAGAATTTTTATGGAATTGCTAAGGAAGCATATTTGTCCCAACATAAAGGAGCTGCAAACCATGCATACACACGCACACAAGCCATGAGATGCATGGAAAGTTTATGAGGCAATAAAAAGCTACCACACATGAGCTAATTACTACCAGCCACTAATGACTGTTTACATGCACACTCTTACCTGTCAAAAGACAGCAAAGGCCACACTACCTGAAACAATGTTTCTCCCAAGGTACAATTATCCTCACTAAGAATTACTGTAGAGCACTGACAAGGTAATTTGTTAGCCCCATGATAATGTGTGTGTGGCTCTGAACCTTTCCTGCACCTTCAGGATAACTTCTGCTGCCCCTATCGTGGCACTTGGAGGGATTTCTTCCACTCCTACCTGTGCCTGATACACAAGAAGTATTAAGGCCAGAAACACGCACAAGTTGTACTAAGTAAGAGCAGAGTAAGCGCAAGAAATTAAACCCTGGCTTTGCAAAGCAGGGGGATATACAATGCTGCCAACATGGACATGCATGGAAGCTTTCCTCTTCTATTATAATCTAAAGACCATAACATTTTACATTCCGGTTGAGTAATAAATGCTAGCTTGTTTTGAAAAGGCTATCCTATGTCACTATGAGACATCTGTTGGTTGTACTGCTCCCAGAAGGGATTTAAATTCATTTAGACCTGCTGGAGAAGCCACAGAGGGAAACAGACATGCTGAAGCCAAGCACATCCATCGTAACATAAAGGCGTGACTTTATCACAGAAGGATGGAGGACTAGACCTCAGGAACAGTGGTGTCTTGCCAGAAAGGTTGCACGGAGTTGGAGGCATAGCATGCCCAATAGAACTGAGGCACTTTGGCTGCCCTGTGTATATTCGTTTGTTGTTACCTCTAGGTGGCTCAATTTATCCAGAGTATCTGGTAGGCAAGACATATGTTCTCTGCCAGACATACAACAGTTCTGCTGGATTGTTGCCTTGGAGGAAAAGATGACTGTGTATCTCTTCCTATTTGTTATTTACTGAAGCAATTTTAAAATTTAAGAGAGGTAAAAGGGTACACCAAACGGATGGATACAACTAGTGGTAAATTTTTCATTCACTTCAAGATCCACTGGACCATACTGCATTCATTCCTACATAAAAGGAAAACTTCATTACCAGAGAGGTCTCCTTCCTGAACTAACACAAAGCTAATCTGTAGGCACACTCTTAAACACAACAGTTGTACCAGGAAAGCAACCACGAAATCTCAAAAGCTAAAGCAGAGCAAATTAAAATTTTCTGAAACAGCTGGCAGAACCTTTTGTTTCATTTAATTAAAAGCATGAATATAACTGGAGTTGATTCCTACTATTACATTAATACTTCTGCTAATGCAGAGATGGACAAAACACTTTCTCATATGTATGACTTTGTGATCATGGCACATTGCCTGCTTAGTGAGCTTTAAATTAGGTAAATCAGAAGCTAGATCTAAAGGTTTTACTTAACTCTGATATAGCTGGTATTCAGAGCAATGCAGATGTTTTCAAAGTCATGAAGTAAAGGCAGAAATGGATATAGTAACAGTAATTCAACAGGATAGCTTCTCTTTCTTACCATTCTCCTAATCAAATCTCTCATTAGTCTTAAAATTACACTGTTTTGGCTAGTATAGTTTCCTTTTCAGTGGTCTTAATTCCCTCTCCTTGCTTCCATAACATGAAGAAAAGACATTTTCACAACACTTCCAATGAGTTTGTTCTTCAGAAACAAAATTTCATTTCCCAAACTTTCCGCTACAACTCAAAATATGCATTCAAATCATTACATGTAAAACTACTGAAGAACTATATTTTTCTCATTTTTGTGCTGCCCTGAAGTGTTTTATATTTTATAAAATTACAAACAAAATGTGGAAGGTTTGGTGTTTGTTTGTTGTTTTTTTTTTTAAAAAAAACCCTGTCTTCTCTGTCTCAAAATCTGTTATTCCAATTCATCTTTTACCATAATGCAAGTTCCACATAAAGGAAAATGTATACCTAATATTTTAACTAGCCCCAAATTAGGCTAAAATATTTCCTTTACTTGCAGATGGATTTCAATAACTCAGCAACAATTTGGTTTAGAAAAATATGGAATTTAGCTATTCAGATTGTAATCTAAGAAGAGATTTGGCTTTGACTGAAACAGATTAAAATTCAAAATGTACTATACTCTCTGAACCAGCACTGAAATACCTGTTTAGGGGAAAAAAAGAAATTCCTAGTGTCATTTGACTGGATTTTATAAACACAGTTCTGATGTAGCCTGGGTTGAGATATGTACTAAATTTAGAGGAAAGGAGTTTAGCAAATGTTTTAGTACTAAAGATCCGGAAAAAGAACTCTCACTTTGTAGCAATAAAAAAGACCTGTTGGCTGGAAAAAGCTCTGGAGAATCTATACGGTGCCTTGTCCATCACCACGCTGGTTTTCATTGACAGTGCACTGGAGTGACAATATACAGGCCTTAGAAAAACGAAGTTTGTAGTATTTAAACAGTACATTTTCTTGCCTGTATCTCTAAATAACAATTCAGCAAAACTGCCCCTACCTACCTGCTGCATGGCACAGGGGCAAAATGAGTAACTCAAATCAGCAGTGCATGTATGCACACAGCAACAGTTAACTCACAATATCAATGCTGATCTTGAAAAGCCAAAAATCATTTTCTGTTCCATTTCTTCATAAATAACTGAGAAGTTACAATTTTTCTTAATTCACTACAGGTGACTCACTGGTAACTACCAGATTCAGAAGCAAGACAGCCTGAAAACTTACTTCTTTTTCTCTTCTTCATTCAAATTCTTCCACTGCTCTTCAACTTGCAGCAGGATGTCCTCCATTCTGCTCCTTGGATTATCAGCCATCAATTTTGGACGATATTCTTCAGTGAAAAATCCAATAGCAGACTTCGCTTTCCTTATTGCTCTACTACAAATTAAGTCATAAGGTGTCACACGTCCAAATTTCTCACTTATCACATTTCTTTTCTTTCCACTTTGTTTTGAGGTTTGTGGATCATTGCTTTGTTCATCAGTATGTTCCTTTTCCTTATTAGTTGTTTCTCTAACTTCAGGAATCAAAATCTTAACAGGTTCCAGGCTGTCTCCTAGACAGTTCTTAATTCCACTTCCCATACTCCAATTATCAGCAGAGACTTCAGGTAAGTCTTTAGGGAGTAAGGCTTCCTCATTTTTTCCTATTTCGTCAGTATTATCAGAACTCAAAAGATGCCCATCGGCTTTTTTAGATTTCGGGTCCAGGGGAACATTGTTACTTTGAATATAGGTCATATTCTGTCCATTCTGTTCCACCTCAGACAATAAATTTAAGGAACTGTCTGAAAAAGCATCACTCTTAGAAACCTCTTTTTTATCCAGGCAACTATGTACATTATCACCACAAAACTTCTGATGATTTAAGCAGATCTCTGTGTTTTTTCCTGCTTGACAGTTTTGCACATCACTGCTGAGTGAAAGGAATGAAGTATGAGCATGTAGATCATCGTTTCCAGATGGTCCCGTTTCATTAACAACCACATCTGTTTGTTCTGTTCTATAAACAAACATGTCTTCCGAGGTAACATCTGTTTTATTACTTTCACCAGGGACTGTAGCAGGTAGTGGCCCATACAGTAATTTCAACACATTTTCAATAGCAAGTAAGACAGATTCCTGAAAAAAAACCCAAACAACAGAAAAGCTACACACACACCTGAAAATGTAATGGACAGATATTGAAAATATAGAACAATAAGAAAAGTTATCTTATTCAGAATATTTTTCAGAAAACTCTGGACAGATTATTGCATTTCAGTCGTTCACACATACTCAAAAAGACTCTGAACTGAACACCTTTGGCCTAAAATATTTTGTAATAAGTAATTTACTTCACTGGTTTACTCTGATATCACAAAACCAATTAACTGACAGGGTACTGACTGCTTAAACCAGTATCAAGTAAAGCTATTCCCACCTAAAATGGAGTTAGAAGCTTATAGTCAAGACAGATGCACCAACATCCCATTTCATGTAAGTGTGTTTGTGCAGGTGCTTTTATGTTGCATGGTTCCAAGACAGCTTTGCACCAAATGATGGAAATGAAAAAGAAAGAAAAGAATAAAACCCCATAAAATTAAAAAAAAACCAAAGAAAAACCAACTCTTTTTCTAATGCCAAAGAAAAGTTTTAAACTAGATCAAATGTGGGAATGTTCTGCTAATTTTCATATAAGTGACAATTAACAGGCAGTACATTTACAAGATTAACACAGAAAAATCAAAAATTTTCAGTGAAAAAGAAGGTAAACACAGTCATGTGACTATCTACATTAACTTTGAATTACCACCTTACCTATGTAGCCTTCTTAATTTCTGTGGCACTATTTTTCAGATGAAGTGCTAAGAAATGCAGTGAGTTTATGGAAATTCATCACTACACAGTCTCTAAAACATGGGCATATATGGGCTTAATTTCAGGTCATGATAGTATGAACAGGATATCCTGAAACTTAGGTGATGTCAACAATAATCTATACACATAACGGCAAAATATTGCCTTGACCAGAAATTGCTGCCCCACGTCCCCCACCCCCCCTTCACCTTAACATACATGGCATTTTAAACGTGATGAGTCTTAATTATTAATTTAATAATGAGATTTATGTAGGGACATGCATCCTAATTCCATTTAGCTTCTCTCAGTAAAAACTCACCTGAAAACAAAGTAAGGCACACATATATCTGACAGTGTAAAAATGATCTTTGAAATCAAGTGGGAAATCAATTTTGAATAATCCTCCACTTAGCCTGTTCAATACTTTTCAAACAAAACTGTCCTGTGATAAAGGCAAGCTATCATGTAACTGAAAAAAAAAAATAATCGGTGGCACTTTTTACCTTCAAACATTTCAGTAGGCCCAGATGCCCTTATTATGCTACACACGTAAAAGGCTGACAACTCAAAAACAGATTATAACCTTAGTTACCTTATAATGCAGTAAAACTTGAGATTTATCAGGTGTTAAATTCACGTCCACAGCAGAGGCAGGTACAGTAATATTCAAAAAGAAAACAGGATATAATCGACTACAATCCTTGTGTGCCACCAGAGTGTAGTACTTCCGAATTAACTACAGATGGATTTAATAAAGAGACATCAGTAAAGGCAATAAAATACATACAAAGGCACAGAAACAAAATTTGACATTATAAAAGCATAACTGGTTTGTTGGGGGCTTTTTTGAAGTTAAAGGAATGCTAAAAAGGTCCTTGGGGGTATACATGTAAGACAGAATAATGACCAAAAGGACAGATACTGGTTGTTTCCATGTCTTCACAGTTAAATTTAGAAAAAAAAAAGAAAAAAAAAAAAGAACCAATTCTGAGACTATACTGGTAACTACTTTGACCTTCTGAATGAATGTATTGATCATACTTGGAAGAAAAGATATGATATGCCCAAATTGGACTGCAGCTCTAATGCTTACTTCCTCAATCAACATAAATATTATGTTTGTTTTTTTAAAGAAAATCTTACAGTACTCAACACCACCACTGTCTCTTTCAGCCAAACTAAGGTCTGTTTAAGAAAGCAGCACTTGCCTCACAGACCTGCCCCTTTCCCAGAACAGGATTAATTTGTTCTTTTTATTAACCCAATTATAAATGTACAGCTTTTCTCAAACTCTGCTTGACCTTACTATTTTCTTTAAAATCCTCCCCAAAATCTCTTCCAAAAGACTACAAAATTTAGTTGTTTCAGAATTTTGGTCTTGTTAACTAAAAGGGCCAAGGAAAGATCCCTGAATTTCCCTCTAGTATCAGGGATCCTTCAATAGACGTACATATTGAAAAGAAGATGTTAACAAGACCAAAAAAAAATTGAAAGCATAAAAAATGAAGAGCTGATGCAGATTAAGTTTTATTTTTTCAATTGATTTTTAATTCTTAATTTTTTTAAAAATAGTATTAAACTGGTTTAAATATTTTCAAGTTATTTTAAGCTTAATATTCCCACAGTCTGTCCTCAGCTAGCACTAAACTTACTACTTGTAGTAGTAAGAGATCCACCAGCACTTCTTCCCCATACATAGCATGGAGATAAAAGTAAGTGATCTATAGCTTGTTTTCCAAACCCATCAAAACGTATTCTGACAGATGTACTGTTATCCTCACCTGGGCAAAAAAAAACCCAACCCACAACAAAAAAACTGGACCAGAAAAAAAAAAAGGCAGTGAAAAGCTATCACTTACACTGCTACAACAACAGCCCTAACTGAATGGGAACATACTTTTACTTTGCATAATAGTACCCTGAATCCCACCTTGAATCTAGGCCTCCGTGCTTTGATTAAAAAGCTGTCTCTGTCATGGGATACAAGCTGAGCTTTGAACGTGCAAAAGAACAAGGCACATCAAATACTGCGTGGAGATGGATTAGCCTTATTTGTCACTTCACGTACCAACACAAGTTCGGGGTTTACATCTACAAAGCTTTGCGTGCCAACTGAAAACAACCTCATTGTCTCCACTTTAAAACCTACAGGCAGCCTTTGGCATGAACGTGATTTTCTTTTCTGGAGAGGGCAAGGATTAGGACAGCAAGGCTGCTCCAAGTGAGGTGCTGCAAGGTTCCGTAGTGTGAGAAACCCAACAGTATCAAATTCTGCCTACACAATGCCTAGCTGCAGCCAATGCTGCTGCACTATCACTTTCATTTTTATCCAATGCATACACAAATTTAAAGGGAAAGTACATGTATTTGCTTGTTAAGCCCACAGCAAGATGTAGACAAAATCAAAACTTTGTTTTCAGAAGAATCCGCTTACAAAAAACCACATTAAGTTCCCTCACGGAAAACAGCAGAGATGTATTTCTGCAGGCTAATACAAAGAAAGAACCAACTTTTCCAGTCTCTTGTACAGAGTACCTGAAATCACATTTTTTTAAACAGCCATAAAGACAACCTCCAGCTCTGTTGTTATAAGTGACTGCAGCAAATGGAACAGAACTGAGGCACCAGGAGCATCAGACTTGTGGAAGAGGTTTCTGTTGTGAATGCCACATCTTCACCAGTAATGCCCTAGTTATTTTATCTGAGAAAAAGGTTGTAGACTGCATAAGTATCTCTGTCCTCAAAGAAGTCACATTTCTATTCCTCGAATAAAAAGCCAGAGGATGTTACCTTCAGTATTTCCTTCTGATGAACTGGACGATTATTTATGAAAATGAAACTCCTTTCTGAACTTGAAAGGCTTGTCAAAGAACTGTCTGACTGAGCTTGTGGCAGAAATCCAGACAGATTTATCTGCAATGATAAAACGAAAGTCTTTAAACCCAAAAAGGTTTGTTTGGAGGCGAGATATTAAACTGAAATTGTACAGGACTCCAAGTCATTCAAACGTATGCATTGCTTCTTGAAAGTTACAACACACAAAAAGTACAAGTACTTGGGGGAAGGGGGTGGGTGGGAAAGAGGTTGAGAAGGATGGGTTTAGGGTTTATATCTATTTTTCTTGACCAATTTACTTGAGGGATTTCCCATCTGGACTGCCAGTTGCACGAGCTTGCTGTCTGTCTGCAGCTGAGGGCTGCGGAGAACAACGCCAGCCAGCATTCGGCTTGCTGACTGCAGGGCTGCCAACTTAACCCCTGTACAAGGTAAAGGCATGCACTGCTGCACAGCCTGGTGAACTACCCCTACGGGGAAAGCCCAAAACACACAATCCCTCCCCTTTGCAGGCCACCTTAAATAGCTTGTCATAGGGCATTTATTCAGGGCACCTAAATTTACCTACACCACTTGTATCCAAATCATCTGACTCTCCAGTGTGCTGAGCACCCACGATTCACAGAGCACAGCAGAACCTGTGAGCACACAGCTCTGCCAAGGAGCTTCGGAAAAATCACACTATTCAAGTACTTAACATAAACTCCAAGTTTTAAGATTTTTCTGCTGAGATTCTTTAGCTTAGGTTTTTTAGGTCAAAATGAGGCCGACGACTTGCGCTGCCTGTCCCATCAGCTCCCTCTCTCCCCCACCAAGCAACTTGGAAACTGCTGGATCGATTTCAACTCAACCTCACGAAGAAGCAGAAATCCCAAAGATATTATATTTCCACAATTTCTGTGATAACTGACAGCTGTTTAGAGAGGAGAGCCTCATGATAATGACCTTCCTGAGGAAAAGGCAATTGTAGCTTTTCAGAAGACATGATCCGTCCACACATAAGCACCAATGTGCCAACCAGCCCACGTACTGCCCCACACACTGCCCCACTGCCCAAACTAATAGGTGAAGGAACACAGAGATATCGTTAGGATGGAGGTCTTGAAGACACAGGAAAGTTTGGAGAACGTTCTGGTAGCAGGGTGGATCACAGAACACAGAAATCAGACCTCAGTAGCTTTGCTTTTGGCACAACCACTTGTATTTACTAAAATCCAAATTATCGTGAATTTGCAACGGAATTTAAAATTCCTGGGATTTGGCCTGTCCTTCCTATTCATCTACGTCACTCCAGCTATCTGCTCATGTGCTCCCTTATTCCCTCTTGACCTTGTAATAAGCATTCTGTGCTAAAACTGGAGTGTTCTGGTCAGCAACGTCGCACATAACCAAATACCACTGGTCAAGTTAAAGAGGTGTCAAATATCTGTTGGATGATTATCAGAAAACAACATGCAGCACTTCCAGATTTTATTCTGCAACTTTAGCACATCCTCCCTGAACGTTCCTCCTCTATTGCTTCAAGCTCTTTTTCTAATTCCCAAATATTTGTACGGGTTTTTCACTTCAAAGAGTATTTTTATATACAGACAACATTAAAGCAAAACTGAAAGTCTCTAAACTCATTTAAGAAGTTGCCAGATTTAGAAATGGCTGACTGCTGTTACTATTTAAAGCTGCATAGAATATCAGTATGCTCACTAAAGTTAGCAATAATTTCTAAAACTAGTCTTAATTATTAAAATTTTCATATACAAAGGTAGATAAAGTATAAAGACAAAATTACAGAGACTGGAAAGTATTACAAATTTGTTGCTTTTAAATTAGATCAACTGTTTTCAAAGTTAATACTTTAATAAAAACCAATTTGCATACATATTAAAATATATCTTGTTGAATGTACAGCAGAATGTCATTCTTGAATACTTATCTTTTTTCCCAGTGGCATGTGTATCTGCTAAACTTAACCTCTACAGAAAAAGAAGAAACCAGGAAAATTTCCTGTGTGAAAGTTTTCAGCCAAAATAGATACATTCATTTACCAAAAAAAAAAAAAAAAAGCATAGATGCTGTTTTGTACATGTAAAAAGTTGTGTCAATTCTTTATTTCCTTAATTTTCTTTCTATTTTACAAGTAGCTCCTGAGTTTGCATGCTTTGGAGTCAGCATGAAATGTGTTCTGGTTTCATTCAGTGCTCACAATAGAGATGTTTGAAAGAAGGCCAGTCTTTAAAAGCCCTGGATCACTCGTTACAGAAGCTTTAACTCTGCAGCTAATAAGGTACAACTCACAGAAAGTTGTTTATAGCAACATCAGTTTTGTCTTCAAAGTAGATTTTGCAGCAAAGGAGTATGAAGATGCACAATGAACATGTAGGAAAGGAAAGAAATTAAAGAGCTGCCCGCTGGTCTGTGTAGTGAATGAAGCATGGACTTAATGGTAAGGAAAAAAGTGGCATATGCCTCTTCATTACACACCTATCCCAGTACCTGCACACAAGGGAGAAAGAAAGGGTTACACAGGCAACCTTAATTCTGCCATTTCATAGTGTCTGGCTGCTTAATTTAGAAATGTCCATGGTTTCCGAACGTTGATTTGTGCGTGAGCAATATGCATGGATCACTTATACACCTACAAGTGATGCACGTGGTATTTTACACACTATTTAGAGACAGAGAGAGCTGGAATGTTCCCCAACTTCTATTCAAGGAATATGGATGCCTCATGATATAGCAGAGAGGTAATGTGAGAACCTGAGTGCCTCCAAGCTAGGCCCTTCGAAATACCCCCAGGACTTCCCTTCGGAGCCCCCTGCCCTCGCCCTGCAGGGCACATCCAGCCTGCATTCAGGTAAGAATGACTCTGGGTGTTCTGTTCCGACATAAGCAACTACAACTTTGTAAACCACAAGAAGCAACTTTGCTTTTTCCCCCCCCTCATTTCCCTGTATATGTATACTACAAGCATTCTGACAAACTCAAGATTTAAGTCTGAACAAGGCTATTAAACTGAAATACATATATATATATATATATATATATTCTGACTTTATTCAAGTCTGAATAATGCTATTAAACACAACTGACCATGCTGAATGCAGAATGGTAAGTTGTGTTTAACAGCCACTGTGACTTTACAGATGGTGATACATCTCATCTATGTGACTGGTCAAGATTTATTATTACAAGATACAGGAAAATGCAATTTTGAAGGATCAGCAGTAGCAAGACTCTCCTTCATAAGAATGTCTCCAACACAAATGGAAGCAGAGTAAAAATGTTTATGTAAATATTAGACAAAGGAGAACATCCTGGGGAATTCTCTCAATTTCAAGAGGTGCAAAGAAAGCCAAGTGCACTAAACTTTTTGAAAACCAACCAGTATTTCCTTGAAATGTATGTTTATGGGAAATTCTGCAGAACTTGCCTTCTAAGTATGTTCTCCTTTTGCTGCTCAGGTGCCCCTCAGTGAAACTGAGGGGATATACTCCTTAGAGTATAAGGCTAAGAGGCCACAAGGATGAGAATGCTTAGATATTAATCAGAGCGCAACCTGCCTGTGGGCCAGGAATCCCAACTTAGACAGCTCTGAGCAATCAGCAATTCTGCATTTGTCATCACAACTGTTTTTACTGCCATTTGATCAGTGCCACATGAGTCCTGACTAGATGAATCTCGGAGTGGATTTTCAATCACCAAACCAATTAATTTTACAGAGAGGACAGTAATAGAATCAAATGCATTAATCAGATGTCAATCTGAAGATAATATTTTCGTTTTCAAAGTCTGCTTCTTTCTGAGTATCGATTTAGCTCGCTTCATTGACAGGACTGGAGAGAAGGAAGTTTAAACTCACCTCAGGATCTTCGCAGCGGTGTTGAAAAGGTACCATACTGCCCATAACGGCTCTTCCCAGAACTGACATACAGGCCATTTTGTGATCTGACACTCTGATCTTCTGCCAAATAACTGCCTGAAACAAATGGCACAGAGTCAAATTTTTGACATTATATTTGCTGAACTCGAGTCATGTCTATGAACATGTATATGCAACTGCACACATACTGTATATGTAACATTCTGTACTTTGACCCTCTTACGTTCACAACTTTCAGCGTTATCACACACGATACGGTACTTTTTAGCATGTCTCCTTGTATTACTTATTTAGACTTGTAGTGACTGGAAAATTAAGTAAAGCTTGTATTTATGGGTGTTACATGGCTAATCTAGACTTCTGCACCCAAAACAATTGTTAAAACCAAACCAGTAAAAAAAACCTACTTCTCCTCTTAGATATATAGCAGTAGGCTCTGTGTTTTTACCCAGCATATAAATTGAGGGTTTGTGACATGTCTTCATCACAGTGGTCAACACCTGAAGGTGGGCACTGCAATGCTTATGATACTTAAGAGATAGGCTGTTTTGGTAGAAATCAGGATATTAGATGTCCATTCACAGCCCTCATCTGGATACTCTAGGTCTATGACAAGCCTGCTATTTAGAAAGGAAAGTAATTTCTAAGGAAATATTTATAAGGAAAGTAGTTTTTTGTCTAATTAAAACTTCATAAAAGTTAGAAAAATAAGAGGACAGCTGCTCTATTAGCTACATATCTTGCAATACTATTGCAAAGATTTAATAAATACAGTAAGGCAATATGAACTGCAACTTGCATCAGAAGTTACCTGTCAAGTCCACTTACACATACAGAAAGTATTAGCTACTTTTGGGAGGTGAAATTTTGTCTCACTAATGAGAAGCCCTATACTAAACAGCCACAAATTTAACTGCTGACTTTCATTGCTGTGTATCAATAGCAAAAAAAATTTTGCTTACTTGGCTTTCTGCTTCTAAGCAACTGAGTCTGCTAGATTCAGATCCACTTTATATCTATTTCTGTCACTGTGAGCTGACCGAGTGTATTTCAACGTGCAACATCCAAACACACAAGGAAAACAAAATGCAGCAAGTTGCACTTTAACTGATGTTTTAAATAGGTGCTAGATGTCCAATAAATTCAAAACGAGTTCACAGTATTCTGGCACAGGATGTTATGTGAAAGCACGGTGAGTGAGCAAAGAATACACATGCACCCATCTCAAGAAATGCAATACATAGCCTTAAAATTCCACCTGTCCAGTGGGATATTCGCTGGCCTTGGGGGGGTAAATTCCACAGAAGAACACGGTGCTCCTGTAAAATGATATTCCCTTCCTACAGGACAGGTGGAATGGTAAAGCTTTGAGACTGTTGAACTTAAAAACTATTCCCCAAATCTTTAATTTTACATTTCTATGTACACTCTGCACCGTTTGTGAAGTGAGGCCTTTTAGTCCTGCCTGAATCTAACTCACATCCTAGACACCAGCCTGACAGCCCTCTGCACATGCTGGATCACAGCTCAGTCATCCTTCAGCGAGTGCAAACCCCTAAAACATAAAGGACAATTTACATCAGGGAGGGCAGTGAATACAAAAAGAGGAGAAATGAACAAGCAGAGCCATGGGCCAAGTGCCCACAGCTCTGGCAAGGAGAGTCCCCACTGTGCTTCGGCAGCAGGCAGCGACAAAGGACAGCCCGGGACTGCCCAAAGCATGCTGCCTCTCAGCCTCTCTCCTCTACACCTGCTGTAAATCTCCTCAAAGACATTTTGGAGTGATGAAAGAATTTGTCCTCTTCTTTAGAGCTCCTCTTATAAAACGTATCCTGTACTGCTTCTATTTTAAAATAGATTACTTAAAATGGAAACACAAAGTGCCAAGCAGTTTTTTCTTTACTGGATATATTTTAAATTAAACGCATGTGACCAAACTGAGAAAGACACTTGTTACACGACCAATATAAACATCATGCTGTTTATTTTAGATTATACTAGTGTGATGCCACAGGTACAGATATAAATCTTAGCTGCTGATTAATGCAAGGTTATTACAGTGCTTGACCTGCTGAATGGCTGATACTCAGGACTGTGAAAAGATCACTTCACTAAGGTGGTTTTAAGAAAGCTGTGGAAAATGAGAACTTGTTAAATGCAAACTTGCTAAAAGTAGATGCTGCTAATAAGTTCAGAGGGTATTTTTTAACTAGTCATATATTTATCAGCTATTAATACTCAGAACTACAGCCAAAATTTTAGGAATTAGTAACTACTATAGGTTAAATTAAAGCCTACAAACTAAAGAGGCCAAACAACTCTTGAATGTCTATATTATATAAACACAGAATAGATTTATGTGTTCATTTTTAGTCCTGACTGCACATTATGAAGCAACAACATAGGAACAGATGATAATTTAAAGAAGATTTGTTTTTCTAGACTCTTCAGATATATCAACAGGCATTAAAAAAATCCACAAAGAAACAATGCCTGTTCCATTTCATTTATTTTAGAAAATGCCTGTTTCCAAGAGGTTCCTGCAATACTCTATTTTTTTAACCTTGCTTATACCCTTCAGTTTAGCTAAAAATACACACCCACACACACCCCCCATATTTTTTTTTTCTAGGTCATATAAAGCGGGTGTCCAGGATGAGCCAAGGAAGAATGTGACTCTAGTCAGTATGATGACACTGCAGAAACAGCCTACTCAAAGATATATTATTACATATGGCCCATCTTAGGTTCTGCTAGAGCCAGCCAAATATATCCCACCTCCCTCCTTGTTTCATTGAAGGAGATTACATGATCCAGATCTTACAAAATGTTATAACGTATATAAAATCTATTGCACATACACAGAAGATAAGTACGTGTGTGCACGTGTATTTCTCTACCCCCATCCAACCCTAGGACATATGCATACTTTTGTGGAGGATGACAATGTACACGCATACATGGAGCAGGCATCTCTGTTATTTCAGGATACATACATCCTGACATCCATACATAGCCCAGAAGGATTCCTTGGAAAACGTGTTAAGAGTGGAGAAAGAGTACGCAACCTCTTCCCACTGGGGTCTCTGGTATATGGCACTAAGGAGATTAAGAGCTGCTCACTATTTGTCTCCTCAAAGATACCAAGGAAGGACAGAGAAAAATTGTAGCCACTTCTTGTTCCTAACTATTCCTCACATTTTAGAATTTCTACCAGCAGCCACAATGATTTGCAATCACAGACAAAAGAAAAATCTGAATTAGAGCTGAGGACTGGATGCTGCTGCTGACTGTGGCTACTTCAGTGCAACTATGATGCTACAAGATAAACACATTCATCCCATTTACCTTATTACTACATAATGGCAGTAACTTCTGAAAGTGGACTTTTAGTACCTAGCAACCACTCATTTTCTTTTTTTCTGATAATCGTTATTTATCCTGTAATACAGTTTGAGGGTGTAAAAGTCTAGTAGAGCAAGCACTGTACATGAGCTGTAGGTTGGTAAGGTAACTTGAGTTAGCTCTGCATTTCACAGTCTCTCTAATTTTGTTTTACATGCTTCAAAAATCCTGTCACCCTGGCATCTGAGATCTCACTGCAAACAGTTAACTCTTTGGGCCAGCATGTTCCTTAGCTTTATTGACTTAAAATCTAATAGTTTATTAGGCTCCAACATAACTGAAAACATCACTGCCTACCTGTTAAGAGTACAAAAACAGGAACAAAACCGAGCAGCAATACCCAAAGTTCAAATCGAGCCCAAGGGAAGCAAAAAGACATCACTTGGTACAATGTGTATCATCTCTTTTGCTTACGATGCACAGACACCTAGCTGCAAGGGCTGGCATGTTCTCTGCAGTGGAAGAAAGCCTATCAGCTACGATCAAGAAGAGATCAAGATACGAGTGTTAACCACATTCTTTAAAACCCCAGCTTTGCAAAGTGTCAATGAGGTTTATCAGCTCCCCACCATAACTGGTGTCTTGTTTGAAAATCAATGGTAAGTTACCTTAGCAAAAGAGAGCTTTTGCATAATCTTCCCTTGAAAACAGAAATCACAGCAGTTTTTCAATTCAGCTTAAAGAAAAATAACACAACTCTACTTAACCATAATTATTTTCTGCATGTATTTTATACCTGCCCCTGAGGAATCACTTGTCCCATCCATTTCATAAGTGATGGTGGGACAACTACCAGTGGAGGTATGCAATAGAGAAACTCAAGGCACCATTTTCCCCCTCAACAGATACAGCTGACATACCTGTCTGTCCTGTGGGCATCAGACACTACAGCTATCAGGGGGGATTTGCTGAAAGACAGTAATGTCCCACAGCACTGCTCATCCTACAAATTCCAATGTATTTCCTGCTCAGATTTCCCTTTTGTGATATGAGAGCACCCTCAGTGGAAAGGCTTTCTTCTGCATCACGCAGTGGAGAAATGCCTGGATTTGGGAGCTGGGAGGTAAGTTAGGACAGGAGCTAACAGATACTACAAGTAGCCAAGGACCTTCATCTGGTAACACGTCTTCAGAGTCTCTCAAGAATTACAAAGACTATAGAGAGATGTAAGTTTTCTGGCTGCTGTAACCACACACGTTCAGCTGTGAGTGTTCAAAGAAATTCCACTTCTATAGCAGAAGGAAAAAAAATAAATAAAACTTCCTAAACATATTAAACTACTGTCAAAAAGCAGTTTCTAATCCTAAATTGTTATTCAGAGGATGTACATCATCACAGTGAACTCCATTTAAATAAAGAGAGGTTTAAAAGCCTTTTGTAAAACAGCAGTTAACAAAAAATAACATACCTAACTGTGACAAAGTACATTGGTAAGGAAGAAGGAAAACTCCCAGGCAGCTTTGGAAACATCTTTTTTCTGCGAACCTTTAACTGTATAAAGTGAGTGTGAAAGCCTTGTAAGAGCTAAAGGCATATCTCAGATTCAGCAACACACACTGCAAATGTGAAACAGTAATTGTTTTGAGATTTCAGACATATACTGTGCTGTCATTTGAAAAAAGTGATGGATGAGAAACTGGAAACCTCAAGGAATTAGTAATAGGATATAAAGCATTTCACCTCTAGGTCACCAGTTCAAATTCAACCAGGTTGGTAGCAACCAAAAGTAGTTACCATCTGGCAGCTGTTCTCTGGCTGATGTAAATTGAGTTGAGGGTCTCAGCGCATTTCCTAGTGGACAGGTGTCCTCAGCACAAAAAAACACCATAATTAACTCTCTGTTTGGCTTTCTCAGCAAAGCCACGGAACAACAAATGGAAGTAAAGCCTGAGCTATATTACAGGTCAGCATGAAAGCATGTTGGCTGCAGAGCACTACAGATTCTTAATTGTAATTCCTCTTTATATTTTAAGACACACAGATTAGGGAGGGACTTAATTTATCATCATTACATTAAACAGAGTAGCCTTTCCAACTCAAGGCTCAAGAGCTAACATGCTGCTGTTTCTGCTCAATGCAGATTTTTTTTTTCAACATGCAGCTATAGTAGAGTTTGGAAACACAATGAATGAATGCAAAGTATAACCTCATTATTAAAAATTGTAAATTTACCCTAAAATGCACTTACTCTGTCCCAAAAAACCCACACTTATTACAGAGGACTCCGACACAGAAAAACTGGTTTTGGACTGTCGGATACAGACTGTAGGTTGAAATTATGCAATTTTGGAAATAAGGGAAGACTTACTGTAAAGATAAAAAATGAATCGGGATTTGGGGAAGAATACCACCCACAGTTATAGTAATAGCTTTAAATGAACCTCTTGCATCCAGAAGTTCTGATCCATGTCTCTCTCAAGAAACAAAAAAGACATAGTTACTCGCAGGTAGAACTGTGTGTGACCAAGGTTTCAAAATATTATGCATGAAAAACACTTTAAAAAAATAATATTCCTGCATGCAGATTTTTCTCAACAGGAACTGGAAAATTTATCCAGTCTACTTACAGCCCACCTGTGCTTTGCACAAGACACGGGACCAGTTGTGTATGGTATGACCTGCTGATAGGCACCATCTAAACCACCTGATGCCATAATTTGTTCAGCCCTACTAGATCTGAAATTGTTAAAACAGGTAGAGTTATTGGGTGTCCTCTCCCATTTCAGCATTCGTACAATAAAGGTAACTAGAGCAGAATTAAGGTATTCTGTGTCATCAGCCTTTCAACACACAAAGGCATTCCTTGAACATAGGTGGCTGGTAAGACTAAGTAAAAGGCTACCGGTATTAAACAGTGAAGAGTGTGAAAACTGTTTTCCAGGGAAGAGCCCTACACCACCTTGGGTAAAATACAGGCAGAGCTCATAGGTGACTACAACATGGCATTTCGGGCTGAAGAGTTTGACGTGGTTTAATCAGTAGCTGACTTTGGAACGTTCTTAGCACGCCTTCAGATAATGTTAACTTTAAATAAACTTGCTGAATACTCATGTAAATTATTTCCATTTGGCTGTCTCATTATTCAATATGCTTTCAAGGAACATGGTGATGAAAGAAGAAAAATACCTCTTTCTAACATAACCATACTGGCAAGAGGATCAACATTATCAGTATTCAAAGAATGTGTTGGCAGGATAAACCTTCATAAAAAGAAGGAGCACTAGCTAATCCAAGTTGTCAAAATAGCAATAGTACTTCAAGAGTTGATCTGCAAAGTGATTCATTATTTATTGCTAATGCAAACAAAACATTCTGAGCAGAAAGAGCAATTGAGTATTTCCTATCTTGGATATCCACTGACGGAGAATACACAGTAAATGAACCCTAGGATGACTGATAAAAGGATATCTATTTTCTTTCTTACTAGAAAACAATCCAAAGGCAGGAGAGCATTGTGGTTCTTCCCAGAAAAGAAATCAGACACTTAACGGTAATATTTTCATCTGAACTAACACAGATATGAAATGTGGCACAGTGACAAGAAAAAATTCTGGAAATTTCATTCAGAAGCCCAAGACATACACCATTAAAAAACCACAAACTATGGTAGGAATAAAATATGCAATGTATTGTGCAACCTAAAAACATATATGCATTCATAAGCTCAGTAAGATGCCTGACTTTCCAAAATAAGTTTCTGCTAGAACCAATTAGGCAACCATTTTCAGATGCTTAACCTCAGACACTTCGATGCAAGTTTCAGCCTCATTATGTTCTTCCTCAGCAAAGTCAGGGCTATGCTTTCTTCAATTCTTCTCTCATTTCTCATAAAATACAGAACTTTAAAGAATTATTTTTATTTTTTTTTTTAAATGTAACGGGTTTGTCACTTATCTTCAAGACTTATGCCCTACCCTTTCTACTCTTTCGACCCTCTTTCTTCGTCTGCTTCTGCAATACCTCATCTCTGCTACCTCTTTGCTCTTTTAAGCCTCAGAACCTGATCCTACTCCTGACGTGTATCTTCTTCCATCGCAACAGAAAGTATTGGCTGAGCCTCAAGAATCTGTAGTTCTAGGAACTCCTCTGAATAATTGCACATACAATTTTTATATACTAATATATAATCTATAAGCTCCATGAAAAATAAAGCCATACTAAGAAGCTGATTCTTTCTTCTAGTACATTTCAGAAATACAACAGCTACCAAAAAAAAAACCAAAAACCCACCAAATTTCAGACAATTCTCTTGAGTATTACTTCAGCACAGATATACTATAGTATCACTGTAGGAAAAACACCTTCTGATCTGAATAATTTTAATGACAATAATATTTACCATCTGAAGGAAAAAGAACTAACGAATATTCAATTTCTGTGATATTATGGTAAAACAGATGCACGTAGACCTGTTGAACGTTGTTATGCATTGGAATTTCAGAATTTCAAATTTCTCAAAAGGTATGATGCAACAGGTGATCTTTATTTTGCCAAGGATGACAACAGCAGTTGAAACACAGGAATCTGCATTCAGAGGGTTTTTTTTTTTAACATTTTCAGACTATTTTAAAGCATTTACACATGCACAGACTATACTGTACAGTTTCTTTAGCCTTCGATTTTCCCAGCTCAGTAATAGCTACTGAGCGACCTCTTGTGTTGAAACATGTCTGAGCAGTTCCTTTCTTTTCCTCTAAATAAATTAAACGAACATAAGGCCGGCAGTGCAAAATGAAGAGACTATTTCTGTCACTACAATGAATATCTACTGCCTGCAGATAGCATTTGTACTGATTTATTTTCCTACTCAAACTGTGTATTGAGGAATTCATCTCTGAAGCTAATACAATAGGTTGTAAAAACCAAAGTGCAATGGCTACTATTATGCCACTCTCCACACCATTATTGCAGAAAGTATCGTGAAAAAGACACATGATCAACTTCTTGCACATTATCATCATTGTATTAAAATAAGCATACACAAAAAAAAAAGAAAACCATAATACCTAATAGACCACTCAAAAGGGATGAAATAAGAATACCATTAAAAAATAACCTGCAAGTTGTCAGCAGCAATCTCACTGCTGCTCCCCTTCTCCTCATTCCTATTTTCCCCCAAATCGCTGCTGTCTTACTCAGGAGTCACATGCCCATGCCTCTCTGTCAGCAACCAGAGGCATCAACTGGAATTTCCAAACAGACTAGAAAGGCTCACACAAACTCTGTAAGCAACCATGCAGTAGATGTCCAGTTCAGAAAGGTCAACTGAGCAACCACCTTTCACAATAAATAACATGTTTCCCAACACAGTATATCAAACTTAAGATCCATAATAGAAGACAAGCTACTGTTGTCAGAGGGGAAAATCAGATCCATGGAAGGTACTGGCAATGAACTGTACTAAGTCCTTGCTGTAGCCAAGAGTGATAAATAAAAGGCCCAGCTTAATCACAGAAAAATTATATCACACCCAAAGAGGGCAAAACCAAACCACCAATAAAAGATGAAATTAGTTTTATTAACCAATATTTAAGGCCAAGTGAAAGCACTATTATGTATGTCAGGGAGCTTAACACAAACTAAGGAGAGCTCAACCCAAAGATCTCTGGTTTCAAACTTTCTGTAGTCCCAATGAAATAAGACTGGAAGCAGCTATGCTTACTCAGCTTTGGAATACTTACCCTGTAGCCAAAAGGCAGGCTTTTGTTTTCCACAAGATCTATGCTTAGATACTTAGAAATACATACATAAATATACTCAGAGCATGTTATACAACTCCAGAAAACTGGCAGTCTGTTGTCTTTTCAAGAAAGCACAGTGTCATTCATCATTCCACCTGAAAGGGATACTGATGTGTGAATGTTTGGTTGATGACTGATAACTGATCAATATTGCTCAATGAACAGGCCAAAACCAGCAAGACCAACAAACAGAAGTATTTTCTAAGAGAAAAAGAATTGCTGAGGGATCTGGCCACGAGATGTCACTCTCTACTTAGTGACAACTTGGAAGGTCTTTAGCATAGCTTTCCTCTCACAGGTGCCAAAACTAGGAGTATAGCCAATAAAATTAGCTGTTAAACTAGGGCTGGGTAAAGGAGAACTGCTCAATGCGTTGTTTCTGTAGCTGTGTGTGCAATTTCTGTAGCTGTGTTGTAAAATTACTGTTCAGTATGCTGTCAAGTCAAAGTAGACTACAAGCAGCCTCTGAATCCATTCCCCCAAGTCCAAACAAAGAACTAGTTAAACTAACGCCTGTTGTTACAGTGTTACCCTCACTTAACACTAACGCAGCAAATGGTTTTGATTTTTTTTTGCCTTTTTGAATAAAACCATCATTATGTATTGAGCTCTTGTGACGCAGCATACAGCAAGCTACCTGTATGCGCTACAGTGTCTACCCAGATAGACAGCCTAACCAGGTAAGTTTTGAGAGTTTTTTCAGTTGGCTTAGGTTAACACTTCATCAGGCCCCATGACCTAATAAGGTCTCACTGCTCTGTTCTGCCGAACACCGCCACCATCTTTACTAACCACTAGCATGTAAAATAATTTTTGTATTTCACATATCTAACCAGGCATCTGTTGGAGCAGACTAAAAGGCAGATCTGAGCCTGAGTTTTAGAAGTTTAGGATCCACATCTGTAACCATTGTAAACACACATCTATAAAGGCAAGAAACATGGAGAAGTCCAAAGCAAACCTATGATGAAATAAAATTCCTAGGAATGAAAGATTTTATGTAAGTATTAGATGAACTGCATAAATTCATTAGAAACTGATCCTTAAGATAGCTGATAGAGAAAAAACTCATTATTACCTTATTATGTGTTAAGGTTATCCTCAGGTCTGGGTTTATCATACCATATGCTATCAGTAGATCTTGGATTTTTTTCAGTTCTTCCTTACATTTTTTATTTGTTGAGTAAAACTGCTTTCTTACAGGAAGATTCTTAAACAAATTTAGAACAGTTACTGTAGTACCTGCAAGTAGGTGACAAAAAACAAGTGGAAATTACACCTAAAGCATACCACTGACTGGATGTTGAGGAAACTTCATTTTTACTCAGAGAGACCTGTCTGTATGCTGCTGCATACAAAATAAACCCTAGTAACACTAAATCAGATTACATTAGCATGAGAAGAAACATACCAAATTAGCAGTCATTCTCCCCCCAAAAAGTACCTATAGACCTCAAGAGCTGTGATTCCCCTTCTTTAGAGTTATGATTGCAGCATTAAGCTTTCTGACAATAGCAAGAATGAGCACTAAATAAAGCTGAAGACTCTTTCAGTGCACGTTAAGTTGACTTTTCATTAGTAAAATCATTAAGGGACAAGAATCTAACCAGATGTATCTGGAGGCAAAGGAACACTGTGCTCCATTAAAGCATTAGCTTTAGGGTAGTACCTGAAGACCCAGCTACCTCTGTTGAAAGCACAGCACATAGTAAGAGGAGGCATAGTCATCTACCAACACAATCATATAAATTCCTAGCCCATAAGGATATTGCAAAATAGATACATGTCACAGAATTCAGTCAATCATTCAACAATTTTGACAAACGACAAGGCAACGCAACCCATAGGCTTTCTGGCTGTGAAAAATACCACAGTCTAAATCTTAAAAAGAGTCCCTGGTTAAAATTAGCTAAAATTAGAGTTCTCAGTTTCAGCTCTTTCTTCAGTATTTTCCCATTGACTAGCCCTTGGCAGCTTCTGGCTTAACGGCTCCCTGCGGCCAGTTAGTGCTGAGGAGGAAGGGAAATGAGTTGGCAGTCAGTTCCCCATTGGTGTGTAAGTGCTGCAGCCAGCTGGGGGGCAGGTTGGGGGCACAATATTGACAAGCAGCTGCTGTGGCTCAGCTGGGAAAAGCTGAACTTCATGGAAAAGCTGCAACTGCTTCCTCAGGAGCACATCCTTATCGCAAGAAAGGTGCACACCACTTCTCTTCTGCGAATACACACTGGCTGGAGCAGGACTGCAAGGACTCAATGGTCCTCACTAAGCAACAATTAGCTGAGCAGGGGATGAAATACCCCAAACCTACAGCATGTTTGAACCACCAAAGCCCACTTCTGTGGTGAGGGCAACCTTTATTCTTCCACACATACACACAGAAGGATTTCTAGCGACACACCCTTCCTGCAAGTTAGAAAGAACTGAGAATTTGCCTGGTTCTGTAGCCATGCTGCTTCCAGCAACTCTTTTGTATAGCAGTAGAGCAACTCTTCCTCCTTTATGCAAGGATTTTGCTACGTACAGAAACGTTATTTTGGTCCTGACCAAATCTTTCTTAACTTATATAGTGAATCTGCCTGGACCTAGGGCACTGAATTTTTACAGCTTTTATTTCCGCTGTCAGCCTGAAGAAGTGAGTCAGAAAAGGAGAAACTAGTTTTAATTACTATCTAAAGCAACTTCCAGGACATATTATTTCTCACAACACAACCTCAGTTGACAGACATAAGGCAAGAAATGTTTACAGCTGCAAAGATTTCACACACAGCCTCCAGGTACAGCAGGTATTTCAACATCAAATAGAGCCTCAGAGAAACATAAAATACTTCTGTCACAGCACACCACCAGATATGATATCCTACCTTGCCAGAGAGGTGAAGGCTTCTTAGACGTTACATGCCCGTTGCTATCCAAAGCATACTGAACGCTGAAATCATCATCAGCTGTCTTTGTTGTGATCAAAACCTGAAGTCATTTTAAAAAAATATGCTACTTAAGGATTCACAAAGTTCACAATGAGTTTAGGTAAGCTTTGCTACCATTCTTACCATTGTGTTTAGTCATCACAATTACATTTAATTAGTTTATAAAAGGTTTCTTCTACAGGTTTCTTACAGTCACAGAAACATTCTATATTATTACTCATTTTTCCATACATTTAACCAAAAGCCACACATTTCCATCACAACATACGAAGCATAGCAATCCCTACTACCTACAACACGCACTTCTGTATCTTCTATTCTAATACAGGTTAAACACACAACTAAATCAATTGATAATTTTGTATTTTCATCCTTCATGAGAGAAGGCATACTATGACAACTTCTTAAATTCATGTGAGAGTCCACAAACATAACCTGTATTATCTTTCCACACCCAAACATACCCAGCAATCAGTAGTGGCATGTTTTGTAAGCTATTAAGGTAATACACAGTTTGCCTTTGCAAGACTAGTCATCAACCAGAAGTTCAGGAAAACTACAGTTCCCTGAGTTCAGGTATCAACATTTTGAACAATAGAACCACTGCACTTAATCACCTGAAAGACAAAGGTTATCACACATAAAGAGCTTCAGGATATTTTGGTTTATTTTAGTGTCTCATATGAATCATTCAGAGTACAGCCATGCTTTTGGAGAGAAAAAAAACAGTAACTGATTGATTAATTGGAAATGACAGTATTACAGACCTACTTAAGGGCCAATAGTAAAGTACCTCTTAACTGAAACTTTAGTTTGGATGGACAGAATACAATTAATGCCAGGAGTGTTTAATTAACATAATTACCGATCCAAGGATTCAAGTAATATTTATTAAAGTACTTAATACACTCAGGCCACCTCCCATCTCTTACGAAACATATCATAGAGCTGATTAAAAGCTCAGAACAGATGGCATCCTGCTCTGACAACTCATTAGAGGGAGCCAATGATTGAGGTCTGTCAAAACACCAACACTTTTGAAAGCATCTTTGGAAACCTCCATCCAAACACACAACCCACTCCTGCTCAGTGCAATGTGAATGTAGTCCAAGGTAGCAAGAAGTCAAGCTCCAACACCTCTCCTGAACTCAACAGCTGATTGTTCCAATCAGACACAGATATCAGTATCTTCTTGCAGGATCTAATCCTTGGCAGACTTAAAAAGAAGCCAAAACTTGACCTTGGCATGGCATGAATACACAAAGGCAGAGCACAAAGGAACAGGCAGATGCTGTGCCCATAACAGCCTGAACTCTTTCAGATGGTTTTGAACCAACTTACTTTCATTCAACAAGTTAAATCCTACATATCAGCACACTGTCGGTCCTCTTAACACAAACATACAGATCAGGCTCAGACAGGCCAGGGAGCAGGTTCCTGTTTACTCATACCGACTAAGTTTGTGCAATTGCAGTCATACACATGCCAAGAAGCAATACATAGCCCAGCAAGATCCCATGACTGCTGATCACCTAGATAACATGAAGGCAGAAATTGATACTAGAGAGGTACCTATGTGGACCATCAGTTCTCTGAAATGATTTCTCATGGCCATCACCTGCTGTTCCTTATTTTGATTTATCCTAATTCAAGTAGCAAACTCAGCCATACTCTTTGACATTATATTTGCTGGTAACTTTAAAAATGATAAGCCAGTGTTCTAAGGAATCATGTATCTATACATGTATGCGTAAGGAGTCACATACCTATACACTGACACAAAAGAAAAAGCAGCAATCTGTCTCTGACCTATTCTGACTGAGGAAAATAAATATGACAGAAAGGCAGGGCTGACATTAACAAGCAATTCATACTGCTTCCTAACCATATGACATGACTTCCAGGGAGGGGGGGAAAGGCAGCATACACAAGCCAAACTGTTTGGAAAACAACCCTGCCAGGCTGCTGGAACAATTTTTAGTCTTCGCACTGATATTTTAACAAAACTTTCACAAACACACACACAAAAAATCACAACACAAAAGATCAGACACATTTATAGCAACTGCTCACCTCTGATATGCAGCAAATTGATCCCAAAGCCTCCCCACGGAAACCATATGTTGTCAACCTTTCAAGGTCCTCAGAAGAGCTTATTTTTGAGGTGTAGTGTTTAATTGCCATAACTGGAACATCAGTAGCCTTGATTCCACTGCCATTGTCTCTTACTTCTATTTTGTCAAACCCATAATTCTCCTAAAAAAGAGCAAAACATAAAGGAGCACTAAAACAGCCAAATGAATTAAGGCACAAGTTTGAAGCAGCTAAGATTACAGCTTCTAGCCATCCAGATAGAAGCAGGAGTTTTGCTTCTTTGGAAAAATTGAGCAACTGTTAAATGACTGTTTAAAAAAACCAAAACCAAACAAAAAATCCCAACAACATGTTAGGATAGTAATGATGGCTTCTCTAATTAAATAATGTAATTCACACCCTGTGGTTTGGAAATAGCACATAAATATAAATACAGTCACTTGAAATTCACTGAGAATTGCTTTCAATTTCACTCTACTTATGCAATTTCACTACTGCAGAGGTTTTCCAGTCTCAGTACTGCCTCCAAATATACAGAAGCTGCAATTATAATGAGGGCAAGGCATTAATGTGAAGACAGAAATAAGAAAGCTTGTAAAGAGGTACAACACTTCACAGAAAGTAGTAAAGGTTCTTAGAGGCTCTTTTAAAAACAGCTTTCAAGGAAGCAAAGTTCAATCTTTGTGATTTACCCTTACATATATGCAATACCTATTTTACCGAATTCTGATTTAAATGTCGTTTCAATAAACATCAGCACAAATAGGGTAAAACTCTGAAAACCCAGATAATTAGGACAGCTAAATGAAGTATGGCATCCAGGTTCTATAACGTCTCCAACAGGTGCAGCAAACAAATGGTTATTTCCAGCTACGTTATAATCTGCACATGTAAATCGCACCCAAACTAAATTTCTTTAACAGAAGCACATCTGGCTCTTCGAAAAGGTTAATGTGCTGTAGTGTGTAATGTATCTACGAGTCCTTAAAGTCATCTTGCTTAGAAAGAGTATCTCAAGTGAGTGGCTACCACCACTGATGCTGTACAGACCATATGATGGTTGTTCACAGAAAGCTGATTGATAAACCAGAAATAACTTTGTTGTCCCACCTGGGCACATACTGAAGACAGTTATAAAGTAGTACAGTGTACTACCAAGGTTCTTTCTTGAAGTAAAAAAATAATTCCATTAAAAACAAAAGGCAGGTACCTAAAGATAGTATCTGTATTCACACGTGATCTGCATTAGGAAACATCAAAAGCCTCTGAGACAGGCACAGAACTATATATATATAACTAACTGATATGCAACAGAAATGCGGGTACATTTCACTTTCTGTATTCATGCATGGTGCTAAAGCTATCTGCAGGTGAAAAAACATGCTTTTGCTAATATAGGAGTCAACCTCCTACTGAGAAGCAAAACAGAACCTGTGCAATACACCCCAATTGAACATAAAAACACTTAAGGAGATATAAATGGGAAACCTTCTACCCCGCTGCTGTATGCACCAATGAAGGATTTGAGCATTTTATAATCAATACCTATTTTCCATTCTAAGTTTTACTTCCAGACCACTTAACTGCTTAAGAAAAGTGAGATTTATCTTCTTCAACTTGAATAAAAATGTTACATGAATGATTCTCTATTTCTTTTCTAATGTCATTCATTTTTATTTGCACACATTTCCCTTAAAATATTACAGTGCTTAAACTTTGTATTCTCTAATACCTTCCACCATGCTACATGGCCTAAGCACTACTGAGGTCATGATCCCATGACACGGTTAAGTTTCTCTACCAGATCACTGATGCCAAACCATATAGTTCAACTCCCTCTTTTACTCACGACTGCACAGTCCCATCTTTGTTTCAGCTATAGCTCTGTTACTCATGAGAACTCTAAAGTCAATTCACCTTATTAAACTGGCACAAATCCCAACTCTGCTCCAACCACTAGCACAGACTGTTGCTCATCTTCTCTATTAACTAAAATATACAGGTCTCAGTCAGACTGTGAAGATTATTCTCATAAATTCCTGTTGTTAGAGGTCAGTAGGGAAACTGATAGACTGATGCCCATGGAGTCTGTAACCACACACAAGCAAATATATTGCTGCATCAATGCTTTTTCGCATACTTGAACCTGAAGCCAGGGCATGATGGCAAGAGAAAAGCCATCATTCTACATATGATTAATGCACAGCCATGCCACAGAGGCAGTTGATCCTGCTGCTTACAACAAGGCAAGCTCCACCATGTTTGTATTTCTAAAAGCAACAAAGCCAAGCTTCAAAATAATAAATAGATACCACTCAATACCTTATAGAAAGGCCAGAGTTCAGTTTTTAATCAAATGTCTGGCTTTTAATTGTAATTAAAGTAATAAAACATTATCTAAAACTACAGTGTGAGCTGATGTTTTTCCCAGTGTTGTGTCAAAGCTAGTGGATACGCCTTGGGAAGACGATCAACAACATCACCTACTGGAGTCTGGTCAACCAAGAATGAAACACTAGTCAAAGCTTCCCACTACAGCTGACTACTGCCACAGTTTCTACCTGAGAACTGTTCCACCTGCAGGTTAACTCCTGTCTGTCTGTCTCCAAAAAACACCATTCCTGTCTTAGTTCAAGCAAATTGGATAACATGTCTGAATGAATCAGCTGGCCTGCCTAATCCATCCGCAAAAGGTTAAAACAACGAAAATGCTGCACGTTTCAGGCAAAAACCATCAAACTGTAAAAAGAAACTTCAAGGTTTCTGTTCTGTTATGCTTTTGAAACAATCCAGAGTTAATGTGGTCGTTGAGCTCTATCATGCAGTTGACCTTATTTAAATGTCACTCAATAAATAGTATACCGATATAAAAATATTATGACCAAAAATTCCCAGAAAAAGAACCACTGTTTTACAGCATTATTACGTACAGCTGTGCAAAGTACAAGTTTTCTCTTCTCCCCTAGTACCCACAGAATAACAACCAGCAAATCTTGTTTACTCACTGACAACCTGTAAAAAGCCAGGTTGGTTGGTTTGTTTTAGAAATATAGCAATTTGGATAGAGGTGAACTGACCAAGAATGTAACAGTAATGCAGATGACTCATGCACTGGAAATGGCTGAAAACGCTCTTTTTAATTGATTTGGGACCTTTCACTATGGAAACAGCTGGTTATTGCACTGTGAAACCCACACTGATTAGAGGGCTTTGTCCTCTAGCTGTCTGCATGGCTCTGTATCAGCACTTCAGTAAAAGGCTTGTTATAACAGTTTTTGAAGGCTCCAAAACCTTATGTTGACTTCTTGTAGTTACTTATTGGCTCACAGCCGATTCTGATACCTTTACTCCCAGAACTATGCACACACTACTCACTTTGGATTTACTCATAAAGCAAGATACTATGCAGTCTAAATATGGAGATGATGTAGGTCACCACAGACCACAGTGAAAACAAAGTACCCTCAGCTCGCTGATGGCAAATAACAAATCAGCCTGTCCCTTGGCATCAGCAGGAAACCATACTTGGAAAACACTTGAGATTCATTCAGAAAAGATAGCAGTGACACGGACAAAGAAACAAGCAGAAACTGAATTGCCCTCCTAATTAAGAGCATTTGTCTAACATTTAATTAGAGAATAGCTTATACATTCACTATTATTTGTAGGTAAAGGAAATTAGATGCAATTCTGGACAAATCCATTTATACAGACTGTAACAATACACGTTCTTACTAACCAGGAGACACTGCTTCTATGCAGTTGCTGACAAAATACTGCAAAAGCAGAAATACTCATGCAAGCAGGAGAAGCTGATCAGTTAGGATAGGGGGAAAAGGACAAGATTCTAATTATAAACAATATTTTGTTTTTTCAGAAACTATCCTTGAATGATATGCCAACTTTTTTTAGCATCTTATCAAAATAAAATGCTAGAAGTAACCAGAGCTCATCATGCTGATTAGGGACCATTACCAATTTGGTAATTTGTATTACCAAAATATCTAACATGGCCACCGACAACCTCTTCCATTATTTCCCTTTTCACCTTCCTGACAATATTTTGTAATGGGAATTAAACATGCCAGTCTAGCAGAGAGACAGAAGTCCAGCATCTTTTAAAACAAGCTATTAGTCAGAAAAAGTAAATTTGTAAGTAGGAAAAGAAGTACTAAAGAACTTGACAGTTTTCTCTCGAGGTACACTCAGAAGCACAAATATGACTTACTGTGAGGCCTCAAAAACGTTAGAGAAACTGATTTTGGACCACTTTTATTTCAAGTTAAAATATATACATACAAAGATTATTAACATCCTTCCATTCCCAAAACCATGACAGCCTAAAAAATGCATTTGCAGTGAAACAACTTTCCTTGCATCTTGTTTTACATTCAATTCTTCCTAAGAGTAAAAGAAAGAAAGAGGACTTACCAGTTTAATATCAATATTTGTGGCACTGGCATCCAAGGAATTTTCTATCAGCTCCTTCACCACACTGACAACTGATGTAATCACCTGAGAACTTGAAAGGAGACGAATAATGTCTGCCGACAGCTGTTTCATAGTGGAGTAAGATTCAGAGAAGCTGCATAGAAAGATAACAGAAAAAGAATGTAAAAGGCACATTACAAATACACTTTTCTAAATAATTGTTTTACAGTGACTCTTAAACATAAGCAAAAATGTGACATTATGCCTAGAGCAAATTTTTCAAGACACAGCAAGACCCAGCTCCCTCTACGGCCAGCGGAAGTTCGACTTGTGGAAGAAACAGAACACAGGTCTAGACTAGAATCCAGTATTTTAAGTAGATTAAACTTCTAATGAAAAACATTAAGAATTCCACGATATACTGAGCATGTGAGATAATACAGATAATACACTGCGTACATTATCTCACATGTGGATAAGTCGTTTCCTTTAAATTACTATAACATGTGGCTGTTATCCTGCAATTACAACAGAGCAGATAGTCCACATGGTAACCCAGAGTGCTAGTCAGAAACGTCTTCAGATAGCATATTTACCCAGCATCAGGTCCAATTTCAGCACTGATGAAAAAAAATAGAACTTTTGGTTGGTTGGGTTTTTTTAAACAAACTCCTTGCATAATTTTTTCCCCCTACCTTTAAAATTTCTGAGCTAGGCACTTCTGTGTTGTGTATATGATTCCCAGTACCTAAAAATCCCTGGAAGAAACACGACCTGAAGGTAACTGTTTTGGAGTTGGGAAAGAAGTGGGGAGGAAGCACAGTGGTGCTGAGGCAACAGTCATATTCAATGACAATGTGATCTACTGGCAATCATGAAAAACAAAACAAAACAAAAGAACTTCTGAATTATAACCTTGCCTTTCTGATCTGACTTACTGTGTGCCCTCAGGCAGGTCAGTTTATTTCTATGTCTCTGTGTCTTCCACTTGAAAATGGAGATGCTTCATATTATAAGCCAATGGAGATTTTTTTTTTTTAAATCACTGAAAACACAAAGAGTTATAAAATCCCTGCTCCATTATAGAGACTCTCTACCATGGAAAGATTCTAAGTGGATCTGCAAATTTTTGCATGCATTGCTGTTTAAACACCGAAGTAGACACAATTAACCAAGCTCCAGGAAAAATATCTGTCAATCCTTGTAGCCTGACACAAAGAACTCAACCACAGTTTTTCATATGTGTCAGGAAGGGGGAAGAAAGACCATTTCTAGACAGCTCTTTGCACCTCAAGAATTGAGGTTCAGGCTTGGGTTGCTCTCTGTCCTACAAAAAACATTTCTTCTCTCCACAGCAGGGCTCTGTCCTGGGTTATGTTACATAATGTTATTACGTTGAAAGGCAAACAATCCAGCAGCCTGGGCTTCCTCACTGATTCAGCTAAGCTATCTGCAGGAGAACACAGACTGCACACTCAGCACCCGTCCCAAGGATATGAGCATGTGTGGAGGAATGGAGCAAACCCAGATGTCCTCCCGACACAGTCAGGATGCAGCGTCACTATCCTGCAGTGGATACACAGGTGATAAAACAATTACAGGACGCTTCTCTGCCTTGAAATCCTTCTAAAGACTGCCACTCTTTAAACATAAAAGAAAGAAAAACATGGTTACTTGGGGGGAAAAAAAAGGTTCAGTGTTTTGATGAGGAAGCAGAATTAAAGCTTTTCTAAGAATAGCTACAGAGAGTTCTTCTCTTTATACTTGTTATTGACGTTCCAAAGGGAGTTTGCCTTTCAGGTGTGGCAGAAAGATCTGACAAATCAGTTTTCCACAAAACAACCTGGAACAGAAGCAGAGGAAGATGGGTGCTGCTGAAGACAGAGCTGCATTAATCATGTACACACATCCAGAGGCAGGTTTCCTCACGCATCCACCTGTTATACAGGACTCGTGTCAAATGCTCTATGATTAAACACTGACAAGTGCCACATCAGAGCTGCACATCTTTATGAAGAGACACTGACTGAGACAAAGGAGGGTCTGAAAACAACGACACTGCAGATCCCAAAGACACATTTTCGATGAGGTGTGAGTGACGCAGGCAGTTTGGGAGAGGAACCGGGTGTGCCCGCCCCATCCCCAGACCCCCGGGCAACACTGCGGGCCATCAGGTAAACCGGGAACAAGAACTGCTCGGCCTTCGGAGCGGCAGCACCAAACCCCACTCACACAGCCGCCTTTCCCACGAGCCCGCCGGAACCCACGCTCAGGGAATTCTTTAGTTTATGAGGGAAAAAAAACGGAGTCGCAGACAGAACCTGCGGCCAGTCACCCTTGGGATCACCTCCACCCACACGGCGGCCGCAGCTCCCGCTTCTGCTTCTCGTTAAGGAAAGCGGGGGAGCGCCGCGCCAAAACAGCGCGGAGCTGAAGCGAGGGCAGCCCCGGCCGCCAGGGACACGCGGCTCCCGCCCCGGCAGCGGGCCTCGCTCCCCGCCAGGCCCCGGCGCAGGCCCAGGCCCAGGCCGGCCCAGGGCGGCAGACGGTTCCGGCAGCGGTTCCCGCCACGGTGCCGCCAGCTGCCCGGGAGAAGCAGCGTCCCCGCCCCGGCCGGGCCCTCCAGGGAGGCGGCGGCGTTGTCCGCAGCGCCCGGCCAGCTGCTCCGCGCCGCTCCTCCGCCCTTCCCGAGCGCCCGCCCCCCGCACGGCCTCGGGGCTGCGCTACCTGCGCGTCCGCTGCGCCGCCGCCGCCGCTCCCGCTCCCGCTCCTGTGGGCGGTGTGGGCGGCCCGGCCCCTCCCCTCGGCTGCGGCCCTGCCCCCGGGGCGGCCGGCGGGCTCTACCTGCGGCAGCGGCCCGCGATCCGCTCCCGATCCGCTCCTCGGCGGCGTGCCCACAGCGCGACCGGCGTCGCTGCAGCCGGCGGCTCTCCGGAAAGGTGGGGCCGCGCTCGGGAGGCGGAGGGGGGAAGGCGGGCCCGGGCCACCGCTGCCGGCTGCGCGCCGGTGCTCGCCAGCAGGCCCCGCGCCCCCGGCGGCGGCTGCCGGGCCCGGCTGGAGGCGAGCGGCGGGGCTCGGCGGGAGGGACGGGGTCTGCCGGGAGCCCGGACGGTGCGCGGCCGGGAAGGGGAGCGGCTCTGCGGGCAGGCCCCGGCTCCCGCGGCCGGTCTGCGGGCACAGCGCCCCGCTTCTCCCTGGCGGCTGGGCTCCTGGCCGTGAGGGGCACCGCGGAGGGAGAGGAGGTGCCCACCCGGTGAGCGGGGACGGCAGGGAGAGATGGCAGACGACGCGCGGGGGTGTGCCTGCGTACCCGCTCCCCTGCGGGCTGCATCCCGGGGAGGAGGCATCACTTCCCCGCCTCGGGGAGTGCGTTCCCTGCACCTACAGGGTTTGAAATGCTTCGCAACAAGTATTGATCGACATCAGCCTTACCCCGGTGCAGTTGGAGGTTTATCACACCTATTTTTATTCTACTGCCTACTGCTCATACCGCAAAATACTTGGGTGTTCACAGTGCTTTACAGCACTGATTAAGACACAAACTCCCTACCAAAAGCAAACTATTTTTGCTGGTTAAATAATACTTTTATAGACTGACTTAGAAGGAAGTTAAAAAGTCTCTATCCCAGTCCCATAAATGAATATAAACAGTTTTACAGATCACGTGAGTGTGAAGAGTGCAGTGAGTTTTTTCTAATTATCATTACATATTTTAGTGCAACGAGACAAGAGTGTCACCTCTAGAAAGCTGTCAGTCTCCTGAAGAAATCAGCATTATGAAATTGTTCTGTGAATCCCTGCATATGTCTGCCAGTTTAGAAAACTTTTGAACCTGCTGGCCAATTTCAGACAGATTTGAAAGACACAAATGTCTGTCTGAAAACTAACAGATGGGGAGAGGAGGAAGATCTGAAATCTGTGCTCACTGCAAGAAAAGCAGGCATAATTAGTCCTTATTCGTTCTTTCTAGCAGTAGGTGGCTGGGCAATTGGTGTATGCAGAATTCTTCAGCAGCCATTACATGAATGAGAAACAGGAGGAAAATTGTCTCATATGGGAAGTGGAAAAGAACTGCAGATATTGTCATGGATGGAGAAAGGAATTTAGAGGACAAAAGTTACAAAGCTAGGTTTCTCACAGGTTTGCAACTTCAGCTTCTAGCAGCACAGGTTACTATTTTTTTTAAATATCCCTTCTGTACCAGGCTTGTAGGTTTTGTTTGTTTGTTTGTTTTAAAAAACCCAGCTCGTTTGTACTAACTTCTCTATAAACCACAGATCTTTGCTTATGCACTGTGTTCCTTCCAGACCTGCTTATTTAAAACAGCCTTTTCCCAAATTTGAAAATTGCATGTGTTAAGTATTTCTCTGTAACAATAGTCTCAATCTTCAAACAGTTCTTTTTTACAGGGTAAAAATGAACGTAGGAGTTGCCCACAGCGAGGTAAATCCAAACACACGGGTGATGAACAGTCGTGGAATGTGGCTGACATACGCACTCGGAGTCGGCATGCTGCACATTGTCTTGCTCAGCATTCCTTTCTTTACAGTCCCTGTCGCCTGGACTTTAACAAATGTGATTCACAACCTGGTAAGTACTCTCTTGTAACAAAATTTGAAAAGTTGTTCGTACATATTTATTTTTAGGAGGAGGAGAAGACAAAAATAAGCAGGCTGTATGAATAATGAAATCCAGCTAGCCATTGGGAGGACGAGTGATACATGATCACTTTGGGTTTAAGCACAAAAGACGTGAAATATTCCTTACATTTTATATGTATTCTTTTAAAAGGCATTTAACTAAGCTGGACTCTTGCAAACATAAAACCATCATGCCAGCCAACTCTCAGTGTTTTGTATATTATTAAAGAGCTGTGCTGAATCCATAAAATACATTACATTTTTGATGCTTAGATATTATCTACTAATGTTTCTACACAAATCTGTTAGTATCCCAAAATGTTTAATTTCAGCACTTCACCTAGAAACATTTGTGTTCTTTTTGTTCTTGCTTTGATTTCTCATCAAGCTAGATAAATTTTAGTTCAGAATGACTTAATGGCTTCAGCATACAACTTTGTCGCTGTACATGACAGAAGAAAAATCTTACTTGAAAGCAGGGGGGGAAACTGGACTACCTTGACCCTGGCCCTGAAACCATTTGTTATTCAGTGGGTTGTGATTTGCATGATGACTTCTGTATGCAAAAGGATGTGAAAGCTGAAGACCTCAAGAATCTTTCTGCCTTCTCTCCCCAGGATGCTATAATTTTATCATTTAAAGTAATGCAAGTATATATGTTGGTCCTGCCAAGCTTAGAGAAAAGAGGGCTATAATCCAACAATTTACATCATACTTGAGGTTTGCTAACTCAGCTTTCTAAGATTAACAGCAAAGAAGTCTTGACAAAAAGATAGCTTCTTCCTTACTTAGGAAAATGATAGTTCACTTTTAAAGACTGAGGTTGGATAGTATCCTCTAGAATTCTGTAAAAAAAATACTTCTTTTATTCAAGTTTTTTATTTTTGTAGCTAGGTTTAAAACTAATAGTAGGTTTGGAAGCATCGTTAGAGCATTTTGTTATGTTATCTTTGACAGCACCAGACGTGCCTGACTTCAGAAGATGTTGGCAGAGACAAGTGTTACTAAATCTTTCCCAAATGCCTTCCTGAATTCATTGCAAGTAGCTATAATGACAGCAGGAATGAGAGCATGCACTGGCAAGTAGTTTTTCTAGTGGAACACCAGAAGATGAATATAAACTGCACTTTTGGATATTTCAGCATTTAAGTGGTACTTTTTTGGAAACAAATCCCATCCAATAAACAGCAGCAAAGAACTGTCCAGTGTGGTTAAGGAGAAGCAGCGAAGAGATGGACAGATGGTATTCAGCAGATTGCTCGTAGTCAGCTTCTAAGTATTTGAAGCTGCTGTGGGGCCGAGAAAGCTTTCAAAAGTTCTTGTAATACTGCCAGTATTTGTAGATAGATCTTTTGTTTCGTGCAGACTCTACCTTGTAACTCATTAACTGTCTTAGGAAAGCAGCAGTATAAATTGGTCACCCTAAACTTGCTACAGTGCTTGTTAAAATTCTGTAGATTTCATGCAATTTTTGCTATCTAATATGGAAGACAGGGCATTGGATCAGATGTCACAGAGACTTTGGCTTTAATTCTGACTGTGCCACTGACTCCACAACTTCAGGCAAATCCCTTCTTGTCTCTTCCTTCCTCTTCTATAGTTTGTAAAGGCAAGCAGCTCTTCTGAGTGAGAAATCACTCTCATTTGTTTTTACAATGCATTGAAAAATGTAATAATTACAAAGAAATACAGCTAAAAGTGCCACTGTATTCGCTTTTTGTTTTCCCCAGGGAATGTATGTGTTTTTGCATGCAGTAAAGGGAACTCCTTTTGAAACACCTGATCAAGGGAAAGCAAGGCTGCTAACACACTGGGAACAACTGGATTATGGAGTACAATTTACGTCTTCAAGGAAGTTCTTCACAATCTCTCCTATAATTCTGTGAGTTGAAAAACTGTATTGTGGATTAATTGAATCATAAAACCATGATTACCAAAGCTGCAACAAAGTGGGTTGCAATTTACATTCTACGAGCACTTTCTTTCTTTTATTTTTTTGCACGTTTGTTTCTACATCACAGAGTTAGGGAGTACATATTTACAGGCCATATAATCAACAATCTTTCTTCCTACTGCTTTCAACACTCTAATTCACATACTGAAGGTCAAAGTTTGTAAACAGTTATTAATGGGGCAGGTTTTAAGATTAGAAACGCTGTGAGGAAAACCTGCTGTTAACTCTTCACGAGACTGTGAAGTCATAAATAATTGAAAATCTAAGATAATTGCCTTTAGCACCTGCACTTGACAGCATTTATTAACCATTTCATAACTTGTGACTTATGAGGAGTGTGGCAGTCCTGACTGAATGGGGTCCAGGATTTTGCATGCCAGTTTTGCTTTGTACAGATTCTCTTCTGTTTACACTAGTTATGTAAATACATTAGAAATTCCACACTGCCTGTCTCTGTTGACAAAAGTATGGTTGTGTAACTGAAGGAAATCAGATATGTATTTAATACCCAACTGTAAATTCTGTTTTTCCCTTAAGGAAGTTGTCTACTTGCATGGCAGGGTTGGGGGGGAAGGGAAGATTTTGCATTGTATTTACAAAGTTGGTTCATAAAGGATAGGAACTGAAAAAATAGATATAACTCCTCCAAAAATCCTCTCTTTTTTCAAAGATAGCTTCTCACTTTCCAATGAGAATTTTGTATTCATAACACTTGCATATGGTTCTCTTCATGCACTAATAAGACATAAGCAGCTGAATAAACATCTTCCTTTTGCTGGGAAAAAAAAAACAAACCCCAACTGTCTGATAGCCTCATTTCTGTGACTAGTTCTTTTAAAGAATGGAATTAAATTATTGGCTCAAAGGGTAAAGAAGTTGGTAGTTTATTGGATTTTCTGAAGTACATTTCCTTATTCTTCCAGTTGGAGAGGTTGTGGGCTAGCTTAAAAGAAAAATGTGCTGGAAGTGTCTGCCAGATGGGAAGCATTTTAAAATCACGCCAGTCACAGATATGCTCAGTGTAAATGGTTTTTGCACTGAAAAACGTTGAATGGTTTGTCACTGAGTTTGCTAGGGTAGCAGAACTGCGAGTATTTTGGTAACAGATCTTACACCATTTAAATCCTGTGTCACAAATCAGGCTTGTAGCTGCAGAAGTCAGAGACTCCAACTTGAGGGATGGGGAGAAATGCTGGAGGAACATACTAGCTCAGAGCTGCTTTTTAGCACCTTGAGAAGTATGGGAAGAAGAGACTTCATCCATAATTTTGCTGTAGATAATTCTAGAACCTGAGGTGAGGTATTTAATGCAGGAATAGATTGGTTAATCAGTAAAATATGACTGGTTACTAAAGCACTTTTTTCAACTATGCTTTGTTTGTTTATTTTTTAGACAAGGGTGTCATCAGCTAAGCTTGCTCCCTTTCCTCCCACAGGTACTTCCTGGCGAGTTTCTACACAAAGTATGATCCAACACACTTCATCCTCAACACAGCCTCTCTCCTGACCGTGCTTATCCCCAAGCTGCCCCAGCTGCATGGCGTTCGACTCTTTGGCATCAATAAATATTAAGCAGAAGGTCTGACACTGACTGCCCCTGACATGGCTACTGCTGCTCCCCAGCTGAAGGAAATGCGTAGTCTGCCGTGCCGTGTATCTAACTGCGTTCAGCGTGAGATGCTTTTACATCTGAGATACGATTCCTACGTCCTGCAGCATTGTCTGTGTTGAAAGTTGAGTTTATAAGACGACGCCTTCAAATACTTACGTGTGAATTGGAAACCTCTAGAAGGAAGATTTCCATGAAGAACTGGGCAGGCCCAGCTCTAAACAGCAGTCCCCACCAAAGACTGTACGTACGTTGAAATGGAGAGTAACGTTTCACAAGTACTCCCTCAGCCATAATGCAAATGGTAACTTTACGTGTAAATCCAGGACCCTCAATGCCAAGGACTGGTGAGGCCACATTCTTAGATTAAGTGAAAGTAGCTAGTTTCTGCTCTATGGATTGTAGGTGGTTGTGCTTGTTTACTGCATTGTAAAAGTTTGTCTCACAGCACATACTGTGACAGCTAGCATAAACTGATGGTGTAATTCATGCCTTATATGTTCTTGTGATTTTTTTTTTTTGTCACAAAGTCTGAAGAAAGTCCTTAACTGTCAGCTCAGGGGATTTCTACATCAACTCGATAGCTCAGTTTATGTACGCTTTTACAAGGTGCTACTGTTGCGTTTATTTTATTTTGCTTACCAGGATATTGACTTTTCTATGTGTAAATGGGACATCCTGAAAAATGGGAATTTCTTTAAAGGTGTGGATTTTTGACTGTTTTCTCTGATACTTGACTGATGGGTAATTTTTCAGTAGTTGAGAGGCCTGTAATGGTGGGGGAAAGGGTTGTTGGTGTTCTAGGAGATGCAGCTCCATTATAGAGCAACAATGTCAGAACACGTAAGAGAAACTCTGTGTAGGTCATAATTTAGAATAGAAGCTGAACTAGAAATAGGTGAGTAGGCAAATCACTTGGACTGACTGTATGCTTTAGCAGAAGAAGGTATAGATAATTTGCATGTCTTGGAAATGTGGAGGAATGCTGTGTTTTAGGGGTACTGTGTGGTACAGAGTAATCTCGTGTATTATCAGCTCCGGAATTAGAGTGAAGGAGGTACAGCGAGAGCTCCGAGCACTTACTTCTCCATCTTCAAAAAAGGATGAATTTTGAAGTCTACCATATGTCTGCCAGCCAAAGACAGCTCCAATTTAACAGAAGACTCTATTTAAGACTGGATTTACATTTTGGTTGTGGTGACAGCCAGTAAGCTGGAAAAAAAATAAAAAATTTTTAAAAATAAAAAGAAGCCCACGGTAGCATACTTCTTCTCTTGCAATCATTTTCTGGCTATTTACTTTATTGATAAAGATAAATAAAAAGGTAATGAGTTAGGAATTTTGGTTTTAGCCAGTGGAAGTAATTAACTCTTTGTGGTATTTGTACAGAAAACGTTAACTGGCTCATGTTGAAATCATGGCCGTCACAAGGCTCTGCTCGCCCTTTGCAAATCATGGTTTGTGTACCAGGATTTTCAGCCGGAGCCCGGCTTTCTCGCAGAGCGGCGGTGACCCACGCGTGGCGGTAGGGCCGGCCCCGGTACCGCGGCACGGACGCCTCCGGGCCCCCGTACAGAGCTCCCGGCTCGCGGAATGGAAATGATCGGCGCGGCACAGCTCCTGCTCCGCGCATGCGCCGGCCTGGGGGCGGCACTGGGGGAGGGAGCCCGGCCCCGTGACCCGGGGGGAGGGCGCCGCTGCCTGACCCACACCGGCACGGTACGGGAGGGCGCTGGGCCGGCCCGAGCGGGGAAAGGGGAGGGCGAGGGGCGGGAGATGGCGATATATCGCGATACAAGCGTACGGTGCGAGTGAGCGGTAACAGACGTAGGTACGCGGGTGCCGAGGGGCTGGGGCGGCCCTTCCGCCTTGGCCTTGCTCCGCGGCGGCTCCCGTGGGCAGGGGGCGTGCGGCGGGCGCGGGTTTGCCCGGTGCTTCGTGCCCTGCCCTGGGGCCGCGGGGTGGAGAGCTCTCTTGAACCGCGATAAAGGTAAAACTGCGACATTAGCTCCCAGCTCCTGCGTTATCGTTCTTTTCTCGGGGTCTGAAATACCATCCGTGGTCATCCGTAACGCTAAAAGCACCGCCTCTGCAGGAAATCACCCCTCCGGTGACAGCGAACCGCACCGCTCTTCCCCAGCCTGCCGGGTACATTTCAAACCATGACCAGCATCGCCAGAAGCCTTCTGCAGCCGGTTAAACACGGCCGAGCTGCGTGGCTGAGGAGCAGCTCTGCCGGCTCCGCACCCCCGCGCCGCCGGGAGCTGGTGCTGGGCATCGAGACGAGCTGCGATGACACCGGCGCGGCCGTGCTGGACGGGGCCGGCGCGGTCCTGGGAGAAGCGCTGCGCTCTCAGAAGGATGTGCATTTACAGTAAGAATACACTTCTCTTGGGGCTTCTGCCCTACGAAGGGTTTTGTTGTTATTCTTTCTTGTATATCATCCACATAAAAGCCTTCTCCGGAAAACTCCCAAGGGGGATGAAGACCTGTGCCTGGGGCCACACCACAGTCTGCTTGAGGTGTTACTAAGGATGACGAAAGAAATGCTGTGCATATAACAAGTTTCTTCCAGTATTTTCTTTCAAAAAGATATTATCTAGCTTGAATCAAAGATGAAATCATTATTACTGTTAAACCCACCAAATATCTCAGTCTTTTTAAGGGAAAATTAATCAGATATCAGCGTTGGTGGCTAAGTACATGAACTGACAGGTGAGGGGCTGTGAATATTAAGTTACAGACGTTGTTTTGAAACAGTGTTGAGATACTTCTGAAAGTTTTGTGTACCAAAAAAGGGCAGGGTACCTCCTTTTCTGACCTCCCAGTGATAATTGTCCATTCTTCAGTGCATAGATGCCCTTCACACAGAATTTGAGAACGTGCTAAAGAAACGGGCAGGATATGGCAAGGTTAAGAGGTGTTTAAAATCTATTATGTCATTCAGTCTGTTCTGAAATACAAACATATTGTAATTCTTTGTTTTTACTAGAACAGGTGGAATAATTCCTGTGGTGGCACAGCAACTTCACAGAGAAAATATTGAGCAAGTAGTAAAAGAGGCGCTTTGTGCCAGTGGCGTTTCTGTACATGAACTTGCAGCTGTTGCAACTACAACAAAACCAGGACTCGCCCTGAGCCTTGAAGTGGGGCTGCAGTACAGCCTGAACCTGGTGAACAGGTACCAGAAGCCCTTCATACCCATCCATCACATGGAGGCTCACGCACTGACCATCAGACTGACACACCGCGTGGAATTCCCCTTCTTGGTTCTTTTACTCTCGGGAGGCCACTGCATCTTGGCAGTAGCACAAGGAGTTTCAGATTTCCTTCTGCTTGGACAGTCCCTCGATATAGCACCGGGTGACATGCTGGATAAGGTAATAGTTCCTTACAGAAGTGAATCTAGGTTTTTTTTAATTGCAGTTATACTATGTAATGGTAGTAGTATCATCAGCCTGAGGACAGTAATACGGTGCAATATGAGCTTCACTTAACTATTTGTGTGTGTCTGTTTTGAAATACCATAAATTTAAGACACAGCAGGCTGTTAAAAATCCAAGCATAGCATCAGTTGTAACATATGTAAATTCTATTTTTAGCAAATAGACAACATAACCAAAACGGGTGTTGGAAGTTTCATTGACAGCCATTATACAAATGAGCTGTATGAACCTGAGAAGACTGAAAGTGATATTTTAAGGGATACTGTCAGGTTTAAAACAACACATTAAAACCATTTTTTGGTACAGTTTGAAAAGCCTAGCTTGGCTCTCAGAATTATCTATGTTTTCTGGATCACTGAGTACAGTCTATGAAGGTGATCGCTTGCAGTTTTGTTCTCAAACACCAGCAGAGTTTTTAAACAGTATTTGTGTGTATTAATTAAAAAAGTGGGGGAGTGAATGGAGTCAGAAAGGGGACTGTTGAAAGGTGATACGAACTTTGTTCATTGATCTGGTAATACAGTATGGCTGTCCATGTGTGTTTCCTATAGCATAAAAATTGGGTAGTTAATGTTTCCTGCAAAATTCATTGATCCTCATGACGGCCCAAATTGTTCTAGAATTGCATTTCTAATTACTCCAGCAAAAAAAAATCCAGCCAGTGTCTGTCTTTCCCTTATTGTGCCCTGTTCATAATTTCAGGTTAGATTGGATTTTTTCGTGTCTAATTTTACTCCGTGGAGTACAATACAGTGATGCAATTGCAGGAGGAATTAATTTAGCTCTCTGTTCTGAGTCTGTTGTTTATTATCTCCTTAGGTAGCCAGAAGACTCTCTTTAAGAAAGCACCCGGAGTGCCACAGCATGGTTGGGGGGAAGGCGATCGAGCACTTGGCTCAGACTGGAAACCGCCAACGGCACACGTTCCGACTTCCCATGCAACAGTATCGGAACTGTGATTTTTCTTTTTCTGGACTTCAGTGCCTTGTCAATAAAGCCATTACACAAAAAGAAAAAGAAGAAGGTATTTGTAAACAAAGTCAGAAATAAACCGTGGTTTTGATGACGTATACTCAGGAAAACCCATCCGATCGTGTATTTTTATAGGTATTCAACAAGGTGAGATCCTGTCCTGCGTTAAGGATATTGCTGCTGCTGCACAGCACGCAGTGGCTGTTCACATTATCCAGCGGACGTACCGAGCCATGCTGTTCTGCATAAAAAATAGCATATTATCATCAAAAAATGCAACTTTGGTGGGTATACCTTATCTTTTTCCTTTTTGTATTTGAGTGTACATTTGAAGATGCAGGTGCCTTGTTGTACTTTCTCCTTTGACAGGTGAGGAAGATGTCAGTATGTACTACATTGCTAAAATACCAGGATTAATAGTCATATAAATATTTACAATAAAGTCTTTCATAGTTTGGTTTGAAGATAGAGATCTTCTTACTATCTAATCTGACCTTCCATAACAATTTAGGCCACATAATTTGACCTAGTGCTCCCCAATACTTGTCAGCTGTTCTAGTTATTCAGGAATCTTTTAGCATAATAAGCTCACTTATACTATTTTCTGATATGCTTTCATCTTCAAAGATATGTTTTAATCTTCAAAAGTATTATTTATTGCTATCTTCAGAACTTCATCTGATAACCTTTTTGTAAATAGGATGTTAGTTGAGTGTGACCCATCAGCACTTTTGAGTTAATGTCTTTTTTTTTCTTTTGGAAACTGCTGTCAGGTTGTATCAGGAGGAGTTGCAAGTAATCAGTACATCCGAAAAGGGCTACAGACTTTGGCAGATGCAAATGATTTTGCTTTTCTGTGTCCTCCTCCGAGACTGTGCACCGATAACGGTGTTATGATTGCATGGTAAGAGTTGCTTCTCTTTGCAAGTGTTTATATAACGTTCTTTAAAAGTTGCCATCAGAGTCAAGAACTTCTGTTTATGAAGAATGAACCACACAGACATAATCAGATTGCTATGATGTACATTTTTACATAACTGCTTTCTTGCTTAGGAACGGCATTGAAAGGTTACATGCAGGACTTGGTGTTCTACACAGTACTGACGGCATCCGCTACGAACCAAAGTAAGCGACTCCAGTCAGTCAGGGTCTATTTCTCTTATTCATTATGGTCAGTGAAGGTGGGAGAAGGTATGGACTAGAAAGCATTGCAGAACCTGATGAGGAATGTCTTTGCAGTGCATACAAGCTTTACAAGTTACCAGCACTTCCTTTTCAATGTAGTTCTGAGGTACAAATGTTCTGGCATTTCTTTGTTTTGACTCAGAAACTTAAATTACCATGCATCATAACAGTTCTATGTATTTTCCTATTACCATTGTGGTATGGGAAAACTGGAGCACGTTAAGCTGTACTGTGCTCCCCCTAGCTTCTGAGTCACTGTAGGCATAAATCAAAATGCTCCAAGTCAAACTCTGTATTCATACTGAGCAATCAATTTAAAACAATAATTTGACATACATCTGATAATATGTTTTTTTTTTTTACTGATAATACTGGGGGGTTTTTAATGACTTATTAGGCAAGACTTGTTATTTGGATTTAAGTAGATCCTAGGCTTAAGGCCAAACAAAGTTCCAGTATTTCAGAAGTACCAGCTAGTCTTAAACTTCAATTTTTTTTTTTTTCAGGTTTTTTCCCTTTATACTTCCAGGAAAAGACTTGGAAGGTCTTGGGACAAAGAAAATTGTTTTATAACTTTAATTGCTAGTGTGTCTTGCATTCTTCAGGGAGATGTAAAATGGAATTATCAATGAAAATCAGAATCTTAAATAAAACATCTGCAAGATAGCTTTGAAATCACAGCTGTGTTTCCCTGAGTTTGGGATGGGAAAGGCAAACATTTCCTCAAAATAAAGATGTTTCTAGGTAGAGCTTCAGATGGACCTTTTTAATGGTGTCACAGTCTTACAGTGCAGGGAATCTAGAAAAATACTGGGACTCCCACGCTCATTGTAAAAAAGGTCTGTGCGATATGGCAATAATATTATTGATTTTTAATAAATACATTGTTTTTTCATTTTCTAGAGCTCCCCTTGGAATTGACATTTCAAAAAGAGTTGAAGAAGATTCCATCAAACTACCAAAACTAGAAAAGAAGATACGATGGTTGGCATCTTAAAAAGTAACTTGGAAAAGTAAATGCAACTATAAATTGTTCAATAAAAACTGTTTTGATGCTGTTACATTTACTGGCAGTATTTGGTTTACAAGTGTTGAAAAAAATCACCTGTTGGAGAAAGAAATGCTATGTGGTATCACCAAAACGATTCCAGTTACTGTTCCAGAGTTCTAGGTATTAATAACAAAAAAACTTAAAAGTGTACTTTCTAATAAAAAAAAATTCACACAACTGACTTTCTCAATTTACACTTCCTATCTTATAAGGCTTATATACCATATTATAATTTAAATATATAATTCATGAAAGGTTTATAATTTATACTACATGTTAAAAAAATTAATACCCTCCATGACTGAAGTTACAGAAAGTGAACACAAGAGAGCAGAGATTTTCAGAAGACCTCAAGGTGTTTGCTGTGCCAGTACAATTGAACTTCAACAGTACCTAATTTTCTGCTGCTCTTGTGAGAAGCCTAGTACTGATAAAAAAATTAAAATTTTGGAGTATAGGGCTAGTGCCTTTTTAAAATTTTCTTTAATTTTCTCCTTTTTTAAATAAATAGCTTAGGAAAGCTAATTACCATGGAAGTGAGCTGTTAAGATACAAGTTCTGAGGTTTGATGTGAATAATCTGTTATTTGACCTTGCCTTCTGATAGTCAGTATAACACGCTTTTACATTATTATTCATTGCAGTGGTATTTACTGGAATAAGTATTAAGCACTTATTATTATTCATTTTGAATGACAATAAGAATTTTCTAATTCATAATGCATATGTTTAAATACAAACAAGTAATAGGAATTTCATGGACAAACAAGTTGCCTGTTTAAGTTTTTAGGTTTCTTTTAACTTGAGGGCAAGATGTAACAAATAAGGTATGTGCATAATTTTTTCAGCAATACTTAATTTTTGGAAGAGGGTTAAACTTTCCCTCATTGAACAAAAAGCATTGGAGGAATACATATTTACATTTTGTTACATAGCATTTCTGGAGTCTCATTTTCACGCAATTTCAACAGCAAGTAATTTATCTTTTGGTAATTTATCTTTTGGTAATTTATCATTAAGTAGTTTATCTTCTTGGTAAAGTAATATAGTTCAATTTATTCAATGATAACGCATTTCATGAGCTCCACCCAGCAGTATGTTTGTACATGTGGCTCACTGATTTCAACATAGATGAAAGAAAGGAATTTGTGAAACTAACAAGTGCCTCATTTTTTCCTTTTTTCCCCTCTATATTACACCTAATTTCTCAATTATCCCAGCTTTTAGCGCTGGTCATACCTTCCTTGGGATCAAAAAGTCTTGCTGCTCAAAAGTCCCTCCCTGCTTCCAAACTTTCTGAACATTGAGGAGGAAATCCCTAAATAGCTGTGGTTTTCGATACAATAAATGCTGATAATCCAATATAGAATTCCTGTTGGGCACTCAACTGTATGAACTGGAGGTAGAGTGGTTCCAGTATGTCCCACACCTCCCAAAACTACTGACTGGACCAGAGAGCTTGATTCTGACACCACAGAAACTTCTTGCATGACACTACACATACAGTTAATGGATCACTTATGTTTATCTCATCTCAAGTGATTACACAGTAAAAAAAATTTTTTTTTCTCAATTAAAAAAATATTTAAAGCTCTTAAAAGAAGTACATGGGAACAATGCCCCAAGTAATTATATTAAAGGCTTCTTGAAATACTTAGATGGCAATACCTTGTAAGGAACTTGAAATGCTATCATGACAATTTCCTGGTCTGTCTCAGTAAATCAAGTATAACAGATTACAGTCAAAAAAAAAATCTGTGCTCAATGAGTAGTTTTTGATGGCCTTTTGATGAACTGTGATTATAGAGCACACAAGGCCTTGAAAGGTTTGCTTCAATGTCTCATTCTGTACATTTTATTTGATTTGTGGCTGAAAATTGAAAGCACAAAAGGAAGTGGTGAAATGACAGCTTATACCGTTTTGAAAGCAGCTGCTAATGCTTCTGAAAACCTGCTTACAAATAGGATGCTCTTTGGCTTAAAAAAAATAAATTGACAAAATAAAATTCATTAGACTACTACACTTGAAGACAAGCAAATACCAAATAACAACTAGGAATAATGACGTAGATTTGTAGGACTGTAATGAAATCAAATCTGATACGAATCAACAATATAGTGTTAAAAGAAGCATATATTTGGCCTTTATTACAGGAGTAACAAAACACCTAAACACAAGAAATACAGCGTTGGTGTTTTTTTACTGAAGAGGCTGACTAAAACAATGAAGGTGATAATTCCAAATAATTCTCAGTCTATTAAATTGTGTTAGAAAACCAGCGGTCAGTTGTGCTTCATTGCAGGAAGGATTAAAGTATTTAGCTTAATTTGCAGAAACGGCTTAAAAAACTGTTAGGAAAAGCTTTCTTTTTTAAGGAAGGGAAGTAAAGGAGCACGTTACCAATTGAAACAGATTCCTCAATCACTGCGTGCTATGTATTAAAATAACTTGAAACACTCTGCAAATACTTCATTCTTCACTCAGAGCAAGGCTATAACTAGATGACCTCTGGAGATTCTTTGCAGCCCTACACTGCTATAGTATACACGATATATACACCTTGTCCTCGTTGTGTATTAACCTGAATATTATTAAAACCCACAGAACATAATTATTTTAAATCATATTTTTAAAGTATATTCAGTAACCGTAACAGTCAAATGACTGGTAAGATTTTAAACCTGGAAAATCTTGATGAAATATATTTGAATAAGTTATAGAGTAGTTAGCACAACTGAAAACATTCACTTGGAATTTAATATAGCTATAGCAAAATAAGCAGGTTTTTTAGATGAAGTAGTATAACCATTGCCTCCTATAGGACATTTTAAAGTTTTACAGTGCTCAAATAAGGGAAGAAAAAACCCACACTTCTAACCAGTCTCTACTTGCTTACAATTTAAACCTTAGTTTTATGTTGCTTTTGTAAGAATCTTTTCACATGCTTGAATATCAAGCATCAAAACCCCCAAATTTTTAGGATCACCAATGCTGTTTTTCCATTTGTTTCTACAGAACTTCTGTTTCACTATTTGCAGAAAAAGTAGCTGCATTATACAAAATAAATGGCTGCACAGTATTTAACCAGTAACCCTGCATGTTGCCAGCAACTAGTATTTGATAGTGAGTGTTTACTCTGAAAAAAAAAAAAAAAAGGAATCAAAATACACTCTCTTAAACAATGAAAATCTTCATTCCTCTCAAGCTTTCCTAGTGTACTCAGCCATTTCAGTTAATTAAATGCCAATCTGAAATCAGAAAGGATGTCTATTATTTTAAAGACTACACTATAGTATCTACATTACTGTGCAGATCCCTTACCTCTTACTGCCAAATTCCAGGACTGGAATGGGGTAATGTTCTCTACCTTGCACATCCACAAACAACTGAGCCTTACAGCCCGATGCATGACAGGCAGCCTATGAGAAAACACTAAATCAGCTGTAAGGACAATTTTTATTTCATTTCATGTTTAAAAGTGCTTTGCCTCTTTATACAGACTATTTGTACACATCACAACAAATTAAACCCGTATCTAATGAGGAGCATCCCTCAGGGAATAGTTTGTACCTTTCTCAGGTGAATCTGTTTTGATTGTGCTTCAGATGGGTGGCACAACACCAAACAGCTACACTTCTTTTAGGGGAACGCTGTCCCTGTGATTAAGGTATCTTGTGCCAGCTTGTACAACTCAGTATTAGCAGCAAATATTCTTGGAGTGTACTCATTGGAGAAATAAGTACTGAGCACTATATTAGCCTGGTCTGCAAGAACTACTTGGATAACCAAGCAACAACATAATTTTGACAAACCTATTAACTCCTGAAGCAAAAAAACCCAACCCAAAACAGTGGCAGTATGACAACAGCTTAAAACACTGAAGTCGTTTTAGTATTTGATATATAAAAGATAGATTTTTTTATGCTTTGAAAAGAATATATTCTACAAGATATAAAAATATCAATGTCAAATTTGAATTTTAGAAAACAGTAATTTTACAGTTTTCATACTAGAATATGGCTGAAAACATTTATTTACATGTGGGATTTCTATCTTTTTTTAAAAAACCCAGTAAAAATGCAATCAGAGTGCATTAACTTGAAACACGCTACATTCCTGCTATGATTTTGTCCAATTTTCTCCAGAAGCTTTTGCTGAAGAGTTAACCTCTGCTGCAGTCTGACATGTTATTTTATCTGCATAGGCCTCTGTTGGTCACATTGGCAAACCTATTTACTCCATCAAACCTAAATACATTTTCATGTAGCTCAAGTTGTGTAGTGCCAAGTGTCAATTTAAGCAGCATATTGTCCACATATTGCATAAAAGATGCTCTTTTTCCACCCCCCCCGTACTGTTTGGATTTAAGTTGGATCTTCATTTGTATTTTCATCACAGGTTCCCTCAAAATCACGTTAGTGAAAATACCAGGTAGACCTGCAAATCAGGAATGAGTACACAATTCTACACAGTCAAATGAAACCTTTTAGAACACTACCATTGCCTGCCATAAAAATATGTACCACTTCAATGTAAGCATTGTTCTTGTTTTAAAAATATTTGTCACTTGCACTTTGCTGTTGCATATATAACCTATTTTTATTAATACACTAGGAACTACTAGTTGTATGTTAGTTAAAAAGTTAGAAAATTCTTTTGTCTCTAACACCACCTTATATAATATATAGCAAGGCAAATAATTTTAAATCTTAGTTATATACACATGGCAAATAATATAAATAAACCTATGTAAAATGTTAGGAAAAAATTACACGTGTCCTTAGGGATTTATTTTGAAGGATTCAGAAGCCTGGAGCTCTTGTTATTCTTGAGAGTGCTTCAGAGTACTAAGGACTTTTGAAAAATCTGACCAATCATTTAAATACCACAGTGGAAGCAGAGCTCTTTTGGAAATGTGTTAATTCACAGTATTTCATATCAGCTTATAATTTTGCATGAGATCAAATTATCTGATTTTTTGAGTAATAATCACAGCTTTTAGGAATGCCACGTATAAACTACATGCAGTATTAGGTTAGGATTTTTTTTTAATAGGAATGTTTTTGTACTTGCCTCTTGAACAAAAACTTAATACATATTTCCATCTGTTGGGTTTCCCATCAGTATCAAAGTTCATTTCAGAACATTGAGCTGAATGAACTCAACACATTTCTCTTTGGGAGTATATGCCCCAAACTTCTGCCATGTAATCAACACTGATCAAAATCTGTCCACTTTTTGTATCCATGTAAGATGGAGGAAGTTGACAAGAAGTGCCATGATGATAATTTGCATCTGAAACGATGGAAGGTTTAAACAGCAAATTCCAACAGCCAATTATCTCAAAATCTGATGGACTTAATACAAGGGCATATCTGAATCCATCAGTGCTAGCTAAGTTGCTGTCTGGGTACATAAGTTTTTTAGCTGGTCCAGCAGTCCACTGGGAATCTCTGCTGAGCACTATGTCATCTTCTGAAGCCAGCCAACTAGAGCACATGGTAGTAATTCTTGCTACTTACTTTTGTCAGACTTTGCAAACAAGGCACTAGTATTTTTCTGTGCTACTAAATTTGACAAGCAGGTTGCCTCATCAGCTTATTCAGCTCTAGAGAATGATTTCCAGGCTGAGCTTTCTTCAAGAATATTCTCCAGTTTCTAACATACAATACTTTGAGAGGCTAACAAAAAAAGAGAGACTATTACTTAATCAAGAATTATATACTAGTATTTGCAAGAAAACAAAGCTCTTAAGTGTAAGATTAAGAGACAGTAACATTCCTGTAGGTTGCTGTAAAATATTATAGAATGTGATTTTAATACATGAAGTATTTTAAACTATCTTCCCCCCTGCTTCTCTGGAACCAAACACTTGGTCAAGAAACTATAAATAACAACTGTACCATAAACAGTAAGTTAATTTCTTACAGATAACTGGATAAATGAAAGGTTTGCCAACACAATTATGTTTTCTTCCTTCTACCTAAAACTACTTAGAAGACTCGCAAAATTATTTCTCATGTTGCTCTTAAATATCAGAGGCCTCTTAGCTTGGAAAATAAACTACTTCCCTGAGTAAAAGCACTTTTTTTTCTTAGCGTCCTAGATGACACAACTTCTAGAAACACTTCAACACTACTACAGAGACACAAAATAAGGAACAATAGTCACACTTCATCAGCCTAATGTTCCTCTCAGTCCAGTCTCCACCTGCTTTAGAGCATGATGCAAGAAATCTTGCAGACATGCCAGGGCAAAGTACTAGGGAGACACCAGTAAGAAATCTACAAATGCTCTGACACAGTCTGAATCACAGAATCAGTCTTTGCAATAAATAGTTCTTTACAGACTTGACATTATTTGGCAAATCTTTTTATACCCTTAGAGATACTTTGTCAAAATAGATATATTATACTCTGTATGAAAATGTTTTGGGGTTTTTGGTATGATTTTTCCTTTCTCTACTTACTCAGACAAAACACAAAAACTAGAACAGTAAGGTAGCATGTTGAGTATGAAGCTCTGATCTTACCAAAACCACTGGAGAGCACGTATCCAGCTTTTCTTATAAACATTAACTTTGCAATCTTTCCATACACAATTAGAAAGACAAGCTAACTCAAGCATCTCTTCAGGGAAGTCCATTTGTATTTCTATTTCAATGTGGGCCCCCCCAACCCGTTTTTTTTTGGGGGGTTTTGAGAGAGACATTTGCTTTTCTTTTGATCTTCCTAGAAGTACACAATGGATGCTCTGCAACTTTAGAAGTAGCGGAGCTAATGCTAAAAGCAGAGGCAGCAAGCTAGGGGAGCCAATGAGGGACAAAAAACAGCCTGAAGGGAGCTTCCCAGTTTCTCTGGGAGCAGAGGGAGCCCCAGGCTGAGGACCACCAACCAACCCAGCTCTGCAGAACTGGCCAAGGACTGGGAGGCTGTACAGGACAGCCCAAAACACTTGGGGTATATGTGGGGTATCTGTTTAAAGTAATGAAAGGGCAAGCGTAATGCTTGGAGGGCAGATCTCCAAGAGGTGACACGGCCTGAGACCCTCAGCTCTTCTTGGCTCTGGCAACTCAGGCCAGCTCCTCACCATGCCCTCCCTTTTAAAACCATAACCTGAACCCTTCTCCTAAAGCACAACTACAAGACCAGCCCTGTTCTGCAACACAGGAAAGCCTGCTGTACTGAATTCTATATATGTGACAGACTGGATGGATTCACTACGCTTTTTGTGACACTGACATCAGTTAGAAAGGGTGGGAAAGCCAGCCTCTGGCTCTCCTTTCTTCCCCAGAGCCCAGTATTCCCATCCTGCCCAAGGACACATTCATAGTGAGTCTCTAGTACTAGTACACATCTACATGTATGACTTTGAGGATTAATAATAATGTCCAAGCGTATAAAGGAACAGACCAAACATTCCGAGAAAACTCCAAAGGTTTACTGAATTTGTATATAGAATAAATGCAATCTCAAGATGTAGCTTTATAATTCATCTACTGAAAATAACTTCAGCCTGCTGCACGTGTCAGATGCTTTTTCACTGTTGCTCTCTAGTTTTGCAATTCGAGATCCAAACTGTACAGCCCTTTTTGGCAAAACAGTGGAGGCTGTAAGGCCCAGCTCCTTGGCTGCAAGGCGCAGGATCAATTTCTCACCGATTCCTCGAGGTAAAGTCAAGTCGGCTTTTTCTGAGACAGGCAGAGAGTTGAGGAATGAAACAACATCTTCGTCAAGAAAAGGAAACCTGAAGGAAAGAGATACATGGGGAAAGACCCCTTAAAAACTTGATACAAATAGTCTTCATTTTCCCCTTTACCACATGCAAAGACTTCAGAGTCTGACAATTCCTAACTACAGATGTTGCTTAAATGTTAGCGTTACAGTACTGAGGCAAGTCTCCAAAGCAGTTACACTGTCTTGGAGAAAGCAAGCATGATATATCATGTTTAAACTCAGAAGCCTGCAAGTTTTCAAAACTCAAGCAAAGAAAAGAGTAAAAAACAATCAATGGAAAACTGGGGTTTCTAAAAAAAAAGAATTATGAATAAAATCAGGAAATACAATGGAAGAGCAAGACAAATTTTAAAGTAGCAGTTCTCAAGGTAACTTCTAAGTATTTAAAAACACTTCACAAAGCTACACCATAACTTCAAAACAAAGACATTTACCAAATTCCTGTCAACATTCTGAATTCCAGGCATCCACATCTCATCACAAGCATGATAAACAGCATTGCCTGTCCAGCACTGCAACTGCTAAACTGAATGTGCAACTAAGAACAGATTTGGCAAAACAGTGGCACAAAGACCACATGAAAAGACTATTCATGCACCTGAGTGGTCTCTACTATTGGACAACACCCAAGGATTTTTTTGCAAGTTGGTGGTAGCATGGAGGAAGTAAACACAAATTCAGTGATTCTTTAACTATTCTGACTTAACCAGGAAATGCAGTGGATATTTATCATGCCTTTCTTGCATGGACAAAAATACATGGCTCCCATGTTATGTTGCCTTTCTTGAAATTCTCTCCCCAGATGACCAAACCAGAATACTTCAAAGTTGTGCAGAAGACTGATCCACTTAAAATAATAAAACCAACTTGATTTTAAATATTTCAACATCTGTTGCTGCTTCTTAAAACTTCCAGGTGGAAATCCAACATTCAAGTTGCTAAACTGCCTTAAGTAACTCCTCCACAGTACTACAGACCACTTTTTAAAAAACAAAACCAAAACACACCTGCAACACAGCACACATTAACACAACTGCAACACAAGCTAAAAGACAATAAAATGCATACAAGTTTCAATTAAGCTTTCTGTTGGAGTCTTAAAAGCAGAATCTAACCTGCAAAACCAGTTTTGCTTCATGTTAAAACAATACCTGGCTTCTTTTCCATGATCACCAATAATCCTGTCATCTCTACCAAGGTTTCTAGAAGAAATGCGATCTAACTCCATTTCAAGTTCTTTATTCAGGCCCTCTAATCCATGTTTTTTGAAGCAAATACGATGCCGAGAATATCCAGCAAGCTGTTCATCTGCCCCAATTCCTGTAAGCACAACCTAGGAAAACAGAATACAAGAAATCTTTAATACCTAAGCAAGCTAATAATATGTAAGAGATCTTAAGTGTTTAACTACATCCGAAGGAAAATAATACACATCTTCTAAATATATTACCTATCATGATGAAATGTGCCTTACACATTTACAGCACCTGAAACAGCTCCCAGTAAAGTCACTGGAAACGTCAAGTAGGCTCACAATCAGAACTGTAAGTACACACACATTTCTACCAAGGCAAGGAAAAAACACCAAAATAACGCTGTGCATCACAAATACACCAGTATCTTTGAAGAATGTCTTTGTTAGTTTCCATTACAATAAACAGCATTTGTTAAGCACTAGCCTTTATAAAAAAATTGCTGCCACAGATTACGCAGTATGTCATAGGCTCCAAGTAGTCGTCTCAGTGTCCACCCAGATTATTAATTTACCAGCTACTGGGTTAATAACAACTTGTATTACACAAAATAAAAATGTGCCATATTGCGGTGTACTCAATGATAAGCATATAAAATGTTAAAGGGAAAAAACAGTGCTGCATCTGGTCCATTACTGAGCCTTCAGCAGCAATTCATTATAAAAGCAAAGTCTCTTAACATAAACAGTCAAGTTTTTTTTTTTACTAATCTGACAATTAGTGGTCAACTAATTTTTTCACCTGTGCAGTTGTAACAGTATTTTATTAACTCATGACCTATTTCAACAAATTCATCTTGGGTCCAGAATATGGATGTTTTGCAAATCTGAGATGCACATCCTTAAGTAGATCAGTCAACCAAATCAACTGTGCTCTACAGCCTCAAAAAGCAAAGACAGCAGTGAACTGCAAACTCCTGACATTAAACAGTTTTTCTTCCATACACAGACCAGCAGGAATTGGGAAGTGAGAAATAAGATTCAAATTCCCAAGAAAGTCATCTAGTTACTACAAAGATTTCACTTAAAACTACATACATGAAAATAAGTTACAAAGAAAAACTACTTTTTGTAGTTCTGTCACCCAGACTCTAATTGCAAAAGATTCCAAATAGTCATCATTTCTGCCATTATCAATTGCAATTTTGTCACAAATTGTGCCTAAGTAACAAGCTAGTAAATTTACAACCATTGGGACACTGGCACAAAACAGTATTACTTAACAATTAATGCTTATCTCTAAATTTAGTAACATATTCAGTTTGGATTAAGTTACCTACTACTGGAGTTTAAACACCAAAAATAATATTGTTATTTTTGCTTAGCTACACTGTTGCTTATTCAAGCTTAATGAAAAGCCATATGCACTACAGGACAAAAGAACTGCAGTTTTTGACTCCAGAATTACACAAAGGTAATCAGTACAGAATTATTCTACATTCTGCCACTGAATCTCAGAAGCCTTATGAATATGCAAGACGCCTGCTGATTTCTAAAACAGAATTGTTTTTACATTCACAGGTCAAGCATAAGGCAGAAAACAAATCAGTACCTTTGCAGGACTTTTATATGGCTTCAGTTCTCCTTGGTTACTAATGAAACCCTCTCCTCTGGAAGCAAACCAAATTGCACAGCCAATGCTGTCATCCAAGACTGTATCCAGTGGATAAATTAAGTGATTAATGTGTTGTTGCCTCATTTTTTTCAGTTCCTCTAAGGTAACATTAATTTCCACAAAGTTCCAGGTCCTTGAAGGGTTAATGGCTTCTAATTCTTTCAGTCCTGCCCTACCAGTGATTCTGTCTGGAACATCAAAGCAAGTTAAATGAGCACTAGTTTTAGCATCAAGATCTTTACAACTTTCTTGAGGACAAAGCAAATCAAGCTGTACTTCCCAGTTGGTATGTTTTTTAGTGGTACCCTTTTGCTTAGCTTGTTCTTTTATCCTGAAAGCTACATTGAGAAGATCAATTGGTTCCCCTAAAGGCACATGTTTATCAGCAAGGGCTGCAATAACCATAGAATCAATGCCACCAGAAAAGAGCACCGCGACGTGTGCTTTCCTATTAGACATGCTTGGAGCTTCTCTTGCTTTCTGGTCTTCATCTCTGAAAAGAGATAAAACCCGTCTCTTGACTGCTTCATTTAAAACAGCAATAAACTGATGGACTAATTTTTTCTTGTGTTCATCTGCAAGAAATTCTTGAAGGGTTTCTACAGAAACCATAGGGATAATGTTGCTAATACTAGTGCCTGGAGATTCACCTGGAGCTTCAGAAATTGTTTTATTTAAGGGGATAACTGGTGCTCTGAGACATAGTTTTGATTCATTCATCATGAGAGGTACATGGTTTGGTAAGTCTTTTGAAACCTGGTCCAGAATATTAATGAATACTGCCTCTACTGCTTTCTCTGTGCAGCTGTACTTCCATGGAAACAACGTTAAAGACAAAGATTTTGTTGTTGCACAAGCTTTGAGATCAATTTTGAAAATTCCAGATGCTGGGACTTCTTGCCATTGGTTACCCAATTCAGAATAAACACTTACAGATGTGAGACAGAAAGCACTGTCAGCCTCATTACTGAATTGCCAAAGCAAACTACGACGACCAAAATAATCTCTACCAAACCATAAACTGTGTCTAGATGCCTGATAATAAATAAAAGACCACGGACCACGAAGTGATGAAAAGACTGACAAAATGTCTGCTTCACTACTGCATAATGCAAGGTGATGAAACATTACTTCAGTATCATTCTCTAGATCTCCTACATGCACTCCATCAAAAATTTCTCCATTCCAAAGAAAAATATTGTTATTGGCATCTTCCAGAGGCTGAGCAGTCATCAGTCCCCTCAAGTGAAGTACATGGGCAGAAAACAGACACTTGTAAGAGAGATCAGAGGCAGTTTTTATCAACTGTTGGCTACTGTCTGGTCCCCTTCTTCTAAGACGGCAGAGTACGTCTTCATTAAAGAAAACACGACTAGCACGCTGGCTACACAAGGTAACAATGCAACAAATGCCACACATGGTGATTTTGAATTCAGATGGACTGTTTCTTGATTTTAGTCTTTTCTGAATTTTCCATCTCCTGCTGTGCCTTCTTTAATTCATCTAATGTATCTGTGTAAGAGAAAAATACATGAATAATCAGTTTCATGAACTGGTCAGTTATGAGTAGAAAAGTTTAAGAGTATATTTAAGTAATGAACCACTTGTTTAATTAAAGAGACAAAGATGAAATGCTAAGTAACAGAAGTGCTATAGTATTGATGTAACACAAACATAGCTCACTGTAGCTTATTCCTCTTTAATTACACAAAAGTTATGATTATTTTTTCCTTCCAAAGAAACCTACACTACAAGAATTAGGGGAATAGCCAAGTATTGCCTATATAATCAGTGTGATTTACACATTTGTAATAACAAAAGTGAACTGTCAATTAAAACATCAATATTATTAACTCAAAGAAAACGAAAGCAGCAATTGTTCATTCCAAGAAATAAATTTATACTTCCAAATTTATACATCTCTAACATTTGTTCAGTCATCAACTCTTTATCAGCCATTAGCCTATCTTCATAATTCCACAGATCCACTCTTTCAACTACCTACAGGTTCCTATCTCAGCTTCCAGGTTAACTTCTCATTATTTTCTTCCGACTCATCCCATACAACATTTAGACTTTTTTATTATTATTTTAAGGAACAAAGCATTATACAGATTCCTAAAGGGCACTTAGAATAGTGACTACTCTGTGGTGCAGACATTCTCACTCTTCCTACATCTTCAGCACTTGGTCTTTTACCACATCCATATATCACATGGAAACACTTTCACATTTATCCTACCCAGAAAAACAAGCACGTGTCTGAAGTCTACTTTGCATTTGTTATACAGCTGCCAGTTTTTCATTTCAATATACCTTTGAAATCATTAACAGCTATAAACACAGCTGTTAAATAGTTAAGTATTTGATCGACTTTTACACTGCAAACTTACTTTTGCATTGAGATAGCGTTTCTGTTCGGTCTACAAGGAAGAATATGTTACTGTTGGGTTGCTGCTTATAAACTTTCTGTAAAACAAAAGCAACACTGTATTAGGTCAAAGCAACAAACTCGGGCAATCACAGTGCAGCTGAAACTGATGCAGGTTGACTGAGATATCCTTCTGGCACAGAAGTGAACGGGTAAGTTCCATCCAGACAATACTAAGATTCGAAATGTTGCACCAAAACAGAACATTTCATGTTCTGCATCTCTTTTGCTCATTCATGAAGGATCACATTCCATTTCAAAGTACATACACGTGAAAAGTAAGAATACTTCATGAAGTCTTCTCATCAACTCAAACATCTTAATGAAATAACTCAGATAAAACACAGAAAGGCAAAAAACCTCAACAGCATGCACAAGTGTACATAATCAAATCATTTGGAGGACAAATTATTCTGAGAATAGCAGACTACATCTGTATTAAAATCTGTATTAAATCAAATTAATGACAGTGTGTTGTGGTTTTGTTTCCTCTCGTCTCTATGCTAATTTCTGTAACACTAAACTGAAACAGTCCAAAGCAAACTTGTAAACACTTACCCGGTTCTTCTTCAGATTAGAAAGCTCATCAACTACAACCTTCTGCTCTTTAATCTGAAAAGCAAAAAATGCAGTTCAATTTAATTATTTAAAATAAGCCACTGTATTATAATCCTGGTGGTGAACATAATATTTAGAGACAGCTACATGCATATATAGTTGCTATTCTCTGAATGGACCACTGAAGACAAAATGGAAGTAGAGATTAAAATGAAATACTAAACTGCCCTAGAAACAGCTTATCTTGAATAGATTGGTATTTCTCCTACCCTTAAAAGCAACCACTCCTGGGAAGTCAGAGTATCTCTATTTATAATCAGAGATCACACCTTCCCCTCAGAAAAACAGAAAACATGCAAACAACTAATAAAACATCAAATAGCTTCAGAAAACAAAAATTTAGCATGAAATCGACAATACACTTTATAACCACAGGTATTCTCCAGATTCAAAATGAAACCAATAAAATCCCTAAACCCCTAAAGCTGTATTAAGAGCAACGGAAGCCCTTCTAATGCTCTGGGGTTTTGCACAAACTTCCTCAGAGGGATTTACCACTGGCAGCAGTGGCAGGTTTCCTCATTTTCTTTTACGAGGGCAATCTGTAAATACGATAGAGAAAAACCTCTCTGCGACTCACCTGGCATTCCAAGATGAACGTGGAGTAGTAAGGACCTAAAAAGCCCAAACAATGTGACAAGGGAGCTACCAGCGAGGATGACAAGAACCCTACACACAGCCGCCCTCCCCCGAGCCCCGTACCACACGGGCTTCCTCAGAGTACTCGCCCTCCTCTTCCTCCCGCCGATCACACACGCAGTTAGACGCTTCGCGGGGCCACCACTCCCCCACCCCCGGCAGCACGGCCCTGGATGCGCCTCAGCAACCGAGAGCACCACGGGGGGAAGGCAGGGCCGCGGCCTCACGCGCCGCCGTTAGCCGCACCGCGTCCCCCTCCCTCCCGCCGCCTCAGCTCACCCTGCGGCTCAGCTCCTCCTTGTGGCGCAGCCCAGCGCTCTCCCCCTCCTCCTCCTGCCACGGCGGCCGGCCCGCCATGCTCCCACTGAGCGCTCCCGCCGCCCACCAGCCGCGCCAAACCGCCGCGCGCCAACAAATGGCCGCGCACCGCGCGCACGCGCGGAGCAGGGCCACGCCGAGCACCAATCAGCAGCGCTGCCTCCCCTGGGGGCGGGACTGAGCATGCGCGCCAGCGGGCGGGGCGGGGCGGGGCGGGGCGGGGTTGTCCCCGTCGTACCTGCCGCGGGGATAAAGGCTGAGGGGCCGCGCCTCCTTCATAAGTGTGTGCTCCCCGCCGGCCCTAGACGGCGTCCTGGCCTAGGGAAAGAGTTCCTGAGACTTGTATGCTGGCGGTGAGCTGTTACCTTGTCCGTCAGGGCATTGGCAAAGACCAAGGTGAAAAAGCCTGTGGAACGAGGGGTAGAACTGGACTTTGTGGAAGTCCCTTTGCCTTGGGCCTGTTTGGTGTGGTGGTGACCCTGGACCAGAGTCAGGCACCTTGCTCTGAAACACTTTTAAGCAGTTCACACCTGTCTGTATAAACATGTCAGGGGAGAAGCTGTTTAAGTGGCAGGATGATGATAGCACAAGGACAAATAATATAACGTTTTTTCTCTCATAAATAAATTTAGGCTGAGAAATGGTAAAAGGAGACAATCACTGTGACAGAAGGTTTTGAAAATGTCTTCTAGTAGCACCAATGAGGAACAAAAAATTAAGAGAGTTTGATTAAGTTAGGAAAGGGATTACGTGCGCTGGACACTGAGTTAATTGTTGAATGAACTGTGTATTGCAGGAAATTGGAAGTCTGCTGATTTTCATGGAAAATAGGTTATGTATTTATTGAGTGTTAGTGGATATCAGTGTGGAGTTTGGTTGAGTCTTTGGCAAGATGACTGATGTAGGAACATTACAGTTCCTTTTTGGTCTCACGTTCTCCCCTTCCCTCTCTTTAAATATTGCTGTGTAATTATTCTAAAGACTCGAGAGCCATTCCAAACTTATAGGCTACTACTGATAGCTCAGATGGGATAGGAATCTCATCAAATCCTACAAGTCTTTATGCTACTGAATGCCCTGCAAATACTGTGCAAATCTTCACGAATTATTTGAAATATTTGCTAGTTTATTAAGTGAGGTAGGAGTGCTGACTTTTGCTGCTTTGTGACTTGTGGCTCACAGAATAATACGTGTTATGTATTTTGATAAAACTTGGAGCTCGTGAGCAAGATTTTAGTGGTATCCATGAGCTTGGTTGGAATGTCTGTGATGTTGTTTGGTGGTGTAGGGAGAATAAGGATTTTGGCTCCTGGTAGAACTATGAAAAAAGACAATTTGGCTATAAGAATATTTACCAATACAGTAACTTGCGAATGTTATGATTATTTGCCTTCAACAGAAAGAGAAACTGAGGTTACAGTTTCATAAAAGGTCAGTCTTGCTCTTCCTGCCACCTTCAAACACCCATTTCTGCCTCCACCCTTTCATCAACGTGGCTGCTTGTGGGATTGTGTGGTGAGACAGGTTAGGTAGCTGGTCTGGCTTTCTCTGCAGTGTACCAGTGCTTCTGGCAGTCCCAAAGCAGGTGAACTGAAGCTACTGGGGTAATGTTGCCTAGGGGCTGGAGAAGTTCTGGAGGTTGTCCTTCAAATTGTAGAAGAAACATGTATGCCTGGGACACATACAACAGTTTTGATGCTATTGCTCAGTGTGCTTTGTAGTTTGTCACTCTTGTTCTGTAATTTGTTTAATCTCAATACCTTCCAGCCCTCTGCTGCCTGAGTGTTTTATTTGCTGCTGCTATGTTACAAAGGTTGATGATCAAGTAACCCAGTAGTCAAAGTGTAATTTCTGTACTGATGATCCTTTTCATGTTCAGTAATAAATACAGTTAATGTTTATTAATCAAAAATTCATTCCTCTGTTCCTGAGAATGTTTCATTGGTTGATTTGTGAGAGTGATGATAATGGTCTTGAGGCATAATAGCGAATGTGGAATGTTTTCAACTTCTGGTTTTACCACGAATTGCCGATTCTTCTACTGATATGGAATGCTCTTTTGATAAGTCCTTGTTAAAATGGATTACTGAGACATGATTCCTCCTGAAATTACCTACATTCATACCCACAATAAGAACAGCTGTGTTTAAAACTCAGCAAAGTAAAAGGCTGGCACCTTTTATCTCGCTGTGCAGAGCTGTGACATCTGAATTCAACCTTATTTCAGGGCTGCTGTAGTTCTGTTGGTTGCTCTGTGCTTGCACTGTTTTTCATGAGAGGCAGAGAGGTGGCTCAGGAGCTGATCTGGCTGACAGCGACGTGGGCAATGGAGCTCAATGATACATCTCTGTTCAATCTGCTTGTGTCTGGGCGCTTCTCTTATGCCAGCTCCAGTGCTCTGTACTATTTCTGGCATAAAACTATTTTTGGGAGGTTACTAACCCCTGACACAATGTTAACAAAGTATCAAGGAATATTTCAGAGTCTTTTAAAGTCCTTACCTTTTCAGCATCTGTGATCTTTAAAAATATACACAATAACAAAAATTACCCAAAAAGCAATGTAAGCAGTTACAAAACAGGCCGTCATTACTGGTGCCAGAAAATACTTGAAGCTGCCATCGCATGTTAACAAATACATGACTAAAACAGTATCCTCAAATAGCCAAGCTCAAGCTCTGACAGACTGTTGTTAAAAGCATGCTGAAAATGTTAGGCTGTTCTTCTGAAAATCCCTATCAGTCTTAAAGATCTGTTTTCAAGATGTTGTCAGTACATTTGTCAGATGATTTTACGGGTGTGAGAGGTACAGGGTAGCACTGCTAACGCCTTTAGGACTTAGCAATGCGAAGTTTCCATGTTTTGTTGTGGGCGAGAAATCTGCATGTGTTCGGTTCTGTATCTAAACTGATGCTTGGTAACATGTTAAGCCACATTAACTTGATTGTAGGTTCAAACTTGAGTCATTTAGTAGGTTTGGCTGTAGGTGACTGTAATCTGAGGAAACTTGTCATGCTTTAGAAGAACCAGTCTTGAAGGTCCTTGGAACTGAACAATACCAGGACAATTGTAGCTCTAATGTTGGCCACAAGAGAGCAAGCCGAAACTGTGCTGGCTGTTGGGTGAATCCCAACAAGCCAGAAGAAGTCAAAGAAAGCAAGCCTGGGATATAAGACAGGTAGATGAGGTCTCTAGAAAAGCGAGAGCATGGTCAGAGGGTATTTGCATTTATGTTTTTGTCTTTTTTGGAATATTTAAAATTCTGATGCTGGGTTATTTTGTATTCAGACATTGTAACTTCCGAATCCATGTGAGTAAATTCTGAGATGTAACATTGATCTCTACATTAACTTCTCAGTTGAACCTACATTTTAATAACTTACTAACTCCTACCAATCTAAGGAAATTCAAATTGCTGAAATTAATTGGGTTTGCTTTATGGAAATCCTTCTGCTAATTTGATTAAGACATTAGGATTTGAAGGAAGTTAGGTTAGTTTGGACAACCAGTGATTTGGATCTGTGTACCGAATCCAAGTAAAGTCAGGGTTTGTTTCCTTAAATTAGCAATTGCACAAGAAACCTGGCAAACTCCCTAATCATTCTGCTTTAGAAGTCCTATAACTGCAAACAAAACAAGAAGTCTGAGCATTTTTATGAGCTTGAAGTACAGTCAGTTCTTTCAGTATTTACTTCTTATACACTGTTGAAGTCGTCTGAAAACTCCTTTGCACAAAAATTCTGCATAGGTCAGATGTATAACATTCTTAATTTTCTAATTAAATGCAGAATTTCATCTCTTTTACATGGAAGATTTTAAGGCTGTTGTGAAAATAGCAGAGAACTTGCATAGTATCTGTCTATGATTAGCTTTTACAATCTGATTCCATTCCTTAAAGCTTCTAAAAGTGCTGGACCAAGCAGCTTGTTTGTAAAATACTCTCGGCATAGTCTTTCCTCTGACGATTTAAAAGACAGCATAAAATAGACTTTTCCAAGTCCACTCTGTGTTCTTAAGTGTCGTACTGAAGCAACTAATGAACACAAGGGCTTATCTCCAGGTCTCATGTTGCTGTAGCTGAGAACACATTTTGACCTTTAATTCTCATAAATTTTCCTTCCTTAGTGCAGAACACCTTGTTTACACTAGAGTTTAAAAGAGAGTTGAGAAGTTCATGTGAGTGGTAGTTTGGCTTATAAAGGTAGAACTGAAATATTTGGTTTTGTCTCTTGTTTATGAACTCTTTTTGTTACAGAGAGTTCATAACCTGGCATGGCAGTCCCTCACATGCTTTGAATAACCAACAGACAGGTTAACTGTAGTAATAGTCTAGTCTGAAGATGGGATCAGATTTCCAGATATACATTTTGAGCAGTGAATGTTCAGGGATCTTAAAAAAATGAGTGTTCTGTCGTATAACAACCAACATTTTGTTTGCAGTATGAAGCTGGAAGCCTGACGACGGGAAGCTGGAAGCCCTTCTGTTGATGCCGCCAAGGAGCTGCAGTATGAGTGGCTTAGAACTGCTTGTGAACACCAGATCGACCTATGCCTCGCTTGCATTACCTTGGATTTGGGACCATAATGCAACATCAGTGCTAATATTTCTGTCTAATAAGAAGAGGAAAGGAGAACTGCACCAAATACACCCAGAGCGAAGAGTCAGCCTGCCCAGCGAGTCTGCTTTTTTGCAAGCTGAGCTGGGAAGTGCAGAGAAGACTAGAGGGATAATTATGTGCTGCTTCTATTTCCTGTTGGGAGTGCCTCTCTGACAGTAAGTACTGTGTTTAATACTATGTATGACTGATATTTTCTTGGAGATAAAACACAGAGATTAGATTGCTTTGAAGGAGTAGGCAGGCCTGAGCAGGATGGGCTGAAGGTACAGAAGCAGCAGCCTGCTTGTCTTCCTCTAATAAGGGTCTCCTAGAATCAGAGACTTGGTCATTTTGGCCGAGATTGGTTACGGTCCCATAACGCATGTTCCTGCAGACACAAAATAGGCCTGCCTAAATGTGAGCTTGGGCAGACCAGAACATGTCTGATTAATCTGGAGAAAGGGGGAAATGCCTAATACATTTACAAGGCTCTCTGAGGCAAGAGTGAAAGTAAGGCTGTTTGTTCTAAGATGCCCTGTTCGATTAGAATCTTACCTAGATTGATTTGTTAAATGTGTTGCTCTCAAGTTTGGGATTTTTGTCCCTTTGTTCTTATTGTTATGGATATTTGGACTCAGTGCTTGCTAGTAAGCCAATGTAGCCACTTGGACGCCAAGGAGAGAACATTTAGGTTTTCTGTGTTTGGAGAGAGGAGTTATTTGAAAGGAAACTCTAAAGTTTTTGAATTCTAATGTGCTAGAGGCCATGTTATCAGACAGTTTGATGGGATTTGCTGATTTTTATACTTCATTCTTTGTGTCTTAGGCTATGCTGAGGGCTTCCCATTTACCCATTGTCCTATTCCTCTCTAAGCTTTCAGTCCTGAGGGTTATACTTGTTCACCATCATTTTATGACACTTAGTGCTCTGACTGCTTTAAGGGTCCGCAGAACTCAAAATGCCTGACTGAAACAGATAAATACAGAGAGGAAATCTAAGCCAAAGTTGTGTGAGTTGGCAGAGGGAGGAACAGAACCTCGAGGTTCTGGCTTTTCTTCACATGTTCTACCTGTGATCATTACTATTTCCATGTTTAGGTTACTATTTCCATATTTAAAATGAGGCTATTTTTGCTTTATGAAGTCACAGTCGAAAACTAGTCAGTACAAAATAATTCACTGCACTGAATGGTGAATTTGTATCTCTTTTAATTTTATCACAATTTCTACGTTGACTGTTTTAAACCATCATGCTTGCTTGGCAGCCTAGACACTTCCATCTCAGTAGCTGGAAGGAAAATATTCTGATCAAGTTCTCATGGGGCAGCAGACTAAGGATTCCACAGCTAGATGAGCTCTGACATATAAGCTCACAAAATAGATCTCATGAAATGTTTATTTTGGAATATCACGAGACAAAAACATCTTCCATTTGTCATGTTGACAAAACACCTGAAGAAAGGCAAAATTCACTAGTCGCAAGGTGCTGCATCCTGTGCATTACTACGCTTGTCATCTTATTTGAAGTCTAAACACCACTGAGATTTAACTGTTCTCCCCAACTACCCTCCTGTGAGACACTATCACTGATTCTGTACTCTTTCCCACTTTTACCACAATTTTTGGAGTAATTACAGCTGTTAGAATTAAGGAAGAAGGACATATAGTAGTGCAAAAGGTCTGTAACTACTGTAAGGTGCAAGAAGCTCACCTTTTAGATAGTATAATAGCCCTCAAAATGTTTCCTTCTCTTCCAAGGCAGAACCACTAGGAGCTAAGAAACCAGCAATGTAAATGTTGGTAAGCTTTGAATATTAATAGTTAGTAATATCAGTAGCTGATAGAGTTACTTGAAATGCAGTAATTTTGACTGAGTTCCTGGTATTCGCAGTGCTGATGTTTTGCCAATTTTGCTTACAGTCTCAATAGGTTGAAGGTGACAGTTATGTCAGTATCAGTTTACATGGGCATAAAGGAGGAAACTTTAAGAGTGGCCCAGAAGTAGTAGCATATGAAACTAAACTTGGTAGAATTGCAAGCACCAACATGAGCAAGATGTGACTACATTTGATTCTCTTCAGACTAGAACAAAAAAAAGAGGCATGACAGTGAGTTGTAACAAAGGAACATAAATTTCTGGACTTATTTCAGTACAAAAGGATGAAACTTATCTCAAAAGATAGGAAACTGGCAACTGTTTTTTCACTTTCTTTGTATCTTTTTAGCTTCTCAGCTGGTTTCCATCCTCCATGAAATGTTGAAAAATTATCATGAGGGAGATAATGAATTTCAGTCCTTGATAGGTGGGGGGGAAGGCAGAAAGCAGGTTAGAATATAACATAACACACAAGTGGCTGCATGGAGTCAGATCAAAGATCCATCTAGCTCTATAGGCTGACTCCATCCGTATTTGATAAATAAAGCCCAGGGAAGAAAATACGAACAAGTATGTTGTGGTTTGGGGCTGAGCCTGCCACTAAAGGGATGGCAGATGCTCTCTGTTAACCCCTCTCACTTCCCGGACAGAGGAAGGGAAAGAAGAAAAGGGAGAAAGACTTACAGGTTGGAAAAAAACCTAAAACAGCTTTAATGAAACAATAACAAGAGAAACATAATAATGAGAAGAAAAATAATGAAATATTTACAAATATGTACAAAACCAGTATTGAGCTTCTCCCCCTGAATCACACGTTCCCCGTGAACGCTCCCGTCACCACTGGTGCTGCAGAGCAGCTCTGGGAAGATCCCAGGCTGGGCTCCTGGACACAGAGGCAGATGGGAGCTGGATTCAGGGATGTGCAGATCAGGGGCAGAAGAACAGACAGAATCCTCCCCAGACGCCGGCCATAGAAGAAGAGCAATAGCCAGAGCCAGAGAAGGAGCCTTGTCCCCCGTGGTCCCTCATCTTTATACTGAGTTTGATGTCTATGGGATGGAATACTTCGTTGGTCACTTTCGGTCACCTCTCCTGTCCGCTCCTCCCTGCAGGTGCAACCCTTTTGCACCTTTATACTAAGGGGGGCCACAAGGTGGTACAGAAGGAATTCAGCAGTGACCTTGGTGTCTGTAAGATTAAATATAAGCAAGAGCCTCTCTGTACTATTGTACTGTGAGCTCGGGACTATCTATAAACATCGAGTGTTATCACTTCTAGGAGCAGACAGTGTCTGAAAAACATGTTGACTTCAGAAAGTGCAGTCTTAGAAGAGACTGAACTGAAAAGTAAAATCACCGAAAGGAAAAATGGTTCTGTTTTAGTCAAACCAGGACAAAGTAAAAACAAGAAAAAAACAATTTATTTCAAGTGCTTATTACACTAAAAAACATGCTCTGTGGCAGAAGTTCTTTTGTTTTGTGAAATCATATGGCTTTTTTTAACAAGATGAGATGGATTTATCTTCTGTTTGCTGATCAAGGAGGAGTTGGGTGTGTACTTCCTCAGAGTAGAGGAAGAAAATGTGGTATGTAACAAAATCTCTTGGGAACTTGTTTCTCAGTTATTACAGGTGGACAGCTAAGCATTTGGCAGAAATTCTTGAGGAATAAATGTGTCTTTGCTTCTTTTAACTTATTAGACTAGGAGAACTATGGTTTTCTAGCACAAGCATGTGGCAAAAAGGAAAAGCAAGTCATATTTTCTTTCAGTAACAATCTGGAAAAGAAGTTATATTGCAGTAATAATGTGTGTTTAAAGTATGTAGAAAGTAGTAAGTGACAAGTAATAAATCTCCAAAATGGCAGTTGAGGACCATTTTAATTTGCACATAGCGTAGGTTAAATAGGAGATTGTGGTAAATCAATCTGCCCCATTGTCACTGTTCATGTCAATGTCAGGATTGTAATTTAGCCCCTGGTTTATTGCTAAAGATTGTGCTACTTCCTCTTATTACTCTTTCTCTTTTTTTTGTATTTTACTTTTATCCGAATGATTTAATTGACTTTTAATCCTCTGTTAAGTAAGTCCACTAAATACAGTCTTACGTGGATTGTCTGCCACTGAGTACAACAGCCCCTTAACAGTATGTAGAACCATTAGAAATCTTTTTGGATAAGAAATGTAGGCTCTAGCATTCAGCTACTGTGCATATAATTTACACTTACTTGTTTACTGTGTCTTTACATAGTGTTGCCAGGAGACTTTGCCATGCTTATTTTCAATCATGCACTAGAATAGCCTCCTGCAGACTGTATGCTTCCTCTGTCAGTGCTCTACCTTAGTTTTTTTAATAAAGAAGCTAAAGGCTAACACCTTGGAGAATACATATTTGTGTGACTGAAAAACTGGAAAGTTTTGTTCATACATGAAACTGGGAAATAAAAAGCATTTTGTGTTCTGAGTAATAATTACAAAATGGATTTATTTTTAGTTTGCAATCATATTTTTATTATTGACTATAATAAAAGCCCTTATTGTCTTCTTATATAAGAACTTGGACATGTGATCTGCATCTTGCTTGTTTAAATGAATAATAGTCAGCAAAACCAAATTCTGCTGCCTTCCTCTTGTAGGTAATTTGAATAGAGTGACTTGATTATAAAGCAAGATGAGCAGGATTTAGCTGATAAAGAACTATTTGGGTGTGCATTCTTTCTGTAGGGAATGTAAGTAACACTGTCTTGAAAGTCTTGCTGCTGGAGGATTTCCATTAGCTTTAATGGAAATTCATGTCTCATTTGTATAAATTTAAGTGTGTGTAAGTACAGAAATACAAATTTATATATATGCATATAAGCATCCTATATTAGATAATAAACACCCTAGATATTGTAATTATTGTTAGTAGCATTTCTTTATATTGTAGAGTTTTATGTTTCATATATATGTATGGTGTCAAATAAGGAGTTTGTAGTTAAACTCTAAAAAAAATAATTTCCAAGTTAGTGTCATTCCTAGGAAAGACTGAAGCAGAGATCAAATATTGGAAGTGTAGACAGAAAAGCTTAAGAAATTGTTACTGAAAATCTAACAAGAATAATGTAGAAAAATTGGCAAGGGCCGAATCATCTTGGAACAGTTTGAAAGTTGAAAAATGCATATTAAAGTTATACACTAAGTAGAGATTAGGAAACTCTTTAGAAAGCAAAGCAGAGATGATGATGCAATACAGATGAGGATTTGGTTTGTAAAACAGCTTCCCTACTTAAACAGTTCTAGATTTCTGTGAATTTTTGGTTAGGTCCAGGTATAAATCACTAGGAAGCTGTAGAAAAGTGCCCACAAGTTTCAGCAAGCTCTTGTGTTGAAGCCCATTCGAGTTGCAGAATTGTTTGGACTTGATCAGATTCTGTTGATATGTTATGTATGAAAAACAAAACTACTGTAAACTATTTGGAAAATATTGTATGGGTAGTGGAATATATGGGAATAGTTGGTGCTCTGTGTAGGTGGCAAGGTCAGACTTACCCTAGATAGAGCATAAATTCATTTCAGGATGAAGCCCTAAGTGACAAGAAGTGTTATACTGAATAGCTGTTCCCAGGATGAAGAATCTAGAAGTTACTTATGAGTATGAGAAGAGTCTGGATTTTTAGTGGACCAACTTTGTTTCAAATATTTAACAATTAATTAGAAGTTAAAGAAGGAAGCTAGGTGATACTAAACACTTTAAAAAGAAAATCCAAACAAACAAAAAAAAAACCCCAAAAAACCCCTTAGGAGAATGAGAAGAAATTGAAATAGTTTTATACCTTAATAGATGCTGTTCTTACTCCACTTTTGATCTGCCTTGTGGACAGATAAAAACATTTCTCTTAGGCTTGATGACCTCTGAGGATGCCACATCCTGTTTTGAAAAGCATTTTTAAATCATCATGGATAACTCAACTAATATTTTTTTGAAGTTTACAGAAGTCATTAACACAAACTCAGGTGAATTAAAACACTAGTAGAAATGGAACAGCAAAGGGGGCAGTTTCCACATGAATGAATCAGACCTAGATGTGCATCTAAGATCACTGCAGTTCATTTTCTTTCAGGCAGAGCTCAGTTTCAAAACCACACAGGATGTCTTAGTATTTATGTTGGTAAACGTCTTAAGTATTCAATATATACCTCAATATATTATCTTAATATATTCAGTCTTATTCAAGCTGCTTTTAGATTTTTCAAAACAGAAGGTATTTTTGTTTGACAAGGTAGAACACATGGCTGCAACATGCACGTGGCTGATGAAGAAAGCTGAAAATTTGACTCTAGTTACTGGACAATTCAGTTTGTAGCCATTGCAGAGTTGTGTGTCTCACATTCTGATGCTGAGGACAAAGCTGAGGCTATTGATGGTAAAGATTTTCTGTTCTAATACATAGGTAGGGAAGTGATTTGGGGGAGTGGGGGAGGAGGAGGTTTGTAGAATTCAGCCTCTTCCCAGAAGAGCTTCTAATGACAAGTTGCGCCATCTATTCGGCCTACATATCTGGCTGTACACAGGACAACAATGAGGAAATACTTGCTAGATGATTGGCAAGATGATTGCTAACAGTGTTGATGTTAATTTTCTTCCTGATCTGACACTTCACTGGTACTATATGGTTGACATGTGGGAGTATTTATTTACAATTGCATTAGAACTGGAAAAATGGTTGACTGAGACATGAAAATAATAGGGATTGTTGCCTGTTTTAAATTTAATTTTGTAACAGAAAAAGCACTGTTGGGTGGTGGGGTTGTAGTACATCTAGAACTGAAAATATTGCTCACAGTTGGTAGGTAAAATGTAATGTCACAGAAATTTCTAGTTTAAAATGCTGTTTTGTTTTTTTTTAATAGACTAATTTTATGAGCAGTAATGATATTTTTTGTCATAGGGTACAGTAAGTACATCAAGGAGAACCACATCTCATGCTTTAGTGTATAAGCAGGTGTCAGAAAGGAATTGGTTTATAGCTTTAAGTCTTCTTCTGCACTAGTGTGTGCAAATGCAACAGTGAATTGCACATCTACTGAAACCTGCTCTGTAGTACTGGCTGTTGTCACAGCAAGGCCAAACACTTGGGTGAGTGCGATAGATCTTATGCTCCAGTATTGAATGTTCCTTTTAAGAAGTCAACAACAACAACAACATGGCACAGTATCTTGTGCTATACCTACTTACTGCTGGCTGTTAAGTGATAAAACGGTTTCACAAATGCCAGTGTAGTCTGAGTTGTCGCCTTGTATGGGAAGATAGGCGGTTGGCAGTGCTACCCTTTTTATCGTCTTCAGTTTTGAGGTTTTTACTATGCTAATTAGCATGATTAATGAAAAATAACTGGATTCACTGAAGTTCTTTATATTTGCATTATAGCATTAGAGTGGGGTTGTTTTTTTTCATGTCTCCACTGAAGCATTTACTACGGGTTTTTTTGGAGAGATACAAAAAAAAAGGAATTCTGCTTAGGCGTTAATATGATTAATTATTTTCTAACTAGTTCATCTTTAAAAGTAAGACTTTATATTATAGCTATAGATAGTTCTTTTTGCAAGAGTTTATTATATGTCTGTCAATTTCTGATTAGCAGAATAGATGGCAGTTGTTTTCAAATAGTACTGACCTCATGCATAGAAAAATGATTTAGCAGCATTTCATTATTTAATTCTTAATAGCTTGTTTCTCATCAGAGTGTGGTGTGTGCTTGGATCAAGTAGTTCTTACTGCCTATGGAGCAGCTCTTGTATGATCCAATATCAGGCTAAATAGTTTTTGGTAAACTCAGCAGTTGAGCTGAATAGACTGAGGATATTTTTATTTGTCCCATCCGTTATTGTCATTTTATGTTAGACTGTACTTTTAGTCCTTCATATTTGAAAGTTATTAAGCAGGCTTCCAGTTTGACTTTAGTGCCATTACTTCGTGTATTTATTTACTTATTCTTTTATTGTGAAAACTTTACCTCTGAGAATTTTTAAAAATCATCAACAGCTCTGCATTAGTATGAAGTAATCTCTGTTTCCTGGCCTAAATCATTGCGTAGTACTGCTCTGCACAGCAGTGGAACAGCTGCAACATCCTGACTGCAAATTGTGCATTTTGTCTGAAGGGACAGTGGTGTAATTGGGCCAATATTCTGCTCTTGAGCACACTGTGATCTCTACAGATTTATCCAAAAAGCCATCTTCAAACAGGAAGGATTATTAATTGGAGGAAATTTCCTGGGTGACCCAGCCAGGTTGAGAGTATGCATTATGAAAGACTCTTATTATGCAGGAGCTTTATCTGGCAAGCTGTTTTCCTGCAAATAGAGATTGTTGAAAGACCGGAGTGCCACACCTCTCTGCATAGGTGTGGGAAGAACATTTGTCATTGCTTTGTCTGTGACACCAACGACGTTGCTGATTTTTAATTCTCTGAGGGGATGAGCATCCTGGCCCCTGTCTCAGAAGGCACATATGCATACCTCAGAAAGAATAAAAATCTATATCAGGGAGTATCTTGCTGTCCTTCTCTATTTCCCTCACTACTTCTTCCACAGCTGTTGCTCTCACTTTGATTCCCTGCAGTTCTCAGGGTGCAAAATATACAGCCACTTACTCCAGTGACTGTTAGTTACTGTTTTGCTGATTACTTTGGCAGGAATGCTTGCACAGCTGCTTCTTTTTTCATAAAACATCCTCGAAGACTGAAATCCTTGTTCTGATGACAGTGAGAATGTTTTCAGCTTGTACTGAAGTCAGGTGGAAGCTCCTAAAATCACTGCACTAGAGCCTTTTAGCCTACGGAATTTAAATGTACCAACAGCAAGACTGTTCATAACATGGCAGTGTCATCTGCTAATACTTTACAATCCCCTGAACAAAGGTGGGTTTTTTTTTAAGTTTATAGCACAGCATCATCTCCCTTGTATTTTATCCTCATCACATTGCCACAGCTCATACTGTATGAACTGTGTAAAACACTGATAAAATAAAAAAAAATGAAAAATTCAGCTAGTTATGCCTCCTTAGCAGGATAAAAGCAATTCCAGGGTGCCAATATCAATGAGGATGAAGCAGAAAAAGATAAAGAAGATATTTGGCAACTGGAAGGATTAATTAATTTCTCAGATGAGATAAAAGAAGATGTAGATGAGGACAGTGAAGCAATGGAGCAGGTGGTCCCAGGAGGTTTTGCGGTGTGCAACCATGGAGGTTTTCAAGACCAGACCAGATAAAGCTTTGAGTAACCTGATCTCATAGGTGACCTTGCTTGGAGCAGGAGATTAGACAAGAGACCTTCTGAGGTCCTTTCCAAACTGAATTGTTCTACTGTTCAGACTTTGAGATCAAGAAAAGCTTGAAGGTGTCTGGCATCTCACAAGGCCCGTAAAACCTGCCAGAACCTGGCCTGATGCTTACTTGCAACACCTTCCTTTAATTGATTGCCCTTTTTCCAGTGAGGCTGCTCACATCTCCTGCTTCTGTTAGATGACCTGCATCTGTTTAGAATGCTACCTAAAACCCATTTTCCATATCCACCGATCTGCCTCAGACTCGAGTACAAAGATTGTACTGGTCAGTTGTCCCCAAGGCTGCAACGGAATTTCTGGTTAACTTCCATGGAGTTATACTGGAGAGAGGAGAGCACAAGGATAGTGTGTACCATATTAACTGTATTTGCAGGAAGTCTTTTGTTATTTTCTTTTGTGTGCTCAACTACTGAAGTTAATTTCCTTACCTCTTTCATGCTGTTAATAGTACTGTATGTGATCAATTAACCTGTTTTCCTACCTTTCATGCTTTTATCACACTGTTTGTGATAGAATAAACTTTTTGACCTAGCTGGTCAAGCCACTTTCATCCTTTTACTTCAGCTGTTCTTTAATTTCCAGGTTTTTTCTAACACCTAAAATAAATGAATCTCATCTTGCATTTCAGATTTTACTTTTACTAATTCCACTTCCCCTCTTGTCCTCTCGGTTCAGTCTATAAGCTCTTTGCTGTACTGCTGCACAGTCACTTCTGTCAGGGCTGTACTTTATCACAGAATCACAGAATGTTAGGGATTGGAAGGGACCTCAAAAGATCATCTAGTCCAATCCCCCTGCCAGAGCAGAAATACCTAGATCAGGTCACAGAGGAACATGTCCAGGTGGGTTTTGAATGTCTCCAATTATCCCACAATTCTTCTACAGATTGATCACCAAAAAGCTGTTTCCCATCAGAAAGCATGTGGCAAACACTTTGGGAAGGCATGCAGTGGTGAGAGGGCTCTGAAGACCTTCAAGGAAGGTGATGTCTGTCTGAAATTTTGCACCTCTTCACTGACTATTGAAGAGTCTTCTTTCCTTGGGAGAACTATAGTAGGGTTAGACACACTGGGTATTACCTGGGCAACAGTTTTCAGTACGACAAGTCCACTGCTGTTAGCTGTATTTATATATATATATATAATGGTGGTCAAATTACTTAAACATTTAGTGTAATATAGCTCTCTCTCTCTCTAGTGACCAAGTAGATGAGGAAAAATATAGTGGTAACTGCCAATACTTAGCTTTGTCCAACTGCTTTGTTCCCTGAGGAGCCCAGTACTGTGGACAGTGTGTAAACATATGTTTTAGGTGTTAACAGTGTAACTTTTCTTCTCAAAGAACAAATAATGACAAGTGAATCCTGAAAACTGCACACTTCCCACTGAGATTTTTACAAGTGCTCAGTATCTGCTGCAAGGGAGCCTGCCTGGTAGCACTGGGGGAGGAGCTCAGCTGAGTTTCATCCCTTTTGAATTTCTCATTTTTTAGTACAGTAAATCTGTAAACTGAACTAAACATTTTTTTCCTATACAGACAATTCTCAAAAATAGCCAAGCACAGTTAGCCCAGAGAACTGACCTCATTTTTGTGATCTCTCTGACTTATAATGTCACAACTAATAGAGTACTGGGCACTAAGCCTCAGCCATTGTTCCATTCAGTTGATAAAGTATCAGCTTATATTGGTCATTGTTCTAATATCACTCTGGGTACAATAACATCACTGTTCCCTGTCTCCTGCTCCATGGTCTCTCTATGGAGTTAAGCTTTATGTAATATGGTTCACTATTGGTACCAGGAGGTATGTATGCAGTGTACAGCTTGACATGGACTAACTGAGCACATCCCATTTCCTAGGCAGACTGTGTAGCTTCTGCTCAACCCAGTGCTGCCATAACTAGATTGGTATTAGAGACTGCAGTATAGGTGCACCCTGTATCAGTGACAAAGCCAGAGGCAGGATGATTCCAATATTACTGGTTAGCAAGCTGCTTTATCACATCATTTTGGTATCAGTAAGGAGAAGGCAAGCAGTGAATTATCAGTGGTTCCATTCAATTTTCAGTTAAGCCACTTAAGCCACAAAAATATTGTTGTTTTTCTTTCATATTCAGATGTGACTATTTGGATGTAATGTCAGTTTTTGCAACTTCTCAAGTGATGTTTGTTATATGTGGTGTTTTTGAAAACTAGTAATTGAGTGCTATGGTTTGGAGATACTGCCTGTGTTTGTTTTTAAATTAGCTATTATTTTGTTTGCTAAACTACTACAACTTTTTAAAAATTTATTTATTTATTTATTTTCAAAATCTATGTGTGTGCTTGGCTATGTTCCCTTTTGAAAATGGGCTGGACAACCCAGTTTTCTATTTCATCAGCTAATAAAGCACACACCCCTGCTTCCTACCTTGCAGAGATCATAAATTACTTTTCACTGGGTTGCCCAAAGCTAAAAATGTATAAACCAAAAATGTATAAAAACAAATTTTGTCTCATAATTTAATAGTATTTTGGTCTTTCCCAATTTTTCTGGTTATCCTTAGACTGAAAAAATGGTTTACTCACTGATTATGTACAGGAGAAGCAGAAGTGGACTAATAACTTGATTAGTATGGCATGTCTGGTATTTCATGTACTACCTAAAAGGAGGTTGTAGCGAGGCTGGTGTTGGTCTCTTCTCCCAAATTACTAATGACAGGATGAGAGGAAATGGCCTCAAGTTGCGTCAGGGGAAGTTTAGATTGGATATTAGGAAGAAGTTCTTTACTGAGAAGGTGGTTAGGCACTGGAACAGGCTGCCCGGGGAGGCGGTGGAGTCGCTGTCCCTGGAGGTGTTCAAAAAGTGAGTGGATGAAGCACTTGAGGCTATGGTCTAATGGTCTAGTGGTTAGGGAGATGATGGGATAAAAGGTTGGACTTGATGATCCTGGAGGTCCTTTCCAACCATAGTGATTCTATGATTCTATAATTCACACTGAACAGCAGTCTTCTCTTCTATTGCTGCATTAGATCGTGATAATTTGCTTTAGTCAGTGACATTACCTGATCCAAGCACAGAAAATCTTGATTTGCAACAAACTAAAAATATAGTTAAAAAATACTTACTAAATACTTTGTTGAAATAGTTTATGAACAAACTTTATTTGGGGATGACTAGTGAACTTTCTCAGCTAAGCTTCCTTCTGTTATTCAACATTATCAAATTAGGTCAAGTTTTTGTGATTTCATAGATAGTTCCATGTATAAAGCCTGACACACAAAACTTTAAATAGACTCATAGAAAGGTCAGGCATATTAAGTTGGATCAAAACTAAAGCTGACTTAATGGCACCCATAAGACAGTAATGGCCTGACATCGAAGACTCTTTTGCCTTCCTGAAAGACCTCACCCTTGACTAGAGGAATCATTAGGGAAAGTAAGTAACCAGAATTTTACCAGCCCAGAATACCAGTCTGCTTCTGGTCTGATTGTGACCAAATAAACACAAAGCTGCCTAAGGTGTCATAGGCTTTTGACATTAGATGAAATAGTCATGGAATCATAGAATGATTTGGGTTGGAAGGGAATTTTCAATGTAATCTTGTCCAACCCCCCTGCAATGTGCAGGGACAAATGTATCCTATAGTTTGTGTAATTTTTAAAAAATATTTTAATAATATAAAATTCTAATGAACACCCACCATCAGCAATGTACTTTGGTGCTAAGGCACAAAACCAGACCTTAAAAATGGTTCCAGCTGCAGAGAGCTGATGACCAATGCTAAATGGATTTGTCACTTTTTTGTAACTTACCAGCTATTATTATTTGTATTTGAAAAAGTGTTTATCAGATGTTTCTTTAGATATATGATAAAAGACAGCCCTCTACACAGCATTTAGTCTTGGAATCTAATCTGATAATCAGTAGGACACATGATTAACTTTAGCTGATAAATAGTTGTACACATATTATTTGCTTGAATCAAGGATTAGCTAAATACAGAGTGTAATCATAGGTGAAAACAGGTAGAGGAGAGAGTAGACAGCACTGACAAATCCATGTTGGCATTCTTTTGGTGTGCCTTCTGTACGCATAGACTGCTTTTGCTGAAAAGGAATGAGCAAGTTTGTTCGATGCCCTCCTAGCCATTACTGTGAAGTTGGCCTTTCATCTTCAAAGTACTTTCCAAGCATTTATTAATTACCTTTACAACATTCCGTGAGATAAATATTACCCTGCTTATGAGAAACTGAAACGTAAAGGTGGAGCCATTTGTTCGCGGTCACATGGTGAGTCAGCAGTGAATCTAAGATCAGAATCCAGAAGTGCCCGGCACCCATCCTGTTGGTCAGTCACTGGATTTAGTCTCTTTCTCAGTCCTGTCTTCCTGCGTGCCAAAGCCTCACTTTTTTTTTTTCCCTTGCTTTCTTCCCATTTGCCTTCTACTTCCCGCAGGCCCCACTGGAGATAAGATCATGTCTGCATTTGCAGGTACAGTCTTGAATTTTCTTTCTTCCCCTGTCCTTTTCTATGTAAGTAAATGTCCAGCTGCCTTGTTCTCTTAGGTCATGTCTTTGGCCTGTGTGTTTTAGAGAAAGTAATAAACCTTAAATTCAATATATCTTACATTTGTTGATTTGATATATCACAGCATAATGATGTAATTTTACTAATTACATGGCTGTACATAACAAAGCTGAATCACAAGAATGAATCTCATGTCTTGAATTAGTTAATGAAATATTTCACTTGATGGCTTCCTTTCAATCTCTAAGTCTAGGCACCTATCCAAAATGTTAAGGAACTGAAGCATTTTATTACAAATGGTGATTCCCACAGCCAATTTTCATGTGTTTAATTATCTAAAGAATAATAATTGTGAAGACAGGCATGTTCCCCTGGACAATTTAGAATGATTCTCACCTTTCTAGTGAGTAGCTCCTTCAGTTACTACTACAGCCTGCTATTCACTACAACAGCACAAGCTCGTGTAATGTAGAGCCCTAATTTTCTCCTTTCAGACTGCCAATCAGTAACGACAAGTTCCCTATTAAGACTCCATCCAAGGGTTCTGATGGCTCCAAGCAATCATCCTGGAGCAAGTTATGTAAGGCCAAACTCATGCTATCCAATTTGCAACTAAGTGATAGTGTTTTGATTGGTTGACTGTAGGCTTTTCCAGTGGAAAATGCTGGACACAAAGGCTGAAGAAGAATTTGGGAAAACCGAATGTGGTTCTCAGTCTTTCTGAACCTCAGTTCTTCCACAGTATAGCTGTAATACCTAGTGCAGAAGTGCTGCTGCATCTCCACATAGAAATATTGGCAAAGTACTCTGAGCATAACGTACAAACCAAAAATGTACCCTATTAATAAACACATGCGTCTCTCCAAAAACCTCAGTAAGGTTTCTAGAGAGTAAGAGTTTGATCTGTTTTTCTAAATTTAGACATCTATTATCATCTGAGATGATGGAGGGTATCCTGTCTGCCATTCAGTTAATACACCAGAACAGCCCCGGTCTCTCACAGGTCCTATGTTCTGTTTGCTGTTTGGGTGTTTCAGATGCACAGGGGTCTCTCAAACTAAATGCTTATGCTGAGGCAGCTTATTTTGGCCGTATGTAGCATGTGGTCACTGTGCAGTTTTTAAGCTAAATTAATCACCATTTTGAAACTTGTTATGCACACCAGCATAAACAAAACACTTGTTTTGCAACAGGAGGTATGAAATCGATTGCTGACAGTAAGAATGTGGTCAAAACAGAAAGACTACAGAAGAAAGGAATTCACAAATGAAAAACCTGTGCTCCTTAGGATGGATGTGAATATTGTGTAAATAGACATTAGTTGGAGGTTTAATTGTCAGTGTTTTCTTTAATAATGATATGTTACAACAACTCTTCTGTTTGTTCACAAGGTTAAATACATCACAACAATGCTTCTGACCATGTCTGACATCCAGAATTGCACCTTCACTTAAGAAACATCCTCTGCCTGTTTATACTATGTAATTTCCCAACCACTTTGGAGTCCTGTACTTAATTGACTTTGGCATGGACTCTCATCCTGAAAACACTTGGAAGCACGTGCATATTAAGTACTTAACTATTTCTACTGAATACAGTAATGGGCAATTATGTGTTTTTATAGGACTGAAGACATAATTAGTAAGCAGCCCATAGATTTAAAAGACTACTTCCTTGAAACTTACCTTGAAAAGCAACTTAAGTCAATCTCTTTTGCAGTGAAGCAGGAGCCCTGCATCAGCCCCAGCTGAGGTCAGAAAAAAAAAAAAATCAATATACTGTATTAAGAGACAATTTGAAATCCATTGATCTTGCTGTTCTTTTACTTTATCCATGTGCAAATCCATGCAGTTTAGTTTAAGAATATAGCTTACGTACAGCTGTTCTTTTCAGTACCAGTAATATACAGAATTTGTTAGATATTTTTCTTCTCATAATTGTTTGAAAATATTTGCTCTTTTTCCTGACACTGGTAAGGTAGGAAAGGATTCTTGCTAACTCACATGCCGGGCCAAATAAAATATGACCTGGACCCCCATAGTGTTGTGAACTTTGCTTATCAGTTCTCTTCATTTATTAATGTTTGATCTCCTGATGTGAAAAATCTTAAAGATCTGATTGTGTTTATGATAGTAATTTAAGCTTAATTTAAATTGAATTGACTCATGAGCACTGAATACAGTCTTACTTTTCATAAGCAGTTCTTCTGTAATACGTAGTTATTTACAATCCTTCCCCAAATTCAAATCAACATTGCCTTTTCAAACAGACAGGATAAGTTTTTGACCATTTCTTCTTCACATACACTGTGACTCTATTTGGTGGATCTGTAATGAGGTTTATTTACAGTTCCCCCAAAAGAGAGGTCCACAGCCTGCAGTTTGAGAAACTGAGTGCTGAAGGTGATAAAGTTTCCATGATCACAGAATAATTTTGGTTGAAAGGGACCTCTGGAGGTCATCTAGTCCAGTGCCCTGTTCAAAGTACGTCCCAGAGCATGTTACTCAGGGACTTGTCCAGTTGTGTATTGGACACCCCCAGGCTGGGAATTCCCCAGCCTTTCTGGGTAATCTATCCCAGTATTTGACCACCTTTTTGGTAAAAAAAAAAAAAATTCTTGTAGCTATTGAAATTTCTCATGTTTCAACTTGTGTCTGTTGCCTCTTGTCCTGTTACTGTGTACCTCGGAGGAGAGTCTGGCTCCATCTTCTCTGTATCCTCTGACAGCATTAAGATGTGCCCTGAGCCTTCTCTTCTCTAGTGTGAACAGGCCCTGCTCCCTCAGCCTCTCCTCTTATGAGGTAATGCTCCAGCTCCATGGCCACTGTGGTGGCCCTTTGCTGAATTCACTCCAGTATGTCAATATTTTTCTTGTCCAGGGGAATCAAGAACTGGTCACAGTACTCCAGATGCAGTCTCACAGGTGCCAAATGGGGAAAAGGACCAATTCCCTGGGCCTGCTGACTACATGGTTGTTAAAACAGCTCAGGATGCGTATGGCCTTCTTTGGTGCAAGGACACACTGCTTCACATTCAGCTGATTCATGTTCAGCTTGTTGTCTACCCAGCCTCCCTGATCCATTTCTTCAATGCCACTCTTTGTACAGTTGTCCCCCAGCCCGTACTGCTGAATGTTATTCCATCCCAGATGTAAGACTGCATTTGCTTCTGATTAACTTTTTGTTGAAATGTTGACCACACTTGGTTTTCAAATTTTCAATGGGCACTTATCTTGAGACTTTATTTCCCTAATTATTTAAATGTATCACAGTTTGGGCCATTGAACATAATTGTTCCATGAAAAATTGTACTTTAGCCAGCTATCAGGGTTAGGATAACAGGTCATTCCATCCATTTGGGAGTGCTAGCCATAATAATAGGGTGGAGAAGTATTACAGCAAGATAACAGCAAGCTGTCAGTCACATTTGTGTTTTCTTGTTAGCTTGATTTAAGCTAATGAATAGATTTGTGCTTAAGATATTGGAGGAGAAAAAAAAAAAAGAGCTTTGCAAATCCTGTAAGACACATTTTCAGCTCTGATAGAGCAAGGCTTGCACAAAGCTGAAACTGAGGGCTAGGACCACCACTGCAGCCAAAGACTATCTCTTTGAAAAGCATCCTGAGGCAGAGGGGTTTGTATCTGGTCAGTGAGCACAGCTACACAGATATGCTGGTGCCACCAGATTCCACATACCATTCTGGATCCTGGGGGGGCTCTCCCCAGCAGTTCCTCTGAAATATGATTCAGGCCATGGGTGCTATTAATGCTATTAAAGTTAACTAACTTTCACTTCAGGTAGATCGGAACATTAACATAAAAATATGAATGTCCTATTAGAGCCACTATAAAAGAAATTTTAGAGCAAACTTACATTTTTCACATTATAATTTTTCAATTGCTTATTGATGCTAAACACCTTTCAAGAAAAAAAAAAGATGGACACAGCTTTCTATGGGAACAGCTTTACCTGACTGAAACAATAGTTAATGCTTACTAGTGTTAGTGAAGTCATATACCATCAGTGACAAGAGGGTATCAGGTCAAGTCTGATGGGTAAACTACTCTTTGAAAGCCAAGGCTAGAATTTATGAGAATTGAAAGCTAAGTAATTGTAGAATGATGGCTAATTACTAGATGGGTTATTATGAATAATCAATACAGCACTAACATCAAAGGATTATATTAATGATATTTCAAAAGGAGAAAAGACTGGCCTAGTAATTCTTAATAAGATATGACAACTTAATCAGTGTCTAACACAGTCAGATGGTAGTGTGAGGTTTTTCTCACACCTAAAAATGCGTGCCAGAATCATCTATGCAGGTCTTGCTAAGGATGTTTTTGGGTAAGTCTCATGCCCCAGTGCAGAGCTCTGCTCACATAGGGTGAGGCAAAGGGCTTCACTCATATTCATTCACCTGCAAATTTATGCCTACAAAAACGATGGCTGTTGAGGTGAATGTTATTTATATAACTGCAGAACAGTTCAAATTAATGATTTTATTTGCTGACATATACTTACCATGTAATTCTAGTACTTCTTGTACTTTATGCTTTGCCTTTCAAAAAAATTAAAGTTGTGGCTAATTTGAACATAAGTGAATATTGGTCTCCAAAGACAAACATGTTTTTATGAAGACTGTTCTGGGAGGCACCCAGAAACAGAAGTTGATAGTGCAACTGAAGCTCGCCTAAGGGATTTCCCCGTTCTTGCCGTGGGATCGCTGATGCAACGGATTGTTCAAACTAACGGCAGGTCAAAAGAAGCTTTTATTCCCTGGGTTCGCTTTTATTCCCAAAAGTCTTTCAACATTGTCTTAAATCTAGGAATTTTTTTTTTTTTTTTGGTAATATAATTGAAATCAGTGGAAACTAAACATGTGCCTGAAGTTAAAAATGTACTTTTAAGTATTTTCTTGGTGTAGAATCAGAATAGAATATTGAAGAAAGGTGAACGGGGCTGTCAAAATCTGACTATCTTAAAGAGGTCAACTATAATCTGCAACAGGAGTTGTTCAAGAGAAGAATGCCTTCTACTCATAATGAAGTTTTTCTCATGGGATACAGATACTGTCTGACTTGCTTTCACATTTGATTTTATTGTATGTATCAAAATTCCTGAACATCGAATTAAGAAATAAAGGCAAAATTCATAGGTATTAGAAGGCTGTAGGGAAAATAACAAATCCCAGTGTTTTCATATTATACACTAAAACACAGACAGGAAATAAAATACTGTTTATTAAGCATTATTGTATTTTTTGGTAACAGAACAATGACACCCTGTAGGAGACAAACTGCAGTTAAGTTCTAATGAAGAAAACTAACCAAAATGAGCTTAAATTGCAGATAGGCTGTTATCTTGCCCTCCAGACTCATTTCAGTCTCTTCCTCAACGCAAAGTATTCCAAATCAAGTCAGTAATTCCCACTCTTGAGAATGAATGTTCAGTATGATATAGGGAGTTTGCAGAAATGCTACTGTTGACATTTGGCTGTGAAACATCCACTTGTTCCTAGTACATGTGGTGTTTTCCTTTCTTTTAACTACTTTTTTTCTCGTTTGATACAAGATACTTTCCTTATTTGTGTTTTGGGTATAGTATTTTCTTATGACTGGAAAGATCAGACAAAAGGAGCCTCACTGAAACAAGTTGTCACACAATAACGTAGGATTTTAAGCAAGTTGTTTTGCTTACTATGTAGGCCATCACTTTTCAATGGGAAACATCTTAGTTTGGGCATTTCTAGCCTCTCCAAATATATCTCTGAATTCACTAGAGCTTCTGGATAGTTTCCTACAAGAGTTTGTCACAGGAGTCTAGCTCTGAAAATGATGATTGTTTCAAGTTAAAATGACTGCAGTCTGTCATCTAGCCCTGAGAGACAGGAGCTGTCACTTTGAATTCCAAGAGAAACAAATCCAATGAGAGTGTAACACTATAGATCTTACAGAAAGTGGGAGGGAGTAGACGTTTACTTAATGAAGATTAGTATGTGTAGATATTCAGATTACTTACATGTGAGTGAAATAAACAGTTTTGGAGTAAAAAGCATCTCTTTGGAAAGAAAGCAGGAGTCCTAAGAAACCCAGGAGACTTTTCTTTGCCCTGTCTCTCCCTGTGCCAAGTGCATTGCAAACTCTGAACTCCAAGTGTCAGCTGACACGGAAACGGTAGTTCTGGTAGTTGAATGTGTGAGGTTATGAGCAACAGAGCCACAGCTTTCCATACCCACGTCATAGCAGGGGTCAGTTCACTACAGGCTTCACTCTTCAAAAGACGGCAGATTATATATGTATTCTTCCCAGTTTTGTTAGGCTTTATGTAAGCTAATTGAGTAAAAAACCACTTTGCTCACCAAGAAGGGTGTCTTAATGAAGTATGGTAAGGTCATGATAATTAAACTTCATGAAACCTCTCAGCTGAGTTTAAGATCTGAGCTTACATGAGGTCCCTCACTATTATTCATGCCTCTTTGGTTAAACTATGATGAAATTTGTGGGTATTATTTTGTAAAATTGCTATTGCTCTAGATTCAGCAGCTCTATTACAAGCACAGTGCTTAGAAGAAGCTGCCACTGATGTGGACAGTTGTTTAAAGCCAAAGTATATCCTCTCTTATTTTTCAAGGCATGTCTTTCTTGGAGGTGTATCTTTGAAAATTCTTGGCATCATAGTTATGTGCTTACCAATAATTAAAACATTTTCAGTTGTTTACATCTTGTAGTTGAATTGTTGCCCTCGTTGTTAGGCAAGATAAATATAGTATAACTTTTCTCAGTTCTAGACAGCTGTCTTGTCTGAAACGTTTTGAAGAACGTTTCTGTCTTTTGAATGAAATTATTTTTATATTTGAATTTGAAATGTAAAGATTCTAAAAACTAATCCAGTGGTTACATTTCTTCAGCCAAATAATAACTGGAGAGATGACACTAGTCATATATTTTTAATAAAGCATAAGGGATTTATCCACTGAAAACCTTTGGCTAGAAAGACAAGAACTTAAATACATATCTTGTTAATTTCTGTGCATCTCCAGTGATGGGTTGTAAAGAATGAAGAGATTTCTGTTGAGAATAGAATGCCTTTGTGACAGCTACAGGAGCAGTAAATATAAATTCTGAAAAGGTTTTCTCACATGTAAAAAAGAAACAAAACAAAGATAAACTATGCTATCTAGTAATCTGGGAAAGTAGTAATATAAGAAATGATTAAGCCTTCCCATAGGAAGAGCAGAGATGTAGGTAAGAACAGGAAACATCAAGTGACTAAGTAGGAGGGTAGGGCTGGTCTTGCGATAGAAGAGGCTGGAGTGCTGCCCACAAGCATGTATATTCCCAAGAGTGGTGGAAAGCCAGGGTTAGCTGCATTGCAGGGTTATCTCACTGATATGGTCAAGATTTGTCTCTAAAATCCCACCTTTTTGTCTCCACTTCCACTCTTGCCAGTGACAATTAGTCAGACCTGAGCTCATACCCACAGCTAGTATGCTGTCCCATTATGTAAATTACTGCTGTAAGACTGCTGAGTCAGGTCTCTACCAAGTAAAACTGGTAACTCCTCTCATAAAGCTTCCAGCTATTAAACACCTCCCCAAATGCATCTGAAATCTGTAAATATTGTGGTGAAAAGACTCTGGTGAGCCAGCCAACCTGACACAAGAGCTGCCTCTTGAAAAATATTCACAAGGGCTTCACAAAGCAAGCTAATGAAATTTGGGTTCAGTGGACTATTATTAAGAGTATTTAGGACTTTTTTAGCAGCATCTTAGGTGTAAAAATCAAAGTGCTCAAGCTACTGTGTTAGGTTTAATGTCAATCTTGTAAGGAATGTTCTGTTATTCTATTTGATAGGGAAAGAAACCTGAGCACAGACTTATTTTAATAAGCATCTGGGGAAAGATCATGCAGCAAAGTGGTGGCAGATTCAGGGGAAAAACATGGATTTCCTCTCCCTGCCAACTCCACTGCTTTTGGAAGTAGACAAATGCTCCATAAATCAGCTATGGACTTTTAGCTGTCCATCAAGGACCTCTGGACATTCAGGAGGCAAACTGTTAGAAAAGGCACTATTACTGCCTTCAGATGTAACAAATTCTGGATGGTACCTCCTGTACCTATTGGTGCAGGCTGACTGCATCATGTGCCGTGGCTCTGGTATGTCTGGGACACATGTGACATACCTACAGAGTATTAACTGCATGGTTTATTTGTGCTATGCAAATAGTTTGCATCATAAATTGTGCACTCTGGACAGGCTGACTTCATTGTGTGCATATCAACTTGACGTTGCATACAATACAATCTTTCATTTGCATCCAATAAATTCAATATGGACACGGTGTATACACTGGACAGACTGTACATACTCTTGTCTGACAAATCTCAGAGAGATATGGGAACTATTGCCTTTTAAATTTTCAAAGGATGATAGGTACTTTTTCCTGCCCTTTTCTCATGCCTTAAATATCACAAACAAGACCCAGTATGAAAAAATAATGAGGATGATGATTTCAGCTACATAATCGAAGGCACATTCCATCAGAAATGGTTATTTAAACTGTAATTGATCCAAGTTATTCTCTAGTAACACAAAAAAAAGGTCTAACCAGCAGTGCTTTTCTGGTAAGTGTTTCTAGTGTTACTGTATGGGGAGTAAATCTCTGTAGGATCCAGTTCTGGTGCTGCTGTATGTCTGGTACCTGACAGACTAAATCTGACCCCAGATCCACCCAGTCCAGTAACAAAACTGTAATGAGGGCCAGAAGTGCCACCAGGGACAAGGGGGGAAAACATGCAAGTCAAGTGTGTTGGCCTCCATGGACCACTACAGGCATCTCGTAGTGCTACTAGAACTTGTGTGTCACCTCATTGCCTGAGGTACAAGTAGCTGAGACACTAATCAGGGCCTTGCTTCAGAGAAACATGAGTTAATTCAGTGCATCTACTTGTGGAGTACACCAAAATTGTCAGTGAAGTGCAAGCACTGGTGGTTAATAGCCTTGAAACCATCTTATCAGTTAATTTTGATATACTGCAGGTTATTTATTAATATGGGCTAATAATATTAAAAATGTTAAGTTTAGGAAAAATAATTCTCTTTATATCTGTTAGTAAAGACGAGTACAGCTTAAGCAGTGAGACTTTATAAGATGAGCCATCAAGACAATTTCCTCTACTTTTGATGCCAATTTGAGCAAAGATTTTGTGTTTTCTAAGGAACATACCGTAAGAAGAAACACTCCACTCACCTAGGATAACCAATCCCAGTAAAACAGTAATTTTAGGCTTCCCATGTTTGTATGAAGTTGTATTTCTGTATTACTTTTTCCCATGGTATCGTTCCCTTTATGTAAAGGATAAACCGTGATTCATGCATAGAAAGTCATCTAATTAATACAAGAAATACTTTGAACAAGATCACAGGAGTGGCAAAACCAGAACAGATGATTGGTCTGTGACGTCAGGCCTTTGCTTCTGGGCTGCCCTATATACTGGGGGAAAAACAAGACAAAACAAAAGCAGTTTTACACACAGGAGGGAATTTTGCGGTATTACACAATGGAGAAATTATTTCAGCCCTGGCAGCCATGAGCAATCATTATGTTTTCTGAGGCACAAGGATGGATGCTTCTTAATTCTTTTCATAGTATCCCGAAAAAAATAGCCTGTTGTACACTTTGACTCTCGTTAAAGTTGTATAAAACTGCAGTTTTTGCTGGTGGTCAATAGCAAAAATAGGTCACACAGGGAGTGAAAACAATGTTTGTGGTAGGAACTGGGACACTTGATCTGAAGCAGCCAGCCTGAGCCAGCATCAAAGGGGTGAGCCCTGCACCACCTTCAGTAGAACAGGAGGTTATTTCAGTTAAAAAGTTTAAATTGTGGTAACTTGGTTTGGTTTGGGGTTTTTTTGAAGGCAGTGGATTGGGAGCACTGTCACGTGCAGGTGTTTCAGCCACAGCCTTGTGCTCTTTGGTGCTTGTCTTACAGTCCCCGATGTGTTTGAGTACTCCAGAATTTCACATTTTTTTAAAGGGTCATCAAATAAAAAGGCGACGAAGAGCCGACGCGAGGGCGCACACTCAGACAGCCGGCACGCTGTGGCGGTTCCGAAGCGGGGGCAATGGTTGCTTGGGGTCCCACGCACGACAGCGGGGACCCCCCGCTGCCCACCCCGCCCGGGGTCTGCTCTCGGCCGTCCCGGCCGCGGGCGGTGCGGGGCCGGTGCCGCCCCCGGGCGGGGCGGGGGCGGTGCCCGCAGCCGCCTACAAAGGGCGGTGCGCGGCAGAGGGGCCAGCCCGGAGCCTCCGCGCTTCAGGCAGCCGCTGCCGCACGGAGCTAGCCGGGCGTCGCAGGGCGCTCGGCCCCTCTGCGGCGGAGTGTCCCCGGCCGCCCGCCGCGCATAAGGCTAAGGCTTTCCGACTTCAGCTACAGTGCTAGCTAAGTCGGGGAAGACAACGCGGAGCGAAGCCGCGCGTCCCTCTGGCATCGGGCTCTGGCAGCGGCCGGGCGGGCCGGCATGGCGCGGGCAGCGGAGTCGGCGGGCGGGCGGCGGCGCTGCGGTCAGTGCGGAGCGGCGGAGGGGGCGGCCGGGCGGGACCGCCGCTCGCTCGGGGGCCGGGCGGGGGTGGGGGGCGAGAGGCCCCGCCGAGGCCGCTGCGCGGGGCTGCCCGCGGGTGGGGGGCTCCGCGAACGCGGCATCCCCTGCCAATGCTGTTGGGTTCCCCCAGGGCAGCGGACGGCGCCCGGCGCGTACCGGGACGCGGTGGTGTGCCCCATCTCCTTGAGCATGTGTTTCTTGTTTCTCGTTTAGGATCTGTGGTTGCCTATTTTACGTCTGCAAAGTTTCTTCTTTATCTTGGGCATGCACTGTCCACCTGGGTAAGTAACAGACCCGCTTGGTAGGTGTAGGATTCTGTTCGTCTCGCTCTGCCTTACCTGAACATTATTGGTGCTTTCTAAAAAACCTTCATGAAATAGCACACCGCCACAGAGACAGAGATGCTATTACTACACCTTGCTGTTAAGTCTCCCTAATCTTTACATGCCGTGTTGCAATAGGTACAGTTTTCATTACTGCAGATGAGTGCAGTGCTCCTTTTCCTGCGGGGCTGCTTCTGTCCCACCTGATGCTTTTCAGTAACTCCAGAACCAGTGGGGCTCCTTGTGGAGGAAGTTCTGAGTGAAAGAAGTGAAGCGTAGTGCATAACAGACTGAGGCTGTTCATGGCAACATGTACCTGAAGGACTTGTGTCCTTACTATTGGGAAATACTCAGTGTTTGCAGTGGACCCGTTACTGCCACTCGGTAGCAAACCTGATGGGAGTGTCAGAAGGTATTTTTTTTCCTGTTGAAATGTTTGCCTTCTGAAATGCTTTCCTTCTGTACTAAAGTAACTTACTACACTAGATTTTACTCACTTGAAAGACACTCAAAAATCTTAAAATGTGCCCTAGAATAGACAATCTGATTCTGTTCCATATAATAAAATTAAGACTATATGTGTCTTATAATACATCTTAAGTCTCCATCCAATGGCTTGATTCAAAAAGTAGTGGAAAGTTTTCTCCCTAATATTTCTTCTTTCATTTTTAGTCCTGGATTTGGACTGGTTTAGTGTGTGCTTTGTATAGCATTGAACAGATGGCAGGCAGAGAGTTACAACATTGCATGCCGAGCCCTGGCAGCTCCTTGCTTTCACTAACCTGGAAGGTCATACTGATGTTTCTGTTAATGGAAGAAGCCTTGGGGTGGTATCAAACGCTTCTTCTACCAAGTGCAATATCTTAGCAATTATTAATATTCTTGAAGGAGCCAGGTGGTGATGTTTCTGTTTAGCTCACTGCTTTTCAGAGGCCAGGGCTGTTACCTGTGGCAGCTTTTCTAAGTAATGCCCACAAAGTGCCTCACTGACAATTTGGCCAGCCCTGCTTACTCCTAAAGCTGGGCAGTGAGACTGCTCTCAGAGTGCATGAGTAAAGGTGACAAAGCAGTTTGAAAACAATGTCACAGTAACAAACACTAGACTATAAGATGTCTGTTCAGCTCCTTAGCAATATTAGTAGCATACTCCTTGTTTTGGCATGTTTTCTTTTGGGCTGAAAGTCTTGACTCAAGAAACCCCAACCAAACCTGCTGAAACAACAGAAATACAGCTTATTTTGACAGAGCTGGGTGCAGGACTGCACATTTTGTATCTCCTAAGCTTTAGTGTTCCTGTAGTCTGAATGTTTTTGCTAACAGGAACAACAAACAAGCACTTTAATCTTCAGAACTCAAAGTAATAGATCATCTTTGTTCTAAAATGGCTGTGTTCACAATACAAAGCCTGATAAAATGTGGTTTTGCTGTAATTGAGAGGTAATTTGGTTTCTGTGTTACTAAGCCATTCCCAAACACAGAGGGAAGCTGTAAATGATTAAATGTGTCACATCTCCACAAATGTGTGGATTTGAACAAAGTCTAGACTATGTCTTAGGCTCTTGTTCAGTAATACATTTGAATGTGTGCTTGGCCTCAGTGATCTGAATAGGTTGGACTGTGCTGCTGAGCTGGAGTCTCCCACCTTATGGTGTTGCCTTTATGTTTTTGATTCATTGCCATCTATCACTCAGCAATACAGAAAGAACAGAATGAAACTGGGTTCACCTTGTTGACACCAGGCCTAATGCTTGCCAGGAGATGAGTTGTAACTTCCCAGCCTTATCTGTGCCACGCAGGTCTCAGGAGGCCTGTCAGTACGTAGTAGCCTGGCTACTGCTTAACTCTTGGCTTCAGTTCTGATATGGGATTGTATACGTTGTCTGAGATGATTATAAAGGTAATTATAATGACAGAAGAGCAAGAACTTTCTTTAAAAGGATGGTGAGGCTAAACATCTGCAGTTACTTATTTAGAAGAGTTGAAATAGCCACATTTTGAGACACTTTATATATAATCAAGGTTTTTCCCATTTCTGAAGGCAGTGTTTACTGTTTAAATTTCAGTAGATCTTTGCTTGAAATTGCATACCTGCTTCAAACCTCTGTAATTCACTAATACTGTTCTGTGACACTCATTTATCTTTGCTTACTCTTTATGGCTTTTAACTCTTGAAAGAAGCTTGTGCTTCCAGGTTGGAACAGCTATAGTTATCCCCAAAATTACCTGTGTGGATTGGCCTGATCAAATACTCTGGGTAAACGTGTTTAATATGGCTGAACATAGTTCACAGGCTCCTTAAATGAATTGTATAGCAAAATTGTGATCTCACTGGTGTCAAAGGAATCTTCCTGTGAGTTTCAAGTGAGATCAGTTTTTTTCACTCTGACTGTACTGTCTGCCACTGACTTTCACATACTTACAGTTTTTTAAGAATGCCTTTTTCACCTTGTCAGAATTCAGTAACTGAAACACCTTTGCATTAAAAAAAAAAAAAAATCTGTTATGAGACTTGAATGTGAAAGTACTGTTTTGGCTTATTTTTCTAGCTGAATAAACAGTCACCCAGGCTAATCAAAACTTAGTTAATTCACCTGCATGTATTTTAAGTGAAATTCAGTAAAAAGGTACCGCAGGTCATACTGAGTGTAAGTGGATATTAGATGTGGGAAATTACACCTCTGTTTTCATTGCTGGGATACTTTATATATACTTCTACTAACCATGGAATAGAAGTGGAGCATATTTTACAGGAGACTTAAAGGTGTCTGTGGAGAGTGAAAGCTGCTTTATTTTATAGGGGAAGGCACATCTAAGCTTGTCATGCTTATACTTGCATTTTTTCATTGGTTTTAGTTAGAAAACATACATAATACTCAGGGTTTTTCCTTGAACCGGTAGAACTTTTCTTCCCATTGGGTTTTTTTTTTGGTTTTTTTTTTTTTTTTTCCTGCCTGTGGTTGGGGGAACAAATATGAATGTGTACATATTATAATGTTTGAAGAAACCTCCTTCAGAGAGGTTCAGTAACATTAAAAGGTGAATTCTTTTTGTGCATGTCTACTGCATTGAAGACTTTAATCAAGCTTTTTTATTTTCACCCTCCAAATAGCATGCTTTTATGTATCCCTTGGCTGCTGTTATAGGATATGTTGCTTTTCGCAGACTTTGCTTTTTAAAAGTGCTTTTATGTTATACTCCCTCCAGCCCTTTAGAATACTTGAGGTCCTTAGAAATTTATACTATTTACTGTATCACACAGCAGTTTCTTTTTTCTTCTGCTGCCTTATCTTAAATGAGTTTCATGTTTGGTTTATAAAGGACTAGCATTTGGGACACTTACTGAACAGACTGCATGCCCTAGAATGGTATGAATGATTTCAATTAATCTGCTTTGTTACTGATTACTTAAAGCATTTTCTGCAGTCCATTTATCTAAATATGTTTATAAATAAAGTGAGATGTGACTCCCATCATGTGACAACAGAAAAACCTCGATGTATTCATTAGCAAGCCACAGATCTGACTGGTAGCAAACTTAAAGATGTTTTCAATAGTATGAAAATTACTTCACTTGGGCGTGTTTAGCATTTTGGGCTTCTGTTTTTTTTTTATCTGTAGCAGGTGATAGTTTAACACAAATTTTGTATTCTAAGCACTAGGCTAAACTAGCAATGGGCTAAACAGGTTGAACTAGCAATTAGTTTGCAATAGGTTAAATGAGTTCTGATATTCTACCTCTTAGTAATATGATTTAACATTATTAAAAAGAGCTAAAGTCCATCAACTTCAGAAACTTCAGTTAATATTTAGGGCAGTACCTTCCTTGATTTATACATGTCTGTCCTGAATTGTTTTATAACTTGCTTTGGCTTGACTGGCTGTTGTGTTTTAAAGCAGCATTTAAGCTTTGATGCAAGAGCAAACTGCTGTCTTGAACAGTTATTTAAATCGTATCGATAATCAGTGTATCTGTTTCTAATATTTGAGAGTCTGTGTAAGTTTATGTAAGCTTTTCGAGGCTGCTTGGATGTGACTGGTAACAGACTTTGTCCTATTATATATCATAGAAATATATAATTTTCTATCATAGAAAATACCTGGTATTTTTGACGTTGTATTACAAACTGTAATGTTGCACTTGTTTAGGACAGATGATCTTAGACACTGGGATAAGATCAGTGGTGACAGGATGTAGTCATCAAAAAAACCCATAACCCTAAAAATTAAAACCCAAACAAACCAAAACCAACCCAAAACACAACAAAAATAACAAACAACCCCACCCCCAAAAAAACCAAACCCACACTTCACCCTGCATGTGCAACGAACTTATTTTAATACAGACTTCTGTCAGGGCATTAGTAAAATAGTCAACTTGTGTGCTTGCAAAGTGCAATTACTAATGTTGTGTATGTACTCTCTGTTACTCTTAAAGGGAGATCGTATGTGGCATTTTGCTGTGTCTGTATTCCTGGTTGAACTTTATGGGAACAGCTTACTCCTGACTGCAGTCTATGGACTGGTTGTGGCGGGATCAGTTCTTCTCCTGGGAGCCATTATTGGAGACTGGGTGGACAGGAACTCCAGGCTCAAAGGTTAGATGCCTAGAGCAGGTTATTTACTTAAGGATGGATCAAATTAATGTAAAAAGGTAAAGATGATAGTTAACTCCTCAAGTCAATTATGAGAATGGGACTTGCTTGTTTGTTGTGGGTTTTTTTAGTGTGTTTTTTTAAGAAGAGTAGTGTTTTAGAGTTGTAATCATTATACAAAGACTGTGTCAAAGACAAGAGGAAAACAGTTTTATGTCACAACGTGTCCACTACTCCAGCTAAACCTGTACAATATGGAGAGATATATAGAAATGCAAAAGGTAAAAAGCACATAACTTTAAGGACTACAGACCAAATTCTTTACAGTGGAGTACTTATGTACACTCACGTTTGTTGTCTTATGTCTGGACACAAACATCTTCCACTTAAGCTTAAACAGGCACTGCATTTGCATTATGCATATTTTAAATATGTATGCTCTAGTCTGTTTTATAAGTAACATGACATCACTTTTTCCAGACACATTTTTTACTTTCCAAGAGTTTCCAAAATAACGTCACTTCCATGGTATGCTGAAGATTAATTTTATAGACTCAAACTAAGTCTTTTTTTTACCCCTTTAAAAATAGTGTCAGCATTTAAACAGGTACAGTTTGGATTTTGATTGAGAAAAGACCTACTTGGACTGTAAATTAAGTGCTGTGAAGTTATATCAGGCATTAATTTGTTTCTCTAAGAAAATGGGAGATTCAAAATCTAATGTGAAGTACAGTTTTACTACATATTTTGGGGGGAGAACAGGAAAATAAAAATATATAAAGAATCTCTGCATGTTCCTTAATTATAACCTCAAGCTTATAGTTAGCTCATTATGTTCATAACTGTTGCTTTCTGTTTTGATTTAAAACAGTGGCCCAGACATCCTTGGTTGTACAGAATACATCTGTCATCCTGTGTGGTATTACCCTGATGATTATCTTCTTGTTTAAGACACAGCTTTTGACCTTATACCATGGATGGCTTCTTGTGAGTGATTGAACTTGTTATAAGGAATTAACTTACAAAGAAACTTTGGGGAGCATGGGAGTCAGATGAATTATTCTTTTTCTCTCTAGTCTGTTTAGACATTCCTGGGAGCTAAAACTGGCAAATCAAACTTTGGGCTAATTGGGTAAACAGAGGTGACTGTTTTCTGTCAGGAATTGTAAAGTAGACTTGGTATTATTTTGTCTGAAGAATAACACTAAAATGTATGGATTCATATGTAAAAGTATCTTTTCTGGCTGTACAGGATAGGAGTGGATATCTCCCTTTGTCAATTTTCTCACGCTGTAACTCTTTCCCCTGTTTCTCTAGACGATGTGCTATATCCTGGTTATCACAATAGCAAATATTGCCAATTTGGCCAGCACTGCCACAGCGATCACAATTCAGAGGGACTGGATTGTTGTGGTTGCAGGGGAAGACAGAAGCAAACTGGCAGGTGAAATATGTTGTCTTTTAAGTACCTTCAATGTCTTACTTTCTAAGCTTGATTTTTAGACTCAAGTTTTATGGAGGTCACATCTTTGAGTTCCAGATATTGTGAGAAAACAGCAGGTAAAAATGGCAGCCTTTATTTTCCTCTTCCCTGATCTGGACTACACTTACTGAAATAAGAAATTACTGTTGTGGTTACAGTTCAGTTAGGCATCCCTCAACTTGTTTTGTCCTCCTTTTAGTCCTACTGCAGCTTTGTCAGGAAAACTTTATTCTTGCTGAAAAAATAAACATACACTGCACTCATAGATCAAATAACCAGTGTTTAATAGAAAAGCTATTTAACTTCCAGGCACTTAAAACCAAGTGTTGCAATACTTTATTTTTAGGTCCCTGGAATGAAACAGAAAACTGTTGCGTAATTGGGCTCCTCACATAGGGATCAAAGAAAGAGATACATGAGAATGAAGTCCAGAACAGTGAAGTAGGTGGATCAGGAAATTGTCAGTAGGAAATGCTGTGCATGCAGATCTGTTTGAAATCTTGCACTTCTTTAGCATTAGATGTCTAACTCAGAGCTGTGAATGCTTTTCTTCAGTTGGAACTGAAGGCTCTGTATTCCTTTGACATCAGATACCTTTGGTATTAGACTACAGATTTAATCCTCTTTTTTGCCTAGTAAATATTTTTCCTTCTTTTTCCCCTTTCTTGCACAGTGGCATGGCATTATTAGTAGAGAGTATGAGTTCCCATTCAAATTCTACTGCAGCTCAGTGATCATCACACTACTTGAATGTGAGAGATTGTTTGGGATCCCCCCTAAGGATGCATTGAACCTGACTCTCCTTTTCTGACTGATACTCCTAGCCACAAAGTCATTCACACCAAGGAGTGTATGATTGATTTGTGGCCATGCTGCTGCTGATCGTAACAGTGTGGGAAGCAGCATTTTTTGCAGTGAACTTGGGCAGGCTATATGGGCTCTGAATCAACTCTATAAGGGGTCTTAAGCCTTCCCAGATAAGAGGAACTGATACTGAAATGCAAACAAGGAACAGAGCAGCTTAATGTTGCCAACACATTTATAGCTCACTAAAGTAACTCTGAGACTAAAGTTTTAAGTCTGATGCTTGTGGAGTTTAGATACTTCCAGGCCTAGACAGTGTTTCAGCTTCTGGACTCTGATTTTGTATGAAGCAACCTAACTTGCCCATAAAGTTCAGTTTACATGCCAGAGTCCTTTTAGGGATTTGAATCCTATATTGCAGATTTATTCTTGATGTTTATCTCAAATGAAGGAATCTTATTTCCCTATCTCATCCAGCAGAGACTAGTTCTTGATTAGATGCATTAAAAGCATCTTGCTTTCATTTCCCAGTATACGAATTTTCCACCGTAGTCTTTTATTTTGACCTTGCAGTGTCTTTCTAGGTCATGCCTTTTGTAGAGCAGCAGTACAGCTTAACTTGGTGTGTATGAATCATAGTAGAAAAATATCATCTACACGTAAAAGCCTTAAAGTTCTAATGATTCTCATTAACCTTTCTTCTTGTGTCAGATCTTATTCAGCGAATCATCTCCCGAGTTTCTGTAGTACTTACTACCTGTGAGATAAGGTACAGGCCACACCTGCAGAGAACTGCTGCATGGGAGGCAGTCCTGCCTCTGCACTGCTTCATCATCTCAGACAGAATTATATGACTGCTTATATTCTGTACTGAAAAATCAGGCAAGAGAACTCTAAATTCTGATGCAAATTAATTTAAAAACAAAAAGCCCTACTGAACTAAGTACCTTAGTTCAACAGATCCATCTAAATGATCTCTTCCAGGGTCTTCAGCCTGGGTTATTACATGTTTAATCATAGTCTAACTTGGAGACTGTTTGAAATTCCTTAACTTAAAAAGTTAAACACAAGTGTTGACTTTACAGCATATACTGTTGTCCATCTCTGTGCTATTAACTTTCCTCAGAGGAGCCTTAGTTAAGTATGTTGGTTGAATAGGCAAATAAAAAATTGCTTGGGCTTCCCCTTCATTGTCCTTGATTGATTTTTTCCATTCTTTCTTACTTTGTACCTTTCCCGAGTGGAAATATTAGCCCTACCCAAGCTTAGTTCTTGGAATTTCTAAAACCAAATATTATACAAGTATCTGACTTACTCATCTTAGTTAACCATCAGTCAAATAGTTAACATCAAATTGATTTTGAATTCTAATAGAATAACCTAAACACTTCTTTGAATGTCAAGGAGCAATTCTCTACAGATTCAAAAAAAGCAGCTTCATGCTGATATACAGTTTTACTTGTCCTTCAAAACTCTGATTTCATAATGGAACTCTAAAACGGGTTTGATATGTACTTCTAAGCAGATTGAAGCCCTGATGTGGAAAACCATTGCAGGTCTAGCAACTTTTAAGGGCGGAACAATGGCACCATTAATTGGAAACCTACAGGAGCCCAGAGTGTGTAATGACATTTAAGTGGTTAAGATTGGGGAGGGTGAGACATTCCCTATCAGCAAATGGAAGATTCATTCATACTAAGAATGGACTGCTTGCTTTGATCATAAACATCAAAGTGTGGAACAGAAAGGAGTGAGGACTTTGCTCAGTAGGTTCTGAGAGTGCCTACAACTGTTGTCAACCAATATGACTCGATAAGGAAATTTAAAGGCAATTTCAAAGGTCTGCTGCTATCATGGTGGGTACTGTGGTCACCAGTTATTAGAAGTAAATGGAGGAGATTAAGACCACATGGTCCAGTATTGGGAGATAGTAGTTGCTAAAATTATCTTTACAGGAAAGAATTTCATCATGAGATTCCTAGTAATGTCTGGAGTTATGCATGCTGGGTTCGAATGTTACAGAGATAGGCTTAGGAGTCCATAGTGTCACTAGAATGCAAGGGCAGTCTGATTTCATGACTAACAGTTTTACCTGCAGGAGTGCACTTCTACTGTAAACCCAGCATGCTAAACCTGGAAGACCTCATGTAGGCAAAACTGGCAGGAGAAGGGATTTGGCTTACAAACACTTTGGCTGGTCCCGGTAAATGTTGGAACACTCTAAAGATGCCCCTGGTGGGCTGTCTAACTCCTGCTCTCACTGGAATCACAGTTGGGGCAGGACTCTTAGCCTTATATGTGTATGTGTGCAGTCCTCACTTATGTTGATGAATATCTCACTGTAAGTGTTCAGCAATTACTTCATATCATCAAATCATTTCTGACAGATATGAATGCCACAATAAGAAGAATTGATCAGTTGACCAATATCTTGGCCCCAATGGCAGTTGGTCAGATAATGACATTTGGCTCACCGATGATTGGCTGTGGATTCATTTCTGGCTGGAACCTGATGTCAATGTGTGTGGAATACCTGCTGCTCTGGAAGGTTTATCAGAAAACCCCTACTCTGGCTCTTAAATCTGCGAAAGTTGAAGAATCGGAACTAAAACAGCTGAATGGAAAGAAAGGTATTGAAAACACAAAAGTGACTCTTCAAATCCACAGTATATTTACTGTATCAGTTAAACTGAAGTGCTGATTTTGTCTTCCACAGACACTGTTTTGAGGCTATGTAGCTTTCTACTCACAGCTTGAAGGTTTCAGGTTTTGGCTGTAGATACCAGAGTCTCTGATCTAAGTAACAATGCTTTCCACAGCTGTTTGAGGAATCCTGTAAAACGCAGCCAAAGAATGAATCCTTTCCTCTCAATTAATCCTTTAGAGGAAGTCTGCCTTGTGATTTAGGGCTAACTGTGAGGAGTGCTCCTATCCATCTATACTGTGGCTAATAAGCTGACAAAGCCTTTCGCTCTGTAGTGTCTACAAGCAACACAGCCTGTGTCAGGACTCTTCTTTGCTAACTCATCTGTACTTACTCATAGTACTAACAGGCTTTCAGGAGGTTGTAGAATAGGTGGAAATATCTCTAGTCTAGCATGCCTCAATGAGTTCCACATGCTGCAGGAAATGGTGGAAAAAACAAACTCTTTTGACATTCTGTTCTGCTTCCATGGCCAAACTGAGAAACTGGGATTTGCAGTGTAGATGGCTACGACTATAACCTTAAAATTGATACAAACATTACTTTAGATGGTCTTAATATCAGAAATTAATTATTTCAGAAGCAGACCTTTTGTTATGAAGCATTTGAAATGTCAGATACTAGAATATGAAACTTAAGCATTTTCTGATTTTTAAGATAGCAGCATGTGAATACTACTGAAAGCTCAAGCTATGGGCTCCCAGCTACAACATGTTGTGGATTTTCTTAGAGAAAGACTATATAAAGAGTTCCTGATTTATTTATTTTTTTCTTTAAAAGCTAGCTAGCAATCTGTTCTTCGCTCAATATATAGTGAGACAGGAGGCTGCTATCAAAAGTGCTGAAGAGACCTATCTTCTTCCCAGCCAGCAGATCCATTGTGGTAATGGCTGGTCCAGTAAACTATTGGACTAGGCTGATGGCAGCCTAGGACAGGGGAGGGAGATAAGGAGTGTAGAAGTCTCTATAGCTTTTGAACTGTATCTTGAATGCTCCTGAGGAATGAAGCATTTAGCAAATGTCAATATGTAGGACACACTTCTTAATCTTTGCTATTGCAGTATGCTGATTTCAGTAGAAGACTTGCATTTTTAAAAGTTACATAAATATTTCACATGTCGTACTTGCTGTATGTGGAGTTTGTTTTAAATGTGACAGTGTAAAAATACTACTTGGGCAGCTAAACACTTGTGTAGTTTCTGTCCACGTTACTAATCTAAACACTGTTGTGGGGGGGTTTATTTTTTTTGTTTGTGACCAGTGGAAGTGCCTTTCTCCTATATTAGAGTGAAAATGGAATCGTAGAAGAGCATGGTTGGAGATATTTTTACGTCAGGTTTTGAAAGCTTTTGGCTTTGGTAGGCATCAGCAAGCATCTCTTGGGTTCATCTACCATGACATGAGATAGATGTTTCCCTACTTTCCCTGTTCCCTACTTTCTGTGATTAGTGCATTTAAGCATACAAAGCAAGGTTAAAATGCCAACTAATGTTGGCATTCGTTAAGCAAATAATTTCTTTACGGAAACGGAGCATTTGGTCACAAGTCTATTGAAAAGAAACAGGCTGTGCTTTCTCCTACAACACTTTAATTAAATAAGCAGGAGTTTAAATTGATAGCGATAAACTTTACTTGATCTTACTATACAGATGGGATTTAAGGACACCTTGAAACATTTGATTGCAGAATTTAACTGATGTGCTTCTGCAGCAGTCAACTTACTACCTGCAGACAATTGACTTGCAGTTTACACTCTGCACTTCCCAGGCAAGAGTGTATCTAACAGTAACATTTCTGTTTACAGAGAGTGACATGAGACCTGCTGAAGGAGTGCAGTTAATTGTTGAGAAAGATGTAACTGGCTTTGAGCCCCAACAGGAGAAGGAAGTCAGCTTCGCTGCCCGGATTGCTGAGCCTTTCCTCACGTTCCGTGATGGATGGGTTGCATACTACAACCAGCCAGTGTTTCTTGCAGGCATGGGTCTTGCATTTCTGTATATGACTGTTCTGGGCTTTGATTGTATTACTACAGGCTATGCATACACTCAGGGTTTGAGTGGCTCTGTGCTAAGCCTCCTGATGGGTGCCTCGGCAATCACTGGAATCACGGGAACAGTAGCTTTCACTTGGCTTCGTCGCAAATGTGGCCTGGTTCGCACGGGCCTTATTTCTGGACTTGCTCAATTTGCTTGTCTGGTCTTATGTGTCATCTCTGTCTTCATGCCTGGAAGTCCTCTGGATTTGACTGTTTCCCCATTTGCTGACATCAGTGCCAGGCTGTTTGAAAGTGAACCATTACCTACTATAGCATCTCCAGAAGATAAACCTGACATGGTTTTTGCAATTGGAATGCCCAACTTGTTAAACGGGTCTACTACTGCTAACAGCGACCCAGAGATGAGTCCTGAGCCTGTGCCTTTAATCTCTGTTAGTCTTCTGTTTGCAGGAGTCATTGCTGCTAGAGTTGGTAAGTATAACATCTCTGTTAAAATCTGATCTATCGACTGCTTTTAATTCTAAAAATTACAGTGCCTGTCAACAAAATACAAATTTGTTTTAGAATTGTAGGCTACAGTTGAAGTTGAAGTGTTACATTACATTTCTAAGGCTAATTGACTTTTCATAAAAATGAAGTGAACTTGTATTGCCAGTGCAGAGGCTGCAGTACTAACTTCTTGCGTATCATGTATCACTAATAGGAGAAAAGTTTTACCACATTGGGAGATGGATGTAACTTGGTTTTTTGAATGCTCACCTCTAAATGTTCTTCCTTTACAAACAAATAAAACCAATTGTTAATAGGAAATGGATCTAAACACATCTGCTATGAAAACCTTCAAACTTGGCAGTTCACTAAATTAATCCATTCATTAAATAAGTTGTCTAACCTTTCAACTTGTGACCAGCAAAGTCACGGATGACAGCTTAATTCTTTGAGGAATTGCTGGTTAGTGTAGTATTAGTATCTGTCAACAGAAGAGGCAGTCAAATACATAAATGTAATGAACAGTAATTCTCATTTGTAGAGTTTTTATACTCAATTTCTGCAGCTTCTGCTGAATTTTGGAGTAATAAAATACTTGATTCACATGTATTAAGTTTTTTTGTGAGAAACTTCTAAAACTGAATCATTAGTGGACTAAAACAGTACAGAAGCTAGTCTCAGCTGAGGCTGTTGCAATTTATTATGTATTCTGCTAAGTTTAAAAGGCGTGTGTGGTTTTTTTAGCAAACATCTTAAAACTTAGCAATTGTAGCTAGCATGAATACATGGAGCTATTTAAGGCACAGATGAGCAAAACATTAAGTTGATAGACATGCTGAAGCAAGATGTGACAGGCAAGTTAATGTGTCATGCGGTATGTATTTCAGGAAATATTAGTAAAGGTGTGAAATCCATTCTAGTCTGACAAGAGACTAGTTTGTCCTGTGCATTTTTGGCAGAAGTGAGTGTTTGGAATTATGAACTGAATTGTGTCAGTAATGAAAGCTTACCATGAGAAACCCTGTTGTATGGATAACTGTTTTTTTTCTCTGTAGGCCTTTGGTCCTTTGATTTGACTGTCACACAGTTGCTCCAAGAAAACGTGGTAGAATCTGAAAGAGGCATCATAAATGGTGTCCAAAACTCCATGAATTATCTTCTTGATTTGCTGCACTTCATCATGGTCATCTTGGCCCCAAACCCTGAAGCTTTTGGCTTATTGGTGCTCATTTCTGTGTCTTTTGTTGCAATGGGCCACATAATGTACTTCAGATTTGCCAAAAAAAGCTTGGGAAAACAGCTTTTTGTTTGTTGCACTCCTGATCCTAAAGCAGTTTCTGATAGTTCAGCACCTGGTAATACATCTACTGTCTGAAGTGATCCACTTCTCTTACTAACTTGCTACACAAATATCATGGTTAAATACACATACTGCCTTTTGTGACCCTGTCTAAGGTGTTTCTCTAGAGTTGAGTATATAAGTTAGCTGTTTGAGGAAGCTGTCCCAAAAAAGCTAAAATTTATTGTGTTTCAAAGGATCCCCACAAGTCATACATCTAGTATTTAATCACAAAAATAATGTTGAATTTCTGTTGCTGAACCCCACAGTGATACTGTTTAGTGGTTATACATACCCAATTTGTTCATGACTTCCAAACAATTATTGTGCTCATTGAGCAAAACAAGGGTGTTTTTCTTAGTTGCTTTAGAATAACTAGATATACAGTATTTGGTTTTGTGGGATTTTTCTTCTTCTCTTACCGTGAACAGTTCTGCTCCTGTCTTCTCAAATAGGTATAAACATACTTCTTGGATTCCTGAAGTAGACTCTTAAGTTCTCATGTTTTCCCAAAATAGCTTTTTATTACTTTGGTTTGGTTTAACTTTACAGAAACACCTTTGCAGGTTTTTTGCATGTTTCCTTACAAATTAGACAACTGCTAGGTACAAAATACTGTATTACACTTCTGTTGCACTTCATAAAGTAAAACATAGCCTCATTTTAGCAGAAGCTATTGATGTAACATTATAAAGCATGGCTTTTTTAATTGCAAATGACAGGTCTGCTCAGGTTTGATATAGCAGAAAGTGCTAGGGTCAGGAGTACTGGTACAGAAAGATGAAGTCTAGGGCTAACAATTTTTGCCTCGGTACAAGCAGCTTTAGTTTATTTTCAAATGCTATTGTTTTCAGAAATTCCATTAAAGCCTAATGTATTGAAAAATTATTAGTATTCCAGACAAAATAAGTCAAAAAGTGGATTACTTGGATTACTGTGTGGCCCATTAAAGCAGCTTCAGAGCAATGAAGAGTGAAATACCCCTTTGATTTTGAAGAAGTTCTTGCATGTTTGTTTGTTTGGTTTTGGTTTTTGTTTTTTGTTGTTGTTGTTTTTTTTTAACCCTACATGTATACTAACACAGTACTTCCATAGTCATTAACCCTGTGTGCACTTTTGTGGAAACTACTCTATGCACTTTGCTTTCTCAGTAGAGTTGAACCCAACAGTGTTTTGAGTTTTCCTATGGCATGGCAGTATGACTTCTAAACTTAAATCTCTGTAAAATGTTTGTTTGCAAAATAAGTAGTATGCAAAAAGATACATCAGGAACTTGTGAAAAGTATCCTCTATAACTTTTAAGGTTTTTTTTATTTTTAGGTACTGTCCTTCACACAGTCGCCTGTGTTGCCAGACTTCAACCCTGGAATGTAAGTGTGTGAACTCCATTGGCATTAAAGGCGTTACACCAGGGCTGAATCTTGGCCATTCGTCTTAAAATTTGTAATGATTACATTATGTATCAAACTAAATAGAATGTAAACAACCTCTAGTGGCTTTTGTCTCAGATACAATACTTTGTAAGAGGAGTGAAAGTGAATGAATGGGAATCCAATGTACAACCAATGTACTTGTAGCCCTCAATATTCAATAACTGGATGTAACAATTACTCTCCTCTAATGGACCAAAACTAATCATTACTACTATGTTACTGAAAGTTTCTCAGGGATGTTTTCACTAGGTTTATAAGTGTTTATACTTTGACCAAGCTTTAGGGTTTTGTTTTGCTATAATAAAGTAAAATGTGTAAATTAGAGTAGTTTTAAAATTTGTGACTCAATCCTGAGTGTAACTTCATAAGGAAAAGGGAATTTTGCCATCAGCAGAATTTACAAGTCAGAAGACAAATAATACAAGCTTATCTAAATTTATAGAATAAATATGCCCAAAGGATAGCCTGTACAGTATATAAGTACCCTAGTAAATAAAATACCTCTGATTTGCCAAATATGTTTTCTCATGTATACCTAATTTAAATTGGGACCAGATTTTAGTATTGCTGAATATAAATAAAGGTAGCCCAAATGTCAGTGAATGCTTCTGTACTGCACTTTGAACATCTGAAGACCACTGTATATATTGGACTTGCTGGTCATCAGGGAAACAAAGCTGGAAATGCAGCTTCTTTGGGGCTGTCAATAGAACCCAGTGTGCCTAAAGCTTAGTGCTGTAGCATTAAGCACCAGACATCCCAGAGAGGTTGTATTCCTGAATTCTAGAGAGCTCCAAAACTACAACAGAGCTGGGAGCAGACAGTGTTCTCATCTGTCCCCAAGTAGTGTTGTTTTTTTTTTCCCAAGAGCAATATAGTCCTATTTGAGTTGAGCAGCAATTTGTTTCATAAATAGTTCCACTAGATAATGCAGTCTGGATCTCAAGCCAAAAAAGTAATATTGGGAGGGGACTGGACCTTTATTTTTTACAGATAATGTTAGGATTCATATGTGGAGATAGACAGCTGGAAGGCAAGACAATCCTAAAAGAGGAAGAAAGGTGGATGCTAGCTTTAAAAGGAATAGAGGTCTAAATTGGAAATCTTGTATGTATTGGTCTGAGTCAGATGTCAAAAAATGTATGCTGCTTGAGCACAACCCATATGTGTGTAAGTCTAAGATGTACGCAGACACCTGTACTGATTAGTGCTTGAAGCAATGTGGAGCCTGAAGTCTTACTTAGCAGGACTTTCATTAAGTAAGCATTTTTGGCCTTGTATTTATTTATTATTTTTTAAAAAATGTGTCCAATTTGGATGAAAACTGCCCTTAAAATGTACGCACTATAAATCAATCTTACCAGAATAGCATATTTTATTATACAACCTTATGCTGGACATAGTATTGATTTATGTATTACTGTTGTTAAAGCTAATGAATAAATTTGCATAAAAACTTATTTGTCCTGTATTATTTGGATTGTGGGCATCTCGGTGTGCTGTGCTTAGCATGGTTCCTGTAGATGAAGGTTTTCTGTGGTGATAGGATGGAAACAGCCATGAAGCACAAACACATAGCATTGAGGAGGAAGCAAATGACAAGTGTAGTAAAAGCCTTTCAGTGACCCTATAGCTCTCTTCAGTGAACCGATTTTTTATTTACCGTCCACGGTGGTAACTTGAGACACAATAGCTGAAGGTCAAGTTGTGGTCTTATGACCTCAGCCCAGGGCCAGCATTGGTGATAGAGCACTTCTGTGTGTTGGCTTGCTGAGCAACAGAAAGCAAATGATTTTACCTTCCCAGTCATCTTTTTAACATACTGAATTTGAGATGATGGCCTTCAGTAGCAGCAACCTTTGTGTGAGAACAGCAGGTGTAAGAGTGGTCACAAATAAATGTGATAATATTCTGGGTTTAGTCTTGAAAAGTACTTCAGTTGAGTATTTTATACGGGGCTGCTTCTTGTTATGTGCATTTAGGGTATGCTTGCCTGATAATTTTGGGAAAAGAATTCTTCACTGAAGGGATTGTCAAGCACTGGCACAGGCTGCCCAGGGCAGTGGTTGAGTCACCATCCCTGGAGGTATTTAAAAGATGCTTAGAGGTGACATTAGGGGCATGGTTTAGTGGTGGACTTGGCAGTGGTGGGTTAATGGTTGGACTTGATGATATTAAAGGTCTTTTCCAACCAAGATGATTCTATGAATGGATCTTTGGAAGGATGCTGTGCTCATTGACTAGGACTTCCTTGTGTTCCTCTAATGGGAGCCACCAAAATGTCAGTGTTAAAGTCAGATTACCAATTTTCATTTTTAGGAGTGTTTTCCTCCTTCACTGCCACTTAGAAACTAAGAAAGGTATTAGAATACTGACTTGAAAATGTAGTTTCACTGCTCCACCCCTGTAGGTACAAAGAAAAAAAATTGTGAATGGTATTGTGTAGTATACCTAAAGGATAAAAAAACACTTTTTTGGCTGAAGGCCTTTCACAATTTCCCATTTGATGGTTTCACACTTTGGAAAGGTCTGAGTTTTCTAAGACCCTGTGGAATTCGGTGGTTGGTAACCAAAGGTAGAATGACTGAAGATACTTACCACTCTGTTTACTTGCTTGTTGCACTACTTTGCTTACTAAGTGGTTGAGATACCAGCTCTGCCTGTGGAAGGCAATGTGTATGACGTTACATATTTTATTATTTTGCTCTGGAATATTTAATTGCTTTTATTTTCAGAAGGGTTTTCTTCAACTGAGCAAAAAATCAATCTTGTTAAAGAAAAAAGGGTAGAGTGAACTCAGTCCCCTCGATTTAAACTATTTTCTGTTTCTTTAATGAGAAAACTGTTTATTAGAAATTCAAAAAAGTAGGTTCATATTTAGTGGTTTTAAATTACTACAGTTACTGCTGTCTTTGCTTCTACAAGGTATGTGTCCCGGGTGAGCAGAGCTAGCTCATATCCTTCATAAGCTGGCTGAGTATTCCTTCAGCGGTCACCGTCACAGCTCACATTTTCTCGTGTCATAGTGTTACACTCATTTCCCACTGGACAGAGGCTTCTTCCACAGCTTCCTATGCTAGTTTTGCAAACCATATATTTAACCTTTGAATCTACAAAGGATCATAATTTGCAGGTAAAGCTCCGTAAAGAAACCAAAGATTCTGTAATAGAAATGAACAGGCAATTCCAGACTCATTTAAAATAATAATTTCTACTGCTTTTTAGTATGAAAACCTAGCAGATATTACTGACTCAATGCCAAGTCATAGGTTCTTCATAACTTTGAAACAATGCAAGATTACAAGCAAACCTGAAGTAATTCAGAGTAAAGATTTTTTTCTGTTGAGAGGAGCACAACTAATAGATGTAGCTTTTCTACATCTAGCACTGTGGAGATGAAAATGCTTTTTTATCTGCCTCAAGATGGACCTATTTTCAGGTCCTTCAGGAATATATTGTGTGGTACTCCACATTCATGTATTTCTCAAGTACTTAATACTAGAGAAGCTAGTAGTAAATATTATAGTCCTTATTATCTTGCCTTCTGTACCCATACATTCTTTTTTTCCTGCTTGTGGGAGCTGTTAGCTGCATGGTGTAGTAATCACTGGAGAATTAAAACTATTTTATTCACGGAGTAAGACTATGCCTCTAGCTTCTGCTTTAAATAAGACAGACTATATTTTGCAGATCTGAAGGGCAGAAAAAAACCAAAGATGTTTGCCTAAAGGCTTGCAAAGTGCATGGACAAAGTGCATGCTGTTCAATAATGCTTTTTCAAATACTTCAGCTTGTCCTTGTGTGGGTCAGTTTCTATCTAGTTAAACTTTATTGCATTTGGTCACAAGAGAAGCATGCAACCATGTGCTTTCCACTCTTATTTCTAGGTATGGTGTGGTGGAGCAATCTGTTTTCACACGTGCAGAGTTAAGAGTTAGGACTGTTGTTAGTTACTAACTCTGTTAGTGCTGTTAGTACTTCAGGAGATATCTAAGCATAACTCATTAAGACCAAAAAAATTCCCAAAACAGCAAAACACTGTTAAAGCTGTACAGATTGGCTCAGAAAACACAAACACTGTTCATGGTGAGCCATTGTCCACTTCAGTTAGGGGAAAGACGATATACAGGATCTCTGCATCCCAATGACACCATACCAGAGTCCGAAAATTAGTTCTTCCTCAAGAAGCAGAATTAACAAAACATGGTTTTCTCTGTCTATGTGTCCTCATCCCTACACACCTGCAGCTGAAATAACTGTAGCTTCTGCCCCTGTCTTGTGTAATCCTAGCTCTTCTATGAGGTCTCCTCGCAGTGCTCCCCTCTCCCCTGGTTTGTCAGTGGTCTTTGGGAGCGATGTGTGTGCAATGGGCCCTGGAGTGCTCAGGGACTGATTAGCCCACTAACAGGACAAACAGCACACAAGACTTGTGCTTGTGCCAAAGGCTTTTCCCTTGAAAATTCAGTTTATTCATGAATTGAATCATACAGGCTGCTGTTCTCTTTGGAACTGGGAAAAATGGAGTGCTGCATCCCGCTTTTCCTTTGTGTCTGTCTTGAACAGCAGTGCTAACTGGAGAGAAACCAGAAGAGTGCAACAGTTGTAATCAGAGCTCTAGGAAACGAGACGAGTGAAAGAATTAGGGTCAGTTAGAGACTGAGAGGTGATGGAATTGTTAATACCTGACTGTGTAAAAAGGATGGGAAAAATGGGAAAAATGTATAATCTTGCTTGAGAAGACAAGCATTAACAAAGTCAGATTGCAGCATACCTGAAACCTTGGAAGTTCTGGAGTTTCTAATCCTGAATATCTTCAAGGGCAGGGACCATTTTTCCAGCTGATTTTCTCCAGTTACATGTCATGTATTTGTGAACCTCTTCCAGTACAATATTTCCTCTAGAACCACTGCTGAGAGAGCAGACCAGTTCACACTGACACCAGTTAATTGCCCTCCAGAGATCTGTGCAATGGATATCTTGTCCATCCGTAAAGATGTCTTTTCATTTAATGTCTTAATGTTTGCTGTCAGTTTATAAGCCATCTCTGAATTCACTATTACAAGATGTTCTGCAGGATTATTAAAGCATTCAGGCGTCTTTTATAAGAATGAAAGCTTTTTTCCTGAGTACCGTCAAAACTCCACAATTACCACAGTCAGATTTCATAGAGCAATGATACAGCAGATCTTCAAAGGGGCACTGCAGGAAGCTGAAATGCATGGTTGAAAGAACAAAATGGTTAGTGTGAAAATCCTCTTTTTACTTAGAAAGTACAAGGGAAGCCGCTTCAGTGCCTTTTCTTCTAAGGATCCTTTCTAAATAGGACACCTGAAGTGAAGAAAACACACGTTCCTCACATTAGCATGTTCAGTACAGTTCCAACCATTTCAGATTATTTTATCTTGAATTAAAGAACTCAAACTGCTGCCTCTTGATTAATGTTTGTATAATTTCAGCAGAGAATCTTTAACTAAACAAGGTCTTCTAAATTATTTAGTGTTTCAGGGATATTAGATTTTCCCTCAAGTTATTTTGGTACAGCAATACAAGTATTCCTGTTTTCATTAAGCAGATGTGCCAAAACTGTTTTCCAAAATGCTCACATGTAATATTCCTGTGCAGAGCCTGCCTGCATTGCATGTACACGTGTCCTATAGAGCCTGCTGCTTTGAGGTCTTTTAGCTGTCTGTAGCCTGCTGATTTAACAAAGAGCTGCAGACTTTACATTGGACAATTTGGACCATGTTTTTTTGGGACTGCTCCCGGAAAGGCACATTTTGGTTCTAAGCCTGCTGAAAAGGTAAATGCAATGTTTGAATTCCTTTATTTCTGGGCCTTTCCTTCCCCTGGCTGACCACGTTAGACATAAGAACTGACAGGGAGATATAAAAATATGTGGTCTGTCCAGCTGAGAAAGAGGGAGGAGGAGTTGTCCATGTTAGAAATATTTGTTCAGCTGCTACTGGAGTAAGGCCAGTCAGTGTTACTGTTTACAGTATGAAGTGTGCTGCAGTTCATTTATCTTCTAAAGATAACAAAACAAGATAAAGAATCCATTCTTTGGAATAGTTTTGAAAAAAAATGCAGAGGAGTAAAAATTATTTACTTGAAACTTTAGGAGCTTTTTTTTTAAATTATTATTTGCTTGGTCACAATGCACTGTTCCATGTCATCCTGTACTGACCTTGGCATTGTTCAGCTGTGCCCAAAAGGAGCAAACTGTGACACAGCCAGGAACCAGAGAAACACTAAACAGCTCATCTGAGCTGCAGAGCTTCCTTGGGGGGTGTCAGAGCACAGGCAACTCCATCCATGCAATATTTTCTTTCAAGAGGTTTTGAATGAGCAGTCAGAGCTGCTTTGCAGAAATGCACTGCAAATTTCAGCAGAGTGATTCCAAGGTATTAGTGGACTGAGTGGATGGCATCAGGAGCAAACTCCCCTGCAGCCCCTGCACACAGTGGGGCATTTGCAATACAACCAGTTCACGGATAGAAACACACAAAATGGCACTAGAAGTAGTGTATGCCCATGAAGGAATTTAAAAAACCCAAAATATTTCTCACAGGAGAACAGTTTTGTACAAGGAAGTTTCAAATGTCTTTTGAAAAGTTTCTTCCCCATCTGAAATGCCAAGAGACTTCATATGTGTTGGGAAGCCTTTATTTCCTTATTTTTAAGACAGAATGTTTCTCTTCTTATAAGTCATCTTATAAAGCAGCAGCCATTTTTGTCATGCACACTTCAAGGACCTTTAACTTTACAGCCTTTTTACCACCTTTACTGTCCCAGGATTGCCTTTCCAGGGATTTTCAGTTGTCAAAGAAGTAGAGTCATGCTTTGGCTCTTTTATTTTCTACTGTCTTGCTGTAAGTAGTGCTGGAGGCTGGCAGATACCACTAGTCTCAGTGCAAAATCCACAATATCTACAAAATAATAAAATATGTCTCATCATCTTTAATTCCTTCCCCTCAGTCTCTGTCATTAGGCTCATACTGAGCCAAAAGAGGGAAAAGAAACTGTTCTTCCACTGTTTGTTTCCTCTATTTCTTTAATTTTGTGTGACTATGTGGACATAAGGAGGAACAGATTTTCTGAATAGAGGAATTCAGTGAACAGAGGAATCAGTCCTGAGGATGTCTAATCTTTGGATTCGCAGCAAAAGCAGCCTGATTAGACAGTAACAGAATTTTTTCTTTTCATAAGATGAATGCTTAGGTTTGTCCTCCCTCCACAAATAATGAATTCTTATCCAGTTCTGCTTTGCTGAGACTAGAATTTCAGTAACAAAATGGTAAATTGACTTATTTACTTGGGTTATTAACATAGGTTACCAGTTCAAGTTCAGGGCTGTAGAGGAATGTACCGTTTCATTTTATCTGCTTAGCTGTGGTAAAATCTAAATGTTGTCTTATCTAAATGGAACAGAGCAAACAGAAGAGACCAAGGCTGATTGATAGCTGGACATTCAGCAGGAAGCTGTAACTTCAGACTGATTTTTATACTTCTTTCCCATATTGCATCTGCTGTGTAGTTGGCATTCCTCACTTGGCCACAGAGGACACACTTTAGATAAGTATCAGAGCATGGAAACAGAAGTGCTAGGAGATCATATTAGTAACCTCAGCGTTTTATGGCAATTGTAGGTCTCTTAAATGTGATGAAGGAATTGAAGTGCAGATCAGCATTCTCCTCAACCCTAGCCACATACCTCCACATCCACAGAGCTCCAAACCATGGAAGTTGCACCTTCCATGGTTTTTAGGATACGTGCTGATTTCTGGGTCTGTACATTTCCCATGCATCACCTGTTTGCCGAAGGTAATTTTGTATTCATTGACAAATTTGACATCAGAAAAGAGGGATCTAGAAGAGCTACCTGCCCAGTGGCACTTCAGCAGGGTTACCGGTGGTTTTCATGGACTAAGCTTCAGGGTGTGGGCCTTACTTGTAGCCTACTGCCAAGCAAGATGACCAAGGCAGCAGCAGTTTTCTTTTTTGCAGTTTACTGAATGTGTGCAGCATTAGTTCGGATCATATTTAAGCATTACTTGAGGTCATTCTGTGCAGACCTCCATGCACTGCTATTATAAATCCCAAGAACCTTCACCTTTAGAAAGGGCAACAACCAAATGTTGTACTGAATTAATAAAGATATATATTCAGAGAATGATTTCTCTATGACCATTTTGATCTTCTAATTCTCTTCATTAAAAGACAGAATTGTTTACAAAAGTTACAGTTCCAATCCTCCTTGTTAACACTTCAGATTAGAAGGATATCAGTATGTTATCCTGCTTCTTATTAGATATATTAAAAACAATTCAGTTATTATATATTTTTGCCTGTGAAAATTGTTACTGGGTAAAAGCTTAAGCAATAAAACAGGTAGGAATAACTCACCTCAGTAGTATTGACTGCAATTCTTACAATGGATTTTTATTCAGATAACTTTGCTTACATCTAGAAGTAACAATGTTCAAAAAAAAGGGGAAAAACCAGTTTCTCAAGACCATCCCGAGGAAGTGATACAAGGCATTATTAGATGTGCTTGAGGATGAGTCAGCAACTCTTATCTTACATCATGCTAAATAAATTATACGAGAAGTCTGGCTGCAATCACAAAGCAATAGGATGGGGAAGGTAAACCAATTCTGGAAGCCCTAGGTACAAACGTTGGTTAGAAATGGAAAAGGCAGTTCTGACTGAGTTTCACAGAGCAGCAAAGGATGGCTGAGAGCAAGAGAGGCGTGGGAGAAAGCAGGTTCTGTAAAGGAAGATTTCTCCAGCACGTGTAGAAGAGCATCTTGGACAGCTCGGACTGGGATGGTAAAACGTTAAGGAAGCAGAAAGTATGGCAGCCCATCAGGAGCGTGTGACAGAGGACACAGATAGTGCAGAATGAGATTCACTGGTTTCATGTGATTACCTTGCTTCTAGTCATTATTTAAAACCCTGCACCCTTCAGACCTTTAATTTATTCAATGGATGTTCCCATCTTTCCCTGCTCCCTTACCCTGAAGCATTGCTTGTCACACCACAGTAAACCACCTCTAGATCTTACTCCTGCCTCTGAAATCATCTGGAGTGAGACAGTTCTGTGCCATCTTAATGATACTGACTGAAGGTTAATAAATACAAATCATCTGTGTCTTGGGCTTGGTGAATGTGGGGGGCACCAGTCCTGGACTCTGATAGTCTCAGTCATTTGCTGTTGAAATCTAAAAAGGTAGGACAGGAAGCAAAATGTGTTTGTGGATTTCAGGGAAAAGAATAAGCAAGAGGAATTACCTAATTACAGCTCTGCTGAAGAGTACAGTGAATTACTCATGAACTACATAAGCAGTTCTCATGAAATACATAGCACGAGGGTAACTGTAACTATCATGTGTTGAGGATTCATTCTGTATAGCAGAAATACATAGCACAAAGTACATATAACTCCCTATGCAGTGTGGATACAGCAGATGGCCTGTGGCAGGAAGCTTTGCTAAAGCAGCAAATTAACCCAGCGTGTCTCTTCGACAGACCTCACATGTCCAACATACCACAATTTAAAGTTCCATAAAGGAAATTCTGGAAATACCACCCTCTGCCCTCCACAGAGACTGGAGAGACGGGCTGCCTACGCTTCCTGCTGAGAGATTATTTTGCTCTTCAAAGATGGATTTTATTTGCAAGAAAAATTCCATGCTTATATTTAAGTCAGAGACAAAATGCAAGAGCTGCAAGTTCAGGTGGCTGTGTCACCACAGACATTTTTCTTACCCCTCCTGTAATAAAAAGCGCATGAGAATGTTTCATTATGTGATACCCAAACTCTTGTATAAAGGTTACAATGTAGGAGGTTAAAGGGTAATATACTTTCTGTTCTTTTAGAAATCACCGACATGTTTTAAATGGTCAGATATTACATGGGTGGCAGTCAGTCACCCTTTCTGATAAACCCAGGACTTCAGCCTAGGGCTCCATCACACCAGGGCAGAAGGAATAAGGGAGGAGGTAACAAGACACCCAGAGAAACTCAGAGGGCAACTCTTGTCTGTCCTTCTGCCTGTGGGATGCTGAAGGCCAGGAAACACAGTCATTACAAAGCCTATTAGAGAACATAATTAACTCCAGCTGGAGCTTTTGAACTCAGCTTTTTAAAACCTCTCCCTCCTTGTTAAGGGTGTTAAGCAGTCACCTTTTCCAGGACCTCGGAGTGAACCACTTTCCTCATATTAGTTCAGTCTTATTTAAACAGTCAAGAAAGGCTCTTTTTCTTCCCTTAGGTCTAAGAAATAACTTACTGACCATGTACTAAGAAAATCACAGTCTCACCAGAGAGGACTACAGCTGAGAGATGACTGATACCTGCTGCCTGTCAATGCTATGTGTGTAAGAGGCAAGTAAAGTTTCTTCTAAGGTGTCTCAAACTCAGAAAGCTCACAGAATGCTTTGAAAATACTTGGTTTTTTTTCTTGTTTTGATAAAAGCTAATGTTGTGAAAGGGAGAACTATTGCAGGAGAAAACATTCTTGCTATTCTCTTCCTCTCAAGGAGGCAGAAAAGTTAGGAGAACACTTCTTCATCCTTTGTGATCAGCAGCTGTTCAGCAGGCTTTCAACAATAGGGAACATTAATAGCTTGTGTGTGCTCTGCCAAATGAAACACTGGTTTTGGTATGAGCCTCAGGGCATGATTCAGCATTTTCCTAGCCAGCAAGTAGTTCAAACATATCCCAGAGTATTTTAAGACTTGCTATCATGTGTTTCTTAGTAGCAGTTTTCTTCTTACTTTATCTGTGATTATATGGTAAATCTAGTAATGTATCACTTATTAATAAGTATGGGAGCACTTCAGGTTATAGAGTATAATGAGAGGACTCAGTCAAAAGGATACAGTGGTCGCTAAAGGTATTCCCATTTAATATATCTATGGCACTCTTTATGATACTTTAATTCTTGTTAGAAGATTAAACTAAAGAGACCTGAAACCCATGAAATATAACCATGGCAGGATCAACTCCTTTGTACTGTACCATACTACTTTTCTGTCACTTTGCACACAGGTAGAAGGATTAGTGTTCTTATCTAGGCTACTAATACTGAGACAGCAATTTGTATGTATTTCCTGGTTTGCAATTATTCATTTGACATTAACAAGAAAAATAGAAAATGATCAGCTGTAAGGCTAGAAGCTTGAACTGACAGTGTACATATGAACATAAGCATAAGGAAAAAGGTAGGGTTCAACCATCTTAAAATATGGGATGTGTGTGTGAAATGCTCTCATTTAATCTGCAGCCAGGTGTGCATTACTGTAACTGGCACGTGTTGAGGGTCTGCTCTGTGCAGCAGAGCTACCACATTGTAAGCAGCAAGCAGTGTTTTTTCTGCCTTTGCCATAAAAATCTTGATTAGGACTAAAAAGGAAACAAAAGTCATGTGATGGACACTTCAGCATTTTATAAATCCCCTTTCTTTATTCACACAGGAACCCTTTGCACAGATCCCCTCTCCCCACTGCCCCGCCACCTTGCTGGGTAGCTGGTGAACAGCACGTGCAGGAGCATCCCTGGGAACAATCCTAATATGGTGCTTTACTGTGGGAAAGTGCTTCAGCCTCCTTGCTGAAGTAGCCCACTTGTTCCATAAACTCAGCTTTTCATGGCTCCCCCTCAATTTTCAGGCAGAAAATAGGGTGCAGCACACCTGATGCCCTCTAACACATCCATCCCATTCCTTGCACAAAGAGGGAAACCCTGTGTGTAAAATGCTACTTCTGGGAGCTGTGGCAGCATACAGAGTTATGAGGTGGCTCAGGCCTAACAAGTGGCCATCTAGCTCGCCACAGAAGCAACCCAGCCAGTGACTGCCCAGCCCGTTTGTCTTCTGTGGGGTATGAAGATTAGTGGGATTGTGAAGGGCAGCTTCTAATATCTGTGAAATGAAGTGTGTTCCTCTGGAGAAAAATGTCATGGTACTTCCTTTGCAGGGAGGGGCAGGGAATGAGAGGTGGAAAGAATCTCACCTGATAGCACAGTGCTCACTGAGAAAGCAAAGAATAACCAGCACAGTTCTCAGTGGAACTTACTGATTCCAGTTGCTCATATGGGAGCTAGGCACCTAGACACCTTTCTGATCCAGTCTTAAGTAAAGTTTCCATCTAGGCAATAAAACTAGATATTGGGTCAGCGAGTGAACTAGGAAAAAAGAGATTCCTTGAGAAGGAAAAAAACCAAAGCCAACCAAACCAAAAAGCATGGGCCTTGCTCAGCCTCAAACACTTGAATGTTCTTGGCAAAAACAACAAAAAATTAACAACAGAAGAACACACACTCCAAAAGATATTTTGGGAAAGCCAAAGTACTGAGCCTTATCCAAAGCATGACTTAAAAAGCAACATTCTCTAAACAAAATTAACTCTGCAGAGTAGAACATTAAAATGTTTTTAAATGTCAAACCCCAAACAACTTATTTTGTTTTTTTATACTCAAGAGAAAAATCCATTTATTTGGGTTGAAGCTGTTCTGTGATTTAAATCAAATTCACAAGACTTCCTAACACCAGAGGCCCAGCCTGCTGATTTGTATTTTGGGGGGTACAAGATGTATGTATTTGAAATGGTAAGAATTAATGTTAGGTCACATCAAGGCACCAGAAAAGCAACAAATCAAAAAAATTATGAAACTAAAGCCCCTTCAAGAATAAATCAGCTGTCCTTTGGCAAAGGTAACTTAAGGAAATGGTTGTTGAAAGTTTTGGGGCTCCTGTGTTCACTCAGGTGCTCAGGGGCAGGATTAAACCCTTTGGCAGTGAACTGCAAATGTGAAGCATGTCATGTGAGTTGTTCTATTGGCTATTTCTGGCAAAGCAGGGAACTTTAGGTCAAGAAATGAATAAAGCTACCCTATCAGTCAGTATAGGGTGGGGGGAAAAGTGTTTATGGGAAGGTGTGTTAAAAGCAATCTGTATTAGCTGGGTGCCATAGCGAAAGCTGGCCTGTAACTTCTGACTTGACACCGTATGAATTAGTAACCTACAACGAAAGCTTTTTTTTTTTCCTGGATTCCCACAGAGTCCACGTTTTTTGTAAGCAAGTAAAGCCAAATGAAAATATGAAAGTCTCACAGACCCCGGGGTTTGTCGGCCACTATGTAAGGCAAAGTTCAGCCCTCTGCTCTCCATCGCTGACATTCTTGGCAGGCGTGACAAAGCTTTCCTCCTACCGCTGCTGGAGCCTTGCCACGGCTGTTTTGAATGTCTCCCTATTTTACTCTCTGAGAAGCTGACAGAGGACGTTTGATATTATACCAGTGTCTTTTTTTTTTTTCTTGTGGGAAAAAACTAAAATTGACTCTTGAAACTGCTGTGTTTGTTCCTTGAGAAATTCTTAAAGCATTGAAATTTGATTTGAAGTGCCAAACAATTCAAACAGATGCTCTATTAGACAGGAATCTGTGGCAAACCAGTGCACTAGTGAAGATAATGATTTTACAGTATCTTGCACTTATTCTAGATTATTTTAGCAAAAGTGTTCATGAAATTCTTAGGAGGGGACAGCCTTTTCTTTCTGTTTGTTGGTTGTTTTTTTTTTTACCTCCATGTAAGAAAGTCCCTCCAACACACATTGTGCTTCTGGATGGAGATACGACTTGCTTTTACCTGTTTTAGCTTTATTCTTCTATATAAAACATCATGCTACTCAAACTGGACATGCAGGTGGTTCTATACGCCTGGAAAACCAAACACCTTTTGAAAGTAGGCTCTGAAATCACTTCACTTGGATAACACTGTTTAATGAAAACAGAGAAATCTGTACAGGAATTTCCATCATTTAAAACATAAAACAATATTGACTCTATTGCTTATCTTTCATTTCGGATTCAGAAAATGTTTATTGTTAGAGTGAGAAGGATATAAACATAAAGGTTGGTTGCCACAAATCTGATAAGGTTTAGGCCTTAAATCAATGGACTATTTTTCAAGTAAACTTGCACTTTAAATTATTGTAGCAAGCACTTTACACAAATAGATTTCCTGCATGGACTATTGCCTTTAGGAATGAGAAGGAACTAAAAGCATTGCTTGTCTTACTAGTAAAGTATTGTCAGAATGACACTTAAGAGATGATCACTGAATAAAAGTCCACTTTTCCAACTCCAGACATTGATTGTTTTCTGACATGAGTAGAAGAAGTTCTACTCACAGGGTCAGGACATGTGTGTTGTCTGCTATAAGACAGGTTTATTACTACTACTAGATATTTTCACAGAATTACAGAATAGCCTTGGTTGGAAAAGACCTCGAGGATCATCAAGTCCAGCCATTAACCTGACACTGCCAAATCACAAACCTGAATTCTCGTTATGAAGTCACAAAACAGCTGTTGCAGAACATGGTAACGTATCTCCTTAAGTAGGAAACAAATTGTTGCTTTGAGGTAAAATAGTAATAACCCAGTTGTTAGGATTTTTGAATTTTTTGCAATTTCAAGTTTCTCTTTTAAGTTAGGCTTCACATACAAGGAGCAATCACTGGAATGATTTAAGCTTTATGAACCTAATGGCACTCCAACTGAACTAATCATTTCTCTCTTTGCCTGTGATAGTGCTCATTATTGTTTCTGTTTCCTGAGTTAAGCAGGAGCCAAGAAAACTATGCAGTTTAAGTTGAGAGACTACAAGTGAACAATATTCATAGAAGTAGTTTTTTCAGAACAGCCTGGGTTCTGCTGACTGTCTGAGATGTAAGAGTGGACACAGGAAAAAAAAATTATCTGCAATAACCAGCACTCTAAAAGAAGCTCTCATGTTTTGAGAACAGATTGATTTTCATCACCCATTGCAGAAATTGCAGAATTGCAACAAATAATTGTCAGATTCTGGAAAACTTCTGCTTAACGACTACCAACAAGGTGGAAATATCAGCTGTCCTTCTCTCTAACAGAGTGAATACAAAGGTTCTCTATGAACTAGCAGTCAGCCAACTTTAACTGTCACTCTAACATTCAGACCTGCTGATCATCTTTAGCTTGATATCCTAGTTTGAGCTTGTTCCTCCCCTGAGCTTCCACCTAAGTGGCAGCACTTTACAAGGCTTCATTAAGAAGTGGCTCAAAGCTCCTGTCCAAGCCTTCACCATTTTTCCCTCCATCTTTCCTGGAGCACTGCATCGTTAAGCACAGTGTGACACAGGACTCAGTTCTTGTGCCACAGTCCTGTCATAGTGTATCTATTACTGGAAATTTTAAAGCTACTTGCGATGACAAATCAGTAGCCTTCATTGTATTTTGTTAGGCTTCAGATACTAATTTATTGACAAAATAGTGAACATACTTCTTTACAGAGAGATGCAGGGTACAGTCAAACATTTCTGTGCACAGTAAAAAGATGTGGGTAAAAAGTCAGTGATGTATGAAACACCATCTGCAATGTACCAAGTCTATGCTTAATTTAATACAACAGACTTCACCTCAGCCATGAAATATGTCTTCCACACAGCCACCGACATTAAAGAAACGTGCTGGAGGGCAGGCTCATCTGCTTGTTTAGAGGCTGTGAGTAGCCACTGAAGAGCCTGCTCCAGTGCCTATTCAGCATCAGGAGGGCTTAATATGACTTTTAATACAGGGATCTGTCAACTCCAAAACATTACATCCATGTGAACCACAAGATTCATGTGGTAACCCTTACCTCAGGAACACTCGTTAGAATATTTGCTGTTATTTCATACTTAGAAAGAAAAAGCCATGTTTCTCAGCACAGATGTAGCAAATGTAATCATGCTGATACTTGTAATTGGCAAGTTTCATTTCCTCGAAGTTCTTCTCTTTCCTCTGCCCTTGGAAAAACAGAAATGCAATTAGGAAGTCAAATCGCTGTCTATTGGTTATCTATGGAAAGTTGGTACATTCCTCACATGATCTTTATTTTTGCCTTGAAAAGAGCTAATGTGCTCTTTCACCTTGCGTGTGGTCTGGAATGAACCTCTGGCTTCTGTTTGCACTCTTTCAGAGAAGTTACTTTTTCCTAATGCAGGCTAGAAATTTAAAAAAACCCAACCAACTAAACACAAGCTTAAAACTGAAGGTAAATGTGAGTTATATGTATAATATTAGCTTCAAATAATTTCGGATGCTAGGGTAAGAAGAGATTCTCAAATGACATTTTAATTAAAAAGTGTTTTTGCACAGTTGGTATTGTAGGCCAAAAGTAATTTGTCATGTCATACAGACTCTTGCCAGAAATGCAGGTATGACAGACAGCAGCTGTAAAATGTCTGTGTATTGCTAGGAGGCACTGAGCAGGAAGATGTTGCAAAGATATTCAGATACTCTGAGAGGTTCAAGATGAAAACTTAACTAGAACAGAATAAAATCCAGTAAGGTATGTAAAAGCATATAGTCAGTCTGCCTATAAAGTGGTAAGAATACATTTTCTTAAGTGTCATCGACTAAAGTTAGTCAGACAGGTGTTTTTTCTAGCTTTTGGTGAATGAATGCTATTTTTCATTCAATTTGTTTACTACAGCATCAGAAATGCAATTATTTTTTAAGTCCTGGAAATAACTTGGGCCTCTACAAACAGGGAAAGTGGATTTCTCAGCTAAGTTCTGGTGGTTCTTTCTGGTGGAGAACTACATGTTCAAGGGAAAACAGATTATGCTATATCAGCTTGTGCTATTTTAGAACAAAAACCATTATATGTGTGCCATGCATAGTGGCGTATCTTCATGTAAGCACACATGTACTTTCAAACTCTAAATGTGCAAAAAAAATGAGGTTTCAGGAGGGGAAGTTTCTTCAAAAAGGAAGCCTTAGCTGTAAATAGTCTATTTTAATAGATCAAAACCTGAGTTTAGCGCGTTCTGATTCTAGTAATAAGCATGCTCTGTGATTTGCCCCTGGGAGCAATCACATTCATTGTGCTCATGACATGTAAAAATATACAAGAAATAATACTTCTGGGTTTTCACATCCTTTCACAACGTAATCAGAAGACCCAGGAGGAGATGTCTGAGTAACGATAGTAGTACTGTGGAGTCATATGTTTCCCATGGAAATCATTTGTGACTTCCCACTCTTCACTGCCACGCATCTTCAAAGCACAAAACCAGCTTGTGTTTTGAGCAGAACAATTATTTGCTTTACATCAAAGTTTTATGTAGTCTTTAATTCCAACTAGGTTTCAAAGGAGTAAAATTAATGCAGGTCAGTGTAGCACATGGGTGGTGGTGTGTTTTCCGCTGCTTGTGCACTCTCTATTGACAGACCTCAGCACACTTTACAAACGTCAATAATTCACCTGCTTGCCAGAAAGAAAATACAGTTTGCTGTTTCAGAATAAGGACCACTGCTAAGTGTTGCAAATTCCTTCTACTTTTGCAGAGAATTTTAAAGGCAGTCATCTCCACACCTTACCTTGGTGTGTGCTTATAGCCTGATATATCTCCAAGTATTTCAGTTTTAAGTGATGTGATGGTCCTGTGCTGCAGAACTCTCAGTTCTGTCGGTGAAAATTGCTGGTCCTGCAGATTGTTTGCAGCAAGGCACTTCTGAATGTTTTGCTTTTGAAATTCACACTCGGTCCAAAACTTGTGTGAACTGAATGTTGTTTCTGTTTCCTGCAAAGGTTAAAATGGCTTCAGTATATTGTAGTGCCTTCACACTAAACTATCCATGTGAGCCATTATGTTTGTAGTTCTCTCACGAAGCTGTGTGCCTCCGTGGGGAGAGTGGTGAGTGTCATTGTTTTTCAGTATTATATTTACTTCTATTATAATCCTTTTAAAAAAGGCTCTTTAGGCTTTAAGTTTTTTAAATGGGTTTAGGTCCTGTGTAGGTTCAAGAACAAAACTAAGGCAAAAATTCTTTTCTTTGGTACTCTAAGTTCCTTGTGGTCAGGAGCTGAGGTAGTAAACGTGGTTAGCTTTCCAGGCCGCTGTTACACTGGTGACAGCAGCAGCAGAGATGTACACCGTTACAGGTAAATAACTTAGTGTTCCTGACTGTGTGACTTAGATGGGTTCCTCTTGGAACAGGGAACCCCTCAGCCCCAAATCTCCATCTCGGGCACAACCCCAGTCAGGAGTAACAACTGAACATCTCTTCTTGGTGTCTAACTACTCATTACACAGTGCTAACATTTCTATTTTGTATTCTCACTTTAAACCTCTGTGTTTTCTTTCTTTTTTTTTTTTTTACTTACAGACCCTCAGTTCTTCAACATTTCTTTGTGGGCCAGCCCAAGAGAGGAGTCTTAGAAACAGAAATAAAAATGAAGTGTCTAAGGAGTACAATTCAGACATTGTGCTTTCTTCTTATCTCTTCAGTTGTCCTCAGACATCTCTGCCTGCCTTCAGACTGACTGATTTGTTCAGACTGCCAGACTTGCTGGAGTCAAATCCAAGGGGAATAACATGAACTCCATTAACCCTGATGCATAGTCTGATTCTCCCACATGTCAAACTCCTTAGTGGCTCTATCTATTTGAGGGCTAATTTGCATAATAAGGGTCAGAAAACCAGAGCCTAATGGAAGTCCTTGTTCTCCTTCAGCAGTGGACAGGGTAAATTTGCATGTTCTGCTTTTATTTTTTTTTGTTTTTCCTTTTCTCCTCCACGATGTTTTTTCTGTCAGGATGGCTACATGGTGTGGCTGAGGGCAGGAGAGCTGCTTCCATGCCCAGCTGTATGAAATATATTTCCTCTCATGAAGGAAGTCAGCTCTCAGGAACTAGAGGAAGGAAATACTTTTCCTGTTTCATATTAGCACGAAAGACTCTAGAGCTACTTTTGTGATGAATCTAACCAAGTTGCAGTTTGTCAGTATGAAAAGAGATATGTATGTTGCTAACCTCTGAATGTCTGGTTCTTTGGAATTCAAACATGGTATAAAATCCTTGGTATAGGGATATTTTTTAATAGGAAAAAATGGTGTATTTTTCCTTCAGTCATATAATTGGCCATAGGTCACAAATGGGCAGTAAAAGCATTCAGTGAGAGGCATACTTCCTGCTTTCCTTGTCTCAGATATTTTATAGTTATTTTCTAAAATAGATTTTATCGAGAACAAAAGTTGCACTTTGAGCCAGTCTAAAAGATGCTTCAGCAGAATGAGGCCACACAGCTCAAGGTATGCGTTGTGGGAAGGAAATGATTAAGGGTTGTTTCTGTTTCTTCTTTTGGTCCTTTTTGTGGCCCTGGAGGTCTTTGTGGGAATATATTCCAGCGAAACTACAAAACCAGTTCCCTTAGTCTATCGACTGGGTGGTTTGTTCTTTGAAAGAATATTTAAAATAAAAAAAACGGTGTGTGAAAACGTAAAGGAAAAGCTGAAAAACATGTTAAAAACTGGACACAAGAATGCTAAAATGAAGACGGTGCATTACTCAATAGTTGTGTTGTTTTTTGTGGTTAGTCAGACTGTCCTTTCTCTGCACGACTGTGGAGATTGCTAAGCATGAAAGATCCCCTTTTGTAAACGATCCAAGCCACAGCATATTTGCCATGTCAGCTTTCTCACCCGTTTAGGTACTGGTAGCAGGAGAGAAGTGTTGTGACTTGTGACTAGTTCAATGACCAGATGTTTCTGAAGTAACAGTTAAGGAATAGAAATGACCCTTAAATCATATGATTTTGATGTGAATAATATATTCTTGGGACTAAGGCAAAGTTTGGCATGGTTTTCTGCTTTGCTTTACTAAAAGACAAAATATTTCACATGGCAAAATATGAATTTAAATACCGTGTGTGAGAAATTAAACACTACAAAGTATTAAAGTAGGCTCTAAACTACTTTGGTGTAATCTCTGCATCATTCCCATGTGAGATCAGCATTCTTGGTAGTGTAAATAGTTGTGGAACATGCTTTTAGCTGTAATCTTTGGGATCTATCAGGCCTCAAAACTGCCTGATTTCACATGGTGATTTGATTCCTGCACTATTTTCACATTTTCTGAGTCTGTGATCATAGGATGAAATTGCTTTACTTTCTCCAGAAATTAAAATAAAAAATGTATATATTGAAACATCACCAGTGTGCTTGGAGGCATTACTGCTCTTGTGAATGAAGGTACCTCCAACTGGATATGCAGTAAGTGGCTGTGTTATTTGGGGACATGACGTAATCTGTATCTTTCATGACTGAGAACTGGCTCTAGATGTTACCACACCAAGATTCATTCCATATGCATAGAGAGGTATATTTATAATGGAAAATGTGAAAAAGCATCTATAGATATGCACTGTTATTTCACAGCTGTAAATTCTTTTCAGCCACGCAACCTTAGGAAATACAAAGATCAAAGTACAAATATCATTACGTGCCTGATTACCTTGAATTGTTATTATACACTATAAGCATGACCTGAGAAAGATTATGTATATGTTTGTTCAGTTGAGACTTTTGCTTGGCAAAAGGGTGCTATCTGCCCAACTTTTCCGTTTGATTGATTTCATGGGCTTCAGTGGGGATTGTTTATGATCATAAACATGGATGTATGCACAAGCAGCTGAATTGCTGTCCAAATAAGCTTTTTTTTAATAGATCTTGGAACTCAGGTCTTCAGGGAGATAAAGAACGTCATTGAACATAATAGACCAGTAGCACATGCTTAATCTTTTGGAACCTCTTCAACTTACGTGTTGGAAAACCAGAAGCTCGTTAGGAACATGTGGTGCCTATCTTCTTGAAATGAAACTTCTGCCTCCTCGTCTGCCTCCATTGCCTGCTCTCTGAAGGGCTCTTGAAGTCTCTGATTTTTGAGAACATGTATGTAAGTAATTTCTAATACATCTGAATTGTCCCAACAAATTAAATTAGTCTAACTTTATGTGCTGTGACTCATGTGCAAGGACCAGGTCTTTTAGTTTGTAACTTTAATGATATTAAGGTTGTTCTGAACAGAGAAAGACTGGGAAAGAGTTAGATCTTATTTGGTCTGGTGAAAATCAACACACTAGAACTGCATCTAGTATTTTAGGAACAACTTTACATTTCTGGCAGAATGAATAGTTCCTCTTACTAGATTTAGTTAATGAACAGTGTCCCTCAGTCTGCTGCTGTGTGTTCCCTGCACATACAGCTTTATGTGACTGCAGTCAAGGCTTGGTTTGGGGGGAAATTATTTAGTTAGTATGCTAAACTTCCACCATTGCAAGCTAAATTTGATTGGAAAGGCTTTATTTTTATCCTTTTAAACAATAGTATCTGCTCCAGAGTTTTAGAAAAATTAAACCAAGCAAATCATAAATGTTCTGTGTATATCATCTGGTTCTGATTACCTACTTTATTTTCTAAATAGCAGTGGAACTTATTCAGCAAATAAATGAACAGTCCAGAAACATGGTATTAATGAATGAGATACATGTTTTGGACTTGCCTGCCATATAGCTCAGTGGTTTCTGGGCATATTGGTGCATTTCAGAGAGCTCCCTGATTTCTTTTGTTAGCACACAGTCAGGAGTTGATATTGCTTAAGCTACAGACAAGGAAAAATACTGAAAGGAAATAGATTCTTTCCTATGAAACAGTGCCCTGTATTGTATTTATAGAGTGCTTAAAGGATCCTTTTACATTAATCATGATTTATGTAGAAGAAAGTCAGAAATAAGTGGTTCAAGTATTCTAGGAATATACATTAATTATAGGCATAAATTTCAGTTAAATAAAGAGGAGACAGTTTCCTAGTAACTTGTTTTGGCTAAGCTGTTCAGAAAAGTATATGAATTAAAAAACAAATAGCCCCCAAAGTCACATTTCCTCTTTTTAAATAACCAGTTGTGTTCAGAGTTTAACAATGTCCGCGATTGAAAGAGTGTAGTGCAACAAGTTGCTAGTAAAATCTAAGTAGTGGTATCTGACTTCCCAAGAATGACACTTGATAAAGCATATGGTAAGAGGTTCTTGTCTTATTCTGTGGAATATACCATTAATATGACAAACTCCTTTGAAGATCTACTATTCAGGTCTAAACTCTGTTTGTTCTTTCCTTTCACCTTCTCATTTTCTCCAGTTGAGCACAGCCATGGGGTAGTACTCTATTAGTAATAGGTGGTGTGCTTCCTTCCCAACCACTCCTGGGCTTCCAGACAGTGTATGCATACCTGTGCTATCAGTTAGGATTTTTCATGTTTCTCTAAAGAGAATACAGTGTAAATACTAACGTCTGCTCATATATCTATTGGATGTATCAGTAGGTTCAGAGGAGGTGGAGTAATGGAGTAAGCCAGAGATACAGCTGTCAGGTTATTTATACAATATTTTCTTCTTCTTTTTTCTCTTGAAAGAGGAGAAGTGTCACCGAGCAGTCCTTTCTGGAAACTTGAGACTGAAGGGAGTTTTACTGTCAAGAAAACTTTTCAAAGTATTTAACTCACATTTCATCTGTTATTTCTGTCCGTTATACTGAGATATACAAATGCAGTGCACCTTCCCCTCCTTGTTCCCAGATACTGTTGTATTGACAGCTTACATACATAATTAAATTAGTTAAATTCTAATAGTCTACAAATATTTGAAGGATGCTATGAACTTTCTAAACTATTTTTGAGGTTACTCATTACTTCAATCAATTAATGTTTGTTTAAATGCAAACACAGCTGTTTCATATGTTTGTTTGGTTTTTACTCCTCTCATGAGGGACTCAGTGAGCAAATGAAACACATTGTGTTGACAAACTTTGTTTCTTCAGAGCCTCAAATGTCAAATATTACTGCTCTCCAAATTACAGGGGTGGATGGGAAATTGGCTTGTGTTTTGGTTGGTTGTTTTTTTTCTGATATTGTTGCCTTCTGGTTTGTAACTTACCCTTGAAGCTGTAAAATGAATAAAACTGAGCTTACAGTAATTGCTTTTAAGATGGATCTTGTCTCCATCAATGTGACAGCAAAACACACAGACAAATATGTTTAGTGTCCCCTCTGTGCCATATCTGGAATAGCTGTTTGGCCTTACAGATCCTGAGTATAAAAACCCACCAAATTTCAGTGCTTTTGACTCTCATCTCTCTTGTGTCAGCAAGACAGGGTCCCTGTGAGAACAGCCCTGGGGCTTTTCCCTGGCACTGCACAGGTGACCCTGCACGAACCCCTCTTTCCCTTGGGCGACATTTGGGCTGTATTTAAGCAGCTGCCACCTCCCATAGCACAAGGTGGGCTTCACCTGGTCAGAGGAAACAATGGTAACCTTTTTCCCTGGAAAAACTTTGAGCAGCATAGTATTTGCCTGTGTCCTCTGACTGCTCTGATCTGAAATATGCACGGTGTAGCCCTGTTCTATTATTGCTTCCCAGAAAATAGCACCAAAGACACCTACTTCTTTCCATCAGATCTCTCTCAAAACACCTTCCTACACTCCCTGGAAGTGATTAAGGCCAGGTTAGATGGGACTTTAAGCAACCTGGTCTAGTGGGAGGTGTCCCTGCCCATGGCAAGGGGGTTGGAACTATGTGATCTTTGAGGTCCCTTCCAACCCAAACTCTTCTATGATTTCCTGTTTGTTCAAGTTTTCAAAAAATTTCTAATATTCTAATTTTTCTTTATTTGCATATATATTTCCTTCATTTTATGCTATTTTTTCTTTATGAACATGAAAAGCCTAACCTTTTTGATGGTTTGAGCAAGTGATAAATATAGGATTAGCAGACTTGCACAAAGGGCTAATTCGCATTTCTTTCTTTGCAGTGTGATCTCATTAATGAATAGTCAAAGTGAATTTGGAAAATGAACACAAGATGAAAAAAATGCTGCTCTGTACCTCTCAGATTCTTCTGAAGAAGTAATTACCATTGACTGGATCTAATAAAAAGGTAAACTTTTCATTTTATCACTCTAAATTGAATGTTTACTATGAAATTCCTTATTCTTCTAATTTATTGAGGAATAACAATACCTGAGATCATTTCTGTGGAACCCTGCTGATTTAATTCTTATTAAATTCTATAGATCTGAGCCTACAGCTATTATGACACTTAAAAGAAAACGACAATTAAAGTGATTATTTCAATAAAATGTTAAGAAAATTAACCTAATCCTTATTGTTAAGTGGACAGACTTTTTTTTCCCTATGGAGAAAAAAGTTATAACAAATGACTCATAAAAAGATTTAGTTTTCTGAGGTCTGTCAAGCTGTTCATATTTTCAACTTTACATGGATCAGAGCCATTAGTCTAGATGTGGGTTCTTTATAACTGTTGAATCTTTTTTAAAATGATGTCTAAAACAATTGTATGGTTTAGATTCCCTAATGAAAGTAGTCTCCTCCTATGGCTCAGTGTTGTTTTCTTGTTAATGAATATTTAGCACATTCAATGGAGCACAATGTCTTGTTCCACATTTCATGAGGGATATCCAGTACCAAGTAGCTGTGAATACTTCATGTCTATAGCATTTTGTTTGATCAGCAAGTACTTGGGAATGGGAAAAGTGTGCATGCTTTGAAAACAACAGAAGTTCAGTATTCCTGCCAGGGCTTTGCTTCTGCAAAAGCAAACTGCACTTCAATTATGAGCACCACAGACACGATGGCCAGAGCTTGATTGTATGTGAAAATTTAAACAGAAACAAAACCCAACAATTCCCAGATGCTATCTATGCCTTCCTTTGGGGATCCTTTATTTCTCTGTAAATCTTTTCCTTCTTTTTCCCTGAGGATTATATTTTAAAAATTTTTATTCCTATGATTATCAGTTGGAGGATTATAGACCTGATTGTTATTTCCTGCAGATTTACTGAAGTCTCATAAATTTCTTCTGTAAGAGTGCTCTTCAGCATCTGCTGTCCACTTTCATGTGTTTTGATCTCTGTTGTTTTAATTATCTTCCAAATTCACAGAGCATAGAACCTTACACCGGTAGATATTTTCCTTTAAAAAAAAGAAAGGAATTTTTGCCCGCAGTTAAACCTAATCTGTTACACAGTGTTGCACTTCTGAAGTTCTTGAGTTGTCTGTGGTTGAACATCTTTCTACTAATCTGAATTACTGTAATGAAATACTTAGAAGATTTTAGTAACTTTTCAAGTGCATTTGACGTGGCTGCAGGAAGCCTCCTTTCTGCTTTTCCTAATTATTCTTACTTAGAAACTATGATCTAGACTGAGTTTGTTAGATTTCTTTTTGTTGAACATATTTTAAAATCCATCAGTCAGTGGGGTCTTGATGTGGGATTCTGGTCCCTGTACATTAGTGCGTGGTCAGGGGATCACTGTCCATCGCCTGGTACCGCAGGTGGCGCAGGCGTGGGAGTACAGGGGAAAGGCACAGCAGCCACCTCTCCGACTTAGCATGATTGGCTAGCAGGGAGTAGGGAGTTACACAAAAGGAGGGAATTGATTTCTAGATTGGTTCCATTAAAAAAAAATGAAACTTCCTGCGATTTCTCTGAGTCCATCTCCCTCACATCTCCTCCCCTTCCAAATAACTTTTGAACCCTTTGGTCAGTTTTAACCCTGTTGGATGAGAGGTTGCTCTGCAGAAGGTTGAGATGAACAGTTGGTGAGAGAGTCGCCATGAGCGTCCCGCTGAAGAGAAGTCTGTGGCTTGGCACCAGAGAATCTGTATGGAAGAGGGACATGAATGCTCCAGGTAGATGAAAAGTAACCATCGGAGACCAAGTGAAACCCAAAGCCACAAATTTATGGGAAAAATAGCAATACTGTGCTGTGCATAGAACCTTTTTGGTTTTCTTTTTCCTAAAGCTTTAAGGCATGTTTCTCTTTTCTTTTTGTTTTGTCAGTTCTCCTTGCTATTCCTTCTCTTGCTGACTCTGCTCTTGTGATCTGAGCAGGTACCTGTGAGTCTCTGCAGATTCATTCTTTTTTGAGTAACAAAGAGCTAAGCATGCTTAAAATATATTTCTCTGGATGTAGGATTTCTGTATTATACATCACACCATTGTATTTAGTCTGAAAAACTGCTTGAGAACTTCTGAGTATTTTTTTGTTTTAAATAGGCAGCTCTCTTTTTTGAAATGTCTGTATTTGAACAGGTACCCATCTTCAAGTTGAGGTCTCAAGCATGGTTGTGTTTTTTATATATATATATATATATATATAATCTATCTTGGCAGCATTGCTGTGGAGTCTACTGGGTTGCTTTGTCTCAGCTATGTGAGTGGCTTGATTTATTACTGAGCTGAGAGGGGCAGCAGGAAACCTCCGCTCCTGGTATATCCCAGCCCATCTTTAATTGTTTTGTAAGAATTTCTACTTACAATGCATTATTCAAAGTTGAAATGTTTTTGGAACATGCTTTGCTGGTTAACTGGAAAGCCATTCTTTATTGCTTCCAGGTGATTTGCACTGATGTGTGTGTTCAGGGTGGTTTTCTGGCTTCATCTAAACCAGTTGACTTAGAAGTGGTTTTTTATTTTGTGAGGAATGTGAGTTTTTCTTTCCATTTAATCCTTGAGATCAGCTCGTGGATTTCACATAGAAAAGGAAAGATAAACTGTCACTGTATCCCGAGTCTACTCACAGAATATGTAGTCCAGAAATAACATACTGTACTGACTGGTGGAGCAAGCACTACAAAAATTTTCCTTTCCTAGCATGTGATAGTTCTCAGAAATCCAGCTTTCATTTACACTATGCCAAGCAAAAAAGAGCTCTTTCAGTCTGGGATATTTCAGGGTTTAAATAGTCTCTTTGTACTAAGAGTATATGCACTCCTTTTTACTTTGGCTTACATTTTTTGCACTTTCCCTTCTATGATTTTGAAGTGACATGGGAGATAGAGCAATCTGCAGCCTCCGTAGGTTCACATGAAAAATAAGGAGACTACAGTGATGCACTTTGAGACTTGCACTTCACTGTCTTTGCAGTCATGATTGGAACAGTGTGTGCTCCTGATGGGTCGCAGTGCATACAGCAGAAGGTGACAAACCCTCTCCGATTCTTCTTCCAAGACAGGTCTTTGAGCTTTTAGTTGTCTTTCATACTGGGAAGTCATATTTAACATAATTAAAATGAGTCTCCTGAACTTCTTGCTACATGAAGCTTAATTTTCAAAGTGGGAAAGTAAGAGGACTGTGAAAGAGCTCTCCACTTTCCCCCGTATTTCTTCCTTAGAAGAACTAGAACCAAATGCAAGAGAGCAGGAGGGCCTGGGGAAACTCAAAGCACAGAGGAAACTTAACCTGAATAAAACTTTTCATTGCAGAAGCGTCCAACTTTGCTGGTGCAAATTGCATGTTGCCTTTGAGTAACAAACTTTACAAGAGTGCCAAGTTACTTTTTCTTTATTATTTGTAAAGTAGGTGGCTAAAAATAAAAGAGATGACATCTCAGATAATGTTAGGGAGTTTGTTTCTTTGTTGGCTTGTTTTACCGGTTTGGGGAAGAAACGAAAACTCCTTTGGTCACTAAAGGAAATAAAATAGTCAAGATATCTGAAGCTTTGATCGTAGTCTCAAATCTAAAAATATAATAAACTAAGTAGCACTGCAAACAAACATAAGTTGAGGCATCAATAGCAGAAACTGATAACCAGTTTTATGGCTGAGATAATTTAGATTCTGTGCTATTTTAAAATAATGGAATTAGGAGTAGAAGAAAGCCAGGTGGAAAAAAATCTTGCTTTTCTGGGTAGGACCTTCCATCTCGAAACTTACTGTTTTGTTCCTGCTCTCATGAAGAAATTAGATGAGTTTATGGCTGCAGTGTCTGTTCTTAAAAGATAAGCCTAATTCTTAGCAACACAGCTGTATCTGTGAAGGTCAACAGAGGACGAAGGTCATGGCTCCAATAATGATACTTCATTACATGTTAAAAACCTCATAATTCTTTAACTGATTTCATTTTTAGAAGCTAAGGAAAGATTTCCCCTCAGCAGTTAATTGCCATGCTAGTATCAATCTAAAAGTATTTTCTTTGAACTGCAGGCCGCTGTTTTATTTGAAGTTTGTTTATTTAGCCCATTAGTTTGGGAGAGAAGAAAGAGAGTGCAGGAGAAACCAGGAGCTCTGCTGCACTGGAACTGAGGTGTCTCATGTATCACATCAAACACCTCTCAGGAATGCTCTAGGTGTGGTTGTGGATCTCCTAGCACAGGGGACAGACTGTGAGAAAAGAGTGGGAATTTTTGGTGTATAACATTAAAACCTCATCTCCTGAGCATACAAAAAACTCTTGAAGAGCCCTTCCCTGTTCTTGGTGAACTTGGCTGTCCTTCTGTGAACATCTTAAACTATTTATTTGTGTATTATCTGGTTTCGTTGCAAGACAGACTTTTTTCCCCCAGCCTAGCTGCCCACAAGGGCAATGCCAGCTTGTGTTGGCACAGGTGATGCAGACACCAGTGCAGATGTTAACTGGAAGGTGAGAATGCTTCTTTCCATGGTGGCTGCTTACATGTTCAAAGCATTAGAGAAACCTGCAACCTCAGAACCTGCTGATATGCACATTCCCAGAGCTGTGTGGTAACTTCCTTACAGCCACATTATTTACCTACAGGGCTTCATTCGGTGCATTATGAACAATGTTAAGAAGTTCTTTATAAGCAGCTTGGACTACATTCACTTCCAAACCAAACATATTGCTTAGAACACTGCTCATAGCAGCATTTTAAGATTTAGTACTTTGTCTTGTTACTGGCTGTATGTCTTTGTGACCCTGGACTAGAAAGTCAAAGAGCGCTTTGTCAATGATTCCTAAGAGTCAGGATTTCATGCTGAGTTGCTTTACAGTAACACAAATTTCATTCATGATTTCTGCCATCCGATAATGATTTCTTGTGAAGATAATCTTCTGTGACAAGTTCTCCCCTTTACATGCTAAGTTAGCAAGGTAGTTAAAATCCTGAGCTGTTCAGAGTATTATTTAAATGTCTTTTGCAACCTTAGAGGTGAGTGACCCTGCTGCCCTGGCTAAATTCCAGTTTACATAATTATAATCTATTACTTAGCTCCCCAGAGAAATGCTGTGCAGAGGCCGAAACTAATGCCTGCCCCATTCCATCTGAACTGGGGTACCCACAGAGAACGGGGCCCCACAGAGATTCTGCAGCTGAAGCGGTGTTCGCCGTGTTGGCTGAGGTGTAAATCGCTGCCTTTGCTTCTGCCATTACCAAAAAAGACTGTGGCAGATACTAAATGTAACCCACAAGGAATACAAGCCAGAACAGAGAAAGAACAGGCTTTAGGACTATCCAGAAACATTTATCAGTATTAAACGACCGTAACAAAATTTGCCCTTGAAATTATAATAAAGTAGTCAGAACAATATTTGACCTGTAAGCAGTCAGCTCAAAGAAGGTCTGGAGGATAATACTGATGCTTCTAAGGGCCTAGAGAAAAGCAAAAATGAAAGGTTAAAGGAGGTGATTTTTTTCTTTAAAGGAAACAGAGCAGCATGCTTTCTTTTTTTTCTAAAGATTATTATCAAAGAAGTTATAGACATGGAAGCATAGAACAGAAATTTTGCAGGAAAGAAAGATTACTTTTATTAGGAAAATCTGTGACTGACAGAATAGGTTAGCACTGAACAGGTGACATAGATCATAGCATGACTTTTATCAGAGACTTACAAAATCAGACAAGTATCTGTCAGGAATACGTATACCTCAGTTACTCTGCTTCAGGGCAGGAAGGTGGACTAGAAGGTCTGTTGGAGTCTCCCTGAGTTATATTTCGAGTTGTTGTTGTTTTCCTCTGTCCTGTTCTCTGCTGATTCTAATTCTGGCAGTTACGGCGTGCTTTAAAAGGCTCATTGCAGACGGGGATTTGGGAGATTGAGACATCTGAAAGAGGCTCCCCCAAGGTCAGACAGCTAACAAATGACTGTTAGGCAGAAACACACATGAAATACAAAGATCCAGGTGATGCTAACACGGGCTGCGCAATTTGCAGTTCTTATTTTTTACTTATTCTTGAACAACTGGAAAGATACAGCCACCCACCAGCCTTTAATGTAGCTTTCCTGCCAAGTCTGCCCACCAAGGACCAGGGCGTGTTTTGGAGGTGCTGGTACTAGTAACCAGTCTGGGGCCACGAAATACCAGTGCACAGCAGTGATTTTCAGACTATGTGGAACTAAGCTTGACTAGAACCAGGGGGTTAAAATTACTGGTCACCTTTCCTCTGCATATATAGCAGCATCTCAGTCAAATCCCACTGCCATGATGGACTTCATAAGGCCTTGCCTATCTATTTATTTTTTTATAATGCTTTCCACAGATGCTTAAGTTTCAGGTCCTCGTGTTTATCTAACCACCTGCCTGAGTGGAAAATTTGGGAAGTAAGCAATTCCCCTTCTAGGCTCCTGCTGCCCTTGCATGCTGTCTCTCAGCCTAAATAAAGCTGTGACTGCTGCGGTGAAAATTGCTGTCCTGTGGTGATGCACAAGGCACCCACAGGTATTGAACACTGACCTCTACATGTTGCAGAGGTATTTTGTTGCCTGTTGTATTTATCATGTAACTGAAATCATGACATTAAGTTCAATCTCTTTCCCTGTGTTCTTTTATGTCAAATCTTTCTGATATACAAAATCCTTATAAAGAAGCCTTTAGAAGGAAGGAGCAGAAGCCAAAGTCAATTTAAGATTTTACTTAGGGTGTTGCAGTAAATATGGCGAACTTCCATGGCCACTGAGATACACAAGGTTAAAAATAAAATAATATTGAAGAACAGCAGAAAAATATTTTAAAAATGAAGCATTCCAAAGCAGGCACAGACAGGTGAGTTGCAGCCCTCCCTCTGAATTCTTCCTTGTTGTAATTGCAGTATCTTTCAGAAGACATTTTCAAAAAGCTTGGTCAGAATGTGTCTCCTAAATGTAGTAAAACCCTAACCAGAAATGTATTTCCTGCTTGAGTAGAAAAAACATACACACAAAACTACAAAGTGAGGACTAGCTTTGTTATCCCAGTACATTCAATCTAGTGTGCAAAGCAAAACAAATTTAGTAAAGACAAAGGTCAGAACACATAACTCTAACAACTATACCTTTTCTTGATGAAGATTCCTAACACTGCTCTGCTGCCTGAACACAAACCAAAATTGCATCTTTAGATGCTGAATTGCATTTACAGTCTCTTGTTCATACCTGGTTATTTTCCAGTAAAGCACTTCACCTTCACAAGAACATACGAAGTTTAAAAAAACCCCACACTAACAAATACTGAGATTTCCTTCTTACCTTTAAAGTTGCACTTAAGTGTTGTTAACACAATAACACAATACCAGGCTTTGAGTCAGCCAGTGGTTTTGAAACATGCATATAGATCTCCTTACTCAACTTGCACTTGTCTTTCCACAGAGCTGACATCTGATGTTATTTAAAAAAGGAGAAAAACCTCTCAGTGTGTCTTTCCTGGTACCATGCAAGTTTTGAGGGGGAGAAAAAAAAGTATCTCTTTACTAATTTTTTTTTTTTTTTTCCTGTACTTCCTAATTTTAAAAACTCTAAGTTTCAAATCCTGTCATTTGTCAGTTACAGTCTTAACACATTTTCCCTATTTGTTCTGTTGAAACTTTTCATTTAGGGAAAAATCCTTTGGGTCCAAGGTTCTGAAAAGGCTGTATCAGTTCTAGATCTGTAGATAAGTGGGATGGAAATAAAAATTGCATAATATTTGGGGAGCTGTGATTTTTCTTTTCAGCTACATATAGCAGGTTATCTGAACAGCTGTTACAAAAAAAAAAGTAGAAAAATACAAAGCAGAAAACTGGCTGTAGTTATGACAGTGTTAGCGCATATTCCTTCTTGTAAGTTTGAGACAGAAAGAAAAAATACATGAACTTTCAGGCAAATTTTGAAAAAAATTAGCTTTTAAAATATATTTTTTTCTGTCATACCAAGGCCTATAAACAATAAATGAAAATGCCTAAAATATGAAAAACTTTCCTTAGTATTAGATTAAAATTCCTAGTAATATTATTAGTCTTAAGTAATCTATGATAGAAGAAAATGTTGTTCCTCACAGTCATAAGTAATAAATAGCCTGAAGTACAATGGTACCCAACTTTATTGTGTGAGAAGCTGCGGAAGCCTCTTGCTGCCAAGTAATGAAGTTAATTCTACCCAGTTTGGTCTGAAACCATAACAATAAATTTTGTAGTATTTTTCACATTTATGTCTAATTAGAAGGAAATATTCAAAGTGCACTATCGTGAGACAGTTCAGTCTAACCTGCATGAAACAAATTTTAAGGCTCTTTATGCCAAGCTACCTCAATTGAAGCGTGTTCATGTTTTGACATCTCTGATTGTAAATTTACAGAACAGAAAAGTGCACTAGTTTTTCCACTTTTCTATATAATGAGTTTTAAGCTAATTTTTTACTTCAATTCAGCCAGCACTCAGAGCTAGTGGCAGACTTATTTTTAGTAGCTCTTTTCAGTGCAGTGGCTGTTTACAAACCATTGCTGTATTCTGGAGTACATGCCCTTTGTCTGCATCTGCTTTGAAATGAGCACCCTGTTCCTATTCAGGATAGTAATTTTTTTGGTAGGTGTTACTAGATTTACTGCATGCACATATGCATATAAGGCTTTTTATTTCTGGAAGCTTCTTGCCTGTGACAATTATATGCTATTATGACAATACTTGGTTACTAGCATGTTAAAAAGTAGCTTTTAAAGTTTACTTGTCCTCTTAATAAAACTGAGTTCAGAGCAGGGTACTCACCCCACACCCTCACCCTGGCAGCCCCAACATACCAAGTACCTGATTGCTAAATTTACAGGCGAAGGCATTACTGTGTGACATTCTAGGTAATGCTACAACGTTCACCTCCAGCTTTCAATCTGTGAACTGCTTCATAGAGGTGGATGATGGTTGACTTGGCAGTATGTCCAGGGTCAGCACTGCTTACCACAAACACACATTTGCATTCATGTTGAAATAGGAGAAGTAAACCTTCTGGCAAAATCCTTATGAGTTTCTTTCCATGATGCTCAGGATGAATTTCAAAATTTCTGTATAGGGATGGAAGTCATAGATTTTTCCTGTTGTAGAATACCCCCATAAAAAATGTGTTGCCACTGCTTGCCTTCCAATATATGATGTTACAAAAGGAAAGGGAGGAAAAGGTTTTCCACTTTATTTTTGAGGCAGTAGTGAAGGAGGGAGAGCATGGTTTTCACTGACAAGAGTTGAAGTATCATTCCTGTTTCCAACATCTTTAATCCGAGTACTTTTAGCAAAATATTGCTTCCTCAAATTTCCTGTGCAATTTCTGTCAGGTTCCCTCCATACTGCAACACCACACAAAACTGTTCAGTTTTAGGCTTTCAAATTTACTGCTTCAAACTAACTCTATGCTCTGATATCTATAAAGTGATATACAGAAACTATAGCTGATGCCTGAGCTCTACTAAGCTGGCCGTCAAGAAGACAGACCCATCTCCATACTTCTTGATATTTGGAAAGGTTTCATTATGCTGTGATAGATGCCTAAGAATCTTCGTACTCTGAATGGCAGCAAACATGTATCTGTATTCTAGGATCAGGCGTACTAAATCATTTGCCATCTGTCTCAACAGCTAGAGAGGACTTCTGAGGAAGAGACTTGTTACCTACCTGTATACAGCCCTACTAAGAACTATCCTGATTTCCCCTACTGGATCTTGAATTAAGCACTCCTGTTGACTGAAGCTGTTTGCTGCTGTTGCTTTGCCATCAGTAGCCCAGCCTCAGTGGGGGAGGTTTTCAGCAGTTTAGCTGTCACTTTGCTAACTGATGACAAGTCAGATAATGAACTCAGTTTTGCTATTAGCCTTTTAAGCACACTCGCAAGGGGAAAGAAAACCCCACAGGTTAAACGTTTTCTAAGGTCACAGAGAATGAGTAATAAACCAGGAGCAGAACTTGCTTTTCAGAACTTTAATCCCTCCCTCCAGTTCTCCTTTCCTTATGGAAATAGAGGCTGCCAAAATTTATGGTCAAAGGACATGGAAGATTTTCTTGAAGAATATTTAATCCACAAAGCTTCAGTTTACAGTATAAAACCCACAAGATGTCTGTTTAGAAAGCTGATATCCAACTGTAGTCCATTTTTCTTATTTTTCGTAGTTCTTTTTCCTGGGATTTAGACAGTTTACAAGTCATGTCTCCTAATAATTCCACAGGACTTGTATCTTCTTGTTCCATTTCAGTAACATCTCTTTCCTCATCTGAATCATCCTCTGTTTTTTCACTTCCCATTTCTACTTCATCAGCAACTTCTTCAGCACTGCAAGAGGAAAATGATTGGAAATAACCCAATTCATGAAATTAATGGGTACTTTCACATATATAGTATCACATACTGTAGGAGTAAGGTAAATCATCATGCAAATAACTAAGTAAACATTAGATTTTACCTATGTTTTTTTAATCTCAGGCTATTTACAAACTACTATGGCTTGTAATTGACATGACAAGTATTTTGCAAATAGCTGACCTCTGTTTTAAGTAAACAAACTATTTTTTTTTCCTCAAAATTTAATACATAATGTCAGAACAAGGCAGATCAGCATTATGTAAAAAGTTATCTCACACTCCTACAGGATTTGAAACATTGGATACACTCATAGCTGAGACAATATTCAAGAAGGCCACTCTTCACTCTCAAATCTGAAAAAGGTCACTTGGTCTTAAGAATTGCTACAATACCTAGAGTATTAATAGAAATGAAAAAAAGTAGTGTTTGGGTTTGGTTTTTTTTTTAAACATAGTGAGGCTGCTCCCTTCTGACTTCAAGAGTTAAACCTGTGCTGAAGTAGAAAGCACACTTCTGAAGAATTATATAGAACAGTTACCATTTACAGTGTGGTAATTAATATTATTAATTCAAATGTCTGTTGTATAAATATTTTGGATCTCACGGAATGACTTGCATGGCAGAACAGTACTGGTCTCCTAAAAATCATCTGTTCTAATATGAACTATTTATCACTCACAAAATGTAAATGGTGGAACATGTATAATGCATTAATATTATACTGCCAAGAAAAATTAAAAAGAAAATTAACCTATACAGTGATGTATTCTTGTCATTCTTCAAGAGCCCAATCCTACAACCCTTATATGTTTACTTTAAATGCACAGTCATACTAATTACCAGTGTCAAAGTACAAGCTCTACATGTGCAAATATTTACACAGGCCACAGAACTCCCAAATTCTTCAGTACTGAAATGACATGCAAGTTTCCATGTATTCCTTGTATTAGATTTTTGCCAGTGTTTTGCTGATGTGGCAAAAAGACTTTTACTTACGTCATCTAGTAAGAAAACAAAACAACGTAGCAGAACTGATTATACTGCTGTTATGGCAGAATGTAATGCACATGCAAAAACTACTCAGACTGGTGTTTTTTTTCTGGGTAAACCCTGGCAATGTAAACCATCCTCTCATTGGCCTTTGCAAACGCCAAATGGCAGCTGACACCAATGACACGTTTTCATCTCTGGCTTGGCAGAGTTTCATTAACTCCAGAGGCATATACATTGATCTCAGAGGAGCAAGTTACAATATATTTTAAGCACCTTATCACACTGCTCCATTAGATCAGCACTGATGCATTGTAAGACAAAGTTGGCTAACTGTGTTCACAGTATACACTCATACTTTGTAGCTTAATTAGGAATGAAATTTGAGTTCTAAACAAACTGTTCAGGTTAAACCTAAGGACTAGTAACTTCTCAGTGTATCTAGAAAACAAAACTAAGAATTATGCAGGAAGGCATCATAATATCAAATGAAGTTGAGAATCTGGCACTTATCCAAAAATACCACTAAAAACATTAAACCCCTGGAATAAAGTTAAATTCATAAACAACTTCTGAGTACTAAAGGCAACATTTTCCCTATGAGCACATTATGCCAAACAGCAGCAAAAACAACAGCAACAAAAAAGCCAACAGATTAACCAGCCAGTCCATGCATCTCCCAAGAACTGAGTTATTTTAAAGTACCTTGCCACAATGAAGTGTCCTACTAACTCACGACAACAGAAGAATGAAGAGTGTTGGAAAACTGCTTTTACACTTTAAACAAAGATGTGCATAATTTAAAATAACTTCAATAACTAAGGAGAGTTCTTCAATTTTTCTTACCTTTTGTTCTCTTTGGAGATGAGCAGTGAATTAATAAATATAGGACAGAGGAAGGATGCAGATGGCAAAACATGTGCTGGAGTGTGCAAAAGCTGAAAAGAGAAAAAGGAAGCTTTATGAGAGCTTTTGTTTGCTATGATTTTGTTTGTACACTTACTGTAATTACTCCTACCTCTTTGACAGCAGGTGAATCATGCTCATGCTTATTATGAACAACTAGTTTTCCAAGGTCAGTATCCTCTTGTGATTGCTGATGTCTGTGCTTTCCCAATAACAAGCTAAACGGGGTCACAGGAAGACTTTCTTCTACTGCCAGCTTGAAAAAGGTAAAAGTTTTAAATAGAGTTTTAGTGTCACAAATCTAAGTTTTATCTCATTTTGAGTTACCAAAATTCAGAAATCAACCTAGGTGCCAAAACTCTACCTACACTCAAAGTTAACTCAACTGAGCCATATGGCTCTTTGTACTCATTCTCTGTCAGGCATCCTGAGAGTCCTACACAGAGGCAGTAAAACTCTCCAGGATCTGCATCCAGAACACCAGATTTTAGTTGGCTGATGTACCAGTTAGCTTCCAAATATGAAAGTTGTTGTGTGTGTCAGGAAAATTAAGTATGGCTTTCAGATTCCACTTATGGCTAAAAGATCATTTTTACCCCAGCACAACATGCTGAGCGATTTCATTATGTAACTGGAAGCAAAAAATGGCAACTTCCCTTCTGGCATTTTCTTAGATCAATATACCTTAATCTGAGTACTGAATTATTCCCCCCACCCTCGAAAGAAACTGATGGCTTATAACCACATTCCCTTTGGATTTTGTGTTAGAAATATATTCACTTCTACTTTGATCTATTTTATCTAACCAACCAAATCAATTGAGTGCTACTGTTTTATTCTGTTCAGTGGGTATGAAACATGTCTTCAATGTGAATTTAAAGGATCAAATTTCTCAGACTATTTCACTGAAGTACATACTGGAATGTAATTTTGAAATCCTTTCTCTCCCACTGATAAGTCAGAATTGACCGACAACTGTTCTTCCTCACCAGAAAGTGCAATTCAGGCCACACTCAAGCTTCCAAGTATCAAAGACACCAGGACAAGGAAGAGCTTATTCAAAAACCAAATGTTTTTGCTTCATTTGTGCACTTGAATCCTTTTAGAAAAAAGTATCATTTTTTTTTGTTCAGGGGAAATGAGAAAAGGAGGGAGTAGCTTACTACTTCTTAAAATGTTTTTATGAACAGCAATTGTGAAAAAATAAGCAAACACAGATTACTGCCCCTTCAGCCAAGTGCCTGTGACTCCATCTAAGGATCCGGTATGCATTTTCATGCCAGAAGGGAATCTGAAACTAAGTTTTGAACTGCTCTGTCCATCTCTGTCAGAACTTCTGTAAGACGTACCTGTTTGCTTGATGGCGTCAGTCTTTCTTCTAGAGACTTTGCGCTAAGCGTCATTAGCTCCTGAAACAGAGAATGACGTAGCAGAGTTACCCTATGGGAAACTGCTTTGCATGTTTCCACACCTTGACTGGCCCAAAAGCTTTTGTCAGTCAAGTGGGAGAGGCAAACACATCTCTTCCTCTTTATTTTATAAAGAAACTGAAAGGAAACAGGAAAGAACCTTGAGGCTCTTTATAGACTTTTTGGGAAAACAAACCAAATAACTCACCCACCCATGAATGACAGGGAAAGTTATGAAACATTTGGGTAATCAGCAATCATACTGTTCTCAGTGGCTGTTACACAGCATAGGCAATGTTCCCAAGTTATCTAGTATGAATGAGGCAGCAGAAACTATTAGCAGTAGAACCCCAGTAAATAATCAGTTTTGAACTTAAGCTGTTTTGGCAGTTGAAAGCTTTTAAGAAAGAACAAAGCATGGCTTATGCTGCCTTGAAATGACAAAAAGAAACTCTTATGCTCAACAGCAGAACTCTGAATTCGTATCAATCCACATTCACAAAAATACTTTTCCCCCAGGAACCACCTGCCAATCACCATTTCTTACTTGTGCATCCGTAAGAAAAAACAGTTGGGATCTTCTTAGCCAAAGGTATTTTTCTGAGCCAATCATTTCAGGTTCGTCCCTTGGAACGAAGGCAGCAAGCTGGATCTTTTCTTTACAAAGGTTTCTCTGGATATAGATTGGCCGTGGCTCATTTGGTTTAAACACAAACACTGCAAAATCAAGAATATCTTCTCTTTAAATCATGAAGTTCTTACCTTCTTGGACAGCTGTCAAAGCCCTCTCTATCATAGCCACTAAGGGCGGGACAGGATTGCCTTTAAGCACTAGTTTTCAGGAATTTTAATTGGATAACCTTACTGCATAATAGAAGGTACCTTTCACAGTATTCCAATCCAGGGAAAATACTTGGAAATTAACATTTCTTACAACAGCAGCTCTAGGGAGAGTAATCATAATTTACAGTCAAAGCTCTAAAATGTAGCTGTACAGTTCAACCACAATTTTAGTTTCAGAATATGATTCAAGACCCTCACTCAGAAAGTGTGGTTAATCCTGAGCTATATCCTGTACAGCAAACTGCTGGAAGAAAAGATGGAGAGCCAACATGCTTTACTAGACTGCTGCTGTCAGACATGGCTCAGTTTTCCACAGGTGTAAACACAGACTTGAATCTGGTCTGTCTTATGGCTTTTATGGGGCTGAATTCTAAGAAAACCTTTTCTAGAAATTATGCTTTCAGTGTTTTAAATTCCACTATTACTTGTCAAAGAAGCCTTTGTACTTACAGCTGGACTCTTTTGAAAGCCATGAGATAGCAGCAATATGTTCTGAAAGGGGATCAGGTTGCAGAACTAATACGTTGAGGTGTGCGCTCCATTCCACTGAAAAGCAAACACAGCAACAGCCAGACATAAAAAGAAGGCATTCAGTTCTGTCCCACTACTTTGCCAAACAAAAGGTCAAACAGGAATGACACACAGGGCCTTACCCTCTGGAAGAGGCAAGTAACTTTTCTAACTCACAGATGAATAAAAATACACAAATACTATCAACTTCTACACAAGTGTGGGAAATACTAGCTGTTACTGTGTTATCAACCATCTAACTCAGAATTTACTGTGCACATGCACACAAAGCACATGCATGCTGGGCAGGATACTATCTTGACTGAAGTATGAAAATCATTACATTTTCACAGGACATTTTGTAGTGTGTCAATCTGGAATCAATCTAGAATTACTGTAAAGTTTCATAGTAAATCCAAGTGTTAAATGTTACCACTCTAGCATATGTTTAAGCTGATCTTACATGCACAACTGAGCAGGTTCCAGCAACACAGAAAGCCATTATCAGTGGCACCGATAAGGTACTTGGAACATGTTAGTCTCCCAAAGCAGATGTTCCTACAGAAGTAAAAAGTCAAAACAAGTTAGTGACCTTCAGATTTCATCTTTGTTTCTCTACGATACATAAGTCACAAAAACATTAAGATTTAGTTCTGATATTTAAATTGGGAGAAGTTTGCTTTTTGGTTTCACCTCTAGCAGCATGAAACTTCACACACAACAGCCAGACAGGGCTGGGAGACTTATAAGTATGCACAAATGTGTAGGGACTACATGTTCCTACAACATTCTGATTTCAAGGAGTGATTTTAAGGTCTTAAAGAAGTTACAAACCCATAAATACTAGTAAGTGTTCACGCTGGGACTGGAAAATAGATTCCATATTTAAAGAATACCTATTATTGCTCTAAGCACTAGAGAGGAATAGTTAAAAAAAAAAAATTCTTATAGGCTGCTCCAATTGACTAAAGTGTGTGATTTCTTTTCACTTATTTTAATTTCTCATTCTCTTGTCTGAGAATAATAGTACAGCTTTTTGATTCTAATGTTATAGAATGTTTTCCAAAAAGCTAATAAAGGATGGAATTTCTATATTAAAACATAGCCTGTTGAAATAATGCAATTAAAAGTAATTTAATATAGTCCTACAGTACTTTATTTCCTTTTAATATAGCATACAGTAAAGGCCAGAAAAGGAGCAGCTGGCCTGGGAAAAGCTTGGCACCGTACCAAGCTGTCCAGAGAAGTTTTCTCTGTAGATACAGTAAAAATGTGCCTTATCTGCCTCCCACAGTTTTCCTGCAGACCAGTTTTAGAATAATATTTCTCAATTTCTGATCTTAGGGGACTAGTATAAACAAAATGGACTTGATCACACACACACACACACACACACAAAGCTTACAAGCATACACACAAAAACATGAAAGTGAGAAAATCTCCGTATGTTTCTATGAATCTTTATGTCAAAGTCTTGACAACATTGTGACCATGCAATATTTTGTTTTCCATTTTAGGTGTTTCCTGGAAGTGGGGGTGAAATACCTCTAACATTCCTGCAGTAATGACTTTGAGAAGCAACTCTGCAAAGCAGTTAAAAAACCCTTAGCACTGAAAGCCAGTGCTACAGTAGGTTTGTAGCATCTTCTTGTTCCAGCAATTGTTTAGATACAGAGATCTGGCACAGAGAGTAAATAGATGAACTGGTGAGGTCACCTGTTGCCCTACTTTTTGAAGATTATCATAAGAAAAATGATATTTTACCTGGATCAGAAACTGCTGTATATTTGCACAGTCCAGGAAGGTCAATGTTAACGCTGTCTATTATTTGAGTCTCTATCTGTTATCTCTACCATCGACCTAATGCCATTCCTTATTATCCTTACACAACAGAATGGTATCTAGACCTTCAGGATGTCTTTTATCATGACAGCAATGGAGCATGCTGGGATAGTCTGCCAGGCAAATATGGATTTTCCAACAGAGGTCAGAAAAGATCAAGACATGTATTTTAAAAAACGGATAATAAGGTCAATATGCCTTTATGGTTTATTGATATAATTTCTATTTATATGCATGCATACATGAATAAAGCACAGACTTCTTATACTTTTTCAGTACTTTGATTCATCCCTAGATTCACAGGGAAAAAGAGAAGGGCTATTAACACACTGCTGTGTGCCCAATGATACATATTTGGGTATGGGAGGTACTTAAGTCATAAGCAAGAAGATGAAATTGCAAAGCTTGATCTTATTATTTTTAAAAGTAAGTTACCAACCACCTAAAAGCCATGTTAGAGTCTTTCCTATATATGAACTTAAGACTGTTAAATTCAATGTTTATATTAACATATATAAGGCCTTATACTACTATGAATTGATTCTTTCTGTTCTGAGAGTTCAAGTAAGACATAAAAAGTTAGATGAAAAATATACCTTATTTTACCAGGTGGTTGGCAAAATGTACACTTAAGATCCCATGTAACTGAATCCCATACAGTGACAGTTGCTTCAAAGCTAACAGCAAGCAAAGAGCCATCTTCCGAGAAACAGCAGTGAGTAGCTTGGTAGTTGTGGTAGCTGCCTACAAAGTCACAGTTCCAGCTCACACTTTGCTGTGCTGCATTGAATAAACAAGCTAGTTAATGCAAGTCTATACATGAAGAAAGAAGAATTCAAGTTTTAGGGCTGCAAAATAGGCTCAAGAGCAAGATAAGTTTTGTTTCAGAAGGCTTACATTTTTGAAGAGTACAGAGAATCTGTCCTGTTCGAGTGCAAAAAACATCTAGTAGGTTTTCCATTTGTCCTCAGTTTTGCATTTGAATAGTAAATCCCAAGACTGACATGGTACACTATTCATGTTTGCATTGCCAACTACATTAACTGTGTTCTCAAATAGGCAGATGTTAGGTAAAAGAAAAAAAAGATAGTGAAGTAGATTCAATAATCAGTGTTCTGAAACATACTGTTCTTTTAAAACTGTAGCAAGTACATGAGCATTGCTAAAAATTTGAACACAGGTTGCATCTGAGTCCAACAAAGTGACCCATCAGCGTGCTTCCTTGTGTTGGTTAACCTGCCAGTGCACTCAGTTGGGATACCTTTCCCATTGTTCATAGTTACCATAAAATAAACAGAAGTGATGTACTTTGCACATAACATGCATTTCCCAGTATAAATAAATTCATACAGCATGCTTTTGAAACATACAAGTAGGATGAGGAAAGAAAGAAAAGAAAGTTCACCCTATGCCAAGATATCCTTTATATAATGGCTACAAGTTGATGATTCAAAGAACTGCCTGTAAAAAAAAAGCCAGAAACAATTCACTACTTAAAACTGCATGGCACCATCTAGAGGCACAGTGAGAGATCTGCTGCAAACAAAAACATGCCAGAGTGTATTCTAGGAATGAACAAATTAGTTCATTAATATTTGCTGCACAGAACCCTGTGGCATGTTGAATAATTCTACCTGAGCATTCCTACCCTGCCCCTGCTGGGCAAATACACCACAGAAGGCAGCACTGATTTGTACCTTTACACATGCCATGATTCAGAACTCTGTATAGTCACTTAAAAGACAAACAAAAAGATACACACAAAAAACCCTGATAAGACCAGTCAGCAGGTTCAAAACTACCTTGTTGAAGGTGCTGTTGTTTTACATGAAGTCAACTAAAACAGAATAACATTTCTGCATCCTGCTCCCTTGAGCAGAAGTCTCAAATAAAAAGACTACCCAGAGGAATGACAAAAATCATTACCACAAACAAGAGTTTAAACTAATTGGCACAGGCTGCCATTGCCTCCTGCGGCAGGCTTGGCAAGGTCTTTGCTATTTCAGGAGCCTCCACATCAACCCATAATACTGCAAAACTACGAGAGAACTCCATCACAGGATGCTCAGGAGAACACATACTCCATGCAACAGCAGAAATAGATAAATGCATGGGACTTGAGGGCCTAGACCTGAAAGGGTGAAGTTAGGGTGAGAATTTCTATAGCACGTTACGAGGCAGAAGAAAGAGTAAGTTATGTTTTGCCCGCACTTACCCTCTGGATCTGTGTCTTCTACGATCACCCAGACTTTAAACACACGATCTCCACCAGCTGTTACCAGTATCAGAGAATCGTCTTCCCCTTCATCCATGTCACGAAAGCACATGTCTGTTATGTGGTCCTCATGGGGCATATTTATTCTAGTATTCAGCTTAAAGCTATAGGAAAAGAAAACAGAAGCTTGCCATTTTATTTCATTTTGAACTTGTCAAAGATTTCAGTCTAAGATGCTTCTGGAAGGGGCAGGAAGTAGAGGAATCAAAGACACTTCTGTCTAATTACATAGCTAAATGGTACTGCATTTACAGATCAGATTTCCCTCATCACTTCCATATAGCAAGAGAGATTGTAGCCCAGCACTGAGAAAGGATTATCACTAAGCAAGCATTACTCTCAAATATTCAGCCCGAACTCTGGGCAGTCTTTCCAGCATTTAGACGACCAGTCACATAGCTACTACACAGATCAGCTTTATTTTGCTTTGTTTATTCTTTAAGAAAACAACAATTTATAGTCAAAATATTATTTATTTTTTTTTTTGTAAATAAGAAAATCAAGGAAAGTGTATGAACCCGATGCATATATTAGCTAAAGAAAAAAAAATAAATCAACAATAAAGTCATAGTCTTCTGTACCCTAGGAAAAGCTAATCAATTAATGATGGATTAGACAAAGGTGGGAAAACTGAACAAGCTATAGAACCACTCTGTCAAGTCCATGATTTTTAATGCCAAGTAAATATGTGAATTTAGGTGCCATGGTTAAAATAGCTTCTGATTAATATAAGTAAACTAGATTCAGAGCAATTATTTCCAATTTGTATTTACTTCAACTCTGTGTGTTGTTTCAGATGTGTAGCATGCATAGTAAACTCTCCCTAGGATCTTCCCTAGAATTTTATTAGTTGATCTGGAAAAACTCTGCCTTTGTAAGACAAAGCCTGTGTACATACTTGTGTGATACTTAAGAGTTTGACACCTAGGCAGTCAGTTCTATTATTGTTACCTTTGTGTTTCTTCATTGTAGAACCACAGCTTCAGCTGTAACTCGGGGTCAGTTACTTCATCTCTCTCTTCTACTGTTGCTAACCACTTGCCTTGTGCACTAAATGCAACTTTTACCAAGTCAGCTTGTTTTAAACCTGCCTGATGAATGTATTGTCGTTGTACAATATCCAACTGCAAAACAGCAAGACCAAAATTGAATTTTGAAATTTAAGTGTACATTTAGGGATTTTACCTAGAAATTTTTAACATTTTACAGGAATAGCACATTGTTTTGAAGTATTTATTCAACTGTCAAGATTTAGCTATGCTTAACAAGTAAACGAAGTTTGCAACAAAGCTGAAAACATCTCAGCTTGGAACCCAGTCTTGTGGTACAGCTGCTGGCTGTTTTCCTGTTTGCCATACTGAATCTTCAAATAAATTCTGATGCACAACTTAATTGATTGAATTAAAAGTTTCAGTACAAGCCCACACAACTTACACTGAAGAGCTGTTGGTCACTTTGGAGACAATAGAACTGCAAGTGGCCAGGCTCTCCATTCAGGACCAAAGCTTTGGTTCTAGGATCAACCACTAGACCAGTCTTTACAGCCGCACCTGGAAACAAAAAGCGGATGACAAATGACCTGAGATGGGAAATGACACATCCTGCCCTCTAAGTGGAAGATCAATTTTATTGCACTTACTTTTGATTAGTCCTTGAATACTTTTGGAAAATCTTAGGTTGCTGTTGATTATTGTAATTCCTGAAAGGAAAAGCAGATAAAGTCTTGTAAAAGGCTTTGGCAATGTAACCACATCTCACAGTGGGGAACCAACTGTACTTAATCCTATAATTGTATCTTTTTCTCAGTTTGTGACACCCCTACATCAAGGTGGAAAGGCAAGTTACAGGAGCTGTCAGGCAAATTCACAGAATTGATGAAAGAGCAAAAGATCACTTCAAGCATCTGTTCTTTCAGATTGATATTGGACTTTTATGGAGTATCTAGTTAATTCATCTGAAATTAACAAAATAAAGCTCATACAGATTTGCATTCCATTTTGCATTAAATGATAATTAAAATATGATTTGGCTTACTGTTGTCTGTATGCAGGGTGCAACAGAGTGCACCATCAGATGACATGGAGATGTACTCAATAGCAGATCCCAAACGAGGAAGGAAATCCTTCTTACACTCTGATCCATTGTGCCACAGAACTAGGACAGATTCAACTCCACCACTCAGCAAGCTGGTTCCTTTTATGGTAATAAAAATACAGTTATGAGTTTTGGCTAAAAAAAAGTATCATCAGCATACGTGTTTACAATGACAGTAAATCATAAATTTCTCAAAAACCTTTCTTAAACTGTCACACGCAAAGCAATTATTCCTCCTGCCTAGCCTGGGCAATACACATAGATATATTTCTCATTATCCCATGTTAAAACTGCTAGAGAAACTTGGATTAAGTAACAAGAATTTGTGCCTACAATAAAATTTAAACAATGTTTTGGGTAGTAGATCCCACTACTTTCTGAATCAGCTGAGTATTTCTGTTAAAATACAGCTGAATTGTTCTCCTTTTATCAGACGTACTTTGCAGTAAGAAATATCCTAAGGAGAATAGTTCCAATCACACACTTCAGATAAAAAGTAACCATATTTTTGCTGCTAGGTTTGAGCTCAAACAAGGCTGGCTTGTTTTACTTAGATGCAAATACGAGTGGCAAGACCTCATCACTGTTACTGATGAGAGCTCAGGGGGAGAGTGGAGATGGGGGAAGAGAGGTAAGAGGAGAGCTTAGATTTGGCATTCATTACAGAAGGGAGATACTTGATATTATGAATGCCAAAAAGTAACAACTGCTTCCATTTTTATTTCAGGTTCTTCCTGGACATATTTTAAATTCTAGAAACCAATTTGTTACTAAGTGGACAAACTCCAGCTTCTATTAATTTTTTCCCTTCCCGCTCCAAGTCTTCGACTTTGAAAGGGTTTTTTCTGTTGTTTTGGTGTCTTTTAATTTTTTTTTACTCACCCTCTATAGAAAAAGCTAGATCCATGACCGTGTCATGATGCCAGTGCAGCATGGAAAATGTGTACTCTTTCTTGTGGTAAAAATTCCTCCTATGTGGGGAGGAATAGAACACGTCTTTAAGCAGATCAACAACAGAGCAAACGAAAGGAAATATTGAATTGAATCAAGTATACCATCCTCTCCTCTAAGTTCTAGACTAGTTTCTTGTATGCTCAAGTGATGCAGAGGGAGGGAAGGAACCACACTAGCTGTTTTTTGGCGCCTTCCTGGTGCACACCATGCGTCTTAGACATACTGAGCAACTCGGTGCTGCAGAGCAACTTGGCAAGCATCTTGTTCTTAACCACACAATTCCACTAGTGTGCTCTCTCTAGGACTCTACTTGCCCAAGAGGACTTATTTCAGCTGCTCCTGCATTACCTTTTTCAAATACAGTTTAGATTCGTGGAGCACAGCCTAACAGGAACATTTTCCCACTTGACATTAAACTGAAGCTGTACCCTGAAGTCAGTGTCAGTACTGTAGGTTCACAGGGCTTTCTGCTCTTTGCTCATTATGACTTCTGAAAACGGCAACACTAAGGATGAATTAGACTGCCTTGCTCAGGTTTTCCTTCACTCCTATGGTCACATCAGTTCAAGGGGTACACAGTTGAATCGAAATATGCATACCAGAGGCGAATCTTTCCATCAGCATGGCCAGTTGCAATACAGTCCTCTGTAGGATGGCATGCTATGCAAGTGAAGTGATTGTTTCTAGTCTTCATTGCTTTTACAGAAAACCTTCAAGAGTTAAGAAAGTAACTTTAATTATACAAATTGTTTTTTGTTTGGATGTTTTAAAACAAAGCTCCTAAAGGATCAGCTAATGAACATAAAAATAATTCTGACTAGCAGAATTGAACATCTCCAAGTTGTTATAGTTACATGCACCCTCCAAAAATCAGTGACAGACTTATTTTTGTCTTGTATTTCATTAGTTCCCTGCCTTCAATCAAGATGAAGGATTTGTCCTTCTTTCTCTCTCTCTTCTTCCACCCCCCATTCCTCCCCTACCCGGTTTTGGCCCTGACCAAACTACATCACTTGTTTCAGTCTAGCATCACCCTAAGCATTTACACGAAAAAAATACATGCCTGAGCTGAAAAGATAAACTGCCTCTACATAGGAAGCTTCTTATATACTGACTACATCCCCTCCAGCATAAAACCAAATGGCTGCTGACAAATATAAAATAATGTGTGCACACATCACCAGCTAACAAACATTTCTGACTGAATCAATACCTGACATTTTCATTCTTACCTATTCAACTGCTTCTGTTTAAAAAAATAAACTTGGAGATTAAGCTCCTTCACTGATGCCACATATGCACCCTGTTATAGTAAACCAACAAAAGTTAGGACATACAGGTTATGTTCTTAGACATGAAAAAAAAAAAAAAGAGTACTTAAAATTGGAAATAACATATAAGCTGATGTTAAGTAAATATTTTCCTATTATATGTAGCTTTTTTTTTAATGAAAGAAAGCATAGGTCTTACAAACACACAGATTCATTTAATTTCAGATTTGTTTCAGCGTTGCTGTGCTTGTATAAAAAAACCCAAACAAACGAACACCCGACAGAAGAAAGGACCATAAAAGGTGAATATACTTCTCTTCCGAATGCAGTGCACTTTGGTGACGCATCCACACCATCCAGAACCACCGACAGCTCCTTGGCTTCCAGATCTTGGCCTGCTCCTTTTGTCAGCTTAACGGAGACCAGTTGGAATGTATCTGACCAAAGAAAAATCTGTTATCAAAAGGCTTTTACGAAGAAGTTTATGTACGCATCTTACAGAGGGGATTTATACCCCATCTACTTTAAAACTAATATTAGTACCCTCCAATTTTTGTAAGTTTGAAGACGTTTGTGTAACACCTTTCCAAAAAAAATTGTTTCAGATATTTTGATTTAAATAATAGTATTGAAGACTGAGGACCATAGATAGTGGATACGAGTGCAACTCTAAGCAGAAACCAAGCAGAGTTGCATAATATTTGCTCTTGCTTTGAAGTGACATTTGTAGCAATATAGTAAGAATAAGGTAAAGCTGTATTTGTATTTATTTCAGAGAAAATTAAAGGAAAACATATCTAGGGCATGCTGTTAAATAGGACAAATCTATTCATGTTAATACTGCTTAAGGTAGAAGAGTAGCCTCAAGTACTGTAGCATACCCTATATCATGGTAAGCACTGCTTAAAGATTGCATCTACATCAGATACATGCAGCATATGCTTCAAAAGTGAAGATAAGCACTCTTCTAGACAAATCTAAAAAAAAAATAGATGGCACAGAATGAAAACAGAAAAAAGGTACAAAATGCAGGACTGCAGACATCTGTCATAGGATTTAAGAAATATTTTCAAAATTAAAACATTAAAGCATGTTCTTGCAGCATACTGTTCACTGACACAACAGTAGGTTAGACATAGAATGACTTGGATGACAAGGATGATGCTAATCACACTGTACCTCTTTTGCCACTCTTTGGAATTACAACAAACACCGAGTCCTCAGAATGAGCAAGTGTGTACAGTGCCAGAAGTTTGGATCCTACAGTGAAAGTCTGAAGAAAATAAAAGAGAAGGTCAATAATTATTACAATCGAGCGTATGGTTTTCAACAGTGGATAATGCTAAGTTTTTGCACTTAGGAAAACACATGCTTTAAAGAATTATTGATGTATGAATTAAAATTCGCAATTCTAAGACAAATGAAAAGACCTTTATTCTATCAAGGACTAATACAAATGTTATAACAGTACTAATATAATATAAGACATCAGATCAAATGAAAAACCTGAAGGTACCTTATCCCTAATAAAAGCAGAAGGCTCACCTATAGGAAAGTGCCTTTATTTAGCAGAAAACAGGAGCAACAGGACAGTCATCAGCTCATGTTTTCAAGCCATCACATCAACTCCTATTAGCACATCACAAACTGCAGCACACTCCCCAAGGGCTACCCTGGACTCTGAACTGCAGCAAGCAGCAAAGTTCGTATGTTGGTACATGTCCCGTCTTTTTCCCCAAAAGATTCTGCATCACCATGAATTTCTGCAGCAACACACGCATCAATCACCACATTCTATTACTGCCACAAACAGATGGCTTTCAGGCTGTGTTAATGGCAGAACAATGTGTCTCAGACTGATTCGTGCTCATTTGTAGTAATAGCTGCAGAAATCCTTATTCTGCTGTCATTGGGTCAAGAATAATTTTGACATGTGCTCAGCAGTAATAACTCAACATACCTTAATGGGAATCCCATCCATGAAGTCCCACAGTTTAATGGTGCCATCAAGAGAGGAAGAATAGAGCTGAGAAAGAAAAAAAAAAAAAAGTTAGAGAAGTTAAAGTAACATATCACAGCCAGCTTTTACATAAAATCACTGCTTAAAAGTTGAAGGGTTGATGAACGGATTCTGAGTGGCTGTCAAAAATACACTCCAAGGACCAGCTCTGTGCTGCTTCCAAAGAAAGTGCAGTGGAAATACAACACCATTCTTTTGGTTTGAAAGATACATTTTCATGACATGTGAAAGAAACAACAGGTATTTGCATTTAATCACCTGAGACTAACAGAATACACACCGATATCTATTATGGGAACACCTATTAACATTTACATCAGATTTAGCACAAATAACAGAAGCACATAAGCTCAGCCGAGGGGACAGAACAGCCCCGCACCCCCACACAGCCAGCCGTCCCCCCAGACCTGCATGTGGTTGTGGGGGTTGAGCTGGATGCCCGTCACCAGGTCGGCGTGGCCCCCCATCAGCTGCAGCGTCTCCTCGGTGGCCACGCTGTAAATCTTCACGAAGTCTCCGGAGGCGCATAGCAAGTACCTGGAAGGGAAGGGAAGGGAAGGAAAGCTGTCACCCCTGTCACCCTGCCGCCGGCGGGAGAGGGGACCCAAAGACACACACACACATCCCTCCGAGGAGCGGCAGGCCGCGGTGAGGCCAGCCGGCAGCCGCCCTCGCTCAGGAACCGCCCCCAAGGGTGAAAGGCCCGGGTCCCAGCCCCACTTACTTGGAATCGGCGGAGAAGACGGCCCTGGCCCCATGGAGGGAGCTGCCGCCGCATCGCACCACGCGGAGCGTGGCCGGCGCCACCATCTTTCCCCGGGCACAACCCCTGACCTTTCACCCCGCCCCGGCAGCGCGGCCGCTCTCGCCCCGCCCTCCCGCACGACTCTATGGTGCCTGGGCGCCTCGGTAATTTCCGCCGGCCGCCGGCGTGGGCGCTTCGGCAGTCTCGCGCCGGCGTGGGTTGGCGCCTCTGCCGTGACGCGCTGAGGGCGGGCTGCTCGTGCGCTCTCGCGCCGCCTCAGCGCTCTGTGGCGCCTGTTCGTGGCCGCCTTGGGCGCCCCTCAGAGGCGGGGAGCAGCGGGGGACCCTCTGCAGAAAGTTCCCGTCGCCCTCCCCTGGCCGTTCTCATCCGTTCCCTCGCTGTAGGGACGGAGGGAGCCCGTGAGGAGCGGTACCGCTCGGCTCCAGCGGTATCGGCCGGCTGGCGCCCGCGGGTGCGCGGCGCCGGTAGTTCTCCCTAGCTCACACAAGCACGTAGGTCTCTTCCAGTCCTTAAGGGGTGGCTGCCGAGCCCCTGCTACAGAGGGTTGTACCGGCCGCCAGGCGACTGCAAGGAAAGCGCTCTGGTAGCGTCTGGAATTGCGCAGGTATGATAACCTGAGGGAAAAAATTGCGTAATTCCCTTGTTTAAGTAGGCAGAAAGGCTGAACATAAGAAATAAACAGGTATGCTTTGTTAAAACCCCGGTTATTCACCGACTTGGACGAATGGTGAGCTTGCCGAGTTACCGAGGACATAATGTTCCCATGTCTGAGGGAAAACTCATGTCAGAAGCAATGTGAATGTCTGGAATTGGGCATGATTTATGCTGTCTGGGCCCTTCACTTCTGCTTTAGAATAGTAGTTACAATTCTTGCACAGCTGTGCGTTTTTGGCTGCTGTTTGCACTATTGCAACAATGTCTGGTATGCTTGTAATTGATTTTTAAACAGTCCCACTTAAAATAACAATAACAGTAACAGGTGCATTCTAGAGGGCTATAGCTGTGATTATCCTGCTGTGGGCCAAGTTATGTCCTTCTCTTAATTGCTGACGTAATTCTAATTTGGCGATTAAACGAGGATCATACGGGGAAAGTAGCATTGGAGTGTTGTGGTGATTGGGAACTGGGTATGGGTGTGAGAGAGCATAATGCATCCAGAAACTTGGCTTCTAGACTCAAATGCCTTAACAATTAAACAGTATTCTGGAGCCGAGAGCAGAATTTACAAGTTCTGCCTAATTAGAGTTGCTGGGCTTAACAGCTGTGTCGTTCTGGTGAATATTTTTGAAAGTGAAGGCAGATGCATTCTAATGCTCTTCCTGTGTGGGCAGAGTTCTATCATGGGGGGAAAAGCAAGGTCTCTAAGAGAAGACAGCCCATTTAATCCATGTTAATTATGTGAATGAGAAAAGTAATTTTATCTCTTAAGTCTGTGTCTACACTAAATCTAGACAAGCCTAGCTAAACCCCAGAAACCTGGCCTGTTTAACTTTCTCCTTGATGAAGGAGAAAGGCAAATACCTTATGCATCTTAATGCATATGTTTTTATTATACTGTTGTAATGCACATTTAATTCTGGCATTTGAAGAAGTCTGTCAAAGCTTTGAAGATAATAACCCATGTAGAACCTAAGTCTGCCCCCAGACTAGGAGGGTGAATACTGGGTCTTCTATAGTGACACAGTCCAGTTAACTGCAATGTTCCGTATTTAGAATAGCACTACTAATATCTTGGGACAGCTTTACTTAGAACAATTAATACCTCTACAGATTAAAAAAAACCTGTCTATCATAACTACCAAATGATTTTTTTGCTAGTGAAATCACAATTTTAACTGCGTTACTAGGTTCTAATGCTTAAGCATGGGAAGGAAACTACGAATTAATTTGCTGCTGGAAGCACAGAAACTCAGTGCTGAAAGCAATGACTGTGCTGTGGGGAACAGTGTTCTGTACTGGTACTGGCAGCATGTGGTTTATTTTATCTGTCTTTGCTCCTACCCTATGCTGTATGTTCCTTTTCTACTCCTTTCTCATTTTCGTTTTTAATTGAAACTTTGTACTGACATATTTTTAATCCATTAAAGTGTCTTTCTACTATGATGTTACAAATATAGAAATTTAATCCTGAAAACCTTGTTTCATGTTTAATGAATGCAAGGTTATGGATACAATTTATGGTCAAGTCTCAGTGTGTAAGAGTGGTCAGGAAAAAGCCCTAGCCCTGACATCAGGGGAGCAGAGTGAAAGTCCCTTAAGACAGGGTGTGATCAACTACTGTGCCATTGAATTCATGTAATTCAACACAAAATTTGTGTTGAAATGCTAATTATATTTTACATTTGACTTTCATTTCCACAGATTTCTTACTTTCTTGGACCTTGTTTCATGTCAGCCTTGCACCTTACCAGAATACCCAGTTATGTATCATTGTTCTGAAGACTGCTCACAGAGAGCTCTGATGTCCCTTGCTGTCCCTTGCACACTGGTTTAACATTGAGCATCCCTGGTGGCTGAAATTTCAGCACGAGAGCAATATGCCTGGTACATTCCAAAATTGGATCTGGTTGTAAACTCCAGCGTTGGTCTTGAAGGTCTTTTTGTCATCATAGATCAAAATAATAGGAAAAAAATCAATGCTAGTGCGAAGTCTTCCATTTTGTGGTTTGTTGGTTTTTTTCGTTTTGGTTTGTTGTTTTTTGGTGGTTTTTTTTTTTTTTTCCAACAAGCCTGTGGATTGCAAAGAGTAGAAGAGGGTTCTGAAATGTATGCCTTGCAGTCTTCTGTAATGAAATAGGAGCTAAAAAGATTTTTGTAACTTCATCATTTAGGAGATGATGTGATGGGCTCAAGTAATCTTGCTTAAAGCAAAGGTAGTGAATTTCTATGTTAATTTCCAGTTTGGGGAATATATTTACTTGAAGGGAAATTACATTGTTTTCATTTCTGTGGTACACAAAAACTAGCATCTCATTTATTTACTGAAAGAACATGTAAGGTGACAGTGATTATGACCGAGTATGTGACAGGGACACAGGTTGCTATGGGAAGCTCCTACAGGGGAGCACGTCAGTAGTTTTTCAAGCTGGTGGAGCAGCTCTTCCTAGAGAGGGAGATTGGTTTGTAATGAGATTATGTCCACGTTATGAGAATGATTCGTAGTTGCTGTTAACACTAGAGGGTGCTCGAAGAATGGCTGCAACATTAGGAACTCAGTATTTAAAGCCCAGTGAACCAGAGAAGTGGTACTTGCTTGAGCTGTGGTGTCCCTTAGGGATCTGTGTTCCAACCCAGCCTTGCCACGGACAGCACAGCATGCTCGGGTGCTGCTGCATCCGCTACCATGACTCCACTGTATAACATACCCTGGTTCCGTACCTGTGTTCAACAGCTGATAGCATCTTGTGTGTGAGACCATGAAAACATCAACATCTCGTCAAAAGGAAAACGTACAAGAAGAATTAAACTGTAAATGCTCCTCTTAGTAACTGTTACTATATGCAGCAGTGGTCCATTGTACACCAAGGAGTTGGTGATCCAGGGTACAGTGAATTTGAGTGTGCTAGGGCCTGTGCTGTGCAGCGTTTGGCTACACATGGGGCTGGGCCTTCGGGCCTGCCCTGTGGTGCACAGATCCCCTGGCCGCAGGATGAACTCGCCAGGGCATTGTAACAGAGGAGCCTGCAGGCAGCTCCCACTTGGTACCAGTGGTTATGCTCCCTGCCTGCCCTCACCTTTAGGAATGCAGCAGGAAGTCCTCATGGGAACATTCCTTCTGTTTGATAGTGGAAATGTCCAACAGAGTGGTTTTATTGCAAGAAAATCCTATGATAGGATCTTCATGACTGGAAGGGGAGAATCTCTTCCATGGAGGGGGTTTACAACACGTTTGCCCAGCACACAGAAGCCTGTTTGATGCTACACCACTAGGTGTTCCCATCATCTAGAGGGATTTAAGTTCATCTATACTATTCTCTATAGTGTTAGCCCTTACAAATAGCATTTTAAATAATACCTTACAAAGTCTGAGAACTTTTCTTATTTTCTTACTGAGATCGTAATAGACTAGCACCTCCTTGTGCAAAGTATTATAATAGAACTATTTTAGCTAGTTGGTTTTTTTTTTGAATATGTAAATTACTTAAGCTAATCATTTTTTCAAAGAAGTTTTGTTTTGAGACATCTCTAAACTGAAGGACTAAGTTAGCATATGGCACGAATGAGTAGAGGCAGGCTTTATGAATGGAAATTCGAATTTTGATAACAAGTCTGAAGTTGGCCTTTTAAATAGTTTAATCTCTTTGTATGCTTTGGACTCTGGTTAATTGTGAAACAGTAATTAGTATATTTCAGTTTAGTTTTAAATAGTTAATTTTGAATCTACTGTTCTCTGTTGGAGGTTATAAGAATATTTAATACTACAGAGTTCCTGATTACATCATCATCCCATAAGAGTCTGGTTTTATAAATTCTTTAAGTATCTTGGAAACACTGGCTAATAAGTACTCAGATTTTTGAAGTATAGTTAGTCAATAGAGCTGGTTGGAATTTTTGTTACCAACATTTTATGATAAGGAGATACCAGTTACCTCATAGGGAGGAAATGACTCAGTGAGAAGCCTTGCAAGTAAACAACATGGAGAATTAATTTTAGAATCTGCCAACATGGATTTCACTGAAATTTCTTCCCATCTCACAAATTTCTGGATTTATTTATTTATTTTTAACAGGGGGAAAAAGGGAATAGGCTTTGTTTTCTGTCTGTTTCTCGTAGTTAACAATCTCTTCCTTTTATGGAAATAGAAAAAGCTGCAATGTAAAAGGCCAGCAGAAGCTTACCTCATGGTGGTGCAGATGTGCTTGATCCGAGACCTTTTCTTCGTTCACAGAATCTTGCCTTTCCCTTTGGAAAGCACATTCTGTGGAGATGTGGTAACAACTGAAGCTCATACAAGTACAACTGTGCTTCTGTGTGTAGGTTGTGAATAGTCTTCTAGCCTATGTGTGGGACATATATATGGTCCTATGTATGTGTTGTCTCGTGTGGCAATTTATAAAAGCTGTGCACCATCCGCATTTTATGCATCTGTATGTGCCTTATATCGATGCAATTATAGAGGCGTCAGGGCTTCATCTGGGCAAGCAGGTGTCTGGTGGATAAAGCATCTTCTAGATCGACCCAATAGAGAGAGTGGAGACAGAGTGTTAATCCATGTGCATTTTACTGCTTGTTTTTGCTCATTGAAAATAGGTATTGTACACTTCTGTGATGGCAATGCCAGTCATATCTCATTGTCATTAACTGCTTTTCACTACCAGCCAGGTGCAGAGGTGCAATGCTGGTTTTATGTTCTGGCATCTCTCCACTATTCTGATAATGAAAAGAAGCTCTGAAATAAAGGAAGTCCTTCATAATCATCCATGACACTAAATGACTTTAAGTTACTTTATCGATAAGGCATTGGCTACTGCTGGACATATTTTCCTTTCCACAAAACTGAAAGCAGAGCAACTCTAGCTTCCCAAACAGATGCTGAGTATTCCAAAGATACCCTGGTAAGCAAAACAGAGCCTGCATCTTTAACTTTTCTGAACTGAAACAGTTCTTGTGCAGAGAATCTGCTATAAAAAGACAGACATACTTTGAGAATATGTTATTTTGTGTGAAGATAATGCTTCAGGGATTTATTCTCTGAAATAGTGACTGTTAGTAAGTAAGGATACAGTTTGAGAGGAGTGGGGATCAAATGAGCCTCATGAGGGTATTTACCTCAAGCAGCTGCTGAATCTCCAGTGTTTCCTGTTCCATAGTGTGTTTGAGCATTTGTTTTCTTTTTCCTTACAACTAGCAAAGGAAGCCCAGCTTTGTCCAGCTAGAGAAGGCAAGTACTGCAATATTTACAAAAAGATTCTGAATTAAAAGGAGAGACTTCGAGTCTTTTAGAAACTCTGTGCTTTTAGTCTAATGAATGTTTGTGGCCTGTCCTCTGATACAAACCAGCTGTAACTATGCATTACTGTGTGTAAACTGAATTCTCCTGCTCATAGGATTTCCAACCACCCAGCAAGCAGCAGATTGTAAGCTTTACTGTTCTCTTTTGATCTGACTTGTGTTACTTCCCTACCGCTGATAATCACTCAGGTTTTAAAATCCCATCCTGTTCCTGTTGAACCCAGCAAGAACAGGGCCCAGCAGTGGATTACATGCCCAGTTGACTGGGAGGAAGGAGGCCAAAGATACTGGGATCTTGGTGCAGCTTTTAGTGTCTTGGTGAAAAGTCTCATTGTAAGAACTTGGAACTCATGGAGAAAAATGGTACTTTTTTGCATTAGTTCATTAGGATTAACTTTCTGCACTACTTTTTGAGAAGCAATTCAGAAAGCAAGCACAGACTCTTATTTTTTTTGGCATTTTCATTAGTTCTTTTAAAAATATTCCCAAAGAGAGGTGGTTATCTTTAATGGGAGAGAACTTGGAGGCCTCAAAGGTTCATAGGTAAGATCAGTGGGAGTGATGCTTGAGAACTTGTGGGTGTCCTGTCCCAAGTAATGTCCCAAGTAGGTCAGGACCTACTTCCCTTCTGATATTGCAGCTAGTAGGGTTTACCTGTTTTTTCCTCTTGCACACCTATTTCTCATGAGAAATGTACCCTCTGCTTTCTTCCTGAATTTTGCACTGATGGTTTTTTGTGCCTTGGCATTTGTCTGACACCTATGGGCTGATGCTTGCTGAATGTATGTAGCCTTTCCTATTTATAAGTCTCTTATGAGATAAAAAATGCCAACAGAACTCTAGTTTATATCAAGTTGAGCTAAACCTCATTTCCTAAATTATTTCCAAGGGCCAAGTCCAGATGCTTATGGTAAGGTTTGGGTTTTTCTCTTGCAGCAGCTGCAGAGTGGATTTTTTTAACAGTTGTGTTGAGTTTCATATCAGGGAAAACTCTTTCCTTGCCAAGTGATTGTTACCATGATCTCTACTGAGAGAAGGATGTTGGAGGGGAGAGTGAGTCCAAATCTATTGTTTATTCCAGAGCTGTGTGATGTCTTTTAATGTACGATGTTTTTATTATTCTGAGTATATGCTGCTGCTTTAAGTAGCAGGAGAAAAACAACACAAACACTTAAAACTATGCTGTATTCTGAACTGGAGCTTTTTAGCTATTAGAAACAACAGTCAGTTGTCATGGAATAGCCTTGTACTTTAAAGTCTATTGGACTGACATGCATAAGTTAGCAGGAAAATATCTCCTAGCTTACATGCAAGTAACAGGTTATGTGAAAGTGTGAAGTGTGGTTTAGGCATGACACCCTCCAAATTTCCTCCTGCCTAACCCTGACACAATTGCTCAGTTGTATTGCTGCGTGCCTGTTCTTTTCACAATCTTAATTCATAGGCACTAATTCTAATTAAAGGATCTTATAAAGGATCTTATAAAATGGATTTATTTAATGGATATTAATCAATTACATACTTTACATACCCTTTCCCAAACTTTACTAGGGCTTGGTAGCTGGTGGAGCAAATATTATCTTTGGGTTAGGTTCATGTTGCCTCTAGCAATTGTTGCTGTCATTTTTGTTGTTAATGTTTTGTAGCCTTTATTGACACTTTTTTTTTTTCTGGAGACCGCATGTTATTTTGGCATAGTGTGCTCCTGATCCACACAGTGTACTTGTGGGGCACTGACAGGAAAAAGTTCATAGTAGTGAACTCCAGCTTATTTCATGACTTAGCAGGAAGGTATTGTTCCACTGAACTAATAAGGCTAGTGCCATATTTTTGCAGGCAGAAACAGCAACATCTTCAAGTACAGAGCCTGCTTTGACTCAGGATGTCCAGATGTCACAAACATAGTCACCTGAAACTAAAATGGAATAATCTTGGAAAAAAAATAATCACTAAAGCTTTAATTTCCTAGAAACAATTATCATTGGTATAGGCATGTGAGAACAGTCTGGGGAAATGGTGATTGTCTGTAGGAGCTGGAAGTGATGGATCGTCAGGTGGCTATGATGAACAGCCGTATATGGCTGTAGCTGACAGCTGACTGGTGCTTGAATGTGTCTGGGGAGGACGTGGTAATATTTGCATTTTCTTAAGTAAGGTTTCCCTCTCAAGTTACTCAGTTTAAATGCATGCATTTATTTTAAAATATGTTAAAGGAACTAAAACTAAGTGCAAGCATATGGTAAGGCATATTCTCTTGGGTAACTAGGTTAATACTGACAGAGAAGACCTGTTTGCCTGAAGCTTGGCAACAGTGAAGAAGACCTGTTTGCCTGAAGCTTGGCAACAGTGAAGAAAACACTGTTTGCCAAGGGGAAAAAAAAAAAAAAAAAATCAAAAGAAAAATCAAAAGACAAAGTTTGCAACCTTGTTTCTGCTCACCTACAGCTTTCTCTGAGACAGTTTCCTTTGATCCTTACAGGAGCTGTAGAATACTAACAACTTATGTGACTGCTGTGCACTCCTGCTTGGCAGCTGCCTGGTGTTCTGGCAGCAGGCTGGGGGAAAAGCAGGCAGAGGAACAATTTTGTCATTTTTTCCACTTAGCTAAGTGTTGAGCACCTTATGTTACACACTGGTGTTTAATAAATTAGCTCTCAGAATGTGAGTGTGAGGAAGTTATAATTTATGTACAGCAATAGGATATATGTTTAAATAGGCACTCTGTAGATACCAATAGCTGATCAATAGTCACCATAGCAGGTGCTAGGGTGTCTGAGCTTTAGGATGAGTACCCCTGTGATATGTATTAGGGAACCTGCATCAGATCGTACTGTTCCCCAATGTTTATTAGTTCACCTTTATCTATATACATGGTTTCAAAATCCATTCTTCTACTGTCTTTGTGCCTGCTCCTGTTTTTGAATTCAGGGGACAGCCCTAATTGAATGAGTTTACATGAAGTCAGCTCCTAAGTCATCCTCCCCACACTCTGGAATATGCTTTGGCATAGAGAAGAAGAGTGGCTGGAGCTTAATGAATCACACCCAGCTGTTAAGTAAGATTTATGTTGATCAGTTAATTGAAAACAAAATAGTGGCATTTTTGTTTTGAATGCACTACTGCGCTACTTAGTCTTCTGCCTCTCTTTCATGAAAATAACAGTGTCCTTGAGCTCATTTACAGCCATGCCCTTTAGTTCCAGGAGACCTTACCATAAGTAAGGAGAATGTTGGGAATAACTTGCCCTTTGCCTAAAGGCTTAACTTTTCTTTTAAGCCTGTCCCCTGGCAAACACAGGATCCGCTTTCCAGAATGTGACATCATATTTTTTAAGGGAAATAAAATACTAATTACTAACTGCTCAAGTAAGAGATCATCAAGACAGTCATCCATAAAACCTGAATTAATTCCTTTTAGTCCTTTCCACACAACAGTGTTCTCAATTTTGGTGAATTTAAGGGGAATTTACAGGCATTGTGTAGTAGGGAACATGGAGACTATGGATTTAACTTTAAGAAAAGTAAAAATACCTTAAAACCTGAAGCACAAGCCAAAGGCTATGGAGAAGCCTGAACTGTGCGCATTTCCATTCAGCCTTTAGAGTACAGCTGAGACTTGGAAAGATTACTTCTGCAAGACAAGTCATTTTGCTTGGAGAAGTATATCCTTTCTTGTCTGTACTGAGACAGAAATGCCAAAATATTTGAACTTTAAAATGTAAGGTGTTTAGGTAGGAGAAGGGAAAAGCCTGTGTCTCATCCTAAATAAACCAGCTCCTTCTAGGTGTGCATTACACACATGCGTTTCCTACATTAAGTTCTTGTGAGGTGAAAGAGGTACAGTAGCTGTTAACAAGAATGGTGTTCAGTAGTTAGTAGTTCTCTAGCAGTGAATATGTTGTGTTCCTTTTGTTATTTTGTGAATGATAATGAACTATTTGTGGGCTGAAAAAAGAAACATCAGATTGCTATGTTGAACTTGCATGTAAAATTTTGACATGAACATACATTGGGAACCTAGGGCTATATAGATTAATGTATATACTTTAACAACATGTATTCTGTAAAGGTATTTCTTACCTACATCTGTCATGGCATATCCCATCGTCTCTGAGTGGTGAAACTTGTAGTTTACCAGTATTCTATATATATATTACTTGGGCATATAAACTATTCTTTACTCTTTTAGCCTTAGTTGCTTTGAGCATCTTAGAGCCTGATTCTGTTTTCAGTGTTTACTCAGAGTGATGTCTAGTAGAACTGACCCTCCCAGAGAGTAAAACAAGTATCCAGCCCTCATTATTTTTAAGGTGTTGCCTAAACTCATTTCAAAGCCAATTCTTTAGAGGAAAGCAAAGTCATAATTCATCTGCTGAATAGGAATAATTTTTTTCTAGTTAGAGCGGAAAAAGCATTCCATCATGTTGTTAGACCAGCCAAGCAAATCTGTGACACCTTATTAATCAAAATAATATATGAGCTTCTAGTAGAAAAAAGAGCAGACTTGTGATCCTACTCAAGGAGGTGTCCTGATGCTTTAGCTAACCTACAAAATAGGAATTTGTATTAGTGACTGTAACAGTAGGGAGGGAATTTGATTGTTATCTGGGATTTTTTCTGAGGTCTTATTTGACAATCAGTATAAACATTAGAATAGTTTTAGAAAACAAAGATTTCTGCTTATTTTGCATAATTCAGACACATAAAGAATACTTTCCTGTTTTGAACAGGGCAAAGCCAGCATCTTCCAAGCACTTAATATAATGCCATATCAAAGTGACGTTTTTCTTCCCAGTTCTGAGTTTGGTCATAACCACTTGTCTTCACTGAGAAATATCCATGATCCACCTATCCTGAGAAGCAGGCTTTAAAATTTAAGATTATAAATAGAGATATTTGAACATTTTGTTCATTTTTGAACAAAAAAATGCTCATTTTTGAAAAAAAAAACCCACAACACCCCCAAAAGCAGAAGAAAAATCACAGTGGTATTTTCACGTTTATTAAGGTAAGAATTGCTGTGTGAAGGTTTATTTTTTATTAAAAAATAAAGTCATTACCCTCTTAGGATGACAAAATAAACTACAGTGTAAATGTAGTCATCACAATTTTAGGATATCCTTGCTCTGTCCTGTGTTGCTTTGAAAGTATAATTCGATCACTTTGATCTGTGTGTGTTCTGCCTGTGTCAGGTCACAGGCTTTGTACGTTGGTGTAGTTGTTCTCCGGGAAGTGATCAAAGCAAAATACTTCAGCCCTAAGTATCTGAAAGTGCCCATCTCTTTTCTTCATGAAGGAAGAAGAGGATGGAGGAAAAGGAGATGGGAGGCTGAAGGAAAATGAAGTAGCACGTTATGTAGTTTGCATTTTGGTGTTGGAATGTTCTTAGTTTAATGCATTTACTGGCAATGATTCAGAAAAGTTAGCTCTGGAATTTCAACAGTTCTCTGGATTTCTCTGAAGCTTTCCCTCTTCCCTTACGGATATCAGGGCCATGTAACAGTGGAGACTTGTCAGCCATGTCTTTCCCCCATGCTACACAAAAGCTATGCATATCATACTTCTCTTCAGGTGGGACTTTGTTTGCACCTGGAGTCAACAGAGTTACTACCTGTGTTACTGTCTTCTTTTCTTAAAGATCATTCAGGTGTGTGATGGTATATAGTTGGCATCACAAATAGGTGTGCTCCTAAGAAGGTACATCTAAGAAAGTATTATAGTAGTGCATCTCTCCCCAAAGATAGATAAAACCAGAGGCAGAAAATCATCTGTGCTTGCTAGTACCTTCACTTCTGCCATCTGGGGTGTCTTCTGACTACTCTACTGCTGTTGAGTACCTCATTATAGTAGTTTAAAGGGGATCATTTCTGTAAGAGGCTGTATCAAAAGAAAAGTTTTCACAACTGTATAACTATTAATTTTGCCTAACATGTTTGAGATGGATGGGAAGAGAAAGTATATGGCAAGCTCCTACTCCTAGGGAAATTGGCATTGGTATGTTTCAAACCTCTTTTGAAAAACCTTTCGTCAGAAAGTTGACTTATGGATACATTTGTTTGTTTATATGGTACAAGTCAGCCGTAAATATTTAAAATTATGTTAACAAAACATGTTAACTATGTATCAAGATGAGTTGATACATAGTTTTTTCAAGATCCCTATTCATTTTGATTGCTCATTCCTTGATGAATATATTTAACAAACTATCTGCCTTAAAGCTGTGTCAGTCGTTTGTTCTGACCTGTTAGCTCTCCATGTCCAGGTGTCCCAGATATCATGTGCTGACTTAGCTAATGAGACCATGAAATATTTCTGTATGAAAATGTAAATTTGTGGCTTTTGTTTTCTTGTCATGATTTTAATCATTACTAGCCACACCTACCCATGAACAGTTAGGAAATGATGAACTGTGGATGCGTTTTCTGTCTCTGACGCAGGCAGCTTTTCATTGTTAGGCTTGAGAATTTGTGGTTCTTCATCAGCATTTGTTAACACCTCTGTGGATTGGAGGGAATGGTGTATTTTTCTTTAACCCGTCACTTGCTTTCACTTGAGCTTCTTGGTAACATATGCCATCTTCTTTTTCAGAAATTCTACTTATCTGATTAGTAAATCTAAACTAAAGCTCTTCTGTATTTACTTTTTACCTGGTCTTGCTATGACAAAGTGCAAAACCTCATGTCTATGGCATGTTTTGTTAAGAGGAAAGAAAGCATATTCATTAACCATTTGCCAAAGCATGCCTTTGAGTTATTTCTGTCTGACTCTTCTCAAATATGCCTGTGCTGTGAAAAGTGTTTTGTGCATGAAAATGGATTTTTGGGAACTTGTCTTTGACCAACATCAAGTACACTTTTTAAAAGCTTTTAATCTTTCTTCCCCTTTTGTGCAGCATTCCCTAAGAGATTCCATTTTGAAGGAACACTGAATTTTCTTCCGTATTTTATTCCTAGTTTGATGCCGTATTAGGCTTTTTTCAAGCAGCAGCCTTGTCCCTCTTTAACCTTGTTTTACAGTGAATTAAAATAGAACTGCATGGTAGAATGTTAGTGGAATCATACTTTTGCTAAGTATTACAGTTGCATCAATTTATTGTATTTTTATGGCTACAGTTCCAATCAGAGAAAGTCTGAGGGGGAATCTGGTATTCTTGTAATGCTGCAGTGTTGTTTTTCTGGATTTTAAATGCTCTTAAACTGTGTGTACTTCCACCTGTTAAGAATCTACAACATTTCTCAGTAAAACAGATGCTGTACAACAAACCCCACTTGTAAGGTGTTGTAGCTTGCTTCTGCAATCACATGTTTCTGGTTTGGATAACAGCTTAAGTTCTAGATGTGTACGTTCTATATTTTTAATGGGTCTGCTGGAGTGGCAGCCACAACATCAGTCCAAAACAGAATTACATAGTCACTGGAAAATACACACTTTGAACTGGCAGGCAGTAAGAGAAAGAAAGAATGTGTTAGACTGTCAGAGTTAGTGCTGTGGAGCAGATAAAAGGCCAAGTGTAGCAACTGCCAGTTAAATCATTTCTAAAATAAGCCAGTGGATTTTTTCAACTGAAAGGTCAGTTTTTCCGTAACTTCTCTAATCTTCTAGTTAGAGCTTCTGCTTTAGAAACTCTACTGCAAAGCAGAGGCAGCAATACGTAATCCAACGTTTATTTCATTAATGGAGTTTTTATTTTTATATGTATATAATTTATATATAAATTAAAAAATCTTTTAAAAATCACTGTTATTGCAGCATGGGGCACTATTTATTGTCAGTCTGCTTAAGTCTTTGCTGGTGAATTTATTTTGTGAGCCTGTTGGAAGAGACTTGGGAAATCTGTGGCGTCTCAGGCAATACTATCAGGTAATGAAAATGGGAGTGACAAAGTCCTAGAGCTGGACATAACTTCCAGGTATTGAAGACTTGGCCTTCCGGACATATCTGGAACGTGCTGATGCTGGACAACTCTTTTCTCCTCTTTCTCAGCATGGAGTTACCCATGAAGCTCTCAGAACTCTTTTCCAGGAAATTTTTGAGTAATTTTTCTTCAATATTAAAATTTAAATTAGTTTATGTGAAAATTACCAGACTGCATCTTAGCGCTGTATTCTATCTGTTCTCCTGTGATCTGTTCCCGTTGCTTCAGTTACAGAAAAGAAGTTGCCTTTGCTTCAGGATTGTGAATAAAGATGGATAAAGCATTTAGCAAAACCCCACTGCATTTCAGTTTGGAGTAGAAATCTACTTATAACTGAATCAGCTGTGACTTGCTCACATTTTTGTCTGTGCTTACAAAGCTTAGTCCAAGCAGGAGAAAAACAACAAAAAAAAAACCCCACAGCATTTTTCATCTCTACCAGCATTTGGAACATTCTGTGCTATTTATTACAGCTCTGTCCATCCCCAGTGTATTCAGTGGCAAAAGATGTGGTATTACTGCTAAAAATCTACTTCTGGTTTTGTAATCCCACTTCTGGTTCCAACAAAACTCTCAATACAAATGTGAATTCAGACTTTACTGCAGGTTTGTAAAAGATCAGACATATGAAAACAAGGTTTGTTTAATAACTGAACTATTCATTCTTTCAGAACCAGCCTCCAAAGATCTCTTTAAAGTCAGATTTGAGAGCTATGTGTAAGTCATAGCCTGCTTTCTTGCAGAGTGTAGGATTATAGGTCCATGACACGTCTTGTGTTTTGCCCACATTAATGTGTTTTGCTTCTTGTTAACAGGGCTTTAAGTAGTTTTACTGGCAGAAGGAGTTCTATCAGCTGACAGTGAAATCCCTCATTTTGTTATTAGGAAGTATGTATACTTCTGAACTTTATGTCAGTGTTACTAATTAGTATTTTCTAATTACCATTTCCCCTTCAGTGTTTAAATCTTTATGTATTTAGACTGTCATATTCTACTTACTTTCTTGATTTCCTGTATAAACCTTCACTTAGTCAATTTAGTCTTGTTTGTTTTTTTTTTCCTCTGAATTTTCTTTTCAGTTTATTTTCTTCTATGCCAGAGCAGAACTGGTTGTGTGATGCTTTCTCAAAAAAACCCACTGGGACTAACAGAAAACTGGTACAATGATTTTACTTTATTGTTCCCTCTTGAAAGTTTGGAAAAAAAAATGGGATGGTTGTAATAATGGGATTTCTCATAATAGTGGGATTTCCATTAAGAGTTCTTTATTTATATAGGCCATGTAGGCAGCCCACCATACTAATCATTTGCTGCAAAATTGCAGGAGTGATCTGCAGGTCATCACTGAACAGAAGATGCCTTCACTCTTAGCTTTTCTTTAAATGTATTTTACCATAGAACTAGTGATACCTTTTTGAGCAAGTATCTTAAATTTAGGCTTCAACTATGTACTGTAGTTTCTGGCTTTCATTTTTTTCCTTACTATTCAGTTGATTTTTTATCAAAAATACAATAAATTAAATCTGCCTCTATAATACAGATTTTCAGAGCCTGATGGATCCTCTACATAAAGCTTCCAAGCAACCAATACCTTTTTAAGTGTTCATGCACTGTAGGTTTAACCTTCATCAGCTTTGTATACATGCAAGAAAAACTTCCTTGGATACATAGCAGCAGCTTTATGTTACATTCAAACGCAACAAGCTTTTGAACCCCCTTAATAGGCTGTTGTAGAGTATTTTGCCTTTCTGTTCTATTACCCAGCCTCTTGGCTCTGTTGAGGGTTTTTTTTCAAACTAGGGTTGATTTACTTTACTGCAAGTAACAATAACTTAGTGCTGAGGCACAGTTTCTCTCTGTTTCAATGTTCCTTCACAAATCATTTGGATAGATTTGAAGCACAGCAAGACAAAATTTGGAAAAAGTTTGTTGTGAGGTAATGAAAAGTTGTTTCTGGGTTTGTCGTTTTTTTTTGTTGGGTTTTTTTTGTTTGTTTTTTTTTTTTAATTTTTTTTTTAATTTTCCCTTAATAGGGGCTATAAAACTACAGCAGGAGAACAAAACTGGATAAAAACTAGTAGATATTCCAGAGATTGTCCAACTGGGTTTTGATACCATAAAAAGAAATCCAGGAACCATCTAAAGTTCTTGTCAGTCAAACAAAAATACCCTGAAATTAAACTCGGAACTTCACTAATACTCCTTGAAAGTGCATTGACCATGTATATAGTGTAGCAGCTGCCACTGCTTTGTAAATCAGTAAGAACTTTACTTACCTGTGGATGAACGGAAAGCATTTTCATGGACTTATGTCTGTCCTCCTGTAATCTTTCTTTAGTATGCCAGGGCCAGTCTATGCTCAGCAGAGGTGCTTGTATTTCTTCACATATCACCTTCTGTGCTATCTCCCTTGGCCATGTTATGACTGTAGTTCTGAGTTTGAGGACTTACTAAGTAGTTTTCTTGCATGCTTGGTGTTAACACAACTACTTCACCCTTGCTCATGATGAATCTGCAATTGAGCTCAGAGTTGCACTGATGCCTGGTGCTGGCGCTTTACAGAAGTGTATTGCAGGACCATTTCCTCACAAAAGCAGATTTACCACCAGAATCGCTGAGTAACTGAATGCTAAACTGCCACCACAATAAATGCATTTTGCAAAAGAAAAATAATAAGTAGTTTCTAGTAGATCTTTCCATCTGGTCCTTTTTGACAATGAAACAACACATAGCGCTCTCATGGTATTATTTTTCATGACAAAACCTACCAGCAAAGCCTAGGTTTCTGCTATTGGAAATTATTACCTGTTTCTAATAAGTAGTCAATTTCAGACAGATAAAATATTCACAGTTTTGAAATAGTAATGGCACTGAGAAGTCATCACTGGAGAAGACATGGAGCTTTGAAATGTAGCAAGAGTTAAGTTTTGAGACATCTTGCCGCAAGCTAGTCCAAGAAAGTCAGTAAATAATAGGGCTTGGCTCTGTGGCAGGGCCAAGAAGAAATATGAAGAAATATGAATCACGTGAAGATGTATTTTATGAAATGTAAGTTGAGTTTCCTAGTGTGTGAAACCATTATTTCTGACATGAGATAAATGCTGTAATGGCTGTGTCTTAGTGTACCAGACACTGTGGTCCACAAATGGATCTGTTTGGAGTTAGTTCTGGAGATGTTAATGTTAGATTTTACCCACAAACGCAGATGAATTATGAACTCTTTTGTACAGTAAAACTTGGAAACAATACCCAGAAACAGGGATTAATATTTTATGAAACTAATATGTGAATTGTTGATTTCTCTACTCCCAGCTAATTCACTGGAAATGATGGAGAGGAGATGAAATGCTGTATTATGAAAAAATAAAAAAAGCCCCCTGGATTTCTTGAATTTTACAGCCGTGTGTGAAATCTGCCACAAAGGATCTATCCATGCTGATTTTCAGTAACACAAGGAAAATTATATGGACACATATTATATAACCTGTGTAAACTCTTGGTCATACTTGAATAAATAATAAATAACTTCTGCTCTACACAACTATACTCAAATGAGTATCTAAAGGCAGAAGCTACTCTCTAGAATTATTTGATTTCAAGCACTAGTGCTGTTGATTGCATTCCTTCTCAGTTGTTACTCAGGGTTTGCACATATGTGAAAAGAATGGAAATAACTGACTGGCTTTTGTGGACTTGATTTTCTTCTCTAATTTGCTTTAATGGGGGGGGGGGGGGGGGGGGGGGGGGCGGGGAAAGCAGCTGAATTTCTTCCAGGACAATGATACAATAACTACAGATTTTCTCCAAAACTCACTTCGGTGAGTTTCCTTCCTATCGTAGGCTTTGTTAGTTATGTGAATGATTGACATTTTCATGAAAGATTCATAAATTGACAGTGGAAAAATGGTAACATATCAACTGGGGTTAAAAAATTAGCCTCTGCTTACACACCAGATGGTTAGGTCTGTGCCCATTAATAAACGTGGTATATGAAGTGCAAGTTGTATCTTAAAATCAAAACAAAAAACCTAACTACAAAGTTGTGAACTGTCTGATCTGCAAACCATATGTTGAATCTCTTTGAAGTTTTGTTTTTATAAACAGCCCAATAATCTACAAGGGAATTTTTATAGAAACATAATAAAGCAGTAGTATTTGCTAGTTAAAGTAATATTTCTTAATCTGGATTGGATTTCTTTTTTGATTCTCAGTAAAGCTAAGCTGTTTTACTAGAGTCTAGTAGTGGTAAAATAAGTTTTAACTGGTTTGTGAATATCAGAAGTTCATGATGGATCTGTTTACCTGACCAAAAAGTCACTTCTGTTGTTTTGGTTAAAAGTCATTTATATACTTCAGCTTGTTCTGTAGGTGCTTCTTAAAGCAGCCTAAAATGACGTGGAGGTGAAACTTTGGTTTAATCTGCATTATTCACTTCTGAAGTGACAGTTTTCTGATACACATTTGAGAAACCACACGTGGATGTAAGATATGGGAAACACAGATAGTTTTCCCTACTTCTCATATAAGGAAGTGGAGCTTACTGATTTGTCACAGCCTGGACTGCAGTGTCAAAGCAAACTTAACTCCTCTTTTAACTTCCTGTGGTGGCATAGGTCATCTACATATTTGCAACTTGCTCCATTTTTTGTAGGAGACCAATGAAGTATTTGTGTATTCAGAGAGAAGAATTATCGATGTTGTCCATTAACTTGACTTTGATTACCACTTGTCTTAACTACCTAGATGAAGGAGCATCAAGAAACAATCTCAAAATTCTCACCTTTCTTCAGGAACTAAAATAAATATTCTTTCTCTGAAAATTAGTAAGTAAAAATGTCAAGCTTTCGGAGATATGCTTAGATTTAAAAAATGAAGCAAATGAAATGGTCAACTGAATGCATGAATGTGTGCTGTTAATTTCGTTTTCTCTTTTAAGGTATCAAAATGTATACGTGCTTGTGTTGCATGCTGGGTTTGAAATCCCTTGCAGAAAGACACAATACCTTAAAAATTCCCTCAAAATATACATTTGTGGTGACTGCTGTTCTAATAGGTAGGGTTTTCTGTTCTCATTGCTTTCTAGTATCTGATGGCCACAGAAATTTAATCCAATTGTCAAAATATTTTCTTTTATATTTGTAATTTAAAACCATTTTTAACAACTATATGCTTCTAAGCAGTACCTCTCTGAAATATATCTACACCCTTAATTTGTTTAATCCTACGTCACAGGAACCATATAAATCTCCTAGTACCCAGTTGACCAATTTTTAGTCTAAAGCCTCTTTCAAACTCTTTGCAGGATTTGAATAAAGGACCTCAAATATGTATCTAATAAAAAAAAAATCTATTGTGGCCAAAGGAAATGTCTTTCATCTGTGTTCAAATATTCTCTTCTGACCCACTCTCCTAGGCATCCATTAATTGCAGTATTTGTACAGGTGTTAAAGGGTATGCCCGACTTTTTTTTATAGTCCTGAATTAAAGTTTCTCTGAACACTTCGAAATGTTGAATATGCTCAAAAATAATCAGCAATTGAACTTGTCTGGCCTTGTCTTGCTGTAGTCAATAGTTGTTCTGTTGTCCTTAATGGCCCTTCTGTGTGTACTTCAGTGCCAGGTAGCTTTGTGCTTCCCTATAATTTATAAACTACCCTTCAAGTGGGTTCTAAAGATGTTTGCTTGAATTCACAATATTATATTGTTCCCTCATAAAACACACACATATTACTCCTTAAAAGTAGTGGATGCTACATCTATGTAACAACAAAAGTGCCATCTGTGGTAGATTACAGAGCAGAACACACATGGTTCAAATAAGGGAAAAAAATCCATTGTTTACTAAATTTTTATATTCTGCAACAGATACCACATGAAACTCAGACTCTTTTTTTCAGGCTTCTGTGTCAAATGTCAGGGAGTAAAGCAGGAGGGATGCGTTAATAGTAGTGGCAGAAAATCTAATGTTGTATATCTTATTTCTTGAATTGGGCTAGAAATCTGTTTTCAGAAAGGGCATCTGTAAAGAGGTAAGGAAAGAAATACTTTCTGTGACTGTCTAGAAAGTCAAACCCAGGACAGCCCTAGCTATTCTCTGCATGTTGCTATGTTCATATGGATGTAATAAAGCTTCTTAGGCAAGGATACACTCCAGACTTTCATCCTCACTGTGCAGCTTAGTACTCAATACACCTCTTGCACAGCAGATGATTTTTCCATTGCTATCAGCAATGAGGTGACATGTATGTTGCCACTGTCAGCCCACCTTTTTTTATGGAAAGTAACAAGAAAAATCTTCACAGCTCTTACACTTCCCAACCTACCTGAAGCAGCTGTAAGGATTTTTTTATTATTATTTGAACATAAGTAGAGAAAAAAATATTTCTCCCATGATTTTTGGTTGCAAGTATATTATAAAGGTATTTTACACTGGCAAGCATGCTGTGCCTCTGACTTAAAGGTGCGAACCTTGTGAGGGCAGCAGACTCTTGGTTTCCCCTGGTAATCTTGTGTAGATTTGCATGCATTTGTAACAAGTTACCCTTGAATTGGGTGCATCAGGGAATGCAGAGTCATAAACCAGCTAGAGGCTTCTACAAATGCATATGAGGTTGGTTTAAAAGCACTCTAAGTGCTTCTCTGAGTTTGAGAGCTGGCTAAACTGCTGTATGGACAGCTGGAGCTGTCTTGCTCTAAAATCCATCTAGAATGCTGAGAAATTAATGTGTGCATTTTGAGACATATTAATGTGTGGAACAGTTTCACACACATTTTTGTGTGTGGAACAGTTGATACTAAAGTGTAACATTGCAGGTGAAAACCATATCCCAGTGAGATCTATGGAAAACCAACAGTTTCATTGTTTATATTGAGTTCAGGTTTAGCTGAAACTGGTAAAACTGTGCTTAAAAAAAGCACAGTAGACTGGAGTTGGTCTCCGGGTACTTATTATGATTCCTATAAACTTTTTTAGGGACTACTTGTGTGTCGTGTTCAATAACTTCTTATTCAGAAGTCAGCTGTCCCACTGCAGAGACTATAGAGTGAGCAGCAATGCCTGTCTTACTTTCAACAGTGCCTGTGAAGAGTTCTGGTTGATGGTGGTGGAAACTAGAAGCTTGCTTTGGCGAGGCCTTCATGCCGCTGACTAATAGGAAGGGCAGAAGTTTCACTCTGGCATCGTGCCTCTGCTCTGGAAACTAATCTGTGCTGATAAAAGCTGCAGTCTCCTGGGGCCATCCCATGGCTGTCACCTCTGCTGTAGCTGTTGGTGAGGGTGCTAGCTGCGGAGAGTGGCTGATACGGTGGGGATCAGAGACTGCCAGCCCAGCCTGCCGAGGACCCCCTGGTGGTTCCTATCCAGTGCCGCTGGATAGGTAAGGTTGCACAGAAGTGAAAATTTTGTGCACGTACCACTGGGGAGAAAGCAACCCTTTGTTGTAGCGGGCTTAAGAAGGAGATAGAAGATGAGAACAAGTATTTATTATGAGTAGTTGAGTGTGTGTTACAGTTACTGTGACGAGAAGGGCTTGGAGCAGAAGGAAGCTTGGACAGCTTCTGTGAATGGGAATTCTTCAAAGACACAGATGTTTGGTAACATTACACACATGATCAATTTAGTATTCATTAAATTTTTAGCTCTTGTAATAGAGACTGTACTTTTTTTTTCCAATTAGTTTATTTGAAATCTGAAGACAGTTGAGTATTAGGCACCAACAGGCCCCAAAACTGAACATGTTTTGGAAATGCCTGTGGGATAACACAAGCAGGCCCCTTCCTACTTCTTATGATTGTTTTCCAGAGATCTGAGTTTATAAGGACTTACCAGGAATCCCCCTTGTCCTAACTGTGGGAAGGGTAGAAAAAGGAAGAAAAGGCAACACAAGTTCTTGTTAAAGAAGTCAGGAATGACTACACAAAAGTCTTACTGTCAGACATGATTATTTCAGAGAGACTGTGTCCACATCTAAAACTGTGCAGTGGTAGGTCCTGAATTTCTCTGCTGTCCTGGTCTCCTAGGAACAGCCCCACAGCCCAGCCATGCAGGCAGACCATGAGTAGCCCCCACTCAGCTGGGAGATTGTCAGGGCAGCTGCCCTAAGCTGACTCACAGGTGTATTTCATACCACTTAATCTGTTCATTATAAAAGGAGGGAGCTCAGTAAGAGTGAGGAGTTTGTCTTCCTGGGGCTCTTTGCTTTTTGCTTCCTGCTCCTTCTGTCTCCCAATGACTAGCCAAGGACCAGGGTGAGTATGAACCTGTGCACTTTATGTTGGTGATTGTATTAGTTTTGTTATTCTATTAAATCCGTTTAAGCTGTAACTCACAGGGCTTCTCCCTTTTTTTCCCCGATTCCCCTCCTCAGCTGGGGAGGGCACATTGGGTGATAGAGCAACTGCTGCAGTTTAGCCCCAGGTACAGGCTAAATGTAGGCACACACATACTAGCATAAGAAAAAATGTAAGATTGCAAGAATATAAAAATGAATGTGATTTTGCAGCTCAATGTTTTATTATTGTCATGCAGTGTTCTGAAACCATAAGGAGGCTTTGTTTCAGTATGCTGGAAAATTGTGTCTCAGGGAACCTGGTTACCCATGTTGATTTCTCATTGTTGAGTAGTAGATTTAAAGATATAAAAGTTAATAAGCAGTTAGTAAGTAAAGGCATAAATCAAAAAGATGAGGGTTTTTGGCACTGAGTATACAACTGCAACATTTTGTAGTTAGACAAGTGGTAAAGAAGCAGCCAGCTGTGTCTGCCTGATTGTAGAACAGGTCATTAAATAAGAAAAGATTCATCCTGGTTTAATAAGCTGTTAGCCTAATAATGAAAATCTAGCAGTGGGACAGAAAATAAACCAAAGAGTACAGATTGAGTATTCACTGCAGTGTAATGTTATTTTAAACTCTAAACTGCATGGTGAGCTTTTGCAGTAGCTGTGGGGACTTTCTTATTTGGCATTGCTTCTTGCCCAACTGTTTGCTACTGTGCTTGGATTGCTTTAATTCCCTTCCCCCAGTGAATTCATTCTGTCTTATCTATGATCCCAAGAATGAGAGTTTCACTTTGTTTCCACATTCTTTGAGTTACTGTTATTGTTCAGAAGTGATGCGGTCTTCTGATGCAGGGCTTAGAGAACATCCATAATTCAAGTACTATTCTTGTAATGGCTGCACACCGAATTCCAAAAGCAGTCAGTGAAATAAGGTGCTGTAAACCGTACGCTTTCTGCACTTGCTCATCTTCCCTTACAAGCAGCAGCTTCTGCTATAAGAAATTAGAGTACTGAAATGTACTGGTATCTCTTGCAAGCAAGAAAATCAAAGCTTCAGTCATGCATCTGCTGAAGTAGCTGTGGTACTTAAAAAAGACCTTGCCTTCTCAGTTAAGATGAAGTGAAAACTAATCTGTAACACTGCACTGACCGAACAAAGCGTTCTTCATTTTGTTAGCTGTGTCATGTTGTTGTACTTCCTTCCCTGCACATACATTCAAAACCCTCAATACTTTTCCGTATTTTTCCCTGCAAAATATAGGGCCCTACATAGTCTTGGGATTTCAGTGTGTTTCACTGTTTGAAATAAAAAAAAAACTAAACAAAAAACCCCCACAATCGCAACTCTCCCTCCCAAAGCATCAAAACTTCACATAATGAATGCTTTCTATTCATGGAACTTGGAGAGCTTATTACTATTTCCATGTTTTTTAAGGACGTGGGGTTACAAGAGTTACCCAGAGTGTTCGCTCTGGATGGAAGCTTGGTGCATTTCTCACAATCCAATGTTACTACTTTTTGAGGCAGCATTAAACTGTTTAAGGTATAAGGTAACAGAAACCTCTTTGTTTGAAACCTTCAAATTCTAGAAATACCAAAAGCCCAAGCGCAGTTTATGAAAGAGAGAAATAAGAAACATCTGGTAAGTTAGGATACTGTCTGCACTGGCACAAAGATGCAATAATAAGGCATTTTTTTCCAAGTCTGTTCTTGCAAATAATATTACAACAGTCTGCTGGCTGCAGAGTGCTTTACGGGAATGAGAACATATTACAAAGCTCTTTGATGCACAGAATGGCTACACTTTGGAGGTGGTTCTCTGTTGGCTAGTTGCATGAGAGAAAAGTGGGGTTGGCTTGTAAGTGTGGCAGGCTTGTGCATCTTTCACCAACATATTTGAGCGAGCAGTTGGTAGTAGAACCGAGTACAGTGTATAAGTCTAGTTCCTTATTAAGATGGTCACTGTACTCTAATTGGTTCTTCACAGCATTGGGAAAGTCATTGGGCTATATTGAGATCACCCTCACTGGTTTGTCAGCCTGTCTTTTATGTTCCTGGTCGTGATAGGCTCTGTCCTGCAAGAAAACATCCATTACCTGTACATACGAAAAGTGTACCCCAAACCCTAACCATGCTAGACTTACTGATATGAGGGGCTGAATGCCCCATCACCTTGGGACAATTTGTTCTGGCCAAACAGCCAAAAGTCCTGGCACAGGGTGATTCCCCCAGCCCACAAAATGGGGCATGTAGTGGTTGTCGCAGTGCAAGCAAGGCCAGCTCATGCTGGCCATCATTTGAGAACTTGCATTCAGAATACAAACAACTCGTGTGCTTTTCTAGTGTGTAAGCTCTGCACATACTGGCAAAGATAATCCTAATACTCTTCTCGCAAAAATAATGAACTCCCTATTTTAGTAGCAGCTAAAATTATTTTGAGGTATGACAGCCAATACCACCATTTTGAAAAAATGCATTGCAGAAAAAATACTGTTGAATGTATTCTCACTTCTTCTGCCTTTAAGTAAATCCCTGGTATTTTTACTGTTTCATTTCTTTTCCCTATAGCCAAACACTTACGTGGTTTGGTGCTGATTTATCTTTAGCATCAAACTAGTAACTCTTCAGTGAGCTGTGAAGTTGAATCTTTGCCCCAGTGTAAAATGGCTCTGCTGGCACCAGATGTCAGTGTTGGTCTGTGCTAACGAGCTTGGAAGGGCACATCTGTGTGTCCCCCTCTGCACCCACCAGAGGCTGAGCAAGTGCTTCAACAGCTCAAAATGGTGACAACCTGCTGGTGAGCCTATGGCTGAACTATAGATGAAAAGTACAATCGAAATGCGATCATTAAAATAAATTTGTGAACCAAACTCAGACTAGAAAGTGATATCTGGCCTTATAGAACACTGGGAGCACAAAGAGAAGCTGGAATGTTTTCTGTCCTCTTTCAAACATGGTTATCCTCAGTCTCTTGCAGGATTCCACTTAATTATTTACTGTTTTGATTACAATAACTAAATAAGTTCAAATGCATGCTATTTTTTTTTTCTACAAAGTTCTAGATTTATTTAGATCAAATAAAAAAGCCATATTAGTAAACTGTAATTACAGTTTATTTTTTATCCTGGTTTCCCAGGAACAGCCCCACAGCCCAGCCATGGCAGGCAGGCCATGAGTAGCCCTGAGTCAGCTGGGAGATCCAGTCAAGGCAGCTGCCCCAAGCTGACTCACAGGTGTATCCCATACCAGTTAATCATGCTTGTTATAAAAGGAGGGAGTTTACTGACGGTGGATTTCTTATTCCTGGGGCTCCTCCCTCTTGGCCTTCTGCTGCTGACCCCAAGGACCAGGCTGAGTATAAGCTTGTACGCTTTATGTTGGTGATTGTATCAGTTTTGTTACTTCATGAAATCTGCTTCTACTTCAGCCCACTGGCCTTCTCCCTTGATTCCCCTTCTAGCTGGGCAGGGATCATCAGGTGGCAGAACAACTGCTACAGTTTAGCCTTGGATACAGGCTAAATGTGGACAACTATATACAGTTACTGTAGAATAAAACAAGTATGTTAGAGAAGACTTTTCAGGTGTTTCCACATGCCTGTAGTAGTCTTTATTTTAAATGCTCTTTCTAAATAGACATTGCACTCGGATTACTGTTACCATTATATACTTCTTGCTCCTAGAATAATTGCAAACCTATTTGATGTTACTCAATATAGGGCTTATGGTTTCAGTAGATTTGCTACTAACACACTTGGTACTCATAAGGGACAACTGCACAGCTGATTGGGGTTGTCATGATCTAAACAAACCAAAGATGAAATGCTGACTTAATAATATTTGATTTAATTTTTTTTTTAGATAGTGGGGAAACATAGCATTACATTTTTTTCCTAAAACTATGATTTGTTGCTTGAAAGTGTGCAAATGAAGCAGTACAATCTTTTGGAAGGAATTAAAACCAAACATCTGACTAGCTAGGAAATAATTAGGCAACTTTTTTTATTCTATAGCAAACAGGAGAGAGAGATATTTCGCTTGCATATTTTGAAGTCTTCCTGACTGATTATCATATGTTTTGTTGAAAATGATGGGCCCTGCTTAGGTGTTTGTGCCCAGTGGTCTGAATGATTTTTATGATGAGCTTCTATTTTAAAAAGTTGAAAGGATCTGAGATGAAGCTTTGTCTGCAAAGCATCGGGCTAGCATGCCAGATTGTCATCAGCACAAATTACAGTCGCCTGGGGACTTCCTAACTGCTTAGTTCCAGAGACTTTCAGCTCTTCAGGACTGCTTGGTGTTCTGTGCTGAGTCATGTGGTGCTCTATCTTAGTATGTCTTTATGTGCCTTCAGCATGCATAGTTAGGTAGATGCAAGGAGATGACATACACCAAAAATAATTCTCTTTCATTTTACATGTTTTTAATTATTTCTCTGCTCCTATCCTTCTGAATAGGACTATAAATATGTTCATAAGTCTAAGATCTTTTATCACTTATTTACAACAAAATACTACAGTTAAAGATGAAGTTGTAGTAATGTGTGTGTTTGTCTCAAGTGTATCCAGCTTTGTTTTTGAGAAATTACTTTTGAGAAGCAAGCTGAATAATGCTGCTGCAGAAGGACAGCAGTGGGTTTTATTGTTTGAGTGTTGTTTTTTTAATACAAAAAAAATTTTGACACAAATATTTTTAATATCTGAAAAATATTACAGATTTTACTATTTGGTTAAAATTTTTTTTTATTAAATACTTAAAAAGTAATTTGGTAAGTTGTATCAACAAAAGAACAGCCATTTCACTAAGACTGCACATCTTTAGTTAATATTCCATTCCTGGAAACAATCAAAGTCAGGTTGGATGGGGCTCTGAGCAACCTGATCTAGCTGAAGGTGTCCCTGCTCACTGCAGAGAAGTTGGACTATATGACCTGTAAGTGTCCTTTCCAAGCCCAACTATTCCATGATTCTATGAAAGCAAACTATTGTCATGTAGCCAATTCAAGGCATACCTCACCCACAGCTGCTGTAACTATACTAGAAGTGCAACCTCGAAATCTTCAGAGATTTTGCAGTTATGCTGTACAGATTTCTTACAGGCAAACTATTTTTGCTAGACACTAATCACAAAAAGCAGACTAAAATTATTGTATTGACTTTACCGAAATGCCTTATAACTTAAAGAAATAAATTGTCATTATTGTAAGTTAATAATAGTGTTTGATGTAACAAAAATTCTCTTATTTTAAAGAAAGACAACTAATTCCCATTTCTCTACAATTAAGTGTCACTGTCCATTTTCAGATTTCTGTCACAGTCCTTCCTTCCTTATCTCTTTTCAAGCAAAAGCTCTCTGTATTTGTTTCTCAGGTGAGAGCTGTTCTGCACCTCTGGTAATGCCCCTCAGGTTCTGTCATTTTGCAGATAAATGTTTTGGTTTTCACTTCTCCCTAACTCTTCTTAATGTTCTTTTTAACCTTACCAAACAACTGATGTTTTTCATAGAACTATGCATTGTATTCCCAAAGTCTCTCTTGTGAGTGGAAGTAACTGGTTTAGGTCTATAATTATATATATACTGTACCTTTTAAAAAGGACTGATTTTACTTTGTTCAGCAATACTGAATTCTGGGGAAGATTTGGATTTTGTAGGTCCTTACTCTGATTTTGGTTCTAGTGGGAAGGGTTTCAACTCTGACAACGCATTAGGGAGAAGCTACTTCCAAGCATGACAGTCTAAAATCTGAAAGGATTTCCGTCAAAGGACGGAAAGCTAAATGCTTGGAAAACCCCTTCTTTGATTCTAATTCTATCAAAAATGTTGTGTTTCCTTAACCCAGGGGTCACACTTGAAGTAGCACTGAATGCTGCTCTCAGGTCTAAGCCTGCTTACTTCTGAGATATGTTATAGGTAGGGTCTGGATATAAGTTTGTTTCCTACATTTCAGAAATCTTGTTACAAGTGTTATATGTTTACACTAACTTAAAAGATAGTAACCATGCTATCCATAACTAGACTTGCACAGAGGGAATTATTTTTAGTCACTTTAATTTTATGTTCGTAGGCCCTTTGCAACAGGGAAAATGCTTTTGTACTTACATATTTCAGTGCTCAGTTAAAACACTAACAACAAAACAAACTACTTCAGAGCTGCTGTAATTGCTCCCCAGATTTTTGTATTGTTTTTGTTCATCTCCAAGCATATGGCAACTTCATGGTTAAAACATGGAAACATTTAGCGTGTTGCCTTTATCCCAAAAGTGTTATTAAGAAGAAAATGGTATAAGGATGAGAAAATCCCAACACACACCTTAAAGTTTCATCAGTCTCTCTAAATGACAGCTATTTAGTAGGTAAAGTGGCTGTAGTTTGGGGGAGGGTGCAAATTAGATGTTTAAAATACTATTTTACAAACTATCAGTATTCCTCCTTGCCCCCTGCCCCCATCTGTCTTCCATTAAACTGAAATTATATTAATCAATCCCTGGTGTGAAAGCATCTATATTGATAAATGTGAGTTGGATTAGGTCCTCAGAGGAGGAAAAAGCAAAACAGTAACTTTAGCTTAGTAGTACTGAAAAAAAAATCTCTTTGGAAAGAGAGAATATCAAGAGTGAAAGAATTGGAGCATTGCTTTAAGTGAAAAGAATGCTAAACTAATGTTTGTATTAGAATAAATTATTGGAAAAAAACTAAGAGAAAGTATAAAAGTATGAAAATATATCTAGACCACAAAGTCAAAATAGATTAAATTTTAAGAGGACATAGAAGGGAACCTGAAACTTCCTGTTATTCTCCTATGTTAGATTCATAATAGAAATAAGAAAGTGATCTTGGCAAGAAACTTACTTCATTGTCATCTCTGACTTTTTATCATATTACCTTGGAAAACTGTGATAATGAGTAGTAAAAATAAGAGCTCTGTATGCCCTACCATGCATGCTTTGCTGGTTTGCATTTTTCTTGAAGAAATTCTAATTCATATTATCTGTGTTATAAGTTATGCTGTAAAGCTTTATGAAAAAGTTGCTTTTCCCCTAGATGAGAATAGAGTAGAGGGAACTCCAGAGCCATGTACCAGATCTGAGCACAAAAGCTCATGGGCGTGATGGAATGGGAACAGTAGGACTCTAGAATGCATAGAAGTATTAGCAGGTGACGTTTGATACTGACGTTTTCTAAAAGGAGGTCATGACTAACTGTAAGCTTGGAATTTTTTTGTGCATTTACATGATGATTTATATCAGCTCTTTTATATTTGGGTTGTAGAAGCAGAATTCCAGCAAACTTGAGCTGTTTGGCAAATATCAAGATTTCCTACCTTTTTGCAGGGAGGGGAGGGCAGAAAAAAACCAAACTCAGTGTGCAATGCAATGGTAACTTCAGTGCTTTGATACACAGTAATGGCTTACAAATTTTTTTATCCTTAAGTGTCTTGCTGACACTAACTCTATTAACAATAAATATAAGCATTACTATTTCTGTCAGGAATTAGCATGTTTGATGTCAGTTCTCCATGAGTGGAAATAGGTATATGACCTTACAAATGTGTTTGCAGTGGAAGTTTACTACCATTATCAAATTTCTGTGGTTGTCCTAGAGAACCTGGTGTTTTCTGTTCATTTACACATGTACAGAATCACATTTTTCTCTTTCATGTTTCTGGTGCTTTCTGCTTACACTGAAGTAGAATGCATTTTAACTGCTTCTCCTGAACAGATTTTGTCGCAACTAAGTTTTAATGAAAGGGAAATTACAACAAGCTTTAAACTTTAGATGTAGGATTAATTATAAAGTCTTATCTCTACTTTAAATATGTCAATATATCTGGTGATCCAATCCCTTTTTTGTTAACTAATGTATTTCTAGCTCACCCACACATCTTTGCCTACCACTTATGTACAACTCTACCAGCTCTCTGCTTTTCCTGAAGCCTGCCATTTATGAAAGCTTTCTGCTAAAAAAAGAACCCACAAAAAACCCAAACCAAAACCAAATGAAAACAAAATACAAACACACACCCCCTCCCCCAAAACCCAAACAAGAAACCCCACTTCAAACCCAAAACCTCACCTCCTGGGCATCATTATAGCTCTTGAGCTCTTGACAACCAGATATGCCTCCAAATACCCAACAATATTTAGCCAGGGGATTAACTCTGACTTTATATTGCTTATTACCCTGTCTGTTTATTACCTTGTAGTTCTGTCTGTGATTTGCAGCCTCAGCTGTTGCACACTTTTTGTCTTCCTATTTCCTGTTCTCACTGTAATGCTGTTATGACCTAATCTTTGACTGGTACTTCTAAGCCCTTCCAGAAAATAAAATGAAATCATCAGTAGTTTAAGTATATTCTGACAGCAGTAACCAAATATGTTAAAGCTGTAACAACTTGGTTAAAAAATGGAAATACTAGTCTATTTTAGAAATATGTAGAAGCCAAGAAGTAGCCACAGCATATATTACAGATTATTATCCTTGAAGAATTACAACCTGTTAGTGTATTTCTAGCTCTGTAGTAAGACTGCAAATTAACTACTCCATTTACTCAAATTTTCATGCTTGGTGGTAGTAAGACCAACTGATGTTGTGGGAATGGTATTTTAATAATGCTTTGAGAGATGAGAATACTTTTGATCACTGAAAGGAATTGTCTTTCTGTAAGGATTTTGTCTTGATTTACTAAAAAAAAACATTTCTGTAGGTTTTTTTGTGTGCTTTATCCAGGGGGGGAAAAACTGCAGTGCACAATTTATTTTGTCATCCTCTAATTTAAGGACACTGATCCAAATCCTCTTGAAGCTTAAGAATTTTCTAGCTATTTCTATACGTTTTTGCATCAGGTTAGGGAAAAAAAACGCCACCTTTTGACTTTCATGCAGTTGAACATATTATCTCCAAGATCATAAGTCTGATCACCAGTGTAAGTCAGACAGAATAATGCCCCTTTCATAGGCATTGTGGTGTTATCTAGGATTTTCACATACACTCATTCAGTGCATGTAATGACTGAGTAGGACTTGGCTTTCCAAAGGTGAGGGCTAATGACTCTCTTGTTCCCCACTTTTTCCCTCAGGGAGCAGACTGAGTTCTTCCTCCTTCCCCAAGGTTGCCCAGCATGGTGTAGTCTTAAGGCAGCAAAAATGAGAAGGATATTTAGGATGCTTCTTCCTCACATTTCCTCCTTCAATAAGTTTTGTGGTTTTTTTTCCTTGTATTGGATTTAGTCCAAGTTTTTCATCAAGAGCACAGGGTTTTACTTAAATCTTGCATCTGTTAAATGAATCAATTTGTGTGCAGCAGACTACTACAATGATTAATATTTCCCATCTTGGTGTGGACAGTTGATGCAAAACACAGGATAATATTTTAAAAACTGCACATTTCTAACTAAAATTATATTAGCCATCTTTTCTAGACAAAAATGAAGGGCCATGTCTATGCTCAAAGTGAGGTTACTTAAAAAGCAGACAGAAAAGAGCACATATTCACAGGGTTTTCAGAGCATGTATTGATATATGGTAGCTCTAAAAAATTCCACGGTGTGTTTTTTTTTTTTCTTTTCTGGAAGAAAAGACAGATGTTTGAACTCCTACATTACCCACAGCACTAGTCATGTTTTCCAGGTTGGCTTCCTAGATGAACTGTGGCTTCCAGTCTGTTATATCTCTGGGATTCCTCTTTTACTGCGTCAACATCTGGCAGAGTGATTTTCTACAGTTTTGTCATTGCTTTCCCCATTTAAAATATATACAACATTAAAAATGTTAAAAGGTGGTGACATACCTTATCATACAAAGGGAAAATAGTTGTGGCTGTGAAATGCCACCTCTGCTTTAATGGTTAAACATGAAGTTTTAGTCATGGGAGGTTATAGTCTAGCTATAACTTATCTTTGATTTTTTTTTTTTTTTTTTCCCCCTAACAGCTGAATCAGACCCTTCATCAAAGAATAATCAGTGATAAGATAGGCATCTGAAGCAAGCCAAGAGCTAGCACTCTGTGAAGCAGTGGAGGCACCCATAAACTTCTTAATCAAAGCTTAGTGACCTTGAGCATGGCTACTGTGGCCCAGTCCTCCCTTTAGCAACACCTGAAAACTGCTACTGAGATCAGAAGGATTTCAAAGAAGTAAGTGAAAGCAAATCATTGTTCTTGTTCTTTTTAAACAGACAGAAAATAACTCGTATGTTGTGCAAATCTGAGTTATGAGCATGAAAATTATGCAAATGATGAATTTGGGGCAGACGGAAGAGTGACAAAATCACCTAACAGAAGATGACTTCATAGAATTACAGACTTAATCACTTTTGATATGGACCTCTGTATGTCATTAGCTTGTATCACCCAAATGGAAGGTTTTTTTCTTCAGCCTTAGATCACTCATAAATCAAAAAATATTGAGGTTATGTATTTCTGTTGCCTTTCTCAATTCCTCATTTAGAACTATATTTTGAATATATTTAGTTTTATGAGGCCAGTGCTTTTTAATGTCCTGTAAGGTAATTTCTACTAGTTCTAACCAGTTGATGTCAGAGTGTATTTAATGTGCAGTTCCATGTGCTACAGGTATAATTACTAGAGCTGCCAGAGCTGTATCTCCCTATTATTAGAGTGGCTGGGCTGCACACAAAGTCATCTTGCAGGGGCTCAAAGACCAGAAGTTTTGCTTGACTTACTCGGAAATAGTCTGAATTTGGTGACTTCTAGGGAGAGTGGTAAAGAAAACATGCTTCTGCATTTTAAATTATGGAAGAGGAAAGTAGTAGCTAGCCAAAGTTTTGTGTTTTAGATTAATTGTGTTTTAGCATATTGTATAATTAAATTAAATCATCTAGAGCCTTAGAGGTAGCTTTTTTACAATTGGTTTAATTTAAAATTAATAATATATTAAATAAAATTATAAATTCTTGCATTTAACCTAGTTCAGGCTGATCCATAACCTAAAGCAGAAAGACTGGTTTATAATATAGTCAAATTTTACGTTCTACATTTTTCTTTTCATCAAGTAGTCCTACATGTCTGTCTTTTTTTACTGGTCTGAAAGCAGTAATGGGAATTCACTGCTTTTGTGGAATGAGGGGAGCAGGTAAACTGAGTACGGCAGTAAACGTAACACTACTTATATTCCTTCTTAGCAAGGAATACCCACTAATCCTGTAATTCAGAGAGAGATGTCCAAAGCTACCCACAAACACTCAGTCATAAAGCATGAGTCCCAAACACTAAATCTAGGTACTTTTAAAAATAAGAATGCATATGAATAAATCAAGAAGTTTAGTACCCACAAACTCTTGTACCAGTTATACTATTGTAATGTCTTGCTTCTCTATCAGTGCTTGCATTCTCAAAGGTTTCCGAGCACAGGATTGACTTACTACCGTAGTCTCTAACATTTGCCAGAATTTCTTAACTGTAGTTATCTTTGTAGCTGCAATCATGGCAAAGTCTCTTGTCTTGTGCTCCCCTGAGAGTGCCTCTTATTGAGATTCTTGGAAAAGAAATCAGTGACTGTTTCAGCCCACGTTCTAGCGAGTGGACGACCTCTGTATCCCTTTGGATAGCTCTGTAGTGACTCACAAGTCTTGTCCAATCCTGGCTTTCTTAACGTTTTTCCATTCACTTTAGTTGCAGAACAGTGATTTTTCTGCAGTTCAACTGTGAGAACATTGAGGGAATTCTATTTAGCATAAATTAAGTTAGTTGACTAAATCTGTGCATGTTACTGGGTTCTTCATGTGGCAGTTAATTTAATTTTCCCTGTTATGAATTTGTTTGACAAGTTAGCAAACAGAGCGAGGTGTCTCCTGGCTATCGCTTGTCTCTGTGTGTGCCAGGCTACGCAGTATGACCTTTGTCTGGCACGCCATAGGCTGCTCCCATGTTCAGCCTGATTTAATATATCAGCTTGCACAGATTTTATTTTGGAAAAGAAATTTGGCCATACTGATATGTGGAACTATTTGATGACAAAATCTCTGTGTTACACAGTGGGAAGATAGTGATCTGTTGGCGAAAAAGAACAATCTGAGTAAAGTATGCAGCCAGGACATAAAATTTTTAAAGGTACGGAAAACTACCAGGATTATAATAGACATAAGATAGAGAGTGAGTTCTCATATAGCATTTCCAGTAATAATGCTGAATTGAAAACCAGTTACAGAAAATAATGTTTCATTATGTGTACTACCTCAGTGCAGATAAAACTAGTCAAAGCTGTAGTAGTGAGAACTGGATCAAATACTTTTCTTCCCACAGGGACAGTTGTTACCTTGTGGGGGCTGTGGGTCCATCCCGACCAGATTTCTATAACTACGAAGCCACAGCCTCAGCACTGGCTCCCCACACTTTGGGGAGGTAGTGAATTTTCAGTAATCTGTCTTTGTCCAGTCCTTCCAGTATTATGTTTCTGTTCAGAGCTTACATAAACTGTATCTTGGCTTTAAATACCTTTTAAGTTACTCTGATGAAGAACATGATTTCTTCTAAAAAGTAAAACTGAATCTTGTGGTGTTTGATAATTTATGGCATTTTATTTATATTTTTCTACATTTTTGTATTTTTCATAACTTTCATACCTTGGCAGACAAATAAGCAAAGTAATTAGCTGAGATTTAGAGTCATAGGATGGTTAAATCCAGGTTAAAGGTATTTATCCATCTTAAGATTTAAGTATGATGCCAAAGGGCAGATGTTAAAGATATTTAGACAACAAAATCCTATTTGTTTGAATGATGCCTTTTTTTTTTTCCCCTCCAAAAGAGTGAAAGAGTTTATAATATGAGAAATGTCCATTTTAGTTTTGTTCTGGTTTTGAACGCAGTATGAGTGCCACTGCATGCTGTGTAGTTGTTCAGGCTTTCGTAAAACCTGCCTGGGTCTGTGTGGGCAGTCAGGGTATAGCTCAGTATTTGGCCAGAGTTTCATTTCCTGGCAGGTTTGTGTTTTAGTCCCTTTACTGTTCCTGGCCATAGCCCAGCCTTAGTTGTTGGGCTGTCCTGCCCACATTGCAGACGAAATCCTGTCAAATAAAACCAGATTTATGATACTATTGCATTTCATGTAAAACATAATTTCCATCTGCTATGATAAAGGTTTAGCTATTGCAATGATGGGTTCATCGTGTGGTATAAATGCAGCAGATCTCTAGATCCAAATTCTGAGAGTTGTCCTCTGTGCATAAACATGTGTATTCAACAGTTGTTACAGGAGGGAAGCCTCAGTTGTTTGAAGACAAAATGTGTTATTTCTTTAATATAATGTTGGAACTGGAAAATTTATTTTTATTAACAGATTTAATCAACTTGGTAAGATAGAACTATTTTGGTGAAAAGGGCTGAATCTGAGAGAGTCTTTAGATAGAGAATTTTGAAGGAGAGATTGTATGCAGTAAGTAGGAGAAATATTTTGTGATTCTTATTTTATTCTTCAAATATTTAAGACTCCATCAGAGTGTGCAATAGAAATGCTGTTATAGACACCACATTACTGATGTTTAATACTGCCAGCTTCTGGAATGGCTAGAACACAATTTCTGTAAAAGATTACCTGCCTTACGTTGTTAAAATAAATTTGGCTTTTTTTTTCCTTTTCCAGTTAAAATTAAATATTTTAACATGTTTAACAAATTGCCGCTCTATAACTTCAGTGAGTGAATCCAAGGGCACTGATGCCTTTCTGTATTTACAGTACCAGTTGAAAGAGACGAGTCGCTGACCTGGAGCACTGCTAAACAAAACCAGTTCTCAACGGGGGTTAAAAATAAATAACTGTATCTTAAAAATAAAAATCTGGATTTCATTGTCACAGCCAGCATTGAATTTCATGGGTTCTACTATTAAATAAGGCTTTAAATGCTAAATCCCACTTTGTTAAAATTTGCTCTTTTTTAAAACACTAGAGTTATGCTGTTCTTGAGAGATTGTTTTTTCAAATAGGTTAATTTCTTAGCAAATGGATGCCTGAATGGTGTGTCTTCTTAAGAATAACAATCCTAAGAATAGAAAGCTTTAAAAAGATACAGCAATCCATTTTAATACAATTTTAATAAAACAGCTGGCTGTACATCTGCAGTTAATTACATTTCTGTGATTATTTTGCTTGTTAGCCAAGAAATGGGTGCTTGCTTGTTAGCCAAGAAATGGGTGCTTGCTTGTTAGCAAAAAAAAAAATCTCAATGACTGCTGTGAATCATCAAGGTTGTTAATGGAATAATTCACAAGCCAGGTGGGACTAGGTGGAGTTGAAAAAGTGGTGTGCCAGGCTCTGTAGGAGCTCTTCCAAAAGCAGTTAAAAGGAGAAACCTTTTACTGTAGCATGTAGCCGTGTCAGCTGGAGGTTCACTGTAGGTGAGTTGTAGCCTTCATGTAGAGCTTGAGGAAATAATCCTTGGATATGCTGTCTCTGACCTGGATTCCTAAATGTACAAAATCTTAAAGGAAAGAAGAAAGTGAAGGAAATGCCAAGTAGAGGAGTTGATATCTTTTTGTTCCTGAGAAGTGATTAAACTAGTTTCATTGCTTATGTACTCTGCTTGCCTTAAAAACAAACAAAAAACCAAACCAAAACCAAACCTGAACATCTATACCTTAACCTATTTTTTGAGATATTTACCTTCATAGAGTTTGTGACAGAATGAGGATCTGCAGTTTCAAACCTTTTCTGCATATATTTTCCAGAAAAAAAATAGATTGATGGATATTAACTAGAGTGGTAACAGAAATTGCTAAGACCTTTCATTTTATCTTGTTGAAATAATCATAAGGAGATTTTCTGCAAGGTTCTGCATTTTTTGTAGGATTTCCCACTTATAAGTTAGGACTGGTAAAAATTACCAAATCCTCTAGATTCCAAACATCTAGAGGAATGTGGGTGGTGCCACCAACAGCTCAAGATGTTATAAGTGAAAATATCAGTTCTGGCTGTTAATGGAGATGTACTGATCATAAATAGCATAAAATGTCATAAAAGAATAAACTTACTTGTGGTGGAAAAAATACCACTGCGACTTTTTTTAATCTCAAAGTTATCTCCAAATATTTCCCCCTATTATAGCCTTAGTGGTCAGCTCTGACCCACAGATACTAATCTGGCTCCTATGGTACTATGGGATTATTTAGCATAACAAATAATAGCCATAGGGATAAAATGTAAGGTTGCTTCCTTACTCTGCATTAAAACTCATCGGAGATGTCAGATACTGCTGCTCAGCATAGTGGTTTTACAGTGTGGAGACACGTCCAGTAAGGACTTGATTTAGTGGGTTTTTTCTTTACACATAATCCTCTAAGGGCTTGATAAAGCTTTGGTTTTGTTGTTTGTTTTTTTTAATGTAAAGTTTTGGGAAATAGAAGCTCTTGCAGGACAGCACCTGAAGCTTGTGAATCAGGGGTGTGACACACAAACACCAGCGAAGAAACCTTACAGGTGAATTCATCATGCCTCTGGGGCTGGTAAATCACTTTTTGAAAGTCATAAAAACTGTGTAGCATCAGTAACTAGTAACAATTTTTTAGATGTGCAAGCATTGACCAATTTTTGAAAAAAAGCTTCTTTTGTTTGGGCTTCTGCATGCAGGCCTGTGTGACAGTGCTGAACTGCATTTGTCCAACATAGTTTTACAAGTGGAATATTTTGGATCAAATTGACACACCTGTTATATGCAGTTTTGTAAGTTATAAAGACGTAATTGGACATTTTATAAGAGCAGTATCTAAGAACGGTTGTGTTTTATTAATTCTGAAAGCAGTAAAGCTTTCACAAATTGTTTGCATTAGCCTTTGAAGTCTGTTTTCTTAACATCTTGAATTCTGCTGTGGCTTTTTGGCTTTGTGACAAAGATGCTATCTTGAATTATAAAAGAATGGTAGCAACTACACTTGAGCCCTGCTGCTTTAGTGAATCCAGGTTTTGGTATATGGTCCTTATGGCTTCCACAGAAACTGTAATTTAAACTTAGTAGGAATGAAGGAATCTTGTTTGTAACATCTTTCATTGTAATACAATGCTTGCCACTTCTGCCTGCTAGAAAGTTTGTAGGGTTGGACTCATATGAATTAGTTCTGTATTTCTTCTATATAGAAGAGAGAATTCTAAACTTTATGCTCATGAAGTTTGAATTGATGTTCTTTTATTCCCTCTCTCCCCCCTGTGGAATTCTGACTAGCAGGCACTTAAAGCATTGCAGTAAGTCACTGTGGGACTGATGTTTTTCCATGCTGCACAGATGTGTGGGTTTTTTCTTAGCTGTGATTCTCATCAGGTAGTTTGGACTCTTTACTAAGTTATGTAGCAGAGGAGAAAAGAGAAGAGGCTTGTGAAAAGGAAGAAATATGAGTTATAGACCAAATAGTAAATATGAAAGGAGAAGAGCAACCTGGTTATCTTTTTTTAAAATGTATTTTTTTGCTTAACCATTTCCCTCATATTTGTGCATGACTTTTGCATTCACTAACATAATATTTTATAGAAAAGTCCTATAAAATGATAGAAATTAAGTTTGATTTGGGGAAATTTTATTCTAAAAAATTATGATTTTTTTTTGAAATAGATGACTGACTTCTAAAGCACTTCTGAATTCCACTGGATTTTATGAGGAAGATTTTCACAGCTGTATAGTGAGGCATTCCCATTCAAATTCAACTGTAGTTGAACACTGAACTCCTATTCTTTGAAAACTTCCCAGAGTACATCTGAGTGTTGGGAAAGGGCTGCATGGCTCCCTGCGTGCTTGTGCAATGACTGCTGCATTAGGAATGCAGCTTTGTTTGTGGCTTCTGAAAACATTAGACACGAAAATGTGTAATAGAATGTGGTGAAGGATCTAAAGCTATTTAGGGAATTACACTGATGAAAAAGTATGAAAGAACTTGTAAGGAGAGGTATAGATAAAAAAACCAAGCCCAACAACAAAAAACCCTCCAAACCACCTGAAATGCTGACATCATTGTTCTATAGTTTTAATAAAGAAATAAATAAGTACATTCCCTCTTAAAAAAAAAAACCCAAGACAACCTCCCCCCCCCGAAGTTCTATAGTGTTATAAAACCATTTTATGCACTTTTGAATGTGAATCTGAAAGCTCACAGAGGCCAAATCTTGTGTTTCCCCATGCCAGACCTTTAGTGAACTTGTAAGCAAACAAAATACACTCCCGATGAGTCTGAGGTGCAATTGCTCTTTTTAGATTAACTTAAATGAGCCAACAATTTTGCATGTATTTTGAGTTCCCAGTCTCACGGTGGGTTGAACCATAAACAACATGTTTCTCTGAACATTCCTGGAAAAGTGAAATTTAATAGATATTTTAAAGTAATTTTTTAGAGGTGGAGAAGTTCAATAAATACTCCACCACTGCAGGATAAGAGGTTTTCATACTGCAAAACTAGAAATGTGGAGACAACAGAAGGATCTGCAGTGGCAAACAGTGCCAAATCCCAAAGAAGCAGTGCTTCTCCCACCCCAGCTCTTGACAGGGGTATGGGAACTGTTGTAGCCTTGTAATGCTTATTTGCTTGCTGTGTGAAATTTGCTGACAACTAACTTCATAGCCATCAAAAGAAAAAGTTTTAAAAGGCACTTGTAAACTACTTTAGTTCCCTGCTTATATACTAGGTATTAGCAATTTAACTCTCAGAGTTAAACTGTAAGTTATGTCCCTTTGATGTAACACATTGAAAACCCATATGGGTAGAGGTCTCAGTTTTTTCTGGTGCTTGTTGGCACTTTGCCCTAGCTCATGTTTCCATATATACTCTAGAGATGAGTAAAAAGGTCACCTTTCCCTCAGTCTATGGAAAGCTGCAAGGAGCATCACTTTGGTATGCTAGACAAAGACCTAACTATGTATTATATAGTGGAAACTATATGGAAGGAAATTAATACTGTGGATATGACTCCCTTTCTGCTGTGTCTCAGCAGTAGTTCCAGGTTATTGCTGTGCAGAAATGCCATATGTTACCGCTTTGTGGTAGCCCAGGCTGGAGTTCTTAGGGACTGGTGGAGGATAAACTTCAAGGCTCCCATGCAGATCTGGAGTACTGCTTTATAAAAACAGTAGGAAAAATCAGTCATCTCAGACCAAGTGAAAAAGTAGTAAAGGGACCATAAGAAGAAAAACAAAAAAAAATCATGGTGCCTGCCTGCCTGGTCCTCTCTTGCTACTCTTCACTTGCCCTTCTGAGCACCTGGTAGCAGTCGCTGCTTTTTGGTTTGGTTTGGTTTGTGCAAGTGCTGCACACATTCTGATTAGCTGGAGAAAAAAATAATCAAAAAATAACTGCCAGAAACTGACACACAGTTCCCACAGACAGTACAAGTGGAGTCTAAAAGTGAGAACTGGTGAGGACTTTGAGAATTCCCATCCTGACCACCTTAATGCTTTATCTGAACTTGTATCTGAATTTTCCTTCAGCAGTTTGGGCAATGGGTGGCTTGGGAGACATGCACTCCTCATCTAAAGCTGCACTGAAGTAATGAACGTGTAGGATAGGATTTGCTTTTGTGGTGGAACTGTAAAAATAGCACTGCCTGGAAGCAATTTGAAGAGTCCCTGCAACATGTACACTATAAAGGCTTTCTGATTTAGAAGGTATTTTTTACTACATCAGGCTTTTAACTCTTTGGTAACTGTAGATGTGTAGTAGCTGACAAGTCAGAGAGACTGGTGTAGCATGGATGTGAGGATAAATTATAGATCTAAGTAGCATGCTGCAGATTAAAAGTTCTAAATTTTTTTTGTTTTGCTAAATGTTATATAAATATATAGTCCATTTAGATATATAGATAGAATTGAAATACATGTGCTTCATGCTTTAGATAATAGTCACCAAAAAATTAACTAGACTTGCAGTCCAGAAAATATTTGTATTCAAGGTGTTAGAAAACTGTTCCAAGAGAAAACTTTCTTTGCAGAAATCTTTTATGTAAATTGAAAATGTCTTGCTGTTTATACATAACCACATGCATGAAAGTGACATTGCAGATCAGCTGTTTTGGAAAAAGAAATATGACCTGGAAAAGATTGCTACAGTTTGAAAAAGTATGTTCTGTTTTGTAGGTGCAAAGTCTTTTGCTTTATTTTTCCCTTTCTTTCCACTGGGAAAGAAGTGGTATGTCTTCTAGTGATATATTTCATCAGCTCAGAGGATGTAATGGAATTTTTAGAGCACAGGGAATGCTGCATAACAGAGATGTGTAAAACAGCATTTGCAAGCAGTTTGTGGTCAGCTCTAGCTGCAAACTTCCATCTGTGCTCAGAGATGTCCCCTCTTGTAACAAGACTGAAAGGACTAGGTGCTTTCTTTAAAGCTTTGGTTTCTAAATTGCATTTTTAATATAAGTGGAAGATGTGTCTTGCTTGGGGTAACTGATAAGATTATTATTCTTAGCGATGTGTTGTCTGATCTGCTCCTGAATTGAATTTAAATTCACTGCAATTTCCTTCTTAGCTTTTAAAGTAAAGTAAGCTGTCGGTTTGCTTTGCCTTAAAAGGCTGTTGTGTGAATTGTGCTGGTTGAGGAGGTGATTGGTGAAGACTTTGGTTGCTGCTGCAGTGGGGACAGCGAAGCAGCTGGGGCCACTGCTTGAGCAGTTATCCCAAGCCCAGTCATGTGTGCTTGTGGTCAGCAAGCTACAGCATATTTCTGCTTTCAAATATTTCTTGGATTTCAATATGCAACTTTTTCTATTCCTTTTTACTTATCGCTGAGCTCAAATTGTGAATTGCTGTGCCACTTCACTGAGAGAAAGAATTACAGGTGTCCTAATTAAATGCAAGGCAGCTGAGGCAGGAAGGGTGTTCCTGCTGGGCTGGTGTGGGCAAGGGGAGTTGCAGGCAGTGTGAGGGCTCTGGGCACAGCACAGAGCAGGGATGGCTGCAAACGTGTTTATTACGCTTCAGAATAATGTACTTTGAGGAGGAAATTTTTCCCCATTGCAGTGTTGGTCATATACTTCTAGAGGAATGTATTGTAACTTGTTTCATGACCTCTGCTTAGCAGCTAAGGGGGAAAGTGGGTGCTTTCTCCAAGCTAACACCCACTCATGACATGCCTTTTGTTGCAGTCTGAGAACTCATGAAATAACCATTTACTCTGTAGCAGTTTTCCATGTGGACTGAAAGAATAACTCAGCTTTATGATTACAGCTATTACTTTAATCCAGTTTCAAAGCTAAGTTCTCAAAAGGTCTATGTTTAGTATCCATCAAATGAAAAATAAGTTTACTAGTCTTACTGCAAACTCTCATCTTTTCCAAATAATTTCTGTGTGAAGCAGAAGTTGTGCTTGAGCAGTGGAGGTGGCAGCAGCGTATGGTACACTTTGGCTATGACTGAAATTAGCAGAGAAGTGCTCTTAGCATGCAAATTAGGCTGAACATCCCTTCACATGCCCATGTCAATGCATGGTAATAGAAAGATCATGTCACCTGGGTCTGTGCTACCTGCTTAGACACATGTGTAACCCTATAGAAGAAAAGCCTAAAGAGTGAACTTCAAACTGCTTTCCTTTCATAAAATGTGTCCTGTTATATGTACTAACTACCCCTGTTCTCTACATACCACCTAAACACCTTCGTGAATGATATTTAATTAGATTTTTTTCAATATTGAACCATCACTTTTTGACCTTTTTGATGTTAGTTTATTTTAAATTGATTTCTAAGTTTAGATGTTTAGGTGTTATAGAATTAAAATTCTCTAGAAGTTTAAAGAAACATTAATTTTCTAGGATTTTCTTTATTTGAAGGTAGTAGTGAGACTTGCCATATGGCTGTGAAATGATTTTTAGATTATTCAAGTCTATAGCGTGGAATAGCAACTGCATTGTGGTTTTGCATAAAATTGGTGTATATATATATATTACCTTAGAGAGATAGGAGTTTTATGTCTACCTCATTCATGTACAAATGAGTCTGCAAAGAACGAAGCAGAGGAAAATCAGTTTCTAGTTGTTTAATGTCCTTTAATAGCTTTAGCGTGTGATGTGCAAGTTGGTCTGCTTTTCAGAAGAGAAGTGTTGGTAACTGCAGTGCCCTGGCCAGAGTTCAGCAGGGAACTCCAGAACTCCATCAGCTGAACTCCTGCCCACGGTTATACTCTTGGGTAAATGTGGGTAAATCTCTTGCATAAATAAAGCATCAACCCACTACAGACTCTCTCATGTGCATAAGTAGATGTGGTAGGCACAGGTTCAGTGACCTCATGACTGTAAGTAATCCCTTTATGATAGTACAGCAGCTTCTTGTTGTTGTGTGTTACATTATGACATGGGTGTTTGACCCCCACCAAATTTTCTGAAATGTTGAATTCTTGTTTTGAGGTTTTTTTTCCTTCCCTCCTCATCTTTGAGCAGATCTTTTCTTAGAACTTGAATTGATTTGTATACATACCTGAGGGATAACGGGTCAACACATATTTTAGCTTTGGAGAAAATTTTTACTCTCTGTCAAGTTCAGTACTGGGAAGGAAATTGGCAGAATTTTCTTTTCTAACAATGTCTAGAAATATCAACTGCAATACGAAATGTTTGACTTTTATGAGCTGGCAATCTCTGTGAGAATAAGCAGAGAGGGCCTTGCATCTGTAAGCCTGAGGGCACTGTGAGGGGAGGGAAGCTTCTCTCTCTTTCCAAGAGTAGGATTTAGGTTTTGCAGCAGACTTTGACTTTTGAAGACATGCTTTAAAGAAGCAGTCTTTGTAATTTTGCCTGCCTGAAATCTTTATATTGCTCATTCTCATGCAGAAAACAAGATGCATGTCTGTAGCAGGCTGTGCCTGAGCATCTTTTCCAGTGCTGGATCTTGTCTTTGCTTTACTTCTAAACTGGCTCCTTTGAACATGGGAGAACAAGAAAGAAGATATACAACAGCCCCCTAGGAAGTTTTTATAATTTTCAGAAAGACCCCCAATGATGTTTTTTTCAGTAAAAAGAGTGAAAGGGACTGTGACAAAGGTACCTAATTGGAAAGACCTTTGCAGAGGGTTGTGCGAGACAATGTTAGTCTGACTTGATGACTATGCTGGACCAACAATTGTATTGCCTTTTCATTTTTGCTGTCTGCTATACAAAGCATAGAATTTAACCCAGTTTATCCTGAACATTTAGTGTTATGAATATAGTACGTGCAGGCATTTTCTGATACCCGAACATGTAACAGACGTCTTTATTTGATGCTGAAAGTATATTTAAGCTTACTGATTAAACACAAGCTTCTGCTCTAATAGGAATCTAACAGAATTACAGGACCAACACCATGCTGATGCATCTACAGTCTTTGTCCAGAACTGATTATGTGAGAGGAAAAATAAAGTTCTTAATCTCTAATTTCTAGTAGATTTTGTTTTCCAATTTTTCCAAGGTTTAAGAAAGCAAGCAGTCACTCTTAAGAAGTCATGTTTGCAAACAGATTTCTTTGGCACATATGCTCGTGGTGCAGCTCTATGTTGATATTGTCGTTCTTTTGCGAAATTGGATAAGAAATAGCTGATGGTGATTTAATATTCCCTTTGTAATAAAATAATTAATTGGTATGTATTGTTGTACCCTAACCTCAGATTTATGTTTGAAATAGTTGCTAGACTCCTGCAGAATGCAATTATTTATAAACTCTTGCCAGTTACCAGGGAAATGGAGTCTGGTTTGACATCTGGGCATCTCAGATGCAAGTAGGACTTTTGACTTTCACAGTGAAAGGATTTCAGCCTTGGATTATGCTGAGAGTTCCCACTGAAGAGATGCATGAAAGCTTCAGTAATTTCTTTTTTTCTCTTGGGAAATAAGAAGTCACTTCAGGCTTATGTCAGAATCCATCTGAGTGGGTATGGAAGCAGGTAAGTTCCAAAATCACTTCAAATTAAAAATCAGGCCAATGATAGTTGTGTTCCCTGCAAGCTGCCTGCACTACTCGCTTTCCAACTGCAGCTTTATAATATGTGGCCGCAAGGAAGGATTAGTACCATCTTATGATAAATATGATTAAATAGAATAATCTATTTGAAGTTCCTCTGGAATTTGCCACTCCTATATTTGTACACCTTTAGCTACTCCTGGAGGAAAGTGAGTAAAAGGAATTTTCCTGAGATTTGTATTTGCAAGCTTCTTTCCTAAGAATTCTCTTTTTATTCAGAAAAAGAGCCTATGCCCTTTTTTTGTATTTTATCATATTGCTGATAAACAAAATATTGTGGCATTTCATCAACAAACCTGGAGAAACTGTCAGTCTTCTAATGCAGTAGAAGATCAAATGAATGGGTGAATGGTTTGTTTTGAATGAATGGTAAAAGAAGTGGAAATAATACATAGATTGAATTTGCATTCTGAAACCTAAGTTTTTGATGAAGGGTGAGAAAGGAAATAAAAGGGCTGTCTTCTAAGCAACACAGGGCAACAGTATGAAGGAAAAACTCATGCTGAAATATCAGTTTCATCTTCAGGCTTTGTGAGATGTAGCAGGCTGTGGATTAGAGTCTTAGCAATTAATGCAATTAAGACTTGATGTGAAAATATGGGGGAGGACATACAACAAATGTCTAGGGAGTTGTATATTACAGTATTTTGTTGGATGATGGTACTAAGTGGCTTGATGGGTCTTCTCCTTCCCTCATTTGGGTCATTGTTTGATTCCTCATATCCCTAGGACCTAATTAAACAGTTATTCTTGTGGAAATCACAGGGTGAGCAGTAGCACAGGTCTCTACCACCTCTTTGGTATAGAAGTGGAGTTTTGTGACTGCTAAAGCTGTTGTAGCCATTGGCAGACTTAAGGATTAGGAGGTTGTAACTGTGTCCTTGTTAGGGTATACTGCCCTGATACTTCATTCGCCTTTTATATGTGTGTGTATACATATGTATGTGTAGAGTGTATATATCCATGTAGAATGAATGAATTTTGTGAATGGAGAATTCTAATTTGGCAATATATTAGCAAAATTATTGAGGATTAAAGAGATTCTGTCAAGACAGTTAAGCCTTAGGCTTTTTTAATCAGATATAATACTTGTGAGATATGTCATGTTTTTTCAGAACACAGTATGGACAGGTGTAGATCAAGCTGCTCATTTACTCATCCTAACTCAGAGAGACAACTGTAAAGCATGTTTCAGCCTCCAGGGCATCTTTTGATGGATAGTTATGACAGTTTACGTACTAATGACACTTGTTCGCTAGAAAATAATTTTGAAACCATAGATCACCTATGTAGTCATCCTATGATTTAACTTTCAGTCATTGTTGGAGTGGATTACATTTGAAGCCTACCAGTCAAAAAACTTACATTTCTTTATCAAACCTCTGACTCTGCTTATCTCCCCAAAATTGCTTTATTTAAGTACCAAAATAAACTCACTTTTATTTTAACAAGATTAAGAAAAAATATCTGTAATGTGAACAATCTAAGTAAATCTTGTGCAGGGTTATTAGAACTGAAAAGCCAAGCTTGTGTGTACAAGGTGAGTGACTTTTATGAAATAGACTAAATGAATTTAAATAGCATACCATGAAAAACTCATGTAACCTTAAAAATTCAGTCAGGTTGCTGGTGTCTTTTTTTTTTTTTTGCAATGTAGGTAAACAGGCTTATTTTGACTGCTGGCATTATCAGCTGAATTATGCTGACACCATGATAGCATATCAGCCTCATGTTACTGTAAAAAGATTTAATAAAACTTGCAATTCTCAGTTACTTCTACTGCTCTTAATTCTATATTAAGCAAATGTACATCTTCCCACCCTCTTAACTGGCTACAGTGTTTATTTTTTACAGTGGAAAACTTGATGGCTGATGATGAATAATCTGGCCAGCAACAACTAGCCTTGTCTGGAATGATACAACTGGTAGTCAGATGTATGTGAAAGGCAGTCTTTATCTGAAGCAATGCTAAAATCAGAGTTTCTAAACCAAAAAATTCCAATGTCGCAGGAAAAAGGTTGCATACTGAAAAGGATACTCAGGGTTTTTTTCAGTAAGCTCTAATTTAATTTAGGTGGTGCTAATAACTATTCTACATCTCTGTAATTGCACTGCAGCTAATCACTGTGCAACTGAGCTTACTAGATAGATGCTGTGCAAACCACAGGACAAGAATGGTTCTATTGTTCTCATAGTGACCAGTGCATGATGTGAAATTAAAAATCTGTGGATTGCCAGAAAACGATCTTTATACTACTTTTAATACTGGGAATCATGAGATTCTTTAATACTTGTGAGAATAAGTCTGATGTGTAGAGTGTTCTGTTGATTAAGCCCTTCCCTTGCTTATTGCTGGAGCAAATAAGATGGCAACAGAGGAAAGCCTCTGGATTCCTAAAACTGTTCTGTGTCCAGTCTGGTATTCCTTGGTGTCCTGTCCTGCACTTTCTGTGGGACGGAAAACAGAGGGTCTGCCCTCCCAGATGCCCAGTTCATCTTTCTGTGCCACCACTGATGAATCACTTGTAGCAGAAGTGCTTCAGAAGAAAGCATGGCGGTCTTCACATTTAAGGCATTGAACACAGTTCCTTGAAAATTATCACAGAATGATGGCTCCTTTGCTGCTGGAAGCAGACAGGATTGTTCCTTCATATGTAAGTTCTTTCTTCTGAGGAACTATAGACATGTTGTATCTTATTTGCCATGTAATTTTACCGTTGTGTGATGTATTACTGCATAATTAACTTTGAGTTGCAGTTTTGGACATGTTCATGATGTGCTAAGTTTAGAATTATCTATATTTAGGAAGTGCAATGGTTTTGAGAATAGGGTTGCTCAAACTTTTTTGGCATATTTCTCTCTGTTGAAAGGCAGGGCTTGCAGCAGGATTGGGCTTTGAAACAGGTTTGTACAGAATTCAGCGTTTGCTGAGTGGAAATTTCATTCTTGGCACCATAAGATGGTAACAGGTCTGTGAGTACTGAAGAGACACAGCATATATTTTTTTTTTAAGCAGTGGAGAGCATTTGTAGTGGACCAAATTTAAAAATTTTACTGCAACTGATAATACTGCCAGGGAGATACTGTTAATACCTTACTTAAGATCTGGTCCTAAAATGCTTTTTAGACTCAAACTGGAAATAAAAAGTTCTTCAAAGCACTATTAAATGACTTTACGCATTATGTTGAGTCACATCCTGCCCCTTTCTTAAGAGAAATGAGCATGAGATTTTATGCCAGCAATTGTATGTTTAATGTGAAACATTTGGCCCTAACAGACCTAATTTTCTTGTTTGTGCTGATTTTGTGGATTGGTAACTCTACTTATTACAGTGGCCCTAGTGGTATTTCATCTTGGAGAGAAAAGCTGTGTTCATAGCGGGCAAAATACAGTCTTCCAAATGCAGTAGCAATGTGTTTGAGGAAAAACAGGACTTGATCAATGTCTACTGTAGGCACAAATATCTGTAACTTCTGCACCAAGCTCTATATGGTAGCTCGGTGAGATAGTATGAATTCATTAATGCCTGAATATAGGAGGTTGTTATCCAAAGAGAGCTTGAAACAAACAATTATAGTGTCATTTTATTTAATTGGCATTAGTAACTAGTTGCAACAATTACTATGAGGTTCTGTGGGAGTTTGAGACAGAAATAGAATATATATATATATGTGCGTATTATTCTATAAATAGCTTTTTTAAAATGAAACAGAGCTAACAATTTTTCTGTCATTAACCAGACCAAAATGTTACTTTGCAAGATGACTTTTAGTTAAACTCCTGAATGGTTTCATGACTGCCTTGAGACTTAACTTTTTATTACATGGAGTACAATGTTATTTGTAGCCAAGAAATTAACAAGAAAACATTGTAACACAAATGTCTTATTCAAATGGAGAATTAAAAATGGGAAATGTTAATTTTGCAGTAATCTTTCAAGTGAATTGTTTATGGTAGATCCATCCTGATAAAAATAGACTTCCAAAGAAAGAAAGATAAGAGTAGATGCTGTTTTAGGAAATTTGATGAGAGGTACTTGAAGTTCGATGAGAAGTTCTTGAAGGTGGAGGGATGCTTCCTTATTTTAGAAAAGTTAGTAATTGCTCAGGAAAAAAATTTGCTCCAGGAGGGCATGAGAAGCATTCAGCAGAGAGTGCCCAGCATATGGCAGCTGACAAGGCAAGAGGTGACACTGCTCTACTTCCCTTCTTGCTGCAGGAAAATGCCCTACAGCTCCTCCAGAGAAAGGATCTGTGCCTGCATGTTTGCTCTAAACCTTTGCTTCTGATCAGAGTGTAATATTTCCCTTAGCGTTCAAGTTTCGATTGCTTGAATGAATTTTCTGTTTGTTTCTACAGTTACTTTATCATCAGTGTTGACTCTTGTGAAACATACTTTAGTGTTTATACCAATGATGCAAATAAATCCTAATTAACAAAATATGGACTGTGATAAAGGCACAAGGAAGCAACACCTCATAGTATCTTGCTGTCGAGTAGAGAATGTGGGCCCACTGTTGAAGTTCGAAGTTAGTACATGCTTCTTCCAGCAGGCTATTTTTCAGTGTCACACTGAAATTTATTTATAAACAATGCTGAAAGGAGTAAAGTGAGGAGAAATAAGTTGATAGGTGAAATATCCATAAACATCTCGGAGGAATTAGAAAAGCCTGAAACAAGCGTTGAGCTTCTAGAGGAGCCACAGAAAGGAACGTAAAGGCAAATAAAAAGACTGGAATTCAGAATAAATAATTCATTTCCTAGTTTAAAATATTCTCTTTCACATTATAAATAAGCTTAGAACTGGTGTGTAAATGCAATAATTGCATTCATCCATTTAATTTGCTTTTTAAAAATGTGTATGAGATTTGCATTTTGCCCATGTTTGCTTAGCAAAGGAATCTTATTAATTAGGCTCTGAAATGACTGCCACACCCAGTTTGAAATTATGCATGTGCTTTTTAAAGTCAAGTAGCATGCAAAAGTACCTATTCCATTTTTCTTTGGAATTATTTAATTATTCAGTTGTAAACCAGATTTATAAATGGAAGGCAGATTTCAAAAAGCACCAGTTGTGCTGCTTCTTGAAAATGTATTAAAAAGATAGGGCAGAATGAATGAGCTTTGCCTTCCCAGGAAACTGGAAAAAAAGGGCTATTTTTTAGAAAGCTTTGTGCCTTTATAATTGAGGCCACTTCAAAATATCCAAAATACAGTTCTTCATCCCTCATCTGTTTCTTCTTCAGCTCCTTCACTCGGACATAGTTGTGGAGAAGCATAACCACTCTGACATACCAGACTGCTTTGGTAGGAACATAAATGATGACAGGCGCAACTACTTTGGGGAATGAAAACTGCTAATCCATGTCATTGTAAAAACATGGAACTCAAGAATGGATTTATTTTTTGTACCCTGAGATGAATGTCTAACTGTTCACTTATGATTTTTTTGCACACAGGGCAATCAATCTTCCCAGGAAACCATGGCACCCCAAAACCAGAGCACTTAAATCTGATCTATGAGGTTGATTTTGTTACGTCTGTCTTACATAGGGTTGCAATTAGAAAAAATTTTTTCCAAGATGGAAAGAAAATCTGTATGACCCAGATGATCTAGTTTGGTCTAATTTTCTGAAATACAAACAAAGAAGCATTGCTGTGTGATTCATAGTTGTTCAACAGTTTTTGATTCTGCACCAGAGGAAGTATCTTGACAGAATGGGAAACTTGGGCGTATAAAGTAGCTGTGCTGGTTACCATTCCCCAGTTGCTATGTAGAACTACTGTTTTGTTAAAAAAGGTATATTGAGATGTTGGTGAATTACTGTGAATTTCCATATGACTTGTCTCAGATTCTGCAGTTGGCACAAGGTAGTTTCTAGCCGCTTTTTTTTTTTTTCCCTCTCAGCTTCAAACCCTTGTTTGATATTACTTCAAGACCGGACTAAATGGAGAATGTTTATTATTAGACTATGAGTGTATAGTGGAATTTTCAAAATACCCTTTTTGAATTTTATTTGACATGAGTTAAAAGGAACATTTGCAAAATTATTTGAAATTTAAGTAAGGATAAACCCAGTTTCATTTCCTCCATTCATATTTGCTTTTCAGGACACAGTGAGATAAGCAAGGAACAGAGTGGAAGGTCTTACGCCTAAACTGGTCTATTGCTTTGCAGATCTGTTTTTACACAGTTGCCTTTACAATGTGGATGGTATTTTAAGCTTTCAGGCTTTTAAATTTATTTATTTTTTTCAACTGCCTTACCAGTGTCTGAGTATATAACCTTCCTTTACTTCCTATTGCAAAGCAGACATATGACAGTGGTAATTTGGATACTGGAAAAATTTTTAAGCAGTAGGAGAGAAACATAGTTCAAGCTGGCATTAGATTAATTATTTAGGGTTAACAACAATAACAAAATGCTAAAAAGCTCACTCTTCCAAATAGCCTGTTCAATGGTTAGCTCGATGGTTAAATTCATCATTCCTGTGTTTTCCTTGGATGATTTTTTCATGTCTTTAAACACAACTAATAGCTTTGGGGAACATCATAAGATGCTTTGAGCCAACTCTGAGTTTTTCATCCCAGACCCTCCCAGCTCCTTTGCAGTCTGTTTTCATTTGTTTAATTGCTGTTTGGTGGCAGCCCCACATACCTACTCTGTTAGTTTCAATCCCTTGCAGCTGGAATATAAATGTTTGCTAAAATCATTAGTAATGGTTAAGTGTGCTCAATTTGGATGCAATTAAAATATATTTTATCATATATATTTCCTTATTTTGTCTGTAAGGATCAGGATGTCTTCAAACTATTCTACCAAATAACTACTAATTTATGCTGTCGTTGTTCAAGGACTCTGGACTTTTTGCCAGCCTGTGAGTCCCTGGTTAGGCTATCTGTGATTCAGATAGCTCCATGAACTCCAGAAACACGTACAAAAATTTAAATTAAGTGTCTTTGCTTTTTTTGCAAAATGAAAGTTCAGAAGTCTGTGGGTTTGGGGTAATTTTTGGTAGAACATCTGGAAATTCTAATTTTTACTTTGCCTGAGTAGAAGGAATTCAACTTTTGGTCTGACTAGAGATTTACAGCAGCAGAGAATATTTTCTCTGATTTGTTGTTCCAGCCTGTGCTAGAACAATATGCCCTTTAAAACTAGTTTGCGCCTGAGCTTTAAACGTGAACTGCTAGGGCCAAGCAGACATCTCCAAATTGAGAGAAGCACTTAAAGTTGGATGCTTCTTAAAAATCAACAAGATGACATTGATCAATTCAGGTTGTGGCATGGAAGCAACTGAATTTATGAACAAGGGTGTAAATTAACTGGAAAACTCTTCTGTCTGCAAAGTGTTAGCATGAAAGGTGTGGGTCAAATTCAGAATTAGTAGGGAACAAGGACTCCAATGCATTATATATCGGAGACATATCAACACTGATTCTCCTTCTTGGGGAATCCTACTCCATATAAATGATTTTAAAAAGGATCACTCCTCTAAGGATCTACTCAATGATTTTTATTATGTGCCATCATTGTTTTTCTTAATTCTGTGCAAACTAAGACTTAAAGTTAGTGACTTGCCAAAGTGTAGTGAACCCATGGAATAACCCAAAATAAAATTCTGGTGTTCTGTTACTGAATAGTGCTCTCTTCCTTGTAATGTGATTACACAGAGATGCTTGCAGTGTAATTGTACCAATAACTGAACTAACAGAAGTTTAGGTTTTTATCTTAATTTCTTTAGTTCCCATTTTTTACTACATTTAATGCCTTGGATCAAATGTTCATAGCTAGTTCCTGGGAAAAAGTTGCAGGAACTACAAATAATGGTTTTCATCTCTTGAACTCCATCCTTGGTGTTCTGATGTGGTCTGAGAGATACTCGTCTTTAATTAAACTAGCATGGCCATTCCTAAGTCTGTGAGAATAGTCATAAAAAACGTACCATAGTTCATTTCCCTCCCCCAACTTTGCTTAAGTGAAATGCTGACTATCCAGACATTAGTATGTGCAGCTGAAGGTTGAAGAATTTAAAAATACTTCACAAGGAGCAAGAAAGATGAGTCATTCCTGATTCATTTAATTATCTATTTCTCTTTAGTTCTGTGGGGTTCCACATCTCACTAGCTGTATGGTCAAACTTTTGGCAACCCATCTACCAGTAAGTGTAATAGGCAGTTTCTTCTTTCCCTGAAATGAAAATACAGCTGTCACTCCTGAGGATGAAAGCAGGCAGGTTTGCACTGGCACCAAGCCATGTTTTAAATGATATGGTTTAAGTCCCACGAATGCTTGTCAACTGTTCCACTAAAGTCAGAGGATCAACCTGCTGTCTTCTGTGGAAGCAAAATATTTGATCAATTAGAGTCTCCCATTAGACGGCACACAGCTCTTTCTTCTTATGTGTGGCTGCAAATGTGAAAAGGTATCCCTTCTACAAGCGTAGGTGGGAAGAAATTCTGTCAGATGATCAAAATTCTCCAACCTGCGTGTCTTGGACAAAGTTTTCCTTGGAAGCATAGTTTCATGATGTAACATAAAAAGAAAGTGTCCACAGGGAAATCCTGCATGCAAGTTGGGCATGCTAATGGAAGAGCAGGACACATTATATCCTCTTATGTCATGGTGGCAGGACAGAGTCATTCATCACCCTTTTTAAAGAGCAAGGATATGATTAAATTGCATTTCTCCTTCCACATTAGGATACCAAGTACAATGAGGTAAAAATTAGGGTTGCCCGATCTATTAGTTAGACTTGCAGTGACTGAAAACCATTAAAATAATGGGAAACTGAATGTGGAAAGACTTCCAAAGTAGAAAAGTTGCTTGTTTTATACAGTTCTTGTGTGGGTTATACCTGTGTGGGTTCCCTGCTCACCAGAGAGCATCTGTAGAAGCTCAGCAATGTGGGAAATGATGCATAAATCACTACTGTAAGGTCAGTAAATTCACTACTGGAAGTTAAAAGTTAGTTGTGATCAGAAAGAAGCAGTAAAAACTATTAAATAGAGGCTGTAGAATTCAAATAAAATTTGAACAAGCAGACAAATTTTCTAACATGGTCTGCATGTTTCTACTTTGCATTAATACAGGCTAATTTTATATTTGCCTGTTTGGTCTTTTCTGGAAATGAGAAGTATCGCCATTAATGTGGGAACTATTTTTTTATGGGAAGCTTTTACTCTTTGTATTTGTACTTCAGGTAAACCTATAAAATTTGGTGTATAAAGACTGCTCTCCTCCTACTTTTCTGCCAGCAGCCTACAGGCTCCTGGCATCATAGCTGCTCTGATTTTTCACCCCATTTGCTAGATGGATCTGGCATGTGGGCTCTTGGAGCAGGAGAGGAGCAATAACACTGTGGAGCTCTGTCTGTGATCTAGTGACATCCCTGCATGGTAGCTGCACTTAGCCACTCCTGTAGGTGCAGCATGTTCCTGTCAGGCTGATATTTCACCATCAGGTGTTCCCAGGTGGTTTGAAGAAGTGTGCAATGATAAAGATATTTATTCAAGGAGTCTCATTTAATTCAAGATGTGTGATAAGTGCCCTTATTAGCTCCCAGTTACCTGCTCATGCTGTCATGTAAAGCTCACTGCAGAGCTGGCAGGACTTGGACTCAGTCTTGGATAATAGCTTTACCACTCCACAGCTAAAACACTGTCTCATAGAAGAAACTAAACAGTTTACTTTCTACTTCAGCCTTCTACTGGAGGCTGTAATTTGGGGGTGTCCTACACAACTGGCAAATCATAGCATTTTTCCTCTGTGGACTGATGTGCTCTAAGAGATCAGCCATCTGGTTATTCCTTCCTACTCTGAGAATATGAATATTATGTGGTCACATGGAGGATTTTAGGCATGGTAATGAATTTCATATTTTGCTTCTTATTTTTTACCTTCCTGCTTATTCTTTTACTTATATCTGACTTAGGATGTCTCCCTTAGTGCCTATGGCCTTCATCTGATTACCAAGGAACAGTGTTAGGATGCTGAATTTCCTGGCTACAAGACTCTTCTATCAAATAAATATCTATACTCAAATAAAAGTGAATTGCTTCTATATGATAAAATGAATTGAAATAGAAGCCCCAAGCAGTACTGAGGACAGGAGTACTTTGGTATAGAGGATGGTACATGGGATTTTTTTTCTTTTTCAAGACTTGTAACCAACAGTGCTAGTTATCCAAAAATGTTTTTACACATTTTGAGCTTGCACATTCAGGAATGATAGCATACCTAGTGTAATTAATGGTCTTGGCTCTGATTTTGCCTGGCCTGTTCTTTTAAGCTTTACCTGTTGGTTTTGGTGGTTTGTTTTGGTTTGGTTTGTTTTTTCTGTTTAATGGTTTGACTTTCCTTCTGGACTATCAACTGCATTTATCATGCAAATTAGGTATTTTAAGTTTACATAGGCAAACTCATGAAACTCTTATTTGTTGACATTGGCAAGGTTCAGTCAAGATATTGCTGATACTCCATCTGGATTGTTGTGATGTCATAACATTCCATAATGTGGATTTTCCACTGGTTTCCAGCATATCATTTGCAACTTTTTATGTGCGGTTCTTAGTTATTGCTTGCTCTCATTTCGGTTAATTGCTAATCAGTTAATTTCAGATTTTTGGATGTTAGGCTATGCTAGAAGCTATCTCCACATAGTAACTAAACTAATTTATAAGCTTGAAGGTTGTTAGGGACATCACTGGTAATAACCTAACAATCTTTTGACTTGAACTTTATTGTGGGTATTGATAAGTGGATTATAAATCTGTTTATTTCTTGAGAAGCTCTTCATTCCAAAGAAACCTTGGCTTTTGAAAAGAAAGCTTCATTTTTACTTCATTTGTTTTGTGGATCAGTTTTAGTGGAACTAATTGAGGTTATAATAACAGCTTAATTTATAATAACAGCTTAATTTATATGGTAATGTAGATGATAATTAAGAATTTGAATACAAAGAGGAGACTGAAAGTAAACTGTCACTGAGCACTAAGTATAGATTATGGGCTTAATTGGGCTTGTAATACTGAACAATGCTAACAAAACTGAATCAGGATTGAGGGGAGAGAGAAATGTATCTTTCCTAGAGCATGTCTGTGTTTCTCTGCTGCAGAGTAGGTGGCTGACTAGTCCACATGCGTTGATAACATAGTACTGTTCTTGGGATTTTCAGACATGAATGGATGGATTCAAGGTCATGAAATTGTTGGGACAAAGGTTTCATGTGGAAATTGTTCCCTAAATGAGTAAAGTGACTAGTTCTGGGCACTGTACAAATATAAGGAATTAAGTGTTATTGAAATCAGTATATTTGTTCAGTGGTTTTCTCTACTGATGCAATAGTTTCCTTCTGGGAGAGCAGTACTGAGAAAGAGAATGCAAGACAGACATTTCTGAGTCGTCTCCCTTTTTCCCCCTTCTCCTCCTGTCTTCCTTTTTTGAACTACAACTTTATTTGCTTGAAATACACATGGAAACCTCTTGGTTCAGCAACAGCCACTCTGTTGCAGGTTTTCAGGTGATATGATGCATCTGAGTGACACTTTCATCTGGATGCAGTTAAAGAATTTTAAAAATAGTTACTTTTACTTTTTAAAGGAAAATGATCAAGGCAACAGGTTTGCAATTACTTCAGTTGCTTTCAAAAAATATTATTTTTATACTACCTTTTGCACATCCTCTGAAGATGAAAAAGCCTTGAAGTCACTTTTTTAGGCATTATTAATACCTTGCATTTTATACCATGTTGCTTTATTCTGGAAACATCTCTTCACTGGATGTTAATAAAAAACATTTTCAAAAATGTAAAGCAGGCTGTATTTTTCTGTATCTTTTTTGATTTTTCTCTGATTTTCACCCTATTTCTCACTTCCCCCCCCCCCCCATAAAATATACTTACCAGGTTAATGAAAAATAAGAATTCATTTTCTGAACAAGTAGTAGACCATGCATTAGACTTGATGAATATATTGGACATCCTTTCACAAGGCTTGCGTCATTGTTTCTGCAAGCTACAAAAACTGCCATTATTTCCTCAGAGCTTTCTTGAAGTCAGGAATACCTAGCCAGTGAGTCAGAACCTCTTCACATTTTACCTTTTAATAATTTTCCAGTTGCAATGGTTGTCTGTGTTGTTTTTTCTAAACCCCATAAATGTAAAAAAAAAAAAAAAATCTAATTAAGTGAAAACAGACTGAAATGTGACTCATCCTACTTGTCAGGGATTGGTTTACTGATGTAATTTTGCTTTCTAGAGCCAAAACCTGGAAATAGTTATAACTGGTCTAAGATGATATTATGTTTCTATTCAACTAAATCAAATCTCAATACTCTTAAAAAAAAAGAAAAAAAAAAAAAAAGCTTTCATAGGAATTACTTTCATTCAGTCCTCCTATTATTAAGTAAATTTGAGCACTCCCCAAATCAGTCTTGCACTCCTGCATGTCACATAAACCTCTTATTAGGACTTACAAATCCAGTGGGGAATTTTCAAATGAAACAGCAGCTTTTATGCTCCATCAAGAGAGATTCCTAGTAGATGACTGTGCAGCTCTAGTAACCTCATTGTTCAGGGCAAACTGAGATTCTGCTTAGCATAAAGCTGGATTTCCAGCCTCCCTCTGTATTTTCTGGCTAAGAGATAGAAAAAATATTTTTTAATGTTGTGTTGCTTGAAAAATACACAGGAAGTTAATTTTTGAAAAGTTATAACTTCTTTGGTTCCAGAATGCCTTAGCTCACTATCTCTTTGCTTGCTTTATTATTTTACTCAGCTTGCTGGGAAAATGGACTTTTAAGTTCATATGGGAAAAGGGGAGGAGGAGGGAGGAGCAAATAGATTAACATCTGAGAGAGAATTACAAAGCTGTGAAGTAAAAAGAGCTTTTGGGATACCTCTGTGAAGTGAGTCATACATTTGGTTAGGGACTCCTCTCATGGAAGCAGGACTGTGCAAAGGGGCCAGCGGGCTGCTGTGGGATGGCCTGAAGGGGAAAGGGAGGGAGAATGCTTGGCTGTCTGATGAAAAGAGGAAACCTCAGGCATGTCTGTTGCTTGAAGAAGATGGGATGCTGAAGTGGGGTGATTTATTTCATATTTCTCGCCTCTCCTAACCTGGCTAGTATTGTCTTCCTTGGAATTTGCAAACCTTTGAATATCCTAAGCTGTGAACTTGCATTTAGCCTGCACAGGGGAGCTGTCCTTGGAGCAGTAAACCTTGGCTCTGTGCTAGCCCAGGTGCATTCACAAGGGAGGCACATGCCTCTGCTCTCTCTTTTCCTTAGCTATTTGCCTGCGCACCTCCAAGGTGGAATCTTACTCGTGTGTTCACTTATACACATATTATTCTCAGATCCAGCACCCTGTTTAGCCAGGACGTTGACCCGTGCCTTGCAGTTTCCCAGGTCTTCTACCATGCATCCCCATCTGGCATGGAATACAAGTTGAAGTCATTTGTACAGCGTTAGTTGTAGAAATAAAAAACCTCTGGCAAAGTCAGGAAGTTGTGTGCTGTACCACTGCCTCCTTTAGCAGCTGCAGTATTCCTTAGTGCCTGATAAGCCAGAAATGAGGACACATTTCTGCCTCTCTTTTTAGCTGCCACCGTTGCTGTGAGCTCCTGGAGAGTGGAGGGTGGAAGGGGAAGTACACAGTGGAAAACAAGGTATGTGTATGGCAAATATGGACTTCAGGTACTTTGTGGATCTCCTTGCTTTCATCTTGTGCTGTTAAACAAAATGTCTTGGGATTAAATTTATACGTTTGCAGAAATAACAAATTAGCACAAAGTTCTGAAATTGAATTTTCTATTCAAGTGGTGACTTTCAAAATAATATTACATGATACAACATTGCTCACTTGAAAATATTAATTGGTGTTCATTAAAGTTACTAAGATGTCCATAGACTCATAACCCCACAGATCCTGTCAGCTGCTCAGTTCATAAAATGGAACACATCTCTCATTCATAGAAATAATTATCTTTGTCAGCATGTTTCACTGTGACAGAAAATTTAGGCCTGACTTAAAGTGATCTGGGCTTATATTTAGTAACTTTACCATATTGTTAATAAATGGTATATAAAAAAAAAAAGCAATACCACTCATTCAGCACCTACTTCTTTTACAAAATAATGATACAGCTCACTTTTGGCAAATGTTCAAATACTGCGAGATGGGGCAGGTGGTAAAGGAATGTGAACAGAACTATTATGACTGAATATGTCATGTGAGATGTGCGGTAAGAGCAGGGTGGACTGGCAGGAGATGGACTATTGATTCCTTGGTAGTTTGCTCCTTCAGCCCTGTGAGAGTGATGTATTTCTGTGTGTGAGGTCAGCCTGTGACCAATTTTCAGGGTTGTACAGAGGAACTAATTATGGTTCCCCTCATTCTCTGCTTGACTCTGGCCTAGCCCTGACCTGCTCTGAAAGTCTCAGCAGTTTTCATAGCAATCTAGTGATGCATTTGAAACTCTAGCAAGAGGTGAAAATGAGTCCTAAGGAACATCTGCCAAACGGGATCAATTGTGTCCAACCCCTTATGCTGCTACATGAGCCCTTCTTGGATTTTATCACTAGGTGCAGACAGGAGAGCAGCTATGCTTATGTTCTAAGCAAGTGGGAATGCTCAGAGAGCAAGAGGCTGAGCCACTGAGATGCACGCTCCTTCAAATTGGCACATGCTAAACTTCCAGCCTTGAGCCCCTTGCTGTCCCCCTGGCAGTGTGTAGACAACTGGAGGAGCTGCGATGTTGTGAGCCACAGCTGTTTGCAGCTCCATATATCATACCCAGAGCTAAGCCTCAAGCTAGCATGAGCCCAAAGCCAAAAAAGTTGATTAGGCTGCTGAAACGTGCAGCAGTTTTTGTCATTTTAAACTGTAATCTGACCTACAGTCATAAAAAGCCATGAAAATGAGCAGTCATTCAAGAAGAGCTGCAGCTGTAGGAGAGAGTGTTTTGCCCTCAACAGATGGGTGTAATGTGTATTAAGTTTAATGAGACTTATACAGGTGCATTGATGACCATGGGATTTCAAAATACTTAATGTTTTTTTGTTTGAACACTAGTGACTGAATTTACCAAGCCTGGCACGCAGCTGGTTTTCTTACAAAAATACATATCTCCAGTTAACTACTTAAACCCTTCCTCATTTCCACAATGGGTACAGAGGGTTGCGCTGATTTTACCTGATTTGCACAAACAAGTTCTGTAATTAGTCCTCAAGTTCCCGAGTATATACCTAATTATAATGCTTATCCTTTTCACAGAAGTTCTGCATTCATCGGTTTAAATTTGAATAAGTAATATTTACATGCTAGCTCTTACTCTAAAAGCACGTTTGATTTTAAAAGGCTACTGCGACAGTACTACAAGGATATGAAAAGGTATTCACTGGGAACTTTGAGCTAGATTGCTAAATGGCAAGTTACTGAAGTGCCTTAGGCATAAGTTTTGCTTTCAGAGATGGAGTGAATAGGTTAATTTTGAGAATTCCTGGACCAACAGAGGTAACTTGCAGAAAGACTAAGTTTCATAGGCCTGAATGGCTGCTAAAGAAGCAGAAGATTAAATTTTAGTTTTGTCTGTCCTCAATAATATGGATAAATTCAAATAAAAAGAGGACAAAACATTGAGAATTCACTTATCAATATGGATATTGGACACCTGTACATTTAGGGAGGAATACTGTAGACAAGCCAAGCTCTAGGATTAAAGTCTTCCAGTAGCCTCTGCATAAATGTGAGCGAACAACAGACACAAAGGAACAAAAGAACTATTTTTGGGATAGATGGCGAGAATGATTTCCATGAAGGCTGATAAGGATCAGAGACTTAAGTTTTGATATTACTTAAAGTAATTGTTTCTGCAGTTTCTTTGAATCATTTCTTGCCATTATTAGAAGAGCAGCATTTGTCTTTTCTGACATTTGCTGACCTCTGGGTTCAGAAAGGGCATTTAGTGCTGGCTTGAATCTGACTGAAAATGTGATACGAAATGAAGTTGGAAATAACAATTGTGAACAGTCTTTAGATGGATTGAGGGATTTTACTGAAATGTCCACTTTAGAAGAAATTAATGGTCCTTTGGGTACAATGCATGATATCTAGAGTTTCAGAAGCATTACAATAAGCACTGAAGGCGTATGCTATGGAAAATGATCTGACTTCATGAACATAAAGGAATCATTCTAAGTTAATGTATCTGTGCTTTTCTTTCCTATGTAGTATAACTTGAGGGGTAGGGTCTTTTTTTTGAGTTCAGATACTTTAGATCCTGTAAAAAGTGCAGGATTCAGCTGTATTCCTCTATAGACACTTGTTCTCTGCCAAAGAAAATATTCATCTGTGTGCCACCCTAACAAAGTACTTCCTCTAGTCTGTGTGTGTTAAGTTCAGTTTGGTCTTCTGATGGTCTGTTGTAGCCTATATGTAAGATGGTGGGTCAGCTTTTAAAATTCTTTGGTTTAGGTTTAGCTTCAAACAATTAAATAGCCATTACAGGACCATCACAACAGTGTATTGTGGTCTCATAACCTCAGTCTGTGGTTGTGGAGTATGTAAAAGGCTCCATCTGCCTTACTTTTTGCCCACAGAATCTGTATTTGTGTATTTCGCTTGTTGACGCACAGGTTGTTTGCCTTCAGCTATGATGGAAGTCCTTTTCAACGACGTGCTTTAGCAGGTGAGTGGGCCAAGTTTCTCCAAGTATTGGTATTGAAGCTGCAGTGCAACAAATCCTATGTGATGTGTAGGTCTTACCCTTGTTGGAAACTGCTTTATTACACAGCTTGAGCGGTGAATTTTCAGGGGCCTGAAAATTCTCTTACAAGGATATCAATAGTGTTCTCAGTGCCACAGACTTTTAAGGAGTGGTTAGGAGTAACTTTTTTCCCCCTCCCCTTTCCTTCTCTGTGTTGTCTATGTATTAGAGTACTCTTACAAGATTATTTAGAGGAGCCTGTACAAGCCTGAATCTAAGATTTCAAAAAGGCTAAAAAAAAAAAGAAAACAAAAAGAGAAGATATGTTAAATAAATTAAGCAAGACCTGGAGAATGTCCAAGCCCTAGGAATATTTGACTAAACGCTGGTGACTTTTAAAGACTTTGCTACGTCCTTGAGTCAACATCTGCACGGAGTCCTACTGACTTCAGTGGGGCTTGTGACAGTTTTGACAGCTATTCCCGAGTGTTACGAGATAAGGCTGGGATCAGTGTCTAATTCAGGACAAGCCTTTACCTCTGTGTGTTTGCTTTCTCTTCAGAGGGACATTTTCACAGGCTCCTTGAAGGCAAATAAATGAGGTCAAGATTTGATATTAAAAATTTTCCTTTATTCTCAGTAGGATAGGGCTAGGATTTCATGCCAGTCTCTTATTCTTAGGTATAATTCTAAAAATAGTTGCAAGAAGCAGATTAAAAAAAAAAAAATCAAAAAAATTCTTCCACCTTCACTAAAAGTGTATACGAATGCAATTTAAACTTTGTTCTTCATAGGAGAATTGTTGCAGCGTTAAATGTTGGAAGTGTATGGAAGTGGTTGAAACAGCATTTTCATCTATGTTTTCTACCCAGTATCTGAGATGTTTAAATTTAAGCATAAAAATAGTCCATTATAATCAAACATTTCATTCCTGGTATCCTAAAATCTGTGTAACATCAAGTACTTTCTATTTAGGCCTCTTTTCTTAATAAATATGTAATTGGCAATGTATTTAAGAGATAACATCAGGTGATGTCACATTGAATAAACAAAGCCAAATAATCCTTCTGAAAGTAACGTATAAGACTGGTAGCAATACTATAATCAAAGTGATAACATTGTCTCTAACCAATAAGCACGATTACAAGAAATGCAAGTTGCAGTTAACTCGGGTGCTGTGGATGCGTTTGTGCTTGAATTAAGCGAATAAAGCTTAGTCCAATAAAGTTTGAATATATGTGACAACTAGAACTATAAAGTAGTGGGCATAAAGTGGGGAATAAAGCGGGCACAGAAAGTGTTAAAAATATGAATTTCTATCACACACCTGCAGAGCAGCATGTAGCACCAGGGCTGTGTCACTTGCAGAGCTGCAAGAGGCTCAGATGGATTTGATCTGCTCACCAGTTTGCTGTGGGACACAGTGCTGATGGGTGTCTTCCCACATGACTGGAGGTTTGGTCAGGGGGTCCACATGGAAAATGCGGTAGGTGATGGAATTAGGCACATGAAAGCTGCAATTTTGCCCATGTTTTGTCTGGGGCTTTTTCATACATAACTAAGATTGTGTGGGCTTTGCTCTGTGTAGTGGTGTTCAGACTTGATTTGTGTGCTGAACAGATGCGGAAGTAAATGAATGTCCTGGGAGATTTGAAGAAGAGTGTATGTAAGATGGTATGGTACTTTTAAAGTACTTGAATATAAATCCTTTATACAAACACTTGCTTTCTAACAAGAACCAAACAGTTGTTAGCAGAGGGGAAAAAGAGAATTCCAGTCACCCGTTATGGCTATTACATATCTCTGACTGTGTTTTAAACCCATCCATTACTGAACCAGGGTTTACAAGGTGAGGTTGTGTTCATGTGCAGCAGTGCCATGAAGTGTAAGTATTTTAACTGCTGTCAGAAAAAACATAACTAGCAGGAGATATAAGGAGACCATTTATAAGTTTTTACTTACCATCGGAATTTTAGGGTATAGGGATCTTGGAGAAACAAGTAAGTTATGCTACCCAGGAAATATCAAATAATCTTTAAGCATTGATCACTGTTTTATAAAACATCTGAGGCTCATCTAAGGTATTGTTCTTTAAAAAAAGGTAAGAGGCTGGTTTCCTGAAATGCATCATGAAAGCAATCAGTCGAGGCAAAATAAAACATGCCAGTGAATACGCAGGGTAGGTATTCCCCTGAACAGTCGGTTTCAGCCCATTAACCAGATGAAAATCCAATTGCCAATTGGCCATGGCTTTGAAAATAAGCCTACCTCATGAAGAGTTCTGCAATAAATTTTTTGAAAAGGATCAGTTAACATGTGGGGATTTTTTTCACAGCAAAAGTTAAATGTAAACTTGATGGATTGTTTCTGAGTAAACTGTTGTGAATTGGCACTTAATCTTTAAAGGCAGTGGGAAACATGCTTCACACATGTATTCAAAACATAGTGCAATAAAGCTCATAATAGCTATAAAAGATTGGAAAGAAGGCAGCATGGAAAGGAAATGGAAAAGTAAAGGAGGCAGAATGAACCTTTCTCCTTAATAAATCTGGTTTACATTCTGTGTTTAAATCTAACATAAGTAACCAGGCAACTTTACTGACATTTATCTGACACTGTCCTGGGCTTATAGTTTTAATAGTGACACCAACACCCATAGTGCTAAGAGTTAAAGCTCTCTTAGACAAATTTGTTCTTCTTTTAGCTTTGTGAGAGTGTGATGCATAACTTCAAGTCTTATATCCTTGACTTACATAAATGCTGATTTCTTTCTTGCTTCTTTTTCTCTATTACTTCTTTCTGCTGTTGTTGCCCTTCCCCTTTCTTCTATTAATCATCCATACTTTGGTCAGTGTTGACACAATTGTTTTCCTTGCTGCTTCCAAGAAAGAGAAATGGAATATCCATGTCTGTCAACATGGAAAATATGAAAAACATGACAAGTTTTCCTTTTTTCATGATTTTTTTTTTTTAAAATGCTTTCAAATTGGGTTTTTATTCATTCTTTGGTTTTCCATTTATCAGATCTCATTGTCTGATAGAAGTGGATCCTATTTTCCAGAAAAGGACTCACTGTTGGGAGAGAATATAGTCAGTATATAGATCACATTGTCCTGCTGGAAGAAAAATATAGCTGGAAAGAATCTAAAATCTAGACAATTCCCATCCTTTAAAGCAGGATAAACCCAATCCCCATTATTCCTGGCAAGTGTTTATCTAAGTTTTTCTTTCGGACCCCTCATGGTGGGGCAAGTGCAAGCTGCCCATCACTATTTGTCACTCTGGCCTGGTGCAGCTGGTCTGCTGTGTCAAGGGAAGTGCTCCAGATTCTATGTGTGCAGAGAAAGACCACACTTCATACAAAAGAAATCGAGATGCACATGAAAGAGAGAGGCTTACGAGTAGCTGAAGTAGCCATGACTCAGCTTGCTAGGGCTGCTGATACACTGATGAGGTATATGTGTTTTTTCTTTTATTTATTGGTCTAGAACTTGTCTTGGTTAATCAAGTAGTGTGATGGAAAGATTGTTAGAAGGGGGTAGAAACATCCATCCCAAGGGAAAACATGAATTCAGTAGCTGAACTGCTGCTAACTTGAACAGGGCCAGTGTTTCACCAGTGTCTGCTGCTTTGATATAGTGTTGTGGATACCTGCCCCAAAATTGTTAAACCCGTTTCTTTTTTCTTGTTCTTACAAAATATTAAAGATATTAAATGATGTATTTTAAGATTACCTTACAAAAAGTTGAGCAATTCCAGTAGGGTGTTCTGAGCAAGCTAAGGTCCTTTTGTCATTGGACCTGAGGCCTCTCCCAGTTTTAGAGTGTAAGTAGAATCAAATGCTCTTTGACTTTCCAGGACAAAACCAGTATTATTAAAAATGGAAATTTTCTGGCAAATGTAAATTTAATGTATGACATTATATCAAACATTCACTAAACATCTGCTAAGGTTTTTTTACATGGGAAACAATATCCTGTGTAAATGGATCCTTTCAGTCCTGCTTTATAGTGTGTGTAAAGTCACAGGCACTTGGTTTCACATGGATGTAGTAACTAATATGACTTTGTAGTGGGGGGTGGGGGGAATAGTTCAGTGGTCCTTTCCCTCCTGAGAAGGGAAATGCTTCTTGGACTCATCTCCACTTCTGGCTTGCACACTGCCTCATCTGCTCAAGATGCTCCCTTCTGCAGACCACCCAGGGCGATTCCCCCAGAGCTCCCTGGCAGCCAGCAGGCTGAGCCCCAGAGCAACTGCTGAAAAACTCATGTTTGAGCTAACAAATTCCAGTAGGTTTGGTTACCTTGGGGTTTATCTTATTTGGCAACTTAGTCTGTCGAGCTTGATCAGTAACTGGCATCAATTGGAACATTATATATATTTTTTTTCCTCTAAGATTAATTTTCATGTACATTTACTGTGAGTAGTCTGGTGATTCTAAAGTCCCTCCTGGACTGCTGCTGCTTTAGCCATTCTCCATTCGAATCTGTAGGCCAACTCCCTTAATTGGCACATAGTGTATACAGGGTTTTTTCAGTATTTTATTTTGCTAGGAAATAAGATGTAGCTTGGGAGCAATGTGGTATGCAAGACTGCATCCTGAATGTCTTACTCTTGTCATGATTGGTAGGAATTTTGCTCCAGACTTAAATGCTCTGTTCCTCCAGCCTGTCTCAAGTAAATGACTCCCTCAGTTTTGGGTATTCTGCAGAATTAACTATAAGGCTGATGATCAATGCTTTAAAAAAAAAAAAAAAAAGTAGGGAAAATAGGGAAAAGAAAACAATTGGCTGGTGATAGATAAAATAAATACGTAATGTTTTAATCATTCCCTTAGTTAACACAATTTACATGACTGATAGAGTATTGTGTTTCTTAAAGACGTGATATGTTATACTAGAACATGATGATGAGAGGGATTGTTTTATGCTTGGGGCTGCACTGAGCATATTAAAGCATGCTTCAGTGGTCTGGTATCTGTGACAGTATGATGAAATAGTTCTACATAGTATTAGACACAGATTTTTTTAAATGAAGGAGTGCCAGTGAAATGAGTATAAAATGAACACCATAGTGTTGTTTTAAAACTGTGGATAAAGCTTTGGGGGGGTAGTGATTAAGTAATACCAAGTCTCAACACAACTTATAACAAGCCTGTTCCAAAAGAGATGACGGGTGAAAATGAACTTTTGGCCAAATTCCCTGTTCCCTGGAAGTTTGAGTTCTTAGGTGGATGAAAACTAGCTTGACAATGAATTTGTAATAAACAATGAAATGATTATGCTGGTTTTCCTGTTCTAGATAAAGAATAATTTAAAGAAGGACTTCATGCAAGACTTTACCAAATTATTCTTGATTTTTTTCTTAGACTAGAATTTAATTTAATCGAGACATTCTGAAGGAATGGCTGCCAGTGCTAATAACCTTACTGAGCTTATTGGGTTTGGAATTGCCCATAGCAAAAGCACATTTTCAGTGACTGACATAATTCAAGACCCTACACTAGCAGTTTAAAAGCAAAGTATCATGCTACTTCCCTAAATTAAATCTCATTGAAAGAACATTACAAAATTTGAGCGTAAACAAGAAAGATATATTTCCTTCCTCTTCTCCATAAGAACTTCATTTATTAAACCTTCCTACCCAAAAGCTGATGGGAAAATTCTCCTGCAAATGGGCAGTAACGTTGCTGATGTAGCAGTATTTAAATTTCTAGCTGGTACTAGTTTTTTGGTGGATTTCTCAGCAGGAAGATTAGGATTTTGAGGTGATGCAGTTTGGAATCCAGTCTATTTAAAGATCTGCTTTAGAAGTAGTATCATGTTCCTCTGTTTATATTATTGCTGATTTCTGTAGTTTCCTATTACATTTTCTTATTTTAAATAATGGGATTTTCTGTCCTTTTACTATGTGAAAGAACTGTATAAAGCAAAAAAACTGATTCCTTATGCAGTAAAGGATCTTAAAAGTGCAAAGTGAACAAACTTCAAAGGAAAAGAACTATTTTTCTCTCATATTTCAGTCATGTTCATTTTAATGGTTAATTCTAAGAAATAAGAGTAAAACATTTTGTGGACTATATTCTTGAGAGTTAAAAATGTGGTATGTCACTTTGCTGCCTCTTTTTTAAGCTGTGTAATTGAAGGACTTATACAAGGTGGAAATTTCAAACAGCATTTACCACAGATTTAACTGCCTATATAAAATTTGATAGCAATTCTCAGACTGACTTAAGCTCACTTTGGTGGAACTGCTCTGCTTTTGAAAATCTTGTTTGCTTTTGAATAGATAGTATTTGGATTCACGTACAGCTTCTTATATCATTCGATGATGCCAGTGATTTCCTATTGCTGCTAAAACACTGGTCCAGCATATTATTTGTAGCAGATAGCTTGGTTGTTTATATGAAGGCCTTTTTGTCAGCTCCATACAAATTAATTTAAACTGGGAGCACTGTCACGCTGTATGTAACAGTGTGAAAGCCATTAAACTCTATTGAAGAGACACCCTCATGGGTATTGGAATTTTACTTATTCGTATGTATGCATGCTCCAAAGCATCCTAAGCTAATAATTGTTTGCGTTTTTTGGCCTGACATCGAGATTTTGAAAGGTGTAAGCCTGTGAACTCTATTTTAATATATTTCTGAGTCCTCACAATTACCTAATAGTATTCCCTAGCTTCATCTGTCACTCAAAATGCTCTTTGAAGGTTAAGTAACTTTGAATTTCACATGTGATTTTTGGGTCAAATAACATACAGTCCCTTGACTAAAACATAGGAATGGATATCAACAGACTGGATATTAGGGAGTATTAGTTATATTTTTTTTGAGTACTGTATCTTTACATTTCTAGGATTGCCCTAGCTTTGGGAAGAGCTGTCATTTCATGAACACTTTTTAGAGCATGTCATAAAGGAGCACACACTGCTTTTGTATGAAGATTTTGCTCTTGATTTGTTGTTTCCCTTCATTTGATATAAAGATCCTTCAATCTTGAAAGCGTCTGGTTGCTCTAGTGTGAAGCATGAAGCATTAGAAAGTGATCTTTTAATTGTCATGTCACTTTTTCATCTCCTGGGAGTCAGAAATCAGCCATAAATTGGTAACTGAGACCATCTCAGTTTCAAAGAATCTCCTGCTAATAAAAAGAGGCTGGTTTTGTGTCCTGTGTATCCAGATCTACTGCTCTACTGAGATGGACTAGAGAAAGAGAACAGTGTTCAGTCCTACCACTTCTTCAGGCTTGCTATGTATTGTAAGCTTAATGTTTAACAATGAGTAGATTCAAGGTGCATTGGAAGGGACTCAGCTCCAGGATTCAGGGCCCTGGATTCTCTTCCCAAGGAATTTTCATCTTGTGTAAATTTCCCTTGGCACAGAAGAGAAATGCGCTCCAAAGAGCCTGTACCTGGCTTTACTTCTACTGTATGACCTTAGGCTAGTTTGCTGAATTCCTTGTTCCCCTGTTCTTACAGAATCCTAAAAATGATGGAAAAAGTAAAAAACGGTTGGAGAGAAGTTGCTCCATAGATATACGGTATCATGCTATACAAAGTTGGTTCCTCCCCTATTGAGAGGAGGAGGTGACACTGAGTATACTTGGAATTATTTACCTGCCAACTCTTAATTGCTTAGTCTGACTCTACAGTGGTACTAACTAAAGAATTTATCTCACTCATATCCAATATGATGCTATCAAATAGCTTAGGCATAGAAGTGAGTTTGTTTAAATGAAAAATAATATTCTTAATGACTAGTTATGGTGCTTGTAATAAAATTGAAAACCTCTTTAAGCACCCATCTGTGGTGGAAGGAACTATTTGTAAGGAGGCACAAGGGAATTGATTCACCAGGCAATTTACATCCTTTTCTATTCTCTGTTGTTTGTATGTTTTGGTTCTGTGGCATGATTTGTTGGTGAGACCAAGGCAGAAATAGATTTGAAGGGAAACTTTTAGGTATTGCTGTAGGAGTCTCTCCAGAGGAGAGACTAAACTTGACATGGCAGAAGGTATCTTTGAAAATCTCTTTGACTCCTCAGAAAAAAGTTCCATTGGAAATGGTAAAAGAGGTCCTTCCAATTTTTTTTCTCAATGAGCTTTTGAGGGGAAAAAAATGTCACTGTAATTCAATACTCTTCTTGTTCTCATGTTTTTCTCAGAGACTACAAGAGACAATGATGGTAAGGCTTGTTCTTGCTGTGAATGCACTAGGAATTCACCAGCCTGTTGCAGACTTGGGGAAATAATCTGTTATCTAATTTTGAGGACAAAGTTAGCAACTATAAAGGCAAGTTTTGCAAGTGTGTGGCCATTGATTCTGTGGTAGTCTAAATTCCTTGTGGTTTCATTGTAGCTTTCCCCAGGCTTCATGGAGGACTTTCAGCTGTGAGTTCTCTGAGCAGTTGTCAGCTTTATTATAAGAAACTTCACATAAATCCCCTCCAGTTAGTAGCATATAGTTCATAAACACCTACATGTCTGTCTTAATGGTTTTTCATCTATGAGCACAGGAGCCTTTTTCAAAACGCTGTCCACATTCTTGTCCTTTCTCCTCTTAAATTATTATTTCTGTACTTAGTACTGTGACAGGTTGCGTCCAACTGTGGGAAATCCTGTGTAGTGTCGTTTTTAAAATGTGTTATTTTCTTTTTCTAATGTATATGGTGATTTTGTGGAATTTCAGGTGATGGTTTAGCAATGGCAGTGTGCTGGGTTATGGCTGTAGGCTTTCTTATTTGCTGTTCTCTTATAACTAGTGTGCATATAGAAGAGTGCAAATGGCAAAGGTCAGATCTGGTTCTAAACTAGATAGGTCATTTAAAACACCTGATGTTTCCAGCAAGCATCATGTAACATCAGCTTTCCAAGGGAGATTTCCTGGGGTTCTGCTGAAGTATGGCATCTAAGAGATGAGACTAGCAAATCAGTGCAAGTACTGATGAACCTGTCAAAATGGAATTTGCCTGTGACTGGGCAGGTTAACAAATGTTAACTTTTGCTTTTCCAGTTCTGAGTTTCTCAACTTACCAATTATTATGATTGCTTTTCCAAATAAAATGGCAGTGGCTTGCACAACTTCAATATTTCTCTTCTTTCCCGTAGTTATGACTCTTGAGCAACAGGCACTGCAGGATATTATGCTCCTGCAGTAAAACCCTGTATGGGTTTAAGACTGCTGCATCAAGACTGCTTGGTGCAAGAGAGCAGGGAATTTTGATTTTGTTCTCTTTCAGCACATTTTAACATTAATCTCTGGTTTTGCTACTAGAGTAGGTATGATGTAGCATTGCAGTGCTATGCCATTTTCTGGGTTACCATTCCTCTTCTGGGTGTGTTGCTCTTTTGGAGAAACAGAAGAAAACTTCACAGGCTTTAGGATGCTGCATCTCTGATAAGTGCTGAATCATGCTGTGATAACCAGAGTGGGCTAATGTTGCCAATCTGCACACATCCAGGTGAAGATGGTTACTTTTCACCACATCCAGTTCCAATTCCTATTGTTCTCAAGCTGAAATGGCTGAAGTTAGAAAGCCTTCCAACAGATTCATCCATTTCCCTGCAGCAGGTATAGGCAACCCTCTTCTTAGCAAATGAGGGGATTAGTGATGGAGCTCCACAGACCATAAACACTGTGGGAAGAAAAAAATTTAGCATCCTACTTCTACTTGCAAGTGATCCACAAAAGAGAGATTTACTTAGTCCCCACACTAGAATGCTAATTAAGGCACATTGTTAAGGGCTAAATACTATGCTGGGGCTTAGGCAGGTTTCTAGTTGTCAGGGAACAGAGGTGGAGAGCCTCGGAGAAAAACAGGTAATTGGATAGTTCGGTTTGTCATTCTGGTGTTAGAAGTGTAGGGCATCTTCCAGCGATTTGTGATGGTCTTCCCAACTGGTAGGACAGTAAATATAGAGCACACTAAGCATTTGAGGAAAGATTAATCAGAAAATAATTCACTTGAAAAAGATTATTCCCCTTTGGGGGGAGAAGGGGATTATTTACAGGTTCCTAAAACAAGCTGCCTTGGTAGCTCTGTGGCCCCTCTCAAGGGCCTGGGGTTGTGTTTGATAACACAGCTACAGCAAAGCAGGGGATGGTTATCAAGGGAGAGGAGGAAATCCTCCTCTCGGCAAGCTGGAAGGGATCAAGTTCCTAATAAGGGAATCAGCACCAAATGGGGCTATACCCTCCATTCCCAGGAAGTGTGGGCTGGGTGTGTTAAAAGCAGAGCTTTCTCTTCCTGACAGCTTCTTATGGAACTCTGCTTTGCTTTCTTAATAAATGGTCCTGACACAGCACATGCACTGTTCAGCAGCAGGAAAATATCCTGCAAGTGTACTCATAAAGAGAAAAGTTCAAGGAAGAGTGAAGCCAGCTCTGATTCGGTTATTTACCATCAATCAGACTGTTGCTTGGCGGGGAGTGGATGATTAGGAGCCTGAATGAGCTGAAAAGGGGCAGGAAGAGAAGTGGAGGCAGCATTCTTCCTATTTAAAGCTGCATCCCCTGAAAGGAGTGTTTGCAGACTGTGCTGGAGCTGGTGCTGAAAAGAAGGGCTTGCAGACTTTGTCCTGGAACTGATGCTGGAAGGCAGAAAGACTCCCCAGCTGGCTTCATGGTGCTAAAATAACCTTACGTTTCTGCACTTTTTGCTGCCCAGAAGGATACATGTCTAATATCTAGGCATGATGGCAATCTGGGTACAAACAAGAACTTTTTTCATCCTTGCTGCTTTATTAGGGCGATTTGTAACCGTAAAAGCGCAAGAAGAGGAAGAATATGACGGTGGTGAGTTTTTTTCCTCTCTAAAACAATATCATAATCTCCCCTCTTTGTATGCAGCGTGCTTCTTGTGAGGTTTGGGTAATCAGTGGAATGGAAAACCTCTGGGGTACGAGAGTAATGAGACTTTTGCTTTTCCATGCTGAGAAGGGGGCAGCTTTGGGCTTCGGACCAGGAGAGAGAGGCTTCTGAAGCCGGGGATTTGCGGGGCTGGCTACAGGCACCCAGCAGAGGAACGATCAACCACCGAGCGCTGTCATGGGATGCTGGGGCTGAGCCCTGCTGCCTGGCGGGGCTGGGGGGCCCGCCACAAAAGGGAGCACTTGGGAAGGGGCTGCGCCCTGCTGCCTGGCGGGGCTGGGGGGCCCGCCACAAAAGGGAGCACTTGGGACGGGGCTGCGGGGCTGGGGAGCAGCTGAGCTGGGACAAGTAAACACCAAAGCCTCGCAGGGTGGAGTCGGTTGCACAGAACTACATCTGCTTTCTCACATTCTTTGTTTTAGAGAAATGCAGAAAAGTGGATTTCCCATTTTCCTCGGGCCCCCCCACCCCTTTTCATTTCCTCCTGCTTTCCTTCCATTGCCTTCTCCTTCCCCGCCTCTCGCTGAAGGGGCTTCCTGATCCCCTGGGAGAGACCGCGAGGGCTCCCACCGTCCCGCTGCCCCGCTCTCCCGCCCGGGTGCTTGTTTAGCGGAGTAGCGGCGGTTTGTAGCAAGCTCTCTGAAGGCAGGAGGGCTGGCAAGCTGCATACCTGACCTGTGTAACCTCCAGTTTCTTAGGCTGCTTTATATCTGTTTTTATTTAATATTTCAATGCCTGCAAGAGAGACTGATGGTCAGGAGAAGGCGTAGTCCCTGTGCTCTTTCATCAGTCTGGAGGGATGTCGTGTTCTGTGTTGGTTTCCTGAAATGTGAGCAGGCTGGTTGTGGGACAGCCTGTAGCTATTGTATTCCTGAACATACTCCCTAGGCTTCTCATGTGTAACACTGGCTTCTTTTCCAAATAATGCCTGACAAAGGGACTAGTACGTTACCCTGCAGTACATTTTACAATTATTCTATCGTGTATTTTCATTTTTCTTATAACTGAACTTCCCTGGTAATACACTGTGTTGCACAAGTGAGGAGGAGTCAAAGCCTGATGAATAAAACAGTGCAATAGTTCTGCAACTTTTGTTCTACAAAGCAAACTGAGACTCTCCTGACTGCACAGCTGTGTAAGAAGTCCCATAGAGGGGGCACTTTGTATAATCTTGGAAGTATAATTCATATACTTGCCATAAAGGGAGGCATATATTATACATTTTTCAGATGCATATAATAACAAAGAAAAAACTTGTGAAAATATTGACTTCATTTGTTCAGTAAAAATGGTAGCTTTTTTTGCCTTTTTTTTTTTTTTTTAAAAAAAAGGTGACTTTTATGTGAGAATTCTGTGGAGTTATTAAGTGACATTTACTAGTTTGTTGCTATTATGGAAATTATGGGATCAGCCAGTACTGTAGCAACACCTCCTGGGATGTACTTCCCATATGCTGATGGCTGGGGAAACTCAGAGGTACGTGGTAAGTCAGAGAACAGCATACATTGTAATAAATTAGTGACATCTGTTTGCACTTACTTCACTTATTCATCTTACTGTTTGAGAATGTAACAGCTTTTGTCTACTATACATAGGAGGGAGCTGCTTCTCCAACATTCATTATATTAAAAATAAAACCAAAAGAACTCCAAAGCTATTTGAATGTGATGTGAGGAATGGTGCACAGTGAGGAAGAAGAGCGGTATATCCTACACATTGGTCTGGTTTAGTTGCATAAATAAGAGGTTTTCAGTTTTGGTTTAGTTCCTGACTGAAGGCCACAGATGCTGCAGAATGGAGAGGTTTTTACCCTTAGTTTGCCTTGGTTTGTGCAGAGGTCTAAGATCAGTGGACATTGTACATCAGTGCAGGTGATTTTGTCTGTACAGCTGCTTCACTTCTCCCCACTCAGTTGGTCAGATGTGTCACCTGAATATAGGTGCTATGATAGACAAATATTGGAGGTATCTGGGGAAGCAAGGAGGGCACTTCAGGAAGCTTAGGTTAGAAAAAACTATCAGACCTTCAGAAAGTGTGTAGAACTGTTTTACCAGTCATTTTTCATGCCAGTCCTAATAAAAATAAGAAGGATTTAAATACTGATTGTCAGCCTTAACCACAGTGGAAGAAAGAAATAGCTTTTGCGGAAGTATGTTGGAGAATTTATCATGATGAGTGTGACAGATAAGTTGAATATAATAAAGCAGGTAATATGGTTTATTTTTGTAATATAAGAACTGTAACACTTCTTTAAACCAAACATACTGCTTAACCAGGTTGGGTTTTTTTTGGGGTGGTTTTGTTATTTTATTTTTTTTTTTGGCACTTACCATTGCTGTGCTTTTAAGTAATGCCAGTTTCTATTTTTTTTTTTTTTTTTTTTTTTTCCTCTTGGAACCATTGCAGATTGATCTGTTTTGCTCAAGAACACTTGGTTGGTAGTGCTATGTAGTACACTTGCTTAAAATGCACGTAAAAATATGAAAAGGAGATACTTTACCTGTACTAGGGTTTGAAACTGGTCATTTTGAAAGTGGCTGTTTTAAATTTGCCTGTTTAAAAGTTATTTAGGAATAAAGTCAGCATTGCAAACTGTTACAAAGACTGAAAGATCCTGGGTTTAATTTCTATGTCGGGGCCTGGACTAGTTCAGAAATGCAGTAGGGCCAAAAAGTGCCCAGAAGACAGCTGAAATGATGTGCTATTTAAGCACTGAATACCTGGAAACCCTGAACCTTTGTGTTTAATCTTTCCTCTTTCCTTAGGACACAGGATAGACAAAACTATTAGCAGAAGCACTACATGCTTCTGAGATCCTTTTCCATCCACTTGTGGGTGTAAGTGTGATTGCTTTCTTCAAGAAACTAGAAACACATCTTCAGTGGAAAATCTCTTCGTAATCTTGAATCAGAGCTGAAATTGTGGGAATTGCCTCCTTCAAGAGGATTTGGCTGTGTAAATTCCACATAGGCATGGCAGAGATGGTCTATTGCCACCGTCTCCCATAGTTCTCCCTGCAGTCCTATACTTGCCTTTACGTTCTCATCAGTTTCTGCAACACGCTCTTGTCTGTGAATTTTGTGGCGATTTATCCTTCCCTATCCTGCTCTTCGACTTTTTAATATCCTTGAGGTCTTTCACTTTGTCTGGAAGCCACGCAATGGAGAGAGGAGAATGGACTGGCCTTAATGGAGGCACAAACAACTAAGCTGGTTGAATGAGGGCTGTTATAAATAAGTTCATTATCCCCTCACCAATGTGGGAGACATTATTTCTAGGGAGAAAAAAAGTTACTACACTGTCCCAGTCTCCTCACTGGAACAGATGTTGGGAATATGATGGCAAGGGAGAGTCCACTGTAGCTATGAGGAGGTAAGAAAATTACTGAACACTCATGCCAGATGCTTCTGTGGTTTTTATGAGTCTTTCATCTTTGTCAAGAGCCCTCGAAGCTCCTAAGGATATGATATGATATGAAAGGGGAAAAAAAAAGAAAAAAAAAGTCTTGCTAATTCTCACAATTTTAGCGAGGGCCTTGTGATACTTGATTCTCTGTTTTCCCTTCAGAGTTCCAGATCCCAAGATCATTCACTCATGCATGTACCTCTACTTTCTAAATGAGGAAGCATACACGTGTGTGTCTGCGTGTGTAGGTATCTCTTTTTGAGTCTAAACATAGCAAATAACTTGAAAATAGAAGTGATTATTACTCTAAACAAGCAGAAAATGAGAATCCATTATTTACAAAAAGAAAAAAAGTCGGAGTTCTTTGGGGACTGACTCATGACTTCAGAATACTTGTGGTTGGCTCCCCTGCCTGTAAAAGTGTGGGAAGGAGACTCTACACAGAAATTTCCACAAGAAGAGTCTTCAAGAAGATTCCTTCTGCTCATACTGAGTAAACTTTTGCTCAGAATTATGGAATACATAAAATTGAAGGTCACGTTAAGCTATCTACGTTAGCTTGATTTTCATGGGGTGTTGTTTTTTGGGTTTTTTTTTTTTTAGAAAATACTTTGTGTTTGAAGAATAATTGTTTGCTGTGGTTGTTACTGCAGGCATTTTTTTGCCACAATGTTTACAAATATAGATTATTGCTATAGAAACCAAATGGCCATTTCATGCTCTCATTCATGTTTTGGAATACTCACACTTCATTTCTTGGTGTAATCCTTTCATCTTTGCAATTTGTTTCAATGTGATGACATTCTATCAGGTTGATCATGTAAAACATTGCAGGATTGGTCCTGTCAATCAATAATATATATTAACATAAAAATAAGCCTTTTTCAATTTAACTCTTTAGAAGTTTTCAGAAAAAATAAATATCCACCAAATCCCTCAATTTATTATAAATTTACCCAGGAAAACCCTGCTTAGGAACAGCACCTGGTGTTTAAGTAGCATTTACTATTTCTATCTGGGTTAACTGGAAGTTCTATGATTTTTCTGTGGTTAGAATTAGAACTGGTCACCTTCACCACATTACTTGATTTTTTGGTATTTTGTGAGAAAAGAAACACAGGGATACTTGTGCATATGTGTGGGGAAGCAGAAATTCTGAAGGCAGACTTTCATGCAACATTATGATCCTTTAAAAAAGAATGAGCAGATGTTCATGGCCTGTGTGCAACTATTTTTCCATATACAGAGAAAGGCAATGAACTCGGTGCCAAAAAATAATAAAGTAATAATAAAAAATAGTTGAAATTCCAACTGGAGGCATGTGATCTATCCTTATATGTACATTGATTGTTTCACCCATGTTTGTCTTTGTGACCCTGCAAATTTTTGTGTGTGAGGTCCTGATGATATAATTTTTTTTCCTCGAAAATTCTTAGAAAGAATAAATCCAAGTGCCAATCCAATGGTTTCTCAGTTGGGTCAGTGAAGAGAGACTGGGCTTGCACTTCAATTTATTTTATAGACAAAAGAATCTATTCTTAATCTAATGCACACAGGGCAAAAACAAGTATCCTTTAGTGTAAAATGAATAAATTAATCAGATTAACTTGGAATTTCAGTTTTCGACAAAGGCTTCTTGGAGTTTGAACTTTCAGAGCATGAGGAAAGATTGTTGCACTTGCTTCCTGAAATCTCAAACTGCAACAGACCCACCTTGTTCAGCTGCCCTTTAAAAGCCATGGTGAGACTGTCATGTGCAGAAGGTCAGGTATAATTTGAACTGGAATGTCTGATGCATTCATTCAAAGCATAATGAGAAGGAAATAAGGAAAATGTGTTTGTTTCAGTAGTATAAAGTAAGTGTTCTTCAGTTATTTTTTTTTTTTTAATTTGGGTACTTTCAAGCTGAGAAAAATAGCTTATAAGTCATGTCACACTTTGAAGATGAGAGGTACCTCATAGGTGACTTGGTGTACTGTTTACATCTTTAATATAATATGTGTGTACAAATTATACCTTTTCCTCACAGTTTTTGTCACAGATTACCTTCTATGATTTATGCTTTTACTGACTTAAATTCTGAGAACTGTGAAGAGTTAGTGCTGTTGCTGAATTACCAGAAAATATAGACAGTATCACTGTTTTATCCTAAGTCAGACAACAGTTTGTTCAAATAAATTCTTGTTTTACAGGTTGATTTATGGTTCTGAAAACAATAGTGTGCAAGAAGCTTTGGATGCTGATAAGCTCTTGGTGCTGTGGTAATTAAAATATCCAAATTGTTACTTACAATTATCTTTTCTGAGTAAGTAACATACATTTTTCATAGCCTGCTGTGCTGTCTTTTATTCCTGTAGTGAAAAACAATTCCATTATTCCAGTATCCCACCCGCATTTGCTGCGGAAAGGTCATGTGTTATATAAGCACGAAGACTAAGAATGATTGTCTGCGGGCCAGCGGTGGGATGCTCTCTGTACAGGGAACCTCAATTCACGCAGACCCTTGGGATTCCGTTTTTATTAGCTGCTGAAGATATGTCTTTGGAGAGCTGGTCTAAGGCTGTTCTTTGGCCATGCTGCTGCCAGCTGAAGCTTGATTGGAGTTTTGGGGAATTTCTCTTTTTCTGCAGCTTTGTGTAAATAATAGAGTTTGGAGAATGATATAATAGGGTTGTTTTTATACCAAAAAACTTCCTCAGTGTTTTGTGTCTTCACTAGTTTTCATTTGTAGCCTTTGGACTATATAACGGTAGCATGGGAGGACTAAAGAATTGATTTGAATCTCTGTGCCCCTGTTCTTTGGATAGTGTGGTGAATAGAAACACAAGCAGATACTCTGATTCCGCTGGCAGGAATTCAGAGTTTTGGACATGAACTCATTTAGAGTAGGAACAGAAGAGTAAACTATCTCACTAAGGCCTGTTCCCTGCTGTGCAGTAGATGTCTGGCTGAGAAGGTCCACACAATATCTTCTCCAAACACCCTGGTCATGAAATGCTTGCCAGTATCCTGCAGCAAGCTGACCATCTGAAGTGAAGGATTAAAGGCACGATGACAGCATAGTGCAGGAAGAGATGAAGGAAGATAAAAGGTATCATCATGAGTCTGTCTTGGCCCCATTGCTCCAAGATTAATACTGCATGTTAAAAAGGTAATGAAAATAGAGACTAAAAGCCAAGAAGAAACTATTCCTCGTTTGCAGAGAACTCCTTCACCTGTCCCTGTACTACAAGTAACCTCAGAGGTTATGCTGAGAATTTTGTTTAAAGCAGTCCTCTCTCTCCTCCAGAGATCATAGAAGACCTTGATTGATTACTTATATTTCAAAAAAAAAAATCATTTACAAGTCTGAGGTCTCCTGTCTCTTGTCTTGTTAAATATTGTAACAGGCCAAGAGAAAAATGTTAAAGGGAAAATTAAAGCAGAAAGAGTGAACAGAAGTTGTGCTTGCTTGATTGCCTGTTTTCCACTCAGCTTTTCTTAAATATTTTCTTTAAGGTGTTCCTACAGATCTTTTGATGTAGTGAAAATGTGATGTAATACCGTAGTGATTGCTTTCCTGTGATAATTATTTTTGTCTCCTTTTCTGTCTATCTTAAAGCGGTTCTTTCCATCAGCTTCAGTACCTTAAGTTTTCCAAGCAGTGAATCTCATGTGTTCAGTGGCTGGGTAACAGCATCCTGTGGCACATTGTTGAGATAATTGAAATCTCACTGGCAAGAGGAACTTCCTTTAGACTAGGACATATGATCAGGTTTATTAGGCATAGGGACAATTTAGCCATCTTTAAGCCTTCAGTGCTGTTTTAGTGAAATCAAGTTCCTCAGGTCTCATATGTCCTGATCCAACATTGAGGCTTTGCACAAGAAGTTAAGGTCAAGAAAGGAGAGCATTCTCTGTGGTAGTGGTGCCGAGGCCCATAGAAACCTGTCAACTAAATCAAATAAAATGGAGATTAACCACTGCGAGCACCAGCTAGCAAAGCATGTTGTGGTTCTGGGGTTATCCTGGTTTAATGCTGCTTAGCAGCATGACTGCTGATACTGATCTGGCTGAAGGTGTCCTTAGCTATCAGGCATTATTTCTACATGGAAAGTTCATTTATTATAGCTCTGGAAAATTTATCAATTTATTCATTTATTTGTCAGGAAGTTTGAAAATCCATTAGACTTCAGATCTTCGGAGATATGAACAGCTCTTTCCAAAACAATTCAGGTGTCAGAGTTTCAGATGGTACTGTAGCATCTCTGTGTCCCTTAAGGGAAGAACTTTAGCCTCATTCATTGTGAGTACTGTTGAATTATAATTTACATGACTGTTGTTACAGGGCAAGACATTGCGGAGTTCCACCACCAATAGTTTTAAAAGGCTTTTGCTTGGTGGCTTTATGCTGTGTTGATGTAAAAGCATTTGACTGCTAGTAAAGCATTTGGTTCACTGTCTTATTAAATCTTAAAGTTAGTGTTGGCTTGAATGTTGCTGTTGTGAGTGGTGGGAAAATTAAATCAGTATACATGATTTTTTTGTGGATGAAATCTCATGGTTTCACAGACAGTCTTCTGTAAGCTAGGTCAGGAAAGAAACAGGATGTTAATGAAATTCACAGCTGATAATGAGGAATGAAATACTTGCCATCTGTGCAAAAATATGGGTAAGATACACAAAGAGGAGAAGTGTAGGCCGGAGTGATGATAACAACAGAGTTTGCATTGTGCTCTGGGATCAGAGGGGGCTAAAACCAAGGATGCTATTCTTTGTCACATAGTAGGACTTGGTAAAAAAAAAAATAGTTCTCGTGATCCATTAGGCAGAAAAGCATGAGGAAAAGGATGAGAGGCTTTTGTTCATCCTTCAGTGATCAAGTTCAGTGTTGGCCTAAGTGGTATTTTAGGGAAGAAAATGATGGTAAAATGGAAATTTAGGGGACCCAGACTTGAACAGGACACATATTCTGAGGATTGAATCCCTTTTACTCAATGTTTTTGCTGTGTGCACACCTACCAGACTGAATAATCCTCAGTGTGGCCAAAGCTCTGAGAAAAGAAGATGAAGGGAAGCAAAAGAGGCAGAAACTTTCAGAGAGGCATTGGGTGCGAGGTTGGGCATGTACCTCTTGAGGAGCCCTTGGCTCTGTGTGAATTCAGGCTGTAGGAAAGGAGTGGAAATAGTTTGTGTTTTCCTATCTTTCAGAGGCATAGACAGAAAGTAGTATCTCTTTTCCTCTGTATTAATTTGCCTTTGAAGGAGTGGCTTCTTTTATTACCAAGAACCCCAAACCAACACACCAACAACAAATTGTAGTGAAAAAATAACATATTTCAATTTCAACTTGCATGCACTAGAAAAAAACCACAATTCTGAATGTAGTGTATTGCTCCGTATTTATTTTAAGTATCTGTAATTTAGAACTCTCTCAAATCAAGAATGTTTTGGGCTGTAAACCTACCAGTATACATGCTTAAATTTTTTGAAGAAATTCATGTGTTTGTAACTTACTGCATGCTAAATTTTAGAATAGTGTAATATATAGTGTGTTAAATATCTGAAGTGTATTTTATTTGTGTGTGAGTGTATATATATATATATAGTGTGATGTCTTAAGACATCAGACATTCCACTGTATAGGAACTACATTGCAAGGCAGACTCATCTTGCTGGTGAAAGTAATGGAGGATGATTTCCAGATGTTTAAATGCTTGCTTTGGCAAGAGTCAGAAAATACTGGAACATGCATTGGCAGCAAAGGAAGTGAAGAACCTGATGTAAGAGGCATCAAGCCTGGCAACAAGCAACGCAGAACATGGAAAATGGAGCCATGTGGGGAAGGAAGAGCCAACATGACAGTATGTATGGCTGCTGTGACAGCACTGAATATTAGAATTATACTAATGACTGGCAGAGTGCTGGAAGCCTACTTCAGAACTTAGGACTGAGGACAGACAAATTGTTCCTTAGATGTTTGGGGTTTTTTTCCGTAGGTGAAATGTTTGTTTTAGTGATAGAAAATTTTATCTAGACCTGGATACTGAGATTGGGTAGCTTGGGCATACTTTGATTTTTTGTTGTTACTGCCAAGTGTAGGCCCTTCCTATGAATCTGGGCAGTGCTGAGGACAAAGCATCCTTGATATCCATTGAAGCCTTAGGGTACTACTGTAATATACATACTGAGTCATCGTGCTAATAATATATTTCTTGAATTGCATGGATTTTCATGTTGAATAGTTGACTAGTTTCAGAAGTGGAATCTGGCTCCTCAGCAAAGAAATATCTAGACAGTGAATCACACAAACTGTTGCTTGCTGTAAGGTTTCAGTAGGCACACCTCTCTGTGGGGCTGGCCATCCTTTTAGTGTACAGACCAAAACTTTGCGCCTTTAACACATCACATCAAAGTGTTCACACTTCTTGTTTTTTTTTTTTTAACGTTTTTTTGGGGACAGGGTGGGATGATGGGGAGAGAAGAGTTAAATCATGATCTCTTCAGGCTGTCCATGTTTGCCTTTATGAAGAGTGCCAGGACTAGCCAACGTGAATTGCACTGCTCTAATTTTTATTAGTGATATCTTTCTAATGGCTTTAAAATTGAGGGTATGGTGCATTTGGGTGTATTTAGTTGGTGGGTTTTTTTCCTTTTTTTTTTTTTTTTTCTTTTTCCAGCTGTTCTCTGTTTCTTTGCGCCTTCCCTGGTTTCCTAGGAAACCTCTGCAGAACGGAATTTGCCTATTTTACAGGCACTGTGTAAGATAGGCAGTTTATTTTGTTTGTGTTTGAATGTAACGCACACAGAAAGTAAATATTTGGTGACTTGAATCTCCCATTCAGGCAAGTACTTTAGAACCTCACTTGAAGCACATGAATAGCCTTATTTCTTGTAATGAAAGGACTGGTACCAAGTTATGTTTGCCTAACTACCTTAATGAATGAAGACTTTCAAATGAAAAACTGAAATAATTAAAGAGGGCAACAAATATCAGGATCCTATTCATCTGTAGCAAGAATTAATTAGGAAAAATGATGTAGCAGTGAGATACTTGTAATAAAAGACTAGTTATCTTAAATCTTTTATCAAATATACTGAAAAAAATTAGGTGCACATAGAGTTTATTTTCATATAAGCAGTGTTTTTTATATCTCACTGGAGTATTAGAGGTATGCAAACTTATTGTAATCTGCCATCACACTGAATTTTGGTGTCTTTCTGCCCAGATTCACATGATTTTGACTGATGGTTGCTTCCAGTCACGAGTGGACATCAACCCATAAACACAGCCCAATTTCTGGTTTCAGGGGAAATCAGGAGAATCTCAGTGGCTTTGGTTTGAGCTTGCTCTGTCCTCAAAACTGATGCAGAAAAGGTCATTGCAAGATCTTGGTGCCAGAGAACACGAAAGTTAAGGCTTTTGGGGTTCTAAAGGCGCGATCCATGTGCTTAGTGTGATAGACAAACTCCTGGTAAATTTTACGTGAAGCTACAAAATGTTCAGTAAAGTCTTAACTTTGGGGTAGAATTAGGCATGCCTAAACTGGATAGTGATTTAACATCTGGGAGGTGTGACATCCTAATGTGTAGCTCTGCCTGGAAGAATGCTTAAGGAGCCCTAGGCTGGAGGCATGGGACTAGGAGGGAACGTGACTGTGACTGGAAAGGGGAGGCTCCTGCAGTCCTGTTTTCTAACGGGACACAGCTGTGGCTTACTCTAAGTCCTATAAATGTCAGTTAGTTTGACTCAATGCCATGAGAAGAAACTTTCTGGTGTGATAGTTCCCTGCCTTTCTTTACTTGACAGGAATCACAGCTGAGCAATTCATGACAATTCATACAATTTCAAAATGCCACACAAGAAAGCAAGATCCTGCTGCTTTTCTTCATGTCTGAATCAAACGTCCCTGCTTTCAAAGCCCCAGTTGCTTCACTGGGACTAGTAGAGTTTTCTTGTGAAAGGAATAAGATATGCTGTTTTGGGCTAACCCTTTTTTTTTTTCTTTTTCTTTTTTTTTAAAAAAGCCTGTATAGCCCATAGGTTAAATGTGAGACTCATGAAAAACGTGAGTCTAAAAATATAGCTGAAAATACATTATTGCTTTTGAGATAAAGCTGATCTGTGGGCTGAAAGGCAATAAGTAAAATGAAAGCATGTGCTGTTGGACAGTATGTTATCCAGATTTACTAGCCACCAGCTAATACTCAAATTAGCTGGGAAAGTCTTAAGATCAGGAGTGTATAGCTTCATCAAATAGTTACTTAAGGGCTTTGCTCTTGGAGAGAGCTGTGGGACACTGTACAGCAGTTGTTATCATGAATTACAGTGTAAGTATAGGCTGTCTTGAGCCCATGTGTAAAGTCCATTTTCCACTTTGTCCTGTTGTTTCCACCCTCACAGAAGAGGAAAATGTACAGTTTTAATGGATCCCTGTTATCTTTCAGTATAACCAAATAAAGCTAAATCTAGTTAGGATTAATGGAGTGGTTCGTCTTCCAACTTAATACCATAGGTTTGGGGCTGGTTTAACAAAAGGGTACACTTCTAGTAAAACTGATTTCCAGTGATTGTTAGAACTACCAGCTTATACTTCTGGTCACAAAAAAAATATAAAACAGTTGTGTTTTTTTCTTGAATTTGATTTTATTTCTTTATAAGATGCCTAAATTCGCTCTCCATCTTATTCTTGAGAGTATGTGTGTTTGCACTCTTTCTTTCTTTTTTTTTTTTTTTTTTTTATCTCCTCCCTTGTGGAGGCATAAAGACTGAAATTCCTCCTTGAAGTTTGCAAGACTTAGAATTTTGTAAGTCATTTGTTTATACAACGTAATGCAGTTCACAATGAAATGTAAATACCAGGTCACTCATTCTCCTGTATTTGCAGATAGTATTGACTTAAACTGTTTATTAAAACGGCAGAACTAGCTTTAGGAGATTTTTGTCACAGTCAGGCAAGACAAATAGCTAATTATTTTTTTTGATATCAAACTGTGAAACTTGAGGCTAAAACTTGCTTAGGCCTGGGTTTCTTAGTGGTTGTTTCAGTAGGTAAGAGGGGGGGTTTTTTCCTGGGGTGGTGGTAGTGTAGGTTTTGGTGGTGTTGTTTTTTTGGGTTTTTTCTTCCCCCTGGAGTTACCTAGTGTAAGATGGAGATTTGGCAAATGGTTTCAGAGCTAATGTAGGAGAAGCTTTTCTTGCCCCTTCATCTGTCCCATAAAAGCAATGCTTCTAGTACTGCTAGCCTTGCTCCACGAAGACAATAACAAATGGTATCACACAACTGTGGTTAAGGCGACTTTAATAAATGAAATTGCATATGGCTCTGGCTGACAGTAACCTCTCTCACACTGAAAAGCTTAGCTAATATCTTCAGTTTGTTTAGGAATAGCAAAGTCTATTTTTAAGGAATACAGATATTAGAAAGGAAAAGCAACTGCTGTGAAACCTGTAGGTCATTACAGATGGTATGCAATTGTATTACTATTTTTGTGCAATGCAGTGCAATCTCTTCAGGCATCTGAAATGTTTCTTTCAAGTCTTAATTAATTAAACATATCCCCTGTTCCTAAGGGTGATGTAGGTGTGTGCCTTTCTTCATGTATAGCTCTGCTAAACAGTTTTGTGGCCCAGTAGTTGATCTGGGGCTGGGAGAACTTGAAGATTTAGCCGTTAACCCTACTGATAGATATACTACCAAAGAGCGCAAAATGTTTCCTCAAAATGCTGTTTTCTCTCTTCTAGCTTAGACTAGAAGTTTTCTTGGGTTTTTTCGTTGTTTTGTTTGGGTTTTTTTTTTCTTCCTATCCTTTGGGAAACACATAGGAGCCTGCTACCACACAGCTTGGGTTTTGGAAATGGAATTGTCTTCACACAAAGTGCCTGAAGGGCAATGTTTTTCTTTCAGTCCAGCTAAATGCATAATGAGTTCTCCAGCACCTGTGTTAATGCACTCACTGCTGTATTATGAAGAGTCTGACATGCTTGCAAAACACAGGTTTCCATAGCCTGTGAAATTTCTGGTGTGTCATATGCAATTACAGCTCAAGTCATATGTTGCACCAGAATTTCAGACAGTGCTTACTCAGAGAAACTTTCTGCAGAAAGAAATGTCGCTAGTGTGGTTGCTGACATGTACTGTTTGATCTGGGCATGAACATCCCTTGTCTAGTAAAAAGGAAAGATTTAGTGAAACCTTGAACAGCCTCACATAGGTGTTATTTGGGCTGCATGAGAATATTGAGAACAGAGAGTAGGAAAAACTTAAACATAACTCCCTTTGATCCAAACTACCCTTGCTTTTTTGAATGAGTATTCTCTCTGAGTCGTTGTGCATTTGAATTCTCTATTTTTATAACGTGAATAGTCCAGCAATTACCTGGAATTAATCAGTTGTTGGTTGTGTGGGGAGGTTTTCCACTCAATTTGAGTTACCTGTGTTGATAAGAAATTAATATTAAAAAAGATAACACCAGGACTTCAGGTGCTTGAGGTCTGATTCAAAGGGAATGTTTTGGAGCCTATGTGAAGCATAGTCTAGCTCCTGTGCAGTGCACTTCTGAGCCAGTGTTAGGAGCTCTTCTGATCTGTGTGACTCAGCACTAAAATTTCAAGGCAGCAATAACGTTTTTGCTCTCTGAGCACTGATAGAGAGTTAAAACAGGAAATAGAAAGTTAGAGAGATTTTTCTCAAGATCTATTAAAGTTCCTCATTAATCATATTTTAATATTCCTGTATTATGTGGACTTTGAAACAGATTTTATTTCTGGATTATTTTGAAAGTATCGTATTGTTATATCATAGTAGATTGGCATCCCCTTCCAAAACAGTCTACATAGCAGTGAGTTATGCCCAAATTCTTCATGTGTTAAGGATGTTGCACTGCTCATAGGTAGGGGAATGGAAACATAGTGATGAGACATCTATTTCCAGCTGCCTGCTGATTCTGAATATTCCCTTTGGATACTGATGGGGAACACTCAGCGGGGAAGGCCCTCCCTACAGATTCATTCACACAGTGGCTACTTTCTGGATAAGGTTTCTTTACAGTGAGCTCTAGACACTTGTTTTACATCAGGGGTGTTTAACTGTATAGCGCAGTTGCAGGAGGATGTCTTGCTAAAGGCTGTTACACGTTTTGCTATGCTGTCCTATTTGGAAGGAGATGCTTCTGTTACCAGAGAGATAATTTACATGGATGCTATTTTGTTCTTTTATTGTTTATTATCAGATGTGCATCTGGGATTTAATGTATTGCCCTTGAGATAATCTGAAGATTAATTATGTTCTGAATGAAGCAATCACAGGCTTTGTATGTTACCAGTTGGTTCTTTTGCCTCGGTGCCTTATCAGTGGGCTCCTCAGGGTGTATTCCTTTTATAGGGAGCTTGTCAGTAATGAATGAACCCTGTTTTCCATATTGACCTCAAACTGTACATAATTACCTAAATCCAGCCAACCATAACAATGCGGTGCACATAGAAAATATACTTCATGGAGGGATTTTATAGAGCTTACAGTACAGTTAAGTTGAAACTACATAGCTATTTGTGGGTAATGTATGATTAGATATGCCCTCTGTTGTGCCTTTCCTCAAGTCTACATCATGAAAGAAACATCATCTGTATCAGCACTGCTGTGAGGTTGGCTGTTTCCATATTTTGGCTAGAAACAGTATTACTGAACAATAGGAATGCCTTTATGTTGCTCTTTAATACCTTTACAATAATGTTTGTTTCCCAATTGTAGGAAATTTTAGCACAAAATGAATTTATTCTTTGATATTTTTAGTTCAGTCAATCAAGAAATTCATTGCTCTATATTTATAAGCATTTCCTGCCTGCTCCAGACTTGATCATGAGCCAGTTACTCAGCCATCACTTAAGGGTAGGGCATTAGGAGACTTCAGAAGGTGCAGATTCACTCCAAAGTATGAGTAGGACAATGGAGGGAACTTTGCTTTGGCAATGTGATGTTTACTTAGGGCAGTGGATCAGGATTTGAACTTGCATTTGACTGGACAGCCCCACTGCTGAGCTGCTCCCTTCTTACGGTGAGAAATACGTTTTGGGCAGGGAATTCACTTTTATTTGACTAAGACATTGAATTTCTTCATTTCATATGCCACTTTTCCTTTCTCTGAGCAGGACAAACAGTGACCATTGTGTTCCTGCTCCTTCCTCGCACCCTGGCCTCAGCTCCATCTCTGGTGGTCACATTCCAGCACTGTTTCAAACTGGGAATTCCTGAATTCTTAATTTCTCATTCACTCCAAAATACTTTTCATTGTAGGTGAATTACTTTGAGAGTAAAAAGGAATAACTAATTTATGATTCTATGATTGTATTTAATATATACTGATTCCCATTTGTGAAACAAGGAATTAGAAAACACTGATTGATCGATGGTCCTAATTATGATTCTCAGTTGATTTCTACATTGGAAAAGCAGAACAAACATGTCAGGTTTTTTTGTTATCCATGGTATATTAGCAAGAAAATAAGCAAAGTGATTAATTTCAAATGAGTATTTCAAACAGTGGAGTTTTATTCTCACAACTAAGCTGACTGGGAAGTGGGAACTTAACTATGTTTGATTCTTGTGCAACTCAACACTGAACTTAGACAAACTTTCAATATTTTACATGTAGCAGAAATACTTTTCATGCAGTGGGCATCAAAATACCTTGAGGGATGGATACTTGTGCAGGTTTTGTGTGTAACTGAGATGATAAACACTTTATTTGAATGTGTTATTAACAGGTTTATTTGCACAAGAAAAATTTTGGCTGAGCAAGTGATTGAAACATGCTGCTTTTTTCTTTTTTTTTAAATGCAGCTCTCAGGAGTTTCACATGTTTTATTTATTTTTCCTCTGGTCTACAGTATGTAATGTAAGTTCAGAGCTTGGGAATGGTCTTAGGAAAATTGCTTGGAAATCAAAATCTCTTTCACCTGAAGAAACTGCCTGGAGTTGGTGCTGAGACCCAGGAGCTGTTTCTGATCAAGGGTGACATCCAGGATCCTACTGTATATAATGAGCCTGTTCTGTTCTTTTGGGCTGGTACCTTTAAATGCTAAGTGGGTCTTTGTTATTTCTGAAATCAGCACAGAACCAGTGAAATAAACTGTTTATTACTTCAGCTTTCATTAGAGAGGCCTATCCCAGGCTCTAGGCAACCTGCCATCAATTATCCACACAATTCATAACAATAAAAGCAAAAAAGCAGCAAACCATACCCATGTTTGCCAACTGCCTTAGCTGAGGGGAAATGAAATCATCCAGCCCCTTGCGTTCCCTTAGGCCCTGCAACTCGGGCCCCTATCAAACATTTGTTGCAGAAACAAGCTCTGTCTCTGTTGGAGTTAAAAATGTACATGTTAATATATTCCAACAGATCATGAAATTTCCTAGCTTAGAAAGCTGGCTGTGCCAAGCTCCTCTTCTATAGACTATAATTTCCTTTCTAAAGAGAGAAGCAGCATCTGGACCTACTCAGTCCCTGTGCAATATTCCTCCTCCACGTCAGCAAGCTGGAGCTCCAGTGCAACTGGCCAGGGTCAGCTGTGGACTGCCTGGAATCTTCTTATTAAACAAGCCTGGAGTTTTGGATCTGGACCAAACCCCCAGAACTGAACACTCTGGGACATTTGAAAAGTCCTCTAAACCAGAACTCAGTTGCAAAAGGTCATTGATGCACACTGCAGATGTTTCCCTGTGTGCTCTGAGTCTCAGACCTCAAGTGCAAAACCTTCTCCCAGCATAGCTAGGATTAAAAACCCAATTCAGGGAGGGGTCTGCTTGCATTCATCTATGCAACAGACAAGGGAATAGGCTAAGTTTAACTTTCTGAGATCAGGATTGAACTGGCAGGTTAGGATTAGCTTGGTTTACTTAGAAAGAAATGCTTAAAAATTTCATTCTCAACGACTGTCCCTTGGTAGAAATTTCCAGCAAATAAACTTCTGTCAAAGGCCATATTTGAATTTTGATAATATAAAATGATAATGTAATTGGGATGATTGGTAGGTTATTAATTTAGGGGAGAGAATGGTGTGATATTTCTTTTCAGTCCTGGTTCTTTCTTGACTGCTATTCTTTTGACTTTGCTAAGAGAAAAATGCAATAACGTTATTCTTGGCACCAGTTTAACCCAAGGATTGTTGGCTACTGACATGCTAGGGCAGTTGCAGATATAAAAATGAGACTCTCATTGCTCATTAATCAGGGAGATTGAAATAAGATGCTTCCAGTGGAGAGGAGTTGTCTTCTGACCTTACTGCCTTAAAAAAAACTGCAACAAACCTAAACCCCACACTAAAACCCCAACACTTCCACCCCCCCAAAATCCCAACACCAAATTGGGTTTTCTGATTCCCTAGATGCTGTGTTTGAAGCCGACTCCCACCCAGTGCTTTCCTGAAAGGCCTGGTTGAGCAGTAGTGAAACTGGTCACATGTGCAGTGAATCCTTTGGGGTTATTTTTCAATGCTGAATAATTTTGCAGTATGTTTCAGTATGTTTTTCCTTTGACAGCAGTGTCACACTTGGGTAAATAATGCATGAAAAAATGCACTGTCAAGTCAGATCATTTGACTTACTGTCGTGATATTTTGGTTTGAAAGAGGCGTATCTTGGAAGAGATCCTCATCTGGTGTAAATTACAGTGGTTCCATTATTTCAGTGGAATAATTTACACAAGCCAAAGGTCTGCAACATTATCCGGAGACCAGGTGTGCCACATGTTGGGTTTTTTTCCTCATTGTCTGTAAAATCATAATGTATGTGTTAACGATGGGAGGATTGCTAGTGTGATGCTGATCTGCTCTTTGTGTGTAGCTAATGCTCATCATAGTCAGGAATTGCACAATGAAAATATCACTATGAATGCTTAGCTTGCATGTGAAGCACATCCATAAATTTAGAAATGTTCCCTAACCTCCATGCTGTAATTTGGGGATAGGAGAAACTCCCATAATGCACACACTTTTAAACTGGAAAAATAACAAATAAAATGTAACAATTCACTGTTTGCTACTTTTTGGGCCCTCATCCAGCATAGCCTGAAATGTCTGAATTCAGGCTTGGATTAGGGCCCCATTGAGTTATTGGGATGTTGTTACTGAGTAGTTTCACAGTTCTTTATGTCCTAATTGGAGAATGTGAAAGAGACCTTTTCTCCCCTCCTGGGTGAGAAGCAGGGTGCAGTTTCAACCTCATATGAGCAGTCAGTTGATGCTATTTCAGATGTCATTAATGTTACACATGAAAATGGCTGGATGTAGAGCCCTATGAAGCTTGTGTCAGAGATAAAGGCTATGGGTGATGAAACAGGCAGGTTTGGGAATTAATACACTGAATCTGTGGCAGATTAGTTAGTATTTCCACTGACACCAGTGTAAACTTTTTGAGAGACGACCAGATCTTTTTGCCTGATCCCTCAGGAATTGGGTAAGTGCTTGCCAGGGCTTCAAATGTTGCTCTAAAATAGACTGTTGATACTAATAAAACTAATAATAATACTACCTAAAAGTAGCCATAGGAGGCTGGTTTGTCTTCTTCTGGCTGCAATGTTTTACTTAAATAAAGCACTGGGGTATAATCAAACTTATAGTCTAGTAAAATGAATAAAATAAAGCAAATTATTTATGTCCACAAATAACTATGTCGTTTTTTCCCATATTTTATGTCAGACAGAAAAGCAGATTATAAGGTTAACATCCAGATAAGTTAACTGTATTTATTTGAGCTTTTTGAGATCGTGTCATCTTCTGGAAGTTTAGACATTCCCTGATTGCTACGTGGCACTTCTTAATAGTGTAGGGTGAGGGGAGCTATAAAGCACGTATAAAGGAATCTGTGTATGCGTATGTGGGGCAAAAGTAAAAAATGTTTATTATGTTGATGAATGAATAGTAGGGTGTATCATTTAAAAAGAAAAACAAGACATTTGTGAATGTTGGCATAGTGAGATGTTATTTCTTTTCTTTCCCAACTTTTATGGGAACATTTAGGAATAATTTATGCTTTAAAAATTCTTTCACTTGTGGTATAATTGCTATATTTCTAAACAAGAGGCAGAAAATGGTACAAAATTAATTTAACTTGTTTTGAAAAATTAAGCTTTTCGTTTCAGCAAACTTTACGTACTAGGAAAAACGTACTTAGAAGTTGGTCTTTTTACCATTGGGAAAATTCTTAATTGATTTCCATGTGTAAGTATTCCTTAAACCAATAAGATAAATAAGCCCCATCTCTGTCACAACCTCAATAAATGCTGTCCCTCAAAGCCAGGAAGATCAGTGTCCTTGCTAGAGCACTACCATGGATGTTTGTAGTATTTCTGACTTGGTTCGAAATTTATGTAGATGGGAAAAAATGGAAACAAGGCCAAAGAATTCACAAACCGTGACACTGGAGTGGGGGAAAGTCAAGCCCCATGGGAGGAGACATTTGCTGGTCACTTGCTTTACAGGATCAGGTTGGGGTTTTTTGTTTGTGGGGGTTTTTTTGTTGTTTTTAAGATCTTCAATTTCTGTGCTATTTAGTGTCCTCTAGTATTGTCTCAAATCTAAGTAATGTAGCTGAATGTAAGTTATTGTTTAAAGTTATGTATTAGTTCATAATACACCTTGTGTTCCAGAACAAACATAACCAAGGAAATGTGCATAAACAAAGTGAATTAATCGCATGACCTTCTTTTGAAGTTAATGGATTATCATATCTTCAGGTTTGTTTTGCTGGTATTTTTTTTGTTTTGTGTTTTTTTGATAAGCATAACTGAAAAAGGTCGGAGTAGTTCGGGAAAATGGAAGTGCAAAGTATGATGATGACATCAGCTTTCTAAAATTCCATTCTGACAAGCATTTTCTTTAGTCACATTAGATCTGGATGCAAGTACAATGAAAATATTTTGTAGCCAGTATGGAGAGGCAGGAAACGGTGTTAATCTTTGTGGTCTGTGGTGTTTATTTTTATAGCTACAGATTAAAGCAGTCTCATATAGTTGGTATGTTGAAGCTGGGGAGACATCTATTTGATAATACCTAATAGCTTGGCATCACATCAGTTTCCATAATTGTCTTTTCGTATATTTTGCTGCTGCTTTTTTTTTTTCCCAGTGAACCAGATATTATCCTATCAGTTATCTGAGGAAATGGGACTGTTGCACTGTGTTAAAGAGCATCTCTATAGTGGGTGTAATGGTGGCAAGTCCCTTAAAAAAAAAAAAGTTGAATTTCACTTTCTGGATATTTATAAATGAATTCAAAGTTTCATTTGTTTGCTTATTTACTGTTATAGGTAGTTAGGACATTCTTTGACTGCAGAGGCTAGAGGCTTAAGAGCTCTAAATCTGAGTGTAAGGAGTATAGCTCTTCATTTGGAAATATTTCTGAATTTTGGTGTAAGGAAGGAGACTGCAGGTTCTGGCTTGTATTGCAGGAGAGTCGAGAAAAATATTTAATTAAAAAGAAAAAAAGTTATACTTTCCCATTGTAAGTGATCTTCTTCAGTTGTGGTCAAAGCAGTGTAAGTAACCGTGTTTATAGCAGTTGGTTCCCTTTCCATGACTGTTGCCAAAGCTTTAATGTGGAGAAATCACATTTCTTTTAGCGGTATGGAAGTGTCTAATGATAATCAGACAAATGTTTATAGAGTAGAAGTATCCAAAACTTACTATGTAGATTTTAAGAGTAAAATCTGTTCAAAAAGTGTGCACAGCAAGTTTAAAACCACCCGTGGAATATGTGTGTAAGTATGAAGGCAGTGATTTCCACCTTGACTAAAACTAAGCAGCTTTGAGGCAACAAGAAGCCATTTTTCCAACTGAAACAAACACACCAAAGGATGAAATATCCTTGCAAAGGAAATGCTTTGAAGAAAAGACAAGGTACAAAAATCATGGCAACTGAACATCTTTATTTGGACATAATAATGGCATTGCTAGTTCATGAGAATAAATCACACCAAAGCGGTACATTTGTTTAGCTGTTGTCTTCTAGCAGTCTCAGCTTTAGTTCACTGAGCATGACAAAATATACACGTGATTATAAAATGGTCAGATGATGTAAACCTGAGAAGGAAACTTTGTCTTCTGGTAAAATTATTTGCAGTTCCCTTGCTTTACTTCCTGCATATTCAATGGAGTAGGGAAGACTTTTCTGAGGCACATATGATTAATGGGCTCTATTCAGCTTGCGATCTCAGACGGACTCCCCTTACTTCAAAATTGGAGCACAGTGAGCCCAGTTCCCTCCTGTGTTTTTAAGACATGGCCAGAGAGGCAGATGAAACACAGTATCACCCTTGGGAAATTCTGGGAACAAATTTCTTTTCATGGAACAGAACTGCCTGACTTCTCACAATATATGATTAGGCAAGCAGTGTTGAAATAATTGTAGAATACCTGGAGTTGGAAGGGACCCATAAAGATTGTTGAGTCCAACTCCCATGTTAACTCATTAATGTTAACACCAAAATCAGTATTGCTATCGAGAAGCGAGTAAAAAGCAGTAGATATTTTTTTCCAATTGTATAAAAGCCATTAATTTACACAAATTAGGTGTTAAATAAAATCTAGATTAAAAAAAAAAAAAAAAAGGTGATTTTATCTTTCCAGCTTAGTGTAGACTGAGGTCAAATTTCTGAAAAGTGACCTCTAGTTGGCCAGCTGAAAAAAGAAAAAAGGGAAGGAATGTACTTGGTGAGTAGCTGTCCTCAAAGTATCTCAAGATGAATAGGCCTACTATTTCAGAGAGGTAAAGATTTCAGTGTTCTAAATTGGGAGACCTCTAGGCCTTAATTTGAAAGGAGCAATTTATTTGCCCTTTTTACTTCAGGTTGAGTGGTAGTTGTACATCATTTCATTAGAAAACAACAATAAAAGAAGTCTTTCCAGCTGAGCAACCAGAAACAAGAGACAACTTTCAAATATTACACATTCCTCAAGTGTAAAATAGGAACAAAATAATATTATATAACCTAGGTTGGTTGGTTTTTTTTAAGCTTCAAAGCACTTACTATCCTTTGATGAAATTAATTGTATCTTTAAAATATTTTATGTCAATTAAATGTCATCTTAAAATATTGCTGTTTCATGGTACAATATTGCTGTTTCATGGTAGAATGGAAAAAGATAAATTATGAATTTCACAACTTTCTTGAAGAATATTAGTCATAACTCGAAAAATATAGCATGCTCAAAATATATGCACACATTTGAAATACTTTAGGATATATACATAATATATGTATACTATAGAATTTATGTAATGTGAAGATAAACATCCTAATCTCTTTAGGAAGACACTGTACAGAAAACTTAGCAGTCTGTCTTCTCAGAATTCATTCAATGAACAGAAAAGGAAATCAGCAGGAAAAAATAAATTTCATAAGAGATATCTGAGTATTATTAGTAATTTTTAGGCATGGTATCTGTGAATTGTGTCCCTGATCCCATTATGTGTGATGCTACATCAGAGGTTTTAAGAACTTCAGAATTAGCTAACAAACTGTGCCCTGTCTCCTGAAGATACTACATATCAGCAAAATATTTCCAGCTTCATTAAAATTTGCAGCAAATGTTTTATGCTAATTATGCAAACTGAATACCTGGTAAATGATTTTCATGTTTGTAATACAACAGAAGACAAAGCATGGCTTAAGGCTCTAAATTTTTTTACAACTAGAAGATTACCTAATAATTTGATTTGAATTCAGGCATCATGTTTTTGCAAAGCCAGACATGTGCAAGCTGAAACTGGAGTTGAGTCAAACCAAAACACAAGTTATTCTACAAATACTAGGAGACTCCTGGCCCTGTACACAGGTTATTCAAAAGTAGCATGAAGCTTGCAAACTGGTGCCAACTGTGATCCTGAATACAACAGCATGACCGAACCTGCTAGTGAAACCATGTGACAGCCCGTTGGATGCATTTGCACTCCTTAGAAAAGACATTTTCTATAAGTCAAGGCAGAACCCTAAATATTGTAAATAAATGGAGGGTCAGTAAATACACAAGTGAATTCCTGCTGCTCTTACCTCAGTCAAAGTGGTTATGCAAACAAAATTTATAGTAGTTTTACCTCACTTTAATGAATTTTACAACTAAAATATTGAAGTGTATGGTTTACTTCAGGGTCATACTGACATGCTGTGCAGGATCTGGGGCATACCAGTTGCTTAAATGTAGGTATCTAGGACCATTTGAGAAGCTATAGTATGTCCTGCTTTGCCTTCAACTGCTAGTCCAGAAGAGTATGGGTCCTCCTCTACGGCATGTTTTGTATCAGCTAGCCTTAGAGGTCTTGCACACTATGGTGTCTAAAATATCACTAGATGACCTGTATTTAAGCAACTGAATCAACCTCAATATGTTGATGAATGTGTGCCTGTGCTGGTTTTCTTCTGCACTGCCTGTATATGTTTTTGTGGCTGCCTTGTGCTTGAAGTAATATTCAGACTTTATTTTTTTTCCTGTGCAACCCTGCAGTTGTTTTTAGAAGGATAATTCACAGGCTCATTCAAGTTACTAATGCATTTAGTGCAATATTTTGAATCTTATAAATTGCCAAGAAATTCCTTGACTGACGCATGTATTTTACCTAAAATTTTGAGTCTAAAGAGTTAATTAGAAAATTAGACGACTAATAACAATCATGCAACTACAGAATAAGAAGAACAAGCATGCTAATGCTTGCATATGCTAAATGTTTATTGGGAGGATAACAGTGAACCAACAAAGTTGTATAACATGTCATGAGAAATGTAGCCCAGAGCAAGGCACCACAGGTTCTGAGAGTGAAGGTCAGTCATTGAAGGAAGTCAGGGATGTATTATTAGTCCAAAGGAGTAAGGAAGAGGAGTCCAGGTTACAACATAGCTGTCTAGAGCAGGAGAGCAAGGAGCCAGATCCGGAGCTGGAACAAGGGCTCAGAAATCCAGAGTTCAGCTGTGCCAAAATGTGCATCAAGCAGGAAGTAAACCCAATAGCCTTCCCTTGTATAAATAGCATATCTGACATGTCAGGATTTTGGTTTGAGGAAAATTGACTGTGAGTAGTGCAGGCCTGCCAGAACCTGACAGTAAAAATGTGACCAGCAGCAGGCCAGGACTCATCATTGAGCGTTTTCAGTTCTCATGACCCAGAAAGGATTTTACAGCAAAATACCTGAGCTCCCTTTTATTTATAATTGACTTGTTTTCTACAAGTTGGGAAGGTAAACTAAGTTCAGACTGCTTGATAATGCAAAAAAGGTGTGTCCCCTTTGACGTTTTTGGATCAATTAATATGATGAATGTTTGGTACTCCTGAAGTTGAGTAAATGTGAATTTATTAGCCATGGGATTCTTTTCTGTTGTTTTGTGTGTGTATGTGGATGTTTTGTGGGAGGAGGACATAAGAGCAAAGATAGGATTTGGAAAATGTTCCCATGCTTCTGATACATATAATGCTGATGTTTGGCTTTTCTTGTAAACTGGGGAAACACATATGCAGTTAATTAAAGCTTTGTTACTAATAAAGCATTTTGAAATGGAGAACTAGAACTAAACAAAAAGATGGAACAATCTGATGCTGATAATAGTAGATGTGGTTAATGTCATGCAACAGAAGTACAGTTAATGCTGTGTTGCTTGTGAAGATCTCATTTATTTTTATGAAAAGTTAGCTGTTGCAAATCTCAAATGTGACTGGATAGGACACTGGTTGCCAAAGATGACTGCTGTTAAACCCCTATTTTATATATAGAAGACCATAACCTTTCAGAAACAATAGATTAAATGCAACCCAAATACGGGAGGATGTTCTCTGTATACGTGCAGAGGAGATGAGCAGATTGGTTTATAAGCACGCGTGTGCAGTTACTGCATTGACCGCTCACTTCTCTGTGCAAAAATCTGCATTTGACCACAGCTGAGACCTTCCCTCAGCTCCATGGTGTTTGGTTCTGTTTGAATGACCGAGTCTGCATGCCCAAAGGGGATGTGTGTACAGCTTTACAGAGGACAAATGTACAAGTCTGTAGGAAAAAACTGTTCTACAAGGCCTTTTTTACTTGTGCAGAGATGATTAGCTGGGATTTCACAGTATGCTGAAAATGACATAGTTCTCAAATCTGTGAGGATTTAGCTGTACCAGTTATGTTTGAAATAGGAAGCTATAATAGCTTGTGATGGCTCCAGTTACTTTTTATTGTTTTTGTTTTAAAGATTTAGAGGGACGTTTAAGATTTACTGGATACTCTGTGTGAAATGCTTGCAGGAAAGCCGTGGCAGCTGTCATTTCTGTAGGTTGTGAAACCCTGTCACTGAAATAGTCATCCAGTACTCACTAGAGTCGCAAATGAACTGGCACTGTAACGGTCTCATCACACCTTTCAGCAAGTGAAACTGAATGGGAGCTCACTGGAGTCTTGGTGATCTGACTTCTCCTCCCCTGCGAGCTGTGGAGGGGGCCTGGATGTACTGAGACAGGGCATCCAGCCACACCACACCTTTTTCAGATGCAATTCTCATACTCTCAGGGTGGCTCAGACCTTGCTGGGAGATATGATCCAGCCACCGTAGCCTTAAAGGCTGCAGGACTTAAAGCAAGGAAGATTCAAGGTAGGTAAAGAGCCTCTCATACAGGGAAGGCTCATATGAAGAGGAACTCAGAGTTTGAAAACTTTTACGCCATGCTTCGTTGTTCTGCTCCACACGGCCACCACTGTGATGGCAGCAGGCCAGTGTATTTTGTCTTCCTTATGACTTGTTAGCACATGCAGTCAGCGAACTGCAGTGTTAGTGTACAAGTTCTGTGTGTCTTTTACTACAGTAATAAGATCTGGAATATATTGGTTAAAATTTGCCTCATGCATTTTTTTCTTGCACAAAAAGTGTCAATGACTTGGGCTGCAGTGGTAGGAACCTAAGAAAGGTGTCTTTTTCAGAAGGTCAAGACAATAAACCAAAGCAGAGTCTGCCTGAACGTTAGGAAATGAGGAAATACAGAGCTACGGACACACTTCTAGGAAGGGACAACATATAATTCAGGAACACCTTGATACATTATTTCAACTTCAGCAGAACTTTTCTAAAATTCACCTGAAAGTTTTAAAACTGAGATGAACTTTTTCTAGACTTCTGATTTGTGTGAAACCCTATTTGATTTATGGCAAAAGGCAAATGTATGCTTGTCTGTGAACAACTGCACTCAATTTATAGGTTTTTAGATTGATATTCTTCTCTGATTCTGTCTTTGGCATAAAATGAAGTTCTACAGCAGGAAATTGATGAATAAACCTGTGAATAATGGTAGTGAGGCTATTTTTATGGAAGTCCTTTGCCTATTTAGTTTCAGCTGCTTAAAGCTGCGGTGCTTTAATGGTTAGCAGGTGTATTGATAATTAAATAATTAAGCATCAATTAGGTAATAAACACCAAAGGTGCTTTTGGATTACTATCAGCCACCAAAATGAGAGTTTGCCTATTCTAAATGAATCTGTGAATGGTTTCAATAATATGAGATGAAATCAATTTGGAAACTGATTTGGTGCCAAAGTGAACAAAAAGATAGCTTTGTCCTTGGTGCCAAGAAGTTGTGTTTTCACCACTAGGTAATTAATATGCATTTAGTCATGCCAGTGTAGAAAACTAGCCTGGATTTTACTGTAAAGTAACTGTATGAGATAGTGTTACTACAGTGATGGTTGATTTTTGTCTCCATTGGGATTTTGCATTTTCTCACACTAGTTTTTCCACTGTAAAAACAAACCAACCCCACCAAGACAAAAACTAAAAATAACTGTCCTGCTCCCAAAGAAACCAAATTTGTGGGTTTTTTATATATATATTTAGTAAGAATTATCTCTTAATCTATATTTTTTCTTTTCCAGCGAACCACAGTTATATCAGATAAGCCTAGATAGAGAAGGAGAGAATGGTAGGGCTTGAGGTGATCCTTTCCTTTCTGAAAGGACAACTGACAACTTTAGGGGATGGTGGAGGAACGATTTAGGGAAAGAATGGGACTGTAATTCAAGAGACAGAACAACATGCTGAGATTTGGTAAGAAAGGGTGTGCAGTCCTGTATACAAGCTTCTAAAGGAATTACTGGAACAGAAACGTATCAGTATTTCCAATCCAAAACCTTATAAAATCATGTCATGTTTAAAAAAAAATTAAATTAAAATCATAGTTTTTTTAGTTGCCTTCTGTGTTTGTTTAGGTTTTTAGGCCTCCTGCCCTCCCTTTTTTAAAGTTAGTTTCTATTTTAAAGCTTTCTGTTGCAAGCTTGGGGCTAGAATTATCTCTTTCTTTTCATGACAGCTTAAATCCTCATAAATTATGTGACCCAGAATCTATAGTTTTAAGAAAAATGCCATGCATCTTCAGACTCATCATGAAATAATGGTAATAGGTAGGGTAATGCATCCCCTATACATTACTCCTTGGTACTGACAGATGTGATTATATTTGGATCATATGTAACTGAAAGAAGGGGAAGAATCTGATGTGCTCTTCAGTTGTGCTATTTCATCTCCAGTGGAAAGAATTACTTGTATGGAAAAATGCTCTTCAGAAAGACCTAGTCCATTTACAAAGGACCTCTTCTGGGAATTTTGCCACCTGTGACCTGCTGTCTTAAGTAAGCTCTATGACTAGTAATGTGTACGGTTCTGTGTCAGTAAGTGCCACGTGTGTCAATAAAGGTGTTAGCATTCTACATATGATCTGTAGCAATTAGTAACACTGGAAGACTCAATGTGTGACGATCAAGTCCTAAACATTTTTAAAAATTGAAAACCTGAAGTAGTTGAAATTTAATCAGCAGGAAGCCGGAGGGCAGTGCTTTACTGTAATGTAAAGCAACTGCTCCCCATGTGCCTGCTTTTCATTTTCCAAACACACTGCATGGTGAGCATGCAGACACCACATTTAGGAAACACTGGAGTATACTTGATTGGATACTCTTTGGAGCTCCCTCCTGCAGAACCAGCTGGTGGGCTGTTTATACTCCAGCATGGGTTTCTACAGATATCTGGTATTTCTCTGCATTTTCCTGTGATGCACATTTAATTTGCTTTATAAATTCGGTGTCAGTTAATGCCCGATGTGCCTATGAAAATGGTGTCCTCTCACCACCTGTTTGGTAGTGCTTGTTGGCCATAAACACTGCTCCCCATAAACTCCACTTTGATGATATATTTGAGATGAAAAACAGTGCCAGGCAAGCAGCTAAAGTACTGCTGAGCTGAATGGTGTATCTCTGCTGGACGACTTTCTCTTATGGTGAATGCCACCATTTCAGGACTAGATCAGGACTTTTCCTTTATTTTGAGGAAATCAGGGTAACAACATGAAAGTGACAGAAAGAAAAAGCACAAGCAGTGATTTGTTGAGTGTAAATGAGAAGTAAAATAAACTCTGGACAAGGACTGAAAATGAATCTTGTCAAGCTTTGTGCTAACCTGGGCCTTGAGACTGATTTTTATTCCACATTTTTTGGATTTAATCTGCCTTGGGGGTTGGGAGATATTTTTAAAGAAATGGAATAGTTTTCTGAACTCTGGAAGACTGAAGCTATTTCTGTATGAAATAGCCTTCCTGGCTATGTTTCAGGTTCTCATATGTATTAAAATACTGGAAAATGTGCTTTTGTTATTTCGTGCTATGGTGGGATGTAATAAATTGTAAAGGCAAGTGAAATGTAGATTTCATTTTTGTTTTTCTCCATGCTTGGGTCAGTAACTATCACTGTCAGGAATTTTGCCTTATCAATCTCTTGTTATATTTATCTAGTTCTCTGGCTACAAAATATACCTAGGGTAGAAAATGTATGGGAACTGCAGGGGAGCAGTCACTGCAGGAAAGGAAACCCAGAGATATTTGCAAAGAACAGCAGTTCCCTGGGATAATGGTTTTTCAGTATTTTTTAAATACCGATTGGAAAGGGATTTGCATGATTAAATTAAGAAATGTGTTTGAATTGAATATTGCTAGGAATTGGTGGCCACGATAGCAACACCATCCAAACACAGGGAAAAAAATATTTTCTGAGAGTCCCCCTAACTTGTTTATTTTCCCTTTCTTGGAGGGAAGTTTCCAGTCTGCTATACATTGATCACAATTTGTCCCAGGTTTTCTTTCTTGTACAGCAGTCTGAGATATGTTTTATTCTTATGACATACAAACAGTTGGCTTCACACAGCTAAATGAATTGCTTTTGTCTTTAATCCGTCTTTGTACTGCTATGCTTTGATAAATAAAAAATAGAACGGAAGAATGATTAACAATAATATTGTCTTCTAATACAAACATTTTGATGCCTCCTCTCAAATGAGTGCGAATTTTTTAAAATGTAAACCTACCATCCTAAGCTGGTGCTGACTTACTGTTTTGTTACGATGACCATTTTTTTAACTGGTAAGAACATATATTAAAAGTCAGTTAAGTACAGTATGTTGAACCTGGTACATTTCCAGAGTGGACTATTTGAAAGACAGAAAGAAATTTCATGCATATAAATCCATCAAAAATTCAGAATGAATGAAATCCCAGAGTGACTGTGTCTGTTTTCCATTTATTATATATGCTATCCAGCACAGAGCAGGATATTATAAAATAATGTAATGCATAAGTCATGAACTAAAATTTTGTGGGGGAATTTAATTAATGGAAAGAAAAGGGGAAACTAGTATTTCAGGCTGTAGTTTACATTCCTTGAAGTCACGGACTCCTGAACATGTGAAGAAACTGAATCCTCACCTGAGGACAATCAAAACAGCAATGTTTGTTGTAACGTGGTGGTAAAGTGCTACTCTAAGCGAGTAAATTCCTAGAAGAGATTTTGCAGCTTTTTATACCCTATCCACATTTATATCTTTTGGTAAACTTGGTTTAGTTTAAAATAGGAAAAGAAGAAATCTCGTGTTACTTTATGCTGTTTGCCATTAAAGACAGATGTCTGAAGTACTAAAATGACTTTTAAAAAGCAGTTGAGAGAAAACTTCCTAACAGATAATAGATCTTGAGCAATGCCTTTGTTAAGTGCAAATGTGTCTCATTCAGCTGCTTCAGGTTTCAAAACCATTCAGCGATGGGAAGGAGTGCTGTAGGGTCAAGTCTCCGTTTCCCTGAAGCAGGATTGTCACCATCCCCTGGGGGCTGACCTGAGTTCTAGGGATGCAATGACATAATCTGTAGCCTGGCTGTGATTAGCAGCTAGTGCCAGAAGATAGTAAATAGCGGCAGGAGGTATTTCTACTCTCCATATGAGAGATAACACTTAAAAGGCAGTGCTGCTAGTAAGCTGTGAATAGAAGAGGCTGGAAGATAAATTTCTGCAGCATCGTTTTGATTTTTGCTATGTGTTGAAGAGCTTTGAAGTTCTTCTGGCAAGTGATGATTTGGTTTGTTGTTAGATATCTCAGCATGTATTCATTATGCTTTCCAACAGACATGAAGAGTGCAAATAAATTGAAAGAAAGCATTTAAAAGTATGTGATGTGCTGTAGACAGAGGAAATTTGAGGAATGCGTGTAAATTTTAAGCACTCGCCACCTGTTTGCTGATAGATGCTGCTTCCTGTCTGACCCTGTCATGTGTTACTTTGGAGGGAGCATTCCTCTAACATAGAAGTTGCTTATGTCTCAGGGTATTTTTCAAAGTGATATTTCAAGCTCCTTCATACAAAAAAAATGGTGTCACTTGCTGTAGTCAACTTCTTAAATTTTACTCTAAATATTTTGGTAAGAGGAGAGTTTTGCTAGATGTATTTGGTAGGTTGATGAGGTAAGTGAAGCAAGCTAAACCTATAGGCAGAAAAAGGAGAATAAAAATGGTGTTAATAGTCTGGTTTCTTAGCCATCAGCTCTAGTGAGATGCCATTACAAGGAATTCTCTTTTTTTAAAGACAAGGTCCAAAACTGAACAGCAGTAATGGTCCGCAGAGGTGTACTTTCACGTATGTTGATACAAACAGCTGATGTAGAAGCAGAAAATGGACTGTGTGCTAGAACTCTCAGTTGCAAAACTTTGATCAATAGTTTTCTTAGGTAGAGAGCTTTGATATTTGTTAAAGCATAATTCCTTGTCTGTGTGTTTTGAAGTGTTCACCATGAGAAGTTGCACTATGAGTGGGTGGATCTGGCAGGGAACTACCGCTTATAGCCTAGAAAAATGAGCTCCTAGGATGTAAAAATAGATATAAAACGTGGCACAGAAAGAAGCTCTTTTGTCTCTTGAGATTGGCAGGCTTTCTGTGAGGATGGAAATTCGTATGAGTGCTTATTGGAGGTCTTAATCAAAAGTTAACTAGTCATTCAGTGAAGGGAAATGACACAATAGCTGTACAGTGGCTTTTGGACCAGTGGGGATTTGCGAGCCAGAAAATACATCTGCAATAATTGAATAGAAGTTTAATCATGCTGTAAATTGAGCTAATCTTACCTTAAACAAACACAATTATGCAGTTTTAAACAAAGCTTAGTTACTTCTCAGAAACACTTTGTCAGATGATTCAATTTTATTTTTAAGGCTTTCAGAACACAACTTCATGAAGCGTGAGAGAATCATTGAAGAATAATTAAGCCAGATTTTAGGGTTTGGTTTGGAAATGTACTCGTCTGTTATTTCAGCTAAGCAGCAGTAGAGCAATTTAGCGGACAATAAGTGGCTTTGTAATAAGTGGCTTTGTTTTGTATTGGAGAAGTCATTAGTTATCTGTGTCTCATTCTTGTCAAGTTTCTTTCAGACCGCTTTGTGAGCTCTGATGTTTCCGATGGCTCTTAGTAACCACAGGAAAATGTTTTGGTTTCTGGATATTTAGAAAATAGATACCTGTCTACCTCTGTGTTTCATAGTTTCATTAACTCACACTTTTGAGATGAAGATATCCTGCAAAGCATACAGTGACAGATAGTCTAATAAATGTAACTTTTATTGAAAATAACCAGTTTGTATATAATGAAGCTTTTACATATAAAAGGGGCAATAAGCATCTGTAGTACTAAAAAAAAAAGTAATCAGTCTAATTTAGTCATTTAATTCATAAAGCTTAGTGAGCTGACTCTTCAAACTGCTGCATTGGTGCAGACATCTAGGCAGTTCCCAGAGTGACTGCTAGTGTCAGCAGCTCCTGGTGGCATGCTGTAGGGTGGGGCTCAGCGTCCAGCTGGCTCTGCACTGTGCTGGCCTTGTAGGATCCATGCTTAAACTGCCTCCAGGCTCAAGAGCTCACCCTATGAGCACAGTGCACTTCTGTTTGAAGATGTCCATGCAGAAACTCCTGGGCAGGCAGAACCTACTTGTACAGTCCTTAAAATACCCTGCTCTGTTGCTCTCTATTGACTCATCAGGAGACGAGAATTTTTCATTTAACACTGCTTTGTTAGCTGCTGTGAATTAGGCTGAAGTTAGGTATCCCATGGGGTCCCATGTGATAAGAAATTCATGGAAAACACAAGTTACGGGAATGCATAGGAGTATCATTGGTGGCTTTTTTCAACATCCTGTACCATCCCCAAACCTTACCTTGATTTCAAATCTTGGAGGATGTGTTCTCACAGTCTCTTGTGATTCAGTGAAGTTCTGCTTCCATCTGTTACTATCTGAGGTGGAATCTCTGGTGCTGAGTTAAAATAATTTCCCCCTTTGTGGAGACTGGAAAGTTCCCACGTGTTAGAAGAAGCATTATAACATAGGTGTGTTATGGCTGAATCTCATGCTATTTGAATGACTGCTTAATATCAAAGACTGTGCTTTATATATTCAGTTCAGGAAGCAGCAGGGGTTTCAGAAGGCAAACATGGAATACATCTTGCTTGGTACTATATATATAAAAATGCATAGGGCATACACACTGAATGCAAAAAATTGGAAGTCCTTGTGTATTTAGCCCTTTTAAACCTAAATAATCAGTCTGTCTTGAAGAGGGAATTTCACTGCTATGAAGAAGGCAATATGATGCTCATCTGCAAACCATGGATTTTACCCCAGAACTTTTCTCCAGTATTTAAAGAATAATTCTTCCAAAGCATTTAAGTGAACTGCTTATTCTGTAGCACCAATACAGGTTGCTATAAAATCATATAGTTTGGAATTGTCCAAATATAAATATGGATATATGAAAAATAATTTATGTAGCATCTTAAGTTTGTGAAATATTATTCACTGTATTCTTGTATTCTTGTATTCTCTGGTCCTCTGTATATCACACTTCATTCATTCTTACCACTTTACCCTTGATCCCAGTATTCTGTGTTTGACCGAACTATGTTTTATTGATTGCATCATTATTAAAAAACTTGATGTGCCTCATTCTTCTAGTTACTCAAGAATTGTTAAGGTACCTTTTAGTTTTTTGATGGTTCTTCATCTATCTAATTGGAAAATGCAGACTCTCGGACATAGATGAGGTTCTTGTGGACATTTGATTCTTATCTGTGCTTCTTGATAATGTCAGTGGAGTCTAGTATGTCTTGTGAGGTCTAATGTCTGTCTGTTTGCATGTTGTTGGAAGTCTGGGAACCTCAGAATTTTCTTAGTATTTAAAAAGATGTCTGTTGAAACATAGCATCTTAGACATCCCCTCTTCCATTCCTACTATGACATAGTCTTTGTTATTCTTTCATGCTGCAATAAAAGCATTAAAGCCTAACAGTGATTACTGTTACTTAGAATTTGATTTTTTTTACAGAATATAAATATTCATATGTACTAGAAATCTTGTCCTTGTTGTTTGGTTTTTGTTTTTTGGTTTATTGAAAGCTGACTGTAATGTGGGTATTGCATGGTGTTGGCCAGAGGTCTGGAGCTGACCCCATTACAACTTAGCAGGTTGCAATGCCTCTTACAGAGGATAAGAGAATTCCAATTAATTTCAGTGAGATTTAGTGGACGTACTTCAGTGATATTTAGCCAGGTCTGAGAAAAGGGCTGTAAATCGTGGTAAATCTGGGGGGGGGTTTAGGTGTTAGGGTTTTGTTGGTTTTTTTCATATACACAGATCAGCTCTATTACAAGTAACTTTCTTTGCCTGTGTAAGAGTCCTGGAACTGCTGCTAAACCAAGTGTGATGAGGTGTGAACACACAGGTCTCATACAAGACATCTACCTCCAGCAATCTACCTCTTCCTTCTGTCATTTTTGTAACTTGCTTCTTCAGCCTGATTCCATGTAATGAAGATAACTTCTAACAGGGCAAACAAGTCCTCAGGCAGATTTGTAGAAGAGTTCTACATCTCAAGTAAATTACATTAAATTGTAGATGCAATACACAAAAGTATGTAATTAACTTTAATAAGCAAACCAACTAAGAAATTAGAGGAGTGAAATTATTTTTGAGACAAATAATTTAGTATGTTCAGAGTCCAGTCAGTATGCTTAGTTTTAATTGGCTATTTAATATTGTTTCTTTAAAAATGAGCAATGTGTGTCCTACTAACATAATAATTAAGAGAATATTAGGTTAACACCATTAACTGAAATATCAATTGAATTAGATGTTGAAATGTATTTACTAAGTGCTGTATAGTCATTGTTGAGAACATGGTTCCTACAGATGTTTCCAATAGTGAAGAGAGCTGATATATACCAAACCAAAGCTTTTAATCCATGTGGCAGGTTGTACAGTAGAATCAATAAATGCCAGATTCTAAGAATGGGTTTACAGTGTAATAATTTCAGTTTGATCATTTGCAACCATCTCCATGAAATAGTATCTTTTTAATATTTACAGATTGTATGTTTTCCTGATGAACAAATAGAAATTATCAAGTAGAGGCATTTAGGGCTCTTGTATTCAAAACTGAAGAATATTAAGATTTTTAACTAGTTTCAGTGGCCAGATAGCAACTATACAAGATTATTTTTTGGAATTTAATTTTCTTATTTATTTATTTATTTATTATTACTCCTTTATTAATGTCATGACTGTATCTCACTTGGCAGTTACCTTTCTGATTTGTTAGAAAGGTTCTATAAAATACAACAAGCAATCTCTGAGCTATGTGCTTTTGTAAGTTGTTATATTTGAATTATTGACTGTATTGAGTGTAAACTGCATGGCTCTGCTTAATATCAAGAGTGTAAGTGGCCCTGAAACAATAAGGCTGTTTATATTCAAGTGTGGTTGTCCAAGGAGTGCCTCAAAGTGAGGTTTGCTTCTGAACACAATTTATTTATAACTTTCTGTTTGTTGAAATCATGCAGCCAAACGTGTGAACTTTCCTGTGGGTCAGCCTTGAAACTACATGCCTTATATTGTTTTTCTAATACAAAGAAAGGGTATTTTGCATCCCCAGACCTTGTTGATACAAGTCTATCAACTCACTGTCTTCTGAAATATGACTAGATAATTAAAAAAAAAAAAAGAAGTTATACTTTGTAGTGCCCAAGGAATAGTCTCTGTTTTGGCATAATATATTTTTAGCACTAAGTCAGACTTACTACTGATGTTGAAGAAAGGCACATTTTCACCTCAAGCATTTGCTTCTTGTAGAAAAAAAAAAAAAAATCAGAAAAACTGCAAAATATTCTCCACAGCAGTTTTAAATTACTGGATATCTAAATTGGTGAGTATTGTATTAAAATCAAATCATAGTGATTTCTGTGTAACGTAGCCATTTATCAGGTGTGCACAATGGCGTGCATCTCGTGTTGGAAGTAAAATTCTCTTCATTTGTCCTACAGTATATCAACTAGGAAGATCCACTCCATGCCCCAGAGTAAATACAAATTTATACCAGTTTCTTGTGTTCACACTTACTAGTACCAAATTGTACAGGAGGCTACACCCCTGCCAAAATGCCACAGAGCTCAATGCTCAGCTTGATTATTCATTCACTGAAAACCAAAGCACTAGTCTTCAAAGTTCTAAAAGTTGCCTGGGGATTTCCCAGACACTTAACTGATCTAATAATATATATGTGTATTAAAAAAATATATATATTTACATTAGATATCTAATGTGTTATATATAACTTTTATATATATATATATATAAAGCTTTTACCTCGCTTTAGGTGGGTGTAACCTTTGTTGCACTTTGTATATTCTCATGTTTTATATATGAGAATAACTGCAGTAGCTCACAGCATTGGATACAAATTTAATCTGTCACATTGGCAGTGTTTAATTTATTATTCATTTTCAGTGCCTTCCACAACAATAAAAAACCCCACACCCCACCAACCACAAAAAAAAGCCCTGTCAAAAAGTCCCCTGTCAAGTAGTGAGCAAATCCCTCATGAAAAAAGGATTTGTGGTCAAAATATGAGAGTAAAATTTGAATACTCGCAAGTTTCTAGCATAAGAAGAACAGAGAGCTAGTCAATGTGAGGTGAAGTGTGTGAGTGTATACTAAAGAGCCCATTCTAAATTTAATGAGGTTAAAAACATTTTTTTGTTATGGTTGAATCAGAGGGATCTAAACTATGATGTAAAATTTTGGGCTGGATCCCGAACTGAGTGGAAAGAGGAGCATTGTTATATCTACTTTCACCATAGATCTTAAAAAATCCATTCATTTTCAATAGATACAGTTAGTGTACGTGCATTAAAATATCATAGATAATAATCAATTCTAGATCAAATTCTGCGTCCAGGTCTCTTTGCACAAATTCTGTTATGTAGTGAGGAGCACTAACTTCTATATTTAGAACAGTATTCAGTGTTAAATACTTTTGGGAAGAACAAAGCTTAACTAATGCTCTCTGAAATGTATCTGAATATTGTTTGTCATTTGGGGTTTGTTTCAGCTGTAATGAAACCTGTGATGGCTCACCCATTATACAAAAATTTAATATTTTTTTAGGACTTAACCTTTTACATACATCATAACTATTTTATCTGTGTTATTTTCAGTTTTGAACAACTATTCATAAAAATACATAATATATATACATATTTGTACATATACAACCCAGTATTTGTACATGTATGACTGTATATGACAGCAATGATGTGCTTTATTCTGCATCAGTAAAGTCACTGCAGTTGTGCCATAAATACCAGCAGAAGCAAACTGACTATACAACTTTGCATAGTGACTTGTTTCTGGTAGAAATCAGTGACCTGCTGGGATACTATCATTTTTTTCTGTCAGTCTGCCCCCACAGACTCCTCCCTTCCCTCTTTCCAATGTTAACTCAAGAATGACTTTCCCCCGATTTTTTCCAAGTTACTCCTGGGATTGTATCTTGTTAGTTGATGTAGAAATGTTTCCTGCAAGCTTGAAAACCACTGGAAACAGGGAGGCCTTTTATGGAAATGCTGACACAACTTCATCTATAGCATAGCAGCATAAACCATCTGTTTCCAATAAGGTGGTTATTATCTTTTCTTGTCAAACTTATCACTATGAAAACATTTTGCTCTCTACTTCAATGTCTGTAACGTACAGGAGTGCAGTTACTGGTGTGATAAGAATGAGTTCTATGAAAGACAGTTTTACCATTTGATACCATGCAGTTAATATATCTATTTATGCATATTTCATTGCCAGAGGCAAAAAAGCTTTATTCTTTTTTATATTCTTCCAGTTCATCAGTTTTGGTAGTTCTTCAGGGAACCAACACAGAGGACCACACTTAGACATGCATCTCATTCTGGAGCTCTTAAAATTGCTACTAATCCACTTGTTTAAAAAATGGTGCCGCAGATGACTGCTGAAGGGCTATTGTAAACAGTGGGACAGTCTAGTCTATGAGTGTTGATGTTGATGCATTAACTTCAGTGCACCTGTACCCATTCATACTAAGGGTGAGGTTCTGTATATTTAGTCTGTGAAAATTTGTTGGTTTTTTTTCTCTTTTGCTCATTTAATGCAATTCTGTCTCTTGTCTTTGTCATGTGTAATAGTCAGGTTCATGATAAGAGGTACATGTTAGGAGACCATAAGCCTTCAAGGGTTTTGCTTTAGACTTTGAATAAGGCCCTGGTGAATAAAAGTAGAGAAGAATTAATTCATATTGTATGACCAACTCCATGCTGAAGGCCTGCTGAAGGTATGTAAAAAGTCTTGTGGAGTAAAAAATGAATTTGGTTTATTATATGCATCTAGTATATTTTGCAACATTACTGAAAGTCTGAACTCTCACATGAATTTTTGAAAAGAGCCAGGCAGCAAAGCACTCTACCAAGGAGCTGTGCACTGGTGTGTTAGCAGGTCACTTTTAGATCACTGTTTTCTTTAGGGCAGAAGTTGCATTATACTTGAAGACAATTGGAAAGCTACTCTTGAGCACTGACCATTTGTCGAGTGTTTAGGAGGTGTGGGTGCACCACACATGCATGATGGTTCTGCCTGGCATGAGATACAGGGCTTGGTCTCACTGCATGTACGATACTGAGTCTGGTTTGTTATTCATATCTTGCCTCTGCGTATGTGCAGCTTAGTTGTGTGGCTCATGCATTTTAAGTCCACTGTTGGACACTCATCCCTGAGGGCACGCTGTCCATCTTAAAAAAGCACTCGTGTGTGTCTTTAATGTCCGAAGTAATCACTCCTTATTTCCCGTAGTGCATTTTATTTTAGAAAAATTATTTCATGTTAACAAGCCATTAAAGAATTTGATTCCAGGTACGAGCCTACTAACCTGGTAGGATTAATGTTTTAAAAATAATATAGTGATGATGTATTTGGCCTTATTTGCATGAAAGGCTGTTGGGAGTAAGCTACATTAGCACAGACCACTGATGGAGAAGGAGTTAGAGAGGAAGGTCACTGGCAATATTACATTTCTTCACTAGTGTGAAGAAATTTAGCAATAGGACAATGTGTTCTGGAAATTCTCACAAACCTCTGTTGTACTTTGTGGACAGATGCCAGCTATTTCTAATCCTCTGGGAACTTTCTTAGAACAGAATGATAGATATCTATGTAAAAACCAGATGCCGATTGCGGGACTGAAAGTCAAAATCTTTAGTTGGCGTAAACTAGAGAAGATCCAGTTCAGCAGCAGCTACTGGTTTTTCAGAGCTGTGACGCTTTGAATCAGGTGAGAATGGAACACTATGCTCCCAGCCTTTTTCTTCAAGTGTAAGACATGTGAGTACCTTTGGTGATGCTCTTGATAATCCCAACAAAGTATAACATCCCAAACTGATTAACTGAATTTCAGTAGGTGGGTAGAACACAACATGTTAATTTGCATGTAGATGTTCCAGTCTTATTTAACACAGAAATGGGAGTATTGACTTGGGCAATAAAGCCACCTCTTAGAGGACTTAAACATAAGTATCTTGTTTTTGAAGAATCAAGTTAATGATCTCACTTCTGTCCTCTTGGTCATAATGAGCATTGGACTTTACTGTTGTTACCAAGAGCATGTTCCAACATAGTTAGTACTTTGCTGAACTGGATTCCTATTTCTAAACTGATGGTTAAAAAATGGCAAGTGTTTGTCTATTCCTAAATTATTGAGTGGCAATGATCTATATATTTATTTATTTATTTTCTAATAGGATGAAGTGTTTCCTAAAAGTTATCTCAAGTCTAATATCTAAGTTGCATCCCTTAAGCATGGATGCTTCTTTCAAACCCACACAGATTTTCATTCTTTTACAAAAGGGAAAATAAACAATGTTTCTGTATCTTATGCATTGACATGAACCTGATTGGAGCTCCTAACTCTGCCGTGAGAGTTAACTGCTGCAAAAAGATGTCAGTATTCGTAGAGCTCTGCTTAGGAAAAAAATGTTCTTGTAACTTGGATGCTGCTTTCTTGGACTTTAAAGGCTCATATCAAAGAAGCAATAGTAAGATAAAATCAAAAAGATCTGAAAAATGATAAAGTAGTTTCTAAAGGAGGAACTAAGGGAAATCGCAAGTAGATTAAGTTCAAAGCAAAGAGTAGCTGGAGGTGATGACGGCTGGTTTGTTTTAAACTACGCATCCCTACTTGAATTTTAATTCATTCAAAACCTTCCAGTATGGACTATTTGCCTGACAAAAGTTCATAATGCTTCATCCCAGAAGTATGGAAGGATATCCAATGCATAAGAGCAGGAGAGCCTGAAGGAAAGCCTTTCATTTCCTCTGTCCCAGAAACCATAATCCTGCAGGAGAGCAAAGTAATGGATGGTATGAATCTTTTTAAAGAACGTCTATCAACATTATGCATCTAAATGACAGGGTGGATAGAATTTCTTCTCTGATGACTTATTTATTTGTTGGATTTTAGTGCTCGTTTTTAATATGTATGGACCAAGAAGTGAGAAAATACCAAAGCCAAGTTAAAAATGAAATTGAAATAAAAATACTGAACTTTATTCAAATGCAGAATGCAGCAACAGAAGAGTCTCAAGACAGGCAGACAAAAAAAAAAAAAAAAAAAAAGATAGAATCAGGTCAGGTCAATGAAAATGTTCTTCCTCAGCTGTTTTTTCACAAGGCTTTTTTTTTGGTGTAAAGATCTCTTGAGCAAACCCCAATGGATGTATCTCTAATAAAAGCACCTTACTTGGTATTTCAGTAATTCAGTGCTTTACAACCAAAAAAAATTGTAGAAACAGTCCTGACCAGTGCTAATTGTCTTTGATATTCAGTCCTAAGGATTTTCTCATTCTTAACCTTTATTAAAATGAACTGAGCTCTGCTCACTTGTTACTTACTGACATTATTTTTAGGCACTGAAGGAAGGAAACTGTAAGTATATCTTTAAGTAATAAGTAAGTTTAACTTGTGTAGAAGTAAAACTCTCTCTTGGGTGTGAAACTCACCTAAATCACTGTCACTTCCTCATGCACACATATGTGATTGACTTTAGATTGCCTTAAAACTAGGCTGCTCCTTTATAACTTCCATCCCTGATGCTGTGCAGAAAACAGCTAGGATGCCCGGAGGGCTGCCAAAGCCTGTTCCATGTCATCTTGAAACCAGAAGTTGCTGACTGAGCTGTCTGAAGTGTGGTAAAGGTAATGGTAGCAGAAAAGAAACGAAGGCTTTGTTCCTGGAACTTTTGCAGACTTTCCTGCTTACCATTCTTCTTTTCTAATTTCTCAGAGGCTCAGAGTTTCAGCAAATGAATAGCTTTGCTGTAAAAACAGCATATTATGAGTATAGCTTTCCAGCAATACCTTCCTACTCCACCCAAACACTGGGTAGTTTTTGCTTCAGTTTGAAATGCTGAGCCTGTTGGAATGCAAAGATTTTTAATTATGGAATTGAATTTTCTTGCTAATTACAAATCTTTGTTTTTAGTTGAAAAAGAGGGTGATATTAGCTAGCAAGGATGCATTTAGAGGATTACATGAGTCCACTTTGCAAACCGCAAAGAAAAGCTTTGTGGAAAAGGCAATGTGTAATGATAGGTTTCTATTGAACTTTGATGTGTATAGCTTCAAAGAATGAGGATGTTTGGGCAGCAGCAAGTGTGTTTCTCTTAGATGGAATAAGAAAAGACATCCATACGTGTTTTGTCTGACTTCAAAGGAGCTAAATCCTACAAAACAGGGAAGGCAAACCAGTTCTTTGGCAGTGAATGGTTATTTTATCAGTTAGACTTAGGATGCTGTTTAACTTCAGTTTAGCAAGATTTTTGATGCCATCTCCCATAGGCAAATTGAAAAACTATTTGGTCCCATATTCAGTATAGGACTGGGTGGGTGGACAACAAGGTGAATGAAAACCTGGTGGGGCTATTGAGTTCCAAAAGTAGTGGCTGGAAGTTCAAAGTCCAGCTGGTGGCTAGATAATTGTGACATTCCTCAAGGGTCAGTGCTGGGACCAACAAGAAATGGTTATTTCAGAACCCGGCTGACACAGTGCAATCTTACCCTGCATGACTTGGTGGTTGTGCAGTTGGTTTCTGGCTGGCTGGACAACCAAGATGGCTTCTTGTGAATCACAGATAGATTTACTACAGGAATCCAAATATAGTGTGTGCGAGTGGAAACCATGTCTTGCTGATACTGGCAAGGAAAGCAGCTGAGAGAATTTTCTTCGCAGCCAAAATGCATTATTTTTTACTGATGCACTGCAGTCCAAGACCGGGTTTTGGAAAGACCAAAATCAAACATTCATGGATTCCAGAACAATGAGCCAAAGTAGACGGTAGAAGAATACTGCATTTTCATTGTAATCTTCCTATTTTAGACTTAGGTTTAAATACATTAGGCACAGTTCCTTATGTCCTGATAAGATTTACTTTAATTTGTAGTAGCAGCAGGTTGGGCAGAATTCCTACCCTTGGAGTGTGTTTGCTTCCAGAATGAAACCTCTTACATTTTGGGAAATGTGCTAATTGCAGTTTTAATTCTGTTTTAATTTTAAAGACAATGCCTGCATTGCTGCACTTGCGAGTGTTCAGCAGTGCTGAGCCCTGGCCTTGTTCTGCCTCCGCTGACTGAAACGCTCTTGCAGCATGTTCTCTTTGTAAGCTCCCCACCAAAAGAATCCACTGTTTCTGTGGGACCAGCCTGTCTTCATGCAAATGAAAGTGATTCCACTTAAAAATGTCATCCCAGAGTCAAAATTGTACTGCAACACTTTGCTCAGAAAAACAAATGTTCTCTGTTGCCTCAAGCTTCTTTTGAAATAATAAAACACAACAATTGACCATGATAAGAGCTCTTTTTAGGCTTTTTCTGCCCTGAGTCAGGAAGAAAACTGTGGTATAGGTGGCTATAGCTGAACTGACTTCACTCAACTACCTGCAATGGCAAAGTCCAAGCAGGGCATTTGTGGCCATGTAGGCTCCAGCAGAGATCGGACACCCTGCTACAGACTTCAGCTTTTGACTGATTTGCTCCAACTGCCAAAATCTGTGACACTGTGTTCTTGGGCATGCCCTGAATGCCTCCCCATTACAATCTGTGTGCAGCCTTAGACATTTGGAAGTAATTTTATTTCCCGCTTGAGGCTTGATTGCTGTCATCTGACAGTGTTTGTATAAGCACTGCTGGCAGGTCAGGCTCTTCAAACTCCCTCCTTTACCCTCTTCTCCTACAGGCACCAAGCAACATGTCCACACAGCCTACTAGTGAAACAAAGTAAAAATGGAGAAAAACAAAGTAAAAAAACTCTCATGAGTTAGTTTAAGTGCTTTCAAAGTATGCAGAAGCAAGCCCGGGGAGTAACTAACAGAAAAGGACCAGCCTGACCAATCTTTCAGCAAAGTGTCTCTGCTGCACAGTTGCCTGCCCCATCTGTAGCATAAGATGAGGTGTTTAGTTTAGAAGGGTAGAGTCTTGTTCAGTAGCTCAGGAACAGTGGGGTAAATATGGAAATACATCATCATCAGATGCCCATAGCATGATAAATATTGGATAGTGCTGTGGGACCAATAAGGGAAATGCTTTTTACTAGAAGGGGTCCAAGTATATTCTGCCTTTTTATTCAGCACGTGTTCAATCTTGTTCTTGATTGTTCTGTGTTGTAAATTAACTTTATCCATAAAAAGGCAAGCAAAACTCCTTGTCACGCTGATGAAAATATAAATACATGAACCTGTGTGTTGGGGAAATACAGACCACCAAACCAAATGCAGGGCACTATTGTTTCCATCCAGTTAAAGGAAACACTGGAGAAGCAGTTGTATGCTTTGGATGTTAATTTAAAGTTCATTCAGGGGAGCCTAACAGTATCCTAAGCGTAGTTTTACCTTTTCAGTTTTTCCTATTCAGCCAAGTCTGGAATCACAGTGCTGAGTGGAAAACAGAGTCAGTTATTTTGGCACAGTTTTCTGGAAGAGACAAACCCCATTTGCCAGATCACACTCAGAGAGCCCTTTACCTAGGAGATTACCTCTTCTTCTGGGTCAAGGGTATATTGTTTTGCTGTTTCTTTCTGCCTCTGGACTGTTCTTTAGAGCTTAGAGGTTGGATTTGCTCCATTGATGAATCTCAGAGGACAAACTCCCTCCCCTTAGTGCCAGCCAGAAGTGACTGGCCAGCCACAAAGTGTATGTCTTCAGTAAGGCTATGGTTAACTGCTATAGCAATTTCAACAGTTAATTAAGTCTCTGCTTGGGAGCTGACTTGCACCGTGATACTTAGCAGTATTTATTCATACTTAGTGTTATTTGTGGAGTCTGCAGGAAAAACAGTTGAGTCTGTAATTTTCCAGTCCTAAAATACATGTTTAAAATTATCTACACCATTTAGGAGAACACCCTGGGACTTTTATACTTCTGAAACAAGGCACTGAGGGTTTCAGCTCCTTTTCTAGATGATTGATCAGCCTATCACATTGAAAACTCATGTGGAATGAAGACCATTCAACATCTTTTAATCTGTGGAATGCTTTTAAAAATACTTATTTCTTGTCAAATTTGCATATTGTCCTCTGGGATTTTTTAAGCAGTGGCCTCTGCAGGATGGATGGAAAAAAAACCCATTTCTTTTCCTAAGAAACAATTCTGATGAAACGTGATTTCCTACAGGTTTGTGTTATAGGCACCGCAGTATGGGAAGGACATTGAGGTGGTGGAGCGAGTCCAGAGAAGGGCAACAAGGCTGGTGAGAGGTCTGGAAAACAGGCCTTATGAAGACTGGCTGAGGGTTGTTTAGTCTGGAGAAGAGGAGACTGAGAGGAGACCTTATTGCTCTCTACAACTACCTAAAAGGAGATTGTAGTGAGGCTGGTGTTGGTATCTTCTCCCAAATTACTAATGATAGGATGAGAGGAAATGGCCTCAAGTTGCGTCAGGGGAAGTTTAGGTTGGATATTAGGAGGAAGTTCTTTACTGAGAGGGTGGTTAGGCACTGGAACAGGCTGCCCAGGGAGGTGGTGGAGTCACTGTCCCTGGGGATGTTCGAAAAATGGGTTGATGAGGCACTTGAGGCCATGGTCTAATGGTCTAATGGTTAGGAAAATGATGGGATAAAGGTTGGACTTGATGACCCTGGAGGTCCCTTCCAACCATTATGATTCTATGATTCTATAAAATGTATGCCTGTGCACATTCCTAAAAGTATAACAAAAGAGATTTGTTATTATGTACTTGTTTTATAAGGGAACCTAAGCACTAACTTGGAACTCCCTTCTCTTTGTAACTCTGTATGTTCACAAAATTTGTAGGAGCACCTTCATCTTAGTGACCTGGTCTCTCACAGGGTCTCTGTCAAACTTGTTTGAAATCAGCCACCGGGATCAAATGGGCTTGCGGACACAGATGTCACAGTGCGGCCAATAGGATCACATAAACCTAATTAACTTAGGAAACCATAGGGGAAATGCAAAATGAAATGTTCATCCGAACCTTCAGCTGGCATAAACCAACACAGAGCTACAGACACTGAGAGAGTTGTCTTGTTTTAGACCAATGAATGTCTCTGCTAGTTATTCTTTTAGACAGTCCTGTAGTGAATAAATCTTCTGTGTGATACTCCTGATGAATCCATGCATATCATTTGTTCCTTATTCTCTTGGCTGTGCAGAGAGACAAACTGAATTTCAAGCCACAGGGAACATTTATCTTCCGTAACTCTTAGTAAGTTAACACTGTGTTACAGACCTTGTTAGTGATCAGTGTTTCCAAGGGAATGCTGAGTTACTTGGATTTAAGTGCATTGTTGTACTGTATCTGTTACCGAAACTTTACTGAGATGTATGATGTATCCTGAATGGAGATGTCTGGATGCAAAATTGATTTCATTTTGACAATTGTATCAGTCTTTTATTAGTAAGGGATTCCAGGTTCATCCTCATGTACGGAACTGTAAAGTACTTATGTAAACTGTGTTAATCAGTATTAAGTAAAATTATTTCTGTGCAACAAATGCACAATAGATTTTGTATTTAGCAGCACTTCTGAAAAGTATCTGGTATTCAAAATAACTGGTGTTTACTTTATAATTTGGATAATCCTTTATTTATTACCACTCCAGAAATGTTAACAAAAAGATAAGCAAAACGGACAGTCTGATTCTTACTGGAGTAAATGAGAGGTTTTCTTCCATTGATTTAATGGGAACTGGATCAAGCCCTACATTATTGTTGCAACAAGCTGACAAAGATTATTAACACCAAGCTCCTCTTGTCCTTCTCTTGGCAGTCTGTACACATGCATCTGAAAAATGGTTGTTAGCACGTATCATCTTTCACTTTGATTTACTTCTGCACCTCTGCTTTGTGAGTCAGCAGGATTAAATTTTGTAATTCATAACTTGAAGCTCAGCTTTTCATATTGTAGAATTTTTTTTTAAACTTCAAACCCATGCTATCTATGTAATCTTATATTTCCTTACACTTTTCACAGTGAAAAATGAGCATCAGGATGACAAAGAGAGGATGAGAAGCTACCTGCACAAGCTGTTTTGTTTCCAACCCTTTTACATTAAATAACCATTTCTCTCCTGTTCCAGTCTTTTTATGTTAAGCAATGTAAAAGCATTGGGGTTTGGTTACAGTATGCACTGGCAGACTGTGCTTTCAATACCAGCCATCATCTTTTCTGCCTTTGTTAGACTCTGTTCTCTGCTGCTGCAGGTCTGTAAGCCTTTAGGCTCCTTTAATTATCACATAGGTAGGACTAGTAAAAATGCAGTGAAATAGAGCTGCTTTGCTCTTAAATCCTTTTCTTTCCCTTACTGTTTCCTCTATGAACCAAAGTTATTAATGTTTGCAGAAAACCTATATATCTGCAAGTTTTGCTCGGGACATTTTTTCCCCAACTAGGGCACTGGGAGATGTATTCCCTTCCATTGTGTACCTGCCCATCTCCTCAGCTAAGGTCATGGTGGTTGGCTGCTTCCATATTAGGTTGTCTATAATCAGAGACGCGTAACAGGAGAATATAGTTTGGGGCTTTGGGGATATTTCTGCAAGGAAAAATAAGACCTTAGGGTGACAGCTTCAGCAAGCCTCTCTGTTTGTAGTGTGGAGTAGTCTTTCTTTTTTCCCCCTTCTTACTCTTTTCTTTTAAAAGTTTTTTTTTTTTTGCTCAAGACACTGTGTGTTTTCACCCCTCACCCTGCTTGATTTTTCTTTTTTATCGTGTCATTTTCTTTCTTTCTTTCCTTTTGTTTGACCTGGTTCTGTGCCCACGCCTTACTTTCCTTGTTCAGAGGCAAGACGCGAACCAGAAGTCAATGAAAGTAGCAAGAGTACAGCAATGCGGAGTAACTTTAAATGCCAAACCAAGCAGTAGGGAATTTCCAGGTGTTGCTTTCAAAATGATGTCTGTCTGGTGGTGCAAGATTGAAATGGTTTCATATGGTGTCTTTTATAACACTTGGCCTGTAGTTGGCTTGTTGAGGAGTGGAATTAACCTTGAGAGATATTTACTTGAAAGGAAAACAAGCTCAGCATAAAATGCCCAAAGCAAGGTGTGTCTTGTATGCCTTTACTGTGCCTAAACTTCTTTGAGGCTTGCTCGGGATGACTGATGGGGTTTGACAGCCATCTAGTGGCAGGGATGGGGTGTCCCATGTCGTGTCATGTGTCCGTCCCCTCCCTTCCCTCTCCGCCCCCCCCCCCCCCCCCCCCGGTAATTAGTACAATTTCAGTGTTGTCACAAAACATTTTGCTTCCAAACTGTTGATATGTAGTCTGCAAGTGTGGTGATTTAGTATATTAGCTATAACCAACTGTTTGACTTATGATCAAATGGTTCTTTAAAGTAAAACTGATACTCCAACAAATCAATATATGGCAGAAAAATAATTGCATTGTATTCACTAGGCTTTTCATTGAAATCCTCTTTTCCAAAGGTCCTTTGTGTAAGCTCATGAATGAATGAGCTTATACGCTTACATATATCATAGGATATTTCTTCTACCTTGCCTTTTATATTTGCAGACTGCTTTGAAACTCATTTTCATGGACTTCAATGGATTTGCAACCCTGTAGATTTCCTAGTCAGGTCCAATACCAGTTAGGGTTGTACTTTTTGTTAGCAAGAAAGGAATCGGTTAATGGGCTAGCAGATCTTTTTGCCACATTAAGAATTTCCAAAGCTGTTTCTCAAGCTGTTCAGCACCTTGTGTTACAACTGCAGAGGGAGAAAGAACACACTACATAAAGAGTTTGTGACTTGGTCTCTCTAATTCAAAAAACTTGCAGATTTCCAAACCAGGGAGGAAATGGTAGAACTATTTCCTTTACTGCCTTTCCTGATCTGGGTGTAGACGGCTAACATGCCTGCAGTTCAGGCCTGAGAGTAAAATGTCAAAATGTGCTTGTGGGATGTTGGCTTCAAAATAACTATTCTTCTCAGGTTACTCTCTGTGTAATGCAGTCACAACAGAAAGGAAAACTAGAAGCACCAAACATAATCAAAAGATTTAAAATTAAAATGTGTTTTCTGGCAATATTGTGGGGTGGGGTTTTATTATTATTAGTAGTAGTATCGGCATATCTGTATTCTGATAAGAAAACAGACTACTTAGTACACTTCCAGAAGTTGGTATGTGCTTTTTTCCCCTGCCTTTGTCTGAGTTTCTCAGCCACTGAGTGAGACCCAGGCAGAAGCTAGTCACCATCTGGCACAGCTCTGATTTGCCAAAGCAGTTGCTATGTGGCTTCTTTGAAGTTATGACAGAATGCTGACTTTGGGCTCAGTGACTTAGAAATTTCATTTATGCAAACTACTGCTCTTCTGAACAGCACAGCGAGTTCTGCGGGTGATACATTAAGGAAGACATAGACCATATGCCAGACATCTGGGGGGGAAAAGGCTAAATATGTCAGACAGCGCGTTATGTCATACACACAAGGGAAAAGCGAGAAGAGTGCTTTCCAAAATACAGTCTGCAGTTTGGAAAATGGTTCTCACAGTGTCATAAATGGACTGTACAGCACACTTGGTTGATGTCTTTACTTCACACTGAAAACATTTCCTCCCGAGCTTCTGCAGCACCTCTTTGAGTAATTTTGTCAGTGTGTGTGATAAACCGATTGAAGAGGAGCTGACCTGGTATAAATTTGGATTCCAGTTACTGTTAGAAAGCTGCAGAAGTTTGTGATGGCAGGCAACAGTTAATGACACATCTGCTCCATTTCTCTGAGCTTTGACATTGATGGAGTAACTGGACTTGAGTTAAGGCATGAAGCTGAAATTCCAAATCTGTTCACATTTATTACTTAGTGATTTTCTGTTTACATCTGGTTTAAATTAGGACAGAAATGCATAGAACAGTGAAACTGTCCTTGTGCTTAGAGCTGTTAATTTTTACTCTAATAACAGGTTTTCTTAAAAAATGATTGTGATCTTTGACTAGTAGGTTCTGTCCTCTCCCCCTCTTTCTCTCTCTCTCTTTAATTGCCCCTACACCCAGTCTTGTATCAGTTAGAAATTAGGGCTGCTCAGGAGTTTTCAGATAATGGATTGTCCAGTTTCAAAGATATTATTGATAGGAAGGTTTCTCTGGTCAGATGGTGCTCCTGCCCTAGTAAGACGAATCCTCCCCGCAGGGAGCATCCCAGGGGTCAGGAGAATAATTTTGGACTCTGTGTGACAGCTTTGCTGTGTGTTACTCAAGAGGTAGACATCTTGGCACTGGGGTTCTTGGTTTGCAGGTTTGTGACCCATTGCCTAGGGACAGCCTGGGAACAGTTCATTGCTTTTTCAGGGACTTGTGTTCCTTTAGAGGATGAAATGTTCCTTGGGCCAAAGCAAAAAAAAAAAAAATTATTTTTTTTGCTGATAGGGAATTCCATAAAATGTTGGATACCCAAAGAAAAGTTTATACTTTATTTTTGAATTCTTTATGAGACATGTTTTTTTTTAGGGAGAGATACTGAGATATACTCACCTTAAGATTTAAAAACTAATCCCAGCATTTGGAGTATTTGCCTACAAAGTAGGAAGAAAAAAAAGACATAGACTTAAGTATGGGTAGAAGTTATAAAGTTATAAATTGAATCCAGAGAAGTTGTTCCACCTTTGTGACAGTAGATTGGTTGGAGAGGAGAGAGCAAAAACTATATTGGATGGATTTCTAAATAATTAGTAAGAAATTAATTCTAAATCGAAATTCAAGGAAAAGAAAGAAAAGTAATTGTATTAAGACAAGAAAGTAAGTAAACCTTCTGTAAATGGAGTGGATTAGGTTAAAAATGACATACACAACTTCAATAAAATAGAATGACCTTCACACAAACGTGTGCGTACGTGATGCTGCTTCTCATCTTCAGATATGCTCTTTCCTTGTTCAGACTTCCCCTCCTTTGGTTTCATGGTTAGAAAATGTGTTGTATATTCTCTTTCCTATCCCAGGAGAAGATGCTGAAGAAATAGCCTGCACTCAGAATGGGCAGATGTACCTGAACAGGGATATTTGGAAGCCCTCACCATGCCAAATTTGCGTCTGTGACAACGGAGCTATTCTTTGCGATCAAATCCAGTGTCAAGATGTGCTGGAGTGTGAGAACCCGCAGGTGCCCCCAGGAGAGTGCTGTCCTGTGTGTCCCCATACAACACGCAATTTTGACACCACCATTGGTAAGATTGCTTTCCAGTTTGCTTTTTTTAAAAGGAGAGACAGCCCAAAAAACTACGAACCTCATGATACTGAAATTTCTAATAGTATTTCCATGGTGAAAGTTTAAATCTGAAGAGAGTAGATACTTGGCAGTTATCTTCCATCTTGGGTTGCACCTGAGCTAGCTCTGGAAACAGTTTTCTCCTGACTATGGATCTGATACAAGCCCAAATGGCTTTATAACTAAAAGGTTGATCTGAATTCCATCTTGATATTTAAAAGAGATGGAATTCAGGCTTCATTTGTGGTTCACCTAGAACTGAAAGATAACTATATTAAGATATATATAATAAACGTATTAAGATAGATGTGCATTTTATTACATAAATATACATAATAAAATAAATGCATACTTCAGTAAAACGCTCAATTTTACACCCCTCCAATAGATTAGTAAATGTAAACAGTATAAAGTGTTTCCCCAAAGCGGAAACATGGACGTGTGACCCTTTTGTGAGGCATAAGAAAAAAGTTAGCATGAATTATTATTAACTACCTGTTTGCATGCTTTCTGTGATATGCCTTAAAGATTATGTCTTTTACAGTCCTTATTGTCTTCCTGGAGAGACTTAGATGAAGCAATCCCCCCTCAATTTTCCTAAAAGAAAATCTCTTACCTTGCAAATAATGCTCATTAATACTATGTGTTACATTATTTGAACTGCATTCTCTATATAATAATTAAAGCAGTTCCTTCAGGAGATATAATTGCTGTTGATTAGCTTAATGTAAAAGAAAGTAGTGGTAAAGAGCATGCAGTGGGGACTTGTGTAGTTGAGCAATGGAGCAAGACGTGGCAAGCATTAATAAATAGCTGGTACATCCTGCTGTGTTGTGGGAGGCATTAGGCCAATACCAACAAGGTACACCCTACAAATATAAAAGCGGTGTGGATACATTCCAGGATTCCTTACTGTTATTCAAGGTATTACTAAAATATTTATTTCTCTGAAGGATTTTTGTGGATATGAATTGTGGCTACATGGCTCTGAATTCATGCACATAATATTGCAGATGCTTTTCAAACAAGAAAAGCTCAAAAATCCCTCAGTCAGCTCTGTCTTTGGAAAAATACCATGTAATACATTGTGGATACATCAATGTTGCTTGTATTGAAGTCAGTAATAAAACTTCCTTTCACTTCACCATCAGTCATTAGGCCAGCTTCTGACAATTCCCAAGATACTCTGCTTTCCTAAAGTGCTTTTTCTTACTCTGTGCAATGCTGAAAAAGGCTGAGAATCGGGGGACATCATTGCAAACCTGGTTCGTCACACCTGCATAAGGGAATGTGCATGTCCCTGGGAACTTCCCCAGCTCTCCCTAAGCAATACACCATCTTCTGTGCATCCAGCATTGGGGAAGGCTCTATCTGTAACACCTTCACTCAACTCTTACAGTGTTCTGTCTCTCGGAGTAAAAATATTAATTTCCTTTCTTTTCTTCTTTTGCCTTTTTTAATAGGTAGAGGAAGAAAGGTAAGATTTCTTTTTTTTTTGTTGTTGTTAATGTATTACAACTGTAAAAGAATCTCTTGCATCTCCTTGGAGCACTTCACAGAAATTAAATATAAGTTCTGTTAAAAGCACTTCCTCTTGGTTTTCCTTAGTGGCTAGGGAGATTGCAGTCCACATGGAAAAAATGCTGGGATCCAGGCAAAAATCCTGGCCTTAATACAGAGAATCCTTTGACTGAAAATCCCTGCTGTCTACATAAAAGGAATTCCAGTTTGAGTAGTTTGGTTGTTTCACCTGTAGCGTTGCCACAAAATGAGGGAATGGACCAGTAGGTCTTTAGAAGCCAAACTACTAAAACTTTCAGCTTGTTTTTTACTGGGACTTATCTGCCTGGTGTGCCGGAGGTCGCACAACCTCTCTTTAACCATTCCTGCTGGAATTGTTAAAACTTTGTGCAGGAGGCATGTCTGTATTGCAGTGCAAGGCATTGCTGCATCTTGTCTGGATGTCCTTGTGTTAGTTTTGACCTATACCTAATTCAGGCATCAGTCACAAGATAGCTGCTGCACTACTGCCTGTAGGCTGGAGCAGCCACTGAGGCAGCCCATCTTCTGTACTGTTACGCCTGGGGTCAGGTGTATTTACAGGAGCCCAAGTGGCACCTTTGCTAGGCAAACTTACCCCAAAACTAGTCTGCCTTCTGGCTGGTACCCCACAGCATTGATGTGAGGGGCTCCAATGCAAAGTTCTACTTGCAAATTCAAGTTTTAAAAGATTTACACTGCTCTGTGATCTAAATAGTGTTTTAAAAAAGAATTTTAGTTTTCTTACATTTGCTGTTGTATTTCATTGTTTCATATACTTGACTGTGAATAACTGGGGTTTTGTGTAAATCACTGGAGGATTGCACAAATGTAAAAATACTCCTCAGCTGTATTTAAATATATGAAACCATGCTGAAAACAGGTTTTTTGGCACCTTTCTACTTTCACTGTGGTAATAATTCCAAGGCAGCTTGCATAACGTCATGGCTATGTTCAAGTAAAGCACTGGCAGCTGTTACCCGAGTGCTTGTGAGGGTCCTGCACATCAGGAGGCTTGGCAGGAGGTGGGTTTGCCCGAGTTCTCAACAGGGACACAGTCTGGGCACTGAAGACCTGAGACTATGTGTTCTTGCACAGAGCTACGGTTCTGTGAGCAGCATCTCTCACAGTGTGTAATAAACCAAAGAGAAGATCTATTCTTACAAGAGAAATTAAAGTACATTCTGATAAATGAGCTTCTAAGATAGTAGGTAGCTACAAGAAATAATTGAAATAATTTTTAGGTGACCAAGTGTATACACTCACTAAAACCGAGTAGCTCTCTATGCAGAGGTAGTTTGTGGAAATAAATGGACTGTAACCAGTTTATTATTGATAAACAAGGTAGGGCATTTTTTATCTTTACAAAGTCCTCTTGTTTTCCTTAGTATAGCAGTTACCACCAATAGGTCTAAAACCAGTTATTTAATGTAACATGTAATCATTGTCAATACATTCAGCTCAAAGAAAAGTCAGCTGGTAAATGCTGTGTCCTTCACTCTGAAACTGTGCAATATTATTTTATGTTCTGTCCCTATGCTGAAGGTAGACATGCAGGTTTTTCATGTTCATAAATTTAATGATACAAATTTTAATTTACTACCTTGAAAAAAATGGAGTTTGAATGCTGCTCTGGGCTCTGCATTTCATATGAATCAAATCATCCAATAACGGAACTACGTTTTCTAGTATTCAAATATCATGGTAATTTTTTAGTTTGACTCTTCTTTCAGCCAGTATGTTATGCAGTCAGAGAAAGTTTCTTAATTTATAGCCTTCATTTAATCAGTGTCCCTAGTCACTAAGAATAATATGGATTAGCCATCGCAGGTACTTTAATTTAGTCTTGCTTGTAACCTTAGAGAAGTATTAGGATTTGTCACAGTCACAGGGATGGTATTAGTGAAACTGGTACCACTAGTTGTAGTTTTCACTTTTTTTCTGCCATCTGATTTTTTTGTATCTTTTTCCTGCAGGGACAAAAAGGAGAACCTGGAATAGTGCCACCTGTATGTCCATTTTTTTCTTCATTTATCAGCACACCCTGAAAGTGTACTTGCACAGAACTGTAGTAATTAAGGAAATAAAACAAAAATGTACAGCCTAGAAATGAAATTAATGGAATTAATTATGCTGTTTCATATATATTACATTAGAAATTCCTGTCAATTGCATTTTGGAAAAAAATCTTACTGAGTTAAATCTGTCATAATCTTTATTTTTATAGTTATGATTTTGTGGAGGTATAATGGTAAATTAGTATTTGGAAAGTGTAGAGACACTTGACAAAACTCGTGAAACAAATTGGCACTTTCTATCTTTATTATCCCTTTCTAGCATGAAGACAAACAAATTATAAGAATCCATAAGTTGAGACTAAATAATTGTAATTCACTTATTTATTTAATCTTTTTTTTTTTTTTTTTTTTAGAATAACAGTGATACTTCCAAGATTTTGCTCATATTGCTTATAAAAAGACTCCAAACTGGAAAGAGATAACCAGTGGAATTTATAATATTTTTTTCCCCAAAATCCTTGCAACTTGCCTGATAGTTTAGTTTTCTCTCTTGCTATTTACAATACCTAATTTTGTGTAGGGTAGTCATGACAAATATAACCGTAATGTCGTGTAGTAACTTTGATTTATATTGCCATCTTTAGGTTTCAGGGATACGAGGCCGCCCGGGACCAGCTGTGAGTATTTTTTGATCTTCTGTTTCTCTGATGATAGCATTTTCCACTTTCTGCCATTTCTGTTTTGTGTTGTGAGGATGATGTGAAGGACTCCTCTTTGTGCCTGTAGTGGATATTGTCTGCAAAGCCACTGGATTTGACGAGGCAACAAGGTCATGGGATTTTTTTACTAGTCTCAGGTCAGCCCATGCCCTAAGTGAATGTATGTATGCTTGTACTACATGCATGTCTGAGGACCCTTGTGCAAGGTTAGTGCCAGGGAATGTTTTTCTGGCAGGGATCTATCAGGAGTAGAAGGAGATGCAGTATGCTCCTCATCTGCAGCTAAGTAGAGAGCAGTTCTGGATGAGCAGGAAGGGTGTCTCAAACCTGTACATCTCTGCATGAAGAGCCTCCAGCATTCAGAAACCTTTGCTAAATTAACCTGTGGAGCACATGAGAGATGAAAACGTTTTCTAGATCTCTGCATCCTGGTTCTACTCCCTTCAGGCAATGTACAATTGAGAAGCAATACTGAATGGTGATTGTAGCTGTTTTCTTTACGATCATCTGAAAAAAAAGCCCCACAAATTAATTTTCAAATAAGCATTGCATTTCATATTTTCAGAGCTTTATTAATTGTTAGCTAGTTTAAAAGGTATTTAATATTTCTAATCTTTCTTTTAGGGACCTCCAGGCTCACAGGGACCACGAGGAGAACGAGGACCAAAGGGAAGACCTGTAAGTTATTAAATACCTCAGAAATTAAGTACCAGACTAATTTCAGAAGATTAGATGACTTTAAACTGTCTCCATGTCTTCTAGATTTACCAAAACTTTCCTCATATTTTCCAAGAGTCAGGTAACAAACAGAAAAACATTTATATCTTGCCATTCCCTGGGTAGATTGAAACTTGAATGTTCTGAGATGACCAAAAGAGGTTTAGCAGTATTTCCACTAAAAGCCATACTTTCTCAACAGTTACCCAAAGTAGTGTCAGATTATGGCTTTCTCCAGGATTTAAAAAACAAAACAAAAAACTTAAAAAAACCCCAACAAAACTGGAACACCATGTTTGCCTCTTAAAGAATTCACTGACTTTTTGCTGGTTACTACTGTCAGAAGTAGTTTGAGCTGTGTGGCTCAAAGTATTTCAGAGAAGGCAAAGCTCAGGAAGTTAGCAGGAGTTAAAATGTGACTACATATGTTGGTATGCTGGTGAATAATATGATCAAGATTGCTCAGTGGAAATAAAGACTTCATAAGGGAATTTCAGTGTCTGCATGTGGAGAACCACAGAAAGGCCAGAAGAGAGTGCTGAAAATACCGAAGACGACACGTTCCTGTTGAAAAAGCTAGGTCAAAGAACAGGAGCTGCTAAAAGCAGACTTTAAGGAGTTGTATCATTGTCATTTCTATGTGGATATTTTCCTATCCCTCAGGAAGGAAGCAAGCCAATACTCGGTTTAGGCATAGGCCAGAAACTGAATCCTTTCTGCTGTTCCTCCAGTGAGTGCCTGTTGTCCATAGATGGTAATGACACTTTCAAAGCAGTGTGTAGCCTCTTTGAGATGGATGCCAAGCCACTGCTGCTCTCTAGATCACCGTAAGACATTTGTCTGATGAAAGAGTATCAAGATACTTAAAAGAATTCTGGGTGTAATTGAGAGGAATCTTGACTTGTGTTTATAGGCAAGTATGCAATATTATCAATGAGATGCTAAATAATTTCTGGTTCTGTGCCATGCATCCCGTGTACGTCACTAGAGAGTGGTAGCTCAAAGCACCTAAAATAGAAAAAGGCTGTAAATAGATTTGAGTTCCTTTGACACAGGTTATTGTACTGATTTCAAGGAACATCAGGGGATTAGGAACCAGTCAGCTCTTTTGAAAATGTTGCGTCAAAGGATCTGGTGAGCTGTGCATGTCAGAGTGTAGGTCTGAGGCCAAAGAGCAGTGCTTTAGACACAGAGTGACTGCTAGTGCAGGATTTATTTTTTTTATATATACTTTCCTCACTGAGAGAGTTAGCCAGGATTGGAACAGGCTGCCCAGGGAAATGGTTGTTAAAAGTGTGTAGATGTGGCTCTTGGAGACATGGTTTAGTGGTGGACCTGTCAGTGTTAGGTTTGTGGTTAGACTCCATGATATTAAGGGTCTTTTCCAACCTAAATGTTTCTATGAAAACAAATGTTCGCTCACACCTGCAGTTTATATTATGAAGACCTCTCTGCACATTGTTTGCAGTTTGTTTAAAATACCTCATGGAGCAGGTAACCTTGTACAGAGACCTTTTATAAAATTAGTCTGGGTGAATACATTACTGACTGGTGTTATTACAAAACCACTAAGCACATTTCCAAGCCTTTTGTTCATTTCTTTGTTGTTTTCTTTTTTATTTATTTTTTTTTTCCTTCAAATGGGCTCCTAGTGACTAATGAGCAGAGGGAACTCAACCTTGCTATGGATCTCTGCTTTTTACAAAAGCAGGACCCTTGGATGTAAAGTGAATTCAGGATTATTAGTGTATTTTTCCCTTCACATCCTTTGTTAATATAGCAATGAGAGAGAAACAGCTAGGGAATAGCATGTTCATATTTGCAAGGGAGGGGGAATTTTGGAGGCTGATGCAATTTCAGGGATTTACAAATGGTCTTTTGCAGACAGAAAATAAGCTTGAGCATTCTCATGTTTCAATGTGGATTTACACTCAATTGTAATTGCAGTAGCAGTTAAAATAAGTAGTAGTTTGAGAGTGTTGTACCATGATCTGCATTTCGTTTTGTTCCAGTGCAGGCAAAACCTGTAATAGTTTCCTGAGCAGCAGCAGCAACAATGGGCCAGAATGAGACAATTGTGTGTTTAAATGGTGCCACCTCGTGGCCTATATGAGAATTATTTTTTTTTAAAAACCCGCTTCACTGGCCTTGAGCTGGTGAAAGAAAATGAAAGGGCTTTTTTTAATCTACAGAATAACAGAATAGCCTTGGTTGGAAAAGACCTGTAACATCATCAAGTATTTTGGGGTGAGGGTTGCAGTATTGCTCTTGAAGCAGGTTAATTTTTGGTTTCTTAAAAGAAACAAAGACCTTTTTCTATATCAGATTTTGTTAAGATGTCTTGGTTTGGATATTGAAAATCAGTAGTTGTATATATATGCTTGCTTAAGTCTTTATAGGCAACTGTGGTTTTTTTCTAACACTGAGATTAGTTTTCTTTTTATTTTGCAAATAAAGGGAAGAAGATAACTCATTCTTTTCCTCCTTTGGACAGTATGCACTTTTAGCTTTGGCAATGTGTACTTCTGTTTATAATAGAAATATTAAATAATAAAATTTTCTACTAGAACATTCTACTTCTATACAACATGCACAAATCTTCTCATTTGTTTCAGAATAGCCTCTATTCATAACTCATTCTGTGAGTGTGTGTGTGTGTACATAAATGTCTGATAAGAAAAAGATTTCCCCTGATTGCTGGACTTCTAGGAATTTCAGACCACAAAGATAGATCAAGAATTAAGAGAAGTAGCTCATTCACTGGGATTTTTCAGGAATCCTATTGTCAGTGCTGTCTCAGTGTAGCCCTTTTCCAAGGGAATTCTTTTTCTTTAACGTGTGAACCATACTAGTTCAAACCATACTAGCTTAGATATAAATTCCAATGAAATGTGTTGCAGACTGCAAGGAAGCACAGTCCTCATCTCATGGAAATACAGGCAATCTGTCTGTTTGTAATTGTGTTTGTAAAGATGAGTCACTTAGCCAGGCTTCCAAAGTTTTATGTTTAAATATCCTTAAAATAGAAGAGCTCATTATACAGTATAAAATTTTTCCTTGCCGTAGTCAAGCATTTTATTCTAATGAAGAAAGCAGTAGTGACAAGCACTTTAAAGTCTGTATTTGTGATTGAAGTATATATTTATTGGGCTTGATGCTATTGATTTTGTTCCACTAATGTTTTATTAGTTGATTCTGTATTTAATTTTAGTTCTGACACAAGATAAGATGAATACAGTTTAGGAATCAAAAGTGGGTGATCAGAATGGGAGCAATAGGATAGCCTGCTAACCTGTTCTGCAAATACTGGCTAGAGATAACATTGACACCAAGGGAGTTACTCTGCATCTTTGGCAGTGTAACTGTGTTGAGAATTCAGCAATGGTATGAGCTGTCTGAACCATTCATGATGTCAGGAGGCTGTAAAAATCCAGCCTTACACTGGAGTTTCCTAAGCATGTGTATGAGCTTATACGTATTTTAGAAGTAAATTTGTGATATTCTGTATTGTGTGCAAAGCTAAGTAGTTTTTCAGGAATAGTATACTCTAGTGTGGAATGATAAGAAGCCTCAGAAAAAGAACCCGTGAGAGCAATTATTGCAGTTTACTTGTGTGTTGGATTTGTGACTAATTTTAGCCAGTGCTTCTGATCTGAAGGTAGGAACAGGTCTTGAGGAATGTTGTTTGTTTGAAGATCTTTCTGTAGAAGTGCAGATTTATCACAAATGAGACAGTTGTTTCCCAGTTACAATGATTTTAATGAATACCTTTGCACACTGTTGGCATTTCTGATTTTCTTTCTAGGGTCCTCGTGGTCCTCAAGGGATTGATGGTGAACCTGGTATCCCTGGCCAGCCTGGTGACCCTGGTCCTCCAGGGCATCCTACCCACCCAGGACCAGATGGACTAAGCAGGGTAAGTTTTACACTTGCTTAAGTAGAAAGTGAAGTCAGTGTTGGGCCAGATCCACATGATACAAAGAGTAACTTCTCTTTGTTTCTGTGAACGTGAACTGCTGTGCCTGCAGTGCCTGTTTCCCACTCATGAGGGACAGCAGCTAGTGACAGTGACAGTGCAGGTTCTGGCAAAAATTGGGACAAGTCGAGCATGAGAAACCTTGGAAAGGACAAACCTTTCACAATGGGTTTTAGCATCTAGAAAAGCCGTGATGCCCGAAACTAAAACCCTCAGTAGGGTTCCATTACTTCCACCTGACCTAAACCCAAGGGATCAGGGCAATAGTCCAGGGAAACTGGTGCACCAAAATAGGAATAGAAAAAAGAAAAATATAAGAGGAATTATAGATCAAAGAATAACCAATAAGAGAAATTAAAATATGGATAAGTATACTTCTTGCTGGAATTGTTCAGACCAACACTGAGAAGATTTAGTAAAGAATTGTTTGTGAAAAGCAGTGCTAACCAGCCGTAGATTACAGACAAGGTGTTCTGCAAGGCTTTTTCTTTCCCCCTGCCCCATTCTATGGAACACTAATTATGATCGATAATGAAATACATATTTGAATTTCTCAAGTATATTCAATTACACATTGATTGCTATTTGAAAGGTACCTGTTTTCATTTCTCACCCCATTGTTCCTGCAATGTTAGTGAAAACAATAGACTTACACTGACAATAAGCTGAAATTTTCATGTTAGACCAACGGCTTGCAAGTTTGGGCAGCATATCTTGACTTAACCACCCTTCTAAATAATCCTGAATGCAGCAGATTCAGCTCAAGTAAATATCTTCAGCACAGAGAAATCCCTTAGAGTCACAAAAGCTCCAAGATGGGTGTTAGACCACCAGCCCTCTAAGACTTCCACAGAAAATATGAGAGAATAGGTGTAGCCAGAAATCTAAGACATTTTTGGTTTATATTGCTGTCTCTGAAGTTAGGCTATCTCCAGCCTTGCAGAAAATGTATTTGGGGACCAATCTGATGTGGAACGAACTGTAGATTTTAGAAGATTTGAATGCACATTTATGCTGTTGCTCCTTCTCAGCCACTGTAAGCTCTGGCCTGCCACGAGTCTGGCTTGGAACGAAGCAAAGTAAAACTGTTAATTCGAACTATGTGCTTGCAGAAAGGAGGAGGACACTGAAGGTTCTCCCTGCTCTAACTCATTTGTCTCTGTGGATTGACATGAACAGCGGAGGCCTTTAACTTTGCTCAATAAAGGCAACACACTTAAGACTTCTCATTTATAGTCATGAAATCAGCTACAGTTCCATTTACATTAAGGTATTTTTGAACTTGAAGCACAGTAAGTGAAAACGAAAGAAAAGCCTAGAAGACATGTAGGAATATTGGAGGTGAAGTTAAGGTGCGATTTTAATTTAAAAGTGGTGAAAAAAATCTAATTAATTTCATGGGACGCTTTCCTCTTTTTAGGTCATTTTCCTATTTGTTTAATATTAAAGTGGAGGTAGAGTTAGAATAGTAAGCAGACAATATGATGAATCTGACTTGTCTTTGAAGCCTTAAACCACCTCACATTTAAAGGAAATACAACTTTAATGGTTAAAACAAGAATTTAGTTGTTAGCACTGCAAAGCCAATATAAATAATGAAGATGTGGTTACATGGATTTCTGCCTTATGAACCATCAAAATGACTGACAGCTAAAATCACTCATCTTATTTTTTCAGCCATTTTCAGCTCAGATGGCAGGACTGGATGAGAAATCTGGACTTGGTAGTCAGATGGGACTGATGCCTGGTGCAGTGGTAAGACCGGATTAGCTCTGTACTGTAGAACAGGCTGGAAGTGGAGCGCATATGCAAAAAAAACAAGGGGGAATTAATCCTCTTCTACTTCCCATGCCTCTAGAACCTGGATGTAAAGTATGTTCTAGTGCAGTTTTGCACAGTACCCGGAAAAAAGTGAAAAAATGTTCTTGTGTTCAAGTGAAAGCTTTTTTTTCCCCACCTCTAGCTTTGTTGTCTTCCTTCTCTCCTTCAGAAATATAGCAGTTACTAACAGTAAGGCACAGGAAAATAACCAGCTCCTAATTTTCTCATATCTTGAGTCACTGCAGAGTAACTGAAAAGTGTCAGGTATTACGCAAAGCAGAAGAAACAAATATGTAACTTTGAAGTCTCTTCACATTGTGACATCAAAGATAGTTATTTTTGGTAGTAATTTAAAAATTATTTCTGAAACCAGCTGTTACCTGAAAGGTGTGCTTTATTATTTTAAGATAGACTTTCTGCTTCTCCACTGGGTCCAGTTTTAGCATTGACATCTCTCACTGTTTGGATATGCCCTTTATTTATAGTGCACTGGGGACTTAATGGTAACACTGAAATTTTTTACCATCTGTGAAAGCTGTTTCACCACCCTAACACCATTCTTCTAGGTTCTTGCGGTTGTTTTTGAATGTTACCTCTTTTCACTACATGTGTTTATCACATTGTGATACCTTAAAGATACTGTTACCCTCTTTGCTGTTATTTTTAACATTCACTCTTAAGAAAACCATCCTTTAGTGATTGTATTGTCCATGAATTTGCCTGCTTGAATCTTATCCCTCCAAGTCCTCACTAGTAATCCTGAAACTCAGTTTCGATACAATTTGAAAGATTCTAAAAATAATCTGATATTTTACTTTAGGATTAACTTTTTTTATGATTTCTTCAGTTTCCATTTTTATGAATGTCTCTTCTCAATGAATTTTCTGTGCACACTTACAATGATATCTTCCACAGGTCTGTCCTACTTACTTTGTTGCCCTCCATCGTTTTGTGTAATCCTTTCACTCCTCAAATATGATTTGTTTTAATATTAATATCTCTTTCAAGGTATTTTTAAACATCTTGGTTTCTCTAAGGCTTTACAGAAAGTCTACTGGAGTCAGTTGACACTCATTGTCTTTGGGTTGATTTGGGTTGACCATAGAAATGTTATCTTGGTGGTCACTATCAGGCTGTTTTGCTGTCTTTGTAGGATGAATGTTACTTGGGGAAGGGTGTTTTCCAGTGTTTAACAAGTTATGTTTTCGGTAGGGTCCAGTGGGTCCAAGAGGTCCTCAGGGTCTCCAGGGAAAACAAGTAAGTATTTCACTTCAGGGGATTTAAAGTTAATGGCCAGACATGAAGGCACAGCACATAGTAACTGGTGTGTTTGTGCATCTCTGAGGCAATGTCTATCTTCAATGACACATGGATGAATGCATCTTCATCTAGAGATGAATCGAAACATGCTGCTCTCAAGAGCTCTGCCCCAGATGCGTTTTGTATGCACAAATTAACTCAAAAAGAACATTTTTTTTAGACCTTTAACAAGGTTTTAAGCCAACACACATTTTTTTAATGAGGGAACAGCACTGAAAATGTTGACTGATCTGGTTTCAGTATTGGCATGGTGTTAAGTTTCCAGTGGGATTTATGTATGGTGCAGGACTTATCTAAAGCATAAGGGATTTTTTTCACTCATTTTGAAATGTGAGCTAGTTCTGAATTAGAATCTAGACTGTCTTATGTGCTATGATTTTCCTGATTATGGATTTTATTTTATATTCTTATATTTTTTTTTTAATTTGTAACTGTGTTCATCTTTGGTTAATTTCAGGGTGGTGCTGGCCCCGCAGGCCCACCTGGGGAACCTGGGGAACCAGGACCTATGGTAAGTACAAGCATTTCTGCAGTAAAATTGCAAGTGATACATTGTACCTCTTTACTTCAGAACAGATTTTCTTCTTGTGTTGACTCAGCCAGAGCTATTAAGTAACTTCAGTCAAGAGCTGTGGTGTTCAAAGCATGTTTTCCTGAATCAGTGAATTTAAAATATTTGAACGTGCATAATAATGATTATAGTATAAACAATCATTGCTGCTCTTCCAGCACAGACCTGAAGATGGTTAAACACTGGTAAAACCATACTTGGTAGTGTAACTTACAGAAGGGATGATGACACTATTTATTTTTTGGAGGTGATAAAATGATTCAAAAGTAAAAGCAAGAGCCAGAGTTTTGGAACAACAGCAACTGTGATTATTAATGTATGCAGGTTTCTCAGGGGCAGGATGCTTAGAAAGAGCACTCCAAAATTAAGCACTGTGCTTAGGCATAAAATCATCCCTTTTCTATGTCTGTTTTTATATATATAGACTTTGAAATGGAATAAATAGTTATTTTAGTGATGGCTACATTGACTTCTTAATAAACATATTGATTTCTTAGGGTCCAGTTGGTTCTCGTGGACCAGAGGGACCTCCAGGCAAACCTGGTGAAGATGTAAGTTTGTTATTCTTTGTATCTTGTTTTGTTTTTTAATAAAACAAATATTGGCATCTTTGAGACAGCAGATGTGCCTGTTGTAATTACTTTTATCTATTTACTTTTCTTTGTAATCATACTTCTCGTTAAGTGCAGTGTCATAACTATAAATCTTAGCAACCCTTTTCAAAACCCTCTTACCTTTTCCTTACATGTCACCATCATACCTAATGTTTAAGCACTGTCCCTATCTTATTTCTTGCCTCAGCCAGTTCTTCAACAGAGATGTCTTTCTTGATATTGAATGTAATAATGCACCAGAGTTAGGAGAGGGCAATTGGAGGCATCTTCTTTCTTTGGGATTGTATGATGAGTTAGAAAAACTGTAATGAAAACATTCACCTGGATCTGGACAACAAAATTTTAGTGGTTTTTGTTTGTTGTTTTTTTTCCCAAATGTGTTAATAATTTATTATATTCTTAACTGATTTTATGACTCTATACATATATATGTAAGATGTATGTATTATACATATTGCATAACTATGTATGCACTGCACAACACTAGCCTAAGAATTTACTGGTAGACGGTTATTATTTGTTTGCAAAGCACACTAAATCCATCTGAAATTTAATTTATAACTTGGAAATGAGTTGAAAACTGCAGATGCCAGATACGTTAGTATATAAATTACCATAGCTTGTGTAACGGCTGCTTTCCCATTAAACTGTACAAAGAGTTATGAGAATCTTTGGAAAAAGCTAAATCTCAGTGCACTGAAGCCAAATCTTGATACTGCTCTAATAACTTCCACCATTTCCAATGTATGTATGGGTTTCTCTAATTGCATTTGTGAAGCACTTTACCTTCTCCCTGTCCAGAAACTATTTTTCTGAAGCCTTTTGTATTCCTGCAACCCTGAGTTCTGGATGTATTTGAACTGACTGATGCATGTAAACCAATGTTTGATTGTGACTCTGGAGGACTTTGAATAATCTTTGAAATATGCTTATTTGTTTCTGCCACATTTTCTTTCCTATTGCATCACACAGCAAATAAGTCAGTGACCTAGAATGAAATTATACACATTTTAGAACATTTGAACAGAAGCAGAAGTAACAAACTACAATCCAGGCAGTTTTAGATCACTGTTCCAATGGAAAATAAAAATAATTTGACTGCATGAGGATGACAAGCGGTTGCCTCACTAATTGTCAGGAAAACTACGTTGTGGCGCCATCTTGTGATGCCGAGACGCACTTTGCACTCAGTCTTCAGTTCCTGCATTTCTTTGTTAAAACCTTTTTAAAAGTTTATGTGTCAAATGCACAGTCATGTATGTAGTTGGTTTATATCTCTGAAACTGTTACAGTAAAGAGGAGATATATAATCCTGATCTGAATGTCCTCATTTGTTTGAATGGAAGAATGATAAGTTAATTTTCACATTTCTCATTTTCACGTTTGTTTATTTTTTTTTATTATTTCCTTAGGGTGAACCTGGTAGACCAGGACAATCCGGTGAGCCTGGATTTCCAGGATCTCCAGTAAGAGCATGATTATTTACATTTTAGCAAAATAATCATACTTATGTCATCACTATCTCTTTTAATAATAAGTGCAAAGCTCTGCTATTCAATTTCTGAAGACTTCTGTTGACTTACGCTAGCGATCCAGATCAGTGTGATAGCTCAGAACCAAACAGGTAATTCAGAAGTCCTTGAGTTAATCTTGACCATCATGGAATCATTCCACAGGTTAATGTCTCAATTATTTCATAGATGAAATGCGCATAACACAGATGACAGTACATACAACTTGTACTCCGTCTCCCAGTACTTCACATGGTCATTCACAATCACATGCAAGAAGTGCTCCGAGATTATGAAATTAAGTCAGGTTGGAGTGGCACTGTTTACCTTTAAAACAGTCAGTCCAAGGGCAGGGGAAGAAGGGATTATATCATGGACATATATAATTTATTTTAATATATTTATTCAATATGCATATGTGATTAAGGTGGTTTCCAAATCATATGTACTTGTGCAGAGGATACTTGTCATGTTTCTCTCTAAAAATAAAAGAAAACAGGTGTATCTGATGATAAAATGACATCGTTTTGTCATCTTATATAATTTTGGCCCATTTTAAAAGTTCTGCCATCATAAATCAAGTTTTTGTACCTGGAAAGGAGGTGTAGTGTAGTTGAAAAGGGGACAGATAAATCCCAGAATTGAAGCCACCTGATACACATCATCTCTTAAACTGCCTCCTTTTCTTTTAAGTGTGCAGTTCCTGTCTGGCAATTTTGTTAGTAACTGGAGATATGATCTCTTGGAGAGAGAAATGATTTTTTAGCAAGGCAGTGTTGTTTCCTAAGCTTTCTTCCTTAGTTTTATGGATCAAAGGCAATGTTTTGTAAGCTGCTTGAGGCTAATGTAGTCTATAGAATATTGTTCTGTTTAGATCAAGCTGTTTTGCTTCATAAAATCATCTTTTAGACAACTTTCTAATGAAGGAAAGAAGTACTGCAACTGCACACACACACACAAATCTCATTAGTGTTTGCTACAGTTGCATAACACTGTAGGGAGCACCATTGATTGCCCTGATAGTTTATCAGAGAAGTGTGCTGTGTCTTGATCACTGACAAGGTCCATACACTGCTACAGAGATATCTGATGGCTCTTTTCCTTTGTACATGATTTGCCTCCTTGCCATGTAACTTGTCCCATGTGCATGCTTCTTCATTTGATTGCCCTGGTTGTATAAGCTGATATGCATATACCACTGGGCACAGGCCAAATAAATAATTTTTACAGGCTACATTCAGTCTAAAAAATCATAATTTGTACAATTTCAAATTTTAATGCAAGACATTCATGACAACAGAGATCATTCTTCACTGAGAAACTCATTGAGTAGAAATACTTTCAAGCAATCATAAATTTCATACCTTTATAAAGTAATTTTCTCTTTAGGAATCTGCAGACTCTGGAGTAATTTCCCACTGAACTTTATGATCAAACATTATCCATATAATTGACTGTGGGAAGACAAAGACCTTTCTTATGTTCCTTGGTGCTAATAAGGAAACAGCTTGTCTGTATGTGAGGTTCTCCACTCTAATGATGAGATCTCAGATGGGGTTTCTTTGCTCCTCTGAGTATCAGCATCGCTTCATGATGCTTCATTTTCTGTAATGTATCTCTGTGGTATTTTGCTATGCTGAAAGTTATGAACTATAATTTTTTTGAGAACTTTGGTTCAGAGGTGCCATAAAGGAAGAAATTATATGTTTAAACAGTTTGCTGAACTGTTACCTGAGAGTATGAAGATGTTAATGTGATTTCCATTCTAAATTCATGTGACGGATATTCTAATGTGAGGCACCATTACTTAGTCTTTCCTGAAAGAGAAATTGGGAACCTTGGTAGGAAACTAAGTGCAAGGCAACTTTGGTTTAATTGCTAAATTTGTTTTAATTCCAGTTGTTTATCATGCTACTTGACCGACATATTCTGAAATAGTATGTACAATTTGCAGTTTGGTCTCAGTTTCTATTTTATTTTAAATGATAGCTCTGACTTTTGATCTCTGTTTGATTAAGATTTTTTCATATTAAGCCTCGAAACTTGATCTACCATTGGTTTCATTTTGTTACTTCTGTTGAAATTTGAGGTTTGATCGTACACTGATGTAAATGATAAATCTCTTAATATCCGTGAAAATGTGCATAATGCTGAGACTGTCTAACTTTGTAGCAAGTTAGGCTGTGTCATCTGTTTCCCCCTCAAATGTTATGCCTCGCTATATTATGTCACCAAGGTTGAAGGAGGGTTAGGAGTATTAGGATTAATGCTTCTACCCTCTTCTCTGTTAGCAGCATTATTGTTTATCCACAGAAATCAGGATTTTATTTGTTTTTTTTCTTCTGACTTAGGGGCCTCGAGGCTTTCCTGGTGCTCCTGGTCTCCCAGGTCTCAAGGGTCACAGGGTAAGAGACAAGGTTTTCCCTCTCCTTATAGATGATGTTTCCAGGCAGTTTTAGTATAAAGATCTTTTTTTGTACTTGTGGTGAATTTGACTACACTATAGACCTGCCAATTCTAGCAGAATCACTGGCATTTGAGAGAAAAACGGCCTTGCAGAAAATTAATGTTCTTCCCCTTTAAGATGACCTCTGTTGTATTCTCTAGTGCTTTCTTCACTGTTTTCAAATGTTCTGGGAATCTGGAAGGAGCTTGCATGAGCCCTGCCAAGCTTCAGGAGGCACAAACCTGACAGTTCTCTCACTTCATTGGCAAGTCTTGGATTAGGGTGGGGATCTTGAGAGGTGGATATGTTTGCAACATGGAGTGATTACAAATTACCAAGTTTTCTGGCCAGAATTTTACTTCAGGGAGGAATAAATAGGTTTCCTATGGCTCTGAGCCTTGTTCTTGTTGTTTTAGGATTTTTTTTTTTTTAATGTTCTTGTTTTAAAAAAGAAACCAAATCCAAGGAACTGTACCTTGTACAAATGGTTTCCATTTAGGAAATGTTTAAAAACTTTATTCCATCTTTTTTTTTTTCTTTATTTTCTTTCTTTCTTTCTCTTGCCACCTCAGATCCATTCTTAAAACTTTAATATCGAGTTATTTTAACACTAATAGTAAGAATGCTCTCTGTGTGTACATATATAAATGTAATTTCTCCATCTTTTTTTAACTTACAGGGGTTGAAAGGACTTGATGGTCCAAAAGGTGAAATTGGAGCAGCTGGAGCAAAGGTATTTTCATGGCCCAAAGGACTAAATGCTTAAGCATGTTTTCTATAACATCAAAATCATGAAATATAGTAGAACTTTCCAGCACAGCTTTGTACCCTCTCCTATCAGTGTTACTTGTATGGAGTGGAGAGGCTACATGGAACTGTCCGTTTTTACTGTGTTTGATCCTTATAAACTGCTATACAATGACATGTATGGGCTTTATACAGGAAGAGAGTTCACTAGTGCCAGTCACAATTTCAGCTGGGGCTCAGTTTTAGGCCTCTAAGGTATCACTGGGTCAGTTGACTGCGGCTCATCTGTGACACCTATGTAATACTGAAGACAGCAAAGTCTGTTAACAAAGAGCCTGTGCACATCTTGCAATTTCCCACTTGACCAGGTTGTGGGTTTTGTTGACTTTATGTGACCAAGTTGAGAAAGGAGAAACAGTTTTTTGATATGATATAATAATATAAATAACACAGTATAATGCAATAATGCATAACTAACAGTTTTATTCTCTCAGAATTCTTGACCCTCACTGCTTCTGCAGCACCCTTACAACTTCAGCTAAAAGCAGTGCTAACACAGTATAGCAGCTGGAGTCAGTTCTTTCAAGATGGATCAAAAGTGATTTTACAAGAACATAGGATACTTTTTTTCAGACTTTTCCACCTTGATCAGTGCTGATACTGAAACATTTTTGGCTTGGTGTAGGTGATAATCACAAGTGGACAGAACTATTCCTGTAGATTAAAAATGTAGTAAATTAAGTGAATCTTCAAAAATCTGAATTTAATTATGAAACCAGTAGCTAAGGAGGGTTTGTGTAAGAGCAGATTTCTTTTCTGAGATTACCTGCCACTTTCTGTGGAGGCAACGACAGCTTGAGACTTGATAGAAGCAGTGCAGTGGGTGCTGTGGGCTGTTAGCTGGAACAGGTAGGAGTTAAATCTGCTTCACTGAGAATGTGTAAATATGGCATTTCTCATCAGCATGGGGAATAGTCCCCTTGGTGCAAATCTGCCTCTTAGGTCTAACGTAAGCACAGAGAACAGGAATGAAACATATAACTCCATTTTCCTCTAACCTGCTTCCTCTAATTGTGTCATTTTGTTTCTATTTCTAGGGCGAATCTGGACCAACAGGTGCCATGGGTGCAACAGGTCCTCTAGTGAGTGTCCTGAGCATTGGATATTACACCAGTGGTTTTAAGACTGTAAATGCTATTACCAATAGCAATTTTAAGGTTTTGAGATCTGTACTTGATGTCATGAAGCTGAACTTCCTCTTAATTAAAGCTTTTTCCATTACACTAACAGTAAATTTGGTCCACTATAGGCTATTCTTTGCAATTTGTAGCTGTAGATAATAGTAATAAATCAGAAGGCTCAACAGGAACTTGAATGCATGTTTTGTAATTGTTTATGTGCTCACGTAAGCGTAGGGGGATGAAGTGTTTTGGTTTTTTTACATGTTGGTGCTTCATATTGAGTGATTTCAATATGAGAAAAACTGGATTAGGTTGCTCTGAGATAGAAATGGAAAAATTTAGGTCAGAAATGCACTAGCTAAGAAACCCATGGATTTTGGAGGTTATGGTGTGGGTACGCATGCATGACATGGAAATCATCAGAGTAGTTTTTATCCAGGTGTTGTTTTGGACAACTGAATACTTGTTAGCATGTAACATGCCAAACTTGTAACACGCCAAAAATGGACTCTCAGCAGTGCTTCTGGAAGTATAGCACCTTTCTCCTATCAGATAATGGCATCTATCTGCGAAGCACTGTCGTGTCATGCAGGATGTAATAGCCCTGAAGTGGAACTTAGTTTGTGAATGAGCCATAGTAAATGAGATTTCCTTATTGACCCTGCTGAGTATATACAGAATTTATTCTAATGCATTCAACTAGAAATGCTGCTGCAACAGAAAAAGAGAAATTACAGTCCATTAAATTTTCACTGGGCAAACCTGTGAGGCTGCAAGAATTTATGTAAGCTGCTACTTCTTTCCTGCTATGGGACAAGATAAGCTACACCTGCAAGAGGAAAAAAACGTGGCTTGGTTCTGTAACTGTTGTTCACATCATCTGTCCTTATCATGCTTATCATGTTCTTGTTAAAAGCAAATAAAGACTAAACAGAAAATCGCTGAAGAGTGATGCAATGCAAAACTTAATTGAAGCAAAGGAAAAGTTAGGAAGGTTAAAAAAAAAAAAGTGAAAAAACAAAGAAAAAAGAAAAGAGGGGGTGGTATGTGTTCTCTCCACTATGGGGGGAAAAGGCAAGTGAACTATGTAACCCTTTTTGTTATTCTGCAATGATGAGCTCCTAAAGAATGCACTTTTTGTTCTCTCTTCAAGGGACCTAGAGGAATGCCAGGAGAAAGAGGTCGAATTGGACCACAGGGTGCCCCTGTAAGTAGGATCTTCCTTCTCTTGCCCTCTAATTCTTCCCTTGTGTTACTTAAATTTAAATCCCTGAGCCTGAAAGTGTTTATTCATGTGACTGCTAGTTCTGTGGTGAGTTCTGCTGCAGTTTAAGAAAGGCAGGGCCTGCACAGAGTTTTATGGGGTGAGACCTTTACTGTACATTTCAAAAGTCAAAAACAGTTTTAAATGGACAGTGCTAGCTGTGTGGCAATTTCAAAGCTGACCATGAGGCCAAATTTCCTCATAACACTTTTTCCTGTGAAACAAAATTTTCTTCTTTGTTTCTGTGAAATTTCTCTTGAAAGGGTATTTTCACTAAAAATTACTGAACTAGAAATAATATGTATTGATTTTGTCTGGAAAAAAGTTTAAAATGAAAATTTAGACTTTTAATTTAAATTAAGTCTTATCATTTAATTCCAGGTAGTAAACCTGTCATTTTAAAAATTATTTTGCTTTTAAGCAAAAAGTGGAGTTAGCCTTGACATGAGGTCATATTTGAGAATAAATTTGTTTCTGTTGTTTTATGTCCAGTGTCAAGAGTTGTTTTTTCTGGCATTTCTCCCTATGACTTTTATGTACTCCTTACAATGACACTGTTAAAATTTGGCCTCTCTGGAAATAGAGAAATCTCTAGGGGAAACTTATAGGGGAGCATAATTTCTTCCAGAAGTTTTCCATGCCAGTGTTTGGAGGGCTCTGCAATCCAGCATTTCTTTGATTGCTTTAGTATGTATGGCTGTTATCACAAATGGTAGCAATAAACAAATTAAAAAATTAGAGTTCTTATAAATATTCTGTCTTGTCTGTTTTCATGTCTAGGGTGGACGTGGCCAGCATGGTATGCCCGGGAAGCCAGGGCCAATGGTAAGTTTCTTTCTTAATCACTTAATTTTTTTTCATCTTATATTTCTCACTTGCCTTTTGACACTACCAAAAGCAGCACAAAAAAATGTTGGCAATTGCTGGCAACTGTTGAGTACACCTGGAATTATCTGTAAGAGGTTCCTAGTTCTACTAATTTTAACTGTAGTGCTGTCCTCTGAGAAGTTTTACTCTGTGGTTTTCTTCATCTAAAGTTTTAATTTGCAGAGGAGTGGCATCTTCCCTGGAGAGGTGATGCTTTGCTGCATTTATGAGTGAAGTGATTATGTAGGGAGATAATGGTCTTAAAGATGTACATTGTAATATAAACCAGTATATAATTACATATTATCTTCCTTCACATACAAAGTTGGCAAATGAGATGTACGCATTCTCAGCAAGAAGTGCTCCTCACTGATAGCAGAACTTGCCACCTGCAATTGGTCCATGACAAAGCATGTATATGACAGCCTTTTAATTATGGACAGTCACACCCTGAACTGAAGAATTAGAAGCCTATGTGTGAATGTCTGTCAAACTGAGAAAGCCTGGTATGCATGACTAGAAGTTTTCACACAATTGCAACAGGGCTGAAGATGACTGTGGTAGTTGAAACTGTGGATATCAGTGTATCAAAGGGTGATAGTTTCAATTCTTCAATCCAATCTCACAGTGCATTTGCAAAATGTGTTTGAGTGAATTCACATTAATGTTAGGAAGCCAGTGGGATTATTCACATACGCACAGTTAATTGTGTGTTACTTTTGCAAATGAAAGCTTGTGATGATTTTATAGTATTTGCTCAAGGCCAGCTTCCACTTTAAAAATGTGGTGTTCTTTTTTGCTTGCTTTTTTCAAAAACATTACTTCTAGGATGTGATTGACAGTTTCTGCCCATTGATGTAGCCAACCTGAACCTTTGCCAGTTTTTGATGTTTAACTTAAAAAGAAATAAAAGAAAAACTCGAAATGCCCCCAAACCACTGCACCCTCAGAACCCCAAAATGCCCCTGCCTGCAATTAAAATTTCATTCTGTGCATGCATCCTCTTTATTTAATAGTGATATAAGTCTTTAGAAAAATGCATTTACCTGTCATCTTAATGAACAGAGTTTTATTCAAAATTTCATTAGGAAATAATTAGCTGTAATAGAAGTTCAAAAATGATTCTAAGTATCTAAAAGCTGTGAAACTCAATTATTTAATATATCATGAAAGAAGGGTAACTTGTTTGAAGAAGGTTTCAAACAATGAAAAGATTTTTCAGTATTGAAAAGAAATTTTGAAGTTTACAGAAGCTGGGTCCTGAGCTATGAAAATCTATGTGAAGCTTAATATTTTTCTTTGGCATAAAATATGAGATCAGCTTCACTGGACATCATAGCTCGTTAGCTAACGTTTTTGGTAAAATCCCATGTAGTGTCACAAGGGAGATACTGGTACTTAATGTGTTTCTCATTGGAGCAAATGTTAATGAAATGTGTTGTTATTTGGGTTACTGCAATGATATACCGTAATTCTGGAATTCCTCCTGCAACAAGAGAGATTTGGCAGACGTATCTGTGATCCAATAAACTGGGACATAGGCTTTCAAAGATACACTTAGTGAGCTGTTACATCAGTTCTGTAGAAATCTAGTGCAAGGTTGTGGTAGAAACCTTGTCCATAATGCTCAGTGGGACAGATTGTTCTTATTAAATTTTTCAACAGAGCTTTGTTACATAGAACATTTTTTCACAATATGCATCATATTTTACAAGAAGAGAAGAATCAGGAAAAGATAAAGGGAAGTCATCTGGGAAGAGCGTTGTAGTGAATATTTATAACCACTGTGTGCCGCCATCCAGAGAGTTTACAGTATGGGAGAAGGGTCTTCTGTTGAATGCATTGTCCAGCACAAGAGGCATTGTGAAAATGGAAACAATTTACAAATTTACTCTAAAGCCCTTAATTGGGAGTCTTTCTGTTTAGCAAAACAAGGTTTGTGTCATACCATACAGGTATGTCCAAGTGTGTGCACTTGAAGTTTGCTTTCTAGTGAGTTTGCACAGTCTGCCATGTAATGCAACCCCAGCTGTTCGTATTCCTGCCCAGACTTCATGTCCTCACAGCCACGAGGTGTGCTACATTCTGCAGCACAGTGCACCAAGAATTTGGCTCTAGAACCAGAAATAGTGTAGCCACAACAATACTACAGTCTGCTCAAGCTGTCAGCCCATCTTAGGTACAGCATCAACCATCTCAAGATAGAATGCTATTTGGGAAGAGCTATGCTGGTTTTGGGAGCTGAAGATGCACCTCTGCACAGCGTTGGGTTTTGTGTTGTGGCATAACCCAGCCTTTCCTCCACTTTCTTTACCAGAAACATCTGCCTATCTCTGAACAAAGATCCAAGCAGTAAACTGACTCTTTGTCTATACAGCCTTGAATATTTGATACAAAATCTGTGTATTAAAGCTTGCAAATTAATTTGGCTGTGAATTTGGGAATCTCAATGAGGCAGAAGAGTAGGAAGCAGGACATGTAGTTGTATAACCTTTAATCATATTTTCACTTGTCATGTTGCTTAACTCAAAAATCTTGTCTAGTAACCGAGTTTTTTCAATGTAGATGTAGCTTGTCTTTCTCTTTTTTCTAGATTATTATTTAAAGTTTAAAAGAACCGAAACTCTCCTTTGCTACATTCTGTAGGACAAATTGTGATCACTTAACAAATATCTGGTCTTTTCATTACCATACCACAGTAGCATAGATATAACAAGAGGGTATAATATTTTGTTAAAAACTAAAACCAGAAAACAATTGCTATAATTTTTACCTGTTTACATTGCAATTCGTGCATTAATAGCTGAATCAAGAGCTGTAGCTTTGCTGAAGTCAGTAAATACATTATTAAAATACTGCACCACAGTTCCATAAAATGTATGTGTATCACTCGAAGCAATATTTATAGTTGTTTTGGTTTTGTTATGAGCAAATGTTTTATGGCTAAAAGTTACATTTAATCCCAGAACCATATTTACCAAGTAATTAGATACTAATCTGTGTGATCTGAACTGCAGAATTAATTTTGTGTGTCTCTCTTTTATAGGGCCCACTTGGCATAATGGGTTCTCCAGGTTTTCCAGGTGCTCCTGGTATGAAGGTAAAAGATAAAATAAAAATATGTTTTTAATATGTGTCACAACACAGAATTAAAAAATGGGTACTAGACTACACAGAGTTCAGACTGACAAGTATTCAGGTCCCTAAGAGTTGCTGAGAAATCAGTCAGGACCTTGAGACAGAAGATAGAAATCGGAAGCCAAATGAAGCAATTGCAATTCACCAGAGTTAGGATACTTTCTTTACTTTCACTTTTGCTTGAGCTAAGGGGTGGTTATGAGATGGCTGTCATGCTGTGCCTCAGGAATCTTGTCCAGTATATTCAAAGAATAACAAGATGTGTTATTACAAATTAAGTTGCGAGGACTAGTTTAAGACAGTATGGAAGCAGTACTTTCTAGTGCTGAAACTTCCAGTTTTGGATGAGAATGCTTTTTGAGATGACCTAGACTGGTAAGAAAAATGCATGAAGCCCAACAGAGGTGTACTGCAGTTCATCACGAGAGAATAAATTATGATTACCACTTTTTGTGGCTCTGTGATAGGGCTGAAATGGAAAACTTTCACTGACTGCAGCACTGTCCTTGTGGGACTTGCTTCTCTTGTTTTCAAGAAAGCACTCGATTTCTTTATTTTTTTTTTTCTTAGCCTGGAGAATATGTCTGCAAAAAAGATAGAAAAGACAACTCGTACAGCTTCCTTAAACTTCTTATATGTGCCCTCCAACCAGTTGCTTCTTTTGTTCCTTTACGCTCCTGGAACGTGGTGGGAAAAAATTACACAAGAGGAAACTCCCAAGCTCAGCAGATGTTTTGTGTTGTTGTGAAGCTGGCAACATTCACAAAACAGTTTTGGGAAACAAGTCTTAATGAGAGTATTAACATAATGTATACAATTAAATTATAGACCTTTTAGTGCATGTCATCAAAAGTTTTGGTATGGCTAAGCACTACTTAATTCTTAAATAAATGTTTGGAGAAGTTGTCATGTGATGAATCAATGAAAGCTTTTGAAAAGCAAGAGCTACCTTCAAATTTGATCATCAGATGATGTAGAATTGGAATAGCTGCTTTGAACTCATAAAAGCTAAGCAGACTACACAGTGAAGATGTGGACTTCAGGTATGAAGACGTGGCATTAACAGCCATTACTTCCAAAAGACAGATTTCCTGTAGAAAGATAAAATTCAAAGGAGATGCCAGGACGAACTTTTTTTATCCACCCAGTTTATCCGTCCAATTTTTTTTAGCATCCAGTCCAATCTTACACAGATTTTATATTTAGTATAGTGCTGCAACAGTGAGTTGATTGGTACTGTGCAAAAACCCCCAATCTAGATGTGTTATGATTTCTAAATCTTAAGCCTTAGCTGTTAGCAAAGCTAAAAAAGGAGTTTTCAAATTACAGATACACACTGGGATTTTAGAGAGAGAAATATTTGATCTGATTTTGGCCACTGGATATAGTGCTGCTTCTCTGTAGAGAGTTTCCTTGTCCTTCTATACATTGGGGAAAAATTCTGTTTGTACTTTTGAAGTTTATATTCTTGTAGAAGTAGTGGGAGAAGAATGAGATAAGCAAAAAATATATTTCAAGGATAATAAACTATTTCAAAACTTGTATTGTTTTTCTATTATTCCTCCTTAGTTACTTTGAAGTGCTACTTTTTTGAGCAAAATAATCTCCACTTGTTTTCTCACGTGAAATCTTAGGGCGAGGCAGGTCCAACGGGTCCCCGTGGTCCTGAAGGGCCTCAAGGGCAAAGAGGTGAAACAGGTCCGCAGGGCCCAGCTGGGTCACAAGGTCTCCCTGTAAGTACATGAAATTGAGTTCCTCAGTGGTCAGCCTGTGCATGTTGTCTGTTTATAAGGAATTGATAAACACTGAGTTTTGCTCAAACGACTTTTTTCCCAGGAAAGAAAAAGTCTTATTTGTTTGTTTTGTGCTTATTTTGTTGAACGTAACTTTTCATTATTTAATCAAAACAGCTTGAAAACCTGAAAGTTACACAGCCAGATACAGTCTCAATCCTAGCAGTACTTTAAAGCTTAAGCTTAAATATAAGATTTGAAAGATTAGAAATCACATTAACTTGCATGCTTTGTGATCTGTATTAGCATTTGCACAAGTCGCTAAATAATGTTGCTGTATTTATATAATAGCCTTTATTGTCTGGTCTTGTAAAATGGATACAATAACTTATTCTGCATTTGTTATCGATACCCTCCTCATTAAAATTAATTTTAATGATTGGTATGTTATCTTTAGGGTACCGAAGGGACGGATGGTACCCCAGGTGCTAAGGGTCCTACTGTAAGTAATCATATCACCTGTTGAAGAAATTGTGTAACTGAATATTTTTTATTTCCTTACTTTTATTATGTTTCCTTACTGTGCTTGCTGTTCTTTCTGTTTGTAGGGATCTGCAGGCACTGGGGGCCCTCCTGGTTCAACAGGTCCACCTGGTTCCCCAGGACCACAAGGCAGTTCTGGCCCACCTGGTATCCGAGGGCAGCCGGTAATGATGTCTTTGCGGAAATTGTAATGTCTTGCGAATGTGTCACTCTGTGAAACTAAAACAGTGTTTAGCAAGGGAGGTCTTTTAAATAAATTAATAGCATGCTAGTGGATATGGTGAGACTTGGACCTTGTGAATCTTCTGTGTCCAAAACATTCGTTTTCCTTTCTTAAAGGTCTAAGAAAGAAAAGTGGACAAATAAACTTGGACAAATAGTAATGATTTTCTCCTGGAATTGTCTCGTTTTTGTCTTGATAACATCATAATAAACAAGCATGCTAAGGAGAAAGACAAACTATTATAATCATCCTATTATATTGCCTATCACTAGTTACTAAAATAGGAAATGTTTTTCTGTTTTATGGCATAATCCAAAATGGTCATATGATTTATGCAGTTTTAAACTTACAGGTGTTATTCATGTATTTGTTTTCAGGGAGACCCTGGTGTCCCAGGTTTCAAGGGAGAAGCAGGACCCAAAGGTGAACCTGTAAGTCTCCATATGCTTTGTAAGATAAAAAAAGAGTCACAAAGGCTTTTATGAATATTTTGGATAGATTCTTACAGTTTTCAAGGCACTCGTGATGCTCATAATCATGAGTAATTATTGAGGAGAGCAAACCACAGTGAATCTGGCTAGAAAGTACTAGCAATGAATGGCGAAGCAGGTCCTCTGATGTGGTAAATCACTTACCCAATATAGGCCTTACAGGATTCAAGGACAGAAAAAACATTTAGTGCATCTACTGAGAATTCTGTGAAACACAGAATGTGTGTATTCTAATTTTTTCATCTCATGTGAAATGGATTCATATGATTCCAGACATTTAAGAGCACAGAGATCTGTGTGTTAATCATAATAAAAAAGTAATTTTAATTTTAAACTTAAATTTAATACATTTTATACTTATGCAGTTATGTATATATTAATTATATTTTATTTATACATTAAAGTAATATAAATATTTCCACATTTATGGTATGAACAGCTGTTTAGCCTGCAGATAATATTTGTGAAGGATTATTTGAGAACATAGCTACTTCCATGCATTAACTATATGAATTTTGGAAGAAAAGTGGTTCTGCAGAGTTGGAGTCAGTTTGATTTGTCAACCAGTTCTTAGTTTTTCTTTCTCACTAGTTAAATGATCATGTAATAACTGAAAAAAATGTACAGGTTACATAGTGGTTTCCTTACCACTGACTGCCTTCTCCTTTGAGAATTTCTGCCAGAGTCTCACTGAATTTTGAATCCTTTGTGGCATGTCCAATTGGTAATAATAAATACAGATTAATGTGTCTGAGCAAACAGGTGATCGTAAGAAGCACTGTACAGCCGAACTGCAAAATTATGCTTTATTCATAGTGCACTTTTTACTGAAATATTAGCATTGTAAAAGAGAAAAGCTGATGCTGAAAAGCTGCATTTTTTAACCGACTCAAACACTAACTTTTTTTTTTCCTCTTTTAATTGGAAAAATGTTTATGATGCTTAGAAGATATTCTGTTTCAATATACCTGAGAAATGGTGAGTTTAACAATGTTTTTTTAACAAATATTTTACTTTCACTAGGGCCCACAAGGTCCCCAGGGTCCCATTGGCCCTATAGGTGAAGAAGGGAAAAGAGGTCCTCGAGGTGATCCAGGGTCAGTAGGTCCACCAGGTCCTGTTGGAGAGAGGGTAAGCAATTCAAAGGAATACTATGTCTTGAGAGATGCACTGGTGAGATGTCTTGAGAGATGCACTGATGAGCTGAAAAACTTCTTGCCCCAACCATGAATTTTCTTACAGCTTCATTGTGGATGTAGTCAAACTTTATTTTCATAACAGTAGTTAATACTGTGCATTATTTTTTACACTGGATATTTTCATTTGTGGGTTCAGTGCACAGGAAGGGATGGTAGGAGGAATGATGGAGATAGGACAAGCTAATCTGCAGATTTTTTCCTTAACCCTGTGCAAATGGTCATCTTGCTTTTAGTGAGGCTGTTCACACAGGAGCTGTTCAGCATGCGTGAATGAAACACTGATGTTTTTAGCACTCCAAGTGATAAAACCCCCAAGTTTAAAGTATTAAAGTAAGAAAGTTGTAAGGAACTGAACTGAAACTGAACCCCCAAACTGTAAATCTAGTACTTTATTTGCAATAAGTTATGTAAAAATTAAGACAATCATCTTGTATCTATGGCTTTTCCTAGGGTGCTCCTGGTAACCGTGGTTTTCCAGGTTCTGATGGCTTGCCTGGACCAAAAGTAAGTGAAATTAAAATATCCATCTTTTATTGGGTCATTGAAAAAATTTGCATACATACAGATACATAAAAAGTAAGCGTTCCACTAAGAGTGTCGTTTTCTGGGCAAATAGGCAGATCCTCAAAATCGCTGGAAGCAGGATCAAAAGGACTGACAAATGCCAAAAAGGGGTCTGAATGCTTGGAAACTAGATTTTTTTTTTTTGGGGGGGAGAAGTAATTTTCAGTTCCTGTGTTGTTCAGCTTTGCTTATTTGTCCCTGACTTATCAGCTCCCTCGTGCTGATGTGTGAATAGATATGAGACGTTGACCTGTTCTACTACTGTATTGATTTATGCATTGCTCTCTAGTAGATAACTATTTGAATAATTGTCTTTTCTTTGTGTGTGGTAGTTTTTTGAGGCTTGTACCTTGAACAGATGGGCTTGTTTGACTTTCCTAACTACTATAACACTTCCAGGGAAGTGACTCACATATATATTTGTCACATTTGTATTTGTTTCTATAAATTCCTAACTTCTTGGTAAAATTCAGCGATTATAAAATGCTTATATAAATTTGCTTTGTGGGAACGACAACTTTTAAGTAATAATTTGGGAAAAAGGTTAATAATAATGAAAGTATTAATGATTTGGAACTGTGTTTGCAAAAATAGAGCCTTCATAGAAGATACCTGTTTTATTTAATCTTACCTTACTGTTGCTGTTCGACCAGTTAACTAGTAGCCCATTGGTATCTTTCTAGGGTGCCCAAGGAGAGCGTGGTCCAGCAGGTTCTTCTGGTCCTAAAGGAGGTCAGGGAGATCCTGGGCGTCCTGGTGAACCTGGCCTCCCAGGTGCAAGGGTAAGGAACTAATAGCAGTACACTTATAAACCATGGCATTTTTCATTTTTGAAAGGCAGCAGTGAACTTTACAGAATTAAGAATCTGTTATACAAGAATAGACTTGTTTCAGTGGGGCTACTTAAAGGGTAAAGGCCAAAATAACTGTCTTTTTCCCTGCTGATCTTGGAAAGCACAGGTTCCATTTGTCTTTGGAAAAGGAGAAATAACCCTGATTGAGACCAGCTAATGCAGCTGAAGGAAGTGTGCTTGTAAAGCACATAGTTGCCACAGATAACATGAATTGAAGGCTAACCTTCATTAAATTGATGATTGATAACTTAAATAGTTGAGTGGTACATGTAATCTACAGATCTTTTTCAGGAAAAATAGTTGAGGAGTATTTGGAATATCACAAAAGGAGGGAAAGGGAGCAGCAAGTATAAGATGTGATATAGATCACTGGGTAATGTTGGCAGGAATACAGGCGAGCCTGTGAGAAGCTCAAGAGGTGTAAAAGCAAGAAAAAGGAAGCTCAAAGATACTGGGGGATGAAGCTGTAAAGTGAAGATGAGGATGAAAACCTTTGATACAGAGAAGTTTGTACTATGGTAGTAACTGGGCATATCTTTTGGATTTATTTGCATTTCACCAGTATTATTCCTGCTTTAGGGTTTGACAGGAAATCCAGGTGTTCAAGGCCCCGAAGGAAAACTTGGCCCCTTGGTAAGTGACATGAAAATTAGTCCTTTCCGTTACTGCCACAGTCATTCAAAGGTCCCAACTCACTGAAATTACTTTTATTGACTTGATTTTTCTTGATTTCTGAAGGGTCATCTTCTAACTGTTCACTTTAGATTCCCGTCTCCAAACTTAGTGCAGCTAATGTTCCTTTAGTTTTGCCTATGTACCAGTGTCTTGTTTAGCAGCTGCTGCAATATTTTTAAACTATTTAGAACTAAATATCTTTTCTAACTGTCTATTTAAGGAAACAATAAAGTATTTGTACGTAATGGCTCAGTGATAATAATCGGATAGTATTTGGTTAAACCCAGCAGTATGGCTAAAACAGTCTGCTTTAAGACACTTTGACAGTGAACTGTAGCACCAAACCAGGTTAATGTGTTTTTTATATATATTCAAACATTTTCCGGGGGTAAATAGGTTTATATGTTTAAATATATTTATAATTTAATGTCCAAAATGCTTTATTTCTGTAGGGTGCTCCTGGAGAAGATGGACGTCCAGGTCCAGCAGGTTCAATAGGAATCAGAGGCCAGCCTGGCAGCATGGGCCTTCCTGGGCCAAAGGGTGGTAGTGTGAGTATGGCATCTGGTACCACAGATCTGTTTAATTTTAAATGTTTGTGTATATTTTAATGGATGAAAAAAGTATCTAAAAATAGAAATTTTTATTTCTGCAAATTAGGGTGATCCTGGAAAACCTGGAGAAGCAGGCAATGCTGGTGTCCCAGGACAGAGAGTGAGTGTGACTGTCATTTGCAGTGATTACAGAAAACGATGCTTTTCTGTTATGTATGTTCACTATACAAGACTTATGTCTTTTTAATTTAGGGAGCTCCTGGTAAAGATGGTGAAGTTGGTCCTTCCGGTCCTGTTGGCCCATCAGTAAGTCAACTTTTACGACTCTGCCTACCTGCCAGTCACTCCATCCATTCATTACTCTTTCTGCTTCTATTTGTATCGATCTTCATACCAATTGTTGATTCCAAACAAAGAACCCCAAGAATATTTAAAGAAAAAATTTTCCTAGAAAAACGGGAAGCTTTGTATCGAAAAATATATATATTAGTAGTCTAATTCCTTTTACTGAGTCTCAGAAAAAATAGTGCAAGAAGCAAAATCTTCTCATAGTTCATTTTCCTAGCTTCCTTGGTTTCAGTTGAACTGAGTGTTTTCCTGTCAGCATGGAATTTCTGGGGAGAAGATCATAAAAAAATAAGATACGTCATATTACATCTTTTAGATAGGGCCAGAAATAAGTAAAAATGTGTAATAAACAAATACGTAATTGAAAATATACATATTCAGAGAGAAGAAAAATTGTGGAGCCTGCCTATATTTCTCTACTGTATACTTATTATTTTCTTTTCTGTAGGGTCTGGCAGGAGAAAGAGGAGAACAAGGCCCTCCAGGTCCTACAGGGTTTCAGGTATGTGCATTCATTTTCTTAAAGAAAAAAATAAACAGCCTTGTCTTTATCAACATAAATTGGAGAAATCCAGTCAAATGATGTTCAACAAAACACAAGTTTAGAACTAAGGCAATGTTGCTCAGAATAATTAGTGATAGTTGGCTTTCATGTCAGCTGTGCACTAAGCTGAACTGGCAAAGGCTTAAATACCAGCTCTGTATTCCTTGAGGAAACCTTTGTTGGAGATTTGGAGATTTTCCAAAGATGTTCCAAAAACAGAGCAAAATGATTAGTTTGATAATGAAGTGTCAATTATGTTAAGTCCATCTCTGTTTATAGAGAACTTTATTTTTAGGGCTGATGTACATATGTCCTACAAATGTTAAAAAAGGGCTGCTCTTTCATGTAGAGAGGGGGAAAACGCTTTGGTGCAATATTCATGTTACTGTTTCGCTTGGGGATCTCTGAAGGCATATTCTTCCTGACTATAACACTACATTCATATTCTTGGTGTCTTAGTTAAATCTGGGTTTACATAACTTTCTATCATGTTAGTGACCATTTTATTTACTTTTTACAGGGCTTGCCTGGGCCACCAGGTCCTCCAGGGGAGGGAGGAAAGCCAGGCGATCAGGTAATTTCTGTATAATTTAACAAGAATTCACTTTATAAAGTAGTTTTATCTTTTCTCTTTGTAATTTAACTGCTCACTCTGTTTCAAAATATGTGCTGCTGTAGTTTGCTAGCTATCTGGGAACTGCTTTTGGATAAAATACTACTAGAATCTGACCGTCTTCTTGAACTGAATTAAACTATCTCCTCTTGTCACGGTCAGATAATATTCAGAATTAGCCATCTACATTCACAGTACTTTGGAAACGAAAATGTTTACTTCTAATTTCTCTAACTGTAAGGCTATGAATAATGCTTTCATTCTAATGGTGAGTTCTGTTCTGCTTAGGGTGTGCCTGGAGATCCTGGAGCTGTTGGTCCATTGGGCCCTAGGGTAAGTATTTTCTTTCAGATTTTAAACATTCATAACAGTTCTCTGAGGTTGAAAGTTGGTATATAATATGGACTTTAACAGCTAAAGTGAGTATTTGACTTTATTTCCCACCAATAAAGTAGTTGTAAACATGGATGTTTTAAGGTGTTTTCTGTAAAACCTACCACCTTTAATAGTTTCATAGCTCGTGAAGTGGTGTTGAGTAGTAGCTGCTAAGTGATTTGGTTTACAGCTGTGAAATGAGTTTTTAGTTTTCTGAGCAACCTGCTATTTTTCCTGCCTTTAACAATAAAAGCATCAAGCTATTTTTTATTTGATCAATTCTCCTAGAATTTGAGTCTGTTCACAGACTCTGTTCAAATTGCTGTGCTGCACTTATGGTGTATTTAGGATTTTGTCTACCAGAACTGTATCCTGACTTCTAAATAAGTAATAATTTTCCATTTTGTAGGGAGAACGTGGCAATCCAGGGGAAAGGGGAGAACCAGGTGCATCAGGAATCCAGGGTGAAAAGGGTATGGCTGGAGGTCATGGTCCTGATGGTCCAAAGGTAAGCTAAATGGAAATTTGAGTTGCTGCAGTGATGTAATGTATAATTCTGCTCATTTGCATGAACATAAAAGAGAGAGCTTTTTATTATAAAAGGGATATATTTTCATGAAAAGTATCTTGTTTATATAAGGGTTCTAGGAGAACATACAAGTTATTCCAGTATAACAATATTAGTAATTTTCAAGACACTAAAGTGCTAAGAAATTACATTTTGTATTAATTTATATCAGTCTGAAGTTTAAAATGGTTTTTGTGATTCTCAGTAGAACAGGGCAAGGCCATTTCTGAACTGCAGAAAACCCTCTGGCAGTGGCTCTGTTTTAAGAACCATGTCGGTTTACACAGAGAGACTTGGCAGGATTGAGTGTTTAAAAAAAAATAACGAAAACTGTGTGCCCTCCTTCTACCTGCAACTGATACAATTGGGCCTAGGAATGGTCACCCCAGGTAGGGAGTGCTTCTAGTGATGCAGGACCTGTAATGGACATGAGCTGTGAGAAATAAAGCATAAATAAAGCATCTATGCCCCTGGCAACTTCTACCTGTAGCTAGTTTGTGTAATAGACCCATATGGAATCAAAGTCAAGTTAGAAAGATGCTCGAGCTGCTTTTCTTGCCTGTTCTCATCCCCAGTATGCACTGGGTAAATAGTAACATCTTTGGAAGGACTATGGTATTACAGCTGAACTTCCTGAGTAACATAATGGGAAAGGAAAAGTATTTGGACATGAATAAAGTCCAAATTTAAGAGAAAATTATTACTTAAAACTGTACTCCAGAGACTTCAGCACAGGCACAACATGTTCTGCAACCTAGAGACAAAGATACTTCTCAGATGAATAGGCTTGTTCTTTATTTGTTTCAGGGAAGCCCAGGCCCTAGTGGGACGCCTGGTGATCCAGGCCCACCGGGTCTTCAGGGTATGCCTGGAGAAAGAGGGATTGCTGGAACACCCGGCCCCAAGGGCGATAGAGTAAGTCTGGTTATTTCTGTTGTGCTGAGTAGAGTCACCTGTCTCTTAATACTGTAGTTGTTCCAGGGTATGAACTACTCAGCATTCAGTGTCATAACTGAGACTTTCTGGGTATTTTCCATAGGGCGGCATAGGTGAGAAAGGTGCTGAAGGTACAGCTGGTAACGACGGGGCAAGAGTAAGTCAATCTTTTACTCTTTTTAAACCTACTTTTCACACACCGGTTTGTTTCTTGTGCTAGAGGTACTCAGCTCACAGAGTTAAACCTTGCTCAACTTGGCAACGTTATGGGTTGACAGTCATTCTCATTTCCCCTACCCTCCAAATTTGATCTTCAGGCTTTTCAAGACTGCTGAAAACAGTCTTTTGTTATGTCTGTGTTCCAAGTCTGTTTTGTGTAATCAATAATGGGAGTTAAGACATCAGTGGAAAGGATTCCCAAAAGCAGGATGGTCATTTGGGATTCAGCTAAGCTGACTATGGTGAAAATACCAAAAAAAAGGGACAGGCATAGATCAATAGCCAAAAAGCAAACCCACCAGTTCTGACTCTTGGACTAAGGCAGATACCTCCTTATTGTTCGATTGAGTTGGCCATGGTCTGTCCTGAGTTTCACAGGTGAAAATTCATGTAAATTTGCTGACCCCCTTATAGGGAGTAAGTCACTGACACTTGTGGAAATCTTTGGACCTCCAGTGCATAAATATGTCTGCTCACATGCAATAAATTGAGTGTGTTCAAGACATGTTGCATTCACACTTCTGCATAGACCAACTGTCCAGTAATCCCAAATGTACTGGGTTTGTAGTATGTGCACTGACTGTGTTTTCTTCCCAGAAGCTGTTGGAGTTAGTTTTTACATAAATCGCATGTGAGATTCTTGGGTTTTGCAAACCAGTTGAAGTACTAAGTCCTAGGCACTTGGAAATCTGGGATACATAGGATACGTATGAGGATTCTGGCTGGGCTAAATTTTTAGTTAAAGAGGAGAAGCTTTTTGGAAAAAAACAAGTGTACAGAAGCACTAACTCACAACTGGGAGCTGTGAGCTGGAATTTCTTTTTAAGTCAGATACTATATAAAGATACAGAAGTCATTCTAAGGCAACATAGCTTATAGTAACTAATGAACTTATAAAGTAATGGAGAGTTAAATGTACATCAGTCTTCTAAAGCTAGGTATCTGCAAATATCTCTGCTACCAATCACTAGAGCACTGATGGTGATGCAGTATCCTTTGTTAATGCTGTCTTTTTTGTATTTCTCTTCAGCTTGAACTAAGTTACTGTTCATTTTTTGGGGCGAGGGGGAATTTTATTTGAGATAAACTTGGTGCAAGTTTGTGATACTCTGCTTCTAGTGAAAGAGAATCGTAATTGGGAGATATAAATATTTAAGAAGGTAACATGAATAGTGCTGCAGGATCGTTACGTGCAGTTGATGGGTTTGGATGAGGAAATTGGAACCTGTTTGCCCAACTGCCCTGTGAAAAGGAAAAGGACACTTTTGAGGAGTTTTCAAGATCTAAATTAATATTCAAAAGTAATGATGGACACATTAAAATTAAGTTAAGAAACAAAATACTACAATAAAACACATAGAGAGCAAGTGGGGAAAAAAGGACATGATTTACTCCTGAGAGAGCAAAACAGAGGCAGGACTGTTTTTTATCATTGGCCTTATTCATAAATGATGGAAAAAGTAGAAGTTAGTGAAGAAAAAGAGAATGAAGGAAATGAGGGCTTTTGAGATGTGGGATTTTGGTTGCTGGTAGAGGAAATACAAGTAAATCTTAGGTAAAAAAGATCCAACAAGATTTCGGAGATAAAGGCAAAGAATTTAAAGGAAAGAAAAAGCGTATGGAAATAGTAACATATGACAAATTTAAACTAACAGTTTTGAAGCATCACTTTTTTAACTTCCATTTATCTTAATTTGTTCCAAAGGGTCTCCCTGGTCCAATAGGCCCAATGGGCCCAGCAGGTCCCACTGGTGAAAAGGTAAACAGATTTTTATGCCATTCCCTACTGAAGTTTCTTAATATTACCATACTTCATTGGCACTTTTGCTACTCGTCTACTAAGTTACTTGGGATATAACCTTTAATTTTATTTTAAGGGTGAACCAGGTCCTCGAGGTCTAGTTGGTCCTCCTGGCTCCCGTGGAAACCCTGTGAGTAAACATATTTGTTTTTTTGCCTGGCATAAATTAACAGTATCTAACACTGATACAAGCTCCTGGTTTTGTCTCACTTGCCAATATATTTTCCTCTATTTCTTCCCCTTTCTCTGCAGCCAGATTCTGTAGTTCTGTCTTGATGCTGTGTACTTGCAAAACTATTGGCAGTTTTTGTTCCTCTGTCCTACACTTGCTTTTGGGGAATCTTTACACAGAGTTGCCATCATTTACCTCACTCCTGAAAGTATGCCACTATTTGTAATTGTTTAAAATGTTAAAAAAACCATACCCATACCAGATACTACTGTACACACAAATACTTAGATGGACAAAGCACAGAAGTATATCTTAGTTTTCATGTAATTATGCTAACTCCTGTCATCTTTGGTCTATTTGTGTTTTTAAGGGTTAACTTTGACTAGGAGATTATAGGCTCAGCCATTCTAGATCCTTCGTACGGCTTGGAATTGATTATGTCTCTGTCATAAATCAGACAGCCTTATTTCCAGTGTAAATTGAAATAGCTTCCACCCCTCTAGGGAGTACTGGAGGTTGGCAGCCTTTAGCTCCTTCTTTTCCAAACAAACGTTGTGTGGAAAGCTCAGTTGAAGCAGCTCATAGCCTAGTCTGACCTTGTAGAAGAATCTTTGAACTATTTTTTGGGTTTTTCCACAGTCTATCTGATTGGAGTAGTGGGTTGCATAAAGTGTGTGCACTTTGGCTAATCCTGCTATCACTGGAAGTGGTTGTGAGCAGAATTTATCTATCATGGTTTTAGTCCTTGCACGTACCTTCCATCTCTAAATTCTGAAAGTTTATAGTCTTGAAAACATGGCAGATCTTAACATCATAGTTAACCTTGCTTATTTTGTGATTAAAAAGTTATTTATTCTGATTAATAGAACAAAAGTATAATTGCATTTATGGCAGTAAATAGTTAACATCCTTTCTTGTATATTTAACTGCAAATTACACTGTGTATAGAAAGACTTTCATGTTAAATATAGTTATTCTAAATCTTTTTGACCAGGGTTCCCGAGGAGAAAATGGTCCAACCGGTGCTGTTGGTTTTGCTGGTCCTCCGGTATGTGTTTTGTAACACTGATGAGCTTCCTTTAGTCATGCCTTGATATGCTTAATTCCCTCATTATGAATAATACCGCAGTATTCTGGAATGTGAGTCACATTTTTATTGCAAAAAGAGCTGTTTCGTTTTCTCATCAGTGTATCAAGTAAAGAAAAGGGCCAATAAATACCCTAGGCACTTGAAAAGTAGTTTTGTTGATAAGATTATGTAATTGTTCACCAGATTTTGTATTTTCATGAATATGCTATGTTGTTCCTTTGAGATTAAAAATGAGACAAGTTATAAAGTGTCATCTACTGAAGGCAGCAAAGATTTCTTCTATGAGTAGTGAAGGCTGGAATGAATTGATGGACCAAATGGAAAGTTTGTGAGTTTTCCAGTGAATACTCCAAACTTTCCCACAGCCTAAATACTGTGTTTCAGACCTTTCAAAAAGAGTCAGGCACCTGCTTCCCTTGGTGGGAAAAAAAAAAAAAAGAAAAGATTAGAAAAGACAAAGTTTGTTCAGTCCCATTTGCTTTTAGGTATGTAATAGCAACTGAGGGAAACAGAAAATCTAAAGGAAAGGAAAATGTAAGTTAGATAAGAAAATATTTCAAATGGAAAATCTGACCTCACAGACTTCAGAAAATCCCGTCTTAAGATCTTCTGAAGACTGTGCTGAACTGTAGCAGTTCTCTTGAACTGAACCATCGCGCATTGCACGTTTTTCTGGGCTGATTTGTTCTCCTGTTATTTTTTTGCCTTCTAGAAATTTGCTACAAAATGACTCTGTTAGGCTGGAAAGTTTTGATGTTCTCTGACCTGATGTCTCTTCTAAATAACATTTTTGTAGGGCCCTGATGGTCAGCCAGGTGTGAAAGGTGAACCTGGAGAACCTGGACAGAAAGGAGATGCTGGGTCTCCAGGACCACAGGGTCTCGCCGGGTCTCCTGGTCCACCAGTAAGTATAAATAGCATCCTCAGAGAACCAGTGGCATAGGCTGATCTTGCTGATTTAAAATGTACTGGGTGTTCACTATCACCCCTCTCTTTCTCCTTTCCCCTTAGGGCCCTCCAGGTGTTCCTGGTCTGAAAGGTGGTAGAGGAACCCAGGGTCCACCTGTAAGTAGATTTTATTTTTTGTGACCTGACTGCAGATAGTCTAATACTGAAATTTTATGTGATGTGTGTATCATTCCCCATCTCATCTTGCTTTTCACAGTCTGTATTTATAACATTTGCTTGCTAATTCAGCTGAGAACATTTGAGGTAACTAGTGCTGTATTTCTTTCAATAAAGTTGGCATTAAAATGTTTTTTTTAGGGTGCTACTGGATTCCCAGGATCTGCGGGAAGAGTTGGGCCTCCAGGACCTGCTGTAAGTCAATTGTCATGTTCCTAGTAGGTGTGTTTTATAAACTGATTGTCGAAAACTAAACAAAGCAGGAAAGGGGAAGCAGTGATTATTGCCTGATGGTACAGAAGAGAACAGCTGGTCAGCACTGACTTCTGTGACTGCATGCTTACATCTGACTTCATTAAATAACTCATTAGTCTTGGGCTTCATCCAGTGTCAATGTGTCCAAATTAGTGTAAGACTTTTCACTGGGTTAAGTAGGCTTTGAGCTGTTCAGGCTGTTCTGAATAAGTTGCTTACAGGAACAAATCAACAACCTATATCTTCCTATACTTTATTCTTTTTTATCTCTTCAGTGGTGATTGAAGTTAGCAGAGTTTTTGAAAACCAGAGACATCTTTACCGAGTTATCTCATCAGTGGAGTTACTCGTAACAGTAAATTATAATAAATTAAAAGAAAATCAAAGCAAACCCACAAAAATCTCTCATGTCTAAACATTTCCAGAAACACTAAAAAAATATAATAAATTAGCTGTGGATCAACAAGTGAGAATTCAACTCCACACAGGCAACTGTTGACACTCTCTTCATATGCATTTTAATGTTCTGATGAGAAGAATAACTTGCAGTCATTGTGAGTTTGTCAAAAGCTGAAGTTTATGGAAAGCATAATGTAAATGTGAATTCTTACTGGTATTTGGGAAATGAACAGAGGACCATTAAAACACTAGTTTGTACCACATGAATGAAAAGTTTGGATATGGACTTTAGCTTGATGATATTGGAAAGAATGGGCAAGGGTGAGTTTTCTAGCAGTAGTTGTACACCTGAGATAAAAAAAAAAAAAAGAAAAGAAAAAAAGAGTGTCTTTTAAAGAAAGGAATTTGGAATTGCAAATTGTGTGTTTACAGGAGGTGGAGCTTGGACAATAATTTGATGAGATGTTTATTTCATGTCATTTATGATCAAAGAAAGGAGATGATAATAGCTCTGAGCTCATTCACACTTTGGGCCTTCCTTTGGGTATGCCTATTTATAGTTAATCAAAACACAGTCCTTACAATTTAATTGTCCTGATCAGAAAAGTGTCCAATGTAATGAGGTGTTTTAATCTTTTTAGGGTGCTCCAGGGCCTGCTGGGCCTATTGGTGAGCCAGGAAAAGAAGGTCCCCCAGGTCTTCGTGGTGATCCTGGTTCTCATGGCCGTGTTGGAGATCGAGGGCCAGCTGGACCTCCTGGTGGTCCTGGAGACAAGGGTGATGCAGGGGAAGATGGGCAGCCTGTACGTCCTGGTTGATGATACCAATTCGTCCTAGACCAACTCTAGGCTTGGTCTCATTGTTACTTATGCTTATTGCTACCGAAATGATAGTAACGTTATTTTATTCTTTGTGGATTTCAGGGCCCAGATGGCCCCCCTGGTCCAGCAGGAACTACTGGTCAAAGAGGTATCGTGGGTATGCCAGGACAACGAGGGGAAAGAGGCATGCCAGGGCTGCCAGGTCCTGCAGTAAGTAACTATAGTCAATAGACAACCAGCCTTGGGCATTCTCGTCATCTCTGGGGGATTGAGAGCATAGTGCCCCATAGCACAAGGAGAAAGATGGAAAACTCCAATTGCAGGAGCGAATATAGAGAGAATAGTGAGTAACTAAATCTCATGCAAATGCATGAGGTGGGAGATTTCGCTTCTGCCATAATGGAAGACCTGAACCTGAATTAAAAGTGGGTAATAGCATTAAGACTTCTGGCTAAAATGTTCCTATTTGACTTAAAACTAGATCCTTGAAAAAAACAACCTCAGACTGTTCATTTAGGTGCCCAAAAGTCACCTGAATGTGAGTAAATACTCTAACTGCTATTTCATAAATTGTGAACTACAGTCTTCAGAATTGCCATTTGTGCTCTCTTTGCTTTCATGTAGGATTTATAGATATTTATTGGAAAGCCTAATGATCTAGGATACTGAGTCATTAACTAGAATATTAATAAAAGGGATGGCATGGAGGATCTGCCATTACCATTGGATCTGTAAAGTCAATTTATAGTTAAAGTTGGCCAGAAATTATTCCAGGCTAACAAGATTTCTTAGTGTTGAGACAACAACAATAACAACAAAAAATCATGTTACTTATTTCAAACTGCTTTGCACTTTTTCAGAGTCCAAAAGACCTTCCCTATTGCAGATAATGCTATCAAATATGTTGATATATCAAGGGGGTGTGTGCTTCAAGAGTTGCTACTAGATAGACTAACTTAACTACAGCTTCTAATCAATAAAAGCCTATTCAAAAGCAACTTCCACAATTAAACTGCTTAAAAATACACAGTATATTAAATTGATATTCAAAATCTATCAGAACACTTTCCTTAATTATCAGGTTTTGGAAGTTACAAATGTTGATGTTACTTCACACTGGATTAAATGAGTAGTGTTTTGCAGGCAGCAGGGTTTTTTGTGGTTTCTTTGTTTTGTGATTAAAATTTTGCTATGATATTTCTCCTATTTTTTAGGGTACACCAGGAAAACAAGGTCCCACAGGGCCAGCTGGCGATAAAGGTCCTCCAGGACCTATTGGCCAGTCAGGTGCCACTGGACCTGTAGGTGAAGCTGGTCCAGAAGTAAGTATTGGAGCCACCTCGTAACATGCAAAAAAAAAGACAGTCTAGTGGTTATTCTCCTTGACTTGAAGTTAGAGGTGGAGAACAGCTTTCTAATTCTTCTTATAGAAATGTAAGATTACAGAGATAATCAATAGCCCTATTTTTGTTCCATAACTCTAGGGACCTGCTGGTAATGATGGTACTCCTGGGCGAGATGGAGCTGTTGGAGAACGTGTAAGAATATATTATTTTCTGGAGTTACTTCTGGAAATCTCCATTTTGTTATTGACTTATTGTAGGTTTTCTCTTTCTTCATTTAACTTGAAAGGAGAACTTGTTCTGAAAGTGTATCATTGCTTTGAACATGTAGTACCTCTAAAAGTTGAGGAAACCTGGCTAAGAGGCTAAGTACACCTGCCTCTGCAAACTCAGACCTACAGAAGGAATATCTGTGTAGACTGTAATTGCTAGAAAACAGATTAGCATTGCTAGAGTCCTGTTGCTTTGATTTAGTCCAGTCCTCATTAGATAAATAATGTTGAAATTATGTTTTGCAGGGTGATCGTGGTGAACCTGGCTCTGCAGGCTTACCAGGTTCCCCAGGGGGGCCAGGAACTCCAGGTCCTGTTGGGCCTCCAGGAGATGCAGGTCAAAGAGGTGAAACTGTAAGTGAGACTTTTTTTTTTTTTTTTTTTTTAATACTTTGTTTATCAAAACACTATTGTGTATGTTATTGTGCATTGCTTCACATATCTTCTGTATGCAATCTTTGTAGGGCTCTCGAGGTCCGATGGGTCCCCCAGGTCGTGCGGGAAAAAGAGGTTTGCCTGTAAGTTCTCCATAGTCACTGTGGTTTTATCTGAGATACTTTTTACAGGAGAAAACAGCCCAAACTGGAATGCTGAACAGGGCTTCAACGTTTAGTGTTCTGACTTCAAGTGGATGCAAGTAGTCTTCTGAGCTGCAAAGCAGTACAGATCTGTTTGAATACACTACTTTTTCTACAGTTTCTTTAAAAATACTTTGCAGGGAAATAACATGCTCTGGAAACCTCTTTTTTTTGGAGTGTGTTGCTGTCTGGATGATGGCAGGGCCTGAGTTTGCAAAAGCTGGAGTCTACGTTTGACAATGGAAATAAGGGGTAAAGAAATGAATGCTGAACAAAAAGCAGATTTTTAGATAAAAATGGCAGAAATATAACAAAATCACCTGTTTCCATGAAACTGCCTTAATTCAACTCATGAGATTCTGACTTTAGTCCAAATGGAAAAACAAACAAAATCCATCTTTTTGTGTTACATAACTCTTTTACAATCCAAGCTTGGAACAAAAAATTAATTATAAACTTGGGAAATTCAAAAGAATGTTGTCCTGTCCCTAAGCAGATGTTATATGAGGGAGAGGAAAAGATTATTGAGTAGTTAGTGATAATGATGCCATTGATAAACTATTTGGAATCTAGCATTGAGAAATTTAGCATGCAGTTTGGGCTGAGAAATATAGAATTGAAAGCAGAAGCCATTTTTTCCAATGTTTCTCGAATTAGTATGAAAAGTTTGCAACTACCAAAGATACCAAGCATGAAATTGTCACGGTAATAGAACTAAGCTATTTGTGCTGGGGAGCCTGAATATTGTTGCCTGTAGCTGAGGAATGTAACTTCAGTTGTACTTTAATCATAGTGAAGGTGAAAGGAGCTGTGAGAAGTAAAGATGCAACATGGAGGATTTCATACTGAAAATGTGTTTATCATTATGAGTCTGTGAGAGATCCACAACATTTCAGTCTCATCTGCAAAAATCACTTGCCATATCCAGTAAGGCAAAGAAATTTCTCTGTCTTAAAATATGTATATTATTTAGTGTCATTATTACAGGGGTTTTTTTGACTGTATTATGAAGCTAAATAAGCTAAATTTACCACAACTATAATTAAGCACAACAGTTTTCTATTATTATTTAGTTATTCTTTCATGAAAAATTAAGATTCTTGGAGCTGCCCCTTCATCACCTTCTTTCAAGCTTTAGAAGTGAAGATCTGAATGCAGTGTCTAAAAGCAAGTGAGGGGTTTTTGAGGTTGGGAGTTTTTCTCCAGTTCAGAATTTTATATTTCATCACTGATATTTACAGGGTCCCCAAGGACCTCGTGGTGACAAAGGTGACAATGGAGATCGAGGTGACAGGGGCCAGAAAGGACACAGAGGTTTCACTGGGCTTCAGGGTCTTCCTGGTCCTCCTGTAAGTTCTTCTATTTTTTCTATATTTTTATTTCCTTGATAGTTAAATAACGTTATCAGATACATAGTTATTTAAAATGGAAAAAAAAGTAAACATGAATTACATTTTTTCTCCACAAGGTGCTTGTCTGACTGTAGTTGCTGTCTGTAGTTGCTAATATTTTAAATGCAATTTTACAATACTATTGCATGATGAGGTAAACCTGTGCTTTGCAAGATATGTGTTGTCCTACTCTTGTTCCATTTGTGCCAGTCCTGCAGTGAACAATCGCTCACAGTCTATGACCTGTCAGCATAAAGTGGTAACAAGAGATAAGGTGATAGTTTCAGATAAGCACATTAGAGTGTGAAATGCTTTTTGCCAGTGTTTAAACTCTTTACAGTCAAGGAATCCAATGCAAAATCCCATGAGAACTGTGATAATATCTCCTGCTAATATGTGCAGGATCTTTATGATTTCAGTGGCAATTGAATGGAAATGTCACGGAAAACATTTTTTTTTTACATTTGTTCACTGATCAACAAAATAACCCTAACACCCAAAGAGTCTTTCCACTTCATCATAGTGCTGTCAGTTAATCTTTTGTTAGCCAATCTGATTGATGAATCTAAATGTCATGAAAGCAAGGCTTTTCTGCAGAAACAACTTTATATATAGCCAAGCACCAGTAAATTCGGTTAATCTAAATTGTGATTACAGTTGTTACTCTGTCTGACAAAAGAGAGCAACAGAATAAAAATGAATCATAAGAGGGAAAGGTACCACCTCTTGTTCATATAATCGTATTCATACAGAGTTGTGTATATCACACACTAATTCTTTAAAACTAAAGGAATATGCTTTAAATGTCACAATGATTTGATGATTTCTTCTGTTTAGGGTCCCATTGGTGAACAGGGCAGTCCTGGCATTCCAGGCCCATTTGGTCCTCGGGTGAGTATAATGTTTCAGGATAAAGGGTTTTCATGCTTGTTTTTTCCACAATCAGATTTCTGTTTCTGCTTCACTTCTATTTCACTGGCTTCTATTGACTTCAGGATCATCTGGTGATTACCGTATCTTTTACTGAGAGACATTACCTTGTTTAATATAGTAAAGCTTTGACATAAGTGTAGTTTATAGCTAGATAAAAAGGTCAGTTCAGAGTACCTACAGGGCTACAGTCTATTTTTACAGACACTTTTGCTGCAGCTGATGCAAAGCCATGTATGTAGCAGCTCTGCTAATTGCTACTCTGCCTTTCATATCCCCATGTGTCTAATTCACCTAAAAGTAGAGAAGAAATATGACTCACTTGGATGTTCCCAAGTGACAGTATATCTCTGTATACATGGGGGTGTACAGCAGCTACTCCCGTCTGTGTAGCACCTGGAATTGAACCCACTTAAATGGTTTAGGAAAAAATATGCAGCTGATCCAAGGTATATTAGCTGAGGTGATTGACTTCAGAAAAACAGTGTGGAAACTGCCTTCTTACTTTTAGGGAGGAAGAAAAAGGCTAATTTTTAAAAATTTGGCAATAGAGACAAATAATTGGATTGCTTCATGAAAAGATATTGCTCGTAAAGGGCTCTTTTGTATAACTTTCTTTTTAAATGCTAAAATATATTCCTTCTTTCTCTTAAATTTTCTAGGGTCCTCCAGGTCCAGTTGGTCCTTCTGGCAAAGATGGAAGTCCTGGTCCACTTGGGCCAATTGGGCCTCCTGGTGTTAGAGGGAGCGTAGGAGAAGCTGGACCTGAGGTAAATTGATGGGAATATGGAGGGAAAAGGTTACCTTCAAATAATGAGATTTTTTTACAGTCTATTGCATCACTTTCTCAAACATCCATAAGCTCAAGATAAATGGTAAGATTTGATACAGTTTCACCAACAAACAGCCAGGGTAACTGCATTGCAAGGGCTCATTTGTTACTCATTTTCATCTTCTGGACCTGTGACAATCCCATTCCCATCCACCTATGCTGTCCTTAGGCCAACCTGGGACTACTTCTGCAGTTAGATCACTGGATCCTGCTGGATCTGTAGTTCAGTATGGCTGTTTGGCAAGTTGGGTCCTGAAACCTCAGAGCTAAGCATAGATCAGTTGGTGTATCTGGAATCAGCAGTAGTTCGAAGTCAGTAGTCCCACAAAGGTGGCACTGAATTAGAACAGCTGTGTGACTGAGGGACAGCAGTATAGTCCATGATGCCTTGCATTAAGGAAATCCTTCAGTCCAAGCTAGCAGCCCAGACTCTAGCAACTCAACTCAGCTGACCTTCAGCTTAATCTAAGGTTTAGAGACATCAACTGTGAGACGATTCGCAACTAACAAAAAATAGTTTGACCATTGTGGAAAAAGTCCTAAACCTTTGCCAAACGACCCAGGCATATTCCACATTTGCCAATACCCTAAGTCATAAGATATAAGTTATGCTATCCCAAGGAAGGTAAGTTAGAAAATTAGAGAGATTTGAGAAAAGGGTGATGTGGATGATCAAGCAGAGTTCTTTTGGGGAAGAAGTGGAAAAGGTGGAATATAATAATGAGCAAGACAGAGAAGGCAGTTTAGGGCAGTTTCTGCTGGTTTTCTGTCTCATAAGGCATGACGTTTGCTGTGTTTATTGTGTGCTAATATTTACCCTATTTCATTTGTATTTCTGCCAATTATTGCTATCTCCAGAGTATAAAAATGTGTACCCAGATCCTTCATCTGTGTAATGAGACAGTACAAGAAATATTGCATACCAGTAACTCTAGTGTTGCTTTGCATAGTGGCTTGCTGAAACTATAAATTGGAACCACAAAGCACGAAAGGGAAGTTAAGATTTCATTAGTAAGATGCAGCATGTATTAGCTTGGGTGTGTGCTCTGTAGTAGACATTTGGAGCACTAGATGTGAATTCTGCAGTAATTACTCTCAAAGGAAATGCCATGTTCTGATACACCATCTGATGCACCAGAGCATCAAACTTAGAATGAAAGTATGTTACAGACTTTCTGCTGCCAAAGAAGAGCCGGCAGAGCCTGCGGGTGGAGCGATGTTTACTGACAGATACATTCTGTCTCAAGACTCAGTTACCTCCCCAGGTGTCGCAGTTCAGGTTGACAGAAGGACCTCAGAACCTGTCATTCAGGAAAACAGTCAGCATCTGCTCTGCCAAGTAAGGATGACGTAGATTTGTCTCATGTACCTGTGGCCAGAAAGCTCAGCACTCTGCAGGATAAATGTAAAGATATTTCTAGTGCCAAATTTTCCTTCCAGGCTTTACTAATTGAAAATGTGCCCAAGGCAACTCAGGGGAAGCGGGAATTTTAAGAAATAAAGTTATTAGGCAGAGATTTGAACAAGGAGGGACAGATGGCTTAAAACAATAGGATGAGGATCCCATTCCTTGATGACTTTTTCCAGCTGTTAAGTCTGAAATCAGGAGTAAGAAAAAGTTGAACAAAGTATTAAGACAGGCAGAGAGGGCATGAAGCAGAGAGAATACCTCACATGCAGTTCTGTTCTCTTACCACTGTTCCTGGAAATGTGAATTGTTTATTTATATCTGAATTTTCCCTGGCATTAGGGTGACAGGCCATGAAGTTTTGCTTTTTTAGTGACTGGCTTTGCTCTCATTTTGCATAGTGTTTACTCTGCTGTTCCTCTATTGCCTTTTTATTATTTTCTTTTTTATAACCTTAGGGTCCACCAGGTGATCCTGGCCCTCCTGGCCCCCCCGGACCTCCAGGCCATCTCACTGCTGCCATTGGTGACATTATGGGACACTATGATGATGCTATGGCAGATCCACTACCAGAGTTTACTGAAGATGAAGCAGCCCCTGATGACCATAATAAAACAGACCCAGGAGTTCATGCCACACTGAAGTCACTGAGCAGCCAGATTGAGACTATGCGCAGCCCAGATGGTTCAAAGAAACACCCAGCACGGACTTGTGATGACCTGAAGCTGTGCCACCCATCCAAGAAGAGCGGTGCGTATAACCACACCATCTCCTCTATGTGCCACATGATTCTGGTTTATTTCCAGTAGATATTTGATCACTAGAAAAAAAATGTATAATACAGATTTCGATGGTCTAAGCTGACACTCACACTAGAAGCTTGAAAACTACTTCTTGTCAATGAACTCTATATTCTAATGTATCCAGTATTTATTTATTCAGTATTTATTCAGAAATATTTTAAAATCTGAAACATTTTATGCTTCCATAGAACGCTACTTCTGAAAGTATTTTCACCATGGAGTACCACTTATATGATGACACAGCTATAGGTTGGTACACCAGTTGTGAATATTTACTTAATTACTGTTAGCTCAAAACGTTACCTATGGGCAGATAACCTTTGAGTGCTTTCCATCCAGAATTCTCTGCTGCTGCTCCATAGTGCCAATTCATAGGTGGCAACGTGCTTACGTGCCATTTAGGACTTTCCCTGTTTATATGGATTACCAGTGATAAATCTGAACAGACTGGAAGGATGAGAGAATTTGCAGCAGGCCTTACCAGCTTTTCCCCTGTTTACTGAAACTTTGCCTCCAACACCAATGCTAAGAGGGGCTGCCGTTGGCTTCTCATATGTAGGGGAAACTGTCTTCTAGCCATTGTGTGTTCTCTACGCATTTGGAGTGTCCAGGAGCTTTGCAATGGGTTTGATTTAAACAACTTTCAAGTCTGCATTCTCCAGTTTTGAAATATTTGAAATACTGATCAGCATGTATCTTGAAGTAACTTTATAGTGTATACCTGACACAGACATCAAATCATGCATCAGGTGATGTGAAACACAGGCCTGTTTTCCTTGTGATTTGTACTGCCATGACAAACTTTTGCTTGTATCTCCCAGTTATTTCAAGAATCTTAATATTGTAACAGAGTCATATTTTACATTCTTTGTAGGCGAATATTGGATTGATCCTAACCAGGGGTGTGTTGAAGATGCTATAAAAGTGTATTGCAACATGGAAACTGGAGAGACCTGTATTTCTGCAAACCCATCTACTATACCACGTAAAACATGGTGGGCCAGCAGGTCATCTGATGTAAAGCCCATTTGGTACGGCCTTGATATGAACAGGGGATCACAGGTAACTAAATATATTCAGTGCCAAGAATTGACTTCTATGAAACTTGTTTCCTTCTGGTTTAGAACTTCATCTGCTATTCAGAGCGGATTCTGCTACAGTCAGAACATTATAACTATTGATTGACTAGCTTGTATTCAATTGGTTGTTGTCATACAGTAATTATAGGAGAGACCTGGGAGAAACAATGCATCTAAGGCAGGATTGACTATAAGTATACCATTGCTGGAAGAGATTGATTTCTCTTGATCCTGAAAACTTCAACTTCTCTAGCAGTCTATTTCAGTAACTTACTATCCTTGTCCTTAAAAAGTGTACTTTTACCCTAATATATTATTTAAATCACTGCTGTTCTAATTGAATTTTACCATTTTTTTCAGAAGGCTCTTTACTGTTTAAAAATACAAAGCTTACTTTATAAATTCTCTCAGCTAATATGTTTTTTAAAAAAGTATGATTGTTATCATATGTGTTAAAATGCCCCATGCCAAGTGTATCAGTCTCTGGGCAGACAAAAATTCCACTCTTAGCTTTCTGTCAGGTTTTCCCTCTGTGGTAGCTTCTAAAAGTAGGCTTAATGATCCTGCCAAATAACAGAAGTTTATGCTATGCAAAGTATATAATTAATGAACAAGCTTTTGCCATTTTAATTCCTGATTCATCGAATCAAAAGCACTGAAAATATTTTCCATTATTATTTCATAGGAAGTAATTAAGTATCATTAAAACAATTATTTGGTGTGTAAGTACTAGTGCTGTTATCAATTGGATACCTGATGACAGTTCAGAACTTGAGCAATTGAGAACAGATGTGATATTGATTGCTTTTATTGAGATGCTTTCACTTATTAAATTCAGGAGAACTTGCCATGACCCAAGATGTCACAATTGATGTTTAGCTGCCTGCAGAGCCACACGTAGGGTTTTCGTAAGTCAGATGCTCTTTGGAGGAAGAATTTATCTTCAGGAATACTATAAAAGAATATTTCATTTTTGAAAACACTGTCAGATTTGATAACTTAGTGTATGATCTGTGTAATAGTCATATGCACTCCTTACAGATTCTAAGTAATAAGTATGTCCAAGATTGCTAAACAGAGAAAACATATTTTGTAAATGCCAACAGTTTCAGTACATAAGATTTTCTTTTTTCTTCACCAGTTTCAGAGAAATGTCATTTTTAGTCATTCATGACTTCTTTGTTTTTTTTTCAATGCTTCACAAAGCATGAATAAAATGAATCTTGCACATGTAGGGAAAATAATTTAAGAATTTTTGTTATTGGTAGAAAAATTACTTCTGTTTTTATAGAAACAGTGACACACTGTAAAATATTTTTCAAACTTGTATGTTAGTTAATTAGTTGATAAAGTCCATATGCAAATCAATATTTTTATATAGTCAAACTTTCTGACTGATTGAGATGCTTGAGGTTGCTCTAATGCACTATTTCATACATAAGGTTTAGCTCCTAACTGAATCCCCTTCTGGAAGAAGAAGGAATTCATTCCAAAACTTGACATGTCTGTGAGGACCCAAGTGCCTTTCAGTTGTTCAGCTGCAGAGCTTTATGGTCAAAATTATCCCTGTTACAGGATGTCTACATTTCTTTGTCCTCAACTGACAGCAAATTACAAAAAAAACCATTCTTAGATTTTATGCAATAGGGCTGCTGCTAGTCATAACCCTGGAAAGGATAATGATAATGACAGGTGTTTCTAAAATTCATGAACTCTTAATGAATTTTCATGTAATATATGTTATCTGTTTCTTTATGTTCACAGTTCGTGTATGGGGATACAGCTGTCACTCAGATGACATTCCTGCGCCTCCTATCAAAGGAAGCTTCCCAGAATATCACTTACCTTTGTAAAAACAGTGTTGGGTACATGGATGACCAGACTAAGAACCTGAAAAAAGCTGTAATTCTCAAAGGGGCCAATGACCTGGAGATCAAAGCAGAGGGAAACAGCCGATTCAGATACACTGTTCTGCATGACAGCTGTTCTGTAAGTTTGGGGATTTTGTCATTTGTTATGGAGAAAAAGGACTTCTGTCTTCTAAAGGGTTTCAGTTCTTCCTTGATTTAGAAAACAATCCATAGAATGGATTACCATGGAATGGCAATTAAAATGCTGCAGAATTTAAGCACGAATTACAGAAGTAACTGGTCAAATAGGTATTTTACTACAATTCTAGCTTCACATAATAGAAGTCTTGCACTATTTAGAGGATATTTACAACTTGCTAGTTATTAGTGAGCATACTGAGATACCTATTTTGCAGTATTTGTGTACCTCGGTGGAAACACACAAAGAGGTTGGAGAAACTCAAGCATTTGTCTGTCAGATGGGTAAGATTATTTCAGCGACACCCTGGTACTATGACTGAGCTGGAAAGCAAAATGTTCTCCCCAAAAATTCTTAGTGGGCATAAAACCCAGCAAGTAGTAAACTTCTTCATGTTCATTAGCATTCTCAGCCAAGTCCAAGATACTGGCAGAATATTTCTAAAATTAGTTTTGTACTTGAAATAAATTAGAGTACTCTCTGTGCTTTAAAGTGATATAGCCCATGAATATGCGTGCAGGTGTGTATTAACACAGAGAGAAGAATTTCATAAAGGAAAATCAGTCCAGCTTGAGGGAGAAATCCTGCTGTGTGAATCTGATAGGTCTGTTCATTACTATAAAACCAAGATCTATACATTTAAAATAACCAAGGTGCAGTGAAGGCAAGGGTGTGTTGCTCAGTGAACTATCAGACGACTGACTACCCAGCTGGAATTCAGGCTGTTTCTGACATGAGCTATGGCCTAAGCTTTTCTTTTTTTTTTTTTTTTCTCTTTTCTCCAGAAACGTAATGGGAACGTGGGCAAGACTGTCTTTGAGTACAGAACACAGAACGTGGCACGCTTACCTATCATCGATATTGCACCGGTGGACATTGGCAGTACTGACCAGGAGTTTGGAATTGAAATTGGGCCAGTTTGCTTTGTGTAAGAGGAAAGGGGGAAATTAACACACTACCCAGCAACAGCAGCAATTAAACACATGAACTTAGACTGATTGAAGTTAATCCTGAGACTCTTGAAGTAATGGCTGATATTGGATCAGCACTGTATATACGGTTCTTTTTAAATGCCCGGCCTCCTTTTGAATATTTATTTTACTTACAAACCTTCTGTTTGAAATGATTAAAAGCAACTTTTTAGTACAACAGTACAATTTTAGGAGGATCTATGACCACCTTTTAAAAGTAATACGAATCTCTTTCCTTGCTTTTGTTTCAAAATATTTTGAAATTTACAGGTATTCCAAATAGATAGTTTTAATGTGGGACTATGTAAAGCTCTAAGGATTATTTCTTTTGCATACTGAATAACAAAAAAGTAGAGCACTTGTGTGAACTGTTGGCTACGTTTCAGTCATATCTACTCCCTCGACCCCAGTTTGTCTTCCTGTGGTTGCCAGTATGATAGTCATTAACAGAAATCTGTCTTTTGTAGAAAAAAATCTCTTCAGACAAGATCATCTTAATTTGGCATTGTCTTTCCTGCACTTTCCTATGTAATAGTCTGCTCAGAAGAGTATTCCATAGCCATAATTAATTTATGAAGTCAAACTATTACTGGGGTAAATATGAGTTTCCTGTAGTGGTGTCCCAAATCTTAAATTTTAAGGCCAGACTTCACTTCTCAATGTATCTGTGTAATTCTACTAAATTATCCTTAATCTTCAAATACATCTTAAACCCAATACTTGTTGATTTTCCAATACTTGCCCACCTAAGAAGCCATTACATATCAAATTATACAGATGTCTTATATATGGTGCCAATTTATGTATGTTGCAAATCATTCACATGTATCCCAGACCAATTGCTAATAAAGAGAAAGAAATTTTAGAAATTCATTGTTTTTAGCTGACATCCAGATATGCATCACCAGTAATTTTGCTTTATTGGCCTTGAGTTGTCAAGGCAAGAAAGTTCCATCATTTCTTAGCATGAGCTACCTCATCTCTGGAAGTTGGGATGCATTTAATATTCCTGTTTTTATTTTAGCTATTAAAAGGTGCTATGCTTCCATTGCTATTTTGAGAGAGGAGATAGGCAGGGCAAAAACAACAAAAAAGTGATGGTGCTAAATGACTCTGTAGAAGGCTGATGAAATAAAGATGCCTACTGTCAATGTTATTTTCAGAGCTTAGCTCTTAGGCTTATGGTGTTTGAGAGAACAATGTTACAGTGCATTTATTTGTTGGTCATACAGTATATAGAATGTTTTGTACCACTAACATGCTTTATTTTGTAAAGTATGTGGGTACAAACTTACTTAGATTTTTTTTTGTTTGTTTCTTTATTGCATCTGTGCTCTCCACATTTCCTTTTGTTCCTTTTGAAAAAAATAAACAGCTGGGGCCATCCCTAAAGAAAGTCATGCACATAGCTTTATTCATGTATCTTTGCAAAGCATTTAATTAAATACATGCTTCTCGCTATGTAAGTGGTTTCCTTTTTGTAGAATTTCTTCCACTGTGTCCCATATCTGTTCATTTCCAGGAAATTAAAAATAGAAATATTTAACTTTTGTTTCTATTTGAATAACTCATTTGCAATGCATTCTCCTGAAGTATTTTTCACATAGGAATATAAAGGTATTTTGTATAATGCCCTCCTTATGCCAGTTTTCACAAGATAGGTGTCAATTTGTATGAAGCAATCATCAGCAGTCCTATTAGAGCTACCTTACTGGTATTGTTTGAGACTCCAAGGAAAGAGAATTTTTATTCAAAACTGAATAAAATGCGACTTGACCATTTCTCAGTGTTAACATAAGTTATCCCTGATAGAAAACAGTTTCTGGACAAGCCAGAAAGTTGCATTGTAGCAAGACAGGCAAAAACGTACATTCCTTTCCTCCTTCTTGAAAGGGTAGGAGCTTTGCAATATTCCAGGTGGTCCATGTGCATGTCCATACAGGGTAGGCAGGGACTGGGAACAGGGAAGTTGTCAGGTTTGTGCTGATGTTATCTGTTTGCTTTTATTACCAAGGCAAGAATTCTATGATTTCTTTTTCACTAGCATGAAATAATTTCTATAAATGGGACTCAGGGGTTAGCTTATCATATTGGATTTGGAACATATTAGGTTTTTGGTACTAGATGATCTTTGAGGTCCCTTCCAACCCAAACCATTCTATGATTCTATGATTCTAGATCTTACTTTCATGGAATAATTTGAGGTGCAATGGCTCATTCCAACATGTTCATGCAAAGGTGGATATTCAGTGGCTATGATCATATCTCTACAGAGCATTTATCCACGTGCACAAAATAACACTTGAAGTATAGATGCATGTTTGAAAGTTATTAATCTCTGATTTTCATTAGCAGAGTATTGTGTAATCCATGATAAGTATAAATGAAGGAAATGACGTGACATGGACATGGTTTTTGTTCTTCTCTTGACTAACTAGGTTTGTAGCATCCATCCATATTACATCTCTTTCCCTGTTCAAGCATTCCTCAAAGTATTGTAGAATCTTTTTAAGCAGACAAAAAGAAAAAGGGTGAGGGGAACTTCACTGCTCAAAACTGCTTTACCTCTTATCTATTCTGTGCTGCTTAGCCTCATGTAAATACAGATTTAATTTCATGAACCTAGGATGAATGAGTTGCTAACTTGCAAAAGGTTGATTGATTTATAAAGTAGCATTAAGTAAATATCAGCTATTTATGATGTTTAGCACAGTTCTGTCTTGTTGCAAATGGCCTCAGAAGTGGTAGGAAAGGCACTTTAGAGGTCCTATGATAATATAACATCAGAGACTGCATTTAAGTTAAGTTCAAGTTATAACAGATGGTTATTGCTATTGTTTTCAATAACTGACCTGTCCTCAGTGAGAAGTGAACCCCAGGACTGCCAGTAGCTGACCTTTCTTGGTTTCTCAAAGCCAGTAGTGCAATAGTTGTGCGGCAACTGTTCACTAAAATCTCATCTAGAAGGTAAAATTCTGTTATTCACTTCTCATAATTTGGCACTTAATTTATGTTTACATCAGTGGTGGAGTTGATAATGCAGTAGTTTAGCTTGAACATTTAGAGAATTTGGATTCTTTTGTAATTTGATTTTAACCAGCTCACCTGGATTTGCAGTGTGTGTTCTGAAGGTGCTTATATCATCACTTTTGTGTTTTCATCCCTGTGCCACTGAACTCTAGATAGAAAATACCAGACTTGGTATGTAATTACAGAGCTGATTACAGACCTGGGACCAAGCAGAGCTTGCCTAGTGTGAGGAGCCGTATCAGTGGAATGGGAGCCTATCCTTTATAATGTCTCACCAAGAACAAAATAACCAGGCAAGTATGAAAAGCAACAGCTGTGATCTGTAGGGCTATGAGGGTTTTTTAACAGTAATTTTTCACCTTCACAGCTTACACAGTAGAATCCATTTTGGATTTTTCTTCTGAAGCAATGTCTCCTAACACTGACCACTTTTTACAGTGTGTTTTACTTTCAGATTTCTTTCAAGTTAAAACTTTGAAAGAATGCATTCTTGCTGAGGGAGGAAAAAATGTGAAAGATCTTTCAGATATGCTCAGTGGGCCTTGGAGGCTATGAGAAATGTTCCCAGAAATGAAAAAGTTCATCTGTGACCACAATAAACAAGGAATTGAGATTCAAGTATTGTTAAGCATATTCCTATTTTGCTATTGACTAGTTTTAGTGATCTTTCACCTTTATATTAAATATGAATTTAATTTTGTAAGGAGTTTAATAATGCCTTCTCCAAGGCTTTTTCCCTTATTCCTGCTTGACATTTTCTCTTAGTTTATTTTGAGTAGAAAGAGATACCGAGGACAGAACTGATCATAGTGCTAAAGTTTATTGGATGCATCAGTTAACATGTCTGGTGGTTTAACTGGGCTGTGTTAATATTGCTTTATACACTGTATAATTAAGTAATATTAATATTGTAAAAGAAAAGTTCTTGCTCCTCCTGTATTTCCCAGCTCTGAATGCGTGCCTCAAATGCGGTCATAGTCTTCCTACTGCTTCAGAGCCTTCTTGCAGTGGGCTGCTTGCACTGAGTACGTCCGGATGCTTAAAATGTGTGGCAAACAAGGAATTGATGGTTTAAGTCCTCCCTGAGCAAGAGGGTTTTTTTGAATCACAGTTTTGGATTTATTCACCTCAGTTTTACAGTGACTATGAAGAGTGTACATTCGGGTGAATGTCTGCTATTTTAAAAGGCTGCTGAAGCAGCTTAAGATGTATCTTCGCCACCCACCTTCCATACAGACCTGTTCCTTTCTCTTTTGTTTTGGTACTCCTCTCTAGCTCAGTGGTTGTTCAGTTGTCTCTGGGTCCATGAGAGCTTAAGATGAAATTTCCCAAACTCCTTCCTTGCCTATCTGTTAGCTTCCTTGTAGCTGTCATAAACAGTCAGCTCTAAGTTTTTAATACTAAAGATTCTGTAGAGTACCAGGAGTACTACATGCAGTAGAAGAACGCTTCAGGCAACACGGAAATGTAAAAAAGAAAGTATCACAGCATTATAGCTAGCAACAGCACAGCCGAAGTCCACAAAACATAGCAAGCAAATAGAGGAGAAGCAGGAAGATCTTTTTTCCTCTATGAACGGAATGAAAGAGTCTGAAAATGGATTAAGAGCAAAAAACATTGTATTTCTTATCACTGCAGGATAAGAGCCACAAGGTTTATTTTATCTGCTGTAGCTGCCTGAGGTTGAGCAATGTAAGTACTGGGCTGATAAACACTCATAATATATGGATTTTTAAATTATTTTTTCAGGAAATGAAGGCTATACTGAAGGTTTAATGCTCGCTAGGCAGTTGGTCTCGCTGAGAGAGGACATTTATAAAAAAGAAGACAGTAAAACAATTGGAAAAGGAGAAGTAAATGGAAATGTAGAAATGGAAGAAGATGATTTCCTGCAGGTAGACAAATACCATAAAGAAAACAAGGTAAAAATGATAGTATTAGGCAACAATAGTATTAAAAAATTTCATGCCAAAAGGTAAAACAAAATCAGCAGTTCAGCAGCTGAAATAGAAATGCCAAAGAAACTGCAGACCCATAGACTCAGTTGACCAAACTGTGTTTATACTACAGAAAAAAAAAAAAACCCAAACAAAACAAATCACTTTGATTTTGGATTATTATGTCCAGTGGATAACAATTTTCTTGCTAGGAGTTTCGAGATTTTGTTGAAGTGTGTGATCTCAAGAATATTCTGCAGAGTTCAGCATATCCATAAAGGAACTTTCTTGAGTAAAATTGCTAAATGGGTACTAGAGAGTTAGATTCAGTTTCTTAAAAGGTAGAATGTTTTTAGCCAGCCTGTTTTGCCTGCTGTCATGCTATTCAGAAATATAGCTCATGTTAAAATCAGTGTTAACACTTATTAACGTATCCAATAGAGATTGTGAGAACCATTATAAAGAATGTGATAAATTATTATTAGGAATTGCCTGCATCAAACCCTGTCTGCCCCAAGAGAGCGTATGTATGGTCACAAAGGAAAAACTATACAAAAGACCAGCTCTCTTGTGAAGTTGTTGCTCATTCCTATGAAGTGATTATTGGCCAATATCTTTAGGAATAGTAAAAGAAATGATCTAGTGATCTACTTTTTCCACAAGCTGAAAGAGGACACAGTAGAGCCAGTGGATTGGACAGTGTTGAGGAAGACCTGAGCAGAGTGATGAGAAGATTAAAACTTAAATGCTTTATAGGTTTACACAACATAGGAGAAAACTCAGGGATCTTGATTGCTGATGTATCTATTGTGCTTATTTAGCATTGTTTTATCATTTGTTGGGAGAAGGTCTGGAAAAGTATTAAGGTATCAGGCAACACTAGTTTAAGCTAGATGCAGGAAGAGTCAATTTTTTCCTCCAGCCCACACATGTTAATTTCTTGCACATTTTTATTTCCTTGCTGTTAGAGGTAAGAAATCATCTTTCTGTAAGCTCTGGCTTAAGGTTTCTCCAAGTAGTATTTCATAATCATTATGCTCTGTTGTGTTTCAGTATCAGAGAATAGTGCACCATCAAATGTTTCTACTGCAAAATTAGTTCCTCAATTCAGGTATTACTGCCCATCCTCCAGAGAGGACTGCAGCCTTATTTAGCAGTGTTTGTGCAGAAAAAAAACATGCAAGTTCATGTCTGACAAAGCATCACAGAACTGCTTTTTGGCTTTAGTCAACTGAGTGAAAAATCTGATACAGACCTAACCAATTCTAACAAAAGAACATTATTACCATTCTAGAAACTTCAGCAGAATACTTTTATGTGTGTGGTAGGGAGCAATGTTCCCTGTGAGAAAGAAACATGACCTTGACAGAAGATTGTGACAGTTGTAGGAGCCATCATTGTAATTTAGGAGCCTCTGCCCTTTAAGAACATTCTGTGTGATTCTACTCAAAAATCAGAGTGAGTCAAAAAAGCATTTCCTGCTGCCATATAAATTCAGCCATTTCCTGATAGGGATCTTAATCTCTGCTTTGCAGATGCTACCAAACTGAAAGGAGGAAGGAGTAGACTTTTTCAGATACCTTGGAGTTACTATAGCAAAGCTATTAAAGCTGAAATGTGAGTTACAACAGGAACATTCACAAAACTCCACTAAAAGTGGAACGTCTCCAGTGCCTCCAAGAGTGATCTTTTAATGACTGCATTCTCAGCAGGTGTGGATATGGATTCAGCAGCAAAACTTAATCCAGAGATGTCCATGGCTTAAGGTATACTGAAAGGAGGTTGTGCAGTTTCTCATGAACCTCCTCTGGCAGAGAGAAATTTTGAATAAGCATAGCTTTGCCAGGGACAACATATGGCAAACCGCACCCCCCCCGGCCCCAAACCCACAAACCAATGGCCTTCTAGGAGTAGTGTGGGTGCAGTCAGTGCTTCCAGAAGACATTCTCTAGGCTGAAGCTATTGCAAGACAAAGAACATGTGGGAAGACCACCAGAATTCTGCTCTATGGATTTCATTCATCGTGGGACAGCAGTCCATCAGTGTAGGGTGAGCTACATCTCACCTCCTCCCAGTAAGCAGGTAGGCAGAAGCACAGAAAGCATCTCTTCATCACCTAAATCCTAAGATCTCCTGCAAAACATCTTTCTCTTCTAGTATGTTAAAACTAGAATCATGAGGGTTTCAGTCTTGGTTGAAACGGGTATGTTATCTATAGTAAGAATTATATTCTAATTTGGTGACTACAGTGAAGCTGTGTTACTATCATAAACAATGGCCAATCCTCCAAAATGACACATTTTCCAGCTTGTACAAATAATATGCAGTAGACAAGGAACACTAGAAATCAAGTTTCTCTACCAAAGCTGTCAGGACAGCCATAGCATGGCAAAATGTGCATTGGGAAGATCTGCTTTATGAATTGAAAACTCCCATAGTTTGTTCTTCCTCTGAGTTAGTGTCTGCAAATAGAGGCTTAAGACTACTTAGCTGATAGCACAGTAAAGGGAGGGTAATAGATTAAACTGCTGCTTATTTGTCTAGTTTCTTTTTCTTTTTTAGCAAGGAAAGCTGTTGATAATAAGCCAGCTTCCAGAAAAAAAATAAATTCTAGTTGCTCTTGAAATTCAGAAGCCATCACAACCCAGTTACAAGCAATTGTTTAGCCTGGCCTGTTTCTAGCAGCGAACTTAACACTGAGGTGAAGAGCTGCAGAGACACAAACTCATGGAATGGCTTATCTCTGGCCAGTAGGTGTCCCCAGGTGGGTGCTTCCAAGGGGGAGGATTTCTGGAGCCAGGCTGCTTCTGCAGTGATTTCACACACTGCACCCACTGAGGGCTGTGAAAGGGTGCTTGTGGGGTTTTTAAAGCAGTGCCTGGAGCCACACAGCTGCTGCATATGATGGCCACGGAGAATGCCTCTCCCCTGGCCCAAAGGGAGGTCAGGCTGTGGAAGTGACTCACAGGTGTTTATAAATTGTTAAAAATTAGGGCCTAATGAGATAACAAAGTTTTTCTGTTAGAGAAGGGTGTTTGCTGGATTGTTCTCATGTTTTAGGGTTTTTTAAACGTAATTTCCATAAAGAATGTAGAAAGTAAGAGTTGAAATAGTCCCCATAGTCCACCAGAAGAAAAGCTCTGTTGTTCTGCAAAAGAGCTATACCTTTAGGGCATAACCTGCAATTAGTTGCAAAGGTGAAGTTCCAAGGAAATATTAAAACCTAAATTAGTGATACCTTAAAGTTGTTGGTAGGATGTGGAACACATTTTGAGGTAGGGTTTTTTTGTGGTGGATTTTTTTTTCTGTTTTCTTTCTTGTTTTCCCCAACGAGCCACAGTAATTTGGTGCTATGAAGTGTCTGAATATCAACTGGTGTAACATATGGCTGAATAAGAAGCTGTGGATTATAAAGAGAAATTTCTTATATCAGGCTTATTACTCTATGGACAACTTCTTTCCTTGTTTGTGCCTCTCTTTCACCTATGTAGATGACAGAAGTATTTTTTTTAATTTTCTCCAATACAACTTTAAATTTATATGCCAAAGGAAGATGCACTTGAATATGTGCCTAAAACAAAAATCGACTTATGTTAGAGTTTGAAAGCAGGTGTTGGTGTTTCTCTACAGCCTTGACAGACCTCTATTAGTTATCTGTGTGAAAGGGGGTTATTCCCAGAAGTGCTGTAGTCCATGAACTGATGTGCTGCTCTGTAGCAGTGAGTAATGGTGCTGCAAGCCTGCAAGTGGCAGGTAAGATTTTTTTTTTTGATTATATTTCCAATGTAAAATAGAAGCTAGAGCCTTTTTCAGACTGATAGTGTACATCAGAGAAAAAAAAAATAGGGTTAGAATCTAAAATCTTCAGAAGACTAGCCTTATTTTCTAAGCTAATTTCTAGGCTAAGGTTTATTAACCTGTTCTGTTTCATATTTCTATTATCTCAAAGACCTTTCTGTAAAAGTACAGAGGTGTGAGACTCATGGTAGCTTAATAAGTGACCCTCTGAAAAAAAATTGAAGGTATTTGGATCAAGTAAATTATTTTATGGTGGTCTTGGCTATTTCTTTGGGTTTTCTGCGAACATTCGAGTAACCTTTCATTAGTAGAAATTATTAATGAAAGACTTGATGACTCTATGTATTATCTAGGAAAAAAGCCCTCAAACCTTCAATTTTAAGGTTGGGTAATTGTTACCAGTCATTCACTCGGCCACAGTGCCAGAGCACTAAGTCTTGGCTTAGACTCAATTCTGGTGAGGTTTCTTAAAAATAAAATAGTATTTGTCTGCCCAGTTTTGCAGCTTGATCCAATCCAGAAAGTATTCTCGGGGGATGTGTGATCCGTAATCATTAATGACAGCCCTTAAGAGTCTGATTTTTTTTTTTTTCTCTCTGTACTTTTTGTTGTCTGCTCTCAGTGTAGTGGGTCCTTAATGACCCTGGGCCGCGGAGCAACACAAGGTGGTGCAGTGATGTGGGGCAGGCTTTGTATCTTCCTTCATGGGAAAGTCTGAGTAGCATCTGTCCTCTGGGAGAAGTTTCATGGATTGGATTCTGGTGTGTGGCTAATTTCCTTCTGCTGCCCTGAAGCTCAGGCACCACCAAACTACTGTGGTAATTGCATCTCCTTGAATTGTTGCTAAGACCTGGGGATGATTTAGTTGTGCAGGTCCAATAAACAATATCAAGATGCTTAGATTGTCAGCTTCATCAAACTGCTAAGTGCCTCTGGCCTGCACTGTAGGAGACCTTTAAGCCATTTATTTAAGCTGTCATCAAAAAGGATAGTAGCCTATGACTGCCTATTTATTTAGGCAGAGGCAGTTTTTTTGGTGGGGAAGGGAAGATAAAGCTCTTCTATTTCCTCCAAACTAATCTGTCTAGGTGCACGGGTGCTGTTTTGGATCTTGCTGCCAGAGCTGATTCCATGCTGATAGTCAGAAAAGCTCACAGTGATTGAAAAATGAGCCAGTGGAGGGAGAGGAGTGGAAAAAAGTAAGAAAGAAAATTTCATAGTATGATGCCATAAACTGCATCTCTTAGGATGACCAAGTTTTCCTTCAAAAAAAACCTAGAAAAATAAGTGGTACCAGAGTTGTGTCCTGCCTTATTAATATGCTTGAAGAAAGAGATACAAATAGTAAAAGAAAAAAAAAAAAGAAGTCAGTTTTATGAAACAAGAAGTTTTATTAAGATATTTTATTATGTGTCTCTGTAAGGAATAGACCAACAACCATATAAAAGCTTACAAAGATGGTTAACCTTCAACACTATAAATGTTCTGTTAAAGTGACAGAAGTTCACAATTTTGCATCTTTATTGACTTTTACAGAGTGAAGGGAGGAAGTTCTCAACTATGACATGCCAATGACAATCTTTGACAGGAGACATTTACAATTGCATTAAATCCTTCAATTTTATCATTTTTTTATAAGCAAGTCAATAACCCTGACTTGCAGAGTTAGGAGTGAAAAAATACATTAGCACCATCATATTAGACTTTTACACTTCCCTAATTTTAGTGGTCTTGACCAGCAATGACAGGAAAGTAGAGAAGCACCTTTGATAACAGAATACAATCCAACAATAAAATTATGGTGACTACTGCTATTAAGGTTTTAAACTCTTAAAATACACTGTACTTTTCCACAGCTAATCAGTACAGAAATAGACAATTTTGTACCAAATGGTTCCACTGAATTGGCCAATGGGTCCAACGTGTTTTGGTTGATTTTTGGTTTGACTCATCAGACACATCCCAGTTTCTGTCCATGTTGAGGTAGTTGAAACAGGGAGGTCTTTCTAGCTTTATGGACTGCATCTTAGAAAGAAGGGTAAACTTTGGTACTGGGAGCAATCAGTGCTTTGTAAATTGGCTAACATTCAACTAATAGGCACACAGTGTTGTTTTATTAAGTGTTGAAGTTGTATTATAGCACCACGGAGACATGTTTTGAAGATGGAATTTGGTAAAAAAAAATAGAGCAAAAAAAGCATTTTTACTGTACTTTGTGTAATAGCGAAAAAAAAATAACCCTTGATATCAAATTGATTTCTCCCCCAGAAATTTTGTTAATAAATAACTGGGATACAGATGGTCACCTGTACTAGCTGACAAGGCTAAAACAAAGGAGCACAGTTGGAGTGTGAATCTGTTTGCTGGGGTTTCAGAAAGAGCAGGATCTTTGATTTATAAGAAGCAGACCGGGCCAATGTCCACGCCAAATTCCTGATCAGGACCACCAATATCTATGGGTGCAATATCAACCACAGGCAACCTCATTGTCTTGCGCGTTCTGTATTCAAAGACTGTTTTACCCCATTCACCGGTGTGTTTCTGTGAAGTTAAAAAGAAAAGCAAAAAAAAAAAAAGCAACAAAACAACATGTTAGAGAAATCAGTGTTGGGCTATGCGAAAGTTATCCTACATTTTACTGGATTTCATTTCTCTTTCCACTGTGACTTCACTGACTTTGCCTCTAAAGCAAGGAGATACCTGTAAAGCACAGATTTAAATGGGAGGGCACCTCACTTTCTGCAGCTGCTACAGGAGTGACACTTCTGGTGTACAGAACCTAAATTTCTCCAATTAGGTATAACTGTGTCCTTTCCTTGCCCAGGTCATGCAGAGCTTTCTTTTCCTTTATTGTGGGTCTCATCCCCTAGAGGGAATTATTTCTTAAACTACCATACTAAAGTCTTGTTTACTTACAGTACAGCCATCTTCCAGCACAGCATATGTGAACTTGCTGTTTCCTTCAGCCTTGATCTCACTTTCCACAGAGCTCATCAGTTTCAGAGATTTTTTAACATTTCCACTGGCTTCATCCATGTAGGCGATGCTGTTCTTGCAGTGGTAGGTGATGTTCTGGGAGGCACGGCTGGAGAGGATGCGGAGGAAGGCCAGCTGAACTTCTGAGACATCCTCTGGAAGCTCAGGATCTCCATAGCTGAACTGCAAAGCACAACACACAAGCAACAGTTTTTGTTTAATCATGTCTAGGGACAGTCCATGTAGTTATTATTTCGCACACTAAATGTTTAGCTTAGTTTAATTCCAGGATTATTTATTAGCACATCGTGACGTACGTGAGTACAACGTGTGTTATCTTTTGGGCTGTTAACTGTGGTTATTTTCTTACCTGGAAGCCTCCATTCATAGATTCTCCAAACCAAATGTGTTTCCTTCCACTCTTTTCGCTGGTCCACCAGTTTTTCCTTGGCACAGTGCTGGGGTTAGCACTGATGCATGTCTCACCAGTTTCCATATTACAGTATACTTTAATAGCATCCATCCTGCAGCCTTGGTTAGGATCAATCCAGTACTCTCCTAGAGGTAAAAAAAAAAAATAAAATGTTAAAGGGCTTAATGTGCTTTTTGAGAGCATGATGGTGAAGCTTATTTCTGTGCCAAATTAGGAAGCATATTAATTCTGACAGAAGAGATGTCACAGAAAATAAGATGATAGAAAAATATGCTGAGTTCATGTGGATACTGTAATGTGACTGACATTTGAAATGAACTTACATTTGTCATGGTTATTTTTTTTCCATAAAATTATTCAAGGAAACCTTCACTTACAAGCACATGTTATAAGGAGTGGAGTTGAAGACAGTGTATATACTGTGCAGAATCACAGAATCATCTAGGTTGGAAAAGACCTTGAAGATCATCGAGTCCAACCATCAACCTGACACTGACAGACCTCAACTATACCACATCCCTGAGCACCTCCAGGGATTGGGGCTCCACCACTGCCCTGGGCAGCCCATTCCAATGTCTAACAAATGCATAGTAAATTAAAGTTTAAAATTTTTATTATATTTATAATCTTTATCATGACATTTGTTTTAAAAAAATCAAATTTTTATAGCAGATCTCTGCATTTAAGTACTCAAAGACAATAGCAACCTTACGTACCACTCTTGAGCTCAGGATGGCAGAATTTCAGATCTCTGCAGTTACGAGCTGGGTTTTTCCTTGACCCATCAGGACTAATGATGTTTTCAATCTGGTGGTTGATTGATTTCATTGAAGATATGATGTCACCCAGATTGATATCATTTTCTTTTGGCTCATCTCGATATTCATACCCATAACCCACTGGGCCTTTTTCACCAGCACCCAGGGCAGCTGCACCACCACCACAACATGGACCAGGAGGACCGGAAGGACCAGGAAGACCGGGCTGGCCTGGTGGACCCTAAAAAAACCGTGAAGTTAGCGCTGAGCAGAGATCACAGGTTGAAACTAAAAGTCTGTGTGGGACCTAATCTTAAAAAATGATAAATTTCACAGAAACATTTAATTTACTTATTCATTAAATAATGGCACTTGCTATGTATAAACATCTGCTAGATTTTCTTTTCCTAATTTTGTCAAGCTGTCACTGTCCTTCTGTCTGGGCTTTGAGAAGGAGAAGGAACCCTTTTCATCAAAATCCAGAGAATAACCATTTCTTGGCTTTAGAAGCAGTGACCATGCCAGTCACCTTTGCAGTGTTGGCCTCTCTAGAGGAATCTGGGAAACCTGCTTCATAGCTTCCAAGACACAGAGGTGCTCTGAGATCCTGCCTGCTTGTTGTACACAGAAAAGTCAATGATTGTCCGAGACTAACACAATGCCCAGTGCATCAAGGGTTACACTGAACTACAAAGTATCTCTACTTTTTGTGATTTAGCCTTGCTAGCTAGATACCTCTGCCACAAACTCTGCCCATGAAGTACAGAATTTTCTGAGGGAGATATTTAAATGAGAGAGTACCCTGTGTTTCATGAGTAATCCCTGAAGATTTGTTTGTTTGAGCGTGCACAATTTACTTACTGCAGGGCCACTTTCCCCTCTGTTACCACGGGGGCCAGGAGGACCAATTGGACCCGGATAGCCACTTGTACCATCTTTTCCAGGTGGCCCAGCTGGTCCTGGGGGGCCCTAGAACAACATTGAACACAAATAATACAGTCAAAATAGTTTACCAGATAATATCAAACAAAGAAATACTTTGGTAGAGATTTCAAACATTGCTTTATGATTTATCAGGTGTCTTTCTTCAGCTGTTGCCTGTTTAAAATTTTTAAATATATATATATATATACTTTTTTTTCTCTTAAACAGTCTTCCTTCCAGTTACACTAAGTAAGTTTTTCTTACCCTTGCACCTGAAGCTCCTGGACTTCCAATTGAACCTTGTGGACCCAGGGGACCCTATGAAGAAAAGATAAGTAAGTCACACACCTCCCAGTAATACTTTGTATCTAGTTGGATGTACGTTAAATAGAGACATTGAAACATCTTTAAGATTATATGAAATGCAGCCTTATAAGAAGCCTATGTCAGATATGAGAAAGAATGGTTGCCATTCTTTAACCAGAAACAATTACTAGATGTTCTCTATATGAAAAAATATTAGTGATGCAATATCATCCAAAATGCAAGAAAGCCAACTGACATCAACGAGCTTTGGATGAAATCATCTGTTTGTAAGAATACATAGCTAATAGGCTCAAAATGCTGTATATTACCATAAAAACATATTACCAGTAAAGTTATTTAAATGATTTGACAAACACCTATGTTTTCAAATGGGTGGAAAAATTTTCTCTATATATGCACCACAAAGAACTAAGCCATGTGTTTGGAAATGATTAATCAATCACCTCGGTGTGAGTGTAAATGAGTATTTATCAGGCCTTTTTTACTCATGTTATAGGTGAGACAACAGGTTATACTGTGTAATTAAATAGTTGGTATTGGTGGCATTTATAGTCAATAATTCCACCTTTTTGCCATCACTGGTGAATAAACCAGGTGAGTTTTGGTTCTTTGATTCTCACTTGTATCATGAGTGCTATTAATAGTTCTTTTCAGTATAAATCCCTCTTAGAATTTTTACTTGTCATAAATACCTAGGGCATGCCTGTCTGTTACCCTTCAGGTCTTTCAGCCATTAGGAACTGTTCAAAACGGTACTGCATGTTTACAGGTCAGTAATTTACAGTCTCATGCCCATTTTGCACTAATATTAATTACTGGAAAAGGTGCATGACAGAAGAGAGGTGTTTGGACTCCGAGTAGCCTTTTCATGGATTTAGATGGCTGTCTAGTGTAGATTTCTAACAGACAAATATTTCAACCGCTATTTTTGTCTTTTACAATTTCATCAGGAGTAGCCTCTATAAATGAATGGAAGAAGTGTTGGTTCCAGGCAAGGGCAGACACGTAGCTGAAAGGGATTTTAGCAAACCCAGCTTTAGCTCCCAGCAGCTTCTTCCAGTTCTTCATTAACACTTATTCCAGACTCATTCAGGGAATCTGGACTTTTAAACACATTTGACAATCAAATTACACGGGTTCTTTGTACTTTTTTTTTTCTTCAGTAAGTTAGTTAAGGCTAACTACTGGGACCCAAACCACAGGAACTAAGAGCAGCTGTAATTCCCAATCCAATGCAAAATACTCACAGGAGGACCAGGGAGACCCGGGGTACCAGGAAATCCTCTATGACCTTTTATACCGTTGGTGCCTCTTTCACCAGTTTCACCTTTATCACCACGAGGACCTTGAGGACCCTTTAAGAGTAGATTTGCAATGAAAATAATACATAAAGAAGTAAGAAAAATGCCCAAATAACAGGAAATAGTGAACGTATGATCACAAATAGTTTAAACATGACTTACAGCAGGACCTCGAGCACCAGCAGGACCAGCAGAGCCAGGAGGGCCAGGTGGACCCTGTGACACAATAAGAACAAGATGCCATGGATCACTTGGAGTTAACTAGACTGCCTTTTTATTTCCAGATAAGCAGCATGTTTAAGGCCAGCAGCTGTTGAAAAGGAGGGGAAGCTCCATACACACTGTATGATCAGCAAGAATTTTGGTCAGTTCCTTTTTCTAACAGTGTCAGTCTTACTCAGCTGCTTGTAGGCACCGATTCATACCACGTGCACTAGACCCCTTCTTCATTTTGTGAGATGTGAGGTGCTCAAGCTGTGCTGGTGTCAGCACTTCTCAGAAATAACTTGGAGACTTCCAAAAGTATTCCCTTAGTTTAAATAAATAAAATTGCATGTGCTGCATAAGCACCAAATGGGATGGAAGTTAAGATAGGGCCTAGTGGGATGATGTGCTTTTTGGCATCCTAAGGAGTACATGGATTTTGAGCTTAATTTATATAGTTATCAGGAACATGAACTGTGATGTCTTTCCCCTGATATTCTTATAAAAGAGACCTTCAATGCTAAGAAACTATGACAGTAACAAACGTATGACCCTTCCAAGCTTCTACTTTATTACAGCATGAAATGGCCTTTTCATAGGAAAGGTATGTAAATAAGCAGCAAGCTATTTACTTTGGTCTTACCTGAAATCCTCTTTCACCAGCTTTTCCAGGTGCACCGACGTTACCTGCAGGTCCAGGGTGACCAGGAGGTCCGGGAGCACCAGGAGAGCCACTTTCACCACGATCGCCCTGCAGATAGTCACAGTTGACAGGATAAGAAATTTAACGTCTTATGGAACTGCAACATAAAGAGTATATTGAGTGGAGCATAAGAGATTCAAGGAACAAGTTACATAGCACAGCACTACATCTACTGATATCTCTACATAACATTTATTTGGCTGTCTAAAGATATTGGTGATTCCTTACTTTGCCTCCTGGGGATCCATCGCGTCCAGGTGAGCCATCTGAGCCAGGGTTACCCTGGAAAGAAAAGAGTAGTACAGTTGTTCCTAAGCTGGATGATGAATAGACAGCTTGTTTTCCAGGAAGCTTTAATAACGCTTGTCAAAGAAAGAAAAAGTTTTCAAGAAGGACTGGTCCCTGCAGGTGGAGGGGCCCATAAAAGATCTATTAGACCTGCATTATTTTGTAGGCTTACAGGCAGCACAGTCTCTTGTTCAGTTCTCAGTGAGACAGAGACATGGTCCACAGGTAGTAAAAGGTATAGCAGAGACAGCAGGCTACACCACCTTACATGAGGATGTGATCTGTCCCAGCCCCCTGCAGCAGGCACTTGAGGGAGGTTTTGTGAGCCTTTGAGCACATTTAGTCCCCGAGTCTCCTGTTTGTAACTCACAAACTAGCAGGAAGGTCTGACACATCCACTCACATCTCTGCCAGGTTCTCCAGGTAAGCCTCTTTGTCCAATAGGTCCTTGTGGACCAGGAGCACCGCGTTCTCCTGGGACACCATTGGTGCCTGGTTTACCATCTTCACCCTGAAGAAAAAGGGAAAAGGTTTAATTTCAGATAATGTGCTTATGAAATACCATCATATTATACATCTTTAATTAGAGATGCAGTGATTACAAAGGAGACCTAATAAAGTGAAGGGCCAGTGTGACTTTGGTGATTGTGAATACTCAAAATAAGAAAGATAAGAACTTGGCCAAACGGGTTTCTTTTCATCACTAGTAATATTCATGCAAGGCCACTGGACCCAAGGAACGTTCCTTATTGTTTTGTCAACTAAGAAATAATAATGGGTACATCTCTCCTTATGTGCCCCCAAAAAATAGCCAAAGTAGTTAATAAAAATATGCTGGTCTATCACAATATTAACAATAAAATACAAACCAAGCCTCTCCACCTTTTCTGGAGGGAGGTGGAGTATTTTCCTATTTGGGTCATAATATTTAAGCAAGAAACACATTGGGAATTAAACAAAGATAAACATCTTGCAGTAGGTGCAAGTATGGCTCAATTCTTGTCTCAAGGAGAGTTTATAGCCCATTGTCCTTAAGTGGGTGAAGCTGGTTATATAATTCTAGATAATCTGATCCAGGACTCTTGCTAACAGAGATTAAAGACAACCTCACATCCCACAGCTGCTTGTTACTGGACATTTTAAAGCCTGATCTTACAGATACAAGCAAAAATAACTGTAAATTCTGTAGTCTCTGGACTGAAAATACCCCACTTTAATTACTTTTTGTAACACAAAGCTATTTTTAGCAGCTGGCCTGCAGTCGTTATGTTGAGGCTATTGCTGCGGTGAATGCACTCTCACCTTGGCACCCGCCATACCGGGTGGTCCACTCGGGCCACGCAGACCTGGCAAACCTGTGTTACCCCGGCCACCAACGATGCCTTGAGGACCTGGTTCTCCTGGTGCCCCCTGTTTAGGAAAAGGTCAGATTGGTCAATACTGAGGCTCGTCAGAGGCTTCTTATTCTTGACAAATATGATCCCTGTCGATTAGTATAACCGTCCCTGGCTGGACGTGTACTTACCCTTTCTCCTCGTGCACCTGGTGCCCCTCTTTCACCTGGTGAGCCGGGCTCACCTCTCGTTCCAGAAGGTCCTGGACCACCAGGAGAACCAGCGCTACCAGGGGGTCCAGGAGGCCCATCCTTGCCTGCAGGCCCTGCATTACCCGGAGGACCTGGACTACCCTAAAAATAATTTTAAAGAGAAGAGTGTGAGCTGCATTGCCTGAAACAGTAGCACACGCTTACTAGTGTTGGTCTTTCCTCATGAAAGCCAACCAGACTCGATTCATTGCCTGAAGGTGGACTTAGGGTCCAACCTCTATGCACCCAAATCTCATCTGGTCTTATAAAGAAAAGCCTTTCACCTACCACTTTCAAACCTGATTTTTTTTTGTTGTTTTAACTTCATATGGTTTGCATGATACAATACCTGCACAGTTTGGATGCCTGGTGTTTATAATGCATCCAACACAGGATACATGTTCCTTACCCAGGACCCTGCCATAGAAATTTGAAATAGTTGCAGGCTGCACTGACTTCTTGAATAACTCGTGCTGGACACCTTTAAGGTGGTCTTGGACATGTAGAGAATGAAATATCTTTCATTAAAACTCATAGCTTAGCCAATCGCTGGAAAAAATTATGTTGACTTTAATAATACCTTAAATAAAAATCCTACTTTTTCTTTTTAATCAGCAATATTCTAATTTGCTTTCTGTAACTATAAGACAGAAAATAAATGTCTGTTTATTCAAATATAAAAGTATTCTTACTTTATAAGTCAGTTACCATACCACAAGGCATAACTTACAATTTTGATTGTAAAATGCATAAATCAATTGTATTCTTTGTGTTTTCTTAATTTTTAAAGACTTAAAAATCAGAATCTAATTTTTACTATGCAAGTCAAAAGCAGGTGTGTGTCGAACACACAGGGATATTATGAAACAGCTTTTCTTCACACACAGACATTGTATAAAATATTGAAATTGGCTGATGCATCAGCATACATTTTTATAATAGGAGACTGCAGACTGGTAGATTAAACTTCAGATGAAGGCCATATCATAAGAGAGAAAATTTGTCACAAGAAACTTTCCAAACTCCTCTGTCCCAACATAATTAAATCTCATGCCATTCCATTCTACAGGCAACTGAAATAAATTTTCAACAGTAATATACAAAATGTAGTTTTGAAAACGCATACCAATTCAAGATCCTGAATTGAGTATTTCTTTCATCACAGAGGAGCAATAGAGAAGACAGGATGTCTGCCACCAACAGAAATACTCAAGGACCTGATCCAGGAGAAGGACTCTACTAAATCTGATGGGCTTTGGAAAGCAAACCATAATAGAAGAAGGCCTATCAAGTAAGTGAGTGAATTGCTACTCCGTATGAAATAAGAGGAAAGTAAACTCTTTTGCAGGAGTTTTTCTGTTAGTCCAACATCATATTCGGGATGCTTTTGCTTGTGTTATATTCATGTCAATGTACATGCAGTGTAATGTGTTAATATATGTCCAAATATATCCACAAGGTAAGAATAAAAGAAAAGGGGATAAGACAGCTTACATTGCTACCAGGGGGACCAGGCAGACCACGAGCACCAGGGAAACCAGCAGCACCCTACAGGAGATCAATACTTTTAGTTGTCATTTTCAGAAGATTGGAAAAAGATGAAAAAATTGGGTTTTGTACAACAGCTGACTTTGAATTATATTTATCTGTTTTGCTTAAGACCCAAATTAAATGTCCTGGAATTATACAAGAAGTTCACTTTTTTTTTTTTTATTTTCCCAAGCGAAGGTCCCATGTGTTCCTCAGAAGTGAACTAATGGGCTCTGGGAAACTTGGCAAAGATGGCATGTAATTCCAATAACTGTTCAGATAAGCCATTTTATAGCTTTGGGTCATTGAGCCAAAAGCTATTTTGGCACCTTACTTATATTAAAATCAATGTAATCCACATCAGTAAACAACTCAACTTTAATTACTCCTTCTGCAACATTTTAATTATTCTTGAACTGCAGATATTAAAGTCACTGAAGGTCTTGTTTTTAATTTACATCAAGTTTGTTGTAGTAGATGGAGTCATTTATCAGTGGCTAAGTCAAAGAGATACTCACAGGGCCTCCAGGAGATCCACGTTCTCCTTTTGTTCCTTGGGGACCAGGTGGACCCTACATGGAAGGAAATAGATAAAGCAAGTTATTTGATAAATAGATTAAAATCATAGGAAGTGTCTTTAGGTTTCAGGCAGTTCAAATGCTTGCACTTGGGCCCAGCCACCTTGAGGCTGAGGGAGAACTAAAGAAACCTCTCTTTGTAGCAATCCGAAACCACAAAAACTTACTGGTGCACCAGGACCACCTTGTGGACCTGCAGCTCCAGGGGGTCCAGCTTCTCCTCTTAGACCAGGTGGGCCTCTTTCTCCTTTCCCACCAGGTTCCCCATTTTGACCCTGTAGAAAAATTACATTGTTATATCATAGCTCAAGAAATGCAGATGATATCACTGTGATATGAAACCCTGTCCAGATACTCTTCTGAAGGGAATTTAAATATGAAATTAAATGTGAATGCAGTTGAACTCTATTGGTCTACCAGTACAGGAAGGGAAGGATGAAGAAATATTGCTCTATGTGTGACTGAGTACAGATAGAGTGGGAAATGAATCAAACGTATGTAGGAAGGATGTATATTAAAAGGGAGTTACTGCAAGCCTTTCTGAGATGTGGATCAATTTAGAGAAACTGAAAACTGATAATCACACTCAATTGATTTCAAGTCTTTATACTTACTGGAGCTCCAGGGAAGCCAGCAGGTCCAGGGAGACCTTGTTCTCCTCGTTCACCCTGTAGAAAACAACACGTCAGCAATGGAAGATGTTACAAAGATAGGCTTCACTTTGCAAGTTAGAGAAGACTCCCATGAATACCACGGAAGTTTCTTTGTCTTATCAGCCTTTGGAGGAAAAGAAAAGAAAAACCAAAACAAAACAATATTTGTCCCTGAGGTCTAAAACAACTGTTCAGGAATTATCTGACAATTATCTACCTATCTAAAGTGCGAAAAACTGATCTCAGTCACACCTGTATAAACCCTGACCACAATCTGTGGTGTTTCCCAGATCAAACTGAGGTCTAAATGTGCTATTTTATCAAACTAAAATATAAATATAAGAATTTGGCTATTTTAAAATGTTTACTTAACTCCAAGACAAGATGGAAACAATTATTGTTCACACACTCTTGCCCTGACCTGTCAGCACAGCCCTCTGACCCTTCACAGTGTAAAAAGCTCTGATTTTCTGAAGTCCTTAGCACCTGTAAATCCCAAGAGTCAACAGAAGCCCAATGTGTTGAGTTTATTTTGAACTCAAGCCACATGTGTTCCTGATAGGCTAGGTGCCACGTTGATGTCTATATTAAGCTAGAGGAGCCATGGTAAAGTTACGCCAGAAGGAAAGTACCATCACTTACAGGACCACCACGGGAACCCACTGGACCTGGGGCACCTGCTGGACCAGTCTCTCCCTGGAAAGAACAAGAATGATTACTAGGTGTTTGTCTTTTTCCTAGGAGACAGCCACTGGTGTGACTGTTTACAGTACCAAACATCATTATGGAAGATGCTTTACCTTATCTCCAGGTGGGCCAGCAGGACCAGGAGGACCGATGGGACCTACATTTCCCTAAAAAATTAGAAAACAAGGTATTTTATATCACAATATGACACCTAGTTCCTTTATTTTGATTACTAGCAGTAATATTTCAGTCTAAACAGGTTGCTAAAGGTATTTAAATGGAAGTAAGTCTACAATACCAGTGTACTGTTGCACACTGATTTTGGAGTAAAACTCTGAGATCACATCATTTTGTGATGCGAGAGATCTCCAACTGATTTATCTTTTTTTTTTTTTCTTCCCCACCATCTAAACCTAATCCAAAAATTCACCTGAATTTAATAGGTCTCTTTCAATGGTAGACAATAAAAGTTATCCATTGTTCTAACTTTTCATACAGATAATTGGTCCATATTTCTTCAGTGTGTGTTCAACATCTCTTGACTAGCTTCCGGCCTTTTTTTTTCTTGAGAATGTAATGCGTACCTGATAGTTTAAGTACATATTTTATATTTCCTGCAACTCACACAAGCTGCATTTTTGTATTTGTCATCCCTCAGTATTTTGATATATGCTTGCATGTACTCATTAGATATATGTATATATTTCAAGTGTCTGTTTTATGTGTATGTGCTATATAGATGTATAAACATATCATATAGTAACCTGTAGAAATATTCTGTATGAGAATATTTCACAGAATCACAGAATAGCCTTGGTTGGAAGAGACCTCTAAGATCATCAAGTCCAACCACTAACCCAGCACTGCCAATTCACCACTAAACCACATCTAGACATTTCTTGAGTCTCTCCAGGGATGGGGACTCCACCACTGCCCTGGGCAGCCTGTTCCAATGCCTTACAACCCTTTCAGTGAAAATTTTTTTCCTAACATCCAATCTAAACCTCTCCTGGCACAAGTTGAGGCCATTACCCCTCGTCCTATCAGTGTTACCCAGGAGAAGAGAACAACCCCCTCACTACAGCCTCCTGTCAGGTAGTTGTAGAGAGCAATGAGGTCTCCTCTCAGCCTCCTCTTCTCCAGACTGAACACCCCCAGTTCCCTCAAGCTACTCCACATCAGACTTGTGTTCCAGACCCTTCACCAGCTTCGTTGCTCTTCTTTGGACATGCTCAAGTATTTCAATATCCTTTTTGTAGTGAGAAGCCCAAAACTGAGCTCAGTACTTGAGATGCGGCCTGGCCAGAGCAGAGTAGTGGCCTCACCAGAGCTTACTATCATGATGCCATTTTGTGCCAGCATTTCCTCTTCAGTCAGCCCGATCTAGGAAGTTGGTAACACTTTTTATCTGCTTTATCTACAATATTTTGTCCCAAGTAATTGTAATCTTCTGCTTGCAAAAGATTGTATTACATCTACCCAAGCAGCTGTAATCACAAAAGCTAGTATTAAGTAAGTCTAATTTAGTCTATGAAGCCGGATTTGAACTGCCGGAATGAAATACAATGCGATTACTACTTTACCTCTCCTAGACAGTATTTATTCATGTTCTAAGTGTAGACTATGTGAAGCAAATTGATAAACTGTTAGATGTATAAAGACTACTCACTCTCTCTCCTCTTCCACCAGGAATACCATCAGCACCTTTACCACCAGGTTCTCCCTAGGAAGCAAGAGAAGTAAATAGCATAAGCAAAAAGCAAGCATAAGATAAACAGAAGGCGGGAGGGAGTGGTGTGGGGAAAAAAAAAAAAAAAAAGAATTAAAACATTACTGAGGAGAGGATCTCATAGTGAGGGTATCTCAATAACCAGATTTCCTTATTGCGATCATACAAATCTAAACTGGGGATGACATTCTGCCCACTGTTCAGCATCAGGTACTGAATACTTTGATGGAAAAAAAACCCAAACTGATTCAAAATCAAGTCTATGCCAAAATGTTTACTCATGGTATGAACGATTCTCATTGTTTATCGATCAGTCAATCAATCAGCTTCATTAGAACTGTTTTGAAGTACCCTTCTCCCGAGAGATCTAACACAGCAAAATATCTATCTAGCATATATTAAAGCAGGTGAAAAATCCAATATTTTTTAACATACATGACCAATATCATACTGCTACACAGTCAGTACCTCTGAAGTGAGGCCAAAGGTGAAGATGTGAATAAACCCAGTGCCTTTTGGGAAGCTAACACTGAGTTAGCATAAAATTGGCAGAGCATGTGTAGTGGTGGGTATGGGTGTGTTACCTTATCCCCTTTTGGTCCAGGACTTCCAGAAGCTCCTCTTTCTCCTGGCATTCCCTGTAAGCCAGGCAGCCCTGTGCCTCCAGGAGGACCAGGGGGTCCAGGAGGACCCTAAAGAGTAACGAAAAATAATTAGAAAAGATTTTTAAAAAGAATATGAATCTGAATGACCCACATAATAGCAGGAAGCAAGCAAGACTGTGGGTACCTTGGCACCTTCTGAGCCAGCAGGACCTGGCCCACCTCTTGTTCCAGGAGGTCCTGGAGGACCCTGGGCACCACGTTCACCTGGGATGCCATTTTCACCCTGTGGTGAAGAAATGCGTTATTCTTTGTTGTCAGGCTCATAGTCAATTCCGTAATGTAATTACAGAACCATTGCTGTATGACTTACCTTAGGGCCTGGGAATCCGGGTCCTCCAATCTCACCTTTTGGCCCCTGTTTATGAGAAAATAAATGCAAATTATCCATGCACTTCACTTAGTAAATCTGCATTGTGGTTGGCACCCTGTTTTTCTTGCCTGTTATCCCTTAAAGCAGACTGCTCTGCTCTGCAGAGTGCTGATAGCTCTCTGAATTGGGAAACATAATCTAGGAAGAGCTTTTCATATGGTTGGGTTTTGGGGGTTTTTTTTATGTTTTAAAAAAAAAGAAACTGCTGCTTACTGCTTCTCCAGGCTTTCCATTCTCTCCAGCTGGTCCTGGTCCACCAGGCAATCCCTATATGAAGGAACAGTATTATCATCTTCGTTACATAGTTAAATTATGCATTTTCCTACCTAGTGAATTTTTTTGATGTGAAGATGTGGATCCACTTCATTCCAATCCTTTATAAAGTAGGAGGTGCTACTTTTCCAGCTAGAGGTTTTATGTGACAATTTACTGAGCTATCTGGTTTGCAAATTCTAAGCAATAACTTTTGTCAAGTGGTTGATCTGTCTTACTTCAAAATCTGATGACATGCACCCTAATAAAAATGTTTAGATGCCTCCTTTTTAATTTTTTTTATATATTTTTTGGGTGGGGGCAGGTATGTTAGTCTATTAAAAATAATCAGAAACCAATAAACAATAGCCACACAGTACCTGGAGGCCAGGTGGACCTGCTGGTCCTGGTTCTCCTCTCTCACCAGAAGCACCCTAGAATCAAACAAAAAATGAAATTGAGAGCATTTCAACATATAAACTCCTCCACACCACCTCTAATCTATGCGTCCTTATCATCTGTGATCTGATGACAACATTGCACAATCCCAAAGACTAATGTATCTTGGTGTTCTGGTATTTGCTCTTTTCACTCCCACTGTTAGATGTAATTCAGCAGACATGTTTATACTTGGTACTAGTCTGAAATGCTAGCTCTGATAAACATTAAAGGGAGTAACAATATGCTTCCATTTGGTGGTAGATCTCCAAGTGCTCAAAACTGACTTTTAATACAACACATATACCCAACTCAGGTTTCTCCTAACAAAGTTTTGAGTATTAATTTATTAAATCAATTACAAAGAAGAGCTCTTTGTTTTGTCTTCATAAAGGGAGATTTTTTTTTATATCATTACAAATCTTCTCCTTTCCCTGAATTCACAGTCTCTATCTGTACATGCCAGACCACCTTGTCAATAACTGATAATTGCCTCTTATGGGACTACCACACTTACAGTAGGTCCAGGAGGACCCGGGAGGCCAACGTCACCATTCTTCCCAGCAGGACCCTAAACAAAGGCAAAAATTAGGTTATGGTTGATATATTTTCATAAGAGTCATAAAAATTATTATTAATTAATATTATGTCATTAGTAAATTACTATATAATTAAACAAAATGTTAATCAAACTTACAGGTGTTCCAGGTGGTCCACCAGGGCCTCTTTCTCCATTCTTACCTGGTGCACCCTTAGGAAAGAGAAAGATCACATTTAGAATACCTGTTCTGGTCAGCATACAATAACTTAAAGCTGCAGCACCAGGTAGCCCCACTGTGGAGCAACTTACTAGTTGACTGATCAAGCATATGCAGAGGAGAAGTGGAGAAATCCCACTCACCTCATTGCCCTTAGGACCAGGGAAACCCATTACACCTGGTTGGCCACGTGGGCCTGCAGGGCCAGGCGGTCCAGAGCGGCCAGATTCACCTTGATTACCCTGGGAGAGTCAAAAAAAGAAATGAAGACATGGACTCTATTAAGTGAAATAAGTGAGTATCCATGGCTCCTTAAATAGTGAGTGTGGGTGAGATCAGGCTAGAGACACTGTCGTTCAAAACTTATTACGTGTTTTGTATTTCAACTCTGTGTTTTAGATAGTATTACATGACAAGATTTACAGATTATTATTACAATGAGACAGCCTATAAAGTGCTCTGGTAATTAAAACAAACAAACGAGATGATTAATCTGGCTGTGATAACAACCTGTCATGTAGATACTGTGGGATGAGGGTAAGGTCAGTAGGAGGACTAGCATAAAATTCTTGCACAACATACGTACCGGAGGGCCAGGTTTCCCATCGCTTCCAGGGCTTCCAGGAATTCCAGGCAAACCCTGCAATTGAAAAAAAAGAAAAAAATGTTATTCCTCAGTTTAAAATGTGTAGTATTAAGTCACAATACGTATATATAAATATAAAAAAAATACATTTTAAACTACTTGCTTGATTTTAACCTCTTTAATAAAGATTAAAACTCCTCCCATTTCCCCTGATCCCGTTAAGGGGAAACATTGGAGAAAGCTAGCAAATTATTTTGTTAGGAGTTTATCATTTTCTCTGGCAGCCATTGTATAGAATCAATCATCAGATGTCAATCAACATGCACAAAACTGCTATTCTTTCATCATTTGGGAAGAAAACTGATTTCAGATGGTAAAAATCAAGGAATGAAACAATTTTGACTGTGTACCTCTACTTAAAAGCAACACAATTTATAACATTTTATTTAACTTGTTTTATATTTTGTATCTCATTTTTGTTAGATTTTAAGCATTTTCATTTAAATATTTAAATATTTTAAATATTTTCATTTACCATAAAATCATACTGAGCTCCCAGAAGCCTTCAGTCAGGCTGACTTTTGTATTTCAATGTATTTGTTGTCAGCGGTTGCTAATTCTTAGTAGAGCTCACAGAATGTTGTTACATTCTGTACATATACAATAGGTTATTTCTGAATATCTTCTTGATACGTACTATGTAAATCTGACCAACAGCTTATTTGCTTTAATTGCAAATAAGCAGTAAATATAAGTTAAATACTTAAGTATATTGAAGTATATAAATCGATGCATAATTTAATTAAATCTTAATTTTCAGCCTATTTAAATAATTAGAATATAAATATATTTAAATACAGCAACTCAAATACTTTTAAAATATAATAAACATAATGACTTTTCTAATAAATTATAAAATTTGCTAAAAAGTAAATAGACAATACAGGAAAATCATCCAATGTTAATGAACATTAAAGGCATATCTCATACTCTTGAGAACTGGGGAGCATGTTCAGCTCCTTCTAAGCTTCCTCATGCACTTGTGACAAGTGTTCTCTGAATGTTCTGTGTCTCTGCATGGTTATCTGTTCCACTATATGTACTCTACTTAAAGGAATCCATAGAAATTTTTCTAATTGGACTCCTCTATTTTATCAGCTGAGATGAGGTATCTCTCTAATGGAGTTTATCTCCTTTTCTTGGAGACGTCCTGTCTTACTCTCATTCCAGGAAGTCCTGGGCCTCCATCTTGTCCACGATCTCCTGCAGGTCCACTGGGGCCAGGAGGACCTGGGCTACCACGTTCACCTGCAGGACCCTAAAAAAGAGACATTGAAATTCACAGCAAGGAAATTAGCATCGTATTGAATCTGAAATTGTCTATTCAAATTCACATGGATTCTCTAGAAGTTTGGGGTATTTTTAGAGGAAGACTCATACCTTTTCACCTGGAAGTCCATTGCTACCGGGTAAACCACGGAAACCGGGGGAACCCTGACAAATAGAGATAAAACATATGCATCATAGGCAGTATGACTTAGGTAATGGCAAATGTTGTGTTTTTTTTCCTAAACTCTTTACCATTACACATATTATTATGAAAATTAATGAAAGAAATTGATGGAAATGACAATTCACTGTAGCAAGAAAGTCTACAGAATTATTTTCTCTTTGGATATAACCCTCCTGTTGAAATCATAGCTCGTCCTCCACTATTTTTAACCAGCCCTGCACCAGTTACTTTATTCATGAGTTTTCTAAACTCATATCAAAAAACCCAAGACATTCAGGCTTGAATAACTATTTTCTTCTAATTCAATACTGAGAAGACCTCTGTTGTATTGTTTTAATATTTATACTTAATACTATCTTCATTGCTTACAAGAAATTTGAATTATAAACTTTAATTTGCAGCCTCATTTAAATATTTAATATGATTAATGTGTTTACTGTGCATCTTTGGTTTCCTCATAGCTTCAACAAATACTGCAATCAATTATTAAATTAGGAGTTATAAATAGATCAGCACAATTTCCTTTGGTTCAGGTGGGAACAGAAAACTAAAATTTGTAAGCGTGTTACTATTAATTTTGTGGAATAAATCAATTCAGGAATTCCTTTGTGAGAATGCTCTTTGGAAAGTTATCAGATCTACTAGCCAAAAAGCTGTTGGCAATAAAAATATTATAACATAGAAGACATCCTGACAATATCATTGTTATTGACACTATTGACATTTAAAGTCTATTGACACTATTGACATTTAAAGTCTATTGACATTGAAGATGTTGACATAAAGACATATCCTGAATGTAGAAGAATTGCTGTTAATTTTACTTTCCAGACCTGAAATTTTGTGATTGTTCCTTTTTGTTAACTGAGAAGTTATTTTGAAATCTGTATTTATTTTTTTCCTGTGTATTATCAAAGTCTAAAGGTGCTATTTAGCACAAATCTTTCAATACAACTTCAAGGTACATAAAATGACTCTTTCTTCAATATCAAAAAAAGAAAGCAGTTAATTTACTTCAGACTGAGATAGATCCAAGCACTGCAATTCAGATGAGGAACTAGATAAGAATTCTCCCCAGTTGCATAACCCAGTTCCACATCTGGAATTTGCTGAGAGCAGATATGGAGCCAAATATCTCCTCAAAGTCTTTTGTACACCAGATTTTGCTGTGTCTGTATTAACTCAGAATGTACCTCGTGTGCATGGTCAGCTACAGCAGCTTACCCTTTCTCCAGGTGTACCAGGTACGCCGTTCTGGCCGGGTTCACCGTTTGCACCTCTTTTGCCTTCCTCACCAGGAGGTCCAGGAGCACCTGGGGTGCCATTTTCACCCTGATAATAACAACAAAAAAATCCCACCAGTGAAGTTAGAAGTCTCCAAAAGAAAACCCTGGGGTTTGTATGGGGAATGATTCAGGGTTCAGACTTCCTGGGAAGAAATCACTTACGCGCTCGCCTTTTGGGCCTGGATCTCCCTTTGCACCATTCTTACCAGGTTCTCCCTAAACAGGAGAAAATCTCATTAAAATTACGGATTGCAACAGGGTATTATTCTAGAAATAGACGTGATATCTTTCAAATTATTGACTCATTATTTAACATTCTGAAAAGGAATTAGCAGACACTAGTTGAACCTGGAATGCATGAGATTCCTTAAAAATCCAGTAAAAGAAAGGAGTGATACAATCTTAAACACCGAGTAAAATTTTATGTCTGTTTTTGAGCTCCTTCAGACATCATTGTGACTTTTTCTTGAAGTCCTTGAGTGTTTGTTTGAGAAAGAACTGTGTGTGGTATAAGGCTATCAGGAAAGAGCATTCTGGGGTAAATGACAATACAAGAGAAGGTACAACTCAGTAGGTATAGTGGACTGTAGGCTCAGCCCATGGCAATTTCAATGAGTGAAACCAGGATTTTAAGAGAGCAGATTTTGTTTAATGTAGCCATTTTGGGCAAGCTATTTTTCTGTTGTGTGTTTCTAATTTGATAGATAGCTTAGGAAAGCAAACATATGTTATCATACTTATGTATGATTTTTATACATGGCAATATATAATGTGTAAAAGAAATATATTTATAAAAATGACTGCTTATTGTTATTATAAAATAATTTATTAAACCATTTCAAGTGAATAGAACCTATATAATGTGGTTTTTTAATGGCATCAGAACTACTTCCACCATATTTGTTTGTACAACCAGTGTAATGAATATTAGCAACTCACCGGTGTGCCTTTTGCTCCAGGGTTTCCACTTGTACCTGGAGGACCAGGAAGACCACGGCCTCCTGGCAGACCGGGAGCACCAGGAATACCAGAAGGTCCCTGCAGAGAGTCAAAAGGAGAACAGGATGAACAGAGCACAGCATTGTTGGACTTTGCCCAGTCCAGTCAGTGACCCTCACCAACACAGTGCAGCAAAGCCTGATGTGAAAAGTACCCACCATTTCACCCTTGTTGCCGGGGCTTCCAGCTCTTCCAGGAGGGCCCTGAAAAAAGAAATATCTAAATAATTGGTGCTGCTAACCAAGCATCCTTAAACCAAAGGACTCGTAGGGCTTTTTGAAGAGCAGGTGGCAAAACACTTGCCAGTTCCCATGTGGTATTTATGTACCTGAGGCCCTGGTGGCCCAGCATGACCCTGAGGACCAGGTTCCCCTCTCTCTCCAGGACTACCACTAGAACCAGCAGGACCAGGAGGACCAGCTTCACCCTATGGAAAAACAGTAAAAGGTTAAAATGAACGCATTTTAGTCTTTTCTCTAGGGCAATAAGTATCTTCATGGCTTCTTCCTCTGCTGTGGCATCTTTGTGTGATTCAGGATGCCACCATCATCACCTGAGTGCAAGAGCCAAATCAGCACCGGGATCTTGGTGCTGAGGCACAAGGACCCATGCATTGCAGCCAGCACATGCTGCATGGCTCCTCCAGTTGCGGGAAGTTCAACTGTGCCCTTCCCATAATACAACATAGAGCATTGGGTCTACCACTTAATGGTGTTTTGGGGTGGGTATTAGTGAAGGTGATGAGGATAAGGTTTGTCTTGTGCTGCATGTGAAAGCACATCAGTTCTAGGCTTCCAAACACTGTAATAGCAGCCAGAAAAAGGAGGACTTGTAAAATGAAGATGTGTAGTGAAGTAAGCTGGCTAACTAGAAAAAGGAGCAAATCCTGTATTAGTATGCATCTGTAGTGGAATACCTTAAAACCTGGAGAGCCTGGAAATCCTGCAGTTCCAGGGGGACCTGGGGGACCCTTAAAAGTGAAAGAAATACTATTAACACAAGAGGTAAAAGCCATATGGAATTAATCTTAAGGTTAAAAAATAAAAAGTCTCATTATGAGATTTTTCTCTGAGTAAGGAAACACCTGGCAAAATAGCAAATATAAATCGTTACATGTCCAGCTAAATTTCTGTGTTGTAAATTTAAAAAACAGGAAAGCTATCATTAAAGAGATTAAGTTATAAAAAATGTCAAAAATTTGTTTTAATTTTAAAAAAAGGTGTAGGAGAAAAAGCCAATGTATCTGTTACATGTACAAGTGGACACTCAGGTTTCAAGGCAGATGGGAAGGAAAAATTTTTGCTCACCTCAGACAGCTAAATAACGTATTTGATAAGACCATTAAAAATTTGATCTGCATAGAGAACAGCAATTCTCCATGTTATTTGAGAACAATCTGGGTTTGGGTTTATTGAATTCAATAAAATGCTCGTTCTTAAGCCAGTGCAACCCCAGTCTCGGGTTTGCCGGCACTGCAGAACATCTGGTAGAAGTAACTCAATTTTGAGCAACACAAATACTTAAACATCTGTAAGTCTTCTTACAGGTGCGCCTGCTGCTCCTGGAGATCCATCTTTGCCGCTGGCACCCTGCAGAAAGAAGAGAGGTGTTGGGTGCAGAGCACTACCCTGGACACAGAACCCATATGCTGTAATGCCCATGACTCACAGAGCATCTTTTCGTGTCTGTACATTCCCACTTAGTTTACCATAACCTAAGGATTCCTCAACTGTGACATTCAAAAATAATAATTCACTAAATATTATTGAAGGAACATCAATCACTTTATGTGACTTGTACTGTAATGATGAGACAGTGAGATGCAAAAATGTATTCTTATTACATTTCTTTAGGAAATAACAGTTACAAAGCATCATCTGTGTGGCCAGTTCTTAATTTTGAATAAATAAGATTGCAATAGCTGTTGTATATGTCAAAGTAACAGTTACTTCTAAGTCGCATAAAAGACTAAAATTTCCCTCCAAAACCCTAACAAACTGTGGTATGATTTGAATCCCATTGCCTGCCTTGTAGACATGCTAGACCAAGTCTGCTACTCAAGTTATGCAGTGCTTGTGTGAACAAGTTGCTGGTTATTATACTTTAGCTGTGCTTTGTTGATTGTGTTGGAAGCTATGAACTATGACTTCCTTCAGAGCAAAGAATAATCTATCTACTAATTATCTACTCTAATCTCAAAGAGTATTTTTATCTTTTTCCTGCAAGTTACTTCTGAGATTGCATTTTTTTCCTCTCTCTGCCTTCTGCTGTTTCCCTTTGCTTCCACTCCTCCTCCCTATTCCTCTTGGCTGAACCTGAGCTTTTGATGAAACACTGAACTCTCCCTCAATGTGTAATCTATCCATTTACAAAGGAATAGAGAATAAGATGGTGAACAGGTTGTGAGTTAGAAGTGTTATGTCTTTAATTAGGGACTGAAAAGTTTTCATGTATTATTTTACAGATGCTATGTGGTTTTCTTATCCTTTGCATTACAACTCTTTTAAGGTAAATCTATGAAGCAGGGAACTCTCAACATACTGAAATAAAACATGTGCTGCTTCTGGACAAAAGCAACAGATGCAGTTACTTACAGGGCCACCAGGATTTCCAGGTCTTCCTCTTTCACCAGCTGGACCTCTTGGTCCCTAGAAGGCATAAGAAAACAAATCTGTCACGTGGCTTCCAAAATAATATGGTCTAGAATAGAGAAATTGCTCTTATTTGCATATCCCAGTATTGTTCAATATGTGTGGTGGGATAATTCAGGTTAAAAGAAAGACGAGTAAATCTGTTAATGGCGAAGTGCCATGGGCACTTCCATTCAAATACAACAGGGTGCAGATATTTACCGGTTGGCCCGGTGCTCCATTTGCTCCAGGAAGACCACTTTCACCCTGTTAGGGAAAGAAAACACCAATGGCAGAATGAACTTTGGTGAGACTGTTTTTTTGTTTGTTCAAGGGGAAGAGACATAGAAACAGGAAAGCCCAATCCATTGCCCCTTTCTGTGTGGTACTGAGTGCCCTCAGCATGAACTGAGGTCTGTGAGGTCTGAGGAGCCTAAACAAGTGCCAGAACAAAATATTTAAACAGGAAAAAAAAAATATTCAGGAAAACTCAGTCCTTTAATATTATGCAGTAAAGTCAGATGTTCTTTCATTTTGGAATCTCATCTTTGTTATAGCTGGAAAACTGTGACATGAGGTGGTTCGGAAAGTCTGTCTCCTTTAGAACGATTCTCGTTATTTTCATGGAGATATTCAATGAGTTTCTTCAATGATTAATGGGTTTTTATAATTGTGTAATATGCAAAGTATTGCTATGTAACAATCAGTGGATGGTTTTATTCTACCTATTACAAAGATTACACTAGAGTTTTTTACCTTTGGACCAGGAGCACCGCTGTCACCTTTGGCACCATCTTTTCCATCAAAACCCTGTGGGAAAGGAAAGCCATATCTGTGATTATTTCTCTTGCATTCTGGAAAACTTGATTCCTCTTAGCATAATATTAAGCTTCAAGATAAACTCATATAAAGGGGCATATTTTCAATAATGAGTGCTATCAGCTATTGGAACACTTTTTGAAAGAAAATTCTGAATCCTCCATCTCTCCATGGCCATTATTTAAGAAAGGATGCTTTTCTGGAAGGCATGCGTTAGCCCAGCATTTGGGATGGAGCTCCACAACTGAGGTAACTAGATAAAATTTAACAGTTTTTGTTATGGAAGGTCAGATTACACTGTCCAGAAATTGATTTTTAATTCCATGATTCAGTCTCTTTCCCTAGGAATTGATGACTGAAAGAGCATAACAGCGCACACCATAATTCAAGGAGAGTAACAGGCTCAGCTCTACTTAATATACTCAATACTTACTCGTTGACCTTTCATCCCAGGCATTCCAGGCATTCCAGTGTGTCCCTTGTGACCCTAAACATACAAATATAGAAAGGTGAATAAATCCTATACTTACTGTATGAAGGGCACAAGCCAACGTTCATAGTGTTTCATGTTCACTTGGCCAACATTAAATAGGAGAACAAAACCTTTGATTAGAAGACCATTGTTAATGGGGACTTTTCCATACCGGTAGTCCGGGGATTCCACGATCTCCATTTCTGCCTGGTCTTCCTGGTTCTCCCTATCGAAAGAAAGCAAAATTTTTTGACTGCTTTGCTATTGCTTCAGTTACTGGCAAATAACCAGTCCTAGTAGATCAAGGCAAGTCGGAATAAGCAGGTGAAACATCCATCAAGGACAGTGGGGAATATGAATATCAGGGTAAGGACTCAGTATATAACTGCCTTCTGCAAAACACTTGACAGAATTTATAAACCATTTTTTAACAAGATTTTGGTTAGCATCTAATTTATTTCAAGCCAACTTTTAGGAAGAGACAATCACAGAAAACTCATTTTTCATGGTGAAACATTCAAAATGGATAAAAAAATTGAGCTGATTGTCTTGCATTGTACCATGTCTATTCAGGACTCCCAGCTGTGACAAAAAAAGGTGGTTTTAACAGCCTTAACTCTCAAAGCAAGATTTGAAGGGAGCAGGCAACTACCACTACTATCTGCTTTTCTTAATAATTGCTAATTTAATTTGCACCAGATCATTTCTTTTTTTTTTTTTTTTTAAATTATGTGAATTAAATTTCCTGCTAAAACTGAAACATTTTTGGAATTGACACTTATAACCAATGGAAACCTAATGTAGTTACTTACAGTCATGTTGTCAAATTGAGAAATAGGGAGATGTTAAATATTCTTAAATGCAATGGTATCAATGTGCTCTGCTGTCTTACCATTTAATGAACTTTCTTTCTTCCCATTTATTAATCACTGGATGAATAATAGTCAACTTACATCTTTTCCTGGTGGACCAACTGGGCCTATCATTCCAACAGGGCCTGGAGGTCCCTGTAGAAATATAATTAATATTAACTGTAATGATAAATATTAAAACTCTTTCAAATTAAAAATGCATTAGGTGTCATAAAATACTCATACATTTGACACACATGATGATAGCAAACAGACAGGATGAACTGTAAAATTTCAGTCCACTCCAGTGATGTCATCCTTTAATACACACTGATATATAATGTATACGTACAGGAGGGCCAGGTTGTCCTGGTTCTCCGGGGGAGCCTTGGTATCCAGCAGAGCCCTATAACACAGCAGAAAAATGGTTAGGATGTGAACAATTACATGTATCATTCCATGGTGCTACTATATTTTTTAATAATCACAGAATCACAGAATGGTTTGGGTTGGAAAGGACCTCAAAGATCATCCAGTTCCAACCCCCCTGCCATGGGCAGGGACACCTCCCACCAGACCAGGTTGCTCCAAGCCCCATCCAACCTGGCCTGGAACACTGCCAGGGAGGGGGCAGCCACAACTTCCCTGGGCAGCCTGGGCCAGTGTCTCATAATCTCATAATTGTAAGGAAAAATGTTAGTCAGAACTGTCACCGAATGACCAAAGGTAAAATCAGCAGAACCAGGCCGAGTAAGCCTCCAGGAAAAAAAGAATTAAAACTACTCCTCTAAAAGGAAATGTACAGTGAAAAACTCAGACTATTTTGTGTTAACTGAATGTGTATTAGGATTCCCACTTTCCTTTAACTCCAGTTACATTTTTGTATGCATAAACATTTGGGAATGTTAACAGAGGCTGATAGGCAGTGGCATGTCTTAAGATGACCTTAGCCAACACCCCACGGAACTGCAGGAAGCACTGAGGAACACACAGACTTAAGCAAATACAGAATATAGCCCTCAGCCACTGAGTCTTGGTGGTGCATAGATGGTACAGCCCAATTAATAGGAGATGACATTTATCCATAAAATTCTTCAGCATAGTATCTAGATTTATCAGTTTAAATCGTACCTAATATTTATGACAGAGAAAAGTAAAAGCTCATATGAAAGAGTATGAGATGATTATGAAAAAAATAATTTTACTTACAGGGGGACCTGCATGACCAGGTGGGCCAGGGGGGCCACTGGGGCCAGGGGGTCCTGGAAAGCCACTCTGTAGTGTAGATCAAAAGATGGTCATTGTTTTAATGCAATATAGCAATGAAGATTAATGTAGTTGCAATAGTTGCCAATAACTTTGAAATAAATTTTTATATATTAGTACAGAGAAAAATTCATGGTGACATGCACTTGATGCAGTAAAAAAAGAAGCAGCAGTATATATACACATTGCTAAATACATTTTTCAGTACCTACAGTCTCTTCAGAAAAGGGATCACTGGGTTTCTCTTTGTAGCCTTAGCTAACATACTGCTGAGATATTTTCAAAGCTGTAATTTTTTCTTATGAGTCACTATTCCTCTTGTCTAAAATTTCTCACCTGCATTCAGGAGCTATATTACATATACATACACAACCCATTAGAAGAACATTGTATGATAAACTTTATGACCCTGGACTTCATAGGACTTATTGAATTGTTTTTTTAGTTGTCAGTAAGGCAAGCCTTTTCATCAATGAAATATTTTCTGAACCTTAACAGTACTAAGCTATAAAAAAATAATGTCGGGACTAAAAAGAGGACTCAGAGGATGAAATCTCACTAGATGTATGTTTTAACTCAAATCAGTGACACTGTTCCTTATTTTAACTGGTGAAAAGGGAATAAAATATTATTAAGGAAGTTCTCAATCTGGGAAGAGTGGCAATATTTCTACTTCCTGTAGTAGCAACTACAAAAGCATTTGATACTGCAAAACAGAAAACCTTTGAAAATTAGCACAGTGATTTACTTCAGTTATATGTGGTTCTTTAAAAAAGCTTTTGTTAAATGAAACTCTTCATGGGTTTGATACAGCCAAAACAACTGAAGTATATGAATTGCATGATAATCACTATGTGCTGGAGTACTGGCAGTATATTCCATGGCTTAGTATTGCACATAATGTGTTTCATGGGATGCTGTCATTTGGTGTCAGAATAGGTCATGTATTATAGATGTTACAGGAACATAATTTTGGTAAGATTAATAGTATAGCTATACTATACTGGCATACGTAGTATAGTATACTACTGTACTACACATACACTATGTTAATATTAGTTCGCAGATTGTGTTTTGTCCAAAAAACATATATATGAGCAAGTAAAGAGAAACTGAAATGTAAAGTACGAAATCAGTCTACAAGCAGTGGAAAGCCACTGGAAAGACAGTAGTAGGGAGATGTATGACTGAGGAAATACCAGGCACAGTAACCACTCATGGGCAAATGCTGGTGCTCTAGCTGGCATTTTAGATTTTGTTACTCTTCCAAATTATTTCGGTTTGGATTTTTATTTAAACTGAAAGTTTAAGTTGAAAATTGATACATGAAATTTATAAAAGAATAAATACATTCATCTATGTAATGAGAGTGATAAACATTATTTAGTTCTAGTGAATTTAGTCACATCTGCCTATAACTGCTCTGTTGCTGGCTTTGCAGTTGTGTATTGCATCATGCAATATAAAAGAACATATGACCTGGAAGTATACAGACAATTCTGGCTGAAGACATTCTAGGGCATCCAATTAAATTATAATTTTAACCCAAGACCAGGGATTAGAACACATGAAATCACTAAGCACCTCAGGGAAAAATGCCAAAATACAGAGGGGTAACCATGTTTGTTAACTGAAAGGTATCTCAGTTATCTGCTTGGTTCAGCACATCCCATGTTAAGACACTAAGTAGCAAAAGGTAGATGATATGATAAGCTGTAGGCAAAAACTGTGAGGAGCTGAAAACAAATAAATGAACAAATACAAAAACAGATGGTTGAAGAAGACCAATGGATAGGTGATCATATTAGCAAATTAACAAGGTGGAAATAAACAGATGAAAATAAAGATGAGAAAATAATAAACTGTATTTCAGGAAAAACAGCTGTCATGATTAGGAAAATTTATTTCACAAGATGATCTGATAGAATCCAGAGAAATAACACATTTGCTTGGAACTGCCTTGATATGTGATACCCAAACCTTGTTGTTGCAGCACTGGACTCAAAATAATGATTATAGTTAATAAAGTAGCAGCCAGTTTCAAATAACAGCAATTCATCACATCCTCTATACAGCAGATAGATTGCCTGAGTCAAAAACACTCCATGTCATTGCTGGTGAGTATCTCTAAATCCTAGTGCCTAAAAGGAAAATCGTGAGGTGCAACTTTAAGTTTATTTTATACGGAAGCATAGCTCATGTGTAACTCTTTCAGGAAATCCATGTTTTATTTCACTAAAAAAAAACAGTTAAAAGCTTGGGCCAGGCCTAGCAGGCAGATACAGCAACCTTAGTACACAGTCTGAACAGCTGTGGGTAAAAAAATGGTAACTGTAAAAAGTGAAAAGCTTTTGACTGCTTCTGGGGTGAAAAAAAGATTATAAGAGGGGTTTACTCACTTGTTATCAGGCAAATTTGAGTTGTGGAAAGGTAAATAAGTGTGGAGTATCATATCAAGTAAAGACAGAATGCTGCTGAATGGATAAAGGAAGATTAGGGACAGTAAAAGATGTAAAAAAGTGGTGGGAGGGAGGGAAGCAATTAGTAAAAGAATACCAAAGCAGATAAAGGTGGAGGGTGTGCAAGGGGGAAATAGATAAATGCTTGTGCAGTGTAAGAAAGTGAATCAGAGAGAGATTAAGAAAAAGAAGGTAAGAAAAGGAAGAAAGGGAGAGAAAAGGCAAAAACCCAGAAAATGCATAGTGACTTTCTAGAATGATATTGCTGAGCACACTGGTGCCTTACATCACATTCCACTTGCAGGCAACAATTACATTCAAACTTATCTTGTTAAATTAAAATTAGGTTACATACACATCCAAGGTATAATCTACGAGTAGAAAATTTGTTCTTTAAAAAAAAAGGGACAGAAAAAAGGCTTTGTCATCTTACAATGGGCTGTGGGTACCCGAGACCAACTGAACCACCGGCCTTCACGTCATAGGAGTCATACTGTGGAGAAAAACTCTGCAAAAGAAATAGAGAAAAACAGAAAGAAAGAAAAAGAAAGAAAAAAAAAAAGGTGATTGCTACAAATCAAATAAGGCTTTTCTTACATGGTATGGCAAATGTATGGAAATAACTCATTTGTTTGACATATAGCTGCCATATTTTTATGTCATCCATAAGAGAAGCACAGTCAGTACCTTTATTTTTTGGTCATGGTAACATTAGCTCCCTACACTCTGTGCATCCAGTTTTCATCTTGACAGCTGGGCCTCAGCTGAGCCAAAAAATTACCTTTATCTCTCCTCTTCTCATTCTTGTTTGACTCCTTCCAAGCTTTCCCCCCCATTTTCTTTATCAGCCTCTTTTCTGTTGGCCTTAGTTGTCACTCAAGAAGTTGGTACACGATTTTCTGTTGCACTAAAGAATGCAACAGTTTAACAGGTTATTATTAGTCTCCTCATTTCTTTTATCTGTGACTAACGAATGTCTCATTTCAGAGTATTTCGTAGCAAAAAATCTCTCACATATGTATGTCTGTCCTTCCCTGAATTACACCATTTTTTACCTCAAGCATGGGAACTTACATATCTCGGAAAACCGTTACACTTTTTTCCCCAATGCCATTTTCCATCTTTCCCTTTCTCCTTTCCCATTCACTGTATCACTCCAAATACTTCAAATAAAATCAGCACTTTTGAGCCTGAGCAGCCAAGCCTCAGTGCTTTTGACAATTTATCTTGAAACAAACGGTAACTCAGCCCAAGGCATGGAGCAAAAACATGCCCTGTAGGCCTTTCTGAGAGCAGAGAGCACCTGTGGAACACACATTTACATAAAATGTTGTTTAAAAAAAAGAAAACTATAAATTCTACAACCAGTTTGTCTAGAAATTCCCATATAAGCCTCTGAACTGGCATATGTTGATTTTGTTATGCAGATGCTAGCCAACTTAGTTGAATAATATGGCATTAATGCAGTTTATGCATTGATGGCACATAGGTGGCTGAGCAGGAAAGGTTGAACACGTGCTGTGTTCTGCCTGATAATCCAAACCACTGTGGACCCAGCTCCTTCGCTGACCAGGTACAAGACGACTCCTGTGCTACTGGTACCAACCCTCTCGTCAGGATTCAACAGTGTATCTTTGGTACAGCATTAGAGTGGATGACTAATTCAGCCCGTTATCCTCCCTTGTGTCTGCATCTGCCAACCCAAACCCAGTAGCTCTCTCAATATGTTACTGTGATGTCCATTGAGACTGGTTAAAAAATCCATGGGTACCTCTTCAGAATCTCAGTCCTTCAGACACAATCCTTTTCAGTACTAAATAAAACCAAGACAACTTTCCTCAGATTTTGGCTTACCTGGGAGTGGGAAGCTATAAACAGTGGCCTGCATTCAAAAGCAGCAATTGTTTTAACATACAATTTTTAAGTTTTGTGCTAAAGCAATCCCATCTTGTAAAGCTAGGCTTGCCTGATAGCATAGGAGACAATGTCATCTCTTAACGAAGTGCTAGCTTTGACTCAGCTCCCTTATCAAATACCACTGCACACGAACTTTAGTTAAAATTAGCTCTCCTCCTGAGTCTGCCCAATTCTTCTGAAGAGAATTCAAGTTTCACTGGGCCAGAAATAAAGAGCATGACAAATAGTACTTACATGGCACTTCCCTGCAAGCAGAGGACCTGTGTTTCAGTCTAGTCTCCTGGTAATATTTCTTTATTAAACATGCATTAGAAAAAATTTAGGAAAATAAGAGTCTCCCCTAACCATTAAGCTTGAGGGGACATAGTTCTTGCTGCACACTTGCTTTCTGGTCAGATTATTTCTGAGTTACATAAGTCTTTCATCAGATCCGTCTCCAAAAGTTTTAAAAAATAAGATAAGGCAGAGATTCAATTGCAGTCCAGCCAAATTTTGTGGACAAAGCACCAAAACAAGAACAAACCCCCACCTACCACTCAGCTGTGTTTTTCAAAGGCACAAATGAGATGCCAGTGAAAGCAAAGCGTGTGTGAAGGTGCAAGGGATAAGTGCCTACTGCATTGCTTTGTACGTTTATGAGCAACAGGGTAGAAGCTGAATGTAATGATGACTTACGCCTCCGTTTATACTGGGACATGACTGGCAGACCCCAGGGGGCCCAGGAGCTCCAGGACTCCCCGGCTGTCCTGGGGGGCCAGGTGGGCCGTTTCTGCCTGGAACCCCAGGAGAACCCTGCAAAGACACAAACAGAGAAGATACAGACGTTGGTACTTGCCTCTAACTGCAAGGGCATCGCGGAACAAATCCTTCCATTTGTAACAGTCTGTGGAATTGTGGTGGGGAACTTTGTCTATTAAACATAACTAAGACCACAACTGCACATTCAGGAATGACATAGACAGTAGACAAAATTCACACATAGGAACAGTTGCTGGAGCCTTATTGCAGCTGACATTTGACTAAACACACTAGAAATATTGAACAAGTCAATTCCCACATCTAAAATTCATACTGCTAGTGGAGTCTATAGATATATACTTCTTGTTTACTGGGAAGAAATGTAACAAAAAATAAAAAAAATATTAAAATTTGGACTAAAAATCTCTGTTTTCCCAGTTTAAATTTTTGAGAGTTTTGTTGAAGCTACTTCAAAATAAGTACATGACACAGTCTTGCAGACAGCGTAGACATCAATGAAAACGGGATATCTCAGCAGCTTGAATGGGATATAGACCACTATAGGAATTGGCTCCTGATTTTCTTAATTTCCTTGGGGAAAAAAAAAAAGAGCTGCACTTACAGGATCTCCTTTGGGACCTCGGCTGACTACTCCAGGAGTCTAGAAAAAAAAGGAAAAGTAATTAAGTTAAGGAAAAACCAACCAACACAAACCAAAAGCTATATATATAAACAAGAGGAAAACACGTTTAAACACTGGAATATAGTTTTAACAAATGAATTCCATTTATTGTTATTTGCTACAATCAAAAACTGTGAGGTTTTTGGTGAGCATTTCATCTGCATTTTCACAGTTCGTCCATGATGCTACACCTCTCCTTCAGGCAAGAACACAGCACTAATGAAGTCAGTAGAGCTTTGCCATTGAGTGCACTGGGGACAGAAGTCTACTGTGGAAAGCTGTAGGCTTAGGCAGGGGATTTGGTACGCACATTCTTGATTTTCCTGGGGTTAACTTGTTGCTACTGGTTTAGATAATGCTGGTGTGTATAAATGATTATGATGATAAATTCAGGACGTAGAGCTTGAATCCTCTTTCCTTTGCAGGGCATTAAGTCATGTATAACTGCAAAAGGAAATTTACTCTGCGATGATGTAGAATTGAGTTTATAAGAAATGCAGACTCACAGTATGCTGTGAAAATTTTCTAACTTCTTTATGTTGGCAGTAGTTTCATGGATATAGATTGAGCATGCAGTCAACAAGTAAGCTGTTTGCATTATTCCTATGCTTCTCTGTAAAATGAAAAATGTAATGGCTGATTGTTGCCCTCTGTTCCTTTCTACTATTTAAGTGTGCCTGTTGTCTATGAAAACTAGGCTGAAGGACTTCATGCTTTTAGCTGCATAGCCCAAAGAACTAACAAGTATTTTATCAGATCTGGTACCAATTATTTCATAGAATACAGAAGTGTTCTTGATTTTAACAACATCAGAAAAAAAGATAAAACTCCATGACCGTTCAAGCATTATTCTTTTATTTTTTATTTTTTTTTTTATATTTGATTAAGCAAAATTTGCCTGGAGTCAGAAAGTGACAAGCTTAGCATTTAAAAGAAAAGTGTTTAGCAGCATCTAAAAGAAAATTAATTGAGGCTGACATGGATCAAGAATGCAGCAACACCAAAGTAACAACACTGAGAACAAACTTACTCTTGTAGGCTGTGGTGTTGTTTGTGGACAAACTGGACAGCACTCTCCAAAGGGAATCTCTGGGTTGGGACAGTCCAGCTCCTGATCATCACAGAGTATGTCATCGCAGAGAACAGATCCCGAGTCGCACACACAGATTTGGCATGGCTCTGGTTTCCAAACATCCCTGTCAGCATAAACCCGCCCAAGATAGGTACATCCTGCAACTGGAAAGAAAGACAAAATAGCGTTCAGTATTATTTCAAATGTGTTTTCCAAATCAAAGATGAATAATATGAAAGCTGTTGGATAGTCTGTTTTGTTTTCTACTGTAATAGAGTTTATGCACATGAAGTAAAAGGCTAAATACTTCTCTTCAGACACTGGGAGGATCTGTTACATTAATTGCAGAGTGTGCTCTGAATCTATAAATAGACATCAATGGAAACCTCCTGGAGCTGAGCCAAAGCCCAATTAAATCTGTGATAATCTTCCATCTCAAGTAATTTCAGTGTCAGACTGAGTTACTGGGTAATTAGTAATTGAATTCTCTGCTGCAGCTAAAAAGGAAATGTGCCAAACCTCTCAAACAAGTGTCTCATTTGCTCCCATGTGCCAATATAACCACTCACACACGGATGCGGAATAAGCCGTCTGTCTAGCATGAACTCTTCTCGCTAGCATCTTGCATTAATAGCTAGCACCAAATGTTTTCAAAGAGTTTTTTGAAAGCCAACGTATGCAATAGATCTAAAAGAACGTTCACATTAATTGCCCAAATGGTTTGCAATTAATATGTCATCTGGTCTGCTCAAACATTACAAGTGTCTGTATTTTCACAAAAACACATTGTGCATATGTAATATTCATGGCTTTGTGAATTCCTTCCAACAGCTATTCTACTGATCCAATTTATTGTAGATAATGAATTTGAAGAGACTGGTGAAAACCAGCTTCAAACATTAAGTTTTGGGTTTGTATTTTCTTAGAGAAACAATATTCAGAGAGCCCAGTCTTTTGAGAAAGTATGAAAATAACACTACAAACTCCTTGTAAGTTTTGTAAAAGTTATTGGAAGTCTCAGGTTGCAAATATAAGTATCAGTGAATGTCTTGAATAATGGAATGCAATCTTTTCCATGAATAACTCTAAAGAATTCAGTTTACAAACACAAAATTCTGGAGGAAGAGCTATTTTTCTACTTACATTTTCCTTAAAACATTAATAGCAGAATAAGTTGCCTACTGCATGTGACCCATCAAAAAGACAAAAGTGCCAAAAGATGTAATTCAAAGCTCTGACATTAAAATTACCAGTGAGCAATGGGGAATACATCCAAGATCTCCTGGCTCACCAAGTGGAGAACCAGAGTGGGAGTCCCACTGCATGGGACGAAAGGTTTCTTTTCCTAATTTCAACTCCACTACAGGCTTTCTGTGCAAACCAAGTTACGTTATTTCTGCACTTCAATTATAAAAGAATCAAACAGGAAAATGTTGACTTGTCAAGGCTGACACTACTTATGGTTAAGAGTTGGTTTTGACCACAAGTTTGAGCTTCAAAAATCCTTTTCAGACATTTTCAAGTCAATATTTTTTTCTCTCCCTGCTACTGGGCTGGGAGCCAGTATTTCACCTTCCTTTGACAACATAAAAAATCTTAAAATCTAAAACATTCCAATGGCATATGAAAACTCATCCCCCTCAGACATTTTCTATCACTTAGAAATTCACTTTTTCCTTTTCCCTTTGTTTCTCCACCTTTTGGGACCCACCAGAAACTTCAGATCCTGCATAGGAGAGGTAGACTAGAACACCTCATTTCCAGGACAGTGTCTTCCTCACACCCACCACGACGGAGGGTCACGACATCAGATGTCACTTCATAGGACACTGCCTAACAGCCACTACCTCTGAAGAATATCTAGATAGACACCCTTCCTTGGTCTGCCAAGCTAGATTTAGCTTCTGACAAAGGTGCTTGGTTTCCCAGCTCTCACAGCACAGAATCACATTAGAGGATCCCAGGTAAATAATTTGATTGTCTGCTTAATTAATTGCTGACTGTTCCTGTGAGGAACGTTTTCCTCCTTTAACAAACCAGGATTTCACTGCAGGCACTTAGGAAAAAAACCAACTGCCCAGCCTTGGCTAGAGTAATGACAAATGTTTCCTGACAAACAAGATGGCTGAAATGTATTTTAAAAATGAGAAGAGCAGCATTATGAATGAAATCTTTTTTATAGTCTCTCTAATGACTCATGAAAAAAAACAAATCATGAAGTGGCAAAAGCTGAGTAGTTCAGTGTATGAGTGGTTCGTTGTATACCAGAAGACCTCAAAAGGAGTGTACTGTGGGAGGCAGAATACCATCAAAGCTACTGAGGAGGTTAGAGCTTGTTACTGTCTAAAAGGAGCTCATTGGATACACCCTAGAGAGCATAGGTGGGCATAGATCCACTTCACCCGAGAGTGATGCACTCAGCTGTCACTCTGCTAAAGCACTTCCCACCTCCACAGGTTAAAATGCCCTTCTTATTTACAAACATAATGAAGAAGTGAAGAGACTATTTTTCTTTAGTTCAAGAAAAAACATAGTTTATACATAGTTAAATAAAAATACCATGATACAGATCTAAAAGAACTGATACTGCTACTGTGTGCACATGTAACATACAGTTATACGAACTGCATACACATATAAAGAAATGCATAGGGTACACACACTTCTGTACTCATGTGTTTGATTAATATTCAGATTTTCAGCTCATGGTATCACTCTTATCCTTTCAAAACCACTTTTTTTTTTTTTAAAAAAAAAACACCTATATGTTTAAGACAACAAGGTTCTTATTCACTAGGAAATTAATAGCCAAGAATTTGTATTTTCATATGTCAATATTTTCTTCATCCTTACTTCATTTTCATTGATTTGTTTTGTTATTTTGTTATTTCCACAGATATGATCTGGCTTTCTTACACTGAAGAGGACAACTCGACTAGGGAGCAGAAAAGGGCCATCTTTCCCATGTTTTGCAATGATGGTTAAAAAAGATTCTGTTTTCAAGACAGAAAAGCATAGGCTTTTCTCAGTGACTAATTTTTCACACTGATAATATTAATCTTTCCGTACTTTAGTCAATGATATCTATGAAAATCATGGAAAATATAAAATGTGTCACAAAACAGCTGACATGATTTTACAGTAATAAGGAAATTTCTCTGCGTTTTTACAAGGTTGCAATTCAGCTGTTCTACAGTAGATGGCATTATTTAACAGAAAGAAAAAAAAAGCTAAAGACATCTGGATATAATGACATTCATATTTCCTTCTAACTCTCTGGACATTGTTAAATGAATTAAGAAATGAGCTAGGAAAGCTGCAATGAAAATCGTTGCGGCCTTTGGCAGAACGAAAGTATTAAATAGGTTTCCAAAGGAAACTTACATCTGGGAAGACTTAGTCTGTTCAAGACACCCCCTCTGTGCTCAGATGTAGATCTGTGTGTCAGCATGTTATGACATAATGCATTTTGCATTGCTCATAAAGATTAACTGTTAGCTCCAAAATCCTTCAGAAAGCTGATTTGTACTAAAGCCCTGGCAAGTAACATATAGGAATAATAAGCTTATAAAAAAGCTGACTCGCCTACTTCTAGATTTGTGGTAAAACAGTCATATACTTGCCTGAGCCAGCTTTTCTTATTCATTCCTAAACTTATATATTAGACTAATATTTAAAAAAATATTAGAACCCAACATTATTTGCCTATGGCAATGCAAAAATCTTCTTCTTCTTCCCAAAGCCCTAAATACAGTGGCTATACAGCTCTTCACTTCCATGGCAGTTATTGCAATGTTTTGTTGGAAGCTCTAATTCATTGTAAAAAACATTAAAGTTTAATATTTGAAAGTCTGAATAACTTTGCATTTATGCTGTTTACTGAGTATTCCCATTTTTAAAGATTTTGCTGTGAGTAGCATTTCCCTGGGCCAGCCTAAAAAGTGAAGAAAAATAAAAAAGGCAACACAACCTTTGCCATATGCTGTTTTTGAATTATTTCCTATTTTCTGAGCAGACTAGCAGCTGTATGTAAGCAGACCAGCAGGGAAAACTGAAAGGAAAATCACTGTTTAGTGTCAAAGGACTTGTAAGTGTCACACATAAAAGAGCCCAAATGTGTATAGGGAAAAACAAACATGGTTGTTGTAGGCCTGAAGGATGACAGATGCCATATGAGACATAATCCCAATTCCAGTGAGGTGAACAGGAATTCGTTATCGAGTGCTATGACCTGAGAAGCTGACCTGTTTTGTTGTTGCTTTTAGCTTTGCATTTGTGCAAGTGCTGTGATCATGACTTAACCACATTTATATGGCAAAAGGGAAAAACCTCCTAATAGTATCCTCAAAAACCACAGACTCTTCCACTTTGGACAAAGCAAATGTCCAGCTATTGCATTAGTAGCAGACTCACATATCCCATTTGCAGAGATGTGACTAAATGGTTAGAAATTAAAGAACATCTTGAACTTGTCTGGTTCTGCCTCAGAAAGGGCAATAGTCCACACAGAGGTGACTCATAATCCTCCAGCAGCCACTTGATGATGGCTTGGGAAGCAAAACCAAGGGGCTTTGATCTGTGAGAAGCTGATCACAAACACAATGAGTCAAGCAAACAGTTTTTGGTGTTATTTAAAGTGAATCTGGTAAAGGCTAATGTATCAAGACGAAGGAAGCCTGGCCTCTAACTTTGACTAGATCCAAAGTCTGCTGAAGCTGAGAAGGGTCTTGCTGTTGCTTTTTATGGACTTTTAACTGTACAAAGCCTGTGCTTCCTTACTTTGATCTGGTTTTGGTCATTTGCTTTACAGAATGGCTACTTCAAAAAGTATTTTTACATTTGTTCTATTTATTTTGTATTCCAGCATTATTTCACACATTGTTTAAACATGTGACATAGTAGAAAGGAGATATATTGCTCCTTTTCACTGGAAATGCTGTAATTCTCCCCTACACTTGTGTAGACAGAGTAATCCATCCCAGCTTCTAAGCATTGCTGCTTTCCATTTAGTGAACAGAAAAGAATGCTACGGTGTCTACCTCAAAGCAAACGGTTTGGACTCCCTGTCTGGTATTATGATGATGTTTATAAGAAAATCAAACATACTCACTCCATCCTGTGATCAGTAATGGAAACAAATGGACTCTCATAATGAACTAATTGGCTTGTTGAGCCAGAATGGCCTGGTTTGACCACATATTCTCCTGCCAGATAAGTGCTGAGTACTTGAGAAGTTGGAAATAGCGTCTGTTTCATAGGAGTCAGGAAAAGAGGTGGAAATATAAGAAAAGAAACTGTTTAACAAGATTTATTCTCTTTCAACTGCAATGCCTACAGACATTCTCTTAGCTAGAATCCTCTTAAAAGAACCAGCTAATAATTGAATCCATTTCACACAGTGCATGAGGACATAAGGGCCAGTTTGGGTGTACCTACCTATTGGGACATTTTCAGATTTAATGGTACTGACATAATATTTTGGAAGGCTTGTCTACCATGAGATTGGAGGTATCAGGAATGAAAACTCAATTGATAAAATACTTAAATGCAGGCTGTGAAAAATCAGAGCTGGTCCATCCTAGGAATCCTTTCCTTTCCATGTCCTGTAGGAGGAAGGACTGCTATTGGGTGGAATGGAAAAGGAGTGTTAATGAATGGTTGACAGATTTCCCAAGTTTCACACCAAAAAGGAAGGCTACATCCTGTGCTTTTAGACTGAAACCAAAGCTTTCTTACTTCTAGGGATGCTCGTCTGCCAAAAAAGCTGGCATTTGAACAGTTCTGCCACTGCGCCAGTCCCAGACGTTTTACTCAGATGCAAAGCAAGAAAGAGCAGCATAAAAGTATGCTGGTTAATCATAATACTGTACTTGCCTGTCAAAGGGATTGCAGAAAGGAAGGATGCACTGGTTCACCGGCAATGTATAGAACAGGCTGGAATCTCAGGTGAAGGTTCACTATGTTATGTAGCCAAACTGTCCTTGCTCTGAGACCCACTCAATCTGGCTTTCAGATTGCAAAATAGAAAAAAAAAACCAGGCCTGCACTGGTAGAAACAAGTATTTGCACTTTAAACAAATCATTGCTTGTCCCTTTCATATTTACAAGCTCCAAAGGCTACAAACTTTCTGCAGCTTTTAGAAATTTTAGAAATATCGGGATTAAAAAACATCCTTATGGCATGTTTGCTGCCAAACAAAACACAAAATGCCTCTATTTTCCTTGCAGATAATTGGCTGTTTCCCTAATCTTTCAGTGTGATTTACGTTAAGAATTTTTCTCCTTTATCTTCATAGGGCTATTGTTCTTCTCAAAGGTAATGTAGTCTAAAGTGGCTGAATCTGTCACATTGTTCTATCTGAACATTTATGTTTCACAAATTGCTCTCTTCAGGCACGCACGTTGACATCCTTGAATGATGTTCTTCATGCAATTTCTAAAGGTCACCCTGCCACATAAGCATTGCCTTGAAACAGGGACCAGCGATATCCCATCACTGATATTATTACACAACAGTGCCACTGGCTTCAGCTGGTGTCCAGCAGGAAAAACAATGGCAGAAGAGTTTTCTTGTTTCAAAACTGCTAATAGGAAAATAAAGCACAAGGAGAAATTTTTGGTATGTTAAGTTGGTGGGAGTTGTTTTAGGCAGAACTGTCATTTCAAGGTGAGTCATACAAGGGACAGGATAGAGCAAACTGCTGTGTATCTACTGCCTTGCTTCTTTTTTGGGGTTGCCCAGAGAATTGTTATACCTGTTTCTGCACTTATAAAAGTCATTTTGAGAAAGACATCGGATGGTTAGATGGTTATACTCCTTTTGTTGTTAGCTATTCCTCAATAATGTCAGGGAGGAAGATACTCCTGAATGACCATCCGTATTGAGATGTTATTCTGGGATTTCCTCTCCAAAGTCCTCTCTCAACAGGTTGACTCTGTAAGTCAGTTATATTTATACTTCTGCCTTTTCAGTAGAGAAAATCCTCTTGCTATAATCTGCAGAATGTGTATTGCTCATGCCTGATTAAGGGTAAACACTGCCCGATCAGAACCTCCCTTGAGTTTACTGGGCTTTGGATCAGATCTAAAGAACACCAACTTCTAATTATTGTGGTGGGAACTGCCAGATCAAAGCTTTTAATAACCGTAACTGTTTGTATTAGAACAGGACACACAGTAAGTATTTAATCTTAAATCAGTGCATTCAATGCCTTTTAGAGGGACTATTGCATAATTTTTCAGTCATTCTTCCAACTATTGGTAAAACTCCTATGAGATTTTTCCATCCCCTCTGTTACAATATGTTTTGGCACATCACCTTTTGTGCTATTTGGTGTCACTCTAAGATAAGCAGCAGGCTGCAATCACTTTATTTGTGGCTATTTAATTGTAGTGCTGGCATAAATTCTCACTACTCTGCAGTAATCCGATTTTAATGTGCTGCTTGTCTTTAGAGTGAATGAAGCCAAATGGCACAAAGACTTGTGTCCTAAACCAAGCAGAAACTGACATAAATTCAAGGTCTGATGTGATTACTGATGATTTTATGGATTTATTAGTTTCTTTAAACACACATCCTGCCCACTCCTTGGGCAGTCAGTGAAGACTTCTACAGTCAGATTCCAAGTGTCAAGGTAATCTGGATTTTGAACACTTGAACACATGAACACTTCCAATTTTATTCCGTAAGATGCTGGCCTAACACATTTCTAAAGAAAAGCAATAGCTTACTGCTCAATGTTATTAGAATCAATTAAGTGGAAAAATGTACCAAAATTGAGCACAACATTTTGTCAGAACTTTCAAAAAACCATGACTCCCAAGGTATATCTCAAAGATGTACTTCTGTGTTTCTGTCTTTAGCTAGGACCAGGAATAGTTTATAACATTGGAGCATTCTTTGCAAAATTTCTTGCAGTAGGTCTGTCCTGGCAAGAATAAAGAAAAACTTGAAAAATCATTGTGTACAAGCAGGTTTCCCAGATTCAGCTTCTGAGCTGCCAAGTGAAAGGGAATCACTGGAAACTGATGATTGTTACAGCTTGCTTTACATAGCACCTCACGTAAAACACTGAACTATAACTACTTAATTCAGGATATTTTAAGCTTCTCGCAAGATAAAACCCAAAGGCTGGGGGGGGGGGGGGGGGGGGCGGGTTGGGGTGTGGGAAGTGAGATTTTTGCTTTTCAATGCCTAACTTTGTAATTAAAACAAATTTTATCAGGTGATTAAAGTTTCAAGTGGGATGTGATCTTCTCTTTCCCCTTAGCTCAATGAGTGGGCTAACAGTTTTATGCAATGCTGTTTCTGTGGTTTGCCTTGGAAGAAATCAGCTTGATTCAATGCTTCTCTCCTGAGACTGAAACAGATGGGAAATGTTACAATGCAGTATAGTACATACGGTAATATCATTTATATTTTCAAATATGCTGGACAAAGTCAGCCCCACTATAACTCCATGGCAATGGTGAATTTACATCAGAAATGAGTACAAAGCAGCAGGGGGTCAAATTCTACACTAACATAATTCCCTGCACAATTGTATTGATTTCTCTGTAATTTCAAGGGTTTGGTTCTTGTATTTCATATTCCAGTGATGGATTAGAGAACTCTGGTGCACTGTCTAGAGAAAAGACTAATATCTTTGGCTGCCAATAAATTAATGGTATTTGTAACTCAAAAGCTCGGGGGGGATTCTGAATGTATAGAGTGTCATTAACCTAGTTTCATCTGCAAAACAGTTTGCATTTGTTCACTCCTTGTTCTAGTTTGTACTAATTCACCCTATATCCATTTTGGACAGTTTGTTGGATACAGATGGTAGTATTTGAAATTCTTAATCTGCCTCATAGAGGATGTTAAATGGCTATTTGTACACTGGATACAACATTCTTATTGTTGACTTCCTAAGGCTACTAAACTGAGTATTGTGAGGGTTTTCTCAGAGTACCAAAGACAACTTTCTTAATTTTGGGGCCACTTTTAAGTATCAAGTTCTATGTCTATTTTTCAAGCATGAAGACCTAAGGATCTTCCTAACTAATTCCCTCGTCTAGCGAAAATCCACACTTTTGGTGTGGTGAAGAGCCTGCAAGCATAGAGCTGACTTTTACTAACATGAGAGGTCAGAAACATTGCTACTGAAGTGGCTGCCTGAAGCCTGGCACACATTTAGCTCTCCCTGCTCAGTACAGCAACAACGCCTGCTGGCACAGGGTGAGAATAAACAGGGTGGTGTAGCAGAGGAGGGCTAAGACATCTGCAGCAGACACAGCCAGATCCACCAGAGTTTGTCTGCGAGAGTCCTTAAAAGGTATGAGTGGAAGAGCCTGAGCCAGAGAACACCTGATAAATGAAGAGGCTCTGTACTTTTTTTATTCTTCACTGAAAGTTTACAACACTCTTTCTCTCTTCAGCTGCTGTAACAGGAAAAGAATCAGTTGGACTTGAATGTCACTTCTTTCCTTTATTCTCCCCCTCCCCCCACATATTTATGCTATTCTGTTCATACAAAAAAAGAGGGATCTACAAAGAGGACCACCCTGCCAACAACTAAGCCACCAGCAGGCTTAGAATATTGTGCAAAGAATCTTGGAAATGTCTGAGCAGATTTCAATTACTCTTTTCAAAGATTTGCAATTCCCACTACACAGCCTATTGTTTGCTTTCACTAGGACATTCTTCTCTTAAACAGCTGGCACAGAATGACTACTGCTCTGTAGGGAAAAAAGCAAACACCATACAGTAGATTTAAAGCCAAATATAGTGGTGTTTTTTTTTTTAAAGAGCCTCTCATGAACATAGAAGTGCTTTCCAAGATAATATAAGCTCTATTTTCACTGCTTATAGCTGAAGGAAAGCATGGGGGATGTAGTTCGTTCTCTTTTGATGCTCAGTGTGGTTATTACACTGAACATCAAAGGAACAATGAGCAATGCTTCCCATATTTTCCATTGGCTGTGTTTGGGTAAGCAACTGTTTCTTCTGTGTCTGTTCGAAAAAGGAGCTGCAGTTTTGCCTTTGCCTTTTCTCCTAAAAGAAATGAAAAAAAGGAAAAAAGGGAGAAGCGGCAGCACAAAGGGAAAGAATAAAGGCAAAGAGATGTTTGCAGCAGACAGCCTGCTAATGCACCAACTGGTCACTGGTGTGAATTGTGGGGAATTTCAGTGGAAACTAATTATGTCTAAAAGTTTTCCAAGAACTGCCAGTGTCGAATTGCTGTGGGAAGTAGTTTCCAGACAAAAATCATCCCTTCATATCTACTGTTGCAAGCATACACAGGCTGTTCCTGCAATTCTGCTGCCCTTTGCAGCACTGGGGCTGGGAATAGTGGCACTGAAGCCACCATAGCAGCTCACAGAAGTTTTGCACGTGTGAGGAAATGCTTTGCTGCCTGGCAGGAGAGCAGAGGTGCTTTGGTCACCCCTCCAGGGTGGGATGCACAGTGACTGAAAGAGAAAACCAGCAGCAGAAACCGATGGGCCTCTTGTGGCTGTGGACAGCTTTGTGTTACACTGAAGACCATCCTGGTACAAACACAGCTAAAGTCTTAAATCTACAAGTCACATCCCCCATTTCTTACGTGTCCCTTTAGCTGTAAGAGAAGGCCTAGGCTTTCAATTATTTTGTGCACATTCAGCCTTAAAATACATATCTTTCCATTATCATCATATTCTTCCTGTTCAATGTCCTGTACATGCTTTCTCCTCCCTGGGAGACATTTGTTCACAGATTACTTGTGTGAAACAAAGCAAGACAAAAACATGCAGACATTGTTAAAGGAGGTACCATTCTCATTCTGATCATTCATGTTTAAATGAAGAGTTTGATGTAAATGAGGGAAAATGGAAGTAGTCTCTTAACTAATCTGAAAGGAATCTCTTCTGCTGTGCTTTCACTAAACAAAGCCAGAAGTCCCAGAGCTGAAGTTTATCCAAACTAAAGCCAACAAATGGTTGTTGTTGGAGTGGGTTATATCATGTTTTCCATTGTCATTTTGACATGAAACAGGCAGAGGCTTCAACTTTGCAAAATCAGAGACAAGAAGATTGGCTTTGAAGTGAAAATAAATAAATAAAGGCAGTTGTTGGAAGTAGGTTAGGTTTTCTCAAAGCAAAATGGAGAGAACCTTTCCCACAACATACAAGATGAGAAAAAAATAATGACTGCTTGAACATATAAATGCAAAATAGAATTTACTCTGCCTCTGTGTGAAAGATGTATTGCTCTACAGTCACCGATCGAAATCATTCCTCCTTGCACATTTCTGGCATTTAAGATAGGATAAACATACCTCCCTATGTCTGTTATACTTACAGAAGAGACTTTCTGACTTCTGTAATATGCAATTTTTTACTGCCTGTGGAGACTATCAGTTCATCAGTCAGAGCCAGGAGCAGCATAAGAGTTAATATTTGAAGCTATTATACAGTCTCAAAGCAAATGTGAGACATATTAATGACATGATCCCTACACGTAAATGTGGGAATCTTATTTCCCTGAAGCACAAAGTGACTGACTGTGCTGAATGGACAAAGATCAGGAAGTTCTGTGGAAATTCTTTATAGATTTTTCCAGGGACAAAGCACCTCTTGTCAGGCAAGCCATGGAGAGGACAGAAAGTAAACCTTCACAAACCCTGTGCATCAACAGGTTCAAAGGAAGAAAGAAAATCCGTAGAGGAGTAGCTGTCCTGCAGCAGTAACTAAGCTAGAGCACTGTCTCCTGTATCTAGTAGTGGCATGGCCATGGGAAGCCAACCACAGTGAGTCACCATGTAACAGAGGTAACATCATTGTGAGCAGCACAGCCCCAAATAGCCTTTTCTCCAGGAGGAATCCACTGGATCCCCTGGGCTGGAGATGGGTAGCATGCTGAGGGCCAGGGGCTGCAGAAGTCTTCTGCACCCATCCCCACTCCCCTCAACAGCCTGACTTGAAAGTACAGAAACCGAATCATTCCTGGAGAAATGATCACATCTGTGCTAAGTTCTCTTTCTGTACAGGGTATATTATCATGGATGTGTTCAAGGAGGGGTAGGCTGGTAAAGTACTGCATCAGGTAAAATGTTGACAATGAAATTTTTGTTCCATTTCGGGTTGAAGGTTATTTACCATGTGCCAAGAAGAGAATCAGAATGTCTCTAAACTTTAGACATACAGGTGGTAGGTCCTGAACTCTAAACCACATTTAAGTTGTGCAATCTGCAATTTACCAAGCTACCACAAGGAGAATGAGCTAAGAGTTGTCATGTTGAATCAGAAAAGATTTTATTATAACCTTTTCAAGTCTGAGTTTTATTTTCTTGGGTGTTGTCAATAATAAATTGAATTTTGCTCCTTCACATTGAATCTCTGCAGTGATGTAGGAATCTAATCCAGTTACTTCAAGACTAAAAAAACCCATTTTGTTAACAACATATCTTTACCATTGCCAGCAGTTTTCCTTTTCTTAGCTGAGGTCTTTTGCCTAGTTTCTTAAACAAGCATGACTAAAGGACAGCATAATCTGAAGTATTAATGGACATGACCATTGCACTAATTTCCACTTTTGTGGGTTTTGACAAATTATTCCTTCAAACCAACAAATTAAGACATGCAACTGTTACAGCAGCTGTGGCTTGTGCTCTTCTCCAGATTACTAACCTACCATAAAAACATCAAGAGCAATAGTTTTCATGTTGCCTGCTAGCCTGGGAAAGCACCCTTTGTTATTGTTTCCCCCTACTGGTAGGCTGAACCTTTCAACTCTGAAGAGATTGCTTTTAATCCAAAAGGCTAAAAGACAGTCTGCATCATTTCTGTTACTGACCCACAGCATACTTTCCCAATTATGAAGCCAGGTATGTCTCATTTTCTTCACATTTCTGATTACAAAAAAGTTTGAACATTAGCACACAACTAGGACAATGACACTGGTTTATTAGCCAGTCTGTGAAACAAAAAAAGTGATAGTAATTTACTTTTTTCTTTCTCTTGAATAGCATTAATTAAAACTAATACCCAGCTGTTGTGTAAGGCTGGCATTAGCTTGCATTAGATGAGCTGGCATTAGATTTTGCAAGTGACACCTGGCTGCCTGTTTAAAACCCCAAAAGTCTGGCAGAACTTGGAATAGGAAGTAGGATCTGCTTGTAATCTGCAGCAATAAGAACAAAGCAAATGCAATTACTCTGAGGCATCAACATTAATATTTGTGCCAGAGACAACACCCTTCTACCTCTGCCTCTTCTCCCAGTAATAAAGCAATGGATGTTTCCAACTCTACCTCCTCTTTTAAAAAATCAGTCTACGTAGATTTGGTCTCAAATCAAAAACAAATCTGGAAAATAATGAAAGGGATATATAATGGTCTAGTTTTCCTAAGGCTAATGTCTTCCAGGGATGTGTGATCCAAAATGTGTTTATGAAATTTGTCATATTTCCAAGAACATATATATAATGTTTAGAGGGGGTGGATTCCCCAGACTTTCATTTAGCATGATTTTTCCAGACCAGAAAGGAATGTTTCAATTTTCTTAAGCATAACCTTGTCTGCTGTGTGCTTGGTAAAAAAAGTTAGGAAAAATGGAAGAAGAGCAGTGGACCCCTGATCTTTCATACCTTCACATAGTCCAGATAACTTATGATGGTGTAATTATCTGTTGGCACACAGACATGCATCATCTGGTTTTACCTTCAAAACTCTGGAGGAGGACTTTTCTGTTTTACCAAAACCTTTGAGGAAAGATAGTTTGGATTGTCATTAGCATTACCCTTAAACTAGCTAATTTATCAACACAGAATGTGTATGAGCAATGTTGTATATAGGTAAGTGCTGTCTGTCTGGCAGTCTCACAAACTGACTGAATCTGTGCAGTACCCATCTACTTCATTACCTATCTAATCCTTTCCAATTAATAAAACAAAATGGCTAAACCAAGTTGCTTACACATTTTTCTAAAATATCATTCTTCTTTTCTGAGAGTTCTTTGCATGCTGCCTCCTGAAACCTAACTGTAATAATTATATTTTATTTTAAAATAAAATTTGTGAAAGGTCTATAAGTCTTCTCAGAGATGTTTTAGAATTCAGTCATTACATCAGAAATTAACTTCCTGACCAAACATCCAAGATAACACTTACATTTGAAGGGAAATGCCAAATTACATTAGAGCAAAAAATTATTTGGAATAATAATGAAGGGTTTCTGGCTCTGCTCTCACACAGCTTTTAGAGCAGTAGAGTTTTCCTGATGACCTCAGTGAAGTTCTTCAAGGACTATGGGATGTACATATTAAAAGTGTCATACTCCAGGTGACTGAGATGTCCCTTATCCATGACAGATGCAGCTGAGACTAGCCCAAATCCATCTGAGCTCCTTTTTGGCACTGATGTGAGCAGAGCTGTGCACATGCTTCCTTTTTAGTCAGTGGAAACTGCCAAATACCTCCAGTCTGTCTAGCTAAAATTTATGCTGTCTTCTGGAAGTAGCTGTCTAGATTGACTCTACAAATTCAAGATAAATGGTATGAATGTAGGCTACAAGGCTAGCAAATGGTGCTGGCTGGGTAGAAGATGGATTTCTTTCCTAAAGAAGCATTCAAAGTTCTTACACTTTTTGGCAGTTTAATACGCAGGATGTAAAGGTCTCTTCAAATGGTGGAGCTGAATATGTTTCTGGAATCTGAATCATCTTCTATATCTGAAGCACCGGCTCCATGTCATGTCAGCCACTAGGAGACATTTTATCTTGAACATGGCCAGGGCTTGCAAACACCTTACACTATCTTGACACACATCAGAAAACCTTAATTGTGTCAAGGTGATTTCATTTGCAGGCTAAAATCATCCTAGTGGCTTACCAGGACATACGGCCTTTCTTTGTGAAAGTCACAGAAAATTCCTTGTTCCACAATATCCAGAACCTGAGCTTTTGAAGAGGTTCAACTAGAGGCTGTATGCAAGTCTCCATTCCTAGCTATTGCAGCAAGACAAAGAAACGTATAGCCTGGAGGCACATCTGACTATCCTAAACTTAGTGTATACTGAACAGTTTCCTTAATATCTTGCCAAGTCTTGTCTCCTGGCAGGCTTTCCCAAGGAATATTTTATATTGACTTACATTTGATACTAACCATATAAACATTTTTCTTGACAAGAGAGAGCATTTTAGCATGTCTGGAAATTCTCTTTTGAATTGTGGAAAATTTGGCTTCCCAGTTCATTGCTGCCCTGCACATGAATTAGTGATGCTAATAATCAACTCTTTCACTTATTATTTTCTGTGAGAAAAAGCATATTCAAATGTGTGGAAAGAAACATTCCAAAGAGGACAGAATTCAGTATTTTAAGGGATAACTAGCGTTTTATCAGTCTCTCTGTGTAACCTCATCCTTGTAAGTAGTATGGAAGTTAGCCCAGTAAGGAAATGTTACTACACCATGAGACAGGAATGTGGCTGAGAAATGAGAATACTCCCTCACACTTCGTTTGCATATTGTTCTACTACCTGAAATTTACCATTTCTTTAGTCAAATATGTTTGGCACCTCAGAAATGTCCAGGGATATGACCAGAGTGAGGGAAAGAGACCTGGCACCCAGGGGGCATTTCTTTGTTGGGGGGGGGGAAAAAAAATTGTTCCTTCTTTTCATATTGGATGGTCCCTTAGTCCTTATCCCTCTCTCTCAAATAGATATAATGCATATTAAATATATGCAATATGTATATTATTTGCCACTGTAAGCAGAGAAAATTCACAGCACATGTTTACTCAAATTTTATAACATTTTCTTCACTGAGGATTATTGAAAAGAGAGTGTATATACTGGAAAAGCAGAAACAGAAAAACATCAGTTCACAGTATATTATGTTTATTCATACAGAATATCTTTGTATGCATTGTTGTTTTTTAAGATACCTTACAAGACTTAACCTGTGTGTGTGCTTGGTGAGGGAGGCTGGTATTTGGGCATGCTGCTATTGCAGATGATGTTACCTGATTTGCTCATGCACAGAGCCCCCTGAGCTCCAACTCCTCCACTGCCAACAGCCTGCTGGTGGACTCACACTCACCCCCTTGGCAGAGGTGCCTTTCCAGGTATGCTGAGGCAGATTAATTTGCCATGAAATGGCTAAAGTAATTGTTTTCAAGATTTGTATCATACAGACCAGGGTAGGGTGTGGTTTTAAAGGCATTTGGCTTTCCTTTACTGTACTACAGTTTACTTGGCTGCTGCTTATCAAGTTATTTGTAAAGTTATTCGTTGCCTTGATGTAGGAATAAATGCATTGCAGATCTTTTATATTTACAAGAACAAAAAATGTTTTATCTTAAAGAAGGTCTGGTTTACAGTGTCTGGCAAGCAGTAACAGAGCACATCCAAAAAAGGTCAGCCGTACTTGCGGAATGTCATCTGTTTAACTTAAATACTCATACCACACTTGTCTTCCGTCTAAGTTGAATTATTGTATATAAAGTATTTTTTTTCCCCTCTAAATTCCACGTTCATTTGGCTTTTGGTATTCTCGCTCTCTGTAAACATGCACACACATACTCGCACTAACTCCCAGATACCATCAGCTCCTAATCAGTCTCGTGAGGGACTGAAACAGCCTGCAGATGCACAATTCAAACTACTTCAGTTGAGGGAATTAATTTACCATCCTGCTCTATGTCAAAGTAAAAATCCTGTAAGCTGACATATTTTCATATATTGCTCTTAAAAACTATTTCATCAAAACTGGTTAGAATTTTAAGGCTGTTTTCCACAGGCAAATTGTTTAAACAAACCCCCATGCTGCCAGTGGAAAACACACAAGTACAAAGGAGAACTCCAAATAAAAAAGCTGGAAGCAAAGGCTTATTACTTTTGACAAAAAACTTCCAAGCAGCACAGAGCTAACAGTTCAAGTGTTATTCCAAGCGTTAAAAGAAAGTTTAAAAACTCTCTGGTGCCTGTAATATGAAAACAAGTAAGAACAAGAACAAATGCAGCTAAGGCAGACAGCACTGTACCCTTTAACCACAGAAGAAAGCAAAGTGAGCAGAAACCTTTGGGATGGTACTGCAAACTCCTGCAGCTTTCAGCTTCAGAATAAAATATCTGACTCTGCTGAATTAGTGAAGAAAAAGTGTTCTGATGAAAGTTGTGAATACACTTTTCTCACAAGCTATTCAAATCACTGGTGAAAATAAAAATAAAATAAAAACATTAAATCATAAGAAGCTTGAATTACTCACCGTCTTGTTGTGCCAAAATAACTGAGGGTTGAAACACGGCAAGAATGAGCAAAGTTACTTTTTGCACAAAGCTCATCATGTCTAAATATTAGACATGAGACTCTCTGTGCAAAAATAAAAATGGGGGGGGGAAGAAAAATCTATTCAAAATAGCAACATCGGTTGTTCCCTGCCCTTCCAGCACCGGGCCATGTACAGAACTCAGCCACAAGCATTCCCCAGCTTTGGCCTTAAATAGAAAAAAAATTGGCTTACTTTACTTTTCCACCCCCTTTACTGAAACATGAGAAGAAGACCCATCCCCTAACAGTAAATGAATGATTAATATTTCTCTTGGCTTTACAGAAGAATAAAGTCAACTAAACAAGGAAGAAAGTCAACTAAACAAGATACACAGCACATCTGGAACTTTTGTGTGTGTACAAAATGCCCACTGAGAGTGTATATGAATAGTTAGTGTGCGCTGTACGAGACATATATGCATGGGAAAAAAAAAAAAAACAGTCCTGTGGCAAATCCTCTGTGGCAAAGCATTTTTTCCTGATAATTAGGAGTCAATGGGTACTGCCCAAAGAGGATTTTTAATTCTTAGTGCTCCCTAACACAGATAAAAGGGAAGTACCTGATGTAGCTGCAGAAACTGAAAGGATCCCAGAAGTGGAGGAGCAAACCTGGGTATTTCTGCTGATGAGCAACCAGAGTTAACGTAAGGGAAGCCTGAAAATTGCAATACTTCTGTTCCAGTGCTTTTCTCACCATCTCTGCCTCACACCATGATTTTGTGTGACCTGGGGAGAAAGCAAACATAAAAAAAAAAACAATTAGAAAGAAAACAGGATCCCACCAATCTCCCTTACTAAAACTTTTCAAATAATTCAGTTTGATGCTGTCATTACAACATTGGAAAGGAATGCAGAACAAGTACCACCTTTTTCTTTACTGCTTGCTCCTCAAAAAAGAAAGTATAACGAACAACAAAAAGAGAAATCTTGAAACTACTAATCCCTTTTAAGCCTAGTTCTTTCTTTATTCCATGCAAAACTGTACTGAGAATGGGATAAGAACACACAAATTTAATTTCCAAATAAGAGGACTTAAGCAGGTTTTGTTATGAATGAAGTTTTGCTAGGAATGCAGCTTTAAGTACAAGTTTGGGAGACTCCAAATCAAATGAAGAAAGCTACCACAGTGTGCATCTCTGCTAAAACAATGATCAAACTAATTGCTACTCTCAGTTGATTAGTTTGATCCAGGTCATTATCTGCAGTAATGCTCATTCATATGTTCTTAAGTGTTGCTGAGATTACAGTGACCCAGGGAACCATCCTTCCTATCAATATTTCATTGATGTCATGAACTTTTATCCCCAAAAGGGGACCCATACTTCTGCATGCATAACAAAATAAGAGCAGCTTGAGGTTACTTTTTAATGTGACAGATATTGGGTCTCATTTTAAAATCTGTTTATCTGAAATAAATTTGTGCTAAAACTATAAAGTCCTCCTCTGCTGGAGTCACCTGAGGTGGAAGAGGTTGCAGCAAATATGAAGAAATCTTAAATAATTTATTGACTCTCTTGACATACCCTGAGGATCTTCTCTGTGTCTTATACACTCATAAGGTATGGATGTTTTGATACATCTCAATGAAATTACACACCACTTTTTTGCATGAATTAAATACCCCCCAATTTTCCACATTGTCTATGTTGGGATGGAGGAATTATTTCACTCAGCTTTGGTTTTCATATCCAGTATCGTATTGCTTAATAGGCTAGATTATTTGATTTATAAACTTCAAGTAGCTACAATCAACAAACAGATAACCACCTCCTGTTGAGTTATCCTAGAACATAAGACAAGATGCTTCAAATTTTTCTGCACTGTCCTGTAAAGTTTTCTTCTTTTTCAGAGTTATGCTCAGGACATAATTAGAACTACAATATCTAATAATACCTGGATTGATTTGTTTGGCCCTCTTCAATAGAAATGTAGAAACAGATCAAACACTGGATCCAAACCATTCTCAGCTGTGGAATGAGAAATAAACTAAATTACTGTTTATCAAAATCACATGCAGATCAGCTTTTTATTGCCGCTCTGTTTTCTGTGTTAAAGTCTACATGTTCATCACAGTAATTGCTTAATTTACACGAAACAATGAATATTACATGGTAAATGTTCACATTTAAACAGCAAAAGAAAAAAAGAAGATAAATTTGATCAAAGTCTTTGACTTAAAGCCACTTTCATATAGAATTTCATATAGAATATACAAAGTTTTCAGACTATTTGACCACAATAAACATTTCTCTATATTTAAGTGCATCCCTTAAAAAAAAAGAGAACAACCTTGGTGACTCATTTTTTCACTAAAACATTTCTTCAATTTTTACAGAACGAGACTTGATCATTCGAGTAAAATTTAAATTCTAAGAACAGTTCTGGATTGTTCACCTTGGATATTAAACTAGTCTCTAACTACATTATGAACCCAAAGTTATCCACAACACCTACTATTTCCTATCTATCTGTGTGCTTGAATTTGTAGAGAAATGAATCCTGAGTTTTTTATATAGAAGCATAATCAACATCACTTACTGATTACATCCAATAAAAAACAAAATATCCTATGGACCTTATCTTCTTTGGGTTCTGCAGTGTATTTGCTGTGGTTCAGCAAATAACAAATGGCAATGCTCAGCTACACTGGAATTTCTCATTAGTGCTACCTTCACATAACAGTGGCTATAAAATTGATTTTATAATTCTAGCATAAAGCCATGAGGCAATTGCCATTTACTGTCATGAATCAATTCCTTTTGACTGGGCATTCAGTCTTTTGTTTTGTTTTAGTTACCCAGCCTGAACAGACTGTGGCACAATGTTCCTTGAACATCCGCAGACACTTTATGATCAAAGGCTTCCTTTTCACATCCTGTGCACAGAGACAGGCCCAGAAACCCAGCTGTCTTGATTCTTGAGCTTAGGAGTACTCAGTAAGTAGCTCATGGTTAAGACTCACCTTCCCAGGGCATCTGGACTAAAGTGGAAAAACATGCTGGAATAATCACTTGTAAAGCTATTGAATGAATTTGTGCTTTGCTGTGGGTGTCATGAAAGATGTGTAGACTAAAACTATTGACTAACCTCTACATCAGATGACTGGAGTATTCATGCTGCTCCTGCAATGTAGGATTCCTTGTGTATGTTTGAGTCTTGTGGTTAGTGACGTTCTGCCTCAAAAAGAAAAATCAGAGACATACTCTTACATATTTATCAGGTGGTCTCAGGTCCGCCTCCCCAAAAGGTCAGTCCTCAAGAAAATGATCTAAGCATTACTTTAAAAGTTCCCAAAGTTCTGACCTATAGAACAGGCTGGCAACCATCCCTTGTTTCTAAGAGAGCTTAATGTGATCTGAGAATCTTCAGTTTTTGTCATTGTAATTATGTCAGGAATAAGATACTTACTTTTTGTTCTGTGTGGATTTTAATGACAGCAAAGAATCTTGGAATTTAAAAAGCAGTGTATAGTTTCACAGAAATAAAACACTGTAGATAGTGACCAAAAGCACGGGGGAGGAAAGGAAAAAAAAAAAAAAAATTGCATTTGGGTAACTGTAAAGAAACTGGGTTTTTTTTGCCCAAAATAGTACTTAGTGAACTGACTCACACTGCTTATATGCATCTATGATGTTGTTTTCTCTTAAACTTTTTTAAAAAAACTGACCTACAAGAAAAGCTGAATGTAGAGCCACTACGCAAAAAACCCCCAAAACAAATCCATGCACTTCTTTAACCATTCCTGCTTATGAGCTAGAAGTAATGCAAATTATGACTAATGTCTTAACAGACAATTACAGGAATTAAGATGGCCAAGTCAATGAAATTGTTTCATTCTTTTCCCATCCTTCCGTTTTCACTGAAATTATTTCCTAAAACAATGAGAAATCAGCTTTTGAGATGTAGCCTCTTGTTCACATAAGCTGTTTTCAGCTTTGTACAGCTTCAACAGTTTTCACAAACAAAAATCCTCTTCTTTGCAAAAGTCCTGTGCAGATTAAATAAAATCCTTCATCTGAGTCATGTTGTGAACTAACTGTGTTACAGCACAGCTGTGAAGGCTCTTAAGGCAGAGCCAACAGTATGACTGCATACGGGTGAAGCAGACAGCACCCACAGCATTTTCTCTTCACAGCAGGAGGGACACAAGCCAAACTAGTTTAATGACCTCTGGGTGTGCTGAGTACTGGGGAAATCAAAATCTATGGCCAGGGTGTGGTTTTTCTGTACTGAACACGCACCTACTCTCGTTGCCAATGATGGAATCTGTTAATTCAGAACATTGGCCCAACGCCTTTGTGAGGATGCTCCTCCTTTTCACCGAGGTGTCAGAATTATTTTACAAGGAATCCTTTCTTCTTGTCTCTAATTCAGATTTCCACTGTACAACTGAAAAAAAACCCAGACCTTCACTTTTTAAAGAAATATCACAGTCCTATCCACCTAAGGAAGTACTTAATTAAATGGCTACCATACTTTATGGCAGGACAGTGTCTTATAAATGCTGTTGTGCTCAATAACTTGTAGTTGCTGGCCATCAAGAGAACATAAAATGGCAGAAAATTTTTATAAACTTAAGAATAAAGATGATCATGAATTTTTGTCTATGCTCATTTTTACACAATCACAAAAAATTATCTTTCGTTGCAAGTCTACATAACAAAACCCTGTGAAGTCCATCAGCAGAGCAGTCTGAGAAAAAAAACACTGTAAAAAGCAGTTTATCCTTTCTACCATGGGGTTTGTGTAGAGAGTGGGGGTGCATCATGCAGCTCAAACAGTTGATCTGTTGGCTCTGTACCCCTGTACTGGTTGCTGTCTGTTGTCTCTACTCAAATCACTGTTGCTCCAGACAGTACATGTAGTTCCCAGAAGGGCTCAAGTGTGCTGTACTTCAACCATTGGTTCATATGGGACCTCAGCATAGAAAGGTACCAGGTTTTAGGCTTCACCACTACCAACCCAGCACATTTTATGAACACTTTTCTCTCTTTTTGTCTTTTTTAACTAAATAAAAAGAACAATAACTGTAAGATACAGCCAAGATTTTTAAAAAACCGTTGTTTCACAATTTTCTGTTTGCTGATTTATTGTTTTTCTAATGAGGGAATAAATATTCTTGTTTGAGTTTACTAAAGAATAACAAAAGGCCATCCGTACTCATATGACTTATCCCTTAGAAAAAAAACAGGAAACAGAAAACCAGAGGATTAAATGTTTTAACTCTTGATCTGTTCAGTATTAACATGATTAGAAGCAAAAGAAATTACCAAGGTAAAATAACTGAATTTTTTGAAAAAATAATATTCTAAATGAAGTCCACTGGAGATATGCAAGTAGGTCAGAGAACATGGCAATATGAGAATCTTCCACTAAAAATGAAATCCCAGTCTGAAAAAAAAAAAAAAATGAAGCAGTCTTCAGGAGTAGTGTCAGACTAGTTTTCTCTGGCTGACGGTATGGAGCAGGTATGACGTTCTCTTCTGGACTACAAGAGCTCCACGTGTCCCAAAAAGCACACTGGTTTCCTAGAATGGAGAAACAGCGTCCAGCTGCTTTTCTGAAAGGAGGAGACGTGTACCACGTTAGGGCCAGCCCTGTTGCTGCTCATGCTGGTGGGTGGGTGGCCTGGGAGGCTGACTGCAAGGATTTTCTTGACATCTATTTCATGGGATTTCTTCTGATCTGTGACCTCTTGTCACATTCTTTTCTCTGATATTAACTCTAGTATATTGTCATAGAGCTCATCATACATCTGCTATTGGAAAGCAGTGGCACTTATGAATTAATCTGTCCAGTGTCATGCATAGAACAACAACTTGGGACCTTAGTTTAGACATATGGGTTGATCTGTTCTGCTGTCCAAAGGCAGCTTTAAAAGTACCTTTCCTTTCAAGATGAATTCTGTCCTAAAGAACATTAATTCACCACCTGGTATTTCAAAGCCTCACAGTCCGTACTAAAACCAGCAGGTATAATGGCAGATAAAAAAATATTTTAAAAAGGATAATACAAATAGATATATGCTTGTACTATGAATCTGAACTCATTTTATGGCTAAGATTTATAGGGACTCGCAGGTTTTGTTTTAATATTACAGAACAGAAAACCCTAGTTCAAATATATCAACTGTATGCCATTAAGAACTATTTGGGCTATGACAGGCAAGTCTAGGAAAGTTTTGTTAGATATTCTGAGTAAAAAGATACCACAAAACCACCCCAAAGTAGTAACGACAAAGTTGTGGTGGACTCTGGTGACCAAGTTAAATAGTTAGGAAGAATAATCTAGAAAGCAGAAAGAAAATACCACACATTTATTCTTTTTCATCCCTGCAAACTCTGTGGCATGAAGAGTGGTAATAATAAAACTATTTTTATATTTTTACTTGAAACACTTATGCTAATGAATTTGATTTAAACTATACTTTGAATCAAAAAATTGTTATGCCTCATTTGAGATCCATTTATTCTTTGCTTCCTAAGACAAGAGATGTTTTCTATATTCTTTCATAACAATTTGTCTCATGGAAAAGTGAAAATAAAAATAATTTTTTTTAAAAAAAGTTTTATTGGAACAATATAACAATTTCTTTTCTTTTTTCATAAACAGCTTCAAGGTGTGAGATCTTCTTACTCCTTAATATAAGAATACATTCTCAGCAGATCATTTTCTATACACACGAAAAATTCAGAGACGTGTGTAATCCAATTAATTATATCCATATTTGAAGGTATTAAACATCCTTTTTTTAAAAATTGCAGAACAGTGAATAGCCTGGCACAAATATACTGAAAACCAGGACTCCAAGGCTAGTATTGTGATTACAGAAGAGTATGATAGTCATGATTCTGAGAGCAAAGAATTAAGAGTATGCCTTTAAACGAAAATACATGTAACCCCATCTTCCCAGCCCCAGCTGAACTCTGCTGTCCTCAAAGGGATACTCCACCAAACTCTTGCTAGAGATCAGTTAAGCTCCAGGACCCACGCTATCGAAGAAATCTTGCATGCAGATAATTAAAAGCAGCAGCAGTGGAAAGAATCTCTCAGTGAATGCCACTATATCTGATTAGTATTTATTTTAAGATTAGAGATCTGGTTTGGGTCATTCTTTCCTAATGGTAGCAGTACGCTGTTTACTGCAGCTGCAGCGTTCAGCCAATTCAGTAGACTTTGTAGGAGAGAAGGAGGGCCCCGACTGCAAAGAGATGCTGCGGTGGAAACTGAGGAATATTCAAATTCCCCCTCTCCTGGGCAACTCCGCATTGCATTGGCATGGAAAGAGTGCCAATCCCCAGCCACCCACCCTGCATCTCCTCTGCTGTTCCCAAGGCCAGCAGAACACACAGCTGTCAGGAGTTTATGAAATGAGCAGACATGTATACAGGACTGAAAATCTGACCTGCTGTTATGGAAATCTTGGGTTCTTTGCACAACAGAGAATTAAGCCTGTTTCCATTCCCAGAGCTTCTGGTGCTGTTTTTGATTTAGAAATTGCACTTCCTAATTTATAAAGGTCGGGAGGTCAGTACTGTTATTATACTATCTTTCCCATAAGCTGCCTTACTGTGCCTCTTTATGTTTTGCCATTGTGAACAAAACCACCGCATGCTCTCATTTTTCCAGCTCTTAAGATATCACGCATGACCATGAGTACTGTCTAAAAATACAAAATAAAGATATGAGCAGAATCCTAGTCCTGATCCAGTGCCATATTTAATGAATCGCAGTTTATGGAGGTTGTCACGTACCTCACATCTGGTCCTCACCAGCCAAATGACACTCACCATTACTCCTCAGATACATAGCTGGCATCCTCATCAAATTGTTGGTACATTTGGAATGAGCGTTATGCCACCAGCAGGTGATACAGTAAATTCTTTTGAAGCTTTATGCTGCCTAATTTTTTAGTCCTCTACCAATGTCCACATAGTGCAGATCACCAGACTCAGACCTTCTACACTTTTGGCTGCACTTCTGAAGATAAAAGAAAACAACAGAAAAAAAAAGACATCACTTAAATACAGGAACAGTGTTCTGAGGATGCATTTAATTAACATTCTTATAATGGTTAACATCTATAAAAATTTGCATGAATACAATCTACAGAGAGCTGTACTGCTCATGTTTATGTTCCGAGATAAATCAGGCATTGCAATACAAAAGCTATCAATAAACTAACAGAGCACTGACTGATACAAAAATTTTCTATATAAACTGTAATTGATTTTTTTCCCCAGGCCCGTTCTTCACAGTAAGCAGAATTCCTTCCATTTTCATGATTCAAGGTCACTGCCTTAGGGAAACAACAAAAAAAAGAAGGATGTTACCTGATGCTTTCTATCTGCTCTATTGCTTTTTTAGCCTAGGGCAATCACAAGATGAAGTTTCACAGTAGCCTTCTGCAGGTGCGTGCATGCACATTTGCCTGGGTGTGACAGATTTTGGAGAACGGTATGATACAGACCAAGCACCCTGTATGTTATTTATGAAAAAATACCGACAAGTGTATTTAACTTGTTCCACATCGCAGAACAGAATAAAAGATCATTGCCTTCTGAACAGCCTGGCAGCTTTCTCTTACACACTCTTCCCATGCACAGCCAAGTGGCAAGGGGGACCTGGGGGCTGGAAAATGAAAGACCTGCTGAGGGCTGCTGCTCTGGTCAAGGAATGCACAGCAGCACCTTGAAACATTAGCAGAAGAAGTAGTAGCAAATTTGCCACGTGTTGCAATAGGTCGTCACATGATATAGCAGTGTTGTAAGACCTTTGTACTATTTTATGGTCACCTTCTGTTGTAAAATGGTGAAAAGTGTGTGTGTTATGCCACTACTGCATGTCACTGTTAAAACTTCATGGCAAAGAAAGACCATAGAAAGCTTTAAGAACTTCTACAGGGACAGATCCCGACTATCCTCGGAGTTAGAGCTGACCCTGCTTTCCGTGACAGTAGCTGTCTCTGAGACAGATACCCCCTCTGCCACATCAGACTCATGACTGCTGCAGGGGTCATGCACTTAGAACCAACTGCAAGGGCACAAATCATCAAGAAACATCAAGAAAATGGAAGTTGTATGATACATTTGGTAAGAATTTTTAACAACTACACTGTATAGTCTAAAAACTGACACCTGGGGATGTAAACATAAAGTTTTGAATGTCAGTACCTCCCATTTAAAATAAAATGTCATGAAGTGTATCTTAGGAAAGCCTGAGTGTACCTACCCCTCAGTGCAGATGACATTATGATACAAATAAAACACTAGCTACAGCATTATTTTTGTTTGTGTTGAGGTAGCTACCCAGACCCAGAGAACCTGCCATCCAGTTAGATGGCAACCTATATAAAGTGACATATGTTCTGAACACGATGCTGCAGAGTTAGAGTTGGAGCAAACAGCCATTATTCAATGTACTTGCCATCGGCTCATGATAAAGAACAGTATGAAGAAGCTTATTTAGCTATTCCCTATAGTACAAGGTGTGTGCAGGTTAAGTGCATCATTTAGTGATCTTTGGGAAGATGCAAAGCTGTCAGCAGCCTTACTTTAATATCCATGAGATGTTTCTAATATGGTAATTGTAAAAGTACACAAGTAGCATAGATTACAATTTCTTTTAGGCAGAGAGTAAAAAATAATTCAAACCATAAGAATTCAAAGAATTTGACCTTGAATAACTTCTAATGCTATCAATCTAATAATGTGAATGTGTACTAGTTTTCCTTTGGACCTAGAGCATTCACTATTTTGGAGTACAATGAACAAGCTAGTTTTAATCTATTCGTGCAGAGCTAATAACCCCTCAAAAGGGAAAAATAGCTATTAGTATTTCCCAGAAACACTGAATCTGGTTCTTTCTGGAACTGATACTGAGGGCTAATATTCTGATAAGTTTCAAGCTGAAAGGATATTTTGAAGATCCTTTTTAGAACAAACCAGAAGTCCAAAACACATAGATTCTCATTATGCAAGTGTTAAAGTAGATATGAATTACATTTATAGACACATCAATGTCTTTTTAACAAACTGAACAGTGGAAAGAAAGCACAAACAAGCAAGAATCTTGCTCTATTTTCTTTTTCTGCAAGAGTCAGGCAAAACCAGCATGTGAACGAAAGAATATTCTCTCACTGAAGAGTAATTCCTATCACTTCAGGAATGGCTGCGGGAAATGATGTTGGATGTAGAAGAAAATGAGAAAAGACTATGTTCTGCAATTTTTAAATGCAATGCATTCTTTTCAGTGAGCTGAATAACACATGAGCCAGACTGCTCAATACGTCAAACACAGCAATAAACATCAGAGCTCTATGATGTCAATACAGAGAGATTTACCACACTCACTGTTGAAGCACTTGTGACTTCCCAAGACTTACATATCTAGACTGGCTTTCACTCACTGCATATTCTTTCTTGGACCTTCTGATCTGGTTTTCACTCTATATATAATTTGATTAACAAAGAGCATCACTAACATCTGGAGTCAAGTTGGACAAAAGAAAAAATCCTAACAATGAGGTTAAAGATGAGCTATTCAGACCTGTGACAGCTGAAGAGTCTTCTCTCCAAACCCCTACCCCTACCCCCCTATCCCTGTAGAGCTATAAAACAATCCCACAGCCAGCTAGCTAGACACTTTGAATCAACAAGTCACTACTTGGCTGACCCTGCAGTCTCTCAGCTATCTTGAGGGAATCAAGAGCTAGAAGCTGCCCTTTCTTTCACCATTTCAGAGTTTCACAGGCGTTACAGTAATGATTTATATTTTTTTTTAACCACTTACTAAAAAATTAAGGACATCTAATTTGGTGCTTCCTTATGGGCTGCTATTTTGTTGCAAGCACATTTGTAGCATGAACAGAAAAGTTTGCCCCAAAGACATTACAGTATTTCCTCTTTGCTTTGGCAATTAGGTCAAAATCAAACTAACTACTCAAGTAGTGTTTTTTATAGCATTAATTTCAGATATAAGAAATATCCATGGTTTTAAGGACACTAATTTTGAAGCCATGAATATTGTAAAATGGTCTTCACACGTGTGAGATTGTAAAGTGTTGTGAAATGCTCCTCGTGTGATATATTCACACATTAATACAAGTATTTTGAATATTTTCACTAGTGATATTTATCTTTAGACAGCTCTATTTCCATGAAAGCATATTTGTCTGAAATGAGGTTATGGTTGGACTTGATTATCTTAGAGGTCTTTTCCAAGCAAGGCTGTGAGTTACCATCTAACCTTAAGTTGGTTTTTTTACCATCTAACTTTTTTTTTTTTTTTTTTTTTTTTTTAAGTTTAAGGATGTGCAAGTTTTGAACTTTAAAAAATTTTCTTGATAAAAAGACCTTGGAAATCAGTGGTGAATTTTAATTCCATTGATTTTTATAATTATAAAATTATATATTTGAATATCAGACAAATAACTTATTTTCTTTATGAAAAGGACAGTAACAGTTACATTTCTTCGCAATATTGTGAACCTATTTATATAATTTTATGGTTTTAGCATATTCTCTTGGACCAGATCTTTTTTTTTATTTGTCTTTGACTCATCTACCTGAACCTAATATTTGTTATCTGAAAATATTAACTCTCACATTGCTTATCCTAATGACACAAACTAAATTTTGAAAAAAATGCAGCTTAAGGTCTACCTGTCCTTTCTGCTTTTAAAAAATCTTTTTATGTACAGTATATTTTAAACCAATACTTATTAATAAAATATATTTTATTATAAACTGGCCTTACTTTTCAAAGATTTGGTCTGTTTCATGAGATGACTGCCTCAGAAAGCATACTTGGATGTCCTAGTTATTTTGATAGTTCTGAGTTATCCATTCTCCAATCACTGTGTACATTGGGAAGTACAGAGCCAGGACAGAGTCATAGCTATCCAGCTCATATTTTTAAAAGCAGAGGAACCACCCACAAAATGACCAGCCAATTACTTCAGACACTTCTGTAGCAGAAGCAGAGGGATATTGATCTGTCTGCTAACCTTTCACCAACCTACTCATATAAGCAGTTTTCTGGCATGTCTAGGAATAAAATGACCTTACAGTGAATCTGTTCTTCTGCATATCATCTTCCTGAAGGACACATGTTTATTTAAAAGCTGCTTGACATTTTTGGAAAATTTATGGCCAATGTCTTGAGTGAAAAACTGCCTGGAGATTTCTTTTATAGGACAAATTTTTTGCAACATTTCTTCATAAATTTTTCAAGAACAGAAATAATGTGTAAACCCAGGAATTGTTCTAATTCACCTTGATAAATTGGCATTTTTAGTGCTGCAGACATATACATACATGGTAATGCAGATAAACATTTATATTATGCAATAGGTTGACATTAATTATCTGAAAACTTTAAATGAATATATTGATTGACTAGTTACTGAGTGCCTAACTAAAATAAGGGTAAAATTGGGTTAGAAATTCGCATCAGGGTTGAATGTTTTTGCATTCTCAACTCAGAAAATCCCTCTGATTATCAGAACACCCAAAACTGAGCACTAATTATGTAGGGGAGTGTTTGCAAAAGCTATTGCACATTTCTCTGGAATGTTTGGATTGCAGTTCCTTTATCCTGGCCACATCTGCCTTTTCTATTTTGGGCTGAGTTTTGCACCTCTGCCCTGTTCACTGTCATGTTTTATTTCTGTCTTCAGTATTCCTCTTTTATATTTTCTATTCAGATAATCCAAGCAAAGATGTAACTGATGTTTTTAAAGAAAATATCACTAATGCACTGTTTCCTGCAACTTTTCAGTAAAAATATCCCTGGTATTTTCTAATTATAAAATTTCAGACTATGGTTGACTGAGTTTTCTAAGCCAGTTAAAAAACCTAGGTCACTAGATACCTGCATTGCATCTGCAAAATTAGCCTTTGTCTATGTTGGCATATATAAAATTATGGTTTTGTTAACTATGCTTAAAAATTATTTTTTTAAGAACACGCATAGTAGTACCTACACGAAAAGTTAGCCATAACTCCTCAGTTTTTGGTTTCATACTTCATCACTTTGGTTTTCCCTAATACCATAATCTTCAACTGTCCAAGCATCTGTTTTCCTACAAAACGTTTCACTATCTTCCTCTAGAGTGCTAACTATCAAATACCGTTTTACTGCCCTTGCCTAGCTCATTAAAAAACATTTCCTGGCTTTTTTTCCCAGATTCTGTGAAATCAAGCAAAAGGGCAATGTTTAGGCACAACTCATTCTTCATGTCTACAAAAGTTCCCACTAATGTTCCTCTCTTTTGTGGAAGTATTAATGTAAGAGAAGCGTGAGAGTTTTACAAAAATAGTATAAAAGCTCTCTCAAAAGTTAAGACATTTGTCTTAAAGCATTTTTTTTCTTTTTCAAGAAGTGAAAAATATTTTCTTCTTCCGTATTAAGTAGTACACATTTTGTTATTATATGCAGCACTTCCGTTAATTTCTGAATTCACATCTACTGAAAGTACCATCAAAGCCCCTGTATAGACAACAAAACTTTAGATTTCATCAAGGAAAACAATGCAGTTTAAAAAGTCCCATGAAAACTGATACATATGGAAAGTTTGCTGTCAAGTGAGCTTGGAAGACTTGCGTAGAAAAAAAATTGAATCTTCAGTGTTCTGTTTGTCTGATACTGAGGCTTCAGTGTTTACTTTACATCAGTCTGTGTTTATAATGGGTTTGTGGACATCAGATTAGATAGCAATAAGAACAGCAAAAGCCTGGGAAAAAATGAACAGTTGACTACTTATTTTTAGGAAACACTTCAACTGTCAGTGACTTTCAATACTCTAATGACTACTAAATGTACATTACAAATCAGGTGAGGTAAACAAGTTTCAGCTGTTTCAGCTGTCAAACAAAATAAATCAGTAAATCAGTCCAGAATGAATCACTGGGGGGGTTTTGTGTGGTTGTGCTTTGGTTGAAGGTTTTTTTTGAGCTCTAGGGTATTCTTTTTTACGACACTCACATTCAGAACAGGTCCTGACCCTTTCCCCAGACTAGAATTTGCAGTTTGACATTGTAGATTTATGTCCTATCTCAATTATAAAAATAAGACATTTTTATTATTATAACTAATATATTAGAAAACCAAAGTTCATAATTACTTTCTTAATTTGGTGGCATGATTTGAACTAAGGTCTCCTACTTTCTGGGTAAACGTCCTTCAAGGTGAGCAAGGTATTTTGAAGTAAGTACCTCTTGGTTCTTGTTGTCAAATCTGTTTCACTTGCTTTCACGGAGACCAAGAAACTGTGCTTTATACAATTACACATTTATGCTGTTTTTTTTTTTTCTCCAAGGTTTTTGCAATAGTTAAAGATAACTGAACTATAAGATACAAGGCAACCGATTTGGTGGATAAACAGCAAAACTTAGAGGAGAGCAATTTCTGAGGTCTTATAGGAAAGAAGAAAGTACAAACCCTGGAGATATAGATAGATAGATACACAGATAACTAATATACCAAAGAATTTGCGTTTCCTCTACAACTTTGTGAGCATAACAGCAGAAACTTTAGACCTACTATGTACATCCAACTAGGAAAAGACATTAGTCTTTGATTATCCGGAAGCCTTATGCCCAAAAGGATTTTAAGTAGCAAAGCAAACTACCATTTTTATGATAGCACTGATAGATCTTCTGAGAATCCTTAACTAGCCTACACCTTGCTACATTGATGAAAGGTTTGTCAGAGCCTGGTCTCAAGGACTGAATCTTATTAAGATTCCACTGTCAGGAGCACAGTAATTGTAAATCTGTCAAACCTAAAAAGTAACAACAGAATCTGGTCTGAGATAGTGTGGGAGATGGCCCATAGAGCCTCATCACCACATGTTTATGACTTCTTGAAGACAAGAAAAGCTCTGGTCTGGGCACTATGTCAATAAAGGCAAAGCTCTGCATAAAAAAAAAAAAAAAAAAAAAAGGGAGAGAAAAAATAGAGAAAGAGAAAACTTTGTGCTACTGAACAGTTAAAATTTTTAACTTTACGCTTTGTCTTGTTCTACCACCTAGAGAATGAACTATGAAAGTTCTGGTGCAAAAGAATTAGATTCTCAGCTAGAACTCAGCCTGGCCACTGCTGCAAGAGATAATAAGAAGAGTTTTTACAGCTTTCCAACCACAGTGATTCTATGATTCTATGAACAATTGAAGAATAAGCTTCGAGATTATGTTTTTTTTCACTTTCAATGTAATTTTAGGCCAAAAATACTGGTTTTGGTGTCAGTCTGAAAGGACAACATGCAAAATATCCCAGTTTTTCTATCGGTTAAGGTGAACAAGACATGTAGAATCTGAAAATGAGAGGCCTCTCTCCATGGAATTTTTGTTTAAACTGATAAATCCTGTTCTGTTTTGTACATGGCACAAAATGCCGATAGCCAAAGAATTCAAAACTGCACTGTAGTGCACAATGGTACACTGGCAGATGGGTAAACCAGATGACTTAATAAGCCCTTTCCACTTCTAGTATCCAAGATTACGTGAGTATGATCAAGAGAGAAGTTGTTTTTTCAAAATGCTAACTGAAGATGAGCTTGTTTGGAAAATTATCAATTTTTGTAAAAGAGAGCAATAATTCTCCATGCAGGCCTATGAACTGTTGACACAGCATTTGATGGCATCTAGTGCAGCAGGTAATGTCTACAGGCAGGCCAAGCCAGAGAGCTGTTTTGACTACGGCATTTAGCAAACTCAATAAATATTTCCCCCCTATATGCCAGGGATGGAACAATGATGAGAACAGTATGACACAACAACTTTTTAAGTTTTCAGTAATCCAAGTACCATTTTGTAATTATTCACTTCATATTTTATACAAATTCAATACTCTCCTTCACTTTATTTTTATTAGAAATTTAGATTTCTAGCTTACTGTTACATATGAAGACCAGTCAATATTATTTCCTAAACTATTTGCCAATCTATTAAAATGTTTCTTTCTGCATCTCTTCTTTGTCACATACTAACAAGATGAACATTAAAAAGTATTAAAAGACCTTACAGGGATTTGTGGACTATTTAGATTTTGAGTGTAAAATCAAACTATCTAGTTACATTTAACTTAATTGATTTACTGGAGCTCTTTAGCAACTGTGCTATTCTGACTGACATCTACACTCAAGATGACTACTGGTGCTGTTCTCATGACCTGGGTTAGAATCCACTGATTTAACCATTGCACGATACATATTTTGCTCCCCAAAAGAAACATACTTTCCTGGGAAAGTGGCTAAAGTTTACTGTAGATGATTTTCATTGCACATAATTGATGTGGAAATCTTTGTTAAATGATTTTGAAATTTTCTTAGATAAAATTCCTTCCATTTTTGTGTCCCGAACTTCTGAGTAATCCCAACCACTACTGTGTGTGGGTGTGAGCAGACTAACATTTACGGAGGGCTTTGCCTGGCGTGTATCTCTATGTGAAGTGGAAACACAGCACTTGAGTGGAAGCAATGACTGATGGACGTGAGTAGGCCACAGAAAGATGTGAACAGTGTTACCACTCTCTAAGAATCACAGAATGTCAGGAATTGGAAGGGACCTCAAAAGATCATCTAGTCCAATCCCCCTGCCAGAGCAGGAATACCTAGGGTCAGGTCACACAGGAACATGTCCAGGTGGGTTTTGAATGTCTCCAGAGAAGGAGACTCCACAACCTCTCTGGGCAGCCTGTTCCAGTGTTCTGTTACCCTCACTGCGAAGAAGTTCTTCCTCACATTTATGCAGAACCTCCTGTGTTCCAGCTTGCACCCATTGCCCCTTGTCCTATCACTGGGTGTCACTGAGAAGAGCCTGGCTCCATCCTCATGACACTCACCCTTTACATATTTATAAACATTAATGAGGTCACCCCTCAGTCTCCTCTTCTCCAAGCTAAAGAGACCCAGCTCCCTCAGCCTTTCCTAATAAGGGAGATGTTCCGCTCCCTTCATCATCTTTGTGGCTCTGCACTGGACTCTCTCAAGTAGTTCCCTGTCCTTCTTGAACTGGGGGGCCCAGAACTGGACACAATACTCCAGATGTGGCCTCACCAAGGCAGAATAGAGGGAAAGGAGAACCTCTCTTGACCTACTAACCACCCCCTTTCTAATACACCCTAGGATGCCATTGGCCTTCTTGGCCACAAGGGCACATTGCTGGTTCATGGTCATCCTGCTGTCCACCAGGACCCCCAGGTCCCTTTCCCCTACACTGCTTTCCAGCAGGTCAGCCCCCAACCTGTACTGGTACATGGGGCTGTTCTTCCCCAGATGCAAAACTCTACACTTGCCCTTGTTGAATTTCAGTAAGTTTTTCCCCGCCCAACTCTCCAGCCTATCGAGGTCTCGTTGAATGGCAGCACAACCCTCTGGTGTGTCAGCCACTCCTCCTAGTTTGGTGTCATCAGCAAACTTGCTGAGGATACATTCTGTACCCTCATCCAAGTCGTTGATGAAGATATTGAACAACACCGGTCCCAGTACCGACCCCTGAGGGACTCCACTAGTCACAGGCCTCCAACTAGACTCCGTCCCATTGACCACAACTCTCTGGCTTCTTTCCTTCAGCCAGTTCACAATCCACCTCACTACCTGATCACCAAACCCACACTTTATCAGCTTATCTACGAGGATGCTGTGGGAGACAGTGTCAAATGCTTTACTGAAATCAAGATAAACCACATCTACCGCTCTACCATCATCTATCCACCTAGTTAGTTCCTCATAGAAGGCAATAAGGTTGGTCAAACATGACTTACCCTTGGTAAAACCATGTTGACTGCTCTTCATGACCCCCTCATCCTTGATATGCCTAGAGATAGTGCCAAGAACAAGCTGTTCCATCACCTTTCCACGGATGGAGGTGAGGCTGACTGGTCTATAGTTACCCGGGTCCTCCTTCTTGCCCTTCTTATAGATTGGAGTGACATTTGCTATCCTCCAGTCCTCAGGCACCTCTGCTGTTCTCCATGACTTACTGAAGATGATGGAGAGTGGCCTAGCAATGACCTCTGCCAGCTCCCTCAGCACCCTTGGGTGCATTCCATCTGGTCCCATTGATTTATGGATATCCAGATTGCTCAACTGATCCCTAACCTCATCTACCGAGGCAAACTCCTCCTTTATCCTGACTCCTTCTGGGGCTACAGGGATCAGGGGCTCCTGGGGAAAGCCTGCAGGAGTAAAGACAGAGGCAAAGAAGGCATTCAGCACCTCTGCCTTCTTTATATCCTCTGTCTCTAGGGCACCCACCTCATTCATCAGTGGGCCTATATTGCCTCTCGTGTTTGTTTTATTAGCTATGTATTTGAAAAAGCCCTTTCTATTGTCCTTAACCTGGCTTGCAAGGTTAAGTTCTAAGGAGGCCTTAGCTTTCCTAATTGCCTTTCTACATCCTCTGACAACTGTCCTATATTCCTCCCAAGTGACTAGCCCCTCTTTCCATGATCCATAAATTCTTTTTTTCCACCTGAGTTTGCCCAGCAGTTCCTTGTTTAACCATGCTGGTCTCCTAGCTCCCTTACTTGATTTCATACCCATTGGGACGCTCTGATCCTGAGCTTGCAAGAAGTGGTCCTTGAATGCTGACCAACTATCTTGAGCCCCTTTACCATCTAGCACTCTGTCCCATGGGACTTCCCTTAACAATTGATTAAGGAGGCTAAAGTTGGCCCTGCGGAAGTCCAGGGTTCTGGTCTTGCTAGGTAACATTTTTATGTTACGTCGTAACATCTTTATGACATTCAACTACAACACCATATCCTGTTGGCAAGGACAATAATCTTCACCAGAGACAATGAATGAGGATTTTTTTTTGGGTTTTTTCATATCCTAATGCACAACTGCCTGTTTTGTTTTTTTTTTAAATTTCTGTGACATCATTAGGCCCTGTGGAACAGATTCCGGATTGGAAGATGTCTGTGTAAAGTCAGTCTTCTCAGATGTGGCCATTCTGCACTGTGAGCAGCTACGGATGATGATAATGCACAGTGTGGAGGTGTCCTCTATACAGACTGAGAGGTGTGTTTTTAACATTGAATACCCTGAAGGAAGCAGCTGCTTGGTTTGGCAAGAAACGCATTTACTAACTTAAAAGATTTCTCAAAGATGTTGATTCAGAAATCCCTACTCAAAGTAACAGGGCTACATTACAAAATCATATATCCTATAAATATAAACAGTTAAATTAAGGCTACTTTTGGTGAATTTAAGGCAACATGATGTGGTCTTAAAGGATTGTAGTTCTTAGACCACATGTTTTCTTAGGGGATGTGAGATGCTACCTAAGGGAAAATATATTTCCTGACAGCGTGGGTAGCACTAGATTTTATATTGAACCTTTTGTAGAGCTCTGTGTTGCAGAAGCCAGTAAAAAACAAAGAACTCTTAGCTCTGCTGGATAGTACTGTCCCTTAAATTGCTGTTACTTCTTTGTCAGAGAATAATTCTCCACAAAGGTTTTAGAAAATGTATGTTTTACACCAGAGTCCATCTCAGGATTTATTTATGATCACTTAGGATGTAAGAGTTATTTATAAAATACACACAGATACTAACTGTGTGAGTATCTTCATATTCACACTTCATAGTCCATGAATCAGGAATTAAAAGTAGATAAACAGTGTTACACATTATTACCTGTATCTAAATCTCCACAACTGGGTAAAAAAGACATGAACTAATCCAACGGGTGATATTGCAAAGCATTAAACTGAGTGTCAGTATAACAGAAGATGAAAGGAAATACCTGGTCTGACTTCTGATTCTTGACACCACACAGCACAACAGTAAGCATGGGTAGGCTAGCAGTAGATTTAAGCAACTCTAAACCAGAGGTGTTGGTAAAATGATGACAATGGGAGAAGAGCATATGTAACCTACAGGGAATGTCACACTATGCAAAATCCATTCCTTTAGAAACCAGTTGTTCTCATAACTCAGTGCTAACTAGTCATGGGGATTATGTCAATCTATCAAAAGAAATTTTAAAAGACAGACACAAAAAAGAACGAAAATAAGCAATTCAGTGTCTTCTCCTAAGGCAGATTAAAGTTTTAAAGCAAACTTTACTGATCATTTAATTGGTAAGGAAACAGAATAGGACCCATAACTAACTTAGAAAACTAAGGGTATGAGATCTAAGAGTGGTTGACTATTAACTACTTTCTGAAACAAGATTATACTACTGCAAAAATTGCAGGTGTTTAATGCTTCCATGTTCTCAACTGCATATCATTTAACCAAAGACTTGGTTAGAAACAAAGAAAACAAATAAAGCAAATCATCATTAGTCCTTTACCCTTGTACAGAATGAAGAAGAGTATGAAATAGTTTTATTCAATAAATTAAAAGGACAGGCTGAGAATATTTTCTGAATTACAGCCTTTGGAACGAATTAAAATAACATAATGTGCATATTTATGTGGTCTGCATCTCGCTATCTCTGTCTCCATAGCAAGTATCATCTGCTGTTGCCTTCTGTGCAGGCAAACTGCTTCTTCATGTCCTAAACTGATGACACAAAGTCATTATTAAAAATAAGTCTCCTCCTTTCTCTAAGAAAAAGAGCTTCAATTTTATCCTATTTTTACATATTCCAATTTCTGGAAAATCCAGTAATTATGAAAAACAATATTATATGTTATTCTTATCTAAACACACCGATAACAGTAGCAGCAATCTTTTAGATGCCCTGGTCTTATCACTATTAACTGTGATGTACTCAAAGCCCTACAAAACCTACGAATATAGTGCACGCTTTAGTTCTGCAATCGTAGATATATGGTTACTACATTATATAGTTATGTATCCTCTATAGTATATAAATAATTTTCCATATTCCTTTCCCATTTCCTTCACAGTATTCCCTGAAATAATCTGCTGCTATGAGACTTTGATTTCAATTTTAAGAACCCAATAGTGAGAGGGACTGCTTCACTGTGCTTCAGACAGACATCCAAAATCTTGACTGTTTTTTGTTATAATAAATATTGATTATTTATTTATATTTCCATGAGGTCCTATAGTTCCCCAAGGCAGTTATTAACACTTGTAAATTCAAATAAGTTGTAAATACTAGATGCCTGGAGATTTACAAGAGAAATCACTTGATTCATAAATATTTCTAGCTATTTAGGACTAGCACACAGACTAGCATCCTCAGTATGGCCTTATCTCATGAAGAAACGAACATAACAAAATCTAGGTCACAGATAAGAAAAACGGCACTCTACTAGGCAAAACATCTTTGTAAATACGTGATGTGATATGTCCAGCTCATGTGTTACATTAAGAGATGCCTCTACAGAATTAACAGACAGTTGTAATTTAACACTGAGTTAATTAGTCTGACTGCTGGTACACTACTCCATATCACATGTTCTTTCCTTCATTGAATGTGTTACGTGGTCAGAAACGTATTTAACCTCACTTAACACTGCCCTTATAAGAATGAACCACTGCATACCATGGATTTTTCTACAAAATACAGTATGCATCTCTTAGAACAAGAAAATTATTTTCCCTGTATTGGATTAGACCAAAGGTCCTTTTAGCCCCATACGCTAGTGTGAGCAGTGATCAACAGCAGATCCCTCAGGAAGAATGTTAGTGCAGGGCTATTACGAACTGATATTCTCCTGGAGTAAAATTGCTTCTAGCGATTTACAGCTAAGGGATTTCCTATGCCACAAGCGGTGTTTTGTGTTTAATAGCTTCCAAATGTGATTTTCCTTCCCCCCGCCCCACACCATCCCCTGTGAGTCCTCCAGGAGCATTCTGAACCTGTACAAACAGGATTTAGAGCATCCCATCGCAAGGCCCATGGTCTTGGCAATTTGAACTGTGTCGTGTTGTATGAAGAAATATTGCTTTTGTGTAGTTTGATACTGCAACTTGTTGTTTCATTCTATGCCTTATAGTTCTGAGCAGCACAGAACTATTCCTTATTTATCTCTTTCAGCCTACTTGCTATTTTATAAACCATTACAAAAGCTTCCTTCAACTATTTGCCTTTCAGGCTGAGGAGTACTGGTGAAATCATTGTTCTCCAGACAATGTGTGTTCTCAAAGCCTCCTCTGGCAACTAGGAGACAATGGTATGAAATTGCTCTGTGCTCCAGCAACAGGGACCTGGAAAGAAACAAAACATTTCCCTTCCCCCCTTTTCCCCCTAAAGAGTTTGGCTTCTCATCTGTATGGTCACTGTTTGGTGGGCAGCACACTCATCATCATGCCAGGAACAAGAATTACACTCTGACTTTTGAAATAAACTTAGAACTTACCCAAAGCAACAGTGAGGGCTAGGGCAGAAGTGGATTGAAAGAGAAGCGCCAGAATTTTTCATGTAACCTGTACCTGAACTTGTTCATTTCAGAATGTTTTGGTGGTTCCTTGTGGTTCCTTTTGTGCAATTTTATAATTATAATGTAAGATTGCATAAACATAAAGGTCATGTGACTGTTTATGTTGCATAAAGGTTCAAAACCTTTAAAAAACAGAGTGAGCAGTTTGATACTACAGATAATGACCACCAGAAAATCCAGAATATTTTCTCTTGCAAAAATTATCTGTCTTGGTTATGGTTGTTAGAAATAATCGAACTGAAAAGGAATCATCTGACACACTCTTCAGAAGACACTAAAACATGAATGATAATTTTCTGAAAGGAAAACCTAACAAGATACATCTTATTGTTGTCCGCTATGTATTTCAGCATCATATGACCAATTCTTTCACTCTGCTCTTTCTAATTACTTCCTAACTTTTCATTTATTGCTGAACTTTTAAACTTCAGGCCAGTCATGATCTAGAGGTTCATCAAACTTCATTCATACTGAATGACAAAGCTGGGGTATTGTCCCTTCCACCTGTGCACTGCCTCTTCTATACTTCATCCTTTCCTTCAAAGTGCTGTGTTCATAAAGTGATATGGACATTTCAGACCCCAGTTTCAACTCAGCTCTCCATTTCAGGCTCTGCTGCATATGCTGGTTTCTAAGAGGTTTAAACACCAAAAGGATACTTAATGCCAAAAATATGGCCAATTTTAAGGAAAAAAAGAATTACCACAGGCTGCAAAAGCATGACTTAGCACAAACTAATCAGCCAGCCCCACCTTGGTTGTGCTATATTTTTTCTACATTTGGCCAATTAGGAATTACAACATACAGGAAGAACAAGGATTTAGAATGCTGAATGAATAATCAGGCTCAGATGTGTGTTGGTATATGGATTTATTTAGTTATAATTTAAACACTGAAGAGGTGTTTAGCTTTAGAATTGCCTGTCCTTACAAGGTTGTCAAGAGTTCAAAGTTGTATATATGAGCCAGTGCTCCTGCATTTTTTACTGAGATTGCCTACAGTAAATGCAACAGAAAACTATGTTTATTGCTCCCAAAACTGAAAAATAAGATAGGAAATTATTTATGGCTGAGATTAGGAAAAGGTGCTATCGAGTCTAATGGATTACAGAAGACTTGAGCCTCGCCTTCTGAAATACAAAATAAAAGATTACGATACTACAAAAATGATATGGGAAAGAAAATACACAAGAGTCCCACACAGGAAAGGAATCATATCACCAGCCTTACATTTTTGTGTGTTTTAAACACAGGGAGTTTATTTGCAGGAGCAAAAAGAAAATTCAAAATTACTATTATATGAAAATTCAGAGCCCATCACCACAGGACACTGGCAGCCTTAACCATTGCTTTTTTGAGAGAGACACTTACTCTGTGGTGACAAGGAAGTTGAGCCTTACAGGCTTAAGCCTTAGTTGCAATGGGGATAAACAGGAGCAGGGAGTTTTTGGAAGCTTGTAATGCTAAAAGCATTCAAAAAAAAATTAACCATCTCTTTACTCTCTAATGGGCTATTGGGACTTAATGAGAAACACAAAAAATGTCTCTGTCTTAAACATATTCAAAAGTTTTCTGTGTTATCTTTCAAGGAAAGCCTTTTACTCACATGCACCTTGAATTCCATTTCTCAAGCGTTACTTCTGGTTTTGTTTCTCTTCTCTGTCTACAGATTAATATACCAGGGAAGTTGCACAGATCTTGTTTGAGGTTGTCTTGTTTGGCTTACCCATGTCTTCCTCTAATTCTGTAAAAGCAAGAAAAGTATAATGGTTAAACAAGGCCCTAGTTCAGCAAAGCTTTTACACTTAATGTTAAATACCTGAATTATTGCAGTTAGTCTAGAACAACATTTCACAGAAGAGCTCGGCATACTCTAAAGCCTTAACTTCTGGGGATTTTCACCTAACCTATTTAGGCTAAATTTAAGATTAGACTCAAAATATGTTAATACTCAAAGTTAAATACTCTAAATTGAACCTTTATTAGGATGTGAACAGTTCTATGCAAAGAAAATAAATGCATGCTGAAACAATGGGATTAAAATATTGGCATCGTTATGTGGTTTCACTAAATATTTTGTTAGATGTATCAGTGACAAAACCTGCAAGAAGTAATACAGTAGCCTACAGGAATACTCTGCTTTTTGTGTACAGATAGCACTTGACAGGCAACAGTGCTGGACTATAACACGGATTATTGAGAAAGTTATCTCTTTAAACTCATGCAGACTGTTAGCTATGTATGACACAATTAGCAGTAAAATACAAGTACATAATCTAACCAGCAAAAGCTGTCCTTTCACATTATTATTAATTATTGTGTATGCAGACAAAAGAGACTAAAAGGAGGGCTAAGATAAATGATGGCAGTATCAGTCTGGTAATTCATAAATGCACAGCATATAACATAATCTAAGGGTCTTGAGGATTTCCCTGGTGTTCCAGTAAGTATTTGAAAAAGAATTTGTGGCAAAAAAGAAATTAAACCATATGGATTTCTGAATGGCAAATGAACACTTGAAGTAAAACTTGCATACAGTTAGACAAAATGTTTTTCCTCTCCACTTAGTCCAAGATTTTTTGGAAGTATGTTTTTTGAAGATTGAGATGCTATTAGCAGAGACCAGAAGAAATGAATGGAAAGGTCAGTCATGTGCAGCAGCAATAGTTTCTTCCGAAAACCTCCTGTTTTGGAGGACTCATTACTTTGCTCTCTCCAATTACAGTCTTTTAAATCAACCTATGTCAGCTGCATGGCTGCCTTCCATACATTCTGGCTCTGTAGAAACAGGGGTGGGTTGACTTGCCAGAGACGTGAGCTGAAGTGTGGGAAGTTTTGTGTCCTACAAAATAATCCAGCTATGCCCGAGAAAAATAATAGCCAAAATCAGAGGAGTCTGCAGTTTTTAAAGTGAAATACCTGTTGGAGAGTCTAAAAGACCTTCATAGCCTTGTTCATAGCGAACTTCAAGACTGTGATATGGGAAACTCTAGCCACAACAGTGGTGCTCCAAGGGATATTGAGCTACTATTCTTATTCCTTATAGTGAGATGCTCCTTGCAGGATTCTTACGCAGTGACAATGGCAGCTAAAATTAATAAAATAAAAAGTGTATTTTAATAATGAAAAATAAAACCAACTTTGCAGTAACATTAAACTTCTGTTTTATTAGAGGCTAAAGTGGAAATGCTAGAACTGCCATAGTGATCTTGTATTGCCTTTCAAGGTGCCTTCACTGTATTATCTCAAAGTCTGTGTGTATATATATATATATATATATATAAAAATATTCCAAACATCTATGTTAGAGGTGTGCTAACGTACGAATCAAGTTTTAAATGGCATACCTGTGTTAACACAAAAAGTCAAGCAGAACAAACAGCACAGATACCAGAGCCCCTTCCTCTCAGTCATGTGCTTTGTTCCTAGCTAACTCTATCTTAAAATATGAAACTACTTAAGATGTTGTCTGTGGAACTTTGTGAAACTACTTAAGATATTGCACATACAAATGCAGCAATGTGAATTTCAGGCAATCAGGTGTTTCTTTGCAATCCTAGAAAATATAAAGTATATATTTATATAGATTCTTAAAGCATTTGAAGAATGAAACTTATATACCTCCTGAATTACTTCACAAACTCAGAACTTTTACAGGATACCAGAAGAAGATTTATAAACAAAAATTATTTACTTCAGAAAAACAGGTAATTCTTGCTACTCTTTACTACATCAGTTTCCTTAGCTAGAATTCTGTCAAGACTTTTAGGATGATGCTTACCAAGAGAATAGCTTCTAAAATTCATAACTAGGGCCTGAACCTGACAGATACATTATACATTTTAGAGAAAAGTTTGTGTGTTCAGTATCTCTTAGGTGTGGTTCATCAAAAGCTAGTCTAAACTAGCTTAAGTTCCTAAGAGAAAATGCTTTCAGAAGAGCATTCTGTACATAGGGAGAAAAAGATGACTTCAAAGAGCACAGAGGTCTAAAGGAAAAAAAGTAGAAACAGACAGAAGGAAAAGAGACAAGGAAGTCTGAATTATTCAGAGGACTTCTCTTTTTTTCATCTAAAGACTTCTGAGAGTAAATTCTGTCTTCTACATTAGTTATCAATGACTATGAGTATACAAAATCAGGACAGGAGAAAGGAAGTAGAGACAACAAAAGGAAACAACTAAAAATATTTACAGAATATGTGTCTAAGTTTGGAATAGCAATGTTGTGGAATAAATTAATGAAACACATTCCTTCTGTAATTCGTAAGTGTTGAGTGGATTATAACAGAGTATGTGTAGGAGATACCTTTAGCATTTATAAACTGGCATAAAAAAATGCAGTTGTGAAAAGGATTTTCTCATGAAAGTACAAAAATTATAGCATTGTTAGTTTTAGTTAGTTACATAATAGTCAACTGTCCCGTGAAACTCTGCTAGAAGTCCAGTTCCAATTTGTCTTAGTCTATGTCTGCTCATGCATGACCAAAAACCGGGCAAAATTGCATAAAGCTTTGTTGTGTGGCAAGAAAAAGAACATAATGGGATAAAAAAAAAATCTTATTCCCACTCATGCTCTTTGGTTTGGAGCTAATGTCACAGTAATGAAGGATGAACACAGTACCCAGCTCAGACTGACAGCCAGCAATTCTAAGTGGCTTGAACTAAGTCATGGTCTACTGTAAAAGCGTGTAATGGCAGCGAGTATCTAACGTCTGTCTCACTTTACAAAGCAACGGAATACCTGAACAGCTTCCCTAACCTGAGCAGAGCCAAACTTCTGCCTGCAAATCCTCACCTCTGCATCATGGATTTCCACTGACATCATTGGACTGTGTAGGTAATTGTCCATGCAAACAGATTTATCTGCAGGTTAGGGGCCAAAGTTTGTGTCTGCTGGGTTGTCTGGTTTGGTCTGTTCATCTGGGAGTCTTTTCGGTTTTGGATATTAGACTTTGCTGCTCAGCCTGCAGAAATTTTCCCTTCTCATTCCTCTCTCCAACTGACTGCTGAATTATTGGGCTGGAAAATGCCAGAGAGAACAAGACTTTCTGAAAGTCATGCTTTGTGAAGCAAGACTTTTGCCTTATCCTATGCCGACTGAAATTGTGCTACATATATAAAGGAAGACAAATAAATAAACACAAAGAACTAAATTCAGATTTAGAATTTAAAAAAAAAAAATGGAGATGATAAATGCTCCAGAGACTGTTTCTGTATCTAGACTTCACCACCTCTGTAAAAAGGCAGCCCTGAAAAACATTCTAGACCTGTTGTTCCTTCCTGTGTTTCCAGCAAAGCAGTAAATCAGAACGTGCTACTTGGAAAGTTAGTTATAAAAGTTGAGGTTATTTGATGGCATTTACAGAGATTCAGCTCATATTTAAATTATATACTGTATTTAAGTACTTAAAAAAGAGAGATTCATGCCATGATGCACGATGATTATAAGGTGTATTAAAAGAAAAAGATATTTTAAAACAAGAATTCACTATGATTTTCATAAATTTGGAAAATAGTCTCCTAAATGACAAAATAATATATCAAGAAACCCTGTATTTCATTTATACTTAAAAAAAAAAACAACCAAAACAACCCCCAACATTAAATCCAGTCTTCAGGCATGCTTACTCACATTACTTGCAGTGTCCTAATAAGAGAAAGGAGGATAGAAATGTCTCACTTTGAAGATTTGACCAGTTTTACATTCCTGATCATTTTGCATTTGATCCTGATTTATGATTTCAGAGAGTAGGATGCTTCCAAAGTATTTTCAAGTGCTTCATTTCTACTCTAGTGGAATATCTCCATAGGCTGTTTCTGGTTTCTCATTATCAGACCGATAATTTTAAGTAGGAAATTAGCAATAAAACTGATACATTTCCATTATGGCTGCACTTTTAGAGAGACAAAGGAAAAAAAACAGTAGGAGGTGAACCAGAATCCAGTACTGGAGTGTGACTTCTGTAGCACAGATCCTTGCACATTCCTTGTATAAACACCCAGATCAATCCAATTACTTGCCTGGAAGCTATGACACTTTTAGCATTCATGGTTACCCTCACTGATTCTTCACAATCTATTATGCTGTGTAGACCACTTTGAGGGAGGAAGGGCTATTGTGTATGAGCTGAAGTTAGCCTCTTGGAGACAGAGCAAACAGTACCTACATGTTTTCTTGCTCTGGACCGTATGCAGAACATTCTGGGTGCATGACTTTGAATGAGGTTCATGCTCCCTATGACCACACTGCCACAGACTGCTGAAGTAATGCATGCCTGCCCTGGTAGTGCTCTCCTTCTGGCACAGACTTAGGTGGCTGCTCTTCTGCAAGTGCTGCTGTTTGTGTCTCACTCCCACTTGGCCTACAAGTTATAAAGACTCAGCTTGCCAGATTACAACTCTGTATGTAAAAGTGTGTTTTTCACATTTAGATTGCTTGGCCAAATGTGTCTGTCATTCTCCAATCACAATAACTGTTAAAGGCTGAAAAACCAGAGAACAGAGCTGATAGTTGTACTTGGCCGATGTAAAAGCTTTCCTATACCTCTGCAATGGTCACTATTAATAGCAAAAAAAGCAATAAAAGATGCAGAGACTGAGAAATCACATGTAGAGGTGGACTTAAGCCATGGGATTCATTCCTGTGTTATGTTTCAGTTCCTTCCCATACAAATGTGAGAATGTTTAGCTCTGTGATTCACCTCATGGTGAAGCAGAGGAGAACCACGACTTTTAGTCGACAAAACAATAGTTCATATGAAGATGAAAACTAGAGTCTGATCTCTTCTCCTTTGCAGTAAAAAGGCTTAACACAAATTAAAGAGGTTCTGAGCATAAAAGGCATGGCAAAGGCTGAAATTAATGCTCATGTGTCCATTTCCTGCTCTGTTCCCACTTATGTGGAAGTGCAAAAGTGCCTCAGAACATCAGATCTGACAGAACTATGTTGTCATGAGGCAGCATATCAAAGCAGCAGCTGTAGCTTCCCTGCCTGGTTTCTCCTTATGTATACTTTGGATGCAAATTGGGGTGGGGGTGGGGGGGCGGTGGTGACTAAAAGCAGAGTAATATGAAAACTTAAGAGAAATGTGTGATATTTGCTTGGAATATTCTCAGAGAAAAGAATGTTTTTAAAGTGATGGAACCTCAGACTACTCTTTTTTCTTCCCGGATGTCTATTTTCACTCAAGTATTTTAAAACTGTTGCTTTGTCTTTGCTCATCTTCCATCTTGCTTCAGAGGAATTTCATAGGGCATGCCTAGAGCCAACATAATTCAAAGCCTCATTTCAAAGTGTCACTAATACCAAGGGAGACTGGTTACTGCAAGAAAGTAGTGTATACTTAAAAAAAACCAAAACCAAACCCGAACAATAGATTCTCAGTGAAAATTTTAAATTGAGTTTGAATTTATATAAGCTCTGAGTACTTTGGACATAAAGTCCTATTGATTTCAGTCGAATTTGGCCACCTAAGTATGACTGAAGTAATGAAAGGCTGTGAATCAAAGTCCTTTTATTCCTTTCTCAACTACTTAACAAGAAAAGATAGGGTAAAACAGAACAGCCACATGTACCTGTTCAGGCGCTAGAAGGAATGATTCGTATGGCACACTTGGGAAACAAAAGTGAGATAAAAGCTTTATCACAGTGTCCAAATACACCATTATATATGCTAAAAATCAAAAATGTTGAACAACATTACTGAGACAAACAATTTAACTGTAAACATCATATTGTGTAAATAGACAAGAGAAAAAGAAAAGTACAGATCAGAGGGAAGGAAATAAGTACACTTAGACAATGGCCCACATTAAATGGTAATTATGCCTGTCTTACATCTGAAACTATAAACCCCTACGTAATACTGAAGTACACTTAAAACTATTTAGTAAAATTAAATTTTGTTCCAAGTAGAAAGCTATCAAATATTCAAATGTAAACAAGCAAGAAATTATTCTGATTTATTAAAACTTTTCAGATTGTGAGAATGGATCTTTGTCTCCTACATGGCAGCTTTGAAACACATAGTTAAAACAGAGAGACCTCATTTCAAGGGGAATAAACAATGAAACAACCTGAACAGATTTAAAGTATTATTAGTTCCAGGAATAAATACAAGAATTTTATTTTGTGGCCCTGAAGAGTTCTTTATTCAAGCTAAGTGGTGGTTTTTTCTCATTACTTGATTTACCTAACATAGACTTCAACAAAATAAAACAACAGGCAAAACCATCCAAACCAGCAGAAACAAAACTTGCATTGCTTGAGGGAAATGAGTTGATGCTGTAACTCAGATCAAGTAACATAAAACGCTATGAACGAGCTAGGCACTCACTTATGTCACTGCTAGGTAAGAAAATCTCTCAGTGAAATTGTTTGCATCTTGCAGTGGGAAACCAGATCCTAGGCACTTTGAATCCTTGTATTTATGTACATTTTACTTCAGACACTCATAAAAGATTTCACTGGAGTCCATTAGTGTCCGTTGACACCACTGAGGACAAAATTAGACTAAAGACATAGTGTGCAAACAAAATCCATCTAACCACTTGAGAGCTGTAGGAAACAAAGTATGATAACTGAGTTTGGATAGCAATACTGTTTATAAAAATGATTGCTTATTCATATATATGGACTGCATGAATATTTCTTTCAAAGCAAACATTTTCTGGAAATAAAACTCACTTACAAAGCTCTATCTCTATATTAAGACTGATTTGGGTTATTGCCATTTTAAATGCCAGACAAGTGGACCATAACAATTTTAGTGCTTTTATTTTAAATAATGATTTATGTAATTTAAGATGTCATCACAGAGACTTACTGTTCTTTCTATAAATGCTATATATGTAGTGCATTACTTTTACAGATCTACTACACAGAGAGGACTACATATTAAAAAAAAAAGCATTTTATGCTAATGAACATTAGTCTCTCAGCAAAGCTGTCTTCCTACTTGCACAAATGTCAAAGTGGAGACTGCAATAGGAATAAACCTTTAGTGGTGCTGATGAAAGCACTTAAAAGGCCCAAGGCAACCAATAGTAAAAGTGTCTCCCTGGGGAAATAGAAACATAAATCCTTTCAGGCTGATAAGAAAATTTAAATCACATCTGCAATGGCCTACCTAACACTTGAATCTTAGCTTTCCCTAGAGTTTTTAAAAGTAAACCTGTATGAACAGAAGTGGTCCTCAGCAGTATGTATGTGTACTCCTGGGCATATGTTCCATGTAGTGACTGGTAACTCTTTTGGCCTTGTTTAAATTACCACAACTATTAAAACTGGAAAGTTCTCAACTTCCAAAGAATGTATTATATGTGCTCCTAGAGCACGTACTGCATTGGGGCTGCTTTGTGTTTAGTTGTTCAGCTGTCTTCGTACTTGGATCAAAATCAAGTCTGTGTAGAAAACAGGCTCTGAGTTACCCAGATAAAGGCAGTTCTGGACATGCATGGGAGTAATGCCCTGGGTACATAAGGAATTGTAATATCAAACAAAAAGGTGCTTAGGTGATAGCTAGCAGCAGCTTTTGCTTCCCCCCTGCCATGCTTTTTCTTTCCTTTTTTTTTTTTTTTCAAAATAGACTTTTGGTCTTTCAAGCCTCAGTTTACCTAGGTCTTTCCTGGGGTGCTACGCATTGCGTAAGGTGAGACTTATATTCTGCTGCATATGATCCTGAGCCACCAGTATGGTCAGTCAAGCAATGCTTGACAAAAGTATAGCATCAGGACAAGCAGCACCAATTTGGATTTCTGGCACTGTTTCTACTTTGCTGATTTGGTGAAAGTTTAGCCTCCTCTGATCCTGCGAGCCAGCATTCAGTACCCCAAAGTCTTCCACCCTCCTCCTGGCTGCAGGAGGCTAGGTACTGTGCAACTGTTCTTAATGAATAAGTGTTTCCTTCCTATTTCATACAAAATTCTAATTTTTTAATCTGAGCACCAGAAAATTAATTGTATCACTGTCTGTAACAGGGTTGTATGAGTTTTCTACATTTTTGCATGTTTTTTCAAACTGTGAAAAAAATTTTAAAATATACATTTTTAAAACTAGTATTAGATATCATACACAAATGAAAGAGATTAAACATCTATATTTACAAGATGAAGTTTTACAAATTTTGATGTGCTATTATCATACGACTCTGAAAGAACACTTGCACATACTCCAAATAGCTTATGCAACTGGAACACATGAACAGAGGAAACTCCAATGTCATGCTTAAGGTTTGCTCATATCCAGAGCTGACCTTGCAATGAAATTGAAAAACAGACAAGTTTCTCTTAGAACAGCCCTCATATAAATCATACAAACCTTTCAAACTCTGTACAAAAGTTGCTTGTTCAGGAAGCTGAAGTGTTTATTTAAAACTGCCTCACATACATGGAAAATTCAGACCACAATAAGACACCCTATTTTATATCTTGTTTTGCTAATCAGTTATCTATCTTGGGAAAAAAATACGTGTTGATTTACTTGCTGAACTTTGCTTAAGACATTCCAGACTGAAGCTAATACCACAACTAACACAAAATATGAAAGACAAACTAAATAGACTTAAAAAAAAAAAATAGAAAAAGGGCTCAGACTCTGCATTTGCTTCTCAAAATTAGTCACGCAGAAAGTGGTATGATTCTTGAACCATGTTTTTACTACTCCTAGCCAAATCAACAATTTACATTATTTCTAGTGTTCAGCATGTGAAGCAGAGCACACAGATGTATTCCTGTCAGCTTTTCCAGTGCAACACACAAATATTTTCCTTCCACAGAGAACTAGGTCCTTGACTCAGTGTCTTAGTAAGCAGATGTTATTCATTATAACACAACACAGCTGTAATTCAGATTTCATTTACATTACTTGATTTCAATGAGTCAAGCTGCACGCTTAGATGAACAGCATACCATGTCCATAATACATTTTATAGAAAAGAACAGAAAATTACTCATGGTTTTTAAGGAATTCAAAGGGTTACAGAGATGGCTTTCTCAGCCTGCCTACCCTAACCAGTTCATTTAAAGATACTAATAATGCTGTTTGTGTATATGACTAACACCATCCTAGCATATTGATTATAATGTTGAAGATTTAACTGTGTTACCCCACACAGCCTTTACTACATTGTGCAAACAGCAAGGCTATTCTCCTTCTTTTGCCTCAAGAACATGGAATATACTGGGTGGGGAACTATTTTGGTTTTGCTTCTTTTGCCAAATGCTTGTAATAATGATGGATAAAATGAAAACAACAGCAGAAATACTTGTGAAGTAAGTATAGAAGCTAAATCAATCTTTGCCTATAAGGTAGAATTCTCTATATCCGGCAGAACACTGGAGACAAGCTTCCTAATGTTTTTAGTACCTCTTGTTAATCCTACAGCATCATGTGTTGATATCATACAGTGGGTTCAAGATACTTTTTAGCTATGGCTTTAAATAAAAATGTGTCTTCAGCTCTATTAAATTCAAAGTAGACACCCTACTCTTCATTAGTATTTGGCTTTGATTCAGTCTGTGTTTAATCAAAGTCCCCTTGAAGTAAAAGACCTTAAGTAAAGTTGGAAATCTCTGTGAATTCATGAGGATTTTCCCTATTTGATTGGTGCCTAACATGACAACAGTATATAACCTTAAATAATACAGACCAGTCTTAACTTTCAGTGATTTTATAAGGTTTCTGTGCTTCTAATTGCAAGTATCAGAGGATCAACATTACAATAATGAAAGACATAAAAGGAATAGAGGTTTGAAAATGACACTCCAAAATGGTTCTGAGAAAGTAAAGGACAGAACTCAACATCAGGATCAAAATGTGCATAATGAGGAGCGATGTGCAATGCAAGCCATAGCTGCTCCAGAAAGCAGAGAAAGAGTCATTACCTCTCTGGACATTATCTAAACCTCCTAGAGCCTTGAGGCTCAAGATACTGCATGTCATCTGTAACCCAGCAACCATCACAGATGGTCAAGACTATCTGAAAGTCTTTCTGGTATGAAAGACACTTACTACCTTCAGCAGGGAATTTGGAGGTGAGGACCAGGCAGCCTCATCTTCGCTGCAGCACCCAAAAGCACACTGCAGTTACTGCCCTTCACCTCCTGCCACTACTGAAATTGGAAGGTCTGGCTCTAAGCTGTCCCCAAAGCATACTCCCACCTTCCAGCACAGTCAGAGCTCCCACAGTGCAAAAAGCTCTCTGAGATGGGCACAGTACCATGGCAAACTGCCCTACAATTCAAGACGAAATGTCTATTTCATGCAACACATTCATGAAATTTCAGGACAGAATGGAGGCCCAGAATAGGCCAGAACAGGTTGCAAGGTGAGCTCCATAAACACCATGTTGTACTGACCTGAAGCATGAAAAAAGAGGATTTGGGCCAGGCGAGGCAGTGTCAACTTTTCCACAGTACATCATGCATCTCTGACTATCTGTAGCATAGCAGATATCTTTAAGCTGTAACAGCCTCTACTCTTGGTCTGGTAGACGCCTATTAGGAAATGCAACCCTGAGGTCAAGCAATTCCCCCTAAGCATCAAAGATCCTTCATTTAAACCAAGAGGCATAAGAGTATATTTTTAATCTCCTTATGCCAGATGCAGCAGCTGCAGGTTGAATGATGCTTCAAAACTGTTCTGAAAAATGAAAACCTGCTACAGGTTATCACCTTCAACTGAATACAAATGTGAGCAATGTGTACAATGCAGGAGATGTTCCTTCAGCTGTTCCAGGTGAGGGAATGACAAGATTTAACCAAGTATTCATTACACCCAAAGGCTGAAGACGCTGTGGATCATCTCAAGCATAGCACTTGCCACAAATGTGAAGGCTCAGTATTATTCTCAGGAGGGACTCAGATGGCTGATGCTGTCAGCAAAGATGTGGAAAGTGTGTAAGATAATAGTAATACCACACAGTGTTTAGAAGAAACAGTGACTCAGACATGGTGAAGCACCTGAGTTACAAATCCATATGGCATCATAATTATAGAATAGTGAACAGCATGCTGAACTTCCAACTGAAACCCAATTCATAAGCAAATGAGAACAGAAAAAATAACCAAACCCACAAATAAAATCCCCAAGCTCCACAATAAAACAGGCCAATTAATGAATTCATTTATTACTTCTGTAAAAAAAATTTAAAAAATTAAAGAGGTCTTCTATCAGTCTTCAGTTTCAGAGGCCCTCTACCCTACCTTATTTCAAACCTATTTTTTGCCTATTTTAACAGGGTTAATGTTATAATTTCTGGTTATTTCAATAGATGCTGTTACCCACAAGCTGCTGAAACTGACTGCTATGATGCCCCTACATTTTGTCTTAACTAAGCAAAAGCAAACTAAACTCTTACAGACAAAGTATTTTTACATTAAAATTGCTTATTTGAATAACGGTGGACACTGTGTTTGCCAAACAGCAGACAGTATAGTTTGTACAATTTGCTCATATATAGTTAGCTTAAATATAAGTAAAACAAATCCTGCCCAGAAAATCCCTGTATTAATGCCCCTCAGGAGTCCAAATCGACTGTCCATCTCATCTCCACTTGGACCTTAATTTTAATTTAAACATTAAAAAAAATGAGATGCTAACAAAGAAGGGTCATAACTGGGAAGACCAGCCTAAATCACACTCAAAGTTTTTGCACAAAATGTGCTATCCTTTGAAATCATTAGAAAGAGTAGTCAATAATTATATTTTCACAATCTAAGATGGATCCTGTAAACACTCAAGGTTATTTTCAGAGAAAAGGTTTGATATGACATTACTCTCTGGTCAATCTTTCCTGCATAAATTTTGTAACGCAAGCCTATAACCCAGCCTTATGGATTGCCAAGCAAATATTAAGTATGCTGTTACCTTTTAGGATTTAATCTTACATAGCCTAATGGAAAGGATTTTTTTCCTTCTCTGCATCTCAGGACTGTTTATCTTTTCTCAAGCAGCTTCCGCAAGCATGAAAATGCAATGGCACAAGAAGTTCCAAACTTAGATTGTGTTTACTTTTCAGTCTGTAACTAATCAGTCTATGGATTAGTCACAAACTGTAGGGGATCTTCTATCACTCCAGAAATGTGCATGTTCAGGAAGCTCTTCTGAGATTTTTTAATTATAAAAATTAAACAAGTTTAAGATTACTCAATTTTCAAACAGCAAAATAATTTGGGTTAAGTGGTAACCATCTGCCTTTTCATGGTATTGCCTTCCTGTTGTACTCTTGCAGAAACTGGACATTTGGCCAGTGGGTCGCAACTAAACATTATATCCAAGACATGAAAAAATGGGGAAGAATAGGTTTCAGTCATAGAATGAGACTGCTGCATTGGATCAGAACTCCTTCTATTCTGACTTGCATCTCCTGTAGTAGCTGGTATCACTTGCTTCCAAGAAAAGCATAAAATGTTCTTGCAGAGCAGCTACAGAATAACAAACCACAAAGTTAATCTTTCCTCCTGATCTGTCATTTCCAAAGGTTTGTTTATATACGACTGTATACAATTCCTTCCTAACCTTGTTTTTTGCTATACTGTAAATATTTTTATATCTGCAATTTACTTCTGAAACTATCAATTAAAATCTGTGAAAAGTTTATGATTCTTCAGTATATATTCTTATTGAAATTTGAAGTAGAATATTTTGGGAAGCAAATAAAAAATTAAAATTCAGCACCCTGGAATCTGTCTATGACTAAACTCCGTTAGTGGCTCTTCCTGTATGCCATGCACTTATAGCTGAACAGCATGGTTGTGGGTCCTTCTAACTTCCATTTCAAGCATTGCCTGTTACTACATTAAGCAAAGCAATCAATTCACTGAGAAGAGCATACTTCTAGGACTTCATATGTATTCATCACTTGTGTTTCTAGAATGTTTAGAATATGTATTTAACACCAGAAAAGGCAAAAAAAGACAAATATTTTTATTTTTGTAACTATATCAAACAGTTCACTATGATAATGTAACATTAAACAACCCACTAAAATTCCAAGATCTCCTTCTTTCAACTGCTTTTCTTCTATTACGACAATCAGAGCAAACACATTGGTTTTAACTCCACTCCACCCACCCCAGTTATAATTCCACTGTCTTCAGTGGGCACTCCAGAGAGGGCTCCGTACTACAACTGGCACTAAAGATGTCAGGCTCTGTGACGTTGTTTTTCCCCAGTTATACGTAAAAGCTCTATTTTCCCCAGACTTCTTATTCCATAAGGGAAAAAGATACTGTTACAATACTCCTTCACATGAAATTTACACACCAAAGGAAAGGATGAAAAGGAAATAAAAATTAATTAGTAGCAGAGTACAGCAGTGCATATCTACCTTTGTACATAACAGTACAACACACATAGACTGAACTAATTTACTTTTGGAATTAACAAAAGGAACCTACAGAGGCTATCAGAATTACACACCTGCATCTTTCCAGCAGACTTCTGACCCAAAAGTTGTACCATCAATTATGTTATAGAAATGTTTGAGCCAAGGACTCATATAGCAGGCAGGTAGAGAGAAGGGAAAGGGTAGAAATGGAGAAGTGGAAATTATTAGAAGCAAAAATTTTATAATATTCACTGAAGAATATCCTTTCACAGAACTGCAGACCTCAAAGGCAAACCAATCTGAGTTCCAGATACTCATCTTGGGTCTGATCTGAATCAGATCCTCAGGTATCCTACTGCTTAAAATTGTTGAAAGCTACAGAAATATATTCCTAAAGCTGCACTGTACACCGAGAACTTGATTTTTTTTTTGCTGATTTTATTTCTAAACATTGCTATTCTGAAGTAAAAATAATCATTAAATTTCTGATGGGTTTTTCTTCATTCAGAAAGGAATCTGAATAACCTAGTTAGAGACGGGTATTAAGGGGAGAGGGTGACTCACTGCAATGGCATAATGGTTAGCTGCAGTCATTTGAAGCTCAGAATCTCTTACTGATAGGAATCTGAGTGCTACTTAGTTTTTCTTTTAGCATAAACAGCTGGGATAAAATACAACGTTTGGTTTTACTCTTGTGAAATCACTGAATCTCTCTTTAAATATCTTTTTCTATAGTGTCATGTTTCTTTCCGTTCACTTGTTGTGGCTTTTCTTTTCTTTGATTTTGTCGTTTTTATTCATTGTTTTCCATCAAATCCAGCTTTTTTCTCATTAATATTAAAATGTTGTAAGTATCCTCTCTCCTGATGTTCTAACCTGGGCTCTACTTATTCCAACATTTCATGTTTTGCCAAACTCTGTTTAGGCTAAAGTGGAACTGCAAGGAAAGAATCTGGACAAGTGGGGGACATACGCAGAAGCCCACCAGAAAGAGCGAGCCCCAGTGACAGGTCACCCAGTCTACGATTTTATCACAGTGTCCTGGGAGGCAGTCAGTATGCATCACGTCGTGATCAGAAAGGAACAGGCTCCATTCTTCTTCCCCCCCACATAATGGAATCAATCACCCACACTGGCCTACGGACTAATTCCATTGACCTCAGGAGAGTACAATAGGCTCTAAAAATTGTCCTTTTAGGAAAAAGGAATTTAGTCTATGAGAAGATTCATTAGATTTCTGAAGAAAACAAATTGATATGGATAATTTCCTCTTTAAAAGGGTAGATACTCTGCTTTACACAAGATTGTTTCTTCATGAAAAAATTTTGAGCACATTTCCATTGATAAATTATTGCCCCACAGAAACACTAAATTTGATGTAAAAGAAAGAAAAACAGAGTCCTCAGGAAAAGATAAATATTTATATTGCGGAACAGTTACATGTAGCATTTCCCTGTCAGGATGAGACATTGCTGAATTGATGCTACACTCTTATTTTTATTCTGTTCCATATCCCCTCCTCCCTGGCTTTGTATTTGAGAAACCATAGGTACATTTCAGATTTTAAGACCATACTATGACATCCAAAATTGATAGGATTTAAACATAACTACTCTACATAACTGTACCTTCAAAATAATTCCTCTATTTACATTTGTAAAATAAAACTATTGCTCATGGCATTACTTTGTTGCAAAACAACCTTTCAAGTGAAGGAGATTTTTATGATTGATATTAACATGAATTAATGGGAATATTTATGCTCCCTAAAACTGGTTGTGGAAAAGCCCCTAGGGCAAAATAAGAATGCGTGATTGCATAAACCAAGAATTCCCATTTAGCCTTGTTTTGCTCTGTCTATTTTAGGATTTAACTATTTTTATAGTAGTTTAAAAATAAACACTGTTTGTTTTTTGTAGTAAAGAGAAATAAAGTAACCCAGAATAAAATAATTAAAAAGTCTGGACTTTAAACGTGGATTTAAATGTGTAACACTGGCACACCAACATCTGCAGGGCTGGCTTTTCTTTTCCAAATTTTAGCTTGTGTGCTGGAGACGCATATCAATGTACCATCTTATACACATTTACTCAGAGCAATGGGAATCATACTAGGTAAGGTAAAAATAAGCAATCTTCTCTCAAATCTTTTTCATTCTGGATTTGTACTTACGTAGAGTGCCAGTTGCTTCTTGTAGTTGTAGACATTTATATAATTCATGCTGCCCAGTAGACAGATAGGATTTATTTTTTTTCTTCACTTAATTTATAAGCATCACTGCCTGCATTCTCATAAACTTTTGTGATTAAAGAGACTAGGACCAGTCTCCAGTTTTGCTGAAGTACTTGGCTTTCTTTGTTTGCATACGTATGGCTGTTTTGGCCCACTGTTTCCATTCAAGGCTGTTATAGACCATTTAGATGCTACATTGCTATACTGTAGTTTCCTGATGAAAAATGTAATGGTCTGTCATTGTTACTATAATTTTACTAGTTATGCGATTTATTCTTTTTTTTTAGTAGCAATTTGCAACTGTGAGCATGAGAAGATTGCTGTATATCCAAACGCCTGCAGACAGACATGACTATCTGAGGGGATGAAGCCCTGAATTCCAAAGACATGTACCACCACAAATACAATGGAGACAGAGGTTTTAAACATCTAATTTTCTTTGGTTCATGCTTGCACAACACTGCCGTATAACGGTAACACGAACCGTGCTAATGCATATGTGTGTGTAAGACCAGTCCTTTGGAAATATTCAAAATTCCTAACGGTCCATTTTCTAAAATGAGCTCATCACAAAACTATTTCATCTGCTTTTGGCTTAGGCAGAAATGAGCCGGAGCGCTGACTAGTAACGTGGCTTATTTAAGGTAGTTCTGAGAAGTTGACTATAACCATCATCAGCACCAATGCTTTTTTCTTAGTTGTATTAAATGAGTTGCTACCTGTTTCCAGCCACTGCTGGGTGCAAGAGAAACTCTTCTAAACTGTCTTCAATTATGCTTCAGTTCCTTGCACAGATGCACAGTCCCATCATGTTTGCATTATTTGTCCTTTCTTGGGTGCCAAATAAATGGAATTTCTGACTCATTTTTACACAATACCTTCCGCAGCTGTCTTATGAATCTTTTTCAGAATATCTGTGTATGTTTACTTTGAAATCATTATTTTCTCCTAAAGTCCCATTAGACTTTCCTTCAGGTCAATGTATCAGAACTTTCATTTCTGTAGAAGCTGTGTACATTTCTTTGACCATTTTTACAAACTTAGTGGTAAATTTTGAAAACTGGACCCATTCCTCCACTCTTGCAGTCTATCTTTTGATGAACCTGCATAAGAGGTTTCTACAGATTGCCATTCTATGATTATTTACCGATTTCTGCATCAACTCTCTCTTTCCTCTTATTTGCCTCCCCTCCTCAGCCCTGTCTGTAGTCTGTACTTGTAGACAGCTTGCGATGCCTGACAATCTCTTCTATAACACAAAGTCCTAAAGATAGGGCAATGATGTTAGCTCATTTTAAAGTTCTTTGGGGAAGATAATTTTTTTTTGGTTTATTTTAATCACATCTGATGAATTCTGAGATAGGATCAAAGAACTTTGCTGAGTGACACAGACGCATAAAGAAGACAAAAGTCTACAGGCACCAGTATCCATCTGTTTTCTGACTGCTGTCCTACTCATGGCTGCATAGCCCCACTGTCTCTCAACTCTCCAGATCCCTGTCAACAAGGTGCGAGTCATCCTTGATTCAGTGCAAGATCCAACTAGCTTGTGAGAAATCTCAGAGGAGGGATTTCTTGGCAATAGGGATGAGAGCAGAAGCAGAGCAGCCAGCAGTCAGACTGACCTAGCTTTAAAAAACTTGCATTTTACATGTGGAGAGGCAGTGTGAGTTCAGCTGTATGCTGCCTGTCAGCAAGTAAACCATCATCTATCCACAATGTGAACAGATCTTGTGGGTGCTCCACATCTACTTCTGTATAAAATCAGAGTGACTCTGTTTAAGTCACTCATGGTTTTTAATTTACATTTCTTAACCTAATGTGCCCTGCATCCCATAAATATTGCTCCTACCATTTATAATGCATTGCAATAAAACTCTTCAGAACATTAAGCAGAAGATTGTGCTGCTTGGGGTATTTGCAATCTACAGTAACTTTAATGACATTCTGTTGTTTCTTAGCAGCATTTGAGTTATGTAAAGAATGCATTTCTGCAGCTAATGCTTCCTTTTTGGAATATATTACAAGCACCTACTAGACACAAAACATACTTTCTCTTGACCAGGGAACTGGTATTATTGATGGAATACTGTAGGTAGTCAAATCCAGGGCTGGATTATTCTCAGTAGGACTTTACTCAGTTTTTGGTTGGTTTTGGTTTTTTTTGCATTCTTTAAATGCCTCAAATGATGATACTTCCATCACTTCCTACTATTCCACTATCACAAGAACAACCCAAAACTGTGCTTTCAAATGCTATAAAAATCAGTTTGTCACTCATAAGTTTTCTATTTGATCCTGAGATCAGATCACTGATTGAGTGTAAATGCTCACAACACTTCCATAGCACCTGTTTGATCCTTTAAGCAACCTGACAAGAACTTGGAGATTGTGGGTTTTTTGGCTGACCTTGTGAAGTTTAAAAGTCTAGCCCATTTCTCCTCCTCTTGACTTTTTTGATAAACTGCATTCCAAGAAGCATAGCAATGCTGTGATAATTCTAAGGAAACAATCAAGAAAGCACAGTAGAATTTTTCAAAACATGCACAAAACCAGCTAACCTGGAAATGAAGTTAATAATAAAGGAACTTTTCTTTCATGCAGCTGTGTTACAGTAGAGGGTTACTTTTAATTGATGTGTTTCTCTTTAGTATTGTAAAAAACCTTTGCAAATAAACAACAGCTTTGGCAAACATCTCCCATCTATAAACATAAACACCATAAACATACAAAATGAACTTGATCAACATCAGACATGTAAATTCCATTTTGTTGACCATCTTCCAATTTATTTTTCCCCTCCAGATTTTCTCATAGAACGAGCAGGCTTTTTTTAAGCTAAAGCCTCTTTTGCATCTAAGATTTTCTCCTGTATCAATCAAGTTAAAATTAAAACAAAAAACCAAGAATAAAAACCCCTGGATGTCCATATCTAAAGTCAGGTTTAAAGTCCAATTAAAACCCATTCACCTTCATGGTGCTCCTCACACTGAGTTGAATAATACTGATGCTTCAGTTTCTAAGGGTTGCCTGGAATGATTTTTCTCCTATTTCAGTCTATGTCTAGGTGGAATTTGCTTTGCATTTTGAAGTCAAAAGGCCTGAGGAAATCCAAAGAAAAATCTATCAGAATAACTGTTCCAGCAAGCCACACTGTTACTGTGCTGTAACTTTACAAAACTGAAGCCGTCTGTGCTGACCACTGAAGAACATTTGCAGGCTGATCTCTGCTATGGGGAAGTGAGCTTAACTGCACTGCTCTCACCCGTGACTTCAGCACAGTCAGGACAAAATGCAGGAGAGCAACAGCACCTTCCTGCAAACCCTCATATGGTGTCATCCAGGTCACAGCTCTGCCCACTCCCTTTAAAAAGCTGAAGATGAGGCAGCTTCTAGTATGTGTGGTGGGGAGAAAGTAGGTGGCCAAATGTTAGAATCCAGAGTTCACATCAATGAGATGTGAATTCAAAGTTTTATGTGACTTGCTTGGCAAAGGTTAGGAAGCTGTGCTCACATCCACACCTTCCCTAGTTAGTAGGACTTCTCCTCCTATTTTATTTTTTTTTTTTTTTTTTCCCCTGATGAGCTAAACTAGTGTCTTACATTATCAGTTTTCAGTTTGCAGCCTCAGTAGGGTGAATTCAAAGAGCAGCTGCCAGCAGTTTTACTTCATGCTGGTCCACACCTAATCACTTTTGCATACCAGTCTGAAAGAAATATTTCAGTCAAGAACTTCAGGCCCAAACCTGTTGACTTGAGCTACTTCAAAAGGTGATTACGCTTATGTTTACACAATGGCTTCTGATAAAATGTTATGCTTCCTAATGTTATTGTTCTTCAGAAATGTATTCCAGCCTGCATCGCCTTTGTACTGAATTTCAATGGACTGATTAGTAAATGGTGAGTGATGCCTGGCCACTTCAGCAGCCAATGGCTATGCAGAGCTGCAAGTCAAACTTGAAGGGTCTTGTTTGGCAGAGTTTTAATCATCAGTCAAGAGATCTCAGAAGCTCTAATCCACATAAATTAGAATTATATATTAGCACTGCAGTTTCTTGAACACTCAACTCCTTAGTTCAAGAATATTTTTTCTGACAGTGTAATAGTGGAAAAAAAAGCAATGGAAAGCATAATGCATTTACAATGCTGGTACAGAAGTATACATACCTCTCTGCGCACAGACTCACACACACACACACGATAGACAATACTGGTAGCATCACCTTTGTCACATTTGCCCCAAGTGTGTCATCACATAATTCCACTTTTGGAATTTGTGCAGCCCTACCTCCTTGCAATGAAATTATTCAAGACCAAACTCTGTCTCACACTAATATGGAACCAGTGGAAGGAGAAGAAAGAATCTTAGACAAAGCAGTTCTGTCACTTCTGAAAATGATGCAAAGAAGAATAACGCTTTTTGTTCGAAAACCTTTTGCATGTCCAAGCTAGGGAGTAAAGGATTGACATTTGACTTTACATAGCTTAAGATATTTCACTTCTCTTGTGAAAACCCACCAAAACTTGAGGAACGCAGAATCACAGAGTGGTAGGGGATGGAAGGGACCTCTAAAGATCATCTAATTCCAACGCCCCTGCTAGAACAGGATCCTAGAGTAGATCACATGGGAACACGTCCAGACGGGTTTAAATGTCTCCAGAGACGGAGACTCCACAGCCTCTCTGGGCAGCCTGTGCCAGTGCTCAGTCACCCTCACAGTAAAGATGTGTTTCCTTATGTGTCACCCCTCCCCAAGCACCCTCACAGCCCCGGGCTCGGTTCACTGCTGCTCCCCATTTCCACTCAGCAGCCCCCAGCTTTCCCACTCCTCAGGGGGTGCAGGGGTACACTGACACACTGGGTTCCCCGCTGCCAGCTGGGCACTTGTCCTCCTTCCCTATACAACAAAACCCCAACGATATCATGGCAATAGCAGGGACACAGAAGCGGTGGCAGCTTGGGGACATGATGGCAGATGCACAAACATTTGAAACACTGAGCCTGAACATGCTTGCTGGGACTTGCCTCATCATTACTCCAGAGACTCCATCTGTCCTGGAATCTGGCCAAGGATTCAGCAGGGATCCTCCGCAACTGGAGCTCTGGGTTGCACTGGTCTCTGCAAAGTTGTAGCATTGGAATGAAATTCTCTCACTCCTGTATTTTTAGTTATTTAGTTATTTGTATTAGTCTTTAGTCATTGAACTGTTATTCCTATAATTATAATCCTTATATTAAGCTGTTATCAACACCTCTGCAAACAATGTGGAGCTCAGCTTGGCCTGATCTTAATCTGTGCAGAAACCTGATGAAGAGGTGTCCCATGTGCTTAAAAGTTCCTGTTGTACCAAGAAAACAAGAACTACTGAAACTTAAAGCATAGTCCTGGATGGTTCTGTCTGCTGTTCTTCAGGCAAGTATAGGTAATTTTAAGGAGACCATCTGGACCTGGTTCTTATCAAGCAGCAGAGTTTGTTGTTTTTTCTCCTTTCTTTCCAGTTCTCTTTTAAGTGACTCATCCACTAATGTTGTTTAGCCACAGCTTTCTGTCTTTGCCAGAATGAGTTTCTATTGAGCAGTACACTAATGGGGGGGAAATAAAGAGCTTAACTGCATCTCTAGCTTTATACGTTTTGTGCAAGAAACTTCACTGTTTTAATAATGGATATTTCAAAATGCCTTCACTTAATTCTTCTAAATAATATTTGTCAAGGTTTCAAAAGCCAGAGAGATCATTCAGGAAGGACAGAAATGGGTCAAGCAAAGTTAGTGCAGTAAAACAAATTGTACCTTACTTTGAATTTTTTTTTTTTTTTTAAATGTGGAAAAGATGGAAGGTGACAAAAAAAGGGGGGGAGGGGGGCACTACTTATACTGTATCACATACATAACAGGCTAGAAAGCAACAGCCTAACATGATAGGTGGTTAAATTTCTGTAACAAATGTTTACTAAAAACTATAAAAAATAGCTATTGATATCAGCTACCATTATGCAGAACATCACAAAGGAAGGAAAGTTTGAAGCACTTAAGAATTTGCTTAATGACAGCTAAAGAAATCAACTAACTCCTACAATATGTAAGCATATAGCTACAGACTTTGGTTTGTATGAAAACAGGGTCGTTCATGTGCAGAGGCAGATATATCCTATAGCTCCATTTACATTCTATAACAATAGTAACAGATGGGTATGGACAAAATGTTTGAATATTTTGATATAGCAGCAAATGACTGAGGGAGCATAGTGAGTAATTCTATACAGCTGAACTGTTGATCCAAAACATGTACTATTTGCATTTTTAAATAATTAATAAAAAGAACACTGAATGTATTACAAAATTTTTCTTGTCAAGCTTGAGAGGAAACACAAGACAATGCTACATGAACAAGATATTCCAAACTAACTGATCATTTTAGATTCCAAAGCTCAAATGAATAAAAGACCTTCTTTACAGGAGATACTTCCTACTATCCTCCTGAAGGACAAAATGCATAAGATATGAACTTAATTTTCTTTTTTTTTTTTCTGTATTTTATCCTCAACTACTTGTAGTATTAACAACATTCTGGACTTTGGTTCTGTTTGCAATGATTGAACTTTATGAGAATCATTGCACTAATATTGGTATCTTAAATCAATATTTTACTGAGAAGAATCAGGTAGATTTCCTCTGTTCAAGACAAGGATATGTGATGTAGTCCAGATGTGTCCGACATAACTGAATCAATCAGAAAACCTTTCCATACAATACAACATCAAGGTTTACCCTTTATGAATGTATTTATAGCAGTAGCATACAGCACTTGCCTTCCAAACAGTAAATGAACTCTACAGTTCTTCCAAACATTCCCAGTGTCCCCTTCTTACCTTTTTACATCTTATGCCTCCCACTCTCCAGCTTGATTTTCTGCTAAATATTTAATTGGTAAGCTTTTTCTAGTTCAAATTCCCTTGACTGTAGCATGTAGCTTTTTCAAGTAAGCATACTGCTGAGCAAGAATGGCATCCATGCAGAATACCAACAACATAGATGCTCTCTACATCTGAAATACCCACCTAACATTTTAAGTGAGAGTCTCTTTGGCTGTGTTTTCTGGTATAGTTAGAAAATCTACAGCCAAAATGCCTGATCACAGGCCACTTTCAGGGACAGTGCAGATCCTGCTGGTATTAACATCAGAGAAAAGAGGTTCCATGCACACTAAAGCCCCACAGTACTTGGGCTCTATTTCTACCCCAATCCATCAGTATGGAATCACAGCCACAACACTAAAGATTTCCATTCCAGTCTAATCTCATATTTTTAACCTGTCTTGATTTGCGCATGGAGAGGTATTTTCACACACATACAAACCAACACAAAAAAACCCTGTATGTTTTGCAGCAGTTGTGGAACTGTTTTGTGGAAAATTGGAACCAAGTCAATCCGTTTGAGTTGGAAAGATTGAAAACTAACATCTTTCTGACCGTTCGTAAAGTAGCTCGTGCGCTGGTAGCTTTGGTAAGAAGAGTCTGCTAAAAGTTGTTAAATTACTAAGACCTTATTAACAAATTACTTGGCAACATTTGCTTACATCCCTTAAAAATCTAGGATATCTCATTTTGCAAGATGTGTGAGAACACAGTAGCTTCCACCCTGTTAGAGTTAAAAATAAGAGTCTTCATCTACCTTAACTTGCCTCTGTGCAGTCCAGCCCATTCCAGTGCAAACTGAGGGGACCTGTTAACATGCTCAAGGGCAAAGCTGCTGGTCTGAATAACAATATAATAGACCTAGACAGCAGACTTAGTTCAGCAGAGGGCCGCCACAATGGTCAGGAACTGGAGCACTTGCCCTGTAAGGAGAGGCTGAGGGCACTGGGCTTGTTTAGCCAGGAAAAGGAACAGCTTCAGGTAATTCAGAACATGAAGCCAGGCTCTTTGCAGTGGTGTATGGTGGGAAAATGAGAGGCAATGGGTATAATTTGAGAAAGAGAAGGTTGGGTTGGGTAAAAGGAAAAGCTTTTTCATCATGAGGATGGAAAGATTGGAACAGGGTGTTCAGGCTGGTTATACAGTCGCCATCATTGAAATTTTTCAAAACCTGTCTGGATAGAGTCCTGAGTGATTTGCTCTAACCACATAGCTGACCCTACTTTGAGCAGAAGGTTGGACTAGAGACGGCTTACGATCCTAAACATACATATTAGAATACATTTGTCTGGAAGTGCTTAACCATAAATGCTATGCAAGCATATGCAGATAATGTAAATTATAATCTACTCAGCATTAGATTTTGGCTGACCTTGGGTAAAATCCAAGCCATGTGCTTCTCATTCCTCAGGATGACCTGCACCTTACTTAAATTGGACTCTGTGTCTTCTCATGACCCAGGGTCCTGGACAGTCTACCACACTGCTTTCTCCTCAGTGTCACAAATGTATAACATATTTTTAGGAATGCTTAGAAAGAAGGATGGAAATCTCCAAAAACATATAAGTTAAAAACCAGCCCACTGAGCAAACGAAACCTAGGTAAACTATTACTGTGGTATTACCACACCATTTATGTTGTAGTACATGCAAGACTGATAGATTATGAGAGTAAATCACTTGGCAAGGTAAAGCAGAATCCTCCTAAAACAGATGCCCCTGTGGTCGGCCTTTTTATGCTTCTGAATCACAGAATCACAGAATGTTAGGGATTGGAAGGGACCTTAAAAGATCATCTAGTCCAACCCCCCTGCCAGAGCAGGAATACCTAGATCAGGTCACACAGGAACATGTCCAGGCGGGTTTTGAATGTCTCCAGAGAAGGAGACTCCACAACCTCTCTGGGCAGCCTGTTCCAGTGTTCTGTCACCCTCACTGTGAAGAAATTCTGAAGGGAGTTTCCAACTAATAGATGGCAATAATTTAACAACAGGCATATGACTGAAGAGATAAAAAGAACTGGCTGTATCTACAGTTGACAAAGGATCCTATGCCACTACAACTTGTGTTTGGGAAGATCTCTGTCTGGCACTGACAGTGCTTGCGTGGTTCTTTATACTAATGGTTGCATCGTGCCACTGTCAGGGCCTTATTCTGCTTGGACTATACTAGCATGTACCATAGAAATTTGAAACACTTTGTTTATATACACACTATTCATTGTCTCTGCAAAAATACCATGGTGAAACAGCCTGTTAGGACTAAACTGATGCCTTTGCTGGGAGTAGGTCTTAGAGGACAGTTTTGGAGACAAGTACTTTGCCAGTGATCAAACCTCTAGGAACTGCAAAGCAGTCTGTGCAGTAAACCATTGTTCAGAAGAAAAAGCATTGCAGTTTTTCATGATGATAAGGTCTCTTTAAATCAATAGGACCTAACAGTACTCACACTGGAGAGATTAGAGCCCTTGCTCAGCATAGCACCTGTTCCTAGGAATCACTTGTTATTCTTTATCAGCTCCGTGATGACTCTGCCCTGGTCACAGCACACTTTTTTTAATCCAAAAACTCTAGCCTAGTACACTGCACCTGGCTTGAGAACACTTCAGCTTTTGCTGCAATTGCAGAGAAAGAAAACAGTGCTCAGTTTGGCTGTTTCCTATGAAATGATGGTTCCAGATAACTTTCCTCACTTGGATAAAAATTTATGTTTGGATTTTACAAAATTTGTTTAGAAATGTACAAAGTTTGTCAGGCAAAAAACCCAATGTCATGCAACTCTATTTGTACACAGCATCCAATTGAGGCCTCCCTGTATTTAGGCACAGATGTTATGCAGACATGGACATGCTGCATGTGTATTTATAGATAGGTAGAATTCATCTTAGGCATTATCAGAAGATAAAAACTTCAACTACCTGTGTAGTGAAAAAGCATTAATAGATAGTATTGTTTAGTCACCATGGTGGACAAGTAGACAAAACACAGGCAGGGGTGAATTATTTTGTTTTCTCCCCGTTTCCATAACTCAGCTTTCCTACTTCTGACTTCTGTCTTCTCTCTCCAAATTGATATTTTTTTTTCACTTTGGAGAGATTTTTCTTCACATGTACTATTTTTCTGTATAAAGATTGTAATTACATTTGTCATGCTTACAAATCCCTAAATTTAAGCATACTTTTAAATGATCCATGCTTACATATTCTTTTTAAAATTGTACAAGTTATATGTAAACTTAATTTTTTTAATATTTGTTTTCCCTGCCTTTGGCTGATTTGTAAGGAATATTTATCAGGATTTTTTGACATGAAGTGAAACAGTTAGATAATTTTTTCCTTTTAGAAAATGTTATTTTTCAGACAGTTTTTGAAAGGATTCTACAGATGAGATTTATATAACTATGCTATTGATTTTTAAGGTAGGTAACCAAGAAAATTGAAGCTCATTTTGTCTACCCATGCCAGATAAAGTAATAAAATATTTTGTAAGTACATACAAGATAAATCTTTTCAACATAGAGTGGCTCAACAAAGAAGGAGACTTGGCTTTGTCCTTTGAGTAAGAGCTACTTCAAAGGGTTTTGGTGATTTTCTGTTCACTTATTGACTCATTAAAAAAACACTGCTCCATTTGACTGACCCGCCAGCATAAAGGAAGCTATGATTTTATTAAATACTAACATAACCTTTTCCATAGAACTGTACTAAATAATTTAAGTCATAATAAATAATGATCACTTAGGTGGCCCTTTCCGTATATTCCTGATGAGAACCACCACAAAATCTCTTCAATCTGAAACACAAAATACAGCTGCTTTCACTCCTGGTAATGATTCATCATTGAATAGCCCCCAAGAGGAAGAACTGTAGTACAGTGGAATCAGAAGTCACCAGTGTAATGAAAGATCACTGTCAGGATGGAATTACTGTACTCTATGTGGTCTCTCACATTAAAGGGAAGACAGTATGTTTCACTAGCTGCGAGCATCTTGCCAACAGATCCTTTGCAACATTTTGTGGCACTGTCTTAAGAACTGCTCTACTACAGAGCCTGTGCTTAATCCCTCAGGCAGATACCATAAGGCCTCAGGCAAGTATTTGCCTAATTTCACAAATTTGCAATGGTTTGAAACAAGAGGTTCACAAAACAGTCTTCCGAGATTCAGAACGTGTTTTAAAGTTGGACCACATAATTAACCGGTGAGTCTGCTCTCTGGACAGGGTTAGTCAATGTGCCTAGTCCCAACTTGAGCATGTCTTACAAGATGTGTCCCACTCTCCCACTGTCTTCTCAGCAATCACGTGACCACCATTACTTGGTGCCTGAAGTCAATAAAGACACAAAGGCTATGAAACTGCATTTAGTCTTCAAACAATGATTTCTCAATTAAATGAGAATACTGGAGAAATAATCTAAATTCCCCTGCTTTTAGTATACTTTTAATGGTTCTCAGCAGTGCCTAAATCTGCTCATTTTAGTTGAACATAAGAAATTGCACACTATTCTATTTGCTCACTATTTTTGTTTATCATTTCCAGAGCAATGAAATTTTGAAGACATTCATTTACTGGTCTATATACACTTTAGGCAAAGCCACCATCATCAGATTGTTATCACCACATCTGGATGCAATGACCTTCTCATAATGTTACTATTCTGTACATGAAATGAAGCATCAGGTTCATTCTGGTGAACGTAAATGCCTTTACCTGTCACCCAATGCATATCCCAGTGAAGAAATAGACGCAAATCCTATTTGTGTATTTTACACAGAGATGCAGATTTTGTGGCTTTGGAAGAGCAGAGGTTTTTTAGGGGCAAAGAAGCTTTAAATTTAAGTTTATCCCTCAAGATCTTAGAAATTTAGGAATACAGAAAGCCTAGCATTTAGTTCCAAAAATGGATGTTCAAAAATAATAAGAAATAATTACACATTCTTTTAGAAAGGAGATTTATCAATATATACATTTTCTTCTTTAATTTTGTTCATATTTAGGACTCCAGGTCATTAGATGAGTTAAGACCACGTTGCTGTGGCAATTTGCAAAATGGATGAGTACAGTTCTTGGAAGAAAGAGATAGAGTGATGACATAGGTTTAAAATATGCAATAGTATTATCCAGGCTGCTTTTTTTAAAAAAAAGAAAAATTAAACCAGAGCATTTTATGTGCAGAACCTTAACATGAATAAAAGTTGCTGCTGGCACAGACAGAACAGGAGAGGAGGAATAACAGTATAAGAAGGTATTATTTTGCTTCCAAATTCTTTTAGATGCTGCTAAACACGTACAGTGTAGAACCCCAGGCAAGATTCATGTCTTATGCCAAGCACTAGACAAGCCCCAAGATACCATCCTGAAGAACTCACAGCATGGATTCACGTAACTGAGAACTCACATATAAGTGAATAATTTCAGATTTAGAGAAAATACTGCAATGTTCATTCTGCCAAATTGGAGAGAAAGAAACAAGCCCAATCTCCCCACAAACTTAAAGGTATTTTCCCCTCTATGGTTCTTCTGTTTTATCTTTTCTTGAAGGATGCAATCCCTACAGTAACTGTGTGATTAGAAGGTGCTTTCAAGAACTGTTGGAAAACTGTGTCATTTAAAAACAAAAACAAAACCAAAAAACATAACTACCAAATTGCAGACAACCCATTACATCAAATGGGAAAGTCTGAAGCAAGAAGATAAATTCCCCAAAGAGTTACTGGAAAAAAAAACCAAGAGCCAGTCATATACCCATCTGGGATACAGAAGGGTTTGCAGTCCTTTCCACTGTCAGAAAGGGACTATCTGGCAGAATGAATGAAGTGTTCCCTATCCCTAGTGAAGACAACCACAGTTAGTCACTAAAATATTTTCCTGACTATGAAAGAATAATGTGGTTTTAAAATGTCCAGCTGATAATAGTAATAGCAGTTTGCTATTTGGAATATGCACTTTTTTCATGGGAACAAGCACAATAATTCTGTATAGATCTTTAATTTCATACCACAGATGTTACTTGAGAAATTATGTAGCAATTTTACAGAAAAGCATTGACAGCGCTTGATTTATTTTTTTTTAAACCCTATATTTATAAGTCTGAAAGCTTACAAGAAGATGCTAAAAAAAATCCTGACTGGACAAAAATCTTTCTATAGCACTGTTTGAGTAGGGCAAACAGAAATATATTTCTCACTGTCTTCAGTCTCCAAATTTCAGCCAGTTTGTAGCCATCTTTCCTTCCGATTACAGATAGCTTCTCTCAGTCTCACTGCAACTGAGCATTTGCAGAATGTCCAAGATCAAACTATTAAGATTCATTTTTCTGTCTCAACATGGCTAACATTTGTCTTTTTCTAAATCCATCTACATTGTGTATTCTAACTCCAGAGTTAAGCTTCTTATGTTTGCATACAAAGCATGTGGAATGTGCCACTTTCTCATTATAGCATTCATTACTGCATTTCTGAAATACTAACGTTAATCTAGCAGTTTACAATTTCAAGTTGTTCACATATTACATCAGCCATCTCATTTCGTATTTATTCTAGAAGTCCTTATTGTTTTGGTTAATCTGTTCTCTATTTTGGCAGCTCTTCTATACAAGTTCATTGCAAGGGTACTGGGAGATTTTGTTTGGTTTTGACTGTCTTTCTACAGCTCGGCATCCATTTGGATACATACGTAGGAATTATTACAGCATTGATGATCAGCTACATCTCTCTCAAACATACTTCACTTTACTGAACAACATTCTATTCTTTTACCTAATCCTAATTAGGCCTCCCTTCATCTTAATTTTTGACTGCTGAAAATTACCTGTCTGACAAATACTGAAAGTACACAGAAAAAGATCACATGTAGGTCTTCTGGTTTTGTCTTTTTTTCCCTTGTGTTGAGGTTTTGTAGCATTAATTCCCATGTTAATTCCCATGGGGAAGACTGGCTTTTCATTCTATTTATTTTGTCATCTCTTGGGGACAAGGGACAGTTATATTTGTTATTTAGAAAAGGTCGACTGAACTTATAAATCCCCTGGAACTACAGTATTAAGTCTTATATCCATTTAGCCCATTGTGTTTTCAGCTCCACGGGAAGCCCACAGGAATAGCTGGCATACTTTCCCAGCAAAATCCTGAGCACTGAAGTTTTGAACTTGAGTCTTATTTCAGTGCTGCAGAACATAATTTCAAGTTTATACAAAGAAAGTCTAAAATGTTTACAGTCTTGGCAGCCATTCCTTATGAACAGCTATTACCAGAACAAGTTACAAATTTGCATGCATTAAAAAAAATGAAAGGTGAGTTGCTCTTTCTCCAATACTTCAACTAATTTGTAGTTTGCAGCTGCTTTTTTTTTCTTCACCAAAGCTATAGTTTTCTTGGTGTTAAAGACAATACTTCTACAGAAAAGTAAATTGAGTATCATCAGCAAAACTCTCAGCTAGGCAACTGACCCTTTGCTTTCCCAAGAAACATAGGACAAGGAGGAACCACACACCTGGCAGTTTCAGAATGGAGCTGACTACCAAGCCAAACTGCAACTTATTCAACCCTTCCAAGCAAACATTCAATACAAAATATCAGTGATTGAATTCATGAGTCCTACATAAATAATAAAAAGACTGTGTCCACCATCTAAGTCACGGGTAAATGAGATATAGAGAACTTCTTCCCCTGCATCAACAATTATTAGAAATGTAAGTTGTGCAACAACCTTGATGCTATCTTTACACTGATCTCAAGATTGCCTTATGCAGGAGAAATTCCATATCAGGAGTCTGTTTAAATGGTGCTTTTATTATCTTCACTTCCCACCAAGTTGGGGCTGTTTGCAGGAAATTACCAGTAGGGTATGGTAATATCACAGAGCAATCACATTATCTTCAGTAAGAACTGCCAGGAAAGACAATATCTGGCACTCGATTACTTTCTTGTCCTATATGTGTATGTTAATCCGCATAGCAAACTGGCTGATTCGTTACAACAAACTCCAATACAGAAGCTCTATAGCTGCATAACGCTGCAGCTGGACTAAGACCACCTGTCAGGTGCACCACACAACACCAGACAGCTTCTGGCCAAAGCTGAGTTCTGACAGCCAGTTCAAGTAAGGACAAAGGAGTTCATGTCTGTATTTGCCACTGTTGACATCCCTTTGTCTGGCATAAGTCTTCTAATGCTTTTTTAATCTATGGGCTACTTCTATCCTCATTTCTCTGTGCAGAATTTTCAAAGAAGGCTCAGAATATGCAAAATAGTATTTGAATAGGTACCTAAAGCCATGCTGGGTTGCTTCTCAGTAAGGCGAGCTGAAGCATTCTGGAAACAGAAATGTCAATGTTTATTTCAAGATATGTCCAGACTGAATCTCCTTTCTTCTATTTCCTTTTCTCTCTCTACCTTTGTCCCACCTCTGATGTACGACCCACATTTAGATTGGCTGGGAAGCACGTTTGTGACTTATTTTCCTCTCAATAATACCACCAAAATCATCTTTACTCCCCCCAAAATATGTACCAAAGCTTATATACAACTTGTAGTACTCAGTTACTGTCTACATTTAGCCGGTGCCTCAACTGTAGCTGTTGTTCTACCATCCGATGACCCCTCTCCAGCTGAGAAGGGGAATCAGGGTAAAAAGGGAGAAGCACCATGGGTTGAAGTAGAAACAGATTTAATGAGACAACAAAAATGATACAATCACCAACATAAAGTACACAAGGTTCTACTCAGCCTGGTCTTTGGGGTCAGCAGCAGGAGCAGAAGGCCAAGAGAGAGAAGCCCCAGGAAGAGGAACTCCACCCTCAGTGAACTCCCTCCTTTCATAATGAGCATGATGAAGTGGTATAGGATACATCTGTGAGTCAGATGCCTTCATTAGATCTTCCAGCTGACTCGGGGCTACTCATGGCCTGCCTGCATTGCTGGCCCATGGGTCTGTGCCTGGGAAACCAGGACAGTTACACATCTACTTAATTAGTACTGCAGAGCAATAATGAAAATGGGGAAAAAAGAAATATTAAAAACACTGGCTTTTACAAATGTACATAAAGTGAAACAAGCCCTTTGTTTGTCATTGGCAGAGGTGTTATTTGCAACAGCCTCATTTTGCCCTGGGTATTAAGACTGTGGTTAGGACAGACATTGGATGACGGCTGTATAATAGTGTCAGACATGTCAAGGACTATAAAGAATTTCTCATGGTCTTTTAAAATAATTTTCTCATGATCTTTTGAAAGAACATCTGGGCTTGTTTATGTAGAGATGTTCAGGAAAGACTCAATTAGCTATGTGAAGCTAATGAGCATAAGTTACAGCATATTCAAAATCCAAATAAGATCATCTGCAAGGGAATTTAGATGCTGCACTAATCCTCCACCAATCACCGAGTCATCCATAGCTGTCCTAAATATTTCCACATGGAACTAGCTACATCAAGAAGAATCCTGGATTCCCCCTCTGCATTCTCCTGATTTCCGTAGAACAAGAGCTAAAGTCTCATCAATTGCACTACTCAAACCACAGAACTTCACTTTTTACACTGGAAAGACTTATTTTTCCCTCTTTATAAATGAAAGATGACTCACCAAAAGTCTGTATAATACTATCAGAAAGTGAGTAACAAGATATTGTTTATTTTTGCACTAACATATCTAGTCGTGACCCACATCAAAACCATTTTGCATTTCTCCAGTGAAGCTAAAATTCTAAAACAGGGGACAAAACAGTGTTTACTTATATAAAACAACTCTTCAACAAAAGAAAAATACTGTCTAAACCCACTCAAACACCAAGCTTGTTGGCCTGTATTTTTATTACTTTAAGGACATTTTTCTTTTCATGTTTTTCTCAGCACAGCAATGACAACAAGCTGGGCTCAACAAGCTTCACTGCAATATAATATTCATTTAAATATTTAATTCTGAAAAAAATCTTGTGTGTTCAGGGGCAGAAACAACCACAACAACAAAAAGCAGTATCACAATGCCATACAGCAATGGAAAATTTTATGTCTGATTATCTAACAATAAATTTTGGCTTTATAGAGATCAGCATGTCCCACAAAATGTAAAAGAAATCCTAGTGCTAATACAGAAAGTATCTCTCACAGGTGATAGATTTTTGGGTTTAGGAAAAAAAAAAAAGTGTAGTGGCTTCAAGAATCCACAAAAAATAGATATACGGAACTTTTTTACTTCGGTTGGCAGTATTCTTGTATCTTTTTCTATTGTATTCTCAGAAAGTAATTTTCATTTCTGCATTTCTTGCTTGTACTATTTTCATTGAACCTTGTTTCAAAGCCTATGCTTCATATAATTATACTAAAGTTTGAGAAAATAATAAGGACAAATAAGCCACTGAGATCTACCTCTCTAAAATGATTTGAACTTGGAAATACATGCTTATTCTTCCTGGCAAGAGGAATGTACATTATGTTTGCAATAGTTGTTTGACTAACCAGGTGTAGAAAAAGCAGTAGAAAAAGCATCAGTGTAGAAAGTGTAGAAAAATTATCAATGGGCAACACTGTGTCTCTACATAGGATGATACAGGGAGTACCAGAGAATAAAATATTTGACATGAAAAACAAAAAAGATGATGAAAACTCCCACATTTTTTCCAAGAGTTACTGCTTGTTTTTTCCCAGCATGATGTTAATGCCACAAAATGTGGGGTTTTCTTAATTTTTTTTTTTTTTTTTTTTTTAAATACAGCATGACTAAACTTTTCAGAGTTTTGCACCAGACATACAACAAGGATAAATTTCCAAACGTAGAATATTACTCTTCCATATTGAAGTGGAAAAACGATTGTGCCAACAGACACCTACAGTCATATTAGACTGACCTCAGCAGTACATGAGATTCAGGACACATTTTAAGAGAGCATTTTAAAACACTGACATTACTGGAAAATTAGGTAAAATGAAACATAGACCTCACAAAGATATATTGCACCAGATTAAGTGGCTATCTTTCATAAGACAAATGATAGTCAAAGCAAAGAATATTAAATAGAGGAACTCTTTCTAGATTCTACTAAAGTATTTAATATTGCATCACACAGTATACTATTAGTTGCCCTGGATTTCATATACATGAGGAGTTAGGAGAAGGGAATTTTGGCTAAATGGGAGGTAACTAGTGGTACTGTCAAAGGAGGAAACTGGACTCCCCAAATGGTTAGTTATGAGGCACATGTTTATAGTGTTAGCACTAAGTAAACTATGGAACTTGATGAGATAAAGCTGGGAAGATTGTCAGGAAACATGCAGCAAAGTGACCTGGATGCAATAGGCAATCACAGTAGGAATATGAACTATCAACACTACTTGATGCAGTATTGAAAACTTCCCCATAATATTGAACAAGCAGAGTGTGGATTGCTCTTGTTTAAGAAAGATGAATTCAAGTAAGGATAGAATGAAAGAATTTTTGTTATAGGAAAACAATCCACTATCTTACAAGGTGAAACAAAACTTTTCTTGCTCAACCTGATGAAATAGAGACTAAGCAAAGATGTAATTGTCATCTAGAAGTCTATAAAAGGGATTAAGTGGGGTAAGGGGAAAAAAAAACAAACCACCAACAAAACAGCTCTCTGCAGAAAACCCAGTTTTGACAAAAGTAGAAGATTTTACTAAAATGAAAGTATATTGAAGATATTTTGGCTAGCTTTACTAGTAAAAAATCTAAATAAAAAGTCTAAGCGCATTTCAGAACTTAAGATGATGGTCAGGCTCAAACTACAAAATAACAGTTTACCAGCTTTCACACAATGAATCTGCTCTACATTTGGATTGGTGAGATGGTAAAATTGAGGTTATTTTATTGAATATTCTTTGTAGTTATAGGAAGCCGAGTTTGTTCATTTATAGAATCTTCATTTTTACTGGTTTCAGCTGAAAAAAGGTGCACATATTTGACTAACTAAATAACATGAAGATGTTGATTCAGAAAATGACCACAATGTATTTGGTTAGTTAATTCAGAAGGGCAAGGCATATAGGAAAGCAAACATTTCATTTTGTATTTAGGAGGCTGAAGAAAATTCGAGTTACTATGCTGAATATTATTTGCCAGATTCCTTTTTAATATATATCACCTTTATTATGATGAAGTTAATAAACTATTCTTAACTTACACTAAGCATAGATCTAATCATCATTAAAAAAAAAAAAGATTAATATGTATAATTATAGAACATCACGCTGCTTTTTCAAAGTAAATCATTCATATTTACTCTCTTTGTTCCTGACTAAAATCTCTTCCCACTTGCTGTCTTATAGTGTTAATTGCCTATCCTCTGTATTTTTAGCCTTTTATTATTTTTATCTATGTTTACATGGAAAATCTGAAGTTTCTCACTTGGATGATGGGTGAAAACCAAACGTGATTTTCATTATGAGGTGGAATCCTGCAAAGCCATAAATGGAAATCAAAACAGCTAAACAAATCTATTAACAAAACTCCAATTCCCCAGTCTCTGAGTGGTGACTTAATTCTTCTCCCATTAGAAATCATTGGACGACAATGACTTCCCTGAAACTAAACAAAGCCCACACCAAATGCTTCTATTATAAGACTTCATATTGAAGCATAACACAGAGGTGTTCATTCTTTCCATGTTTGTCCTGTGCATTGGTACACTGTTTTCTGTTTGTTTACCTGTTCTTTCCCTCATTAAGGCTAGGTATTTTTTTAACAGCAACTCTTTCTCTACACCTCAAGATGTCTTTTCATTACTTAGAACTAAATGGCTGACATTATATTAGCCCTGCCACTGTTTCTTAGATATTTCAGAGAAACTCGGTTAGCTTTTTCCAATAACACTGGTATCAACTGCACAGTTATTAGGCCAGATTCTCCTAGGATTTGCAGGAATCACTTCACTGTCTGTCCTACAAACATGCATAGTACATTTGTCTTTTCTTACATATATTATGATACTATGCTACTTTGCAGATACATAGTCTTTAAGAGGTAACAATTTCATTTTCTCCAATCATCTGTATATGAGCCCAGTAACTACATAATTATTTAATTTTTATATTTTCAGCCAGTCAGTCATCATTTTTGCAGTTAGAAAGCATAACAGTAATTAATAATGTGCTACTATTCCTTAACCTCTTCCTCATGGAGGTATGCCAGCACTACCAATGAATGGAAACTATTCTGAAGTCAGATAATGCTGAAGGAAGAAATCAATTACTATTTCTGTATTGGATTGTATTACCAAGTACTTGGATTTATTTATTTATTTAATATATATAGCAACTGTTTACATTTATAATCGGTCAGTCTTAAAAAAGGGGTAACAATAGTGTAGGCATCTCCCTGATTGATATATGCCCCATGGCACCACTTAGTCACAGTAATGACTCATTTTATGGCTTCTTCCAGTCATAAGAGGTGTGAAACCTATGATCACATTCACTTAATTTAAAAGTATTCCCTCTCCTCACTCTAATCTTCTGACTACCCTAAAAAAATTTGACTACCTTAAGCAAACAAAACTTGATGAGGATCAGTTCTGCCAGAAAGTGGAATTCCTGAAGCAAGTAAAGCAGTATACTAACATTTATTACTCATTAAAGTGGCACCTCTGCCTCGTTTGTAATGAGAATGAGCAGCATGTTTTGGTATTGAACCTGAGGACAGCACAGCCAGAGGAATTATGTGTAAAGTGACAGCCAAGAAGTACTAGCCCAACCTAGCAGAGACTTCCAGCATACTCATGCTAATTGACTTGGTTCATGCCTTAAGAACATTCCTGACTCAAGGACTTCGTATAAATTTTGTTTGAGAGCCTCAAAATTGCATTTGGGCATAAAAACACTAATGAGGAAAGTAAGGTGAGCATTTTCCATGATAGTCAATTTAAGGGGCAAAAATCAAAGCAAAAAACGGATACCTTGATTTATGCTAATCATATTGACAGTCTTGCAGAGCATACATGAATGAATTTTAGACAAATAGCACCCATGCTTTGCTTCAGCCAATACCAATAGTTTTGATTCCTTAGAATCATGGTACCATAGAGTACAAGTTTCAGTGCATGCAACGTAACTCTACTAAGGTGTAAAACATAAGAGAGAGAGATTAGAGAGACTTTAGGACAGTTGGAGTCTGGTCAATGCTTTGTTTCAAAATTAGGTTTACATGACTTGAAACAAAACAAACAATGTTGTGGAATGAAGTTCAATTCTGAACTAATATTATGCAATTAGTTAATTCTATAAACAATCAGTCATTCTCGAAGGGAGTAATCCATTTGAGGACAGCATTTCTATATCATTTAGGTATTATTGAGCGACTAATGGAAATGACTGTATTAATACTATCCTGCAGCTGTTGGTGGATGTGCAAGAAAATGCCACATCAACAAGAACGTGACTGACGATTTGAAGCATTAGAAAATGTTTGCCTTTGAACAGGGAGAGTAGTGAGGCTTAAGAACTTCCCATCATTAATAGGTTAAAAGACAGCTGTATACTTCTGGCTTGTTTAAGCAGCTATGTATGAGCTTAGGCATCATTTTCTAAACAAAGAAAAAAAAAAAACTTTGGCTACTAATCCAGAACTTCACTTTCATACAATGCCTTAACTACAATACTAGGTTCCCTTATTACATAAGCTATTGTCCACATTCCACAGTCTTTTGAGATTCCTTTAAGTCTACTAAGTGTCTCTTGAACATTGCCAACAGGGTGGACCAGGATACTATTATGCAATTCAGAACAAAATGGTAGAGTATTAACATGGATAAACTGAAGTCTAAACAGGATTCATAGAGTTTATACACATTGTATTTTTGGTAATACTACTCATATGATCATGGAAATCCATTAATCAAGGTGCCAAGTCCTTGCAGATACAAGAATTACATTGCTAATTCAGAAACAAATTTCTTGCTTAGCTAACATCTGAAATTAAAATTCTGGCATTAAAATGTAACTATGAAATACTAATACATCTTAAACAAAGACTTCTTCTCATAGCCTGTTTATGTTAGTCACTGTAAAAGTCATTCACTGTTTTCTGCAAGGGACAAAGAATCCTTTACTGATAACCATTGCCAAAGAAAAAGAAAATCTTTCCTGTAAAAAGTTGCAAAGTATCACAGTATACCAGTGTGTAATCCTCACATCCCAGGGGATTGCCCTTGAGCAGTACTAGAAAGCTTTCTGACGATCAAGCACTGCAGTCTACTAAGAATTAAATGTAATCTATAATCAATCTTTTCAAAGAAATTAACTCTGCATAGCTTTTTCTAGTGGCTTCCGAAACAGTACACAAAGTGTTAACAGCTGTAATGAAATAAACAGAAAATTTCTTCTATTCTCTATAATTATTTTCAATCAGGCAAAGGTTTAAAAAAATCTAGTATTTCCCAGAAATATCACATCTTCCTATAATTATGCTTTCTCCAAGCCTCCTATATCCTGGGTATTTCAGTATTTTTACAGCATAACTTCTCTTTATGTAAAATATTCCGAATAGTGCATAATTACTTGTCTGCATAGAGTATTTTGCTTTATATCAGCTTCTGTGTTTGCAAAAAATTGTGATTCCAGTTATTTACATTAGAATTCACCGTATTACCTGGAATGAAATGGATTCTTTTACTTTCTAAATTGCCAATGTACTCTTTTGTTATTGCAGATATATCTTCAAAGAAATATAGATAACATTTCTAAAGTATTTTTCTCCTTGCCCCCTTATTTTTACTCTCTTTTAAAAAATTTTATTTTTTTTTTAATAAGTATAGTTGCTCTTGCACTCAGGAAACTAAAGCCACTTCTCTGTGTTTAGCCTCTCTGACCATTACTTTACAACCCCACTGGGACCACTGTACCACAACCCCAGTTGTGCCAGGTCTCTCAAGATAAAATAGTTTACCAAAATGCTAATATAGGTTAACTATAGGGTTACATGGTACATATTAGCTGCAAGCTGTTTCTTCCTTGAGTTTTTCCAATATTTATCCCTTTTCACACATGGGCAGATGAGCATAGAAAATGAACACCAAAGCAAGGTGAGAGATAACAAGATGATATCACAGAATCACAGAAATGGCAGGGGTTGGAAGGGACCTCCGAAGATCGTCTAGTCCAACTCCCCTGCTAGAGCAGGATCCTAGAGTAGATCATATGGTTCAACTTCTCCCTTATGCAGAGGAGGAAGAACTCATGTACACAGAATCCCTTCTCCATAAACAACCAAACTAGATATGCTAAATATATGGTGATGTATCCCATCATATTCTTTATAGACTGCAAGCCTCATGTTAATACCTTAAATTTATTAATTTTGTCTTTCCTGAATAGTATTAATTTTGTACAACACAGTACTTTTACAATCCACGTGGAATGTACTTGCAATCTAAAATGAACTGTATTTCATCAGCGTCCCCATGGCCTACATACCCCTCTATGATTTCAAAATTGTCTTGCAATGTTATTGAAGGTGACACTCTGCTCCCACAGCAGAGTGGCAAGTGCATGAGTAGGACACACTGAAGTTCTCAAGATTCAGTATCTCAGTAGGAAAGACTATCCAATGAGGAAAAGTAGATACATGGTTGCACTACTCCAACTTCCAAGACTGCGCAATGCAGTTAGCAAGGTGACATTACCATAATCCAGAGAGCCTGGGGTGGATAAAGAGCCTGCTGGAGTACAGTTGGCTCTACCAAAATAAAGCAATCTGGCCTTGGAGCTGGCTGTGTTGGACATATTAATAACGTGCAACCGTTGTATATCTTTTCTTTTCAGAGCTTGCATTAATACAAACATCAGAAATAAATACAGAGAATCCATGTCCAAAAAGATAACATCTGGAATACCAGAGATTTTGTTTCAGGAGAGAGAAGCACAAAAGAACATGATAAAACATTGAATGTTTTTTTCCCTTAGTGCAGATATTTATGCACTATGCTAAAATGTTCATTGATGAATGGGTTGCCTCCTCATCACTTTTTTTCCCCCACTTTTATCAGTTTGAATATTCAGTCTAGAATTCATTATTACATCATGCATCCAAAATTACCTACAAAATCCAATGTTACAGAGATGTTGCCAGTTTGAATAACCCTGTTTAAAGACGTGTTTCCTCAAGGACGAGAAAAGTAACCTTAATGCATGGAGAGAAACTAAATGAAGAGACAAGGAGCTTGATTCATTTAGCCCCCTGTATCTGGGGCTAAACTGCAGCAGTTGTTTTACCACCCCATGACCCATCCTGAGTTGAGAAGGGGAATCGAGGAAAAAAGGGGGAAGCCCCATGGGCTGAAGTAGAAACAGATTTAAAGAAATAACAAAACTAATACATTCACCAATATAAAGCATACAAAGTTCTACTCAGCCTGGTCCTTGGGATCAGCAGGAGAAGCAGAAGGCCAAGATGAAGGAGCCCCAGGAAGAAGAACTCCACCCTCAGTAAACTCCCTCCTTTTCTAATGAGCATGATTAAGTGGTATGGGATACACCTGTGAGTCAGCTTGGGGCAGCTGTCTTGATTGGATCTCCCAGCTGACTTGGGGCTATTCATGGCCTGCCTGCCTTGGCTGGGCTGTGGGGCTGTTCCTGGGAAACCAGGACAAAAATGCATTAAAAAAAAAAAAATAAAAGTTTTGCTCTACTGAACAGAATGGGTGGCAAAGAAAGAATAAGCTATTATTGAAATATTTAGAACAGTAATTGACCTATACATAAACAAAAGTAGAAAAGTAAAAACAAGCATAAAATTAGGTGATATGTAATTAGGTTTTCCTTCTTTCTTTAATGTATAGAACTAAAAAAGCTGCCATGATTCTCCTTTCGTTCAGCTATAAAGTTGCCAGAGGTATCAACCTTATTTATATGAGTGGTCTTGGTTTACAGGTGCACTCATACTAGATTTCTGTTATCATGAAAAAATGTTTCAAAACACATAGTAAGTTATTTCTGTATCTTTAGAAAGAAACCCAGCCAAATTTAGCCTCCCAGTCTACCTCACAACTGATTCATTATAAATACAGGTTTTGCTTTGGTTTAGCAGAGTAAGCAGGTTGGAGAGAAAGCAGTAAGGTTAATGTATCTTGAATTGTTATTAGTACAAGATTGAATCGTTTTTCTATTTAAAGCGAATCCTGTGACTTGGTTCTCTACTAGATATCTAAATTACTACATTTCTAATTACCAGATTATTGAAGTATGAATGATTTGAAGACATACACTTAAAATTTGAGTCTGGTTTCATCTTTACCAGTGCAAATCCTAAGTAATTCAAGTTGCTTAAGACACTGTTATTTTTAACGCAGAAAATAACATATAAGACAAACTAGAATTATCATCTGCTTTTTTGTTGTGTTTCTGTGTTTGTTTTAAACCATAAATATAGCTGACTTATTATGCTATATTTCAGTTGTTACTTCAGCTGCTATTAATTTTGAAAAATATAAGGAAAAGCATTGTGCTAAGAAACTGAATAAGGAAATATTTGAGATTATATGGGAGAAAAAATAATATTTAAATTTTAAAGGAGAAGTGAACTAATACACTACTACTGCAGTTCATCAATATATCACTAAAAACAAATATTATTTTATACTGAAGACTAAGGAAGGTACTTTACCTTCAGTACAAATAATGATCAGGTCATTAAGAAAAGGATGAAAAATATGATAATATTAAACATTATTGAGGATAAGCAAAGCAGTATACATACCAATTATTCAAACATATATATATATATATGCTATTTGGGAATTCAGTGGGTTCAACAGCAACAGCTTCATGTTTATTATTACCACCCAAAATCTCACTAAAAAGTTGGATAAAATGGAAGAATACATTTTCTCTGTAATATGTATTTTTACGAGAGCTAATTTAAAAAAAAATAAAAAATAAATTATTTGTTGTTCTCATCACTTCAGTATTACTAGTTTCCTTAGCTTAGCTTCTTTTTTCCTCCCCCCAGAAAGCATAATAGAAAAATAAACTTGTTGAGCCATGCTGATGCATCTGATTCCTCTGAAAGCATATATCATCTTAGCATTGATACGCACAAAGAAAACTCTCTGAAGCTAGCCAGCCAAAGTACAGAAGTTAAACAAATATAGACAAGATTCACTGAAACATTTCTGGATGTCTCAGTTAACAGTTAAAATACACATATTCTACACTGTGATTAACTGCAGCGGAAGAATTCATATTGTATTTCCAAGAGTAGCTCACATAAGTAATTTCAGAGAAATGCATGCATAAGGGCAGCTCACATCATATCAGATGTTTGTGCAGGATGATATTTGGTCATGTATTCCTTATTACTCACACGTCAACACTCAAACATTGAATAAGATAGATTAATGCTGTTTATGGTCTTAGTTTATAGTGTGTGCCTAGAATGCAGTTATCAACATAAATTAGTTCATTTTGTGAATTTCTAGGTTAATTTGATCCTGTAAAGCCTTGAAATTCATAGTATTTCTTATTTTAAGTCTGTCTACTGTCTGTAGACTACCTGTTCCACATAAATACTATCTGAACAGAAGTGGAAGGACACAGATCACATAACAAAGCTACCAGAAAATTTTATAATGTAACCTTTTTCACAGCTTAAATTTAGTCAGATTCAGTTTGCTTACAAGAAAAAAAAAAATGAACAGGCAGGTTTTTTTCCAGTGCAAATCTAAAAAAGGTTGTTTTTTTTTTTTCTCTAAAAAAGGTTTTTCTCCATGATTTTTGAGGTCAAAGATGAATCTTGCCATTTTGATTTTTTTATCAGCTATGAAGTATACAAGTTTTTAAGCCAGAGACCATTATAACCATGCTGAATAAAGTTTCATTAGTTTTGTTAACAAAACCTTTGAACTTATGAATGAATTATAACATGCTAATATAAAATAAGACAATACTTTTAAAACTCTCGGAAAAGATTTTGAAGCAATATTGCTGATGTCTCTCTTCCTCCCCTATATGACTTGCAGAAGAGGGAAAGGCACCTCAGTAATGGGATAGTGCAAATCAGAGCAGAATACAACTGCAGCAGGTGGCACAAAGATAGCACTGAATATGATGGTAGGCTGGCGCCTGGCAGCGTAATGACACATATTATCTGACTTCTTATATATTGGAGTTACTGAAGAGACATTTTTCAAATGCAATAGAAATGCATCGGATCTTTATCAGGACATCTTCATTTTTACATCACTGTGGACCCAGCTCAGATGGATTTATTCAGGATAAATAGCACTTTAGGATCCAAAGAGACCTTCCAAAAAATATTTGTACTGGGACTCAGTACTGCTCATCATGAATAGGTTGGTTCTTCACAAAAAAATAAGGAAGAAGAAACAAAAGGTGACCCTGTGGAAGGTCTCCAGCTCTCCGAGGTAAACATAAACATATCAGTCTTTACAATGAGACACTCTATATGCTTGTTATGTGATTGATTTGAGTTTGTTTGGATTTTTGCCTGTTTGTTTGTTGTTGTTTTTTTCTTCTCTAAAAACAGTATTTGCACACAGATGTTAGCTTTCTGAATGGAATTCTTTTTCTGGCAGTTTTGAAGGCCATCTTGTGGCCATGGCATTTCATTGTTGTGCCTCAAAACAGTTTGTTTTGACAAAGGGACAAATTCTGATTTCACAGCCGTATCAGTCAATATTAATGCCATGAAAGACATCAGCACAACTGGGTTCAAGTGAGGTAAGCAGTCAAATTTTATAAAACAAACTTCCACTCAAGCTGTAGAGTCATTCTGCTTATATTAAATTTTAAAATCCTGTTTTCAACTATTTTTTTTTTTGAATAAGGATTTGATTATTCATATAAGGAAGGCTTCAATGGATAAGGGGTTCCCACTGGCTCCCTCACAAGGCTAGGGGATATTTCCAAGTCTTGGGCACCCATTAAAGCAGCCCAGCACTTAGGGATAATCAAGCATCAGAGTGTTTAGTGAAGTTGCAACAAACAGTGAAATCTCTGATGAAACAGCCTTGTCATTTGCAACCAAATGCTATTATTGCCTCAAGGAAGGACCTGGAGGACTTCATCCACATCCTGAAGGTATCTTTCCCTGTATCGCATACATAATCCCACAGGAGTCAACATAAATTTGGTAAAAGGGGTGAGGGAAGAGATGGACACTAAAAAACCTGAGGAGAAATGGAAAAAATATTTTTAAAAGGACTGATATGGCATTAATAGATGCACACCGGAACACTTCTAAAACAACAACATAGCATAATCATCTTTCTCCAGACCTCATGGCAAAAGATTTGAAGGACTTTAGACATGCATCAAGATGATGTTTTTTTGTGTTTTTTTTTTTTACAATAGACATACAAATGCACATTTGTAATCTCTGGAAGTACAATAATGTCCTTTACTGTATTGTGACAGAGATATTTTTTCTTCTTTCCAGATTCCTAGTTATAATTCACATCAAAATATTAATTTGATTTGACTATTCAGACTATTCTAAACCTTTTTTAGGTTCTAAATGGAATGGTATGTGTTGAAGGTCCATGTTAAATCACCTTTAATGTCTCATTTTGCTCTATAAAAACTATCTTGACAAGAAAGAAACTTCACCTTATTCATTCGTGGCTTATTTACTTTTTGAAAACAAGTGGTATAACTTCTTTCTGATGATGAGCCTCTTAGTCACTAATTATTTTTCATTGACTAAAGAAAATTATATTATTAGTCTTAAAAATACAAAATATTTCTAAAAGGATAATTCAATATTTTATACGCTGGCCTAACCTCTTTGAGTAAGAGCCTTTAGTGTTACAGAATCTAGTACAGTAGGACAGTGACTAATGAGTGATGTCATCAGCTGATACTGAAATAGAAATAATAATGATATGCTATCAGCCAACTCTTTCAAAGTCAATTTTAAAGTAAAAATATCTCCAGAAAACAAAAAATTATTTTTAGCGTTCTAAAAATGCTAATGAAGAAATAATATACTTTCAGTCTTGGGACTGATGAAAAGAATATAGCACAGCTTAATATTTTTGTCAGTCTTTCTCAGAACTTAACGAAGTGTGCACTAACAGGAGGTCTTACTTTGCAGTGACAACATGTGGACATGAAAAAGATGCTATAGGCCCAAACATAAGTGGCTGGACAAGAGCATCTCTTCTAGCAAGGCTGGGTCTCACAAAAACCTGGCAAATCTGCTATGCCTGTACCCTTTAGTGCCGCTCCTCTGTTGCCAGAAGACTGGTCATATTTTGTCTACATCCACCCAGCAGCTCTGAGCCTGGCTTCTCCCACATCCTAAGAGAGATTCTATTTGTGTCACTGTAAGTGAACCACAAACTTTGGGAAGTAGCAGTGTCTCCACAGTGGAACATATGAGAGGCGCCTCTGACGAAATCACATTGTGATACATTTATAAATCCACCGAGATTGATTGAAAAGGCATGCTGGGTGGAAGAAACAAGGGGGGGGGAAAGTACATTGTCACCTGGAAGTGATTTACAAGACTGTGCTGCACTTGGTAACAAAATTATGATTTTTCAAACATGTAAACATTTCTCTGAACTGCTGAAGTCATAGGTTCCATTTTTTTCCATTTTCATTGGGCAGTCAGGAGAAAGCAAGCTGGTCATCATCATGTCACCACAAAATAGAAAGTACTTTGTCTTGGCCACTGACCTACTGAGCAGGTAACCTACACAGTGCTTTGAACAGGGACTGTCCAGGGTGAACAATACTTCACTAAACAGGTATTTTCCCCTTGACATTCAAGTTCCAGTAGTTTGTAAAACAGATTTACTTTCCTAGTAAGTACAATTTATAGCACACCTGTATTTTTCAGCAATAAATACCCAAGCAAGATGGAAGATGTCAAAGGCTTGTTTATAGCAATGGGAAATGTATTTCAGCATCAGAAGCAAAGGGCCAAGCTGCATAATAAAAAACTGTCAGTGATATTTCCAGATTTTCCTCAGACTAACTCATTCCGTATACTGCATTGGAGTAATTTTATTGCAACTGCACTGTGAAAAATCACTTCCACGAATTTCACCTGTTGTAATAGTGAAAGAGATACTTCAGTGGTTGGTTTACAGCTGGTCCATAATGTAGAGAGCAGTGTTAAATAGGAGAGGGCAGTTTTTTAGAAGCTGTTGTGACTGTGACCACTGGAACATCGGTGTCTCTGGCTTCTCACTAAATACCAGTGTGAGAAACCATACCTTTGTTATCTCAAATTTCCCTTGATGTTTCAATTTGGTTTCACTTTTTTTCATCCTTTTCAGTTGTGAGGTCATAAGAAAGTAGCTATATTCCACTAAGACTGACCAAAATAATTTTTAAAAAAATTCTTGGCCAAGGCAAAGGTCTTTGGGGCAGACTCATCTGAAAACAGTTCTGCAATACCTAAAACCAAAAATTATGATTATGGTGGAGGTCTGAGTGTTACAGAGTCTTTAAACCAGGACATGAAGGACTACAGTTCGCAGCAATACAGGCACAATTCTGGCAATCAAGAAGTATTAATTCTGAGAGACGAAGAGAAAATAGTCATCTTCTTTCTCTAAAAGCAACAATAAAAAGCCTACCCTTGCTATTCAGTCCTTCAGAACTTACTGAACAACAGCTACAGATGCCTAGAGTACTCAGTACTTAAGTACTCAGGTTTACTTATCAAGTGTTGAACCTGAAAATCACTAGCAAGTTTACACACTGCACAGACATTTTTGCTGTCTTGCTATACTCGGTCTGGCTGGGAGGGAGCTAATTTTCTTTGTAACAGCATGTAGGGTGCTGTGTTTTAGTTTTGTGAATAAACAGTGTTGATAGCACACCAGTGTTTTAGTTATTGCTGAACAGTGCTTGCACAGCATCAAGAATTTATCTGTTTGTCACTCTGCCCTGCCAGCAAGTAGGCTGAGGGTGGGCAAGAGGTTGGGAGGGGATGCAGCCAGGACAGCTGACCCCAACTGACCAAAGAGATATTTCATACCATACAACATCATGCTCAGCAATAACACCTGATGGTGAGAGGAGGAACAGTCTTTCCAAAGTAACTGTTGCTATTAGCAAGTTTCAGTTGTGCAGTGCTGTGACAGATTCTTTAGACCAGTGCAAGCTACGTTCAGTGTCCTGATCCACTACTTATATCCTTTTATGACTTCAAGCATGTCACAAAAGCAAAGTTTTATTGGCATAAATGTGCCAGGGACATGGAAAAAAAAAAAAAAAAACAAACCAAACTTCTAATTAACGTAGCCAGATCGGCAAAAACCCTTGAACACACAGTAATTTCCATTTTCGTATAATTACTTTCATGGGGGAAACCCAAAGGAAATCTTCTGTCATCATAAACAAGACACCTTTTCAATGTTGAAGGTGCCTTACTCTACCTGGCTAAATATATATTGTCCTGCTGCAATTACTCTATCCACACCCACATAGAAGGCATCGTAACAGCCTTAAAAGCATCCCATTTTTTCCCATGGGCAATTAGATGTATTCTGATTCTCCCATCCACCCTTACACCTTCCCCACAAGCCCTTCCAGAACTTACACCACACAACTCCATTTACATAAAGTATATTGCCTCCCTTGAACTGGTATCCATGACTGCTTTGTAATAAAGGACCAGGGGCAAGTGAGATGCACTCTAGATCTCTGAGCTGACAGCATGCCATGCAGGTCTACCTCTGCACCTGACAGGGCACAAGAGCCAGCAGCCAGGACTCGAATTTGCTGCTCACAGGCAGCAAATGCCTTGGAAAGAGATATTCCACCTCATGGCTTACCCTTCTTAGTTAGCAGACAGTCTAATAAGATTTTCTTTGGAAAGGCTTTGGCTAAGGGCACTAATACGAGCCTGTTTTGATAACATTTTTACAGGCACTCTACCAGATAAATTAAACAGCTGAGAAAATCCCAATCGGTTTCACACAAGCATTAAACTCAAACAGAAGAGCATGTGCTCTACTTAATTATTCCAAATTACTTCCTAATTCAAGATAAAGCACTAAGGACTATGACAACAGACGATAAGCTACACTCAAAGAAAAATCCCAAAGAAAAAGGAAGTCTATTCAAGCCTCCATCAGTACCTGCAGGCCTTGTCTTAAGGTAGGGCTTTCAGATAAGCTGCCTTTGGAAAAGGTCCTACAGAGGTTTAGAATGGCCTGTTATTAGATGTGTGTCCATTCCAAAAACTACGGACCCTCCCTTCACTCACTTTTTCATCTTTTGAACCAAAATAATCTGCGGCAGAAGAGACCATGAAGTCACTTTGAGTTCCAGCTGGACTTCTCCATAACAACTTTGTACCAAGTCCAGTACTACTATGGTTATGGGAGAAATTGAATAGCTTTGTTCATCAAATCACATGAAAATATTTTCAGTTCATACCTGAAGCCTTTTCACTGAAATCAATAGATCTACTTGTCAGGATACCTAAACACAGAGAACCTGGACTGGGATCATATCCAGACTTTAATGGATGACATCCTTCTGCCTTTTGTGCAGTATCTTTCTGTTTCTTAATAAGGAGAGACTTTAAAGCGAAATCAATGTACAAGTAGTAAATACAGTGGAAAAAAAGGAGGACACAAACAGGATTTAATCCTGTCCAGGAAGATCTTGAAAGCCTCTGTTACCAGGGTGTTTAGTGTCCTAGAAAGCAAGGAATAGGAGGAGGGAGGTAGTCCTTAAGAAGCTGAGCCCATTTTCTCCCTGCTGTTCCTTGGAGTTTCTAAGAACTGACATTCTTCTTGTTGAGCTCAACTATTTTTACTCAGGGTGTTAAATTTAATTGCCTAAGGTAGAAGCTTCTGAGTGCAGTGTGAGTTTTTTCAGTTATTTTAGCATGGCAAGCTTTATTTTTGATATATTTGAGAGAAAGAATTAAATCAGGATAGCAGGGAGCCTTTATTAAAACTACATATTTTGTCTTTTTCAGCAATTTCCAGAGGTATTTCATCTACTTTTTCATTCCACTTATATAAGTAGTTATGCGACATTTATTAGAAGAAACATTTTTTTCTTCAACACAGCTGGAAGTTTTTTTAAGTTTTGTTTGCTTGTTGGTTTGGTTTTGTTGGTTTTTTGTTGTTGTGGTTTGTTTTTTTTGTTTTTTTTTTTTGTTTGTTTGTTTTTTTTTTTGTTGTTTTTTTTTTTTAAATCAAAACTGGTTGCTATATAAAATCATTTCAGTAAAAATTTAATTACAAAGAACTTTATGGAGGACACTCCCAAGTCAAGGAATATTGCTTTGGAACAGAAAGGTGGATTGCCTCACTCATTGTGGGATATTGTAAACTCCTAGTCTGGAAGAAGGGTAGGCAGATTCTGCAATACTCTATATTAGCCCAAAACCAGACTATGGTACAATGTATTTGCAATTAGATGCAACACTAAAAATTGAGGCAAACTCTAGAGAGCTATAGTGAAGACCCACACTAGACATACAAGTCTAGGCAAAGCAAAAACTTCTATTTGCCATTTAAGTGTTTTAATAATGAACTATGATTTAATAAAACATTTCCTTCCAGCATAGCTACACTTCTGCATTCTCATAAAATATTGGTCATTTTTCTGGACAGTTCTAAGATACCCATGAATGTAAGATTATGCAGAAAGAAAACAAGGAATATATAAACATTGCAGGAAAGAGACTTGAGCACTGAAGTGAAGAATATGGCTAGTCAGCATTGTAAAAAAATTGCCTCCTATTACAAGAAAATGGATATGTTCTACCAAGCAAATCACTGAAGTGTCTGTGACATGAAGTAGTTCTTCCCAAGATTTTCAAACAAGAAATGGAACAGAAAGTTGTAAACTAGTGGAAACTTACTAGGAAAACTTAGCACTGATTTTATCCTTACATGCTACCTTTTCTTCTTTGGAACTTGCCACCTAAAATTAAATCAACATGGACCATTTTGAAGACTTGAGCACACGACAATTTGCTTTTATCATGTTGCTATTTATTAGTTAAAGCTGAACTGCTGTATCCTCAGATAATTCCCTTCCAAAGGATGGGATAAGCAGAAAATGTTAAATGGCAAGCAGTAACATGGAAAGCATCAACTGCATGGTTGAGTGTTCACCACAGAGCATGTTGGTATTCTATAATAATCTGGGAAGTCTTGCTAGCAGAATAAAAATTACTATTTTTTACTTCACTTCTGGCAAAAGATGCAAAAGTTCCCCTTTCATTTCAGCATGCTGGATTATCCACAGTCAGAGGTGGATAAAAGAAAAGCATTCATTCACTTGTATGTTTTTTTGAGGAGTAAAGCACTTTGAGTGGGTTTTCTCTTCCATGAATAAAAATAAAGACAAGTTCCAGCTCACACCACAGCACTCTTATTGCTCACTTGTCCACTGATTTTGCAAGGACATATGGCTCAACTTCCTCTAGAGTGTGTTAGGTTTTGAGTGAGGTTTTAGTTGAATATTCACCCATTCTAGTGATGACTTGTCTTGTAAGAATGCCTTCTACTGGCATTGTTAGGACTGATTATTAATTTCCACATTTGAGATGTCTCATTTGAAGGTTAGTAAGAATTTCCTGCAGTAGAATAGTCATTTCTCTGATGGTCTTTACTTCCAGATCTTTTATAATGTACTGGTATGTGTCATTTGGCAGCGAAATCAGGGGATATGGGACAGAAAGGGAAAACAGTTAATTTGTAGTAAAACTGCTAGTTTTGAAAGATTTTAATTTCTCCTTTCTTAAGCAGGAAGTATTTAATGATATAAAGACAAATAGCACTGAAGCATTTACTATCTAAAAAATAAATTTTTGCCCTACACTATAATCTCTACTTACTTTGGATAACTTTTTTCTTACTGATTTGATTCCATAAAGAAGAGAATTCCATAAGCAAGAGAGGAGATGAGAGAATAACATGACTCCTGCTTCCTTCCAAAGTCTTCATTTTTCAATTTGTTCTCTTTCACATCTACTTTATTATCATAGAAATCTATTTAAAGGGGGCAGGAAATCAGTCTTTTCTGGGTTGATTGCACAGCTTTTCAGACCTAAGATTCTATGTGTTGTCATAAGGACAAACAGAAGTTGCAGAAATGAAGGACATTTAGTTTCAAATTGTGTGGGACGATCAAAGAGACAAAAAAACCCCAAACTATGAGAGAATGAAAATAGAGGAAGGTGCGTATTCTATTGATCATATGCCTTATTTCTTTTCACAGAATCACCTTGGTTGGAAGAGACCTCTGAATCAAGTCTAACCATTAACCTAACACTTCCAATCTACCTTAAATAAGCTACCTTATTTTATTAAAGCATTACTACAACAACTACGGTGACACAAACAAGGAGAAAAGATAGCATTAGAAACAGAAACCCATGGAGTAGATTATGGTACATGGAAATGACTACTACTGCAAAAAGAAAAACTGAAATAAGGTTTAACTGTATATGAAAAACTTCAAAGAACACTTGCAACTCTGTTGCAAAGTAAGGGCAGTGTTATCATAGAAATACTGATCTTTCCCTATCTATCCATTCATTTCCATTAACTTATTTCCATTTATACAGTATTTCCAGGCAGCAGAATCTGCTCAAGCATGAAACTTCATAAATTTTTTAGTGTTGCTGCTTCCCTTCCCTGGAAGAATGCCATCCTGTTATCCAGCAAAGCTTACCAAAGTGTGAATATTGTAGTTTTTCCACACCTACTACTATTAGTGAAAACCTGAGACAGTTTAGCTGACATACATACAGAATTAACTGTTGGTAGTACAATGAAAAAGATCCATGCCCTAACTCTGCTTACCCTAAAAAAGCAAATATACTGAACAAGATTTATCTACAGTTTAAAATCCATTAGTAAGCCAGAAAACCAGCTGGTAGAAAAGTATTTTTACAAGTACAACTGCAGGCTTCTCTATAATGTCCTTTCACTTACACACTTTAAAGAACATTCAACACCACTTAAGGTGTTGTCACAGAGTGGTAGGGGTTGGAAGGGACCTCTGAAGATCATCTAGTCCAACCTCCCTGCTAGAGCAGGATCCTAGAGTAGATCACACAGGAACACATCCAGACAGGTTTAAACGTCTCCAGAGATGGAGACTCCACAATGTCTCTGGGCAACCTGTTCCAGTGCTCAGTTACCCTCACAGTAAAGAAGTGTTTCTTTATGTTTAGATTGAATAATGTTATAATACTCATTATATTTTTACTATGGTGAGACTGGGTCCAATATTGCATGTGGTAAGAACAGACATTTAGCATCACCACTATTCTGACCATCCCAGACGTGTTCAGAGATGGTCAAAGTTTTGGCACAGCAAGAATTTGATCTTCGAAAAAAAAAAAAAAATCAACACTAAGCCTTCACTTGTTAAAAACAAATAATTTAAAAAAAAAAAAAAAATAAAGTATTGGCTCCAGCAAGATGTATTAAGACTAAGTTTCCTGAGCTGCTGATTCATCTTGGTGGAGCTCCATGCATGTGTTGTGAGTTCCAAAAACATCTTCCCTGTGTATACAAGCCCTGGCCAAAGGCCTTACAGAATCCAAACTTCAGCTGACAGCATCCAGATATGTTTAACAAGCCTGAAACTGCACCGTAGAAACGGCCTTGCAAACTCAACATAAACGATATGCTGTGTCCACAATGCAAAGAGTGGTTTATGTTTTGAAAATTATAAGGACGTCATTCTCTCCCTCAGTTTTCATTTAACTTTGGGGCACCACAACCATCTTCTCTAACAAGGATTTCCTGATGCTGCCTCTGGAAAATTCTTACAATATGCCAGTGCCATGCCACAACCCCTGAGACAAAGAAAGGCTTATGAGAATACTGCTTTCAGACTGTCTGAAATTACCAGATGGTTTTGCTGGAATGTTCCCTGCTACACATGCTAGAGCCAACTCAAAGTCACATTAATGGATATGGAACTAAGAGCAGAGTTCAGCTAGGCCCAGCTCTAGGAACTGGCAGTGACTCCTTAAAGCTTCCTCCTCAATTTTCTCTAGAATAACTGAGTATTTGCTGCTGCCAAGATCCCAGCCCTGGTACCTCTTTTTCAACTACTTTTTCAGTTATGTAGGATCAACCTCACTTGAATACATAACTGAATGAAACTCAGAGCATGGTAAACCTAGAAAACCTGCAACGCTGACAATAAAGAGCACTTATGAAAGAAAAAATTACATACTAGAATTATTCCACTTAAGGATCTTGCACAATTTCACCTTACACTGCTTAAAGCTACAGTAAGAAAAAGATTAAGTTTGCATAAATGTACCTTGGTGATGGAAACAGCAACCTTAGAAATTTCGTGTATAGGAAACTACTCATACTACATGCAGTTATATATTTCAGAGATATGTTAAATCAGTGCAGAACTTTAAGGTTGTAAAAGTCTGAACTAAACCTACATTTTAATGACAGATGCAACAACATTTCTGCAGTGAGAACAGTTAATCTGTGATTAAAGGAACACTTTTAAATAGCATAGATTATTATCTATAGGCCTTTTATAAAATGTGACACAGTTTTCAGAGCCTTTTTACTTGGTCAATAGATCTTTTGACTGTAGAACAGTTTGCAACTGGAAAACAAGGTTGACTCATTCTTTGAAGCAAAAATCACTTATTCCATTATCTATGTTATGCACTTTGGCCAGGCCCAGAATATGTTTGCATTTGAATGACTGTATACGTAAGACAGTTCCCAAAGAGTCTTTCTGCCCAGTTCTCCTCCATAACTAGTCCATTCATTGAGAACAGAGTTTAAGGGAAAACTAGGTACCAGTATTAAAACCAGCACAACAAAAAAGAAGAATGAAGTAATCACTTCTTACACCATTTCTTCCTTAAACATCCTAGCATCAAGCTTCGGATTTGGCATAAAGTCAACCAAAGAGATGGAATAGAAGAAGGGGGCAGATGAGGATGGCTTTAAGCAAATATTCTTAATAGTTAGGGGGAATCAAGAGGTACCTACTAAATATTTGTATTTGCATCTGATTCACTTTGGATTTTACCATTTAATTGTTCGAATATTTTTTAAAATGGTCAGTCTCTCTTCACATTCTCTCTTCTTATCTGTCAACCATAATTCTATTCTTTAGAATGCTTCAGTCAAATTACTCCAGTTCCAAGGCACTAAACCACATTCACGTGGAGTACAGAATCTTTTACTGCAAAATATAAGTGTCATATGATACCAGTCTGTCAGACAAACCAAGAGCAAAGGAAGTTATGCTGGGAGAATTGTACAGCAGTGTAGATTTGCTTTACTTTTCCCAGTTTAAAAACAACACTCCAAACCAAAAAACCCAAAGTGATGTGTAATTAATCCTACAATGAGGCTGTATTTTTCCCCAGCTCTTATATTTTGGAAAGAAACCAAAACCAGTAAAAGCCATACTCCACACAACAAATGGCAAATTCTGGTAATTTACAATTAGAGTTTAGTAGTCTCCCCCTTGTTTTCCTTCAATCCTCTGTCAATGTCTTCCCAAAATGTCATAGCAGATTCCCATATTATTTTCCTTACATTCTGGCTATCTGATGTTTCATGAATAGGTCAGCACTACAGCACCTTCTTTATCTTGTAGTACAATTCTGCCTTCTTTTCAGATACAATTTGAAATTTTTTTTGCATATTCAGTATCTCCCTGCAATGCTGTCCTACTGAAATAAGAGATGCCATTCATGTTTACTGTTTACAAGCATGCATGATTCAGTCTAGAACAACCACTTTAGATTTCTGAATCTAAAACACTGCAGAAACTCAGAGTATGTAGCAAAAAACATTTACAATTATAGTTCGGATTCAGGTTTTACCCGCAACCGAAAATCAGATCTATTCTAAGTGCCACCCTTCCAACAATTGAACTACAAGAGGATAATCATCCTGTTCAAGTAATTTTTGAACCTTACCTCTCAAAGATACAAAAACTGCATACCAGAATTTTGCCACAGATTATCTTCTTAAATTTACAGCAACTATCACTTTAGGCATATTAAAACAAAATTGGTATTCGTTTTACTGTAGTTTTTCTGAGCGATATGTGCAGTATGTGACTTAATTTTGGCATTCTTCTCTTCTTCATGCAACTAACTCAGCCAGAATGTTATGTGAACACAGTATTTTTAAAATTAATTTCTCTTAACTAAAGAAATTACGTCTTTTTGTGCAAGGTTTGGGTTTTTTTTTTGGTTGTTGTTTTTTTTTTTTTTTTTTTTTCTTTTTTTTTGGCAGCATTATTCACCCTATACCTAAGAATACTTCATTACTTGGATTGCCTACACATAACCTTCTGTCCCTTGGCTCTTTTCCTTGCTTGGAAATACCTTGCAAAGCCATCTGGGCTCATGGCAGTTGTTTTAGCCATCTGATCCATAAGGATTAATTCAAATTTTGTAACTTCTTAATGGCTGAGGATAACAGCCTTTTTTTTTCCTTCTCTTTAAAAGAATTGTTCTTTTAGCACTGCACTCAGCAGACAGAAGAAATGGAGCTACTGAAGAAGTGAATGCAGAGTTGTTTTAAATTGAAAATAAGTCTATTTTTCATTCCTCGGTATTTTCCATTGCTGTATTTCTACAGTGTGGAAACTAGAAATCTTTCTTTGTAAAGCAGAACAGAGTAACACTCATAAAATTAACTATGCTAGCAAGACAGTTCTCAGTGTGATGTTTAACTGATGACTAAATACCAACACTCGAAAACAGTTTTTGCAAGTTTGCCATGAGCTGGATGTAACATATACCCTAGAGTGCGTTTTTCCCCTGCTTAAGAAACACAAATAGGCAGAGTTAGTCATTGTATTGCTAGGCAAAGATGTTTCCACCTTTTCTGAGCACAATGCATATCTGGAGTGAAATTTTGCTCAAAGTCAACCAAAGGGAAAAAAAAAAAAAAAAAAAAAATCACATCATGTTCCCTTTTCATACTTCCAGGATTTTTTATGTGTTGCATGAAATAAATGCAAACAAAAAGAATATGCTTTTAGTTAATATTACTGCAGTGTCAGTTTCTCAAGTGATAAAGACAGTTTTTCACTAAAAGGTGAACAAAAAGTGACAGTGCATGTAAAAATGTTTATCAAATGCAATCAATTCAAACAATTATGTACAGCAGTCTTACCATGATAAAGAAGAAAAAATGCAGTGTACTTACATATCTCTCCTCACTATTATATATAATAAAGAGCAGGAAGATTTTATTTTAAAATACAGGTTATACTTATGCTATCAAACACAATTCACAGAAAATGGATGTCTAATTAACTTGGTCTTTTGTTAAAAAAATATTGCAGGAAAAAGAAGTTCAGTGTCATCTACCAATATCAAATTACCCAAACTCCTAGAGCATTTAATGCAAAAGAAGATAATTCATGCATCTGGACCAATTCATACATTAATCTACTCTCATCTGGCCTAGAAAATGAATTACCTCACTTCTCAGAGATCCACAGTGCGCTTGAGTTCAAGGACAGTACAGGGTTTTCGACCTGGCTGGTTGCAAGGTTATTTAAAAGACTGACATTAGTTTTAGACTCAGCTGAAAAATATATTTACCCAGGAAATGTTGAGTACAGGAACAAACCCTGAAATACAGAACTGCCCATAGCAGCAAGCTTTAGGCACTGAAGAGGATCACCTAAACACTGCCTTAAGGCTACATTGTATTTTTATTTTAAAATATTGACGCTTAAAATGAGACAATTTTTTTAACATTGCCTAAGAGACAAAACCAGTTGGGAGCTGGCCTCACACTGTGTTTTGTAACTGTGCTGGAAAACAAATATAAGGTACTTAAACTAACAAATACAGTAGTGTTACTTGCATCCTGGCTTAAACAACATCTTGAGTTATAGGTAAAATTGGTCATTATTCCTGTAGGTTTATGTCACTGTTAGTGAAGGATGCAGTGAGAAAAGAGGGATTTCCTAGGAATGAATTACTAGGTAAAGACCTTCCAAACTGCAGTAAGAACTGATAACTTGGCTGACTTGTAAAAAGCTAGCCATAAAAATCTCAAGCAGGAAGATTTTGCTGTGAAATTCTCTAAGCAATTTGTCTTTTGAACCCCACAGAAAAATTATCTTTGAAGTGCTTTTTACATGAGCTTCTCTTTTTCAAATTAGATTGATTGATTTGTCCAACATTTGTTATACTTAAAAACCAAGCAACCTAAACTTCTGCTGTCTGTTTGGGAGGGAGCTGCTGCAGCAGAATGGTTTGTACATAAGATAGCAATAAATATCACTGTATTGTCAAACACTGCTGTAACAAGGACACAAACTAAAACCCTGTGTTCAAAGGCTTCCATACGTGGGTGCAATTTGCAGCGTGTCCAGAATGTTAAGTCAGCACTACAGCAGACCTGGGTGAGAAGCACATTCCTGTGTCAAGGACCCTTGCTGGGGAGTCCCTTGAAAGGCCTGTTGACAATCATCTGGTTTTGTATGCAGGACATCTCCCTTTGAATGAGAGAGCATAGAGCAAACTGTGTAATGAAGAGTGGTGGCTCAGATAAGCCAGAACCGAATAATTTATGACTGAAACACAGAAAATAAATTTAATTCTTCCTTGTAAATACAGCAGACCACAGTGCAAAGGTACTCAACACCCCTAAAGAACATATGCCCAAGTAACTCCCAAAATGCATATCAAAGATGCAAATAAGATTATCTCCAGCACACTGCACAAGCCCAATGGCTGACAGGAAGAAAGAGAAATTGACTGAACAAGAATTTCTAGGAATGTCTCATCTCTGTCTTCTCTGATTTACAGAATAATACTTTTCTAACTCAGCTATGCCAGTTTATTCTCTTCAGGGGTTTACAAAGTAAATAATGTGTTTCTTTGAAACCTGTGCTTCAAAGCATACTGATTTGTTGACTTCATTGTTAAACTAGTTTGAAGAGACCAGACGTAGGTAAGCTCTAGAGAAATATAGAAAAGCTTAAGGAAATATTTGCAAAGACTTGAAGCAGAAGTGTTAACATGAATATAGATTACATAGACAGTATTCCCATGAAAACACACAGTTCAAGGGAGAGTCTTCCAGTTTGGGCTCACAGATTAAAAGCAGGGTGTGAACTACTTCGTGTTCCTGGACTTCCAAACTCACTCCCTCCCCGCCCAAGCCTTCCAAATTTATCTGGAAAGCAGATATTTTTCAACAGTTAGTGTCCTGTGACAAAAAAAAAGAAAAAAAAGAGGAGCTTGAGGCTCAAATAAATACATATACTGTAAAGAGAATTTGGCAAACATTCTACAGTCTGGGTCTTGTTAAACTCCTACTGACACTCATGCTTGCATTGTACAAAGAAACAGAAAAGGTCAGGTACATTCTTAAACAAAAGCAATGCCAAAGTTTCATTTAGATAAATTTATGGCTAGTGGTTTACACGTATAATTAATTTGTTGAGCTTTTTCTCAGAATTGCTGGAATTAAATGTCAGTTATATAAATTACGCAAAAACCCCCCTAATTGTGTATGCACATACAGCAGAGGATTCAGACGAATAACACTTAATGCTGCAGAGGCATTCCTCAGACTCAGTGCTCTGAGGATTTTAAGGACATGATCGTCTTTGTTCTTGAGTCTGTTTTTTTGGCAACAGAACCCTATAAACTCAAATTCATTTTTTACTGGAAAAATTACCAGGTTTTATGCTTAGACTTCAGGTATTCTTATTGGAAGGCTTCATAGCTTCCTGCTCCTGTCCCGATTAAACCAGCTTTGATCTAGTTTATACACCTCTGTTCTTGTGCCAGCCTTCACTGAGGGAAAAAAGTGCTCTGACAAGTACCTGGGAACAACAGCAGAGACCTCCCTTGTCTTGGATGTTGTAGCTGAAGCAAACACACGTCTTCCAGTGTCTCCCAGGCCCCTGAACATCTTGGTAATCATTCCCTGCATTCACTTCTGCTTTCTTTAAGGTCTGTGTGAAAATGGTATTAGGGCACCAGTGTTCGTGTTCCAGACCATTTCCAAAAGGCAGTTTGTGCAGCACTGCGGAGCCCCGACATTCACACTCTCACCGTGTGACTGCAGCAGTGGTGCCTGATGTGGACAGCAGGAGGGGAGGAGGAAGCACTGTACCTCAGCTCCACTTCGAGACAGAGGAGCTTTACCTGAGGAGGGAAAAGAGTACCCTCCCCCTTTCCTCCCCACCAAATTCAGCTGGGACAGTTGGTGTGCCGTGAGGGGCCGAGGGGAGCAGCCCCGGGGCCGGCAGGACTGGCGGCGGGCGCTGCAGCGCGGAGCACAGGGGCCGCCCCTCGCCTCAGGCACCTGAGGGAGCGCGAAGGGGCGCGCGCGCAGCCCGCGCGGCTGGGCTGGGAGGCGGGAGAGGAACAGCACGGACAGAGCTCCCTGAGGGGAGCAGGAGGCACAGAGAGCAACCGGAGCCGCTTCTGAGGGAAATGTACCTTCGGGGGCCCGGGCTGGAGATGTGAACAGAAAGCTTCCTACCCTGGTACAACCCTCAGACTGTTATCCGTTGTTGATTTTTCATGTATGCAGCCATGAAGCTCCAACAAGAAGTCCAAGGGTTTCAACAGAGACTTCAGGGACTTGGGATGACTGGTTGCAGGATCAGGAGCACAGGTAGTGTTCTCCTCTGTCCCTCCAGTCGCAGGGAATGAGGGAAGAAAGGGGCAGACCCAGCACATCGATACCTGGCTCCGAGGCTGGGGTCACCAGCAGAAGTTTGGGGAAATTGATCATGGGTCACCAGGTCTGCTGGTGATGTCAGGGCACATCTGTTGCAAAGTGGGGAAAGGATCTTTGGGCAGGAGTTAGCAGGGCTCATTGCCCAGGCTGCCAAATGCTCACTTCTCAATACTCTCTTACTCCACCTGGAACAGGCAGCTGGTAAATTCTGCTTAATGCATATAGCAGGACAGTAGGGATTTAATACAAAGTAGCTGCTGAGTGTCATGAGAAAATACATGTATCTTTGGTTTCTTGTTATTGCATGAATCTAGAGATACCTTTAATACTTTAGACATAACACAATTTCACCAGTATCGTTATTATTTTGTAGTGGCACATAATGATTTTACAAAGAAATTACAAGCACTAATATGATAGATAGGCTTTAAAGATTCTTTTCCCCTTACACATTCCTTATGCTGAAGATAAATATAAAAGATAAAATAAAATAAAACTTTAAAAGCAGCAAAGCAGAAAGATCTTACGCATACTAGCTGATGTTCTTCAAAAGGAAGAAAGGTGTGGTAGTCCTTGAAGAGTATACATGCCTTCTTTAAAGATGAAAGGGGGGAGTATTTTTGTTTTATTTTTAAGAAAAAAATTGTAGGTAAAGCATTCCTGTTCTATCTCCTTAATTTAGCATCATAGCTGTAGAAGGACTATACTTTATGTGCAGATACTCTAGTATCAACCTCTTGCTTTCCAAGAAAATGTCACTTGTACTAATCTTAGGCTACTACTTCCCCTTACTATGTATTCTAGACAAAAGGGCATACACGTGGTAGGTGGCAAATGAAAGCAGTTGTTCCTTAAAGCGACATTAATATGGCGACAGCCGAGCTTTGAATCTCAGCATTGAGTTCTGTACATGTTGTCACACAAATTTCTCAAAGGGATAAACTAGATCTTTAAAGTACCAACAAAGTACATGTACGAAATTGTATTTTCATTTCAATTCAGTGGAAATCTATTTCCAACTTCAGTAAGTCCAGAGATTGTATCTTTAAGCATGTATTTAAACTAAAAGTCTGCATTGAATCATATCGCTCTATAAAAGTGTTTGAAGTGGTGCACACTCCCTAGCAGACATAGCACGCTATGGTAATGGTGATTTATAAGTAAGCAATGTCCTGTCTTTTGTATTCAGACTTTGCCTAAATATGAGCACTTGCAAACTTCAGATGACCACTGCTACATGGTCCAAGTTAAAAAAGTATGGTTTAAGTTAGTTCAACACTAGTGTGGAGACACTTGTTGAAGGATGTTGAGCTACAGCAAATTTAAGTCAGCATCTACTTTTGGTCATGGCCCATGTGTTTAGAAGTAAAGGGAGGAAAAATAAAAAAAGTACTTATTTCCAAAAAAAGATCCATCTCTTGGGATGTCTGCTTAGCCCTAATTCACAACAGACTCTTGATTCAACAGATTACCCTAAACAACCTAGTAACACATTCATTTCTCAAAAATAAAAATGTGTCAAATCAGTTCATATAAAGAACAGACAAAATGGGTTTCTAAAGGATTTTATAGCTCTTCTTTTGCTATAATTAAAACCATGATAAAATGCTGAATGGAAAAGATACCTAAATTCAAAATACAGCATTTTGGGGGGAAATTTCTTAAGTCTTGTAACAAATTCTATCTAACATCATTCTGAAGAAGAACTTCTCCTTTACTGTGTATGTCAGGGTTTTTCTGCATTTGACAAAACTGTTTAATTAGAATTTTGTTGATGTTCTGACTTTGAGGCCAAAAGCAGAATTAAGCACGATTCAAACATTTTTCTGCTTCCCAAACTAGTACAAAAGTCAAAAAGCCCTCTAAAGTTTGAGCCTGTTCTATCTCTGCAAATTGATGCCTCTCATATCAGTCTTGGACAGAAGAGGACGTCACAGGGGTGTTTTGGACATCTACCTGAGGGAAAGCCAAGGTCAGTAAAGGTTTTAGGGACTTGAATTGCAACAGAGGGCAGGGGTGTAGGACTCTACACGAGCAAAAAATCCTGACAACAGTGTTTGCGTTGTATAGAATTGTTTCCAGGAGGTATTTAAGAACAATACTCCCTGTTTACATGCTTCACTGTTCTCCAAAGGAAGGAAGCTCATTAAGGAGCCTGTGGTAGTTCTAATGTGTAGCATATTCATATCTCTGATATTTAATTTCAAGTACAGATCTTGTTCAGAGGGGATGAATGAAAAGGTAGTCTTTTTGTATGCTACAAAACCAAACACACTTGTCCAAACATCCAGAAATTAAAGGGAATCAGTAACAAAATTTGAGTAGTGACTGGTCTACACATTCTAAGAACATCTTGATGACACCTTTTTGGAGAATGGTAATGGATGGCATCTTGGGCAATAATGGTCACAAGTTGCAAAGTTCAAAAATAGAAAAGGGAGAAGAGAAGCACCAAAATAAATGTCATGGATCTCCAGGAGGCAGTGTCCTAGTTTGAATTAGAACAGAACCAATTTCTCCTTCCCAGATGGCTCTGGTTGAGAAGGACCCTTTCCCAGATGTTGCAAATCCTTCAGAGAGAAAGGTTTCTGAGCTCAGCAAGCCCAGAAAACTGGCATGTGACGTCTCATAGAAAGTACATAAAAACCCAGAATGAAACAGAATTGCATATTTCTCAATGGCAAGGCAGGCAAGAAAACAGGAGGTTGAAATAACTGAGAAGCCAAGTAGCAAGCTGGAATAAAACCTCTCAGGACTCAGTTCCAAGACAACCATTCAAGCCTGGTCCAATGTTTCATCTCCCTCGGTCAATCTTCTCTTAAAGAAACAAACAAAACCCCAAAACAAAACAAAACCAAGAGCAAGCAGGTAGCTAAGAATTAATTCTGGTGGTGAGAAGGTACTATTTTGAGCTAAGCAGAGAGTTAAGAGTTTAAAGAATACTTAGCTAGAATAGGTATTTTCAAAATGGAAATCTCACATATTTAGAAAATTGACTCTTGTGATCTCATAGCCATAAACAATTATGTTTGAGAACTGGTAGAAATTATAGAAGACTGGAAAAAGGCAAATATAGTGCTAAACATTGAACATGATGCATGTGACGACTTGGTTCCAGGAAAAACAGGAGAGTCTTTTGAGCCTATAAAGACAAAAGGATCTGAGTAATACCCAATCTGGATTTGTTGAGAACAAATGGGATATAGCCAATCCAACATCTTTTCAGGACAGTATTGTAAGACTTCTCGGTTTTAATATGGCTTGTCTTCATTTCACATGACAATCTGACAAACTGGGGAAAGAAGTCTTTGACAAAACTAGTAAGTGGTAGGTGGAAAATTCAGAGTTTTTGTTACTGATCCTCTGCCAAGATGAAAACAGGGCTGTATGTAGGACACCAGGTTCTTCTGTCTGCTCCGGAGCTAGTGCTTCTCTGGATTTCAGTTAGCAATCTAGAACGACAGAACTGAGACCATGCGTATCAGATTTTCATGATTTTCATTTTACTGTGTTGGAGGACAAGGTAAGAATTAATAATTATCTGAGAAGTTGGAGATAACGAAAAAGCAAAATCCCACTCAACAGGAAGAAGTGGAAAGTACTGCACATAGGAAGTCACACTTGTTCCAGGCAGTCATAGGTTATCTCTGTCCTCTGAAGAAGGGAGGTATGGGTGTTAGTTTGCAGCACAATCAGAATGTTGCTCATTGATGTCATACTACTAGGAAAAGAGAAGCACTATACTTGCAGAGAAACAAAAGGCTAGCTTATAAAAAACACAGTGGAAGAATTATTTCACCTAAGACCAAGAGCATTATTTGAGTTCTTGGCACTATATTTCAAGAAATTTATATATAATTTGGAGGAAGTTCAAAGGGAAGCAGTATAAATGATTTGAGATGAAGTATAAGTAGATTTTTAATCAATGACTTAAGAGCATAAAGATAGGAACTGTACTTCACATGGTATAACCTAGAATAAAACTGAAAGAAATGGAGATGTTTAAAGGAGAGAAAATTTGTTTAAAGGGCATAACATAGAGAAATGGTCTTCAAATACATGATGACTTGGTAGAATATATTCTCCATGTTCACTGTGAATGGAACAAGAAATGGCAGGCCTAAGGTAGAAGAAGGGGGGGTGGAAATTGGACTAGACAACATTTCTTAACAATATAGACAGCAAAGTTATGAAATAGATTGCTGGAAAAGATGGCATAGTCTTCAACACCAGAAGACTTTACAAAGAGGCTGGGAAAAACAAAAATAAAACCAAACCTGTCCAGAATGACATAGATGTGCTCTGGCTCAGGAAAATTGGGTGAACTGTTAAGCATCTTTCGTTTCTTTTTCTGAGATTCTGAGAAAGGTGTGCTAGGGATTACCTAATCACACTTAAAATTAATTAAGATGGATAAGTACATAAACCTAACACCAAAAGTACTTCAGAACAAAAAATATTTTTTCTGTTGGGTTTATTTAGCTACTAAAACAGAGCTGACAAATATCACAGCAATGACCAAACCTCAGTGTATTAAAAGTCTATACATGCCAACCAACCTGCAAGGGTTTGCTTCTTCCCCTTTACATGTAGTGAAAAATATGTCAAATGCTAGCAAACTGTAAGCAGATTCTAAAAGCACACCAGTAATTTACAGTAAATTGTATCCACTCAACATATGACAGACATCTACTCTAATGAGGCCAGAGTCTTCCAACCATAAAGTTATTGGTCCTGCAGGATATAAAGAACTAAATATTTTCTGTAGTCTCTTCAACACTGTTTGGAACTAGCCCCATTTTGGAGGAAGGCACTGGAAAAATTATTTTTTAATGAGGACCTGGGAACCTCCTTCCTGCTCTTGGCCTCTTTGTCTATCCAGTTCTCCTAAATTGTGCTGAAAGCTAAAAATATCACACTGGCAACATTGAATGTCAAAATGGAATTAGGTGATGGGATTTGGCTGCACTGCAAAAGAGAATTAGCTATATCACCAGAGGAGTTTAAGGGGTTTACGAAAAAGTAGGAAAGTCTCATAGCGCTCTGGTGAAATAGTCACTGTTTTTAAGTGTCCTGGAAGAAAACTAGTGCTTTGGGATTAACAGAGGCTACAAGCAACTCCATATGTTTAAAAGTATGAAATATATAAGAAAAATCATGCTGACTTTAATTTGAAAGTTATTAGGCCTTTTGAAAATCTTCAAATTATGGCTTCTAAACAAACTGTTCAGAACCAGACATTTTGTTTTGACACCAAATGAGGATTTCTTTGGTGTATTTTTATGCTAACCAATATTTATTTGGTTTAATTCTCTCATAACTATGTAAGACTTAATTTTACTATAAATGTTTGTGATGAGGACATTGGATTGCAAACATTGTGTCCAAGAAAACAAAATATGGAACTTCTAACCAGCAAGTCTGATATCAATCTGGAGCTACACATGATACAAATAGCAGAGCCACTGACATTAAGCTGCTGTTTTTTTCTTGAAGCAGAGACACTAAGTCCCAAAAGGAGGTAAAGCACAAAATTCACCCCGCACACCATTGGGAAAAATGAAAAACATGGATAAAAGAGCTACATTTTGAAGTAAAAATTAGGATTTTTAATGTCAACAGTGCACAATGTCTGGAAATTTTTAGTGCAAATCTATGTCTGATAAAGCTACTTATCTGTGATTCCCTTCCTTCTATTACAGTCCATCAGTCTTTATTACTCTGATGACAGTGTTGAGAAAGAACAATTGGATTTTGCAGCGCAAGTTACACAAGCAGCCCAATGCAAGTGCAACCTTATGGGATAGAGGTAAGAAAAAAAATCAATACTCAAGACTGCAACTAATTTAAACTTCTGATGACTCAAATACCATTTTGATATTTTATTTCCTTGCAGCAGAAAGTACTTTAGCCTGTAATATTAACCTCCCAGTGTTGCAGGAGGTCAAAGTTAATTGGAGAATCAAATCCTTAAGCTGGCATCATATAAAATCAAAAAAATCTCAGGCTATTTCAATGTCAATGTTATACAATGCTATTCTTTCATTATGTTGGAAGAGTAAAATAGTTGATTTTATATCCATTTATAACTCCACTTTGTGTACTTTGGCTGCAGTAATAAACATATTAAGAAGCATTCAATTTTCTATTGTTTTCAGAAAGAGAAATTATTTGTTCTGTAGTTCTTAACAGCAAACCCCAATGTCACAACAGTGAGAGTGAAAGATAATACTGCATTACTTTTACAGTTGACACAAAATGACGCAAATGAAACTTGCTTTTTCCCAGTTCGTATTTCTACTGGTGAAGCATTATATAGATTACACCTCTATCACCTTATTCCCCCAGGAATCTAGCAAACTATTTCTGTCTTTGTTCAAATTAAGGAAGTATTTTTCGTATGCCTGTAAAAAGAAATAAAGTATGATTTTCCCCTTTGAGGAAATCTCTTCAGCTACTAAGGCAGACTTCACTTTAGAAGTCTCCCTGATCTATAACAAAAATTATTCCAAGTTACATTAGTCCTTCCCTCATATTTTGATCTCTGATTCTCTATTGATTAGAAAATGTCAATTTACAGTTGACTGAGTAAATCCTAATTCACAACAGGACAAGTTAGTGACAGCTGCACATTTTGTAGATGGTGTTTTCTCACACATGATAGTTATTGCAGAGTTGAAGTCAACTTCAACATCAGCTCCAATTTTCATGTATTCTCAAACATTAGTGATAAGACTCTGACTCTAGACAAGGCATTAGCCTACTCCTTATTTATTAATGAAGCAGATTTCCTTTTCCCCACTCCTCCCCATGAGTTCTTTAAACATACTGGGTTTGCAGTGTGCACTCAATCCTCTACTTACAGCCTCAGATGTCAATTTTACAGACAGCACTGAATGTACCGAGAGAATTGTTGGGAAAAAAACAGAAAATATTTCTTCCACTAACATAAAAGGCCATTCATTTTTAATTGGCTGAGAAATCAAATCATTTTTAAAGCTCTTGTTACACTTAAAGTAGTTTTTAATTTTGTGTGCAAGGGTCCTATCCATTAAGTTTATTCTTATTGCATGAAGGACTGAAAGCTGTTAACAAGCAGTGTAATAAACATCGTATTCAATTTCTGGCTTAAAACCTTATCTGACTTTATATCAAGAAAAATTTACAAGAAAAAAAAAAAGCCACAAAGCTGCTGCTCTTTTTTATATAAAGATAATTCAGAAAATATTAAAAAATTAGTAAGTCAAGGAAAAAAGTCATCCATGATTGATCCCAATGTATTCTTATGAAAAAAAAGAAAGCCTGTTCCATTCCACAGCCTCAAGTTCATTATTTCGCTTTTGACTTCATTCCCTCAAGACCGATTCTCACTAATGACTGTCCCAGCATTATGCTCAACAGATGAATAGTCATTCATGTGCCAAAATATTCTGCTGAGGATCGTGGTATATGCTACAACACTAACTTACTCTCATGCATACACACTCCCAGAATGCCTCCATCTTGCATGGAGCTTTTTTGTGCTCTGGTTCAAATCACATGTCTCTGAGCGTCAACATAGATACGAAAAATCTATAGAGACCACAGTAAGTATTAGAGGATTGCTGAATGGCCATAAGTAGGAACCGTAAATACGATTTAACAGCTACAGTTAATTTTTTTCTGTATAGAACAGTGTAACCTGATACAAGGTGAAGACTTGGTTATGCATAGGGAAAACATTTGAATTCCAGGGGATGAAGTTTTTGATGGGAGACTCTTAAAAAGCTGAGATGGTTACAAAATCCATGCTATGCCGGAAACTTCATGCTAATGGCTGGTGCATGCAATTTGCACAAAGAAAAATTGTAGAAAAGGATCTCAACAGAAACTAGGGATTTCAGCCTCCATCAAGCAGCAACGCAGCAGAAGTCTGAAGTAAGAAGTGCTGGAGGAAGGAAACATTTGTGCTTTTTAATTTATGTGAAAGCTCTAATGCAGAACAGGGTTAATTCAAGGCAAAGGTCAAGATAATTTCTCATTTTATCTCCCCAGAACATACACTGCTTGCCAAGGGAATACTCTTATTCTAGAATACATTAACAGCAATAACACTGCCATACATGAATGAATTTGATAATTTTGTTGTCACATTAAGATATTAAGAAGGAATGAAAACTATGAAAAAGTGAATCCTCTGTTACAAGAATCTGACTCTTCATCCCAACAGGAATGTAAATGCTACCTTATATTTATCCTGGTAGAGCAAAACTCCTCTCTGCAGCTCCATCTACACCTTCATTTCACTGAACAAAATTACCTTGTATTTTTCTTTTCCCAAAAAGAAAACTGTCCAATAGAAAAAATGAGTGAAATATGAGATCAAGACAGACTAGAAATATAGACTCTGGAGATAAAGTAATTGAAGAAGAGGTGGCTTTGAACTACTTGTGAGGAAAATAGTTATGTAGCAACCAATTTATTTATTTTAATTGAATTATCACTGCTAAAGAGTAAAGTTGCAGTAGTAACTTTTCAATATGTTAAAACAGATAAAAGAGATATTAAAATTGCATAGTGTTTGGAGAAGTTCCTTCAAAATTAAAAGCCATCTTTAACAAGGCAAAAGGCAGCAAATCAAAAAACCCCAGCGTTTATCATCTGAGTTTATCATGCTGTCAAGATAGACCACTTCACTAAAGTCACAGCATAGTTGGAGCTTTTGTCCTATGGCACAACTACTTTTTACCTTATTAAGGACTGAGTTCCCATACTATGAGGACAGATGAGTTATGCATAACCAACAAAGAAAAGTTTTAATTACAACTGTGCATGAGAGCTATTACTCAGACCTTGTTCAGCACCTGCAGCTTCTTGCAGCTGTGAAAGAACCAAGATGAATACTGACACCAAGGAGCCAGAATCCTATACAAGTTTGAAAAATACTGTACCCTGCCTGTTGGGGCTTTGCCTATCTAAAATACATCAAGTACCATATATTGAACCCAAAGTTACATCACTGAAGACAACCAATGCTGGTGTCTCACCCATTAAGTAGCTTGCCATGAAGAAGACGCCAACAATACTATCATGGAACAGACCTGAAAGAAACCCCAACAAAAGGAACAGGAAAAGCTTCTGCTAGCCAAATGAACTTGCTTACTCTCATACAAAGGCAGAAAAGCACCACATTTTAAGAGCTTAATGACAGTAGAGTTAAGCTACAAGGATTTAAACCTGCAGAACACAAAGGAAAGCCTTAGCATCTAGGTGCCCATCTTAACCAGTAACATATTTCAAACACCTTGCAGTTCACACAGATACCTTTAACCCCTGACTTTTAACTCAAACTGGCCAGCCTCTCACTGATGTAGACTCAGCCTAGCATGAGCCTGCACTCCACATAACATCACTCTACAGTGCTCAGGCACCACTTTGCATCCCAGCTTCTCTCAGCCATTTTCATGTTTGCTGTCATGCAGGTAAATTTGAATCAAGACCACAGCAAAAACACACTGCAAATTATAAAATCAATTAAAAGAAAAATGTTACCTCTAAGGGTGAAGAGCCCACTCGAAAACAGGGCCAAAGTAAACAGATTTAGCCTTACTTCATGCTTCCTGACCCACAGCTCTCTCTTCCTGAGATCAAAGCCATTGTCTTAACCCCAGTTCCTTCTCTTCCCTTGGCAGAGAGCCCTGATTGCTTGATAGATCCCAGCTGCTTTGATCTCCTCACTTCTTAACTCATTCCTCCCCAGTACTGCAGCAGTAACAACACAAACGCAGAGGGTTTGTTATTCACACACCTGACAAAACTGGCTCCAAGTACCCTTTCAACAAGCAGAAAATGTCATAGCAAAAGAATACAGGAAAACTTTGAGAATATTTTAATGTGATTGGACCCCTCTAAACTCTGAGAGGTCAGAATCTCTGAGAAGCAGCATTTTACATAAATCTGGACAGAGGGAGCACACATTGGCTTAATCCAGCAGTCAGAAGTTTCTAGAGCAGCTATTTTCCCTTCTTTTTCCCCAGCTTCCCCTCAGCATTATTATTAATAGCAGAGATGGCTTGTCTAGCCCACTCCTTACTTCACTGTGCCTCTGCTAGCAATTGTGAGAGACACATGGAAAGGCAGTAGGCAGGGGGAGGATTTTCTTGTTTCTGGTTTCACATCTTAACAAGTAGTTTGAGATTCAGAGCAACATAAACAGGCAAAAAAACACCAAGAACAAATTACACATGTAAATGACCTTGGACTGGAATTAAGACAAGAGTTGCTGCAGTACATGTCATGCAGAGAGGCAGAACATGATACAAGTTAACTTCTAGCTGATTTGGATACACCAGTCAATTATTGTCCTCAGGATGAATTAGTCTGTATGACAGTCAACATTTCCTATTTACTGCAGAACTGTGTGCTATACAGTCCTACTGACTACAGTGGGGTTACAGAGAGTTGAAAGACAGCAATTTGGGCACAAGCATGGTATTAATTACACCAGCTTTTGGCAGCTCTCATTCTGCTGCTGCCCTAGAAGGACGATTTGAACAAGCCCTATTATTACATATATCACTGAGTAAGTCCTTGATGCTGGACAATCCCTGCAGAAATACATGCTAGCTTTTCATCTCTCCAATTTTTCTTCTATACTATTTTTTCCTTTGAAATTTGGAAGAACAGAAACTATTTTTGCAAATTCCTTTCCAAGGTGAAAGATTCAAGAGCTCCTTTTTTTTTTCTTTTTCTTTTTCTTTTTTTTTTAACCACGAGATTTAATTTTCTTCTCAAAACCTAGATTAAAAGTGACAATTATACTGAATTCCAGGAAATCATGCCCTGTTGTGGAGTTATTAAGAAGCACATGTCATATTACCTCTTAAATCCAGAACTCAAGTCATGGGAACCAGATCTTCAGTAAGATTTGAAATGTGTATGACACATGCAATACCCATAAGTAACAAATACTTCCTGTATACTCCTTATGAGACTGGTATTACGCTAGCATCCTTCTGTGAGCTCTGAAGTGGTCTGTTCAGGGAAATGGAAGAATTAGACCTGTCTGTGCACAAAAGCTACAACATTTCTCCAAGATTTCTTCAATTATTTAAAGAGACTTTGGATTATATCGGGAAAGGGTTCTTGAAGGGACTAGTGAGTACAGAAATGGAGAAAAAGATGCAATTGGTGAAAATTGAACTCACCTTACATTTCAACTGTCATCAGCCCTGGCATAAGAAACAGTGAATTCTGGAAACATTGATATTATCAGTCCGTACATACACAAAAGAACGTCAATAACACAGCAGTACATGCACTTCCATTTATACCAAGTGTTTGTTTCTGGAGGCAGCTCCAGAGAGGTGACTGTTTTAATGTGAAGGATAGTTATCAGGAAATGACAATGTTCCATCAATGTATGACATATAAGCATTTGTGCTTATGAGTAAGGAATCTGGTAGATCATTTCTTCCCTGTAACATAGTGTAATGTAGTTATGGACAGCTACATACTTCGCAATAGGACAGGCTTAGAAGTTCAATTGCCTACTACAAAACTATGAGTTTAATTATTTTTGGATTCTACTGGTTTTCATTTATGGTTTGTTTCTGTACTATTAATATGTCCTGATACTATGTTATCTATTATTATAGAAGTTGGATTAAAATTAGGGAGTATTTCTTCCTTTTGTTCTGGTAGCAGGTTATACAGGCATATGGAATCAAAATGTTCAATTTCACCCTTACCCAAGGCCAACAGACTTTTTTTCCAATAGGGATTACAAATACATTGTCTGACATCTTGGCCTACATACTGTAGGGCCAGAAAGTTTCAGAGTAGTCAGATTTATTAAAGCAGCTCTTATAACATTATAGGATTATGAACTTCTTTTTATACAGCCTACTACAGTAAGCATTGGTGTCAGCTGAAAATTAGCATCTTGAACAGTAAGGTTTCATTTGAAAGGAAGGAAATTTGCATGACAATAAATCATTTTCTGCAGTAGGAATTCTCAGGGAAAAAAATCAGCTATCACCACAGAATGTAAACAAGAACAAGGAATGGGTGAAAAAAAAGACAGCCAACTTACTATATATGAAATAAGTTAGTAAGACCTTTGCACTTTACCAGTATGTGTCTGCTGTTTAGAGACCATTCCCTGTCTGAACTTGAGTAACGACTGCTGCAAAAGCCTGACCTCCCTGCAGCTTGAGCGTCCTGCACACTTTGTTATTTTCTCCTCCATTACACAGTAATTCCACAGAATTCAGAAATACAAACTGAGATGAGGAAAGGCATGTAAGAACAAGGCGCACATCAGCATCCTGAGCAGGGAGTTACACAAAATTAGGCACAGGAAATATCTTAAATCCTACTCTTCTCAAAGTTCCCCTTCTCACTAAAGATTTATGGATGAGAGGCCTCTCAAGGGTGACATCTAACATGAAATTAAGGTTTTCTGTACAAAATCGTTGGCTATCTAGTCCCTCTCTCAAATTTGATTCTGCATTTCCTCCTTACTGAACTAAATAAAACAGCAAATAACTTCTAGCTATATAATGTATTTCAACAATGTATGGCACTGACTGCTGCTCAGTCTTTGGGAGAAAACATTGGAGTATGGGGGGGCGTTGTTAAGGGCAAATCAGTTTTGTGTTTTGCGAAATATATAAAATTGATTTATTTTTGGTTTAAAAACTTAAGATTGACAGGAATATGAAAGAACATTACAGCAGTTAAAATTTTTATGGTAACATTATAGTTGCAATTGGAGTTTTCATAAACAATTATAAATGAAATTATATAGCCACACTAGGAATTCATTTACAGTTTACCATAACACCACAAATGACAACTCCCAACACAGAATCTTCAGCCCACAAAGACAGTGACAGATCACAGCTTATACCCTAAACCAAGAAAAGTTGCTAATTAATCTGATGCTTCATAGAGTATAGGGAGATGGCTGTTATAGAAACTTCTTTTATATAAGACAATACAGAGCCTATCCAAATATCGTGTTACTGGAAAAGTGCACCAGGGCAAACCCTAGAGATGAAGTAATAGGGAAAGCGAGCCAAGGTTTCTCTTTCCTAGCCTGCTTTAAGTGATGTTTTTGTCACAGATGTAACTAATGACACACACTGTTGGAGTGAATGTGGAAAAAACTTCGCACAAGAAATGTTATACTTTTATTTTCCTTGCCAGGCATAAATTGATTCCATATACTGTTACCACAAATCCTGTGAATACTCTGTTCTGTGCAGAAACATGCTTTGCTGGCACAGATATTCTGTGTTCTAATTTTGCTGGTTCTACTCAATATAAAAAGTACTCTTTGTTGCTTGAACTTTTATTAGAGGCATAGAGTTTATGTGACTAAGATGAAGGCTTAGCTTGTATCACTGTAAAAGCTTGAGAAGACTGCTTCAGCTCCTTTGTCATTTTTGTCTGCCCAGTTTTTCTTTAGTTTGAAAAAGAAATGTGAACTCGGCTTTATGAACTGACCGCCACTATTCAAGAAACTCTCTCTAATATACTGTTTTTTTGAGGGTGTATCCATTAATTTGGAAAATATTTGAGGAATATTGAGTAGAAAGAGAAAAATGCAACAACATAACCATTTTTTTTTCCCCTTTCAGCAAAGCTCTTATTGTTCAAAGCACAGTTCAGCCTAAGTGCATGTCAGTGCTCTGTTTTAATACAAAGAGATTAATGAAATCAGGGTCAAAAACTTTTACCTTGTTTTTTGTGGGGTTTTTTTTGTGTTTGTGACACTAAACTGAGCTAAAGTGCCTCCTGGGCTTCCCTGTGTGCTCAAAGGGCACTGCAAAGCTTTGCTTTTCTCTTTCCCTTTGCCTCCAGGTCCCAAATAATTGATTCTGACCAAGTGTTAGCAGTTACATCCAAGTCCCAGAAATTTTTCCTGAACTACAGTTATTCCTGGTGATTCATATGTCTGAGAATCTTACTGAAAAATAAACTATTGGAACCTTTAAAATAATTAACTTGGCTCTTCTAATGCACAGGATCTTTTGAAGAGATTGCAAGGAAGGGAGAAATGTAAGAGGAGTGGTGGGCTGGACTGTGTGCTTGTAGAATCCTGGCACTGGGAAAGCATTTGTCTTTATCTACTTATACTGGGGCCAGATGCAGAAAGCCAAGGGCAACTTACCTCCCAGATGCAATGACTAATAATGTGTAAACATATCAAAGAGATCTCCTCTTTTCCAATAAAACTGAGTCCAACATCATATTTGCTTCAAGAGAGTGAAGGGGAAATTAAAAAAACCTCACCTCAGATGTACAGAAGGCTTGCACTCTTATCTAAACTGGTCAGTACCTTTCCAATAAACCTTTTGATGTAACTTTCTTATGTCTTATTTCATGTGAACATATTCAGTCTTTGCCAAATAGAATAAGGCTTTAAGCAAGGTAATAATCAATAAAGATTCAAAACTCAAAAGATCTGCTGCTAAGCTTGCTGCTGACTCACTCAGGGAGGTTAGCAAGCTGCTTAGTGTATTCCTAGTTCTGTTTATTCATCTGGAAAATTAAGGAGCAAGTCATAATTACTGTTTATAAAGCACTGAAAAAAACATATAATTACTTCCTCATTAAAAATCTGCATGATTTGTTTGACTCTGTATACCACTAGTACCCTTGTGCACCCTCCTAACTCAAGGGCTGACTTGTTAATATTTCTGCAAGACTCATATTGTTGCTTTACTGAACACTTTTAGTCTTCTGCTTTCTCTGAGGTTTGGTATTCTGCATGCTATATTGTATACCAGCCTGTAAAGGCTGAAAAAGGTGAGAACTGAAGTCTACATATCAGGGTGTTCAGAGGGGAAAAAAAAAAATCTGCACTTGAGTTATGTGCACAACAGAAATTTATCTAGGAGAAGAGAAACTTGGATTGAGTGATATGAAGTGAAAATGCTGATAGCATGAAGTTTTCAGCTGGCTTGCATTCCTCTGGGAAGGAACTGGCAACCAATTTAGAGATTATTAACTTCAATCAATAGCTCTCAAGTTTCAGAAGTCAGGTTTGGTAATAACAGAAAAAGTTGCAGTGAGTTCTTTATTGAGAATAACTACTTTTCTTATTTCCTAATAGAAACGCTGTTCTCTTTCACAACCTCGGTAGAGTTCCCACTGGCTGGACATGCAAGTCTGCTATGTATAGAAGCCAGTACAACAGCCAAGGATTTTCTTAATAACAGCTTTCAGCTCCTGCTTTTCCTGGAGCATGCACTGAGGGGAATAAGTTCTCTGTTAGGTACAGTCATTGGAATTGTATCCCCTGTCCTAGATTTGCATAACCCAGGCTGGTTCTCATTCCCCAGAAGACTGAGCAAATCTACTCTCAGATCTCATTGGCTACTCTATACGTAGGAGTACATATAGGTTGAACACAAAAGGAAATTGATTCATGTGTTTTATCTTCCATTAGTTACTTGGAGAATATCCCTGTGTTTGTATGTGTGCGTTCAGATAGTCAAATGCATAAAAAACAGACTAACATCTACTTCTCTGCTTCCTTTGCCTCAATACCCTAAAGCCTTCTTTTGGCTGTGGTTGGATACTTGAACTTTTTGCACATAATCTGAACTGAGTTTCTTTTTCTCTCTATCTTTCTGACCTTTGGGGTCAGTGCTCTTCCGCACTTCTGGCCACTGTGCTCTCTCCCTCTGAGTCTTTATGTCCTAGCAATTAGACATTATGTCTTTGTTTCCCTACTAGGGAAATTCCATCGCTCCAAGTCCTGGCCCTGGGGAGGACAGGGAAAGACTAAGACTTCCTCTTTCTTCTTCTTCTTTCCCCTCCCCCCCCAACCCCTTCTTGTCTTAGGCACATTTATTCACTGTTAAGAACTGTCTGGTTCAGTGATGCGCCTGTAGAACGTTCACCTGCTCCTTAACTCAAAGGACATGTGAACACCAAAAGGCAGCAGGCACATTCACATATGCTCAGGGAATCTTCCATGTTGTTTCTGTTTTGTTTCCATCTTAACAGAAAACTCAATTACAAACAGTAATAACTAAACTAAACCATCTTCTCTCGCCAATGCAGTGAGTCACCAGGACTTTCCATAATAAGAAGATGAATAAGCATATTTTTTAGACTCTTACAGTCGACTGTGCTTCACAGAAAAAGGGAGCTTTGACAATACTTGTGGACCCACAGTTTTCTGCTCCTTGTAAAACATGGTTTTACATTAAGATTCTTGCCCTGTGAATGATAAAGGAGTTATGCACTTTTCAATCAAAACTGAATACTGTACATCTTTGTCTTATGAATCAACACAGCTTTTAACTATGCTGACCTGTAAGCAAGATAGCATCTGCAAGATGAAAATGAGAAACAGCTGTATCACAGGGCTTTGCAAAATAAAACCTTGTTTACACACTGTATGGATACGCACATGGTGATCCGGCCACCTGAAAATAAAAGGCTACCATCTCTTCCAGTAATTTTTGTGTTGGTTTAAAACAAAACGTGGCACATGGTCCAACTGATCTGCCAATAGGACAGACACAGCAGGCAGTGAAACCTCACTGCACTGAAGAAATCCAGAAGTTCTCTTTCTGGCAGGACTTTACAGGGATTTCAGTGTACTATTTCATATCACTGGAAAAAATGACAAGTGGAAATGTTACGTTTGCTTAAAGGAGGTTTTCTCAGTGTAACTGTAGAACTTAATAGATCTCTACTTTTCATAATATAGTATTTTCCACAAACTGTGAGATGATCATGCTTAGTAACTCAGTTCAAGCACTTCAGACAAGTGCGGTTTCTGTAACAATGGGAAGAAAGAACAGAAATCCATCAATTTAAGGACTTAAATCACATACAGAAAGTTTTTTCAAACTTTACATAAACATTCTGTAAATTAACAAGTAATCAGTGAAATTAAAGTCCCAGCACAACATACTCTTCACTACCAAGAGCAATGAGTGAAGAACTCTTTGTATGTGGTGTCATTAAGAGCACTGCAGCCATGAAGGGAAATACCATGTAACTGGGATACAGAAACTGATACTTCATATGGATTTGAGAGCTAGTCTTGCTTTCAGACCTTTTCAGATTTGAAATCCAGCTTGAGAAATTACCAAAGTCCGTGGGAGGAAGGCAGATCCCCTGCTAGGATTAATCAATGATATTGACTGATTTCTAAGGGATCGAATGAGAAATAGACACCCTAGAAATATCTTATGACTGGTCATTTCATTTCATGCCACATTCAGAATGTGGTCATTTCAAAATGTGTGTACCAGTGTGTCACATAGGCCAGCTATAACAAAGTACCTGTTATTTTCTGCTCATATTCCTTTGTTTTACATTCAGAGTGTATTACTGTCTGGGACACAACAAATTTTTTAAGTCAGTATCATTTTTGTACCTGAATGTTAAGATGCTGTTTATATCCAGTTTCAGATAACGTATGAAATTGTTAATGGAGCCGTAATAGTAACTGCTTTTGTTTCTGAATATTCACATTGTTATCTCTGCACACACATTCTAGTTTAGTCCTATTTATTATTATGCCTTGTCTTTGTGATTTCTGTAATCCAGACAGTTTAGACTGGGAGTAGAATTTGAAAAGATACAATATCAAATAGTTGAGAAATTAATTATCTCAGTAATGTATTCCATAGAGCTATACTATACCTATAATAAGCATACATAAATTCATTTTGATGTATCTTGCTTAGCACAGAGGTAAGTAGGCATGTAATTAGATCATTTATTTCAAGTTTCTTCATCTAGTAATACTGTAATTTTTTTTTTTTAAAAAGCAATCAAGCTATTCCAGCACAATTTAATTTAAACCTCGCATATGATTTATCGCGCCAGATCTTGTGATTCTGAGAATGCATAGAAATTCCTTCTACCCCTCCACCTCAGCCCCATTTCAGCAGGTGAAAAGAAGCCACATGACAAACTACTTTCAGTCAGACTGAGCAAAACCTGGAATGTGCAGATGCATAAATAACCATTTGCTGTTGAGAGGGCGTATGAGTTGATTTAAATGAATCACTGTGCTTCCTTTTGGAAGTCTCTGTTTAAACAGAAAAAACCCAGGAGCCTTCCAATGACTTCCTTGGGTTTTGGCTTAAATCTTGCCATGGCACCAAAATACATACTCATTTGTAAGCTATTGTATGGATTTGTTTTTCCAGGATGACCTATTCTCTTCTTCCACAAGGATTTTTTTCTTCACCTGTTCCTATTTCTTTTTACTCTGCCATGCTATAGACCATCACCATCCCATAAGCAACAGGGAGTTATTTTCTCATTCAGGACCCAGAACCTGGACCCTATTGTCCACGTATGGGAGAGGGGGGAAAATAAAAGACAATTCATTTCTGAGGCATTTGAAAATATTAAGTATGTACAGTCTGAAACTGCATTTTCACTTTGTTTCCCCTAATCACAAAAAAAAAATAAAAAAAGGAAATACTTTATTTTGCTCTATATCAAATCTGTTCCTGAGAGTCCAGATTTTCACAGGTAGAGTTGGTATTTTGGCCAACGACAGCTTGGATATGTGTTGAATATTAAAAGCCAAACTACAGAAGCTAGTTGCACTCCCAGTGTCTCTAAATGGATGTTACAAATGTATCTGCACCTGCCTGATTTGGCTGGATAGCTGTGTACATCTTATGAAGTGCAGAATGACCAGTCTGCTTTGGAGACCAGGGATCCTTCAGGGTCATCTTGGCTGGCTGCTTTTCTGGGCCCAAGGAACTTGGCAAGTTGCAGAAAATCCTGTCACGTGTTTCTCATCATACGAACAGAGTAGTTACACATTAGAAATCTATTTAGGTCATTGTGCCTGTGCTGTTCAGGAAACTCTAGTATGTCCCCAGGAGTATGAAGCTGCATGGAAGGACCCTTTCCTTATCATGTGGCAGAGACCTCAGCTACATATTCCGGAGAAGCATGTGTTATCTACCTTAGACAGAAATGTCAATGCTATTTTAGCTACTGCCCTCAGAAATCAGCTTAATCCACAGTACAGTTGAAGACTGGGTGTCAAAACTGGTCTGTGTAATCAAGGATATAATTTTCTCCTGTGTCTTTAAAAAAAACTCATGCAAAAAACCCCTCTTTGATGGTATGCCAAAAATACGTTGGTGGTGATGTTTCATATTATATTCTGGTCCTGCAGCTGACAGATGCTCAAGAATCCTTTCTTTTCCAGTGAGAGGTATAAAGGCTGTCCATCTTACTATAATTTCAAAAATCAAACTTCCAGAGGTTGGAAATCTCATAATTAATTTCTCTTGTGCTAGCCTACTTTTCATTCTTATATCGCAATACAAGACTTTTATTTGAATGGCACAATTTCCCCCTCTTCCCTGCCCTGGACTCTTGCATCATTTTGTGTTCTGTGAAATCCCTAATGAAAATGTGATTTGTTTGCTTGTGTTTGTCTCACCCCTGGCAGAAGCTGTATGGCATCTAGTGAACGAAGCATAAGATTACCTATCTCATGGATAAAAACTAGGAAGGATGGTGTCAGTTAAGGCTCTACAATGCTGTTCTGAAAAAGAATATAAAACTTGTAATCACTGAATGTTTAGCATCTGTGGCTGATCCTCTAGTCACCTTGTGCCAGGTGTCCAATTAGGAGTATATCAACTGAACAGAACTGCAGGCAAGCCACAGCTGAACCTAGTGTTGCTGAAAGCCATACTTTGAAAATGCAAATCTATGCTTTTAAAAAAACCTGCACCATCTGAGACAATTAGGTGCTCTGATGTAAAACTGTTTAGTTCATTTGTGGAAGTTCATTTCTGCATTCCATTGGCTTTACAGGAGGCAGTCCACAAATAACTAAATACTTCCATATTTTAGGTAGCATCTGACAAGAACATGGTAAATAAAGTACAGGTCACATGCAGGAAATTACTTATTAGTGAGCAATCTCAATCCTCTAAACTGAACAAAACAGAAATCAAGTATATGATGATGTAATCAGAGACTATACTATAATGTATATACAGAAAGAACCAAATGAGACCAAAGGCTTCACCTGTAATTTCAACTTGTAACTTTGCCTTCTCACAAACTCCTTCTAATATACTTCTAACATACAGTATGTAACTTTAAAATTACTTCTTTCCTAACTGATACCTCATTATTCTCTTTTAAAGACCAGGTGTGGGTACTTATGTAGATGACAAAAACCAGAAAATCACGATGCTCCTTCATTATTTAGAAAAGTAAAAAAATTATTACTTGTAATTACTCCATTAATTTATTAAGGAGAAAATGCTAAAATCTTTTCTTTTTAAAAGTGATAGCCTCCATGTGTCTTCTAAATGCATGGGAATGTATATAATAATGCCGTCCATTTGGACAGTATTCAATGTAGATGTATAGTGTTACAAATTGATTCAGCAAATGAAGTCTTCTCCTGACAAAGGTCATGTTTCAGAAGCTGAAATCACTGGCAATAGGAATAGAAATTCTAGGTCACAGCCTGGAGAACAGCTCTTTTCCCACGTTAAGCAAAGCAGTGAGTACTGTAGCTGGCTGCTTCCTCTTTTCAATTATATTTTTATAGTTACAAAAGTGGTTCCTCTTTCAAATTAGGGAAGAAAGATGACAGGGTAGTTACCCAAATCACAGCATTTAACTAGAAAGGTATTGTGACTACAGGCACAATAGTAGAGAGAACAGCTCCATATACCTGCATAAAAGAAGATGAAATTTTTCAGGTTGGCACTAAGTCCCTGTGTGTTAGCCAACAGATGTGGCCAGATTTATGATGGAGAGTGTGCTAAACTTACAAGAGGGCTGGAATAAATTACTCTGTTGTTCCAACAACTGAGAAACAGCAAAGGAGTTCTGTTCAAGTCACATTTTTCTCCTGGTACTTCTCCCAAAATGATACAAGTTGTAAACTGCCTATTACTAAGTTGAAGAATTTATCATTAGTTCCATTGAAGCTCAAAGATATAACCTAAGTCCCTAAATATTAACCTTTTCTGCATGAGAGCCATGCACTTACATATTTTGTCTCTTCCATAAACCAGAGGCTCTTTTTACATCAGGAACCTTACTTCTATGTCAAAACTACTCCCATTCCTCTCTGCATCTACCAGATTTCAAAATAAGCCAATATAGAGGGTTTTTTGATACAAGAGAGTTAAACAGTGACTTCCCCCCCCCAAAAAAAGGGAAAAAAAAAAAAAGGAATAAAGCACAAATACTTTCCTTTTCCTAAAATCATCAGTAATTAATTGATGATATTTAATACTTGGCATAAAGGTTTTATTTTCTAGTGACTGGGACTAGTCAAGACTTATTAGGATAACTCAGGCTGGAATACTACATACAGCTGTTAGCTGTGTCAAGCAACAAGAGTGGTTAATCAGATATGTAAGAATATCACATGTCTCTTCTCCCTCTGAGAACACAAAAATTAAAGCTGAATCTTTCTCTATATATCTGTTCACCTTCAGATTATTGAGTTCTGGCATGTCTCCCCGCTTCAAGGGACTATGGCTTTTTGAAAGGGGAAGTTTTAACTTGTAGAAAGCTTGATGTTGCTATTACTAGTCTTTGGAATTGAGTGGACAGGTTTCCAAACAATTAAAACATTTCTGTATCCAGTAATGAAGAAAGTTCTTGCTTCCAAAAAGCATTCACATTTTCAGAAATATTGTACTAACCGTTTCACAGAAGGAAGGCATAATGTGGTACATTACAGCACTCCTTTTCACACAGTATTTTTTGGTTTTGTGACATAAACCCCCTATGTTCTGCAATCACATGTATTAGAACTTGGCCAGGTACTTGTGTTGTTCAAGAATTATTCCCATTTTGTTCTCGGTGATTTACTCAAGTGATACCAATCTTCTTGGCTGGCTGAGAGTGTGTTTCTGAGAAATTCTCTGTGTGTCTAATTCATTGGATGCTATATTGTATTTTTTTGTAGGAGGAAAAAACCAGCATTCAGGCATAAACGTTCTATTCTATAGGATATGTCATACACAGACATATTTAGGACAAAGGCCATTTCATTTCTATGAATATGAAGGCTTGGTCATTTTTCAGCCACACACTTTAGATTAAGTTTTCTAATTTTTCCTGTAAGTGAACATTATCTTTTTGCTGATTCTTTTAAGCTTGAATTCTACTTTGAAATACCCTGTATTACATTCTGGGTTTAACTCTTTCACTGTCTCTGAGTCAAGACTCAGTCTTCTCACAGGAGGATAAAAAAAGCTGATTAATTCCCAAGTGGGTAGTCACAAAATGAGGAGTCAGAGGACTTTTTTTATTATCAAAAATTAACATCTTCAGATTAAAAAAAGAGCAACTCTACTGTCACCTACCTCTGCAACCAAACTACTTGCCTGAATGAAGACAACTTTTCACTCTAGCAACAAGTTTGCAACAAAACCTCATCCTTAGACCAAGATCTAATCTGGTCTGACTATTCTATATAGAGTCCCCAGTTCTAGAACACATCTCTTAGACTTGTTTTTCCAGCTTTTCCAGTATTTTTTCCACGTTCTGCAAATAAGTTGTAAAGCTTTCCAATCTTTTATCTCAGCCGAACACTCCAACTGATTCCACATTTTCTTTGAAATTGAATAAATTTGTGAATGAAATTTCCATCTTTTCCATCAGATGTATCACTGTCATAAGGTTTACAGAAAAAAAACCCACCTTGTTTTATGAGTTAATTAGAGAGACAGCAATCACGTGCTGCACATTGATGTCTTCCTCAAAGTAAATAAAATATAAAATAAAATTTCTTTAGAGCAACTTGCACTGGACATTCATTTGCCCTGCCTTGCTTCTTCGAATTTAAGTCCCAAACTGTAGAATATCTGAGCCTCCAAATTATGCAAAATGTAACCTCCGTTCCTACTTTCGTGCTTCCTCTTCATTCAGTACCTGCATGTAGATTCAGTGGGATCCCCAAAATTAATTTACAGTAAACTACTCATTCAAGAAGCTCAAACTTACAAATAACTTTCTGTAGCTCTTCCCTCTTAACCTTCTTGATGTACCCAGTTGTCAGCTGTGAGCAACAGAATGATCAAATTTATGAATAATTTCATAGTAAGCAACTAGAATGAATAATTCTTCCACATGCTTAATTGGCTCATTCATGATTCTCTGCCTTTTCCTCTTGTACCTGATTGTGAGCTATGCAAACCTTCATCCAGAGCTGTTAGCTCTCCAACTCAATTTAATGGAAATGACGCAAAATGCCTGTGGAAATGATGCACAACATTTGCTCCAGTTTCCCTGCTTTCTATTTGAATATGCCTTTAAATGAGCATATTCAAATAAAATGGCATTATTGCTGTCTGTCCAAATATGTATGACAAACTTACTCTTTTTAAAATGGCTTCATGGCTGAACAATCTTTGGATTCCTTTCAATGAGTTGAAGTTCTTGTCAGTGCATGCCAATTATTTGTCATAAATCAGGTTTTGCCTCATTTTAGGTGAACAAGGAAGTCTGTACTTCAGCAGCTGAGAACAAAGCTTTCAAGGATATGCCCAAGAACTGCTTATGATTTATAAAAGACAGGAGGGCTTTATGAAAATTAAACTTCAGTTGTCCATGACCCTTCTGCTTACCTTAAAAGTTAAACACAAACTTTGTATCTTTTTCCCCTCAAGAACTTCAGAGGTATCCAGGGTCTGTCCAATTTTTGAAACAATAGATCAGAAGTCTACATGTACCTGTTCTTCTACCTACCTTCTGTAGAGTTGGTGGTAACTTTCAGGATCATGAAGCCCCGGTGCAGAAGTGCAATTCAATGCCTGAAGCTGTACAGCTGATGAATCGTGATGTGAAAGGGCGTCAGGGAATCAGGGGGTTACCCTCTGAGAATTAGATCCCTATTGAAAGAATTTATAGTTCTTTAACACCAATCAAAACCAGCTGGTATCAACCATGCAGCACAGCATGAATGCAGAGGTACCCATGTAGGTTCCCAAACCTTCTTTCAAGAAGGGTGATGTCAAAACTGAAAATAGATGCTTTTCAGCAAAGCTAATAACCTTACAAGCAGCATCACAACTGTGCTGGTCTACTGGGAGGTGTCCCTGCCCAAGGCAGGGGGGTTGGAACTAGATGATCTTTAAGGTCTCTTCCAACCCAAACCATTCTATGATTTTATGCATCTTGACCATTTTTAAGTCATTTTCAATTTGGAGAACTCTGCCTAGCTTTCTCTTGTGAAGGGTGCCCATGAGAACGCAGCACACAGATTCAGCATGGAGCCCATGGGGTCAGGGTGTTGGGAAAAAAAAAGAAAAAGCAGTAGCTGAATCTAATACAACATTCTTATGTCCACCTGATTATGTCTGTCTTACAACTGCAGTGTAATTTAGACAGTTCAGAAGCCTGAGCCACGTTTCAGCCTGTGCAAGCAGATTATAGTGCCACTCCAAACATCTGCACTGCTGTAATGAAAAAGCTGTGCTCTTAGCATGTTCCTCCAGTCTTCATCCTTGGCTCCACTTTCCATTGATGTGCTGGAGCCTAGAAGGGGTTCTCCAGGGAGCAGCCTGCAGCTGTCTTACAGAGATCCTATGCCAAAGCAATTTTCTTTCAACAGGAAGCAGGCTTTGAGAATACCTTATGCATCTTCAACCTTCTACTTGGCATAGAGATACTGGAACAGACTTGGGGATATTACTCAGCCACTCTAATAGCACCATTTCCCTTAATATCGTTCTAAAGGGTAACATTTTAGCACTGACTTGGAAAGGTGATTGATATATATTGAACTGCCAATGCTATTTCCTCTGCAGTTTTCTCTCTAAATGTCCTTTCCAGGCATTGCCTCTTGCTATATGTTGACAGATTGTAAGAGATTATAGCGTCGAGTATAGAGACTGAAGGATATCCTAGAAAAATGACATTCTAGATGCAGTGTAACTATATATAGCTAGAAAATTCATTACTGGAAAGTAGATTTTTTTTATTATTATTATTTCTGCTGTAACAATGGTTATACAGAGTAATAACCAAGAAAGGACATAGCATAAATCACAGATTACTTGAATGGCTTCCCTATATTTTTCTAATTTGTCTTCCATGTTAAGACAAAATACTGCAGAGTAAATCAATTATCAAGAGGCTTAAAAACTATCAGTGATATGACTAGACTAGAGTGCAAATTAACAGATGTATCCACACCACACAATGGAACATTATACAGAGACCCCTGAGTAGGGACAACCAAACTAATGTGACATTTCATTACTTCACTAAAATATTAATGATCTTGCCTAATGGAATACCTTTATAGGTACATCTTGCTTTTAAAAATAGACTAATTATAATTTTTAGGTTTCTAGAAAAAGTGTGAGGTGGCTGGTTTGGCCTTTTCCTCTCTTCCACAACTTTAATTCCTGTGTTTTTCCTGTTGCAGGGCTGAAGACCATTCCCTAACATCTTAAGCTGCTATAGTTGCTAAATCGAATAGATTACAGGAAAGCATACATAATTTACACATACTTATACTGGATATATTTCATGTTATTTAGGAAGCAACACAAGTATGGACACCTTTTTGTAAAACAAACGAACAAACAAAATCAAAATACTTCTTTCTAGAGTGAATAACATTGACTTACCCATTATGAATTCCTATGAAACAAGTATTGGAGATTGGACTCAGCATGTTTTGCCGCAGTAGACTATCTTGCTTTTCAGTGTTTCCCAAAGACTCCTGTTCTGGTGTACTTTTACTGAAAGCAGAATGTTTCCTCCGAATTCCAGTCTCCCCAACTATGTTTCTCCAGGGCCTTAAACCTCCTTTAGAAAATGAGGCATCCACATATTTCCATCACGTAGCAGTGGCAGAGCAGAGAAGTTTCATCTTTCCACAAAGCATCATTTCCATAAAGCATCAAGTTGCCTGAATATCCCCCCACCTCTGAAACCAGGTGTTTTCACTGATATCTGAGGCATTTGATAAAACACTAATTAATCTGATTAAATAGTAATGATCTTGTTCCCTTTTAATCTAATGCTTTTGAAAAAACCCTGCCTTGTTCTAGTGTATTATTAGTTTCAAGGAAAGATAGTTTACTAGCTTTTCACTATCTTCATATGATACACTTGTGAGAGATTCCCCTGAATATCCCACAAATGAGGGCTAAGGGTAAGAGAAGCAATTCTGTGTATATACTTTTGAAAGTACTTTTGCATGGTTTTCATGCTGATAATTCAAGCTAAAAATCACATGGCTATTAGGACTGATTTATTTTTTCCCTCCTTGCCACCATTGTCAGTCTTATTCAAGAAAGTAAAGGTAACATTCTGCTATGCAGTTTTCATGCCCCTATCCTCTTTCTGTAGCATTGCCTTCTGAGAGAGGAAGCATTATGAGTGCATGACTTTTGCTTTCTGACTCCAGGAGGAAACATCACGATGCAGCTTTTCTGGAAATCTCTTCAGGGCAGACTAAATAAGCAAGGCTAAAAAATGTTGGGAAATACACTTTTCCCATCTTAAGAAAATGAACTATACAGCATCCTCCCAAATATTACATGTGGAGGCTGGAACTAGAAGTATTGTTGAGTGGGGTGCACTGTGAGTAGCAATATTTAGGCCTTCAAGTCTATTTTCGGATACTGGTCACTGATAACACTAGACTGAGAGCTCAGGTTGATGCTGCAGGTCGCCAAGTAGTAGTCTTTGGTGATACTAGGCTGTGATGGTTTTTGCATTACACTTAAAAGCACTGCTGGTAGAGACAGCATGTTGATGGCTAGTACTGTGATTTGTGGAAATATTGGTTCAGAAATGGAGCAAGCTACAAAGTGCCTCCAGGCATGCCAGTGCTATAAAGTATTTGCTTTCCCTGCCTCTTTGCTTCTCCCATTCCTCCCTGAAATCCTGTTTGACCTCTAATAACAGGAGTATAGGCACTTCATGTATTTATATGAATTTTCAGCTGCTCCTAGTGCGTGCTTTCTGTGCAACCACCCTGGATGCCAACAGACTCAAGAGTCAGGGACACAATGCTACTTCTGCCCATTCCCAGATCTCTTTCCCAGCTTCCTCCCTGCAAACAAGCAAAAAAATAGCCACCCATTTTCAAGGAAGATGGCTCCTGTGTCTTTTGTGGAAAGAATTGAAGACAAAAATGCTGTGGCTACAGCAGAGAAAGAGGAGTGCAGGAGCTGGTGTTGTGCTCCTGCACCACAGAGTGCTGCAGCTACCCAGACTTCTCCCTGTACTATCTTATCTTACCTCCTCTTACTCAGAACTTGTTATAAATGGTAGAGAAAATAGAAATGATACAAACAAAAGCAGTGTTAGTCTCAATCATTTCTTCATTTTAGCCTGGCCTGAGGGAACTACATACAGTCCAAAACCAAACAAAATCTTATATTTATTTTCTATTCCAAGTTTAATTTTCTTTCTTGAAAACCAGGACAAAGTAAACTTGTTTTAATGGATGAGCTTACCTAAAATAGAAGAGTGTGCATTCATTAATAAAACTGTCACAGTTCTAACACCATTTAAAATTTTTAATCAGGGAATAAAGCATATAGCAAGTTTTCTAGCTGGGAATCTTACAGGTCCTGGTTATACTGAGGTAATGTCCGAGAGTAAAGGTATGTGATTCATGTTGCTTCTGGTTAAGGTCAGCACTGCAGAAGGCTGCCAGCCCATTTTGGAAACAGTCTGGCAAATTCATTCTTCCCTTCTGGATTTAGAACAATTTACTCCCCTTTTGCTTTTTTTTTGGTCATTGGTGTTCAATGTTGCATGAATGCCAGTTATGAATGTTGTCTGAAAGGTTAATCTAACTTTACTTGCTCCATGTTTTTTTCTTAAAGTTGTGTTTCTTTCTGTCCTTTTTGGACACCTAGCAGACATGAGTAAGCACATACTTCTGCTGATGGAAAAGTTACTTTTATGGTTACTTATAACTTACAGTCTCTGATACACTGAGTCAAGCATTCAAATGCTCGTAGCGCAATGGAACTGGTCTGGTGCATACTGTTCTGGGATGAACATTCCTCATTTTCTCCTGTCTGTTCTGTCTTCTGTAGCAAAGAATTAATTAAAATAGACTGATAATGACTGAGTACACTGGTGGGCTACCTTCTGCATTTAGGAATTGCGTCCTGTTGAATTCTTGGCATTTCTCTTATGAAATCTTTATTTCTAAACACAAGAACAGCAACTAAAGGAAGAAGAATCTCCCAAATCACTCCCAAAACTCAAGGTCTGACATTAAGCCTCCCTGCGGGGTAGTAGGAAGCATCATTTCAAATCTCCATATTGGGAGAAGAATTTATGAATAGTTTCATAAGATAGTTTCAAATTGAGAGAAAAATTTTTAGTTATTTAAACCAGATGAAATAAAAAAAAATTGCTCAACTGTAGCTGCATACTTTATGCCAGTTTTTCTTACCCACATGGACTAGGAAGGAGAAAGTAAATACCAGTTGTTATTCATCATATGCCTTGAATAGTTCAGTACTCATTTACATGTAACTTCAGAGCTGATCAGGATGCATGTTTGCTCCGACAAGCATGCTGCTTGCTTTTTTTGTCAGCAGAGCTACTAGAAATCTCTTTTTAATTTTACCACCTGTGCAGACCTTACCACATACATAAAACAAAACTTATGCAAGAAAAGTTTTAGTGCTTTATTAGGTCCACTGAGCTGAATAGGCTGTTCTTGGTATGAAACAGGGGCAAGTTCAACAAGAGAAGCCCCTCTGGAGTTCATAAGCATGAATAAAGAAAACAGAGGAGAACTGATGTGTGGGATCAGGGCCCAAGTCTTCAGTGGCACCCTGTATTTCATTTCAGTATTTGCTGAAAGCAGGACAACATGGACCAAGTGAATATCTACAGGACAACACAGTTCACTTTTGAACTCTGTGAAAAACCTTAACTTGATTTGCATTCATTTACTTGCTTAATTTTGGAATATTGGGCCAGATCCAGCTGAGATCTTGGCACATCACATCATGCTGCTGGGATGTAATAAATAACAAGGATGCAAGTTCTGAGGAAAAACATTTCTCATCACGCTCTGTATATGCAAAAAAACAGAGCTGGGGGCCAAGCTTATGGAAAAAAATACATCTTTTGCTTCCAGACTTCTGCTTCCTTCTTCTAGCCTTGCTAATGGCTCAAACTCAACTTCGGAGAAACCTACTAATCTATGAAACCTTTCAGTCAGATTTTTCTAATTTTCTAGGTATTCTTGAAGTTGTTTTTTTTTATATTTGCTCAGATTTGCTTCAAACAATGCCATGGGGGGAAGGGATGTACAAAACAAAGCTCAAGAAAGAATCACAGAATAGTCTTGGTTGGAAGAGACCTCTAAGGTCATCGAGTCCAACCATTAACCTAACACCACCAATTCCCCACTAAACCATGTCCCTTAATACCTCATCTACATGTTTCTTAATTTCCTCCAGGGATGGGGACTTCACCACAGCCCTGGGCCGCCTGTTCCAATGCCTGACAACCCTTTCAGTGAATTTTTTTTTCCTGATATCTAATCTAAACCTCCCTTGGCACAGCTTGCGGCCAGAGGTGCCCATATTATAAGAAGTGCTGGCTTTCAAAGAACTACATGGCTTAAAATAAGTGGAAAGATCCTGAGCAGAATGTAATCCCAGTATGAGTGCAAGAAACTGCATCATTTGACACTGATAACCTGTGACTATGCAAGTTCTAAGCATAAGCTAGGCCATTAAACAGTGCCATAAAATGGTTAAATGTGAAAGATTGCTATGAGTAATACAGCACTACAGAGTATAGTGTTAAAAAAAAGTGTTCCACACCAAAAAATGAACAGCATAAAAAAGTGCCATGTTATAGACAGTTGCTCATAAAGCTCTCAGAATTAGTTTCATAAAGGAATTAGGAATGCAAAGAGAGTGAAATAGGAAATATTCTTCCTTTGTGGAGGAGACAGTGCTAGCTAGTCACATATATTTTAATACTGAACACTTCATTCAGCTCTGAAACACTATCCTCACTATGAAATAAGTTAGATGGGCATCTAGAAAGCAGCATGGCAAATTTGGCATGTTAGAAAATATCCTTAGGAACTTTTTATGACAAACCTGCTGGTAGATCCTTAAAAATGTCAGTTGATCTGTTCAAAAAAAAAAAGTATAAATTCTCCTCAATGACTTGCAGCATTGTGCCTGATAATAAAGCATTGCATTTGTAAAGATACACGAATCTTTAAAGACATGCCTGAGAAGTGTTTTGAAATAGTGCAGCTAACTAAGCTTCTTTAATTTTAAGGCAAATAAGCATTTACTATTACTAGATTCCTTCATGGGATTTTGATTGTCTCCACAGCCCGTAACAATATTAATTCCTTCCAAACCAAAATAATTTCATTTCCATTTCCCTCCAGGCCCTTAGGTCCTTTCTAGAGGAAACGTCTTTTTCTGTTTTGGCTTGTCTATGGCTATTTATTTATTATAATAGGGCAGAGGTTTTATTGGAGGCATTGGAGATGGAAAGGACTGACTTAGTCATTTAGGACTGACTTAGTCACAGGCATGGTCTTGTAGTCCAGTCCATTATCAAGTGACCTTGGTTCTTGCTATATTTCCCCCTGTTGCTTTCTCCTGGCACTCATAACTGGGAAGTTCCCCCAGGATTTACAGTAGAGTCTCCTTTCTCATCTTTTTCCTTCTGTCCTTTGACCATTTGTCCTTATGCTCTTCTGCAAGGTTTCATCTTCGAAAAATGTTATTTTACATATTTTGTGTAGCCTCCTGAGACTCTGTTATGCAATGAGGATACTTATGTCTTAACAGGGAGTAGGGAATACTTCAGTATTGTATATGAGAAGTTTCTCTTTACATACAGGTAAATGCAGAGGGAGTCGTTCTGAGATCTCAGTGTTTTTTCTCTTTATTTCTCTTATGATTATATAACAGTCTGAAGTCACTGGTGTGAAAAAAGGCTCGTTAACAGATGGTTTGCAAGAGGAGTAAGTTATTGCTGACTGGTGCATGTTTTCCAACAACTGGAGCTTGACCCTGACTGAGTCATCAGGATAGCACTAAAACACTAGTGCTAAAGCAGTATAATGTACCAGTGAGCAGCAATACAAAATCTGTCTCCACACAAGCGACATTTACAAACTTAAGACATTTTAAAGATAACCACTTACTGTGAACAGCACATGGGCCTTTCAGTCTGTCTCTTTTGCCTCTTGGTTGCATATTTTGGCAGCTCCCAAAGCCTTTATTGACAGATCTGAGAATGAAAGTCCAAAATTAATCCATTCAGAATTAAAATCACAGTGAACAGTAACCTATTGATCCAGTCAAGCAAATCATTTGCCTTTTATTGTATATTGTTTTAGGAAAGAGCTATAGCTTTTTATCATGGCATGCTTTGATGATTTTAAAGTGTATTTCAGAGATTGAATAAATGGTCTATACTAATAGCTTAATTGATTATCTGACTGATAACTGAATAGTTTTAGTTTTGTGTTTATCAATTAATCTTTTTCCATTAGGTTTTCAAGTATGGCATGTGCTCAATTTGTTCCTCCTTTTGCACGTATGTTTTAAAAATCCTTGCCATATTTTCCTTCCAAATGACATAATTACTTCAGGATGTCTTTACTTCTCTCTTGTTATTTTTGCTGGAAATAGTGAAAATACACTTAAACAGCTTCCTTGGCAGCCATATATATCATACTGACCCAATTTGTAGCATCTGCCGTGCAACAGTGTGTACCATCATCTGCCAAATGTTCTGTAACTGCAAAATAATAAGAAAATAATAGTGAAGTGTTCCTACCCTTTCATGCTCTCTATTCTGTATCCCACATGTCCCACAGAGACTACATAATGAAATGTTTTGTTTGATAGGTTGTTGAGTCAGCATGGAGAAACAGAGTCAAACCCATGCTGGAAGTATTCATTGAGCAATGCACATGGCTCCCTAGGCCAAGGTTCCTGCATCAGCTGTTAAGCATACAGCTGAATCTGTTATTTAAGAAAGCTATTGAAGAGTAGTAATTAATTAGCAAAGTTTAATGGCAGAAGAGAATATCCTTCCACAGACATGAAAAACAAAAAAGCAACAGAAAACAAATGTACAAATGGTACCTACATTCTTTGAGTTACAGTTTGCTTTGAGAAATGTATACATAGTTTTTTCCTCTGATTTTTAGCACACTGCAATTAATACTGGGGGTTTTCTTTGGATTTCTGAACCTGTATTTGTGAACCGCAAGGGTCCAATTCAATTCAATATACTCAGATTACTATAGAGATGGCACTTACACATCTTCTAAAATCTTACTGTGCATTTTGGAACATTAAAATAATAAATTGGTGAAGTACTCACTGAACTGTAAAATTACCTTTTTCTCTTCTTTTTAGCTCCAACTCTGGAAGATTAATACCAAATGAATTAGTATGTTTCTTTCTGACAGCTGTAGATAGAATACTTCCTTTTCTTCCTCCCCTGTTCCTCTTATACCTTCCCAGAGAGAGGTTGACAAGATTTTATTCTGAGATCTGCAGAACAGAATTGAAGAATTATACCCTATTGGTTTCTGAAAGCTGACTCCTTCATCTTCTCAGCTGTTAGATTTGTTTTGTGCATTTTTTTTCTTTCTAGTATAGCTTCCTCCTCAATGAGTTTCTGAGATTTTTCCAGTACAAAATGTGTTAGTCAGATTCTCAAGATTTTCTTCATTTCCCTAGACATTCTGCAGCATGGCTATTTTTGCTGGGGCATGTTGAAAATAATGTTCTATACAGCCTCAAACAGGAATGTTCTAGTTGTAGCCTCACATTAATTCTTTGGAGGATATCACTTGTTCTTGTTTTGAATCCTACTCTTATAGCATAATTTATGAGAACCAACTATCTGTAATAAATAGGAAAAATTTGATAGCAGAAAAAGTCTTTTCAAATGGGCAAGCTGTGGGGTAGACAATCCTAATGATACTTTAGCTTTCTTATTCAAAATATGTCTATTTTTTAGAGAGAGATGATTGGCAAGAGGTGAAGCAAAGCATGATGGAATCCCTGTAATGAGTCTGCTAATAGGAAAATTCTTCAGTTCCAGTGTCAAAGTCTTGCATATATCCCACTAATAGTCAAAACATTGAAGAAGGTGCAGAAAACATCCTTGAGGCTGAAGTCAGCCCAAGGCTGCCCCTCTCACCATGACTGAGTGCCATCACTTGTGGGCTTGTAGAAGCATGGTTAGACAGCCTTGCTCTTTGCTTCCCCAGATCTTGTACTCTTTCTTGAAGTGATGTCACTGTGAAACAAGAGGTAAAAGAGCTTTACCTCCTCTGGCTTAGGAGAGTATTTAACTGGAGTCTCCTACATCCTGCATCTGATTCCTTGGGCATTATGCTGAAGGCACATTGCTCCTTCACCACCGCTGACCAAGATGCTCATACCAGATGGAATGACTTCAGGCAGAGCACTTGATTTCCCAGATGGCTTGTGTCTGCCTGCCATTGCATATGCCCCCCAAAAAAATCTGTTTTCTTTTCAAGGGGACCTATATACACCATAGCTTATACAACCATATAAGCTTGAATGTTAAACCTACAATTTTCAAATGGATATATCAGACTCCTTACTTCTTATTTTTTTATCTATTATAAAATGTTTTGCCATCTAAACTTCACTGCAGTCAAACAGGACATAAAATACTTGCATAATCTTAATGGTCTTGGTATCCTAAGTTAGCTAAGTCATAACAGGTGTGGAGACGTCTGACCAGTAGGGCCATTAAATCAAAATTAAATCATCAGGTTTCCCTGAATACACAGAAAACAACATAACATTTTAAGTCATGGACCTGGGCCTAAATAAATGTACTTTTACTTCTCTGAATGAGTTGGATCTGCAGCTGACTAGCTTGCCACAGAAGCCAAGATAGGGTGGGAGAAGTTGGCGTTCTTATAGCTCTCCCACCCACACTGCAACTCATCTCTGCCCTAAAATTGTCCTCAGAATAGTCCAGCACCTCACATAATCAGGAATTGTGAAGTGAAGGACATTTTATTATCAGCATAATTTTTTTCTCCATTCCTCAGATTTTGTTTCCATGCAAGTTGTGCCAGGGGAGGTTTAGATTGGATATTAGGAAAAAATGTCTTCACCGAAAGAGTTATCAAACATTGGAACAGGCATTTAAGGTGTTTAAGCAATGTGTAGATGTGGTGCTGAGGGACATGGTGTAGTGGTGACTTGGCAGTGTTAGGTTAATGGTTGGGCTTGATGATCTTAGAGGTCTTTTCCAACCAAGGCTATTTTATGTTTCTATGATTCTATAGTTGTGTCTTAGAAGCCCCTGTAGTGCACCAGATCAACTGCTTTCATGGGTGTTGCTTTTGTGTCTCCTCAGTCTTTGGAGGAACGTAAATAGATCAGTCAAGTATAGATGAAAGAAGGTTAATAATAAGAGTTTCCCCACCACCACCCAGCTCCCTGGATACTTGAATGCCCGTTCAAAGATGCACCATCTGATAAATACTGAGGAAATTGATTCATCATTATATGGCAGTCAGAACAGAGAAAGTGATTTATGCAGTGCTAAGATGCTGATGTATTATGAAAGTAGCTTTATTCCATTAAAGCAATCAAATATTTGAAGTTATAACAGATGACTAAAACCACCCTTTAAATTCATGGCTTTTAAATCACTGCTTACTAAGTAGAACATCATATAACTGCTGGATATGGATGGATAAAGCATGCAGAATGTGTTACACCTATTCTCGAAAATAAAAACTAATCAGTTAACCCATGGAAATGCTCTGCAGTGAGACCACAGAAAGAGTATAACATTTCTTAAAATGAATAGAACACACAAATTGACATGCATATATCCTATGGCATCAGTAAGTATTATAAAAAAATCTAGTGAAAACTGCTACAAATATTGGGTCATATTCTGCTGTAGTTTTGCTTTGGAAGAAATGACCAGCCATAGCTATTGGTGCCTTTGCCTTTAAAGCTGAAGATTCAATATTGTCATGTTACAATTACTTCTGCTCAAACTCAAATTATCTCTCAATTACCTCTCTCAAACTGTGAGGTTTGAGAGACTGTAAGAAGCCCTTGGCTAACATATATCCTTTCATTCTACGGTGCACTGCAGTTGCATTTAGAGTCAGTATGACTGATCAAGCATTTAGACACAAACAAAAAGCACATTTTTGGATGTATTTCTGTGAATACCTCACTGACCTGTGAGAGTTTGTTTGCAGAGTTGCTCAGCAGCTACACTTTCCATTGACCTCAGTTGCTGGCTCTTTGGGTCCTTAGTTTATAAAGGGATGAGTGATGGAAAAGAGAGTATGTATTCTATTTCAAGAACTATACTGCTAGATTTTTGTAATATTTAGATCCTTTGGAACAGGTGTTTCAGTTAATTTCTAAACATTTCATTTAAAAAGACTACAGTTTTTACTTAGTAAAAACAGAGAAAATTGTAAGCCTTTGAGGATTTTCAAATCAGCTGAACCAGTTTGATGTCCAGCACACACTAAAAATTTATTGGGATTTGACTGTCTAATTTCCTGAAACTTTAGTGAAAATACCAGCTTTGTCTGCAGCTATGGAAAAATGGAAGTCCTTACTATTAGCCATGCCATGATCATAACATTTAATTAAAATAAAAAAGGCAGGCCCAATGCCACAAAATTTCTCTGAAAAGAAGGGAGCTCTGCATGCAGGGAGCTTACACGGGTGGGAGTAAGGTAAGGAAAAGTCAGATCCTAAGGAAGATGAGAGTACTTTAGCATCATCTGAACCAGGTTTTGCACCAGAATGAAATACAGAAAGTTTTGAACAGTTTGATTTTGAGGAATTAGCCTGTAATCAGGCTTATTTTGTAATTATCACCTATATGAACTTTTGCAACATTACAATTAATTATAAGCCCCACTGATACTTTATGTCCAAAATCTTATACACATGAATAATTCCACTATTATCAACAGGAGCATTATTCATGTCTAAAAATCTTATCATTTACTTCTGCATTTTGCTCTCGACAGCTTTCTTTTTTGCCATAGTGTCATCAAAAGGACAAAAGCTTTTATTCCAAATGGAACAGAATAATATCATATTGCATAAGATGAAATGTGGGTTTTTTTCCATCCTTCAAATTTTTCTAAACTCTGAGGTTACAGATACTTAGGGGTATTCTGGACATCCTTAGAATTAAGAACTTCATATTAGAAGTGAACTTTAGAGAGTAATGTATTTGAGGACCCGTAGGAGTGGTCATAATTAGAAATGCTACACCGGAAATAGGAAACATTAAATACATAAGAGTTTACAGGAGCTGGGAATTTTTTTTTTTTTCAGACAGACAGGTCTTACCCAAAAACTGGAATACTTTGGATTCCACACTCTGTCTCATGATTAACATTGCCTAGTTAATATGAACTTTGGCCTGCTTGGATAAACATGAAGATCTCCTCCAGCCCCAATGCTATCAGGAACATATTTAATATGAGTGAGAAAGAGGCCCCAATGGGTGTGATAGGAGGAAATCTTCTGCTACTATCAAGAGTAAGTGATAATAAAATATTATACTGTCAGATGTGAAGAGTAAATAAAATGGCTACAGTAAGGTAATGGTGAGATGCTTGGCAATATTTATGAACCCCAAACTGTACAGCCTTGATCTCTCAAGACCTTACTCAGCAGAAATTCTGAGCTTGAGCTTTTCAGTGTGTGCTTCATAGGAATAATAGGTTTTGCACATGAACTTAGAGATTTATTTACCTACAAGAAAGCCTCCTACTTCCCAGACTCATGCTGAATCATCTAGAATCTAGATGATCTTCAAAATTCTTGTGTGGTACTTTAAACCAAGGCATAGCAATTTATAGATTAAGGGTTTTCCAGGGTACATAAGCACAGGGAGGCAATAGTCTAACCCTGCCATAAAAGACTTAATAATATCAGTTACAAACATCTGCCAGGGTAGTTTGGATTAACTGTTGATCTCTGAAGTACCTTGAGTCCATTTAATTCAGTAAATGAATGATTTGAAGTCTTAAGTGCTTACTATTTCTGTGAATTTGCACAGTGTATGTTTTAAGGAAAAGCAAAGACAGGAAAAAAAAAATGAGTCATTTGTTTACAAAACATTCATGAATTTTCTTTCACCATATTTTTGCCAATTCAACTTTAAAGCTTAATGGTTATAAAATGTCAGTTTCCCAAGTGTGAAAATATAATAATTACTTAAGGGTACCTGCAGCCTTCGTCTAAACTTGACCATTGTTCACAGGGCCAGTTGCAGAATTATGTGAAAATTTTCTGTGGTATAAGAGAATTATTATGATTTATAGTTTTGCTCATCTGGGATAGGAACAAAGTTGCACTTAAAGAGAACTGGAAACATATCACAGAAGAAAAGAACATCATTATTATGGGGTACCATAAAGATTGCTTTTGATTTGACATCTTCTGCTTGCCTTCACTTTTATTGAACCATGCAAATGCTACATTTACCTGCTATTCAGTGACAAAGTGAGGGTCTCTGTAGAGATGGGACATTCTGGTACATTTTTTGAAAGCTCTGTTTCAAAATCTGGTTTTAGTTCCAAACATGACAGAATAGATGAAATACTGTAGCTGTGATTCAACCAGGAGCCATAAGATAACATCATAACAAAAACCAGGCATTTGTTAAGAAATAAAGTTCATGTGCTGGTTACTGAATCATTAATTTAAAGTAAGATGCAAAAGTAGATCTTTTTTGGGCTAATCTCACCCCATCCGTTTTAAATAAAAAGAAAATATTCTGAATGCTAAGGCAGATTTCCAGGCAGATTGCAAACTGTATCTATTTTCACTAGTGGATTTCAAAGACTTGATCCATACCTAGTTTTAATGCAGCCTACTGTCAATACTTCAGTTAACAGGCTTCAAGAAAGACCTGGTATTAAAGAAATTGTCTTTATCACCTCTCCCTCCTGACAGGTCTTGTACTGATTAGAATGGAGCAGTATCTGGGTTTCTCTACTCCTGGATGCGTAAATGCCTCAGGGTCTCTTTTGATAAAGACAATTTGGGCATACCATTTTTTTTTTCCCAAAAGGAATTTAGGCTGCATGACAAGTACAAAGAGCTCAGAGGTCGCTACTGCAGGTCTGATAATTCCTGTACTCTGGGCATTTTTCAGATAATTTTTAGGATGATTTTTAGAATGTGGAGGACTGCCTTGGGTACGTTCTTGTGGGAACTCATAGTCTGTTTGTTGGTGCAAATTTAACTCATGAAACAAGATAACTCTGTTTATTGTGAGAAGGGATTAGAATGAGAACTCTGCTGCTGCAGGAATAGGAAAAGGATATACATCCAAACTTCTTTCCCAAAATTGCTTCCTGAGCCCATGATTCTTCTCATATGGAATTAAGAGAGTGCTCCATCACACCACACATCCACTTAGAGAAGCACAGTGCCAACACAAAGAATGTAGGGGGAAAAAAAGAGAAATATTTGTCCCAGATTAATGCTACACAGTGTAGGCCTGTCCCTACTGCTCTAGGTTGATAGACAGCATACTACCTTTACAACATGGTTTAACTCTGTAAAAATTATAATACTAGAAGTCATAAATAATTATTTTATACCACGGAATTTTTTTTTTCAGATATAATTCTGCAACTGACCCTGTGAAGACCAGTTACATTTAGATAAAAACTAAAATTGCTGCTTTGTGAAGGGAAAATCACATATCCAAACCAGCAATATTTTTTGTGAAAAAGCTAGGCACTTTCATCTGGATTCACTGAAGAAATTATAAAAGTTGTCTATGTGCATAAAATGGAAACTTTTGCTAGCCCAGTCTGATACAAATATGCTTGGCCCCCTCAGCATCATTCCTGAATCTCCATTTTTACTAGGAATTCTGCCAACATTAGCCCATTGCCTAACACTAGCTGCCATCATCCCCTTTACTCCAGTTGAGATAGACTCTAGATATCTCATACCCTAGATATCTGAGACAAGTGTGAATCACAGAAATTCCTTCCTGCATGAAGTCCCCAGTGCTAGCTGCCTAGCATGCAACATTGATTCATAAGCCTTTCTAGGCTAGATGCCAGCACTACCTCTAGCCTTGAGCTTGAGACCTCTGGTCAGCCAGAAATGGTCAAAAAGAAGAGCCAAGGAGCTATGACTAATCCTGCATTAGGAACACCTTTTTTCACCCATGCCTAACCCCATAGCATCAGCCCTTACTGACACTGTGTCGACCCACATCCATTACCACTTTAAAACTCACTGGCTAAAATACAAGTTGCTAATTCAAAACTTAATTCCTAGTTCCCCTGTCAAGTGTAATTCTGACCCGTAGCTGTTATCCTGTATTTATCCATAAACTAGTTACTCTGTCTGTCTTGAGACTTAGTTTCAGCACAGGCTCAAATTCACCTCCAGTGGCTCTCAGAGTCTTTCGCAATACTAGTTATGTTGTTGCTGTCCTGAGTCTTTAACTGTTGCATTAAGCATAAACTAGAGAGGCTGGATCCAGTCGAGAGGTCCTTGTCTGATTTATCTACATGGAAAGCTATTCTCCTGCATGGAGTTATAGTTCTGCAGCACTCAACATGTCTGAACCCTAATTTCAACCCAGCAGTAAACTGATTTTCCTCTAATCTGAAATTCTTGGCATAAAAGAACTTAATTAGGATGTTTCTGTTGGCACTAGTTCTTCTTCTGCAAGGGTGAAACATATTTCAATTGTATGTAGTTCAAGCTCCTTAAACACCACCAGCTAAACCACAAATTTCAACCTAACTGAGCATCCTCTCTGGGTGATGGACCTCATTTTAAGTCCAACTTTTTGATACTGTTAAAAATAGGCAAGCAGATTCACATGGAGTTTCTTATTGGCTCTTATCTGCATTAAACTTAACCCTAACACTAATCTTAGCCTTAACTTAATCACAGGTTAGGAACCGCTGCCACTACAGGCAGAATAAACTCACTGGGTCCTAAATGAAAGTTAGAATCCTATTTTGAAAAAAAAAAATAAATAAAATTCTATTTTATAGACACCTGTCAGTTCAAGTGCTGACCCTGATACAATCACCAGCCCTAACCTGAAGCTTTTTCTTACTAGTTCTCTACAGGGGATAAGCTAGAATCAGCCCTACAATTGTGTTTCTAAACCTGTATGATAATTTTAGTTTATAATCTCCTGTCATTTGAATCCAAAACCTCAGCAAAGTCTCACCAGCATTCATTGAACAATGTGTGTTAAACGTCTTTACTCTTGGCATCTCATTAAAGCAGCTGAGTAAATTGACTCCAATCAAAAGAATTATTTGTTTTGAAGAATCTGCCTTTCAGAGTCAAAATCATAAAAAACTGAAGCAGATGGAACAAAAGAAAATTTGCATTTATCTTGCTAGCTCCCCTTATCCCAGCAAGTTTCCACCTCTGACTGAAAGATGACTGAAATACAGTTTGTCCAACAGGAATGAAGCTGTGCCTGTGAAACTCAGCCTGCTGAGGCTTCACAATCAGGTAGCTGACAACACACTCATTGATTCTGCTGGCTCAGCCAGCCCTAGGAAATGTTTGGGATTTGCCTTTGAGCTTTAGGTAGCGCAGCCTTACAAAGAATGAACAATACCAGCTGATCAGGGTATGCTGGCTTTCTGACTTCAGGTGATTTCTCACTGAAGTCTTTTCCCCCACTCCTGGCAATTTGGCTAGTGCTGAACAGACCAGCTGAGAGACAGGTGGCTGTATTTTTTTGAAAAATATAAATACAACTTCTTCATTCCTTATACAAAGTAAAAATCCAAGTTAAAAAAGGTCAAGTGAATCATTAAACAGGACAGCCACAAAATATAATCATTACTGCTGAAAGTATGTATCTTAGGATATGCAGTGCCATTTTGCCTGTTTAACAGGAAGCTTTTAGGTATGAGATCTTTCAGGCAACTGCACTCACTAAAGTAGCATCAACTTCAGGCAAGTATACAAGCACTTTGAACTCTTACTGGTGTTCCAGAATCTCCACGGGAATAATTAAAAATTTAACAGCACTGTTCTGTCTTTGTGTAACATGGAAAGGAGGGAGCAAATGTGGAGTGTTTGGGTTTTTTAATAAATCGCTAGTTTGTATGAAGCATGTTCTACCTAAGCCACACAATAGGCACATTAGAGATTTGCAAAGAAAAAACCCATAATTGACAGTTGATATTAAACAGGTGTTTTCAGTCATTCAAGTGATAAGGCTGTTCTTGCTCACCTTCAAAGCATTTTAAAAATTTATCATCTTCTATGTACAAAAGTTTCCTTTTTGGATCGAGCCAATATTGCTAAGCCACTCATGCCACACACACTCACAGACACACACCCAGATTCCATAAATTTTGGGAAGGCACAAGTTCAGATCCATTCCAACTGCCAGAAAAAAACACCAAGAAAAGAGCAGCAAGTATAAAACACAACAAAATTCTAAATAAAATACTTCAGAAGGTTCCCTTAACGTGTTGCATTCCAGTAAATTATGCATGCTTTCCTGTGTGTTTTGGCACTAGAAAAAGATCACAAAGCTGCCTCTTAATGCTGCAGACACAAGGAATACACATGTCCTTTACAAGAAATTATTTCAGCTCTGCTATGAAACTTTTTAAGCAATTCATGTCCTTCTGAAATCCTGTCACTTCAAAGCAAGAAGGTAACATTTCATCACAGGAAAACCAGTTGTTGGGTTGGGCTTTACAAGGTGTAACACAAGCAAAGTGCTGCACAGCATCTTTCAGGGTTCACCTTGATTTTTGTGCAAAAGTAGAAACACTTCAGAGAAATGCTTTGGCAAATACCTCCTTTGTGCAATTCTCAGTATCTTAAAAGTCATGGAAACTTTCGAGTCTGAATGTGCATATATGTGATTTGTGTCTGCCTATGGAACCTATGGAAAATGGCTGAGGAAGAAACAGGATTTTTCTCAGTGGATCATCATACTTATGCTCATATATAACAACAAAAAAGTATTTTCTGCCTGCAGCCTGGTTGATTTGAATGTTCTGCTAAATGCAATCATCAGAACGATTGGCTAATTTTTGAAAAACACAGGCAGTAATTGGTCTGGCTGCCATTCACATGTATATAATTGTTTCAGAATGAGCAAAGAGCATGATGAGGCCATGTGAGGCCAACTAGAGGAGAGAAGGGAAAGTTTGGATTAGAGGCTTCCTGTATGGAAAACATCTGCACTGGAGCCGGAGATACTGCGCCTTCACTGTAGTGTGGCTTAGACATTTACAGAATTAGATGGCCGATGCAGCACCCACTGCTTACCCAGTCTGCCCAAGTGCACTGCTTTGGGTGATCTAGGGAAGCATATTCAGAAACATGTCTCCTTTTCCAAAGGCAGTTACCCTATTTAGTGGTGGTTACTCAAAACAAACTTTTGAAACAACTGTATTTTGCCATCAGTTTGAATGTCAGGCTTCCCCTGAAAAGAAAATCTTGTAAATTATTCACTTGATATTTCATTCAGAATGGTTGGATGCTTGAGCCACGAAGGTCCATATTTTCACAAAATGCAGTTAGGAACTGAAAAGTAATTTATTTTGGCTGCAGATTGTACCCTGTCAGTTCTAGTGACCTTCTGGGGAGAATGGTGTAATTAAGTTAACATTAACTTGTTGCATATATGTTTCACACCTAAAGTAGATCAGCAAAAGTCAACTTACCTACCTAAAAAGAAACAACAGCAATAGAGGCCATAAGAACAGAAAGAAGAGACATAAAATTCCAACATTTTTCCAAATTTCTCTTAAGAAAGTTTTAACTTATTTTAAAAGATGACAGTCCTTATGTTTTCCATTTCATAGATAACAGATTTCTTTAGCGGTATAAGCACTATTTAGTGAGTATGCGTGGGAGGAAAATCTCAAAACCCAAAGTGACTATACGTATACCTCATCCTGCTGACATCCTGCAGGAATCTGTCCTCCTAAAGACCATTTTAGTATTTACCTCTTTATAAAAGCACTTCTCACTCATGCACTCTCCCCTTTTCACCCCAGCACCTCCTCCCTCCTCCACTCCATACACAGGCTACTAAAGTAACAGGAACAGAAGGCAACTTATTCAAAGTTACACAGCACATAATTTCCAGAAGACTGTCCTCCAATTATGTAATTAAATATCAACAGGATAGGCAAGACACTCCTATGGTTTAGGAATTGCATTAGGTAAAACATGACTCCGAAAGGCTTATGATAATCAAGTTAACAGGAACAGAGGCATAGAAGGAAATACAGAATATCAAGAGAAGCTCTTTCTGTGGCTAGGCATGATATTTTACCACTGTGATACTACCTCTTTGCATGCAGTTCTGGTGATTATCCTACCAAAAAGCTCCATAAGAGTTACAACAAAGTTTCAAAAACTGAAAAACCTACCTTACAGCATACTAATACACATCAAGTGAGTTGACATATCAAAAATATGCTTGGCACGAGATCGATCATGGCCTGTAAGAAAGAAAGTGACAAAGCACTCTTAATTTATCAGATAAATGCAAAATAAGATCTACTAAGTGACGTGTTAAAGCATTAAAAAATCAAAATAGAACAAAAATTAGTAATAAGAATTAGCTCTTAGAACTGTTTTTTATTTTACAAGGTATGTTCAGGTTCTTGGAGACTTTCCAACTAGGCTTGGTATCTCTTAAAGCTGATAAAGCTCCAGCAGTAATCATGGGCTTGCTACTAAGCTCACTCAGAGCAGCTTGCAAGCCAGAATTATGCCATTATTCACTTCTGACCTTACTCTATGCATAGGCAGTGAATCCCACATAAACCACAAGATACAGTCTGTCCAACTGATAGACCATATGAGCTAGAAGGAACACTACATATGTATGAAAGAATAAGGCCACACCATAAAGAACAGCATTAAGAGGGAGTAGGACAAGTACTGGCCATTCCCACCCTTTTATCTTTCCAGGATATGAAGAGATGTGGTAAAGAACAGATGCCTATTGCCAGTAAGGATAACCAAACAGTGAGAAGAAGCTAAAGAAAGGATGTAAACAAGACATTTTCCCCAAAGCCACAAGTTCACAGTGGAAGGATAGCTGGTTTCTCCTGCAAAAGTAAGGTACTAGAGGGCCTCTCCACTCTTTTTTTTCCCATTGCAGTCAAGTGAGGCTGAAGCCTGTTCTGTGCCAGCTTCCTCTGGCCTCGTGTGACCCTAGTAGGAGAAGATGATGAGAAGGAGCCCAGCTAGATGTAGCTTGCCAGTGGGTGCAGTCACTGAGAAATTCCATGTCAGATTCAGTACCTTGACTGTCTGCCAGTGATCCAGCATGCCTGAACATTGCTTCATACACGTATATTGCTGAGTGACTTCAGTGTGTTAGGAAATAAGATTGATGCAGCAAGCGATGCTATGGTTCTCTATATCCAATTTAATTTGCATAGAACAAATACTCTTCTAAGAGCACCGCTGGATTCTTTCTAGCTGAGACAAGCTATTTATATAACTTCTATTGTTCTGGCATAATGCAGCTACTAGAACCTATTATATTCTATTTTATTTTATTATATATGACATTTACATACTATACAATTTCTGATTAGTAACATGAAAATAAGCTCTAAGATTTGTTTCTACTATAAATCTTTATTTCCACTATAAATCTTTATTTCCATTTGCCATTTTTGGATCATCATTCTACAAAACTGATACACATGCTCTCAGCCTGGAAGTAATTTTGTTTATATGGCATGAATTGCTGTTCTGAATCATAAAATCCTATGAGAAAACCTCAATTTCTGCTATAATTGTTTCCACTTTAAAAACCAGGTCATTCCCAACATTTAAACATCCACTCTGACATTGGTATTGCTTTGTAGGGTGAAATAATACCTTGTGTTTCATAAGAAAAGCATGTCAATTTCAAATACAGGACAGAGTAACATGTTCCCCAAACACTGGATTACTGGACACCAAACTGAAAGCCCCACTTGAATTATATTTGCATTTAAATTCAAATTTATCTCCTTAGGAAGACACAGTAACAAAGAATGGAAACACAACATTGCATCCAACTTTTACTTTTCATACACATCAGTTTGTATCTGGGATCTTAAGGCATTTCTTTATGTGCCTTGGCACATTACTTCTACAAACCTAGGGACCTTTGATTGTTCTTCTTGTGCATAAATTATAACTCTTGTCTTGAAAAAAATCAGGAGCAGATGTACCAGTATTAGAGAACTGTCTGCTGATCTCATAAAACTTTTATTTGCTCTACAGCTCCTCCACATGCAGCAAATATAACTGTACGATTAGATTTCCTCTTATAGAAGCCTCACAAATTGCAAGCAAAAAGCAGCAGAAAGTTCTTTGCTACCTGTGCTCTGCAACACGTTGTATGCACTACACATTTGATTTGCTCTGACTCCTCTTGATCACATCTGTCCATCTTCTCTGGGGTGAAAAACATGATCCTGGTGAGAACAGACTGGTAAAAGTGGAGTGGAATATCACATGCAATATATAACTGTTTCTGAGTTTAATCGTAGTGGGATGAGAGTTGAAACTTCTGGACACTGAGAAAGGACATTATTTTCCTGATCAGAAAGAGAAAGACTGAAGAAATAAGACTGAATAAAGAATATTCTTTAATTTACCTTAACTATAGAGAGATGCAAATATTCATTGTTTCTTTCTCTGATAAAAGAGGACAGCCAGCTTCTTTTTTGAAGATTCTTTACTTACTGGCATCTCTTGTTTCCCATGACAGATGTTTCCTTGTCTATTTCTCATGGAAACACTTATTTTCTGCAGCTCACTCTATTTTGAATGGAAGACTTAAGTGGACTTGTCAGTGAGCAGCAGACAGCAGCAGAAGGAAGACCTCTACTTGCTCATTATCCAACTGTAAATCAGACCTATTCATTACAGTTGCAGCCTGGGAGGGGGGAGAGTGGGCCTGAAGAAAATATGGATTCAGAGTTAAGACAAAATATTGTGCAATCTAGTCTCAGTTCTTAAAGAAACAAAGTCCTTAAAAACTGACAACTGCGATGATAAAATTCTTACAGAGATTATTTCTTAGGATTTATCCTACCAAATCAGTCATTGAAATGCATTTTTATCTTGGTGAACCTTTGCTACTTGAAAAAAATGCAATTGGTTAAATAAGGCATGCAGAGTAATGAATAGCTGGGTAAATGAAAAAGGTTTTGTAGTAGAAGTGTTCTAACCATAATGGCAAAGAGTGTATAAATCATTAGGAAGAGGCTACAGGGCTAGAAATTATTCTATATAAGATTATATCACTTAAAGTTGTCCTTAAATAAAAGCAAGGAATGAATACTGGGGCACAAAACACACAGGCAATGCTTTCCACCTAATACAGCTTGGGAAAATGATCTCAGACTTCTTACAGTAAATGTTTTAATGAAGCAAAGTAATGGGCTCTCCCTGTGCTAAGAAGAGCAGACATAGTGAGTAAGAGAAAGCAAATGCAACAAATCAGCAAGATGTTGAAATAACCTTTCCAATGAGGAAAGAATGTGACATAGAACAAGTCCCTGTGAGTGAAGATATCTGTTGCATTTTCATTCTTGGCAGTGGGCAGTTCAAGCCAAAGGCTAAAAGCATCCTTAATTCAACAGTAACTCTGACCAGCAGCAAGCATAAGAGCTGCACAGCCCAGACAAAGTCAAGCCATGTGTGACACCTGAAGCCCATCATGAGGCTCACAGCTGCTTTGCATTTAAGCTAGCACATCCGACACTATTGCATGATAACTGTCCCGGCTGAGCTCAGCAGCAGCACAGCTTAATTCATGCAGTGCTGTGCCCAAACTCTGCCTTCTGGCTGCCTGAGGACAAGGCTGTATTCTGTCCTCCTGCACTTCATTTGCTTGTCTGAAACCACCACATGGGTCACTGCATTCTCACTGAAGCTGCATCCTAAGTCTCTGAAGACCTCTGAAAAACCCTCTCAATGCAAACACGTTCAGCATTGAGGGACCAGGTTAGGTGTTGTTGCATGAAGATAATCATGCTCAGAGCACTTAGAAATGTTCCATAGCATTCATTCAGGTTCATGTGGAAGCTTCTAAACCCTTGGCTTGGGAGGCAGGACAACATCATTTTTACTACAGAACTAGGCTCCTCTGCACTCCATTGCCTCACTTTCCTGTTGGGATTTTTTTTCCTATTTTGCAGGCAGAGCACACCTTATGTACTGAAGTATACTATTTTTTTTTTTCCAAACAGAAAGAGATAGGAATAAGTGTATCCATTACAGTGTCATCTGGCACTGCCTGGGTAGCACAGCCCCAAATTGAAAGCAGAACATTTGCATTAACTGTGTGGTTTCACTTTTTTTCAGAAAACAGAGGCTATGGGAGTTCACATCCTCTGTAGGCTGTTGCAGAGAAAGAGGCCATTAAATTGAGAACAAAGTCCTATTTGCAGTACAAAGAGTTATTTTGCTTGTGTTCAGCACTTTTTCTGTTGATATGGATAGTTGGATCATATTAGTTATTTAATAAGATAAAGATGACTTGGAATTTAATGTGTCTAGAGGGATTTCTGGTTTCCAGGAAGTGTCAACCGTATTCAATCTTCAAAATTTTAAAAGCAGAATGATATTCATGATCCTATTAGGATCTGCCTTTTTCAAGGCAGATTCAACAGTATTTTCCTAATAGCACTCCACCTCTTTAGCTTGAATTAGTTTATTCTCTACAGTGGTGGTACATGCTCATTGAGCATAAGACATGTTTTAAGGTTGAAGACAAGTGTATTTCTTGGGTTTGGGAGATACTCCAGACAGCAGAAGGTAACCATGCATGCTGACAGAGCAGTTGCTTGATCTGTTGAACATGAGGGACATGGTTTAGTGGTGGACTTGACAGTGTTAGGTTAATAGTCGGACTTGGTGATCTGAAAGGCCATTTCCAACCAAAATGATTCTATGATTCTGATTCTGTAACGTAATCTCTCTTCACTGGAAATGTAGAAGCACATTACGGCTGTCCATGCATGAGTGTGTAATCCATCCAGGCACCCCTCATGTGTGGGTGGATGGATGCAAGACACTTTTCCTGGCACCCAGCCATCTTACAGCTGCCACCTCTGCAGTGACACTGCATAGAAGATGCTGTCTGTACTCTGTGACCATCCTCCACTGATTTGCTAAACCCACCTTCACAAAATTACAGGTCAATGTGTAATCAGAGCAGGTTACACTGTTTTTTCATTCATAGGTCACATGAAATAGTATTAGAGAAAAAAGGATGACAGAGTACAATTTTAAAAAGTGTATTCCTGGAACATGATCCTGTTCCTTTTCCTAATTGCACCAGCAGAGACTTAATCCGTGCTTTTCATGATAATCCTGGTAATATGTAGGAAGGACTTACATTTTCCAAAACTTGGACATAGGCTAGAGTATATTCTAGAGAGGAGGTGCTCTGTAATTTTCTATGTTACTCCTTGACAAATACACACAGGCTCTATGTATATGTTCAGATTTCTGACTTTTCCATGCATTACATTATTTTCTCCTTTAAAGGACATTTCAGGTAACAAATTGATGTGTTAGATAAGTATGTAGTGCCATCTTGTAAATATGAGACTACTAAATATGTGATAAAAATAACAAACTAACACCAAACAATGCTTTTTAAATCTAAAGATCACATATGTTTTTCTGAAATAAAGCCAATTTCATGTAACTAGATTTTCTGTTTGAGAAAATTGCAGCACAGGGATGTTTATAATTTCTGAAAGTTGAAAATAGACACAGACACAGATGCGGGTGGTTCCCACCATCACATCCTAGTTATTCTTCTGGTTTGTACATCAAATGGCTATACTTAATTTTGTCTGACAGTCTTTTATCTTATGCTCTCAGAAGTAGAGATGGTGCTGCTGTCTTTTTGATAGAGGAGCTGGAAGAAACTAGCTATCATTCTTTTTATCAATAAGTTTTGTAATTTTCAAGACACATTATCCAGTACTTTTGCTGTAGCTGCCTATAAATGGCAAGATATGTTCAATGTGAGATTCCATGGAAATAAGTGAAAAAGAAAAATACTTCTTCTTTCTTTGCTTGACTTTTTGGGTCAAATATGCAGTGGCATTCCTAATAAGCACTCACAAATTTTATAAACAGATTTAATTACATGCTAATACTATCAACTAGCAATGGAATTTCTTCATTATCATGAGCAGTTATTTTATTCTGCAGATGTGATTCGGAAAGCTGCTGGAAGCTATATGAACTATCATTCAATCAAGTAATCTCTAGTTCTAAAGTATGAATAGGTCATTAATGTTACTCTTTTGTGTACAGGTGTTCAGTATCTACTCTTGCTTCCATTTGGACATCTGTTGTACGTAGTATATTCATGCCATTCACACTGATGTATTAACTTTTCATCCTAGCAGCTCATTCTGTATATCTGTAATAATGGAAAAACTGGTTTTACTTTTTAAGTTCCTCTGCATGCACAAGGACTAACATTAATAGGTAAATAGTTTTGTTCTGTCTCAGGTATGCTTGTACTCAACAGATTGTGTAAGACAAGTCAGAATTAATGGGGAGCACTTTTACGTTAGAGTGTAGAGAGCAGTTTCTCTTTTAAAAGATGTAAGAACACTAAGCAATTATAGATATTACTGTAGTATTTTACATACTGTAACACAGACCTGAAATAGTTGAGTAATGCTGAAATCAGCTGCATATTCCTTACACTTCTGTATTTTTGTTAGTCTGATACTTTGTTCCCTGGGAAAACTTCCTTTATTATATTAATCATGGAGTGGTTCTCTTAGTCAAATATAGATATATTGAATGAGTCTCTTATATTTCTCTTTTTGTAGGGAGGAAAGAAATCAAGTAGACACAAGTATGAAGTATGTTTTCATTTTTTCTGACCCTCTTTCTGCTAGTTAACAGATTTTGTTTGTATGTATGCATAAGGCAAGAGATAAGAGCATTAAAATCCTGGATCTTGCAACTCCTGATTACAGAGAATTGGTGGAAAATATATTCAGTAAAGAAAAAGCTTAGAGTTACAGAATAACTCAAATCCTTTATTAGAAATTTTAGAATGGGGAAATAATAGAGTTCTTTTCCAATCAAGGATATTCTGTGATTCTGTGACCAGGGGAAAAAATAAGACATACTTGATAACATAACATGAATATTTGAATTTATGATCTTTCAATGCATCATTCAAAAACTCTATACTAGGAATGACAAAATACATGCCACATGATTCACAGAATGCCCAGAGTTAGTAATTAATTCATCTAAAATAGAAATGCTCTTTGACTTTACTTTTAAAGAGTGCTGGGAAATGCACTTCAGCCATGGGCCACTTTACTGGAATAACTTAATTTACAATGTATGTATTCAAGGATTTTTTTTCTTAATTCAGAAGGGGAACTGATTTATGAAGTATTTATATGTTTTTATGTAATTAACTGAGGTAGTTCTCACTGAAACGTTCATGTAAGGATTCCTTGTGGATATAGAATTTTACCTGATTGTGCTTTAATGGAGACATCCTGGTTAATATGCAGAAAGAGACATTCTCAGTAAAGTTGAAACACAAGGGGAGCAGTACATGTCCAGACCTGAAATGTATTTTATATACCATATATATTGCACTTAAAATTATAACTTCTTAATTTGGCAATTACTTTTCAGTTTTTTAAGCATGTACTTCTCTTTTGCGTTAGTGCGAAAAGCCTGCTTTACCCTCATTGCTCACTTTTTACTCTTTAATGTTGCACTTTTTTTATTGTATTATGTCTTAAAACATAATCATCACTTAATTATATAAGGATTCACCCTGCTCAAAAGCATATACTCTGAGATCTCACTTATCAGCACCTCAGAATATAGCTCCAATGCCCCTACAGTAAGCCCTGTACGTGACTTCTCATACAGGTTATCTGAGTTGGACCCATATGAATGTCAGTTCATAGCTCTACCAGTCAGAGCTGACAGCTCTGAGATTGTTGGGGCTTAAACATTCGTGTCTCTTAGGAGTAATTTGCTTGCTAAAAGCAATTCAGACTGAAGAGTATTTTTTGCCTTGTCTGCATGACTAACACTTCCTCGTGAGGCAGAAGCCCCTGTGCTATATATAGCCTGTGAAGGTACTTAAACCACGTGCATGGTCTTGCATCAAAAAAAACCCCACCCCAAACAAACCAACCCAAAAACTTCAGATCATATCGATCTTGCCTATATATATCCTCTCGGAAGGTTTTGATAGATTGTGTCTTGGCTACCTGGCTACTTTCATACTACTAAGAACTGTGTCATGAGGGTTTATGGGAAGTCTGTGATTCTGTGAAGTCACATAAGTACACAGTGAAAGGATTCATGTCTTTTAGCATTTATATTCAGATTACATTTTTCTAATTCAAAATATACATGTTTCTCAACATATGAGGCAGACTTAAGTGTTTCTTTGTCAAATCCCTGCTTCTATGAAGCTTACCAGACAGTCAAGTAAATAAGAAGGGTCATACTGAAACAAACCAAATTTTTCTTTTCCTGTCTGGAAGGCTATCATACCATCAGAAGCTCAGCTCCAGAGGCAAGCCCAGAGATGCTTGTCCTAGCCAGAATGATCCGCAGGGCTTGGGAGCGCATGCAGGGATGTTAAGGCTGAAGGGAAGCTTATCTGATGAACTGTTCCAATTGTCCAATTGTCCAAGAATTATTATTCACCTCACAAAGTTGTGAGATAAATAAAATTGTCCATAAAAGGTAAAAATGAAGACTAACTTTAAAGTCAGATGACAGAAGAGAAGGAGAAGAAAAGATGTAAGCCAAGTGCAGTGAATTCTGTTTTGGTACAATAATTGCTTCAAACAGTTGAACAACATGACTAAAAGAAATACATAGGATACATATTTTTTAATAGATATAATTGATCTCTGAGATTATTATCTGATCTCTAAGATCATTTTGAGCGTAAATTATAGACTGGAGAACCCAATTCAACCCAATCTACTGCTAAAGAGCTTTTTTACTCTGGTGGTGGAACAAAGGACAGAGCAAGTGTTCCTCTAACAGTGGAAAGTTCACAGGGGACAAATAGATCTCATAATCCATAGCTCATAGATTGAAACTGTGTATTCTTCAACAAGTAGACAGTTTGCAGGATTACCACTAGTATAGAACTGTCAACAAATAGCATCACTGGCACTACTAAATAATGGATTTGACTGTCTAACTCTTATTAGGAAAGAATTGTATTTTAATTAAATTAGCACTCACTAGCAACTGGAGGATGTCTGGAGGAACTAAAATTGCAATGAAATGTTACTTAGAGAGGAACTGTGAGAGTTATCTAACCAACTGCACAAAAAAAATGTAACATTTTTGCCCTTCAAACGGTCTAGAAATAGGCACATATGTTCCCTGCTGATTACAGGGTTACAGATTACAGCATGATACTGATAAAACTGTCACAGATTTACACCAGGGAGTGGAGTGAAGCAATTTTGCTCATCTAATTAGGCAAGTGAATAGCAAAATGTACTTGGTAACATGACTCTTGGTGGTTGTGATGGGTGCTTCCCCAGAGCGTGATCATATTGAACAAGGAGTTCACCAACAGAAGTCGCCCTCCTTTTTACCTCTAGTGCTGCCAAGAGGATGCTGTGTTAGAGGTACGGGGCAGTAGGCAGCACATTTTTGTCTCAGAAAATCCAACAATAACCAGCAACTGGTAGAACCCCCACTATTTGTCATGTCTAATTCATGCTCTGCAGATAAATACAGAAGATTCCCATACTATGTGCTTCTCTGCTCTCTGTCCGTAGCTCCTGCCCCTATATCCAGTGGATAACTTAGCCATTGCTCCCAGCAGTCTGGCACAGAACTGTTTTCTAGATGCTTTCACACTTACCTGCATGAGGCTTTGTTGGCTGATTTAAATCAAGAAATTCAGGATGATGAAACTGCTTTGATCACTGTGGTAATCATCTTGCTTTAGGGAAAGCAAGATACTCCCAGCTCCAGGATGCATTCAGTTATCCGAGGCAACACCTTGTGCTGATCCATGGTCATCTTCTTGGCCACCAGACACCTGATAGAAACACAACTGCTGTGAAAAATTGAAGGATCATGCAGAATTTAGCTGTTCTATGCATGCCTTGGAGCAAAATACCACGTACATGAACAATGGATTACCTTTTCAACTAGCAGCCTTTTCATGCAGGATGTTGAAGACCTTAGATGAAACACTGCTTTACCAGGGAGGCTCTGGAATGGGACTTGTAACAGTTTAATGTTGTTAAATGTTGCTAGCAGCAATTCAGTAAGCAGTGGCCATAACGGAAAGGTAGCACATAGAACAAACTTGGGACCAGTGCAGTGACTGGTCCATCTCATGGGACCTTAGACGTGGCAGAGATGACACATGAGGCTAAACGGGTCATTTTAAAGTATCTGTTCAAGCAGAAAAACATGCACGGTTTTCATAGGTGAAAGCATGACATCTACCCACTAAACAGAATACCTACAAACAGAAAGAACTTCAACGTGTCCTCAGACTAGCAGTCACTCTGCTGCAATCCAGAAAATTCAAATGCCCCATTGAGTGACTAGGTGAATAAACCCAAACCACCACTGTGGGGATCAGGTCCAGACATCTGGCACTAGGGCACTGACAGCTCTGCTAGCCCATGCTCCATCTCTCATGCTGGCCGAAGCCAACACCTGCATTGGGTTTCCAATGTGCACCTTGAAGTGAATTGCACTTTTGAGCCTTGTTTTTGTATGCAAAAAATGCAAAATCTTTGTCACACATACAACAGAGAGTTAGAAGCAGCAACAGCCAAATTTCCTATAAATATGCCAGCTATCATTTTTTTCTTACTCTGTTATTCATTTGGGTTGGTACCGTGGGAGAGGATGACTCTATCACACATTATTTGTTACATATTCAGCACTCAGCAGTCTGCTCACTGATGCAGTCAGTCAGTCCCATGTTCACCAGTTCCAGGAAAGAAAATTCCCTTGGGTCAGCTTGCAATTCTAGCTATAAAAACTTTGCCTTTCCAGATCCACTTTTCTCCTAAAAGATTTGGACTAGGTATAAGCTACGGAAGATTTCTTGAAAGGTGGGTCCACAGATCCATATTTCATAATATCTCTTTCTCTCTTAAAGCTTTTTGGATTTTGCTGCTGCATGTCACCAATGTGCAACAGGAGAGGGAGGAAAAAATGACCTGTTCTCTCACCATAGTGCTTGAGCAGGTCCCACAAGTGTCCTTGGTGATCTAGTTAGCATTTGCTGTGTGTAATGCTTCTTAATATCTTCTCTGAATGGACAAGTGTGTGGGGGGGGCCAGTAAGTGTATTTGTAAGCTTCAGTGCTTTAGAGTGTGATTTAATCACAAGTAATGCACAGGATTAACAAAATGTCATTTTTCATGACCAAAAGCAAACAAATCTTGATGCCTTGCTCCATCACATGATAGAAGCAATGGCTGGATTATCCATTTACATCTTTCTAGTTTGTCATTCACATTTCTTTGCATTTAGAACAAAACAACCAAAAGGAGATGAACATGTGGGTTTTGTCATGAATGGAATATGAACATGTAGATTTTTTCATCACTACTGAAATCCCCTATACATAAGTGAAGTCAACTAAAGGAGATTCCAATTATAGAGGTTTTAGTGTGTAGCCAAGACCCCTCTCAGCTCTAGGACAGGATTTAAACAAAAGAGGAATCTAATTGGCTCTTACTGCACTAAACTACTTAGATTTTATAAACAATAATAATCATGTCCCAGGTGGCAGGATTTTTTTTGTGTTTTGTTTTTAAGTTAAAGAATAAATCTGGGGTGTTCAGTTTATTAGTAAAATACAGTTAAAAGAAAGTATTTTTATATCTATCAAGTTAAATGTATTCACTTAAAATGTGAATTAAGTAAAGCATAAAAATGAGCATAGATGGAAAAGACAAAGATAGGACTCACTGGTTCAGGATGTTTTGTTGAAAGGGATCCGTATATATTCTGAGCCTTTGATAGAAGCGTTTTCTCGAAGGCTGTCTGCAGTGAATTGTGACCCTTAAAGTCATTTTTGGGTAGCTACAATGTATGCAGGGTTGTGCTGATGAGGAGGATTTTCTGCTTATCAGGAGATGCTGTATTTGGTGCCAGTAACCCCAGTTGGCACCAAGTAACTTGTTTTTCCCATCACCAAGTCTGATCTCCTATGCATTGAAGAGAATTATGGGGTTTACTGGTTCAAATTCTTGCCCATTTTCTGTGGTACCTGACTCTCTTCCATGAGGCTGGAATGTTTAGGGAGGAACTCCATCAAGACAAACTTCTTGGATGTTTATGCATATCTACTCATAACAAGGTTTAGTTGCCAGAAAAGAGTTTTATATTTACTCCATTTGCTAGTTTTCTGTAAAACCCCAAAAGATCTGGAATTAAATGATCTGCATTCAGTACAAGCCATTAACATATCCAAGCACTGTTGGATGTTGAGGCAGAAAATAATAGCTTTGTTTGATAATGCTGTCCTTCACAAAATAGATGCCATATTTTACTTAGCAGTGGTCAACAGAAATAATTGCTATTATGAATATATTCAACCTCTCATAAAAACATTTCCTTTAAACAACTTTTTTGCTTTTATCAAACTTTGAGGAAAAAATTTTCCTGACCAACAATGTTTCCTACCTCTAAGTCCCCATGTAGCTTAATAAAGTTAATTAAATGTTTTAATAAAGTTTAATTAAAGCTACAGACTTAAGACCATGGAATCACTATCAACACAAGGATAAAATCCACAGTTTCTTTTTAGTCACAAAACTTTGATTTACAAAAGAGATGTAGACGTTTTCTAATCCTTTACTCACATGAGCAGCATGCAAGTGAACAGTCCTTTTGCTTATTCTAGTCTTCAATTGAAAATCCTTGAAACTTCCAGAATGTGTTTCCAAACCGACCCCTAAGCCAAAACATTTTGCCTCAATCCTACAAATGGTGTTGACGTGCGTTATGCCAGTAGTAAAGGTTTGGACTGAGCCGGAGACAAAGCTGTAAGTGGCTACAGTTCACAACATGGAATACTACAACTGAAGACAATAAACACTAGCCTATTTTACAAATAGGAACATATATATTTGAAAACTTTTCCATTAACAAAGGAAGGAAATAAATTGAGCTGAAGAATTACTTTGGCTTATGAAATGAGAAAAACAAACATAGGAAAGGAAATCTTTAAACAAAACACAATTAAAGAAGAAGACGTCAAGCCAGGCTGCCAGTAAAGCACTGCAGAGCTCAAAAAACTTTTTGAATTACACTCTGGGAATGATACATGTGTCTTTCAAAGCATGTATACTGGGACTATGAACTTGCAAGCACGCATGTGTTCTGGAGTTGGCCATGTCAGCTAAGGTTAAACATATATTCATATATTCAAAACATATATCTCAGGAGTATTTTCCAGAAAGAAGTATAGTTGAGGGGGAAATAATATAAACAAATAAATAACCCAAACAAAAGCCAACTGAGAAACAAAATGCAAGAGGCTCATTACAGATTCTTCTTGATATTTTTCTTAAAAAAATATCTAGATACAGGGCCACAAACTATAAAACAATTTCCAATACTCTTATCTGCCTATTTTGCTAAATGATAGACTAAATACCAGTGCAGTAACTGCATACATTTGTGGCTAGCATTCTTTGGAGAATAGCTGCCTGATCCTCATTTGAAATGCAATCAGAAACACAACCAGGTGGCATTTAAATTAGTGAGGTGATAAGGGTGTTTTATTTCTGGTTTTGAAGTGTAAAAATAAGATAATGACTGACTTGCCAATAAATATGTCAAGTTTCTAAGTGCTTTACTCTTCCTGCCTTGTCTCTGAAGCCAGGACAAATGCAAACTCACCCCACCTGCTGAGACATTTACCCTCTTGGATACCATGTGTAGTAAGGCCCATTCCCCATTTACACACTGAGAAATATGGTACAGGCTGTGTTTAGTGAATGCTCTATTTCACTGGGCTCCATGATTTTGTCTAGTGAGCATTTCTTGGTTGGTACCTTTTATTGCTTTTCAAATTGTGCACATCAGAATCAGAATAATTCAGTCTGCGAGGTCACCTGGAGGCCATACGGTCCTGTCAGGTGCTCAGGGCACAGCTAACTTTGAAGGTAGATAAGACTGCTCAGGACCTTGTCTACTGCATCGCCAAATCCCTACAAGGATGGAGAGCCCACAAACTCTCTGGGCTACCTGCTATGGTACTTAATCATAGGATGTAACTGAGCACTGGAACAGGCTGCCCAGTGAGGTTGTGGAGTCTCTGTCTCTGGAGACATTTAAACCTGTCTGGACGTGCTCCTGTGTGATCTACTCTAGGATCCTGCTCTAGCAGGGGGGTTGGACTACATGATCTTCAGAGGTCCCTTCCAACCCCTGCCACTCTGTGATTCTGTGGCATTCTGTGATTTGTACCCAGCAGGGTTTTCTTAGCTGCAGCTTGTGACTTCTATGTCTCATCCTTTTACTTTGCACTTCTGAGAACAGTCTGGCTCTGTCCTTCCTGTAACATTCACCCCTAAGAGAGCTGAAGGCAGCAATGAGATGCTTTCTGCCTTCTGCTCTCCGTGCTGAACAAACCCAAATCCCTCAGCCCCTACGTACGTGACACAGTCCAGTGCCAGTCATCTTGATCAACCTCTGCTGGACACCCGCCACTTGTCAGCATCCCTCTTGTCCTGGACTGGCCCAAACAGGACACACTACTTCAGATATGACTCCACAAGTGCCACATAGAAAAGAATAATCATGTCCCTCAACCTGCTGGCTATGTCTATGCTCCAAATGTTGCCTGTTTATTTCAAGGCCCCTTTGAGGATCTGGGAGTCAGTCTGGGCCACTATCCAGCTTCTGTGTTCTCAGTCTTTCTTTAAGACTGCCTTCCAGCATTTTGAAAAAAAAGAAGTTTCTCCCTATCTCCCCCTGCCTTGGGGTTCCTGCAGACATTTTTTCTTCCTCCAGCCTGACCTCTAGCCTGTCCTTTCTGGAGTCACTCCCCAAGTACACTCATTTTTAGCTTTCATGTATCTGACAGGGTCCCAGCCCCACCACATACTTTGTAGTCATGCTGTGTAGCCCAGAAACTATAAATTACTGATGTGCTTGCTTTATGGCCACACAGCACATCTTTGTGCGAAAACATGAAAGAACTTAGTTCAAAATCCAGACACAATACAGGGGTTTCCAGTACAAAAAGACTACTACCACAGAGTCACCCTGTGTTAGGAACGGGAAACACTGCGGTATCTCAAATATTGCTATGCAAAAGACTTTTCTAAGCTCTTAATTTTTAATACACTTGGACAGTCATCAAGTAGCTATATCATCCTGGCAACAAGCCACAGAAATTCCCTAAGTCTAGTACATCTGTTTTCTAGTCTATATGGAGGACCTTAGGAAAGATTGACAGAAAAAAATGTGTTGTGCTCAAATGTGGTGATGTTGCTTCAAAAATGTCTTGCAATAGAAATAGATTAAATATATTACTATGCACAAAGTACATCTCAGTTGTGGAGTAACTGCAGAGAAATGCAGTCTTTAGGTAACATATCCTTGCTATTGATACTGAGACCTGAACAAAAACCTTCCCTGCCCCTCCAGAAAGGCATGTTTCTTTATCAGCTAAAACAGCTTCTTCTAAATGCAGAAGCACAGCTATGCAGTATAATTGTACATAATTAATGTAACAAAAGAAATACCCATATATTCACCCCTGGGCTATGGACAGAAAGGCTAGACTAATACCTGGTGACGATTCATTTTGTCCTGCGTGAGATGGACATGTTAATCATGGTTGTATGTCGTCTTTACCAGGTTTTGCAGTTATTTTGAGACAATACTGGCACTGTAAAGTGCTGCTGATGGTACATTAAGCCACCATAGTTTTGGTTTATTTAGAAAACAGGTGTGCTTATTTATAACTATGCTGTTGAGGTAAACTCTTGTGCAAACAATCATGCTGGCTTCCTCCACAAGACTTGATATATTGAAGTTCCTTTTGTCAATCAATCAGCTGTATACCTATGCTCCAGTTAATAAACTACGAATGTTCTTTGTACTACCTCCTTTCATGCTGAGAGGGACCCAGGCAATTTACTTCTCAGTAATTAAGCCCCAAGAGGTCACATGACTCACATCCTCTGCTTTCCTGCAGATGCTTTCCATCAGCGGTCGGCAGGGAGCTGCCTTTAGGAAGGCTCCCAAACAGATGCTCCACACAGACTGTTTCTGCTTCTCCGACACGTCTTTGCCTGGGAGGGTGCTTTGGGCTACATACGCCTGAAAGGGAAAAAGGGGGCAGGGGAGAGAGAGCTAGAAGGATGTATCAATGCCCCAGTAAACTACTTCTTTAAATTAACAGTTAGGAGATCTAGCACGGGCGGAAATCACAGGTTGGCTTGAAGGGACTATCAGGCTGCTGGTTAGATTCAAAACTCCAGGGATATGAAGGCTGTCATGAGAAAACTGGAGAATAATGAAAGATTTCTTCATTGCATTAGTCAGAGTCAGAATGCCTCCACTGCAAATTTTACTGGCGGTAATGCCAGGTTTGGTTTTGGCTCAGTTAGAAACAATCTCCACTCATTACATGTTTGAGGCGTGATTATATATATCTATCAAAATGTTTTTAAAATGGTTTTTGTTTGCCCTTTGCTATAAAATCAAACTATAAAATGTCAGAACTATACCTCAAGCTGTATGTTTTGGAACAACCTGAACAATACAACAACCCAGACTAGTGCAAGCTCCAGTTCCTCTTAAAAAAGCTTTTATTTCTATTTTTTTAAAGTTAGACTTTTTGCTTTGTTTGAACTCATAACATTTACAAAGGAAGCATTTTGTAACAGTTTTATAATGAGAACAGGATGCTTCAGTAATGGAATAAATAAATCTAATGCTGAAATACATATAGTGGAAATTAATTTGCATTTCTGTAGTTTATTTAACATTACACTACAAGTTAAGCTTGCTAATTAAGTTGCAATAGTAATAACACTTTCAAAAAATATGCTACATAATTTAAACACCTATTGAAAGGAAATAATGTCAGCATGACATCAGCTTTTATGTTCCCCCATCTACTAGTGTTAATTTCTCCCCTATTTTAAGTAAGATTTGCAACTGAAATGGTGCAATAGCAAATATTTGCCAACACAAGTTTTTATACTAAGCAAGACCATTTCACTTTTTTTTTTTCTTCTGATGAGTTTTATTTGAGTGAGATTACAATTGTACGTTATAATTGATTGCTTTAGCTTTGACTATCAGAAAGCAAAAGCTACATCTAAATATAAGGCCATAAATTCAACAGAAAAAGTGTCATTGGTATTGCCTGATTTAGGTTCTGCGTCATTCATCCCTTCTCGTAGACATTTGACAGCCTTCAATTTCATTGATCTTGAGTAAGACTACTTGTAAGATTTGATATCTAAATCTAAGTTTTTTTCAGGGACCCAAGAACTGATTTAGGACTGAGTTATTTAAAGGCAGTTACTTGTTGCATTGATTTTGACTGAAGTTCCCCTATCTGCCTCGCAAAGTAAATTAGAAACTTTCTCATGCATAATGACCTTACGTAAGGCCAGTTTAGAGTGAATTGCTATCTGCATGACACCACGGTCATAATTCAGTTTATCTGGCCATGCTGGTTTGGACAAGCCCCAGACGAACTTGCCCTTTTTAGGTACAGCAACTATTTTCTTCTAAGAGTTAAAGTTGAAAGATAGGCCAGTATGGTCCAGACGATCACTGTGCTGTCATGCATGTCATTAATTGTGCTTCATGCTTTATCTCATATGTGATACATTCATTAGAATGAAGCATGTATTGCTTAATGAGACATTTGACTTTATTATTGTTTCCCAACTGTTCAGGGAAATTTATATTTGCAAGTTTAAAGCATAGCCAAATTGACAGTGATAGATGGTTTGGCATTAGCCACTTTTTTCCAAGATTTAGTCCAACAGTATCTTATTGAATACAGCTGCAAAATTCAGATCTTACAGATGGTCACCACAATTCTTGGAGACTAAAAAGCCAAGACATTAGTGCCAGCTTATGTAATGACCCTTAAAGTACTGACATGTACAAGAAAATCCACATGTCTTTACTGTTACTTTTTTCATAAGCAGGCATGGTTGGAAAGGGGACCTTAACCATATGATGTTCACTAAAAGGTTGGTATTACCAGAGATGAATGTGAAGGCATACGCTCAGATTCCTTGATTAGAGTAACAAAACCAGATTGTTAATGATGGCTTTCCCATGGTGGTGGGAAAGAAGGGCAGCAGACAATCTTTCCTAGCTTAGTTTCTCTCCAGGGCATATTGACTTTCTCATGGTAAATGATAATTTTTTTTTTTTTGCATCTGAACAGGTAAACACTGCTTTTATTTTGTGGGGGCTGTTCTGCAGGGAAATAAAAACAAATAATAAAAAATAATGCTGCAGTCAGTAAACCAAGATTTTTTTCCCCTCCTCTTTCTGCATGCCTCTCTCCTATGGCTATGAAATGGTCTCAAAATTCATGGAAGACATAACTTAGCCTGCAATGGTTTGTAACAACAAGTAAGAGGGAAGATTGTTCCAAGGCTTCTCGTTTTTTTTCACTACAGTTTGGAATCTGTCTTTTCAGTTTTAAAAAATTGTCTAAAGCTAATAACGAGCTCTAAAAACATTACATAGAGAGCTCTGTCCCTGTTATTTAAATACTTGCCTTTCAGTCCTAGTGGTCCCACTTCTTACTCAGCAACTGACATCTTAACATGCAGTTGATTGCTGATATTGAATTCACAGAGGGGCAGTCAGAGTCTGAAATAGAATATAAGAACTGAAAATGCATAAACTTCAGTTACAAAAAGCAGATCCTGTTCTTATATAAAAATAAGGGCTGCTGAGTGTTTGAGAGGGCTACAACTGCCTCCTGATAAAATACTATTATATAATTTTGTCTGATACTTCTTTGAGGCATCAGCACCTCCCTGAGAAGGAGGAGGAAACTGCATGATATTTTGAAGTTTAGGTGATCTAGCAGGCAGTTACACCAATGGCACTTGCCTCTCCTACAACCCCTTATAACACTTTGTCTAGATTTTGGCTAAACAAAATTGTATGAGTGTAGAATGTATTCAACTGATAAAATTATATTCCTTCTGGGTTTTGCACAGCTGCAGAGATCACTAGTTACAATATTCTGAGAACTGAATGTCTAGAAGTGTTTGGCATTAATTAATTATACGTGCTTTAAATAAGATTATTATACTCTATTTTAATAATTACCAATAAAAATAACAATTATAGAATTGAAGATGACATGGTCCCTGTCACCTTAATCTTATTTGGTCTATTAATTGGAAAATATACAATTATATATACCTATATTTTTACAGATTAATGTTTTGATAGTAGGATGTAGAGATACTAAGTTCTAGACACATAGCTAGACCCTATTCAAAACTCAGTTGAATAAAATAAAACCACACCAATTGGAATCAGCTGCAAATCTGGCCTGTGACTCTGTTGTTTTCCACTTGGACGCAGGGATGTGCAATGCATCAACTGGTCCTATAAAAAAAAATGATCCAAGAGTTGTTCAGCCAGAGAAATCATTAAGCTGTTTGATTTTGCACTGTGTCCATGAACTTTACACACTATTGTGGGTGAACATACAATTTTTCTTTCCAGAAAGATATATCCTTCTCCTCTGCCCTATTTAAAAGAGGTTAGTAGCAATAAAGAGTCACCATTGAACTCAAAGTCTCTACCACTGTGCAAAGGTGAAGGCTTTGAGAAAATGACCAGTGCCTGAAGAAGTGGAGATAGTTTGGGAGGCGAGAAGAAAAGGAGGTGGGAACATGGCCATTTGGGATGAGGGTAACCCAGGCAAGGGAAAAGGGACATGAAAGCACTGAAGACACAAAGGAAGGGAAGGAGGTTAGATGCAGAAGCAACACACTTTGTGGATAACAAAAATCAGACCTTAGAAGAATGTGAAGTCAAGAAGTGTTATACTTAAGAAATGTTACATACATTTATATAATGACGATCTTTGGAGGTTTTTTTAGTCCGGAGGAATTTTTTTTCAGAAGTTTTCCAGAACCTTGAGTGTTTTCTGTTCTCATTGCTCTTTCACCCTCTTTCCCTTTCATCACCTCTAAGCTCTCTGGTTCCGCTGGAAGCCACCTACACAGGGGAGCCTGCAGCACTTTGTCACACATCTAGTCACCCTGCACCACCTCACAGAAGATGCTGAAAAACAGGAGCTGCTTCCACCTGGTTCTTTCCAGTGCCATTCAAAAGACCTAGATCCCACATGTCCTGGTCCTCGCCAAACATCACCATAAATATTTGAGTTACCAGTGTACCATAGTTAACACAGTAAACAACCTAAACACTCATACACAGACTATTAATTATGAATACTCTACAACATGAAGTACTACCCTATGCATTTCCCACAAGACCTCTAAACATCATTGTTGACCAGTGGCACGGAGCCCCTTAGCTCCCTGAGAGCCACATGCTGCGGTACCACCGCCCCACAGTGCCCTTGCCCTTGCAGTGCCTTTGCAGGGCCCCTCTGCCTCCCAGACCCAGGAGTCTGGTGATATGCATCACCATTTCAGGAATCCACCCTGGGTGGCAGCCTCACAGTGTGCAGGTTGGCCCTTGGGACAAGGCACAACCGCTTCCCACTGGGCTAACACAGACTACAACTTTCGTAAAATAGAAAAAGCTCCTGGATCTCAGTCTCTTGTGTTTCCTTCTGCCTGATCCGTCTCTCACTGCTGCACTCCCTGTGGGCTGAACAGAATTTTTTAATAGTGCTGGCACTGTGACTCAGTACAGCCAAAATATTCACATTGTTCTGCCATCTTTTTTTTTGGTAAATATTTATTTCAACACCATTTTCATACCAACCTGGTAGAGTGAAGATATGAATACTTAGAATTTACCCCATACTACACAGAAAACTGTTGAGGTGTTCACTAAACTATTGCCATCTGCCAGACAGAATCACAGAATCACAGAATCACAGAATGTTAGGGATTGGAAGGGACCTTAAAAGATCATCTAGTCCAACCCCCCTGCCAGAGCAGGAATACCTAGATCAGGTCACACAGGAACATGTCCAGGCGGGTTTTGAATGTCTCCAGAGAAGGAGACTCCACAACCTCTCTGGGCAGCCTGTGCCAGTGTTCTGTCACCCTCACTGTGAAGAAATTCTTCCTCACATTTATGTGGAACCTCCTATGTTCCAGCTTACACCCATTGCCCCTTGTCCTATCATTGGATGTCACTGAGAAGAGCCTGGCTCCATCCTCGTGACACTCACCCTTTACATATTTATAAACATTAATGAGGTCACCCCTCAGTCTCCTCTTCTCCAAGCTAAAGAGACCCAGCTCCCTCAGCCTTTCCTCATAAGGGAGATGTTCCACTCCCTTAATCATCTTTGTGGCTCTACGCTGGACTCTCTCGAGCAGTTCCCTGTCCTTCTTGAACTGGGGGGCCCAGAACTGGACACAATACTCCAGATGTGGCCTCACCAAGGCAGAATAGAGGGGAAGGAGAACCTCTCTCGACCTACTAACCACTCCCTTTCTAATACACCCCAGGATGCCATTGGCCTTCTTGGCCACAAGGGCACATTGCTGGCTCATGGTCATCCTGCTGTCCACCAGGACCCCCAGGTCCCTTTCCCCTACACTGCTCTCCAGCAGGTCAGCTCCCAACCTGTACTGGTACATGGGGTTGTTCTTCCCCAGATGCAAAACTCTACACTTGCCCTTGTTGAAATTCATTAAGTTTCTCCCCGCCCAACTCTCCAGCCTATCAAGGTCTCGTTGAATGGCAGCACAACCCTCTGGTGTGTCAGCCATTCCTCCTAGTTTGGTGTCATCAGCAAACTTGCTGAGGATACATTCTGTACCCTCATCCAAGTCGTTGATGAAGATATTAAACAACACCGGTCCCAGTACCGACCCCTGAGGGACTCCACTAGTCACAGGCCTCCAACTAGACTCCGTCCCATTAACCACAACTCTCTGGCTTCTTCCCTTCAGCCAGTTCATAATCCACCTCACTACCTGATCACTAAACCCATACTTTATCAGCTTATCTACAAGGATGCTGTGGGAGACAGTGTCAAATGCTTTACTGAAGTCAAGATAAACCACATCTACCGCTCTACCATCATCTATCCACCTAGTTATTTCCTCATAGAAGGCAATAAGGTTGGTCAAACATGACTTACCCTTAGTAAAACCATGTTGACTGCTCTTAATGACCCCCTCATCCTTGATGTGCCTCGAGATCATGCCAAGAACAAGCTGTTCCATCACCTTTCCAGGGATGGAGGTGAGGCTGACCGGTCTATAGTTACCCGGGTCCTCCTTCTTGCCCTTCTTATAGATTGGAGTGACATTTGCTATCCTCCAGTCCTCAGGCACCTCTCCTGTTCTCCATGACTTACCAAAGATGATGGAGAGTGGCCTAGCAATGACCTCTGCCAGCTCCCTCAGCACCCTTGGGTGCATTCCATCTGGTCCCATTGATTTATGGATATCCAGATTGCTCAACTGATCCCTAACCCAATCCTCATCTACCAAGGCAAACTCCTCCTTTATCCTGACTTCTTCCGGGGCTACAGGGATCAGGGGCTCCTGGGGAAAGCCTGCAGGAGTAAAGACAGAGGCAAAGAAGGCATTCAGCACCTCTGCCTTCTTTATATCCTCTGTCTCTAGGGCACCCCCCTCATTCATCAGTGGGCCTATATTGCCTCTAGTGTTTGTTTTATTAGCTATGTATTTGAAAAAGCCCTTTCTATTGTCCTTGACCTGGCTTGCAAGGTTAAGTTCTAAGGAGGCCTTAGCTTTCCTAATTGCCTTTCTACATCCTCTGACAACTGTCCTATATTCCTCCCAAGTGACTAGCCCCTCTTTCCATGATCCATAAATTCTTTTTTTCCACCTAAGTTTGCCCAGCAGTTCCTTGTTTAACCACGCTGGTCTCCTAGCTCCCTTACTTGATTTCATACCCATTGGGACACTCTGATCCTGAGCTTGCAAGAAGTGGTCCTTGAATGTTGACCAACTATCTTGAGCCCCTTTACCATCTAGCACCCTGTCCCATGGGACTTCCCTTAACAATTGATTAAGGAGGCTAAAGTTGGCCCTGCGGAAGTCCAGGGTTCTGGTCTTACTTGGTACTCTATTCCTCCCACACAAGATCCTGAACTCCACCATCTCATGATCACTGCAGCCAAGGCTGCCATCAACCACCACTGCTTCAACAAGACCCTCCTTGTTGGTAAGTACAAGATCCAGCAGCGCTCCTCTCCTAGTCGGCTTATCCACCATTTGCATTAAGTAATTATCATCAATGCACTGGAGGAACCTCCTAGACTGTGAATGGCTGGCTGTGCAAGTCTTCCAGCAGATATCGGGGTAGTTAAAATCCCCCATGAGGACCAAGGCCTGTAGTTGCGAGGCTGCTTTCAGCTGCCTGTAGAAAGCCTCATCAACTCCCTCGTCCTGATCAGGAGGTCTGTAATAGACCCCCACAACTGTATCGCCCATGCCTGCCTGCCCCTTAATTCTTACCCACAGACTTTCAACTTGCCCCTCATCAGCCCCTGGAGAAAACTCAATACATTCAAGTTGACACTCATTTAAAATACATAGCATCTAGCAAAAGTGGATTTCATTAAATGAGATCTCACAAATGTATTCTTACTGCCTGAGATTAAGCCAAATACATTTTATTTTTTTTTTGTACTCTCCCCTAGCCTGAGCTTATCTGTACTTATTCCAAGGAACTGATTTTTCTATTCTACTAATATGGTCTCCTTTGAGATTTTTTTATAATCTTTGGCACAAGCAAAAGCCTTAACAATTTCCTTGATATTTGCTGTTTACTTAGGGCCAATATAAACCATCTATTATATATCCCAGTCCTTAAATGACCCTTAAACATCAATTTAAACACATTCATTCTCAGAATGAATGCAGTTGATGGCAAAAAATCCATGTAGGATTGCTAAGAACTAATATTGTGCTGTAATGACCATGCTAGCCTAATAAATTAGATGTATTTTGCTGGGTCTTATCCTTCACAGGAGTTCTAGAAATTGCAGATCATACTCTATTGGTGTCTAGGCAGGTTTATATTTTTTTGTATAAAGTTGAAATATGTAGATTCTTGCTCTTCACATCAGTGCATTTTTGCCATACACTTGGAACAGTGTTTCCTCAGGTATCAGGTGTCTCATGTGTTTGTATTCAACTTGAAGTTTTTGCAATTGTTGCTGAAAAGCAATAGTTATTATCTTTTAAAGAGCTGTTTGCCAGATGCCCATTGCCCACCAGGTCCTGTTTAAAGTCCCTAGACCTTCGGTTCCACTGCTGCAACCCCCCCCCCGTATCTGATTATTTCCTGATTGCTTTTGTCCTCTGGCTTTTCATTATTCTCTGCATCACTGACACCACTTTGGGTTGCAAGCCTGTGTTCAGTTTAAAATTAAGAAACTTTCTGTTTTCTCCTGGAACGACAATTCCACCTCTTTCTGGAGCTCCTATGTCCATTGATCCCTGCAGATACTCCTGCTCCAGTGATCCTGGCCCCTCCAGAAGTGTGGAGGTGGGTGCAGCCAGCTTGCTGCCTGCCACTGGCCACAGGAAACACCTAGAACCATGGGGAAGCATCTGAACACAGGCTGGACAGAGAGGGAGCCAGCAGCTGGGGCAAGTCAGGAGACATGTGGCAAAGGCAGGACCCTGATCCACAGCAAGGCTTCAGTGGGGATAAAAGGAAGCTTTTTCCCCTAGGGGACTATGTAAAATTTGCTGCAAAGTAGAGAGTGAAAAAAGGAACACATCTTCTCTTGCAAAGACAAAGAGGGCTAGCAAATGTTATATTCAGATCTTATTTTCACCTGCTTTCATTTGAGTTTTCTCCATTTAATAAGTACCTTGTTCCAGATACTATGCAAACAAACCTGAATTTCATTTTTTTGTACGTTTACTTTGAACAAGGCTGCAGACAGATCTCTAAGTCTTGGCTGACTTGGGATCCTGTCACCCTTCCTAAACTAATAGTGTTCCTGTCACCCTCTCTGCCAATGCAATGATTGCTCTTCTGGCACTTTCAGACCAGTGCATGCTTCCTACAGAGGCTGAACCTACACGGTTCTGGTTTGTATGTGCTGTGACAAACATGACAATACAACATGCTTTTTGTTGTGTACTCAAGTTTCTTTTGCTGAACTGTTTCGGATTCTCTATCATATCCTGGATGTGAGAAGATAAACTGCTTTCTACACCTTCTGCCTGAATTGCACTGGCTGGCCAACCTCTAATTATTTTATCAGGGTTTTGTTCTAGTCCTGCAGCAGTCTCCAAGAAAATTTTGTCCTGGATCCCAGTTCCTGCCTTTTATTAGATTTTCAGTTCCCTCTTTTCACATGGCATTCAGAAATCTCTAACTGTATTTCATAACTTTCCTCTTCTGTCATCCCCCTGATCAACACCACTTGATTCTTGCACAACACACAAAACCCCAGTATCAACATACTTAGGAGACAGCCTCTAAAAGTACAGTTACTCGAAAAGAAAAATAGGCTGGATTCATTTATTAAGTAAGGAAGGCACACTTCTGGAAGATCATTGCTTTCATAAGGAATTAGCTTGATGATTTTCATGAACAGAATATTTTAAGAGACAGGAGAAACTGGAAATTATTTAAATTGAACCATGAGAACCAGAAACTGCTGATTTTCTTTATAGTTGTATAAAAATTTTCCCAGTATTCAATTCCTAAACAGAGATCTGAATGACAACAAAAGATTATATAGGATGGCTATTATTATCTGCAGATATCTACAGTAATCTATACACTGCTGTGGAGTTTTTCTAGAATGGATTCCCTATAGGAACTACTTGCAGTTTTATTTTTAAAAATAATAAGGTTCAACAGAAATGTTATGAGTCTACAGAATTTAATTTAGATAGTCCTAGAGGATTTCATTCTTGCGTATTTTACTGACATATTTGAACACACAATTATGCAGAGTTCCTCTTTTAGTTATAAGATATTACCCCATAAAATAGATATAGCATAGCAAGTACAGAATAGTTTTCTAGAAGCATGGAAATGTGAAGGTCCTTGGAATAATTACATTTATTATCTCTTACTTGTGATTTTATTTACTTACTATATTTTTTTACAGTACTTACATTTGTATCTGCTTTCAACCTAAGATTGCAATCATTATATTTACTTTCCTACTGGCCCCACAAACATGTCTCAGACGACACCTTTCTGCAGATGCCTATATTTTCTGCAGTGTTCACTCAAAATCAAAAATCTAAGTCCAGTTTTATCTACTCTCAGTTGTATCATTTACATGGGAACTAATTTGTTCTTCTAGTGAGAAAGCATACATTGGATACAGGAGAGTTTACATCACCTCCAGAAGATCAGAACCTGCTGAGATTCTAATCCTGAATCTTTGAAAGTGACCCTGAAAGCTTTTGTACAGACTAAAGGACAATTCCCTCTGTTCAGCAATAGAGCGAGATGGCCAAAAAGCTTAATTGCAAGCATTTCATTGGAAGGCCTGGAATGGGATGTGAACTTGCCGTGAGCACTGGAGAAAAGAATGGTGGTTAAATTCCCAGTGCAAAGCATGAAAGGAAAAGACTGAGCACGATGAGAGGCTGCAGAAGGAGGTCTTTGAGTTGGCCAAATAAAATTCAGGGATCAGGCAAAGACTAATAGGGCTCAAGTGGCTCAAAGTACCCAGAACTACTCAGGTCCTTCTTGGCAGACCTCTGAATTGCACCTCTGTCTCTCCAGGGCTGCTATCTAAATTCAGAGTGAGCTGCATCAGTTGGTATTTTCCACTGAATTTATGTGGAATTTGGATACTGAATTCCCCCAGGTCCTGAGAAAACCACTTGAAAAATGCTGGAAAATGAATCTGCATGTAAGTAAGAATATCTTAGTGAGGTTACACCTACACAGGGTATCTTTTAATGCAGTTTTGATGATGTTCAATTTTCAAAAAGGACTGCAACACAAGAGCTACTGCAAATAGAAAATTTTGGAAGTAAACCACATAATGTCAATCATCAAGAAGAAAAGAGCATAGTTGCAATTTCTATTAACAGATGGAAACAGTAGACAAGCCCAGATAATTTAACAATCTCTGGCAATATTCATTCTAAATCAAAAAAATGTTGAGAAAAACAATGTTGGATTTTCCCCAAGGACGTCAGTAAAACCAAGATCAACAAACTCCCAAATAAACAGTGTAATAAGCACATCACTAAGTTTTCTGCTAATTCTTGCTGTAATTTGGTACAGTGTCACCTTGACACAGAATGCTGTTGCAGCAAAGTAAACCTCACAAAGAGAGCCATCTGCATGTAACAGAAATTAAATCAGCTACGCTGTGGTCAGCATTTCACTAGGCAATCATTCAGAAAGGCTGTTATGAAACATTGCAGGCTCCTGCTGGGATGTGGGTTTCTATAACTATGTGGCCCATGTAATTGTTTAAAATGATAGCTATGTGATATGCTTTATTGAAGAGAAGTACAGCAATGGAATTAAACGAGCAATACATCTGAAGTAATAAACAGAAACAATCGAAATGAAGGTCCTTGTTATGCTTAGGATTTAACAAGCCAGACTGCCAGCAATATGGTAACTATTCCTTCCACCTCTTTCCCCGCTGTCATTCACAACTGTATAGCCTGTTACGGAGCCTGCAATAGAGTTTCAGTGCAAAAATAAGCTATACTCAACTCACATATTAGACAGATTTTATACCCACAGTTTAAAGTGATAGGACAAAGCGGCCTGTATATATTTCAGTGTCTTGAAAGAACCACAAAAATATACTGGACTCTTCTTATAGGAGATATTTCTTACTAATTCCTGTTCGATCTATAGTAATGGTATTGATAATGACAGGAAGCCCAAGTATTTTAAAACTGCATAAAATAATAAAATATTGTATTATTACACTTTTTCTTTCTTTATAAAAAAAAATTAACGCCATGAGCTGTCATCTTTAAAAGGATTTCAAGTCTCTTGTTTAATAGCAAGGTGGTTTAAATGATCTTGTTTACAGTTTGAGTGAGAGGTATAGAGGAGTGGCAATGCTGTGGTTTCCAGAGCTCTCTCCTTGCTATCTTCTCCAACTCTCATCTTTCACCATGTCTGTTCTCCCTCCCTGTAAAGGAAACATTCCTGCCTGACCATCCTTCCTTCAGACTACTTCACTCCTAATCCCATGGCAAGTACTTCTTCCTCATGTGTTAAAACAAACAAACAAAAAACCCCAAACTCCAAACAAACCAAGCAAACAGAAACCTTCCCGCAGCATTAGCAAACCTGAATGACACACAGCATCACCACTTCCCAAGACACCACGAGGCACTCACAGCAGTCATACTAAACCATGGGACATTAAACCCACTGCCTGAGTGACACATGCATGCAAAGGTTGGAGCCACTACAGCCAACATCTTTACTTATCCTCCTTTGCTTCCTCTAAATTCCCCTGTGTTTTTGACCACTTGTTGCTCTGTTCTAGACTAACACAAAGCTGCCCAGGTTTTACATACTTGCCATGGTCAGGTCCTGGGAGGTCTTCTACCCTGTCTCAGCCTGGGAACACCATATGGAGGTGAGATGAAACCCTTCTTGCTCAGCTCATGCAATGTTATTTCTGTCTTGCAGACATTTGGAGGCACAGATGCTGCAGCACCTATGTGGCTTGGAAGGGTTTCTGCAGGCTGCTCGCTCAGACGTATGTATCTCAGCCCTTTTTAGCTTCTTGCCATATGCATAGACAGGGTGGGACATCCTGAACAATAACGAATCACTGCTGTCATGGTATAGCTGTAGAGTAAACAACTACCAATTCAATACGAGCTTCTCTCTCTGCCAAGCTGCTAAAAGAGGACAAAAATGGGACAGGCTTGATTCGACACCCCCATTGTGCCAACAGCAGTGAAGCTAGGCCAGTGACTAAAATTAATCTAAGATGTTGGTAAGTAAAATGAAGCAGATGGTTGTCAAGGTTTTCCTAGCAGAGCAGCCCAAGATTTGCAAACTGCATGTTCAGACTTAGATCAAAACCACAGAGCGTGTTGGAGTTTAGCTTGGATTTGAGCTTTTCCAGAAACAACGGAAACTTAGTATCACTTCAGATCAGGGACAAAAACAAAAGAATTTAAATCTTCATTGCAGAGTTCAGCTTGTGGTCACGTCATGTGAAAGAAGGTCAGGTTACTAGTGACCATGCTAAAAGCTTTACTCATAGATGAGTTAAGGTATCATGAGAAGTAAAAAAAGCTCTCTAATATTTGACCCCAAAACACTGCAGCCTGGTAGTATTAATGAAATGAACTTTAGTTAAAGTTTCCTAAAAAGATAGCTGAGGATAGCTAAAGCATCAATTAAGAGAACAAAGTAATTCAGCACAATGGAAAAAGCATCAAGAAAAAAGCATTGCTTTTAGTTGTTTGGGCTTTTTTTTTGGCCTTGGAAGTGTTAGCTGAATATTCATCTACATAATTCTATTATATTGTTCTAAGTGCAATTTTTTTGGCTTAAGAAACACAATTTTTCTGAGGAATAGTAATTTATTAATAATTATTTTTACTTATTTTTCCTTTGGAAATAAACAGAACTTTCTATTTACACTTTAATGTATGCTCCTATGGCATTTGTTAAGCATATAAAAGCTTTCTTTGTAATCTGTTCATTTTGATAATAAACTGAAGGCTGGAAAATTGGCTAAAGGCTGTATCAAGGATTATGCAGTATCTGTCCTCAGAAGTGTGGCATATTCCTTCAAAAGCCTGCAGCCATGCCTGTGAAATTTGATTGAGGACCTAAGATAAAATCTTACTGAGTCACTATGGCCCAACCTGTGAGCTAGTGACACTTTTATCTCCTACAGAATGAACAGCCATAGACGGATTTGAAACTTTATATATTAAAAATCTAGTAATACCAGAACGTCTCTTACTAAACATTATCTTTCCTTACTTTCTTGCTAGGAACAAAGCTCTGAGCTTTGTGGATAGATTAAAAGTATTGTTAAGAAGAAAAAGGATGAAATAAAAGTTATGTTAATGTCCTTAGAGTTAAAAAAAAATAAATCTTATCAGCACAGAGAATGTGAAGACTAAAAAGGCTTCTTCAGCCATCAGTTATTTTAAATATTTAGTATAAAAAAAGTTAAATCAAGACAGTTAAATTTTGACTTACACAGCTCTGTGTATTATAATTACATTATTATGAACTTCATGGTAAACATTTTCCCTTGTTCCAGAGGGAAAAAACAAGAATTAAATAGATTCCTGAGAGACAGGGGAATAGAGAGAGAGATGATTAGAAATGTTATGCTAGTTATTATAGGGGAGGGACAATGCCTGCCAGCCCTGGGGGAGATAAGTGCCTATGTTACCTGGCAAGTATCTAAGGGTACCTATGGGATAATCACAGGGAGAACCACTGTCAGCTTGAAATAATTACACTCTTTCAATAAAGGCTAAGATAAAAAAATACCAATTAAAGTAAATGGATAATAATCCATGAAAGGATCACATAAAAACGTACTCCCATGCACCAATATAAACATACACCCAAGGAATTCCTTGCTGTTAGCAGTTAGTCAGTTCTGTGATTTTGAAACACACTGACTGGAGGAGGACTGCTTGCTCCATGCATTATCACGGGCTCCACACACACCGGTCATTGGATCGGAGTCAGGCAGCGAGTGCTGGGGAGGTGACAGAGGATGCCCTAAGTGTCATGGAAGGTCTAACATAAATGTGCTCTGTACACATACACTGACACAAAATGTCGTTCATTTATTCTCTGACAGCTGCTAAAAATGCTGACACATGATAGAAAGACTGACGGAACAACAGAATTACACAGCTTTCTCTCTTGCCTTTCCCTGCACTCAATTGCAAGTCTTTCCTGTGCCTTTTAATTACAGTAACAGGCTGCTACTGTGAAAGTGCGTCATTTCTGTCCCCCACTCAACCTTTCTCTCCCACTAACCCTTGCACTTACGCTTGTTTTCCCAGCGAGACTGTCCAGACACCAGCCCCAGCTGCAGCTTCCAAAGGAAACTGATAATGCTGTCGTAACCTGGCCTGGCCCAGCCAAAGGCTCAGCAGTTTGTGCATGGACAGACTACTTCATACAGTTCCCACGGGATGGGCTGCAGCTCACACCGCCCTTGTCTCCACCAGAAACATTTCTGGCTAAAAAGTATTTATTCTACCCACAGCAAAAGTCAGGAAAGCCCCTGGCCACGCTGGCAAAGACTCAGAAGAAAAGCTACTCGTGTCTAATGCAGCTGAAGGGGAAAGAAGTTTGTGGGAGGACTTTGACCACAAGGACCTTCTAAGAGCCTGCTTTTTCATTGCTGCTTGACACATTTCCTCCAAGCACCAAGGAAATCCCTCGCACAGGATCCTGACTGTGCCCTGGAGTTCCCAGGACCTGAGATAGCTAACTATGACAGCCAGAGGCAGTGGTGTGTTTGGGAATTAATCTCTCAGTCAGTGGTGGAGATGAAGCTGGAAGTTTTACAGCCTGCTTGGATGTGTGGTCTTATCCCAAGTCAATGCACAAATTTGGAGCATGTACTGTCTTTGGTCCCTTTTTGGAATTCCTAACAAATAGCACACGAGCCTGCAGCAATGCAGGATGAAAATATTAACAGGAATATTGGTCACAGAGATTTGTGTGGGTGGCAGAGTTTGGATAGTCAAGGCAGCCAAGACTGTGGGGCAGCAATTCACTTCTCCATGTGCATTTAATCTGCCATAGCCACAGACTGGTCCTGAGAGAGAACTGTGGAAATCAGGAGTACATTTGGCTTGGCCTCAACCAGCATCTCCTCAACAAATGAGGACCATGATGGCAGCCACACAAAGAAAATAGTTCCAGACAGACTTTAAAGTGAAGCTGGGACTGATTCAAAAGAAGTATCTAGTCTGCCTTTCATGAGGTTTAAATACTTCAAACAGGTCCTATAGCAGTGGTGCTTGGCAGCCTGGTTTCTCTCTCAGCAGAGACAGACACTCCACAGGAAGCAATTAAAGCTTGCGGAGAAAAAACAATTAAGGCCTATCAAGAGAGGTTCAATACAGTATTTCTTTTCAAGAGCAAAAGGAAAGTCCTGTATAAACTAGTCAAGAGACTGGACTAATGGAAGTGGCTGCAAATATGTAAACATGATTCTGGTGTGTGCACAGGGACTGCTGGTGAGGAGGAGGGGAGATGGACGAGCGAGGAGGAATCCTGAGCTGAAACATCAAGGGCTCATTTAAGTCCAGAGTGGGGTACAGACACCCCATCAGTGTATGCAAGCCATGCCAGCATGTAAGGTATTTTGCTGTCAGTGAGGCCAGCCAGGGCTGGGATTCTTGGGCTGCCCTGTCCTCCTGTTCCTCCTCTGATAGGAATGGCTCCTTGCTGTCTCCAACAGCTTCAACTGTACCAGTCACCATCTCCATGTAGCTAGTGCAAGGTGGGCCTGCTGGGCCACACAACCCCTCCTGCATATTTGGGTCTGATGAACCTCAATAGCAACAGTGATCTCTACCTTGCACCACCTTGCAGGAGGTGACCTTCTCCACCTGCCTGACTTGCTGGAGGTACAGCAGGGGACAGATGGCTTTGCAAAACAGCACAGAGCTGACGGCTGCAACAGACTTGTTTGTCCCACTGCATATATGCACAGCTCTGAATAATGGGACTGGAAGCAGGAGACTGTTGCTATACCTGTGATTGTAAAGACACACGTGAGCGGGTTTGCCTGCTGCTGGACACTGACATGCTGAACATCAGAGCATCGCCTGAACAGGCAAATCCAGAAGTCAGACCCTACAGCTGCCCTCGAGATGTACAGAGACAGCTGTGGTGCCAGAAGCCTGGGGTGAATCTCCTTGCTGCTGTGGCCTCCTAGAATTTGGCTCCACTGCAAAGGGCCTTTAATGCCCTTATCCTGAACTTCCAATCTTTTAGCTCAAAGGAATAAGGATCACAGTGGTGGAACAATATAAAAAGATAGAAATTATACATAAAATCTGATTTATGCCTACATCTCAATATACAGATATATATGAACATAGAGGAATGGCCTGCCATCCAATGACATTAAGAGATATAAAAAGAAGCAGGAGCATCTTTCTGACTTTATCCTACTATACCAACAACAGTAAAGAAACCGGGAAACATCCAACACTGGAGCGCAACTGCAAGGTAAACACACATTTGCCCTAACACATTAGCCTTGAAAAGCCAATATGTAGAACACAATCCCAGAGCAGCACATGAGAATTTCGGTCAGAAATTATTTTTATAAAACAAAAGTATGACACTCTTCTCTTTTTCTGCTTTCTAAAGTTGGAAATGTTTTTCTAGCATATATTCACTATGTATTGTTAGGACACAAACTATAACACCAGAATGAAACTGTGAACAGCTGGCTGGAAAAAAACCAAAACCAAACCAAAATAAGAGACTACAAGGTGGCAGCAACACTGCCCTAAGAAGGAAAGTGGGGGCAGAGGGGAGGAGGGGGAGGAAGAGAGGTCTTAGCATACTGTGCAAAATTCAGAACATACTATACAAATAGTTTCAGAGGTGGCTGCATCAAGTTGTGGTCTTGCAGTGACACCATCTGCCAGTTTTTACTGTCTTGTCCCAGTCTCCCAACTGGAAGTGCAGCTGTACTCAACCTGCACAGACAGTCTCAGCATTGAAAGTCACTGCTTCTGGTACCTTGTGTCAGCAAAAGTGGACCAGGGCTCTTCAAGGAGTTTGCAAAACTGCAAAACCCCTAGAATTGTCCCTTTTGGCAGGTCCCAGTATGCATAGAACTTGCTTCTCTGTATGCTTGCAACTAAACTGGTACAAACTTCCCATTGACTCGTGCTTAAAACGGTGTTCTCCTGGAAAGCAGTCACAAGTGCTACTTCCCAAGCGTGCAACACTGGATCATTTTCAGTCAATGCTTAAGTCGTGTGATGCTGTTGCATAAGATGTAGGAAAAAAAACCCAAACCCACAACCATCAGGACACACGGAGCTGTAGATTACAAACTAATTCATCATTCCTGGAAGACAGCACACTTCTCAGGGCCAACCACAATATTTTTTTCCAACTTTCCTTCGTAGGCTTGCTTACCCTTCAAAACATCATGCAACTTGTGATTCCTGGATTTTAGGCTTTGAGAAAGAAAGGTGTCTTGCCATTATTTCTAGGCAGTAACATCTGAATATTAAAGTACACACAGCCTGCATACATCATGCTTTTCCACAAAGTTCTTCAGGAAATTTAAAATTGTGAAAAAATAAAAATGAATTCATGAAATCTAAGTAATTATAAGAAAAATAAGTTAGAACAAACAGAAGTTAGAATACTTTACGTACAAATAACTTTTCCAATTTCAAAAGCTTGCATTTATAAAACATAGGGATAATGCATTTTTTATATATGCCATTAAACTCTCTCTTACTGTCTTTTTGCTTTTTAATTAAATATGGGGAGTAAGAATGTGTTCCTATTTAATCTAAATCCTGCTGGAATGTATCTGGAGGTACTTTTTCCCATGGGTTTACTCTTGGCTGAGAAAAAGAAAGTTTAAAATGTTCTGTGCTTTGTAACAGCTGAGAGGGGGCCAGTGCCTGCAATGCCTTCGACATCTGCCTGCACTTATTTGCATTGTGTTTGAAATCCTGATGGAGATTGACTTGACATTTCTACAAACTCTGTCAGCTCTCATAATCTGTATTCTTGTCCAGAAATTGTGGTGTATAAAGCACTGAATCACCACTAACTCCCCTCCTGAGCTACCTTTTGAAGCATCAGTCTCTGTAGGGAAAGCTTTCAGCATACTCATTTGCACATTACTGTCTGCATATGACATATCATGTGCATAGCAACAGGTATCTGTTCTCCAGTTCTAATGAGAATAGATCAATGAGGAAATGTCACTTTAGATACTGTAAACCGTTTATCCAGTTGGTGTTTTTTTTCTGAAAAATGAAACCTATCAGCAACACAGTGATTTAGCTGTATTTAGACATGTAATAAGATTTTGCTCAGTAGCATTTTCTGAATCAGTTAAAAAGTTCACAGATGTTCAAAAATTTATCTTTTCAGAACAGTTAAACATCATGTGAGTGTTTTCTGTGGTCTGTGTTGTCATGGAAATTCTGGTTTTCCTGTTGATCTCACTTACATTAGCTTTCTCATTGCTACGCAGTACCCTTCGTGACCATAAGTTTGCTTATGAACACACCAAGAATCAGGATGATCTCTCCATATGTATTTTAAAATAAGACTGCTAAAGTCATAATTATTGTCTCTTAAACTTTTTCAGCAGTGAGTGCCTTTTACAAGTAATGTTATTATTTCTAAACAATTGAACTCACACAATATGCAGCCTGCATTACTGCCTGTGACGATCAACCTTGATGTAAACTTATTTACAGCAATACACTGGATCAGATTCAAATATTGTTCAGAATATTGTGTGGGATTGGTTTTTTTCCCCCCCTTTGGCTTTTAACTTTTTAACCGGGGAGGTCTGTGAGAGACTGAATCTGTGGTCCTGAGAAAACAAATCCCTGTTTTCCTAAGTTTCAAGTAAATTCATTCTGGCTATATGACTCATGTGACTTTAGTGGCCTTACTGGTTTATTTATTAGAGTGCCAAGAAGCAATTTATCTTGTTTACTTAGATCTCTAGTCACATATTTCTGACTTGTAAATAACACTCAGTTCTTTTAAAATACCGACATTTTTAAAGGACTATTAAATAATGGAACCGTCTATGACATTATATGACTTCAGTTTCATACATCAGTCCACTATGATGTTTCGACAGCATCCAACTGCCATTACACGGATCAGAGCCTTGTCTCAACTTTTTACCATGTACATTAAATACTACAGCAATCTACAGGTACTATCAAGATACAGGCAGTGAATGCTAACAATCCTTAAACACCCCGAAGGAGACATTTTAGTACAGACTCGCAACCTTAAGGATGAGAAAACATACGCACAACTTGGAAAGTCAAGATTAAAACTTTTGATCATTACACAGTTCTATTGGTAATCTAGAAACAGCATCAGGCATTTCAATTATTTAGTTTTTGCTTCTTGGGAGCAGTATGTCTGATCAGCAGTTAAAAATACATGAGCCAGTCAGACAAGCAATCCCATGAAACATTTTCATTCTCATGTAAAATTTCTCGTTAACTCTCACTCATCTCAAAAACTCTCTTACCTTATTTTCCTTTCCAAATGTAGCTGCTCATTTTGCATCCCAGGTTTATCTGTCACAAATTACATGTGATCATGTCATTATTTTACAGGGTTGAAGTATCTCAGAAATTCAGATCAATTCTGGCTTCATCATTGTATTTTAATATACACAAGGTTGTAAAAACACTGGAAACCCACTCCCACATTTTTCAAACTGTAGGTGACTTTTATCTGCCATTATAGTAGCTGTCTTCCACTACAAAACCACTAGCAAAGTATGTATGTCATTGATAATATTGTTCTAACATACACTAAAAATTAATGAGCATTAAAAAAAAAAATAGATGTTTACAGTCTATCAAGGCCCTTCAAATAAGTTTTGTTGTTATTTTTTTTACCCCAAGAACCATATCTTCATTAGAATCTTTTCCAAAAGCAGCACACAGGCTAAGTATTTTCTCAGTCTTTCCAGTGTCAAGGACCACTTAACTTCATTGGTTTTTTAAAAAAACCCAAGAAAACCAAAATATTGAAAACGCACAAAGCAAAATGGTACAGATTCCTAGAGAACTCATTTATTTTCAGTGAAACATGCTCAAAATATTCTAATTTTTGTGCAGAAGCTTCAAAAAGTTTCTTGTTTTTAACTGAATAAAATGCTTACAGAATACAATCATACAAGAAATAAAACTTTAAATGCCACACATGGTAGAGCCCCAAGTAGCTTTCACAAATGCTCGGCTGAATAGATTTTCTGAGTTGCTTTTCAGTGAGAAAAGCTTGTGTGTAGCTGCAAACAAGATGGAATTGATGAAAATTCTTAAGGGTCTGTTCCAAGACTCCTGTTTTAGGAAAGCTCTTATAAGGAAATTAATTTATATAAGCAATTTATTATCAGGCATTTAGAAAATACAGACGATAGTTATTCTTTTTGTCATGCTTTCTAATGAATATGGGAATAACTCCTTGTTTCTGGCTTGCTCAAATAGCTCCAATAGCAGTTATTGTGGATGCAAATATGGCAAATCTGCTTTTGGCAGCCCTTATGCTATGCTGAGATAGGCATAAGAAGTGATGGGGCAGAATAGCAGTTATCAAATCAGCCTCACAAAACAATGTAATGTTACTAAATTGCATGATGTTGGCACAAGATGTCATTTTTTCCCCTTTAATTTTCTTGTATACTTCCTTCCTAATCTATTTCTTCTCCTTCTTATTCTTTATTGCAAGACATAAGCTTTGCTGAAATAAATAGTGGAAAACATGGAAAAAGTACTTTAAATTTTTTTAAAAAAAATAGTCCAAAAGCTCAAACATAGTGATTTGGATTGCTGTCATTCATATGAGCCTTAAAATAAGGTCAACCCATTTCAGAACTCACTGTAGGAGACTAAACTTGCAGATTTTTTATATCCAAACTGTATCTAATTTAGACTCTCAAAAATTCATTAAACACGAAAGGCAAATTGCATATTCATACACTGAGAAACCTTTACCCCATCATACAAAAATATTATGTATGCATTCCACAAAATCCACTCAAAGAGTCTTGTAGTTCCAGGAAGTGTTTTGGTCTGATGAATAAGTAAATGCGCAGTTTCTTTAATCTATGCACCGACATTCACTGCATGTTGAAGCATCTCCAGAAGGCTGCATACATTACAAACGTCAGACTTTCATTTCGAGAAAATGTTGCCTACCATTTTGAAATAACTGACTGAAATTATATATTCAAAATCCTGCTGTTTTGTTGATGAGAACTGCTATGTACTTTCACCAGCTGACAATGCAACGTGTCTCAGTCTCTCATTAAGAACATGTCTTAAAAGGAATGCAGGCTAATTATGTACCCAAGCTTACTTGCTGTCTTTTAGCTAAAGCTTACGGAACACCTACTAGCAGACATTTTTGGTTGCATTTTAAAACATATGGCTGGTTACACAGATTTTTAATTTTTTCTTAAAGTGTGACTTCTATACCCTCTGTTTTTAAAAACAAAAACAAAACCCCAAAGTGTCAAATTAAGAAAGTTGAGAGCTTGCCTGCAATTATTAACACATTTCTTGTCTTAAGAGCATGTCCAAAGGGTGACAATCTTTAGTGACTGATGGGATATAATGAAAATAGGAGCTCTGGATGTTTGACCAGAGATTTCTCTTTGCAGAAGAGACTCTTTTTGTGAAGCAGAATTGCTTGGTGAGAATGAGAGCATGCTTAGTTCCATAAACTGAAAAATAATCATGATAATGAAGTCTCAGAGCCAGCCCCATTCCTTGGCATGTTCAGTCACCTCTGGGATTACACAACCACGCTTGCTTCTGCAAGTGTGAGAATTTTCTTTTTCCTTTTTCCTTTCCATAAGTGAAGCCAAAACGAAATGTAATTCCTTTTGCCACATGAAGGACTTGGTCTCTGCCAATTTGAGTGATCTGATCAACTGTAAGTTTAGCACAAATCACATCTGTCAAAAAGTCAGCCACTCAGAAATCAATATGAAGTTAAAACAATGGGTTAAGATTATGGACATCCTGCAATGATGCTCAGAAACTTATCAAGGGTTAAAAAGAGAAAACACACAAACTCACCATGTATCAGCTTATTAGACTTAAGAAGATTTTTAAGCTAAGCACCTCAGATACTCGGGTGTGGTATAAGCAGCAGCTAAGAAGAGCAAAATAGTCCATATCATATCAAAAAAAAGGAACACAAAGTGAGGAATCTTGCTTCTACGTGTTAATATAGCTTGGTATGACACACCAGTGCAGTAGCTGGGCAGCTGACAAGGGGAACAGAAATCTACTATTACACATCCACAAAGTGATACAGTCACAGTCAGCATAACCCACAGTGTGACTACAGTTTATGGAAAAAAAGGACAAGCTTACAAGTCCAAAACCAGTCTCGTTCACAACTCATTTAGCACCATATCTCTTACCTAGCAGATGATGTTACACCTTTTTTACAGGCTTCTGTCAAAATGAAATGCTTATGGTCACACAATTAGCAGAGTCATTTCACATTCTCAGTCTAAACCAGTTATCAAGCTTTTTTTTTTTTTTTTTTTTTTTTTTTTAAAGAAATCTTAGAGACTATGCTTTTAATAGTAATTGAAAGAGCAGGAATTTGTAACACGATAGCTTCCACAGACAAAATTCTGTTCTGAGCAACAGGAGCACTCCCATTTTCTCTAAACAGATCAAGAGCAATCACCTAGACTCCTTGTATTGCTCTCAAATATATAATTTTAAAGTAATAGTCTGAAGCTTTAGGAGACACTGTTATTGCACTATCTGTAAAAGAACACTGATACTAGTGGGAACATGAAGACACGTTCTGAAAAAGAATTGCTTGTGTTTATAACACACAAGAGATTACACATACCCATTACTTACTAGCCCTGGCAGTGTCCTTTCCCACAAACTGTCCAAGCCCCATTTCCACAAATGGAAGAGGTTAGATGGGGTTTGAGTATCAGCTTGAAGAGAAATTTTGCAGTGGAAGTATTTACCAGATTGTTTAAGGCTGGTTTTCTCAAAAGCATCAACACCATATGCTGCACCCTATCCCATTAATGCACCTGATTTACAGATTGCTTTCTAGGATACAGAAAGACTTCAAATACATCCATAAATAACCGTTAGGGTCATTTAGTAGCTGAGTATATTTAGCAGCTAATTATAAAAAGAATAAAGCAATAAAAAAAGAGTCCATTAAATCCATGAAGCGCAGTGGAGAGTTACTGCCTAATTACGAGCATTAGGTAGCTGCATGTAGAACAAGATTTTTCTCTGCTTGTTACAGATTAGACCAAGATCAACAATAAAGGTCAAACATCAGAGTTGTTTAACACTGGCTGAGATCAACAAGGTGACTGACACATTTCAGCACTAAACCTTTGTGGCAGGTCCTGCTCAACATTTAAGCACCTCCCAGCCCTCCCTTCCACAGTGCATTTTACTGAATTAACATTGTGTTCTAGGATGCAATTTATTTAAAAACATTTATTTTAGGCAAAATTAAACAGACATTTGAGATTACATAGAAATACAGTTTCCAATTGGATCACATAACCTTTGCATTGAAAATGCACCGTTGACTTAAGTATTTTTGTATGGATCGACCAGTTATGTAATATTTAACCATGCCGTCTGCAGTTAACTATCATAAAAATCAGTAAAGAAAAAGGTTTCTTAAAATGTGCAAATATTATTTTAGTGTTACCACTGATAATAAATGACCACTAAATAGATGCTTATTATGTAAAGCTTTTTAAAGTACAATAAAAATACAAATTCTGTTTGTTACAAAAGGCCATTCCTATGGCTACTAAACATCCTCATTATACAAATTCCAAAATACTATATGACAAACAAAATTATAAAGACTTTTCTTTATGAAACATATACTATTCTATTTGTTAGTGATTTTATATATTTTTAATATATATATTTATATATAATACTCTATATGAATGTTGAACAAAGAGAGAGGAAGGCTAATATAATGTGGGACATTAAGGCCCCCATTCAGCAAGGTACCTGAGCATACATGAAACTCAGCAAAGGAACAATCCCATTCATGTCAATGGACTTCAAAGGCATATGCAGAAGTACTTTGTTGAACAAGGCATAAACATGCAATGATCAATTTGCAAAACACATTTTTGGTGTAAACTGTAACGGCTAAGGACAAAACCATAAGTATCACCAAAAAACTCTCATGAAAAAGGAAAGAAAAGTAAAAAAAAAAAAATTCTGAAATATTTTTTTTTTCTGCACCTGTATGTTTTGAGGGGAAACTATGTGAGTTTTTAAAGTTTTTGAATTTAACTAATGTGGAATTTGGGCATGAAAACACTAATGATAATACTTTTCAGAGATAAGTTTAAGATGTTATCTTATTGCTTATGTTAAAGATTAATGAAGAGTATGTATAGACAGGTCTGTGTTAAACTCACTAGAAGTTAAAAATTTTGGTGTGCAGTTATGTGTGTAACATGAACAACCAGTGGGTATGAAGGACTTACTAACTGATATTGAATTCTTGCAGAAAGCTTCAAAATTATAGTAAGACATATAACATCAAAGCAGACAGTAAAAAAAATACTCAACAGAGCCTGACTGTAAACATTCAGGTGTTGAAAGTAACTCTCAGAACTGAGTCCAGTGAACATAGAGTGCCTGCTTATACACAACATTACATAAATTCCTAAGTAAATGCAAGACCATAATCTTTAAATTATGGTTATCATGTAATGAAATCCAAATTACATACTTTATAGTTCAGCTATAAAATATCAAAACAAAGGGCAGTTACTTTGTCCATTCTGCATTTTAGCAGTTGTTCTATGCTCATTAAACATTAATTAGCATACTATCAATTCGTTAGTTTCTAAAACATGAATTAAGCACCTAAAAATCTTTTGGATTTTATAAACTAATTACAACATATATACAGCATAGTAACATACACAGTAATGGAAATCAATTACACAGCATCCAGATTTACGTTTTAAGCATAGACTAATGGTCAGTATTTTCTGCTTTTTCACTGCAATTTGAAATTTTTGTGCTAGATATTAATCATTTTATTTCTTGAATATTAAATAGTGGCTTAAAAATATAATTTTGAAACGCTGTCAAGTAAAGTATTATGCAAAAATCATGCTTGCACATCTGCAGAGAGAGGTATGTGTGAGCTTTCTGAAGAACTTCTCCAGGCTAATAGTCATAAAGCATAGTAAACTTGGGCCAAAGTGTGATAGAAAGAAATACAACAGCGTAATTTAATTCATATTTCATAAACAAATACAACTTTTTACATTTGTACAGGGAAAGACTGGAACTAAGTGGGATTTTTACAGAAGCAAACCTCACAAGACTTTACATGTTGAAAAAAGCATTTTTTGGCATGTGGATAATATCTGTGGATACGTGTTCAGAATTAAAAATAAACACTGCGTAGGAATTTCACATTTAGTTTCTTGGCATCAGCACCTGCTGTCTAGTGGGTCAAGACAAAATACTGTGCCTTCAAGAGTTAATCCCATTTTGAACCCCTCCTGCAATGAAACAAAACATAGTTAATAAAAAGGAAAGTGATTTCTGGAGGATTAAGCTCTCTTTCTAAAACCAGTTAAATTTGAGTTTATATTTAGGCAAATAAGCCATAAGGCTACTTCAGAGTGAATTCACAGATATTTACATTATTTGGTGACCCAACGCTTAATAAGTCTTAGTGGTTAACTTAAAGGGATGTATCTTGTACACCAAAAGAAATACAGTACATACATAAAATGAAGAAAATATTATAGAATAAAAATACTGAGTATTCCTATACATAGGTCGATAGAAAAACAAATAAGCTTCTTTTTGCACCATGTTGTTCCTGAGTACAATTCATGATTTATAAGCAGGAAAGATTAGGGCTATATGAGCAGAGACTATTATATTTACACCTTAAATATTCAGATAAATCATGGATATTGTTACTAATACCAGGTGCCTCCTACATTCAGTAATCCCTTATCTTAGAAAAATATAGTACTCAACCACATCTCAGACGTTTGTTCTGAATGGTTCTCTGTGCAGTTAAACTGACAAGATCTGTGCTTTACAGCTTGCTGCCATCTGAGCTTCACTAAAAGGCAAATAAAATCATGCTTGCTCTATTGCAAATGAACAAACTGCATTTCAAAGGCATGTAACTCCGTGAAAGAAAATACAACCATCTTTAGAAAGTACAAAGACATTCTTAAAAAGTTCAAACCAAAATTCCTCCTCTTATTCACATTAGCTTGACAGAAACACAAAAATGGTTATAAGCTAGATGCTACCACCCCCTCTATTGCAAATAAATTCATTCTACAAGCACCTGTGCTTGGTTTACAAAACGTACTTAGATTGCACCAGGTCTAAAATAATAACTGCACTTTTAATATGGGAAAGTGCTCTTGCTTCCACTTATCTTTTTGCTTTAAAGAAGCTGAATAATTGCAGCTTGACCTTCAAGAGAGAAGTTTCCTTTGAGTCAAGGAAATGTCAGTCTGTTAAGTACTGCAAAGCTATAAGCAATTGGAAACAAAGGCTCTGAATAGTAATGCCATGAGAACATCTACTCCAGTGGCAGCTGTTGTAATGTTCAGTTCAGTGCTGTCTTAACATACAATTCACTTTGAGAATGCTGATTGAATGCTATGAAATCAATAATATGTGCTTTCATGAAGCAAACGTCTTGTAAGCAAAAATCTTTCTGCAAAGCAATCTGTATTGAGATTAGGCATAAACTCAAGTCTTTTCTCCTAATGCATAGCAGTACCTCAAGAGCATACCTTTTGCTTTTAAAACACAAATCCCAAGTCAAACCAGCTTAATTTCAAACAAATCTAAACCACAGGCTAGAATTTTAAAAGCATATGAATATTTAATAACTTCACCAGCTACTGCCATCAGAGGAGTAATGCTGAGAAACAGAATAAACTTCCTGGCAATGGTTACCAAATGATCTGAGATTTTTCAAGTAAAATCTAAATTTTCCTAAAGGCAGAGCCATACTATGAGATGATGAGCCAGCAGCAGTACTGAGGTGTAAACTTTCTCCAACTGTGCTACCCAGTTTGCCTTACCTGGGTGACACAGTGCTGCCAAAGCTCACTGGTGTATTTTACTTTCTGGTTCTGTTTTGTTTTAATCTGTATTTTTTAAAGAGCTTACAGGAAGACAATTCAATGCAAAAGATATTTCAAGCAAACAGTATCTGAAGTTCCAAGTCAAACACATCCTGTTATAAAGAGATATTGTTCATTTACCCAAAGGATACTATTAATTGATGTAATTGCAGTCACAGGAGGACTCCTTACACAGGAGCAGAATTCAGAGGACTAGCCCTACAGTCTAGCCTGTTAAATTGTAAACCCCACAGTTACAGTGCGTCGGAAGTACTCATATTTTAAAGTATTTAAAGGCTGCTTCTAGTTTGAGGTTCTACAAGGGACAGTTTTTGCTTCATCCTGAGGATGCTCAATACAGCTGCAATCATAGAACAGCCACAGCAACTGGTTTAACAAGGACAACCAGCTTCATTCTTGGAAATCCGGAGAGCCCTTTCACCGAACACGCATCTTGCTGATGTTCTGCATGTTCTTATCTTTCTTCCACGCATTTCAGCACTGTTTGTTGGTGTCTTACATAACTGCACTCCCTTTCTCTGGCTAGCTAAGAGCAAATCAGATTATGCATTTTGGAAGCACACACATCTCACTGCTCCTACATTGATCATGTGAGGTTTTTAAATTTTTGTTTTATTCCATACAAATTGATATTTTGTCACTTATCACTTAGCTTGTGTTTGCTATGACTTCACTTTGAACTATTTCTACTTTCTTGAAGAACAGTGGTCTCCTTGAGCTTTCCTTCTGCACCTTCACTCTAGACTACTTTTCCCCCTATTTAGTCCTCCTCCTCTTTTAAGTTGTGATATTTTGCACTTAAAACGATCACAATTTCACACATCTGTAATGTGATCAAAGTTAGTCCATTAAGAGATTGCTGTGCTATATATCATAATGATTTAAAAAGCCTTTTCACTTTATTACCATAATGAACTATTGTCTGTTCTAAAAGAAAATAGTGATGTGGTTGCCAGGTGCTGTTATCAGTTGCATACCTGAGATCCCAGCTTCTATTCCAGGCAAAATTGATAATGAAGTAAAACCTACTACTATAGTGCCACGAACTGCAGTGTTAACCCATGCATACTTAAAAATGCCTGATGCACACAGCTGCCTATCACAGGAACATGACATTTCAACGTTCACCTGTTAAATCACACAAACCCCCACTATCATCAAGGGTCAGATACTACAGTTAGTAGTAGTTTCAAACTTCCATGACAACCACAAAGGTCAAGAAAGCCCTATAATGTAAAGAGGACATCAAGGCAATCTAGGCAGCCATCTGGGCATTTTTCAGATTTTAAAAGAATGTAAAATCAAGACCTTTTTTCTTCGTGAATATTTAAGTGGAGGACAAGAAATGCGTAGGAGTATAAACCAAAGAAAGCTGTATTGTCTCAACCAATATTCCCATTAAATTAAATGCAGTCCTCAAAAGGGAAAAAAAATCAGAACATCCTCATGCAGCAGACTCTTTGGCAAAGTGACTGCAATCAAATTTCCAAAGATCAGAAAACCGTGCATTTCAGATTTCCCACAGCCATCTCCATTCCTAATCCCTTAAGTTTTGCAAAATAACTACAAATTCTTAAATAATTTTTTGAATCTTCAAAACTATACTTTGGCAAATTTATGATATAATTTTAAAAATTCCCATCAGCTGTAGTCAAACAAGCCGCGGGAAGATAACATTCTAAGAAAAGATTCTCCTCTACATCCAGACACAGCTGAACTGTGATCAGCGCAGACAGAGTAACTATCCTACGCTGTAGTTCTTGCAGTAATAGGGAACACTTTCAGCTTTACGTCCACTTTCAGGAATACAGTTTCTATATACACCTGAACTGTGTAAGCCTCTCAAGTCTTATGGCTCCTACTTCAAGTTGCTATATGATTCTTATAGTATCCATCCAAAAGCAGATGTCTACTTCTGACTCTCCACTCCAAACCCCATCATTCACAGCTGTAATAATAAAGAAGTCAGTTGGAATGACTAATGATTCTTTTTAATCTTTTTTTTCTATTAAACTTGATTAATGTGTTAAGGCAGTATATCATTTTTCCTTAAAAATTACATATATAGCTAGCACTTGGTAAACATTACATACTATATATATATAAAATATGCAACATTAATTCTAATACATAGTGTTTAAAATATTTTGCCTTGTGAAATTCAGACATTTCAGCTTCTAATAATGTGTTCTTACCATAACACACTGCCTGTTCATTAGAAAACATGTGTGCCATGGCTTCCATTAACCTTAACTTTAAAGGTTCAGGAAACAATAACTCCTTATTTGGTGAGAAAACCTCTGAAATCTGCTGACCTTCAGGGAATGCAGAAAAAGGCCATCCTCTGATACTGGACAGGAGAGGGAACAAGACAGGATATGGTGTATGCATCTATATTGTGCCTTGCTTCTGTGTTCATATCCCCATGATGACAGTGTCTAGTAACTTTCTTACTTCTGAGGTGATTTAACTCATGGACTGAACAACTTAGTTACCCAGAAAAATGATGGGATTGTGCTAACATATGTGATTGGTCTCTTAAAGAAAGAAGCAAAGTTTATTTTCACTAGAAAAAATAACCTGAAAACAACCCTTCTTTCAAAACTTACTTTTTTGTGTCTGTGATAGTAAGACGTCAGCTATTCCAGTTAAAAACAGTAAAAAAAAAAAAAAGAACTTTCATGTTATCAGAAGATAAATTTGCCAAAGTCAACACTATGGCTCTGAGGTTAACTAACTTATCACTTCATACTGACTTCATTCAATGAGCTTCAGTCAGCACAAACCCAATGAACCAAAGATAAATTTACACATCTGTGAGAAGATAATTTAGAAGGCTGAGCATAACTTATTTCAGATGGAAAGATGTCAAGCCTAGTGACTGCTTCAGGCCATGAAGGGAGAATGGCCTGCAGCTCCTGGAAGCTTTATGGTATTAACTACCTTGAGATTTTAATAAATTATAGCAGCTGTTGCTGGTATGATTCATGATTCAGGGAAACTTCCCCTCACTGCAAGATTTCTGGGAAAATAGACAAATTCATTTTATTAATGTCTGGATAGAGTCAAAATAGAGAGGATGAAAATATATTTCAGCATAAGGGTGGGGGGAAACAGGAGGTTGGATAATCATCAGAGAGAGGCCTGAGCTGTAAAAGTCACATCTCAGCACATGTTTGAGTTTTGAGCTCTCCAAAAAGATCAACAGAGATTGGACCAAGCAATGGAATAGAAAGAACTTAAGTGTGAAATTTGGATCCTCCTCACTAAAGTTTAAGCGTAAAAATGTTCCCCCAGAGGTCAGGGAACTTCATCTGATCTCATTAAGATCAGGATATCAGATGCAAAGGAAAAGCACCCACTACTTAAGAGTTTATTTTCCAACACCTCTTCTCCTGTGCTGTGCTTTCCTCTCCGACTTTGCTCACGCTTCACCTTCCAATGCACCCATATGCCCAGGCAGCTTTTCTGCAGACTGGGGCATGTTTGCTGAGGCATCTGACATAGCTCTACAAGAGAAATAGGGTAAGAGAGTCTGGACTGAGTTGCTCTAACCAGGCTGTCACTGCCTGGCACTGAGGCAGCTTGCTTGCCACCTGAGTATAGAACAAACTGCGTTTGATATCCTCTCGGATTAAGCTTATATTGTGAACTGTTAGATGTGGTCGTAAACAACATACCTTTGCATATTTAATGGCACACATACTTACTGCAACTCCGTCTGTGCTATCACAACGTGAACAATGGACTCCTTCACTTTGTATTCCAAAGAGGAAGAAAGAAGTCTACATTTTTCTTTCCCATCTTAATGTTAGATTTCCCAGAGCACATTCCATGTTCTGTTGTTTTACATTTTGTAGGTCCCTTTCACCTTCCTTCTTATAGGCTGTGTATCTAACAACTGCTGACTTCTAGCTCAGCTATCTTTCGCTTATTGCAAGTTTTAAAATAATTATTTCTAATTAAAAACACGTTCACAAGTGGCTTTCCTTAAACCATTTCACTAATGACAATACAATGATAAAAACTGGAGTTTTCACTAGTACACATGGAAAACAAACAGCAATGAAAATGAAGGCTTAGTGTTAGCAGCTGATAAGACAGACTAAAGAAAACTAAAATCAGCTGCCCGTACCTTAAAAATTATAGGCCCCTAAAAATTAAAATGGCCCTGACTTACAAGGATGAACATATAAAATATAAATCTCACGAGTTTTAATATTTTTTATATTTTTATATATATACATTTGCATAAAAATAAAAACACCAGAAATGAACACATGCACATTTCAATTGCAAATGCTTTAAATACCATTATTAAAATATGATATACCAACCATCGCTGACGCTAGGCACCCAGGAAAGCACAAGAAGATAAAAGAGATATTAGGAAAAACATGTTTCAATCAGTATTTTGCACCAACCATCTAGTAAAATAACTGCATATAGCAGTTTGGCCACAGTCAGAATATTTTTTTTCCATAACCTGTCATCTTTCCACTTGTTCTCTACCAGATTATGCATGAATAAGTTTTGTGCCTACAAATTAATTTTCAGTGGACGTGTTGTGGTATGCTGACTGACATGCTAGACTGTCTAGCTGTAAGATTAGTTTATAAAGCAGATTAAAAAGTTGGAAAAAATGAAATACTTATGTGTAGGATGGAATACTTAACCAATGCAATACTCTTTGCAATAGGACAAAGCAACAACATAAGGTTTGGAGGGTTTGTTATTGGTTGGTTGTCTGCTTTTATAGGTCAAGAGATTACTAACAATGGTATATGAGTCATTTTATTACTTCAAAAATCTTTGATAAAGATTTCTGTTCCATTCACTGATGTTTTGCGAGTTGACAACACTTTGCAGCCTTATATGGTAACAATATTCAAATTTTCCAAAATATTACCTGTAATAAGAACACTTAGTGTGTGGCACTTCACTACAGTGTCAGGATACTTCCTGGCACCCATAGAAACTACACTATAGTTTTTTCCTAAAATGGACTATACACAATGGAAACATTGATATGTACCAATGTGAGGTGCTAAAAGATTTGGAGGTTTTGTGCTAAAAGGCTTGGTAATAACATTATAGCATTCACAAAACACAAACATTTTTAATGGAATTGCAAAGAAACCAGTTTTGACTTATAGCTGCAATCTGAAATTATATGGGCTAGAGTGCAGGTGAGCAAGAATCTAAATTTCTTACTTCACAGTGAGTGGAGTTTGACAGTGGCACCATCCTAAACTGACATGGAAAATGAAATTTCACAATGAACAGGAAATCAAAAATTTTACTTAGGTAAATTAAACAGTATTAAAATCTTATTTCTGCCATTTTGAAATGTTTCTGCTGCTTTCCAGGCAGAAGAGAGGACCTGAAGGAGTCCGAGAGCTAGCTCTCTTAGACCTTGTGGGCTCTCCAGATACAAGAGGGCTGGAAGCACTGGGAACACTTTCTGCAGAGGATCCTAGAAATTAAAGTTCCCAGTATTTTCAGCCTTCCATTTTGCTGGCAGGCTGCTGAGAAAAAAAACACAGATAAGCAAGCTGGCAAGGAACTAGCAGTTTGGAAAGTCTGACTGAAGAGAGTGATTTATTGCAAAACTTGAAGGCTTTCTCCTAAAATTGCTTCAAAATTGGGTCAATAACTGAACAGATACTGTTGAGGGTTTCAGAGTCAACAAACATTTTCTGACAAAAACACATTAATCCAGAATTCTTGAGCCGATTCTTAATAGTTTAATTGGCCCAGAGTGCCAGAGTCAAATACAGCTATTTTTCAAGGCAGCAGAAAATTGTCACGGTCCCTTAAGCACATACTTTGCCTATGCCAATGTTATGGAAAACCAGACTAACACCACTAAGGGAAAGATCAGGGTATAGTGAGGTGGTGGTGATTGCTGGAACTGAAGAGTAACAGCACCAGTGTATCTGTAGGGCTCTTGTCTCAGCTCTCTTTTTAGCTCACCCAGACCTTTCCCAGGCAAAAGTAGCAGTAGCTGTTTCGATTACATTGCTGATAAATCCCAAATCAGTGCAGGTGTCTGTATTAATACCATGGACTAACATTTGTAAGGATCTTTACGTAGACAAATTTGAACTCCAACTTGAAGACCATGAGATACACTTAAAAAAGGAACAGTCAGAAATAGGTGTGGGGTTTTTTTCCTATGTGTTTGTGTGTGTGGGCTGGAATAAACTTTCAGAATACTGTAGATATGTATTTCAAGAACATTCATGCAGCCATAGAAAACCGTATAATTGATAATACAATAGTTACCTGCATCTCATCTAGCTTGGACTGAATGTCTGGAGGGAAATCTCCTGCTCCACAGCTAAAAGGGTCAAAAGGTTCTGCTCCAAAAAGGTCTCTCTCTGGAACAATAGGAAAGTGAATCACTGAGAGAAAATGTACAGGCTACGACAACAGCTCTTTGAAACAAACTCAGCTGACATGTCCTTACAAGCTGAATAATAGCACCTCCAGATATGCAACTGGTTAACCACAACTTTTAACATCCAAATGTGAAAGCCATGTCTTGATTAGTTTTCCAAGAACACCATCAAGTTCTGTTTAAGCCTCTATTTAGCTTTCATTAATGCTTGTGCCTTCTAGAGGAGTTTTAGGGATCCAATGAGAAGTTCCAATTTGAACAGGGCATCTCCTACTGAAGTGCACTCTGGAATTGGTGTGTATAGGTGTTTCATAAATAAGGAGGGAACAACTGGACACCAGTTGTCAAATTGCATCTTAATACTATGTCAAAACCTCATTCTTGCAAAGAATCTAGCCTTCATGTCCCCTGTCCACCACTTCTTACCATCTGGTTAAGGACATCTTTAAACAACTACCTTTACTGATGGAAGGCAAGGCCTACATTTAATAGAGTTCCTCAATGCACAGCTGATAGTAACTAAAACTAATTGTCAGGGTTTTAAAGTCTTAGATAAATTCAAGTCAAGAAAGAAAGAATGAAAAAGCATAGGACCATGAAAGGTCACTTACCTTTCCACCTTACCACAAAATTCCACTGAATCTGGATCCATAATAGAATGATTGCAAATTTCTCTCTGTCAATACCATACAGTTTCTCATTTTTGTATGCTTTCTAGTGGTCAGGGGTTTTTATGTTAGTTTCTTTTTTGTCTGGACAAGAAGCAACATCTCCAATACATATTTTATTTTCTTACTAGAACAGTGCAATGTCAGTTCTTCACATCATACAGCCCAAATATTTTGGATTTTTTTTTGTTTCATTTTTGATTTGTTTTGTTTTTTGTTTTGTTTTGTTTTTCCTCAGTAGTGGGATATTTATTTCTCTCTACATGTAATGGTGCCATCTATACAGACGTTTTCTATTGCACATTGGATTGAACTAAGCTAGTAAGAAAATAATTTTGCTAACCCAACCACATTGACGTCAAAATTTACAGAACCAAGTTAATAGCCTTGTCACTGGTGGAGAGAAAATTAAAACCGTATCCTATCTCCTAACTTTCACAGTTATCCAGAAAGAAATCTGGTAAGCATACTACCTCCCTTAAAACAATGTTATCTTAAGAGCACGAGAGTGAAAGGGGCCATTAGTATCTTCAAAATGACTAGATAGTTTTCTGGTTAAGCACAAAATTTTACCCTTAAAATCCAAGATATGGAAGCTGACAACTGACTAGTTGACACAAAATCCATGTTGCAGTGTTACTAGTCATCTTACCAACACTGAAGATCATGCATAGCTAAATAAATATCTTTATTTTGGCCTCCTTGGAAATCAGAGTTTTAGACCTGTACTCTTCAACATTTTATGGTGAGTGTCAGTCTCCACGGGTTTTGACCTAATCATTTAGGTGTTATCAAGATGCACAATAGGCATTTTAAATAATTAGCAGCTACCAGCATTCATTCCCATAATAAAGTACAGAAACAAGCAGGAACTTGATTAACTACATATTTAAAAACTGTGGCTAAAAAGCTACAAACTGTCACAGGGGACCAGGAAATGGCCCAGATCAGAGAGCCTTATTCCAAAAGCCCACTTGAGCCAAAAAAAAATTAAAAAAATCTAGTCTTTCCTGGCAGAGGCAGACCACCTGCATGCAAGGGACTTTAACTAGGATAATTTAATGTCATAATTAGGATCCACCTCGTCCCTTGCCTCTTTCACAGCCAGACTGGGTCTGCTCCAGTATAACCAGTGTCCTTATGTGCTCCGATGCTTCCACCAAGTAACATTCAGATGTGTAGCAGCTTTGACTTTGAGTCTAACCTCTACTGGGCAGAAATTGATTATGCTTTATGCTCCTCATAAGTCTATTTTATCATTATGTAGGTCCATTTCTTTCTTTTTATTTTTTTCTTCTTTCCTCTCCTCTATAGGTTCTTTTTACCCTTAAAAGGAGCTGACAGTTTTCTGTGTGGTCAGACAGCTAAAAGGACAAAATATTCAAGGAATGTATTTAGGAAAAAGCAGTAAAGAACATAACTCTTGCATTTCTTAGTACTGAAATAAGACTTATCACTGTCTTTGAAAGCAATTATGGATATTATGGATATTATCTCATTCATGCCTTATTATTGTGCTTTTATTAATGACAATACTTATGAGCTCATTAGCAGGAGAATGGCAGAAGCTTTAGCTCCTTTAATGTCACCTGCCTTCAGGTGAAGTATTACTTAATTTATATTGTTATTCAAGGCAGACTTTAGAATTAACCTGAGTGTAACTTATTTTAAGTGTTGGAGCCTAGTAAACCCTTTACAGAATCAAATTCAAAATAGAGAGTATTTCCTAGGTAAGTTCCTATGAAAAATTATTATTTTGGGAACTTTCTCTATTATAACTTGCTAATCATTTCAGCAAACTGGCTGAAAAAGTCCATAGTACATCTGCTTTTCTGCAGTTAAAGTCTGTGTGTTATTTGAAAGATTGCACTCCTAAGAGTCAGGGAAGGATAAAGCTCCACAGAATATTTTCAATAGCATCATCAGTATTTCTCTTTTGAACAGAAGCTGAAGAACATGTGGAAACTGGACAAACAGTAACAGTTAGTTTGCTCAGAGCTGTACTACTGCATGGGATCTCCATAAGCTTATCTCCTAGTGTTCACTCCACTATTCAGAGGGGCTCATTTTCAGCAGAGAAGGGATAAATCAGTAATTTTTCATTTCAGGCGAAAGTATTTGCATCAGGATTAACTGTAACAAGAATATCTTGCCTGGCACACTCCCCAAAACAATGGTAGCACAGACAGGCATTTCTTTCTCCAATACACAGCAACCAGTAACCCTTTGAAAACTATCCTTTCAAACAGCAAAAATGGTTCCACCATTATTCTGACAACAGACTCTTAAATATCTCTGGAAAGATAGCACCTTGGAGCAGATTTCTACATCTGCCAGTTGTGACCTTCAATTGCTCAAGGTGCATTTGAGTGAAATAAATGTTGAACAATTCAATAGAGAATGCTCCTCCCCAGTTCTTTTCCAAGCTGTGACAATAATGCTATGCCAACAAGAAACACATAAATTAATTACTCCTTTAATTAATTAAAATTAATAAATTTATCCTGTCCTTTAGGATAACTTACAAGAACATTTGCAATCCCTTACTTCATGAGGAAGCCGCAGCATGGTCTTTAACATTGCATTTTTGGTTGCACAAACTATGCATTGGTCAATTGTTCAATTAAGCAATTACTATACCAGGCTGCAATGTCTATGTTTAGCCTGCAAACTGGTTACTGCAAAATTAGTGTTAAAAAAACTCGTTCTCAGCCACATTTTGAATAAAAATACAATTCTGAAAAAGGCTTTTGTTTTTGAAAGAATCACTTGTTTGCCATTATTACCTAATGAGACACCACACATTTGTCCAATCTGAAACTTCCTGTCCAAAACCTGTGCAATTTTCTCCTTTAAAACAGGTTAAAACACCATATTTTCTATCACTGATATATCCAGTAGCAAGCAGACATTTACTGAAAAGTCATATTGCTATAATGCTGAATAAGAACTCAAAATTTCAAGAAACTCCTAAAGCTTTGGAGATAACCCCCTTTCCAAGAAAAGGTCAGCATTGCACTCTTCCAGTATTAGAATGCCAGGTTTCTTGAACTTCATAGTCAAGCTATAGATATAATTAAGGCAAACGATATAATTAAACCCCCTCAATTTTTGCTGGGGAAGCTGCCCAAAGAAGATCTGGGAAGCAAAATTCTAACTCTAGGCATTTCTCTTTATGAAAAGCTGAACTGACATCCTGGTGTCAATTATCAGCTATGAAGTTCTTGGTCTTGGAGGAATCCAAAGTGTTTGGTATTGTTACTGGTTTTCTGCAAATAGGAACTGTCGGTCCCGCACAGTGTTATTCTTGAGTGATTTGTCAAACTGGCCAGTTGATGAGTAAGATGAACTTGGACTTTGAAAAGCTCATTTTGCTTGAGCAGACCAAGTGCCATCCATAGGTAACAGGCAGATGAACCTCACTTGGACAAATAGAGCAACTGAGGTCGACACTAGCAAATAGATGGTGCATCCTTATCTTTCACCTTGTTTATTACTGATTGTGACACAGGTGAAAGCTATAAAAAGGATATAATCCAAGAAAATCACCCTATAATTTCATCATAAGTGATGGGGAAAAAACTCAAGTGCAGTGACAAAGTAGAGATAAGAACATGAAAAGATGTTCAGAAGACCTCAGAAAATGGAAGACTCCAAACTTTGGCTCCTCTTGGTTGCCACTTATCTGACTTGTATTGGAGAAAGAAATGCCAGCTTGCTTGTACTGGCAGTAATAACACCATATAAAACAACGTATTATTGTACATTATTATAGTAACGTAACCTTATACAGCTTGAATGAGATTCTTACGGGATCTGAACTTTCTCATCTAAGACACTAAGCCCTTGTTTGATTATAAAATATTCCTCTTCTGTTTCAAATTGCATTTTTAAAATATGCCAAAGGGTGTTAATAGCTGATGAATGCAATGATTTTCAGCGTATAAAGTACTACAATGTAGACTGAAAGAGCAGGGATCAAAACAACAAAGACTATGATGTACTTCTGTAATCTCTCTCTGAAGCACAGCACAGAGAATCCCACAAGATTTCAAGCCACCGAGACAGGACAATAGCTAAAAAATAAAATCTCATCCTGTAATTTAATTCCAGTAATTATTTTTGAAGCTGGATATGCACATTGAGAAAGATTTTATGGCATTGTCTGTAGTTTCAGAAGAACAAATTTGAAAACACAAAGGGACTTCTTGGAGGGGTGTCTTTGAATTTTTTTTTGTTGTTCTCTACAAAGCCATAAAAATTATCTTAATAGAACAGTTCTAATATTCTACTAGAATATTCTAATATTATTTTAAGTTATTTAAGAGTTAATGTTAAATATTTTTAATATTTTTATTATACTTTTAATTTCTGTAAATATACCCTTTGAGAAACCCATAGAAATTAATCTAAATTAATTTAAAGTCTTCTCTTAAAAAGAACAGGTTTTTTAATCAAATCAATAGCCTAGACATCTAGTTTCTCTTCAGAGGCTGACACTCATTCTGAGCAACGGAAACAAAAGGTGCATAGGATATGGTACTGGGGAAGACACTCACTGGCTTAAGTTTTACAATGCATTTTTATGATTGTGCACAGTTCTCATTCATACCTGAAAATTCTACATACTAGCAGCATCTCCCAAACAGACAGAAAATTTTCAAATGTGGTTTTATAAGGTGGCAGGCAATAACATTTATGTTCCTTCTCCATACCAAAATTGGCATCAGAAATAGAAGATACTACACACAGACTGATATTTGTACAACCTCTAACATTGCTTGTATACATTGCATTCTATGCTTCGCTCGCCTCTCCCTCAAGGGATTTCCAAAGCTTTTAAAAATACTTTGTGGACTCCTAAAAGATTTCCAATGAAGCCAAGAACCTTAACCTAGCTGCTTTCAAGCCTTTGGAAAATTAAATTGCTATTGTTGTTAATCTTTTGAAGATTTTTTAGGAGTGGTCCACAGATCTGGAGGCATTCATCAACTATAACTGAAAAGCAAAGCTGTAGACGATATGAAAAGTGGTACTAAAAATAGTATTCCAAGACAGTCTGCAACTTAAGGGACTTCTTCAGCTCTCCCTTCTGCATCATCACCACCATACTTACTCCATCTGCTGACTTCCCCAGAAATGTAAGCTTTAGAGGCTACAACTGTGGCTTGATAAGGAAAGAACTAAGAGAAAGTAAAAATATTTCTTGAAGTATGTACGAAAGAGATACTGTAAAAGAAAAGCCAAGTTATAATCCCCAACCAAACTCCTGCAAACCGCTTATATAATAGCCTCAGCAAGTAAATAAATTTGTTTGTAATGTAACTTGGTAGTAACACCAATGACTTAGGGAAGATGGCATAAAAATGAAATGGCATTATTAAGTGTGATTTACAAAAACTGTATTTGGCTTTTCATGCAAAATGTACGTAAACCTTTAAAGATGCTTTATAAAAAAATATAATGAAGGAAAAATTAGGTCAGTTGTTACAAAACTTACTGATCTCTGTAGATCTACTGGGTACTGGAGGAGGCTGTGTACCATTGCGAGTAGGTGTTGATGACTGAGGGGATATGGGAGAAAAGGGAACCATATCAAAGATGTCAGTGGAGGGTGATTTAGGTGTCACACTGCCTGCCTACAATAAGGACAATAAATATTAGGCAATATTTCACATGAAAAAGATTACAATACTGAATTCTTCAGCATGCAGATAAGAGCCACATTTTCCAAAAAGTTAAAAATAACCATCAGCATGCAAAAAACAGCTCCTGACACCAAGCAAATGGCATTTGCAGTTCAGAGTCTGAGACATGCAAAAACTCTCCAATACGTAGGCAGCATTGTAATTTCTCCATTTTCAGTCCAACTGGTACAGCCAGAAATGTATCACAGTTAAACCTGAAAAAGCTGGTGACAAGCAGTTCTAGATTGCAGACGGATGAATACAGATATTTTCACAAGACCCATTTAAGGTAATACTGCAACAACAGTGCGCTACATTCCGGAGTGCACAGAACAGGTAGCTAAAATTAAAAGATACGATCCCAATATTTCTTGTTTACTAGTTCTTCTTTACATGATCACTTGACAACCTAAAAAACTTCCTGTGATCAAAGCTTCAAATGTATTTTTTCATAAGTAGCAACCTATACGTGCAACACACTGAATATTAACATCCAAATTAAACTCTCATCATTGAATGTGGAACAGAAGATATTTCATTAGTAAAGTCCAAGAATTTGGAAGGGTTCAAGAAAATACTGGATAAGCAAAGAAACCCCAAACCTGACAAGTACTACAGTTCTACAGACGTATTTATTTTTAAATGATTAATTCCTCCTTCCATCAGTCCATTACTTCAGGACATAAACGAGGCACAGTCAAGTCAGAATAAACTAAGGACAGATGATGAAATAGATTAAAACTGAGACTGACAAACTAAAGCCAAAATATATATATGAAAAACTAGTTTGCATGTTAATGTTACTACTTAGACAATACAAAATCTCTACATTCTATTAGAAAGACTATACACAGCCAGGCACAGGGAAAGCCTGCTACTTTTAAATAAGATTCAATTCGACCAAAATATTCACATGAAAATTTTTAAGCACAAGTTCAATTAGTCACATGGAACCTTTTATTCAGAATATATGAGTATGACAACCTGGCAAGCGGGTAGTCTTTAACACTGCTGGTCCATGAGAGTTTCCTGGACCTAAACCTTATTTTGGAATGCTACTTTCTGTAGTGCCTCTGATGCGGGAATGGAAGCTGCTCTCTGAAAGCACGCACCACAGCTTTCTAAGCCAAGTCTAGAAGTAGTCCTGAACTACCTCCATTTCTCTCTGGAGGCTTCAGTGGTTGCTGAGAAAGAACGAATAGTGATCCACAGTCTTCCACTGAATACGCTGCTTAAAGAGAAAACTGTACTCTGAAGTCCTGTATTTCCTGTTCCTTAGGAGTTTTGAATTCATACTTTAAATTTGGATTAGGAAAGATCTATAGTTCTATAGGGGATCCAAAATCCAGGGATATTTCTACCTAGGTATACTTCAGTATATAAAGAAAAAAAAAACCAAAATCCACATTTAACATGCTGCTTCTTTTAATCGTTCTGTCTAAAAAAAAAAAAAAAATGGTCATGTTATTCCTTGGCAAGACCACAGCTGGATTAACTTCAAAAAATAACTAATTTTTAAGATTTTTACATGTACAGAACTCTTACTGATCTCAACATGTGTTAGCATTGCAAATTCAAAGGATCATCTGTTCTGAAAAGATGTCAGTGCATACTGTTTAGACACAATAGACTCTTATTTCTATGTCCATGGACCTTGCACTAACCTCCTGGTGACTTCGTCCATAGTCAGAACCAGTATAATTTAAGTCAGGGAGATGACTGGATATCACCAGCTCCCATACAAAGCAGGGCAATGGATGTGCTTGACCCAAAGTAAATATACAATGAATCTCAGATCTCGTTCTTCGTACAAACAAAATTCTCTATGATTGCAGATAGGCTTTGTCTGCGTCAGAAAGGCAGAATCAGGTTTAATGCATAGGTACATGCCATATATTAACCTATATTTTCCACCAACATTGATAATCCTAGAATGTCTTGGAGATAGTAAATGCTAATGTAGAGTCACCTTATTTGCTAAGTGTTTATAGCTACCTAGAAGCCAGATAAATAAACAAACAGTATTTTCTGTTTAGTTTTAAATGAGTCTTTTAGGCAAAAAAGCAAAACCAAACTGTAGACTGCCATTTCCTGCCTATACGCCCTTTTGTTGAAGTCACTGGCTGTTTTGATACTACTGATATAACTAGTTTAAGTAAAACTCTAATTTAGTTACTTTAAGAAACACGTATTCTGAATACGTATGAGCACAAGAAGCACTTTTATTATGTGAACACATGCAGAAAGCCATGATGTTTGTCAAATACAGCCAAATGTTACTTGCAAATGGAAGAAAAGTTGCGAGTATAAGCATATTGCTATAGGAAAGCTAGCAATATGCCCATTTCGTATTTAAAAATAATTTTCAAATTTCATTTTGCACAGAGTTTTTATAAATTATGCTGAAAGGTATTTAATGGCCAATTGCTTTTCTATTAATTCATCAAGGTGGGGGAAAGCCCTTGAAGTTGGACCTTCAAAATTGTTTTGAATAACTATTCTTATTATAAAGACTTTGAACAAAAGACTGACAGATAATACAAAGATAATTAATTAATGGACTAATTTAAACATGTTGGGAAAATAAGAATTTATATTTTGGGGGTTGCAGAGAAAGAGTTATGTAGAAATAAAAGAAAATCTTCACAAACTCCATATTTTAAGAGTATCCCTCAAGAATCTAAGATACATCTACTCTGTCCTTTGACCACTGTACAAAATGCACATTTTTAATACAAGTTAACACACAACAGAGAACATAGGAAAGCCAAAAGAAAATGAAAAAGCTTTTGCACAGCAGGATTACACGAGGTCTTGGGCAGCTGTATTCACTGGTTGGCTTTGGAAGACCACTTTTTGAAGGTGGTGGTATTAACAATCCAGATGGTAGTCTAGAGTCAGGAGAACTCCTAGGAGTAAGCGTAATGGAAGAGATATCTAAACAAGGAGGTGAATCCTCATTGTTACACCAGAAAAAAGTAGAGGGTCTTTGAAACATATGTTCATCATTATCACACTTTATGTGCAGCAGCTGAAAAGGAATCACAGAAAGAGAAAACATTCTGAGGAACAGAACGTGGTAACTGCATGATAAGAAGAAAAAAAACCCACATTTCATACTTCAAAAACGTTTGTCAGCAACTTGCTCTTCAGTGCTATAGTTACAAGATACGGAACTTGACAATATTTTAAAACAAAATCTAAAAATATAATGTAGTAAGCCCAGTATTAACAGGAATTAAGGCGACCTGCTCCTTGAAAATTACACCAACGAAAATTAAGATCTCCTTCCAAAAATGGGTGTATCAGATGCACTGACAAATGTCTAAATCCACCAACATATCAGCAATATCTCATCTTTGCACATGCAAATTAGCAGGTAAACACATATCTGGGGAGCAGAGTTACTCTGGTGGTTAAAGCACGTCAGAATTTTCTTTTGACAAACCAGGAAACATCTACCATTTATATCTCGCCAATATTTAAAGAAAAGTTAATTAACTAAATTCTTCTTACAGTAGAAGCTCACAGTGCACAAATTTTAATGTTTACATTTATACTAGACTTTGTTTCCTTCTCTCATCTATAGAATTTGAGAACCTAAACATTTATGAACATTTATCTTCTGCCATCTTTTATGTGTGGATCAATAACTAGTTGAACTTGGTATTTTCAGTTGGTATCTCAAAAACTGAGACTCATTGTTGCAAAGCAAAGGAATCCTCGTGTCCCTACAACAGCAGCACAGGATGCAAGTTGGAATAAAACTTTGCTGCTGGGGAAATAAGAATGTTGAGGATTGTAAGATTCTCTGGATCTCTTAACAAATCCAGAGAACAGCTTTGAACAGAGGCAAATGAGTAATATCCACACCAGAATACAGATGGTAAGAGGGTTCACCTAAGAAGACAAAGTGGTAACTGCAAGGTTCTAGTCTGAATTAGGTAGACAAGAACCTGAAGCTAGCTGCCTCATATGATGGGAGTACTTCACTGAATATTCCACCATGATTCATTGTGTATTGAGAGCAAAGCTGAGGGCTTTGTCCACTTTGATAAAAACAAAAAAAACCCTTATTTTTTTGCCTGAATGGGAAATATCTGTTATCCTTAAAGGTTTCAAAAGAAATGGATCTTGACTAAGTGAAATTAGAAACAGAGAGCCTTTAGGGCTGGTCCTGGAAAGAAAGGCAGAAAGGAAATGTCTATAAATATTTGATTTAAGAAACATGCCCAATGAATATTTCTGTTGGGGCCAAGTTGTAATTCCTACCTCAAAATCTGAGGAAAACATCTTTGGACAGTTAAAATAAGCCTTTAGAGGACAGATTCATCTTTGAATCCTAACAAAAGGGATTAAACACTTGTGTGGACAGTTCTTGTTGTCTAGAGCCAAGAGTTTATACAACAAGAAGGCAGGAATTGGATTTGTGCTGTAGGTATCTTGCCTAAAAAGCCCTCCAACTTGCCCATGCTGAAGCACTGGTAGATTTGTGCAGCAAAAGTTTTGAAGTCTGCTTTTACTCTCTTCATACAGTGTTATACATCCAATATGACATGATTATTTCATTAGAAGTTTGCATAATTCCAGTAGAGCAGGATTTAATCAATGATTTTAAACAACTTTTTCAGAGTTATGTAGAAAACAAAACATTGCAAATCCTTTTCAACTGAGCCTTAGTTCCTTTCTTCACTTTCCTTAATGATAAGCCAGGTTCAGGCTACAGGTATCTAAATTTATTAATAATGCCATGCTTACAGGAACACCAACTACCACCACAAAAACCTCTATTCAAAATTTGCAATTCATAAAAATAAAATGTTTTTATCGCAATTGCAAAGAATTCATCTGTTGCCAAGCTAGACTTGTGAAACAGAGCTTAGAGTGGTAATCAATAAAAATGATAGCAAAAAACTACAAGACATAGAATCTGGATTATTATTTCAAGAGTATCGCTAGCCTATAGTAGAAGACTTGCAGTGCTGCCATGTAATTACTACCATGGAATACTTGCTGCTATACATATATATGGGAAAAAAAGATCTCACAAGAGTAAACACTGGAAGATACTAAAAACAAACAGTCAAGTTAAGAAAGAAAAATATTCCCCAGAAATTCAAATGAATTCAAATAAATTACAAAACGTTTTTCTTGCTTAAAGCATTCAAGTTGGTAATATACAGAACAGTCACAGTGGATAACTGCAGGGAGCATTATAGGGAATTGTGAGCGACCTTGAACTGGAAATGATGCAGTTAGTTATAAAACCAGTAACTACAAGCTACTTGTGATTTGGGATTACTAAGGATATAATAATTTCTAATTAATAAAATACTGTATAAGCATTAGCAGCTTCATTAATTAACTGCTACATCTTTGGTTCCTTTAGTACTTTTTCAGTAACATAAAATCTGATATATGCAATTTCAAATTTATTTTTTTAACATCACAAACATAACAGAATTTCAAACCCTCATGAAGAAGTGCTCAGTGAACTGAACACAGAATATTACAAAATTGAAAGAACAGAGGACAGGCAAAGCAAAAACATGTGCATTTTCCCATGTGGCAGTCTTAATGGAAACATGACTCAAGTGATATACCTAAACACATTCCAAAACTATTTTCTGAAATATGCATGCAGTTCCAATGTCTGTCTTGGGGTTTTCTCATGAGCATGTTAAAGCTTTTTAATGATGTTAATAGGTGCAGGTGGCCTATGCTTCTAAGTCACAATTAAAAAATTGAAAAAAAAGGTCTAATCAATCAGTATCTTGAATGCTCCATTTTGAAATGGAGATTTTTGCAACACTGCCATTATAGAAATATGTATTACCTTAAAGGCATGACTTATAAACTTCAGCCAAGCCTAAATCAGATTAAAAATCTTTTTTATCTCATCAGAGGTTCCTTAGTGGCCTACAATGGTTTATTCTTCAGTTTACTATAAAATCTGAGGGTGCTAATTGTGTCTAACTGCTAACCCACACGAAGGCTGTGTGTATAGCTAACCCAGGCTGCTTTAGGCAGCACTAGTAATATAAATGGAAAAAAAAGATGTCATGTACAACAGCGCTCCCAGGGATGCACTGATCTTTGGAGGCTGGATTTATACAAGCAGCAGCATCCTAAGTCTTACTGTGATACAGACTTGAGCAGTGTCATCATAGGCAAATAACAAAATAAAAATCAGATTGTCCTCATATAATCATGACCAAATGCAAAAAACACCAGTGACTAATGTATTGCCAAGCCACTAAAATAGAGGAAAAGCAAACAGCACAGATGTAAAAGTAATGGAAACTTTAAGTGCACATGCAAGTGAGTGAGAGACAAAAGAAACCTCCCATGCCAACATTTCCCATGGCACATGTCAGCGCAGCTATAAAGGCAAACTGCTCCAAGGAAACTCCTAGTTTGGTATAGTACGTCCTTGACAGATCCATTCAGGAAACGAAAAAAAAAAGTTCCAGTTTCTATTGCATAACACTTCTGCACTGGCAAACACAGACATTTTAGGGACTAACTCTGTAAAGTCTTAGCAAGACTAACGTACTTAAATTCATCAACCCAAGCAAAAATGATCACTAAGCAGTTAATTATCTACTGAATGTGATGAACAAACCTACATCTAAATAGTTACAATACCCTGAGAGAAAAAGTGTGCAGAAGACAGATAATTTGATGTTCAACTTTCACAATACATTTCATGCAAATGTATTTGATAACACAATCTAGGGTTTTTTTTCATTTCCAACTACAGTCTTATTGCTTTTAATGGCTTCTTTTATAGGTTCAGAAAGAAAATTTATTTTTCCCCATACAGTTATGAACTGATAGAAAAAGCACCAAAACTAGACTGATGTGAATTTGGCCATATGGCTAGATTTCAAACAGCAACAGTAAAATTTTCAGTGATACTAATAACCAAGCAACAAGATAATTTCCACAGCAAATGGATCCCTCAAAAGCAGAATCCTGTTGTGGTCAATGCTTTGCACCCACTTACACAGTGCAAAAATGTAAAGGGTACGTAACTGCATTATTCATGCATACTGTTTGCACCCATTTCAGTCTGCCAGTATGTTAAAGTCAGTCCTCAAATGAACCCTTACAGGGCCTGCAAAAACTCTGTTACACAAGCAAGAAGAATCAGGAAAGCAGTTTTAGATTAGATTTCCCTTTGTATTTTCCAAACATATACAGCCTATAACATGCACTACTTATGAACCGGAGAGAAAAAAGTCATCCCTAATTTTTTTTTATTATATGTGAGTATAATTTTTATATGTGAGTAGATTTTTTTTTTTTTTTTTAAAAAGAGCAATTGAGGGCTCACGATAAACATCCTAACACTCCAATTCATTATTATTGCATAAACAAGGAACTTAATTAAAACAGTAATGGATGTTTCAGCTGGAAAATTATTCTCTCGATTATGAAATTATCAATAATCCAAAATATTTTTAATTTTGTGCTTAAAATGAAACTTCAGCTTACAATTCACTGCTTGCATTTTCTTCTCTTAGTTAAGACCACTGACAGATTTTGGATAAGTCACAATGTATGATATTCTCTGTACATATTTTGAAGTGATGTTTTAGCACTATGTTCTGCAGATAACGTGTTCTGCATTATTACTCAGGAGTTCAACACGTGAACACATAACCTCCCTAGAGAAGTAAAGCTGTCAGTAAAGTCACATATTGCAATCCAGCCTAGTATGTCTAATTTGTCCTTGAGCACCACATATATAAAGTACCATCTTTGATAATCTATATAGAAAATACCTTTACAACATTCTGGAAACAAAAGAGGATCTGAATTTTAAGTCTTGATAGTATTACATTTGATCCTGAATATGAATTCCATCAAATGGCTTTATGTATGTCTTCATGTTTAGTTTGCAAGCTTATTTTAGGTGACAACAGGAACTTAGAAAAGTTTAAGTGACAGCCTGGATGTATCTACTTACACCTGGAGCATGCTAAGGCTAGATTTTTTTTATTTTTCTTTTTTTCTTAATAACACTCAGTGAGCCAAACATTTTAAACTACGTACATATTAAGTTATCCATCCACTGTTTAAAGATGCTCTCAGATTCTTTTGCCTATGATACTGAAATAAGAACAGGAGATACAATCTGGTCCTGTTCATGGAAAAATGGTCTGGGAGTCAGAAGACCTGAGCTTTAGCTTCATGATCAGAAAAAGCAGGAATGGCTTAAAAAAACAATAGTGTCAAGGGTCAGTGAAATAATACAAAAAGAACTGAACTTCAAATTTCTAAAGTTATTTTCTGTCTACTCCATTTCATTAAAAATGAATAGGAAGACCAATGTGTCTAGAATAATGAAAGGCACAAAAATCAATCCACTTCAGAAGAAAGAAGCAAGAGTAAAGAAATAATAGATTGGCACTGCATACAAATGATACCATGGTTTCTCAGTTACTGACAAGTGGGAAAGACATTCTGTCCCAGATCAGTATTTTAACAAATAAAGCATGGCAGTGACATCACTTGGTGTCTCTAACAGTAGTGTTTTATACTACAGGTGCAATAAATAGTAAAATCCCTAAGACTCCACTCATGGGGAAGGAAACCACACCGCATGGCTTGGGATCCCTCTTCCATAGGGATGGGGACTGAAGAAGAGGATGTAGCACATGATGTGTTTTCCATGTTTGTATTTGTCATGTTCTTTGAACTGGCATCACAGGCCCTTGCAACACCTTCTGCTTCTTTAAGTATATACTTGTTTAATCAAGTTGCTAGTGTTGACTTCTGAAGTGCTAAATCAATTGCTGATTACCAAATGTTTCTGTGACCATGCATTAGTCACTAAAGGAAAAGCACAGTCAACAACCTATAAGACAGGAAAGCCATTTCAGCACAGCTAGGAAATGTTGAGAAAGTACAAACGGCATGTCAACCACCAAATACAAAAAGGAAAGCGCAAGAGATGAAAATCCAGGTACTATTTAAGCATAAACAAAAGCAACTTTATAACCATCTGTAGCTGGCTCCTGATACTGAACATTTCTTTACAAGTTACGGTGATGACAGTTAATGACAGATGTACTTTTATCACATAAGGTATTAAGTACTGGGGCTTAAACATTCCATTGACCACTAAATGATCCCTCCCTAGACCTCAGCACACAGAATAACATCAAACTGGACTGACGGATAAGGAGTTAGAGCTGTATCAAATTAATTAAATATAAATCAAATCACTTGTTACGTCTAAAAAAGCTTCAGAAAGCTCTTGCATGGCACTGACATCTCTTCGTAATTCAATAGCATGGATATGAGAGCTGTGAGAAAACCTAAAATTTATAGTTCAATAAATCTGTTTTAAATCACAAGAATAACTACATTATGTTCATAGCACATAACACACAGAATATCTGCAGGGAAGCAAGTTTTCCCCCATCTAACCAAAAGTGTTTAGGAAGTGACTTAGATGAGGTATTATTCCCCACGTTGGAGATTCTGCTTCATTTATGTACATATATGTGCACATTAGAAAATCTGCAGTGACCTTTGTTTCTACAGGAATAAGTATAAGCAGCAGCCTTTCTGCATACCATTGTGCTGTTACCTCGGTAATAACTACAAACATGGAGCGTTATCACTTGAAGGAGCAGACACTGTCTGAAAAATACACTGTTAATTTCAAAAAGTGCATAAGTGCAGTATTAGAAGAAACTTCACTGAAAAGTAAAACCACTGAAAGCAAAAACTGGTTCTGTTCCGATTCAAACCCGAACAAATTCAGCAAAAAAAATCTCTAATATTTTTTAAAAAACTAAAGTAACCTTTTTAATCACAGAAATAACGTGAAAAATAGAGGAAAATATTCTTCACCTCACCTCTGGTATTTTTCTAATAGGAATTGAGACTTTGCAAAGCCATGCTTGAAATGATAGCTGATTTTAATTAAAAGTGTATAAAATTAATTGCAAACTATAACAGGCAATCAACTGTCTTACAAATTATTTGTTCACATAGTAAAAGAAGAGATAGGTATCATCAAATCTCATCTACTGCTATTCCAGGCACTTTGACTTCTGATCCCTTTATCAGACTCGAATTATCTTAGAAATATTTATGCTTCTTTTTCCCTGCACTGAAGTCACTTCATAACCTCACTATTCCATTCCTTCATTTATTTGCAACCTAACTGTTGCGTTTATTTGTGCTTACTCTTCTGCTAGCACAACGAAGGGCTCTGATTTACAGTGTCGACAATCTAGTTTAAAACAGAACCTACTTGAATGATGTCTCTTGGTAAGGTATAAAAGTTGATAGTGTTTGGTAGATACAGTTATGCTCCTAGATTTGAGAAAGACACTTTCCTAAAAATGTGTTTCTTTTTGTTTATTTGGTTGGGGTTTTGTTATCGGTTGCGCAACTGTCTGAAGAATCATATAAGAGAAAAGTAGCTTAATCCAAACCCCTGCTCAAAGCAGGATCCAATTAGCTGAAGCTGCTGAAGACTGTGTCCAGGGAAGTTTTGAGTATCTCCAAGAGTACAGATTGCTCCAACCTCTCTGGGCAACCTGTTCCACTATTTATTCATTTATATGAATCTATATAAATTGTAGATATTAAATAGGCTGTCAGAGGGCTCTTACTGCAATTCTAATCATGAGTAAACTCAAAAATCTGTGACAGTAAACGTTTGTGGTTTTCTTTTTAAAGATTAAAGGGTAAATAAAGCAAGAAAATTACATGTGAAAACTACTAGCTGGTAGAGATCTAGTAAAATGAATTAATATTTTCATATGAAGAATTATCAGTAGTATATAATCTTGTTGTAGCATAAGAGCTATTTAAGCAATATGCATATTCATTGCACCAATAGTAAATAACAATACAAAAACATCTAGGGAAATAATTTACAAGTGGCTGACCAATTTACAGATTTAGATCTTAACTCTTTAATAAGGAATGAGACACCATTGTCTTAAAAGACAAAATATATCCTGTAGTTTGTGATTTTTTTTGGTCATTATTAAACATTTTCTTTAAGTTTATTGCTAAATGCAAGCTCTTCATTAATTTGAATGAAGGAGAAATGAATCTAAGAAGAGATTTAAAAGCCTCTTTAATTGAATTCAAAGACATGTTTATTTATTATATTCATAAATAAATGCAAACTAGCTGCCATCCCAATTGAGGAAAATAAAAGATTAAAGAATTGACTAAACTGGTTTTAAATCTAGCATTAAAGTTGATTACCTACCACTGAATGCCTCTTAAGTAAGAAGACATCCCATAATTTACAATTTGCACTGCGGCAGTTACGCAGCGTTGATAATTTACGGTGCTCTCTCCTTTAAATAGATTTTTAGTAAAATGAAATGACAGTTCCTCATGGGAACAACCATCTAATCAATATCAAGGGAGTGTAGAGACACTACTGAAAAATTGTCATCACCATTATAAAAATACTTTTATGTTGCCCAAATTTCTAAACATGCATTTAAGGTGAAATGGTGCACGTCCAGGGCAGGAATAAGGCAGCCCAAAATGCACAGCTTAAAAGCAGTCCATCTTTTCCTAAGATTTTGCTATACTTACATTAAGAAATTTTATTTATTTTCAGTTACCTAATGCTGTATAGATAGAATACACTTGTAAGAAGAGGGGAGTCATTAGGATCAGTTTGCAATGCAATCTGCATTTTTAGAGGTCCTGCCTAGATATAAGTAACTTTCAGTCAGCCGTTTAAAATACTTTTGTTGTGATCATCTACAGGAACTGCAGAAAGCATTAGAAATTTCCAATGATGAGGAATCTGCACCTGTTCCTTCTTACCTACCCATCCAATGTTAGCTCCTGAGACCTAATGACTCCTTAGAAAGATTTGTAAAAGTCATTTAGAACATGTCAGTTGTAAGTGACAATATGCTTGTGACAGAAAGTTCCCAGAAAAATCCCAAGTAGCATTTGTGAACCAGATCCTTTCAAGTGCAGAACAGAGTTCTTCATCCTTAGTTGGCATGCTTAGATGTCTACTAGAATATTTACTGACTTTAGGCAGCAACAAATAGGCATGACAAGGGGATTACAGAACTACAATTTCAGAGATAGCAATTTGCATGTTTGTTGGCTTGTCACAACCTTACTGTTACTTCAATACTGCATTTCAACAGATATGTTACATGATCACTTTATGTTAATCACAATCACTGGAAACAGCACGGATGCTAATAATTATTATAACACAATGATTATAAATTTAGAATAGCTTCAGATACAAGCATTACATTCATATACTTACTGGAGATGCGTGTGCTTGTGTTATTCTTAACTGGTTTTCCAAATCTTGAACTTTATTTTTCAGTTCTGTGTTTTCAGTTTCTAATTCTTGAATCTACAAAGCAAGTGGTTATTGCAGCAGAGATGGGGATATTCACTCATTTCAACAACAGCATCCATTAAGATTAATTAAATTAAGATTTTATCTGAGATCTGGTGATTTAGAAGCAACATTAATCTGATTACAAAAAATAACTAAATTTCTGTAATCTTCCATATTTCAACCTTCTTTTCTCTTTAATGACCTTGCAAGACAGCAAAACATAAAATACTGTTTCACAGTTATCACTTTTTTTCAGTCTTCTTTTTTAGTGTCTGTTGCAATTCTTAGCAATCTGACAATAATGCTGGAAATTATGCTGCCACAGAATGCAGGTAACACAAATACAGTAGCATGTTCTTTTATCTCTTAAAAAACATAGTTCAGAACTTACTCTTTTCTGTAAACCTGCAATTTGTTTCCTTGTTTCAACATCTTTTCCTCCAGATTCCAGAAATTTCCTGTAAGCTAAGTCAAACGCTTGACCAATTGTTAAAGTTATCTCTTCCGCCTTGACATAAAACATAAGATTGAAAATAGTAGAGTAAGAATATTATACATAATTACTTTCATTTCGTATGATCACAAAATACTTCACACCATGTATCATGTTCAATGGGTTTGCTTCATCATGAAGTCAGCAATACAAAGGAGCATGGCAAACACTCGTCAGCAAAATACCTTGACAGAAAATGCTGTGAAAGCAACTTAAAATATTTCAGATAAAGAAGGGAGACTCAACAGGCAGTACACAATTAGCTAATTTTTAGTATAAATTATACCTCTAATTTCTATACATAGAGATAGCCTGCTACAGTATGTCTTTTTTCCTGATGATTTCTGAAGCAAATACAGGCTTTTCAATCATTAAATTTGGTTTTAACAGATTAAAGTTTTTAATCTATTAAAACATCTATCTCATGTTTGTTTTGCTTTTAGATTTGGATTTCAACACTTATTTTTCTAAGTCCTATAAAATCTCAATCAGCATACTGTAGATAAATGTATTTATCTCTGCACGTATTTCCAGTTACAAAAATCCAACCAAACATAATTTGCATTTGTATGTGCAAAATATAATAATTCAGTAGTTCTACACTGATTTGCATCATGTGTTATGATAAGTACGTACAGTTGGCGCAGAAAATCTACTTTAAAAATAACAGCTAAAAATAAGAGTACAAGAAGTTGATTGAGCATACCAAGGCTTCAGAAAAAAATGCTGATTTACAAGGGGCACCAATAAAAGGGGAACATATGGATAGGCCATTTGCCTTAGAACTTTAGTAGAGAAATCAAACATGGTAAGTAATTTTTTTTTTTTTTTAAACAGTTTGGCAGAGGAAAAAAAAAAAAAAAAGAAAACACATTAATCTGGCTCAAGCTAAACTCAAATTTTCTCTTCTTTATTGAAATGAAAACCTGAAATTGGTTGTTTCTTATGAAAGCAGAACATTCTGCCCTATGCCAAGAACATTTTTCCTTTGCTACCTGTAAGAACATGAAAGGCTGGATGCACAAAACCAGTACAGAATGCAATGTTCCCAGCCTTTTATCCATCAATGCAACAGTAATGCCCTTCAGTAGAGGTGTGGGAAGACCTGACTAATACAGGAATGGGGAATTACCTGTCTACTTTTTTACTGTGCAAAAAAGACACATGGCCACCTTAAATTAAAAAAATAAAACGAAACCGAACAACAAAACCAAAACCCACAAGAAAGTATTTTAACCAAATTAGACTGAACTAGACCAAGCTAAAGCTGAACTAGGACTGCTTTAGAGAATAACTGTTTTTGTTAGTAAAAAAAAATAATATTATGGACACTGGAAGTATGCAGTCCTGTCTTCTTGGAAGGATGAAGGTTTGCTGAAAAGAAAGAGTACCAGCTGAGGTGGGATCCTCTGATATTTGACAGCACTAATGAACAAAGAATGAGGAAAAAGTACAGAAAATGAAATATCAGGTTCCAGAGAAGAAATGGTGCATGGGTCTAGAATAAAAATGGTATTTGTGTACAGAGACTGCAAAAGTAATTTAAAATCAAGGGAATGTGTGAAAAAGAGGCATAGGATAAAAACTTGAAGAGAAATAAACAGATGTATATAGCAATTCTGAAGACTATCTACTGAAGGCACTGGAGCAATGCAGGTGAACAAATAATCAAAAACTGTGCAATACCACATAATGCTACATAACTGCATATAAATAGAAGTGAATATACACCTTTTTCTAAATAAAATATTGTTTCCTTAGTATTTTCTTTGTATGATATCTCAGCTATTTCATAATAAAACAAAAAAGACAGGCTCCAGATTATATAAAAAAAACCAAACCTAAACATCCATTTTCAGTGTTGATTCCAGTGTTTTCATCTGTTAATTACTTTCTGCCAGGGTAAACACATGACCCTGTTTCAGCTAGACACCATTTTCTTTATTTCCCGTCCTAAAGTATTATGTTTTTTTCTGCTATTGCACATTTTTGAGCAGTTGCCCTGTTCTATCTCAGACACAAGAGAATGTCAGTGGCTGGTGCAATGAATTCTCCGGGAGTGCATCACAGCATTAACAAACTTGAGGGACGTGGCAGGGAGGCAGGCAGAGAAGGGGGAATCTTGCTGCAAAAAAAAAACCCCAAACCAAACAATTCTGAGACAGACACATCAGCAGAAAAGCCTGTGAGGGTATATCAGCCACAGGGTTGCAGCAATCTCTGCAGAACAGCTGTGTAAACATCTCAAGCTCGGTGGGATGCAGTCTGTTCTCCGAGAGTGTTGCAGATGCATGGCCTAGGATATCGAGCTGGTCAATGAAGAAAAAGGCTCTCCTTTAATACATCTAGAGTTACATGACATTACTTTGGCACGAAATGTTATATCAAAGTGACCCCAATTAAAAGGCAGGCTATCTGACTTGATTAACCATTCCTGTTCTATTTCAAGACACAGCAATCAAAGTCTAGAACAGTCACCCAAATTCTTCTAAAGAGTCTTGCATACTTACACACTTTTCACTGTCAAATACATAGCACAGATGCTTGTTTGATTCTGAGTCTTTGCATATGAAAGTAAATATTCTCTTGTCTGTTTTATCATCAGCACAAAATGATATCCTATGGAGCTGACAGTTGTGCTGGACTTCCTGCAAACAAAAAGAAAGTATTTTCATGAAATCACTCTACTTGCTTAGGGTAAAGATGTACAACGTACATCTCTGGATTTCCTCATGTACATAAAAGCAAGCAAGTTGCAGTAACATTTTTGAATGTCTCTCACTACACATGAGAGTGCCCTAAAATGGACTTAAAGTATAACAGAAGTTAGCAAACTCATCTCCTAACAAATGTTCCCATTTGTACTGAATGTAAGCAGGAAGTTTTTATTTGGACAGCATTTATCTCAAAGTGTTTATTTGAACAGTAATTTGTGTTCTAGAAAATTGGTTTCACTGTTGCTTTGTGTCCCTGTGCAATGTATTTAGGGACTGATTATGTAAAATACTCTATTCTTTTTCCATGTGCACACCATCTTCAGATTTAACATCTCCCAGGACTTGTTCAAATAGTTTTAGAAAGTCCTTACCTTTCTCTCTTAAATATAGAAAACAGAAATAAAATTACTGTTATCCAAATACAGGGGCACAGAGAAATAGACACCTAAATAATCACTTAGGGTGCAGCATTAACAGCTTTTAAACATTATTATTTGCATATTTTCGATACTATATTTGACTTTCCATTCAAAGTCATGTTGCAGCTATTTAACAAGTGGCAATGCTCTTCAGCTGAGAGATCTTGACAAGACTGAAATAAACTCTCTCAACTATTTTTTTTTGTTGTTTTTCTTCAGCAAGCCTCTTCTTGGTATTTTATTTTATTTGGCTTATTACATGGGAAAGAATATTTGCTTTAAAAGAAAATATGCAGTTTAGATGTGAACAATTATCTATTTTTTAAAAAAAAAAGTTTCTGTGCAGCACTGGGGTTCCCAGATTGCTACAAGCTCATAAATAAGGGCAGGTCCTCTCTGCACACAACTATTGATCAAAAAAATGTATCACATGGGCAATATTTTTCCCCTTGTCCCAACTTGGTTCTGTTTTTCAATCTTTGCAGCCATTCTTCTGTGTATTTCTCCCATGTCCCCAAATCTCCCTCACTTTGAATCTCTTTCTGTTGTAGCTCTCTAACAGTTACACATAACAACACATCCTCGTTCTGGCTCTTTTAGGTTTACAGAATAGAATCAAATTCTGGTACATAAACAGGCATCCAGTTCCTACACCAATTATTACTCATCCAGTGAATATAAATTGATATTCCTCTGTAACAATATTGAAGAGATTTGTTTCGAAAACACACAAACAATTACTGTAATCAGCTATGATAACACAAAATTTAAGTAATATCCTAAAGCATCTATAAATTGTGCAAAAGGAAGGAAAACCTGATTCAAATTTACATTTACATACAGCTTTAAGAAACAAAGTGGGAGAGATAAAAAGCCTACTCATAGCTGATTATCATTTGAGTTGTAATAACAACATTGCTAAGAGATGAGAATGTTCCTATTCCCCCAGGCACTGCTGTCTCACCACTTTCTGTTAATCTCTGCAGGAAAAGTTAGGAAGACTAACATATTTTGGCAATTTAAACTGTTATTTTACAACAGCTTTTGCCAGGATATGGGTTTAGTACCCCTTTCTGCCCTATGTAATAAGGAGGATGAAAAAGACTGCAATTAAAGTTGACATGGATATTTCTTGTCCCCTGTGCTTATGAACTGTTGAATTGTGGCTGTATGAAGAGTCTGAAGCGAAAACGGGTTGCAAGCAGATACAGCCTTGAATTGAAGCTACCTTTTCTCAAAAGGAGGCGTCACTGTCAGGCTGGTAGCAATTACTCCAGAATTAAGAAGCAGTAACAAACAGTTCATTCATATTCAACAGATGTATAAAAGACTGAAGAGCACTCAGATGTTAAGAATTGCTGATGATTGACTAAATACTTTGTAGCCTGATTATATTTATCTCATTACTCCTCTTTGATGTCTGTGAGGAGGATGTTTTGCTTTCCCCTTCCAAAATACCAGAGCAAACAAAGGAACAGAAAACCCATCCACAGGATGACTTAATGGACTTAACTGCTGAAAAGGCAGGAACTGTCATGCTGTGCCAGATGAAAAGCCTACAATTGTGCTTATGGCCTCCTACATGAAGTCTACAGAGAAATGGGCAACACACTTGAGAAACATAAGCATTCTAGGGCGGGGGGGATATAATAAAAAAAAAAATAATTAAAACCACAAGAAAAGGAGTGGAAAAAAAATGAATAGCTAAGGAAAGAGAGATGCAATTTCAAACCATCAGCACAAAGCATGAGTCACTGCAAACAAATTGTCTCCTCATTCACCTACAAACACCTCCATGTGGGCACATACACAATGGTGACTATTTGGAAAGGTGTGTTTATTATATGTGGTATCGCTATTTATTTACCACAGTGTTTTAACTTTCCTCAGAGTTCGTTCTAGTGTGAATGAATTAAAAAAATTAAATCCCACATTAACTGCAGTCTGTATTTTGAAGTATCATGTACCTTCCTGGGAAGATGTTACCCATGTGTTGTAAGAAGAAAAGGTATTTTAGAAGAACTTTCCATCAACAGAATGGCTTTCTGTTTTTGAAAATATAAAACAATAAAAACATTTAAAGCAGTTAAAACAATATTTAATTACTAGTTTAGCACCAAACACATGTAAGTCTCTTACCTTTGTTTTTGGATCTAGAATTTTTACACCATAGATTGAGATTTGTAGTTCAACTTTGGGGGTCTTCTGGCCTTCAGATTTCTTGATATGTCTTGCAAACTATAAGATGAAAAATATAACAGCAATCACATTAATACTAAGTATTTTTTTATATATAATTTCTCATTTCCTCTCAACTCCTTCCCACTGAAGTTGTTACCTTCCTTCTTCAAAAAACTCCTATAAACAATGCCAACCATTCCCAAAGTCATAGCTGGGCACAGAACAGCGTCTCTGACAGCACACTATAGAATATTCCTATACTTCGTAAAAAACTATTTTAAAATTAATTAGCTAGTTCTCTTGAAACCTTTATCTGCTGGTTATGCACATAATTCAAGCTTTTGTATGAGATGTCTAGGAGAACAGCAGAAATTTCAACACTTCCAGACAGTTTGTCCACTGCTTGGTTTTTCAGCACTGAGCACTTATGTTTTCTGCGACCCACTACTTCCACAATCACTTCTGTACATATGCACTGTGTACACACCTTATGTTCCTCTGAGGAAATTAGAAACAGGTTCAGTGTAAAAGGACTACAGCTGTCAATACCTAAGAAGTACTTGATCTCTTCTATCATATTCTCCAGATTTATTTACTAACAGTTCACTAGGTGACGGCTAGACAACATTTTCTATGGCTGGGTCAGGTCATGTGCCTCTAGTCAATACATTTTCCATCCTTTTATATTTTCTTTCTAGCTGCTAGATCTGACTCGTCTTTCTCTTATGAACACTGCATAGAAAACAAGCAGAGTATCTAAAATTTGCTACTGCATGGCAGTTAAGAAATGCCATGAATCTGGGTAACTTTCACGGCAAAGATACGGAATTGCTCTATGTTTTGGCTCTGTTACCAGCCCTCTTCCCCTCAAGTCTTTGACAGTCTGGAATGGTATTTTCAAATGCATAACTAAGGACAATGACTCACTGAAGGCCAGAGGAGTTAGTGTCTACTTCACAGCTATATGATTGAACACATACACCCTTGAACACATCCACAAACTTGCTCCCACTAAAGTATAATTGAACGCATAATTCACCATAAGTACAAATAAACTATATAAAAAGTCAGTGAAGACAGTGACTTTTAGTGGCATAAAGAGTCTAAGATGTCAACGAGGGTAATCATCTCTCTTAAGAAGGGTTAGACCTCGAAGACAGAAGTCAGAATCACTTTGTGATTGTGAAGTACTTGGCTGTAGCCAACTGATACCTTCCTGACAAAGTCTAAAACACTGATTTTAATTATTTAAGTGAGAGTTGATCGTTTGAGTTTTTGCTCTGTCCCTGTTCCTGTGTCAACTAGTACTTGAGAAATCTTTCCAAGAATTCAACTGCTTTACACCGTATGACTGTCTCCATCTATTTTATTTCATTTTGCTTGTAGACAGCTCTATTCATAGCAAGTTATTAACCTGTTTTAAGGACCACTGTAAAGGCACATAATTAAGCTGTTTTTCCCTTCCTCCCAATTTTATTCCTCATTTTGAAAGCACACTTGTTGAAAATTTTGGTAACTAAACATTAATTTATAATTAATTTCTATAAAATTCATACAGTAACATGACCTATCCAGTTCGTTATTGATTAATGCATCACATTAGCTGATAAGTATCACACGATTCACAAATTAGTTTAAAAAAAACCAAACCACAACAAAACCCCACTCTGTCATTCTCAAAACCAACTCTTAAATTTAAATACCCATTTTATATTTCAACAGGTAGGATGGCAACAGTCGTTGACCAAATGCTTTATGGAAGTTTGTACATGATGACTTACTAGTGAAAACCAACTAGTCAAAAATCAAGCAAATTAACACAATTTTTAGTTTTGACTCTCTTCAGTATCATGTGTATAGGTCTTGCAATATACACATCTTTTTCCTGTCCTATTTATATTCAAGACCATTTTTCTCATATTTAGAGCATACTTTTAATGCAGTTTAATGACTATTCCCATCCCTTTATTTTAATTAAGGTGGGTCATCTCATGCGCATCTTTTTATTTTAAAAAAAATTAATAATTTTACAGAAAACTAAATTAAAAAAACTTAAATACTGGTTTACAGGCAATTTGGCCAACATTTCTTACTTTCTAGGAAAAAGAAAATTTGCTACAGGACAAAAAATAAAAATCTTTATTAAAATCACTAATTAAACCACCCCCACCCCCCCCCCAAAATCTGACTTAAACTTTATACCACTAATTTAACCCAATTCTTAAGTCTCCGCTTTAAAAAATAAGAAAATGATAGGCCAATCAATGTTTTATAAGCACAGATTGTTTTCCCAAGGTGAATATAAAACTTAAATTGACTTTCAGATCATTTTCATACATTTGGTTGAGTCTCCATCCCTGGAGGTATTTAAAGGAAGTGTAGATGTGGTGCTGAGAAACACGGTTTAGTGGTGGACTTAGCAGTGTTAGGTAAATGGTTGGACTCAATGACCTTAAAGGTCATTTCCAACCTAAATGATTCTGATTCTGTTTATTCAATAATCCTACTCTGCCAGCTTTCCTTTCTGATTTGTAATTTATGTCCTTTTATTGAGAACATATATGGACCCTTTTCATAGTACAACAGGGCTCTGTGCTTGGCTCACTTTGCTACATGTTAAATGGAATGACCCTGGAAAACACAGACTGCCTGGACAGTTAGGCATCTCAATTCCCCATGTACATTACAGTGCATGGAAACATATCTACCCAATAGATAATCCTGGGGCACATCTCAGTTTGGAACAGCCCGGAACCTGAGCAAACCCTGGCTTTTTGAAAACGTCCCTTTATAAACAAGATGCACACAAGTATTTCTTTGTAATCATGAAGAGGAAGCATAAATTTGACTTTACTGAGTTAAATCCATAATGTATGTTGAGAATTACGATGAAATTCTTGGTTTTCCAACTGTAATAATCTCAGGGTCCTGAGGAACAGCTACAAAATGAAGATTTTTTTTTTAAATAAGTAGATATGAATAACTTGCACGAGTTTTAGAACAGCTGGCCAACGTGTGCTCCAAGTAGTCAAGAAGTCTTACAACACCGAGGAAGTTCCAGAAGATAATTCTGTGCCAATACTAAAATAGGGTAAACAAAATGACCCTACCACGTCTCCACTCTCAAAAGGCATAACATCAAGTTCAAGAACTAGAGAATTCAAGTGAGATTAAATTAATGACAATCAATATGAATTTGACAAAAAAATGCGGCTTGTCAAAATAGAGAAAGCATTTGACTGAGTTTTGCATGTCATTTTATTTAGGAGATGAAGCAACACAAAGAAAGTATTAAAGTTAGTTACATTAGTCTCCAGATGCAGTTATAAACAGGAAATTGTCATTGAGAAGATATGTTTCTAATGTATTCCAGCAGGGTTTATTTCTTAAGCATGACATTATTGAACAATGACCAGGAGGAAAATAATCACTGATAAAATCTGCATGCAGAGAAAATAAGAGAAAAAAATGGGGAGAAAAGTAACTAATGATCTGAAATCTAAAATCATCACAGAGGAAACTTGCAGATCATGAAGACTGATGGAGAGGCAAATACCACAGAGAATACCTCACCAACCAGACCCCCACAGATTGTACGCAAACAAACCATGTCTGTTGCAAAACCAGCTCTGCAAATCAAGCATATGGGAACACACTTTCTCTCTTGAGAGACTACCCTGTGAAGATGGAATTAAGAAAGTCTTGGTGTCCTGGTAGCCTTTCTGCTAACTGTGGATCTTCTCATGAAACTACAATTGGAAAGATTAATGCAATCCTTGGATACTTCAAAAAGACCCTTAAGATGACAACAATGGCTGCACTGCATCAGCTTCTTGTGAGAAACTACTCAATTTTTATGAAGGATGTTGACAAAATGGAGAAAGATCACAGGATATTTGCAAAAGTTAGCAGAGGACTGGAAACCCACTTTATAAGAAACGCCATTCATTCAAAAACCAAGCTAATGGTGAAAGAACCACACAAAAGAACCTCTTCAACACAGACATCCAGAGAGACAAACAAGCTTTTCAATCAAAGGTTTACTGAGATACAGAGACTGAAAAGTACATGTAAGATAAATTCAGAAGATCTGGTGCAGTTACTTACTTAATGCTTTTCCTGCCCACTCCCTGTTCTGGGTAATAACAGATAACATACAGATACTGATCAGTAATTTCTTTCATAACTGACCTTCTCTAGAAAGTCCAGTTCAGCCACCTCCCAAACTTGTGCAGGGTTTGAGTAGCAGATCCTAACACTTCATCAGGTCTCAGCCAACTTGCTTTTTTTCTTCTATTTTTTTCTACTCATTCTTTCTACCTAAAGAAGACCCTGAGGGACCTCCAGACAGGGGAGATTTACAAACATTACTTTCTCCTTTAATTCGAAACAAAGTAATATTTGTAGCACACACAGTAACAAGATACCTTATGTAAAAATCTGTAGCCTCCCATAGGCATTAAAACAGACAATGATATAAAACTATAATGATTCACAGCATGGCTTGGGAAGAGATATGATGGGCCAAATTCTTAAGTTCTTAGTTTATACATATATTGCTCTCAGGCAAGACACCCAGATGAATCAACACCATATTTTCCTTGAATCTTTTAGCAAAAGCGACAAATAAATCTATTTTGTATGGTTTAATTTAGCTTTAAAAATACAGAAGGAAAAACTTCTATATATCTTGTCTTTTATTCAGTAGCAGGGAAAATTTCAAACTTAGAAACTCTTATTAAAATCTCATTTGAAATGCTTATGCATTAAGCCTTAGCAAACTGCAATCAGAGGATTAATCAGCAAAAATAACATGGGGAAAAAAAAAAATGTTTTAAAAATGGCCAGGAGCTCTAGTTAAAGAAATAATGGTTAAAACAAATTATATCAAAATCAATTTAAGCTATGCAAATCAAAACTATGTACTGTTATTTAATATTTACACCTCACTACACAATTCAAAAATTTATTGAAAAACCTTGAAATATCAAAGGTAGATGTTTCTGTGATTTGGGTGCTCATCTTCAGCCCAGGGAATAAAGGTTCAATTCCTTTATTTTACACAGGTTTCCAGTGAGACATCACACATTGTGCTTCATATGGACGTCTTAAAAGATGGCTGTTGAGGGCAACATAGTTGTCTAAGCTGAGAGACAGCTTTATACCTGGCTTTGAGAAGATGCTTTTCCTCTATTTTTTTGTAACAACATTCATTATAAAGAAAGATGTCTGGAAAAAAAAAAAAAAGTCCTATTTCTTTTGGAGTGACTACATGTCATCTTTTTGACCATATTATGGTCCAAATTCTCATGGATGTTTTATGTGGGTATAATGAAATTTTAAGCTCTGAAAAATAGCTGTCAAGAAGAGGAAAAGGATGGAAAGGCCACATATACACAAACTTGACTCTCTTGATAATCATCTGTTTTTGGTAGAGAGGGCAAACAGCTATTCTCTTCTTCAGCTCTTCTCATCTGATCTGCTTTGGTCTTCAGGCTGTGCCTGGCTGGTCCGAACCACATGTTCCACTTTCTCCAGTACTTCAGAGAGAACAGTCATGGCTGTAAGGCTTGACTGGAAACCTCTTTATCCCAATATTAAAAGATTTTCTGTACTACACCCTCCTCTGTCCTTTCAACAACAAATGAAACCCAACTTTACCAGGAAAGGGAGCTCAGAACAGTATCCACTGATTAAGGAGAGCAGCAGGACAGCATCACAGCATGTGTGGATGTGTGCAAAAGTGCACTCTTCACTTTGTGTATCCTTAGGGTCAATGAGCTCATGAAGAATATTTCAAGTGGCTTCAAAGTGACTAAATCTATTCACACTATCTCTGGTCATCTCCACTTACAGAAAAAAAAAAAAAATAGGAGGAGAAAAGGAGACTGAGTGGGAAGTTGGGTAAGAGAACAACCTTGAGTTTGGTCCTCAGAAAAATATCCCTTTGAAGACTGTAAAAGGAACAGCCCAAAACTCAGGTGTTGACTTCTGGTTTCTCCGTAACACTGCTCCATGCCATTTTCTTACTAGTGGTCTGGTTATGCTGCCCTTCCCATCTGTTATGCTTATCTTCCTACCTGTTCTCACCTCTGGCAACTCCTCAAGAACTTTTTGAGAAGGACCAAATTCATTTCTACAGTGTGATTTAGAAATTACATCCTTCCTTAATCAAGGAAAGTAATCACTTCATTTTATAAAATGAAGTGTGATTTGACAACATTTACACATTTGAATAATGTAGACACTTTCTGATACAACATCTTGGTACCATTTTCCTTAGTCTTTACTTGATTCTAAAATTAGTTTGACTAGAAAAGCAAAAAGAAAAAATAGTGCATAGTAAATTATGAAAAAAGTTCACCTTATCCTAGAAATAAAAATACACATTTTAAAACATTAAAAGAAAGTCCAACTTTCTTTTTTCTCCTTCAGTACAGCTCCAAGAAATTTGAAAACACAAGGGGAAACCTGGACGAGGGGACAGAGTGTATCCTCAGCAAGTTCACTGATGATACCAAGCTGGGAGGGGTGATGACACGCCAGAGGGCTGTGCTGCCATCAGCGGGACCTGGACAGGCTGGAGAGATGGGCAGAGAAGAACCTTATGAGGTTCAATAAGGGCAAGTGTAGGGTGCTGCACCTGGGGAAAAAGAATGCCAGGCACCAGTGTAGATTAGGGGGGAACCTCCTGGAAAGCAGTTCCGAGGAGAAGGATCTGGGAGTCCTGGCAGACAGTAAATTATCCATGAGCCGGCAATGTGCCCTTGCTGCCAAGAGGGCCAATGCCACTCTGGGCTGCTCAGGGCAGTGTGTGGCCAGTAGGTCGAGGGAGGTCATTCTCCCCCTCTACTCTGCCCTGGTGAGGCCACAACTGGACTACTACGTCCAGTTCTGGGCTCCCCAGTTGAAGAGGGACAGGGACCTACTGGAGAGAGTCCAGCAGAGGGCAATGAGGATGAGTGGGGGACTGGAGCATCTCCCCTGTGAGGAAAGGCTGAGAGAGCTGGGACTCTTTGGCCTGGAGAAGAGAAGGCTGAGGGGTGATTTAATTGATGTTTATAAATACCTAAGGGGTAGACTGAGGGAGGATGGAGACAGACTCTTATCAGTGGTTCCCAGTGACAGGACAAGGGGTAATGGGCACAAGATGGAACATAGGAAGTTCCACATAAATATGAGGAAGAACTTTTTTTTGGGGAGGATGCCAGAGCACTGGCACAGGCTGCCCAGAAAGGGTGTGGAGTCTCCTTCTCTGGAGATTTTCAAGACTCACCTGGATGCAGTCCTGACTGATGTGCTCTAGGGGATCCTGCGTTTAAGCAGGGGAGTTGGACTAGATGATCTCTGGAGGTCCCTTCCAACTCTGAATAGTCCATGATTCTGTGAAATCCCAACTAGGTAAAACCACTGGACAACCCTCTAGAAAAATTAAATATAGATTCTTGAAAAAAATGTATATTCAAATTGCAACTGACCCAGTAAAATTAGCAAGTGTTTAGAAAATGCAGTAGTAGTATTTGGGATAAAACAAGTATAATGAAGTATCAAGAAAAATTTCCAAATCCAAAGTTATTGGATTTTACTGTAGAACATCAGCTCCACCTGCTGGTAAAATTAAGTTCAGAGAGTGGTGTGCTACAGTTTTGCACAAACCTGTTTGGCAAAGTGTCTTTGTGCTGTATGAGTTAAGAGCTTTTGATGTAAAGAAATAGAGTTGCATATCAAATGTCTATTCTGACATATGATGAAGATATGATGGCTTAAGAAAAACAGTTTACAGTGACAGTATTTCATGGTCTATATAACACTGTAAGCTCATGACTTCAAAAGGTTCTTAGTGCAATGCACACCAGTTGTAAAAATAGGTCCAAATATTGAGTCAGATGTTTTTCTGCTAGCTATTAATTTCCACTAAAAACAAACTATGATTAACAACATTGTGATTAGAGTCAAGTCCATATAATAACTATATAAATATAATCACAAGCTACACACCTTTCAAAAACTGTCCTACTCCAAAAAACACTATACATGTTTTCTTTCAATAGAAGACATCAGTTTTCCAGCTGTTTTCACCGGTTTAAAAATTTTAATTAACTTTTTCTAAAAACAAGCCAGAGATGTGCGGTTAAGAGTAAAATCCAGTACCCCTTGGCCTCTCTTCATTCAGATGCAGAACATAATGTTAAAATGAGTATTCAATTAATTGAGGATTGTTTCTAACATAAAACCTCTTTATTGCTCTCTGAATTATTTTCCAAGATTTTTTTTCAAGTCAATACAAAAATTGTCTTTAATTACTTTGTGAGTTTACTAAAACTTGTGATTACATAAGATTCCATGTAATACTTGACATCTAAGCTCTAAACTTCCAAGCTTGAAGAAAATCGTGTAATTCACAGAATCACAGAATGTTAGGGTTTGGAAGGCACCTCAAAAGATCATCTAGTCCAATCCCCCTGCCAGAGCAGGAATACCTAGATCAGGTCCCACAGGAATGCATCCAGGCGGGCTTTGAATGTCTCCAGAGAAGGAGACTCCATGACCTCTCTGGGCAGCCTGTTCCAGTGCTCTGTCACTCTCACTGTGAGGAGGTTCTTCCTCATATTTATTCAGAGCCTCCTATGTTCCAGCTTGCATTCATTGCCCCTTGTCCTATCATTCGATGTCACTGAGAAGAGCCTGGTAATTCTGGCAGCAATGATTCAGATAGATATCTCCAAGGCTGTTTATTTAGGGAACACTTGCAAAAAGTCAGAACAGGTATCTACATACTCTAATAACACTACAAGAATATACAAAAAAGATCTAGTTTTAAATTCTAGTGCTAGATTGACAAATGTGGGGTTTTTTTTCCCCAAGAAAAGAAAATAGTTCTGGTTCTTCCTACACTTCAGAGAACAGTTATTTGAAACCCTTTTTGCACCTGCTTTCACACCAATCTGTTTTGAGGTATCAACCCACAGAAAGCTTCCAGCGACCAGTGAAAGCCCAGGTTAGCCTGGAGTTCCACTAGTGAGACAGAGACACTTAGCAGCTGCTTTACTCAGGAGGAGTCTGATAAAACATTAAAATAGAATTAAAACATTTGCATAGCAGAATATGTGGATTTGATGGATTTCTGCATAGAATTAACTTTGCTCCGGGTAATGGAATTTTATGAGCACAAAACATCTAACACAATAGGCTTCACAGTATTATCCATAAACTGTACAAGGAGCACACAAACCCATACGTATTATTTCCACTAGTAGAATGCTGCAATGGTTAAAAAAGGGTCATACTTACATTAGCCCAAACCCCTTGAAAACAACTAGACAATAACATCTCTGATGAACTGCAGCAGAGTAAATCTGTCTGGCATAAAACATTCTAAGAACCGACTAAGCGAATCTTTAAAGGCAGCTGTACTATTTTGGTAGAGCGAAACTAATGGCAAAGACTCCTGTTTCAATACCTTAACACAATTACTAATCAATCTTGTAAAGACAGCTTTTTCAAGGGAAACCTCAGACTTAAAAGCTGAGCTACGTGAATAGCATTTCATGCCTTTCTTCCTTTTTTATTATAGTAATAACAGAATCAAATTTTCAATATCGATGCATGAAATTTTCTGTGCATTTCTGAAGAACTTCTGTTAAATGAATAATGAAAACCCTACGAAAAGTTATGGGAAGTACAATAGTAGGCAGAACAACTTTTACGTCTAAATAAACTAATACTCCAATAGCTCTAAGCAGCCAAGCATGAAACAGTGCAATTCTCCTGCAGTGTGAATTAGCAGGTAAATCAAACCAGCATTCCCTACCAGAACTCATAGCATCTGAAGAGCTCTGAGCATATTAGCTGTCAAAACCATGTAAGCAGTTAGCAGCCCTCTACAAGGCAATAACTAGCAAGTGGTCATACAATAACACTAAAAGAACGTTAGCATACCATGAATACACTCCATTTTCCTGCCTCTCTTTGGTCATTGCACTAAGACACTCTCCAAGTGTCTACCAAGTCCCTAAGTGCCCAAGGACATATATGGATATGACATATAACCAGCATAGAGATGGCGTTTGTGCACACAGACCTTTGCCAACAAAATATGAAGACCTGGAGGACAAGGCAGTAATGTCCCTTGACATAAACAGTTTTATATTGGTTTGTAAACCCTATTCTCTCACTACAGCTTTATTTCCAGATACATCGCCAATTATCACAGTTGAAGGGCGAACAACATTCATGCCAGTGTCATAAACCTTCGCCTCCTGTCTAACGGTTTACATGGATCAGACACGTTAGCTTTAGATGAAGGTCAGGGACAGCCAGTACCCATGGAGCTATCACAGCCTATTTATAGTGTGGTTTGACATTCTTACTCCTGTCCTCTGGCACCAACAACTTACCTTAAGTGGGTGGGTACTCTGTTTTGCAACAAGGGGCAACTCACCTAACTGGGGCTCATAGGAAGCACTGCATAGCCCAGAGAAATGCAGGACAGACATTCCTGGAGACAGTAGCTATTCAATCAAGGAAGAGTTCAGTTTCTTAAGTTCTCTGACAACATTTAGACTGCCATAATTAGAGGCATTCAATAGCCATAAAGTGAGGATAGCAGCTAAAATAAACTATTGCTACCTAAGTTTGGATTAACAAAGTCCTGAGGTTGCCAAAGAACAATCATTACAAATTAAGGTACACAAATTTTATACTATAAATAATTGTGTAATCTCAGAGACAACTAAATATATGAACAACAAAGCAACTGATAATATGGACACAATAGGGAAATGCCTACACACCAGTGAAGTGATTAGTAAAAGCAACTGCTTCTAGAATCAATGAATTTACCTAGAAACACTTAAAGTGCCTTATCTGTGAAAACATCAGAAGAATACATTCCATTTATATTATGTTAAAAATGCTTTCTTACCTTCAATTTTCTAACAGCATCTCTTACAACTTCTGTGCCTTTGGGCTGCTCCACTTCCGTACTGCCAAGAAACTGAAAAGATTGTTATTTGTGAGAAATACCTTATGCATTGAAAGGCCTAATTGACTCACATTTCCAATTATTTCCAAATTATTTCCAAATAACGTTTTGGAAAGCAATCGTTTCAATAATAGGTAAACAACAAACTTTCATACAGCTATTTCTAATGAAGATAATAGCAAGAATTAAATTCTAGTTAGATAAATATAAGACTTATCAAAGAAGCTTTTAAAAAACATTGTTTATCTTGATCTCTTTTGGAAAACAATGAAAAAGCCCCTGATATAAGACACTTCCCATGAATCAACATGAGCCAATGGTTTGGACTATGCTCCTCATACAGTGATGGAAGATCAATTAAAAAAAGCCCAATTTTGCTCTCAGACCTGCTTGGTGCAGTAACTTTATAGATTTAAAGGAACCAGATTCCAGCTTACATTAAAAATAAAGGCTCATATTCAATAATTTCTACTAGAGATCACATTTTTACCAAGTAAGGTTTTAATGAAAACCAAACATACACCTGTTAATACACAAAGCCTGGTACTTCAAAGGAACCTTATAATTTCTTTATTTGTACCCTGAAATGCCTTTACGTTCTTCTGGACAGTTTTGCTTGCCTTCTACCATACATGAGAGATACGATCATCCTGCCCGAACCACATCTGTGTAATAACTTAATTAATTTTGAATTTCCTGATTTTCACATTGAGGTACGGTTGATTTAAGTCACACCATATACCTGTATATGGCAAAATAATGTTAGCAAGAAAGAACAAAGCTCCGTTTTTCTCAAAAGCACACAATTTTCTGTGTAACACGACGCCCAGAGGTACACATAATTTTTAAGTCTTAGCACTTTCAAAAGGAACTTAAATTTGCCAAGCTACAGACGCTTTCCACATTGTAACTCTGAAGTTTCTAATTTTATTAAAACTTCAAAATGTGTTTAGTTTAGTCAATGCACTCAAGCTGTACACCTGCAAAGAAACTTTCCAGCTCGAATAATAATTAAATCTCATTATAAATTTGTTACTGACTTTGAAATATGATGTGCCATCTTGTATACAACAGTGTGCAAATCAAAACACCAGGCACATCTGCTGTCAATACTCTCTGCTACTACAATTCTCCAGGCAGAAGACCAAGGTTTTGTAATAACAAAGCAGAAACCTCTATTATTAATTTGTTGTCTTTCATGCAACATCTCTGATGACTTTAAATAGAGAGTGTGTTCTTCCCTGGAAAAGTGACAGTTGCAGAAAATGCATATAGAGAAAGAAGAATGATTCTGCGGCATTATGGATACTACATGTGACAAAAAAGGAAATATGAGTGAATGTATGTGAGCAAACATGAGTTAAAAAAAGGTAACTACAAGCTTGAATGGACAAGAATGAAAGTAGATTAGGACAGATGACAATCTAAGGGGAATACTAATAATAACAGGTATCTGTACACAAGCATATTTATACCCCACACACTTGGCTTGCTGGGAAGTTTGTGAGCATGCCAGGGTACATTATACACAGTACAGGAATCCTGCATAAACGCAGGAAACAACAGCTGTGAGGGGGGACAAGGCTCAACGAACAGAGAACACGGGTCACTGTTGCCCACAGTGAAGTGGAAGACAACTGAGCACACTGTATCCACGTATGCCTCCCAAAATTTGTGTGGTTTTGAAACTGGCAGCTCCAGAGGAATTATCAATGTAAGCAGCCTGGTATTTCTTGATACACAGTTAGGGCCAGGCCTTGGGCGGAATTGTGTCACGTACACTTCTAGATGTCCCAGGCTGCCACACCTGCTGCCACTTCTACAGGAGAGCACAGGGCTACCCTAAGTTTCTTATTTGCTTACTTCCATCCAGATGACTGAGATTTGAGATAGGAAAAGAGATCTCAAAAGCAACAGAGTCATTTCCCCTTCCCTTCCATCTCAGCTATCGCCCTCTGATTCAATGTCCAAGAAAGATGAAGGTATCTTCACTGTATTCAATAAATCCCAGCAGCAGACCAATCTTTCCATGACCAATAACTTCCATAAATATCATTTTCCCAGGGGCTCGTACCTCATGCCAATTCACATTACTGCCTTAGAAAGTGGAAGCACCAAATTAAGCTTCTGCCACAGCTGACGCATCTGATAAATTTCACTGAATTTCTAAGCCCATAGTAATGTTCCCCAAATCAGAAATTACTATTTCTGATGGGGGGGCAAGTAGACATATAAATAGAAAGACTAACTGCTCTAAGTACTGGTTTAAATGACTGTCAAATCCAGAAGCACATGCAAATTGGGTTGGCTCAACAAGTTATAAAAGAAATAAACAACCAAGACTCAAGTATATGGAAACATCCTGAGCATCATATCAATATTAATGGAACATAACTTAACCAACCAGAATTCTACCAGTCATTCGCAATGCACTGTCTTCCAGATTAGTATCAGTTTTGACATTAAACATCACTACTGAAATTTTTATTGCTTTCAGCAGTTTTGAGATGGATATGGAATTAGAGCTTAGCCTTCATAAACTACTCAGTTTAAGAAAATACAACTAGATGCATTTAATCCATAAATACAAAGGAGATTTGTAGCATAAGTGTTAATATCAATCAGAGATGATGAGAGCATGCCATAGGTTGCATTGTTTGCATCTGAGATAGATTTTTATCTCTTAACCGCAGTTCTCTTTTTTTTTATTCAGGTAAGCTCAAATTTTAGTCATAACTGCTTAGATGTTTCATGCCTGACCTTCATACACTTTCTCATTTGATTTATTTATACTAAGACAGTAGTAAAGCAAAAAGCAGCAATTAAGAGCAAATATTCTGAATATTTGTATTAGACTGATCTATTTTGGGGCAAAATATTAAAAGAATTTCAAATCAAGACAATTTATTTTCTAATTATAACAAAAGAATGACTATGCAATATAGGTTTAACATATAGCTAACGCGTTACCTGTGGGCTTTTTATGACTTGCTTTTTCATCTGGTCTGTACCTTTTCTGTGTGATCTGTCCCATTATCGTATTTTATTTAATAGTAGGTACCACCAGTTACTATGGCATTACTTGCAATACTTGCAAAAGTAAACACATATACATTTGCAAAACTGAGACTTTAGATGAAAAGCTCAATGGGATGAAGGCCTCTGGTGTTTGTATAGTCCCTAACACACAATGGATGCGCTGCCACCTCCGGGTCTTCGAAAGTAAATAACCACTAATTCACCAGCCCCAGGAAATGGGGAAACGGCCATTTTGTTCTAGTCTTTTCAGCAGATTTTTGTCACCAAATATCACACAAACACAGAGAACAAATATTTGTTCTATCAGGGATCCAGTACAGCTGTAGCATGAATAGCATATTCATCCTGGAAGAGTTTTTGCAACAAAAATTTCAAAGAAAAATTGGTAAACATTAAACTCCCCTTTTCAAGATTGGGCTCCTTTAGAAAGCTGTACTGATACAGAATTCTAGATGGGAACTTCAAAAGTCAGCAATTGCTCTGATCACTTCAGGTTCCCTCCTGCAGCTATGTCCCTCTTTCAGACCCAGCTGATAAGGAACACCAACATACAATAAAACTGTTCCTGAGAATCAAGCTAACACAACTCTTACGCTTAATGTAATGGCAGAATCACAGAATGTTAGGGACTGGAAGGGACCTCAAGAGATCATCTAATCCAATCCCCCTGCCAGAGCAGGAATAGAGCAACAGAAAATAATCTAGCAGTTCCCCTTCAGATCATTCAGTATTAATCCTATATGCAATTTAATAAAGCCATTAAAAGGCATTTCTGAAGTGTTCATTAACATCAAATACATAATACAGATTAAAAATGTGCACATGTGATTGTTAGATGTATTTGCTGTTTGCAACCAGTAAAAGGGTTACTCTCAAAGTTGGTATACTTCATGCATAATAAGCCAATTTAAACAAAAGTGATCAGTAAGTTAGGCATGCCACTAGACTCATCTTTTTAAATATTTATGTATTAAAGTTTAGTGCTAATAAGAAAATCACCATATTCATACTGAGTACCAGCTGGATATTTTAAGAAGTTTGAAGAGGATAACATTTAATATTTTCTATAACAAAGCAAGCTAAGGCAATTTTTTTCCCCAAATAAACTACTACACATTTTTCATTGCAGTCTGCTGTTCCAAACACATGCCCTATAAAACTGATGAAAGGTTATTTTTCTAATATATTACTTCTCCTGATCTCACTTGCAGCTCTTTATAATCATAATCAGAACAGTTTAAATTTTCCTTTAAAGTATATTAAGGCTTGTTCTTCCCTCATTGATTTTTTGCAAGTAAGAAAGGGAGTTGTTGACCAGCCTCATATAAGACAAACACCTCAGATCAAACTTTTTATAATCTACTATTAGCAGAAAACCAGGTGTGCCCACTCCACATGCAAAAATTTGCAAGATAGTGCAGCTGCAGAGAATTAACAGACACTATTTCATCATATTAGAATCAACACAAGTTTTATCATTGACAGCAACTGGGAGAATAATTCAGCCGTGTAACAGCCAGGAGGGCTGTCTAACACAACAAATTAGTAAACAGACCCTTTGTGAGGAATACCTCTACTTTCAGAATGTAGTTGAAATGAAAACTTCCCTATGCTTTTAACTTGAGCAAGACACGTTTTGGTCCAATTCCACGGTGAAACTATTTAAAATGCTTTTGAAGTTGTCCTTTGGCTGGAGATACTATGAAAATAAAAGAAAAAGTAAGTAATTTCTACTTTTATTTTAGTGGCTCAATTAAAAGTCAATTCAAATGTAGGGCAACCTCAGGCATTCAGAATCCTTTACAGTTCTGACAAGTCCATTGCTATTACCACATGCCCAATAGCTATTAGTAAGGTCAGGTGAATTGTAAAGGTTAACAGTCCACTTTTTTCCTCGCCATTAACAAGACAGCCTCCAGTAATTCATGTAATTCAGCTTACATCTTGGCTCTCAACATGCTACTTTTTTCTACATGCAAAATATATCCAGGTGCTTTTCTTCAAAACTTGTGGAGAATACAAAAAAACCCATCCACTCTTAGGAAGAGTTATTTTAACAAGGTTTAAAAAAAAAAAAAACAACTTTAAACCTAAATCTTGCTTAAGAAATAGTTTTAGGAGCACTTCTGAATATTTAACATAGACTTCCGCTCTTCCAGTAGAGAGCAGTGTAGGATATTTTAATAATAAAACGACATCTGTTTTCTTTTGTCATCACATTCCAATCTTCAAAAAACCCTCAGTCTTTCACAGTGCCACATTTCTCTGAAATCATTAAACATTAAAAGTTCTTTTATGCAGATTTAAATGCAATTAGATGAAAAAAGTACTTACCAAACTCATACAATAAAAAAAGAAAAAAGCAATGCAAAATTATTGGATACCTGCTGCCAAAAATTTGACAAATTAGCTCCTTCTACAGCAGAAGTTGAAGGGATGTTGATTTACTGATGAAAGGAAGACAAATGTACCCACATTCTGATAACATCAGAATGACAGTATATAATAGAAAACGAGAACGAAAGTTTTGAAGCTATGCAGAAAATAGATGAACAGATGCATAAGCTGTTAAACACTTCCTAAGACATGAACAGTTTTTGTTCAGCCTTGCATATGTGAATCTTCTCCATCAATTAAACAGCAGAAGTACAACATGAACTAAAAAATACACATTTCTATTTTGGGCTCCTTCTCTTTCCCCACCCTGCAGTCCAGTTTCCCACTTGTAACAGCTCCCTTGGTTCTCTAACAATACGTGTTTTCCCCAGAGTACATAAACATTTAAATTTTTCCCTTTTGGAGAGCTGCACTTCTCTAGTGACACCTTAACAACCACATCTCCCAGGCATGATTGCTCCTCAAATGAGAGCATAAATCAAACTGACCACATGAGAATACAAGAGAGAAAAGTGCTACAGACATCAGCACATTCCCTAAATATCCCCTGCTTGTCCGACATGTAATGTTCAGCACAAATGGTGACTGACACAGTAAAAAACATTCTAGGTATTTTTCTGAGGGAGCATTCAGTTATTATTTGCGGGGGGGGGGGGGGGGGGGGAAGAAAGGATTGCATGATAAACAATATAAAGAAAAACAGAAGTGTCTTCTGATGGAATTTCATCCATAAGTACACATAGGTGAAAATATTGACAGTAATTAAGATCTAAAGGAAGAACAATCTCTTTGGTAAGGTATTGAAATGTTGGGGGAAAAGAGCATTAGAGAAAGGACCATAAAATAATTAGGTAACTGTTAACAAAAGAATCTTCCAGATGCAGTGATATAAAACCACAATGCACTTAATTTTAAGCAACTTCCCAGCAAGGTGCACTGGTTTAATTTGTACTTTCTTCTATTCTCTAAAAGTGTAGTAACTAAGAATTCATTACTATTGAATGTGTGAGCAATCATCTCAGACTTTACATTTGGTTCAATGACTAAATAATAAAGAACATAATTTGATAACTGGAGCTTCACGTCTTTGAGCAGTTGATGGACACAGTCAAGATGGACATTTCCCTGGAGCAGTACACCTCACCAGGCTCTGGATGTGCTTCTTGCCAGGAACCTGAATGCCTGGAAGTAGGAATATCTAGAAATATTTTGGTAAAGATGCCTGAGAAACTGAGGACATCTGGCAGTCCTAATCTTGCCTATACCTGCCCTGTAACCCACGTTTAGATTTGATGAGAAGAGAAATTACAGAGCTGCTCACTGGAAAGAAACTTGAAGCATAGTCCAAATAAGTGAAATCTAGCTTAGTGCTATTTTAAAGGCATCAGGTCAGATTCTTCCTCACATGCAGCTGTGTTTTAATCCATAGCCAGATGGGAAAAACTAAAAGGCACAGAAAAAGGAAAATACAACAGGAGTATACATTTATATTAACATAACCAGTTTGTTTATAAGCAGAACTTCAGGAGAATTTAGGACACGTTTTTTAAATGATCAAAACTTAAACCTTCTCCAGAGAGATCAGTGTGGTCATATGCTAAGGCAACTAACATCAGGGGTATATTTTAAATCAAACCAGATTGCAACACAGCTATCAAAGCACCTTGCTGCATAAAAACATCTAATCCTAGAAATAAAATAATGTTCAGAAATACAGCTAGTACAAGGAAGATAAGAGCAGGCTGGAATACAGTAAGAACACTAGGAAGTAAAAAGCTTATCTTGTCAAGACTGTCAACTCTACAAAATACCAGTTGTATAAGAAAACACATTCAGTATTTCTTCAGTCCATCAATCTACACAGCACTTCAGAAACACATCTTAACCTGTATTATGCCCTGAAGAGATGTCAGGCCAAATCTGAAGATTATAATGGAGGTGGGGTGGTGATGGGGAGTGTACACTGCTCTCCTACTGTATACACCATTATCTGCCACCTCACAGCCACCCAGATTTTAGCCAAGGGCTGAGAATAAACACAGCTACATGCAGATCTACTTCCACCTCAAACAACTGGATGAGAAAAAAGTGGTTCCTTGGCTCTGCTTTGCAGGATTGTTAGCTGGAGCTTACAGCTCACTACTGGCCTAAGTGAGCTCTACATTCCCAGCCAGTGGAGGCACAGAGGCAGCAGCAAGAGGGCAACAGGAATCTTCCTTAGTGATACTCCAGCTTGGAGCCAAAAACCTGCAGGATCAAGTAATTTTTAGGAAATTCTTCAAAAGGTTTCAATGCATAGGAAAAAGGCTTAAAGAAGACGACTTTGACAGTGATACTGATATTACTAGTGTACCATACTGAAGGCCTGTTTTTCTTTTAAGCCCAGGTGCACTTCCCATACCCAATACATAAACAAAACAAAAAAAACCCCAGAGATAATATTTGGCATGAAAGAAACAAGGGCAGCAGAAGATGGTAGTGAGAACGAATTTGTCACCCGAGAAAAATAATTTCTTGTATGTTCTCTGTGATTGGGACACACACATTCTTTTGACATCATTCTTTCTTCAGGTGTGCTGCACTGCTCATTACCCTTTACATGCAAGAATCCTGTGCTCAGAGACTGGATAAAATGAAAGAGTAAATTAAAGAACAACATGCTTCTGGGTTTCATTTTGGACACAGTGTTTTCAGTTTTGGAACTTAGACATGGGAATATTTTTTTTTTTAATTTTTTTTTTTTGTGTCAAAAGCATCCGTCAACTCCTTTTACTGCCATGGGAGATCTCTGTGGGCAATCCAAAGGCACCATCATCAGGTCATTATAGCTCCTTTGCTTCAATACAGAAACTATTAACACTTCACAGAGATTCAACTGACATCAAACAATTGCATCAAATTACCTTCTTCTGTTCCTCCACCGCTATTCATCAACTCTGCAGAGACTCCTGTAGTATATCATTGTTACTGCCTGGAAGTTTTAGGATAACTAATAGGAGAACTCATTAAACAAGCATGCTGTTGACTAATGTGATCCAGCTTGACCATATTAATGATCTTTTCTGAGTTGTTTCTGCCTTGCCTAGAAAACGACTGAGCCATCCAAGTACAGATCCTGAAAAACATCCTCGCCAGCTCCTACAATCCTCTAACATTCTTTTCATATTAGTTTATATTTTGTTTAGTCTCTGACCTCCAAGAACTAAGAATTGGCAACTCTAAATTCACTGTTGCAACTTGAAATACAGTATCTCTTTATTTCTGTAAGAATTATCATTATTGAACCAACATTTAGTGAAGGTGTTTATTCAAACACGTTATACTTCTGACAACATGGGTGCACAGGGAAGGGTACCTGTACATTCATAAGAACCATTCTGTATCCAGACAGGGAAAATAGAACTTACTATCAAATTTGGCACTTCTTTTAGAAAGGTATATTCCAAACACGAAGCCTCTGATACTCACTCACTGAAGACATCGTACTACTTGAATGCCTCAATTGAGAACTGTATTCCTGACTGGACTGTTCCCAGTAAGAAAATATGTATTCTAACTTTACTGGAGAGAGTTCTCCTAAAAAATAATTCATGGTCACTATTTTAAACATCAACATTTCAGCTTTAGAAGTGCACAATAACAGAACAGACAGATTTTTCAGCTGTACAAGTCCATAATTAGACAGTAGACTTATTTCTGCACCACAGAAATTGGATTCAACTCAAGCATCATTTCTTTATGAAAATAGTCAAGGCAGACTAGGCCCTCAAATTTACTGAAACACTATTTTTCACCAAGTCCTAGATATTTTCATATATCTTAATGCAAGAAAGATGACATCATTTGCTTTTTTCCCCATAAACCAGATGCCAATATCATGATTTAATTTATATTAACCATAAGGCACAACTTCAGCAACTCCCTCAAAACCCCACAATCTAGTACAACGCTACAATTAAAGGAACACCAAGATCTAGATCCCAAGTGCTGGTATTCTCACAACAACTTTCTGAAGAGTTACCACTATAACACCCTGCACAAGACGTGCAAAACTGTTGTCCTAGTTTTTGGCTCTGTTTTGCCGTGCTGTATCAAGCCACTGGTTTTCATAATGCTGTTCCCATAAATGTAGCATGTACTAGTCTGCTCTGTATTAGCATTCTGCAGGCTATCTCATTTTTTCCACAAAATATAGCAAGTTAAAGCTTGTTGAAGCAGTGATGGTCGATGGCAGCCTTGGCTGCAGTGATCATGAGATGGTGGAGTTCAGGATCCTGTGTGGGAGGAATAGAGTACCAAGCAAGACCAGAACCCTGGACTTCCGCAGGGCCAACTTTAGCCTCCTTAATCAATTGTTAAGGGAAGTCCCATGGGACAGGGAGCTAGATGGTAAAGGGGCTCAAGATAGTTGGTCAACATTCAAGGACCACTTCTTGCAAGCTCAGGATCAGAGCGTCCCAATGGGTATGAAATCAAGTAAGGGAGCTAGGAGACCAGCATGGTTAAACAAGGAACTGCTGGGCAAACTTAGGTGGAAAAAAAGAATTTATGGATCATGGAAAGAGGGGCTGGTCACTTGGGAGGAATATAGGACAGTTGTCAGAGGATGTAGAAAGGCAATTAGGAAAGCTAAGGCCTCCTTAGAACTTAACCTTGCAAGCCAAGTCAAGGACAATAGAAAGGGCTTTTTCAAATACATAGCTAATAAAACAAACGCTAGAGGCAATATAGGCCCACTGATGAATGAGGGGGGTGCTCTAGAGACAGAGGATATCAAGAAGGCAGAGGTGCTGAATGCCTTCTTTGCCTCTGTCTTTACTCCTGCAGGCTTTCCCCAGGAGCCCCTGATCCCTGTAGCCCCAGAAGAAGTCAGGATGAAGGAGGAGTTTGCCTTGGTAGATGAGGATTGGGTTAGGGATCAGTTGAGCAATCTGGATATCCATAAATCAATGGGACCAGATGGAATGCACCCAAGGGTGCTGAGGGAGCTGGCAGAGGTCATTGCTAGGCCACTCTCCATCATCTTTGGTAAGTCATGGAGAACAGGAGAGGTGCCTGAGGACTGGAGGATAGCAAATGTCACTCCAATCTATAAGAAGGGCAAGAAGGAGGACCTGGGTAACTATAGACCGGTCAGCCTCACCTCCATCCCTGGAAAGGTGATGGAACAGCTTGTTCTTGGCACTATCTCTAGGCACATCAAGGATGAGGGGGTCATTAAGAGTAGTCAACATGGTTTTACTAAGGGTAAGTCATGTTTGACCAACCTTATTGCCTTCTATGAGGAAATAACTAGGTGGATAGATGATGGTAGAGCGGTAGATGCAGTTTATCTTGACTTCAGTAAAGCATTTGACACTGTCTCCCACAGCATCCTCGTAGATAAGCTGATAAAGTATGGGTTTGGTGATCAGGTAGTGAGGTGGATTATGAACTGGCTGAAGGGAAGAAGCCAGAGAGTTGTGGTTAATGGGACAGAGTCTAGTTGGAGGCCCGTGACTAGTGGAGTCCCTCAGGGGTCGGTACTGGGACCGGTGTTGTTTAATATCTTCATCAATGACTTGGATGAGGGTACAGAATGTATCCTCAGCAAGTTTGCTGATGACACCAAACTAGGAGGAATGGCTGACACACCAGAGGGTTGTGCTGCCATTCAACGAGACCTTGATAGGCTGGAGAGTTGGGCGGGAAAAAACTTAATGAAATTCAATAAGGGCAAGTGTAGAGTTTTGCATCTGGGGAAGAACAACCCCATGTACCAGTACAGGTTGGGAGCTGACCTGCTGGAGAGCAGTGTAGGGGAAAGGGACCTGGGGGTCATGGTGGACAGCAGGATGACCATGAGCCAGCAATGTGCCCTTGTGGCCAAGAAGGCCAATGGCATCCTGGGGCGTATTAGAAAGGGAGTGGTTAGTAGGTCAAGAGAGGTTCTCCTTCCCCTCTATTCTGCCTTGGTGAGGCCGCATCTGGAGTATTGTGCCCAGTTCTGGGCCCCCCAGTTCAATAAGGACAGGGAACTGCTTGAGAGAGTCCAGTGTAGAGCCACAAAGATGATTAAGGGAGTGGAACATCTCCCTTATGAGGAAAGGCTGAGGGAGCTGGGTCTCTTTAGCTTGGAGAAGAGAAGACTGAGGGGTGACCTCATTAATGTTTATAAATATGTCAAGGGTGAGTGTCATGAGGATGGAGCCAGGCTCTTCTCAGTGACATCCAATGATAGGACAAGGGGCAATGGGTGTAAGCTGGAACATAGGAGGTTCCACATAAATGTGAGGAAGAATTTCTTCACAGTGAGGGTAACAGAACACTGGAACAGGCTGCCCAGAGAGGTTGTGGAGTCTCCTTCTCTGGAGACATTCAAAACCCGCCTGGACATGTTCCTGTGTGACCTGATTTAGGTGTTCCTGCTCTGGCAGGGGGATTGGACTAGATGATCTTTTGAGGTCCCTTCCAATCCCTAACATTCTGTGATTCTGTGAACTCAGTATTCTCAAGCTTCATCTGTCCTGCTGACTTTTTTTTTCCTGTTGCAAATATTCAGCCTATCAAACATAACTTCCCCAAGAATAATGAAAACTGAAGCAAAATGACCAAAGTACCTTATGAAGAAACAAGTTATCTTGTCAAGTGTTTGATAACAAAATAAATCTTAGCTCATAAAACTGGCAAAAACATTCTGCTTTACCAATAAGACGAAGCTGTGCAAAATTTGAAGCATTTTTATTAACTCAGAACTTCTTTAATGGAGTGAGGCAGCTGAATTAGGGGTGCACCTCTGAGCCACATAAGTAAACAGGCCATGATGTCATTCAGAAAGTGGCTGTTCCTTCAAAGAGATATTTCCCAGATGACTTCATTGTTAGGCAGGAATCTGAGTGCAGGCTTCAGATTCTTTCTTTCAAAACAACATGTACAAGAAGAGCCAGGAGTTTCCATGTGGCCTTTCAAGGTGGGATTGTGCAATTCTGACTGTTCAGCTTGCAATAGCTTCTTCAGACTGAAGCTGGGGCACAAAACCATTAGAGCCTTCCTCTGTCGATGCAAATAAACTCTACAGCTTGTGGAAGAACTTGTGACGGATTTTTTTATGTATAGTGTATATATATATTAATAAAGACAAATAGAAAAGTGTTGAAGTTACTCTTTTGTACTGGAAAACATTAACAATATTTTATAAAAGCAGAGATAGAATTCCATAGATATTTTCAGTGTTGTGAATAAAGTTTATCTTGCTCTAACTAATTTCTACCTTATTTGTCCTTGACTAACATGATAATGCTGAACTTTTGGTGTCATATTCTTTTGCCATGACAACATACAATGACATTATAAACACAGAAACAGGAATTCCCTGTGGGACAGAAACCAAAATAAGTCACAGTTATGAACAAAATTCTCAAACACAAATAGTCTTAGTAACAGGAACAAATAACTGTTGTCCATTACTCCCAGTTTATTAAAGCCCTTTCCCAGTTTAATGTGAGATATGAAATCGCCTATTTTAAGGACATTGCATCCCTTCTGAATCAGGACTTTTAATACAGTGAGCCTTACTGCATCATAGATTAGAATAAATGACTCCTGTTTTAATTCTTGATTCATAGAAACACTTGGCTGTCAAACAGAGGACATGCAGAGCACCAGAAAATACAGAAAGAATCATGAATGTGCGGAGCGAGTGCTTTAGCTTTAGTAGCCTGGAAATTTAATACCACTTTTGGTAATTTTTCCATGCAACACAAATTTCTAACATAATCCAAACATTTTCTTTTAAACTACCATTACCACAGAGGAGCATCTGCTCTTTGAATTCTAGCATCATAACTACTTTAGTGTGCAGCAATTTATACATACATTCTGTGGTGGAGATAAGACACCACGAGACAGATATATGTACTAAGGTGTATTAAAAGACAGGAACATGAAATGTGAACCACCTTTGTTGGCTTTCTTGGTTTTGTTTTTTGTTTCCTAAACTGTAGAGTTCCTATACTGAGAAACACTAGATTTGTAAAGAAAACATTTTCTTAGTAAAGCAACTTTGGTGGGGAAATATGCTTGGTCAGTATGTAAAGTATAATTCACATCACATGGATAATCTACAAGAATGTGCTAAAATGCATGCCATATTCACATAAATGAATAGCAGTATTTCATACAAGTGGAAAAAGAAAATGTCCATGTTTTCTATCTAAAAATGTCCTTTTGAATTTTGCTCCTAAAAATGACTTCCTGAGCATCTTCTACTACATTAAACACATTGTTAATTTTACACAAATGATGCCTGTAGCCATCTTCCTGAGTTACTGTATTCACAGAACACCCTCAGAAATTTTCAGAGAATATTTGGGGTAGCCAAATAAAAGTCAAATTAACTGGCTATTTACAGGAGTTAAAGAGAGAAAAGCTCCACGTAGAAGAGAAGAAAAACACCAGTGACAAAGCAGAGTAGTAATTGTGACCCCTTCATGTTTGAAGTTCTGACAAAATATTTTTAAATAAAGTGGGTATCTCGTGGAAAAACAAAAAGGGCAGGGAAACCAGCACTGGTTTTGAATGCTTTGATTATTTGAACTGAAAAGAGACAACAGCATAAAAAAAGTACACCTAGGAGTCAAGCTGAAAGAGAAAACCAAGAACAAAGGCTGGAGTGTACCAGAACATAGGGAAGCTTAACACTAAATGGGTGGCACTTAAACACAGCAGTTTGATAGCATTTTCATCTACTAGAGGTTCGTAACCACAGTACCAGATAATCTATTAAAGGATCTAAGAGAACATAACTGAGTTGGAAAGTAATTCATAAATTATTTTACAATGGCACTTAATCCAACGCTAATGTTGGCTGTCACTTCTTACTTCATAAAAAATATTATGCCTTTCAATAAAAGATCGGTATTCTGGTGCTAAAGTAGTAAAATTAAACTAGTCTAGATCATTATAGCGATACTCACATTGTTCCGTGAACACAAAATAAGAAAATAGCGTATTTTAAAATACTTCATGTAAAGATTTAGAGTTGTCTTTAAATAGCAACATAATCCTTTTTACTAAGTGAGCAGGTATTGAGAATACATTTAGTCTTGAGCTCAAGGCACTGAAGCAGAATTCAACATTTGGGATGTGATTTGGGAACTGAGATTTGGGGCAGATTTGCGGAAAACCTCCACCGTTACTTCAGTTCCCTATCTTTAAACTGAGGATAATAATTCACTCATTTTTTGTCTGCATTATAATTTAATTATTCCAACTGAGAAGAAAGCTCATGAGAGCCAAGTCCAAGGTCTTCTGTTGCTTATTTACTGAACTTTGATCTATGACTATTTGCATCAGGGTAGCACCTCAATCCTCCAGCTCATTATTCTAGAGGCTGTACAAACATCAAAAAGATAACCCTTAGCTTCAAAAGAATTTATGATCAGATGAACTGGGATAAATTACACTAACCTCTCGGAAACGCAGAGCACAATTTCGGTTAGTACCTCTGAGTGTTACTGATAAAAATCAATATAAAACACTGAACCCCATTCTTCCTTGTACACAGCATCTTTACTATAAATACTAATACAAGTAAAAAGCTACACCTAATACAAAATGAACAGTGTGCTCTCTGATTTTGAAAATAAAAAACATGCGAAGAGATTCAACTTTCCCAACTCAAAGGCAAAAGGTTGAAGATGGCGAATTCACTTGACCACGCAGCAAAACAAGACTACTCATACTATCATTTAGACATCTGATACAAAAAAAACCCAAAACTAAACCCAAACCCAAAACCTGTACCTAGTTTTAAAGATTTTAAAACTGATCTGAACATTAAGAATGCACATGCAATTTTGAAGAATGCTTTTTCTTTTTGAGGATGGGTTTGCTTTTAACAGTTGCAGTTCGTCAAAGTCTCATAAACTGCAAACTGGGATATGTCCTCTAAATTCTGACTTAGGAACACCTACACATTCCTGACTTCAATGGATTTTCAGCAATAATCCTATATTCATGAGCAGACAAGACTTCCCTCCCACCTAATCTTATTAACAGAATGCTTTAACTAATGTGATTTGCTGAGTTACTTATCTCTGTCTCTGTAGTATCTCCCATTTCAAAAGCACGTAAGTGCTACAGCAATAGTAAGAGATATGGCTTAGGGACATTCCTAGTCCATGCTTCAAATTATCTGTTCCTTTAAATCCAACCAGTGGTTCCACACATATCATTAAGATTTAACGTAGCGCCTTGTTTCCACATTTTCCCTCTTTTCAGTAATACTACAGTAATAAATGGAAAAAAACCTTGTAAAACTATAGGGATTGACTAGATTTGATTTCTCTTAAGGATTCATAATGAAGAAAATACTATTTACACAAAAATATACAGTAGGAAAAAAATTTTAAAGTTCAGTGTAATCCATCACTGTCTATGTTTTAGTGACCAATAACAGTTTCTAGTGAAAACGCAAAACATTTTAACAAAGCTTTACAAATTAGTTCATGCAAATGTTTTTCTTTGCTCTGTCCCAAACCAGAAATTACTAGTTTCTCTAGTAAGTTAGACCTAAAGTTCTCAAGTTCAAAGTTCAGAATGCTTTTTAAGATAGACCAAGGTTGGCTTTACACTTTTTGAATCAGTCAGATAAAGGAGTCATTTCTGAGAGAAATATTCATTACAGTTCAGGATCCACAACTGATTAGAGTACATTAGTATTCTATCAGAGTTAATAAAGTCAGACACCACAGCTGGTGACTTGTGCAATGGTTTCTTGAGGACAAATCCTCATGGAGAACAGTATGTGTGACTTTCCTGAATGGTGAACAGCCTGGGTGTTGGACAGATTTCTGTAGTCTTAGGTTTTTTGGTAAAACTCTATGTCCTTGTAGAAGTTTCTGTTCAAAAAGTTGTGCTATTCTCTGATTTTCTATGATCCAGTTCTATTTATCTTTTCTAGCTTATTTTGAGCTTCCTAGTTATTTTTGGTGACTAGTAATGTAAGAAGGCAGCAGTAGCTCTATAAACACAGCAAACGCTGAGTGAACAGAAATACCCAACTTCTGTCAAAAGTAAACACGGGAGATGAGGAGGAGTTAATTCAACTGCATGCCTGATTCTAATTTAAAGCAAGAACAATCTATAAACCACTGTGGGCCACCTAGCCCAGGACTACAATAATCCACATGTTTGAGCTCGACTGCCTATTAGTTCCAGTATCAGACATGCAACTCACTTGACAGTCCAGTGGCTAAAAAGCCTGCTTAAAGCAACCTCACATTCTCACAGCTGACAGCTTGCATGGAAATACAACTGTGCAGAAAGAATCCCTGGAGGGCATGCTAATGAGACTAATTGGTAGTTTCAAGCAGACTTAAGGAGAGGCAAGGGAATAAATATCAGCTACAGAGAAGGAACAGACAGGGATGCAGAGAGTTGTGCAAACCTTTGCTGACCATAAGGTCTTTGGAAATTCCATCTTTTTTCTTTGCATACTTTTTTTTTTTTTTCTTTGTTTCCATAACTCTGTTTGGACAAACCTGAGCTTTTTTCAGTCGTCTTGAATAGACATTCATACCACTGACTGCCTGTTAGTCAACTGGTGCCTGCTCTTGCCTGGTGCTGAGGAACTCATGATTTTAAGTATCTTTCACAATAAAGTCAAGATTTATACTGAAATACTAACTTTTTTTTTTTTTCCTGAAGAGTAAGAAAATGACATTTAAAAAGTTGTTACAAAGCTTCTAAAGACTGAGTATTTTGTCTCAATAGTCTCATTGCTCAGCCCCTTTGAGACAGATACTGGGGAAGGGCAGTGATGTGTCTGTTTAAAACTTATTTTATAACTTCTAGTTAAGACAGTGTCTTTAGAAATATGCTTTAGATGCTCTGTTCAATACTAAATGCCATATTATGAAGAATAGCTGTTGAAAGAGGGTTGGTATTATCACTATAGAAAAACTTCTATTTGCCTTTTCTATATATCATACCCATATACAAATACATTCTTGTACTTTCAAGAACTTGTTGGATTAACACTTCAACATATGGCTGTCCTACACGCCAACAAACAGCTCTTCTACACCAAGACTACTAGAAAGTATGATAATTTATACAACAAAAATAATCTAAAGAATGTACTGGGCACAGATGGGTCTAAGGTACCGTGTTGCTAACCAGTGTACTCTTTTAACCATGCCATCAACACAAGTCTTCCTATCTGCATAGGAGATCAAATCTTACAGTAAAAGGCTACAAAAAGCCTTGAGCCAGAAAGAAGTTTCCCATATATATGTAAGCTATGTGACTCAATCAAGAAGTCATAAGAATTCCAGAAGTTTCAAATTCCAGCCCCTTTGCATGTCTGATCCCAAGATAATATAGAGCAACCATACCCCAGTTTAAAGTAAAACCAAACATAAGGCTTAAAATAACATCCAGGCCTGATTCCTTCGCATATCTAAGGAAAATGAGAAATTTAGCAACAACCTGTGCCCAAGAAACTTTAGAATCCCAGTTCCTAACACTAACCACAACCCTTTACAACCAAGAAATCAGCTCTGTAGTGTGCAGCAACACACAGCATTTCCCTGTATGGGCACATCAACAAGGCTAACTACTCTTCAGGCCCTGCAGAATAAACTAAACCCTTGCAGTTTTATTATCTCCCTTCAGCTGCATTCACACATTGAAGCTTAAACTAAACCTAACTTGAATGTGAAAGACAGCTAGACCAACTGCTATGGTAGCAGAAGGCTCTTAGTAAGACAGCAACAACTTTCTTCTTAACGCCATGGGCCATGCAGCAACCTGCTGGACTGGGTAACTCCTAATGTGTTCCTGCATGTCTGAAGAACTGACTGAGCAAGCAGCTGGGCTGCACAATCCCTGGAACAACTTGGGTATGGAATGGAGGGCATGGAAGGTGGACATGGGGACAGGCTACTTTGGAAGAATACAGAAACATTTTCCAGGCATGCAGGGATGAACTTAGGAAAACCAAATCTTAGCTACAGTTGAAGCTGGTGAGGGATGTGACAGGCAAGGAGGCGGTTAGGAAAACGGATCAGTGTATGGCTAAGGGAACTGCATTTGTTTAACCCGCAGATGACAAGGCTGGTGTGCGTGTAAGGCTGAGTCACAAGCTGCAACAAAAGAAATTACAACTAGAAATGAGGAAAAAATAAATCCACAATGACAGTACTGGAACAGGCTGCCCAGAGCCTGTGAATCTCTGTCTTTAAAGGTCCATTGTATGAGGCTCTGTTGTGTCTCACTCGATTTCCAAGTCAGCCCTGTTTTCAGATGGGAATCAACTGGATCATCTCCAGAGGTCCCTTCCAACCTAAAGTATTCTAAACTCTTACATTTCAATTCCTAAAGCAAATCTTAATACAAATGCAATGTAGCCAAAGACAACTCTAATATTCAAGGAATCATAAAGCATTCCATCTTTCTAAAACTGAGGACACCTCAAAATCCGACAGTGAGCTGAATCTCTTGCAGTTTTTCATTTTCAATCCAGAGTATAGTTGTTATATAGTTGATATAATATATATATAGAGCCAAACAACTGATTCTAGCACTTTCTATCAAAAAATAGGACTAAAGCTGTTGGCCTTTTAACAAAAAAAAAAAATTTCCCCTGATGAGAGAACTGAAACTTAAACTGCTCATAAAGTCAGAGCTGAGGAACTGTAATTTAGCAGCCAGGGTGCTGAAGAGAAGGGATTTGAAGGCAATCTGTGAAACAAACAGATTGGAAACTTAAGACTTGCTCAGAACAGGGAACACTCCAGGGCTGTGGTAGGTTACAAATCAGCTTCAAAGCAGAGTAGGAGCTCTGTCCCAATCGTGCTTCACTAGACAGTTTTAATATATTACTTTATACATTACTGAGAAAGGGACATGAAGTACTTCTCAGATCCTATGTTGCATACGCTACCGTTAATTGGTGTGATATATTTTCTGTTCTCGCCTTGAAATTACAGCTTCCACCTTTTATTTGCATTGCAAATCTGCTTCATAGTTGTAATTTAAGTATGTCATACAGTACTTAGACATTTCAAGCAAAACGGAGTTTATGAAGAGACCAAGGGCTCATAAGCAAAGCCTGCGAGAAGATGAGAGCTCTGGAGAATAGATCAAAAGCTGCTGTTTTGTCTTTCAGTTGCACTTTTTATAATGTATTAAAAAAAAGGACCAATATTTTTTATTTCACTCCCCAAAATTAAATTCACTGACTTCTTCTTTTTTTTTTTTTTTTTTTTTTTTTTTTTTTTTTTTTTTTTACTGGAATCTACCAAAAATATTTCACTAAAACATATGTGGTCTATAGACTGCTTTTCCTGAGAGAGGAAAAGAAATGAAACGTTATACATTGTATTATCTCAGAAGTTTTGAAATCATTTTTGGGTTTTATTAGCCCCAGGTGGTCAAATGATGACGCCATGCCAAGCACAGATGTAGAGCAGGTGCAGCAAAAAGGCTATTTTCTGTGGTAGCAACTGTGCTATTACAGTCTCCCCCCATCCACCCGGGGAGGATTTCACAACAGGACACTGCAATAGTGCTGGGTGGACAAAGCCAAAAAGGGTATCAGTCCTTACACTGACTGTGGTTCATGTTTGCCTGAAATGAACTGCAATATTTGTAAACTAGAAGTTAGGAATTAGGTGAAGTACCCTTACGATTTTTGTCTCTGCTTTCAGTACATTTATGTATTAATCTTCATACTCATCTATTACACTGCAGAAGTAGCAGGATGTGTACCTGTAGCATCCAGCTATAAATCACTTCCCAGTCCTACCCCTCCACTCTGCAATTGTTTATCACCTTGCCAAATTCTAATTACGTGGATCTAAGCATTCTGTCTCCTGTATACATCTCCAAATGACACTTTTTCACATTTATGTATGACATTGGGAGCTTCGGTCCAACCTAAAGCTCTCTGCACAAACTATATACAAATGGACCTTAAGAAAGAAAAATTGGAATTGCTCATAAACTTCTTTTCTTGAAGCAGACCATCTTCTGAGAATAAGAGTGATCTGTAGAGCCTGAAGTTGTGCAGCTTGGTATTTTAGACATAACTATCAGATCTATAGACGATATGTAGGTCAAAATTGCACTGTTCCTATTCCGTATTTTTTTCTAAACTTTTCAGCCAGTGTTCAGTTGTAAGATACCAATACTCCACTTACAAACAAGCCACAATTTTCAAAGCTTTGAGATATGCAGTAGCAAATGGATGTGAAAGCAAAACTCTGGATGCAGATGCATACAGACACCATAAGCCACATGCCTACTAATTCTTGCAAAATGACCTTGGCAAGCTGACATGTAAGGGGCATGGTGGGCTACTCAAGCAAAGGCAACAGGCATTCATACCATCTTTGAACTTGTGTGCATTCATATGCAGATGAGATATACAACTGTCTGCAAATACTATCCAACTTCCACTGCTGTACAGTGATACACCATTGGCGGAGAGTAAGGGGGGGGTTTGTGCTCAAAAAACTGGACTAAGACTCAGGAGGTGCAAAGTTAATTCTTGTCCCTTGACAGACTGGATATGTAACCTCAGGCAAGACAGACTGACAGCTTTCCAAAAGCACTCAGTACCCTACAGAGCCTTCTGAGGAACTAACAGACGTTCAGATTTTAGGGAAGCTGAAATATTCACCAATTTTCAGAGAGACAAATGACAACTGAAATCACTCCATGCTGAACACTTAAAATGCGGCTCCTCTCATTTAGCTACTTGTAGGAGATTATATTTGTTGCTGTTGAAAGTTTAGATACAATCCTTCTGCATCGTAGTCATCTACTTCATAAGATATTTGAGGATATAACACTATCCTCTCCTACCTTCTCCCATTTTAAGTATGTAACCTTGTAAGCAAGATAGAATAGGTAGGTCCATTTCCCTGAAGCAGAGAAATCTGTTGACTGTACCCCTTGCAGGCTCCAAATATCTTATTTACATGATTATTCCATCTCTGGTATTAAGACCCCCAAGTTTGATGACTGTAATGTATCAGAAATAACTATTTACAGATTTGCATTTCCTTGTAGAATTGTAATTTTCTGCTTTCATATTTCATTTGGATCTTTTCACAATACTAATTTTTCTTGTACTTAAACACTAAATTAATTATGATTACATCCAGGACATTTTGATACTCCAGTGAAAGTTGATTGGAATTAAGTTATTAATTCTAATTATAATAAATTAAATGTAGAAAAACAAATTATTTCTTACAGCGCTCTCTTGTATTTCATTAGTTTCTAATTTTCAACATATACATGCTCTGTTTGGAATATCCTGCTATATCTATCTATTCACCACGTTAAGTATAGTTTTTAATAGCATGCCTTGTATCTCTGTTTGGAAAAATCTATATACAATTTTCCCCTTGATATTTTTTCATTAATTACTTTTACTGACAAAAAACCCCATGATCATTCTGTAGTATGCTGACTGGAAGAAGAAAGATAAATTGCTAGTATAGCTATAGCAACAAAACTTTGTAGTGGAAGTACAGTTTATGCCATGAAAACATGGCTTTGATACTACTGTACACTTATGAATGCGATATGCAAATTTCAGAAGACATAACTGCACCTATAGTCCTGCTACAGTAGGTACATCAATTAGAAGCAGCATGGTATTTTTGACCTATAACTCTTGCCCAAAATGTGTGCTCCAGGAAAGCATTATCTGCCATTCCTGAATGATAAAAAAGTTGAAGGAATAGAAACCACGTAAACTTGAAAGTCTACTAAACTCTGTTTATGGTACTACAGCACAATACTAACCAGGTACTGTCAAGTAAATTCTTTTTGCAGAGTATTTAATTTTTTATTATTAATTCTTTTTCTTTTTTCTTTGTTTTTGCCTTCGCTACACTTGCAATACAGGTCCGAGATATATATTTAATAATTGGGAGCAGAGCTCATCCATGAAACTGCATAACAATTCACAACTAATCACTACCAATAAACCCACAATAATACAAAGGAAGAGAGGTTTAACAGTCTTTTTTGGGGAAAGCTTTGCTTGTTTATCTTCAAAGTCTCAAATTTAAACTTCATCAAGAATCATAAACATATCCATAAAAACATACGAAGTTTTAAAATAAAATACGCCTGAAGTAAACATTAGGACAGTAGCTGTCTTAGCACTAGGAAGCCATCAGCTCTCTTGGTAAAATAAACTCCTGAGGGTTTAGCATGCCATCACGTTTTTATGAAAAATAGCAACTTTTCAGCCTAGTATAAGGTCAAAGCTATTGACTCCATAGTATACCAGCAGCCAACATAAACACCAGGCTTGCAAAGCAGAACCTCTAATCTGTAAAATGAAAATATGTGCATGGGGAAATTTGATATAAGTCAAAAAATAGCCAAGTGACTCTAAAGGGGAATATATAGATATAATTTACTACAAAGAGACATAGTAAACATTGCTGTTCTGGGCGGTGGCGACTTTTTATTAGCAAAATGACACCCCTCAGGGTAGTATCAGTTACGTGATGACAACAATCAGCCCATTTCTAAGGTTGCAGTCAGATTCCATTATAAAGTCACACTTTGATCACTTTTGTTTTGGAGGAAAAGAAAAAAAAAAAGCCCTAAAAATCAAGAGAATTAATATAAGGGCAAAAGAGACCTTTTTTCCCTCACAGTATGGAAAACAACACAAACATCTGTTCACAGTTATGGAACATAACATAAAAAAAGATGACACAAAAGAGAAGTTCTGGTTTGCCTTAACATTTTATATACTGGTAACATAAGATTTTTGGTAAAAATTACCATGCTACTATACCTAAATGAGTCTTGCATCCCCATATTTGATAATATACCATCAAGATTCTAAATTATCTTTTTAGAAAAAAAATTACCTGACCAATATCCTTTCATTTGGAGTGCTATATTGAAGAAAAATATAGGATTGCAAGCTGACAGCAAAATTGTGACTTCAGAAGGCTCCAGAGCATACAGAAATGTGTGGTGTCTTATTATTAGGGCTTCCAGCAAGACCAAGACTGGGGACATCAGCAGCATAAAATAACACAAACCCAAAACAACAAGGTATGAGGACTGTGTGTGCTCGAAAGGAGAGAGAGAATCAAGATTAATTTATATTTAAGGGTATCCTTATGAGACTTATAACTCCTGAGTTTTACTTCCAGAAGAAACAACTCTGGTCGTGCTTTCTTGCAAAGAGGATTATTGTCATAAATCATCCTGAGGATGTATGTCCTAAGAGATACAAGACTTCACTAATTAAAAGTCCTCTCCAATTTGCAGAAAAAAGGCTAGCTGTCTATATTGCAGGGTTCTTTTAATTTCCACTTAACTTTGCTAGTATTGTTTTTTGTAAGATAACAGTCAACTCATGAACTGCATTTTATCAACAGGCTTTCTTTAATTCTTAAAGATGTCTTAGGAATCAAGTAAACAAACAAAATCCCATCTTTTCCAGTCACTCTTCATAAACTCATTTTTCTGATCATGTCAGAAGATTAGTGTCAGAGAAACTATTTTTGTGTCCTATAAAGAAGAGAAAATACTATTTTTCATCCATGGTAATTTGCATTCAAGAAACTATGTAGCAGAATACAGCTCACTTGCCCATGGAAAAACAACATCTCTGGTATTGCTTTCCATCAAATTGATTTGATTTTCTGAACATAGCATTCTTCACTCACATAATTACCTTCTGAAATAAATCAGATAAAGTGTTGTCTTTTCCTCCCACCAAATATAAAAGTTAGATGAATAGAATGTTATAGAATTGGAAGTGGAACAATATGAACATTTGAAAAAAATCAATGAGTCTTTTTCAATACTCACTTTATGAATCCTTCCCGAGTTTTTAATCATTATTTCACAATGCAGTTACGAGACATTAAATCAATGGGAAATTTTAGTTAAAAATCATAATGTTACGAAACCCAAATGAGGTACTAATGGATACATGCTTTCCTCTTAAAAAGAAAAATATTGCAGAACTTAATGGAAATGGTACTTGAGAATTAATGTGGAAATGCCATCTAGATCTAATAATGTTGTTATCTGCATATGTCAGCTAACCTCATAAGAGCCATGCAAATTTATGCCAGGTCTCAATAAAAACAGTGATGTGGAAATCCCATACCCTTTACAGAGCAGTTACAGAGCAGAGCAATTTTTTACTTGCTTTGGAATAGGGAGTCAAATAACTGACAGCTCTAAATCATAACTTCATACTGTGATCCAAATGAAATAATGGGTAACTTATTTTTGTTAAATACATCTGCTGTCATACATTGTAGGTTCCTGCCAGTATTTGGACAGACCTTAGAGGCAACAGCATGGAGGTCAAGGAGGCCCTGTGAGGTCAGAACCCACACTAAACAGAAGCAGAACTGAGGAGGACACTTGGGCATATATTAGCCTAAGTAAAAGGAAAGACTTTTTTGGACCAAGAGTCTTCCTAATAAGACTGAGAACAGACTTCCTTTGGAAAGGAATTCCCTATCCCCCTTTTTTCCCCCCAGAAGTTGTTGATGTCATTGTTTGCATGGTTATCACCATCTTATCATCATCATCTTTACTCTAAAACTTTTTTTCCTGCATAGCTGTACTGACACCTATTCATGAGATATACTCTTGTGAAAGACACTGCGACATGAAGGATGAGGGAGGTGTCTTTTTTCTCTTTAAGAAAAAATCACAAACGAATGGACACTGTTCAGTGCATTAATAGAATTCGTAGCTTCAGCTTGCTCTTAAAACAGATGGCATAGCCACCCCAGCAAGTATTGCTCCATCTCAAAAACTGTAGTATAAAAGCCAAGGTGTCTGGCAAGGCTACACAGTTAAATGGTAATACATCCTTTCGTCAAAAATTCAGTTTGAGAACACAGAGAATAAAAACATGTTCACCTGGCAACTAGCAGAACGAGACTCAGATTTCCACTACAAACACTTGCTCACTATGTGGCAAGACTAAGCAAAGGAAAATTGCAAACATAACAGCAGGGAATACACCAGTACTGGAAAGCGAGTCCTGGCCTGTGAAATAATTATTACTTTTATATTAAAAAATACCAATCATGCGAGAATTTTATCCAGAACAGATCACAACAGAATCTTAGTGAATTATCCTCCCAGTTTAGGCCAGTAATAGCCGATCACTGAGTTTACTCTGAGTTATGCTGATTACTGCATATTCCCTCCTCCTTTTAGCAAACCATTTTCTAAGTTGTTATTTTGGGAAGGCGCATTTCCTGTGAACAGATGTCATTAGTCTAACTGAAACACTATTGTGAAACTCTGTCATAACTGGGACAAGAAAGCATGACTAAGACTTCAATTTTTACTATGCAAAAAATCCATTATTATTCTACCAAATTTCCAGGACATTTGACATTTCAACATACCCAGCAGATAGGATAATTACTCATTGCCTTTGCTATTGTTCAAAAGAAGTTTGCAGCATTCATTTTAATTTTTATAGTACTGTAAGCATGCAGCCTGATGTTAAATTCCTTTGCACTCAAAATTTCCATCCATTTAGCATTCATTAAAAGGAAACAGACAGTCAAGCAGAAGAGGAACACTGGTTTGCTTTCTAGAAAACCATCAAATAATTCAGAATAAGAATCAATTGGCCATTATTTAAGAAATAGAAGTTTTTCATCCGCAAAACAGACATTTACTAAATTTTTATTCACTATTTGTCTAATTCATGTCTGCAGTTTTCAAATTAATGTGCTGTGTTATAAAGGTAAGAGGACAAAATAACTTCATATTTTCTTACCTTTGCATTATAGGGAATATAATGCTTTGATAAGGCTTCAGGAGTGTGCATCCATGTTTTGTCTACAGAAAAACAAAACAAAAGAAGCACTGAATAGGTTATTCAATTGTTAATGCAATTATTATACTATCTATCTGGATAACATCAACAACTTTCCTTTTACTCAGATAAGTATCTGATTGAATTAGTTATTGGGGCTGGAGTTAAACACAGTGTATCTCAACTTCCCACACATTTACATGAAAGAACTGGTCACTTTTCTTGGGCACACTTCCCATTTTAACCGATTTGATTTACCATAGGAATTCAAACTCCTCCCCTCAAATATATTCATTAGTCTAAAGTTGTTTGTTGTTTCTGCCTCAGGTAAGTATTTTCTGCATCCTGCTGTTGTTTAAAGCATTGACTGCATGTTGTGCTTCTAATGATGGGCTTTTTTTCTGAATTATGAGCTTTTTTTTGGATGAACTATCAAGACATTAAAGGGACAAAGGAAATTATTTAGGAAAAACTATCAGAGTAAGAACTGACAGAAAAAAAGCCCTAAACTTTTACAAGAAAACAGAAAGAAGTCGGAGAGCGGCAACTGATTCAGAAGTTTATATCTTTAATCTTTCCTTACATATCCTGAAAGAATTTGCATATTTTCCTTTAATGATTTTCACATTTCAAGACTGTGCTATTGTCTTACTTTTCCTGCTGCATATTTCATATGGTGACATGATGAGTTCGTTATTTGTGAAATACATCTTCCTCCCTACTTTTTTAATGGCCATTTAGAACGTTCTACGTAATTTAGGGTGGAATTCCAAACATTAGAAAAAACTCTTTCTATTAGAAGTTTAGAAACCATTTTTTAAAAGTTTTCTCATTTAAAAGCTTTTGAGAAAAAAAAAAATAATGTAGATGTTCCAAAACAGTAAATTGCATTACCAACCACATGAGAGATTGTGTAACAGAGTAGTACTTTATACTCCACACATTCAATATTTAGTAGTATTTTCTAACATGAGACTACTCTTGTTTTAATTAGCATGAATTAAAGTCACAAATGTGGAACTTTATTGAATTAAGTAACAGAATAATAGCTTAAAGCAAAATTCTACCCTTGGATATTCACAGACAATTCCCTTGGCCTTTAATGGGAGTTGCAGTTATAGCAATTACTAACTTTTTTGTTAGTTACACATGACAATAAAATCCTGTTCACTTCAAACTGTTCAAGAGCAAAAGCTGTGACATTTGGTGTCAGTAAACCATAACTAAATATTTTTGAATATATAGAAGCAAGAAAACTGTTAAATGAGATACCTACCATAGTCACCACACAGTAACAGGATCAAAACTGCTAGGTTGGAGGAAATTTTTTTTATTTAAGCAAATTTCCTTCTAGATGAGAGCAATGTTCAGCTCCATTACTGAAGACTGATATTATTACTTCTTAATTAAGGAAACACAATTTGTCCATTCAGCAGCACCCAGGAGTAAAATTATACACTGAAGTGGCTCTTACTTCCAATAGTAGCTTGTGATTGAAATACGAGAACCAAGAACCACACTCTAGTCCCAGAATATTTTAAGACCTGAAACCTGACCTCTATTTTGAGTACAATACCAAAAGCTGATGTTCTCCACAAGTGAAAAATAAAAATCAGTGGGAATCTGGAATGTTAGAAAAGAGCCTGACAACCGAAAAGACAGCCGTAAGCATTCTATTTCAAGTCAGTGTCCTGCTGAAGGCCAACTGATCAGGCTGGTGATGGGGCTTGACTGCAAGTCCCAGACACAAGGGAAACTGGCATGTGAGGCAGGACTGATTCCAGCCCCATCAGGCTTACTGCAACAGTGAACACCTGCACACTGCGAATTTGGACTCCACAATATGCATTCACATTGCTAATGTCAATGCTCTATTTACCCATTTCTAACACATTAGCTGTTTACTAGATTCAGCAAGGATACTGGCATATTGTATAAATTCATAAAGGAAACAGCTAGTAAAAATAAAACATTGAGTCTCTTAAAAAATAACAGCAACAACAAAACCAGTCCTCCATTCATTTCATGCCTAGCACTAGCACAAACAATTGACAAAGCTGTAGCTTCTGAAGCAATTTTACAGGCAGACAACTGACTACTCAGGCACCAGTAAAACTAACTGTTCTTTGCAAATGTTTCCTCCTCCCTTCTTCCCCTCCCCAACTAGGGCAAGTTCAACTCTGAAAAGAAGATATTTAATTTGGGAGCCAAGTTTGAAATGCTGGTCTTAATTAAGCAGCTCAATCTTTCCAATATTATAATTGGATACAAAGCTTTAATTTAAAGTTTTTTTGTGAAGTTGCTTACTGCTTGCCTATCAACCTCAAACTGCAACGCTGTAGGGATTCCAGCAAGGAAAAACATTGCTAGGGAAGTGTTTCCATAACTGTTGGTACCCCTAATTATGGAAAGATAAGGAAATACAGATGGGTACTCTCAGCTCAAAAGGAAATCAGCAACTTAGCAGGGTACCAAAAACATGCCTGGATTCTAGAAGTCTTGAGACATTGATTAAAACAGTGAGTCATCAAGCAGCATTTCCAACATCCAAATGTAGATCTGCAGACACTGTGACATAGCTATTATAGTTTTCCATTGACATTGGAAGCCCATTTCCTAGAAGCAGGTAATATTTAGAGTGGTGGCACGCTTGAAAGAACTCTTAACACTGAACAAAAGCGATATAAGGCAAAATTCACGTTGATAGCAAAGACATGCAAAAATCATGCAAGCTATTACAAGGAAGTTCATTACCAGCATTTCCTTGTGAATTGGAAGCTTTGATTTTGGACTTATGTCACTCTCAGCAGGTTTGAAATACTGCTTAGAGTTAGTTTGATTTCACAGTAGTAGAGAAATACCAAATTTTGGGCATCTTACAGCCAATAAACCAGAAAAGTATGAAAAAAGTAAACTTGAAACACAGGTATTCGTTTAAATACCTGATGTAGATGTGGCTTGTAGTTTGCATGATCCCTCACTTTTAAAATTAATTTTAAATGGGTTTTCACAGCCTATTACTTAATTATTCATTATGAAGCAACAACAACAAAAAAAACCCTACAATTAAAATTACAGTTCAAATTATTATTTTATTAGTTATATAGCAGCAAGAGTTCCAGACACTTTATAGATAAATAAAACAGTAAGTCCTAAAGAAAGGACCAAAACTCTGGGTAAAACAAACTGACAACTACATACAACTAAAAATAACAGTAGCAGAAAGTGAAAAGAGACTCGTGCTACCACACCAGGTGAAAAACACAGTTATTTTAGAGCTTGTCTGAAGTTTTTAATCCAGGTTGCCTTAGCATTTACATTAAATTTTAACTAAGTACTCAGCTATTTGTTGAGAATTATGAGCTTGAGCCATCCAAATCCATTAACACCCAAGTAGAGTTTAATCTGAATGAGGTATGAGGGATTCTAGGAGGTAAAACCCCAAGTATGTGGTGGTTTTGCCAAACATCCTGGCACTGTGTGAGAGAAAAGATGGGAAAAAGAATCACTGTTTAGAATTCAAGGGCACAGAGTAAGCCACAACCCTGCTTAAAGAGAGTTAGTAATCTGTAGCCTCTACACAACACCTCCTCATGTGCATGGCATGCTAACTGTGTGGCACCAGCTTTTAGAGAGCCCCTAAAGCAGCAGCACAGCATCCCATCTAGTTTTTAAGAGAACTTGGGTGAATGTTTCTCAGGCTTTGCTCCCTGCCAGCATACATTATTCTGCTAAGGGCAGTGGGGAGACTGCATAAAATTAACATTTGGAAGACCCAGGGTTTGATAGACAGAATTGCAAGGGTGGAAGCAGAGTGTTAGGCACTTTCATGGCCAGAGGATTAACCATGCTCAGAATTGAACCTTTGCTCCTTTCTAGTCGTCCTTCAGCCACACCAGCTCTAAAGGAAAGATTCCTTTACAATCTGCATTTCCCAGCAAATGCTTGGTCCTCACACAATCCAGGAGCATCGGTGTAAGCCATTTCTGAAGCCTCAGCAGTGTTGGGAGAGCTGGGGAAGAGGAATGTGCTGACAAATCACATGCTGAAGTCAATAGACTCAGGGACTTCATAAAGTATCCAGAACAACTGTGCTGCACTTCACGGAGGATGACATTAGGTTAGATAACAGCACAGCTGACCATTTATCTACCAAAAAGGAAAGCAGTAACAGTGCCAAGAAATTGTTCTCCCTTTGAGATGAATTTCTCCACACATTACTGCCCACAGATATTATAGAACGGATTTAGTAGAGAGGCACTGATGAACTATTTTCTAAATGGCAAAACAGTGCTCAACAGGGCAAGTTTAGTTAACTGCTTCCGTAAGCCCCACTCTCATTATTATAATTCATAATGCAAAAAGTGGTTCTTATGTTTCCAAAGCGTTAATCAAAGCATACGAGACCTAGTGGCCATTCCACTTAACATGATGAACAGAGAAAGACTCCAATTTTATTTTTTTATATATATAAACAGAAAAGAAGAAATCTTGGAACTGTCTTTTCTTCCTGCTTTACAATACCTTCTACAAAAAGAAAGATCTTGTATGACAATCAGCCTCACAACAGCCTCCTGAAGAAAACAAACATAAATCTACCCATATTGTTCTACAGTTCAGCTATAGTGTCTATCCCAACCACCTTCTAGAGGAATGACTGAGTACAATCTGTGTGTCTAACAGCAGCAATTTATTAAAGCTATTACCAGGTTACTATGATTAAGCAATTGAAATCATGAGTCAGATTCTGCTCTACGCTTGTAGAGGCAAATACCTATTAATTTATGTAATTCAAAAATAATTACTTTTGTTCTTTCCTTCTCTCTCTCTCCCCCCCACCCCAAACATGAAATGGTCTTTGGAGGCGTATTTATTCTTTGCCAAGGCAATGGAGCTGTATCTCCCTAGAACAGAGTGAGCTGTGCAGAATGCTTTGTCTTTCTCTGTCCTTCCCTCATAATCTTTAGGACCTTATAAATGGTTTTATACTGCTGATTTACTGAAACAGCGAAATGATATAATGGAATGCTAGACTGGCATAGTCACAAGATGAAAAAAAAAAAAGTACTTGTATTTCTTCCAACAGTAACACTCACTGCATAACCTACACATTTTATAGCATATATTTTTAAGATACGGATACTAGTATGTAGGTTTTGAGAAGAAAGGAAATTTGGATGAAAATAGTATATTACTGCAACTAACCTGTGATCAGTATATCTTTGCTTTTACACTTCTAATTTGTTGACGTTAAGAACTTGCAACAAGTTCAGCTTCTAAATCAAAGGCAAAACCAAAAAAATTCTGAGCTATTTAGCCTGTACCTTGTATGTCTTCTTGCCACAAGAAGAGCTACACTGTGTCTTTGATAAAAGCTTCTATTTCATACAGAATAATACATCTTGTCTTTAGTTAGACATGTACCTATGTAACTCAAGCATTTAGGTAGTAGCTTGGGGAAATTATGTGCAATCGTACACACTTGAACAAGAACTATACATCATGCGCTAGTGACAACTTACATAAAGAATTTATTAGCTTGTTGATTGCAAAAGATACCCTTGTCACACTCTTGGGCATATCATTTAACATTCTGTAAATTAGGCTGTACACATTTTTAAATGGTACAAACCAAAAAGCTTACGAGTCCTTCAGTGCTGTTCCCATTCTAAAGTCAGAATTTAGTGCTTTATGGTTAAGCACTGCACATACGTTCTTGAAAGGAGCTCCTTAGATTTCGAAGAAGCAACAAATCATTATTGTGGTAAATATCATTGTTACCTTGCCTAGAAAATTCTTTAAAGCAGACAATAGATAAGATTATTTCTGTAATACCTTTCTGAAGATAACGTAGATAAAATAGCCAACAGGAAATTATCCTCCTATTATTGTTAACAGAAAGAAAAGAAAACTTACGTTTATCTGTGCAGACCCAACACAAATCCTACGGAGAAAGTTTCCAAAGCCCGTTCCTCATTTGTAGCTATGTATCCTCTGAAGACTTACTGTAATAATTTCTGTCTTAAACAACTAGATCTATTCCTTCTCCGTTCAGGAGATTTAGACCTACTTTTGTATTTTTCCTGGAAGGTGATGAGTGCTTTTATGAAAGGACAAAGTGCAATCACAAGAATATTTGAAGACTACAATGAGGATGATTGTGACTACTTATATGCCATTAAAGTACATGACTATCTACTCTTTCTTTACTTTTTTTACCATTATTGTTAATGTGTAAGTCTAGCATACAATAGCCTATTTGTTTAAATCGCTGAAGTGAAATACTCTCTGGCAGAAACAAAGTATTTGCTTTAGGACTATACTTATCTCCTTCACCCTTCTGGGGCTTTACCTCTTGTCTACTCATTCAGAAGAAAAAATATAAAACATTTGTCATCTCTCGAATGCAGCATAAGTTTACAATAAAAACAAAGATCATACTATAGTCGTTCCATTCATAGAAAAGAGCATCCTATAACCTTTGATGACATTTTTTTATGTCAGATCCTGCCAATGAAATACATCTGTCTACACTTCCATAGATGAGACTCATAAAAAGCCACTGCACAGTAATGTTATTGCTAAAACTTATGATTTATGACAGGCTGTTACTTCAATATATTCTATTTAGCATTATGAATACAGTCTACATCTCACGAACTGATAATGTGGCACCAATTACTAACCTTATGAACTACTGTCATACGGAAAGAAAAATTAGAAAATTCAGATTTCCACATACAACAGCAGCTTTAGCATTGAACTTTGTGCCATATTAAACAAAGTCTGACATTTACTCTGGGGTGAAGGAGGACCATTGGGGTGTAATAAAAAATGAACTAAATTGAACTGTGATTTACACTCTCTACAACCTCACTGAAGTCCACTAGATTTCACACTTCCTAATTCAGTACTAAATTTAGCCCAAAGTAGACATATGGACCTACATTTTTAGCACTATTTTGATGTACTCAAGATCCTTAAAAAAACCCACACCTACATGTAATTGGTAGACCAGCCAACCTGTACTGAAGTCAATAGAAAGGCTATTTTACTTTGAGCAAGCACTAAGATTTTTCAGATTAATACATGTAACTTTAGCAGGTGCTGATATCAGCTTTAAACAAGAAAATAACTTTTTTTTTGTCAATATTATTTCAAAAAGTTTGTTCTCCTGTTATAAAAGCTCATGGTTAACTGATGAAAATAGATATCACAACTCGGAGTGCTAAAAGATTCCATTTATTTATGACTACTCAGGTAAGTACTTCCTGAAACAAGCTGAATTTGTTTAAACTTCACATTTTCTTATATTTTTCATTGTCATTAGGACAAAAGATGAACAGCTTGATTTTTTTCAATTTCAGTTTTAAGCATATCAATTATGCCTTCAACTAAAATGACTATCAGACAAACAAAAGTAACTACAACTGAAATACAAACATAAACTATCCAGGTTAGAATTTCTGGTTTCAGGGAGTCAGACTGACCAGCAGATTTTACAGTCAGAGCACTTAGCATATCTAGTCAGCAGAACTGGTTGCTTCATGCCCAAACCATGGCCCTCAAAAATAAGCTTATACTGAGTACTTGCTCCAGATATGATACCTGTAGAACAAAATTCTGCTGCAAAATCAAGTATTGGTTATATTGAAAATGGTGGGGTGGTGTGTGTGTCTGTGCTCTGAAGAGCACTGCTTTGATTTAGGACAAACCTGCTGTTTCCATAACAGAGTCTCTCAATACACAAACACTCATGTCACACATTATATCTACGGGAAACTTTTTTCTTTAAAGAATAGGGGTTAATTTTCAAGAGCGCACTTCCTTTCTCTCCCAGCGACTCACATTTCCTTTGCAACTCTTGTGAAAGCCCAGGTTTCTGCTACACAATCACTAACAGTTAAAAAAGGAAAATTCTGTTGCCTGAATCAAGTGATGGCATGAGAACGGAGCTCCTGAAGGACCACACACTTGAAGTCATTCTACTCACCAGCTTACCCAGTTCAAGAAGATAAGGAGCTATGGCACGAGCTACTATCTTCTCTACATGCATCGTATTAAAAGGCTAGTATAGATTGATTGTTTCAATAAGGATCAGGGGGCACTTATTCTACAAACCTGCACAATTCAGATAATTTTTGGCTGCTGTGAAAGCACCATTTACATCTGTTGAAATTCCTCTCACAACCCGATATACTTGAGACAACGTAGCTCCAAGGTAACAGACTGATATAAACTTCTAGTTAGCAGAAATCCTACCAGCACAGCCACTAGGAGACTAATTTGGATTTACAGAGAACTGCTAGGAAACTGCCACAGCACTCACATAGTTAATTCCTCAAAATATCCATGATCTGGTCAACAGAAGAAATGCACAAACAACCCCACCAAACACATGCATGGAAATTCTTGTATCTCTGAGCTCTGGGAGTAAAAAACAGGAAATACAGTAAATGAAGTTCAGCCATTGAACCTGTTTGAACCTGCTCTTAAATGCACTTATTAGACACAAATGCTGATACAGCCAAGCTTTTCTGAACTTCAACTTGCATGAAAAATATGTAATTTTCACTTGTTCTTGACAATTGCTTAACTGAAATTTACACTCTTCTAGAATACTAAAATGAATAAGTTGTTTGCATTATTATGAGTAAAATAAAGGGATGACAGTATTTAATTCTTCTAGTTGCTCAAGTTCTGAATAATTTTTAAGAATCCACAATAATTGCATCTCATTGTGCCTGACAACTTATTTTCTGATACTTCTTTTCTTGTTGAGGTAAAGAGAACAGCACACAAAATCAACTGAACAACAAAGCAGATGTCCTTGAATACACTGAAATTCCAAGAATTTAGGGGAGGTCTGTAAGAATTTTCTTATGAAGAAATGAAAACAGAAAGGAGTGAGTCCAAACTCCTTAAATAATCCCAGATACTCAAGAGTACAACTTCACAATTTGACCATAAAGGCACGATGCAGACACTGCTGCTGAAAGGGCACTTTAGTGTTCTGCATGCAAAACAAAACACGGAGGAAATATTCCATAAAACACAACTGGTCTACTTCTGAAACATGGCAAGCTGAGATTCTAACATCATCAGAAGTCATTTAAAAAAAATGAAAAAATTGTATGGTCACCTGGACAAAACAAAATTTACAAAGCTCAAGCTTCATTCTCAGTTGTGATAAATCAATCCACAAATAAGGAATATTGAAATGGTCTCTCAAAATATTTGGAAGAAGCTAGGCAACACTACAAAGAAGCTGGTAGGCACAGATCTCTTGATAGAGGTGTTACAAGTATCTACACAAGTAAATACATTCGTGCTTAAGAAGAGCATGGGTTACAGATTTCAGCTTATTTCCTCAGCATCCATCATGCTGCCGAGGTATCAAATGATCTTTCACCTGGTTTTGTAGCCTTTGTGAATAACTGCATCTTCCTTTTGAGATCACGCTACATCTGCCCACAGTCTGGACTACTTATATTATCTTGACTTACTTGGCTGTAACAAATAAATGTACTAGACATGCAAGGATGCAGTGATTCTACCATTTCATGTTGGTATAAAGTATGGCAGAGTCCTTTCATTTCCAGCTTTGATATTGATACCAAAGCAGGAATTATTGTTATATACACAAAACACACTTACTCCAAATGACTTTACACCTAGTTATTAAAGCAAGGGCTCTAGTTCAATGTGCATCAAGCTTAAGGATCTTTAGAAGAAAACATGTAAAAGAAAGAAATGAGACCTACTTAATATTTTCTACTTTACAAATGAATGGGGAAAATAGTAACAAAGCTGTCAGTAAAAAAAGCTGCATGTCTAATGCTCCATCTAAAAACTTCTGATTAATCATAAACAGTGCTTGAAAGGAGAATAAGCAAGTCAGAAGAGCAACACACATAACTGAGTATTTAGTGGTTCAATATTCCTTTGGAAAGCATACCATTTCAGATGGCTGCAAATTGAGAATAGCTTCTTAAAAGCTAAGAGATATTCTGAGGCATGAGATACCTCAAGCATCTTAAACATGGTTTCTGAAAATAGCTTCTCCAAGAATAAGAACCCAATGAATATATATAATAAATACATAAATCACTAACTCTTAGGAGTTCTAAAACCTTCCAGCACATCCTTGGATGTGTGCAGGGTAGGGGAGTGGGTTTGGGGAGCAGGGAGGGAAGTGTATGTATTGTATTTTTCATATACATAGACAGACACAGACTCCTCAACAAAGAAAATGCTATAAAATTCAACATAAGCCTTACAATCCAGAAAGCTCTATAACTATCAATCAAGAATGCTTTGCTGCGTACATCTCATAGGAGGCTGCTAGTTTCTACCTAGTTAATTAGCTGCAATTACTCAAAAGTACTTACTTGTATAATTCTTGATATTCTAAAGAATTTCTACCGGATATTTATGTCTCCCATGGAACAGAAGCTAAATTACTTACCTTTCTTCCTGCTAAAAGCACGATTCATGTTGAAAAATCTATCCAGTCAACAATGTTTCCGGGTTTGTTTTTGTTCTTCCCCCACTTTAACCTGCAGAACAATACACATAAGAAAACAGAAAAGTCCATTATTATATCTGAAGTTCGCTCATTATCTTCATACTAAAGACAACACAAATGATTTTAAGAATTCTGAAATAATTCAGAGAAATAAAAGGGAGATGTGCTTTGCTGAGGAAGGAATTGTAAAATTGAGAAGATTTATGTTTGAATGCCCAGTGATACTTAACACATTTTAAAACTTCCTGTGAAGCTCTTCTCACTGAGATTTCAAGAGACACAAAGCAGAGGGTATTATACGTATACATGAAGACAAATACTACGTACAAATAGATTGGAAAGAAAGCTTGAAAATGAATGCTGACTATAAGACTCCATAAAAACTTTCAGTTCACATTTGCACTGCCCTCTTTTGTGTCATTTAGGCTGTCAGATTATTTCATGCTAGGCTTTCATCTTCACATGAGCTTGACATTGGGTGGGGGGGAAGCACAACATAAAGACTCCGCTTCATCCAGGGATTCTATACTGAGAAAATTGCTTCTATCATTGCAACCTCCTCCTTGCTCCTATTACATCAGACTGTACAGTAATTCTGGTATTTTCTTCACTTTAAAACACCGATACACTCTTAAATTCTTAATTGTTGATTCACTATATTTAGAGTGTTATTCTTTACCAACATTTTCCAGCCAAAAAAATAAAATCCAACACATCCAACACCGTTCAAAAACATCCCATTTTGTATTATAGACATTTGCCTTTTTGAACCACATGTAAAGGTACTCCCACCATTCCTTCCCATTCTGTTCAGATCTTCTAGCCAAAAGCTGCACCAGTGCCCTTTCTCTTTCTCTGCTCTCAAAGCAGTCCAGTCAAAGGGGAAAATAATAGGGGAAAAAAATGTTTTAAAAAAGAATTTTTTTTTTAGAAGAAAATCAAAGCACTTCGTATTAGATTATCTTTGAAATCAGCTAGAACTTTGCTTAGACTGAAACCAAAAGTTAAGCCAGTATTTCACATGTCAGCATCAAGATGACTGACATTCATTTAAGATACTTTATGCAGCTTATGAACACTTTTTGTGGTGCTTGCCTCTCTTTTTCAAATAATTAAGTTCAAAACTAATTAAAGCCAATTCTATCCCAATTTCCATGTAAATAGTTGACATTTTTCAGATTAGAACCTGCGAGCAATTCCATCTGAAAAACACCCCAATTTTATTATCAAATAATCACTGACGTGGTAGGACTTCTTTTCCAGACAGTCCTGTGAGAATGAAGGAATAATCCCTGTTTACCTAAAACACAGCGTAGTAAGTACCCTAGATGTGCAGCTAACAAACATTTCTCTTTAAAGTATATGTATCAGATCATTTTTGTTTTATAGGTTTTACTAAGTAAGAAGGGAGGATGCAATGTAATGAGCAAAGGTAGCAAGACAGACTTTCCATCTAGTAATTTTGATACAAAGTCAAGAAACAATGCATTTGGTACACTACACAGTCATTCTTAACAGCTAAGCTGCAAAAGCCTTACACACACCCTCAGCCATTCCCACTGCCTGCCTTCACCAGCAGCAGTGCAACACAGAAAGCTGGGAATACAGAGGCCAGTGACACCAGAATACACCTGTAAGGGCTCTGAAATCCTGGGAATGATTTCAGCAGCATCCCTGGAACAGGTAACAGTGTTACTGGGGTAATTCTCACCCAGGAGAGCGCTTCACCAACAGCTGCCAATGCATGAGGAGTTCTCCTTTTAGGGAAGGCACAGAGTAGCAGTTTCAACACTGTAGATGATGACAACCAATTCAGTTTAAATGAAGTAACAAGCAGTGAAGAGAAGGACATTGGAATTTAGCTTTTCAAGCAACTGGCAAACTTGTTCAGCTTAGAGGTTTACTTTCATGGCAGACTTATATAAACTTAGGATATATAAGCAATGGCAGAACATTGTTCAGGGTATTCATCTTCTTCAAGAACTATTACAGTCAGTGAAGAAAGCAGTTTGAGTATGATTTCCCTTTCGTGTAACTCCAGCAGTTTTGTTGCACAGCATTAGACCAATCACTTGAGTTCTACCCCATGATTGGATCATACTATCTCCTTTTTTGGAAACTTTTTTTTTTTTTTTAAATTGTGTGTTCCTGTCCTCATCCAAGGGACTAAGTAACATATTTGAGATGGCTTCCCAAGTAGAGGATCTCCTAAATAGAGACTATGCACAGACATCATGAGGCTGTTGGCTGGACGGATTTCGAGACATCAGCACTCAAGTATTTTGTTTAAAACACAGTGCAACTAAGAAAAGTATTTTAATTGTTATACCTAATATAAACATTCTTTTAACTATTAAAAGGCTGCATATATTTGTCCAGCAAATGGGCTAAGATGCAATTAAGTTTTTAATTGTTATATTTTAATGCAATAAGTCAGGAAACGTTGTATGTGGTTCGTCATCCCCCTCACCACATGAACAAGAATGTTAGCATTAATCTGCACTAATGAAAGCCAAAATTTCACACAGAATCACAGAATTCAAATCACAAAATTTCTTGACTACTTACACAAAACCAGACAGTATTTTGCCAAAAGTGTGTTCATAACTTTAATTCCCACAAAACATCAGTAGAAGAAAATATGGAAATGGCTTAGGCAACAACGAGTATTAAAACATTTAACCAGTTTTCTTCCACTTATCACAATGTTACTAAACAGGGAAAGAAACACAATTAGCTACATGTAACTGCTTTTAAAATTCCCTCAAATTCTAATATGAACAACTACATCAACCTGTCAGATGCAGAAAAGCAGATGGTTAATGCCCCATAAAAAGTTGGTATTAAAAAAAAAAAAACCAACTGAAACACCACAAGGCTAATTTCAAACTCTTCAGTTGGGTTTGGGGCAAGAGGGTGATGTAAGAGACTATCATAAGCAGCACAGGGAAGTTTTTGATCAGAAGAGCAGTAAAATTGTGGTTAGATGTACCTGTGGTATCTTTGCTCACAATATTTCAACAGACAACTAAACAAAACTGTTAGGAACAAGCAAGCTGTTCTCTGATCAAGGAGGCTAGACAGGTTTTCTGGCAGAATATGATTGTTTCTAACAACGCTCAACACAAAAAGCTGCTAGAAGCAACTGAATTGCAAAACAGTCTGTGAAAAGCTTGTAATGAAGTCAAAAGGCAAGTAAGTCAGAAAATCCCATTATGGTACAGGGAGCCCCGTGCACAATGGGGAAGTCCTTCCTAGGAAACAATTTGTTTATAGAGGTTAAAGCAGTTGTAACTATCAGAGGCACCAGGGAATAGGAATGTGGACCAAAACATTTCATTACACATCACTTAGGAAGACACACCTATGTAAAGAATGTTTCTCCACCTTATTCCTAGGAGTTTGCTTCAGCTTTGTCCAAAAACCAAAACTCTACTAGGAAATATAAACCTTCTCATGATTTCACAAAATGGTTAATTGACAAAACATGAAGAATTCTGACACGCATAAACTAAGGAAATCGAGTTATATCAGGACATTTCTTTTGGGGTAGAGAGAAAAGGCTTAGCAAATAATTTTATTAAAGTAATAATGAAAATATCAGTAACATATATTATAACATAATATAACAAACATTCTAGGTGGGGGGGCACACCACATTATCAGTCTGAACAGCGACATGGGCATGAGGCATGAGGAGTATTTAAGCTGCCATATCAAACTTTAAACAGTAGCAGAGGAAAGCAAACACCTTCATCTCCTTTTCGCTTTGTCTTCACCGTCATTAACCCCCTACTTTTCATGGTGAGGTGCTTCTCACAGTGAGGAGGAAACTGCAAACTGGCAGAGGTTGCAAGGAAGCTACTGGGTTTGGTGACTGCAGTGTTTGTAGGCAATTGGACTGGGGAGTGTAAGGGTAGTAAGATTTGACGATGAAATCGTTCACCTCCGTAATTATTTTTTCACACTAATGATCATGTTGGTTGCTGTCCTCTTTATGCAGCAAAGGAAGCTGAACAAAGGAAGCGAGTGGCAAGCTTCCAGCTTCCAGCACAAGCAGCCGCAGGCCTCCCTGGCTGCTGAAACAACACCAAAGCTTCCTCACAGACATCTTTAAATGCCTGCGGGCTCCTTCAGAAATGTTGTGTTTTGATAGGTTTTCTCAATTTAGAGTTGTCTCAGACTACCCAAGAGAGGGAGTAATAAGGAAGGGGATGAGACAAACCACCAGTGTAACTGCTCTCACTTGTCTCATTTCCTCATAAAAGTTGAGTATTTCTCAGGATTTCTTTGAGGTTCCCCCCCAGCCAGTCCCTTCAAACGGCACGGGCTATAACCTTGCTTTTTGGCATACCTCTTTTTCATTCCACAAATAATTCTTCCAGCAAAACCTCCCTAAAACCCCTATCTTGTACCCATCCACTCCCTTTAATTTTTTTTATTTTTTAAAAAAGGCCAGTCTGTCCCTTCACTCTCAAACAGACACATATAGTTTCCATATAAAGCCAAATTTAGCTTCAGAAGACCTGAACATTCAGACAATTCCCCCTCTCAGACTCCAGCCTTTCAAGCATACCAGATAACATTTCTTAAAGAATGAAGGAAGCACAAAATGTCTTAAACCCTGTTTTCAAAAGGGCCGCAGCACACAGGAATGTGTGATTCATTGACTTGCAATGAAACTTAGGCTTATAATGTTACTTCTGAAGGCAAGATGAAAAACTTCGGCATATGGCAAAAGCTTTAAAATTCCTTTTCTGAGTTAGACCGAAACACCATGAAAATATTGTCTTGATAGGACATTCAACATAATGAAGGAAAAAATCATGATAATAAGACTACATTAAGTGATACACAAAACCAAATAAATACCATCATATCATGATGTACTCCCCTTCCTTTTGTATGACAAGTAACTGAAACACTAACTTGCCACAACTGTCAGTCTGCAGTGCTGGCCCCAGACGTGTCACCAGGGCTCACCAATGAGTGAAGAGAAGTCAAAAGTGGTCTGGGACACACCAAAAGAACTGGAAAACACATCACTAAAATACAGCTCACCTTCCAATATGCTCAACTCTTCTGTGAAAGGGATGGGCAGAAACACCCTAATCTGAAAGCTAAAAACGGTCCTCTGGTCTGACAGAGACCACAGCCCCTGTTTTCCCCAGGCTCCTCAAACCAGAAGGTACAGAAGAATCACACATGAACTGTGTGGGGTTTTTTTCTCCTGTCTCTCAACCAGTATAAGCCTATTGTGACAAGTGTTTTTCACTTCACAGCAAGAGGTCTTTCAGACCACAGGTAAAGCGTTTCTCATACAGGAGATCTGCCAAAGCTAGGGAGAAGAGCATTCAGAGAAACACTGAGGACAAGCAGACAGTAGTATTTTGCTATAAATTTCAACACCAAACAGAGGCCAGGAATCAGAAAATCTGTATGAAACTCATGCATTTCATACCAGTTTCCAAAAGGTTCAAGCAAGTGGCTTTTTACTCTCCCATTTCCTAAAAATAACCTGCTCCTTTCAGTAGGAAAAAAGAAAACACACTTGAGTACCAGGTGACAAGGGGGTACCACTGAGACATCTGACAGCAAAAAACTCCTTAGGCAAGGTTACCACTAACTTGTCTTACAGCAAGAAGAAATATCAACATCAAGAAATATAACACGAATATATTTCACTGTGAAAGCAGAACTCTGAAGAAAATGTGTTTAAAACTGCTGCAAGCATAAATAAATCCTCAGACAAGTTGTTAATGGCACAACCTTATGAAAAAAAAGAGAGAAATACAAAATTCACTTGTTTCTCAAAAACGGTTCTGTAGATCTGGCTTTTAAAGCATTTAAGAATATATTCAAATTTTAAAAAATATTGCATTTTTCACCATATTTATTTGTAAACAACTATTTTGTATTATGCTGATGCTGATATGTATTAGTGGACTACATTACTCACAGAATGAACTAAAGTTTATACTGTACAAACAAAAGGAGTGGTTTTAAGAACAGGACAATTCCCATCTACCCAAGCTTGTTACACTTTGCAAGAAAAATCAATACTCTCATTTTGTTCACTGTGATAGAATAATCACAACAGGATACAAGAGGAGCTTCCTTTTTCCTCAAATCCATAAGCACCAGTGTCTAGTCAAACGTGGTGAAGGATTTCAGCCGTGTCCACCTAATTTTTACTCTGCTGTACAAGAACTTACAGATGTCAGATGCTTAGAGCTGGTAGAAAAGCTTTATACATGTTCTCTCTCAAAAACTCGGACACTTTCATCTGCTTCCAAAAGCCAGACAGAGGGCAAACATCTTGCTCACTTGCAGACAAGAGGGTCTGTACCTGACATCCCATTATCCATTTGATCACCTGTACAGAATCTGAACAAGATTTTTGACTGTCCCATCACTTTCAGATGGATGATGGAGAGTTTGGGGAGCTCTGTTAGGGTTTTGTTTTTAACAGTAATGGAGTGAGATTCAGCAATGGGGTCCACCATGAACAGGTAAACATAGAATAGCTCTTAAAAAAAACCCACAACAAACACATGTTCTGGCAGAAGGGATGTTGGACTCTCAAGCTTTTTTCACTCACAGCATGAGTAATTCCCCAAAATGTTATACACAGTCCTTGTCTGGATGGATATATACAGTTAAAAGGAAAGATATGACCTGACACTGAATATGTTTACTTGTATGTTGGCATCCTTTCTCCTCTGGAAGAGCTGATTGCTTCATACACAATCTAGAGAAGCTATTTATTTAATTACTGGCAGATTATTTTATATTAGAATTCATTAAATTTACATATTAAATTTATATTTATATATTTATTATTTTGAAATATTCAGGTTTCCAAACAATAGCAAACTCTTGTTAACCTTCTGAAATTTTTTAGGTTTTATTTATTGTATTCATTGGATTTTCACAATCACATTGTAAAAAGTGCCACTGACAAAAAAAGGCAGAGATGGAAAGACTCGTTAGGTATTCTAAATATAATCTCCAAATAAAGCACAACAATTTTACAAATAAGTTAGTTTAGTCCCACTTACAATGAAAAGCTCATCTTATTTAGCAGATCCATGGAAAAGGTACAATAGTTTAACAAAACATACCATTATACTACTCTACCGAAGTATAATTGGCCTAACTTTAACAGTGCATTAGACATACCATTATGCACACACGCTCAACAGGTCCCATAAGCCCACTCAACATGCTTCTCTCAGTGGGCATTAAACTTGACATTCAAAAGCTGATTACTGATGATCAAGAGGAAGTGAAAAAAACAGATATCCATTTAGACATAAGTAACCAGAAAATTTCTGGGTAGGCACCTGGGCACAACCAGCAGAAGAGCGAAGAGAAATGTGCCTGCATCCCAACACACATCCCTGTATTATCTTTACTACTGTACAGATCTCACAGTACGCACTAGGTGTTTTCTCTGCTGCAGTTCTCTCTCCAGGAGCTCAACAGGCTTGCTCCAATTTATCATAAATGCAAAATGAAATAAAAATAATCCTTCTTTCCCGAACAGCTCTGAACTATGACACTACAAATAGTTTTGTAACTCTTTGAAGTCATAGTTTGGGCTTTTGTTTTTTCAATTGTAAAAGCTTTTGTGGTTGTTTTTTTTTTGCAAGGGATGTTTGTGGGGCTTTTCTAGTGTACAAGATCAATACATAATTAACAGAGATGATACTCTTATCCAAATAAGAGTATTCAATTATATATTGAATAATTGAATCAATTATCCAAATAAGAAATTTGGATTTCTTATCCAAATTTATCTTATCCAAAGATAAGATAAATAATCTTATCCAAATAAGAAATAAATGCTAAAAAGTTATAATCATGTCAGAAGGGCAAAGGGGAAGATGGGATCATTATTGAAACCTATTTATCTGCAGAACTTCAAGTCCCTACTTTTACACCTTAATTAATTTGAAGACCTTTGTTCCACAACTCTCCCTCAAAGGAGAATCAGAGCCGTGATAAATTCTATGCATACGGATGGCTATGCAGAGTGTATATGTACTTGCTTTCTTATCTTTTACAGTCCAATTCCTGTGATCGTTTGCCTCCCACTGCTAAAGGTCACATGTTGAAAAAAATCACTGCCATACGCATTTCTAACAACTGATTTTCTCACAACCAATTGATTAATATATTACATACTTCTGAAACAATGACATACAAAAGTGTCATTCATTTAACAAAAGCTTAAAACGTGTCATTTACCTCACAAAGTCTTTTAAAATCTGTGATACTGAGCACAGTCCCTTACCATTAACGTCAACAGATTTCTCATTGATGTTACTACATTCAGTATCTTTGCTTTAATTGGTTAGCCTCAAGGACAGCATTAAGTTGTATTTATACAGATGAAATGGGCTTTAAGTGATTTCAACAGTTTTCAAAACTGAGAGAAGTTGGCAAGATACATTTTGTCACTTCTACTAAATGAATCTCAGTGAATCTTGAAAAACTAGATTATATTTAGGCTTTATCATATTACATTCCATTAGCTTATCTTCTTTAGCCCTTCTGAATGCATTCTGAAGAATCCCAACATTTTGACAAGGACATCATAGGAAGTCAGAAGCACAGATATTAAACTGACACAACAGCATAGGAACCAAAATCATATTTATGATAAATTAATCTCTTCATCTCTGTCTTGTAGATCAGGTATGCATTCAAGCAGTTCATTATAATGCATATTAAGGAGAAACATTCAGATTTTGCACACTATTATGGTTATTATGAATCTTATGTCGAGATTTTGGTAAGTGATCCTCCTAGAGTAATTTAGTGGAAATTACTGAGATATAGACTACTGCATAATAGAATCTCCAAGTTATCAAGACAAATTTATTCAATTTTCCTGGATAGGAGTGCTCTGTATAATTTAATACAGTTGGGACTAAGGAGAATGTGTAAGTCTTTAAAAGCATGATAGATCAACAATTTGAGACTCAAACACTCATCACATCACACACAGTATGGTACTGGCTACTTAGGACTGCAAAGACACAATTCCAGTCCCTGCTTCAATTTAGTTCCATGAAGTTGAAACACGCTGCAAGTCTAACATCATGTTCACAGTTTGTTCAGCTTTCCATAAAAAAACCCTCAGTGAGGCATTTCTGATATTTGGGGATGAAAGAATGTATTCTCCTGTCCTTTACAAGCATATACTTTGACACCGATCCTTAACCCACTACGCGTAGCAACTCACTCCCCAAGTAGGCACCAATCTGTGCCGAACCTCCAGAACGAGAGGAGAGGAATAAATACAGGTCACCCTCATAAGTATACCAAGAAACTTCAGACACCTGCTAGCAGTAGATTCAGTGATTAATCCATAAGTGACCTACTGGATGTAAAAGGAGAGGGATATGAAAAGTAGGTATCAACACCTGCCACGTTTGCATAGACAGTAATTTTTAGGCTTTTCTCTTGCAAATTGGAAAACAACCACCAAAACCAACCACCACAAAAACAAACCCCCAACTTTAGAAGAACAGTGTTTAAAAACTAGAAATGGAACCTTGCCAGAAGGTTTCCTATTGAATGGCTTAAATGTCTACACCAGGCATTTATTTTTCCTTTCTTTCTATACAGATCCAAGCTGCCAACTCTGGTCTATGGCTTTGGGTACAGTGACTAGTTTTGTAAACACAGATGCAAAACCACGAGAGTTTCACAGCACCTCAGTCCTTTCAGCAATTTAAGCTTTGCTACCAAGGTTTCAAGAACTCAGTGTGGATTCACAGTGTATCAAATAAGGCCCCATTTAAACCAGATTTTCAATTGTATTTGTGCAGGTGAAGACTGCAAGTTAATTGCACTTGAATTACATTCACACACCTTGAACATCTGTCCCTACCAGTCAGCACCAAGCATCTGAATATCCAGTGGTGATCTCCTTGGAAAGCACAGCCCACAGGGGTTAACCACTGTCCTCCTGTATGCAGAGGAAAACTCCACCAGCATGCATATACTCTCATGAGGTCCTTGTAACACATAGCCATAGAGAATCTTCTCCTAGATAGTTATCAGCAGACATGCTATTTCGAAAGAAATTGCAGCAAAACCACAGAACATGAAAAAACTCCTTACTGCATTCATGCACATGATAAAATGCTGCTTTCAAAAACCAAACCTAGGAGTCAGCTGGTGAAACAAAGTCAGAACCATCAGCATAAAACTGTACCCTATATCCAACTGTTACACCAAACGACATGCTGCTCTCCTCCTGCTCTTAACAGTGTACATTGACATTGCCAATTTTATGAATCACACATAATTATTCAAATTATTTAAGTAACTTCCAGGACAATCACATGCAATTAATACTAGTAGCCACTAATGGAAATCAAATTATTTGATGTTTTGGATTCACATACAAACCCATCTTCATGAACAGTTCTTGAATACTGCTTTTCCAAAACACTTCAATGTTGCTATACAGTCAAAGAATCAACCATATGAGAGAGAACTGAGCATCTCTACTAGTACTTATGTATTTCACAGAAGTTCATTTTAAATGAAATTGCTAGGAGTACTGAAAAAAACAAGCTTGTGTGAAATTACCATTTTAAACAGACTTGCTTCTACTGCAGTTCTAATTTTTTGTAAAAAAAATTATTGAGCAAAAAGGTAATAAATGAGAAATGCAGCGATATATGAGAATTTCTGTAATAGAGAATGGACATTATGGCCCAGTGCTATAAAAATCCTGCTCAAACACATCTTTAGCTACAGTCTTCTGCACTTTTCCAAATCCCATTCTGTTCTAATGGAAAATTTATGCAAAAAGATTCAAGCAAAGTTCAGTCTTTGGAAATTGCTTTAATGTACCTATATGCACATACATACATGTGAACTGGCTCACTGATGGCACTTGGGCAAAAAGGAGTGTTACTGAATTCTTACAAACATCTTTGACTGCTTTTAAAAACAACCCAAAAAACTATGTAACTCGCAGAACAGCAGTATCTAGGTCACCTGAGAAAAATTGTCCTTCTTTAAGACCAAAATCAGCATCTCAACAATACTGATGTAAACCACAAGACAAATTTCTATATATAAAGCAAAAAATATGGAAAAAGAAAAAATAGTTCAGTTATGGTTGGGAGGTACAGAGGAGAAAATGAAAATGACTAATTAGCAGTTACCTTGAAAACTGAAAGCATAAACCATCATTTTAGCTAGGAGAGAAAATTACATGTGAAATTACTTACATGCCTTGATAAGCTGGAAAGGAACTGAGGTGGAAGTATTGCTGTAAACTGGGAATAATGGAGACATTAAGTACTACAGTGTATTTGTGGATAGAAGTTCCCAATCACTCTATGCTCCTATTTCTTCACTTTGTTTATGACTGTGTGCATGCAAGCTCTAATTTGTTTCTTGAACTACCTTTATTCAAGTCTTTTGGGAATTCCACTGCACAAATGACAGTGCAAAATTAATCTCACTTATTTCATCTGAGAATGTGTCTCTCTGCTAACTGGATTTTCAAAAGCATACCTTGCTAGTCACAACTCTCTGCCATTTTTCAAAAAAGGTCTAGCTTTGCGTGTTTAACCTTCCGGAAATCGTCCTTTATTATAACCAGACTCTGACTTCTTAAAGAAAGCACAAGAATTATTAATGCCACCGATGTTTTTAAACTCCATTAAAATCATAAGCAACAAGATGAAAGCATAATTACTATAGAAGCCAAATGAAAATATTATTCTCACTCTGTAGCTCCTTCAAAAGGAGAGCATTGCTGAAACTGCCAGTAGAAGAATTCTTTTCACACCCAAACTAGAGTCTACACCAGTCAGTAGGCAGTAACTTTTCAAATGTCATTGGGATCAAGCCAGTGGGAAACAAAATGTATTTTACAGTCTTTCCATTTACAATACCATATGTACAACCAAAACAGTAGCACTTCATAATCAGCCAAAAAAAAAAGTAATTTGAAAGCAACCTTAAACTAAAATAAAGGAACCAACCCCTGAATTTCCTTCAAATTCTCTGGAGAGTTTCCTAAGCCACTCCCAAGCCCCCTTCCCCAGAGGAAAAAAAATAAAGAAGTCGGAACTAATTAGCCAAATGATTATTTCTTCTTTTATGCCAAAGTAATGCTGGAGCTAAAACTGGGATAACAATGGCAGGCAGTTGCTTGTTAATACTGGGGAACCTGCTTCCTCTCCCCTAATGCTACTTAGCATTTACAAAATCATTCGACAAAGGATGTAGAAGCATCCACTGACATTAGGTAAAGTTTATAAGTACTCCTATGAGATTATCATCATTCCATCGTGCAGATGCATGCATTAAGACAAAGACACAATTCATGGCCTCCCAATGTCACTGAAAGAATTGACAGCTGCAGGAAAACCCAGGACTTCAAATTTCACATTCCTGTTCAAGGATTTCTCTAAATCGAAAAGGTTTTCTAGCAGTTATTCAGCATGTTAAAATCGAGATATTTGCTTAGATTTTTTTTTTTATTTTTTTTTTTTTTACACAGCAAGCTTAGATAGTTCTTCTTTTATTTACAGTCAGCATAACATTACTACAGAATCAGAATATAACTTTTCAAACACAAGATCTCACTGCTATTTCATTAACTGATAGCTAAGTGGAAGTTTCATAGTAGAAAGGGAGAAGAAAAGTAGAACTGCAAACAGCACAGTACGCCAACTTCCAGTAATTTTATGGCCCTATTCCTCACGTTATGGCAAATAACATCTACAAAAGATGTGAATCACTGAACTTGTACATAGTTGAGGCACTCGCCATGGATTCCAGCAAATCTCTAGAGTAAGATCCACTCTCCTCACTATGCTTTTGGGATCTCTCACAGAAGTAGGTATTCCATTTTCCATGGTCCTAGCTGGCCATCCAAGCTTATTAAATCTTTTTGGTATTGAGGGCATCTCACATTCCTTTGCTGCTGCTCTGTGAACATAAGATAGTTCTCTTAAGCAAGTTATTTGCCAAATGATACCGTGACTTTTCATTTAAGAAATTTATATCCAAAAGAGTTTCTCCCTCAGCTGCCTGCTCAATTATGTGGTTTAGGAAATAATCATACATTTACCATACAATTTTCTCCAGCTATTTGTTGCTGTTTTCATTCAGTACCATTGAACTTTGCATTAATTGTGGTTTTATTGCTATTTTATGACATTAAGGGGATATCTTGTCTTCATATACCTTGACGCTGTATTATTTTAAATGTTAGCAGTCTTAAGATCTTGCAGGACTGATCTAAGCATGTGGTACCAATACAGGTCTGCATTGTTGCACAGCTTCCTGTCAAATGTTATTTACTTTTCAGGGTTTTCTTTTCCTTTTTTTTTGATAAAGCTAAAGGGAGCAAACGCACACACAACAAGCAGTAAAAAACTTTCCTGTGCATCCTCCCTAGGCTGCTTTGCACAAGATGCACATTTTTGCCCTGAATTCACATCCACGTATCACCTTCAACTCTATCCCACAACCAATATTAGAGTTCATTATTTTTACACATCCGCATTCCAGCACTGTGTCCATGGTCTCCAGCACTGAATAGATTCATTCACATGAAACCGGATCTTTGCTCTGCTCAAGGTGATGAACAATCTCACTTGCAACATTTACATCTATTGATTTGCCTGTTTTGCGAGTACTCCATTACAACATGCTCATCAAAATGCTATCAATTGATAGTTCACTGCATTACATCTGCACTTTTCATCCCAAAGTCAAAATGATATATTTTTTTTTTTTACCCACACAAAGACTCACCCTTTGATACCTGTCTTTACTTATCTGTATTGGACCACTTTCAAATCGGTACTTTTTCCAGACTCAGAGTCAGTAACCAGATTGTATAGAATTTCATCAGTGACAAATGAAAAGTTGCTAGCAGGCACTGCTATTTCCCTGCCTCCCCACTGATAAAGTTAATTTTGAGAACTATCTTTACTCAATAGACTGCTAGCTGTCAGAGATCTGTGTATCTTCCTCTTCAGCAAGAGTTAATAAGCTGCATTTCTGCTGTTAAAAAAGATACCCACCCAGCAACATCAAAATTTGAGCACAAAATACCACTGTAAAGGCCAAGAACATAGCTCAAATACTCTACAATATCCACCACGTTATTCTGTGCTAGATTTTAGTGCAGTCCAACCTGTATAACAATACAACCTTGTGATATTTCCAAGTATGAGGTCAGTTTTATCATGTTATCAGTTGGGGGTATTTTTAGTAGGAATGAGATCTACCACTCCCCAAACCAAAAAGAAATACAAATTTGCCTTTAAATTTGTAACAAATTGCCACTTTCACTCAAGGTTAAAGTACTGTGGTTTATCTTGGACTTGTCATGTCGCTTTATCTGTGCAATTAACATGGCTTATCTGATGAACAGAAATTCACTAAATTGCAGTGAATAATTTCTCTGAGCTCAATGGCAACTGAGTTACTAGAAAGTCACCTAGCTTAGCTATCTCTTGTTAAATATCCATATAGATGCCATTATCACAGTATTTGACACCTTCCTCAATCATGTAATAGGGGCTTGGCAACCTGATAGGTCAGAGTTGCATTTTATAGATGGGAGACCAGAGAGAGACTGATGTTCAGGAAACCACATTTCTCCCATCATTTAGCAGTAAAGGATAGAATACATTGGAGAGACCACATTTAAAAGCATATATAAAAAATACACAGAATCAGGTGCTGGGAACCAAACACTCTGTGTTTTGAGAGAATGCCCACAAAGTAAAACAATCCAAGTTGTAGAGGAACATTCAGATGCAAGATTTAATTTTGAACAACTCGGTGGAGGGAAGGAATAAAACTAAGAGTCTCAAGACTGGCAGTTTCAGATGAACACTGCTGTTCAGGAATCTGTTGAAACCTTGTGTGAATGACAATTCACAAAATATACAGTGCCTCAGTGACAAAAAGTGACACCCAGCCATGTCATTCATTCAAAGGCAACAGAGTACTCGTCATAGATCACCAAAACACAGCACCCACCCCTTAGGGCTGTCACCTCAGCCCTGAACTGCTGACACTGCTACTGCCAAAGGCAGAGGGGCAGTCAAGCCTATATACTTTTTAAGAGTCTTACATATTAATGCCCCAGTATGGCAGAGTAAACACACGATAACGGACATGCCTGAGAGTTACTTTCAGGGCAATAAGTCTGAAAAAAGGATTATATTCTCCCATGAAAATAAAACATTATTGAAGAGGAAGGGATGAAGGCAGAAAGTCAAAGAGGACCTGTGAGAGAATCCCTATGCACCATCACACAACCAAGAACACCACATCAGTAGAAGGTAGCAAATGAGTTTAAAAGATGATAAGTTAATCTTCATGTTTCTGATTTTTGACATTTCTTTAAAATTGCTTTTATTTTAGGTGCTACAAACTCCATAGGAGGACTTTGATCTCTTTTTTCAAAAAATGTCCTAGTGATAAAAACAGTAATAGGGCAGGTCTGTATTTTCTGCTATTCTGCATCATTGAAACATGACTTATTTGGCTATCCAGATCTGATTTTCTTTCATTTGATTTTTTTTTTAATAGACCAAAATTTAAGTGTTCCTGTCTGTTAAGGTAGATTTTGGTTTAAATCTAGCAAGATTCAACTATATCTCTTCAGAAATATTCTTTGCTTGGATTTTTTTGTCTCCAATTGAATTCCATAGTCACGTAAAAATGCAAGAAAGAAGTGCTTTAAATAGAATACTTGTCTAGTGAGCCAACTGGGTAAGTTGTTATTAACAGCTAAATCATGTATCAAGTTTTTGAGCTGTCAAAGTTACATACATACATAAAAGTTACACACTTACACAAAACCCCTCAAAATGTTATGAATGAGGCTGTCATTTACAGCCTAGACAATATTTAGATGAAGACATACATCTTCATTCACACAGTTTTTCAAACATTTGTAAGCCTAGTTGATCTTTGTACTTCCACTCCAGAAGCAAGTGAAAGTGTCCCAATTACAAAAAAAGTTAATAATACCAGGCAAAAAGGTTACAAAACTGAGGAAACATCACTTTCAATACACGTAGAACCTTGAATAAACTTTGGGTAGCTCCTGTCTTCCCATTTCTGTGGTACAACACAGTTAAAGGTGAAGATGAAAAGGAAGCAGCAACTTATCACAAAAAGGAAGTAATCCAAATGATGGGGAAAGGCACTTTACTGCTTTTATGTTATTATTCACCTTTTTTAATTTAGTTATGGTACTTCTGCCTGAAAAACGCCAGAATCAAACAGCCCCATAATTACGATTAACATAAATCTGTACATTTCCAAATTCTGAAACTGAATTACAGGCAGTGATTTATAAAACCAAATATATAAACAATGAGAAAATAAATACGATATGAATTACACTACAGTATCTTGATTCTTAACATGATTATTACATGTTTTCAAGCTAAATCCATAACCACTGAGATGTGAAATGTAATTCTTTCCCTCTTTCAAGACCAGTCAAAAAAATATTGAAGCTGATCTTTTCACTCCAAGAAGACATAAAAAATACAAAGCCCTTCATACTTGTTAGGAATGTTAACTTCAGGGAGAGAAATCTTAAAAATACAGTAATTTATAAATGAAAATATGAAGTGGCAACAGATTGCATTGGAAAGTTCAGAATGAAGGTGTGTTTTTTTTTTTTTCAATTTTACATATCATGTAACAGGTGTCAGATTTTAAAAAAAAAAAAAAAAAAAAAAAGAAAAAGAAATTACCTACTAAATATCTGGTGCACAAAGTCACTGAGCTGCTTCCCACAGATGGATTGACTGGTTTTTAATTTAACGCTTTACCATGAGTCAAAAGTACAGCAAGAACAGACTTGCAATTAAAAACAGGACTGAAGGTTAGATAGAGGAGATCTGTGCAAATTCTCTGTCTACATCTCTACTACAAAGTATAAAACACAGTATAGAGCTGTCTGACAAATCCATTCGAGTTGACCTTTGATACTTTGATTCATCTCGTTACTCATAGTGGAAAGTGTACCTCTAGAAAAGTGATAGCCAGCATGTAGCACAAATACGGCCAGATGTATTTTTTGTAGGCAAGTAAAGAAAGGAAACAAGTAGTTTCAAGGAGGAATTTCAGCAGCACAACATCATTAACCCAAGTAAGCATTCAGACAGTGAGTGGGCAAACTACAGACATGGGGATTTCTTCCAAACACAGTTCAAGCAATATTTGTGGTTTGGGGGTTAAAAGAGGGGGGAAAAAAAAAAAAATAAAAAAATAAAAATCACAAACCAAGAACAAAATCCATTAAGCATCTCTTTTGTTGAGGCTTCTTTTGTGTTTTGGGGGTTTTTTTAAGCACAGATTACACATATTCAGGTTGTTGACAGCCTTCTTAAAAACCACTTAAGATCTCTGTCATGCTGAAGAGTGACTGGGTGGCACACCATTTCATTCCTTGTGTCATGCAGAGTGTCAGCCAGGCTATTCTGACAGATTACAGTGAATTGTAAAGACTGGAGCACTGACTGCAGCAGGGAATCCAAGAACTTCATCAGCTCCATCAAGTAGGTTCCCTGGCTGCTGACTTTTGAATGACAGAGCAGATCTTGGTACTGATGAAGTCCTTTATTCTTCTGTATGTGAGTCCTCAGTTCTTTTGATTGTTTAAATTAACAGCATAAAGCAGCTAGTTACATGTCTCAACCATACCTTAAACTAAAGGGCAATTAGAGTTTGACCTTACACATTATGCCAAAAGGCACTGCAATGCACCCATTGATTTTAATAATACTGCAAAAAAGTTTATGAAATAAACATGTTTTAAAATGACATAACTGCTTGACTTTCAGAGATACTAAAGCCTAATGCCGAACTAAAAATAAAAATAATGCAACCTAGAAGCAGATTAAAAAAAACACATAATTGCCTATAAAGAAGAATTTAATTAGAAATGTGGCAGAATATTCACCACCTGCAAACTTTCAAAAGTTTAATGGCCCTCTAAGAAGAAGTGACTCTCTCCCAAATGGCAGGATGCCTGCAATATAGGTGATTCTTACAAGAGAAGCTCAAGGTAATACCTTGAAACAGACCTGGAAGCACTTTTACATTTTGAATCATTAGGCTGCAGCCCTGGTTGGCTCCTTGCCAGTACCACAGGCAATAAAGGGAACCAAGAAAAAGCAGTGATAAAACCTGTCTTGTTATTTGGAAGGGGAAGCAGAGATCCAGCAGCAGGCAGACAGGAGGTATGGTGGCAGCTTGGCAGAAATAGTGAAGGAGATAAAGCTTTAAATAAGCAGATTGTGATCAACAATACAAAGCATACAGATTTTTACTGGTCCACTGAAACTTGTTATGTCCCCTAAAAACAGAATCAGCTTTTGAATCAAGGAAATCAACACACACAATCAAAAAAAAGAAAAAACCTCCCCAATCCAGCAAACACCTTGCAATTAAAGACTACATCTCACTGCTTCTCTTGTAGGCTTAAAGATATACAGGAAACATTTTCAAAATCCAGATGGTGAACATAAGCACTCTGCCCTCCTACCTGAACACCATCTTAGTATATTTTACTCACACTCAGATCATCATACAAACACACTATACAAATACAAAAATAGTTTTAATTGTTTTAAGGGAAAAATCTTTTTTATGTATATATTTTAGTTATACATGGTTATTATTACTTATTAAAACATATAGATACAAACCACGAGCCATCAATTTACTCATCACCCTATGAGAAAGTGTTTTGTACAGTTTTGACCTAATCACATTAGAGTACAGCTATTTAAATATAAATTTCTTTTAGAAACTTGACTAATGCACTTTAACTACTCACCCTCCAGCTGGCTGAAAACCACTTCACAGAAACAGAGCCATTCAAACACATTTAGCTCTGACATGACTCTATCATTAGCCTAATAAATAGTTTTACATTTGATTTAACGCACTCTTGGAGTGGTTGTGCTCCCCACTGCCTTCTGTCCCCAAACACTTCATCCTACTTATGCTGCCCTTCTGCACCAGCACAAGCACTCCTGTGTAGTCAACTCTGTCAGGGGACTGGGCAAGGGTAAAAAAAACCAAAACAAATCCAAACCTGTGTTGAAACCTTCGCCTACCACATGCCAACAAAAACCAAGGGCTGACAATAAGCACTAGAAAGTAGAAGAGCAGGACCATCTCTGCCAACTTCCACACTGGCTTGTACTGTGGCACTGAACTGGAAACCACAGCATTAGTGTATATAGGAAATCATTCAGTAAATAACGATCTTTTCTTGGGTGAAATAACAGTCACACTTCAGTCCACAGAGGAGCTGTACCAAAAATAGTCAAGAAAGACACAAATCCAGTTCATGTCTCCTCAATCTGCCACCTCTATGTAGCACTCTGAGACATCAGCTCAGCTTGACAAAACCATTTAGATGCTAACATGGAGACAAATTCTCTGTATCTTATAAAAACTGTTTTAAGTAACTAAACATAGCTCAACACTAAACATACAAGAAATGCAAAACATCAGTAAAAGCAAAAGTCAGAGTTCATCAGCTTGCTCTAACTGCATGAAGACATTTTTGTTATGCTCATTTATTTAAATAGGCCATTAAAATATAAAACCAAATAGAAAATCTGGGCAAATAAATATTATGGCAATTTGGATGAAACAAAGATTTCCCAATGAAATGTTAAATGGCAATTCTCCATTAAGTGCAACTGCTTTCTTAATCTTCCTTGAGATTTTAACTTCACATGACTACTGACAAAAAAGAACACAAGGGGCACTGTGTGTCCCACTAGCCCCTCCTGCAGGTCTCTAAAGAGTACTTAACATAAACGCTAATTTATGGTATTACACTCTTGGACTTCAAGTATCTCAAATTCCACTTCAGGGTATTAGGCCAACTGCTGTTTAAATTATGTGTAAATCAGCTGAATCATGACCCTCCACTGGAAAAATCTGCCTTATAGATCATGTCCCTAGGGAGTCGAATGCTGTAATGACAACATACCACTGAGCTAATCAAGAATCAGAAAATGAAGTTAAAAATAACTAAAGCAGAGGCACTATAAAAAATAAAAATAAGAAAAAATCAATAGTGTTATCTAGCTGAACCAGGTCATGCATGCTAGAACCTCCTACTGTTTACTACCGCAGTACATTACTTAGATTACTGCTGCAGTAAAAGTAAGTTTTAATCCTCTGCAAAATAACATAGGGAAGTTGAAACATTTCTTTTAACTTCACTACAGTGAAATTAGAACATGTTCACCATTTTGGAGTTGTTAGATCCCATCACTGGTCAGCATCCGATTTTGATAATGCCAGTGGTCTATCCTGGCCCAAAGGATTTCTGTGTCTATGCATTTTCCATGTAATTTCTGCTATAACTTCACAACACTACATTCTTCATTTACTGAGAATAAGCGATGGATACTAAAACTACATACACCTTCAAAAGGCCAAAGATTTAGTGTTCTTAAAATTAAGGACTTCGCACATAAAACCAGCTTTGTCTTAATTCCAGAATTCTAAATATTACATAAGCCTGCTGCAAATCAGCAGAAGAATTTGTATCTAAGCATCTTAAATAAATCTGTTTCAAGTAAGTCTACATCTACAAAATAATTCTGTGTTTTGAAATAGCCATCAGTCCTATCAACAACATTTTTCACCAATGGGTCTGGTTTTGCCCCATCTCTTAAGGAGACCCCCATTCAGTAGTCTTTTTCAAGTGCAGAGATAAAAGGACAATGCAGCACATACACGGGAGAGATTTTGAGTTGCTGTTGTCAAAAAGAAAGAATCTGTCTCCTTCCATTTGTTCTCAGGCTTAAAGATCCTTTTGCAACTGGCATGCTTTGATTTTTTTTTAATTACTATTTCTTTCCCCACCTACTCTTTTTTTTTTTTTTTTTTTTTTTTTTTTTGTCTCACCTTCCATCTGCCCCAATGAGAAAGAAAAGAAACTCTTGCCTAAGTAGTGAAAGTCTGAGGAAGAAAGCTAAGGACTCGTATACCCTTCATTTTATTTCAGAAGAAAAAAAATAAAACTTATTTCAGAAGACAAAAAATAAAACTCAAGAACAGCAGCCTTTCATCCCAATCATCCAGCAAATGAGAATTATAGGACCTGTCTGAGACAGAATTGGGAAGTAACAGCGGGAAGTCATAAACACACACATTGACTTCCTGAAAACCAGCAGTAAACTGTAGTAATCCTTAGTTATCCTACTAGAGAATACCATACCAATAATTCCAAATCCAAGGAACTTCTATTTGAAACAGTGTTTGCACACTACCTGTGTTGAGGACACCAGGATACACAGGGGAAGTCAGAAGAGCACTGCAGACTAGTGATCTGGTTTTGAGAAGTAATGAATTCATGTGAGTACTTTGCAGATGCTGTAATATCCCAGCAATAGCCATCTTGGTGCCAGATTAAAGACAACCTTTGGGAAAGCCAGCAGAATCAACAGACAGACTCAGCCTAGTCTGACTTGAGTTCTATGCTTCCTCAGAGGTACTTCAATGGATTTTTGTATTTATAATCAAATGAAGTAACATGCACTGTCTCTGAAGCACATAGCTGCAACTGAAATAAGCAAGCCCAGAGAAAGTATGTTAACCACTAGATTGGTAAACAAATGCTTTTGCTTATCCTCATGTCAAAACAATAAGGATTTGCTACATAGTTTCAGCTTACTTTCCTTGCACTGAGATAAATAAAACATTCAGTTTTCCAGAGGCTCCTACTTCCCTACCAAAACATAGAAAACATTCAGCTTTATTTAATGTTTTTGAGAAGTATATCACAACTTCCATAAATGAACCCTTATCCATAACATTGTAAGTTGCCAAATTTTGCCTTTTTTCCGATAAATCAATAGAAGTGTCACAGCTGCTGCCTTTCCTTTATCTAGACGAGACTTTTTCTCTACACTAAAGAGAAGCAAGGTGACTGCAGCTTCAGAGGACTGTAGCAGTGTTTTCAATCTAAGCACCAAGTTTTCAGCTGTGTACAAGGGAGAGGCATAATAAAGGAAAAAGAAAGAAAGGAAAAGCTGATTTGCAACAGCCTTGACAACATTCACTTAACTAAAGGGTTACTGAAATATAGTTTCTTAGACTGGAAGAGCTTTGGGTCAACAACTTGGTTCTGCAATACACTCAGCACTTGACTTCACATCAAGGGTACTATTTAATCGGGGAAATGGACAGGAGCACCCATCTAACCCCCAAAGTCCATAATAAACTTAGTCTTTTAGCTTTGTTATAAGCACCCTAAATAGAAAACAGAAGTCTAACTTGAGTCATACATTCCACTCTTTAAAAAAACCCTCTACTCAACCAAAAAATATTCAAATATTGCATAATCCTTTCTGTAAAGTAGTACATAGCAACAATTAAAACAGCTTACCCTTCTGCATTCAAATTTCTTGCCAAGGTATAGAGCAGATACCAATTCTCACGTGGAACAGATCACTTATTTGTCAGCATTTTTTGAACCTTTGCCACTGCTGCTTTATAGTTTCTCATACACTAGAATAAAAAGAAACAATGACAGATATTAGTTGTGAATTAGTGTATTATCAAAGCATAGAAATTATTTTCTCAATCTCAAAAATTTAGGGTAAACAGCTTTATGGAAATATATTTCACACAATCTTAAATAGAATCACAGAATCTTAGAATAGCCTTGGTCGGAAAAGACCTCTAAGATCATCAGGTCCAACCATCAACCTAACACTGTCAATTCACCAGTACCCCATATCCCTCAGCACTTCATCTACATGTCTCTTAAATACCTCCAAGGATGAGGATTCCACCACTGCCCTGGGCAGCCTCTGCCAGTGCTTGACAACCCTTTCAGTGAATAAATTTTTCCTAATACCCAATCTAAACCTTCCCTAGCACAACTTGAGGCTGTTACCCCTCGTCCTATTACTGTTACCTGGGAGAAACAGACTTCTGCTGGAAAGGTCTAAATCAGACTAAAATGCTGGGAGCAACAGAACTGTATCTTCAAATAGATACTCTGATTCCAAATATTTTCCCATTATTTACTTATCCACAACTGCCCTATACCAACAAAATAACCATTTAACACACAGAACAATAGCTTGACCATTCACTAATTTAATTTCACTAAATACAACATGTACAAGGCATGCAGCATTAAACCAAAAATCCTGTTCCTTTAAGGCGAATACTGCACTCCCAGAGATGCTAAGAAATCTGTCTGCAAAAATGGTACCACAACTCGTTTCAACATAAGGATGTTCAATGCACTCTCCTGCAGAACCAGGAGCCAAAGAAGTCTGCTCCTGCTCTGTTTCCAGTTTTCCCAGAGAGCAGCATGTGACCTGGTCCCTCCTAATTAACCACTCTGGCCTTCACTTGATATTCTACATTTTATGATATTTACAGATGATTTTAAAATACTCTAACCCTCTTCACTGAATGCTTGGATAAGCCATATCAATTTAAATCTTGGTATTTTTGACCATTCACTCTGAGACGCTTAGTTATACTAGTCCCTTCAGTCCTCTTGGATCTGTTAACTTGCAGGTATCAAAATACTGGGACCTGAATTTCTACCTAATCATCAAGGGAATATTACTTCCTCAATCTATTAAATGAATAAATGACCCTAGAACTTCTATCCATTCTTTTCATTCGTCTATCTTTTGCTGCCCTTGTGTAAAAACTCATTTTTGAGAGGAATATGAACTCATGCTATTTATTTTCCATCATTTCTTGTTTCTCTAATTCATTCTTCTTTCCCTGACATGACTGCTTTTTCCCCCCCCTTCACTTTAAGAATATAAAACAAGTAACAAAGTCATCATATTATGCAGTCTTTCCCCACCTTGTACCATTTCATCTATTAACTGTCACAGGATTTTTCATTAGTTCTCAACTGAGTTTCACCTAAATCAATTCCCTTTTTCTTAAGTCATTAGTCAAGGTGGCAAATAAAACCAGGTGACAGCAATGCCTCTAGTACCTTATTCAACACCTCTCTCCAATTTGATGTATATTTTTTTTTTTTTTTACAGTCAAGAATCACTAAGCTCTTGCATTCAAGGATTTTAAAATCATTTTTCAATTACAAATTGGAAAAGCACATATATCAAAGGCTTCTCAGCTACAGCACAGAGCCCATCAAAAATAATTACAGCATGACACTTACTCCACTACAATGAATAAATAGGTGATACAATTAAAAAAAACCACAACATTCTTTCATCATACAGCTGAACAGAACAGCATCATTTTGTTTCACTGGTGATCTCTTCTCAACTTATCCTTTCTTCAAGGGCCTTGTTAACACCTAAGGCTAGAAAGGGTTTACAATGATTTGCTACTCAATAATACCAGCCACAGCTAGACAAATTTATTTTGGCATCACATCAGAACTAGAAACCTACTCAACAAGGTACTCAGGAGAGGTTTACATTGGTTATTACACTATTAGCTCTCTGTGGCCTGTTTGAGATAATACACCTAAACTGTCCTAGGCTGCAGAAAGTCTGTTTGGATTTTTTGCTTCCAAAGGAACGACACACCTCACACTTGTTGCCACTACCTGAGGTACTGAGGATACTAGACGTATCGTCCATGGAAATTTGAAGAAACATAAATAACAAATAAGACATGTATTCATCAAGGTGAAATCGTAAATTAAGGTATAAAAGTGAAAATAAGTCAACAAAGGAAGTTCTTGATTATGCCAAACTTCTGTGGTTTTCAGTCTTTTCAGTGATTCAGTGAACTTACAACCTTTACCTCCCCCCTCAAGACTCTAAGCAGCTGTATTTGAGTTTACATGCATTCTATTGTTTCTCAAGGGTAGAAACAGCTTCCGTGCTAGTTCTCTCCCTTTTATTCAAAATAGTTATTTGGTTTTCCTTTTCAACCACACTTGTCTATTTGTTTTCATATATTCTGTTTTCTTTAACCTGTGTCTCCTTATTTCAATCAAGTGAACTTTCAGTAACTGGCTCAGAAACTATTGCAATGGGAATAGATTTGTCAGGGTTACTCAGCTGAGTGGCTGTTATTTTCAAGACTACTGCAATGTTCTGTTTGAAATGATGATTTAGAAGTATTCCATTCCTTATCAAACACATAATTCTTACCACTAGATCACCCTTATATCTTCATAGAAACACAAGAAGAAACAGCAATAAATCAGATGACAAACTTTATACTGAGCGATCGTCTGGACTATCTTTTTTTATTTATTTTTGTCATCTCTAAGACTTTACACCATCACACATGCACTTGGTATTTATGAGAGTGAAATTGTGAAGTTTCCACTGTGGTCTCAGCTCAATAAGAAAGTTAAGCTCACATTAAACTTTAATCTCTGATTGTCTGTACTGAAAGCTAGCCACATGATCAAATATTGCTCAAATCTAGACCTAGATTCTTAATTAAAGTTTATCTCAGGTAAAAGCACTTTTTGTTGAGTTTGTTTTCCTAGTCGAGAAGCAGAATAGCATTGGAGGCAAAACTGACCTTGCACCAAGTGCCTGCTTGCTCTGTTTATGCTACTAAGGACTAAAGTCAGACTTACCAAACAAAACTTACTATCTTTGAATAGTAATATTGCAAATAATTTCATCAAGCAAGTTGTTGATAGTACCAGTTACTTATGTACTTCAAAATAATTACCAGTGATTCAGCAAGTTCATTAATTAAATCCTTTAATACTCAGTAGGGTACATCCTTCAGACATGCTTATTCGTACTGTTTGCGCATACCACACATTCATCACTGGCTTCTTATCAACAAGTTAGTAGGAAAACAACACTACTTTCTTCCTCATTTTTCCTATAGATGTCTAGTTAAGAAACAGTTGAAAAGTCCTCTAAAAAACCCTTAATCAAAAAAACTGAAAAAGAAAATATGAAAATGAATTCTGTTTGCTCGTTTATCCCTCTTTCTATAGTTAGCAAGAATGCATTATGCCTTTCATGCTCTTCCTGTAAACTGGTAAGCTAAGTCCAAAAAAGGTCCAGAAAGTATGACTAATGACACAGTATACTAGTAGAATAAAAGCCGAGTGCTAATACATCACAAACATTTTCTAACAGGCTGTATACTGCACCACAAAGTTATAACTTCACTGCATTGTTATTCCACCAAACAAAACACGTGTCAATTTTAGTAATTATGCAATACATCATGCTCACCTATTTCACTTGCTTCTATCACGCCTTTATAGCAATTCCAAGATAATAAATGCTGAAGGTCATTTTGTAAGAGAGTAAGTTCTGGAGTTACAACATACAAAGATTTTTTTCCCTTGATCTAATGTGAAATGTATCCTGTACCATTTCATCATCATGACAGTACTGAACTCAACAAACAAATGCTATATGTCCTAATACTGATGCTCTATTTCTTAGATTTTTCTTACTAAAAAAAAAAAAAAAGGCAAAAGGTAGAGAAAGGGTAATTTCAGCTTCTGCAGGAATGTATTTTTGTTTCTACTCCAAATCTGTACTATTTAAGAGTTTGATATTCCAGACAGAAGATAACACCGTTAACCTATTCTACAAGACTTTGTGCCTCTACTTGAGCCTGTACAGCTGAGCACCTCCTGTCTCCCTGAAGAAAGAAGAAGCTCTAAATCTTCTGCCCTCCTCTGCAAATTCACATTTTAAAGACAGCATCTACTCTAACATTTTCTTGTCTACTGACATAGGATCCAACCCAGAAAACAAGTCTGAAACACATATTTAAGTGTTGTTCACACCTAGGTTGACACCTCACTCATGAGGTTCAAACCCTGTTTAATTAAAAAAAAAAAAAGTTTAAACACTTTTACTTTCCTCTCTGTACTTTTTCTTGTAATTATATGATAACAGTATTCCAAATGTACTTTCCACAGTAAAAGCAGAACAAGACAAAAGGTCATAGGACACTCTTGAAGGCAATACTCATTAATGCAGCGTTCAAGGCTGGATCAGAAGGAGCAATGGAACCGGGAATCATCGACCCAATGGCTCTATTCTTTTTTCTTATTTGCAGTTCAACCTACAGTGCCTGCAGCCATTGACATAGCTGTCTGCCAGCAAATTCTTATTCAGAAACTGCACTGCTCAGTCACCGTAACTAGCATTTGAAGAATTACTTTTATAGAGCAGCTCTGAGTAGAAGGACTCAGATGTGCAGCAGAAACTTAAGGCACAGACATTTCAGAAATCATGCAGAGAAGCTCTTAAACTGGAATTACCAGAGAAAGACAAGGAAGTCCTTTTGCTGTGGTCTGTTCTTGTACAGAAGCCAACTATTAGTCTCGAAGTAAAGCAGCAGCTCTTAAACTTTTAGTTGGTAAAACAGTATTTGTAACATTGAGTAGCACTACCTCTCCTCATTTACATATTCTGATTATCATAATAACAATAAAAATATTTAAGTGCACTATACATAAAAATTGTAATTTTTTCACTTACACATACCAAAAGATGTGGCAGTCATGCACAGGTCCATGCTATCCACATCATATAATAACACACGGGAAAGGAAGCACATGAAAGAAACTCAGCTATCAGAATACATTCCATATTATAAAAGTCCCCGTACGTAGTATAAGTTCTTCTTAAATATTCCATTTTTACTCTGCCTTCAAGAAAGTGAAGATGCCTCATTATAATTATACCTTAATAGAAGCTATGCTAATTTTAGAAGACATTAAACAGGGACAGCATACTTGCCATCACCTCAGAGCAAAATGTTCCAGACCATTTAAACTTTTCTCTTTGAAAATTCTTGGATGAATAACCACACTTGTTCTAGCAGACACATACAGCTCACCAGGTGCAAATACACTTACTTTAATTATACTAGATAAAACCCCCCCCAAACTTTACAAACCTTAAATCCACGTGAAACAAAACAGTCTCCACAGACCCCAATAGTCTCAACTAAACTCCCCTTTCCAACTGTGGTTACATCCACCCCTGTTGACCTATCTTCTTCAGTTCATAGATGCATCCTCTATTGCACTGTCACATAGTTTCAAATTTGATTAATATGCTCTTTCTTTTGCAAAACACATTGTGTTCTTCTTCTTTTGTAGGGTCATAAAATATTTTTTCTAGATATTCTGGTCCAGCAAATGCGAAAAAAGCCCTGCTATTCTATAGATAGGATTAAAAGTCCTCTGTCTCCACTATATCTCTCTGGTATCTCTGTTCTTCATATTACAATTGGCTTTACTTATCCATAAACTAATTCTGACAATATATTTAAAAATCTTGGATCTGTGGTGTTAGGTGTTATGATCTTGACTGAATTGTAACGGTAACATGTAAAGGCCTAAAGTAAATTCTAAAGGGAGTAATAAACGAAAGAGAAAGCAAACTTGAAGTACTCAAAAGAATTACAGCCATCCAGCAATATAAATGTTACAGTAGTGTCATAAAATAACAAGCAATGGCAGATTAAGGAAGGAAGGAAGCAGCTAGAACATGGTTTAGGTAACAGCAACTCCATTCAAGTTGAAGAGAAACCGCTTGACAAATCCTATGGTTGTCTAAACAACAGGTTCCCACACTCTCTTTAAAAAAAGTTGGAGGAGGAGCTTTCAAAACTTTGATATGGTGGTAAGAGCTTTCAAGGAAATAAAAATGAGCAGAACAATTAGTACAAAGATCAAAATCCACTAAGACAAGTTCTTCTCTTAAGGTTAATTCAGCGAGCAGAGCATTAGGGTGCTTCTCAGGAGAGGAGAGCTCTGACTTCTTAAAGTTCAAAAATCACATTGTACTCTATGCAAGGAAATGACTAGGAAAAAAAATAAAAGATGAAGTAAATTCCCAGATTAGACAGTCATTTCTCACACTTTCAATACGAATGTATTCGCAGAGAAGAAACTAAAGATGGAGGGAGTCTTAAGCAGGGAAAAAACATCGAAGTAGAATATCACTTAATTCCTCTGCACGACAAAAATTTATCCCAGGGATATTTTGAAAATCTCCAAGACTAGAGAAATGAGCAATATATCCAGCCCTACCATGGGATGCAACAGCTATTTTATTCCTACATTTTAATTTATGTCCAAATAACAGTTAGAATATTTCTGACCAGAGCAAGGAAAACCTCCTTACGATTGCAGAGAAGTCCCAAAATCTGACCACACCCTAAAGAACCAAAGGCAAATTGAAGAAACACAATCTGTCTGAAATCCTACTTATCCTACAGCTTCTTGCCAGGCATCAGGTCCAGTGAAGGTTATGTACAAGTTGTTTTAACAAATTAATATGGGATACCTAAACCTCAATCAGAGCACACCATCTTTAGGACACAGATTTTTATGTCTCACCAGGTATTCAGGCAGTGTATCACCACTGACAGGTCAGCAGCTGCAGGATGCAGCAGAGATCAATTCCTTCATCCTCCCCTACAGACACTGGGAAGGAGGACAGGGGCACTTTGGCCAGGTAGCAAAAGTCACTGGCTAATGCAAACTCCACTGCTCGGCACAGACAAGCCAACTTGGACTCACTGAGCAGCCTTCACTGCTGTGATGAGAGTTGGTCTAACTGCTAGAACAAACAAAATAGTCAATGAACCCATTTCATTTTCAGACAACACATTTCATATTTTGTTTTTCTTGATAGTGTCATGAATTTGTTTTCTGTTTGTTCTATTATTATTCTCACTAAAAATCAATAATGTAGAAAGCATGACAATTTACACACTGCGGGAGTGCTGGACAAGAGAAGTTTTCATAAAAACACAACAGAACAATGAAGCATAAAAAGACAGGCCAGGGACCTGAGAGTTAAGATAGAATTCTATGCTTATTTCCTATCGGACCATTAAATGTCACCTAACTGTGCCATGATTTCTGACCTGGCGAATGGAGACAGTATGAGTGCACCAAGCTGAATGAGTAAGCAAAACACTACTGGAAAAATCAGAAAGAGAATCACAGCAATTCTGAACTATCAGTAGGTGGTATTTATTTATTTTGGAGAGCAAATTAAGTAGGGGAAGCTGATAGAAATTAAAATGCATTTTGTTGTATGATAAGTAAGTACCACATATCAATACAAATCTTTTACTATTACACCTCATTTATCAGCTTTAATCTTCTCCAAAATATTAATAAGAAACTGAATCAAAACAGTTATCGAACAAGAACTCCATGCAGTGCTAGTGTGACAACTAATATATAGCCTCTTGCCTTACGATGGACAATGCCCACCTGGAGTTCATTATCCAAGAAATGATCACAAAAGTTTTTCCTCAATAACCAGTCTTTACACACGTACAAATCCCTTAAATAAACTGATTTGCAGATATACATATATACAAGGTATTTGTTTATAAACAAATACAAAGCTTGTCACAATACACTTTATTGTATATTATAAAAGATGCCACAGAGACAAGAATTCATTTACCAGCTAATATTTATATTCTGCTAGAAAAGAGCAGGACGAGAAATCTTTAAAAGTCTACAGTGTCAATGAAAAAATCCAACCCAAAATATTCAACCGTCAGAATATTTTCATTCATGTGGAGATTTTAAAAAAGCTTTTCTGATCTATACCCACATGCTAGCTCCAAAACACCTGAGATTAAATAGTTTCAAGCAGATCATGACAGTCTCATGAGATCAAAAGAAGAGTGATAAATCAGAACACTAATTTGCTAAAAAAAATAAAATTGCATAAGGCAGTGAGTTATTTTACCTTCTGCCTTTGAATAATGAATAGGAGTACATATACATGCAAGCACATACACTTGTGTGTCTGTATATACATGCATAGAGCACCAATCTACATTTTCTCTGCATTTTATACATCAGTTACTGATCTTAGCGATCCTGTTCCCAAGGGAGACTCAAAAGCAGGCTTTCTTTCAGCAGTTTCCTCCTTTCCCCTTTGAGGGGGGATGAGACAGGGAGAACAATGCAAGGCCCAGAAGCTGTTGTTTTGCAATCAAGAAGCACAACTCCTTGATTTAGGAGTTGGGATTCAGAACTCTTTCCTCAGTACACTTTATAATGTAATTATAGTATTGCTTCTTGCTCAACATGACTCATGCAAGACCACTCTGTTTTCTCTGAACTCAAATGTCTGAGGACGCCAAGAGTTCGAGCTCCTCACTGACAGTAAAAATATCTCTGCCTTCAAGAGCAGCTTTGCCCTCTGAAGCTGTTCCACACTGCACTGAATGTACTCCCAGAGGATCCCTCTTCACTGTAAAAAAGGTTTCTATTGTAACCCTGCCTAGTGTGGGGTTTACATTCACTGAAGAATTAGAGGCAGACGAAATGAGCCCAGACATATCACACTCACTGTGCAGCAAAAAGCAGTCTCTACAGCAAGAAACACCAGCAATGCCTTGAGGATACACTTCAAATGCATCTCTCTTACTGGGAAATTTTGTGTAAGGACAGGAAAGTGACATATCACTGTAAAATCATGAGTCAAAACATTTTAGAAGAGCCGTTAAATATTTACTGGGAAGCCTCACTAACAAACAGATGAAAATAAGAAAAAGAAAAGCCAAACAACACTTTCTTTGTACTGAGTCAGATTTCAGTGTCTACTCCAAACTATTTGTTACTGCAATAAGAAAAGAAGACAGTGATTATAAACATTGTCTAAAGACAGATAAAAAGCTGGGAATGAAGCTAGAGGAGACAGCAAAGGTGGAGAACAGACACAAGTTAAATTTCATTGCTGGATGTAGGGGAAAAAATCTATAGTAGATGATTGTACCAAATTGATTTCCTCACCCCACAAAGCCTTGGGAAATATGCCTTTCACATTTCAAAAAGGACAATCTTGTGCTTAGTATGTTAAGTAAACAAAAGAGAGTTGAGCAAGGAATGCCGGAAACATTTTCCAGTTTGCTAAGCTGACACATGAACAGAAATATAAGGCTGTGGTCAGGTTCAAATAGCTACCACGCTAACTATACACTCCTGAAAAAGCTGTGTTTTTCAGGCTTTACTGAAATCCAAATCACAATACACAAATTAAGATTATTTTGAAACAGCCAACACATAAGCTTCATCGTGTGTCCTAACTTCTCTTTTTAATTGGACTTCAAAACATCTGTACATCAGAGGCGATCTATATTCAACCTCAGTCCTCCTCGGACGTAAAATTATATTTCAAGTTTGAGTCCTCATGGCGTCATACAGATTAAACCAGAACTTTTCAGTAAACACTAAACATTGACTTAAATCATTTTCTTCATCTAAAACCTGTGAAAATCCAGAGAGCTGATTGACACCGGTTCCTCACCCCCAGAGGAAGAGTTAGATCACTATATTTAAGCAACTGGATACACTGATTCTCTCAATCTAGTAGTCCTATAAAAACACAATCAAAACTAAAATTCAAACCTTTCCTTACCTGCAATCTGCTTGACTCAAACCGATTTAGGGAAGCTCATACTCCACTTTAGATGGCAACTTTCATTTAAACATCCTGACATTTGGGGGCAGTTTTAAAAACAAAAAAAAGGCATTGGTTTTATGCAGTGATAAAACTTTGATCAGTCTTGTGATTTATAAGAAGTTATTTAAATAAGACCAGGTTACAGATGACATCTTACCTAAATCCATGCAGCTCAGAGCTGCATAAAACAGAGTAACCAGCATCACAGCCCTTGAAAACACAATTTATCATGATTTAATTTTTCCACAAATGGGTACAGAAACTAGACCAGTTATGACTGGAAAACGAGATTGCCAACATAAATATTGTAGCCTGAGTAATTTTCTAAATGGCTGTATTTACTTTCCAATAATAAAATACATTTACTCTGTATCCAGACAGAAAGTGGTGAGCAAATGCATTGAACATCAAAATACAATTTATTTGAACTCTTCAATCCAGAGTTTATCTCGGAAATGAACCCAAACAATTTGAAGTTTTCCAAATAGTAAATAAAAACAGGTTAAGAGCTCCAAATCATACAATACTGAAACTCAGCTAACTGATATCTCTTTTCATATAATGTAGATAGTGGCCACATATTGACATAAGTCACATTTGAAGCAACTGACAGTGACATCACTTTGTATGAGAAAACGCCCTCAATACAGCAATTATCCGAAGGATAAAATTTATATCTTATGACACATTAGATGTAGCTACTTTAATTGCTGCTGTTGTCATTCAGGAGCGTTGATCAGAAATGCCTCCGTTATTAAAGCTAGAAAATTTTGTACATTGACGCTCAACCAACTGCTAAGGATTGGCAGGGTTCAGAGATGAGCCCCTGCCATCTGCACATGAATATGTATCAAATGCTCATTTGATTAGTAAGAAAGATGGTACACTGATTACAACTAAAACATATAGAACACTGTTTAAAGAAAGACTAAGGAAGTGATTTCAGCACACAGGGTTCCTGTATCAGATACAATGACACCGTCAGAACATACACTGACCCTCCAGATATTCTGCAGCACACCACTTCTAATCAAGGTTTTAAAAAAATTAAAATTATCAAATCGGGTTAGACAGGCTGAGACACCAGCAGCTGCCAACATGAAAGACTAACACTGGTGAATCTGACTGAAGGGAAAAACTACATCTTTTCCTGGGAGCTGAATGGAATCTGGCCCATTGTCTTTGCCTAAAAATCTGAATTTACATGATTCAAACTGTGGAATGATTCCCCTCTTAGTATTTTGAGATCATATAGTGAATACTGCTGCCACATCATCCTCACAGAAAGTTTTTACCTGAGCTTTGAGACTGTCGCACACATTAAGTTCCCATGACTAAGTCACTGCTGGGCTGTAATACTGCATCCCCTGAGATTTTCCTGAAAAGTTTCCTGTTTATTACTGTTTCACAGATCTACACTTGGAAACACTAAAGATTATATCACTTTTACCACCCTGTAATGGCCTAAGCAAACCTTTGCACAGTCCTTCAGCCCCAGCCTGGATCTCCCTGATACTTTACAGTATCCCAGTTGAGATCAGAACCACTTGGAGCACATGGGACCCTCCTCCCACAACTTCTCCTTTGGATCAAGGTAGAGTGGACAGCATCTAAATCAAAGCCTTTCTCCCCAGTCTGCTACCTCCAGCACTCTTTCCACATGCAGAACACAATGGTTTAAAAAACCCAATTTCTCATCCTCTACTATTTTATTTTATGACTGTGTCATAAAATAAAGTCGATAGGTAAGAGAAGGAGAAAAACAAAAACAAACACCAGGCAACTAAATGGAATCATGAAGAAAACGAAGCAGATAAAAATGGGGAAAAGTGTCAAATCTCTAATAAATAACACATTATTTCAGAAATTATAATAGTATTTCTCTACAGTGATCATGGCTTTTAAAGATCCTCACTGTCACTCTGCTCTTGGCTACACTTCACGGCTTGAACACATTATTATCATCTACCCTTGGCTGTATCCACTTTGTCCTTAATTACAGGCATGGAGCAACCAAAGGCATGACATGAAGCAATGCAAGGTATGAGGATCACAAAGGAAAACAATCTTCACTGAAAACCCCAGGATTATGCCAATAACGCAACAGCAGCACACAGGGAAATTTACACCCACTTTAAAGAAAATTGGCTTAGTTGATGCAAGACATAGTAAGACTTTAGAAGCACCACCCATCTTCAACCTGGATATTTTATTCTGTTTCTCAGGAGTGAACCATGAAAGGAAAGAAAGAAAGAACAAAAGTGCAAAACTAGAAGTTGCACAGCACAATGCACAGAGCACTGAAGTTGAAGCATTTTTAACATCCATGGCAACTTCCCTGGCATTATCTCAAATTGCCCAGGCCACAGAGACATTCTCTTTTTCTAAGAAAAATCCTAATTGCCATTAGACACACGTGGTAAATAACAGCTGACATGGCAAACTATGTAGACAATCTATTGTTTAACAAACATTTCAGCATGTATTTATATGCAGTAAGATGGTAGAGAAGGTTATATGCAGCACATCAATTGAAATTTCATCTTCAGATATGTTTTAAATGTAAATAAATAGATTGCATCCAGGAAAAGGTGAAGGAGGCAATAAAAAAATAAGACTGCTGAACTACAAACCTACCTTTAATTATCAATCACTAAAATAGACTATATGGAAATAATTTGTGATTCGCTGCATATGTAATCTAAAATAGAGGTATTGTATAGATACTTACATAACGGAAAAACTCCTTTAGTAAGAAGCAAGTAAAAAAATTATCTTTCAAAAAGTATTTTAGATGGGTTTCTCAACCATATCATCAGATAAAGGTATTTTGCTTTTTATAAATCTATAAGATGATTAAGTTCAATTTTTTCCTGAATTTTTATAAGCTCTCACAGATTTATTTGCTAAACATATTCCCCTACAAAAGCCTGCTTAGCTGTTATCAGTGACTTAAAGTCAGATATACTTGAACTTTGTTTTGCAAATCACATTACATAAAGCAGGGATAAGCCTAAGACATAGTGAAAAAATACATTAGATTGATGAAACACTTTTAGATAAGAAGCTCAAAAATTACCCCTAAACCAATGCTATTAATAGGATTAAATTTAGATATCTCAGACAAGTTTCAAACAAAGTAATTTATAGATGCTACTTAGAAGAAACACAACACTCCATATAACAATCTTTCAACTGTACATGGTTAATTAAGGATCCTGTGGTCAACCTGAATGCAGATATTCAGCAATGCAAAGACAAAAAGACAGTTTTACTAGATGCCATACATCATCACTCTTCCCCAAGGTCTCAGCACTAAAGTAATGAACTTGCATGAGTTTGCATGAAATAAGAGGCATCCTGCAGTATTTATGTGGATCTGGAAGGCTGTTTTCAGATTCCACTTAAACTAGATAAAAACACTTCCCTCCCCATCTTCAACTCCATTACAGTAATGACCTCTAGGAAATCAGCAAGCATCACTTCTCTTACCACCACAGCTGCATTTCACACAGATATTCTTTACAGTTTTAAGCAAATCCACTGACAGTGGAATGAACTGCGACATTCCCAGTCAGTCACAGGCAATACACCTTATCTTACTCCAGTTCCCAGTGGCTATCTAATGTGCCCCACTAAAACACAGTATTTGGGTTTGTCATAATTTGGATGCAGTCATCCCTGCAATGGATGAACAGGCCAAGGTCTTAGTGAGGCGATTTATCATCGCTAATGCATTCAGTCTGGCCTCTCATAGAAGCAGGAAGATATGCGGCAAGTTAATTAGGAGAGAAGAAAGAGAAAATAAGGTACAGCCCCTTCCTTCTGCTAAAGCTTGTTTTGATATTTTAAAATGGATGAAAACTATCTTTACAGAAAATCTAAACTAGTTAAGAGTTCTTATTATTTAGATTTTTGGTAAATTTATTTTCCTGAAATATCACCCTGATTCTAGTGCTCATTTTTCAGTCAGTAACTGGTCTCCTCCCCTCTTCCTACTTCAAACCATTTTTCATCTCATATCTTTTATTTTTCCCTCCTTTCCTTTCTTGGTTAAAACCCCTCTCTGTAACAGAGATGACAGAAATCATGACTTACACTGACCGATGATGGGAGATCAATACCCACAGTAATTCACAGTTCCTGGACGGGACTGCTACAAGGACCTTGCATTTTGTGCTCTGCAACAGACTGCCATCGCTGGCTTTGGATAGCATACTATTTCAGGGAAACACATGATGATGGAGTTCTGGTGATGTCATGCCTGGCAAACTCTTGACTAAATAAGGGAAGATATCACTTCTAAACTATCTCTAAACACAATTCAGTTGTAAAAAGGTCCAAATGTAGTACTGACTGTACTACATTTAGAATACTAGTAGTATATAACATACTCAAAACCTGCATTGCTTTTCTATAGCCTTCGATGCAGTAGTTTTTATATCGTCATAACTGCAAGCCACCAGCAGCATCTTGCCACGTTAGGGTTGGAATCAATCCCTCCCTTCCAAAGGTGCTGCAAAACCTAAAAGGTATTCTTTCTTTTGATAACATTAATGATTATTAAACATTTACACTTAGCAAAAAGAAATCAAGGAGATCCCTCCCTATTTGCATATTACAGGTGTGTCTGTCTCAAATACAGGTTCAAGCTTATAAACATTCACTTTCCTGCCAAGTACTAGAGAGGGTAAAAGCCAGATGGACTCATTTGGTCAGTTCAGTTTTGCTTTTCTTAAGACCATTGCTAGACATTCTATCATATTTAAAATGTGCATCACTTTTTCATGCGTACAGGCATACTGTAATAGCACTCTGCCGTACCCGCCCCCCCCCCCATCCCCAAAAAGGTATGAATAAAATTCATGTTGTACTACAGAATTTTAGTCTTGCTACCATTTCCTGAATCTTGTTAATACACAAGATTGTATTCACTTTCACAAAGACTAATATTTCATTATAACTAGTTATGTCTGGACAATCTTTACGTGTACATATAATGATCAAAAAATCACAATTGCCAAAGTGGGAAAAACATACCTTGAGTTTTGGGGATTCTATAAAGTATATATATGCAAAGCAAAATACTACAAACCAGTTGTAGATAGAGCTCCTCTATTAGACACTAATTTTAATTCCCAAGATCCACTCCTACTAACTGTACCAAGAACTTCTGATGGTTTCCATGGAACAAGGTGGGGAGGCCAGTGATGAGACTGTGATATAGCCTAGACAGAGTGAACACACAGAAGATGTGGCCCTGAACAAGCTCAGCTCCAAGGGGATAACAAGAGAACCAACTCCTGACCCAATACAAGTTCCCTCCAATTTCTCTGCAGAAATTCCATCTGATCCGAGTTCAGCCTTCTCTGGCTGCATTCACTTCTCTAGAAAATAACTACTTTAAAAACCCCACCTAATCTCCACATTTTCCCATTTCAGATTAGAAGCAATTTAAATCTGCAGCAGAGAGAGAAAATATTTACTTTTTAAAACAGCCAGGTATAAAACCAAAATTAATTCTTGTCATATAAAGAAAAAACATGGATAGCCTTTTTAAATATATTATGAAGAGATTATAGCTATGTGCATAGTCCAGCAGTACACAGACATTTCTTCATAAAGGCCTGGACTACTAGTATTCTAAAACCAGTATTTAACTGCAAAAATGCAGCTGACCTCTTATTAAGGCACAATAATGACCATATAGTCAAAGCTAAGTGAAATGCAGCCCAACGGGAAAAACACTAAGACATGTACACTCAGGAAAATCCAGTGTATGAGATATTCAGTAGAGACTAGCAAAATACAGAATCAGTATTTCATAACAGTGAGGTCTTGCATCAAGTAAACCTAAGAGTCTCATAGTAGATTTTGCACTTATTTTATGTACTTCACTGGCTATTAAGTCAAAATTCCCTCAGTAGGGAAGAAGCTAGTACAGCAGAGGAAGAACTGCCAAAACTACAAGCGTTAATATCAAGACATTCATGATACCAATATGGGGAGCTAAACAAAGCAGAGATACCCTACCCTCATTTCACCTATTTTCTATAACAAAACACTAACTGCACCTCTTATAACTCAAGAGCACACACATACCCGTACCCAAGCCCCTTATTACCAAGACAACAATGAAGGTTTCTCATCACTTCCTACAGAATTCCTATCAGGGTACTAACCCTAAAGCAAGATTGTTGAGTGAATAAAGAAAAGATTTCTTGATTTATTGCAGTAAGGTGGAATGAGACATGAAAACCTCTTGCCAGCTCATATTAAAGGCTCCGCAGGTTGTTTCCCTAAGTGAGAAATGCCCTGGATGTCATCTGAAATAATCAAAAACTGGTTAATACTGAAGCTCACCTGAAAGATAGCTGGGGCATGGGGGGGAAGTTGATGAGAGCCTTTCCCTCTAGCTAAACGTAACTTGAATCAGACTCCTAATGTACTGAAGCCCTAGAAACTACTTTTTTTTATTTATTAACTAACTGTGATTATTAATAAAACTTCAAGCAATTCACATATGCATGTTGATAAGCACTACACAGTTATCTTCATTTGAAAAGTACTTTTCATTTGCTATATCTGTAGAATTAAATTCTCACAGCTTTACCAATTACTGGCCAAAATGGGTTTTCTCTAACCAGACTTTTCTAACCAGATGAGAATCCCAAGGACAGCCTTGTGTATCAAATCTATACCACTACCACAGACAGCCACTCTAAAGCAGCATATTCTTTGTGGATGAAAACATAAATACAACTCTGCATAACAGGTTTATGTCAAGAAACATTGACTTTATGATCATATAAGATGAGAGACAGATGTCAGAACTGCCACTGTGAAAATTCAGCTCACAAAAGCGATGATCAGGCAGTGACTAGTATTGTACTGGAAAAGCTGGAATTACAGCATAAAAAAATTCTGCCTGGTAAGCTTCTGAAGGCATTCTTCCTGTATTATACATGAAGTTGTCTCTCTCAGTACAACCATTCTGAGTGAGATTTCTAAGATCAAGGGATTTTTAGTTAGCTCCTTTTGCACGTTGCTTGTGTTATCCAATCCCTTCTCCCTTCCCATGGCTACTACATCAACTGTGAAAGACGTATCAATAACACACACTTCCTAAATATTTTTCAGCCTTCTTTCTGGATTTCTGCCAGTAGCACAATGTCTAACCTTGGCATGTACTGTAAATTCTATTCAAACGTTTGTTTTTTGTAAAGTATTTGCTATCTAAGACTTTTAGATATCCCTGGTAACATATTAAACAACTTCCAAAACTATGCCTCAAGCCCATTTCCCTCCTAACCTCATTTTTGAAAAAATTTCCCTGTACAGACCAGAAAGTGTCAGTTTTGCACTTTTCTGGTGAATACATATACTTCATCTTTTTACAGTGTTATAATTTTGGGTGTTTCATTTGTAGGATTAAATTTACTGAAGAGATCAAGCCAAATAGTACATCTTGGACATAATTCTAACATTCCAAAAGCCAAGTACAGTACAACCTTCTCGAATTTATGCAAGTGCATACTCTAAATCCAGAGAGGTCCAATTCAAGCTTATATTTACATATAATAAGAGACACCGACAGATATCAAAATTATTTCTAGCAATGATTTATTTCAAAAAACCACAACCAGCCAGTTCTATAAGATGTTGCATTCCTCCCACAGCATTCTCCTACAAATACATGGTGTATATTTTACAAAATTAGGTACAACTGTTCATTTTTTATGGTGCACAGAACTGGAAAAAATAGCTTTGATTTTAAATTAAAAGCTGAACAGCTACTACAATACCTCTGTTCTCACAATTCAGTTATTCACTAGATTTCCTATCCATTGGAAAGGCATTCAGTTTACATTATTGTGCTCAATTTCCTTTTAAGAAGTTCCTTCAAAGGCCTTCCTACATCAACCTCTTATTTTTCTGCAAGCAACACAGCATTTAACTATGCATGTAACAAGTGGGATTTTCTGAGCCTCTTTCCCTGCCCCACACCAATGATTTAACAGGAACACGGTTTAGGATGAAAAAAAAAATGAAGCAGTATTTTTCAAAGTAAGCTCTAAAGAACATAAAGCTAGGACCATCTATTAACTAATTATTTCAACTGGTACACTAAAATACTGTTGTGTGCTACTTCATTCTTATATTCTTCCCCAATAAACAATAAGGAAAAAAAATAATGCACAAACAGAACAGCACAAAGACAGGGTATTAATCTGACTCCACACAGCCATTCTTAAAATTTCTCTTGACTCCTGTCTTCGGTATATTCCACAGCAACTACAGCCTTTGTTGTCCAAGTCATACAATGGGAGTCCACTGCTCCCATTTAACTGCTGTACAATGCTCTCCAAGGACTCCAAGCTGGCCTGAGCTAGAACAGAATTTGTCCAGTGAATTTGCCTACAACAAGCTGCCAAAAAACAATCCAGGGGTTTTTAAAACTGAAAAGACAAGTTTTATCAAAACATCTGTGGTAATAAATCAGTGTAGAAAAGAAAACCCAGTGTGATTGGCCCAGCAAAAGACAGAGCCTTTTCCCTGCCCACTGGTTCCCTGCCAATGAACCCTCCTTCTGGGCTCAGCTTGAGCCAAATGAGCAGGTTCGTGAGCCTGTAATCTATCTTTGTCACTGTTAGTCCTTACGGAGCACATGCCATAGTCTGGGGCCTTGCTAGCTCTCTCTGCTCCTCACTGCGGCTTCTGACACTTCATGTGAACTGTGGCTTTCTGCAGCTCTTGCCAGGTGTCACACTGTCTCTGGAAACTCCTCTCCCATAGGCAGACTCATTTGCTCCAAGGAAAGAAGTAGCCTCCCTTCTTCAAGTTGGCACCTCTAATCCACACACTCTTAAAAAGGAATGCAAGCATACAACAAAGCAAAACAGAAAGAAAACTGAAACAGTCTTTCAAGGACAATTCAGTATTATCACAGGTCATTCTACCTCAAGGAAAGGCAACAGCCAAAAAGGTACCTACACATGCCTACCTTGCCTGTTCTGCTGTTAAAGCTAAACTACACTAATTTAAACAACACTTCAGAACTGTAGATCAACATTTGACTACAAGAAAATACACAGTGGAGAACGAAATATACAAAAATTGCTAAGTAAGATGTTCCATCCCCAGGATTTCCTAGGTCTTGTGTAAAGAACGTAGTTGTGTTTTCAGCCACACAAGAATAAGAAGAGTCCACAATACTAAGAAAACAATGCTATAGAGCAATCTACTAGAGGTTCATCCCAATCCATTGGTGAAGGCACCAAAATATTTCTGAGTACAGCCTGAAACCACAACTTAATAAAAAGTTAGAATACCAGTAAGTTAAAGACCAAACCTTTCTTGTAATACGGCTTATTACAGTAAGAAAAAGAACAAAGTGAATCTGTACCTGTCACAATGCTAAGAAACAGCTCTTTTCTCAAATACCAACACAGGGAGTTGTTCAGTTTTGAACAAAAAGATAAAAGCAAGAAGTGCAAATCAAAGAGAAGCTACCTATTCAAGACATGCACTACGATGGCAGAAGCTTTTACAATGCCAATAGGTGAGCAGTTAAAGACATATTTTGGGAACTTACATCTGGACCCTAAGACCACGTCACATTTTAGCAGAAAAACACTAAGCAAAGGAGACTGTACCGTATGCAGCAGCTAACCACACAGAGTGCAGAGCTAGGAAGCAAGAGCATTCCTCAGTTTAAGGACCAAAATTACCTGTACCTGTCACAGGCCATTAAATTTCATCTAGTCAAGGTTTCCACCTCCAAAAAGCTAATCAATTTCAATTTAAGCATTTCAAAGGATCTCTACAGTGTTGTTTGCAAATGGTAGTTTGTTCAAAAGCTGAATCATCTTCATTATCAAACACATATGCTTCACCTCCGAAGTGAGTTATCCAGCAGCATCTGGTTTACTGATCGATTCCTGTTATGCATCTCCCTCCAAATGCACACATGTATTACTACCTGCTGTTTCCCAATACAGCAAAGGTATTTCTCATTTCTGTTTCTGATAAGCATTGCCTCCAATTGCCAATCTTTCACTCATTTTTATGGATCTTTTCTAGAGTCACCCAGTTTCTCAACAACTTTATATGCAAGCAGACATCATGGTCACTGCTGGAATCAAACTTCATTAAGATATAGACAAAGCAAAAATCACCTACTCCATCATTAACGTTTCAACTCATTCTCTCTACCAGTGCTATATCCTTCACCATCTCCCACTAATATGCGAGAACGACAATGCAAACACAATTCAGACTCACAGGTGCTGCAGAAGGCAGCCTCCTTCGAGATCCACTGCTTCAGACATCGGTGATTGGTAAGGCCTCAAAACTGTCATTCAGATAAACACTAATACAACCAGACACATCAGAATATCTCACAGTCACCTATATGGGCCCGAAGAAGTTACCAGTAGCATCTGGAGGGCACCAACCAAAAAAAACAAAACCAAAACCCACAAACCTCACATAAACATAGTTAAAGAAGTAGCTAGCCCAGCTGAGACTTCTGGAACAGGAACACATATCTGCTGAATGTCAGCGCAGCCAGGGATACCATCTGCTGTAGCTCACCTGTTTCATTTAACACCTCTTACATAAGGTTGACAGAAAGAGAAACTGTATTTTGAGAGAAACAAGCAGCGCATTAAATGCAATTCCAATTCCCCGGCTTCCAACATTGTCAAATAAGCCATGATAAACATGTCAGAAAAAGTGACTGCAGTATCTGCACACCAGAAAACTACCATCAAGAAAATCTGCCATTCCCATTATACCATAAAACCACTACCACTTCTCTGCTTAAAAAACAAGATAAACACTTTGGAACATATACTTCACATGGGTTTTGGCAGAACACAAAGATCTTGCAACTAAACAGCATGAAACACAGGCCACCTAGGAGACTTCCCTTACAGAAGCAGCTGCCAGGATTCATTTCACCTTGACGATACTGGACCCTAATAAACTTCATTAAGCAAATCACATCTATCTTTTACAAAAATGGAAACAAAAATACTGCGACTGCAAACTTCAGGCTGCTGCTTACTTTTAACAACAGAGGGATATCGCTAATGCTAGAGAGGGATGAAAGTTCACTAAGCCTTCAAGGCTGTAGCAGCGCTCCAATGCTTCACCTTTCCCACTATTCCCTGATGTTTTTCAGAACAGTTTTTGTGGAAGCAAAATGTTTCTCGGACTGTAAAAATCTCGGAGGAGTTGTGCCATGGTTGTTATTAAAGTCTTACTGCATACCAAGAAGAATAACTGATGAGTCAAAATAACTGCTGATACAGGGAGCTTCTAAAAAACTTTGCTTCACATATACATATACCGTTTTGTATCAACACCCAACAGATTTTCAGCTCCAATTTACCTCCAGGCAACTCTAATCATACAAGCACAGACCTTCCACCAAAACCTTTAACCTTTCAAGAAATTCCAAAAGAGATGTCAAACTGTAATAGACAGCTATTAATTATACTACTCTAACACACAGTAATAATGACAGCCTAGGTTAATACTTATTTTTTTTTGTCCTTACTGATATCTCAGAAAGTAACTTCTTATAACTAAGCTGCTGCTTCACTGTAGGTATACTAACTTACAGCTTTCCGTTCATTTGAATTCTGTTAGAGATGCACTTTTTTTACCACAGAAGTAGATAGAAACGGGCATGAAAAGCCTGGATAAAGCATTCTCACTCTTCTGCTACTAGTCAGTATGTTTTTCCAATATGCCTTACCGCATAGCAAGACAAGTGTCTCTCTTGCACAAAGGGCACAGGATGACCAATTGCCCATGCCACTGTCTGCAAGTAGGGCAGCTTTTCAAAGTCTCAGAAAAGAAACTTGTTAAGAGTAAACCTATTCCTTCCTCATAACTTTCCAGGAAGATTCACAATGGATGCTGATGAAAAAATAGGGCTTTACCATGAAAAAAACACTTGTAGAACTTGCAAGAAAAACGGCTTGAGACTGTCAAATTCAGAATGCAGGCACACACAGTCACATCCAGGAAAAATGCCAGCCATACCGAGACACTGCAGAAGAAAAATGAGGACTATTTCCAAACAATATTCATGTTCATACAGCTTCTTACCTTACTCATATTTAATAGCTGAAACAATATTAAACATCTGCAGAAAGCATCAGGTACAAACAAATGTAAAATGAAACAGCTATTTCATAATGCTCAGTTAATATTTGGCCAAGTCACTACTTGGCAGAAGTTGGTAGGCAGCAACCTTTTAATTTATAAAAACAAGGAAGGACTGGCAAACCAAATCACACTAAGTAATGGCAAGGCAGTGCCACGTGCACTATTGGTAGGAAACTGCATGCCTTATGCCACTTAATTGCTTCATCAGCTAATAAAATTTTGCATTAACTGCCTAATAAGAAAATGCATCACAGTATTAGCACAAAGTCAGTCAAAGTCTGGAACATCAATTTCCCAAAAGGTATAATTATGAAAATGCAGTAGAAACATTCCATATTCCTTTTTCCTTATATTGGGTTTGCTATCCCTCTCAAAATCAGAGAGAAATTCTAAAGAAATTTGTAAACTTCAATCAAGTAGAAATTACATATAGCATCATCCTTCTGTTGATCTAGCTCTTGCTTTTTTAAAACTAGGTAGTATCACTATGTCTTTCATTCACATGCAGGAAAAAAGAAAAGAAGATTTTGCCAACGGTCACCCTAACTGGGTGAATAAATTTTAGATTTATCTTTTCAAAAATGTTAAGAGAACACATTATTTTGCATCTACAGCAAGAATATATACATTATTTCTACATTCTTAGGAGATTGACTTCCAGGTTGTAAACAACTTCCTGTCTGTTTATTCCCCAAAAATCAATTTAAAGTGTCCAGAGTTGATAACTTCCCATTAGAGGTATACCAGATCTCCACAAAAGGTATTCATACCTACATTGCCTTTCTGATTTCTCCTACAGGGATCAGTTATTTAGTTATTTTTTGAATGTCTAATGTGTCCATATGGCCAATATACTTTTAACGATAAGAACAACAAAGGCCCCAATTAAATAAGGTTGCCAGTCCCCTGATTTGGGGGACACAGTTTTAGCACTACTGCAATTAAATCACACCAGCATATTCAATCACTAACTGAATATTCTGAATAACTGTGCAGTCAACATCTTACACCATATCTGGCATTAGGTTAAATTGGCCCTTTGAGGATAAGCAATCTAAGCCAGTGCTCTCCAAATTCTGATGAACATCAACATTTGAGGGGGAAAAAAAAATGCCCACTTCTGTATGCATACAGCCTAGACTTACCACGTGATTTTATAAGATCACAACTAAAATAGGATACATAAACCTTGCAACATTTTCTTACTTGTCCTCATAACACCAAGACATGGTAAGACAGTAAGCAGGAACACACTTTATAAACTCAGAATTAAGATCCAAATAAAGAACTACTTCCCAGGACCACAGGAGTACTTAACTCCTGTTGAGAATTTGGGAACTGCCTGGTATCACATAAACAGTAGAATGAGGAATTCCAAACAGATTCTTGCCCCAAACTGAACATGCTAACTAGTAAGCACCATATTCTGGTTTTTATTCAATTGAAACTCTAATATGAGTTCATTCCACAAGAATACAATGGATCTTCCTGGCTGGTATGGAAGTCTAAAGAGTTGAGGTTCCTACTTCACCTGAATGTTTTATTAAGGCCCACTGCTAATCTGAAACATCCTTAAGAAAACTGCAGAGTGCACATGTCTATCAAGACATGAACAAGTCTGTGTCCTGAAAAATATTTTTTTTAAATATTGATTACAAATTTTACTACAATGAAGATGAAGTCACATTCACACTTGCTGTGTCAATACCTTCTTGTAAAACTGAACTCCAGCTTTGTAATTAACAAATCAAATCAAGTAGCACAGATGATAATCGGCAAAAACAGGAACTTCTGAACACTGAAATAAATGTACCTATTGTCAGGATGATGATGCTTAAAGAGTACAATCTCACAGAACATATTTGTGCAGTCAATATTTTTTGAATAATACATTACATAGTCAGAGGGAGAAGTTATCAAAACCTAATCCTTTAAACAGACCCAAGTACAGCGCTTAACATTATCCCAAGTAGTTTAAAGAGTTGAATTTCCTGTATTCCCAGAGCAGTAGATAACATGTGTACTAGTGACTTAGTCTCACGGGTTTATCTCCTAATAGAAAAATCCAAATTTTATAGTGGTTTTGGACTTTCCTGTTTATATAGATACTTTATCATTTATGGGATATTCAATATAAAAATCTCTTCATTCATCTTACTTTTCAAACTCCAACTCCAAAAAAAAGCAGCAGTTGAAAGTTTAGATCTTTTCAAGAGACAGCTCAAACTCACCGGCTAAATTTGGTATTTAGATATTTGCCAGGATGCCTTTCTTCAAGCAGTATTCCAGACAGGATTCTTTTACCAAATCAGAGGTAAATATCACAATACAAACTCTTCAAGAGCTAACAGTGTTGCCCATTCAAATTAGACTAGAAGCGTCTCTTACAACTGTTATCCTATAAGAATGTAGCTTGACTCCTCTACAGATTTTCCAGTCAAATCTCACTATCACTACTTCAGGACCATTTCTTTGAAAGCGACACACAAAGATGCTCTGTACTAGGTAGCTGTCAATTAGCTCCACAGAAAAATGAGCGGCCAGTACTTTAACACGTGCTCAGCTGTGGTAATAAGGTGAAATATGTTTTTTATCCTAGATTCTTAACAGCCTGTGCAGCAGTTAAATAGAATCACTCTTTAGATATTAGAGCAATTTCCTATATTTAGGAACAAAAATGTATTTTCTTATTAAATGAGCCTTTTTTAAGGTATATGTGAACTTAGAAACCAATCACCATGCAATTAGTAAAATATTAAAATTAATAGATGTTACGATCCACACACACAAAAAACCGACAAACAAACCACAACAACCCAGGCATTGCCCGGAAGTAAAATCAAATCCCTTGCTGCTTGTCAGGCATAACCCACGAAGCTATTAGGTTGCACTATGAAAGCGTGCATTTGCTCGATGGCTGACCTGCACATTGCGGAGCCTTAGCATGAGAAGTGGCTTTCAAGCTCAGCTGCCTTCTAAGTGCCATCCATCATCAGAAGAAACAGATTATTCCCTTTACAGTCAGCTACTTTGCCAAATTCTTCTGGCTCTGTTCCATCAGTCACACCCACGCCACCCTGGGGAAAAGCAAGCCCTAGCTCTGTATCTCGCTCCTTCTGAAGTGCAGAATGAAAAGCAATTACCATTTGATGCAATTTATAAGGAAACTGAGGTGGAAAGACAGCTCTATCATTTACCAGCCTCCCGCTCGCTGAACCAGTCAGTAGTTCAGGAGGGGAGATAAAGGCAGGCTGTGAACTTAAAACAGGAGAGCTGAGCAGGGAATATACCACGGTTTGCATAACACAGACCCATAAACAAACCGAGAAGCAGCAGGCTGCCCTTTGGAAGCCCTTCTAAAATTACATGTACACACACACTTGTCACTGATACAAAATACCGTAAGGGTTATTACTTGCTGTCCCAGAACTCAGTCTTACAAAATGGTCTAATAAGGCTGTTATGCTTTCCAATAAGGCTTCCTCCCCGCAGTTTGTTTATACTCAAGAATTATAAATAAGATTCCCTTTCCAAATTAAAACATCCGCTCTTTCATTCACAGAACAATGAATAAATTGTGGAGAATACTTATTTGCAACTAGAAAACAAAACCAAAATGCCTCCAAATGTGACCTTTGTCTATCCCTTGCTGCCCTGCAGACCCTGTGAAAAGCTCTGTTAGGTTAAAGCTGCACCCACAGTGTCCTGCAAGCAGAGTTCACAATGCTGCAGGACACTGCTACAACACAAACCACAAACACAGCAGGATTCTGCACCACGATCCACAGGCATCAAAACCTAGACGTGTCCCAAGGATGCTAGCTCCTTCCCCTCCTTCTTCCCCTCCAAGGAAAAGGGACAATAAGAGAGATGTCACAGGATTATCAACTCATTGTTCAAATCCAGCCCAGAAAACGAAAGACATTTGGAAGAGCCTTTATTGCCTTTCTAACTAGATATGTAAGAGGCTAAGGAAGAATCACTGCTTCCCTGTTTGTGGTCTGTGTTCAAAATAATGCAGTCACTTTCTGATGAGAAACACAGCCAGCTGGGCTTGGTTCTTCACCTTCCCTTTACATTCCAACTTAATTCTTGCAGCCACCAGCATGCAAAGGGTTTCACAGTAAGTTAAGAATGACTAAATCTGTTTGGGTCCATTTGCTGTTTTGCTATAATCTGGCTGGCTGAGTGACACACACCATCAAGTAACTTAGAGAAAACCCAGCAAGAGAAACTTGAAAATATTATCTGTAATCTGAAGAATTTTTAAAAACGGTCTGTCACTGCAAACACACACATCTGAACTTGTGTTCCTCCTTTTAAAATATATGCCCAAACCACATTCCACGGGCATATCTGACTACCCCTTAACACGTTATCTTTCTTTACTGCCAAATGCAAACCTACTGTGCCAGCAGCAAACAGAAGTCCCACACATTCAAGGGATTCTTGAGACTTGGACACCACAATGTGCTTCGAAACATGAAGACATACAATTCACAATACAAATAACCAAAAGTAGCTGCAGCAGTGCTGTGGTGGGGGAGGGGTTTGAGGAAGGGACTACACTTAATCCCCCCTAATCCCCAAACAAGGCATCTTCAGCATCCAGTTTGTTATCTGGAAGTCAGGCAATGGACAAGGAATGAGCTGATATACAACATAACAGTCCTTCAGCTTCCCCTCCTCACTGATAGGTGAGTGAGGGAACACTCCTCTCTGTCCACCAGCCCTACACAGCAGCTGTAGCAGCAGCCGCAACAGCAGCCACTGCCAATATTTTACTTATACATGTGGGAAGAGTTCAAAGCACTGAAGAATTCATATGTGGCTGCTCTAGAAAACCTTCCTCTGAACGGCAGGTGCACACATCACCAAAACGCTGCAGCCAAGGCACATGGACAGCATCTGACTGGCCCTTTCTCACCAAAGTCCTCTGCTGAAGATTCAATCCCAGCCTTCACTTTGCAACAAGCACCACTTTTTGACCAGTACTGTCCCCTCTTTTCCACTGCAGAAAGGATGGTGGTACTAGACCACTAAGTCTTCTCATCCTTTTTTAAAACAAAGTCCAGCTGCTCCAACACAAAGTGGACCTCTTCTTGGTGCCTTCCTGACGCTTCTGTGGCTCCGCCAGTAGTGGTCTTGAGTCTTTCCTCCTTTAACCATGGTGGCAGACTGATTGGTATGCTACAAAGTGCTTCCCCCTGCCCATGACAGCTGGATATCACATGCATCCTCTGAATCTTGACTCAAATCAGAGCAGGAAAATGGCTCAATTCCTCCCTTAATCCCCAATAAACTTCTTCCCTGGAAACTATGCAGCGATATCAGCAAATCCTCGGTAGTAGAAGAGGAAAAAAAAAGCTGGGGGGTGGAACCGAGGGGCAGAAATCTCAAGGGAAATAAAGGAGGGGATGTTGTCCTATCTGCCTGGCCATGACTAGGAACCACCGCTCATGCCAATCAGGGCTATTAATTTTACAGAAAACTAGTTGTCTTTGAAATGATGACAAATTAAAAGATGAAAGTTATGTTAAATTATATGTTATCCAAAAGCAGAGAGAGTGCATTAACTACTGGATTTTCACACAAAACCCTATTTTCAACCCTCCCCCAAGCTCAGCAGACTCAGTCTATGTTAATTTAATTGCTTCCAAATAATTAAATTCCACTTTAAGTGGGACTAATCTATGCTGCTTCAAACTAATTACTACCTTGGTTCCAAAGCTTCTTTTTTTCCCCAAGATTAAAACTGAGAATTTATTCTTTAGCAATTTGAGCCTCCAGTTGCCTGACAAGTCGTCTGAATGAACCCTCCTATCACGATAATATGGTCACAGCAGAAAATTCAAGGCTAACTCAGTCTTGCTTTTCCTGCATTTGTTCTGCATTTTGTATGTTATGCTAATTGAGGCTGTTAGCTAATGACTTCAGTACACTGGTTAGTAATCTGTGTTTTTCCTTTGTGAAAATTAAGTCCTCTCTAAATCTAAAGGAATAATGTACAGTAGCACATAAAGGGATATTTAGGTTCTAAACACAGGTGTAGCAACACTCATATGCTCATTATATCAAGGAATATTGCCTACTCCAATTACGTATAATAAAAAAATCACCAGGTGATCGCATTTACTAAGCTAGTCAGATGTTTATCACCTTGTCCTTAAGCATGCTGTAGTACACCAAGACATCCCAAAGGATTAATGTAATTCATGTAAAACTCCGTCTGGTACAGTGAAGCTTCTCTTGTGGAAAGAGCATCTGGATCTGTAGCAGGGACAGGAGAATAATTTCCTTTTTAATTCCATACAGTTTCCACTATTTTTGCTTCTCGTTTTAGATAAATGCTACCACCAATATGAAAAACTAAAAAAATAAAAAGGCTTGGCATTCTTATACTCTGAAATAACAGGTTTTCTCCTTTCTGATGTGAACACAATAAGCATCCAGTATGACTATGTAAATTAATACCAAAGGCCAAACGGAAGAGGGGAAGCAAACAAAATCTTGCATTAATCCCACAGGTGGGGTTAAAGATGCCAAGACAGAGCTTCAGAGTAATGGCACTTGCAGTATATTAGTCTATCACTATGGAACCATAAGATCACATCAGCAAACCAGGCTTTGTTCAATAAATAAATAAATAAACTAACGATTCACAAGGCAGTTTTTCATTAGATATTTGGCATGCTAGTGAGAGTAATCAGGGAATATAGATATAAACAACAGTTTTCTATTCATCCCCTCTCTTCTTTTCCCGTAAACAAGACACTGGAAGAGTGTTCACTGTAATGAAACAAATTAACAATTTTCACAATACAAGTACTAAAATTTGAGGGTTTATTCTTAGGCAGAAAGGCAAAGGAAAAAAAAATGACAAATAAGTGAAGCTCATGCAGACTCTTACACAAAGGCTGACTGTCCCATGTGACAAGCGCAAGCAGAAAGGGCCCATTTATATTTCCCTGTCACTAACAATCACAGCTGAAATGTATCTTTAGGGGGCTGATCTGAAGTTCAGAAGACTCTCAATACATGCTCATTCTGCAGAACTCATATTTCTGGGCTCCTTTTTTTGCCTCACAATTTATGCAACAGACCAACTCAGTCTGATGCTACAGAATACCAGAGTAAGGGCTGAAGGCACACTGAATGCTGCTTTCAAACACACGTCTTACTAGACAAGAATTAGTTTTATATTAAGAATACCAAAAAACCCCCAAACCAAACTTAAAACAATTTGTGCAATCCCAGCAACTCCTGTTTACACAAAACTTCCACTAAGCTGAGAGACCAAGGCTCACAATTCGTGGCATATTATCAGAGCACCTAGCTATTTTTGCTTCATTGGTCAGAAATATTTTTATCTAGAAACTTCAGCATTAGCTATGATACTTCACACGTGCCAGAGCATCATTTGCAACACAGTGTAACTCCCCACTCAAAATCTGACAGCACAGCCCACGCTGTTTAATACTGCTCATCATACAGCACATGAACACATGCCCTCCCACCTCACAATCCCTTTAATCACAAGCCTCGTATCTGATATGCAACTATATTCTTACAACATAAACCACACAGATTAAAATCTGTTTCATCTTGAGAGACAATGATTAAAGGGGTTTGTAAGCAAGTCAGCCAATCAAACAAAAACATGGTACTTGATTTCATGGCTAACTCTTGCTATGTCTTCATCAGGAACAAATCCATACTTACCTACTTAGGTATCTTTAACTCACAGAGTGCTTGTGAAGCTCTGAAAGGGCTTTCCCCTCCCCAAACCCCCATATCACAGCCTGAAATTTAAACCAATAATCATACAGCACATCTTAACCACAGAGCCCTACTAATTTCGAAATCCATCTGACCAGGCCATTGACACTTGCTCCTTATACCAGTATGCAATAACTTGAATGGAAATGAAAAAAGCTGAACAAGTACAAAAGTGTAAGTTTTAAAGCACTACACTTTCCTAAGAAACCGCCACAGTACAACAGCTAGACTTCTGTTCTCCCTCAAAGCACTAACGACAAAGTCACTCTCAATAGACATATCACCCAAAGCACTGACAACTACATCTGTACATTCTGTGATCTAACCCAGCTGAGCATTGAAATAAAAGTAAAGCAACAGATAAAATAAGCATGTGAAAGTGAGATAAAGAATATCCAAGAATAAAAGTCACATCAAGGAATCATGGATTTCTAATAAAAGTTGACATAAGTCTGAAAACATGTACTGATTAGAAAGATGGTCTGGGATACAGATTAGCTTCCTTTATTCCACAGTTATTATGGTTTCATCTGCCCTGAAGTGACAACAGAAAGCATTCAGATGGTAAAAGGACTATGTTTACAGACTTTCTCCTGTATAAACAGCATGCTAAAACCTCACATCGTATTCCTGATCCAGCAACAAATACAAATTAACTCTACATACATCAGGTAACTAATATAACTGATTACCTGTTAGCGTTAATAAATGCATTTATATGATCAGGTGTAGATATTCAGTAAACCAAATATAGATGACGACAGAAAGGGTTATTACTGAACCTGGTCTAATGGCTCCCTCCTCTCCACCTGTCTCACTTCTCAGCTCAAAGGTATCCGTCAAAAAAGCTCAGAAACCACAATCATTGGATCAATCTCTTCATAACTCATAAAATGACTTCAAAATCTTCAATCTATGCTTGCATATATTACTAATACTGTGGACATCAGATTTACCTCGCCTAATACTTGGTCAGACATGAACCAAGAGATGATTTGTAGTACTGCTGATCCTTTGCATTCAAACCTCCAGAGGAAAAATTTGCCGGTGCCAAGGACTAATTAACTCCTGAGGATTGAATGTATGCAAGAAAGCTGGTGAGGTACAAGCTCTCTGGGACATAAATCCACTACAACTCTCCCAAGAATTTAACAGACTCTTAGAAGCTCTTATTACAAACTGCTGAAATGCCACCTTTGGGCAATTTAACCATGTTTTGTATAGGGACTTTGCATATGTCATAGAATCATAGCATAGCCTTGGTTGGAAGAGACTCCTAAGATCATCAGGTCCAACCCTTGACCCAACACTGCCAAGTCACCATTACCCCATGTCCCTCAGCACCACACCTACACATCTCTTAAATACCTCCAGGGATGGGCCTATCATCTGAACAATGTGCTGAATAATCTCATCAAATGCATTAACAATCTATTTTCCCAAATAGTACAGATTTAAAAATAGGTTTTAATAAGCAGAGGTATTCCTGTGAGGATATCAAATGTGGAGAAATAAAATAAAAAACACAGTTTACAGTAGCCTGAAGAGGTGCGTATAGAAAAAATATGTCAGCATCCACAGACGTGTGAAAGTAAATGCTTTCCAATGCAAAAGGTGGCTTGTTCACCACAGAACTCTGTGGGCACAGAACAGCTCAGCAGTCCTTGCCCTACAGGCTCACACACCTGGGATAAGGTCCACAGGTCATTTTTCAGGCTTGTCACAGGAATTTGTAGACTCTGCCACCTGAACTCGACATCCGAGAGAAGCCCTTCATCTATCACCACTGTGTAAAATCAGTATTTCTGGGATCCAGCCAGAGAAGTCATGCAGACACAAAACACTGAGGATTAATTATTTGCAAATCATGCATTGGTTTCAGGATGAATACCACCAGAAATACCTCATTTATTCCTTTAATTCACATTAGACATACATTTTAACAGTTACAAAAATTTAATGCAGACAATTCCAGAAGACTGACTCTAACTGGCAAAGACTTTAAAAGAAGCTCCATTTTGTATCTGCAGCTTACACAGAATGTTCCACAATTGCCATGCTATTCAGAGCTGATCTGCAAATGAGAAAGAAGTTCTGAATTTGAGAGAAGCCAAACGGCAAAAGTGAAATATTTTGCTAAGTACCCATAACTTAATTCAAATTTATCACATTCTTCCTATTTTAGAGAAGTTAGATCCAGAGACCATTCATAACTGTAGAGTTTTTCCACTGATCTTTATGGACAATGATCAGTGAATGAATTTTCTTCACAACAGCATGACATTTCAAAGCTGCCTTTCACCATGGAGCTGCCTGTATTTTCAGAACAAAGAGACTGTATATTTCATTTATACATGTACTCAGGCAATCAGAAAACTTTCCAAAATATTTCAGAATGAGTAAAACAAATTTTACATAAGCACCAGTACCATTTTGTTTCCAGGCTTGCTTGTGTTGAAATACTTCTAAAAGTTGAATATGCTGAATATAAAAAGTTAAATATTTACATCCCAGTTGACAATGACCTCATGTTAAATTATTAGGGAACAATAGAACAGCTGATGTTCCTATAAGCATGGATTAGGACTGGATACGCTACCAAATACATGTAGCTAGCTTTCTGCTGGGCCCTAACTAATGATCACTGCCATAAAATGTACTTTGTGTCTCTGTAACACTGGCTGTCATCAACATCTATTAGCAGAAAGCAGTAATATAAACATTTATAAAGCAGACACAATACACTAGCTTAACCACTAATGCATTTAATTGCTAATAGTGAGCCGTGTGCTGAAGTTTCATATTTCTTTACATTTAACTTTTACAACCTAGGCAAATCAGACAATTGTATAGCCCACAGTCTTCCAAAATTGCTTACTGAACAGAAAACTGGAACCAGCTGCCAGTTCAACTCTTTGTACAACATTCTAAATAAAGCAAAGGAGGTCTATTGCCCTGACTTGTGCAAGAGCTCTAAAGAATGCTAATTATAAGAGTAATTAGGGAATGAAATCAAACATCAGAGGTTTCTCTAAAAGATAGTAGCTCAATGACTCCTTTTTTTAATAAGCTAATTAGTCATGGACATTGAATATGGAACAAACGATCCAGAAACAATGATTCTGCAGAAATGTTTGCTGTCAAATCCCATTAACAATTTAATCCCCATAAACTATTTTTAAAAAATCACAAATAATGGCAATAACCCCAGCCTTCCAATAAGAATTCTGTCTGTGACTGTCAAATCCTTCAACTGTATTAACAGTAACAACTTATGAACAAGAACATATGAAATATTCCAAGCAAGATCAGCTTCTCCGTAGTTCTTACATGTCCAATATTTACCAATATTCCCTCTGGCAGAAGCCATGATGTTAACCAAGTATAAAATAAATCTGCAGGGATTCAACAACAGGATGACAGAACGGATTCCTCCATAAAATACTGAAGTTGCCTCTTCCTAAAAGAGCTCAGAAGTGGATGCTTCAGTTGAAAATCCCCTTTTCCAACAAGGCAAGCCACCAGGCACAGCCGAGGAGAAGAAAAGGACTTTCAGTATTTCTGAGAACTGACTCAGAAGTCCTCTATCACACCAGGCCAGTTTAAGGCCCTACCCTCGTATAAAACTGAACACCTGGTTATGCTAGTCTCCCACGCTGTAGATTAAGTACTACATGCAAGGTTTGAGCAATGTAAATAATCACTCAAAAGTAGTAAAATGGCAGAATAATGTTGTCTATGTGATCCTAATTAGGATTCCTTACATGCAGGAATAATGACAGTATGTGATTGTGCAATGAAAGACTTTTTCTCTAGGCTATTGCCTCGTTCAGTTCACAAAATGGATGCTGCTTGCCGAACAGGCAATTTGTTTGATGGCCTGTTGTAAAGCCTGGTGTATTATTTACTGCAAACTCCTCAAAGCAGAGTCTGAAGACAGAGGATGCTCACAAGAGAAAGCCCTATGCAGCTCTCACCAGAGCACTTTATGTCCCACGAACTTCAATGCATTTCAAAACAACTTCAAAAATAGCATCCTCATTTTACATTTAGTCACTGTGGCTAGTCAACATTATCAAAGAATTGGAGGTCCAATCAGAAATTATCATCATCACCAAACACTTAGCTGCCTACTCTAGCAAGAGGTAGTTTAAACGTGGATACACTCAAACACTCCATTCAACTGATTTGCTGTGGGTACAGCAATCCCTGGCAGAAACTACAGGAACTATCTGCCAAGGAAACATGTGTCAAAGCCCTCAGGTGTTATTACCTAAAGAGTATAAAATGTGGAGTACTTTATGTTCAAAGGAAGCTGCCCTTGATTTCAGGTAGGAGTCAGCACTTCCTCAAATCAGAGCCAAGAGATAAAGTCAAGTACTCCTAACATCAGCGAAAAGCTTAGTGCAGCATCTTGACCAGTATCAAGTAGCAAAAATGGAGAGAAAAATCACATTCTCCAGAATAATATTTGATCGATTAAGTTCCACTGCAGGGTCTGGAGAGAGCAAGAAGTTCCCAAGGACAAAGTTTTGACTTCCTACCATATGCAAGATGAACACTTTGTATTCAAATCCCTTCCAACATCTTTAGTGCTTGTTCTCCAGTTTGGCTGCATAAACTCCCTCCCTCTTGTGCCCCATGATTATCCTGATTCCCAGTCCCTCCCCCCTGACAGGAAATCCACACAAAGGCTCCTTGGCCATTTTTAATATCATCTCAGTCCATGGTCTCTGCCTTTTTATCCAAGAAGTCTAAATTTTGCCTTAACTACCAGTTCCTCACATGATTTCTACCTTCTCTGAACAGATACTCTATCTTCCCAATGGCATTGCTTTTCTGTTTCTCTCAAAATTACTACCTGATCTAGTAGTGGCTCCTAGTTGAAGTTCTCTTTTCCTCCCAGCTCCAGACTCTCTGCCTGAAGATCTTAATCCAAGTTACCATAGACACATAGAATCATTTAGGTTGGAAAAGGCCTTTAAGACCATGAAATCCATCTGGTTAATCTCTTCCTAACTACAGGCCCAGTTTTTCTGCTTTGGTATGGAAGAGAAAGGCAAACAGGTGACCTCTAACAGCCCCTTCCAAATTATATTGTATGATTACTTCAGATACGAACCTGAAGGAAATTCTGGTATACACAGATGAATTCTGCAAATTTCCTAAAATCAGAAGTAGTAGAAAGCATAAAGATTTGCTAAGAGAAAAATGATACTACACATGACTAAGTGATCACAAGTTTTCAGATAAGATATTTCTAAGATTTTACAACTAGGACCAAACAAATATAAATTAAAGTTTTACATAATTTTACTTTATTTACTTTCCTAAATATTTTTTTTTCCCTTTAATAATACAACTCAATTAACTGACCAGAAAAGCTAAGAGTTTAGTAAAAGGTCATGTTAAAAGCGGCATCCTGTACTGGAAAGTGTTTGGCAATCTTAGTAAGTAAAATCCTGTATCATTTGCATTGGTGATGTGCACATGCATACCACTGCTAGTAGTGAGAATTCATAACTAAAAATATTATCTAGTCTCAGTCTATTTTGTAGACCAACTATGTTTCACTGTAAGGTGCTTCTAGAATAACAAGTATATATTCAATCACACAAACCAGTCATACAGTGCAATGAAAAAGCAGTTTCTAAAAGCTGCAAACGAAGCAATAAAGAATAAAAATTCATTTTTGAGAAGCCATAGCACGAGACAACTAATGCTGCGATCATACATTACCACTCCCATCAGCAACAGATCTGATTTAAGGGCTTCCCACTACCACTAAGGCACTCCAGGCACTGCCTTTCCTCACTGTAGGTAATTAGTTCACCCTATAGGTACATCAATTCCAGTGGTTTTATAGCCATCTACTTATCCAGCTTTTTTAAAATATTAAAAATGCACAAGTGTAGTGCAATAATTTGACCCATTTCCCAAGGTAAACAAGAGGCCAATGTGCACAGTTTACAAGTGGTTTTATCAATATTTAGTCTGAGTAGTTAAAAAAAAAGAAACATTGTTCACTTTCTGTCACAAAGTAAATAATTTAAGTAAATATTTTCTCTTTAGCATACTATCCTTCAAATATGGGAAAATATTTGTGCTTTGTTGAAGTATCTATTCTTAAAAATAGTAGAGCTGTGTTTGTCTGCAACTGGGAACCCAACTACCTGAAACAGACGAATCCTCACAGTAAGACCTCTCTCTCACCTCCACTCTCCCAGCTCCCAAATGGACATTTCCATTTGGCATACACAACAAGTTCCAACTAATCAGTTCAATTCAACTATTTAATTCAAGCAGTCTGGGAGTATGTTTACTTGCACATGTACACAGACCTTTTAAAAAAATACCACCCCATAGAGAAGCCACATCAAATCCTTAGGCAACTACTTAAACCGAGGGAGTCCAAAGCAAGCACCAGGCAGTACAGATGGAAGTTTCTACAGGACCCCACAGCTCTCCTCAGCCTAACGTACAAACTCCTTTTCCTCATTAAAATTACAACCTACTAGCTAACATGAAAATGAACACAAAGGCCTCTCTCAACACATTCTCCAAATAGCTCACGACTAAGTTACTCCAAATATCTTAAGACACAAGTGCTGGAAAGTCTAAGACAACTCTAACAGTAATACCTGTCAAGAAGCTACAAAAATACTCTGACCATGTTCATGTAAGAACAAGTGATGTAGAGTGTGCCAGACATTGCATTGAGAAATACAGAAATATAAATGGAATAAACAGGGGAGCAGGAATAAAGAGGTACAACATGAAAATTAGAAAATTCCATGGGTTGCCTTTCAATATCCCTTTTGGGGCTGATGCCATGAATCTCTGAATCCTAACAAACTGTCTACATTTAGCCAGTACCTGGGGCTAAACTGCAGCAGTTGTTCTACCACCCAATGTCCCCTCCCCAGCTGAGAAGGGGAATTGGGGAAAAAAGGGAGAAGCCCCACGGGCTGAAGTAGAAGCAGATTTCATGAAATAACAAAACTGATACAATCACCAACATAAAGCATACAAGGTTCTACTCAGCCTGGTCCTTAGGAACAGCAGCAGAGGCAGAAGGCCAAGAGGGAGGAATGCCAGGAAGAGGAATTACACCCTCAGTGAACTCCCTCCTTTTATAATAAGCATGATGAGGTGGTGTGGGATACACCTGTGAGTCAGCTTGGGGCAGCTGCCTTGCTTGGATCTCCCAGCTGACTCGGGGCTACTCGTGGGCCACCTACATGACTGGCCCAGGGTTACATTCCTGGGAAACCAGGACGCTATCCCATGTCACCTCTGAAACTTGACACTGTTTATGACTACCTCATCATATCAAACACCCTCCTGCTTCTGAATTGTCTTAAGAGTGTATTAAAGCATGACAACGTGACTACAGAGGTACGCACACAGTATTTCTGGAATGGAGCTGTCTCCCATCTGGTTTGCTCAAACCAGAAGCTGATGTGCTGAGATTCGTCTGCACTTATCAGTGTGTATCATCTATAAGCAGGTTCATAGCTTCAAGCACAGGACTATACAATTTTTCTTAATTTAGAAGATTCTCAGTAGAATCACAAAAATTGTCATTAAAAGTATTTCTACTTTTTTTCCTATTTCTTTACTCCTATCAAGCCCCTGCTGTCTGTGTTACACTGCTGCAATGAGTGTCAGGGTTCAACAAATAGAGCTAAAAAGAGACACAAGAAACAAAATACCACATGCACTATTAAAAACTCTTGCAGTGATTTAAAGATATTAATTTCAGCAAAAATCTTTTGTATAGTGTAACTATACATTCTCTAACAAACCTTAGGCCTGTGGCAATGAACAAACAATTCAAGAAGCAGTAAAAAGAGACAAAATTATATTGGCTTTTCAAATCAAAACCTTCATAAGATACACCCCACACACAGCCATCTACCTTTATGAAACTGCCAACTGTTCAGATTTATCTAAACAAAAGCAACTCTTTAAATGAATCACAATCACTTAAGAATTATGTTAGCCTATTCATTGTTTTGAACTGTACACAATAACGTGTAGCTAGCATGGAAAGATACTTCTGCTACTCTATAGGATTATATAGAATAAACCTGCAAATTCTGCATTAATAAAAATCAAGTCTTCTTTTTAAGGCCTGAATGTTTTTTACTGAAGGTTACAAATTTGACAAGCCACTTTGGGTCTGTAACAAAATTAACTTGTCTAATATTCAGTAAGAGGAGTTCTCAATGTTCTTTGGAATCAGCTTACTTTGGGCTGGTTCAAATTAATTGACTGAAACAGACCACTTGTCTTGACTAACAAATAATTTCTAAAAGTACCCAGGATCAAGGTAATCAAATATTAAGTCAACATCAAGTAGAAATATTGAAATGTAAGAAAGAGCAGATACTTCGCATAACTTCAAAGGTATCTACATTTTAATTGAAAAGTTTTTGACAGTAATACACAGTTCAGCTAGTCTTACTGATGAAAAGTAACTAGAACTCTTAATTTAAGCTAGTTAAAGATTTAGAGTGAAACACCAATAGAGCACAACTACATGCCATTATGCTGAGGAGGCGGGGAGATGTTGTGCTTAGAGTAAAACATGGTAGAGTCTTGTTTCATGGCAAGTGTCCCTGAGGTGCTACATAGATTTGGAAGCCATGCAGAGAAAGAGCCAAGTCAGTCCTCTGAAAGGAAAGATCATCCTGGAATGTGGGGGAAAAAAAAAAAAAAAAGGGCCCTGGGTATACATTAATGGTAATCACTAACTTGTGCCATTTGCCCATATAGCATATAATATGCAGACAGACTTAAAAATATTTTTTGTTTCCAAGCAATAAATATAAACTCAAGCTTTGTCAACAGCTTAACCTATGGACTAAATGGATGGAGGTGCAGGAATCTTAAAGGAAAAACCTGTATTTCTCTGTCAGTAATTTCCCAGTTTACCACATCAAAACATGTAATTTGTTCACTAGTGCAGTTTAAGCTAGAGGGTGTTTTCAAATTCTTCATGCACCACAAGGTGATCTTTCATCATGTTCTTTATGTATTTCAATCCAGAGCTCTGTAGAATCCCATGAATTCTTCTTTCACAAATATTACAACAGTCAATGAGAATTTTAGGACTGGAAAAACAGCAGGACACTGCACTGCCAGGTGTGACACTAGTAGTATGATACTATTATCTCAAAGTCCAGGATATCAGGATTAACATATTGCATTCACCCACAAAGAAACCCCAAACCATCTAGGATTATTGCTATGACAGAAGGCTACACCACAGACTTATTTTTACTTGAATCGTGGTTTTCCCTCTGAACTTGAAAAATGGAAAAAACCACACTTTCAGCACATGGGCCCTAATAGTTACCATAAATCTCCAGAAAGGCTTGCTGAAACTTGTGATATTATCACACTTACATCTTAAGAGTCTTACTCGTTATTTAGATCAGCAGTGTATTCCATTTAAAATTATACATAGTGTTTTCTTCAGAACATTTGTCTTTCTCATCACAGAAGACAAGAGAACAATAGGAAAAGCCTCCTTTGTAAAACATATAAAGTATTTTAAAAAATCACAGGAGGTTCAAAACGTTCTGTTACATGACATGATTGCAATGCAGCAGATGAACAGAAAACGATTTTGAACAGGATTCATCTTTTTATCCAGGAGAGCACCAGATGATATTTAACCCAAGAAGTTTTGGTACATTTTTATTTTTATCATCTACAATCTGCATCACATCTGAAAAAACAGTTCAGAAATCTGCGGATGTAGGAAGTCACAGAGTGGTCACAGGAAAAGAGTATTGAAATTGTATCCTTAGTTAAAATTGCAGGGTCAGACATCATAAGAGAGAAAGACATGAAAGTAATCCATTGTTTATGAGTCACACCTATTCCTTCTTTTCTCCTGAGGAACCACAGAGAGGCATCAGGCACAATGACCAAATGTGGCTGATATTCCTTCAAATTTCTAATTCTTGCTTTCACCAATTAAGTTACCACTAACTTCTGTGAATGACCTTGGAGATACAGAAAGATATGCATACAGTTCCAGTGTTAGAAGAAAAACACTACAGTGATACTGAGCTGAAGAAATTACCAAATAAGAATGCACGAATCGGTGACGAAGCCCTGCATGCGCAAGGTTAACAAAAATGTGATGGAGAAATAGAGATATAGAGGGAATAACGGAGAAAATTAAAAAAAATAAATCATCAGCTGAAACAAGCAACTGAAGAAAACATATGAAAACAAAATTTAATGCTTTATAATTGTATCCAGTTAAAAAGAATCACAGGAAGGAAAAAATCCCTCCAAGCACAGACAAAAAAATAACAAGCAGCAAACAATAAGTAACAGAAGTAATATATAGAAAAGCTACTGATCGAAAAAGCACAGTTGATGAAGCAACCTTGGGCAGCTTCCCAGGAAAAGACAGGAGAACCTAAAACTCTTTCATGTAATAATAACCTTGAAAGCCTCTAGACAGGCATTACTACATAGCTACTTGCAAGGGGAGAACAGACAGCAGGGACAACGTACAAGAATTCCAGCTCCATTAGTTTTTGTTTTAATGTATAGAGAGCGCTGAAGCAAACCAAGGTATAAAAAACCACAAAAGTAAATACAAGAAAAAAAACCCGACAAGTCTCAATTTTGTGCATATAGAGAAAAGGGTCATTTAGGACACTGCAGAACAAATATTGAAATGACATCTGAAAAATAACAAGCCCAACTCGGATCATAAGCTTTTCCTTAAACAACAACAACAACAAAATACACAGAATACAACCAAACATACTATCCAGTTTTACAGCCATCCAGGCTTCTGAAGGAATTTGCAAGAAAAAATATTAACTGCAAATTCTGGGAGCATATGGAATGTGTACAAGTTCTTCAAGCCAGCAGAAGAAAGACATCTACAGCAAGCTGAGAATTTCCACAGAAAAACGGATAAGCTATTTGATTTACACCCCACCCCCAAAAACCTGGAACACTGAAGAGACTTCAGCAAAAAAAGGAAATTCATATATAGTGTACATATACTGGATATGTCATGCCAATTCTGCTAAAGCACAATTAACTATGAAAGAGTGTGTCTACTGAAAAGGCAGCGTGAAGAGTGCTAAAATGAAAGTTTCAAGGAAACGGAATGTGATAAAATGTGATAAAAACAGAAAGGAAATAGTAAATAATAGAGATGACTGACTAAACTGCATGAGCATGATAAAGAATGACATTAAATTTCACAGTTTTGTGCACCTGTGAGGCCACTCCAAAATAAAGTGCTAGAAGGGTTTCATCCGTTATGACAGGGCTTAATGGATAAATTTTAAGAGCAAGAAAAAAGTATTTTTGTCAGGGGTTTTATTACAGGTAACTGTCACTAAAAATCAGCAGACTTCAGGCGATGAGCAAGAATCCATTTTTCCTGCCACATCATTCTCCAGTCAGCTACACATCTTCTACAGGGACACTAATGTCAATCTCCCTTTTCTCACCATTCGGCAGATTTTGTGAAATGTGTAAAAACTTTATTGGAGCAGGCCAACAAGTTCCAAAACCATTGTCAGGGAGGGGGGCAAAAGGAAAAATGGGATTACTCTGCTGTAGCTCACTTCCACTAGAGACTGGTTTGAAAATAATCAGTTTATATGGTCTGCCTTCATTTTCAAGATCAACCAGTCTCTCAGGCACCAAAATCCTACTCTATTCAAGCAGCAGCAACACCTTCAACTCTAAAAAGATCCTCCGAATGGCAATTAAGTACTGGCACATTCTGTTCTACATTACGATAAAAGTTACAGTAGTGGAGATTCAAAGTCAAAATTGTATCTTTAACTACAACATATTTCAAATGGGGGCAACAGTCCCTGGACAAGCCAGAGCCACCACATTGTTTGCTCTGGTCTGAAAGGCTTCTACAGCCCATGAATCTAGTCTACATGGTAATAGTCTACATAATGATATTCACACTCAACTGATCTATTAAATAGGGACAATAAGATTATTTGCTCCTGTTCTATAGAAATCAGTATTCACCTAATTCCAATTTTATAGCATGAAATAGTAGTCTTAAATAAAAAAGGTTCTTAATCTCTTATGAACACAAAAAATCTGGGATCAAAATTCTGCAAATTACCTTAAGACACTCTGGAGTAGTTCTGATGAACAAGGACAGGCATAAGCACACAGAGAATGAAATTAACACTGCAGCTATAATTGGTGGGCCACAGAAATATGCAGAAATATGAAATTCAGTCTACACAATGGACACTCAGCCTGATGGTTGACATGATGCAATGTACAACACTATACAGGCTAGATTAAGAAATTTTCTATTATTTTTCATGGAAAGAGCACTAAATAAACAATACTTGTTTTCTGTAAGTGATAAAAGAATATTATGTTAGTAACAAAAACACAAAAAGAAAACCAGCAACCCTACTTCTTTAAGTGGTTTCCAGGGCCAGTCAAGGAAGCCTGCATTTTAGAAATAACAAGAAATTGAAACACAAAATAAGTTTAAAAGATGCTCAGTTTCTGTTTCTTTTCTATTATTATTTAATGGACAAAAGTGTTCCATTGTATTCAGAAGCCAATGCATTCTTCATTTTTGAAGAAAGGTAAGAGCCAAGAGAAAAAACGTTTGTGTTTTTTCTGATAGCAGTAGGAAAGCAAAACAAACCTCCCTAATACACACCTAGGAACCTGAATTTATGGCAAAGCTAAATAAACTGGATATAGTAACAACAAACTTTATACTTTCCCACAATACAACACTGTTTATTCTCACTTGTTAAAGTGGTTGTGCCTTGAAGAGTATAAAACTACATCAATGAAGGCTAGATAGAGACTATGTCTGGTCAGGTCAGTGATGAACTACCCTGCAAGCAGTGAAAAAAGCTGCATATGTTGAACCAAAGCTTGCAGCTTAGCTTCTACCTACTTCAAAAAGCAACTTTACTGTATCTTACACTGTTGCTCCACAATCAGAATGAACACGTATAAATGGATCTATTCCTCCCACTTTCCAGTTCTTGGTCATACTTGAACCAATTCCCCATGCCATACTGTAAATACCTGAGCTTGCACCCAAAGAAAGGCACATCAAGCAGGAAAAGGGTGGCAATGGATAGAGAAAGGCTCCAACCACCATTTCAGCAGCATCATTGCTGTCTCAAATGACTTACAGAACTACGGTGCAAAGGTCCAAACCAAGCATGCTCCAAAAAATCAAAGCATACATGAGCAGAATTCACACGTTCATAGCAAAACAAAACTAGTAACCATACAATGCAATTTTTACATAGCAGTTGTTGCACTAGCCAATACTTTGCCATATATACCTTTAGTGGTGTGGGGTTTTTTTAATATCCACATGTCAGGGCAGACTCAAATGAGTAACTGGCACATGAAGCGACAAGAAAGAACCAAGCAGAGAACTCTCACTCTACCATTCAACCCTCCACAGTAGAAGAGGCTGAGAGTACAGTTAAGAAGTCACCTTCTCCAGACATGTTGCAAATACCTCTGAGCTGCAACATATCTTTAAAGACCTTACCTTGTAAAATATTCCTAGGTACATAGTGAAATGCAAGCTTCAGAAATCTGTCAAGATATGTCAAGATTCAAAAGAAGTTTGCTAGCTAAGAAGAAATACAGTTCATTCTACCTTACACAAACAGTGCCTGGGACTTACATTTGTATCACATCTTCTAAAAAGCAGCTGAACAGAAGACACAACTGAATACTGCTGTCAGGGGGAGAAAAGTATTTAGACCATAAACAAACAGGATCAAATCACCCAGAGTTACACATACCTCGCAGCAAGCACAAGAAACACCACAGTAAATAACATATATTCTTCAAGAGCACCTGGTGAAATTCACCACAATGAATTCAACATATTCAAAGCAGTTATTTCCAACCAACCATTTATTTCTTTCAGAACTGAGATCTTCAGCATTTGATTAGGTTCTTTACTGTCAAGGCATATTTCTTCAGTAGTCTGACTTCCCCCCTCCCTGCTATTTGGCTAAGCAACTAAGAACTTTATTCATCAAAAGTAGCTTCCAGATGACCTAGCAAATGGAATTGATTTGGATTAAATAGCAACAGATTATTTCAGTGTTTAAGCAGTCATGAGTATGTCAGTAACATAACACAACTTAGATACATTCCACTAATCTTATTAAGTATTCTTCTATTTATCTTTCACTAAACATCTATTTTATGGTCTATTTCTTCATACCTTTTAATCACTGCTCAGTTACAATGTCAAAAAAACTTGAAATCCCAAATTGAGAAGCACACAGAGTCACAACACAGATAATTCTCTGAGTAAAAAGTACATAAGGGACTGCTGAAGAATCATTAGGGTTTATGACTAGACACATATTTAGTGTTTTGCATATTTAACACAATAGATTTGTTACAGCTGAAATCTTTCCCTTCAGGCTCTTCTAAAGAAACTCATCTAGGCATATCCCACAGTTGCCTGAGGAAGGTATAACAGAACTGTGCTTGATTTTTTTGAGGGTGCAAGGGCAAGAGAAGGAAAGGGACAAGGAAAAGAAAAGCTGTGCACACATGGGGAGGGAAACTATACCTCCAGTTTAGAGCTTAAAAGATTTAAACTGCACTTGAACCAAAAAATTCTTCCATTCCTCAGCTTTTGTTTATTTTATGGACTCACTACTCAAAAAATTCCTAGATCCTAATCAAGCCTAAAAAAGCTACAGAGGAAATGTAACTCCAAAATGGGAAGGAGAAGAAAATCTTATTTAGGATTTCTTCATAAGGCATAAAATTATAAAAACTCAGGATATCCTCCAAGAATGCTAAGAAAAAAACTACACAATAAAGTGCAATATCCTTAAGTCATCAAAGTACGCCCTGGTTCTGCATTCTGGATGTCAAGATGTGGTGGAGTCACCGTCCCTGGGGGTGTTCAAAAAACGAGTTGATGAAGCACTTGAGGCCATGGTCTAATGATCTAATGGTTAGGAAAATGATGGGATAAAGGTTGGACTTGATGACCCTGGAGGTCCCTTCCAACCATAATGATTCTATGATTCTAAGAGCTTAGATGATGACTGTTCCTTCTGACACTGAATCCCAGGTACCTCCAGGAGTGCGGTTCAGAAAGAAGTTAAGGTTCAGGCAACAAGTATCACAGATGAGGAAATTATTAAACATATCAGAGAATCAGTGACCAGCAAAGACATCTGGATACACAGAGTGCATGAAACATACAGTCTTCCCAAAAAGTCTCTGTTGTCAGAGAGCCTCCCTAGGAAGAAACTTTCTACTCTACTTTCCCCACACAATACATCTGTTTTAGCTCTCTGTCATTTTCTTCATCTGGCTCTGAATAAAATACATAAACAAATGATGTTGCATCTATTTTTATAATTTTTTAGTGACTTCATTTCTTTCTTTAGAGATCTAAAAGTAAAGACTACATTGATGATTTATTTATGAAAGTCAGGAATTTAAAGTAAATAAAACAGACTGATATGGGGGTAAAATTCACGTAAAGACATTCTGTAAATGCATTCTAGTTGAACAAAATAACATCTTCTCTTAGGATATCCTTTATCTTATTGGGTTCAAGCTTGGCATAAGCAAACTTAAACCTTTAAGTAAGCTTCTGCAAGTTGTTCACTAAACCACCTCAATCTTTTCTGAATCTGAGGCTGGTTTTAGAATTCATGGTGCGTATTATTCTACATTTTGAAGACAGGTAAGATTGAAGGCCATCAGTTATAGTGGCAGCAAGCTGAAGTATGTGTATTAGCATGTACCTCTTATGCTTGCCATCGCATACAAAATGCTCGTATAGAATATATACTGCTCTATAGAATATACACTGCCTTATTTCTTAATTACCTATTTTAAATGCATAGCTACTTGAAACATGGTACCTTCCAATCCCTAACATTCTGTGATTCTGTGATAGCATCATATTAATCATAAGTAGTCACCCTCTCCTTCCTCTCAGAAAACCCAGCAACAAAAGGAAAACCCAAACAAGACAATTTTACAGTGACTGCTGTGGATAATGATTCCTTGTTGCATTTATGCAAGACTGCAAAGTAAACATACATAATACAGAACACTGTGCATTAGTTACTCAAAAGTATAGCACAGTATCCTTGCCTACTGCGATACAGATATCCTCCTTCCTTGCAGCAGCAATGTCACTTGTGCAGTAAAATCACTTTTGCTTTGCCCATCAGCACAAAAGCAAAGCAAATACTAGAACTTTTCTAAGAGAAACAATCAACGGTGCGGTCAACTGCACTTAACTTTCCTGACAGATTACTGTGATACCTATGTAGACTGTGCTTGCTCTGTGAATTTTCCACGCTGGCAGATTTGCCATGTCTGCAGCCATCAGCTGTCTCATGCCATCCCAGTAAAAAGTGCCACTGACCACAACCAATGTAACTGTACTGACAGTGGTGGATATTATCAATGCCAGTCCATTATTCAGCACTGTATGGCTGAAATGCCAGCTAATGATCTGGATTCAGGAGCTACTCTTCATATTGGAAAAAATCACTAATACAAAATCAGTCTAGCAGTTCAACAGCTACGTTCAATATCCTCAGACATAAAACATGGGGAATGAAAGCGAGACCTCTGGGAGAAGTATTTAATTTTGAAAGAGAAAACAATAAATAGCTCATATGCTCTTCTAGTTTACATTTGCTGTTAATGACAGACTATTTGTGACAATCGTATCAGATGACACACCAGTACGGCCAGGTTAAAAGGCAGCTTGCAGTTTCTGCCGTCCTTCAGTGCCAGAAGCAGTAGTTGTTGCAACAATTGAGGCTGGGAACTATGAAGTTCCCAAGTGCCCTCTCCCAGACTGGCTGCTTTCTTAAGAAGTACCATTTTGAACCTGTGGGGACTAAGCCAGAAACAGAGCTCCCATCACAGCATGGGATGGGAGGGGAAGTTGTAGAACCATTTTTACAAGTTGGCATGCTTCTAAGTGAGTTCTTTTGGTCTTCAAAAAAACCTAATATGCTTTTTAAAAAAAGGAAAAAAAAAATAGACTCAACTTTGGAGAGCTGCACTAAATTATAAGGATAGCAAGCAATTCAATGAGACTCCCAATGTTCTTAACTTGCTGTGTAAGAAAATGTTGCTTTTGTTACATCCCACTTTCCCAGCCACGGACTTCGGCCCAGCCCCATTCCTATGTTGCCTTTTAGATTGCAACACCCTACACAAAAACATGTCTGAAGACAAAACCAACTTGTTACTGAGAAAAAACAATTCCAAACTTTCAGTACAAGATGATGTCTAAAAGTACTGCACTGGTAGTCACACATGGGCTGTTTCATCTAGTCAGGTGAAATCTGGAAATTATCTCTTTCAAGAACATTAGCATTATACACTAATGTTGCAGTTTAGCAGTGTTGACATACTACATTTCACACCACAAAACACAGCAGAAGCAAACAATTAAGTGCAATTACTGTACGGCACAGAAAGATAAGAGAATTAGTAACAGCCCCAGTTGCAAAATTTTTTTGAAAAATATCTCTTCTATCCTAAGCCTATTTTCACAACAGGATAAATTGAATATTAATCCAACATATAACTTACAAAAATGCAATTTTTAGGCTGTTTGCACCAAGAAAAATACTGTACTAATCTCAGATGTTGAAGACCTTTGTGTTTAGAAATCCACAGTCCGCTCTGCTTTAAAGCTTACACATGTGAAACAGATTAAGGGGCACAATGGTGGGGGTTAGTCTCTCAAACTACTTTCTGCTGGCTACATAGTCCCCTGCTACTATTTTCTGTCCCAAGATTCAGCATTGTATTATACCATATACACTTCACCTCTCACTGTTACTTATTACTTTTTTTTAACAAGTTTTCTCATCTTGTTTTAATGACAGTTACTTTATAATAGGTAAGACTTGTGCATACCATACCCTGCAATATGAAACCACCACTTAGCAGTGATCCCAACTGTCCACTGCTTTGGAAGTGATGGTTCTGTCACCTTATCCATTAGGAAGCAGCAGAAAAAGATACATTATCAGCAAATATTTTCAGATCTCGCATTGAATCTCCATTGACTTCAGCAATTAGAATCATCAGCAGAGGCCTCTCTCCCATCTGATTATAAACATGGTTGAAAATGAACACTTTTTACTAATATTCTCATTTAAGACTGAAGCGTGTATCAGCAGAAGCTCAGACACACTAGTGACATCATTCCTCGTTTTAGGGCAAGCCTCAAAAGACCCAAGTCCTGAAATTTTGAGCTTGTGTTAAAAAAAAAAATAAATCTGTTCTCAATATAAAACAAATTTCAGGACTACGTAATTGAAAAAAAAAAAAAAAAAGCTTTAAAGAAGAACAACAATACTAAATGTTAAAAAAAACCCAAAGCCTTTTTTATTTTTCAACTCATTATTGTTTGATTTTTTTTTGCTAGGGAACCTGACTCATGATCTTTGAATGCACACGGCTGCCAACACAGCATGAAGGAAGAAAGCATTAGAGACAGTACATATCTGCACAGCAAGGCATTTGGAAAGATGGTCTGGACAAACGGTAAGAAAATAGGTTTGAGGACATACCAAATTTTTTAAAAGAACTCCTGATGTAATTGGCACACAAAGATGATTGCTGTTCCAAACAATATTTTGAGACGTGATTGCAGGAAAAATTATTTTTTATTGGGAACACAGTGCTTTATCTAGGCTCATTACCTCACTTCTGTAATACTTTCCAGAAGATTTCGCAACAGACTAAGAAAAAAACACTGTTGTTTCGAGAGATCTCCTCTTTAAAAGATGTACACACACAAAAAAATTTAAAAGTTCTCAATCTAACATAAGATAAAATATATTGATATTAGGAGTACATTTATGTAAAGGAAAAACAATAGGTACACAGGGCAGCAGGTAGAAATCACCAGCAGTAGCAAAATAGCTTCTTGCCAAAACCCAGACAGGACAGACTGCAACTGTGAAACCAGCTCTCAGGGGGTCTCCCTGCCACAGGGAGAGATGCAAGACTGAGGTGAGAATGCCCAACCACCTCCCTTCCAGCCACCTTTCCCCACTGCAGCACCAGCCTTACCTCAGCCTTTCACCTAGTGGAAACAGAGTTTCATTTTGCATAGGATGCTGAGAAGTCCATAAAAATTTTTAAGGGCCACACAGATTTAGTGTCCTAGATCACTTTGAAGTTTAAGCATAATATTTAAGTCCCTAATGGCCTATCCTGCCTAGAAGGAACTGAAGATCTAACAACTCCATTTAAAAGGACAAAAATGAAAATAGACTATTAAATGTCACAGCAGGTAGCAGTCAGAATTCTGTTTTGCACACCCTGTTACTACTGCATTTTGCCTTTGTCCGAGACTGCCCCCATTAAAACTAGGGGCATGGAGAAAGCAGAGAATGAATGAAAAAAGAAAAATCACATTAACGATCATGAATAGTTTCAGAGAATCCAGCAGTCCTCACAAAATGATTTCATTCTGTCTAAAAATAGTAAGTAGGAATTTGAATGCAGTTTTAAAGTTTTCATGTTATTTTAGGGTTTATAAAAAGACTGAAGCACCTTAGAGATTAGGCTCCTCTGTCCATATCTATTCCCAAGTACTGGAGTACCCACATACCCTACTCCACTACAGCAACACAGCATGCTGGAAACAGCCATCAGACACTTCTGAATGCCAAAAGATTTGCCTTAAAAGTCATACATTTTTCAAAATAAAAGTATTAATTATTTGCACTGGTCAGGATGCCTGCACAGCAAGGAATAGCCAGAACGACTAAAGAATTTCCATAGATTATGGTTCTACTTTCTGGTGAAAAAAAAAACAAACAAAACAACCACAAATTTTAGCAACTTCTTAGTTCCATAGAGCTAAAAAAAAAAAAAGTAAGATTGAGCCAGCTGCAGTCTCTGCTCCAACCACTGCATTATTAAGAGAATTATTTACCAAGTTACACTTGTGCAAGCTCATGCAAGGAAACGGTGTTGATCAGGTATCGCTGACAGAATAAACTGATAAACTGAATACCATTTGGCTGCACAGATGTTTCTGAATCTTCATCACTGCGAGTGACATCGAAAATGGAGAAAACCCATCTCAATTCTCAAAATAAAACCCAAATATGCAAGCTCAGAGTTAGACATAAAACACATGCAGTACTAACAAAGCAAGCAGAATACACAGCATAATAAACAGAATTTCTCAATGCCTGCCCTTCAAAATAGAAAATAATTTTGCAAAGGTCAAAGGAATCCAGTATCTTAATCTAAAGGGTTTTCTGGTACTTCTTTGCCACATTATCAAGTAGGCATTATGAAGCCCCAGTTCTGCTGCTTGCTCCAGTGAAAGCTTACTACTTCTATGGCTGTTGGAACCTCAGGTCTTCTCTCTTCTACAGAAACGTTTGTTTCATTAAGCTACAAAATTCTACATTCTCTCTTTCTTTGCCTAATTAAACCCTCAAAAAGTAAGTCATTTCAACCTGAGGAACCAATAATATTTTAATCCAAAGCCCCCTTTTAGCTTGGTGACTAGACCATCTGCCTAAACTGTCAGAGATGGGGAGGAATGAAAGTGTAAATTCTTTCCTGGGAATTCATGATGCGTTTCTAGCTGGACAAATTCTCTATTGAAATCCTGGATAAAATCTACATGAGAACATCACTTCCTTCTCTTGATGTTCAGTTTAGTTTAACAACATGTTTTGAAACCATACAGCAAGAGGAGCATTTCAGATGACCTTCTGCTAATTAGATGGGGTGGAGCTGCAGCCTAGGTAGAAAGCATTTTAAGACTTAAGAGCTACCACTGACCATTCCCAGAGTTCTTTCAGTGCCCCTGGGCAAATGAAATGGCACAGACAAGGACTATACCTGCATATCTAAGACTGAAAGGCTGAGCAATAATAACTCACTGCAATGCTACTACTGCCTTCTGCCACTCCTGCTAGGTCACAGGTATATGCCTTCAGGATAGACCACAAAATGATAAGTAATTGATTAAATGTAATATCTCCTCCTTCCTGCCCCTAACCACCACAGGCCATGAGTGTAAACCCAGATGAAGGCTACATATTAAAGGGTAATTATTGGCTATTCTACAACAGCAAATGCACAAAACAGTTCGATGTAGCATTTAAGTCAAGGGGCACCTTCAGCAAAGCACTGGCAGTGGGTTAGTGACACTAACTGCACACAAAAAAACACGGTTCTCATCTTGGGGATTTAGGAGATACTGGGAAGGAACCAGCTTCCATTGGAAACAAGGATATTAACAGATCTGTCTGTGTGAAGAGTTCCATACTGAAGGTAAGAGCACTGAAAAGAATGTTGTTAGGAAGCTATGCAGAGGCACTACATGTTCCAACACTATGCATTCTATGATTCCAACAGGGACAGTATTGTTTGTTCTTTTCTGGAATACAACCTGATTCTCTAAAGGCGTTTATTGTTTCAAAAATCAGATTACTGTAAGGCAAAAAAGGGGATGGGGAAAATGTTTATTTGTGCCCAATTAGCGTGTTCTTATGTAACAACTCTATTAAGTCATTAATTCTGGAGTTTTTGTCTCGAGAGCCAATTTACTTGGTACGCAGCCTCAACCTCTGCCATGCATTTCATTGTCGACAGTAACACAAACTTCTAAGTGAGCAGCAATTTTTGTGAAGTGAACCTGGTGGACTCTTCAGCTCTCACTGCTCTACTCCCTCTCTTGAAAGACCTGACAGAATTAGAGTCCTGCTACAAGTCGTATTAGATATGTCAACAATTCAAGGATAAGGCAGTTCATTATTTTGTCCTCTTTCAAGCTATGTGAGTCCCCCAGTTCAAGCTGAAGTTGGCCTTTAATTATTTCATGTGGTATTTCTAATTATTTTCTTATGATATGTTCAAGCAATACGCTCTTAAGGGATTATCTCAAGAGAAAAACTAATTCTATAATCATAATACAAATGCCAGTTTATTGTCTTTGACCTCTCAAGTTCTTCACGTAAGACTCTTTATTATGATTTTTAGAGCATCAAGTTTACAAGTGTTGTATGAACACACTCCTGCAGACCCAATGCTATTGAACCATGAGATGTAACTATCTACAAGCAAGAGACTAACAAATTATTTTAATGAGCTTGTAAAGTCTGAAACGTCACTCTGCAAAATATTCACCTGAGCTGTAAATGCACAATCTTTGAATTCTAAAAAGACCTGGAAAAGATTACAAAGTTGCCACCAAAGACTAAGGAGGCAGTACTAACTGTTTGTGCAATAACCACTCTCATTGTCCACTCTTACTAACTACATCTTCCTCCTTTTTGGTGCCCCAGTTTTGTATGTTCCCATGTGATTTAAAATGTTTTACACAGAACATCATAGTACTAGTAGTTCACTGTTGCAATCTAGCATTTTCTTCTCTTTTTCTGCTATCAAAGTCATTTTAATTTCTGTACTCATCACTCACAAGATCACATTTAAGACTGTCATCCTTACTTCCAAGGCAACCTGATTTGTACTTGCTTCTGCTTATTTCCAGTCTTTTCACTGATATCTCGGCCACTGTAGCTGTTAAAAGCTTTACTGAACTGCTCCCTAGCATACTCTGACACTGTGACATAATTCCTAGGCTCTTAATCTATAAATCACTCACTCTATTCAACCACTTCACATAAATATATGCCTCTAAGGAGGCCGATAATCACTAACACATCCATACAAAAATAAAACAAGTAGCAAAAAGCATAAGACTAATAATCATGACGTTATTGCCCTTTTCCCCCACTATTTTGTTGTTCCTTTCCCTCAGTGCATGTGGATAATCTCCAAATATCAGAGGTTGTCCCTGACACACCACTACAATACAAATTGATCAAGCAAATCTATAATTATGAGGCAAACTTTTTTGTTCATTTTGAAATTGCCATAAAAAAAAGAAGCTTGACCTTCAAAAAGATTTTTTTTTTCCCCTTGGGTGAATTATTTTGTCTTATTTTGGTTATCATAAGTGGCAGAGGTTTGAAGTTCTGAAGCATTGCTTAACAATACAACTGAAAGGTACAAGAGTTCTAAGTCTAACATGCAGGGAAAGAAAATCACTGAAAAGATAACAGTATTGCTAAAAGGACAAGTTCATAGTTATTCACATAAAATCTAAGAATGGATGCTTATTTATACTCAGTATACCAAATAAACTGTTACAATGTTTTATATGTATCTACACACATTCAAAGCACCTTCATCATCACCTTCACGTATGGCTTACTTTCCAGTTTATTAGGTTTTTTAACACCTTTTAAGTTACATCTACATAAAGATGGCTTTTTAAAAACTTGCAACTGCAGTGCAACCACAGGAACAGAAAATTTAAGAAGTGAGAGTTGCATGGTATTTAAGTTTGAAGTGTAATGACTGTCTTAAGTTCAAAAAACCCAGAAATCTAGTTCTTTGGAAGGGGGCAGAACCAAGTATAGAGAATACAATTAACCCCTGCGGGCCTTTGATTGACTCTAGATGCCTTTCAGTGAGTGACGAGGATGATGAAATGAAGTGAGCAACATACTTTGCCATGTCCTAGCATAGAACTGCCACACAACTTTCAGACCCCCTGAAACTGAGTTCCTCCCCGCACCTCCCTCGCCCCACTTCAAGCCAGCGGCCGCAGCCCGTGCTCAGATTTCAGTTTTCTGTCCGCATGACGATCCGACAGACTACTCCGGCACTCCGCCCCCCAACGCCCGGCTACTCCACGGAGTTAAAATTAACTCGGTCGTTTGGGTTTGCCCAAGATCCTCCCTGTAAGACAATGGTGCGTTCATCAGCCCCGGGGGCAGCGCGGCTCCCCTCCCGACACCGCCGGGCGGCCGCGGCTCAGCCCGCAGAAGGAAAACAAAACCTTGTCTCAGATAATGGCTTTACTGTAGTTACTATGGGGAAAAAAAAAAAAAAACCACCTTAAAAATGAAAGGCATTTGATTATTTTCAGCTACTTGAAATTCAAAACACCCTAAACCGAGGCATATCGCGTGCCCGAAACCCCTAAATCCTGGCGGGTTTGGAGTGCGAGGGGAAACCTCTGCAGGCTGCGCCCACCCCAAGTTTCGCAGCGCGCCGGGAGCGCAGCGAGCGCCCACACTCCGCCGGCGGCCAGGTACGACCCGGCGTGCCGGTCCCCGCAGGTGACACCCGCCGAGGCTGCCCCACCGCCAGCCCAGCTCCGGTCGCCGGGAACAAGCCCCATTACTCACGCCACCCCCTGCTCCGCCCGTGCACCCGCGGGCTGAGAAGTTTCCAGCCAGAGGCAGCGGCTGGGCGGCTCAGCCGCGGCGATCAACAGGCGCCCAGACCTCGCTCGCCAACCGCACCTCGGGACCCCCGGGAAGGACGGTGAGGAGCCCCGGCCTTCGGACCCCGCCGCGTACCTGGGGAAGCGATGGAGGCCGTCCCGCCGCCTCGCCGTGCCGGCACCCGCGCCGGCCCAGTCCCGCCTCAGCCGCGGAGAAAGTTTCCTGACGTCAGCGCGGGCGGGCGGGGGATCCCGGCTGCCTGCCGGGCTCGCTGCCCGCCGGGCCGGGCTGCCGCTGCTCCCTGGCTCCCCCTGCCGCACGGCAGCGAGGGAGGAGGGGGCGGCGCCGCCAGCACCGGCGCCCCGCGGCAGCGCAAGGGGCTCGCTGCGCCGCGCTCCACAGGGGGCGCCTGAGGGGCGCCCGCGGTTGGTGCCACAGATTCCCCAACCAGCCACCGGCTGGGGAGGCCAGAGTTGCCCTCGTTAAGGCCATCACGTCACCGCCAGCAGAGGCAGACCCGACCCGGGTCCCGGCCGCTGAGGACGAGCAGCAGTTGAGCCTCCACTCCCCTCGACGGTGAGGGATGAGGAATAAGGGGGCGGCTGGGAAGATGGGTGCCCCTCGGTAGGCAGCTCTTTGCGGCGAGAGCCTCTCACCGCAGGGCAGTACTGGGCACACAGCACCCGTGGCCCATTTCAGTCAAGCTCTGCCTTCAGAGAAGTCGGGTGAAGACAGGGGAGGGGAAAAGGCGCGAACAGTGGGCAGTAGCTGAGAAAAGGGAGAGCGCAAGCTGGCAGCTCAGCCTTCCTCAGGGAAACACTGAGGAAAAACAACTGACAGAGACACTTCCCTGGGTAGTGGGTACATCTACCGTGAGTAACTGAAGTATTTTAGTAGGGTACGGAAACATTACATGGTTCTGACTTTGAAGGTCATGTCTGTGGCATACACTCCCAATTAAAATGTGTTCTAGCAACACCAGAACAGTACAGACCAATATATTTTTATGACGGCCATGGGAAATGCAAGTTAGAGACAACATATTTCCTGCAGAAAGGCAAGAAACGCATGTCTGCCAAATGCTTCATTCCCGGTGGCCTTCTGCTGTGACACTGCCAGTAACAGGGCAGTATCTTCGGCTGTCTTGGGAAGGGCAAGGAACTCATCAGTCATTGCTCCATCTGATTGTTTTCACAGCACAGGGAAAGACGCCTTTCATTTTACAATAGACAAACCTCAAGAACAGCCATTGAGAGAGTAGAACAAAACATGTCACTGAAATCAAAGCAAAGGTGTTTTGTCTGCAGTGGGCGTTTCCTTCCTTTTTTCAAGGCAAGATGGAAAACAGTTCAAGGTGGCAATTTATAGTGAAAGAACACGACAGAAAATAACACGAAGGGTAGAAGTTAAGAGCAGGCGGATTTTTGGATCAGTAAGCCCTAGATAATTGCATGCAGAGATGTGAATCGTGTTAAAATTTGTGTGGCTGCCTTCTCCATTCACAGCTAAACTAAAAATCCTTCCAAAACAAATACACAAACCCAACACAAATAAGTAGTAAACATGCTAAGGCTTCTGTAACTTTCTATCAGTTCACTCTCACAAAGGAAACAAATGCTAACTTCTTACACAGTTTCAGAGTTGTTTGTGAAACTTATTAGCAAACTACCAGGCTATGAAGCAGAAAGAACGACTGTATGGAAAGCTGTGATTGTGGTAGGATTGTAACAGCTGAATTCCAAAAGAGAAACAGACAGAAATGAGATTCAGAGAAGGAAGGAAAATGGAAAACACTTCGGGGGAAGTTATGAGTGTTATATTCTAAATAACAACACAGCCAAGAATTGTTTCCAGCATCCAGAAAATAAATCTTAAATGTTTTCTTGAAAAAAAAAAAACCAAAACAACAAAACCCTCACATCCTAATAATATTGCAGTAAAGACAGGTTTAAGACAGTTGAAGGAATATCTAATGAATTTGAGCCAAACACTCTCATTTCATTCACAGCTGATCCATGACTGATCAATACACAAATACACTTTTGTTTGCTGCTGCTGTTACTGACAGCTATTCTCATACCCACTTCCCCAGCATCTTGTTGGAGCTGACAGCTGCATTGCATGCATCTCCTCAGCCATTTGTGCCTGTCAAAAACAGTGACACCAAGGATGGGGAGAGTGATAATCTATGAATTCCATGCAATGATGGAAGAAAACCAGTAAACTGCTACCAAAAACCTCATTTTTTAGTAGTTTCGCAGAAATAAAAAAAAAAACCAGCTAGTCTATCACAAGTTTGAATTGTTAATTGTGTTAAACATTTAGAGTTTGATTGCCTCTTTTTCCATATTTGTGTGATTGTTTTTTTCAAGCAACAAGGCAGTTCATGTATTGCTTGCTTAGGCAAAACTACAGTTAATTTCAGTGTCACAAAGCATCATTATGTGTTTGGCATTTCATAACATAGATCCAAAGTTGGACTTTGTTGTATGTAGCAAACAAGTACTTAAACTTGTTCAGTAAGTGCACTGCTTTTATTTTGATTAGGCAAGCTCAACTGCAGTGTGGTTAATAGGTGGAGTCTCAAAATTTTGATCTGCTCATAATATAACATATATATTTATTTGTAGAGTTATGGACTCCATTACATGCTTTATGTTTCTCAAAACTAAGCCTCAGTAGAACTTTGGTAAAACTCTAATAACATTCCATAGCTCAGTCACAGCAGCAAAGCAGAGCATGCACTAGACAAACAGAAAACAGCCTGGCTATCAAAACACGTTATCTTCAGTTTTTCAAAGGTGATTCCGAAAGGAACTAAAATGAAGGGCACTTTAAAATACACAGCAGATTATTCATCAGAGAAAGTTAAAAATGAAATAGGATACAGGGTGCTTTTTACCAGTTTTTTTCTGAAGTCAAGTATGTTTGATGAAGTCAGGGTAGATTTTGTCCAAAATTAAGTTACACCATTTAAAATGTAATAAAAAAAAAGTATAGAATATATTACCCCAGGATATGACATTTTTCAAAAATCCCTTCTGCATGCAAATTTTTCTTTAAAGAAGTGAGACATGTTATAACACAAGAAAAAAATACTCAGTACGTAGGAAGCTTCATATTGCTCCTGAGATGTATTTTTGACATAATCTGTATTTCAATGCTTGAATAAAAGGGATGCAGAGCAAGCCTATTTTTGACTTACATTATTTGAAGTGACTAGAAGAAAATGTGATTTCTTTCTTCTCCTGTCATTTTTTTCCCCATCAACAGTGGCAACCTAGGGATGGAATGAGAACAGTATTTGAGAGGAAAAGTAGAGCAAAACTTATATGAACTCTAGCATTAGTACCTCTTCACCTTAGTTGTTAACTGGTGCGATCCAGGAGCAAAAGGCCAGGAGCAAAAAGAATAAAACAGTGACTTCCTCTGTAGCCTAAGTCTCCCAAAACCTGAAGTGGGCAAAGTCAGGTTGTTACTGGGGTGTCATTCTTGTGTGTTGTGGAGAAGTTGAGCAAAGAACCAGGCACACAAGAAATGAAAAGAGCATACTAAAGAGAGAACAAAGTCATTCAGGGAAAATTCCACTCCCAATTCCATATTTAATTTCTAGGCCTTTTAATATTGTCATGGTGGTATGATATATGTCCCCATTTTAAGTTTTCCTTACTTTGCCAGAGAACTGTAAATGGCCATATTGTAAACAAAAATCATATCCCCATGTTAATCTTAATGATCTTAGGAGGATGTAAACAAGCGGTGTATTTCAGTCAAGGGAAGGACGTCATTAGCAGTGTGGTCAGTTTTTGTATCAGAGATGGCAAAGGCCAAGAGGGCCTGGGTACACAGGCAACTAGTTGCCTTGCCTTCTATAAACTTAACCAACAGGTATTCTGTGATTCTGTGATTATTATGTTATTGAGGGGTTTTTTTGTCATTGTAAAAATTTAAGTGCAGAAAGAAATATTAAGTTACTTCAGTAGGTGTCATAGGCTACTCAGTTTTATCCAGGTGTCTTAAATGTTTGAGTTGTTAAACTCCATTCAGGGCCTGAGGAAAAGTGTCAGACAGATCAGTAAAACAGGGTGTCGACAATGCTCAAGTGTGGGAGGTGGCAGAGGTGACTGATTTATTGTTGGTCATTGTATACCTGAGCATGAGATCGGTATCAGCTAGCAATATACCTAAAGAGGAAGGTCCTTTATGCCATGCTTCATAGCATTTCCATCCCAAGGTGGGGTCAGTCTCTCTATCCCTGAAGCTTTTTTGTGGAAGTACATAACATTAAAAGTACTGTAGCCACCATTACAAAACATTTCCAAAATAGATAAGCAATTATTCATGCAAAACTGATCACAGACTAATGCTGCTTATGTACCTCACATCTACAAAGCCAAGAGAAAGAAGCAGACTTCGGGCATTTCATTCTAAAACTGAGAAAAGGAGGAAGCAATAGAGAATTTTCATTAAACACAAGAGGCTAGTATATAGTATTCTTTGCAGAGAACAAGAGTGCAAAATGCTTTGTAACAGAGCTTTTTTTCTGAGCCAGTTATCCTTTGAAGTGCGGCAGAATGTCTACTTACAAAATTATTTTAAATGTTCTAAGTTGCTTACTCCATGACAAAAAAACTAGACGAGTAAGACAGCCTAAAAAGTAACCATGCCCTTATCTTAAGACAGAAAGAATAAAGGAGATGATTGTTCGTATCTGAACTACACCTGGACATCAGTTTTTAAAACTAATATTTGAAAACAATGCAACAAGATACACGAGGGTGCCTAAAGGAAAGTAAAATTTCAAGTCAGCTCTCACTGAGCTCATAAGGATCTTTCCTGTGGATTTCAGAGAAAGAAATATATTAATAAAACATTTATACAAGAAAAAAATCTCCAAATAGAAAAAAAAAATGTTTAAAGCCTTTGCTTTTAGGGCTTCTCTTAGGAGAAAGGTTAGGAAGGAGATTAAGAAGAATCTCTAGTCCCTTGACAAACACTACAGCATCTATCAGCAGGTAAATTGGAAACTAAAATATTCAAAGCTATTTGGTGAAATAGCCTAGGCAAGGCCTCACAAAAGCCAAGAATTATCTGAAGTCTTTAATCAGGGCCAAATCAATATTTTATGTGCATGTGCCGTAACCCAGACTTCCCTCTGTTTTCCTTTGCTTCTTTTCCATATGTAATACTTCATTCTACTTTACACAAGATTGGATGTAGATGCATGTGCGATTAAGGATGAGTTTTACTTATTCATATTAGATAGATTTCACCAAGACTGTGATTTATATCTCTGAAGACAACATAAGTGATGCAGGTATTCAATATGCATGTTAAAAGCCCTTGGATTGTTTTCCACATATAATGCAAAACTGCAAAGTTTCAGAAGAGAAGAAAGCTAGAGGAAGGATATGAAAGCTGAAGACAGCACAGGGTTAATACTGAAACAAAGAACCTAATGCTGGAAAAGTAATAAAGCCATGTCATACAATATGTATTTGTGATCTGAGGGAGAGGGAATAAACATCCAATTATAACTACACTGTAGTTGAAAGCCTGGAGTGTAATTAATTATCTACATTATTTGTGTTGTGCAGAAATGAACTCTTATTTTGTAGTCAGCTTTACCATCATTTTTAAAGCCACTTAGATCCATCATAGGTCCTTAATACTACTGAAATCATGACATTTCTAGCTTACTCATTTTCCATAGAAAAAGTGTTTTTTACAGAAGTTCAACATAATAAATATTTTTATATATGCAGTCTGTCTGGAATATACATGTCTGGACAGCAAAAAGTACCATGAACCTCTTCCAGTGGCTGTTCCATCTAGGGCTTAAAAATCTTCAGGAAATTCCAGACAACAAATTTATCCATTAAGGTAAACAATAGAAGTACGCATCACTACAGAGTTTGGGTTTCATGGTTCCTAGAGCTTGTTCAGAGCTCGCATGAACAAATACCTTCAAGCAAGGAGAACAGAGCACCACCTTTTAATTAAAAAAAAATCCCTGACTTAGCATCTGCAGATAGATACTTCAAAACAGACTTGCTCAGATAAATGAATTAAGTTCCATGTTTTCCTCTAAACTTCTTAGGTGCTCTCCTTGAATTATAGGAGTGAGAAATGAGCTATAGAATAATTTTTTGGTTGACAATCGATATATGTGATTTATGAACACATTCACAAGTCTTAAGTGCTTTCACCGGACACAAGTTCACACATTTCCATAGCTACCAGACCATGAGACTTCTCTGTATTCTCTGCCAAGCATTTCAAACTCAGATATTTTTTCCATTTTCTTGGTAGATATCTCACATTATTCCTAGGTTGGTCTTTCATAGTAATCTTTCTTTTTTATGCTTTAGGATGAAAAACAGCTCAGCCTGTAGACAGCTTGTAAATGGACTTTGATGTTGCAGGTAAAATTCAACTCCTGTCTAAAAGGTAATAGTGCATTACATAAAATAAAGCAACAGGTACAAGAAACTTGTACAATCTGGAGAACACTAAAACATATCTAAAAATTCACCTATGACTTATACTGTGAAGAACTCTCTCAAGCAAATATATTGTCTGTCTTGAAATTGTAACTCCTACAAAACTAAACTGTGGTCTTTCATACCCATGCCTTCAGCAGTCCTGCAGATCTGCCTTTAGATATGGACCATATGTGGGACTATCTCTGAAATAGCTATTGCTGAAAACTAACCTGAAACTGGTCAGGCAAACAGCCCAGCTGAGCTTTCAAAAGAAATGACATGGAGAGTGCATTTTAAGTTTTTATGTAATTACATGGTGTACAATACCTGAAAGTCAAATGAACCCTAACTCCATCCAGAACTCCTACATACATCCCCCTGGTGACTATTTAACATTCAGCACATGTCAAAATGGAGCCTAAGCATCCCTTTGAAAGTAATAACTGCTCTAATTTGTGATGGTTCATGTTATTACTATATTACTCTCAGAAGTCATGGGGTGCTTACCCATCGAATAAAGAGCAAACAGTCCATACAACTATGGTAAGGCAACACACTGCTGGAAAAAACAGCAGTATATTATAGCTGTACCAAAGACCACAGGTATTTGTTTTTTGGTGCTGGACCATGTAGTGTCCCTTCATATAAGGGAGAAAGTTTTAGTTTAACTTGATTTTTGATAATTGCGTTACTAATGACTAAACAGTCATTAGCCTTCTGTAATAAGGTATTTCTCCAGCCACCTGTTTCTTGCTAGTTAATACCTAGCAAGTAAATTTATTTTCACATGCAAATACTTCCTGATACCAGCTGATACCAAATTGATCCTTACAGCTGAGTAATAAACACACACTTGCACACTCCCACACATGCAAGTGGAGTGAATTTGTTATTCATTCCTTATTTGGATCCTACCTCTGGGCAGCTCATCTTAGCCATGTCAATAAATGAGAAAGAAAATTTTTTCTACCAACAAGGGATAGCCTCAACTACAGATCTGGGTATAAAGTGACTAAAGAAAACATCAAAACAGTAAAATGCTCATCTGCTGTCAGTCTCCTTTCCTGCCTGTCACTTAACATTTCTAAGGCAAGTCTCAGCTGTGGAATCAAAATGAAGAGTTCAGCACCATTTCCCTTCCTTTGGTCCCCACCTAATAATCAAGGTGACCTTCAAAATCAGTGTGAGATAAAGTGAAATTACAACTAACACTGAGTTAATATGGTGACAATACTCTAAATACAAATGTTTTCATAAGAAACTTGCATACTTTTTGTCAATTGCACATACTTCTTAGCAGCCTCAAAGTTACTGCGAAGTTTTTGTAGAGACTGCACATGAAATACACAAAGGTGACTGAAAAGGGCATTTTAAATATTTTTTTCTAAATTGATTTTTTCTACTTTAATATTGTGCTTCCATTTCCCAGAAGAAATGCTAAGTTGTTTATCTTAGTTAATACATTTGTCCTTTCCTCTGAAGGATTTTATTCTACTGACTTGTCATTTCCTCCTTTTTTGGAGTAGAGCTATCTACTTCACAATCACTGCTGTGTGTTTTGTCCCCTAATTTTTGGATGGGCTGTAGCAGTTGTGTGGCTTCAGGCGGGCTCTGCTTTCCTCCCCACTCCAATGGTTCAGGTTTTTGTGACAGGAGGGAACACCCCAGCAGTGTCCCCAGCAATTGAGGTGGATGCAACATGAGATTGCAGTCCTAAAGATATAACATTGTTGACTGCTGAATCTTTCCTAATTTTTATTTTTACTCTTTGGGAGTGCTAGCTCTGAATCAAGTCTTATTACTGAATAAGGGAAATGTTGGAAATATGAGAACATATTTGCTTACAATCTACAAATAAATGTATACGTTGTTATTCCAGCATCTTGCACAAACCAGCAACGCCTTTTGTCATAACCCAGCTATGCTTTATTCATAATGATCCTCTTGAAGCCAAACACATCAATACATGAGATTTTTGCTCTAATTGCCTATTTTAGCCTAAAATTTCCTATGTACTCCCTACAGGTGAAGAACTCTGCTCTTCCTCACATCTTACTCCTTCCATGAATCATTTAGATCCTCCTACTCCATTTACCTTAAGCTCTCTAGTCCCTTTCCAATTCCTAACAACTAGAAAGACTCATCCTTCCCTACTTAAAAACTATTCTTCCGAAAGTTATTTTTCATGCTGTGCTTAAGAGAACATGAAGAACCTTAGCTAATCTTCCTAATCTTATTTTTTTTTTCTTTTTGTATTATAAGTTCTTTAGTACTCCCTGAAGGAAGACATCCTTTCAGAGCCTTTGACATTAACAGTGGCAAAGCTTTTGATACCCAGGGGAAAAAAAATGTACCAATATGGCAAGTAATTTTACATTAGTATGTGGCTAATATTAACAATACAAAGCAATAATGCCCCTGGAAGAACCTCCTACCATCCCACTGCAATCTCTCTTCTCTAGCTTAATGAAGCTAAAGGATGTCTGCTAGGGCAATACAACTGTATTCACCTGTATTAGCAGATAAAGTTAACTTCACTAAAAAGCTTATTTTATTGTTATCTGCTCCTAGAGTATTTTTCTCTATTAATTTCTCTTTGCTTCTGTCACTAACAAAATACTACTTAATCATTCCTTTTATATCAATGACTTCTATAAGTTGCTTTTTTTGTTCATTTAATATCTTAGTTTTGCTATATGTTCATCTGAGAACAGTTCTCTATCTTTTCACTTTCATTTGTTGCTGCTCACTTTTTTCCAATGGTCACAAATTGGTTTATTATTTTTGCTCCCTATTCTTCTACCAGATATCATTAATATTGACCCTTCTTTTGTTAGTCCTTTCTGATATCTTGTTTGGGGTTCCCCCCCATCTTGCACAAGATGATCCAACTCCTAAGCATCCAACATTGCATAGAGCTAATCTCTGGGTGAAGATCATAGCACCAAACTTATGCATGGTCAGATGGCAAGTAGTACAGAGATAAGTGTCACTCCATACCTATTTATTGAAGTAGAAATGCAAATACCCACTTCTCAATTTGCTGTAGAGGACTAGAACACAATCAACAACATGCCCAAGTTCAAACAGTAGAGAGATGGGTAGGAACTTATGCTGTGCTAGTATTGCAATAGAACCTCTTAACTGGTTCTGAAATTAAACTTATCAGCTTACTTCCCCAGTTTTGCAAGTGTCATGGTTTTGTCCAAAATCAAATTCCCATTTATTTGGGAATCAAGCCTCAAGTAGCTTCTGGACAACCAGACCTCCTTGTGTTCTCTGCATGAAACACTGACGAACACAAGTTTCCAAGTTCTCTATGTTTGAAGGGCACAAGATAGGAACATCTTACTTAAACTACAACAGAAGAGAACTACAACTACTTGACAACCAACATACCAAGAAATAAACATAGAGGACAGATTAAACATGGTGCTATGAGATGAATGCCAACTTCATGGTTACAGCAAACATCTGCCTTTAATCTGCATTGTTCATTAGCTGGAAGTATTGCACACTTGGGATTAGTTATAGTAAATAATGCAGAAATGGATACCACATGGATACATTTTTCCTATATTTAGTGTTAGCACTGAAAAGAAACAAAACAAAGTGAAAGTCTCCTAGTAAAGGCTGCTTGGCTGTAGTTTAAGTTATGCACAAATGCTCAAAGAAAATTGTGATTCCTGTGAATTACCAACTGCAAAAACATTTTAAGGGATTACTGCCCTTCACCCTTAAACTCTTGCTCCCTCACCTTCAGTTACGCTGCGCTGTTTGTGTGGCCCCTTTACAAGTTTATACAGATTTTCTGTTTAAGAGAAAAACCTAGAAATACAGGGTTCACTTTTACTTTTCCACTTACCCGTTTGAGAGCACATCTGGAGTATTGTGTCCAGTTCTGGGCCCCCAGTTCAAGAAGGACAGGGAACTGCTTGAGAGAGTCCAGCGTAGAGCCACAAAGATGATTAAGGGAGGGGAACATCTCCCTTATGAGTAAAGGCTGAAGGAGCTGGGTCTCTTTAGCCTGGAGAAGAGGAGACTGAGGGGTGACCTCATTAATGTTTATAAATATGTAAAGGGTGAGTGTCATGAGGATGGAGCCAGGCTCTTCTCAGTGATATCCAATGATAGGACAAGGGGCAATGGGTGTAAGCTGGAACATAGGAGGTTCCACATAAATGTGAGGAAGAATTTCTTCACAGTGAGGGTGACAGAACACTGGAACAGGCTGCCCAGAGAGGTTGTGGAGTCTCCTTCTCTGGAGACATTCAAAACCCGCCTGGACATGTTCCTCTGTGACCTGATCTAGGTATTCCTGCTCTGGCAGGGGGATTGGACTGGATGATCTTTTGAGGTCCCTTCCAATCCCTAACATTCTGTGATTCTGTGATTCTGTCTTAAAAACGACTGATTAGGACAACAGAAGAAAGCAAACTGCAGCTGGGGGATACCAAGGGAGAGGCAAGAAACAGACTAAGATTTCAAGAGCTGCTTACATCAGCTCTAAATTAACAGGAATCATAGGGTGGAGTCACATTGTACATTGGGATATTTACTTCTTTCAGAAAAAGGACATTACTCCAGTGTTGCCATTATTTTTGATCTAATTGATACCACCCTTTGGTCAACAGATGCCTAAAGAATGCAGGATTGGCTCCTCTACAGGAAATGCACATAAACAATTTTCTTAGTAACAGCTTCAATGATATAAGCTGTTCTATACAAACAAGTGAGACTTAGAGGATGATTTGTAGATGTAGAATCATAAATTAACTACTGCCTTTGTTCTTTTCAGCCAAAAATATCTTCTAATGATTAATACGACATTTTGGAGGATTTAGTTATTTCCTGTCTCATTAGAATTGCTGTTTCTCCATGTACACCCGAAGTTAGTTATGTTTTAGTGAACTCATACCATTATAGTTCTATAAAGAATGTTAAAAATTGCTTCAAATGTAAACTTCTAAAAATCCCACAAAGCACGTAGTTACTTCAAAAAAAGCTATTCAGCATCTCCAAAGAAATTTCCAAATAAAAGCTTAGGACTTAAAGATTTAACTCCTTTCTCAGATCAATTGCACATCTACATAGGAATCGCAGGCATTTTAGGTACATAATTCTACAGTTTTCTAGAAATACAGCAAGAGTTAGCTAACCAGATAAACTCAAGAATTACCTCAGATATTTGAAAACTATGTACTTCAAGCTTAAAAACCCCAAATACAAAAAACACAGCTCTGCAAAATACATAGAGATCTTGAGAACCAATAAACAAAAAGTAAAAATAAAAATCCTTGCACTTGGTGAAATAGGAGCAGAAGGTAAATAAACATCGGTTTATTTCAGCCACTTGTTGCAGTGTCTGCACTCTTGTAGTCTGAAATATTTTTGTGCTGTATACCAGCAAGTATGATAAAGGAAGCCTCTTCACAGCTCATGAGGATAAAAATGAAAGGACAAGACTAAAACAATACAGCCAGCAATAAATGGCATCTAGCAGCCCCACATATCCACAAGCTTAGGGTGAATAGAAAGGAATTTTTATGAAAATATGAATATAGAAAACAGAGGCAGTAGAGAAGACATTTAAAAAAGAAAACCAGTAGGAAAAGGAAGAGAAAATAATGACAACTGGGGTAAATGGGTGACCCAGAGAAGGGAGGAAATAAAACCAACTGTATTTACAAGCTGTGGAACATACTTACCATTTATGCATTGACTGTTTACTGTTTACTAGAGGAAACATCTCAACTTCAGCAGGAAAATGAATTGATGTTTCCCTCCCTGACAATCATTGATCATCTCATTAACGTTCTCATCTCAAATATATTTTTTTTAATCTACCACCATTAAGTGTCATGGAAAACTGTCAAGGGCAGTTATGTACTAGTCTTGTTTTTTTACACTGTACCCAAACATAGTAGTTCAGCATTATTGTTGTAAGCTAAGTCCTAGAATCAGATACTGAAAAGACTCAAATGATCAGTTAGCATCTACCCTGCTATTTTGTTATTGTTTCCCACAGTTATTTCTCATAATTCATATACTCTGAGTTTGAAATCGTGACCTTACAAAATAGTAAAAAAAAAGGAGAGCAAGAGCAAAGAAACATTATACCTTAGTATCATTTTCACAAGATAAAAAATTATACTAGTGTGTGAAGCTAAGTCTTAGTACTTCTGTATCAGAGCATACATCCCATATCACTGCATCTGTCTCTTCATCCTAAATCTTGCTATGCTACAAAACATCAAGGAACATTTAATTGTTAAGTTTATGCATTTAAAAAATGCATTCATAAAGGCACAGCTATTTTTGCCATCTTATTACAGTTTCATTGTTTTGGAGACATCTTCAGTGTCAATACAATTGGGAGCACTCTTCTGCAACTTTATTAAAGAGGAAGGATGATTGATTAATGTCTCTTTATTGAAGTCAACACCAGCTGGATTTTATGTCCCAGTCATAATGCATAAAGACTGTATGTGTTCAGCATATGAGCAGCAGAACAGAGAGCTTCTGTTGCCTATTTATTTTTCTTATATGGTAAAGAAGAAAGCGTTATGAAAATAATAGGGAAAAAGGGAACATAAGAAACAGTGGCTTTAAAGATTCAACTTGGAAGAAAGTTAACATCAATAGCAGTCAAAAATACTGCTTATGTCTATGTATTTGTTTCCAAAAGAAACTTCAACATTTAACTAAGGTATAGCAAAACACACAAAGTGCACAGAATCACAAGTTTAAACAGCTGTTTTCAGAAAGAGGAGATTTACTTTGCTTCAAAAATATTTTTGTTAGAAAAAAATTAAAAATTCCAGAATAAAGAAAACCACAGTTGCAAGTCAGCAGTTTCAGTTAGAGGCACTTTAATGTCCTTGGTTAGTAAACATTAATAAAACTAACTAGAAATAAAGAGGTAGCTTGTATTGATCCACATGGATTGATAAGACATTTTCTTACTAGTTTGTTGTACCAAACAAATAGTCTTCCAGCCAGTTCTGCTGAGGAACATCTGATGTGAAAAGAGGTGGGACTATTCTGCTAAAAAACACCCAAAAATTAGACTGTTAGAAACACATGCCTGAAAAAATACCATTCCCCCTTGAAGAGTGTACATTTAGAAAAGAAAGTAAGATTAAATTATTGTATCAAAACAGATGATTATTTTTTCCCTGCATAACTTGGCTTACATTAAAAGAGAAATAGCAAGGCATTTGGTAATCTTACGTGCAAGGATACTCCTGCCAAGCAGAAAAAAAGGCAAGATGGTATAATTTTCCTTTAACTTACAGCTCATAAAAAATCGTAGGAAAGAAAGTAGTAACAGAGCCATTTGGTAGAAAAAACGTCCAGCTTTCATATATTTAAAATGATTTGAAGTGTTTGAAAGTTGATAGACTGATTTGCAGTGGGTTTTTAATTAAACTTGCTGTGTAATACTAATCACTTCCAAGAGCTAGGAAAGTTAACTGCTATAGGAAGTTGACCTTTAAGACCAAATCTGATTTAAGAATACAGGTAACAGTGAGTTGACTACTAGTATTCTAACACATTATCTTAACATTTGCTACTAACCAGGATAAAATGTATTGCTGGACATGTGTTCCTGTTATAACTGAGTTTGATTTTGTGTCCTGCAACAAACTTAAAATAGTGAGACTTATTCAGATCAGTATTCAATTATGGGGTAACAGAGCAAGCAAGAGAAGAATCCTTAGGACAAGAAAGTGTGAGCACAGTGAAGAACAGAGGTCTTTGGATCTTCAGTTGAGTGTATAGAAAGAACTACAGATAGTGCTTAAGTATATCCTAGAAACATCTGGCAATTCTCTCTAAACATGTGTATGACTGCCCAAATCAAAGTTGCTCTGTATCTTTTTGCGTTTGATTTAGGATTAGAACTAAGAAGAGTCCCATGACATTCTTAACTAAATTTTAAAAAAGGACATTGGTGGAATAAAATTGTGAATTTTACCTTTTTATAAAACCTGGTGATCAATATAGCAATAGAAAAGTTTTTCCTTTACATTTAAAAATAAATAATCAAGTAAACAGCAATCAGAAAATTGCATGCATTATTCATAGCCCAAATACTGCAAGATTAGGTTAATGCAGAATAACTTAGGCCCTTAATTTTTTGATAGCAGTGCTGAATCCCACAAGTAGTATTAGATGCTGATTGGACTTTATTCCTTATTCCAGATGTGTTTGCAGATTGAAAGAAAACAACCCGCCCCTTCCCAGTCCTATGGGAGGTAAAGACCATAAACCACACTATTTAAAAACCTTTAAGAACTGATTAAACTAAACGTGATTAAACAAGAAAATCAGAAAGTTTTTGTGGACCATTTGCATAGGGATTCAACCATTTTCTATTAAAGCAATTATCCTTGTGGAAAAGGAAATAATCTAACTATAAAGAAATACTAACACAGTATTTCTACAACTCATCTGATCATTTGGTTATATTACAGAACAAAATATTCTACAACTAAAATGCACCTTTCTTGTTATATTCTTATATTTGAGTGTCTTGACTATTGAAACAGATTCAATAGGTCGTTTTTCCTATGATACACAAAATGGAATCCAGGTTAAAAGTAGCCTTAATGGAGACCTAGGGAAAAAATGCCTGCAGAGAAGTCTCTCCTCTCCAGCTTGGCAACAGGAGAGAGTCAGTGCATTTCATAGTATCAGAATCTACTACTTCGCCTCAGAGCGCAAAACATCTTAAAATACATCTGAAGTTCCAAAGCACGAATGAGGTCATGGCCCTTTTCATTACATGATTGCAGAATAGACTGGATATTCCTTGAAAGCCAGCTGTACCATGTACAAAGTCTAATTTGAATGATACTTCCACCACTGTGAAACTGATTAAAGCCACACTTGACTTCAACAGAAAAGTGTGATGTAAATTTGCATACAAAATACATTCACTACTATGCATTTTTTAAAGTACATGTCCTTACTTTCCCTAAATTTCATGCAAATAGAAGGCTGTGTTAATTTTATATTATCATTGCACAGGCTGCAAAATATGTCTTAATATTGTATCATTTGAGTGATTCATTTCCTAGTCTTACATTAGATTTTTTCTACTACTCGAATGATGTTGACCAGTTGCAGTATTAGCACAACTTGCAGAGATCAAGAAATAGGGAACAAGAAAGCTTACAAATTCCAATATATACTATTAGAAGATTGAATATGTTTCTGAAATGCAGAATTGCAGACTACCTTTACAATTCACATTAATCTTACTGTGATGATGATGCCCAGCTAGTGCAATCATTTCTAATATTATCTTATACCAGTAACTGTCTATCAAACAAGTGAACTCCAGAAAATCCAAGTTGTATTGCAAGCCACTTTCAAAACACACACAGCAAATGTTATTGGAGGTTAAAATACCGATGAAGCATCACCAAATCATAGTTTCCAGCCCATGTAGCTTATTTTTAAGTCACTGTCAGTTGCTACAGAACTACTTGTACTATAGGAAATCAGAGAAACTAAGTACAGTGAAGTGTAGGTGAAGTCTCAAGAAGCAGTTCAACAAGATGACGAGGTGGTACAAAGGGAGCAGAAGCAAATAGATTATCTACTCAGTCAACCTGCCTGCGTATGTACTTCACAGCCTTTTCTGACTTGTTTGATGAGCCTTGAGCAGGGAAATGATATTCCCTATCATGTTGGCAATCTCCTGGAAGCCTGAAGAATGACAGTTGCTCTGGAAAACTGCTTACTTGCTTTCTGTCTAGGCAAGACAACTGAAGCAAGCAGTCTAGATATTTTCACTTCTTTGACACTCCTACATACAAAAAGGCTGTCATTAAGTTGATTAATATGTGGAAACAAAACTCATTCATCTGTTTATTCTAGGAGGTACCATCTCCCAACTGCTAATCAATTTGTGTAGAAGTTGTTTACCACTCTCTGGGAGTTGGCAGAATACTTCCATTAAAATTTGACAGCAAAGGGGAGGCAAACCTTTAAGATAATTACTAAGCTAATGTTGCACCTTGCTGTGAATTAACCTCATTAGCCTCTCAAGGGTAGTATTACTAGGCACATGACACCAAAACAAGAGAGTTCCCATGCCTCTCCTAAATTTATCTCACCTCATATCTCATCTGATGATAGTGAAATAAAACTCAATCAGGCATGATAGAACAATAAGTAACTGGTGTTTGGATAATGTGATTTTTTTCTACATCACTGAGTTCTTAATGGGAAAAGAAAAAATCTTACAGTTCAACATACAGACTATTTTTACTCATTTAGCAAATAAACAAAGACAACTTACCTATTGATGCATACTGATGCAATTACCTAAATTATGTTTGTTATTAATGGTTGGAACTGTTGCTAGTAATACTGCATCCTGTTGTTGCAAACAAGATGTGGAGCCAGTAAAATGCTTCTGTCCTTATATTATGGACCTGACCCTTTTGGAACAAGCATTAGACTTGTTCAAATCTCAGTCCCAGTAGGAAAAGAAAGCAAACAAAAAACAGCCTCAGCTTTAAAGGACATTGCTGGAAAAGACAACACAAAAATATATTGACTTTTCTTAATAAATTCCAAGGAAAATATTCATGCCTCTGCACCCTAATATCCCCTGATATATAAAGTTGTGGTTTGAATTTTCTTTCCCCATTGCTTGATATGTGTTATTATACTGCAATCTGAAAAGTACAGATTATTTCAGAGATTAAATAGGTCTGCTTCACCGCAAAACTGAACTAAGTACAAACAGTTCTTGCCTTGTATGGGCATGGTCCCTGCTCGGATTTCTGAAATTGTTTCTGTATAACTTCAAACAAATAGAGATGGAATTAATTTTTTTAGGTTTTTAAATGAGTGACATGAACTAGTCAGGAGAGATGCCAAGTTTTATTTTTCCTTTAAACCTGAAACAAACAAACCCCACACTACTCCCTGCTCTCCAGGTTATATACTTGACAGCAAGAGCCCAGGGGAAAAACACTAGGGGTATTTGAGAAGGTTGATCGAACTGCCATTGTGTGGTAGCTCCAAAAGTAATCCTGAGATTTTTTTTAGAGTATAAGAGTACATCAAGATATCATGTAAACAACACCCAGCTCGTGAGTATCTAATGGACTGGAGGGAAGGAAAAAGTATAACTAACTGTAGAGAGAAATAAGTATCTTTCCTAGGGCAGATTTTTTCTTACAGAAATAGTCCCTTTTCCTTTTGTCTCTTGAGAAAAATCATACATATGATATGAAAGAATAAAGGGCAGCTGCCTTTGATAATTCTTCTGTAGAAGGAAATGATAGAATTTCAATAAGAAAACAGATCTGCTAGCTGCATCAAAATGGATTCAGAAATACCTAAATTCACTTCACCCAAAATTTTTCAAGCCAATGAAATAAGATAGCTAATCCAGTCAACATACAGATATTGTTTTACTGCATGTGCTCTTCCCAAAGAGCTTTGTTGTATGCTTGGTTTGCCTTTTTTTTTTTTTTTTTAAAGTAGAGGAGAAAGGTGTGGAGTTTGGGGTTTTTTGTAGTTAGTATTGTCCTTCCTAAAGGAAAATGTTTCCATGAAGAGCTTATAAAAAGCACTTGAATGAAGGTATTAAAGAAAAACGTATTGCTCATTTGACATCTTTTGCGGACTCTTATCAAGGAGACCTTCATACCTACTATAGTCTGTCTGGAAAAGGAAGTCAGACTGCAATGCAAATTTACTTGCAGGAATGTGACTCAGCACTCACACAGGGACACAGTTACTGTGTCCTCTAAGCAAGACAGCTCTTTCTCTAAGTGTAATCTTTTGCTGTAGGAAAAGTATTCATCACTGCCCACATGCCTCATTTATGCTAGAAGAGCCTATGATCTATGCTCTTTCCTTTGGTACATTATCAGACATTCCTGCTAAATTACAATAGTTTAGACACAATCCTATGTGAAGCAGTGTAAGTATTGAAACCTGATATACCGTATGAATGTCATATGCTATCTCCTCAATGCATTTTCTTGCATTGTGGTTAAACTTGCACCTTTCCCTCTACCTGAGGTCTCCCCCATGTGTCTCCTCAGACATTTGTTTGATTAGCGTATAATCACTAAAAGGTTTTCTCAGTTCTTGTAAAATTTGGTTAGAACTGGCCCAAGGTTCGGGTAATAAGGAGAAGGTGACAGAACTGGAAAAGGTCAAAAGATGCCTTAGGTAACAAGCCTAAAATAACTAATCCACAGAAATAACAAACAACTTGATTCAGATGGTAAACCATTTCCCTTGCTTGTAAGAAAATTCCTTTCAAAACAGCACGAAAAATAAGTTGGTAGTGGTATACCTTTTTTCTAAAATGATTCAAATTTGCCTTGGGTCAGATCCTGACCCCAGAAGGATTAAATGAACAGAGTACTAAGAAGGTAAAGTATTGGAGACATACCTTCGCTCCATGACAACAGCCATTGATTGCACCAATTCACAGAAGATAAATTGTAATTCAACCAACTCCCGTGACACTTCTGAGTTTGCCTTAAAATTGCAACTGGCACACACTCAACTGCTTAAGAACTCTTCCCCAAATCCTTCTTAACCCTATCAGCCTACCCCAGCTACTACACCTTCCATCATGTGCTAGGTAGTAAAGGGTATTTATCCACTCACCAGTATTCCTCCTCCTTCTCTGGGAGGCTCTGGACCGTTCCTTCTATTTTATTTTCCTTTGCAATTGCTGCGAGGCCGGATTTTTCCCTCCCTAACTCAGAAGAAATGTTCGTATAGGGTACTGTGCTCTCTGCTTAATAACTTGGCTTTATGGCGGGCTACCTGCTGTCACGTTGAAAAGAGCTTCTAGCTGCAAGTTATTCCTTTGCCTTTAAGGAACCAGATAATAAACATCACTTATTTTTGCTATTCTGAAATATTTCCTATCATTAGCTCTTTGTTATCACTGCTAAACTTCTCAAACAATTTAACAAAGTTTTCATTATGTCTGCAGATACAGACACTTGAAAAAAATCTCTAGAAACTTGAAGAAATGCAGAACGTAGTTCTCTAGGAATTAACTTCTAGTCCAATCATTTAAACAGCGTACAGTAGAGAGCATTGATATTTTGCAGTGGTAAGTATCAATTCAAGATGAAACTATGGAAGACAGCAAAGGAATGAGAGTGTTAACAAGGAACTCTTTTCCAGCCATTGTCTTTAGAGTGCAGCTCCTTGCTTCCAGCCTTTGTTTCAATTAACTGACTGAGCTGGAGCAAACTCCACCTCAGTGCTTTCTGTTCTTCAGAGTCCTGCCCAGCTGTTTATCCTCAGCATGAGCTGCAGCCCCTAGCTCAGAGCAGCAGTTTGCCAGTTTAACTCTCCTACTAGCCTCTGCACTGTGCTTACTGAAACCTGCCTCAAGGCCTCTCCCCTACCACACTTTATCCCTCCTGCCCCAGCATATGTATCTCACATACAGCTGAGAACACACAAAACTACTTCCATCTATCACAACAGTGTAAAAATAACGATTAGAGATGTCAAGTTCTTGGGGGGAGAGGGGTGCTAGGGGAAAGAGTATTGTTGCTACTGGGAGCACCACAGAACTTACCAAGTATAATAACTTCTTGCTAATGTAAGCTTTGAAAAGCAAATATGTGCGGTTTCATTTGGCAAAGAAATAGTAATGACATCTTAATCTACATTCATATTGTGATAACTGACTGAACTGAAAATGGGGCAGTAGAATCCAAACAGGGATATGCCTGATGGAACCTATTTAGTTCCTGAACTCCCTGATGCAGGCAGTCTGCAGGAGAACCAGAGAGGTGCTGCAGGCTTCAAGGTAAAAAGATATAGGACTTGCATAATGAGTCACCTCACAAAATGTCACACAAGCAAAGCAGACTCTTCATCAATAAATACTAAATGGAGATATTTTATTTTTCATTTTGTCATAGTACTTTTATTCTGTCTTCAGCTAGGCCTTTCAATATCCTTTCAATTTTTGCATTTTTGAAGAGAAAAGAGTCCTATTAACGCCTTGAAGCCATAAGCAAGGAAATTAATAATCCAAATTTGCCAATTTAAAGCCAAAATTAAACCAAAATAAAACCTGCATAAAAATAGATATTATTTTACCTTAACAAACACTTCCAAGAAGCACCATTCCCTATAACATGCCAACTTTCATAGGAAATGAACATTTAAAAGCATAGATGTGAACATTAAAGCATCAGTTATTGTCTAATACATTATTTGACTGAGATGATTCAGTTTGTATATTTCCAATCTCAAAAGCTTCCTTCATGTACAATTAGAAGTATCTTTAATCTGAGGTTTAGATCTCACAGTCAATAACCAACAGCTTGTTGCAGTATGTCCAAACCTATTTACACATAAAAAAAGCAGTTTCCCTGCTCTACCTGTGAGGGAACGGCCAAGGCATCCTTTAAGCTCTAATAGAGGAGTAGAAGTAGTAGTCTAATAACTAATATGAGAAGCACCCAGATATATTTCAGAATACAAAGTTTCTGGGCAAAATAATCCATAGCCATCTTCCTGTTATTGAACACTTAAGAACACTTAAAGTTTCTAGAATGGCATACCTTTTTCAGAGAAATTGGCTTGATCAAGTAGCTGTGGAAATCAAAATAGCAGTTCCATATTTGAGATCAGAGCTGTTCCACTGAAATAAGCTCTCAGCTGTTTCTTCTTTTCCCTGAGAGACTATGAAATAAAAATAACATTTATCAACGTTATATTTCTTTATTGTAACCTATTCTTCAACTAATATATGTACGTATATATAAGTATACATAAGAATATTTTTGGTTTAGCACTATAAACTGCATTAGAAAGCCTTTTAATGCCTTGTAAACAGAATACAGGTAGTACTGAATCACTAGCTGTCTCCCATCATCACAGAAAAAGATAGTTTAGTCCTTAAAAGCATAGTAAAGCCTGCTTTTTAAATCCCCTCATTTGCACACACTCTTGTGCCTAATAACCTACAAACTGCAAGTGTAAAACCTCTGCATAAATTACATTAAGCTTTATAGCAACTACTGCTGTCTTTTCTGATCCGTGCTAAATTATTTTTCCAATCCTTCCAGAATATACATAAGACCTCCCCTTTGATAGGCTTCACTTTGCTATGGGAAGCTGCTTATTGCTTCTCTTGTTACCTCTGCATTCCAGATAGGGAAAGTAATCTGCTAAAAATAGGCAGCCGTTGTTTTATTATATGGTTTCTGGAGTGTTTGGACATTGAGTCAATTCACACACCCCTAAATACTATACCCCATATAAATTAAAAAAAAAAAAATTACCAAGGTTAAAGTACTGATTACACACAAGGGAGCTGCAGCAGCATGGCTGTTACGTCACAGAAAGCATACAGGGACCTGAGGGGAGCTACCATGCAGACCAGCAGCCTCACCACCATAGCACTGTCCCTCAGCACCAGCAGTGACAAAAGAGAACAGACAGTGACAACAACAGAAGTTATCAAGAGTCTGTTAGCCACCAAACACAGTAAGGCCACAAGCCAGAACCCCATAACAGCCAGACACACCACACAGCCCCTCAGAAACAGGGCCCGAGTCAGCCCCAGCCCCAGTTTACATGGAGCCTTCGCCCAGAGCAGGCTCCAGGTGAGGCTGGTCAGGGCTGTTAAGGCCTATTAGTGCACTCAGGGCTTTGACATTATTTACCAAATTCTTTTTTCTTTAAGGTGCTGTACCTTTGTTACATTGAAACGTGCCACTCTGCATGTGAGTATTTTGCTGTAAATGATGCAAGCGAACATTGTACCCATTGGGAACATAACAACTGGGTGGCTCTGCAGAGTCACTCCTGGCCTTTCAGACCTGGTTTGCATTAGTGTTTGATGTTTTTTACTGGAAGCTGCTTTTTTACACAATCATTCTTTAAGTATATTTTTGGGACATTTCTGAGAAGCTTTATAATCGTGGGTATCGCAGTATTTTCAGCATATCAGTGTGTATGCCTATGGATATGTGACTCAGAGCAGTCCTTGTAAAAGTACCGTTTTAAATTTACTTCTGCAGTGACTTAAATGCCAGTGACTTCTTCCACACAAGGTCCTGTCACTGACATTACACAAACATTGTGGCAGTTGAAATATGTGGACTCTGGTAGATTTCCTGCATTTTGAAGAACTTGAAATTGATGTTTTGGGGCTGAGTTTATTTTAAACAAAAGTTTAGCAATGTTCCTCTTCAAAAAATTAGAGGGTTTTTTTGAAAACTGTTCCTTTCTCCAGAGGAATTTGATCTATTGGAACATATTGTTTCACTTCTGATGAGATCACTGCTATTATTAGAAAGTTGGCAGTTGATGATAAATAAAACTAAGAAAATCTTTTTCCAGTTCATGTAATACACTCAACAATTCACCAGCAGATTATATATAATGCCATGTATATGGTCTTCCAAATATGACACCTATATTGTTTTTGTAGCTAAAAAACCTCATTAGAACATGCCTGTGTTCTTAATAAATATATGAAACAGCTCTAGCAGACAAACAGTACATGCTTTCTTCCCTATAGCTTTGAAAGCCCAGCTTAACACTGAATTAACAAAAATGTCAAAACAGCAATGGCAGAGATTTTTATGCTTTTGTGCCTCCAGAAGGAAGGTCACATTGAGATCCCAGCAGCACTAAGGGACCCAAGGTTTGATTTCTAATTGAAGTTCAGAAACAGATTGGAGACATGCTAAAAAGCTTTGAACTCATTAATCAGAGACAAGCACGTGCAGAAAGTGTTTAGGCTATATCTAAGTAACAACATGACACGATGGTATGGTTTAGCTTTGGCATGCTTGTGCTGCCAGCTGTGAGCTGGCAAGCATCTACAACCACAGCTGTGACTACAGAGCTTGAGCTGGACTAGAAGCTAAAATACTTACCAGGTGATTCACTGGATCCTCAGCAGAGCTATCCTAGAGGTGATGCTGTGTGCAAAGGGTCTTCCTGCAATATCTGAGTTTTTATTGCTAGATTAATATTAGTGAAAATGTGCTTGCATGTGCTACAGTCACACTTCATTTGGCTGTGCAGAGACATTCCTTTAGAGGGATGTGCTACTCTCAGAGGGGGAAGGAAAGACAGAGATGTTCCTGTTGTGTTGATCAGAGATGGAGCACTGTTAAAAAGACCAATCTGCCCCAAAATGGCTGCCTCTTGATTTTGTCAAATTCGCTTTATTTACACAGTCCTATTTGGAAAGAATGATGTGTGTGTATAAACATAGTTCACAGGTCTCTGTCATAAGCCATGTAAATTCATATCTAAGGTGATTTACGCTGTCCTAAATCTAATCTTGTTCTGAACAGACACAAAGATAGCCTGGCTCCCCTCAAACTCTCAGCTTAAGCTACATAGTGCTTGATTTGAGCAGCTGTCTGATTTCTCTGAGGAAACTGGATTTGTCAAATCCCGTGGGAAATAGTGCAGAAGGCAAAAAAGATGTCACCAGCCTTGACAAATCCCTCCCAGTTTATCCACAGAAGAGTTTGTTGAAATCCCTTGGAGAAAGCCTTGCAAAATGTACCTATGTTCCTACTAACTAGAGAAAATCTAGTAACAGCTGTGATAACCCTGGTATAGTAAGAGTAAGCAGTGCCTTTGCCAGGGAAGATATTATCCAGCTGTGTGAAAACATGCAGGTTAGCTAATTGTATTCATCTTCAAAGAATCGTGTCAACTCCAACTAACTAATTTTCAAGGCTCTGAGAGCACCAATAGGCGTTAATTGCCCAGATCAGCTTCTCCTGGGATCTCTACCCACACATCCTCTGCATAAAGCTATTTAAGATCTGTCTGTGAAGTTAGTGTCTTTTGCATGTTCATGGGGTGGTTGGTGGTATGTTGTGTCATGTCTGCTGACATGCCCACATACACTCTCTCCCCGCCCGCCCGCCCGCCCGCCCGCCCGCCCGCCCTGCTCCCCCCACTCCTCCATCCCTATGGTGACTTTATATACTTCATATCTGACCTGGCACTTGCCTCATAATTGTTGCCCTGGCCATGTTAAGCTGAACGTTCCTGTTGCAGTCCAGAGAACTGCATCCTTGTTGGTGAGGACACTGCTCTTTACCTGTGTTGTGTTTACTGTTTCTTTTGTGTCTTTGTTTGCTTTCCTTATGGACTAGCTTTTTCCTCACAGTAGTCTACCTACACGTTCACTGACCTCAGTACATGGAAGTAAGTTACTCCAGATTTAATTTTATGTTCTGTATCAGCATCTGTTTTGCTGTTGCTTCAAAAAGAAGACTTCTAAGAAACTGTTAAGTTCAGATAGGAGGAATGGTTCCTATCACTGGTGTTCTGGTTCTTTGTTCCTTGGCTGTTCATAACCAAATTTTGGTTAGGAAAGATACTTTTTACTAGCCCGCCTCATTTTAAAATCTCCACTAGACTGTATGCTTTTATTTCTTTTACTCACCTTTATTGGGAAGCTTGGAGGAATAAGTGTCCTGTGCATATGTTGGTTAAAAAGCTCAGAGGAGTAATGCTAAGACTTGCTCCGTTTGATTTAACAGAACGGATTTCTAGTGAAGCACACTGGAAGGTGACTGAAGATGGTCATGCAGTAATCCAGGAATGTCTAAGGTGATGCAGTTAAAAGCATGGGAAGTACAGGTAAAGGAGGAAGAGAGTTTGCATTCTTCAAAAATGGTATTTTTTTTTTTTCTGCCTGGCATGTTTTTAAGTTACCTTTTTCAGTTTTGTCCTAAAGTAAACAAGAAAGCTGGACATCCTGATTATAAACACCACTCTAATTATTTCTGTCTTGGACAAGGAAGAAAGCTATTGTTGATTGTTCTTAGAATTAAAGATTTAGTTAGGGGAAAACACATTCCTTAGTGTCCAAACGTAATAAAGTGCTTGAGGATGAAACTCTAATTAGGAGCAGCTCCCTTCCAAAGAGATGGAGGTGGGGGAGAAATATATAAGACAGTATTAGTATTCATTTCATGACTGAATTTATATAAGGTTTTTAGATCTCTCAAGCCTTAAATTTGTGCTACCTAAATAGTAATCCTCCTGTCTAATTATTGTAAAGGTGTATAGTGCAGGAAGGGGTCCAGCTAGGGTAGTAACTCTTCAACTTAATCTTATTCTGAAGTGCTGGTGTCTGAACCCCGAGCCCTGAATTAAGGTTGACATATGGGTGGTTCCCATGGTCCTTTAAGAGGAGGGGATGAGTTTGCCTTTTGGCTTTCCTGCAAGGTGTGGCTGACTTTGTAGGGAAAGCCACTGGGTAAACAAGCCCCAGGTGCCCTGCATTGGGTAAATGAGTGCCAGGTGTCCTGCTTTGGGGATAAAAGCTGGGACCCCTTGCAGGAAGGGTGGAGTGTCTGTCTGTGAGGTGGATGCATTTTGTAGTGTTTCCTTGTTGAGGAAGGATCTCCTGACTCTCCCTGCAACTGGGCCCCAGTCAGGTTTGGCACTTACAAACGTGGGCTTTGTGGGAACAGTATGTGGCTGCCTCTGTCCTATATTATCAGCCTCTTGGCTTGGCTGTCTCCCATCTCTGCCATGGGAGACTTCATTGCTTTGTTTGTTTTACTGATTGTTGGCCGTGTTGTATCATTCTTGGGGTCGCTGGGGCTGATGTCTGTTATGTGTAATCTGATTGACTTGTTTGTATCCTCAACAATCGTTGACTTTTTTACGTGCAATAGAATTTAGTTACTGGTTTGTTCTGCTGCTGGCTGTGTTCTTTTTGCTAGGCCTAGTAGTTGGCAAAACATATTCAAGCATAAGCAGAGTGTTCATCGCTTATTCCATAGCTTTATGTATAGACTGAAAAGATCTGTTAAAAAATGTACGACCTTTTTAAAAAAAAGTGAAGAGTTACTCTGTTCAAAATCAGATAAGCTAGAGCTTACAGGATGTGCAATATCATTTTTCATTAATTATTACAGTAATATTAAAGATTTCGTTAGAAAAATGATCTTTTTCATGACCAGGAAGGTCTGCCTGCTGTTCTAGTTTCTAAAATGCTAGATAAATATTTATGTAGGAAGTGTTGGAATTACTTAGTCTTCTAAGATGAATGCACTTAAGGACCCAGTGAGCAGGCTAGCATATTATTTTGTTCATTTGCCTCATTAAGGAGACTTTAAACTAATTGGGGATTCTCTAGCCTTACCATGTAAAAACTAATTGGCATATTTTGGATATTAATATCGGAATTAAGGCTACTTAAATTCTGCTGTGCTAATATTACAAACTAGAACACTTGAAATCCTAAAAGCTCATATGGAGTCACATCAAATAATTTTATTTGACTTATTTTTAGCTTGTAATCAAATAACTATAAGATTAAAAAAAATCAGAGTTTATTTTCCATATTGGCATGTTACTGCTGGGGAGTCACACTTTCTTGTCGTTACACTCTTCAAAGCAGCCAGAACAGTGTGCTTTGCTAATCTTCCTTAGTCTTCTTTCATTCTTAATGGATGGTATTGTCTTATGCATTTGTCACTAGAAAATTGGTCTCTTTCCATTATTTATGTACTGTAAATTGCTGCTAATGCTGCTGACTCAACATGTTTTATGAACTCCTATATGATCTATAATACTCCTTTCTTTCCTAAAACTTAAAAGTAAAACATTGTGCTTTGACTGTCAGTTTTACGTGTTTGTAACTTTAAACTTCCTGATCCCAAGGCATTCTTATTTGTGGTTTATCTGTTCACGTAACTTTCATAAAATATCTGTGTAATGCTGAAGTATTGGCCTTGAGGATAGAGTGGCTGCTCTGAGGATGTATGCAGGGAAGAAGAGTTTGAGTGATTAGCTGTCCTGTATGTGTTCCTATGAAACCATTGCGTATTGCTGAATTTCAGTGGACTGTGCTGTAGTTGATGGTGATTTGTGCATTAAGGACAAACATTCTGATTGCATTAGCCTCAGCTCTTTATTCTGTAGGTTTAATTTTTTGAAGTTTGTTGAATTTCCTGTTTAAATGGTTAAAGCAAGTGTATTTTTTAAATACACTGCTCTTTGTTGCAGCTATACAACATGTCCCATGGCTTTGCAAACACAGAACAGAGTGTGTTTTAATCGTAAGAATTTGTAAACTAAGGTTTCACTCTGCTGAATGTAAATGGTTCTAATGACTTACATTGGATTCTCCCATGAAGTGTCATGCACAGCCACGAGCTAATGGAGGACTAGAGTATAAATATTCATTACGTCTTCCTTTAAAATCAAGGAATGGGTTTACTTCTGTGGTTTTGAGTTCATGCTGCTGGGTCTATTTTTTTTACTTTCCAGAACTGTAACATGAGATTTGATATTCCTGGTACATCTGAATTCAGTATTTGTAAGAAAGTTCTTGAAAAATGTCTTTCCACTAAGGAGGTAGCACAATCAAGAAAACTTAAATTATTGATTGTTGATAAATTAGTAGCAACAGAGACTGGAAAGAAATCTCACTTAACTTGTATGTTCTCATATATAATGTAAAATTTTTATTCTGAAGGATCTTACCTTTATTAAACCTCAGCCTTAACAGAAATTTACCTTAAAAGTTAAAAACAATCAGAAAAGGATTAACAGCATTACAGCTTGGTTATGCAAATAACAGATAAGAATCTAAAATATTATAAAGAGGGAAAATCAGGAGCTTTAGGTACACTTTAAAGTGGGCTTTTGAAATACTGAACTGTTGAAATCAAAACTGGAGAAAAATGTATTAGGCTTTATGGAATGTCTCCATTTTCTGTCCCCTACTTCTGCCATAAAGTGCTGGGAAGAATCCCGGACTAATCAAATCCTTCCGGAGGAGACAAAGATATGTGAAGCTCTTTCTGCTCCAGACTGAGGCTACTGAGCCTCACAGAAATATTTTCATGTTGTGAATAAGAACACTCTATTCACATAAAAATGGTGAACTCCTAGTGATATTTCTCATTGAACAGGAAGGCTGTTTTCTCCTGAGAAATACTGAGGTGAAAAGCAATGAAGTGAGAACAGTGTAACAAGCTAATGACTTAAGTGTGGATTGGCTACGTAAATGTTTTTATTCATCTTTTTCATGTCAGAGGAGGTCTAGCTCATGATATATGTGGGATTTAGTCATGCAATTTAGACTGTAGAGGAGAAAGAAGGGACAGTCTAAGATTTTGGCTGATTTTGGTCATTTATAAGCCTCTTATTTTTTTTACTTCTCTATTTCCAAACTTAATTCTAAGTTATAGTTTCCTTATCCACGTATTTTTAAAATACTGTACAAATTAAAATTGAAAAATGAGTCCTGCAAGTACTATACTTGTAGATTTATCTTTTTTTTTTTTTTTTTTTTTTTTGTAAGCAGCCTGGAGCAAACTCTGTTTCAAAAGAAATCAATTGCAAAATAAGAAAATTTTAATTCTGATCTTGGGCCATTTGGGTAATGTGCAGAATGTTTCCAGTACTGTTATGTTTGAACCATGGAGTAATTTATGAAGGCAGAACTGGCTGAAAGTAGTCAAAAAGGACATAAAGGATAATACAATAGGCTATAAGCACTTTTTCATGTAAACTTTGGCTATGCAGGTTAATACAAATTAAAAAGCTTGCATAGGTTTCATTTTCTCAGATGGTAGTTTGTATTATTTTTATAAGTAACTGTTTCTGTTTGTATATACATCTGGTAACAGTTATGAATCTTACTTGGAGGACTGGGAGTGTCAAGGGCAGGGGAGGCAAATTGTTATATAAACCTAGGTATGTGTATAGATCTTCTGAGGAATAGGTCCTGGCTCTTAAAATGAAGATATCATGTCAAGAATTGTTGTCAGGTAGAAATTCAACCCTGTTTGAGGGGAAATGTTCTCAGGCTGTGTATAGGTTTTACTTGGCACTGTATGTTTTGCAGAAAAATGTGATGTGTTTCAAGTTAGAAATGTTGATGTCTATTGTGTTTGACAGTCCATATATGTTGTTAATCCACAGGCAGCATCATCAAGCAAGTATGAGATTGTAGATTGTTTAATGCTTTGTTCTTCTAAATGAAAGTCAAAATGGAGACAATGGAGAGCCTGTGGTCTAATAACATCTTATGGGTTCAGTGCATGTAGAGAATGCTTTCTTCTGAGGGAACGCAATGAAAATTATGGCTATTATTATGGTAAATTTTGAAAGATTGAAAGTTGCCTGTCTAGCTGTCATTAAAAAAAAAAAAGTGGTACCTACTGGGGAAAAGAATGAATCATCTACCAGGAAAAGAAAGAGGTATCACAAGGGTAGAGCTATTATCAAGAGGTTGTCAGGAGATGCGAATATAGAAGGATACAAAAACCTGAAGACTTAAAATAATTCCAGGCTTGGGGACCTTGAAAAATTTGTAGAAAACTGTTAAGTCCTTTCCTCAACTTATCAGCTTACAACAGTCTCCTCAAATATGAAGACTGTAGCGTAGTCATTTTGAAAAACTATGAAAAACTGCATGTTGGCATACTTGAGCAGAAAGCTTTGCCTTTGGTCTGGGTATAGAATGTTCTTGATCTCTATGTAGTAGGGTGCCTGTGAACTATTTAGTGCAGTTGCTAATGCTCCTGGCAATTGCCTGACAGAAAACTGACTTCTTTAAAGGCTGCGAGAGGAAGAGATGGAAACAGAAAAAGCATTAGGGATTGACAGACTAAGTGTGGAAGAGCTAGACGGTGCAGCTGTGTTATTGAACATTTGATAATGTCTGGAAGCAAAGTAGAACTAAATATTGTTCAAATTAAGTTTACATGTGCAAAAGATGTACCTTAGTCTGCTCTGTGCTGACTAGAAATAAATTTATTTAGGCTCTTTCTGGAGTGGTATTGATAGCAAGTTTGAATACACCAAAAGGATTAGCACTCTATCTTGTTGAATAATCTGATCTGCTTCAAAAGTAGAGTAGCAGAGGCAGTTATGGCATATTTGCTGGGCGCAAGTAAGGGAATAGTGATGGGAGGATGACAAAATTGGAGCCATGGACCATTATTTACACTGCTAATATAAAAAAAACCCCACACCACAGTTTAAAGAAAAACCCAAACCCTATTAATACAGCAACCCCAAAACTCCTTTCTTTGCTTCTTGTAGTTTTTCTTGCTTTCCTGAAATTGCTTTATTAGAAGATGTTTTAACTAAAGCAGGTGCAATTTCTTTTATACTAAATGCTATACTGTTTCGCAGGAAAAGGCTTAGGGGCATGAACACCCTCACCACCACCACCACCCCTGCCCCTCCATCCCTATGGTGACTTTATATACTTCATATCTGACCTGGCACTTGCCTCATAATTGTTGCCCTGGCCACGTTGAGCTGAACATTCCTGTTGCAGTCCAGAGAACTGCATCCTTGTTGGTGAGGACACTGCTCTTTACCTGTGTTGTGTTTACTGTTTCTTTTGTGTCTTTGTTTGCTTTCCCTGTGGACTAGCTTTTTCCTCACAGTAGTCTACCTACACGTTCACTGACCTCAGTACATGGAAGTAAATTACTCCAGATTTAATTTTATGTTCTGTATCAGCATCTGTTTTGCTGTTGCTTCAAAAAAAAGACTTCTAAGAAACTGTTAAGTTCAGATAGGAGGAATGGTTCCTATCACTGGTGTTCTGGTTCTTTGTTCCTTGGCTGTTCATAACCAAATTTTGGTTAGGAAAGACACATTTTACTAGCCCGCCTCATTTTAAAATCTCCACTAGACTGTATGCTTTTATTTCTTTTACTCACCTTTATTGGGAAGCTTGGAGGAATAAGTGTCCTGTGCATATGTTGGTTAAAAAGCTCAGTAGAGTAATGCTAAGACTTGCTCCGTTTGATTTAACAGAACGGATTTCTAGCGAAGCACACTGGAAGGTGACTGAAGATGGTCATGCAGTAATCCAGGAATGTCTAAGGTGATGCAGTTAAAAGCATGGGAAGTACAGGTAAAGGAGGAAGAGAGTTTGCATTCTTCAAAAATGGTATTTTTTTTTTTCTGCCTGGCATGTTTTTAAGTTACCTTTTTTAGTTTTGTCCTAAAGTAAACAAGAAAGCTGGACATCCTGATTATAAACACCACTCTAATTATTTCTGTCTTGGACAAGGAAGAAAGCTATTGTTGATTGTTCTTAGAATTAAAGATTTAGTTAGGGGAAAACACATTCCTTAGTGTCCAAACGTAATAAAGTGCTTGAGGATGAAACTCTAATTAGGAGCAGCTCCCTTCCAAAGAGATGGAGGTGGGGGAGAAATATATGAGACAGTATTAGTATTCATTTCATGACTGAATTTATATAAGGTTCTTAATCTCTTTTATACTAAATGCTATACTGTTTCACAGGAAAACGCTTATGGGCATGAACTTGTGAAGTGGTTATGTATATTGCTGCTAGTACTCAATGTTGCCATATCATAATTCAGAGGGAAAAAAAAGATGTCTAAATAATAAGTGCTTATTAGAAAGGCAGACTCATTCATTCTTGATTAAAAGGTGGCATGGTTGAGCTACAGAACAGCATTGAGAAAACAAGTAATCTGCTGAGGCAGACAAACAGAAAACTGACACACGAATGGTAGAACACTTAGAAGTGGAGCTGTGTCATGGTCAAGGCTGTGGCTGTGTGTATTTCCAACCAAAACTACATACTAAGCATTTGAAGTGCTGTCACCTGGCAATGGCTCCATCTTGCGGTTGGGGGGGCGTGGTGGGGGAAAGTAGTTGCAAGGCGGAGAGCTTGGTTTTTCCTTCAGCAGAATAACCAACTCAGCCGGCCTGGAAAAGTAGGTACTGTTTTGTCAGTAGTGGTTAGTTGTTTTTTTTCAGAGAAGAATTGGAATATGCAGCTAAGCCTTAGAGCTTTGTTGGATGGCTGCAAATTTTATGCTTGTTGAGACTGGTTTGTTTGGCTGAAGCAAGATGTACCTTTCAGCGGTACTCACTGGAGGAGACAGCTGGAGTTTGTCATGTAAAGGCTGACATATCAGCACTGCAAGAACTACTAGTCAGTCCTTTACATGCAGTAAAGTCTGTAATGGCTAGTATGAAGTCTGTATAACTAGCTGATGTGTGCAGGGCAATGTCTGAACCGTTCTGAAAAAAAGACCCTTGTTTTGTGGATGTGGGACCAAATAATTAAGCCAAGAAAGACACAGCTTGAAAGGCAGTAAGGAAACAGTCTTTGCACATTGAGTTGCAGGAACAGCAAGGAAGGTGTATACAAGCTGTTAGAGAGAGTAGCTGTATGTTGATGTTACACTGAGCTTCTAAAACAAGACAACTTAATGCTTGCTTTTCTTCAACTGAAATCAGAGGCAAGACCTGTGGAGCAGGGCCTGTGTGACTCACAGGCATTCATAGAGCTTCCCACTTGAAGTTTAGTCACAATAAAATGTTAAGCATAGTGTTAACTACTGTAACCTGTGCTAGCTGGCAACAAAGGTTGAATGCTTTCAAGAAAGCTAATGGTTGTTATTCAAGGTGAAAACTAAGACTTTTGAAGTAAGTAAGGTGTGTCTGAAAGCTTAATCACTGGATTTAATGTATATCCATATGCTTCAAAATTTTTTCAGTCAACTGCCTGATCAGTATGGAAGAAATAGATTCTTGCAAACTGCTAACTGGGATGTCTTAATCTTCCAGTCAGATTGGGTAAAACAGATGAGCAAAAGTGTTCTTTTGAACTTTCAGATTAATTATTGCGCTGAATGATAGATAAGATATTGACTAGAGGATGTAGAATCCTGCCAGTTCCAGGTTGGTGTAAGGAAACTCAATGACAGGCAATTGAGTTTTAAGTGATGTGCATTAAGTTCATTAACTTCTCGTGGTGCAGACAAAAAATCAGACATATCCTTGTCTGCAAATTTAAGGCTGTAAGCCTAGAAAGGATTTAAGCCTGTACTCTGCCTCAAGTATAACAATAATATTAAGGCTTGTGGACTGTTAATGTAGACATGAGATGTAGCATCTAACTGGACGAATAGCCCTATGTCGTTTGTGTTAGAACCTATATGGGATCGTGTCACTGAAATGCTGAGTATGTGGGACTGCAGTATGCAAATGTTTAAACCCATCCTTTATTCCTCTGGGCTAGGCTAACTGCATAAAGGGTCTGCGTGAAATTTGATGTTGTGGGGTCTCCAGGTGCTTTATAAGTGGCATAATTCTACTGAAGAGAGTGCAGATAATTAGTTGTCATCTGTCTTCTAGAAATAAATTTACTTCTCTTCCAGACCGGAGTATAGAAGATGTAAAACCAAGAACAGGGAAAACCTGAAATGTGTGAAATGTGGCTCTTGGAACAGATAAACCATCTCTGCTAATAGGCTCTGTTATTTTGAGACTAATAAAATGATGTAGAAACTAATAGTAAAGTGTGATTCTATTGTATATGTAAATTTTAAGCTTCAGGGTAAGACTGACTTGCACAGGTACCTTCAGAAGCCAATTAAGACTGAAATAGATTCCACCTCTTTCAAAGAAATACTGCCCAATATCTGCACATGTAGTCTTGTTGTTTCTTTTTCCCTTCTTAACCTGCTACTTTGTCCTTGGAAGTTAGGAATTGGTTCTGCATAGCAGAGTAAAATAAATTCTAAAGAGAATACCTATATTTATATGAACTGTTACAGTGTTTGCAAGTTCAGATATGTTAGCAAGACTTTCAGTGTTGTTTAGTTTTACGTGCTTGATTATACTAACCTTAGTGTTCGGTTAAAATCCTCTTCTAAAACATTGTTTCTTTGTTTTAAACATGAAAACTGTTCTTTCATGTTAGACTTCAAGTAGGAAACAGAGCAATCTGATTTTGCCTGTTCTTTACCTTTAGGCTTGCTGGATGGATCAGTTGAGATCTGATGTTGCTGATAGCAAACATGGTAGCATTTCACTTGTTGTGGTAGTAGAGTTTTCTAAAATTATTAAAAGTCTCATAATATAATGGTTAAGTCAGTTCCCCACAGCTGATAAGTTTTCTTGCCTGCTTACTGATGAATTATAGTTTTAGAGCTTGTACATCTAGAGTGAAGAACTCTATGGGAACTTCAGTATAGGACTAGGCATAAACAATCTGTTTTTCCACCCTCCAAGAAAGGGGGAGGGAAACTTCATGGCGTTGTTTTCTCTCTGTAGCAGACTTGGTACATTATTTGCACTCAGTTGATGTTTCAAAGGTTTCCTTTGCACAATATATCTTGAATCTTTTCTTCCCTTCAAAGCTTAGATATTGTAAATGCTAATGATTCTCATGTGAGAGAAGGGGTTGCTATGTCTTGTCTCTCTTCTCCTTCCCAATCTGCCAGTGAGAAAGTAAGCCACTTAATGTTCTTTGAGTTTTCCTCCTGAAGATTTGCTTGATAAGGATTTTACTGTTTTAGCTCATTTGATTAGCTGCAATAAGCTCAGCTACTTGATTTTTTCCTTTCCTGGAGCAAACACAAAAGAATACAGGCAGTGTATTGTGAAAAAAAGTACTTTTTTAAAAAGCAAACCAAAACTACCTTGTAATGTGATTAAAGAAACTCCATTTTTAGCTCATTTGTGTACTGATTGACATGAATGCTTCACAAAAGAATTAGGCATTGTCAAGACTAATACTATGAACTTAGGGTTCTAAAGTGTGCGAGAGAACCAAAAGTCTGCAAAGATTCTGAAAACTGAGAAAGAATGCTAGAGTTGAAACAATTATTGCTTTTAGAATTAAATGCATTTGAATGGTACTTCTGGGAAGGTTTATCATATAGCCATAGCTGATGGTTCACATTTTTTACTACTACCTCTGATATACTAGAAATTTTGGTTTAGTCCTTTCATCACCTAGTTTACAAAATTAGATACTTGGTCTATTGCATAGGACATAGGCTAAAAGCCCTGCAGAGACAATGTGAATACTGGGAGAAGCATGATAAAATAGATTCAAACATGCTCATTTCCTCAAAAGAAACAAGCTGAAACTAGAAAGAGTTAAAAATGTGTTCAAGTTGATGCTTAATGCTTTTTTCTTAATTATATAAGAAACAGTACCATACGAGATGTGTATGAATATTAAAAGTAACGGGTGCAAACAAGAAAAATTTCCAAGTAATTTGACCCTAGAAACACTTGTGAAGGTAACTGGCCTCTGATCAGTTTGATATGGCTAGGGTGCCAGGCAAGCATCTGACATGATAATTGTTGCATTTCTTTGGAAATGCTGTAGCTGTGGGTTTTAGATGAGAAAGCTCTGTTAGGGAGTTTGGAGAAGTGGATTTCCAACCTTCTAGTGTACTTCAACTTGTGTCTTTTAATGTGAGACCAATTGATGGTGAAAAGCAGTATGTAGGTCAGCACAAAATTCTAGCTTACCCCTATGAACCAGTATTTTTGTTCCTCAGGTTCAGAAGTGTGCAGTGAGCACCAACATTTCAGGTGTTAGTGAGAAAAGAGTTTAAGGTGTGGATTTTCTTTACTTCTTAAAGGGGTTGAGAAAAATAAAATAAGATTCTCTAATAGTGTATTACCCACAAAAATGAAGAACCTATGGTAAAAGCAAAGCTAGAGATTTACTTAAACATATTGAAATTCGAACTCAGCTCAATTAGTTTGATTTCAGGTTTGTTCAAACTGGTTTATGAAGTGATGAGATGGGGTATATTAGGATTTGGTTTTACTGGGTTGGCATGTTCATTACACAGTTGTTGAAATGCGAAAGTATCGTGCAGAGCCTTTTATTTCCCATTCTATGGTTTAAGACAGCACTTCACATGTAGTAATTCATTCATTGTAAAACGAGAAGGTGTTTTTATGATCCAGTGCAAACATGTAGTATAATAGTTCTACCTTCATGCTTGTGTGTTTCTATAAAAGGAACTTTGACTGAAGTTTTGGACAAGCAGTCCTGCCACCAGAGTGGTTTGCTTTAATTCCCTGCTGGTAAACGGAAGAACAGTGGTGGTGAGTTTTCTGATTTTTTTCTGATGGATGTTCTGATCTGGAGAAATATCTGTCTGAACACCTAATGTCATTTGCTAAATTGCCTACATTTGTGTTGTGCAGTCTTTCCTCTGGACAGCTGTAACTTAGGGATCGTGGGAATTGCATATCTGTATATAGTGTGTGTTGAAGAACACTGACTTAGGAAGTAGTAGCCATCTCAGTAGTATGAAGATCCCTTTGCTTGTGGTAGATTTCACTAGAGAGTTTATCTTCAGAACTTAGCTAAAATATACCTGTGGATTTACAGTTTTAAAGATGAACATTTGAGTTTTAATATATAATTTGAGTTTTAAAATATATTGCTTCTCTTTCAAGTCTTCCTTTCAAGTCATAATGCCTATTAAGCCTTACAAAGAAATGACAGTTTTCTCTTAAACTTATTTGACAGGCATAAGTAATTCTTCTCTGCTTATGGCAATGTTTTGTGAGAAGGTAACTCATCCGTTTGGAAAATGATCAGAGAAATGTGTTAGTAAGTATAGGTTAATACTTCAGGTAAAATGAATATATTTGCAGAACTTGAGGACTGAGTAGTGTGTATCTCTATTCCAGTGGGGGAGGATCACAATACAGAGACATTTAAAAGACATCTGTGAAAAGTATATGTTAATCATATAGCATAACTTGTCCTAGAGCATTCACATTGGCTGAGATGTGTATCTTCATAACTGTAAAAAAAAACCACCCAACAATCCACGTCATTCTTTGGTGATGAACATAAGAAATTGTCATGAAAACGAGAGCAGAAGAGGGGCAAGCGTTGACCATCAGAGCAGACTGGCTGTGGGCAAGCAAGCCTTTGCTACCACAGCGGGCCCCGGGGTCTGGCAAAGCAAGGGAGGCCAGGTCTCCGGCTGCCAGGCCGAGCCCAGGGGGCTGGCAGGGCGGGTGAGGCAGGCCTGCTGCTGCCGGAGCAGTCGTGGGCTGGGAAAGTAAGCGAGGAATGCCCTTACTAACAGTTCAGCAGTTGATGACGGTGGAGGGATGCAGTTTAGTGGCTTGAGTTTAGTAAAAAGCACAGGCAAGGTCGCTCTTACTCAAAAGAAGTAGAAGGTTACTTTCTTCTCCTTCATCTCTGCCAATTACATTGTTCAACACATGGAATAACTTCCTTAACTCAAATTCAAAAAACTAAAACTAGACACCAAAAGGAACCCCTTGTCATCAGTGATGATTCATTATTCCTATCTTTAAATATACTCTATAAAGCAGATTTGTGTTTGGGCTTCCCAAAATCTGTAATCTCCTAACAGTATCTGCATGTGCTGTATCTTTACTTCTTTGTCAATGATATAGCGTAGAATTAACGTGATTCTGCTGCTGGGGAAACCTGTTTTCTTATTCCTTCAACCCTTTCAATTCTAGGGACATTTGGGCACTGTTTGCTATCTTTGTTCTAGCACTTAACTTAATCAATCAATCCACAAAAGATTTTTAATGATTTAGTATGTCACGTCTCATACTCAGTCTTTAGCTTCCCTGGTTTTATTAGAAACTTTACCTTGATTTTTCTTAGATAGGGATAGCTGGAAACTCAGGCAGAATCTGGTATTTTACATAGGAAATGTATTCTTACAACTTCTCTAGCTTTATTCCAAAAAATAAACTTTAAATAAGCTGTTATTTTTATTAATTGATTCTGATTATAATTTATTGAGCCTTGCTTATTTTGAGCTTGTTCCTTCCTAAGTTATCATAACTGTCTTTGAATACATCATGTTGTTTATAGAGTAGTCTCTGCAAAGTAACTTCGGTTTAATTGTAGGTTCTTTGCAATCAGGACTGGTTTTGCTTGTTTTGATTTCCTTATGGAATAAGAAAGGCAAAGAATTGGATCCCTCAGTTTCCTGTTTTGCTTGGCATTATGCCATTGTTCAAGAAGAATATACTTATGAAATGGAACTTGTATACCTGTATTGGACAGAAGTATGCTAACTTTTCTAATAATAATTTTTGTGTATTATGCAATCACACTTATCACAAAATACTGTATCATCTCTATCTGGCTGGAGATCAGAAGTAACCTTCTAATCAAGAATTCTTGGAAGAGGTAATTGAAACGGGTATTAAATTTATGCTGTATGGCAGGTCTCCAGACTGGGTAGTTTCCTCTGGTTTCATAAAATATTTAATCGGTATCTCAACTTTTGACCCATCCTTGTAATTAAGTAGACTGAAGACTTTTAACAACTCAGTCTGACATTACTATTGAAATCATAACAAGCTTCTGATGAAAAGATGATTGTTTTCTTTATACAAGAGACAAAAATTTTTTTCGTAGTGGAAAGCGTGTAAAGTCAACTAATGTTTCTTTGGAAGTATAGATTTGTGACATAGGCTAGACTTTCTGAATGACAGTAGAGTGACCAGCACTCTAAAAGCCTCTTTTCTTAATATTTTATCTGTCATACTCTAAAAATGCCAGCTGTCCTGACCAGCAGCCCGCTTCAGAAGACAATTGTGTTTTCCTTACTGACAAATCCAATTTAATTGTGTGAAAGAGAGAGTTTCTTGTCAGGTTTGCCATAGGTTTTGGAAGATAAAGGGTTGTAATTTAATTGCTGCGCTAACAGAGATACTGTAGGGCATAGCTTGGTAGGTAACTTCAGTTGATAACTTCAAATGTAATCTTTACAGATGACTCAATTTGAAAAATCGTGGGTTTACCTCAATGTCTTGACACAACTGTGTAAATAAGAATTAATTGCTTAGTGGAATGAACCTACTGAAATACTGCCTGTAAACAAACTCTTTTAAACTAGAAATTGCTTGGGAGAAATTAAAAAATAATTTTTCTTTAAATATTCTTTGAGGTTCTTTTAACATGAGTCAGAAAAAAGCAAGCCTGGCACAATCATAGTTCTATCATTAACATCAAAGCGAACTTAATCATCATGAACTGTTGTACTGTAAATGATTAATGATACATAGGGCTGATCAGCCTTGAACTTGACAGCGTATTCAATTTTTCCTAGTATTTGAGAAAATAGTGATGTAACTAGCAGCTAATACATCTGTTACTTCATGTTATGAAATAAGTGAATATGAAGTGAAATAGTTCACTTTTCCAGAATAATAAGATTTGAAGTTATACTGTGTAGTTGGGTAGTGTGTCTTTGCATGATTTTTTTTTTTTTTTTTCCCCGTTTAGACACTGCAGATTTGGTTTAAGGCAAGCTCTTTAGAAGTGAAATGACTTACTTTCTTCCCTCTAGATCTACATATACAAAATATCATGCTGTGGTGCTGATTGTTACTGCTAAGCACCATGATTTTAAGTATTCTGGATCACTAAATTTAACTTTTTCTAATGTGAAATGTAATTTCAGTTGTCATTTATTATGCTGGCAGCCCACTTCAGGCAGGCATTGGTTGGTTATGATGTTTGTTCACAGGAGGGGAGTATAAACAATGTAGTAAAGGCTGCCTTGTTAGTAGGAAATAATGCGTTATTTGTCATGCAACAGCTCTGCTTTAAGCAGCTGAACACCTGTCTTCATAGAGCACTTGCTAGAGTGATTACAAAAGGAGGATAAAAATTTCAAAACCAATTTTTGGCTGGGTAACTTTACTTATTTAGTGTTAATGTGGTATTACTGCACTACAGTTGATTGGTGCATATAGACCTTTGGTACTGGAAGCAAACTTAGGAAAAGCACTCTTAAACCCTTTTTGACATATGATTTTCAATATTTATAAGAAAGAAAAAGCTTTCTATGCTTTTATTATTAGTTTTCAGTTATTATGAGTTGAGGCATGCTTTGAGGACACTAGTTTGTATTCACAAAGGAAGCTTTTTGTTGTGTGCATCAAAGAGCAAGTTTATTTTAGTCTGCCCTTGACAAATTAATGTTTGTTCTAAAGGAAAGACTCTTGCAGGAAGATAGTGGCTTTACAAATAATGATTCTGGAAACAAATGAAACCTCTCCAGATGTGAGGCATTATTGGATTTTTACAGAGTAAAAGGAGGGGAAAAAAGGTCTAGTAAACATAACCTTTCCTTGGCTTTGAAAGACGCTAAATAATCATCTAGCGTTTTATCTAACTGAAAAAAACACCTGTTGGTTAATTTTTATATTACATTTAAACTGTAGCCTAATGTCAGGAATTTCAAAAACTAGATCAATTATCATTGCCTTATTTTTTTCCAAAAATTTTTAAGCCTGAAGTCTTAGTTTATCACTTAAGAATACCAAATTAGAGATTTAACAAACATTCTAACTTGATGCCTTCACCTTCTAGTGATCAGAAAAGGATCTTTGGTTATGCCTAATTAGGACTTCACTTGCATGTGAAGCTTGAAAAAGAAAAAATCAGTCTGTACCTTTCAAGTAAAATCATGGTATCTTTAGCTGGTTCCAGAAACATGTTCTTCCTACAGCTTTGAGATAAGTATGATGTGATTTCTTGTATATGTTGTACATAGCTGTGTTTTATATAGATGATTCAGTAGTTTAATACACAAAAATAATACAATGGAAATGAAAACTGTGTACCTGATACTGTTTCCAGTACTTGAGGTTGAATTAGGATTTCTTCCTGGTTTCCTAGGAGTTAATTACTGACTACAAGGTTTCTATGCATAATGATCCTAAAACATGATGGACAATTGTAATCCTGAGATATGTAGGATATATATTAAGTGAACAGATGAATGTTCAATAGAAGCATTTTTGAAAGAAATACAAGAAATATTGATCTTTGTCTAGTTTGTTTAATAGCATCTTTTTTTGGTCAGCAGTGAGATTTTGAAGTTGTATGTTCAAATTCTTCTATGCAAGTCTATGCTGTTGGGGTAATGAGGAAGGCATGACTAATTTCTAGCAATTTGGTCTCTGGACCATGTCCTGGGGGGCTGAAATACTCAGATGCAAATGTTGATTTGAATTGGCCTGTCCACTGCCTGATGTTGCAATTACTGTCTTTGGCTTAGGACTCTTCCTCCTGTCAGACTTCATCTGTGTTAATTGTGTAAGCTATCCAGCAATTTCCAATTCTGCTCACTCCTAAAGGAAAAAACCAAACCCACAAAACTAATTATACCTGAATCTTTGTTCATTGCTGTTAAATGTGGTTGGGGCAGAATAAAGAGCTTGTGTATGCCTCACTGAAAGTTGTACATGTGGGCATGCTGAAACTGGCTGACTTCTGTCACTTCTGCATGTGTTACGTACTGTTTCCTCAAATCAAATTAATTGTAGAAGTGCCTGTGGAGTAGAAATATGAAACTAGTTTGATTTTTGTTCTGTATCAAGATGGATATAAACTATGTTACCTTAAGGTTTAAATTACACTTACCTATAGAGAATTAGGAGCTCCATTGTAGACGGTTTCCTTGAACTTCCTGGATTGAAAACCCTTGGGTATTGTTAGTTTCTTGAAACATGCCTTGCCAAGGCGGAGGATTATGCTGTGGTTCTACCTGGGCAGTGATTGTTCAGTCACCTACTAGCTCCATGTAGGTGGTCAGTGAGCAAAGCAAAGGAAAAAGCTGGTTTTCATTAGGGTTTGGCAAATCTGTTCTGAAACTTAGATCAGAACTTGATGTCAAATGCATCTGTAACTACCCCCAAATGTGTCCTCTGAAGCTGCAACCAACTGATGGATGGGCTTGTCTGATGTCAACTTTTAAAGAAACCACTTTTTTCAAGTGCCATACCTGCATTGATGTATGAAGGTTGTAGCATGTATGTGAAAAACAAGACTGAATAGCATCATAAAGATAACAGTAGTGTGTCAGATCATGTGTTTTAAATGACTGACTTCGGTCAGATACTGTTCACTATTTACTGATAATGCCAGTAACTATAATGTCCAAAGGAACATTCTGTAAAGTGCATCTCTTAAAAGGGAGTTGTGGCAGCTTAATTTGACTTTTTTCATTATTTCTAGAAGAGATGGATAAAAGCTCTCAGAGTAACTGGATTGTTCAATCTATTTCATATCTCATATGTGTTAGTAAGCTACAGCCTATTGTCTGGCGCTTACTTGCTCTAGCTTAAAGTTCCACGTTCTTCTTTCCCTGTACCCCCAGTGTAATTATCCTTAATTTTCTTCTTAAACTTTTTGTATTATATATATATTTTTATATATATGAACACAGATAATAATTTGTATTCTATTATATTTAATCTTGGTATCTTGTCTACATATTGACAAGATAATCTTCAGTTGTCCTCATAGTAATCACTACTTAGTCTGATTCTTTTTGCTTACCTCTCTTTACTTTTCTGCTGAAGCCAATAACTGGGAGGTGCTAAGAATATCTCTTTGATAGTTTGTGTCAGAGTTCACTTCAGAAATGCATTGTCAGGTGTTGCACTTGAATATGTTAGATAATGAGAGATTTTGATGCCTGACAGCTTTTATATGTTATGGTCGGCTTTATTGTGGTTAGTATACACCGTTCTGGGCAGTCAGGATAAAGGATGACTATAATGAAGTAAAGTGGGCAGGATCAGAGTAGTGTGGCAGTGGAGTGATCCCATGTGATCTCTCTTGGTATTGGTAGCTGAAAGAAAACATTGTAAAACTTTGTCACTTTAGCAGATTGTTAGATAATTCCTGTACTGACTACTTTAATACGTAGAACTTTATCAGAGTTCTTCCTGTCCTTAACTCTATCTGCTTAAACCCATTTTTCCAGCTGTGGCTTGTACTTATGCAAGCTGGATTTCCATTGCTAGGCATTCTGAGTTTCTGCAACCACTTCATTTCTAGTGTCAGGCATGTGAATAGCTTCTATGACTATCTGCTATTGATAATTATTCTATAGGTCCCAAACACATAAACCTAGGCTGTACTTCAAAGTACGCTGGAATTTTTATATCAACCTTTAATCTAAACAGGCGTTTTCCTTGTTAAAATTTGAGAGAGTGAAGAAAAAACAAAGGTCACAAGTCGATGGAAAGCATGTTCTTTCACACTGTTGGAGTCTGCCTGCAAACCTGGAGGTGGTACATAGATTAGTATGCAAAGAATCAAGGAGATTCCTCCTTGGTTTCAGATGACTGAAGAACTTCTACCCACCCGTTCATGATGCTTAACATTTCCAGATGAATTCTTCAGGACTGTTGTGATGAAGGAAATATGAAAATGAAGGGGTGGAGGGAATGTGGTGCCTCTCCCTTTCCAAAACAGGTTTTTTTCTCCTGTTCTTTGTCCCCTTAGTTTTTGCCATGTTTTTCTCACTTTCTGTGAATGCTTTAATCCCCTCTTTGAAGACAGGAGTTGGAAGCTTTATTATTCTCAGAGGAGAAAGTGAGTTAATGAGTCATTAAAAGAAAAATGCACTTTTTGCCAGATTTCAGGTGCAGTTATCTCCCACAGATGGCTCTCAAAGTAAATTGTTCTTAACGCTGGCAGACAGATGGTTTTTCTGAATCACCCAAAAGAAATCTGATACCTGCAATTATTTTCTGTTCTTCCTGGGTCTCTAAGCTCTCTCATTTTCTGCCAGTGAAAACATTTGTGATAATGAACATTGTGATAATGTCATGCATACCTAAGTAGGCCTGTCCTCTCATTTCAGCTTTCAGGATGGAGAAGGAAGAGTCAAAGGAATGAGTTTTTGCCTTGATAAGCTTCCTTTTGTGTTACTGTGTTGTGTATCAGCTGTACTTGATACTTCATTCTATAATCAATGTGTCAATGTGCTATTTTACAATCAACCAGTTCAGATAGTTGATCCAGGTGTGTCAAGGAGCATTCACTTAAAATATATTGTCTAAATGCTGTACTGACTGCAGAAGAAAATTCTGTTTGGACAACATAGTAAACGCAATCTTCAAGTTTGAAGTCACTGTGTAGATTGGTATTTTTATGGAGCACAGTATATAGAAAATAAGCTTTCTATCTTAAACCATGTTGCTGTACTTATTGTGTCCATTTCTTTGGTAGTAGGAGAATTTTTGTTTTAGTATTCTTTTTTTTTTTTTTTCCCCTCAAAGACTTACGAAAGATGGCATAACGTGGTTTTGAGGACATTTATCCCTTGAATAGATAAAAAATTTGTCTCAAAGTTTCCCTTGAATTTGAAATGTGAGGTGAGCAAAGGGAGAAAGGGGTTGGAGTAGAAATCTTGTGGCAAAGGAGCTGTTGGAGGTGGTAGAATGCTAATAACAGATTATTTCTGGAGTTCTGTTTTGATGTTCTCATTGCTAAGGTAGAATTAGCATTTTTATATCCAATAGTTGAGCAATTTTGCATAAAATCAGTGGAAGCAGACAGTCTTAAGTTTTATTAATCAAATATAGGACTGCAAAAATCAGAAGAAATGTGATAAACAGTGGGCCATGTTTTTATCATGACAATTAAACCTGTTACACCTAAATGGAGTAAAAACCAGCACAAAACAAAACCAAAACTGACTTAGCCTTTTTCTCTAGGCTTTTTGTCTGCAGCACATGATGGCCAATCTTGCTTCAAGCACTTTGAGATTGCTTCATTTGTTAGAAACTGGCAATATGCTAAAGCAGTCCTTAGTGTAAATTGTGCCATTAATTACTTGCTTACATTAATTAAAGTAAATGCAATCATGAGGGCATGCTGGCAGTGTTAAAGTTAATGACCCAAGACATTATTACTTAGTACAACTTTGAAGTTCATTCAAGAGATTTGACACTGTAGGAATTACATTACGAGGTATGTGGTCATAAAATTCTCAAAGCCATGATTTTGGCCACTGTGTTATGGCCCTGGTGAATTTAATGTCAGCTTGAGTAAATTAATTGTGTAGATAATTGCCCAATACTGGTGTTTTTGAAAAAATTGGAATTTGCAAAAATGTGCATGCACAGATTTTACTTAGACATGCAATGTTTAAGTTGATGAAGTCGAAAACCCACGTTGAATTGAAGTGCCCATTGTGCTAAGTACTGCATCAACTTTAGGAAGACAGTCTTCTTACCTGAAATGTCACCAGCAAATTTAGGATTAGATAAAGTATGTGAGCTAACAAAGTTGTGGTTGGAGATCATGATAGGCCTGAAGCTTATTGAGATAATATATCTTTAAACCTTCATTTACTCAAAACTTGGGAACCACATTCAGTTTTATCAGTCTGAGTTGCACTTCTACGTCTGAAATAATAGTTTCCAGGCTGTTGGACTATTTCTTTCAAGTGACTTGAGATTATTAGAAAACAGTTGATCTGGAAGAGTGGGTTCATGTGATGGAAACTGGACGGTCTTTCTCTAGTTCATGTCTGATATTATTTTATAATTTTCATCCATGGGTATTCTGCCCAGGTGGGTGTTTTTTGACTTCTTATAAGCATCTAAGAGTTAAATATTTTTTGATACACTGCATTAATGATAAAGCTGAAATTATAAGGAGACCTGTGTTGTCATTATTTGTCTTATTCTTAATACCTTTCTTTGGCATTTGTCAGTTCTGTCAGTCTTGGAGGACCTTAAAGAGCTGTACAACTTAAAAAAATAAAAAAAAAAAAGCTGTATCTAACTGTAATTTGTGTTCTGTGCCATCATTCATAAAAGAAAAAAATCAATGTTTTCTACAAAGCATCTTGTTGAAAGTGGTAGTGTCAGGACTGAGTTATCACGGGTTGCTGCCAAAGCAAGTTCCAAGTTTTTTTGTTGAATGAGCACTCAAAAGGTCAAGTGGATATGGACTACTGTCAAAGGCAAAACAAGCTTTGCCAACGGCAGGATCTTTTAATCTCATGTTAGTGTTCATCTAGCCATCGTGGTCCCGTAAGCTTAGGTCTGCAAGAGGTACAATTAAAAAAGTTGCATAAGAGGCAAAAAATTATGCAAGGGACCATTTTACTTCCATACTGCTATTTTATCAATTGACACGACATAGCATTTGCAAGAGTAAGGTATGCTAGTACTTAGTCAGAATGTATGGGTTAAGGTAGAATGTAACTCTGACTTCCTTAAATATTCCAATTAACCTTTCTGCTAAAACTAGGGGTACAAAAATACACGTTAGTTTAATAGCCTCTTCTGAAACTTGTTTGTTTCGGGCACTGTGGCTCTTAAAATTGAGGTTAATAAGTATGAATAAGACAATACTAACTTAAGTCATAACAGTAAGAAATCATAACTGTAACAAAGTAGATCACAAATTGCAAACCAAGTAGATAGGCATATTATACAAACAAAATACAGTCTGTCAATAGAACTGAGGAGTTAAATCAAGTTTTTTTTTGGTGATTTTTAGCTGTGTTGAAAGCAGTCAGTTTTCTGAACTGGTGAATGTGAGGTACTGCTCACCTCAGTGATTCAGTTTATTGCCTTCAGTGAACAGCACTGAGTCTGATTTTTTGTTAGTAAAAGAATCTTGAAAGAATCAGTGCTATCACCTTTTTGTTGAGGGAGATAAAAGGCTATGCTGACAAAAGTCTAAGGAATTTTAATTATTCTAATATTCTACAAATTCTCCCTTTAACCAAGAGTAAAAAACTCATTGTGAGCACTCCTGTGTGAGAAGGGAGGAACAAGGAATTAAACCGATAGAATGTAGTGATCTCTGTGCTTATGCTAACCTGCAATTTTAGTACATTCTGTAGACTGAATCTTGGCTCAAAACTCTCAGTAATTTCCTGACCCTACAAAACATTGGACACTGTCCTTTTAGAGCAGCACACTTAAAATCATAATGTCCTCTGTTGTAGGAACAGGACAGCACCTGCAGTGGTAACACTGAACAGTTGTGATGGTATCTCCTGTGGTAGTTTGTACTGGAAAACAACTTTTGAGGCTGACAGAATTCCCTTTTTCTCCAAAATTACTGCTAGATGTCTTTCATGACCATGCTGGATATGCTTAGTGTTTGCCACAAGATTTGCCTGGACTTTTAATGTGCCTACCCTAAGCTGTAATTTTTTATTTTTTTATTTTTTTTTTACCCAAGGCTGCTGTTCTCCTACATTTCTCCAAGGATCTCCTCATTTCAAATTGTCTATCTTGGCTGTAATATTTTTCTTCAGGTTCAAATATTTATCAGAGAGCAGAATAACTCGATGTGTTGCATTTGCCCAAAGCACTCTGCAAAAAATCTGTGAATGATTATACATCTCTTATAACTTATTCAGGAAGCAATGAGGGAAATAAGTGAATCTTCACTGAGGACACATTTCTCAGACTTCCTGCCAGCAACTGAAAAATCTTGGCCATATATACCACATGAAACAGTAATGAAATGACAGCAACCTTATTAGCTGCACTATGGTAAATAGCTGCCCTGTTAGAGATGATGGAGGGAGAAGGCAAGAAGAATGCCAAGAGACACTTTATTTGCAGGAATAGTGGGGAATGGAGGGAGAGAAGTGGTTAAAAGAAATTAGTGTTGCCATAGCACAAAGGAGCTAGGTGAAACTTTGGTCCTCAGGCTCCTGTATTTCTATGCAATTGCAGCTCTGCAGCAACAACTTCATCTGTCTCCAGACCTCTGAACTGCATCATGTTCATGACTGGATTGATTTAATAGGACACTGCAAATAACTAAACAAAGCATCTGTGAGACTGAAACCTTTCTAAAGGATTTTGTTCTTTCTGCTGATAACTATACAAAGCAAGGAATGATTACCAGTGAAGGACTCTGTATTGATAAATGTAGTGACAAAGAAAGGCTTTTCAGTGCTGGTGTGTGGGATCAAAAGACATTCCTTAAGTTCAGAAGTCTCCTTCATGCTTCTAGAAGGGATAAAGGAAGGTCAGGAAGCCTTCTTATACTTCTAGGTCCCCCTGTTTTTATCTCATTGATAGAGTGTGAGCAAGAGAGTCGTAATATCTGAGTTTAAAAACAAAACAAAACAACCCAAAATAGATATTAAGAAATAGCTCAAATATAAGAATAAATTAGTGTAATAGTCTTGTTTGTTTGTGGGATACTTTGTAGTCATACAAATACAAGATGTATTGTTTTAGCATGTATAATAATGGGCCTCTGATTTTTGAGAGGACTTAGTCTCCTCCATCAATACTGATAATCTAGTACAAATGGTATTGGAATCTTTGTCTGTAGCACGTAGTTCTGTTCTGAAGCCACACTGCTTAATACTGAAGTTTGCCAGAAAGTAAATTCACTCTTAGAAATACTGCATCCATTCACTGTGGATGTCTAGTTATTTCAGAGTGCAGTGGTAACAACAGTGCAGCTGCTGACAGAAACTGCTTTGATGGGAAACAGAGGTCTGCTGCATCTATTTCTGCCTCATGTATTCTAGCCATCTCTTTCACAGCTACAAACTGCATGGCTGAAGGACTTGCTGTGATACTCTAAATAGAGTCTACTAGAATTAGGGCATTATGTGGTTTTTTTTTTCTTGTGAACTGCTTCTGTTACTTTCTGCTTTGTGTGTCTGTAATATAGAAAGAGGTGTCTGCTCTAAAACGGAAGGTAACAAAAAGCTGGCTTCATACTTAAGCTATTTGAGCCATGGCGCCTTTTATTTTTGTTTACAGCTTTCCACTCAGATTCCAGAATTATTGGGTATTATGGCAGCTGTGTGGTTTGTTTCAAGCCATGTGATTGATGAAACTCGACATAGTCATTCAACTATTATGTTGAAGAACTGATGTGAACTCGTAGAAATGTGTGTGAGGCGAAGAAATGTAGTGCCGCATTCTCAGTAACTGCTTAATTACCTCATTTCTACACTGAGCATCTTGTCTATCTCTCATTCCTACTCTGCATATGGAATTCTTAATATTAAAGACCACTTTCTTAGTTTTCCCCCAGATAATAATGTTGATATACCAATTGAAAAAAAAAAAACAACAATAAAAACAACCTACCTATGCCAAGAAACCTTAAAAGAGAGTAGACAACATACTGGTGGTGCTTTGAAAAAGCCAACTAAACAAAAACCAGCAAAAGCCTACAAGTATGTTGGAACACTTAATTTCTGTGTTAAGCATTACACTACTACTTTGCAGCATGTATCTAATTTAAAAATTAATTACATAGTCATATTTATGAACTTTGAAATGAAGATTAATTCTGAACCCTTTCTCATTATTTGAGGGATAATGACATGGGTAAATTGTCAGTTTTCAAAAATGACCTTTCTGGCCTCTGGAATTTAACCAGATGTTTTAGAGATACTGTCACAGGTGAGAATTTAATGGGAGTCTGTACTTGAGACTTAAAAGCCAATATTGCTGGTGCAAGATATTCAGCTAATTTGCATTAACATCCAGGACCATCTTGCTGGCCCAAATCTGCATATGTTCACGTGAATCTCCTTCAAACTGAAATAATAGGGCAGCATGGCAGGAAATTATTTGGTGCAAAATATTTTAACAGTGGTATCTGTTTAATCTTTAATTCTGACATGACTACATTATGCAGTACTTGTGAATTATGTAACATTTGGAAGTTAGGATTATATATGTAATGTGGAAGTTACAATGGTGTATGTATTTGATAGTTTGGTAATAAAGAAAACGCTCTGCTGTACTTTTCTTCCCTCCCTATATGAATTAAGGTATTTGAAATGTAAGATTCTACTAGGGTCTTTGGTGTGCCAAGAGAACATCGTAACCACTATGCAAGAAGTCTTTTTCATATATACTTAAATTGTGGTGCCAAAAAGCTAAAGATAAATAACTGAGGCTTTGGGAGTTAAAGACCTTTTAGGTCTTGATAGAGGAAGGCATATATAATCAAATAACTCATTATTCAATTATTAAAGTAGACAAACACTATTGACTAGAGTTTAGAATTGATGTCTTCTCTATATTGCTGTCTGAGGTATTTCTTAGCCAAGGAAAAGAATGAATTATGCTAACTGTTCATCTGCCAATTTACTGTATTGAACAATACGGAGATTCATTATTGTTCCAATTAATGCAAGCCTTTTTTAACATGCTAACTAGAATGTCATATGCCACCTCATAGCAAGCCTAGATCTAATTGATGATGACACTGCAAATCCTCATTCCAAGTCTTCAATTGCTTTGCTAAACTTTTATCACTTGCTGTATTTCCTGATCATTCTAACTGCTGAATTTCTGCTTTAGGCTGGTTTTATAGGTGTACTTTTAGCCATGTTTAAAATTACCTCAAGGAGAAAAATATGAAGTCTTGAACTTCTGCAAGAAAAACTGCAGACTGGGACACATGAACTTTTTTCCTAGTGATTAGATGGAGGGAATGGGATTGGGATTATATAAATTTGGAAAGAGTGGTCACTGCTTGAGAGCACTCTCCTCTGAAGCCTTGAGTGGAACCCTAAGAGACACCCCTTCTGCAGTTTAAAAATAATTCCAAGTGGTATAAACTGAATTGTGAGGCTGTTTTAGGTGCTTGACATGCAGGATTTATATGTATGACTTTATGCATGCTCGTGTTCTGCAATGGGAAACAGTATGATAAAAGCCAAAGCACTTTAGGTTTACAGAAGACTGTGTTGTGACATGGTTGAGGGTGGAGAACACAAAAGTGGAAGTCCGGGGCTTTTGGAATTGATGATGAGGGGCAGATGGAAGTACTCCTTTTGTAGCAACTAAGCAAGTTATTCTTTTGTAACAAAGATTCTGACAATAACTTATGAAACAATCCTTGTTATTGGGATGTGTAGTTTTGCAGCAGCATTTAAACTAATTCATAAATTACATTTTCTGAAGAATAGTTTACACATCTTTGTACTTAAAGGTCTCCAAGTATTATATCTATTGTTATTTCTATTCATGTAAGGAAATATATACAGGACTAGAGTCTTGTATATATGTCAAGACTATGTCATGTTTCAATGTACAGGAGTTGCTTGTATCAAGGAACCTGTTCTTGGTTTTAGAAACTTGCTTGGGTTTGAGCCTCTGTATCTGATTAACAGATCAGAACAGGAGTAGTAGCTTCATGAGCTTAAATAGCAACTTAATTACTAGCTTTCATATGCAATCTGGTACTTTTATTAGCTTGGCATATAGAAAAGCCTTTCAAGCTCTGTTTTACATCATGGTGTTCCTGAAAATAGGTGGTAGTGGTTAGGGTGGGTGGTGCAGGTTTCTTGTTCCTTTTCAGAAAAAGTTGGCTGGAAAAGCACTGTTGGTCTTTGAGGAAAATTATGTTTTAATTATTTTACTGTTGTAAGCCATGCAATATTTGCAGGTTAAGAATAGGTATACATACCTGTTGAAGTATGATATCCTTGCTCTATGTAGTCCTATATTATATTGTCTAAGATATTGTTAAGGCAATTTATGAAGAACTTGTGTACTAAACCGAATTGTTCCCTGTGTGGTTTTATTGAATAGCCTATTCCATGCTGTTTGTTGCAGATATACAGAATAATTGCCAGTGCTTTTTAAGCTCCTCAAATCTACCTCTTTCCTGTTCCTTGGACACTTGATGTTATCAAATTGACTCTCATAAGAAATTCATAACCTTATGTTTATCCTATTTTGAAACACTTCTACCTGCAACTGGCTTGCTTAGCTAAGTGTTCACAATTTAGAGGTGAAAGGGTTGGTAAAATGCTGCTCATGGAACAACTTAGTCAATTGTGGTTCAATTTTTAATTCATCGTGGAAAAACTTCATGAAAAGACTAGTTACTGTATCTCCAGGCCCAGTATGCACTCCAAACCACATGTAACTTGATTTTATTTCTTTACCATACCTATAGAATCATAAAATAGTTTGGGTTGGAAGGCACCTTAAAGATAATCTAATTGCCACCCCCCTGCCATGGGCAGGGACACTATACCTTATAGATGTCCCTATAGTAGCAGAAAAACCTCTTTGGAAGAAGTCTACATAGATTTAATCTGGCCTATACTGCCTTATTTTCTTTCTGAAGTACTGTTTGAAGGTCACTGTGAAGTGGTCAATAATTAATAGTGTAACTGCTGGGGAGCCAGACCTGATTACCCTTGATGTGCCTTCTAGATCAATTTTACTAATTCCCAAGATATGCCTCCCGTGTGGAACATGGGGAAGGAGCTGTTTCCTGACTGTATCTTTTTACTTGGTTTATTTTTGAGAGATAATTTCCAGATCTGTGAACTTTGCTAGCAACCCTGCATTTAAATTATATTGCTTAAGAGACCAGAGAGGAAGAGATCAAAGCCTCCAGCTGAGTTTCTGAACTGCTGCTTTCTCTCAATCTCTCTCCAAAAGTTCTTAGATTTCTATACAGTGTTTTGAAGTGCTGGGGTCTGAACCCAGAGCCCTGAATTAAGATTGACATATGGGTGGTTCCCATGGTCCTTTAAAAGGAGGGGATGAGTTTGCCTTTTGGCTTTCCTCCAAGGTGTGGCTGACCTTGCAGGGAAAGCCCTTGGGTAAATGAGCCCCAGGTGCCCCACATTGGGTAAATGAGTGCCAGGTGTCCTGCTTTGGGGATAAAAACTGGGCCCACTTGCAGGAAGGGTGGAGTGTCTGTCTGAGATGGATGCACTTTCCAGAGTTTCTCTGTTGAGGAAGGACCTCCTGACTCTCCCTGCAACTGGGCCTCGGTCAGGTTTGGCACTTAAAATGTGGGCTTTGTGGGAACAGTATGTGGCTGCCTCTGTCCTATATTATCAGCCTCTTGGCTTGGCTGTCTCCCATCTCTGCCATGGGAGACTTTGTTGCTTTGTTTGTTCCAGCGATTGTTGGCTGTGTTGTATCTTGCTTGGGGTCCCTGGGGTTGATGTCTGTTATGTGTAATCTGATTGACTTGTTTGTACCCCCAGCGATCACCCATGTACTGACCTTCTTGTGTGCAATAGAATCTGGTTACTGGTTTGTTCTACTGCTGGCTACGTCTTTTGTATTAGGCCTAGTAATTGGCAAAACAGTTCTCCCGATCAACTTCAATGCAGCTACAAGTCAGACTGTTAGTCCTAAAATTTTCTGTATTGCTAGGTACGTACACTCAGAACAGACACAGAGATTCATAAGTAGCTCAAATAAAAATATGTGAGGGAAACTTCAAAGTACTGTGAAACTAGTGTAGCACTGCTTGGATGTCTAAATATATGCTGCTTCTTAAAAAAAATATGCAAACTGAGGGGAGGGAAATTGGATACTGTAGACAGACTACAAATAGTTAACTACTTAAATACTAAAACATTTCCAATAAGTGAGGCTGCTTCACAACTGTACATGCTCATTTTATCTCACAACCTGTGTTCCTGCCTTAGGTGGAAATTTTATAAAAAAAACTTCCTCAAAGTATTTGAAAAGAAACAATTGCCTTTTTCATGCATTGGAAGACTTTCTCAATATTGCTGCTGCTTTCACTTGAGAATTTTCAAATTGCCTTGTAGAAGGTAGTAGAGACAGACTAGCAGGGAGTTAATAAACATTCACACTATAAGCTTTTCATACTGTGCGTGTTTTTGTACAATGTCCTCATCAAAAACATGATTTTAAAAAGTGAATATTTAGAAAGATCTGGAAAAAGAGTACATACATTCTCTAAATTATGTTGGGTTTTAATATTTTTCTGTATGTGCAAGGAAATGATGTAGTTTATTCTACTAAAGTACTAATTTAATCTGGAAGCTCATTGTGTTTTAAAGGCTAATCAGTCTTATAAAAGTGGATTACAAATAAGTCTGAACATTCTGCACTTGAATTCCTGTGAAATTACCACTAATTTTGGTTGATAGAGAGTAATTTGATGTTTGTTCTCAGTTTTTTCTACCCCCCTGAAAACACATTGTTCTCTGCAGTTGAGAACAGTTTGAATTAGGACAGACTCACAAAAGACAAGGTTTTTTTCATGAGTTGTGGGCTATCCTGTATGTCTGTATTTGCAATGCTACTTATTCAACTGGGGGAAGGGTGTTTCAAAGTAGCTTTTTTCAAACTGCTTCCAGCTTCATCTCTAGATTTATTTTCCTTTGTGTGACTGTTGGAGCCTGAACTACGAGTTTTCAGTTGCAATATGATAATGCTTGTAACAGGAGAGCTCTGCAAGAGCGGTTCTGGAATGATTCTGTTATTTTCACAAGCAGTGGAAGCATAGATGTTTGGACTCGGGTTATAATGAAAATGAGCAGTTTTGGATTATATAGAGTGATTATCTGTAGCAGATAAGATCCAGTGATGGAGATAAAAAAGGTGCTGTTAGAAATTTTGACCAGCTTTAAATATAAGGCTACACAAATCTCACTTTTCAGGTCTAGCTACAGCTATCTTTCTGAGTTTAGCTTTTCCTTAATCCCTTGAAACTTTCTATAAAACCAATGAAATACTGAACATTTTTTCACTTTCTGGACTATGTACAGCAATCACTCATTAAAGGAAAGCTTGTAAAGTTTCTCATGGAGAGATTTCTGGTGTGACAGGCTTACTAGTCTGAGTACTGCATGCCCCCTTCATGCTTGCACTGCCTTAAAAGTGGCTGCAGGAACTTATAGAGCTGACTGATTTTCATTCCTGAAGTGTCACATTATGAGTTACTGTGCAGTATCATGCTTTACCTTGCTGCAGGTTTATATACTAAAAGAGAAACTTGTCAACATGAATTATGTCCCATTAATTACCTAGTCATCTTAGCAAGCAGAGATGGTTGACATGTGAGAAGCCATATAACCTATAATTCAGCAAGACAAGAATAGACAAAATACCTTCTGGATCAAATGCTTGCTCTGCAGCTTAAAAATCTTGTTTCTGTTTTCAGATCCTTTGTGGCTGAAGCTGAAAAATAGTAACAAGTTCAATTTATTGACTAATATAGTTATGCAGAATATAATTCAAGAAACTGTTTTCCTGAAGTTAGTCTAAAAAGGGGGTGACTTTTTTGAGGCAAAAACTTTCAGACAAAAATAATTTTTTTCCTTTGGTTTCTTTGATTTATTTTCTATATGTTTTTAGAACATGAATCTTCTAGAAATGTGAGTTGTGAGAATTTACTTGACATGAAACCTTGTTTCTTCCCTTTTCCTTCCCGTACTACAATGGGAGTATTGATTCTGACAGCTGACCAAGAATAATTTTTTCTAGAGCAGAGATGAAAAAGAGAAAACAAACCTGAGCCTTCCAGAAAAGTAAATACTATGCCAGTCCTTCTATTCAGTGTAGATCTGATCCATAAATTATGTGTGCTTACAAAACTAACACACCATACCAGTCTATTGTCCATTCGTTAAATTTGTAAGTCTTCAAAAAATTAACCCCACCCCTAAAAAAGTATTTCTAGGAGACCATAACTGGGGGGGTGTGTCTGTGAAAAAGATGGTATTTGTTTCATATCCAGTATTATAAATTATGGCATTTATAAACTGTTTTCTACCATGTTATTTTGTATTTTTCCCTAGAAATAATTTCATTTTATAAACATCGCCTGTAAGACATTCACAACAAGGACTGCCAGCTGGAGTTCTTCCTCTGTGCCACATTTTGTTCAATAATTACAATATTTCTATAAAATTCTGAATACACTATGGAGCTGAAATACATATCTGAATAATTTATTTACCATATATGTTTTCTGAAAGCTTCTGAAATAGTACTTTAGTGAGAATCAGTGTGATACAGGCATATAAGTGTCTTAGGTTAAAGAAAATTGAAGTATTATTTCCATAACCACAGTTTAACACTCTATTTACACAGTACTGTATTATGTCCTCAAAACAATGAACAAGCCACCTATACACCTCTATTGGAGACTGAAGTTCTTCTGATGGCCATGAGTCACTTGAAAAGTATCAGATATTCACAAACACAGGGTGTTGGTGTGGCAGTACATTCAGAGCACTATAGACGGACTATTTTGTTGGTGCCATGTTTTTTGGTAGCGAATTGACTTAAATGCTTGGATTTTTTTCAACTTTAAAATTGTGATTAGAGATCAGGAAGAAGAAAAAAACCTACCTTTTCCTACTGCTGACATATATTAAGCATCAAAAAAAGAACATGTACTTCAGGAATAGGGCTTGTGGCATTAACCCTATAACCCCTATTTGCTGTCTATCATAACATATCCTTTCAGTAACTGGTGGTAATCTGTGAATTACTTAAAGCATGTAATGTCTTACTGCTGGTAACACATTATCAATGTAAGTCTCCCAAACCACAGGTGCTACCATGGTAACTTCATTTCTATGCAATTCAAATAAGTAACTTTGAGCATGTGGCAAAACCAGAGTAATCTGGGGGTACAGTACCTCAAGTGTAGTGTGCTAGCTGAAATAGAAGAATTGTTCAAAAATGTGTTGCAACTGCTATTACAGTTCTTGTTAAATTTTGAGGAGCTTTAAATGCAGTTACAAGCCCGCATGGACAGTTATGTGACTCTAATGTAAGTCTTGTATGCAATCTTTCCACTTCATTAATAGCTCCCTACCAATTTTCAAGTCTGTGAACCATAAGCAGCTGTATAGTGCTGATGTCCAACAAATACAATGTATGAATACTTTAATCTGGCACTCTCTGAAACAATTGAAGTGCTATTAAATAAATTACCAGAAAGCCTCCAGTTCTAGTTTAACATAACTTTCTTGTTGTTGTGCAATGACATTCGTGGAATACTAGAACAATTTGTATGCAGCACAAGTTATTTTTCTCAGCTTAATATTTGTGGTATGAAACAAGCATATGCAGACTGACCTGTTCATACCAAATCTTCCCCTGGGGTTAGCTTTCTAAACTAGGGTTTACGAAATCAAATGTGTTTTGTGTGTGTGTAGTACAAGTAAATTCAGAACAAAACCTTTGTGGCTTCCTGCTTGCTATGACGTACCTTCTCTAGTCAGCATTTACTGGATGCGAACAATCCCTCTGAGTGCTCTGAATCCAGATTTACTTTAGGGCTTGCATACCAGACCCATGCATACTTGGTGAACAGAGCCCAAATATTGCTTTCAAAAGCTGCCTGTTGCAGCTTGACCTCTTGGTACTGTGGTTAGTAATTCCTGCAGTTAGGACCACTTCCAAAGGTTATTTCTAGTTAAGAATGTCCGTACAGGATTAAGATTCACTTATCTGTCCAGCTAGAAGTTTTGCCAGCAGACAATATCTTAAAGATATAAAAGGATATAAAATATTACCCAAATTCTCTGAAAGGCTTTTACTTATCTATTTAGGGATGTTCAGGTGAGAAATGGATATCACTTTTCAAATAGACAAATGATAGCAAAGGTAATGCTAGTGCTGAGACCTGCACTGATTGGAGCAACTGGTTTGTGTAGGTACCTTCATGACATTGATAGTACGATGTAATTCAAATGTTTTGTGTGGATTTGAGGAGGAAAGAGTACATCGTTGCTGGTGGATGGCAGAGAGCATGTGAAAGATAAGTTATTCTGGATGCAGATGCTGGTAGGTTAGAATAACCTCTTACCTTTGCTGGTTTTGACTGATATGTGTATGGTTATTATTTAGTGGCCAATATTATACAACTGTATGTTTGCACACTTAATAAATCTCTTCCTCTTGTTTGAAAATATTTTTTGTTCTATTTGTGCAGCAGACTTTTGTTTTCCAACCAAGCATCTGCTGGTGTGACAGCAGTGCCCACCCTTGGGGTGCTGATAAGAGGGGAGGCTGTTTGCAGGGGTCAGGCCCACAGCTGCCCCAAAATAGCCCACTGTGCAGGGGACATGGCTCTGCTGGCTGAATCGGGGGACTTAGGAATCAAGCCCTGGAGCACCTGCCCCACCATTCCCATGCTAGTAGAGGATAGGGAGGGAAAAGCAAAGTGCTGTCTCAGGGATGCATCAGCCCAGAAGATGGGCTTCCTGTGCTGCTGCCTGTGGTCTGCAGACTGTGGTAAAAGAGAGCTACCCCCTTATCTGTACAGTAGTTGTTAGAGCAGTGCTGCGTATTGTCACTTGTTTAAATAATTCATCTTTATTCTTACTGTGGTAGCCTGTGAGGACTTGTGACTAGATTGCAGCTGAGAAAAGGAAAGAGCGTGGCACAGTGTTGTTCCCTCAGTTTCAATCCTCTGATGTTGGCAGAGGGGAAAACTAGCTCACGGTTTTTATTTGCTTGATTGTGTACTGTGGGTGCAATTTTTTCCTCTAAGCACTGCTTGCTTTCCTTGTCTCTTTTCACTTCTGCTTTCCTTCTCCCCACAGAAGTAGCAAACAACTGTCCTTCTTTCCACAGTGTTTTCTGAGCATGGCAAAGAGTAGCCTCCTGGCTTCAGTAGGGCTCTTAATATATTAAGGGTTTTTAGACCGAGGACTACAGAGTGAGGTAGTTCGAGGATTACATGTAATAAGATTCTGCCATGAAGTAAGCACCATACAAGATGGCACTTAGAGTGAAGCATAGCCTAGATTTACTGAGGACTAAAAATCAATATGATATATCGTTACAATTGGATGCCAAAGGAGGCTGCTGTTCATGTTTGTGGTATTTCACAAATGACAGGGTGATATTTTTCATCCTTAGAGAAGGACTTAGGTGAGTTTACTTGTGCCTTGTCTAGCAAAACAAATCAAAACATTTAGGCTGCTATAAGAGTGTTCTGGCAAGGAAAACGTAAGGTACATCTAGGCTTTAAAACTGAATAAATTTTTTGCAGAGGAAAGGTATTAAGTGTAGCTTGCAGAGGCAGTTTAGATACGAACAGCAAGTTACTTGCTATTTTTAGCATTTAAATATATTTAAGCACAGTTCAAATCCTTATTACTCATTTGTGAGTCCATTCTGTCTTAACTAGAAGATAAATAAAATTGCTTTATATGGCATTGATATTCTAACAGCTTTTCCCTGTTAAAGTCACATAATGTCAACTAAAGCTGAACTTCAGCTATGGTTTCTTGTCAAGGACTGATTTTTGTGACAATCACTTGAAATAATTTATTCCTCATTAAATAGATAATGTTTTGCTTAGAGGCTGCCTGATCACAAATTCCTGTGATCAGAGTGAAAATGGCACCAGCCCTGATTTATAAAATGCCTGACAGATAAGTGAATTCAACTTCTGGCACTGGTAAACTCAGATTGCAGTCACTTGCCACACTGGTGTTGCAGCAGGGTTTACAGCAGGTTTTCTGGTACTGTTTCACTCAGTTTAACAGTAGAGAGACACTGTTATAGACAAACTCCAGAATAATTCAAGGCTTACAATAAAAGTAGTAATAAACAAGTACTAAGGGTTACTTCTGACAGGAAATTCTGTTTTATAAATGAAAGAATTGTTTGTGTTTAAAGTGCACAATTGTCTTGAAAATAATCAAGATTTTTACAGGAAAATATGCCACAATTAATGTTTTCAAGAGCTAAACATATAACAGGTTTACACATCAGCTGTACCCCTAGGATTATTCTGTATCAGTTGGTAGTTTTGGGAGTTTTTAATCAGTATGTTTTTATCGAAATGTCTTTTTCCAGAAAGTCACTAGAGGTTGACTGAAACTTGACCACCCTGACAAGACAGGTTTAATTGTTTTAAGAACAATAAGGTTTTTTGGCTATTGCTTTGCCTAGTTGAATTAAGAGTCTAGTTGACTTTAGTCCCATGTAAACATGCAGGCACACATAAATTGCCTGTATGAAACTTGCTCTTATTGCAATGAATTATATGCCGTTAATAATTACTTGTTACAATTTATCCTGAAATAGAGAAGGGTTTCAAAAGTATGACTTCTGTAGGATGTTCATCTCTTTTCTTCAGCTTCTCTTATGCAGTAATGTACATGTTCTATTACGTGTGCTGCTATGTTTGCTGTTTTAAAATTGCAATAAATGCAATCTAACACACTGTTCCCTCTTTTTATGACTAAACCTTGGTTGTTTTTTCTATTTTCACCATAAATTGAGCTACTACTTTTCTTCCTGGAAATAAATTCTGTCATTTAGTCGCTTCACTCTGCGGTCATGTACACAACCCGCTAAATGTATTTGCTAGTCTCTGGTGTGATTTAGCTTAATCCAGACAGATTTTCTAGAGATTAATCATGTCTGGGCTTATGAATCATGGTTTACTTAGTGATTTAAGTATATAAATAAATAATGGCATTCTATTTATATTTGAGAAATGAATTATAGTGTTTGGCTAAGGCTGTGAATAACACAGTGAAGAATGTATAGAAAATTAGTAAGGATGCAAATTTTTTTCTAGTGGAAGCATAGCGATGCTGTGAACATGTTCCTGAAGTGAAAAACTATCTGTAAATATACTGCCTAGAGTAGAGATGAAGAGTAGGGAAATTAACTTGATTCCCTCCCTCCCACCTTGTGATTATTTTTCTTAAATCCTGATTCAGTTTCTTACTCTTTGTAAGGTTATAGAAGACCACCCTTAAAGAAGTGGACACATGGATCTTTACTTTTGTAAAACTACTGTAGTCAAATTTTTGTTAGGTGCCAAGTGTGTGCTCATTCCCTCTGTAGAAATAGTGGCATCTTTCCTGAACCTCACTAAACTAAAGGCTTAGAATTGCAGTAAATATTCCATTAAAAGAAAACCGTAACGCTGTACAACTTAACTTCTAGAGACAGAAAGAATACAAGGCTGTGTGTATCTGGTGGCTGCTTATTATCGTGTGTATGGTTTTGAAATACCAAATTTTTTTGTTAAGTGTTCAGATCATGAAACTAGATGATTAGTTTAACAATCTCAGTCAAGTTGAAGCTTATTTCAAGAATTTCAGAAGCATCTCATATTTTTCCTTTGATATATGGGAATTGAAAATTCGTTGGTTAAATTGGGGAGTCCAGTTGCATTGATAGTAACTATCAGCTTCCAGTACTTGCCACAAACCTGAAAGTGTACACAGAGGGCTTGGATTTTAACAAAAAGGTTCTTGCAGACTTTTTCACAAAGAAAACTCTATTAAACTTACCTGTTGATGATCTTGTGAGGAACAGCTAAAATAATTTTTGAAACCTGACAGATCTAAGAAGTTTACCCAAGTTTTTGTCAGGGTAATTCACCTTTTTATGTGATGAAATGTATACTGTATCAAAAAAAAAAAGTGCTCTTTGTCAAGAGAGTGTAATATTTTTGGTTTTTTACTTCTGTAATATAGACCTAAATTCAAGCTGATTTTCATAATTTAGTATAAACAGGACATAAAACACAAATAGAAATAATTGTAAGTTTTGATTTCTGAAAGGTGGTATTTGAAGACATATTTTTCATTCTGCATTAACTTGTGAAATAACATGGGTGTTGCATTTAACAAATGCCAAAAAAAAAAGTAATTGAATTACCATGTTGCATTATTGCTAAAAAAGGCAGTAATTGAAGGTTCATGCTCTTAGACTTTATTATTTTGTTTTGTGCACCTTAACCTCTCTGTACCATGATGCTGCTTTACTCTGCTGTTTCCCTGTGACATCAGCTTGAAAACCAGTTTCTCAATTATCGCTTTTATTTCTTTTTTTGATGTACTCCTTACTTTGTGGAACAGTCAGAAATCCCTCTCAATATTTACCTTCAAAATCTTTCTTAGGACTTAATCCTGTTGTAATGCCTAGAGGCATTAATGTTACACATGTTAGCATAATTTATCAAACTTGAAATTTTGTAACTTTAAGTATGTTCATTGAGAATGATGTAAGTGTCAGGGCATTTTTTTTGTTGTAAATCTGATAGAACTAGTTCTTAACTTCAGAATCTGCCAAAGCCAAAGGGCTTGAAATGAAGTTGTTTTGATTACAGGAGTATGACTACTTACTAGCAAATATACAGGTCAAATTTGATGTCTGAAAAAATTGTCAACATTGCTTTTGTGACTACTACTAAGAGCTTAACTCAGGGCCTTTAGCCTTTTTCCCTGTTAGTATTGATCATGTGAAATGTTAACATCATGAAGTGCTGCTGTGTGCTAAAGAGATGAGTGTACAGATTTTTACATCAATATGATAATTAACATTGACATAATGCTTATTTAAAAACCTGTGATGAATAGAAAAGCTGTACATCTGTCTGGCATTCTGGGTGGGAGACTTAAGATGATTCCTCTGGCTGAGTTGAAAATGCCCTACAGAGCTGAAAGAGTTCAGGCTTAGATGTTATTTTTAGACAATTGCCATTAAAAGGGATTAAGCAGCTGCTTAAAGAAGAAACCTCAATTTTCTCTGTATACCAATATAGTTTTGACCCTCTGTTCCATATTAGAATAATAAAACTGAGAGCAAGAGAAGATTGTTCCACTTAAGGCTACTAACATGGGGAAGATCAGAGGAACTGGGCTTCATTGGGAAATACTCATATACTTCTAGCTGTACTATGAATATAACTGAAGGCTGCTGGTAGGAATAGTTGTGCACTGCAGATAAAAAGAATTGCTGATTACTGGGTGAGCAGATAATAGTGAACATGGATTCAGACATGTAATGCCTAATCTTCTGTCATATAGAAAATCTTCAGACCAACTACTGCTCTGCTTAACAGAGCATATATCCACAAGGGTAGATATTCCCAAGTAAGCAATATGACTGTTAGGGATGGGGAGGGAAGATAATTTTTCTTTTTAGATTATTTTTTTCTAGCCAATTAAAATAAACCTCTGATCTCTACTTTGTAATTTCAGTTTCTTGAACCCTGAAAGCATTCACCACCTTAGCCATATAAACACCATGTCTCTTCAGTACTGTCAGTTGACAGTGATGAATGATGACAGTGACAGTGATGCCTTAGAAGAATGAGACAAAGATGGAGATAGATCTTTCCTGCTAACCTAGCTAATTTGCTTTGTAAGTTTATGTAATTATGTATTATGTAATGGATGTTATAATTTTACTCCATCTAGAATTGCTGGAAAACATGCTAAGTAGAATGTAATGTATTTCAGAAGGTTGTCTCCCATAGTCTACCTGGGTTTTTAAGTTGCAAATCTAGGTATAGAGCACTGATAGTAGAAAGTCTTGTGGTGCAGAATGTAAGCAGTTGGTCATGGGCTTTTTCTGACCTGCTGAGCTAAGATTTGGATTACAGTTACTGGAGAGCCCCTGCAGGGAGTTAGTCTGACTAGGAAATGCAGTATTTTGTATCTAGATGGTATCTGGTTCCGTAGTCCTCCTGTAGTTTGTATCTGACCTGTACAGTGACAACACAGAGCAGACAGACAGCCTTGATGAAAGCCATGTCTGAATGAGAGAGTAGAGCAACAGTATGTAGGAATGTACAGATGGTAATTAGTTCTGTCTTACAGGAATCTCTGATATTCCAATAAACAATGAATTTCCACATATTCTGAGAAATAAATTTTCTTAAACTAGAAATCAGTTTCACTGAACAGCATCAGTCTATTTTCTTTTGCTTTCAATCTACTTGGTGGATAATCATAAAATAGCCTCCTAAAGTATTTGAAAAATTGCCTGCAGCAAGTTCAGATCTTATCATAGGTCTCTAATGGTTGCATTTTATCAGAAGCTTTGTGGACAGCCAGATAAGGGAAGCTTATGAATTTCCATGGTATCACACTACAAAACTCATAACATAAAAAACCAGAGTGAATACTTTAACCCTAGTTAAACAGCTTCGTAGTTACTCTGGGTAGACTTTTATAAGGCTACCGAGATTTTGTGCCTATGAATTTCAGCATGCTTGAGGTCTAATACTGCTTATTATTTGCTGCTTGTGGCTTATCTGAAGTTGTTTATCTACCTAAATTATTGCTTACAGTAGTAGCATTAAATACAGGACAAAGCCATATTAAATACAATGTATGTACTTGTAAAACATCGTAGTGAAGAACAAAAGTCCTGTATTACCTTCAAGATAACAAATTATGTTAACAGCTGAAACTTCTTTCTTCTCACCCAAACACGTTTTACAGATATAAACCTGTTAAAATGGGAAACCCAGAGAGACAGCTACTGTTCTGACTAAAAATTCTTCATTCTTTTCTGTTTATTTTGAAGCCTGTTAGACTTTCAGTTAATCCTTCTTCATTTCAGGAAAGCTAGGTACTCTATCTAGCATTTCTTAAACTGAAAGTATTTTTCCTGGTCATCTGAGTATTGTTGAAAAAGGATCCTTTTGAAGAATTGAACCTATTTAATGGAGCTACTTTAAGAACTGTTAATAGAAGAAATAAAAAAGCAAGCTCCAGTTGCAATCAGTAGTATAAAGTTAAAATATCCTCTGTGTATGGGATAAATGTGCCTCCAGTCTGACCATTCAAAGTGTGTAGATGGTTAAGCCAGTATTCTATCTTCCTGTGACAATATATCAATTTGTCTTGGTTTTGCTTTGTTATATTGTGTTGCTCAGCAATTAAGATATGTAGCTGAAAACAGAAGAACCTTGTTCACTCAAGAAACTTTTCCATGTTTTCTGTTCTTGCCCAAGAGTGGGTGAAGTGTGGGGGTCTGAACCCCAAGCCCTGAATTAAGGTTGACATATGGGTGGTTCCCATGGTCCTTTAAGAGGAGGGGATGAGTTTGCCTTTTGGCTTTCCTCCAAGGTGTGGCTGACCTTGCAGGGAAAGCCCTTGGGTAAACAAGCCCCAGGTGCCCCACATTGGGTAAATGAGTGCCAGGTGTCCTGCTTTGGGGATAAAAGCTGGGACCACTTGCAGGAAGGGTGTCTGTCTGTGAGGTGGATGCACTTTGCAGAGTTTCCCTCTTGGGGAAGGACCTCCTGACTCTCCCTGCAACTGGGCCTCGGTCAGGTTTGGCACTTAAAAAACTGGGCTTTGTGGGAACAGTATGTGGGTGCCTCTGTCCTATATTATCAGCCTCTTGGCTTGGCTGTCTCCCATCTCTTCTATGGGAGACTTGGTTGCTTTGTTTGTTCTACTGATTGTTGGCTGAGTTGTATCTTTCTTGGGGTCGCTGGGGTTGATGTCTGTTAAGTGTAATCTGATTGACTTGTTTGTACCCCCAGCGATCACCCATGTGCTGACCCTTTTGTGTGCAATAGGATCTGGTTACTGGTTTGTTCTACTGCTGGCTGCGTCCTTTGTGCTAGGCCTAGTAATTGGCAAAACAGTGGGTAACAAGTTACATCCTCAAGCTAGAGCTATGATAACTTTTGAAATGGGTAGTTCAGCCAGTTCAATCTCAGTGGAAGCCTGCAGATTTTGCATTTGTATCCTAGATTTTCACAACAGTGATTAGAATAAAAATAAGCCTAAAGATTTCTGTGAGTTCGGGGTCATGGTTTCATGTGAATGATATATTGTCACAGTAACTATGTGGATCTTATTATATATATTGACTATGAGAAACCTCTGAAAGCTCTGGAAAGGACAGGCCTTCTAAGTAGATTTGTGCAGTATGGACTTTGGTTTGTGTCAATGTAACTTTCTGGAAGCTCAGGTGGGGGTTTTTCAAGTTTAATGACTTTATAGGGATTAATGCTATTGTCTCTGATTTCAGGATCAAAAAAATGGAATCTTTAAGTCCTTAAACTTACACCGCTACAACTACAAATGTTTTTGGTATCTGATGTTCAAATTTAATCAGGCTTTAGCAGACAGTGGTGATTCACATGCCTTGTGTGCACTTTAGAAAAGACAACACAGGTTGCTTAAATTGTTTCAGTGCTTAATCAGTAATTGATAACCCACCTTGTTTCACACTAGGCTTCAGAACTTCAGCAAAAGCTAGTTCTAGCCTTACATGAATCAGACCCTTGTTACCTCCATAGGCAATGTGATATTGTAAAAATTAAGGTCTTGAGAAACAGTAGAGCAGAGATGGGTTAACTGAAGGGTTATTTTTGTAGGTTTGTGGTCTTATTTTTCATGTTTAGCTGAGGGAAGATGCAGTTTTGAAGTACATCTTAGATTTTTGGAGACATTAACTTAAAACTATAGGTGATTTTGGTGAAAAATGTAAGGGTACATATGCTTAGTACCACTGAAGTGTGCTATAGTAGGGTTCCAAACACTAATATTGTCTTAATTATGAGAGTGCCTTCAGCCCTGAGATAGCTTTGTAGAGTTGGTAAAGAATTAGTACTGGAACAGCAGAGTTCAGTGTATGCATCCTGGGAGACACAGGGAGGGTGTAGATGGTGTGAGTTCTGTGATACCACAGCTCTTGTCATTGGCATGGGAAGTAAGTTACTGCAACATCATGGATGTGTGCCTGTTAGACCATAGCAAGAACTGTATAATGAGTATATGGGGTAACATAAATCATACTCCCTTGGTCATAGGTCTCTCCTTAGTAAATTAGGCTTTAGGGATTTCTACTTTATTAAAAATGACTTCACATTCTGTACTTGAGGCAGTGTGGAATTTCAAGATCAATTTTACTTCACTTTTTCATTTTCTGCCTGATATAGTATTTTTGGATTATTGGTGGAAAGGGATAAGATAAATATTTGTGCAGTAGTCTAATCTCTTATTATATATTTTCTTTGAACTGTTTTGAAGGCATTACATGTTTGGTAAAAGGCAATTGTCTGAGAGTGCATTAAAGAAAATCATGTCTGAAGCTTGTAGACAGAGGAATTGATTTGCAGATACTGCTGGTTAAAGGCAGAAATACTATAAGCAGTTACTTTTCTGTGTGTAGCTGACAATTATGGCCCCAATTACTTATACTGAATGAATAGGGAAATAGCTTCTATTGTTGGCAGTACCACAGGTTACTGTTTCTTTTTCTTAGTTATCTGATGCGGACACTTAAACCTTAGAATGCCCTATTATTTGTGTGTGAATGTCAAAATGAAAGTAATTAAACAGCAATTCTGAGTGCAGTAGACCCTGATATCTTCACAAAACACTAGATGTTAGCTGGAAAAAGGAATATAGTTAATGCATTAATTTCTGCCTTTCGTAGAAATGTAATGCCTTAGTAGAAATTATTCTAATTCCTGCTCTGTGAAAGAGATCACTGTAACAGGCTTCCTCAGACAAAATGACTCACTGCAAAAAGTGATATCTGTGAGAAAGTTGGAGCTCTTGGTGAGACCTAACCCCTGTGTGTGTCTGATCTTCTCACAAGTCTTTCTACAACTGGGCAACACTGGCTGCACAACACAGCCTGGTCTATCTCTGTTACCAAAGATCATTCTACTTACAATATTTCTGATTTGGTATGTCTACAAAGGGTCCCTACTTTCTCCACTATAGTAGAATTAGCTAATATAAATATGTGTCGGGATTTTTCTTTCTTGTCCAGGTATTTGGTATTAATAAAAATAAGTTACTATTTTGGTTGAAAATTCCAATACATTAGGAATATATTTTAAAATATTAACTTAATATTGTATCTTTAATTTACAGAGCAGCGAGTTGTTTTCATCATTAGTATCCATTGTGGAATCTGGAAGACTTAAAATGGCTTTTGGTAATATTCTGGGTTTTTTTTATGTTTTGCCATTGACATGATAATGTCTAAACCACAAACTTTCACTTATACGTTACTGTTACTTTGTTTTATTTGTCCTAAACCATTTCTGGTCTTCATAAAAAATACAGGCTATCTTTCTGGAACATTGTAACAGTGTAATCAATAAATTTCAGAAAAAAATATTTAGGAGTAGATTGACATGGTGTAGTCCAAAGCTACTGACAGTGATAGTTCCAGGTGTTTAAAAAAAGCTAAATGACAATCCAACCTGAAGTGGTTGAAGCAAGGAAGTGTTACACTATGAAAAAGGTGTTAGAGTACCATGAGGTGTAGTTGTGTCTAATATCTACCTACAGCTTACATGAAAAGGGAAAAAATACATCTCTTTATGTGTAATTTTAATCTCTGAAATCTTGCAGGGAATTGCTGTCATGAGAGGATGCTCTTGATAGTCAATGATTTGGACAATGATTACACTGAAGAGTGGGCAATTATCTAGCAAGCCTCTTAACATTTTGAGGTTTTGTAGGCAACTTTTTCCAACTATGATTTAGCTTCCCCTAAAGCAAACCCCAGACTAATTCTGTTTATTTCCATGCCTATTTTATTTATTTCAAGGAGATTCTCTCCAAAGATGTTCTCACAGGTACTTTTAGGAGAAACGGTACTATTGGTTTCAATATCAAGAAGCACCTACAGTCCTCTTGAATATGTGGTTCTGTGTGTGAGCTGTTCCTCAGGGAAAGAGCATCTTTTTCAAAAGAAAGACTTGAGTCTCTTACAAATAATCAAAACAGTCTTATGGGAATAGAATTAGAGAATGATTTCATCATTGATTTCTTGACATGCTACTGAAATCTTTCACACAAGAATATACTGTTTGTGTTTGAGTTTTCAGCTTATGCCTTAGAGTAAGAACATGGATTTCTGTCCTGTATTTCAATGTTTTGCATGAAGGTGTGTCCATTTAGAGTACACTGATAAGGAACCTTAAGGATCTTGTGTAAGTAAATCTAGCAACAAAGGAAGGCAGGGAAATTCCAGCCATGTATGTCAGGTTGATTCAATCACAAGTACTGACTATAACAGCACACTATGCAGCATGGTTTGATCTCCTGAATGTTGGCAAATTACACAGCAGATTTGATTTTGAGAGCAAAAAAGATAGCCTTATGTAATATCAATGGCCTTAAGTGGTGATATCAGTAGTGAATATCATATATGTGAGTATTACTTATGACTGTGTGGTGAAAGCATGTTAGATTAAGAAATTATTAGCACAAAAAGAAAGATCTTGGAGATAATAGGTTTGGATATAGTCTATTTTAATAAAACCTGAGCTATTGGCATTAGAAACACTAATCCAGTATAAGAACAATTAAGAATGAAAGACATAATGTCCTTGATGGCTTTGATGGTGATGATATACTCTGCACCTGGCACATTTTGTCAGCACAGTATGTAATTCTCCTCAATTGAAGAGTTTCTCTGATTTTTTTATTTTTTGCCTTTATCTCTGCCATGCAATGTTCTTATAAAATGTTAATTTGTTCTGCTCATTGTAACTGCTCATTGTTTAATGAGATGGACATGAACAGACCCTATGAGATCAAATGAATGGGAAGCAGGGTGTTGTGAAGACATGTATGTAATTTTGGGCAAATACTTGATAAATTTCAAGAACATCTGGAAGTTCTGTGCTAAAGAAGCTTACTAGATTAATGCCACTTGAGGTTCTTGAAGTAGCCTCTGCTCAGTTACAGAAAAGACTGCAAAAGGAAGTAAGATGTCATAATGTATAGCACTGGCTGTTCTAAAGTGATAAGTAGCTTGATATATATTGTCTCTTTATGTATTTTTCTATAACTACCTATACCTTGGTGGTCAAAACAAATATTTATGTAGAAAAATTGGTATTGACCCTTGGGTCTTGTTTTTTCCCTTTTTCCATTCTACCTTATTCCCCTCCTCCTCAGTTTAAATGTGTTTTTTCCTGGTGACTGCTGAACTGCATCATCTCTGTCAATGATGGATAAACTGAAGGAACCTAAGCTGATGTTCAGGTTGCTAGCTAAACTATCAAGAACTCAAAAAATCCAAAGCAAACCAAAGTTTGCATATGTATCTCATCAAGCTGTTCCTTAAGACATTTCCTGTTCCCTGCATTGAATTGCTTTTGGGCAGTGCTTTTGAAAGTTTGTCTCCTGTTTTGGCTTTCTGATGCATTTTTCCCACAGACTTGACCTAGCTAAATTGAAGTACATGGGAGTCTGAGTTTCTACAGCTATTAGATGTGAATTCTGTGTGCAGAACAATTATTAGAAGTAGGTTGAGGATTATTTCAGCAAGAGTGTTTTCAGGCACTGGTATGAAATAAAAGAATTTAGCTTGCTATTCCAGTCCTAGCTAAGACACCTAAGTCTTCATAACAGTGACTGATGTAGTACTCCAATTCTAATTCACTTTTGGGCAGAACAGTGAAATCAAGATGTCTTTAAAAAGAAATTATATTCTCTGGAATCATAACTAATTTTGGAGGGTACAAAGAATTCTTGTTACAACATATACAATATTTATTAGCAGCCTGCTTCCTTGAAAAATTATGATAACTTGATTTGATATATGGGAATATTGCAGAACTTGTGTAAAATTTGTGACTTCAGCATGAAATGTGAGGTTTTGAATTTGACTCATAAAATCACTGTGGTAATGATACTGAAATCTCGAGTTTGGAGCTAGGATCAAACTAAGGAGAGGAAGAGTTTAGAGATGTTAATGGAGCAAAAAAATTCATCTTCGATTCTATTGCGAGTGGCTTACATAAGCAGCACGCAGCTCAAAGATGGTGCTGATGAAAATAGAGTAAGATAGGAATGTTTTAAATGCCACTTCCAAAACAACATGTAAGTATATAAAAGGAAGACTTGTTTCTGGTTTTGCTTAAGCACATTTCCCTGCAGGGAGACATGTGAGATGCTCCAGGAAAAAAAAGCAATTTCTTTCGCATGTTGTATACTGATTGCTCTTTCATGGAGAGAGTGATCTTCAAATTCATCTGATATTCTATCACACTTCATAAGTCTCTATCTCTTTTGCCTCAAAGCATCACTAACGAGTTATGATAAATGGAAGTATTACTTATAATATTATTAATCATGCAAGTAAAACATAATGCTTCATCAGACCAGATTTTTAAGTATGAGTCAGTGCTGGTTAGTGCAGGCTGGGGAGTTCCTGAGCCAAATTCACACATACAATCCAAACATAGTAATTTGAATATCAGAAAATTTATATCTAGTTATGTTTTATGTGCCTGAACTGTGTACTTACATTTTGATTTCTTCCTGTCTTAGCCTTTATGTTTACCTAAACTTTTGTCTTGTGAGTTTTCTTTGACTAAAAGGATATTTAATATCACATTCCTTAACCTCTACCCCACATAAAAGGAAAAAAAAATCAGGAAGTTCAGAAAATTAAAAAACTTGTGAAAATATTTTCATCCTAAATTCTGCAATGATTTCAGGAGTTCTTCTTTAAGTAACTTTGTTGCTTTTACTCCTTTCAGTTAAGTAATGTGCTAGACTCATTGGTCTGTGACCATATTTATAAGTAAGATGTTCTGCAGCTTTGTGGAATATTTGCCCATCTTCATATCACTGACTCTACTGAAAATGCTTTTCATGCTTACAAATAAAAAGTTTTATTTAAATTGCCAAACATGCTGACTTAGAAGTTCAGGGAAATCTGTATGTGAAAGACAGAATTAATTTTTGAAAACTTGTTTTCCAATTGCTGCTGAAGCATAACACTGAATGTATGAGATCTGTAGGTATTGGAACACAGTCTGCATTATGAAAAATATTGGCAGATGCTGTTTTCATAATATTTGGTGCTATTCCTCAAATACAAAATGTGATGCCTGCCAATTTCCTTTAAGCAGACCATATTTTTTTCAGAATGCCTACATGATCTCATTCAGTAACTTGGATGTGGCTTTCTGTGAATTAACAGGGGAATCCAGTTGCAAGAAATTCTGTTTTGAAGAGGAAATTGCAGATGATTTTGTTGTTACAAGAGTGCAACTCAGTTCAAAATAGTTGGCGTAACATTCTGTTTCTTGGAAGCTCTCCCATTTGTGGGGTGTAAAGGCATGGGTATTTTTTTAAGGAAGAATATCCCCTTTTCTCATGTCTATAGAACTCGAGCAGACACTTTTTTATACAGAGCTGTTTATATCAACAACTGGTTTAATTGCGAAGTACGACGAAAAGCTGTTAATTGCTTCAAAATGTATCTTACAAATGCACAAATAGATTACCAATTTCCTGTCCTTGGAAGGTTGTACAGTCTCCAATGTGTCATACTTGTGAGTTTATTACAGGCTCTTTTGCTTTTGGATAAAATGGTTCCTGATGTGGTTAAGAACAATGATTTATATTGGTTAGCTTTTTTCTTTCCCTTCGGGAAGACAATTGGACTTAGAGGCTCAGCAGCTACAAAAAAATAACCTCACTTCATTAATTTCCAAATTTAAAGAAAAACTGCTTTTGAAGAGGAGAATCTTGGTCTTCTGTTCTTTACCTTGTCAGCAAGTCAGCACATGTTTTCCCAGCTACAGAGCCTTCTATCGTGTCAGTTGCAACAGGGCCTGCAATCCCTGTGTTAGTCATGGACTGCTTGCTGTGGCCATTGTCAGTCTGCTGGTCAGCTTGAGCAAGGACTGCTTTAGTTGCAGCAATGCTGAGCAGGGTGAAGAGACACAAAGGTGGCTGCCAAAGATAGTCATTTGAAGTGTTTGACAAAAGAGAAGGCATTTTAAGGACAAGTGTTGCAGAATACATGCTTTTTTGTTTCATGAAAGCATGATAAAATTATTCTGAAAGAAAACATGAATTTAATTCTTCCAGTTCCAGAACTGTCAAGCAGTTCTCTGCTTGAGATAGATACTGGGAAGGAACAACACATCAGGAGTGGTTGTTGATTTCCAGTTTTGCTCTCCCCTTCTACCTGACTGTATTTTCTCTAATTTGTATGGTACTATATTCTTTTTCTATGTAAATGAGCAACTTGTTCCTGCTAGATCCTTTGAGTGAAGGGAGAATGCTGCTGTGTTCCTAGTTGGGGCACATCCTTCTCTTCTCTGAAAGCACCTATAATAAGCAAGAAAATAGTGATCTGACCATGCAGAGGAAGTTCTGAGGCTAGGAACCAGTCAAACAGAAGCCTTCAGAAGAAGGTAAGATTTAGTATGTAGTGGCTTTTACTGGAAAAAAAACCCACCAGAATTTTTTGGGGCTGGTACCTAAAATTACTGGGTAAACATAACAGAAAGTTTCCACTTTATTGGCTCAAAATTTAGAAAAATCTCTTCTGAAATATCTTGTTTTTTGCAAGACATCTCCAGGCTGTGGCTTCTGACAGGAAGTGTTCTCTAGTCTGTCAGGTAAAAACAAGAGGGAGTGGTGGGAAGTGGAGAGGAGAGGGAGAGTAAGAGATGGGGATAAAATAAGGTCATTGTTAGCTTAGCATACTGTGTGCAGTACTAAAGTCCTCTGCTATAGGATAGTAAAAGTATGTCATTGATTTGCCTTATCAAATCTATTAAAGAAGAAATTTATGGGAACTTGTGAAAAATTACTTAGCACTGCTATACTGCTTTGTGAAACTGAATTATTCACTTATTTAAAGGTTACTTAGAAATTACAAAAAGATACTACAAATAGTAGAGATACGAAATAGATGCCCCAATCCCTGTGTCTACTCTTCTGAAAAAGAAACATGATTCAAAGAAACCCAGATAAATATTCTCAGGGTACTGTATACTAGCTTTCTCTGCTGCTGTCAGGTAAGAGTTAACATTGCTGATAAAAAACAACAAATGCTGAGTGATGCAGGGAGTGCACTTGAAGAAATATCCAACATTATTTCTAAGAATTTGAAAGATCTTAGCCAAATTTGTTTTGCACACAATTTTCTACTCTTTCATGTTGTCTTGTATATGGTCCCACATTTATATATAAAAATGTCACTCGGATCTGATTTTAAGTCATTTTTACACTGAACGTAGATATTTGACTGAGGTTTTTGTTTTTATTCATTTTGCAAAAAAAAAAAAAATTGGCTGCCAAAATGTAAGTTGATTCTATTTTTTGGTAATTTTCTTTAACAAGGCAAAACATAAGGTGTAGTCTGATAGTAGAATTTCTTCTAATTTTTCTTTAATACAATATATTGAGTTAGGCTATGTTTCCTTTTTAGTTAAGTTGTAAGTCGGGATAGTAAGTGGAAGAGAATGGGTACCAGTACCTCTAATCCCCAGTGGGATAGTACTTGCTTTAGGCAAGCCACTTAAATTCTGTCTCAGATTGCCATAAAGTGGAATAATATGTTTCTTGCTCATCAGGGTACTGACTTATACTCGTAAGATTTTTGCAGAATGCTTCATGTTACTGGATTTTATTCAACCTCCCTCTCCATTCCTCACTCCCTGCTGATTTCTGGTTTTCTGTTGTCTAAAATACTCATAATGGAGGGAAGGAAATAATTCTCTTAACTGATCAGAAAGATAAACTCATTTTTACTTTTAAGTGTAAAATTGCCACTTAGAGCACATGTTGCCGCATTAATACAGGTTTGCAAATGGAGAATACATGGGCATTATAAAGTCACAAAAATCATCCTGGATAATTTTCTTATGGTATTCTGTCAAGAATCTAATAGGTAAAGGGATATGCTTTGGAATTTGCCAGACAAGGAGCAAGATATGAGCACAACAGTTTTATGATGCCCTGTGCTATACCAGTTGTAATACACTCATATAAATTTATTATTTTTTTTTAGCCAGTAGACTTTGTGGCTCCTACAGTACAACTTCATCCCTGCTTTGGAACAAGTCTGTTGCTATAGGAGTTTTGTTCACAGCCCTGTCTCTACTACTGAAAGTACAGGTGGAGTGTGTTGTAGACACAATGTAGGATGTCTGTAGGTAAGCTTCAGTGGCAGGTTTCGAACTACATCATTGTATCTTCGTTGCAGTTTTGCTAAATCTAAATTGTCTGTCCCTATATTTACCAGTCTTAAACTCAGCATAAAATCTAGATGAGTTGGGAAATGATTTAATTATGTTTTAGCAGCCAGAACAATGTTGAGCACTGGCTGGACCTTCTTTATGTAGACAACTACAGCTGCAGAATCAATGGCAGCCAAACCCTGATAACCCTCTAGTGTAGATGGAGCAAATGCCTTCAGAACCTCCCAAATCCCATAAACTAATCAGACAAAATAACACTTCTGTAGGGAAATCTGACTATAGTGGAAATTCTGATGAATTCAAAACCTGCTGAGCAATATACGTGACTTGAATTGAACGCATGTGACTTCAGCAGTGAAACTTGGAAATGCAGACCAAGACAAAACTTTAACCATTAGTTTGCAGGAAACGTTCCCTGTGTGTATATTTTAAATGCTAATTTCAATCAGTATGAGACATCTAAACTAGTCATGGAGATCCAGTCGGTCCTCTTGAGAGCAATAGGATTTACAGTGCAGCCTATAGTCTGATGAGCCTCCTCGGCAGTCATACCAAGAGATGTTTAAATGAAAAAGCATTGTATTTTGGCGGCTTGTGACTTTGAAAATGTTTCCAGCTGTTTCTTCAAATTTAAAATACTAAAGACTGTAAGCTTCTAAGTATTTGGGGCATTTGTTGCTACAGAAATATTCTGTTTGCTTGTGCTACTGTATGTTGAGGGCACTGTAACGTAACTCTTGGTCAGATAAGAGTAAAACCTGGGAGTGGGAATAGGAAAGGAGTATAAGGAAAATAAAGCATTTGTGTATCATGACACAATATAGGAGACAGCAGTGAGTGTTACAGGAAAATAGTAAAACTCATTGCTGGGACACACATGTATGAAGAAAGTGTTCCCTATATATGCTACCATATTTATCTGCATATAACTGCTGTCAGCAGTCTATATGGACTGAGATGGCTATACTCCATCACTGTTGAAGTGCTCAAGACAATACTACGTACTGAACAACGTGCTTTGTCCATTCAGAAATTCCTACCGGAACCTTGACAGTTGTACACATGAGTGGAACCAAGGCAGGTGTAAGGTGTGATAATGCAAGCATTTCCTGTCGTTACATCTCTTGGGTGTCATTTGAGCTGGCTAATGAGTTAGCCACCACAGTTCTGCTGGGCAAGATTTCCAGTGACATCTAAGAGTTAGACAAGTGTGTTCTATCAATATCCTGAAGAAAATTTTCCATTTGTTAATTTTCTTTTTACTTGTTCTTCTGACAGATTTAACTCTTCCCTTTTCAGTCCACTTCTAAGATCTCTGGCAGGAAAAAAAACCCTGCCGAATTTGTTTATTAACTTAAAAAGTATCAATCTAATTGAATTATTTTGCTTTGGTTTTTATTCTTTTCCCAAGAGGGCAAATCATAACCATGCCCAGAAATAAAATATACAAAGTGGTACTGTTTATTCTTTCTTCCAATATGTAACAAGTTTCTTAGAAGTAATTCATTATGCTTCTTTTTCATGTATAGTTGTGGTCAAATTAATTCTGAACAAACCCCTTCAAGCATTGCTAGCAGTGTAACTCCACTATTCTTATGCTATAGATGAAATGATATGGTTGAGAGTTAGCTCAGAAACCTCTTTGATATTGTACAGTATTGTCAGTTCTTTGAATAATAGGTGGACTTGACTATGTATGATGTGGTAAAGCAGTGCAGATTATAGACTGTAAACGAAATCTGATTTAAGGTACTAGTTACGAGGGGCATGCAAAAGGTTTCCATGTCATGTTAGTACTGTGTGCTATTTGTCCAGGTCAGAATACTCTTATTTGCCTATGCATGATTATGCAGTGAGACCCTAAGATACAATGGCATTCACAGAATCGTAAAATACTTTGGGTTGGAACAAACCTTTGAAAGTTATGTAGTCCAACCCCTCTACATTTAAGCTGTAGGAAATGGGAAAATGGAGACATAGAGTTTCATTTAGAGCCAGAATTTACTGCTCTGTGGATATAGCCCTTCTAAGGATACCTAAAATCAGACAGCAGTCTCTGTTTTCCAGGCGAGGGCTATTGTGCAGATTTGCTCAGGAAAAACTGATTTGCAAAAGTTTGCTAGGAATAGGCACAGCAGAAAAAAAAAAAAAATTAGGAATCAAGTGAGAAAAGGTGAATGAATTCAAGAAGGACAGAATGACTCAATGTGAAGACTTGAATAAAAACTAAGTCCAAGACAATATACTTGAATTTAACTGTTAAGCAACATAAAATTGTGCCAACATTTCTTTGATTAGTGGTGAGATCAGTTTCTCTTCAGAGGAAAAGCAGATAAAATTTGTACAGTCGTTAGTGTTTTTAATGAAACACTTGGACTAGTCTTTGTTTGGAGCTTCTATTTGCGTGCAAATAGACTACAAGCAGAAAAAGGCATCATAAGTAAAATATTTCAGTCAAACTGAAATTCTAAAAATGAAAATTGTCTTTTACAGCTTCAGTCATATGTGAAATTTTAAAATCAAGTTAAAAAATAGTGTTTAAAAGTGAAGATAAAATCAGCAGAATGATCAGCAACAAGGATCATACTAGGTCTATTGGCCCAATATCCAGTCTCTGACAGTTGCCAACAGCACATGTTTGGAGAGGAGGCAGAATAAGTTAAGTCATTTCCAGTATTTCCAGAGGGAAAAACTGGCAGATTCCACAGGTTTATGCTTTAGGAACTCCTCATTTTGTAGCCTGTCACTGCTTTGCAAGGGAGTAATAACAAGATGCTCTGGAATCTGAGTTTGTAAATTACTGTAAATTGGCTCCGATGGGTTTTGTTAGATAAATTCCTGCCTAGTGGAGCCTTAGTGCACAAGCATATGTGTGAAATAAGCTTTCCTCTTGCAAAAAATTACCCTCTTGGAGAGAAAAACATGAGAGAAATAACTTAAATTGCTTTTTTTTTTGGTCTTCAAAACTCCTATTACTTTGAAAATACTGTGAGACAAATCTATTCCTTACAAGTAGGAGTAATAGCTTATTACATTAATGTATGTTCTGTATTCACTGTTAGGAGAGATGATATGTGATTGATTTGACTGAAAATAGACCATTTGAAAAACTAAATGTTCATTTATATGGTCTGGGTCCAGATTAACTGTCACCAAATGTCAAATATATAAATTAATAATGTTATGACTGTGAGACATAATTCAGCAATAAAACAATACAGGTGAAGCCTGAACACTGGTAAAAAATAGTAGAAGCTGAGTTTTCTTGGTTAACAAGTTGTCCCGAATCAACAGGTATGAGTGTGAATTTTGATTATTAGAATAGAAATAAGTGGTTTGAGGTTTGTGCTATACAAGTCCCAGCTGGCATACAGTCCCTTTAGTCACATAAAATTTGATCAATTTAAATGTGTTAACTTACTGCTGTTTATGTCCCATATACCCTAGTAACTGGCAAAATTTTGGGAAAGTCATCATGCTTTTATTTAGCTGACAACTTGGACATATCCGTTTAGCTCTGGAATCAGAGCTCTGCAGGTTCAGTTGTGTGCCAATGGACCACCAAAACCTCCCCTACTGCAGAGAGGTAGTTATTTGAGTGTTACTTTAATCGTCAGGTATATTCTAAGGTACTTCAGCTCACTGGCCTACAACCGAGGGAACAAAGACAGTTCTCTCAGTGTTATTAATGTTATGAAATAGAAGAATATTATTTTTATTCTTTCATTTAGTTAATCACCACCTGGTTTTAGTTTTCATGCACTTGAAGTCACTGGTTTACATTGAGTGTTTTCTTCTCTAATCGTATATTATTATATGTTGGTTCTTAACAATTGATTCTTGACACATTTACAGATTATAAAATTAAATTGTAATGATTATAGCACTGCCATTGTTTCTGGAAATCCTATACGGAATTAATCTCACAACTAATCAATATGCATTTTCTCTGACTTGTTTCTTGTATTAAAACTAGAGGCCTTCTGGTTTGTTTTGAAAACCAAATGCTTTTATGTAGTTTTATCTCGGGCAGGAAATGCTGTACTTGGGATTTTAAAGAGACCTCAGACCAGTTTTTAATGCCTTGACTTTTGTTCTGCCTTTATAATTTACTTTTTGTATCATTGCTTTTCTCCCCCATCCTTCTACCCTCTGCCACCTTAAAATACTACCAGAATACACACAAACAAATGGGGTTTCCTAGGTAAAGAACCATTTGTTTGCAAAACACGTGATCACCTTTCTGGGATACTGCAATAGTAAACAATGTTTTCTAAAGCTTTTATAAGGAGTTTCATTTCAAATATGCCTATGATTCATGATGTGCAGTAGTTTGAAACTACATCTGAAAGTACCCTCCAAATATTACTGGTTTTGTAGTTTAAAAGATGCAATTAGAGTGGAATTAATGATGGTGCTGCCCTAGCAGGACTGAGTGGCTGATGTCAACAAAATCACTCCAGTGCAAAGTGTTTTTGCTTCATTAGCTGTGGTGAAAGGCAAGTTCAAGGCATAGAAAAGGGTTCCAGGAAAAAGAGGGGTTATGTAGGAGACAGATTGGTTTAGTGAGGTTGGCCACAGTTTGTACTTACTGTTAACTCTAATGCTCAAGTGAAATCATACCTTTTTTCTTGTGTATGACAGCTTTACTGCACCTGCAGTCTAATGTGGGATGTGTTGTAATGTCTCCCCTACTGATCTTTGCTAGACACTGTAGTAAAACAAGTCATGTTTCTTGGATGTGAGGTATGTATAAAAAATATGCAGACCAAAACCACCTACTTTCTGAGATAATTTTGCAATTTATTTAGTGTTGCAGAAAGCTTAACTTTTCCCAATTTCCTTCCAAGTAAAAACCCTAAAAACCTAAATGTTGTTTTCAAAACTTGTGTTTTACAGTTACTTTACTATTGTGGTAACAGAATTATATCATGAGTGGCAATATAGAAAATGTCTAACAAAGCTGATGGCAATGGGTGTCTGTGAAATGGTTTCTAACGAAGTAATTCTGATCCAACCGAGCCTTGCATTTACATGTGTAAATAATGATGGTTAAATTCCAGTCCTGTGTATCTTGGAGTGTTCAAAAATATTACTGAAGTGCAGAAGCTGCTTGCTTCAAAATTTGAAATTTGAAATCAGAAATACTGTGAGATTTTTGAAAATGCATTCATAAATTTTACTCTGCAAAGTTTTGGAATTTTGTTTTGCCACCATGACTTTATTTTAACTGGGTGTGATATCTTAACATGTACTATGTTAGAATAAAATAACTAAAAGTAGTGAAAGCATTGCATTATTTAGAAAAATAGACCTTAGTACTAATAAAAAGGTTTTTTTATCTTTTCGGCATCTCATTTTGCTGTGGATAGAATGCTGGGGGGGGGGTTCAGTGGCAATGGGGATATTGTGATACTGGTTTGTGCTGACTGTACCCATTTTGAGTTAAGTCAGAGAAATTGAAGTATTTTATTAAGTAATGCTAAAAAAATAAGGTAAGACGATAGCAATTGATAATTCCAAATGTTCAGTTTGTCATTCCACATGTTGAAGAAAGAGATGATATATGTATATTTGCATATCATATAGAAAAGTCAAATATGTTTTACTTGAATGAAATTGTTGCATTTCTTATTTTCTGTAAAACACCATTTTGAAGGATGTTTTTCCAGCTCTGAGACTGTATTTCTTGAAGAAAACAAATCAGTGTAATCAGTCCTGCAGATACACCTACGAGCACTATTATTTCTCTGCGTTAAGTTCACTTAAGTGTTGCAGTTGCCCTATAATTTTATATTCTGTATGGCAGACTGTTGTACAGTCAGAATATATGTGAAAGGGGAGTACGTGGCAAGTACTACATTTCTTTATAATTTTGAATAATTAGCACTCATTTATTAAGCAGGATCTGCTGCAATTGAAGCCCATGGGATGAGAAATGAGCTTCATGGGTGATGGGTGAATGCGTAGTGCTGTGAAAAGAAAATGTTTAATTCATGTCTATTACTTTTCCATTTACTTCCATAAGAACTAGAATAAAACAGAACTGCAAAGTTATTCATTTTGGATTGCCTATGATCAGATCTGATTCTAGGATTAATTAACTCAATTGCCTGCAGTTTTCCCTTACCTATTTTATTGATGCTGACTGAAGAATACTGACACTCAGTTTCAATTATACATACAAGTTAATCAGCAGAAGTGCTGTTAAGATTAGGCACTGTGTCTAGATGTAGAATAGATAATTACTCACTTTGATGTGATGTTAACCTTGTAATCTTTGCCCCTTGAAAAAATAATTTTAGGGAGGAAGTACATTAAACTTTGAGTGAAAGATGCTTCATGTATTTTTTTCTCTCCTTTTCTGTTCTAATTTTGTCCTTTCTCCTCAGATTCTAGGCCTTTGCCTCGGTACTTTTTTCTGCAACGACTGTCGAACTTAATAAATTTGGATAACTTGTGTTATATAGTAAAAGGCTTTTAGTTTCATCTCTTTGGGTTCTATTTTCTATCATATAGTTTCCTGTTCAGCTTCAGAGGACGCTTGAAGCTTTCTAGGAGTCACTTTCGTTATCAAATGATTTCTGAAAGCACACAATGGTTTGGCTGGTTTATATGTGTTCTTCAGCTTTATCACTCTAGTATTGATTATTCCATGAGCCTTAAGGATAAAATTAATTGCCTACATGCTCTAAAATACTGAAGAAGTGTCAAGAATATGAAGTGAATCAGATCCTTATCAGTTACTCATCTTTTCCATCCCAAGAAAGTGTTGAGCTAGTAGTTATGGACAAAGGAAACAGACTATACATACTTCTATTGCAGTGTTTGGTGTAACTTAAGGTTCTGCTTGGTGGCTTAAATAAGCATTCTGTTAATTTTAAAAAACCTAGAGTAACATTCTAAGGAACTTACTGTAAAAGAAAGTGCATCACCATTTCAGAGCGTTTTACAATGTTAAGTTCCTGAAAAGGTTAAATTTATATGAGTAATGGTTTGTAGGACAGCTAGGTTGTTTGCTGCTTGATACTTATGTAATTGGGTTGCTGATTAACTTAAAGACTGTCCTGAGAAACATTTCATTGACTTGTTTGTTAATGTTACCTAGCACTTTCCCAGTTACTTTCATGAAACAACTCTTCTGATGCAGCTGTTATGCCTTGTTGCTAGCATAGCAACTCTCAAGTTGGCCTAAATAGGTTAGGAAAAATTTGTCGAAGCTCACAGGAATGTTTTTATGGTGTATATGTAGTCTGCACGTAATTTTGTTGTAATACTGGACTCATTTCCATTACCCTGAAAAGATTTGTCTGATCAAGCTGTCGTCCTCTCCATGACTGAAAGCTTGCTCTAGAATCACTATCTTTGCATCATTTTTAAACCTTACAGTTTCATCACTGCAGCAATATCGTGTTGCACATCTTAATAACAAAGACTTGGAGCAATTACAGAGACATAGGAAAGTACCTGGGTCTGTCATAACTACTTTATGCTGCAACATTTGTTGTTGAAATGTTAATGAAATTATTACTTGAGGTGTATTCAAATATATTTATCTTGTTTATTAACAACTTTATATATTTGAAGTTTTTTATGAAAAACAAATCTCAATGCATCAGCTGTAATGTTGCTTTACAAATCACAGAATCTCAGAATCACAGAATGTTAGGGATTGGAAGGGACCTCAGAAGATCATCCAGTCCAATCCCCCTGCCAGAGCAGGAACACCTAGGTCAGGTCACACAGGAACATGTCCAGGCGGGTTTTGAATGTCTCCAGAGAAGGAGACTCCTCAACCTCTCTGGGCAGCCTGTTCCAGTGTTCTGTTACCCTCACTGTGAAGAAGTTCTTCCTCACGTTTATGTGGAACCTCCTATGTTCCAGCTTGCACCCATTGCCCCTTGTCCTATCATTGGATGTCACTGAGAAGAGCCTGGCTCCATCCTCATGACACTCACCCTTGACATATTTATAAACATTAATGAGGTCACCCCTCAGTCTCCTCTTCTCCAAGCTAAAGAGACCCAGCTCCCTCAGCCTTTCCTCATAAGGGAGATGTTCCACTCCCTTCATCAACTTTGAGGCTCTGCGCTGGACTCTCTCCAGCAGTTCCCTGTCCTTCTTGAACTGGGGGGCCCAGAACTGGACACAATACTCCAGATGTGGCCTCATCAAGGCAGAATAGAGGGGAAGGAGAACCTCTCTTGACCTACTAACCACCCCCTTTCTAATACACCCCAGGATGCCATTGGCCTTCTTGGCCACAAGGGCACATTGCTGGCTCATGGTCATCCTCCTGTCCACCAGGACCCCCAGGTCCCTTTCCCCTACATTGCTCTCCATCAGGTCGGCCCCCAACCTGTACTGGTACGTGGGGTTGTTCTTCCCCAGATGCAAAACTCTACACTTGCCCTTGTTGAATTTCATTCAGTTTCTCCCCGCCCAACTCTCCAGCCTATCGAGGTCTCGTTGAATGGCAGCACAACCCTCTGGTGTGTCAGCCACTCCTCCTAGTTTGGTGTCATCAGCAAACTTGCCTCTTTCAACCATGACTTCATTTAATTCCTAATTTAATTTCAATTCATGTGGAAAAATTGGACTTAAACTCTGAAAAAGCTGCTGTCATTTTGTCAGTTCTCACTCTTATTCAATTTGATGTCTTGAGGACATTAAGTGATGGGAATGTGCCTGTTCGAAGTGGCTTGTTTCATGTGATGATAAATCTATTGCAGTCTTCAACTGTATCATTCCCCAATCTTCAAAACTGCCTATGCCGTTTTATATTTTCTCCTTTTATCTCTTAATAACAAGGTCCTTGGCACATCAAGAAGGTTGATTTCCCTACCGGTGTTCATAATGGCTAAAGTGCACAATGTTGTAGGAAATGATTACTCAAGGGTGGAGCTCACTTAGTGCTTGTGGAACTTGTTGCTTTGTACTGAAATGGGCTAATACTGGTTACTGTATTTCTGCTGAGAGAAGAATAGAGGGTCTCTGCATAAACATCTTGAACTGTTTCAGGGCAGAAACTTAGCTTCTAGACAGGCCCTGCAGTTTTCACAGCAAGTGCAGAAGCAGTTTGAGCATGAACTGCGAACAGTTAAGTCGTATGGTTTTGATGAAGCTTTACCTGTTGCTGCTTGTACCTGCTCTTTCCTGTCTCTTGTCACATCAGAATTGCCTCAGTTCTCAAATCTTGAATTACACCAAATATTTGGTATTTCAAAACTGCCTGGAAAGTGTGAAAGAGGAATTACTTAGTGAATTTTCTTTGGTCAGGAGGTATAGTACCATTAGAGCTGAAGTTGTTTAGAGAGACAGAGTTGGTGCAACTCCCCTTTAGGGAGCTCTTGGTTCTCCACATGCAGAGGTAGACAGTACTGGGATCTGCGTGTGCAGGGAGCAAGCTTCTAGGAGTTGGTTGGAGAACTGGTTGGGTTTTTCAGTTGGTTGGACCTGGTTGTGTTGAACTGCCTATATTTCAACTGCTGTTTATAGATCTAGATATTAAAATATTTCTATAGAAGCTGTAGTAGTATTTTGTAAGAATGTAGACAAATATATAACAAGGAACTTGTAGTCAAATGGAGCTTTAAAGACAAAATGGGAATAGATGACAACGTTGAAGCTAAACTCTAATGAGAAATACGGGAAATGCATCATTAAACTGTGAGGAGATGAGCTGTGAAAAGATCAAAGTCATAAAAACACTCTATAATAAGTAAAAACAACAGAAAAGAGACACATAGTTTGACTCTGAGGTACTCAGCACTTCAGTCACTGTCAGAAAACCATTCAGCTGTTTGGCATATCCAAAACTGAAGCCACCAGAGGCAGTTCAAAATGGACATGGTTATGGAAGGAGGATTTAGGCCTCGTTTTCAAAAAAATCATAGCACTAAAGGTAATAACTAGTCAGGTGTTCTGCTGTCTGTTGCATGTGAAATGCCTGGCATATTGCCATACGAAGACTGCAAGCGTGTATGCTTTCAGTGCTTACAAATTTAAAGGAAAAATATTCCTTTAAGTTTACTGCATACAACAATATCACTTCTTGATTTGGAAATGAAGGTGATTGGTATTCCCTCAAGTACCGCAGAAGCAAACTTAGAATATTTACAAACAGGCTAAAGCAAACTAAATTAAAGCAGTAGCATCACCATTTACATGGCCAAAGAAAAGACAGAAAGCCCCAAACAGCACAGGTGTGTTGCTAGATTTTTCTTACCTGTACAGAATTTGTTTTCACTGCAAAAATGACATTTTAGAGCATTGGTAGGTTGGATGCAATAAAACTGACAAGTGTAGTAAAAATTAATTATTTTATATAATAGCAGAATAAAAAGTTAATCAGAAATATATTTTATGTGTAAGGAAGATATTAATTTCACCACTATTGCCTCAAGACTAATTATCTCCTCCCATTTCTCGGAACAGTGCAAAAAAAAGGCAGTAAGGATGACTTTCACGTATATGATAAATGAGTTAAGAAGATGAAATATTATATGTTCCAATTCAAATAACTGCTATAGGTTATTCTGTAGAGAAAACTTCTGTATCAGAAGTGCAAATAGCTGTACTTGTACATGGGATTTGCTTAAAGTCAATTCACCTGTATAAGGATAGGTGAAAAGAGTTAGACCTTACTCCTGTGAGAGACTTGATGTCTTTCTGTGATATATGGAATGTCTCTGAAGATATATTTTGCAACTTAAACAGAACTCGGAGCGAATAAGAAGTTGTCAAATACAGGAATGGTTCATAAGTAGAATCAGTCATCTGAGAAATTTAACAAGATTGGAGGAAGAGAAAGGTATGAGTATACTGAGTATTGATCAGAATCGCAAAGCAAGACGAAAGCACGCACCAAGTGGGCTGCAATGTTGTTGCACAACTCAGTTCTGTTACCCACTGGGGGGAAAACTGGGCATCTTCCATGCATAGAGGTCAAGCATGAGCAAATATCTGTACAGCATCATGCAGAGCAGCTGTGGAAGCTGGAGAGGTCATGCAGCTGTACTGAAAGGTTCTGACTAGATTTTTGGATGCAATTGCTTAGAGCTACACAAGTGAAAGAACTGGCAAATACCTTCATGTTTATGTGCATTGGTTTGCTTCCATGTGCATTCAGTAAAAGACAGACTGAAATGTTTTGATTACAGAAAAGATGATTATATGAAGATGAGGGAAACACGCAGTACCTTCTGCTAATAGACTAGAAGAGTACCAATGAGGAAGAAGTTTTTTCCTGAATGTAACTATTACTGATATAATACAAAAGGACTTCTAAAAATAGATGAAAATAAGCCTTCAATCCATTATTTAAAAAAACAAATATTTTTCCATCGTCTTTCCCTGGTAGCTTTTAATCTTTTACAGTGACTTCTTAGAAAACTTGGCTTTTATAAATTTGGTAAATGAGAATGACTTTAGTTGCTGTTACATTGCTGGTATTTATTGTTCCAGTACAGTAACTTCATCAAATACTGATCACAATCAACATGGGCATATATATAAAATAGAGGAAAGGAGTGGTGATGCATAGCACATCACCCATACTTTAGTTGTCATGTATGTAGGCCCAGATTTGCACTTAAAAGATTAGAATTTCTGATAGATTGGTTTCAATTACTCCATTGTATTAACTTATTTTGCTGTGGTCATGATGTGCTGGGGTCTGAACCCCAAGCCCTGAATTAAGGTTGACACATGGGTAGTTCCCATGGTCCTTCAAAAGGAGGGGATGAGTTTGCCTTTTGGCTTTCCTCCAAGGTGTGGCTGACCTTCCAGGGAAAGCCACTGGGTAAACAAGCCCCAGGTGCCCCACATTGGGTAAATGAGTGCCAGGTGTCCTGCTTTGGGGATGAAAGCTGGGACCACTTGCAGGAAGGGTGGAGTGTGTGTCTGTGAGGTGGATGCACTTTGCAGAGTTTCCCTGTTGGGGAAGGACCTCCTGACTCTCCCTGCAACTGGGCCCCAGTCAGGTTTGGCACTTACAGACGTGGGCTTTGTGGGAACAGTATGTGGCTGCCTCTGTCCTATGTTATCAGCCTCTTGGCTTGGCTGTCTCCCATCTCTGCCATGGGAAACTTTGTTTTGTTTGTTCCACAGATAGTTGGTGATGTTGTATCTTGCTTGGGGTCGCTGGGGTTGATGTCTGTTATGTGTAATCTGATTGACTTGTTTGTACCCCTAGTGATCACTCATGTACTGATGCTTTTGTGTGCAATAGAATCTGGTTACTGGTTTGTTCTACTGCTGGCTGTGTCCTTTTGTGCTAGGCCTAGTAATTGGCAAAACAGGTCGTAAATTTACTGATGTTATATTTTGTGACAATATGTGGTACTTGTCTAGCAAAATTAGCCTTAGAATGGCTGAACAGGTCAATTATGTTGAAGTCAGTTCAGTTTGACAGGTCCATAATTAGTGTCTGTTTGCAAACCATTGTAACTTTAATGAAGTTAAACTTTATCTTCACAACTGGAAGAGGCAATGTCTGTTAAATGACTGTTAAAAATGTATTTGGCTGACTGAATTTATATTTTAAGTCTCACTTTTTCAGCTGAAATGTTCTATTTAGCTAATGCTGTAGTACTTGTTCAGGGAGGAAGAAAAGCTAGCATGTCAAAAATTATGGGATTGCTTATGCAGAACTTAGTCAATCTTTAAAAAGTTTATATTCTATATGAGTACACATCCCATATTTTATATAGTATTTTACATGAAAACTGCTTGCAGCAAAAATCACCTTTATGTGTACGCTTTGAATGCAAAATTAATTAGCAGTAACTGTGGTTGCCCATGGAAATGAAATGCTGTCCGTATTTGCAAAATGCATTTCAATTTAAATAGATTTAGACTTAACCATCTGCAATTTTACAGCCAGACTTCCTCCTTCCAAAAAGACTGAAATGTTTTAATCAGGAGGTTTGAGAATTTCACCTGATGTGCTTGGAAGTCATCTTCTATTTCCTGGAAATGCTTAATACCATTAATATGTCTCTACATACAAATGTGTTGCCATCTTGAGAATACATGGACTGCTGTTGGCTCTGCAGTTGCTTGCTGCTGCATATATTTATTAGCATTTTACTTGTCTGCATACTTACTTTATAGGCTAAATCTGCTTGCCCTGTGGGCACATGTACTCTACCTACAACTGTGTTGGTGGAAGAATGGGACTAGCTCCTGTTTTAACACCTGGTCCCCTATAAAAGATCACTAAATCAGATCTGCCAGCTGGAACTGTTCATGTAACTATTTACTTGAGGAGAAAGAAGCTAGTTTAAAGTCTATAAACAGTAGGTCTTGGCTCCTGGTTCATTTTGACTAAAATAAAAAACATTTTTTAGGATACTACTACTGATATCTAGCCCGGAAGGGTAATGCTTGCACAGGTAGTGTGGATGGAGACATTTTGTTTTCAGCTTTAGAAAATATTCTCTTCAGAGCAAGTGTGAATAAGCAGCATCTATTTAAAGTCTTCCAGTGAATGCCTAACAGGAAAATGAAACTTGAGGAAAACTGACTGACACAATGCTATGTCAGTTATTTTTAAGCAATCCCCACTGACATCAATGTGGAGTTGTTCACAAATATTCATGTTACAATCTCACTTGAAAACAAACATGCAGGTCATGAGTCCAGACATTAATATTCTGATAAAAAGGAGCCTGTGGTTATCTTGCTAAAAATTATTTGTAGGCAAATAAGATGTGGTGAAAGCATAACGCTTTTAATGCACTCAGATGATTGGATCAGCTTATAATATTGTTCCTGCAGAGATAAAATACAAAATAGAATGATTATAACTAATGTGCCCATAAATTGGTATGACAAAGATTGTCCCTAACAGTAGGTATAATGGAAAAACTTCCAAAAGAACGTAGAGACTTTCTATTACTTCAGAGGACTAAGTATAGATTTTGTATTAGCTTTATTTTCATTTGTTTTATATTGGTGGGGACTATGTAAGGGGACTCAGGAGAATAATATAGATGATGTGTGATGCATTTTGACCTGAGAAAATTAAGTGTAGAAGAAATACTATACAGCATAGTTTTGTCTATAGGATAGTTTGTACAAATACCATTGACTGTGAAATTATATTAAATGTTTTTTGAAAATGGATAATATTGGACAAGTTGGAGGAAAGATTGAGTTGCTGGTAGGGATTTTGCATTTTATGACAAGAATCGTAAGTTTATCCTTCATTCGTCTAGCTCTGAGATTCTCTTAGGTTCTTGGTTCCACAAAATAGGATCTCGTTTGATAGGAGTGTGGTATTTTATTATTCAAACCCAGATGATTTATAGCTAAGAAGAGAAAAATTAATGATGGACTTTATAACTTCATCCATCACTATCGACTGAGTTGGTCTTCCTGTAATCTGGTAAAATATGATGAAGTGAATAGGCTTTCATTCTGTTGGCACTATGATTCAGCTAACGAATATGGTATTGTTCTACTCAACAATAAATGTGCACCTTTGTTACTGAAATACTGTACCAGTAAGTATTTAGTTGACTTTATTGGCAGGATCAGGCTGGGTGATGGGAGAGCTGGTTTGTGGCAATACACTAGCTTCTTCATGTAATTGCACTGTTAAACACACCTGATGTTATGACTTACACAGAAGACATATCAGAGTCGGTTAGGAAACAGTCTTTAGAAATCTCTTCATAGAACTGTACTGCATTATCTATCCAAATGCTGTGCCTAAACGAAAAATTATTATTATTTTAAAAGCGATACAAAAGAACAGCTGCTTGAAAATGTTCACCTTGAAGCATGGGAAGTTAGAAGTAAAAATTGCTGGAAGATATAATTAGTATTTAAACTTCAGATGGTCATGACTGGAAAGGGGGAAATTGCATATGCTACCCTTTGGAATTTTTTTAAATGATTTTTCACTTTTGAAGAAGTATAAGCAAGCATTACAAAAAAATTATGTTCTTCCTCTAGATTTGGAATACTATGTAACAGGAAGTTTTGATGGGCATGTAGGTTAAAACATGTTGGATCAAAAATATGGGTGCAGGTTTCCTTACAAATAGTTAAAATGTTCAGATGTAGCTGGGTTGCTCCAAAAACTAGCAAAACAGATTGTCCAGTACATTACTGCTTATCGTATAAAAGCTTTCAGTTTTCATTCCTAGTGTTTCTCAAGTACATGGGTAATAACTAGAGATGCTAAGATGATAATTATTCCAAAACCTTTAGATCAATATCTGTCTTAACAAATTTTATTCAACATTTTAAATGTTTTCCATTAAAACTTAATTGTGACTTCAGAAACAGCTATTAGGAAAATGAGATGCATAAATTTTGGCACCTTTTTGGTAAACACTGCACCTCGGGTTTTTTTCGTTTCTCCTTGTTATGTGGAAGGAGGAGTAAAAATGAGCTCCTGTCAATCTGTATTAGCATTGTCATAACATGCTGTGCTCCATCACAGCTGTGTTTTACATAGGAACCTGGATATTGTACTCTATCTTTTCTTTTGCCAGCCAACCTGTCTGCCACCTGCTGAAGTGAATTAAAGCAAGCGTAGTGCAAACAGTTAGCTTTGCATCCACCTTCTGTTCTGGTAGTGACTGGATGTGATCATCAAGGTCATGGAGCCCCTGCTGGATTTTCAGAATCAGTTTGCTAATAGCAAAGTTAGACACAAGTGCTCAGCTGCTCAGTGTGCCTCTGGGAAAAACAATTTCAGTGATTTTTAAGCTCATTTTCGTATGGTTTAATTGGAAATGTATGTAACTCCCAGTCCATAAATGCTGATTAACTGTTCCTTTATTCCATGTATTAAAAGATATTAATATATGGAGGACTGATTCAAATCTGTTCACTAATTAACAGTTTCCTTTTTTCTGGAAAACTTGATTTCTGTCTTTGTTAAAGAACATGGTTTTGAATCTAGTGACTAGGAATTAATATATATGTGAAAATCAATTAAGTGAAATCCTGGGTTTATTGGCAAAATTCACATTTAATTCTGAGGCCAGCATTTTCTGTCATTAGCACTGAATCTTCCCTTCTGAAAGTTCTTGTAAGCATTGATTGAACTTTTCATATATTTCAGTAGGAGACATCAGGGAAGCTAAATATTATTAGAGTTACCTTTACATTTTGAAGCAAATAAGTCTGCATTTTCATTTATTGGGTAGGAATTGGATTCCATCTCAATTTCTTTTGTGATTTGTGCAATAACTTATTTCAGGGAATATTTAAACCTAGTTGTGTATTTTCTTTCACTCATGAATTAGCTAATGTTTTTTAATGGCTGACAAAAAATTCTACCTGGCAGTTAACATTTCAGAATACAGTTTTTACTTTAAAGTTTTAGAACAAACTATTTTTATCTGTTATTTTTACAGGAAAATTGGAAGATATTCCCTATAGCATCTAACCTATGGAGGAAACTATCTTATCTAACTCCTTAGGGGCAAATAAAAATGTATACTTATGTGCAAATTTAGATAATTTTAGACATCGGGGAGCATACCATGGAAATTCATGTACAAACTCAATTAGTGATAGTGTGCTGGATCTGTCCTTGAATTTCTGCATGAGTATAAAAAAAATTAAAAATTGCAATTTGCTCATTTTGAGCCTTTTCGCTGTAACTGAAGATTGGTTGTGGTCCTTACATAAGCTCTAAAGCTTTCTGAAGCTCATGAAAACTTCTCGAGCAAAATATCCTCTCGGCTTCCAGTCATATTCAATGCTTGGACACATTTACTATGACTACACAATTTATCTGCTGATGCTGATGGGTCAGGGTGCAGTTAAGCTTGCCTCTAGCAATTTCTTGTGGCGCCTGCACTCAGCATAGCCTATCATGCTGTTAAGGCCCCTTCAGGTGATCAGACCATACTCTTTAGTGCTAGGATTAACAAATAAATAATATGTAGATATATTAAAAGCAGATCTACTTCTAACTATCTGTCTTGAGAAGAGCAATGAGGCCAAGAGTAAGGTGTGTTTTTAGCATGGTGCAATTTCAAGTTATGTCGTATCATGTCTGGAGGAATAAAATGCCTGTATGCAGCCTGTGACTACTAGTTGAAAGCTTGTCAGGTTTACTCAGCTGTTCTTGTTATAATGAGCTCAGTCAGTATGAATTAATAAAATTTATTATTTTATTCTATACGTTTCTAAGTGTTAATCATTACTGAGATAAGAGGAAAAACTGATAAGTAAAGAAAGGTCATGGTAAATTGTTATGAGAACCACTAAGTTTGTATGTACAATATAGATAAATAATAAACACCTATAGTAGAAACACTAGGTGTGAGGAATGTATTCCCTGGGCTCATAATTATACATGTACTCTAAAAATTGAAAGATAGCTGTCCTGTAAATCAAGCAGAAAAGCAATGGGTTTGATGACAGAATCACTGAGGCTGGAAGGGAGCCTCTGGAGATTATCTATTTCGTTCCCCTACAGCAGATGGATCGGGGCTATGTCCAGTCAGGCTTTGAGTAGCTCCAAGGATGGGGACTGGAAATCTGGTCTAATGTTTGACCATGTAATGCCAAAGGATTTTTTGTTGGTTTTATCATCAGATGGAATTTCAGTCATTTTGGCTGTGTCTATTGACTCTTGTCCATTCACTGGACACAGAGTTTAGTCTGATTTTTATCTTCTTCATTGTCTCCCATCCAGTGTTAGGCTCATTAAGCACATCCACTCATCATTTCCCTATTATTTGTGTCAGGAAGCTGTTGTTGAGCTCTCCAGCGAATGCTTGTGTCCTGCTGTGTTGTGTCTCCAGCAGATATTCAGGTGATTAAAGTCTCCCTTAAGGAGCAGGGCCTGCAAATGTTATGTTACTTCCACTTGCCTGAAGACCTCCTCTGAACCTTCTTTCTAATCAGCCTGCAGCACCCACAATAATGTTGGCCCATCTTGGTCTGTCCTAAACCAGACAGCTGAACATACTTAGTTTTTTAAAGATTGGGACGTTTAAAAATCTGCAATATTTTGACTAGTACTACAGTGTTTTTTTCAGAAGTGATTTAAGGGAAGGAATTTAATCAGGAAATCAGGATCTGGCTTTATTGGCTATTTAGAAAACAATAAGGTTTTTTATTTAATAGGGAAGGAAATTAATGTAAATCTTACCTGAACTATTACAAAGCACTGGTAAGGAAGTTGTCATTGGCTTGTCATCTGTAACTCATCTTCTGCATTTGTGAACTGAAGTGACCTTTCATTGTGTATAGGAATTGGTGATAAAGGCAGGTAGTATAGTGAGGGGGGGAGGGGGAACCCAGCATTAGAAGTAATCTTCCCAGAAACCTAATCAGTCTTTGAAATTAAAATGAAGTGGGTTTTGTAGACAAGAGTACTAGATCCTTTCCTCTAATGTCAGCTGCTTCTGAAGGGAGTCAGTAAATTATACCGTGTTAGTGAAGCCTTGGAATGCTAATGGAAGATTTGATTGCATTCAGAAATTACTCTGTAGTAGGAGTTAAGGTTCCTGTCAAACTTGCCAGAAGGTGTTATTTTTCTAAATCTTAAACCAGAATTTCAGTTCTATTAACATGAGTTTTAATCAATTAGCCTTTGAGTTATTTCCTTTGAGCTAATGTTGGTATGACATTCAAGAAATAAGAATTTGGAGCTTACTGTGCATATTATTATTTCTCAAATCCATTGGCCACTGTTGGCTTATGTTGAATGCTCAGGTGTATATATATCTTTTTTCAAACATCAACCTCATGGAATACAAAACTATGTTATATATGCTTGTAACTTCAACACTGTAATGCAGAAAAAACAATGTGAAAATACAGTTTAAGACCCTGGTTCAAGAAGCCATTTCACTATTTCCTTCCTTTAAACACAAGTAAGATGTGAAAAATGAAGTTGAGATGCTTAAGATCAAGGACATAGGACTGGTTTTAGGTTTAGAGCTGCTTTCACTGTAGAGCTAGTAAACATCTGTTTGTATGTGTTTGTATTGATGTTGTATCATTGGGAATAATAGGGCTCTTGGGACAAAACTAAACATAACATGTAAGTATTTAAACCAGTTTTGGTTTATCCTGAAGTGCTGGGGTCTGAACCCTGAGCCCTGAATTAAGATTGACATATGGGTGGTTCCCATGGTCCTTAAAAAGGAGGGGATGAGTTTACCTTTTGGCTTTCCTCCATGGTGTGCCTGACCTTCCAGGGAAAGCCCTTGGGTAAGCAAGCCCCAGGTGCCCCATATTGGGTAAATGAGTGCCAGATGTCCTGCTTTGGGGATAAAAACTGGGACCACTTGCAGTAAGGGTGGAGTGTCTGTCTGTGAGGTGGACGCACTTTGCAGAGTCTCCTGTTGGGGAAGGACCTCCTGACTCTCCCTGCAGCTGGGCTCCAGTCAGGTTTGTCACTTACGAATGTGGGCTTTGTGGGAACAGTATGTGGCTGCCTCTGTCCTATATTATCAGCCTCTTGGCTTGGCTGTCTCCCATCTCTGCCATGGGAGACTTAATTGCTTTGTTTGTTCTGCAGATTGTTGGCTGTGTTGTATCTTTCTTGGGGTCTTTGGGGTTGATGTCTGTCATGTGTAATCTGATTGACTTGTTTGTACCCCCAGAGATCACCCATGTACTGACCTTCTTGTGTGCAATAGAATCTGGTTACTGGTTTGTTCTACTGCTGGCTGTGTCCATTTGTGCTAGGCCTAGTAATTGGCAACTTGTCCATAGTAAGATGGGAATGAAGTTTGCAACATGGAAAAGTAGTAAAGCTGTGTAACAGCAAAACAGCCCAATGAGCCATTCTTTTTTCTGTGTAAAGAAAGAAAAAAAGATTGGTATTTTCAGTGTGAGGTAACTACAAGCAGATGCTAATTTTTATGTGACACTAATACAATCACAAGACCTAATATAATTGGATTCTGATGTTATAATTGCAGTAGATAAGGCACTGAGAGCTCTGTATAGCACAAGAGAATTGTGATATGAAGCACAGGAGGGGAATCTTTCTTACCATAAAGACCTATAATATGAGCATTTTATTATTGCAACTACAAACCTGAGTCACAGGAGACTTGGATTCTGTATAAACATGCTGCAGAAATATAATAGGCTTATAGTATAATGGTATGAATGTAGATGTGGATGTGTGCAGATGAAGAGCTTTAAGTGGTTAGTACTTGTTTCTTTGCTTTTAAAAAGACATACAGAAGTCAATTTGCAACCAGTGAAAAAAAATGCTGTTAAGGATTGCTATTTTTTTACTAGGTTTATGTTACAGTTAGATAATTGGAGTACAAGATTTGAAGGCTGATATTTCAATACTAAGTCTGATATTCCTCCTAAATGAAGACAACCTTCCTTTTCTGGTCAACTGAAAATCCCACAACAAAAAGACAAAGGAGACATTTAAAAAAATATAAATCTGGAGCTTCACAGGTATTTACCACTTGAAATTCTGAAATTCACCATTTTGCTTTCACAAAACAAATAGAGTTGTTGCTTGGGTTTTGGATAGGTGTCATTGATTCTGCTTGTCAGCACTGGCAAAGCTACCTAGGCAGAGCTGGTAGAGTAAAATGCTTTTAAGGTAAATCAAAAGCTCAGTCTTGCAGTATTTTGCCAGCTCTGATTTTTTTAGATATGTATATATTTGTCTCTATCCAAATGTCGTGTTACAGAGCCCTTTGGAATACACTTAGAAATATAAGTAAATAGTAGGTATTACTTCAGTGTTTGCCAACAGACTAAAATATTTCCTCAGTGACTGCAAAAGCCACTTTGGCTTGAAATGAAATCAACTTCATGTCATATACGGTTAAGCTTTATAAGCAGTGCTTGTTTTGACCTCTTCTTTAAACCTACTGAAAGATTTACTGTTCCATTGTTTTAAAACTGACTTTGCATAGTGTTGTCAATGGATATTACATTCTGTTTCACTCAATATTTCTTAAACCACACAAATACTGAAGCTACAACAAAGGTGGAACAGGATCAAAAAGCATTCATTAACCTTTATTAGACCGTCAGCTGAACCACTAAACTCTTAATGATTTTAACTTTAAAAACACTAGGAAAATTGATATTATGCCTGAGTAGAATTCTGCTGTAGTCTGCTTTTCGTCCACTATTGCACTGTTATTTTACAGGCTCCTGAGATTCCCTCTCTCTGTATTTATCTTTATGCATGATTTGCATCTATACCATGTTTTCCATTGTCAAACTGGAAGATTAGGAGATTGGATAAAGTGAATTTATGCAATTCATCAAGACCTATCCCCTGTGCTCCTGGTCTTTTTGACCAAACTTACTTTAGGGTTTTTTTTCATATTTTTTTTATTGTTGCAGGTGTGACTTAATCATGTTTTATGGGACTAAACTTGCACTATCTAACATCTGTTGTAAAGTAACAAGAATGCTGCAGAAATTCTCTTAATGTAAAAATAGGAAATTCAATCAAAAGATAATTCATGTGATTTAGTAAGCTCTAAAAAGGCTTGAAGGAAATTTAATATTTCTTTTTTGTAAAAAATAAAATTATATATTAAGAATTGATTCTGCTTGTTCTGTGATGTAAACAATAGAATATGATTGCCTAGCTAGTGCTTTCCCTAGCTGTGGCCATACGAATCCTCCTACAATGAGCTAATGGATCTAATGACACAAATTATAAGAAAATATGTTTAAAGAAAAAACAAACACAACAAAACAAACCAAAAAAACCTCACAACAAAACACCCTTGTCAATTATGTCAGTTAAAACCAAAACCCACTGCAGTTAAGTGCCCATCTATCATCAGCACTCCTGAAAGTTCTGTATAATTGCTTATATAAGCTATTTACCTGATTATAAAAAGTGGATCTTGCAAGACCTAGAATTAAGATGAATAAAATTAATTTAACAGGGGAGGGGAAAGAAGATAAAATCCCAGAATAATTTATGCCCATATTTTTCTTCCTAATGTACAATAGTTCACTCCTTTCCTGAAGTTAAACATAACTGCTTAAGTTTCTTCCTCTTCTGTTCTGCAGTCACGCAGTACTACAAATAAATACAATCTGTCTCTCTTCTGCTAGCCCTGCTTTGAAAGTAAACACTGGGCACCTGCTTGAAAGCAGACCTGGAAAAAAAAAAAACCCCAAATTCTTCCCACCATTACATAGAAGACACCCTGTGCTTCTGAAGAGGCTTGGTTACTGTGGTGTGACATCCTGCTGTCATTGTTTGCATTAATGATTTCTTAATGAGATTGGGATTTCTGAAACTGCAGTGGCTGGTGAAGTAACTCATACCAGTATGTCTGTTGAGTGCTATTTTACAGTTGCTATTCTCACCATTTTACGAAATCCCATTGAGATTAATTAGTGTGAGGGATAAGAAAGGGCAGAGAAGGCTTAGAAAGCTTCCAGTGTTGCATTCAGTACCACTGGCTAAAAGCACTGTCATTACCACAAGGGAGTTTTTGTCTGAATACTAGGTGTTTGCTAAGTCTCTAGGTTGTTTTCTACAGAAGCTGGGCTCTTGTTTGAACAGGCAATTAGTAAATATAATACCTGATGCAACTGTTAGTGTGGGTTTGTCAGCTTATCCTTGTTACTATAACAGTGTAAATAATCTGGCACCCCATAGAATCACTTTTTTCAGTTCTTGGCCTAAGACTCCCTCAGTTGCAGTTCTCTTAAAGGTGCTGTGGCATGTAGTAGGGACGAAGTCCTTTATCTTCCCCTTTCCAACGCAGAAATGCAGGTAGATGGTTAATCAGACTACTGAAAGGTACTTTCCATGGCCTGAAAATTGGGTTAGAGAGGATGGAGACAGTAAATCTACTCTTTTTTATATAGTACACGTTGTATATGTTACTATGTTTACTTAAGTAAACATTTCATTTACATAAGTGAACTATTTGTTTATCCTTTATTGTAATATGCCTTTGAGTCTCTTGCATGATTTGTGAATCATACAGCACATCTCATAAACAGGATTAATTTCAGAGATTTTGTCTTAGCTTCAGTATATGTTATAGTGAAATATGTCACTAAAGCTTCTTGCTTAGCTTGTGCTAGATCGTAGTCTCAAAGTTTCTGCAAAAGTGAAACCACCACCAGTAATGAGAAGAACAGTTAAGGTTTTGTTGGTACTCACCAAATAGGATTAGAATTCAGGCCAAAAACTTCATTTTTTTTTTTGGTCTGGGTTCTGTGACACAAACTGTGTCACGACCCAGCTTTTTCACCAGCTAGGGTTTTTTGAGCCAGTATTCATTCTCGTATACTTACTAGTTGCATTGTTATTAACTAATCATTGTTTGCACCTTTGTCGTATCCTGTTCTACTGGTTACTCTTTTTATCTGCAGATGTGTTCTGTTGCTTTTTCGTGCTCTGAATCTACTCTCTGTGTGGCGAGGATTTGACTAGAGCAGCGAGTATGATATTTTTTGTGATACGTATCATAGAAAGACTTTCTGTGATTCTGTCAGAGGTGGGACAGGAAAACTGGAAAACAAAAAAAAAAAAATCCAAATCAATCCCAAGAGTCATTTATTATATGCTGAGTTTTGGAAACACTGGTTTTAGTTGATAAACGTGGTTATTTCTCTCAAATAACTAAGGGTGTGATAGTCACTAGAGTTTCTTGAAATAGATTGTCTTCATTTCTATGGCTTGGCTTATACAAAAAATTGACTAGTATAAGTATAATAAGATATTCATTCTTAGATAAACATTTATGTAGAGTAGGGGCTACACAATACAATATTGGTGACTGTGATTATCTACGTGTATTATGATTATGTATTAATGATAGTCTGTGTTCATCTCTTGACCTTTAACATGAGAATTTTGGTGGTTTAGTTTAAAACAACTGAGTCACTCTTTTTAAAAAAAACAATTATAACAATGTATAATAATAATATAACTAGATAGAGGCTTCACAAATAAGGTCAAAAGTTTCAGACTACTCTGAATGGCATCCACATGTTGTCTCATACTTGCAGTTTCCCTATTGTACTACTTAGTCTCTTTTCAGTGTTCATTTAAAAATTCTTAAACTTCAGTCACGCAAGTCATGTTAATGACAGTCCACAGAGTTTAAATGTAGACTGTAAAATATAAACAATACATGTGTAACTTCACTGAAAGAGCTGTATAGATGCCTTAGGAATGCTGATACTGTAAGGTCTTTACACTTTGCTTTCACAGCATCTTGAATGAGGCATATGCTGACATGTCTACTTTATGTCCCTCTTCTGGCGTTAATAATTCAGTGGTTATGTGTATTGAAGACATGATCACTAAGTGAATTATTAGTATAGATTGAAGACAACTAGAGGAAATACATTTTTAAGAAATTTTCTATTAGGAATTAACAGTTTTGTCACACTTTCACCAAATGTATGTTATGTTTTAAAGTTCTATTATGGTCTACTACAGTTTCCAGAATTCTTGCAAAAAAAAAAAAAGCGTTGTAGATTTTAAGTCTTGTCTTATTTTACATAAGCAGTGATACTGAAATAGCTGAAAGTAGGTGTTATTTGAATAAAATTGGCAAGAGCTTTCTTAAATCTTTTTAAAAATAAAAATACTTGTGGTTTTACTGTGAAAGCTTTGTTTTAAAAACCTACTTATGATACATAGACACTGTGAATACAAAGAGTGTAAATAGGAACAGAATATTTGGTTGTGAGCACAGACCTGTGAACTTCAGGGAGAGCTGGAAATAGTTTGTTCTTCTCTGTCCTTGACTGGGGCCCTGTACCACACCTCAGGTGTCTGATGTGGGCAGCACGAGTAACTCCCATTGCTTTGCTTTGTATTAAGTGTACCAATATTTCTATCAAACAAAGCAAGTGTAAATATCTGTGCTTTCTTCAAATACTGAACATCTGAATGCTAATTTTTTCCTTCAATAAATATTCAGCTATTTATATCTAGTAAGATGATATCAGGAGGAAAAACTGAAATGAGTTATTTTGTGGTGTCTTGCTCCAGGCAGCATACAAGCCTTGGGCACTGATTAAAATTCCCCTAGTAGAAGGCAGGGACTGAAATCAATTCAGTGGTGTGTGGCAGGTTACCATAAAGAACAAAGTACTGAATAAGAGGAGTATTGTTAGCTCCTTTCTTTCTGGCTTGTTTGTGGAAACTTTATCAATGAAACTTTCTCCTCTGAGATGTTTTTCTTTTTCCGAAAAAGTCTTTCTTTAGATCTAGCTATGAATTTTACTGCTAGGGTACTGCAGCCATTTTAACTGTCTCAATCTCTTTGTGTTACAGCAGTACTGAGTTGTTTTGTTGCTTTGTATTTTAGTGAGAGCTAGGATTTAGTTGGAATTGAAATTAGTTGCTGTAGTTTCTGGCATTCAGTTTTTCCAGTCCCTACCTCATCAAAATATGCACCAAGCTACTTCTTTCAAACTTATGCTTCACTACTTGAAGCATTTATATAAATAGCAGTGTAACTATTTCAGGGATGAAAGGAATTTATAATTTCTTGGAAGAGGATACTTTATCACTGACTTTAAATTCACTTAGACATTTGCATGGGGAAGTCCTTTCTGTCCTCTATGGTGAAGCACAGTGAAACTAGTAGCCATGTGATTTCACTGAACAGCTTATTTTCCTTTCTTCCATGCTCTTATGTTCACTACTTCTATCCTATCTTATTATTTTACTAATTTTGCTTATTGTAACACCTTTTGTGTGTGTGTGTTCTCATCCCTGGCGTCCCCAGCTATCCTGCAGAGCTGGTTTGAAAGCTGTCAATTCAGCAAAGCAAAAAAACACAACGCAAGCTAGATCCAGTTGTTAAAGGATGAGTTGTCAGGATTTGTGAAATCTTGCAGATGATGTAAGAGAAAATTATATTGAAAATCCAGGTGGAAAATAGAATGATCTAAGTAATTTTTTTGTACTTAAACAATAGGTATCCAGACATAAATGTGAAAAACAATGGGATACCTCAAATTCTACTTTTTTTTTTTCTTCTTCTCTCTTGGGTTAAAATGCTAACCCTATAGAGTTAGCCTATGGTTACCTATTGACTTAAGACTTCTTTCTGAATAGTAGATCACTGAAAGTGCAGGAAAATGAAATGGTGGTTTTAAACATCTAAAATACATTTTTTTTTTAATCTGAAGTTTCTCATGAATGTTGTTGATACTACGCTGTTAACGGGGTACTTAAGAGTGTATTTGCAGGAAAAGGTAAATGTGTTATATGAAATACATTATAATACTAAATTTTCTAAGTTCTCTGAAATACGAGTTTTAGAATGAGCTAGATCAGGACAATATATAAATAACTGGTTTCCTTAATCACTTTTTTGTTGCAGCTAGTGGTTGGGAAATATGATTTGTTAGTAGTTGGTTTTAATAGTTAGGAAATCAAAGGCATTACACAGGCTTAAAAGGTAATTTTATAGTTCACAGTAATAAAGGATGAGTGATCTCCTCAACAAACGATTACTGGTAAATCAAAGCAGCCTTTATTTAGAAATCTGCTTTCTTCTGAGGTGTCTTATTAATCTTTAATCTTTTTCCTGTGGGATAATATGTCTCTACTTTGATAGTTCCATGGAAGTTCCACAAGCCATAGAAAATAGCTCTGTGATAATTGTTTGTGCTTGAGGGTTAGCTTATAGCAATGCAATGCATTCTGAGGAAAGGACTGTATGAAGCTATAAGTTGACAGCAGATAAAATCAGGTCCTTTCTGGTTTGCTTTTTTCTTCTAAGAATATAACCTATTACTAACCTACTGAAGCAAGTGAAAGGACAGTTTTTCATCACAACTATGAAATAGGTTTGCTCTGTGATAAAAAATGCTTACTCTGTTTTTTAACTCGTATGCACTGGATGAGGCAGAGAAGAAACAGCTGTGGCCCTGTGTAGGATAGGGGTCACAGGCATGTAAAAACTATCTGTGCACAGCCGTGCAGAGCTAGCACTCTTTCTATGTGTTGGAAACAAAAGGTGTATGGAACTTGAGAAATTCATCACCAGGAGCCTGAATACATCTGAATGCCCAGTAATGTTGCAGTCCCCTGTAACAGGACTTTGCTAAATTGCTTTTGCTTCTGTGGGCCTAGGTTGAGTCTCCGTGTCATTTCGGAGTTCTCAAGTGCCTTGTCAATCTTGGACCTTGTGCAGGGAGGATTGTAATCTTAGAGACACAGTGTATCTAGCAGCTGTAATGGACTACTTAAAAACATGTCGCAGCATTTTTCTCTTCATTATAACAGTAATTTTAACAGTGTGGGACTCTTGCATGATTGCAAGTGGGAGTCTTTTCTAACAAGCAGAGAACAGATATTCTTCTCTTTTGTGGATTGTATACTTCACAATTTGCAACAAAAGCTTCCTATCAAGTATCTGTGAAGAGCATACTATTAGAGAAGATGAAGCTTATAATTAAATAGTATGACTAAGTCTATTTTTTGAGAGTCTCTGTGACTGAGTGCAAAGACATACTGTTATCTTATTTGAAAAGATGCAGTGTGCCACTTAGTAAATGATAAACTTAATTAGAATTACCTATACTAACTTAGATTTTTTCATACTTGTTTATTTGGCTGTAGACAAGTTGTTTTTTTGAAGCAGCCTTTGACTGAAGAAATTAGAATGCTATTTAAAAGTTCCCTGAAATAAAAAAAAAGTAATTTTATGTGAACCTGCAATTATAAAAATTTCAGTAGAATAATTTTAGTAATGGTCATTTGATACCTGTATAAAACTCTCATCTCTACTTGTCAAGAAAGAAGTAAAATAAACTGAGGTGAAAAAGGTGCTTTCTCCAAATCAATATAATCAAAGGCTGATATCTTTGACACTTAGGCTATAAAATCTTAATTTATTACCTGTGTTTATATTTAAGTTTGTAAAAACCTGTTTATTTTTTTGTCTGTAATCGTAAATATGAAGAACCTCCTTCACAGAATGAAAAATCCATTGTTTCTTTCTTAAAAATCTGCCTGCTATAAAGAATTTGTAACTTTGTCTATGGCAGAAAAGAAATGACCATCTCTTTCAGAAAGGAAGAGTGTTCAGTGAATGACCTTCATCATTAGTCATCCATATCTGTCTGGCACAGCCAACTGCCAAGAGAGAAATAATTTCCTGAGTGAAACATGAGGTAAAATGAGATTGACATTTGCCCTCTCACAACTTATTTAATGCTAGCTGCCTCCTTTACAAATATAAAAGTATATGAGAACCCATTGAACACTTGCCTGATGCTAAGGAAGATGGATTCCAAGAAACCTGTGGTTGCTGTGGTGTAAAGCCCTTGTCTGGGTTTCACTCCTGGTTTCCAAATGAACATCAGCAATGTTGTCTTCAAAAGATCATTGTAACAAGCCCTGCAAAATGCTTTTTTAACTTTCAAAGGGAATATGTGCTGCTAAGAGTTATCATCTGCTTTTAGTGTAAACTGTCACTTCCAGATTTTCTTTGCCTTGAATTTGTAAGTCACAGCAGATGTGTCACCTTCAGAATTGGGGGAGGAGTGATACTATTGCAGCTTTTACAGCATTTTCCTCGTGGCAGCAAAATCTTTCGAATTTGGGATAAATGGCTCTGTCTAATGCTTTTGCAGTGAAATGCAAAAAGCTTTTTCTTATTTTTCAGAGTAAAATAGAAACAAGAATTGTAGAACACAAAAATAACATGGAATATTTGTTGCCCTGTCACCACAAGGAAATGGGTTTCTTTGCCTTGTAGGCACTCCTAAAAAGTGCAGAAATATCATAGGAAGGAAGATTATTTTTTTAATATGTACTCTTAAAAGTTCTCAGTATTTCTGGGACTGTTTTCTCTAGATACACTAATAATAAAATATAATGTGCTTTTCTTTTCGTTAAACTGGATTTCATCAAGTCAGCTTTCTAACAGAGCTTTCCAATGAAATGTATTTAAAGGCTCTTTTCAGTATTCCAACAACCTTCCACCTCGCACAGATCACTCAGGTTGGTGGCTTCTTTTGAAATGCTTAAGAATGTGTATGTATTTCCTAGAGATGTGACAAAAGAGCAACAAAACAGCACACAGTGACAGTATAGTGAGACAAACAGAATAGCATGGGCATGAATTAGGAGCAAGAGCTAGTTTGTCAGCTCGGTCTCATCTGTACCAGTTTTAGCTCATTGCTTTTGTGGAAAATAAAATGAATCCAATCTTTTTTTTCTTGTTTTAGTTTTCCTGGTTGTTGAAAAAAGTCACACTATCTCTGGGCTTCCCCTGTTGAATAGTCCATAGTAGGTGTGGGCTCTGGCGTCTGAGCTCTGAAGCAGCACCCTGCATAGGGGTAGCAAAGAAGTTCAAGTTGTTTGCGCTCTGCCTGCATCAAAGGCTATATGCTTTTGCAATTTCTGATGGAAATTGTTTTTTTCTGGGTAGTTTTCAACCAGTTCTATAAAGAAATGTAGACAAGGATTCTGGGAGGTGACCAACTGGTTTTGTTCTCTTAGAATTTTCTGCTTAAAAGCAATAGGAGGGACAGAAAAAGAAAACAGAAGCAGTGGGTATAATATGGTAGTGAATCATTGAAAACAGTCACACAGCTGAACAAGATAAACATGATGTTTTCTGTAAATAACTAAAGTTCCTTTAAACACTTGAATAAGGAATTAGTTTAACACTTGAACTCTGAACAAGTTGCGTTTTGGATGTCACAAGTTGAACAGCCCAAATGGAACCTAAATAGCAAAAACTATGCAAGTCAAAATTCAGGTTTATTTTTTTGGTCTTGAGCTGTATATTTTCTGCTTATGGACACTGTGAGCACAGACTGTTTATTTTGGTTTACTTAGTGGGAGATGAGGAATGAATGTCGAAGAGCACCAGTACTTAGTGATATTTTTTTTTCCATTTATGATCTCCTTCACAGATGAAATATTTGAGCCGTTAATTATCTTAGTATCTGGGTTTAAATCCATGTTCATGGGCTAATTAAAAAGGCAAGTTCTTTGCAGTTTGTTTTCAGTTTATTTTTGTTTAAGTTTCTAGCTGCAGTTCTGAGTCATAAAGCTTTTGCTTTATTTCTGTGCTATTCCTGTTTCACAGCTTTTTATGCATGTAAAAACTGTAGATTATTATGGTTATGCTGCTTGGTCAAAACCATACTATAGGTGTGGTAGGGTTTTTTTTTAGCAACCATGTCTTGAAGCGTGGCTTTCAATATCAGGTCACAGTACTTATTGCTTAACATTTGTGTGCAATTAATACAGGATTTTTTTCACCTTCTGTTATAAGAGAGCCAATCAAAATCTCATTGAAATTGAGGAATTACTTTTACTGACTTAAGTTGTTTAAGTATGGAATCAGAATTACTTAAACTAGAATTCAAAGTAGTGAATGAGTCTGTACCTTTTTCAATCTTTCTGAATGTTACTAAATCATATGGAGTGGGAATTATAAATGGTTTGTTATTTTTACAGTGAAGTTGAACTGTTTCATGCCTTTTTCTGGTCAGAATTGTAGTCTTAGGCCAACAAATGACTTTTGATGAAAAACTGGTGTTTAACTTGAACCGACTTCAAATACACATAAAAATACTTTTGTCCATTTATGTTTTAAAATGAGGAACACGGAAATTTGCTTGATTAAATAACTTGATAAGCACTTAATAGAGCATTTGTGGATCTCTCTGACTTCAAGATTCCTAGTGTCAGGGCTACAGTATCTGTAGATCATGCCAAAAATCTTCCATCCATTTGCCTTTGTGTAGATTGTAGAAAACACGAGGCAAAGGGAAGCATAACTGTGCAAGACAAACAACCTTTTACTCCTTAAAATTGAGGCCTAAAAATGCTATTGAAAAACACAAAACTCAATTGAATGTCACCTAAATTGTCAACCATGCTCAGCCCCATTGCAGCCATGATGCATGTGGTGCCTGCTCTTCTACTCCAGCCCAGCTGAGTGCATGGGGAAAGGTGAAAAAGCCCAGGTAAAGTTCACCTATGCAAGAAATGTGTAGAACTGCTTCCTATCATTGTGGTTTCAGAGCAAAGATGAAAAGGGGGAGAAAAGACACGTACTGTACCGAAATCTGTAAACAAAATATTGAGATGTGATATGGAGGAAACAGATGTCTGGAATGTGGTTTCATTTATTCTGGTTTCTCATCCAAGTCATACTTAGTTTCCCCATTACTTGTAGCCCTATCAAAGCTTCGACCTAGCTAATAAAATGTAAATGTAATACTAAATTTCCATCTGCTGTATCTGTGCTGTTAATCAGGGATGGAAATAGCTGCAGAAAAGCAAGGTGTGAACAGTTACATCTGTCCACATAGCTCAACATTACCATCATAGATGATGGAGTGCCTGACAGGATAGCTACCCATGTGGCAGTTCAGCTGTTAGAGCCTTGTTTTCATTTATACAACATGATTAATTTTGATTAATGCAGAAGCTGATTTCCATGTGTTACACGTATAAAATTAAGGCCCTGTATAAAATTAAGGTCTCTGTATTGACTAAAGTAGACCACAATGCGTATATCTATGCTTTGCATTGAAAGTTAAACTAGCAGCAAGAGGGACCATATATTTATGAAAGCCTGCGAAACCTCAGTGTAGCTCTCGGTGTAGAAAAGTAAGACTACATTCTCTTTGGTGTTGCTGAAGTATTCTAATCTTATTAGAGTCTTGATGAGGTTAGGGCTGCTGTACTGTCCTCTGGAGTATGAGGAGACATGGCTGAATATTTCAGTCTTCCAAAAATATCAATTTTTCATTTTTCTTAAGTATTTTTGACAGAACAAGCTGGCTGTGCTTCATTTCCCAGTTAGAAGGTAGAGATTAAACACCTAACTCTTCCTTTCTTTTATTTTACATGCTTTTTTTCTTTTGTGACTTGGGAGATCCTTTGCAATAAGCAGGTGCTGGAAGAAAAAAATCAATGATACAGAACACTGGTGTTCTACTTAGAAATTATATCTGTCTTTGTAAGATCTGCTGACTTATGCTTTCATTGTGCTTTCAGAAGCTTCCTTTTCTCTCTACTGCTGCACCAAATCAATGTCAAAATGGACAGGGTACAGGTTTATACTCCCATTAACTTTACTCTTCTAGAAGAGATCTTTACTCAGAAGGCAAACTCTTGTCCCTACAATATCATTTGGATCAAGAAAGCCCTTGAGGTTTTTTTTCTTGCGGTTCCTGAGTCAGCAACCTTTTTTTTGAGGTCAGTCTTTGAAGGTCTTCTGGAATGGAAAGTCACAGCCTAAGCAATAGGAGGTTTATTTTAAAGTAAATACAAAGCAATTGAGATGGTAACTTTACTAATAGATAATCTCAGAAAAATAAATTCATTTAGGTTTGCCATTGAGCCAATAAGGAATGCCATTACCTTTACAGGTGAACTGAACTATCTAGCACTGAGAAATTACATAGTCTTTTCAAGAGAAAGTTATTACAAGGGATCTGTAGTCATATATTTTCTTCTTCTGATAATCTGTTTTCTGTTTTCTTAATTGATGAATTTATCACAAATTATGTCCTTCTAAGGCACTTTTTATAATGTTTTCTTTCCAGTATATGTTTATATGCTCTGGACCTTATGGATGGCTCTCAAATAACCAAATAATCTTTTTTCAGTTAAGTCTTCAATTAGCCTCTCCATAATTTTCTTTGTTCTTTTATTATTTGGGGACAATTTGCCTTGAATCCTTCTGTTAACAATATGCAAAGATCAAAAAAGTGTAATAGTTGCAGGCTCACACAAGCTGCAAATTCCTTTCTTGGTCTCTTCTGACTGGTCCTGATCAGTGTCTTGGGTGTTGCTTAAGTTGCAAAGAGACATTGAGTTTCTCCAGCCGTGCTGGCAAAATCATCTTCTGAGTCCAGTTTTTTCTCTAGTTGTTTCAGCATGTCTACACTGCACCGTGAAGTACAGTGGAAAGATTTACTAGAAAATGGAGCATCAGGGAAAGTATTCGTGTTCATGTCTTGGTCTGAATTAAGAGTGAACTTTCCTGGAGGATCTTGCAATCAACCCTACTTGTGCCTGAATTTTATAGTGTTCTGTTTTAGGAGTGCATGGACGAGACTCATTTCAGATAAAATTAAATTGGAAGATGTATTCTGAACATACTCCACTGTTTAATCATCAGACTAGACAAGGGCCATTATAAAGTAAAATAAGGTACTTAAAATGGGTATAATGTAGCTGTCAGGTGTCTAGCTGCTACTAGACTATTTTGCTACACAGATCTTTTGAGAGAAAGACAGAAAGAAGTGGAGGGTTTTAAGCCTTTTTTTTTTTTTTTTTTTTCCTGTGTAATTCCACCTGCAGCATGAAAACCTTCCTTGAACTTAATGTGTCAGGCCCTCTAAAACTTAATACATAGTACCAACAGGAGCCTACTACATTCATTAGAAATTTTTATTTCATGTAATGAACCTGCTGGAAGTATTTTGTCGTCTTGATCTTTCAAGTATCTATTTGGATCATGGCCAATGTACACCAAACTTTTTCATGACTTGAAGAAAAAAACCCAGAAAAATAAAAAACTGAAGGGAATCCTTACCCAAGAGATTTTTTAGTAGAGTAAATGACAATCTGAGATGTCAAGGTGAGATAATACCAAACATTCCATTGAAAATTATTTGAAAACAAATGCACTTGGAAGTGCAAATGAGTACTTGTAAGGGGTACCCTTTTTGTAAAGAGTAGTTAAGCAGTCAAAGATGCAAATAAGCACCTGACTGATAACACTGACGTGAATTCTTTCAAAAATGTATTTTCTCCCTATTTGCATATTTGTCATTCAGCAAGTCTACTGTTCTAAATCAGACATTGCACACTTATTGAAAATTCCTTTTATATTTATGGAAGTGTAATGTAAGCAGGGAGAGAAGAATTTCAGTCTCTTTCCTGCCCTGAGATAACTTTCCTCAATTATTGTCATTACTAAAACTGATGTTATGCATTCTGTAGGGAGAGAGATTTCTGTCGGCTCGAGGGAGCAATAAATTATGTACATGTCATAATTAGCAACATTTAGGATGTTGCATTATTTATAAAGATAAACACTTCCAGTAACTTGACATCCAGGTGTTGTATGTGATGGTAGGTAGAAACAGAATTATGTAGTTGTAAATCCCCAGGAGAAGGTCATAACTTGCACTGTCTGAATCAATCTGGAGGAGTTAATTGCTGCAAATATTTGCCAATTAAAGAAAATTATTCAATCAGGAAAAAACTCTACAACAAAGATCTGATAAACACACCATAACCACACTTCCTTTCAAAATCAGCTTTGTATTAGATGGTGGCTATGGGCTGGATATTTGGTACTAACTTAGGATGATGTTTTCAATTTACTTGCATTAATGAAACTTGTATTTAACTTGATTAGTTCTAATGTTTTGTTAACTTCAAGCTGATCTCTGAGAAAGGCGTTTCAAATGAAACTCCAGCTGGATTGGGGAAAAGCTCCTTCTGGTTTCAGATCATCACAGAACTGAAACCCAGTGAGTGTATTTATAATATACCTTTTCTTCTCAGTTTACTATTAGCTTTATTTTCTGATTCTGGAGCAGTGTCAGACACCAAGTGGCAGCTTTGACCCACCGTATGTAAATGAAATGCAGTAGTTAACCACATTAGCTGCCTAACAGAGTATGTCCTATATATGGGGTTTTGTGTTAATGTGTTTATGCCAGTTCTTAAGTACTTGCAAATTTTTCATTATGTTACTGTAATTATTGCTTCTGAATTATTTGCAAGATAAGATACAACTTAATTTTCCTGGTAAAAATCCTTTTGTCAAGAAAGACAAAATGGTAAATAAAATGCACTTAAGTCTCAAGGATGCATTAAACTTGGGCGGGTTAGAGAAATGTGTGTGTAAATATATGTATATAAAAACCACACACAAGTGGTTCAAGTGGAGGTAAGAAATCAAATTAATACCTGTTGACATTTACACTGTAACAGCATGCTTTCCAATACTTCATCTTTTCAAATAGGTGATACTTAAAGCACACAAAAATGCTTGTTAAAATAGGTGGGAGGATGACATTTTACTACAGTTTGTACAGACTGCCCTAAACCAAGAAAGTATTGTGTATTAAAACTTATTATTTTGGAGTAAACAGAAAAGAATATAATCTTTATGAACAGAAAGACCCTTGTGATACCTACAAATATAAATCTCTTTCACTGGCTGAGTCTTTGTGTTACTAAGACTCTCTGAAACAATTTGAGAGTTGCAATGTTTAATTTCTGCTTGGAGGAGGTTAACCCTTTCTCTCTTCCTTTGGCAAAATGAACGAGCCAATTCTCTCAGTTGCTTGTAAATTTAGCATGGGAGACAGATCAAGGCAGTATTTCAACATGATTTCCATGTGTCTTGCTAGTAGTGTGGTGATGATGCTACACAACTGGGAAAGCAGGAGGCAAAGTGAAGGGGAGAGGTGGGGTGCAAATGTAATTATCCCTGATGCTAACAATACTTGATTACCCATGGTATTACAGACTATAAATTGTTTCTTTCCAGAGCATTTCTGATAGGCAACTTTTACATCAATACAATGATACAGAGGTTTCTGCAACTGAAACAGCAATCATAACTTGGGTTACTGTAAAGTAATTCAGGGAAGGAATATTTCTTTCTAAAGATTCTGCTAATTTATTTCACGCTAATAGCGTGGTCTTAATATTTGTTTTGGTTTGTTCTTGAGCTATTGAAGCTTCTGTGTTAGGGAATTCTTCTGTGTCCTGTTATTTCAAGACAGTTTGTGTAAAGGATTCATCAGTGCTCTGTTAGTTATGGTTCAAACTGGGAGACAGTCAACCAGCAACCAGTGTGCTTAGGCTCATCTTAGCCAAAATGCTTACCTGTAGTAATTCCTTTATGGAGCCTGCTGAACCCTTGAGCAGTCAAATTTGAGGTTCTAGTTTAATTTTTAGTGGTTGCATTATCTTGAAGAATTGAGACCTTTTGGGAGCAGTCTGTATGGAATAAAAATAGATGATCTTGTTTTTGCAGCTGTAAAATCAACAGCTCAGTAGACTCAAATAAAAGGCAAATTTGTTTTGACATGTTTTTCCCTCAAAATGTTGGCCTTCTAGCTGAATTCTCATCCCTTTATGATTATAGTAGTAAACCAAAAGTTCAGCCTGTTCACTGAAACGTGTAAATTGTGGAGGAGCAACAGAAATTAATAAAGTCAAAATATATCTGTAGGTAGGTGAGCTTCTCTGTTATTAACAGAAAAAAAATGGCACTTGAAAATAGTAATTTGCAAGGACAACAAAACCAAATAACATTTGCCAATTGTGACTGTTTGGTGTGACTTAACCCAGGTTGGAACGATAGAAGCAGTTCTGGAAAAGCTCATACCTGTCTGATACTTAGCATATTTTAGGGCATGTTTTCCAGATGGGTGCAGACACAGAATCTCAGGATGTTCCTGTAAAGCTGGCACCTGCTTTGCTAGTGACTACTGTTACCTGCCAAAGATATGCTTTGCTCTTTCCAACACTGTTGCTTGTGGTGGAGGGCTGAGATATTTATTTAGGGCCACGAGTTTCTTGCTCTTTGTGATTGGAAAGATAATCGATATGTGCCATTTCTGAAGTCAGAAATAAGAATGTAATACGCTTTGTTTTATATAGTGGAGTGATATGTATGTAATTTTGTTGCTTTTGATCTTGAGTCACTGACCTACATTATGTGACTGAAGTAGGCAAAAAGGTTCAGTTTCTTGCCAGCCAGCCCATGGGGCATGAATCCCACTTAGCTACTTCACTAAAATGAAAAAGTCTTAAAGAAAAAGAAGGGGAAATGCATGGCTATGACATGCAAATTAGCAAGGTTATAACTATAAAAAAAAAGGGGAAAATAAAATGTCAGTTGAGCAATTCAAATTCTCCTTTCCAACAAAACCTATTGATGCTTCTACCTAGAATTTTCCAGAAGTTCTTACTTGAATAATCTATATTCTTAAAGAACGTAAATGTAATAATCTATTTTTATATATATTTTTACAGATTATGGTCTCTATACACATTTTTTTTCACATATTTTTATATTCTTTAACTGCTGTTTCTCTTTGGTTCTTATATACCTCCCACTTCTGTAAAGGATATCTTTGCTGCTTTTGTTAAATCTACAAAAAGATTTCATAAACTCAAAATACAGCTAAACTTGATATGCAGTCGATGCTTAAAGGCACCAGTAAGCTTGTTTCTAAATATGTCACATCACAGCAGTAATGAATTGAGAAGTAAAGGCTGGCAACCAGGCAAGATTTCTTTAATAATTTGTTCAGGTCATGAACTGCCCAATAAATACCAGCGATCCCCTGAAAAGCCCTTCATTAAACAAAAATTACTTTTTTTTATGGCCTTTGCATTTGTTTAAAGTTCATACGGAAAGGTATCTGTATGTACGTGTTGCTAAAATATCAAGTTGTATATTTGTTCATGGACATGCTCACTGTGTTTCATTGTAGTTATTATTAAGTTATCATAGCCTGCAAGCAGCTAATCAGGTGTTTAATAAATAGAGTTGATGCAGCCCATTAGAACTGAGGATAGAAAGGTCTGTGAAGGCAGTGATGGGGAGGTTCTCCTTACAGAACAACAGTGTGAAATAAAACATCTCTCCAAGGATTACTGTTTGCCTTCCTGAGAATGGAAATGAAGGTACAAATGCTGCTGGGCTGCACTCTATACAAGGTGCATTCATGGAAAAAATGGGACATGTAGAGCGAGATATGAAGCAAGCGTATAATTGCTAGGCTATTAGCCTAGTAAAGAGGAAACTGCCTTTGGCTGTGGTGATTGACTTATTGCAGGGAGAGCAGAGGGCTGCACTCTGGGTGTTTATCTGCAGTAATAAGCAGTGGAAATAGTCCTCTGGGTTGGCTGTAGTCCTGCTGTCTTGTCAGCAGCTGGCAGACACAGCGTAATCAATCTTGCATCTTTCACAACTTGTGGATTCAATTTAGAAAATAAATATGAAAATGATCAGCATTTCTCTAGCAGATGACTGAAATAAACTGCTATCATTAGGCAGCTTTAACAATAAACAAGGGGAAAGACATACACAAATACAACACAAGTCTACGTATGCCACTGTTTACTCAGCATCTAAAGCAGAGGCAGCCTGAATGCTCTGTTTGTTCATCCTTTTTTTATATCTTCACTGTAGAAGGACTTCCTCCAGGAGATCCTTGTGTCTGTTATTTCATTTTGACTCTAAAGGTGACAAGTCTTTTTCGATACATAGAGCTATTCTGGTTGTGGAGGTAGTCCTGCCTTGGTCCCTAGTGACTTTGCAGTTTCAGAGGAAAGTAATTCTCTCCTATGAGTGAAGGGTATATTGAGCTGCTGCATTTTGGTAGCCCTGAGGGGCAGATGGGGAAGTTGGATTTTCATCTTTGCACTACCATTACCATGTTATGCAGCACTTTCTGCTACTCATAAGTATCACAGGGAAGCTGGTAGCTACCATACCTTCCTTCCCAGCCTGTGTTCGCTGTAAGGACTAATTCATGAAACCAGACATATATTAGCTGTATTGGCAGCCAGAGTAATCCAACCTGTTAGCTGTTACAGTTTCTACTGTGGTACTCCTTTGTTCCTGCTTCATGATGCCACGCCACCTCCATGTTGGTGTTTAATAGTGCTGTACCCCTGCGTCTGCTTCCAGGACAACCTTCCTGAACCATGTCTCGGGCTGTTACTGTACATTTTTATTCCAGGAAACATTGCTCTATGCTCTAGCTATTTCTTCTCAATGTCGTACATCTTATTTCTTAATTAAAGATGTAAACAATAGCTCTAGCATTGATCTGGGGGAACAAATACTATAACTGGTGTTTTGTCATGCAGCTCTTGTTTGACTGCTCTTTTGCTGTCTTTTTATTACCCTTCTGTTGCCTGACCACATCATGTCCCATCGTACATCTGATTGATACGATTTTTTTTTGTTTTGTAGTAAAGCAGAACTTCAGTGACTACAGTACAGAGATAACATTTATCTAAATAGAAATCATGAAATTCCATTACTCTTGTGTGGCTTTTAACAAGTCAGCTATACAGTCTAGCTTTATCAAATTAGCCTGCCTGAAACTCTGCTTTCACCCCAGGTCCTTTATGTAGATTAGAGCTTATTGGTGCTTCATTTCTTGCATGTAATACTTGTGATGTGATATTCTGTCAATAAGATTCAGGTGGTGTTTGTAGAATATACCTTTTCCTGCCCTTGAGCTTTGTAAGGATTCTTCTCTGGAATATCTAGAGTGACAGGAATGCTAAACTGAAGTGACTCATGCAGTTTGTGCCTTCATTTCCTATATTTCTAACTAATTAAAGTATTAATAATGTAGGCTGTGCTTTTAATTTTCCCAGGTTTTGGTTCTTTTACTCCTTTCACTTGGATTTGTCTGAAGAGCGATACCTGTGTCACAACAGACGTTGGTTCCCCAGTCAACAAATTTTTTGCAGCTGTTGTCAGTAATGTTATATGTTTGCGAAGTAGTCTGATTCATTTATAAGGCAGACAGGACTTTATGCGGAGAAACATGAGAACTTTTTTAGTGAGGCTTTTGAGCACTGCTCTTTGTCCCTGCTGTCTCATTTGCACCCACAGTAGCAGTGTTATTGTCAGAGTGCCAATAAAGGAGCAAATGAAAAACAATCATGTCAAATTATTTCCGGCAATGCAAACGTGCCAGGAAGTAATTGTGCCAGTTACAGACTTTGCAGGAATGTCACCATGAGAGAAAGGACCAACGGTTTCTCGGTGGTGCTTCAGAATACAAATATGTTTTCTCCTGCCCAAGTTATGGGCTTATGGAACAGTATTTTAACTTAAGTAATTAACTCAATTGTTAGGAGAGGGAATGTTAGATAGCACCAAGAAATCTCTTTAATGATACTAAAAGAGACTGTGGGAAAATCTTTGTTACCAGTAACAGTAACCAGTGTTTTATATCAAGAGGAACTGGCAAAGATTTAAGCCAGTTCTGTGGTACAAAACATGGTCAATGAAAAGCAACAGTTCCTGTTAAAGGGTATTGATGTTACGAAGGCTCCAGAATGGGCTGCATTAGCATAACAGACCTGTTCACATTGAGGAATTTATTTTGATTTTGACTCAAATCAGAATAAGCTTAAAACTTATTTTTCAGTGGAAGTTACTACTTTTGTAAAATGTTTGTGTGTTTTGTTGTAGACCAAAAGTAGCTAAGGTACAGTGGTAACTGGTATGAACCCTTATTAGCTTCATGCTCTCTGGGGACTTTATCAATAGAGCGTAAACGGTTTCATGTGAAATTCTGGCTTCACTGAGCTCAGTGAGGGTCTAGTTTTATCCCCTGTGGGAGAGACTTCCTTTGAGACTAAAGAACAATGATCAAATCCAAGACCAACCATAGTGCACAGTTTCCTCTACTCTCTCTGTTAGACAAACAGAAACGTTTATTTTTGTCTAAAGGGCTGTTAATTTGGCACCAGTTGGAATCTAGAATTAATCTTAATTATACAATATAAATCTAGGTAGCTCCACTGAAATCAGTTAAGTAATTGTGAAACAAATGTGAACTGAAGCTTACATTTTGAATGCCTATTAATAAGGGTTTAGATTTCTTTAAATATTTAACAGTAATTCTCAGACTTGGAGGCATCATTAACCAATAAAAGACAACGTTATGGTTGAATTGAATTTGAGCCATGCTTTAAGGGTTGAAAATGTACAAGATTATCTGTATTTTAAAAACATTCTGTACATCAATGTTGTATTATTAGGATGTTTAGCACTCTGGGGGAAAAGAATATAGAGTTATGATTTTGCTTTATGTATAAAGTCTGTACTTCCATGATTCAAATAAGTTAGATAAAATATTCATTTAATTATATACTGCATGTATGTGCAGCATTAGTATGTTATTCCTGTTGGCTAGCACTCCATGAATGAAATGGATCTTTCAAAGTAATATTTCAGTTTTATGATTGTTAATATAACTGTATCTGTGTTCTTTTAGCTGTGATAATAAGGCTGCTATGAAAAAGATACTCTTCAATATGTGATAGCCTTTATTTCCAGTAAAAATACTTTTTATAGCAGACAAAGAATAAGTCATGGGAAACTGCTGTAGGAAGTATTTAATTGTGCAAAATACTTCAGCAGGGGTGAGAGTGTGTACAGAACGAAGACCAATGCTTCTAATGCTGCTTTTCACTTGCATCAGACCGGGCATGTAAACAACCTGATGTATAGCAGTTAGGGAGGGGGGAGAGACCAGAGACCATATGCATTTTGCTAATCTTACTAGAAGGGCTAAAGATTGCAGGACCCAATTTAGACTGTTCATCTCAACACCTCCTTCCCCAGAGATGCTGAGGCTGATCAGACTGTTTGTCTCTCCCAGACTCTGACATTTGCCTATATTTTGAAATGAGCCTTATCTCAGTTCTGCAGCTGATTGAACACTCCTTGAAGTCATTGATATTTCTCTTTTGAATTCAGTAGATGCCAGATTGGGATCATAAAGAAGATTAAGTAATTAAAAATAGACTGATGATAATTGAGAATCCCCAGTCTCTGGATTACTGAAGACACAATCAGTCAGTTGAATATATTCAACATCTGACATGATGAAATCTAGTTAGTCAACCAGATTTGAGGGGAGGCTCAGATGTAAATTTTTTTCTTAAGCCTACCTTTGTGACCTGGATCAAGCATTGCAAATTTTGCTTCAGAAATTGTATCTCTAAAATGATGAAATACTTGCTAGCCTATTCTTATGGTGGTTAGCTAAGAAATAGTAGGGCTCAAAGCCAGGACCCCTTTCTAAGTGACAGGGAGCCTACAGGTTTGGTAGCTTTCATGGAGTGCATGATGAGGCTGAACAGTCCATTGTTGCAGAAGATAATGTATCAGTGGAGAAACAACAAAAGGTAAAAAGAGAGAATCTGTCTGGGGTAAACTGAATTCCAAATCAAAAGTTTTTCAGTTAGACTGTTTTAGGTACTTGGAAATAAATTAGAAAAGCTAAGAAAAAAATTGGTCATAAGTACCAAAAGAATTAAAATCTCTAGGCACAGACTCCGGTGTGATAAAGAAAAAAAATATGAAAGGTGTGAAAACGGAGTTCAGTAACTGTAAATGTCTGAAATGGCAAATTGCACAAGGACAACATAAAAATAAATTGTAAGTCAGCTCTGAAAGCACTTAAACTAAAAAAGGGATTCTTTGATCTTAAAGTTGTTTTTTTTTTTTTTTCCTGAAGCATGTAGGGAATGGCAAGAAAATGGGTGATAAAAAAACATAGTTTTTACTTGCAAGTCAATAGAGGGAAACTAACCCCCATAGACAAAAGTATACTTCACAATGCATCATGTTATTTTTATCTGGTTTGCAGACTTGTTATCATAAAGCATGGTAGGAGGTTCACAACTATTTGTCTCCTGAACATTCTGGTAGAGAAATTGATATCAGACTAAAAGTGGAATGCTGGATATTTGCCACAGTTACAATCTGAACTTATTCTAAAATTGTTAATAGGCATTTGATTCAGAATGTCTTGTTTTCCTTTCCTCTCAATAGTTAGTGCAGTTGTCCCTCATTTTGGCTGTTGTTCCTGATAATAGCTCTTAGCTTCTGAGCTGGTTTTAAAAGAAACTGTCCATCATTTCCTTCGCTTAGAGCTCTAATGTGGGACATAGTTGTTTACCATAAAGGCGTAGCACAGAATAATGCTGTGACAGCACTTTGGAAGAATTTAAATGTAATAACTGTGAATGTAAACTGTAAACTGCAAAATCCTCTCCTCCCTTATAGTCACTTTGTCCTGTGTTTTCTACCTGAAGAGCTTGTATGACTTAATATAGTGTAGACCTGCATATGTAAGATTTACAATACTTACTTTAGTCTGTTATATAAGGTAATTGAATTAACGTTTCCATTCCTAAGTTATAGTCAGTGTTCGGATTTGAAGATTTACAAAAGCCTATAAAAAGACAGCTTACTGATGTGTACTACATAAAGTATATTTGAACAAGACAGGAAAAAAGAACTAAATTTTTTCTCATTGCAAATACACAGTGAGCTGTCATTGTTTAGTTCATCTGACATGTTTGCATATGTATATATAACCTAGCAAAACATGGAAAGACAGAATAAATGTAACCATTAGGAAGAAACATAAAGCAAAACTGAAGGCATGTGATAGAATGGCTCATGCCAGCAAATCAAAAGTAAAAACAAACAGTTCTTGAAAAAATAATATATATGTGTCTTGGAAGCATAATATCTCTGCCTGTTTTCATAATATAGAAAAATGCAAGTGAACAATGACAAGAAATCAAATTATTTGGATAAGTCTTGGTTATTAAGGGTCACTGGACACATTCAACTGTGTCTCAAGGCAAAAGAGGAAAGCATGATTCCTGGGTAAAACACAGAACTCCATAAAAATTTCACAGGATCCTTTGCTCTTATCCCCACATTTGATAAAAGTAATATTCTCTGAAAGAAAAAAAAAATTTCCTTTGTTTTTTTTCAACAAGGTTTTTACAAATGCATGAGTTAAGTTATTATACTAGTTCTGAAGTCAATTTTTGTACGTTAAGGAATTTCTATATAGATGGCATATTTGAGAATACCGTAATGAAATGTCTCAGAGGCTTGAATTGTGTCACTTGATACATGGTATGTCTTGGCATATATATATGAAGAAAGATGTCTTATACTGATGCATTTAGAGAAAAAAGCTGGCTGTTCTTGGACTTCTTATGAGAAATTGAACCTTATAGCTTTTGTTCTTCAGTCTGTGTCTCAAGTGGTCTTAGAGAGGAACAGTGAGTATGGTAATTGTAAGAGAACAAGCTCTTGTGGCAATATGAGGCTTCCACACCAAAAATGATGGGGGAAGGAGAGCTCCAACTGTTTGCTTTTTCTTGTCTTCTGAAAGTCCAATGATTATATTTTGAATACCTAAAATGGAGAATGACTGAGTCCGAGGGTACTTCTGACAGCTAGACGTGTAGTCTGCAGACATTAACAGCTGATGTTTCTTCCTTTGACTTTCATATGTAGGGCTAACGTAAACCTTCAAAACTGCCAAATGCAATTAAAAATTTAATTCTGCTCATATTTGCTGTCTATGTTCAGTATGGGAATAGCTGAGATTACTGGCAAAGGCTAGGGAAATTTTAAGTGCCAAGGACAGCTGGTGAACACGGGAGAAAGTGGGAAAGGCCAACAAACACTGATAGTCACAAAGGTCCACTAAACACCAGAGGACTGGTAACGGCTGCAGTGGGAGGAGAACTGGGTTCTGCTCTGTCAAAGAAGCAGTTGGTGTCAGCAGGGACATGTGTGAGCTGTGTGAATGGGAAGCTTTGGAGGGGTTTTCATAATGTCCTGAAGTCTTCCAATACTGTGCTGTTAATCGAGAAGTCAAAACCCTAAATTAAGCCCGTTTATCACTAATTAAACTGAAGTGTATCGTAGTAAAGAGAGTGGAAAACTACCTATACAGGACTACTAAGATGTCCTCATTTTGCTTAATGATATGCCTTGCAAAAAATCTTGTAGCACGCTTGATTATCTTTGGAAGTTGATGTCGGGGGAACAAAGTGAAATTCAATTCTACAGTAAGTATAAAAAAGAAATTAGTAAGATATGTATACATCAGTGTTTGACTCAGCATTCTGAGAGGAAATCTGATAATAAATCCCATTACATGGTGTGATATACCAATAATGTATTAGGATAGTTAAATTCAAAGTCCTCCTGGCATCAGTACTTTTAATTATGTGTATTTTTGTATTGTGCAAATAGCTTTCCTTTAGAGCATAGGTTGGCTTAGAATCTGCTGTTCAAATTAATTGTTGTATTGCTATCAGTAATATTGGACTGACTTACCATGATACTTTGATGCTGGAAAGTTTTAATAGTATAGCTGGGTTTTAGTCCAGATTTATCAGTCACGTTCTTGAACCTTTGAAGGAACATGAAAATAGCATTGATTGCAAGTGGTTAGAAGAAACTGGTTAGTGAGTTGATACAGTTTTAATTATCTTTGGTTAGATGGACTAAGAGCTAGCTTAAACATGCTTTTAGTAGAACAAGCAGAATTTTCAGAATTCTGAAATGCAGGTGTCTTTAAGTGTCAGCGCAAGACAGGAAACATACCACTCCAACTGTCTGCCTTACACAGAGAATCTTAAACTAAGTCTTCACCATCTAATGTCTGAAATGCCTGTATCTGTCTCTAGCTCCGCAATTTGATGGGGTGAGGCTGTGTAAGGATAGCTGTGGGTATTTTCGTTGCACATCTTGTGCACTGGAAGTTTAAAGGTTTAGTATTAGCTGCTTCTTCAGACTCTTGTCTCTACTGTGACCAAATGCTCTGAAGCAGTTATGAAACACAGGTGTGTCAGGATAGTCTGGTCATTTTGCATCCCTTTGCTTCATTAAAGATGTCAGAAATGACCAGGCAGGAAGGTTCAGTCTTTTCCTGCATACAGGGAGACTTTACTTTTCAGATATAACAGGATGCAATCATGTTTCTTTGCAAAGCACACAGTGTAAGTTTGCACTGTACTGGTAGGTGAATGTGCATGTCTTGAGTCTTCACTGGCTTGCAAGGTACATAAAATTTCTTTATGAATCATGATTCAAGGTCTCTATTGTAAAATTTAATACTTGAGGGAAGGTACAAACCATTGGTAAGAGTTTCTGTTTCTTTAAGTGAGAGTTAACTTGACTATGATTTACTGGGACCAAACTGCAGGTAAGTAATGCATTTTAATGTGCATTACTACATGTACAAATGCTTTTAGAACAAATGCTATGGCTATTATAATAAAAAAGTAATTGTTTTTCCGTTGTGACAGCTTAATAACTAATATCAAGAATGTATTAAATGAATACAAAGGCTTTGAGATATTTAAGAAGTTTAGAGACATTCATGTGATAGAGGAACTTTGTTGTACATGTACACCACTGCTCTGGGATCCAACTGTATAGATTATGTAAGCAATCCATTGAAAGCGTAAATTTGAAGCCATCTGTAAAAAACTCCTAGTTGTCAATCAATGACGAGGCAGAAACTACAATTTCAGAAGTCTCTAAAGCTTTAAATTATAGTCTTCAGCTCAGTAATAAACGTTGACAGTGTTCTGTGGTGCAAGTTAGCATGTCTAAAAAAAGATGAAGATACCCTCAAGGATGACCTTGCAAATACCTGTGATTCAGAGGTAGATGAAACTGGAATTTCCCCCTTATTTATTGCTAGTATTTTCACACCCCACAGAAGTAATTTTCAGCTCTTCAAGCATGTGTTCAACATATAGGTTGGGACTAGAATTTGATGTCCGATATGATTGAAGTCACAAACTTTTGAACAGTGGGGATCTGAAGAAGCAATTTTGTTTTAAAAAGTGTCATCTCTCTGAATTAGGGTGGCATTTTTGTGTGGCCTGGAGGGATGTGGAGAGGCAGAACTGAAGGGTAGGAGAGGATACCGTGTCATAAAAAGACTATATGGTTCAGATAAGGATGTATCTTAGCAGTAGTAGGTGATTATTTTTTTTCTGAACAGGTTTTTGCCCTGTTTTTATATAGACTGCATACACATGACTATGCTTGCATATTAATTTCATTTTTACTTAAGGTAGGGGTAATGTTATCTCAGTCTAACCACCAATATCTTTTAAACCCAATTTAAGCTATGTTTATTTCAACCTATGATTATTTGTTTAAAACAAAGACATTTGGGGGAAAGAAGTGTGTTATAAGTGTAACTCAGTTATGTGGTAATATGTAAAGGTTTTGGAAAAAAAACGACCCACCTTATAAAATAAAATTGGTTAAGTTTTAAATTTCATGTCCAAGTCATGAATTACTCTTAACTTTATAAAACATATACCAAAACACTGAGGGAGTAGTCAAATAATGAATTCCAAGAGAGATATCTAACAATATCAGAAATCTAATTTGGCACAGAAAAAAACTTGTAGTACACAATCAGTGATTTTTATCATACTTATTACATACAACAAACTATTTTTCGAGGCCTTGAATTCCTCCTTTAATCTAATTATACAATTAAACCTCTCTCACAAATGTGTCGCCTTATAGATCACTTCCAACCTAGCAATAGTATTTCTGCTTTCACAAGGATAAATTACGTGAAATCTTAGTTTTTCCCATTCATTCTTTTTCTATTGTTTTGTAGTCATAAGATATTGAATGAATGAATGATATCCATATGTCACTGTAGAAAACACTCAAACCTCAAATATAAATACTAAAAAATGTACAACAAAGCTAGTGTTGTGGAAATTTATTCAGTTTAGAGACTCTCTTAGATTTTCCATAATATTTGTCTGTTATTTTTTTTCCTGTTTTCCTCCATAACGTATACATTTCTTAATACAAGACTGAAGTGAACATTTTAAGATATGGATGGCTGGTATATGACTAACAGCATTTAATAACTCTTGTGAGAATGACTAAATGTTGACTGAAAATATTTCTGTGGGCTGGAACTGCAGTGAAATTGCTGTGCTGAGAACATTTCTATTGAGTCAGAATGCTGTTCGAGGAAATAGAATAATTTGTTTCATTCATTAGGATCACTAGACAAATGAACTACAGCTTTTCCTTCAGATAAATACAAAAAACTGTTAAATGCAGAAAGGTGCTGGTAGAACAAGGAAGTGGTTGGAAATACTAATTCTGTGGAAGCCTATGTCAATATTCTATGCAGATGAAATTATCCTAGTGGAGCATGATGAACATTCAGCTGTAATAAATACAGTCAGTCTTTCACATCAGTCAGTCTTTTGTGTGTGTCTGCATATTTGTATCTTTCTTCTGAAGTCATTCCAATTCTTCTGAAAGTCAGCAAGGAGCTAAAATACAATAGCCTCTTAACTGAACAATTTTCAATGGAGGTGCTTGAATCTGATCAATTAATTACTCATATGTGCTCCACAGATCAGTACCATTTTTAATGCAGAACAGGAGTCTACTCTTAAAGTTTTCTGAGACTCAGCATGTCAAAATGGAAGCTATAATGCCTGCAGAAGGTAACAGATGCACTAGGGCCAGTGGCTACAGAAGCATTGCCACTTTCACTTAGCCTTTCCTGTTTCTCTCTTCTACAAAATTATACCTCAGCCCAGAGGAACACTGTTAGAGCTCCCAGTGTATAATAGTCCCAAATTATACAAAATCCAGTGTCTGAGTCCATCCTGGTTTCTGATTTGCTGCTGGAATGAGGGAACCAGATGACTGCACTTGCAATGACAGCACTGTGATATGTGTGGGCATTTACTGCTCATCATCATCAGGCATGAGGCGGTCGGGCTCACTCGCAGGAGCCATCATGCAGTCAGTTGATAGCAGTAGCTTTCAGTGGTAATTGAACAAGGCTAGAGCATAACACTTTCATCTCTAAACTAGCTTCCTGAATAGCCCTTAAAAAAGACTGCTAAACTAACCTCTGTTTTCCTTCTTTAAATACAGAAAATATGTAATTCTGATGCAGACCATATTAGTATGGTTCTAGGAATTTTACTTGTTTAACTGCTGCAAGTCATTATATGTAATCTTTTTTCTACTTTCTTTGTCTCAAAATCTATTTTATTCTAGTTGGATGATCTATAGATAGGCTATGGACCTTTATTAAATATGAAATCCCACTTTAATGCCTTTCACTTCTGTTGTTAAGTATAGATTGCACAACCATGATTTGCCATATCAGAGTTTATGGAAAAATGAAATAGAAATATTGGAATATAGAAAAGCCTCAAAACCCACTATCTTTAAATTGCTGAAAGGCCTTTCCAGTGAGAAACCATCACCTGCAAATGAACAGATAACATGTCAAAGTGTTCAATGTAGTCATGATCATATCTGTATGAAAGTGTCTGTTTTCAGAACATGCTGTGAGAATATTTTCCATTTTAGAAAGTTGGCAAAATTCTGAGAAGGCTCCTTAGTTCTCGTATTCTGTTAGAAGGCTATAAACTAGACATGATTAGAACATTTATTGATGTAAACACTTTAATTCAAAGTCCATCTAGATTTCTGAGGTCTCAGCAGGCTGACATGTCATTTCACTGTTTAACAGGTAAGAACAACAAACTTATCCGATGACTGTCTCTATACACCTTATACTCTTCAGTAACCAAGCACCTGTTCATTCGGTTTAGATGGCAGCAAGTTTTGCATGAATGCAAAAAATTATCCAGCTAACAGTGTGTTGTGCCAGATAGAGGAGAGTAGTTGGTGCACAAATCTGCTTACAGAACAGGGAAGCACAGAGGACTTGCCCGGCTTTCTGCAAATGAGAGCATTCCCCCTCCAAAACAGTCTCTGTTTAAGTCTTAGGTAGATTTTGCTTCTGTCAATATTTCTCCTCATTTTCTGAAGCAAAATGGCCTTCTCAACATATTGTAGCATAAGTTTCAAATTCTGTATGTGTGCCCTGTAAGAAGTTATTAGTTTTAAATTTCATAACTAAAAAATTGATATTCTTTTAGCTTTTAAGAACCTGGAAAACCATATTAGTTGTTTATTTACCTCCATGCTCACACCAAGTGAGTCTTTTTTTTTTTTTTTGTAATTTCACGAATGCAGTGTATCAATAATGAGCAATAATACATTACCTAACTGAAGGTTAAGATTTCAACCTTCAACTTTCCTGCAATTAGATACACATGATGAAAATTGTGTTTTCAGCCATAATAGCTGTTCAGAGTTGCTAGGAATGGACTGATTTACATAATAACCCTATACATTTGGAAATACTGGTAATGTAGACTTTTATCTACTGAAAATATGCACTTAGCATTTTCCTGCTTTCCCTGCAGCCAAAGAGGAGGCAAAACCGTTTCACCAACTATGTTACCAGGATCAGCATTTTATCTACATCTGTCGCTGTGTAATCCTTGATAGCATACTGACACTGAAGCAGATCAGTTTTGTAGAATAACCACAGCTGAGGTACAGAAGATGTCAGTGCCCAAATATGATTAATACTTTTTTTACCTGAAACACAAAATTTCTAGTAAAATATTTTGTTATATGAAATAGGGCCAGCTGATAGGTGATCAATTTTTGCTGTATATACTGCATCCAGTAGTGTCTATGTAAGTAGGTACATATGAGCACTTTGGGGTCTGAGTGAAGTGAGCAAGAGGCTGGTGTCAAGGTGTTGCGTTCTGTATGTAATGAATAAAACAAAACTTTGAGATGAAGAGCCACTCAGCCTCTGAAAATGTAGAAATCAAATTTGGTCCTTTGAAACTAAGCTACATTTTCTGTTATGTTTGATTGCAGAAGTGAGTTACAAAAGAATTAACCAGGAATGTTTCATGTGATGGAAATATTAAACATCATGGTACTCTATTTCTGATTTATTTCCCTTTACTAGTTGTATTTGATAATGAAGAAAAAAAGGTGGCCTGAATCAACACCTTAGAGACATTGTGTTAGTAAGTAAGTTAGACAAATTATTACAGTGAGGTATTGAAATCATGGAATATTCAGAGTTGGAAGGGACCTCCAGAGATCATCTAGTCCAACTCCCCTGCTCAAAAGCAGGATCCCTTAGAGCACATCAGGACTGCATCCAGGTGAGTCTTGAAAGTCTCCAGAGAAGGAGACTCCACAACTTCTCTGGGCAGCCTGTGCCAGTGCTCTGTCACCCTGTGCTAGCTAGCACGTGCCACTGAGTTATCTGGCTACAATAAAGGTGTCAGAAGCAAGACACACGTATTGACTGTTAATTACCAAGATAATTTTGTTTACTGCAATTTAGACTCTGTGAGAAAAAGCAACAGAAACTTATAAGGCAATGTACCATTAACAGTTTTTGTAGGATGCTTTTATTTACAGATTGCATTTGTTTCAAACACATGTATTTTCTGAAATAAGTATGGTGGACAGAAATAAAGCATGCATGGCTCTAGGGATTCATAATGGGATAGCGAATGAATATTTTAGCTTGCAACACAGATCTGGATGTTGTCCCCACTAGTAACATTTCAGTGTGACATGACAGCTGTCTGTTTGCTTATGTGAGTTCTCTTGCTGAAAGATTCAACATCAATCAGGTTTTTCATCTCCTAGGTATGTCTTTGCCTGGGGGGTGTGCAGGTGGAGTGGTTTTCTTTCTTGATCTCACATCTGTAAGAAGAAATGTAAAACCACCAACACTGCAGATCAGGAAACTCATCCAAAGTTGAGTCCTATAAGTTACAATTTAGGACACTGTTTTAAAATGGAAGATTTCAGCTCTGAATCTGTTGGACTAAAGGCCAAACTGTGCAGGTCTTCATCTCGAAAAGAGCTCTTAAACTAAGTTACTGGGGAAAAAAAATAGCTGGCTCCACTCCTGATGATTTTGAAAATGAACCCTGTTTGTTTTTTTTTTTTTTTCATCTAAAACACTTCAGAGAAAATAATTTTAAGCTCTTTGTGTTCTCTGTGTTGTTCACTCTGTAACCTCTTCAGTCTGTTGAAGCACAGTCTGCTTTCTTTTTGTTCAGAAAGGAGGGTATCCTCCTACCGTTCCATGGTTAGAAATGGAATTGTGAGGAATCACTTATTTTGCAGCATGACTAATGGATCACAGTCAGTTCCTGTCCTATGAACTCTATAGTTACTTTACCTAACAAAGCAATAGTTTTCAGCTGCGTTTAGTTCCTCTGAATTCAGTTGGCATCTTTCGTTATAGAAAGTTATACTAGCAGTTGGTGCCTAAAAGCTCTTTCTTAAATTTGGGTTTGGATACTCACTCTAAACCAGACAACAGCTATTTGTGTTTTGGGTAGTATTTGCTGGATTTGCCACAGATGTTTAAATTCCTTCAAGATACAGTAACCTGGCAACTCAAATTGAGATTCCTGAAATTGGTAGTCAGTTTTGAAAGTATTCCTTCAGTTTTCTTTTTACCAGTTTACTCAGTAAAGAGGAAGCATTAAACCACATGCTAAAGTTCTGTACCTGAATCTGTAAGTAACATCGTAAATCTTCTGTCAGGAAGTATTTAAAATATAATTGCCTCAATTGGTCAGGTTACTTAAGGAAATGTTTTCAATCATGGAATCGACATCAAATTTTTCGGATAATAAATGAACTAAATGGGCGCTTGGCATCTCTACAACTGTCCAGTCATAAAAGCATTTTATACTGTCACTGCTTTCAGTAGCAATTTAGGATTGAACTGTTGCCATTTAGACTACATTAGGATGTTTACAGAATCAAAACACACTGAATCAATTGAGTTCTTGTCGACACCTGAATGTTCAAGACTCAGAGTTAAGAAATGTTGACTCTGATACAAATCTTATTTCATCCATTCTGCTGGGGTATGTAAGCCAGACAAGAAGTAACCCTTACAGAATTAAGCAGGGTGTGTAGTCTGAGTTCTTTGATTAAAGTACTGAAGTTGGTAAGAGTATCAAGATAAATCCATCTACTGAGTTCAGTAGTTCTGCCTACTTAACCTATGCATTCCTCATCTATCTTGGTATTACGTTAATGTTTGTTATTACTGTCTTATATGCTTTGAATATTGGGAGGTCACATACTACTGAATTTTCTTTCTGATTTACATAACAATTTTTGAACAGTTTGCACAATTGTGTAGTTATATTTATCTCTTAATCTATTGATGCTTGAAAGCTCCTAATAAAGTAACTAAACTATGAAATAGTGCTGACTACTGTCAGGAACGTGTGATAGAGACTGCACAAGGACAGAGTTAACAGTATCTCAGGTTTAATGGTGTAATCCTGAATTAAGTCAGAGTATTTCCCTCTTATTTCTTATGAGACCATAAAAAAGAAAATGAAAAAAAAAAAAAAAATCACCAACATGAATTTGAAGCAGTACTGCAGTTAAAATGGTGATGTACTTCAGATACTTAGAGGTATAATTAAGCCTTCTCTGAATGCAGACAATAGCAAGTTAAGTGTTAACATTTTTCAAGTGAATTTGTACTACTGTCCCAACTGTTAATATGGATGGAGAGCTGCTTTTGTCCTTATCACTGCTCTAATAGCCTTTCAGGGAGATTAACTGTTAAAGCAAATCTGGTGTCAATAAGCAGCCTGTAGGAACTTCTTCATTAATGTTGTTTTCTTCTTGGACAGCAGGTATATTTTCAGTAGCGGCTTAAAATCCCATTTCATAAAGGTCTTAGTCTTACTCTGAAAACTTCTTAGGGAAAAAAATAGTCTTCTCTGGCATTACTGCCTTGTGTGCTTTAGGATATGATTAAACTAATGTGTCCAATCCAATTCACATTAAGTACCCCATTGTGCTGGATGCATAGAAGCAATGAACTGTGCCCTTGGCCACTTACAGGACTTTTTTTTTTTTTTTTTTTTTCCCCTGAAGATACTCAAAGCTCTGTCTTCTCTAAAGAGCATAGAGTGTTCTGAGAGGTCTTTGGTGAACGATGCTCACAGTTACTTTTTAAAAATAGATTGAGTGTGTTCTGCAGGATAATGAAGAGAGTAGGGAATAGTCAGTACTCTGACCATTACTGGTCTTGTTATGAGCTATTGTATTTCATGCTTTTATTGCTGGCTTTGCATATGTCTAGTCCTTTGTGCAGGACTGTGTACAAGCAACCAAAATATGCTGTTACTTGGCAGGGTAAAATTCCTGGTGATTTCTTCTCAGTGTCCTTTAAGGATCATCTGTGCTGAGACCTGGACTTTTTTTCATGTGTTTTGAGGAAGATTGTCTGTCTTGTTTTGCTTTAATGATTTTGCAGTTTTTCTGATTTTATCTTGTTATGATATTCTTTGCTGTAGCACACCAGGCAGGCTGGATTTCTCTTTTTCCTTATGTGTAGATAAATGCAGTTGGGAATCAGGATGGGAATTGTGAATGGATTTGAATTTTAATATTTAGTTATAGAATTACTTAATTACTTGTTAAAAACTAACTTAATATTTCAGTATTGAGGGAAAAAAAATAGAGAAAATCCTGAAATATATCTCTTAAAAGGTTTGTGAATAACTTGTGTAGTATTTGGACTGTCAAAATAAGATTTTTGGATAGCCTTGTGAGATGGTGTGAAACTTAGTTTTGTGTTGTATTTGCCTGTGGTATTATTTTAGCCCTTGAAAATACAGAAAACTTTGCTTTCTTTTTAGGTGTTTAAGTTTTATTGGTGTTTAATTTTTGTTGGTGTTTTTTTCAAGGCTGAATCCTTTTGTGCCTGGAATGGACAAAAAGTTGGTCAGCCTTTTATTGCCTATTGTAATGATCTCATTTCACTTGTTATCATTCTGCTTCTTTACTTTCCCTTAGTTTACATTTTTCTAAACTGTATGACAATGTTATGCAGAAAGGACTTCTGGCTTTTAGGATTTAACTAAGTGTTTCAATTCTTGTCACTTTAATTATAATCTTGTGGCCCTGGATGTTGCATCAGAAGCAGGCAAAATGTCACTGGAGTATCAGATGGCTATGAATGCATGGAAAAGACGGTGTATACATTTCCAAAATACGAAAATTACAGCCTAAGAAAATGTCAAATACATACCTATCCTGAACATGACTGCTTCTGGTTAACATAAACATACAACTACTATACTTTTAACCATTCTCATAAAAATGCTATGTAAAATATTTGAACTCTGTTCAATACAATGATTCGTCCTTGTAGGGGTATGCCCATATACTGCAACACTGCATGTTGTTCTGAAAAAGACGGAGGAAAATTTATAACATAATTATTCTGCTGCCTTATGCATCAGGAATCAAATGTGTTACTGAATAAATCAAAAGAAGGACAAAGTGCCATTCGTTTTTTAGAAGATGAGGCATTTGTGTGACAGGGTTTTGCCTCTCCCTACAGCCAGAGATATGCGAATCTAGATTCTTGACTGGAAAGCATCTAAGCAGTGTAGAGCTATGAGAATAAAATTTTTAAGAAGATATCTCCCCATATTTCCGTAAAGTCTGTCCTTGAAGCATGCTGATGCCTTTGATCATTGTCATGCCTTACATTGATCAATGCAAGATCAAATGTAAAGATAACAACAAGGAACACAGGAAGGTCAAAGAGAATTTGCAGCTATCCTTGTACAACAGCATAGTTGAAATACATAAATGTTGAAATACATAAATGAATCTTGGCTTAATCTGAAAATAGTTTCAGGCTTTTCATCTAAAAAAAAAAGTCCTCTAATTCACTGTTTATTTCTATAACCCTTTTTCTCCAGTGAGGCATTCCCTTGGCTAGGTCTGTGTTGAATCCCTTTTTTCAGCTGAGCTGGGATGTGTCTTGGTGGTGTTTCATTGAATGAGTCATTGATTCAATTAGGGTTAAAGCTGACTTCTCTTAGCTCCTGTTTTGCCCTTTCTGTTACAGTTGTCACGGGTTATTGCAGGAATACAAAGTGGAAATGCAGTTTGTGAACTGGAACTGTGAAGAAAAATGAAAGAATCCTAACTTCTAATTCAATTAACTTCTAAACGATAAATAAAACGTGAATAATTAAAATTACTTCATATATTTAGTATCTTTTGGTTTGTGAAAATAGATGGAATTACAAAGTAAAGTAGATTCTTCTTTGGAATTGCATCAGTCCCACTTACATCTTTTGTAATCACATTGTGTGCAAGCTATTGCATGGGTGAGAATAAATCCTTGACTGCCATGTCATCAGGTTCCCAGCACTGCCATCAAATGTGGGTTTTGTAGAGTACTAAGAATGGCATGTATAAAGTGTTTGTACTGTGCCAATACTAGATTACTAAGAGAACTTTTTTGTGGTATCTGTAGTATTACAATGAAGTTATTTTGCAACTTCTGTGTATTTGAAATCATGATAGCATCTTGAAGAATTTGATGTGTTAGTTTTATTTAGTTAGAAATTTCTCTGTAGGGAAACCACACAATATTTTCTTCTCTGAGCTTTTGCTTGTAAATTTCTATGAAATAAGATAAATTATATCTAGATTTCTGCTATTGCGATAAATTTTTTTTTAATTCCAGATAACAGTTTGGGGAATAACAAAATATAAGATCGATTGTCAAATAGTTCTGGAGTCTCAGATGACTAAAAACGGAAAAAATGAGATGTTGGGAAGGATCCATTTCTAAAGCTGTTAATACTGTAGCTCATACCTTATAACAAAGTTATATGTGAAATTGTGCTTTAAAGTTTTTATAAAGTTGTTAAACTCCTTTTTTCATTACATTTCTAATTCTTAAAGGGCTTCACTCTAGACAAGACTTTCACAACTGAAGGTCACAGTCTAGAATCACAATCAAAGAAACCCCTTATTAACCAGGTTTTAATTACACAGTAATATGCATCTCAAAGGATTAATGTCAGGATGTGAGGAAAACATGTGACATCTAGAGATCTGTTGCTTAAGGGAGTAATCTCCCTAGGAAGACCTAATTTCTGTGGTTGTTTTAAAATCAGAGGCAGAAACCCAAATTAATGAGAAAGCGTGCTTGGCTCATCCAGCTAAACTAAATTCCCAGAGGTGAAATCTCCCTGTAGATGAAAGCTTAGAAACAAAAGAATCTACCAATTAGACTGGAATACGTTAATTTGGAGAGGCTGATGAGCATAATTGATTTAGTTTTTGAACTAGCCAGGAAGAAGAACAATGCCTCTTGGTGTTAGCTGAGAGTCAGTGAAACAAAAATGCAGTGTTTATGTAAGTAATACTTATAAAGAATGATCAGAAAAATAAGAAAGGCTTTTGTCTATTGCAACAAAGGAATGAGAATGAGAATCATCCATAACTCTATACTTGAGGTCTATTTAAGAGCCCAAGGTTATCATGTGCTCTCTTGTATGAGAGGCCCATAAGTGGGGAAGGAGGCTGTATGAAAATAATAAACTCTCCAAGTTGAGAATAAGAGAAATATTAATAACTTTTTGTTTTCTTTTTCATCTGCTTTCCTTACCAACTCTGACTGGCCTCACTGAAAGAGGCGAGAAAGTACAATAGAAATAGGAAGCACTAAGTATTGTTTATTTGCTCTCTCTAGAAACAAAGATAAAGATACTAGGCTGGAATCAGGTGGGCTGAGTAAGCACAATACATATTGTTCATTGGTTTTGGCAATGGAGGCATAACTTGGAAAAAAATATTCACTTTTTTTTTTTTTAAATATCAGCACTGGAGAGAGGGGACTTTCCTGTGATACATTTGAATCACACTTGTCATGTGGTCCGTGAGCATCACAGGAAATTTTAAATACTGGACATTATTTAAAGTTTAAAAAATTTAAACTTAAATCTAATCCAGAGCCCCCTAGACTCAAAGGAAAGGTTTCTACTATCTCCAGCAGTCCTTGGATCACATTTGGTTCTCACTGAAGAAACAGAAAATCTCCCGGCTGTATCATTTGCTAAGTTAGCAGTGATTTATTTACCCATTCTTAAGATTGGTTGCTTTCAGAGAGCCAAGTGTTGTAAATATTCATGGTGGAATAAATTTCTCAGGGTATTTAGTCCAAATGATCCTTGTAGTTGAAAAGGTGCCTTGTCTTTTTCTGTGCAAGGGCTCTGGTAAATTTTTGATAGGTACTGTAGAAAGAGATAAATCAAATATTTAGAACGGTCTACCAGGATCCCTGACCTTTCTCTCTTTCTCTGTGGCTTGCACTGTCATGGGATATTGAAGCAAATAAAACTGGTTCTCCAAAGAGCTGTGCAATTTAACTTTTGTAACCCATGAAAAAGGCACCAGCTGTTACTGGGATCCCAAGTTTCCCATTTCTGCTTAGGATTTGTTTTCCTCCAGCATAGTTATTAAACTTTGGCTACAGCAAGTAAAGCTTCTTTTTGAAGACAGTGACAGTGTTATCTGATGCTCTTACATCACGGTTTAAAATACTATATAAAATAACTAAACGGACAGCACATCAAACCATGTCTGAAGCTTTAAAAGCCTTTTTTAGACAGAAATGATAGCAAGATAAGCATACTCAAAGCAAAAAAGTTTGGAGGACAGGTTTTTATCCTTAGTTAAAGCCCTGGGATAACTGTCTTGCTCTGGTAATTTAAACTGAAAAAATGCTAAAATCTACAAATAGAGCAGACCTTACCTGCCATAGGAAATCTAATATGTATTCATAGTGTGACTGTTCTGTAAAGTGCATTCATGTTTCCATTCTCAGTTATTAAAGACAATGCTACTGAGGTGGTATTATATATTTCCTTTAAAATGTTTGTAACTGTCACTGTGATCATAAAAAACAAAATACCCTGAAGGCTTGAAAGCCTTTGACTTTTTTTCCCCACTTAACACATTTATTCATTAGCAGATTATTGTAGGTTAGAAATCTGTGCAGGTTTTTTTTAAGTTTTAGAAAGTTGATCTAGAAAACAAGTTGTCATACTTACATTACTTAAAGTTATGGAGATGATTTTAAGCACTTACGTTACAGAAATGGATTTTCAGGGAAGCCGTTACCATTCATTGCTTTAATTGGCAACACAATCAGAGATCATGAAATAATAATTCTCTTGTCAATTCCTATGTATTTTCAGTAGCTTTCATGAAATAACAGTTTTTGATCTATCTTATTTGCCATACTTTTCAGAAAAACGGGAATTCTTGCAATATTTTCATTCTTGAGGAAAAAAAATGCATACTTTGACTGGGCCAATACCTTGGCTAAATAGTAAAATCTTTAATGAAATCACACTATTTCAGTTTTTGATATCTGTCAAAAAGCAAATACTCCCTTTTTATTATTTTCAGTTAAAAAATACTTAAAGACAGATAAAAGAAATCAGAAAAAAAGAAGAGTCATGTCTCTGTAACTTCATTTGGTATGAGGAAATCAGTAGGAGTCTTATTTATAGATGCCCAGTGATTACAAAAGTCACTTCCATAGATCATGCCAGCAAGGTATTTTGATTACCTCCTAAAACCAGCAGATATGGTCTTATCAGACTTGCAGGACCTGCTGGAAATACTGATCTCCTTGAATCTTAACAGGACTCATTTAAACAAAAGAGTTCCTATGGTTTGTGCGAACACTTTATACAGTCTACCTCCGATAGTAATTGTTTTTCTGTTCCCATCAAAGCATTAACCATAGTTGCAGATTCACAGGCTGACTGAAAGCTTGAAACTGTAAAAGGGACAAAAGCAGCAAAAAGCTCCTCATCTGCCCCCTCCTATCTAGGCAGTAACTACCAGTTATCTGGGTTTTTTTCCTGAAGTTACCCATCTTAAATGGAAAAAAAAAAAAAAAAAATCCCTAAATTTACCATCCTGTCTGTATGACTGCAGGGGAACAATGCTACTACAGAAGATAACCTACACATAACTTCCAAGTTGTGTCAATTTTTCATTCTCTAAGAGGCTGCCAAAAGTTAGTTAACTCTCACTTTTCATTTATATATACATGTGTATATATATGTGTGTGTATTTTGCAGGCTTACAATCTATAAATAACAAACTGATAATGAAGTCTGAACTATCAACTGGATATGCAAGTACTAGGTGACTATTCTGTGTTGTAGTTTGTGTTAGAGCAGCTAACAGTAGTTGTTGAAATCTCCTTTTGTATGTGCTGTAAAAAGTACTCTGGGACACTGCTGAATATTTTAGGGCTTGAGTAATGACGAGAGTAAACTGTGGTTAGCACAGCTGCAGAAGCTGGTCAGACCTTTCTGTATCTTGCAGATAATGATTCTCAGCAATAATTCAACTTTTCCAATTAGGATCCAGGTTTCTAAGCCCAAACCTCAGTCAGTAGTAGCAATTTGAACTAATTAAGCTGGAGCTTAAGAAATACCTTTCCATGCTCTTCTGTATTTCTTCTTTCTAAAAAAAAAAATAAAAATTGTAAATTCCTCTGAGTTTCCTTCACGGAGGAGTTTTTTTTTAAAAAAACAACAACAACAATAAAAAACAACGAAAGATTAAGGATTTATTTGACAGCATAAAGGAGAATAATCTCAAACTCAGGATTCTGGGAGCAGAGAGGACTGTTTTCACAAAAATGGCCAGTGACTCAGGTACTAACGTACCTGCAAACGCTTTTAAAACTGCTGTTAGTACCCAGCTTTATCCTCTCAATTTGTCCATGTTGCTCCTGTCACAAGTCAAAACCTCTGCTGAAAGAATGACAATTTGGCATCTTCTCTGTCATTTTGCATTTCACCTGTCAGCTGAGCTACTATATCTTAGTACATGCATGCTTTTTCCTGCTCCTAAAAGTGATAAAACAATGATTTTTTTTGTTTGGTTTGTTTTGTCAAAGTACCTTCATTGACCAAGTGTTCTTCAGCTCACCCTGTAAGCAAGCTAAGCCTGTACAATTATAAACCTCTTCTGTCTCTTACGGATGGCAATTTGCTATGCTGCCTTAGTGCAGTCGTGTGCTTGTGTACTCACACTGTTTCAGTGGATATGCTTTTTAAGACAGCTCGCTTTGGATATGGATTTTTTATGGAAAACAAATTAGTTGAAAGAGCAGTAGATAAGCTAATAATTTCATAGTCAAGTTTATTGACACCTTTGCATTTTCTTATCCCTCTTTCTACTGTATACACAAAGAATTTGTGTGTCAAGTTGACAGGCTTCTTAAATGCTAAGGAACATGCTTTAGTGGTGAATTGGCAGTGTTAGGTTAATGGTTGGACCTGACGGTCTTAGAAGTCTCTTCCAACCAAAGCTATTCTGTAAATGTTCTTTTGGGCTGAATAAGCATATTTAGGTCTCTGTTAGCTACATGGAATCCTCTATCAGCAAACTTCTGCTTTAACTTTTTCTGAACGGTGATACTGATGACAGGGCTGCATAATTCTACCAATGTCTTTGTGGTCAGTTTACATCTGAATATCAGCCAGCATCACTCACTTTTATACATTGTTTATAGTTTGGAATATTTTGCACTTCATTATGATAGAGAACCTTCTAGGTCAGAGAAGATGGTGGAATAACATAAATCATCAGAAATTCAGGCTAAGAAAAACACCAAATATTGCCTTCTGAAAGCCATTGCTCATATTATCAAATATTACTGATCCTTTGAGCATCTATCTCCTCCTTCCTTAGCACAAAGTCAAGCAATTTGGCTTGAAGAACTTGTGTTGGTGGCTTTGTGTGGGAATGCTGACACAGTGCCCACACAGTCCTGTTTAATGTCTCCACTGACACTAAGCCTGCTCCTTGTTTTGTATGATCTGTCAATACTTTCCTGTCCCAGCACGAAGTTGAACAGTTAGCTTCACCTCAGCTCTTCCTTTGCTCTGCTGCACTGTCAAATAGCACTCTAAGCAAACTTGTTTAACTTTGCCCTAGAAGGAGTCACATTGGCACAGGCAGTTTAAGAGGTCCCCTTTTCTGTCTTGCAGCATCTGGTTGCTTCTGACAGCTGAGATGCAGCTCTAGACTTTCTACTAAGTTAAATGTAAAAGGACCAGGAGTCAGGAGGATTAAGGAAAAGCTCTGGGCTGGGGCCAACATCAGTCCAATCACTCACCACAGACTTCAACAGATAAAACACGTAAGTGTGCCGGAGAACGCTATTGTACAAATCAAGAACAGTATGTAGGTTATCAATTATCAAGGTAATACTAACAGAATAAGCATATTCGATCTGGAAACAAAAAAAAAAAAAAATCCATTATCTTTTAAAAGGAACTTTTAATATTTTTTTTTACATATGCTTTTTTTCCTCTTAGCACAGACTGCCAAACAAGTCACTGAGTTTTGGATAGGTCGCAAAATTTCTACTGAGGTCTGTTGCACAGGTGCATGAATGCTCAAGGGCTCAGTAGTGCTTTTACTGAGCTTCCTTTTTCAACACAAGAAAGGAATTGACAGGGAGGCTTTTTTACTTAACAAAGACTAATGAGATTTGATGTCTCTGATGGTCAACAGTGCAGATGTAAATGGTTTATTTAGCTTATGGTATTCATTCTGTAATTAGATAAATCCATCCTGAGCCATACCAACTCAGACTTGCATGTTCCCGTCATATTTGACATTCAATTATGTAGATTTTTATTCAGCTTCTCATCAATATGATCTATCTACACAAACTCTAAAGATCAGTGTATACAGTCTAATATGCCTAAAACTAAAGCAAGTAGACCCTGGTATAAGAAGAAAGTACCTGTCACGTTCTGTGAGCAGTAAAAGCATATTCTGGTATTCAGCAAGTTATGTCCTGTCACCTTAGAGATGCAGGTTCTGTACTTTTATGGTCTGATACTGATTTCTTCTCCCTTCAACTGTCTTCAAGCATCTGCACCTAAGATCGTATTTGAAGATAAACACTGCATGGAATGTATCAGAAAAGCATTGGACAGGTCCCTGTTCAGAAACTGAGAGTTCTTTGGAGAAAAGTATTTTATACAAGCATAAAGTTGCTTTCTCATAGGCTAACCTGTCATGTAAGGAGTGCTGTGTCTTTTTTCCATTCCCCTAATCCTTGTGTAGTTTTCTATCATCCTTTATTTTCCATTCTTTTTTTTCCCCGCTTCACTCCGTTGATTGCATTTAACCTTTTCCAGTCTCTTTTACCATTTCTCTGGTAGTCAGGGTCTCTGTAGGATGAATAAGCCCTCCTTATCATAGCACCTGAAATCAGCAGAATTCTTCGAATTAAGTGAAAGCATAATTTAACTGGAAGACTGATGTAGCAGCAGACAGGAGAGAAAGTTCACTTATATTGCAATAGATAATAAGATACCTTATAGTTAGAAGTAGGACAGGAAATTGTTATCTCACAATTATGAACTTGGGCAATTCATAGTAATGGTACAAGGCTTACTCAGTGCATTTTGCATAAGGTAAAAGGATGATGGTTTTGATTATATTAGCCTTTTCTAACTGTGAGAAATTCATTTATTTTCTTCATATTTGTACTGGCAAATCGATGGAGTAATGCAAGTGTTTGCTTTTGGGTCTAGAGATGGGAAAGGCAAGGGAGATTACCCACCAATTCTTACAGGCTTAAAGGAACAACATCTACCACCACTTAAAAAAACAAATTGAGTGCTTTTAGCTTAGCTGTGCAAAGGGTTTTTTTTCTATTTATTCGAAAGCAGTTCTGCTTTTATCAGCGTATGTCAGGAAGATTTTTAGCATGTGGGTCATCAAAGGCAAACTGATCAATCAAACATATGTAAGAAAAAAAAGTGAGCACAGTAAGGTGTCTGCATTCTATTACAAGTGACCCTCAGGAAAGGTTTTGTGGGAATTCTGTATAGCTAAGAAGTCTTCAGTCCTCAAATCTACTTTTTACAGGTTCAAAAATGGTTGTTCTAGATAGATTTTGAGTATGTGATCTAGGTTTACTTGTGGGCAATTCAAAATTCCAAAGATGAGATATGGGATCCTGTTTTTCAGATTATTTTATATGATCTCATTATGCTTAACAGGAATCTTGCCGTATTATATAGTAGAATGGATTTGCAATTGTGATGAAATTTGTGTCAAATTTAAGCTTGTAGCTAATTTTGGTCTATATTTCAGAACCTTCTACAGTTTTCCAGAAAAGAAAAAGGGGTAATATATAATTATAGCTATCTTAATGTTTCGGCTTGTGGTTTTTTTACATTTCAGATGTGGGTAGGCCAGTGTAGGCTGTACACAAAGAAGTTATGATGTAGAATGAGATATTTTAATCCTTTGATACCAAGTCAGCTGACTGACAGATTTAGAGCTACTTCCATGTTCACAGTAACAAATCTAGAGGGAACAGTGAAACTACGTAAATTATAGTGAGACTCATAGAATGCATACAGTTTTTTCCAGTGAGTATCAAAATCTGTTGTCTGTGTTTAGTCTCATATTGGTCATTCTATATACTGAACAGGATTTCTATTTCAACTTCTGAAGCCTAGAGAGAATTATATGCCACAGCTGTCCATAAATGATTTCATATAGACTTGTATCATTTTGGTCACCAAGAATAGAATTTGCATTGGAAAAAAAACAGAAGAGAACTGCTTATTTGGTTAGGTTTATTTATGCTGATCCCTTAGGAGGTTTCCTACTTACTTAGCAAAATTAATTTTGTCAGAGGTCTATGCACTGACCCTATTCTGTCTTGAGTTTGGTTTAGAACTTCAGTGAGCTTTCCTCCAGGTTTATAATGTCTTTGCTTTGCTGACATAGAGCAATCTCACATGTAGTCTAATCCAAATGTCTTGTGTAGTCTAAATCAAGGGTTCTTTGATCCCTATTAGTGTGCCAGGATCTAACGATTTTTCACATAAAGTATTTTCAAAATAAGTGCTGTTGTGTTAAAGAGATTAAGAACATGGACAAGACAAGGCTCATCTTTTCCAGAATATGACTGTTTGTATGGAGCTATGAGTCTCTTGACCACTCTGCAAAAGCAATTTGGAAAGAAAAGTATCCAAGCAGTACGTCTTTACTAATTTACTGCTTCCGTAGGTTCTCATCCTAGGAAAATTCATTTCACAGAAATAAGTATTACTTGAGTGAACATAACCTGTAGTTTTCTTCTGCGCAAGAGAATGTCTGTTGTAAATGAAGGCTAAACAATGTAATTTTTCTTTATTGTCAATAGGTATCTTCCCCTTCTTTTCAAAATCTTTTATGTTAAAGGAACACTTCAGAAGACTTGAAGTAAAAAAGATGGTCTTTGTATGTCATGAGCACAAAGTTCGAGCCTGAAAGAAATTTTGAAGGCAAAATGAACTTAGTGTAGGCATTAATAGAACACGTTTGGTTAGTTGTTGGTTTTTTTTTTTTCTCTAAAGAAGGTTTCATAGTTTGTGTCTTTAAATTAGTTTGAGATTTTGAAATTCCTACTTTGCTTTACAAAGAAACTCAAGCTTTTTTAAGTTGCTGGTTGGGACTTGTTTAGATTAATTGTTTAAAAATCATGTGATTATCTAAGGAGAAAAAACTGTGATAGATGGTTCTATTGACTTGAACCTGTATATTAGAGACTTCAGGAAATGACTTGAGTTCTTGTGGGTCTGTTTTGTTGTATATGATGTCTGACAAAAAGATTGTGTTGGCCTGAAATAGTCGCATTTTCCTTATGTGCTCTGAAACTTATTTGATTCAATGAATCACTGTTTTCTGATATAAAGTCAGAGAATTCCCAGGAAACTTTAACTTTTTGTCACCCTGCTAATTTTTGTGGGAGATTGCATTACAGAAGGTGTGCTGAATTTGCAGACTGAGGCAACAAGCAAGAAGGTGGCTTTCAGGGTTAAATGAAAGAGTGGCTTAATGTGAGTGATAGCTGGGAAAAGGTGGATGAGTCTAAGGGCATAGCCAGTTGTGTGGTTTGCCACAAGCAGTGGGAGGAAAATGATCTATCTAAATGATATAAGTTTAGTAATGAAAGATATTTGTGTACTACACTTCTGCACAGCACTGTGAAGACATAAAATGCTGTGTAATTGGTATGATTTATTAATGCACTCATAACTGTTGTAATAGCTCTAGTATTTTCTAATAACAACCAATACATTTATAAATGCATTGTTGGCAAAGCTGTTTTAGTCAACCAACCGCTTCTAAATTTATATAATTTTTGACATACTACTTTAGCATGCATTTTAGAGTTATCTGCATATAAAAAGCTCCTAATTTCTTTTAAATTGGACCCTAAGGAATTCAAGCCCAGGAACAAGATTATTTAATGGCTTACTGAGTTGCTAACCCACATTATTTTATAGCTATTTGAAAGCAGTATACGATTTGCCTTCTCCTTTTTGGGATAGATTTTAGTTCTTTTCTTTTGTGAAACTCAAGGTTTAACAGCTAGAGCTATGAATAGGATATCTTCTCCCAAGAAAATGTAACATCAGAACATGCAAGTTCTTCAAGAAGGATAAGATCTTTAGTCTGCATACACTAACCAGACTAGGTTTACACAGTTTTCTTGATGGAACCTAACAAACTTGAAAAGTTTTTTCTGTTTCTCAAGTCCAGCAGGTTTAGCATAGCACTGTGTGCTTCCATGGCACCTTGTGAGTTTGCTCTGAATTCCTCAACAGCTTCATGACAAATGCACTCTAATCAAAACTTTGGTCACAGCACAGAAAAAAGAGCCAACTCTTCAGTATGTTGTTTACAGGTGTGTTAAATTTAAATAGAAGTAAAATTAATAACATATTTTTTATCTAAGAAAGTGAAACCGAATAATATTTTTTTCAACATGATCAATATTGATATGTCTGCTGAACACATTTGCCAGTTGTTTCTGGTAATTTTTGATTTGATATTAGTTTGATAACTCTGGTAACTCATTTTTATAACATTTTAAATCTTGTTTTTTCTCTGAAATATTTACTGGAAAATGTGGCCCTGTATTTCTAATCTTCATCTCATTGCTAACTCATCCTGTGGTAGAGCAGAGCTCTCTCTTCCCTGACAGATCTCCCCTTGTAGCAGAATTTATATACTTTTTTGTTGACTAGAGCTAATTTACAAAGCAATTCTTTGGTCTGTGTTTTACATTTTTTCTGGGGAGAAGGGATGGTAGTGGGTGAACAAAAGCTTAAATACTATATCATGTTGGATCATTGGGTTTAAAGGGATCTTAACCTAGAGATGTAAATGGAAGCACGGTGTCTGTAGCTTTAAACGTTGTATTGGACTTGAGGTAGGACTCTTACCTTGGCAATATATAGTAGGCTTATCAGAGTTGAATTCAGGAAAAAAAAAATAATCCATAAACCTGTTTCTCTTAAAATGCTTTAAAATATGGGCCCTATTTCTTTTTGCATAAAGGTTGAAATGGGAAAAGTATCGAGTAGAGATGGAAAACTAGATCTTGACCATAAATCAAGATTTATTTATTTTGATTCATTCCCCTCTGTTCAAGACACCGTATATTCAACTACATCTGCTACATAATGCTTTGATTGCTCAATTTTAACATAGGTTAAAAAGGGTGTTGGGGAGAATGGGATGTGAAATGTATTCTTAATTATTTCTGAAATGCAAAAAGTAGAAACCGTTAGAAAACTCAGTCTAGCTTCTCAACATGTTAGAGGAAAGCAACAATGCTAAGAAACATTTGAAGTGCACATTCTCTTGTTTGAGTTTTATTTTCTTACTTCTCAAGCTGGTTCACAAAACCGAGAATGATTTGCAGTCAATAGGTATGGCAGATATAGGGACCTGTATGCCACTACAAGTTGATAAGTCTAGGCAGATTAGTTGAAAGGAACAATAGGAATGTGAAGTGTTAATTACTTCAGGACACCTGCTCACACCTCAAATAACTTGAGAATGTTCCCATTTATGCAATGACTCCATTTCTATCATTTCGGTTGCTGCCACGCAAGTGGAGCAACGTAGTGTCAGAGACTGATGACTGTTCAATGCTATCTGGCATGATGTCATCTGACATGATCACCTTTAGGCAAATGAGATTTTTCACTGTTGCTCTTAGTTTAAAAATAAAAATTCATCCCGTGTATGTACTGTACCTGCCAAGTTTCCTCTTTAATCTGACTTAATAGTCCCTTCATGTATTGCATGATAACCATTCCCTTTCAGAGACATTGAAGATATAGCCAAAAGTTAATGCATCTAAATTACACAATGATAATTTTTCGGTGTACAAAAATGACCTTACTGAAATGCAATGAGTAAAAACCTACTATACATAATGTTCAACCATAGCTGTTTGCATAGTGGCAGCTCAGGGTGGGGTGCAAAGAGGCCAGTTATCTGAACAGAGGAGGCTTCTTGGAGATGGTATAGGAGGAAGAACAGTACATCCAGGACTAAAGCACTATTCCAGAGTGAAGGAGTCCTGGCTCATATACCTGGGAGTGTCCAAACCAACACCTGGCCTCTGGGGAGTGTGCTAAGCATAAAGGTCTGAGCATTCTGCCTGGGTGCTAAGCTGGGATAAAGAAAGGTGCCTTTTCCTTTCTTTATGCATTTATATCTTAGGAACATTTTGCCCATATATATTACTTTATAAATCACTTAAATAGGCTGGAGATAGCATGAAGGCACTTGGCAGAGACTTAGCTTCATAATACATTATTTTTAGGAAAAGAGATGATATTGCAGGTGATTCGAATAAATGTCAGGGAGGGCACAGCACTGTGGCAGAGGGGCTTACGAAGTCTTGATAAAACTGCTTCACCCCATGGAAATGTTGCTGTAGGGTTCCTGATGATTTTCTGCAGGAAGGATTTTCAGGCAGTTCTCTGGGGCTGAATACCTTTCCTGCCCCAGTTAGTGTAAGAAAAGCTTTCCATATTCACAATTATCATGTTCAGATCACAGTGTGATGGTACTTGGAGCCTCTGGTACACTTGACTGTTGCATATGTTTTCACTGATGGTGGAGAAACTGGTCAGCTTGTGGTTGGTCTCTGAACACTGCTCTGGGTCACTAGGATTGATTTCTCTAGGAGGAAAAGAAATCATATATGCAAATTTCTTCGGAGTATTTTGGTACTATTTTTATATTAATCCTTCAGCTGTTACATATTTCAGAGTCAAGAACATTTAGCTTGTAGTTTTCTGGGCAGAGGACTCTGGCTTTTGTTTGTACAATGCCTTGTGAGATTGGTATGATGGTGCTTATAAAACAATAAGAAGCACTCAGCATTTTGGAGTCTCAGCATCACTTTGTAAATGGAACTGTGAATAATTAGAACTTAATAAATGGTTTCTCAAGAAAAACAATTGTCAAAAGAATAAATGCAGGGAAAAGCAGTAGAAAATTGAAGTGCATGTTTTTCATTTCTTCAGAAGTTATGATTAATAGACTTAGCCCACAAAATCTTTTATATCTGTTTCTGGCCTGCAAAAAGCATACAGCATAGGTGTCTTTTGAAGTAATTTGAATTATAAGAACTGAACTTTGCATTTACAAGACAAATGAACCTTAATTTCTAAATTGCTTTCAGTCTGATCTTGTTCTTGTGTTTAGTCACTGGCTGCAGTGTCAGGGAAACTGGATATAGTGTTTGCTTCTAGAATGATACAATTAATTTAGTAGAATTAGGAATAAATTTGATTGGGTGTTTCAGTATTTATCACAAACTTAGAACTCCTGGTGTTTTTTTCCACTTTTTCCCCTTGTTTGATATGCTGGGTAGTTCTCATTGACACTAGCAAGAAAGTTGTTTCAATTGTTTTGGTTTTTGGTTTTGTTTTTTTTTTTCTCTTAATGATTTCCTTTCGATAGATAAAAATGAAAGAGCAATCTTTTTAACTACTTTTTTTTTAAAAAAAAATAAGTATTTCTTTCTATTCCAGAAAAGCTCAAGGGATTTGATTTAAACTCTGAAAAAAGTGACATTAGGCCAAAAATTTCCATGTTTAACCATGAAGTATAGTTTAGAGAAAGATGATACACACTATAAGGTTGCACACAAGCTGAGTAGGAACTTTTTATTTCTTGAAAATCAAGAAGATACTGTGTTTATAGTCTTGCACTTGATTGAGAGACTAAACTTCCTTCCTGATGAAATAATTAGAATTTTCAATGTCTTATCCAGCTTTTTAATATTAAGAGCTGTAGCAAAGTAATTAAAAATAAATTTGTATCTGAGGCTTAAGTGCTTGTATGTGTACCTGAGTGTGTGTACCCATTCAAAGTGAAAACTAGGTTATTAAAAAAACGTTCTTTACACCAAATTGTTGTTAATCTTGTACTAGTGACAGTTTTGTAAACCTTATTTGTTCTATAAACTTCAATAAGAATGTGGAGCATTCTGCTACCAGAATGTATTCATCACTTACTCTATACACACGTTTTCCTCATCACTCAAAAGGAAAATAAGTCCAGCAGGTCCTACCCAAACTGGAAGCTTTGTATTCTTGACTGCAGAAAGCCTAAAATATTCTATGCTGGATATCTGATTGATTTCCCTCTATAGTTTGTTGATTTTTGTAAAATAAATATGCACTTTGGGAAATGTGCTGCCTGCTTAATGCATGTAGAAGCAATTATGAGTTGAAGCTTATTTTCCTACAATAAATAAAATTCTCTAAGTGCATTACAGTTAGAGTGGTCCTATACCCAGTAGTTTCCAGTTTAAAGAGTTTACAGAAGTCTTGTCTCAGCTTTGGTTACCAAGGCATTTCTCCTTTTTTGATAGAGACGCTGCAAGGCTGAGCGGACAAGTCATGTGGCTGTGCACAGAAGAAAAAAGGGGCTGAAAGTCAAGGGAGAGAACAACACTGAGCCTTTGTCCTCTTCTAGGTCCACAAAAACCCAAACAGTTACTGTCTTTGGTACTGCCCTACTGCTGTCACCTCTTGTTCCCTTCACACCAGGATTTCTCACAATTTCTGAAAGTCTTAATCTTGATTTATCTGTCCTTCTGCAGTATTTAGAGTCAACACAACACTCCTTTTAGCACAGCAGAATCAGAACCAGGTGTAATTTTTGGCTACTGCAATAAATACTTAGTCCTCTGACCTGGAAAAAAATACGGAAAATCACCAGCAGGTAAAAGTTGTTGGCAACTCCTGGCTCAGAGACACATCCACAACAAAGAGACTTAAATACTCCTCATTCTCCAGCCCTCTGCTGTAGTCCAGGAGAGTGGAGCCACTGCTTTAAATTTTTTCTACTTTATATTTACATTTTTTTCTACCTGTATATTTTTCTAATCCTTCACAATGCCATTTGAATTCTTTTCTACTCCCTTAAGGGGTTTTGAGAGACAGTTTGAAAAATACTGCTTACCCCAACTGTTTGGCACTGTGGGAGCAGAGTATCTACCCTCAAGCTAGCTATGTTCATCTGTCACAGACTTCTGAGATCATGGAACTGAAAATGTCCTTGAACAGACTCTATGTACGGCAACACCCACATCAAGAACAGGAAAGAAATCCGAGAAAAACAATTCACTTTATCCTGATGGGCACTGTTTATGTCAAAGAAAAGGCAAGTCCAGTTTTTTTTAAGGACACAAGCTCACTAATGTTGTCTCATGTGAATGACAAACCAGTTAGATTCAATTCTTTCCCTGCTTAGTAGGCTTTATCTAGGTTGACTCTTTTCACAACAGTAGGTTTTCTAAAGCCTGCTTTCTTCTTATTTTCTTCCTCTGAATAAAATAGAAATTTATTTCATTTCTAGAATCTCCAGGCATTCCCAGAGCTGACTTTGCTTTGACAAGACAGATGTATTGTACAGAAGAAACTTTGGAATGAATACAGATGCATTAAACACTTCCTGTAATATAGGTTCCCCTTATGTCTTGAACAATCATCTTTTTTTCTCCAGCCAAACTAATGCTACTTGAAAATTCTGAAATATTCAAATAGTCTAATTCTCTCTAGTTTCTGTCTCAGCCTGGGGTCAAATTGGAAATGTCATTGGACTGGCTTTTCTCAAGATACTTAACATTCCAGTTCAGTAGACTCATGAAACTTGATAAGATCCATGTGTTTGAATGGGTAGCTAAATTAAACCTTAATTCGGTATCCTTTAAGTTATGGAAAAAGTCCTGAAGATGTTTGTAAGATTCATAAAAGCGTGACCTATATTTTTGTGATTTTTAAGTATTCAAGAAGTATCATTTGTTTTTGGTTTGGTTTGGTTTTTTTCAATCTCCTCCTCCAGAAAAGATTATTTTAAGGAGAAACGTTACTCTTTGGTACATTCCTTCTCATATTGATCATGCATGCACTCTTATAAAAATTGTATGAATGAAATTGCCAGTATTGAGTATCCAAGATTTCTCTGATTAGCTAAGATGAATGAATCTAAAAGCTGTCCATTAGTGCCTGTTGTATGCTGAATGTGTGTTCCAAGAGTTCCCTTTTTGTGTCTTGCTCTTTGGAGCAGTTAACACTTTCTTTGTTCCTTCTGTAAAAGTGTTGTACTTACACAGCACATGTACGTACCTACAAGTGAGGTTTGGCATGCGCAGTGACAGATGTATTTAGGGATAATACTTGGAACAGATGTACTTCCAAAAACAAAGGAAACCTATGATTTTATCAAGATTTGGTTAAAACCATACTGGAGCCCACAAAATTTTTCATGTAACTCATTGGGACAGCAAGGTCAGGCCTTCACAGAAGCATTTCAATTTCTTGCATGCTAAGAAAAGCTCATAGGGACCTTCTGCTCAGTTAGACTTAACAGGTAGTGACTATCTCTCTTGTTTTGCAGCCAGATGTTTGCAGTGGGCATGTATTACAGAAATTTAGTGTTGTAGTGGGGTATGAAAGTTGCTGTGTAACACGTGATCCATTCCAGCACATCAGTGCTTTCCACAATATGCATGGATATAGTTGATACTTATTTATATATTTGGTGTTTGTGACATGGTAAGGTAGAGATTGAATGTGTCTTTAATTCTGGCCTTGCTGAATGTTCCCACAATAAATTGAGGGAAATGTGAGGGTCAGAGCCCTGGGGCATCCTCTGTAGAAGAGCTGCTGAGAAGCTGTTTCGTTAGCTAGGTGAGAGAAAGCAATGGAGCAGCAAGCACTAGAAGCAAAGCAAAAACACTGGGGGCTATAGAATTGAAATTCTTCACTACTGCTTGAAAGCATCTGTACGTACCTAATACTCATGACAGAAAATACTTGCAAGGATAGTTTCCTTAGAAAAGATAATTTGATATTGGTATGGATCATTTACTGATATCAGATCTGATATCAATTGGTGTTGGTTTTCCGTTCTCCATAAGACTAGTTTTTCTGTTTTCTATTGTTGAAAAGCAAAATGCAGTTTTGGGAGTTTCAGTTCATGCTGGCTCTAAAAGCTTACCATATGGCAAATCTGTCCACTGAATCACAGTTTACATTCCCCCCTACAGTTCTCTCACAAAAGGTATTTAAAAAATTCAGTATTCTGCTGTTATTTGTCCCGAAGAGCATGTTATTGCATTGTCATGGTAGTTTAAAAGAGGAGCTGTGCATCTAATTAATTTTTTTAGCAGCACAGTATTAAGCATCTTTCCACAAGTTACAAAGCAATCTCAAGCCTTGCTCATTTCAGTACTATTTAATGGTACTTCTGTAGTACAAAACCTAATGAAGCCATAAGGCTTCTATGTATACGAAATTATATCAAAACCATTTACACATAAGTAGATCTCTTGTAGCGGCACTGTTTGCTTCAGAGCTCCTTGTAGGAAATCTCAATTTCTTGAAGCCTAAATGCCCACTGTTGTGCTGCAGTCTTATTGTTCACAGGTAAGTGTAATGGTGTCTGAAACCCAACCTTTTATTTAAAGAAGTGAACACGCAGTTAACAAAAGGTAAAAGACAAAAGATCCTTTACACAGCAGAGTAACTTGCTCTTCATTAGTAACATGCAGAGAAATATGGACTATAGTGTGTTTCCTTAATTTGACAGAGTAGTTCTCCAATACATTAAGTTAAAGAGGAATGCTTTATTGACCAGAAAGCTCAGTGTCTGTATCTTAAAAGGGTAAAGCTATGATTTTCTTTTTTATTATTATTTTTGTATCACTTGGTTCCTATTGCTTCTAAAGTACATTTTTCCATTATAGGTATTTTTTATTTCATAACTTCACTACTGGATGTCATACTTAAGCACAAGAATATCTAAATTAATGCAAAGTGGGTTTTGAGATAGTTATGCTTCATGCATCCCTCTGATATTAGGAATATACACTTAGAAAGTCAGATGTGAAATGGAATGTCAGAGAGATAGGAATAGAAAATAGCTACTTGATGTAAAAATGAGAAATTCTAGGAGAAAGCTTACATGACTGTGTCCCAGATCATATCAAGATATGTCAAATATGGCAGTTAATCAAAACAAAAAAAATCTGTAAAGCACATATATGGATCAAACTTAAATCTCAGTGAGTTTGTATGAATCAATGAAGTGATTGCTGCCAAAGTTTTTTTCAGATTAATGTTGAGGAGGTGTGCATCTTATTAAATACGTTTCAAACTGCAGAAAAGAAAGGATTATACAGACTAGAGGAAAGATGCAAAACTTTGCAAAGGCTGAAAACCCTTTGTTTTCACAGAAACATAATAGTGATTGGAATACAGCAATCTAGAAAGCAAGGACTGTTGACTAAAAGAAATGAAACTGGAAAAAAATACAGAATGTAGAACTGATAGTGAAATAACTATGTAGAACTTAAGTGTAAATTTAGCATACAAGAGTGTCAAACATTTAGCAGAGTAATCTGTACTTAAACAGGAAAAAAACACAGACAGCAGCACAATAATAAACCAACACATTGATTCATGTTATGTTTATAAGCACTAATTACCTTTGTGTGAACAGCCTACTTGGGTATTATTATGTACTAAATCATGAATTTCTCTTGTTGAGATAAAATGATGATTTCTAGACACAACAGAGTCTAAATAAAGGCTGTGATGATTCTTCTCTTTGGGGAAAATAAAAATCCTTGAAAAGTCTCAGATCCAAACCACCACTCTTAATTGTGTGAGTCTGAAACCAAATAGCAGTGACAGATTATCATTGAATACTTAAAGGTTTGCCTAGAAGTGTAAAGATAGAATTAATGAAAACAAATTTCATTTTTTTGTTTTAGAAGTGACTTGGGCAGGAATGCTATAGAATAAGGGAAAGATAAAGGAATGACATGAGTAGAGGTGATCTGAATTAACCAACAGATTTCAGTACAGCTTTCAGAGGACAGTACCAACTCTTTTCCCTTACATTAGCACAAGCTGACTAAACATTCAAAACACCATGCTGGTTTTTACATTCTCCAGCTGAGAGCATGAGCTTTACCCGTGGCCAAGAGGGACTCTCAGGTCTTGGGTCCAGCCTCTTAATTTGAGTAATTTACAATAGATAAGTTGAATGATGTGATTATCCAGTTTTGTTTCACCTTCCTTTTTCCTAGAATACTCTTCAAATAATAGCTACTCACCAGTGAGTCAGGAATTTCAAATTCATGTTAGTATTATTTTGCAATCAGCTTATGATTTTCTGCAAGGATACACAAGTAAGTAGGGAACGGTTTTTAATTTCCAAGTTGTTTATTTTTTGAAAGAGAGATCTTTAGGGACTTTAGAGGAACTCTGCGAGACAGGAGTGTCAGTAGGATTATGACGCTGAAGCAAGACGTAAGTTAAATAAAAAGGAAGATTATTTCTTTTAAGTAGATTTTTGAATTTGTATGAGCCTGATTGCCCTTTTTGGGCTGGTGAAGAGACCAATTTGGTCAGAGCATTCAACTAGTAAGGTATGCTGAAGGAAAAGATGTATGTGATCAGCACGGCTTCCTCAATTTAAAAGACATAGTGATATGAATCACTAGTATGTCTCTTATAATATCTCTCCTGATAAACTTCAGGACAAGCATGACATAGTGGAAGTGCCAGTGTTGCATGTGAGTTACGTACAACAGAGCTCTGAGAGCTCTACCTTAAAATACTGAGGAGTAAACTTTGTCATGTAAAAGTTAATGAAAATTATATGCATGAGTATTGGGTATGACTTGGCAAACTCTTAATGTATCCATCCATCAAGCAATAAATGCATCTGTGTTTTTCATTATGGTGTTGCTCTTCACCATAATCCTGCAAGTAAACAAGATTGAAAGCATGATTTGCATGAAATTTAAGCCTAAATGTTTATTGAAATTTTTCTATTCTGCAATTATTCAGTGTAAATCATAGAGAAGTTTTAGAGCAGAGATACTTAAATTCAAGAGAATTCCAACTTCCAGGCATTTTCCTATGAAATGGTACTATGTGTTCATATTGATACCCTTTTGATAAGTCATTGTTTCAAAAAGATGAAAAAACTTCCCAAAATATCTGATAAAAGATGATTTCTGTAGAACTGTTGCCAGAAACAGGCACTAAGGCTATCAAGTGTGAAATTAAAATTAGCAAGTCTTTGGATACTGCTTTGAATTAACTCATAATGACCTGGTTTATGTTTCTGGCCTCTGGAAAGATGATTAGAACATAAAAACAACTTTCTGTGAAGGACATAGGACTATTAATGAACTAGTCATCTGAACACGAGCAGTAAATGTGTTAAGGTCCTCAAAAAACAATCATCCTGCAAAGATGCTGCAGTAGGGACTGGAATGGGATAACAAGACTAGAAAAGACTAAAAAGGAAATTCTTCCATTTCAGAAGCAAGCACAATGGCATAACTAAATCCAAAAGCTTTTGCAGCTTTTAAAATTGTAACTTAATTATAAACGGAAGAGAGAAAGCAGCATATGGTGTGTGGATTATACTATCTTGGTGCCTCTGCAAACTAACTAAAGGTCAGATTGTAGGAGAAATGTGAAGAAATGCAGTATTTTTCCATTTGAAGTGTTTTGGGTGTCCCATATAAACAGTTGTGTTGTCAGTGGAGCTGTAACAGTTTGTGCGTAATGAAGATCTGTTACGTGATTCTGTTTGACAGAACGTTATTCTTTGACAATACATGGTAGGAAATGAAATGTAAAACATGAGTGCTTCTTTGCTCCTGGAAATACTCTCAAGATTTAAAAAGGAAACTGATGTTTATTTATGGGCTGCCCCCTTGCACTTCTTTAGTTTCATTATTTTTGCATATTTTTACGTTGAGTGAAAAAAGCAAAATTAAATGTAATGACAATTTAACTCCAAGGGCAAAATGTCTAAACTGGATTCCCCTTTTTCCATACTATTCTAGCTTTGATATCACTATGGTCACAAAATGCAAATGCAACAGTAGAGAATTCAAATTTTGAAATAAACATGTAATACTGCTGATTTAGTTGGTTTCAGGGTTAGTTGCTTGGAAGCACTATCAAGTTGTACTTGTAGTATCTACTTGGGGAATGTTATCCTGTTCATTCGTCAAATGATTTCATAAGATCAGATTTGATATAGACCACATATAAGCATTTGAGAGTTCCATAGGACTCCTTAATTCTGGGTTAATACAGCAGATTTTAATGTGGGTTTTTTCATTTTTTGGATAAAATCTCTACATTCCACAAAAAATACCCAATAAATGTAAAAAACCTGTTAAGAGGCTTTTTAAAAAAAAAATCCATAATATTGTGAAGAAGAGGTGTTATGGTATATGAGCTGTAGTATTATTGCAAATATACAAATAATGGGTTTTCAAGGCAGTGCAAAATTTGTTTTATAGGATTTTTGCGTTTATATTTTTGGCATTGAGTGTACTGTCACTAGGAGGGTCTTTATTTGAGAGAAGAAATGTTTGAAACTGATAGCCAGCAACTCTCTAATTGACCGCTGGGAACCATAATAATGATTTAACACCTTTGTCATTATACTCCTGTTTTATTCATGAGTTTTATGGTGGAAACAAGCCTTCAGTGTAAATCTTTCCTTTACTGACAGCCCTTGATCATTTTTTTGTGTCTGATTATTGGAGCAGAATAAGAAATATGAACAGTAAATGACAGTGGTCTTAGCTGTTCTAGGATATGGTCTTGTCTATCTAATAGACTGTAGTCAGGTAATTTTGTTGTTTCAGACTTTATATCAATATCAGATTAAAAGGATATCTTTTCAGTATCTGGGACATGATAAAAGCCTTAGTGGGCAACAAGAGCTGGAGATTCAGTTTCTGTGCATTATATCCCTGAAGATCACCTGAAAAATTACATCTAGCTTGCAATTCCCAGTCAGAACCTCTAGTGAAGGAGGTATAAAAATACAGGCATATAACTTCAGCTTCATTCTACAGTGATTGAATAAATCACCCCTTCCTGTGAACATGGGGTCTCTGATGGTCTATATGGTTTTGGGGTTTAGTTGTTATATAAAGTACTAGGTTTAAAGTGGCAGAAGACTTCTAATATCGAGGAAGCTGTTATCTCCAACTTAAGGTCTGTGCACCCAATATGCTTTTGGCACTTGGGGGAAGTATGGAGGGGGAAAAGGTAATTTCTAAGTGACAAGGCGGTATATAACAAACATGCAAAATCTGGATTTCAAATCTTTTCATTGAGGGGTTATTCCTCATGCTTTTCTTCTTTGGGTTCAGATGATGGCTCAGGATGTCTAGCAGAGGTTGTCAAATTCATTTAGAGAAGGTAGACGTGCCTTAACTGTGTCCGTCAAGAAGGTTAGCTTGACTTAATCTGCTGATGTGCATTCAATTAACTAAGCGAGAAAGATTTTTGCATTGTTGTGGTGCTCTTGTGTTTTTCAGTGCATGTCTTATCTGTGGATGTTGTCAGATTGATGAGCAAGTAAATGATGTGCAAGTAAATTTTGGGGGTTTTCTACCTAAATAACGCATAAAGTGTCTGTAGGGGCTAAGATACCTAAGACTGCTTTGGCAATATATGTCCTAAGAATCAAACGTCTTTTGGAAGATAACTTCTTTTTAGGAAGTTTATCTGTTGTGCAAACCTCCTGGAAAAGCACAGTCCTCTCCAAATAAATGCGAAAATTATTTTTATATATTCATTTTAAATATTAGAAAAAATACAGAAATATACACGCACATGTGTGTACCAATACATAGTGAGGATGATTTTATATGGTAGGGTATGGGGTTCTCAGTATGTCATTCCAAAAATAAATTTAATAAAAGTGCTACTGGAAAAAAAGAATTCTCAAAATACAGACAATTCTTAAGGAGACTGTACAAAAAAACAAGGAAGTTTTGAAAGGATATTGCCCTCTTGCCTACTGTGGCTTTTCAGGACATTTCTCTTCCTACAGGTTTATTCTCTGTTGTTTAGCACCTTATTAATTGCTTCCTAGATTGCAGCAAAACTTTGACCCCCCCTTCTTAGTCCCTAGAAAGAATGACTGCTTTTCTCTCTTCTCAGAATTTCTGGAATAAGCCTGTGCTGTTGTAGGGACCTTGAACTTGGTTGTTAGGTCCTTCTTGCATGCTTTTCCCTGTTGTAGTATTCTTGGGGATGGACCTGACTGAGCAGAGGGCAGTAACTATGAGTTAATCAGCCTAGTCTGTACTGAAACAAAAAAAAATGTAATATACAACACAGGGAGAAAAACACTGATACTCAATAACCAAACAGGATATTTGTATAAAGTCATTATCAGTTTGGGATATAATCCTCAGCTCAGAAAAATAGTAGACACTTCTTAACAGTAACAAAAACATCTCTGTATTATCAACACTGTTTTCAGCCCAAATCCAAAACATAGTCCTATACCAGCTACTAGAAAGGAAATTAACTCTATCCCAGGCTAAACCAGCACACTATGGATTCTCTAAATGACTTGCATGAAGTCAGCATTGATGTGCAACAAATGCAGCATTCTGGAGTCTTGTGGGGTATTTCTTATAGGATATCACATAGGAATTTAATACTTTTCCATAGATTTTTGAGAAATCCTGTGAATTTAATTGTAAGCTTCTCTGAAGAACAGTAGCTAAATGAAAATGCAACGATATTGTATAAAGGCTAAAAATAACAATAAATTCCATAATTTTTCTATCACAGAATGCATATGAATGACATTTCTATATGTAAGCATTACTGAAAAGTTCTGCAGAGTTTATCTAATCTGCGGCTCACTTATTTACTGGTTTTTGAGAGTTCTTTTAAAATGTGTCAGATTTTAGAAATTAAATTTTGCATTCAAGACCCGACAACAATGCATTTGTTTCTGATAAATAGGAAAAGGGCACACTGGAATTTTCTTGCTAACACAGTCTCTAAATATGTTCTGGCTGAAACTAGCAAGTCAGTGGCAAAGGTGGGCTGAACAGGTGCAGAGTATTTCAGAGCTGGGAGGAGGTAGGCAGGAGGCATGCCCTGCCAATATTGCAGGCATTTTGCCTAGTTGATGTGTCTCTCTTATTAATGGCCAAAAGCTTAGAGGGATTCTGATCTCTTCAAGTTGAAGTCTGAAACAGTTTGAAAATCTGTATGTATAATTCTCCATTCCTCTTTTTGTTGATCTTTTTCTGCCTTGAAAGACAATAGAATAATAGCAAGTTTAACTCTGTTCCTAATTAGTTTTGATTTCAGATGTTTATTTTGTAACACGAGATTGTGAAGTATAATCAAATGATGTTGTAGATGCATCTTTGATTGTGTACATCTTATTTTCCATGTAAAAGCATCTCTGTTTGCATCTGAAGTTATAAACTCTTATGGCAAAAATCTAAACAGAATACGAAACCCGAACAATGTATCTTGAAGAGAATTATTCCAGAAAGATAGATTCTCGAAACCAGGTTTCTGTATTAGTACAGTGACAGGGTGGCAGGGGAGAGGAGGAAGGAAGCCGTATTGTACTTCAGTTTGAGACCAATAAAAGTGACAATTTCTAGGGGTTCATTGTGCAACATGAAGGAAATTCATAGAATTCTCCTGTATTTAGTCATATGCTTTATTTATTTATTTATTTGTGTTCAAAAGCTTCTTTAGGTAATCTCCTTGGACATCTGTTTTAAAAATGTGTGGGCAATATTTTCTTAGTTTAGTGCTGCAGGATCTCATTTAGGTCAAAATCATAATGTTAAAGATAAAAAGAAAAAAAAAACAAACAACCTTTTTCCCTGCCATGCTAGTCAATATTTTTTGCTTGGACAAAACTGGAATAAATGCTGAAGACTGGCTATGAAATGAGATCTAGGACCTCAAGGTCCTTGCAGTAAAATCTAAATTCAGTAAAACCTAAATTATGCTCACAAAAACGTCTCGTATTTCCAGAGCTGCTCACTGTCAAATATTTTGTGCATCCCGTCTGATTTTGTCTTGGGAATCTAATCAAGCAACAAACTCATTAAGAAGACAGTTCAAACTGAAAAATTACCTTCTATGCAGAAGCTGAAACTGGTTCAGTTTTAAGAAAAACTGCCTGTTACAGTCAAATAGCTCCAAGATATTTGGAGGGAGGAAAAGACAGGATTTGAGCCAGAAAAACAGTTGGCTGCAGCATCAGGTGCATTTTATTTCAGCATTATCGGCCCCTCATGGGAAGGGGAAAAGCACTGCTTTGGTATGAAGTAATGAAGGTGTAGCTTTGGAGAATGATTATGACTGGTAATACTCCTGATCTGGTCAGTTAACTATTTCATTATAGATCATGATAAAAAGAGTTCTCTCATTTTACATGCAATAAATCCATTGCCTCAATATCTTTATTATTTTGTAAGTGTCAGGAGATGCTGTTTGTGTTCTTTCAAGGAGACCCTAGCTACATAACTCTTCTGCAAGGATTCTTGTTTTGTAAAAGAGAATTTTTCTATTTAAGGTAATGAAAGATAACAATTCCTCTGGAAGATTAGGTGAATTTTCTTTCTTCTTAGATTGGTGCAATACGCTGTCTTTATCCTGATGCAAACATGATGAGTTGTTCAGTTCAAGTATACTATTTGAGCTAGCACAGTGGGGGAGAAAAGGTATACAGGCATTGATCCTTGTTTTTTGATAAATTCTTGTCCATGCAATTCACTTTCGTTTCAGATTGTGTAGAACAAGAGTTGTAAAAATGCTTTATTTTGTAGGAAAATCTAAAGTCTTAAATCTAAACTCTGTAGTAATTTTTATAATACTCTTTTAACAACTTTCTACTTAGCAAAGTCATTTTTGCTGCCTTATATCTAAAGGAAAGACAAGAAACAAAGAAGACATATTACTATGTTGATTGCTGTAGTGGTTTGAGTTTTCTGGGTTTTTTTAATCACTTCAGAGAAAATAGCTTCTAAGGGTTTCTTACAGCAACTTTAACATGAAGAGTGTTTTGCTACAAAGTAAATAAATTAAGATAAATAATGTTTGTAAAACTGGAAAACATTATTTAATAGAAGCAGCACTTTTACTATTAACAATTTTCATTACCTAACCTGTCATATGTATCCCAGAATTAACTGAGTGATGGATGTTTTATACTACTTATTCAAAAGTATGTCATCTGAATGATGATAACTTTTTGTGATGGATGATATGGTGGTATCATTTTTATTTTTGTTTTGTTATTATTTCAGGGAGCATATTTTACATATTTCTATTTTTTCTGTTTTAAAATAACTCAATTATTCAGTCCAGAAAGTTAGTCATTGGTAACTGTTATGAGTGACACATCTTTGTAGCAGAAGCATAACACTGATAAAACATTTTGTATTATAGTTAAGGAGGGGGTGGGAAGGGAACCTTGAAGGGAATTGTTGCAATGCTAAATAGAATTATCATCCCAGAAAGGATATTGGGGAAAAAACAAGCAGCCTACCAAGAAAGATATGTCCCAGAAAGCTTTAGCCTAAAGGTGAGAGACTATCAGACTTAAGCAATAATTGTTAAAAGAGAAACACAATTATATTTTAGGAAGGAAATGAAAACTGATAAAAATGGTGTCTCAGTCATACGATAAAATGGTGTCTCCATGCTTTGACAATCAGGATGAGATTAGAGCTGATCAAGATATTGCTCCTGAACTGAAGGAATACATTAACTCAGTTTTCAGCACAGGTGATGACATGGAGCGGGAGGATGGAGACAGAATAACTAGGGGAAATGGAAATAACCACATCTGAAGAAAACGGAAATTAATTCGGTCATAATAAGGACGAAGGAGAGAGAGACAATTTCGATTCTAGAATACTGAAATCTGCTCTTTGAAAAAATATATTAATCTATCAAACTGGATGTAGTATTAGACAACAGGCAGCTAACACATACACGAGAGTAGGAACCTACTGATCTGTTATTTTGACTTAGAAACTTTAAGTCTATAACATATACAAGAAAAAAAATTTAAAGGCTTTGAGGTAGGGGATGAAAAGAGGATTACTAAAGGCTGATCATGCAAATGTATATTTATTGTAGATTGGATAGAAAAATAAAAGTATGGAATTCATACCAAGAAAGATGACCTGAGTTCTCCAGTTAAGATTGACTCTTACGTCTAGTATCACCAGCACACAAATTTGTAGAAAAAGATTCATGACGCAAGTAATGCATTCTTTCATGCATACATTCTCCTTAAGGCAATTACCTTTACATCTTTTAAACTATTTCAGACTAAACAGGGAATTAAGAACAAGTTGTAAATGTACTTATGTTATGTCTTGCAACTGTAGAACATAAATTAGTTGTACATTTTACCACTGTAACTGTTTAATTATTAAAATAATTTTAATTTTTACAAGTCTAACTGATATATTTCTCCTTAATCTCCACAGAGGGGAATGCAGCCCTTACAGCTGTGCTTGGGCAGAACTATCTGTAATTATCAATTGCTGTAATTTGTATACTTTTTTTGATCCCTATGTCAATTCAGAGTATCAGAAAGAGAACTACTTTGCTGGGGATTTTTAGAGCAAGTATAGTCCAAAACATGAAAAAGCTGGTTTCCTTTATTTGTCAAAAAAGGCAGTTCCACTTCCGAAGGAAACAGCACACTTGTAATACAGAGTCAAGAGCAAGTCAATCACCGTCCTTTAAAACTGAAGCTGACTTTGCTGTATGCAAAAGCTATTTTAACAAATATTTTTCCATTTGTTTCCCTCATTTTATGATTAAATCTCCCATTTTCTCTGTGTAGGAAGCTTTACTTTTCTTCAAGAAGAGGAAAACAAGGGAATGCCTTTTTCTGGCATATATTGCTGGTTTTATACACTCATAGCTTCCAAACACTGTTTTTTCCTTTAGTTGTGCATGACAGCTTTTCTGTTTTAAACAGGCTTTTGTACATTTTCTTAGAAAATAAGAATTTTCTAGTTAGAACAAATCCAATGTGTTTTTAGCTGTCTTATCCTGCACAGTTCTCTGCTTACAGATTTTGATACTATCCAAGTTGTTAGACATATGGTATTGTGACATATATGTTGTCATACTTTGACATATATAGTATTATACACATGGAGAGTACTATGTCTCCCACCATATTAATACTTCCCTTGGATTCTGAAGTAGATCTCATTCCAGAGCTGTTCATTTAACCATAAAATTTGCTTTGAGCTGTTCCTTATTTATCTAAGAAGCTTAAACGTGCTACTGCAGTGAAACATTTTCAGTTGACCATAAAGTGTACCCAGCTTTATAATCTGGATTCCTAAAGATGTCATATTTTATTTCTAATTGTGCACAGTGGTAATACAGTTCAAAGGTAACCTAAATCTTGAAACCGTAAAACTTTTGTGAGTGTTCCTCTGCACAATGCAAAACTCAGATTGTGATGGGGACACAACCTGGCCATAGTAGATTAATGGTATTGTGGCATTGCTTTAGAACTGGCAATTTACTAAAAGGTGGGCTCACAAAGGCCCATAACTTGAATATGGGAGAACTAAATATTTAATTCTGATGAATAGTTTATGCTAGATCCAGAGCAATGTTTGTCAAGTAGACTTATTGCAGAATACAACTGCCAGACACTTCCAGTATATTCACAGCATTTGTATTCATTTCAGCTTTCCACATGATTTTTATTACCCTTTGGCACCTGCTGTTTTTCAAATGAAAATTTGTTGCTAAGTAATTCATATCCACCTAAGCACTGTCTTTATCTCTGTTCTTCCCACTCCACAATTGCACAACTTCTTACTTTTTAAAAAATGTTATGTTTTATGTAATTTCTAAGTTATGGAAGTGATCTCGCATGTTAGGGAGAGTCAAGCTGAAGTGGCTATAGAAAATTGTAGTTTTAGCTGTTTGTTTTGTTGTTTACTGTTGGTTTTTCATCTGATGAAGCTTAACTTAAAAAATCCATGAATTAAATTAAAAATCTCTGACAATTAGTGCTGTATCATCACTTTCTAGTTCAAAGAGGTACACAAATATTCAGACATCTATTTATGTTCCCTCTAAATTACTAACATACATTACTTTTTCATTAATGACTCCAGATGTTTATATTTGAAAAGTCAGGTTCATGATTGTTTGATAAAAGGATGTTAACCTCAAGAAAAAAAATGAATACATAAACAAGATTATACAATCCCAGTATGCCAAGGTCCTCATGAAAATGAAATGGCAGATGGTAGTTGTGTCGATTAGCAGTGTTCACAAGCCATGACTGCAGAATGTGTGTGTGAAAAGGATGAAGAACCCATCCACAGGGCAGATGACCAAACAATAAAAAAAGTTTTGTTTTTTTTTTCTTTCATTCTGGAAGAAACTCAAATTAATGCTGAACTGATTTCTGTTCAACAGAGGGGAATCAAGTGAGAAACAGGAATTTGTCTTTTGTTTTGTAACATCTATGCATACAGGAACACCTAACCAGCAACAAAAGTTGTTCACAGTATCTCTATGAAAAGTAGTTGTGTTAAGCCATGTTTTCACCCAGTTATTTACATAGGATCTGTATTCTTAGTGTATAAAGAGCAGGAGGGCATAATGGACACTTCTAAATAATATATAGCAAAATATCTACCAATTTAGAGATAAGTTGTAGATGGCGTTACTGATAGAAGAACTCTAGGAGAATTTTTATTTTTTATTTTCCTATTTCTACTTCTCACCACCTAAGTGTCAGCCTTTCGGTGCTTTATGCTAGTGTAACTCCATGGACCTTAATGAAGCCAAGCATGTTTCCATCAGCCTCATATGGAAAACAGCACCAGGTATTCTTCAGAGTTTTCTAGGTATTTGCCACGGTCCTCATGCCAAAACTACTTGTAGTGGAAACTAGAGAAATAGCTCAAATATCAGTATTGTTTTTCTGCTAACTATGAGAATGAGGAAAAAAATCACTAAATCTGTGTAGTATTGTTATTCTTCCTGAATAACATAGTATGAAAATTGAAAATAAATATGAAACTGCAGTTGCCTGTTGAAGTACTATGAAAATGTGTATAAGGTGAAGAGACTTTGCTGCCTCACTTGTCAGAAGCTATTAGCCCTTGCATGGAGATTATTGCACCTGCCTGAACTCTTATGCATCTAGTTTTCAAAAAATATGCCGAACAGATAAAGATTTACTGTGGAGAAAAATGGCTGGAGTGTTCTTAGAGTATTAGTTTTGCTTGTTACAGTTATTACAGTTGAATATAAAAAACCATCAATATGCTGAGGGGAAGGAATGGGATGTAAATTCCTAGTATACAACATGAATATTCATCTGTGCCATAGAGAGCATGTTAGACTGTGTAGGCTGCTTTTTTTTTCTTTTGTTTTATGGCTTTATAGAATTAAAATCCATTCTGTTTTCTAATACTACTTAAGACACAGGTTTCTGAGCTGTATTCAAGCTGTATTACAACACAGGTACCCTAAAGAGATTCAGTAAATGAGGAATGGAAGTAGAAGAATCTGAGATTGGTTTGTTGTGAAGAATTATTGAAAACCAGCTCACGTAAGAATCTGCATGTTGTTATACTAGCTTTTTCCTTTAATAGTCTGAATTTGCCATGGGCCAATAGCACATGAAGTCTTTGCTATCATATGCATGTTCCAAGCATGTCAAGGTGAATGAAACATGGTCATATATGGAATTATGAATTGGTCCCCAAATATCTTCACTAAGAAGTTCCAAAGTCAACTTTCAATTTAAGCAATATACTATTTTTTTAATAGCTAGAATTTGAAAAAGGAAATAATATGATATAGTCCAACAATGTACTGTGCATCCTAAGTGGAAGTGCATTAAAAAAAAAAGTGGATAAAGCCAATATGATGAATTGTTTAGGTGTCTGTGTTCCAACTCTCCATAACTGTGTAGATCAGACTACTTAAAACTATTAAAACGGTGGTTGTCTTCCAGGGTTGGCAATCAGCCCTGAGATTTAGTGCAACTTTGGAAAGCACCACCTAGGGTGGAGATTCTGTAACAACTCTAGTCATCCACCTGGTATTTGCCAGTGCTCCAAGGTATTGCATGATGAACAGTACAAACGGAACGGATACATGCAGTCAGGTAGCATGGAAAGTGGCTCCTGGTTAACTTTCAGGGAACAAATAGTTTTGTTTTTAGGAAAAGTTGCCAAATGTTTGGTTTTCAGAAGGTTGATTCCCACCCCACCCCCCCGTCCCCAGCCCAGTTTGTCTAGGAATGTACTGAAGCTTTCCTGTTTGGGGTGGGAGGATATCCCCACCAGTGTCCCTTAGCACTTGACATAGGATAGTTCAAGGTTTTCCTGAGATTCAAACTCTGAACAAACTGGAGCTGTTGTTTTGCACTGGGTTTGCATCTGACCCAGCTTCCTCTCACTTGCTAACTTATCTGATTGTTGTGTTGGAATGTGGCTGTAATGTAGTTAGAGTAATTGAAAAATCTGGACGATTAGTTCTGTTCACAGCACAGCAATACTGTGCTATAAAAGCAGAATCTTGTCCTCGGTATTGCACTGAGTTCCCAGAAAAAGCAAGATCAATGATTTTGTGGAAAGGTTGAACGTCTAAACAAAAGTGATGGACTGTATAGACAGTTTCTCCCAGGAATATCTCTTCTACAGTCCAAAGTGGACTGTAAGTGCAGATTCAGATACTTTTTTTCAGAAGTATTATTAGCATGTTTCTTGAGTATAGATATTTGTTTGGGATGTGACTGCACATAGACTAAATTATGACACCTGACAGTTTCTGGTCCCTGATGATTTTTAACAGCCTTGAGAGACTCAGAGTTATGGGGTAGGTAGTAAAGTGAGAGCTATGTATTATTCTGTTGTGAGGCACTTCAGATTCAGTGTGATGAGAAGAATGTTAAATAAATTCTCTTATTTTCAGTTTTTTGAACTGCTTGAGAAACTCCAGACATTGTTCAGAAAACTGGGATTCAGCAGATAAGGATCTAGTACAACAGAGCAACATGCCAGAAGTCCATTCAAAAAGAAGGCTGGGACAGAGGGTTAAATTATAAGGTATTTGCCTTAAAGACTTCTCTTAGTTCTCAGAGTTGCAGAAAAGGGGCTTATGCTTCCGTGTGTGCTTTATTTGCAAAAAGCCTCAATTTCCAACTTGAAGTTTGGTGAATAACTGTCTTATTTTTTTTATGTCCACTTCATATTTCTACTCTTATTTCTGTTAAAAGTGCTATGTGGAAAGGCTGTAACTTATCTGGGAAGCTGTGGAATATAAACCTGATACTGCAAACTGAAAGGTTATTTTTTTTTTTTTCACTAATAAGTATATTTGCAAATACGTTCAGATCGACTTGACAATATCTGGCTTACTTAACCACAGAATTTCAAAGCTGTTTATTTCATCAGTGGCACAAACTATGGTTATACACAGGCACCTAAAATTTCCAAAACACACAAAAACACTTCTGTGTGCTTATGTTCTATAGCAAAAACCTTTTACCTCCATTACAAGCATGTGACTTTTACGACTTCTGGGAAAGCTGCTAACACATATCTGGGAGAAAAATTTGCTTCTTAAAACTGAAGAAAAAAATTGCAAAGGATTTTGAAAGCTTAAGTGCAGCAATATATCATCCAGTTTGCCTGCATGGTCCTATTTTGTGAGCAAAGTGAGAAAAAAATAGACCAATATAAACAGAAAGGTTGGAATTCTCATTTATTTCATGCAGAAAGATTGCAGAATCATTTCCAAAAGCAATGTGGATATAATCCTGTCTATATTTTGCTGCCAAATAAACTGAGAGGCTTACTTAAGTGAGAGATTTACTTGTGCACAACACAGAGCTGAATATGCAATTGTGCCATTTCAGTTTAAAAATCATATATTTTAATATTTGTATTTAAATGGTTAAAGTTAAATGTTTTTTTCAGACTGCAACCAAGATAAGTCATTTTCCCAAGTAACTTTAAGGTCAACAAGGAAAACAATCATAAAGTTTATAGGAGGAAAAAAAAGTCAGTATTGTCCCACAGGGCTAGAGTTTTGGGGCTGAGAGGGTCATACCACTGGGATTCTGGCATTTGAATTGGTATGTTTTGTTTGTCTTGAAATACCTGTAAAACAACCGATGCTTCCTGTATTCAACTACAGTTTCCAGTTTAGGTGCTTGGAGGTGAATTACAGAGGCTGAGATAGTGCATTTTGTTATCATAAGCTATCTTTTTAAAATCATAAATTGGCTTTTTTTTTTTTCTCATAAACAGTATTATATGTTCCAAATAGTGTGTTTCCTGGAGATAGGTATTCTCATGTTTTGTAGGTCAAAAATGCAAAATATTTCTATTTTGTGTTGTGGGTTGACCCTGGCTGGACACCAGCTACCCACCAAAGCTGCTCTACCATTCCTCTCCTCAGCTGGACAGGGGAGAGAAAACATGACATTTTTAGTTTGAGTTCATGTGCAAATCCTAATCTCAGAAACGTGTATATTGTTCTGTGTGCTTAGGCTAGGCTTGGACACACACTCTCACTAGCCTCATGGGAAAAGTTCAGCTTGAAAGTGAGAGCTGGCTCTCACGTCAAGCCTTGCCCTTCAGACAGACAGTGTGAACACAACCTTTTGTAACCTCCTGAAAAGGCTGTTTTCACAATCACGGGAAAGAATAAAGACAGCACGTTGGAGAATTTTTGTTATATTTTTCTTGTCCAACTCCCACATTAGTCAACAGAATTTTTTCCCTTGTGTATTTGGTGAATTATTTTTTTTCTCTTTTGGATTTGTTTTCTCTTCTTAACAGTGTGTGAGTACCGCTCTCTGACTCGTGATTGAAGAGATATTTCATTTCTTGTTTTAACTCTGGTACCATTTTCAGAAAACTGGAATAAATGCTATATCTGCTTATGTCCTACTTTAAACAAACACGTTTAAGAATATTACAGGCTGATACATTTTCAGAAATAATATAAATCTGTCAGGAGAGCAGTAGCTGTAGTGATATATGGGTGAATTTGCTGTATTTGTACTGTATTTTTATTATAGCCACCAATCTGTTTTGTTTCCTGCTCTTTCTGAACATTTTTCTGGAGCCTGACCTATTCCAGTAATAAACTAGCCTATTGTTGAGGAGTTTTTTGTGGCATGGAAAATGTGGGGTGTGTTATATATTCTGTCTGCAATTCAAACTGATGTAATATCTCTTTGTAGAAGGAGGCATTTAAATTTTTAAGTTTTGCAGCTCTTGCAGCAGAGAAGAATCAAGTTTTCTCTGAAATGGCACAGACGACAGTATAGCTGGGTAAATTTATAGAGTAAACCTGTGGGTGTTTAAAACAAGTAAACAAGGCTGCAAAATGAAGCAGAATTGCATGGTTGTGATGATGAGCTAGTTCAGAGCAGCATTGCTGTACCTGTGTTTTTCAAATGAATCTGACTTCTTAAGGCTTGATTCAGGCTAGTAGTCTTGTAATTGTGTATCACTTCTCACAGAAGTCCAGGACAATGCAGACAGTTTGCACATACGAATTCTTAGCAATGCTAGTATAAAGTACTTCTCTGAGCCCCCAAAATGGGACAGTTATTTAAATGGCAAATAGACATTTCCTCCAGAATCTATACCAGCTATGCTGTTCTGCTTGAACAGCAACTCCTGGACCCCCAGCAGTGTCAGAAAAAAATCTGTTACTGAGTGTGCTTCATTTACAGTGCTACATTTTAATCTTTGTGGTTTGTCAGCAATATTGTTCAGTCTTACTGTGCACAATGTATGTCTCTTTTAGCAATGGTCTGTAAATACTTCACTACAGACTCTCATCCCCTATTGTGACTGCTGGTCTTTCAGGTTTTTGTTACTTCTATGTCTTACACTGAAGTTGAATGATTGCTGAAATCCATCTTTATAGTCTTGTGCTTTTCTCTGGAGCCAAAACCCAGAATTTTCCCATCTGACCACTTTGTAGATTGTTCTCTGGATAGTGTAATAGTAGTCAATTTTTTCCATAGTTTTAAACAGGACACACTTGAGCTTGCATGGTTCCTATTTGTTTCTGTTTACACATCCATGCAGGTTCTTACTTGTTTTTGTTTACACAAAATCAATTTTTATTCTTGTTCAGCATTAAAGTAGGCCTACTCTTAACTTGTTAGAACACCTGCTTAAAGGTAAACTCAGGTTTCTGTATTTATTCTCTATATGTTGCCTGTATCCTTGCTTGTTCTACAGAGCCCTGTGTCGTGTTTGTAAAGACTATATTTTCTTTTCTCAATCTGTTTTGATGCCAAACACATTGCTAGAGTTAAGTTCAGTGGACTGACAAGGAAATGTTGATGTCTTTGAAACTTTCTTCCATTTCTTTTGCATCTCTTGCCTTAAAGTCTGAACTAATGTTAGGATCACCCTATCAAAAGACTAATGTAGAAGTGCTACTGCAACTCTGTGTCCAAGACATCAGCCAATGTATTGTCTTAGGCTACTGCTGTATTCATGTCATGACCTGGTTTCATCTCATACAGCTCATATGCAATTGCTTGTGAGATACCTGTAATTCACATGTAGCTGTACCTGCGAAGATCACTACTCTGAGTATTTGTGTTAAAGTATCAGCTTAAGGCTGCATTTTAGGGACTGGTGAGGAAATAAAATGTAAATCTTATTACTGTAATAGAAAAACTATTTAAAAACAAAAAAATAGGTCACCAGTTTATTGCCATAGTCTCTGACTTTTTGTTAGTAATCAGGAAAATTTTGTGCTACGTTTGTACTTGGTCTTTTTTTAGTGCACATAATGCAGTCATGATTCAGGGTATTGGCTCAGTAACATTACTCATAATCAGAAAAAGCTTCAGAAATAAAATGAAACATAATTACTATGCATCTAATAAGTTGTGCAGTTCTCTGCATGCTGTACCAAAACATAAAATGGAATAAGTATCTCTTTACCTATGTGGAAGATATTCTGCAGATGTTTGTAAAACATCCCAAGTATTAGCATATAAAACTAGCCAAACCAGAAAGACTACAAAAAGAGCAGAGATATCATCCTGCAAGAAAAATGCATGTTTACTGTAATTATTTATAAATATATGGAAGTTATTGCCCTGATCATAATCTTTGAATGATTTTTAATAAAATTATTTGCTTTTGCCTCCATACTTACTTTTAAATAATCATCTGATTCTTGGCCTGTACTCTCAGCTGATGGTACTCTTTCTATTTTTACTTTGTTCTGCTTATAGTAACTGGGTTTGGGTGGGTAAGTGTGGAGAGCTATTACTGGAGAATTGCTTTCCTTGGCATGAATAAATCCCAGGTTGTTAGGGATGGCTCTCTTGTTTCTCCAGACTAGGATGTTAGGGCAGGAGAAAAGTTTCTTGAATTTCAAGAATTTCTAGAGTTTTGTAGCTCTTCTTAACAGGTCAAAACTAATTATTAGAGTCAGAATTAGTCTGTGGAGAACACAGATATCTGGGGAATGGAAAAGTGAAGTACAGGTTTACATTCTCAATCTTCCTGTGCCCTGCCAAGTGCCTTTTGGCAGAATCTGAGGAGGAGACCCCTTCCTAAAGCTTCTTAAGTCACAATGCAGCTGTTCCTTAGGAATGGCATCTTTAGGCACATGAATTGTAATTAAGTTTTCAACTGTCATGTGGATATTTTTGTCTTACATTTCTTATGACTTCCACACAGATTATTATTGCCTAGTCATATTTGCAGTTCAGTGCTCTCAAGAAATAGGTGTGCAGTTAAAAAAGAATTTATGTGCCTTAATCTATCAAATATTTTTAAAAATACCTCTTTTTTGTTGTTTACTTTTACAAACAGCTGTTTGAGTTGAAACAAGAATATGTGAAGAAAAATAAAATGAATATGAAAGATTTTTATCATAAAGCTTTCAGAGTCCAACTGGCTGAAGTAGGATGCAAAAGTTATTTCCCCCTTGAGAGAAACTGAAAGTTAATTCACAAGGGCTATACTGACTGTAGTTCTGCTTCTTTATGAGCTGGTCCTCATCAGTCACATTTATTGTTAGCAATCCAAACTATGCATGTAGTAAATTAACCTCTTTGCAATCCTCTTTCATTAATCTTTTACCACACTATCTCAATGCATAAAATGGTTGTTAAGTAATATGTATTATCATTCTCAGGCTGAATCCTTACACTTATATGACTATATCCAAAGTAAAGCTAACTTCTTGGTTATGTTCTGAATAAAGGATGCTGATGTCTTAAATCATACTTCTGACACCATGCCAGAAACCATATTATTTTTTAAAAGAATTAGACAACAAGTTTTCATTTCCCACACCCTATCAAAGGAAGAGACATTTAGCATCTCTCTGATTACATTGGCAACTGAGCACACCAGATGTCCTTTTGGATACCCAGTGGCAATAAAAATAAGATATTTATCTACTTTGAAAGACAAAAAGTAAAAAATAGCTCTGAAGTAGTCAGTTGCAGTATCTTTTAACAATATTTCTGTATATCACAGACCTTTGATATTTATTTTTGTCTCTAGGTACAAGAGACCTCCTAGAGTGGGTGTTACACAAGCCTCCTACCACCACTCCTGACAATGAAATATGATTTATGATTAAGATAAACAATTATAATACACTTGAAACCAAGTTAACTCTCTTTCATGGAAAGCCTTCCTATTCATCAAGTATACAACCATGCGTATAATGCTGTCAACTTCAACAGAGTTGTTTATCTGCCTAGAATTAAATCTAATTCTAAGCAATTAAATGGAGCAGAATTAAGACTCAAAAATACGTACAAGCCAGTGATCCATTGAAATGGCAAAACTGTACATGGGCCTGAACTATCCAGAGCTCCTAATGCTTCCTGAAGCTGCCACTTAACATTGGACTGGTATAAAAAAATGGCACAGGAACCTTAAATTGGAGATTACTTTCAGCTCCCTTGCAGGCCTCTCTCATAATGTGACTCAGATTTTGCTTGTCTTTCTTCCTTACTTGCACATATTAATCTTCGACAAAAAGACTGAAAAATATGAGAAACCTTATTTTTTTTATTCTAGTAAATGTGACAAAATTCATCTTCTACCCTACCAAGAACAGCTGAGATGACCTCAAACTGTTGAAGGAGCTTTATGTTTCCTCAATACAGCACTACTCTTGGGAGCTGCAAAAGGAAATGGTATTTCCTACAAATTGCAAGCCTCTTTTCTCATTATCACAGAAGGTAAAGCTTGGCTTACAGACATGAACTATGACATGAGGTAACCTTAGCAATGAATTACTGTAAACTCTTCTCATCGATAATTTCTGTAAGTTTTCCTCTATGTATTTCATGGACAAAGTCATGCCTGTAGGAGGATGAACAAGCAGAAATACTGTGGAGCAGCACCCACAGATTTAAATTAAAATTTAAATTAATTTAATCCATGCTACCAAAATGGATTAGTCTGGATAGCATATCCACTTTTATTTTAGCAATAGAAGGATGAGGAGGCGAATAGAAAACAACTCCTACTTTCAGATGCAAAAAAGAAAAAGCACAAAATGAAATTTGCTAATTGGAGATCCAAAACAATTCAAGTCTGGTGGTCCAACAAGACAGATCATTACCTGTGGGGAGAGATCTTTTTGTGGAGACAGTGTTGAGCTAACAGGACTCCTAATATAGTATGCCTGTTCTTCTCTGTGCCATGTGAAACCATCTTCTAAAGAAAATTCCATTCTTATAATTATGTACCTTCCATTATTAATTATAAGCCTCTTTGCAGCCCCAAACCTTGTGTCAAAGGCACAGTTTCTTCCTATTTTTGTTTTCCAAGTATAATTATATATGAAGTTGATCAATTCCAGTTTCCAAGTAACTGACATTTACTTTCTTTTGTGTCTTCTGTACAGGGATGAATAGAGCATTCAGCTCTGATAAATATACCTCTTCAGACATAAGGTGTTCTGAAATTTAGAGCTATATGAGTTATTTTAGACAGCTTGATTTTTAATAAGCACATTCTGCACTGGAGGAATGTGTACTTGATTTTAAAAGGATTTATTTTAAATAAAAAATTACATAGCTGTAAAGAAAGACACTGAATGTGTGGAAGTAATCATAGTTTCAATAATTTTGTAAGTTCTTTGAAGGAAGGTAAGATATTCTGTGATTTTTATATTTTAATTAAAATAAGAAGAAAGACTGAGGTCTGTTGTTCCTCTTGAATCTTCTGCTAGCTGTTGAGTTTTGTGAGGCCAATCAAGTTAACCCTTTCCCAGACAGTTAATGACAGCCTCTTGTGTGCATGTGCATTCAGTCTTACCAAGTTACTGAAGTGGACAGCTGGGGGCAATGATTCAGAATTTGAATGAACTGCAGAGTTTGCAGCTCACATAAGAGGTTTTATGTAAGTTTCCCTGAAACTATGGTATTTGAAAAATGTTCAGATAAGAGAGACATCAGTACTCCCAAAAGACATCTGCCCTAGTAGTACCCAAACATGTAATGATTCCTATTCAGAAAGGTACTACCTGACTCCACACAAATCTGCTGTGTAGTAGCACTGCTACTGCCAGACATCATAAACACTACGAAATGTGTGTCTCAGGTGTGCTACACAGGGCATGGAATTAAACTATGAAGGCCCAGATTTATTCATGGAACAAACCTGTGCATCAGAGGATGCTAACTATAAAGATACCATCTCTGGCTGAGCATGAGTCTGACCTTAAAGTCTGTTGAAGGCAGAAAATTTATTTTTATGCCTTTTGTATCAAAAATGCCATCTATTATATCATAGATAGATATCATATCACAGATGAATAATATTCCAGAAAGCACAGTAAATACCTTACTGTATTAGGACCAAGTTTTGTCTTTAAATTTCCTGCTTTTCTTTATAACTTAAGAATGTTACATGACAAGTTTTTGTATAGCATCATCATGCTTGAGACAGGTAGTGATCTCACTTGTACAAGTCACTACACAAATTGATAGGGACTCTGTTCTTCACCAGTGTAATCTGATGTGTATTCTGCAATAAATCCATACTCATTTTCTCTGCTATATATACTTAACCTCAGTTTCAACTCTTTGACAGGTAGCTTCATGTCATTGCTTTTTCTAAAATCTGATTAGTTGAAAAGGTACAGTTTGATCACAATTTTATCGCTGCTTATGTCAGTGAAGAATATTTTAGCTGATGTCTGCTTCAAACAGAGCAAGACCTCAAATCTTATTTGCTAGTTCAGTGTTTCATATATAGTCAGTTAAACATCTGTTTTTACAGCTGATTCATTAGCTATCAAATATATATGCGTAAATGCTGTCATTTTTTGTAAAGCTTGAATCACACTTATTCAAAACCTTCATTTTTCTGTAAAAAGGTAGCAGTTATAGGTGAATTTTCAACAAGTCTTTACAACAATCCTTTGCTTTTATCCATTTATAGTATGATTATTTTTTTTCACCAATGTTTTTGATTGTTTTCTCTCACTCCAATTTCGTGAATATTTCAATAATGTTTAAGCTAAAACTGAAGTAAAATAAAACATTACTAAGCATGGCAAAAGTTACACGTTCAGCAGAGAAATGAATATGGGAAATTTTACAACAGGTCGTTGCAGAACCAGGGTCCTCATTAATATGTATAGTCTAATATCCAGGAGGCACCACTAAGTTTTTGATATGGAAACTGTATTGAAGTATTTGTATCAGAAATTAGAAATCAGAGATTTTCTAAATAATGTTGTCAAGATTGCGATCTCCAAATACAAATAAAGGGTTTGGAAAGCTAAATAAGTTTAAAGACAATGTTGATGAGGTATTTAGTTAGCACAGAACTGAGAGGCCATAGCTACTGCTAGGAGAAGTGTTTTTAGTCAAAAGTCAAGATCAATGGTTTCTATTTCACAGGCTCTAGCAAAAGCAAGGAGCTAAAATGATCACATAGAGGAGGAGACTATGCATTTATTTTCATTATAGGAGATTTCGTGCCTTTGTTTATAGAAAGTCAGTGTAAGTTAGACATAAACAAATTTTAAAGGGATCCAGCAAATGCTGGAAATAAAGAAATTATTTTACAGTATGACTGCATGATTTGAAAGTTGAATATAAACTTCAGAATCACTTAGTAGTTGTAGATACAGTCCTAAAGCAATAGGACTTACTTATGAGTAAGTCCTTACTTATCCTTACTGTATGAGGATATGATTGGTCCTGCTTCGAAGGGGCAGTAAGATGTTGTCCAGCAACATATAAATGCATCTAAAAATAACAAAGTCTATGTGCATTCACCTTTCCTTTTCCTTTTACCTTCTTTGCATACAAATTTGAGAAGGCGCCCATAAGAAATTACCTCTTAAAGTTGCTTTCTAATATCTTACAGTAGAATTCTTTTTTTAAAAAAACTTTCCTAAATGAAAGTGCTGTTTTCTGATACCTCTGGTGATGTGGAAATTGGAGCTAGTTTATGATCTCTCAACCCTTCAGCATTCTAGTTATACAAGAGGTAATTTGTGTGGAGATGAGAGAACTGATATTCTAGCCAGCTCATTAGGTGCAATTAAAAAAAAACCATCTCTCAGGGTCCATGAAAATCACTATCAGAGAAATAATGGTTCATGGTAGAGGGCTATCTTCCATTAAGTATAATAATGTTGTGTTGGCATGTGTTTTTTTATACATTTCTTGCAGTGCTATTAGAAATAATACGCAATGAAAAAACACTCGCTTTCTTGAAAGGAATGTTTGAATCTAGTCTTTCTTTTTAATAAACCCTATCTACCACAGAGTGGAAACCTACATTTAGAAAGTTTTTAATCATAAAAGTCGATTTTCAAGTGTCACTTAAGTAGTCATGTAAATCAAGATTTTTTTTTTTAATTTTATTTTTAATGTAAATGTCTGTGGTAGAAAACAGAACAATAAAGAGTATAGTCTAATGGCTGGATGAAGTTCGTGACTGTGTATAGTTATACTGAAAAATGAAATTTTACAATATAGATAGTATTGCGAAATATCTAATGATGCTTGAAGTCATTCATCTGAAATGATTCCTCAAAACAAAACTGTGAAAGTTATGCCGAGATGAATTCTTTTGAGACCTGCAACTCTCTTGCTTGTCTTCAAGCACAGGAGTATTTTGAAGCGTGCAAGTGCAGAGGAAGAGCTTATGTATTTCTGGGTATGCAGATCAATCTGCTCCATCCATCCTTGAAGCTCTGACATGTGCCAAAGGAGTCTGTTTTTTTTCTCCTTCGTTTTCTCTCTGGTATTTAAAAACAGAACAAACACATTTTCATCATTACGTTCAGTATAGACTTGTTTGTTGTGACATGCCATCAAGTTTTTTGTCCAGTTTCTATTAAACGGGCTGCAGCCATTTCCTCAGGGGGACTATTTAGAATTTACCAGATCTCAGTGTTAGTCAGACATTCCTCATGTTCATCCTAAATCTTTCATTTATTCTGCTTCACCCTGCTGCTTCTAAAATTGTCCTTTTAGACCTTTCTCAGTGATGTCCTGTACTCTTCGGAAAAAAACACTTTTTTTTGTTTTGTTTTCTTTTTTTTTATTTTTGATCATACAAAGTATGCTTCTGATTTAAAATTCTTCCCTCCTTCCTGTTGTAATCCCGTGCTCCACAGAAGAATGACAGGTAACTTTTCAGAAGTGAAAATAATTGCTGTGGTATGTTAAATAATAGTGTAATTACTTTCTGAATGCTGCAAGAAAGCCTATTTGATCAGTTGCTTCTTTGCAATAAAAGACCCACTCTTTCCAGAACGACAAGATGAATTCATTTGGTGTATAAGAAAGAAAAAATTTGTAAATGACAGATTTGTTTTTTTCCTATTGATCAAAGTTGTAATTACTAGAGCAATTAACTTTTTGATCTCCATTAGGATGAAATCAACAAAAGTTAAAGATTACATGGTGTTATTTTTTTGCAATGAAATACAGTATCATTAGCTGTCAAGAATTTTAACAGTGAATCATTCTCTGTTAGGCATACAGAAATAATTCTGTCCTTTAAAAATGTATGCATGACAAGTACAGAAAATAGCAACATAGTATCTCAAGAGAGAGACTATTTCTGGTGTTCATCTATTGAAACTGAACCAGCTGGTCTTCAGATTCTGAACTTTTTCTTCAGGTAAATCAGTTAACAGAATTTTACACAACTTGTGTATAGTTAGGTTTGACCTTGGTTTGCATTAATCAGTATCACTGTACAAAAGCTAAGTTATATGATGAGTATTTTGTAAGGCCAAATATGTATTGCACACATGTGCTGCCTAAGTTTACGATAGATTTATCTAGATAAGTAGCTTTAAAGGAGCAGTGTAATTAAAAAGAGAATGCTTCACCCTATGTTATCCAAGGCAAAGTTATTTAAATTTAATAACTTTTGCTAGTCAGCATAAGACTTAGTTTCATTGTCTCAGACTATGACAGATTTTCTCCTAAATCTAAACGTGGGATATCCTAGAGACACTCAAATGAAAAAACGAGAAAAAAACCTCCATGCTTAGGATAAATATGAATTACGTTCACTCTTATTTTGGTGGTATCAAAAATGGAAATTCACTTTTTCAACTCAATAAGTATGTAGCCCTCTAGAGTTACATAGCAATATAGTGCATTGTAGGATCTTGTAGGCTTCTGAGTCTTCTCATTCTGGCAGCAAATAAAGTTGTACATATACTTATCCTAATCCTTTGCTTGAATCTTGACACATTTCCATATTCTTGGTCTTATGAGAAGGCATTTCTAGATTGTTCTTGCTCTTTTCATTAGAAATTTCTTCTAACTTTAGGTTATGATTTAACCATAGATAATTTATATTAATTTGTTCTTCTGCCAGCAAATGTCCATTAGCATAAGTATCTTAAATAGCTCTAAATCAGTGATTTTCAGAATGAGGTAGAAATATCAGCAAAATGACTCATACTGCTTCTTAGATTGTAATTGATGAAGAGCAACAATATTAACCTTCTTTCCCCATGACATGACATTCAATAGGACTGTCCATTACTGTTAACCTATGCATTAAAACTTTAAACTTCAGCTAATAGGATGCTAAAAAAATATGAACTAAATATACGAATTCTTTTGGAAAATATAGGGAAAAAAATAGTTTTTGAGCCAGATGTCTTACATTACCTCCCAACACCTGGGAAATTTCCTAGTTAAAAACACTGAAAACATAAATTTATATCGGATGATCACACACAACTTATTTGGAAATATAATAGTGGTAACATCTCTGATACATTGATCATAGTTTGTATACATTATCTCTTGGTGGTCAGGTGAATCTCATGCTGAAATTAACAGAAGTTTAGCTCTCTATTATAAGTTTATATAGAAGTTCAAGATAGGAAATGAGGATGACAATATTCAAATACAACTGTAGAATTAATTTAGGCAAAATAATTATTGAGACTGGAATGTAGTATTGTATACTGGATCACTGAACTGATTTAGGTTTTGAAGTGTTTCATTAAAATTCAATTTTTTGTTTATTTTTTTTTTTAACCAAGTTCAGTTCACAGCTACCAAACCTATATTTTGTCCCAATAGAGATCAGTCAGGTGAAAACAGGTGACTGAGATAAAAGAGAGGGGGAATTAGAATTCATTAAATTGATTTTTTTTTTTTTTTTTCCCCCTCTCTGAAGTCAAATTACTACAGTACTAGAATGTAAGTTGAAAGCTTTATAGCTTTGAGAATTCAAAGTACAACACATTAAGAGACTTTGTAGTTTTAAATAGACAAGAATAAGAAAGAAGGAAAAAGATGGTTAAACAGCAGCAATAAAAGTGAAAGCAATTCAGCCACAATCATTCAATAAATTAGTGGCAAAATGGGGGATGAACATCTTGCAATCACTAATGAGCCATTCATTAAATCAAACTGTGTCTCAATTTATTTGTTTTAAATAAAACTCCAACCTGAGCTATTTATTGCTGTCAGACATGCTTGTGTTGATTTCCAGTATTATTTTTCTTGACTTGCCTCAGCTTTATCTGTAAAGAGTTTGTGAAATAATTACCATGCTTCCAAAATAGAGATACTCAAAGAAACTAAAATACACATTCCTTGATATGCTGCTGTTGGTAGACGAAGGGATGGGGGGATGAAATAATATATAAGGTCCTTGAATTGAAATGGCTTTATAATTGCTTAACTCTTTCTTGAGATAGTTAAATGTATGAAAGAAATCACTGGAAATCTAAATACTGGGAAATGGTTTCCATATAAGAAAACAAATTTTAAAAATACATATATTTATTTATTTTAGTAACTAGGATGCTAAACTGTAAAATTCCTCACTATATACCTTGTTAACTACTTTGCCATCTATGTAACTGTTCCTGTACTGCTAGGTTTTGTATATTACAATAAAGCAACAATGATAAACAGTAGAATAGCAGTAAGAAAATTCTGAATTTATATGGCATTCTGTATTTTTTGTTTCTGTGATACTTTGTGTGAGCCTATCTACTATTATGTACTATCAAAATTATCATTATTAACATTTAATTGTCTTCAGTTCTCAAGAGATTAATGAACCAGTATCTAGGGAAAATGCTAAAACAAACCAAGGGAAATTCATCTGGAAAATAATGCTAAACATATAGCATACTTCAACAAAGTGATTTGATTTGGTATTTTATATGTTATTGCTAGTTAAAAAAATGTATTGCTCTCATATAATGATAGGTCAATAGAACAGGTTTATTAAATGAGGCATAAAATATTAAAGCAAGAAAAAAATATTGTAAAGTTTTTGTTTTCTTTGTGACTTTCAAGTAACTGTGTCTCAATACTAACTGCTTTTTCCTTTCGTAATCTGAAATGGTTTCACAAAGATAGATCATAGTAATCTTCATATAACTATTCCCTGGATCCACTTTCAAAACCAACGAAGATAATTGATCTATATCACGTTCAACTTATACTGATGATTTTGCCTAAAGTTGAATAATATGAAAACTTTCGTTACGTGGAGGAACTATAGCCATGGATGAAGCATGGAGCTAAGGCTTTTAGGTCTGTCACCAAAATGTTTCAGGTAAGCCTGGCATTGGCTCTCTTTGGAATAATCCTGTGTTGGACATATGCACTTAGAGGAGAAATGACACTCTATAAAGGAATGATTTTCCACACAGTTTCAACATGAAAAAGGTAGAAGACTTAGTGACTTGAGAGAAGAGCTGTTTGTGCATGCTCACAGTTTTCAAAAATGTGGTATTTGACAAGAAGCTAAAACGGTTGTCCTAAAGATACTCATTAAATACTAATAGATAATTTAGAACTCTGTTTTGATCTTATACTGTGAAAATATGGATACTTGAAAACAAACTCCTTGAAAAAGGGAGAAAGGTTGTGTTGGGTTTTTTCTCATCCAATAGTATCAATTATGGCCTGTTGAAATAGACTCTGCATGGTAACAAATATTCAGTAAATCTGGTATTTCCTCACGTTGATCTTAAAAAAACCCTATCATTTTTATTCTGACTGGCCATTTGTACACAGGATGAAGTAGGGAGATCCCCTGATTTTAAATGAGCTCAGAAGGAGTGAATCTGCTTTTACTATATATACACCAGAAGACCAACATTCTGAAGTTTTTAATCTTCTATTCATTATCAGTAGCAAAATTAGAAACAAGTAGTTATTTATTACTCATAATTACAGTAAATATTATCTTTGTACCTGAGATTCACTGTGTAGGACACCATTTTTTGTTTCTTGCTCTTACTTTTGTTATACTCTCTGTCCTAATATCAAAACAGTTCAATTTTGAGTGGAGAGAAGTCCCAGAAATTTCATGTTTGTTGGAAAAGAACTTCCTGTGCTTTAATATAGCAGTGCTTGACTTTCCTATACACAGCACAAGTTGGGGAGCAAAGCAGTAACAAGAACCACAAATTATTGACCTTTCTCCTTTTTTTTCCCCTTTTCTTTTTCTTAATGCATTGATCTCCAGAAAGAGAAATGTTCTTAGTGTTGTATTGAAGGTAAGTTACTTAAAAATTTCTGATACTCTCTAGTTTGAGTCACTGTTTTCTTTTTGTTTTTAATTAGTCTTTGCTGAGAAAGATAGGGTGTAGGTGGTTATGTCAATGGAAAACACTACAAAATCTTTTGTTTCTCAGTTCCTGTGCCAGGATCAGTGATTGCTGATACTATCAAGAAGCCTGTGAAAGTATGTGGCCTGAAAAGAGGTTAAGAGTGAGAAAATATAAATGTGAACTTCAGGCAGTGAAGAGGCTGCAGAAAAAACAAAATTTAGCCCTTACAGAACTAGAGTATTGTCTTATGAATTATTCTGTTTCTGTAGCTTACTTCTACAAACCTTTACCTTGTAACATGCCTGACTTCTCTTCCCCTCTGCCCCCAATTTGAGTTCTGTATAGAACACAGATGCATGCTCTAATAGACAGAAAATGCATACATATATATATATTTCCATTCTTATGTAGCCTGTCATGCCTCTTATCACTCACTTGGTGTTTTTTTACTCTACCCACTTTTTTTTTCTGTATGGCTGTGCTCCCTTCTAGATGTATATAGGCTGGATGAAATATAAGACATAATCAAGTATTTTGTGTTTAGTAAAAACATTTCAAGCAATACACAATTATTTGAAATTCTCAAGGTTACAGACAGTTAAGAAAAAACTCTTCATGCTACTTTTTGGGCTAGGAGTAGGAACTGCCCCTGAGAATTTAGAATATGATTTAATGGAAGATAAGGAAATGTCTCTTAGGGTAGCCATGGTATCTGAATTCATCATACCCTCTATAAATTTAAGGCAGATATATCAGTCCTTATGTTGCTATAATCACTTTACAAATGCAGTTGGTAATGTATTTAATATGATATTCAATTTAATTATCCTAACAATGCAGTAGAAAAATATGAGTTATATTGTTCTCATTTTCCCAAAAGGAAACCAAAATGCAGAGAGCATATGTCTTATTCCACACAAAATAATTATAATCTTGGTTAATAAGTCTGTGATGTCATCCTGAGTACTACAATAGTAATTCACTGCAGTAACTCACTGCATTATCTATTATCTTGAAAGGGAAAGAAAAAAACCTGAATTTTCTTTGGTTTTGTTTTAAATAATAGCAAATTTCCACTAGAAGAAATGGATCTTTCTATTGACCATAGATGAGCTTTGGATGAAGCTTTAAAAGATGATTCTTATCTTCTAATACCTCATGGAAAATGAGATAGATACTACTGTTTTCATGCAGCATAAATACAGATTTACTTTAGCTTCTAGTTAAAGTGGTGTATAGTAAGTACAAAAAAATATTTGTTACAAGCAGTATTATTAAAGCCAGCATGTTTGCCTTCTAAATGCTAACATAAATCTCTTGATAAAAGGCAGAATTTCAGCAAAAGCTATAGTTATCCCATGCAAGTTCAGACATAAAGTAGATAATGTACTGCAGACTAGGCAGAATTTGGGTTTATCCCAGATAAGCTATTTTGCACAAAGTTGAACTAGTCATTTGTCCTAGTTTCAAGTTCTTTGCTTCACTTTAAATGCATATCGGTAACCAATAATTGCTTTCAACAATGGATTTTTCACATATCATTTTTTCCAGCAAATAAATCCAAAGCCATATTAATTTGTACCCATTATAGTACACTTTTCCGCTAATGTCAGGAAGTTAGTTAAGCATTTGAAGTTATATCAGCATTACAGTATATGAAAAGTTGTTCAAAAGGTGTACTCTTAACAGACTATCATCCCACCTTTAATTAAAACTCTACAGAAGATACTTTTGTCACTAGTACAGTGATGCACAACCAACTTTTCATGCAAGCTTTCCCAAGCTGCATCATCATCATCTGCACTTAGTTCAAGATTATTGCAAAAGGGTCTTATGTGGAACCAAGATATATCTGGGAATCATTACTTAGTAGCCAACAGAACAAAAGAGATTACTAAATTGGCACAGGTTATTTTCTTACTGTAGCTTGGGTTTTTTTAAGTTTCATAATTTTGAAAGACTGAATAGAGCTTGGAAATTAAGTGTAAAGTGTTAGCATTACAGGAAATGGCTCATGCTATGACTGTTACCATAAAGTATGTTTATAATTGCAAACACTTCAGGGTTTTTCTATAAATAATCACTAATGTGGAAGAATTATGTATTTTTTTGAAACCAGAAAGTATGGATTCATCTGGTGTTGATTATCATGTTACCACATGTTAATTATGCCTGGCAGATTTTGCTCTTTTCCATTATATTCTCCATTATGTGGAGAAGCTAGTTAGTTCTGCCTAATTTCAGCAAAATGGGCTGGTATTCAGAGAGCTTATTATTAGTAGCTACGTTGTCATAATTTATACCAAATGGTGAAATTTGCAGTTATCAGGAAGGATGAAATGTGCAACCTGAAAGGGAAATTCTTGGAGAAACATATTTATGTTTATTTTTCTTTGTATTTATGCCATCTTCATGACAGCTACATTTTCATAGTTTATGTTGTTGTTATTGGGTATTTCCAACAATTTAAAAAAGAAAACATTATATTTTGCAACTTCATTCTTGGAAACAATCTTGGCTATCAGACATGGCCATGTGAGAAAATCTATTTTAATAAGAAATTGTGGAAAACACAAATAGTAAACTTCAGTCTGATTTCTGATTCAGATACATTTTCCTGAGGTAAATCTGCACAATCAGGCATGCTATCTTCATGGATAACTTTGCTACAGTTACTTTGTGATTATCACTTTTTGAAAAGAGATTGTATTTCAGCACCACCTATAGGTATTTAAAGCAAATAAATTTACATCTGTGACCAGGATTAGGAAATGGATTCCATGTTTACGGAAAATGATACTATTTGTGGTAGTTGCATACCTGCTATCACAAATATTTTGAATTTTCACTCTTGTGTCAAAAAATTGGTATAACACACTGTTTTATTGAAGAAATATTTATTATGAAATTGAATGATCAGAGAGCATGACAGAAGCCTCAATGAGATGTAGTTTTCAAACGTACTGTAAGATTTTCCCCTTTTTTGTGTAACTAAAGGGCTAGGAGACAAAAGAAGTTTTTCCATAGTGCAAAATTTCCTTTTTGTTCGAAGATGGATATTCTGTACTTTAGAAAGTGTGTTTTTACTGATTAAACCATGGAATCTATGTTCACTCTTAAAATTATGCAGATGTGGCTCAGACTTCTGAGTACCTAGTACAATTTTGATCCAGTCTCTGATTTATATGAAGTGATTCATATGTTGGCATTGGGCAAGAGTGGTGCAATTGCTGGCCTTTTAAGTGAGCAAGATATAAGAATTAAAGTTGCCTAGGTTCAAGTGCTGGGGTCTGAACCCCAAGCCCTAAATTAAGATTGACATATGGGTGGTTCCCATGGTCATTTAAAAGGAGGGGATGAGTTTGCCTTTTGGCTTTCCTCCAAGGTGTGGCTGACCTTGCAGGGAAAGCCCTTGGGTAAACAAGCCCCAGATGCCCCACATTGGGTAAATGAGTGCCAGGTGTCCTGCCTTGGGCATAAAAACTGGGACCACTTGCAGGAAGGGTGGAGTGCCTGTCTGTGAGGTGGATGCACTTTGCAGAGTTTCCCTGTTGAGGAAGGACCTCCTGACTCTCCCTGCAACTGGGCCCAGGTAGGTTTGGCATTTGTGAATGCGGACTCTGTGAGAACAGTATGTGGCTGCCTCTGTCCTATATTATCAGCCTCTTGGCTTGGCTGTCTCCCATCTCTGCCATGGGAGACTTCATTGCTTTGTTTGTTCCACTGATTGTTGGCCATGTTGTATCATTCCTGGGGTCGCTGGGGCTGATGTCTGTTATGTGTAATCTGATTGACTTGTTTGAACTCCTGGTGATCACCCATGTACTGACCTTTTTGTGCATAATAGGATCTGGTTACTGGTTGGTTCTACTGGTGGTTGCGTCCTTTGTGCTAGGCCTAGTAATTGCCAAAACACTACATGTCCCACAGAAAAGTAACAAATCGACTAGGTCTTGGAATAGGAAATGTTCTAGTTTGCCAGTGCCGACAGAATTTCATTTTAATATTTTGTGCAGTACCTGGAATTTACATATAGCTTAAACAGGGTGGGGTTTTTTTAATTTCTGTTTGTTGTTTTTAAATTTTTTTTATTCATAAGACGGATGGTCTCAGATAAGCCATACAAAACGTATGTCAAAACCTGAAGCCTTAAGATACATGACTAGGTCTAAGGTAAAAGCTATTCAACTGGATTAAATTTTGTTTTTTCCTGGAACAGAATATCTGATTAAGGGGGCAAAAGAAACGACATCTTGTGCTCTACTTGAGTGAATTGCTGTGGCTTAAATATTGCTAAAGAAATTCAACAACATAGTACGTGCTATCCAGGCTGGCTCTTCAGAGTCATTATCGTGATGAGTTGACCCTAGCACTGGATTTACTTGAGGGGAAGAGAGCTCATTTAGGGGCTCTTCTGTGACTTCCTATGTGTTCTAGGGTAGTAATAGTGCTAGTGGGTTTATGTTCATCCAGTAATCATTGCTGCAGTACCACAGTCCGAATACACCGTAAACCTACAGTGCAAAGTTGTTGTTTAATAATTCTCCCTTCTACATAGTGAGGTCAAACTTCATAGTAAGCAGAACACAGGTTGGATGAAGGGACAGGAAAGCAATGGAAATGTTGATTCCTTTGCAATGTAATATTGTGTCACTGCTAAGTGATCAGTGCAATTTAATGCACTTCATCTTTTAGCTTTTCAAATGTACTCTTGGTGTTTTGAATTGTTGTTTCAGTGTAGGATTAGAGGAGTTCATAAAGGTAGCTTGTCATAACCTTCACAGAAGGCATGAGCTGCAACTGATGAGTTGTAACTACTCTGAGTCTCTAGAAAATACAGGTAGGTAGATTTGACTTTGATTTGTACTACACAGTTTATACTTGCCAGTACTGTTCCATATATTATATAGCCAAATGTTTTTTTCCTACTAGCATGATATATTATTTCCATGCTCTAGGAGCATGCTTATGTTCTCATTTCCACATGAGCAATCAAATAAATCTTATACTACCTCCCTTCAAAAACCTAACAAATTATAGGTGTGGTACCATATGATTCAAGCAAGAATTATTAATTTAATCTTTCATAATTTTTCCATATATTTTGTTGTTCCTTGTCTGTTTAACTTGTGTTTTGACAAGATTTTATTATATAGTCTGTAAAAATCTTCCTAGTTTTGATCAAGAATGGTGTATCTCAATCAAGAAAATGAAAAGATATGTTAATTTCTCTTCTCATTTAAGATAATAGTCAAATTTTTAAGTGAGCTCTGTCAAAGGAAATTAAGCCTTTTCTGATTTTAAGCTTGGTACTAAAAAAGCTGAAGGTGAAATGGCATTCACTATGTGGAAATTGCTTTTTACCCAGAAAGAGCCACAAGGCTTCCAGACACTAGTAATGTGTTCCTCTTTTCACCCAGAAAAATCCAATGTAACAAGCTGTGTGATTTAAACGAGTAAACCACCTAACCAGAGAGTCAAACTCAAGGTAGTAAGTGATACAACTCAAGTGAAACAAACACACTTTATTTCCTAAAGGAGTCCAGTCAACCTATCACATGAAAAAAAAGGTTTCGTATGAGGGTGCACGGGGATAAAGGAAGAATGATCAGTATTCTGGGTGGTCACAGTTGGGCGAATTGTATGAATTGTTTATCATGTGCTGTATTGTAAGCCAGTTATTTTATCACTCTGTGCCATTCCAGTCAAGGACACCTTTCAGCATACAAAACAAGAAAGCAGTTTTTGGATCACAAGTAGATTTTAATAATGATCTTTGGTAGAATAGTAAAATTTCATTTTAAGTTGGAAACAACTTCATGGAAAAGGCACTGCAGGTTATTATTTGTCATTGCCAACTGTTACAAATATGAGCCAATTTATACAGGTAAATAGATGCAGCACTCTCCATCTCCAGCTCTTCAAAGTAGTCAACCTTCCTGTTAGTCAGTTTCTTTATGCAGCCTGCAGCACATTTCTCTATCAAAAAAATAATCAAAGAGATCATATTTATATCCGCTTTTGTTAGTGGATACAAACACCTCAGTGAAATTTGACAAAGTCTATTTATCTTCCTGTTTTCATTTGTGCCAGGCAAATAACTGTTTTGAAATTGTCTGTTTTCCTGTGCAGCAGGTTTCAACATAAACAAAACAGCTTCCAAAATGAGAAGGAGGCTTTGGGTAGCTGTTACACAGTAGCACTTCTTATGATGGGCTGAAATAAAAAAGCAGTGCCAGACTGCAATGGTGTTTTTCTGCGCTATGTCGTGCCAAGTTGTGTGGAAACGTTTCTAAATTCAGACACTTCCTTTGTTTGTCTCAATAGTTTATGGGTGATGGGGAATCCTTGCTTTATAAATCTGATGGGCTTATATAGAAAAGCAACTTGTCTGGAGTGAAGAGAGCAACTAGGGTGTGCCTACCTTCTGGGAGAATGAACTCTTCAGAAGGCAGCAAGGCAATTTAGAATAGGACAGGATATTTTTCACTAGTGTTCTTCAAGGGGGATAGACCTTTTTGTCTTTACAAGTAAGGCCCTAATTGCTAAGATATTGGCACTTCTGGCATGTGTCTTCAGTTTCTGGCTTTCTGCATAGATTTGATTGTAGCATTCTATTGGTGTAGTCCCAAGAAAAGGTTAACTTTTAATGGATTGGCATTTTCTTATTGAAAGCTGTTTCATGGTATATCATCTTGATTTGTACAACATATCCACATTTAAAGGATGTTTTCCTTTCCGAATCCACGTGTGACATTTTAGGTAGTTGTTAATCTGTACATAGGCATGATTTAATAGCCTTGTAGAGAGAGAAGTTTAGGGTAGAGGAAGATTTGTTTTTTAAAAAAGAACAACATTAATAAGATTACAGTGCAGGGCAGCTGTACAAAGCTTTCATCTCGATGCACAGAGAAAGTTTCTCTCTCGCATTTCTTCCTCTAAGTTTTAAGGGCTTTATTTCCTTTTTTGCGATAAGCCTTTTGTATTTCTGTGAAGACATACTGTGATAGCTGAAATCAAAGTAGGAAAGTTTACAAAACATAGCATCAGTATCTTATAGCAGTCCTACAACTTCAGATTTGTACTATAATCTATAATCACTGTGGAGTTTTAATTGTTATAGTTTTCCTTTTCTTTGGTTCTGTGGAATTTGCACCCAAGTGAAAGTTGCAAAAGGCATTAATATATTTGTCTTCCCTTCCCACAATTTCTTAATAACTCTGTAATGTTTTATCCAATCCAAGTGTAATGCCTGTCAGTATGTAAGTTAGTTTGTTTTATTGTGTGAGATGTCAGCTACATCTTGCCAATTGATAGCAGGAAAAAATTCACTCTGTCACAGAGCAGCAATTCAGTGGACATTGTTTAGGACTGTACTGAACAGAACTGGTCCAAAATAGCTAGTTTAAGCTGTACTGCTATTTGAGCAGTTGACTTCTGAGGGATTTTTACTTTAGCATGTATAGAAAATGCGGAGAAATGACCTAGTTAAAATATTATTTTGTAGCTACCACACTTGTCTGGCTATCTTGTGTATTTTCTTAAATTGATTTAAAAAGTGATTAGGCTTTTGGTAGCACTAATAGTTCCACCTCACAATACTCCTGGCAACTCTAATTATTAGCTGATCATTGGTTGGGGAGGGAATGAGTGAGGAAAGATGTGAAAATAAATAATTCATATTCTAATAACAATCAAATTTCTGTTGTCTTTGTCCACGTATAATAGCTTGGGAAGAAATTTCTGATAGCTGACTTAATAACAAGGCTACCTTTTTTTTTGCAACCAACAGTAGTGTATTCTTTATAGAAATAAGATGCATGTGGTGAGGCTAATCAGTCAGCGGATGTATTTGTGAAAGTACATTGGACACTGTGATCTTAAGTCTTTAAATCAAAATTAGGTACGTAGTTGAAAAACATTGTATGGTCAGTAATTGAATTTAGGAGAATTACCTACGTTCTGTGGTCAGAATTATACAAAAGGACAAGTTAGATGGTAAAGATGTGGGTTTTTTTCTGTGTTTATAATCTATTAGTTGATGAAAAAACCCTGCAATTTTATCCTTGGAGAATGGAAAATAAAAGCTGTAGTGCATGTTTCAATTGCAAAGCAGAGGAAATATGCTCTTCAGAATTTAAGCATGTCAGGTTTTCTTGAGTATACAACAGAATAGAAGAACTAGTAAAACCATTTAACAGTGGGAGGGCATAGTAGACTCCTCGGCTCAAAGCCAGAAACCAGGGTTTAATCTGTGAAAGGTATACTTTACTGGGATTTAAGAGCTCAGTTGTGTTTTCATTTCAGTAGGTGGGTAAAATCTGACTAGCTTTCTTGGTGCAAAGCCAGTTTTTCAGTCCTGTCACTCAGGAACTGATGGGATTGAAGACTAGCTGAGTTGCTCTAGACAGACTTAACGGCTTGTGACTGCAGGGGCCTGGCCTTTCAGCAAACATTGTTCACCTGCTTCTGTAATGTTTTTTCACGTCTAGATTTTGGTGATACTCTTATATCAGGATGGTGAAGACAGACAATACAGTCATATTACACATGAGGATACATATATATCAGCCTTCAGCAAATCATTAAGTGATCTCAGCATTAGCATCTTGGCAATGACAACTTTGGTTTAGTAAAAGTAGTGAGTGGAAGCTTTTTTGAAGTATGAGATTATCCACAAAAAGGAAGACTAAAACACCAGGGAGAAAACTCTTTTATACAACTTTTTTTTCCCCAGTACCTCAGTGTTTTTAATTATGACAGTTGGTCTTGATATTTTCTGTCTATTCATGTCATCCATTTGCTTTAGACAACTTTGGGGCCTCTGCAGCATGTTTTATATTTGAATAGCAGGTGTGTTTGGTGTTCCAAGCCTTTCCCTTTGTCTGCCTGTAGTGTTGAACTGCTAATGTGGAACAGAATGATTTGAAGCAAAAGCCAATGTGTGGTACTGCTGATAATACAAGAGAAGAAAACATAGAGTCAGTGTGAAGCTGGTGCTATTATTTGTATTCCTTTTCCTGTTTTTACAAGTTAGAAATCTGTTCTTTCAGGCTCGTTCTTTCAATCTATTCTAGTGGATTTTGCTCAATGCTGTAGAGTTCTAAGAAAAGAAATGCAGTAATCTGCTTTAATTTCAATGCTCTTGGTAAACCATGCTTACAGACAGCTTTCTGGGATTAGGAATGCCTTGCCTTTCTTTTGGGCTGTAAGTGGAGGGTGAGGCACAAAACATTTTCTCAGGGTTATAAGTATTTCAGCTGGAGCTACCAGTCTCAGGGGTTAAAATTATGACTTTTATTGTCATAATTTAGTTTTTCTTTCTTTTGACACATCGCTTTACACTGTTGCCAAGTTATGAGAGGTACTTGAATGAAGTAGAATTTTCCTGCTAACTTGTCTGAGCAAAATGGAAAGCAGTAACTCCAAAATAACTCTAAAAAAATAACTTCTAAAGCTTTGTTCTGTTTTTGGTTTTGTTTTTTAACTTAAATAGTATATACATAGAAATAGCCTATAGGAAGCAATATATTGCTTAGATGATATGTGATATTCCTGTCAGAGCTTACAGTAGCGTTGAAATCAAATAAATGTTTGGAACTCAAAGGCATACTCTGTAACATTTCATCTAGAAAATATTTATGAGTAATATGTGAAATTCAGTCATGTGGAAAAGATATAAGTAATTACTTGTGTGTTTGTGTGTTAGAAGGCTGAAGGCTTGTGTAAAAGCACCTTTCAAAATGTGCTTGTAATACTTGAGCTGCATTTTAATCATTGACTGGTTTTCTGGAATTAATGGACTTCCCCCAGAATGAGATGCCATTTAGGTCTGAGGCTGAAATTAAATTTACTGATTACTGGTTTTCAAATTACTTCAACACTATCTTCAGCACATACACTGGCTACTTAATTATTGAAATATAGAGCCATATGGGGCCAGACATTTAGTCTTGCTTTAAAATTTCTGCTTTTGTTCTGGACCTTGTAATTTATTTTGTTATAAATTAGCATTAATACATAATTTCTAATGTAATTTAGGTAAGTCAAACGCTGAAAGTACTTGAAGTGATCAGTGATCTGTAGAGGGAAAAAAAAAAAGGCTATTTAAAAAAAAATTGCCTGCAATTAGATGATAGTTTATTGCTTTTCCAAGTATCAAGGGGTTTTTTAAAGTAATTCAAGCTTCGTATTTCGCTCTGGAGTTAATTTCAAAGTCCAGTGATGCTCTAGGTAAACCCTAAAGTTAGTAGCATGGGTTGCATTTTGATAAGAAAATTACATTCTGGACACACAAACTGAAACAGAGGTTAGAACTGTACAAGCTGGAACTTTTCAGCTGAACTCTAGTAATGATAAAAGACAAGCTACCCAAAAAGTTAATTCCACAGAAGTGGGCTGGAAGAAATTTCCTTTGTTTCTGACATGCTTTGTGTTTCCTGAAGAACTACCGTCATTCCAGTTGCAAATACTGCAGGTTTTATTGCAGGCTTGTTGTTACCTGTAAGTCTTCTCCACTCTGTGTTTGCTTGGACTGTTTTGTGTATTAATTTCAGTGACTTCTTGGCAGTTTGCTGACTCAATAGTTATCATAGTCAAATGTAAAAATAACCTAAAAGTCAGTTCAAAGAGTCCAACTACTCTTAATCAAGTGTTTTCTTATCCCATGGGTTTCAATTTTACTTTTAAACTATAGTCAAATGATACTGTTGCTACTATGTTGCCATTGTGTCTTGTGAAGTGTGGGTGTTACCCTTTAAACACACGCTAGTATCTTTTCTGAAATTACTTCTATAACAAGGATTGGATTTCCACTGGCACAAATTCAAGCACGTGACATGTGTATTATACATTTGGTTAGAAGTAGTGAGGAGGATAAACTAATTGTAACGCATTTCCATCTCTATATCTTTAATGGGAAGAAAGAAGAGGAAGGATTTGTTCTTCCTAGTCAAGTGTTGCAGTCAGTAGTAAGGGGAACTCTCAGAACTATAGAAGGAATTGTCTCTTTTAGTATAATGAAAAAGACCGATGCTAGATGGTATGAGGAAACATCACTGCAGAACTTCATGTTTTATAATAAATGATATTAAGTTATAATAACTGTTCCTGCAGCATTATATAACAGAGATATCACTTGTTTCTACAGCTATTGCCAGTGCTACTGTTACTTTATTGTGCTTTTTTTTTTTTCCTTTGAACAAAAGTTCCTGCTGTAAATGCCACTATCTGATCTTCTGTCAGAAAAAGATAAGTTTGGAAAGGTATTGAAGAGACAGTGGTGAAAGGAAGAAGCACAAAACTGTGTAAGCTGTCAAGTTCATCGAATCGTTCGGGTTGGAAGGGACCTCAAAGATCATCTCATTCCAACCCCCCTGCCATGGGCAGGGACACCTCCCATGAGGCCAGGTTGCTGAAAACCCTGTCTAACCTGGCCTTAAACACTTCCATGGAGGGGTTATCCACAGCTTCCCTGGGCAACCTGTTCCAGTGTCTCACCATCCTCACAGTCAAGAATTTCTTCTTAATATCTAGTATAAGTCTACACTCATCCAGTTTAAAGCCTTTACCCCTTCTCCTATCACTGCGTGTTCTTGTAAAAAGTCCCTCCCCAGCTTGCTTGTAGGCCCCCTTCAGGTACTGGAAGAGCACTGTAAGGTCTCCCTGGAGCCTTCTCCAGGCTGAACAACCCCAACTCTTTCAGCCTGTCTTGATAGGAGAGGTGCTCTAACCCTCTCATCATCTTCATGGCCCTCTTCTGGACCTGCTCAAACAGCTCAATGTCCTTCTTATGTTGGGGGCCCTAGAACTGGACACAGTACTCCAGGTTATGCTTTTTAAAAATAAAGAAGAAATAGCAGCACTTGCTTGTTGTGGGGGTTTTTTTTGAGATGAATACAAATTTCTGACACAGCTGAAATGCTGACAGAGGACACAGGGGCAACAGGGAGTTAAATGGTTCTTCCAGCACCAAGAGTAAAAAGAATGTTATTTACCAGCAAGAATCTGACTCTTCACTAACAGAAACCACAAGTACTCCTCTCCCTCAAACTCTGTAGTGCATAGTTAAGAACAGATGTTGCTGTGGGTGGAGTAGAAAAGGTCCCGCTGGGGACTCTGTGCAGAATCAGGCCTCTGTTACAAACCTTGTACCACAGTCCAAGACTGAAGAAGAGGCACGTTGGAGCCTTGGCCAGAAGTAGTCTGTTCTGCTCCTGCTTTGGTGTTTCAGCATTAATGATGCTTGAAAAATGGTGGTTGTGTTGTAGAATGCATTGTGGTTTTTGGCCTTCTAGTAGCCATAGAAATACTTAAGGTGCCACACTCTTTATCCGTAAGCTTTAACACTATGTCATCAGGATTTGTTGGGTTTTTTCCCCTTTTCTTAGACTGTGGCAAGTCAATGGTGTTTCTTTATTCATTGTTTGATTACTACAACTGATTATTTATAATTAAATGCCAAGCAACTAAAACATACTTCTCTCTGATCATAAAAGTGTGTAAGTTGGTTCTCTACCAACAAAGCTCCTACAGCACTGATTAAAGGAATTTGCTCGTTAATGATGACAGGCAACAACCAGTGAAACTTTGCTTCATAAATATGATGTTTATTGAAGTTCACAGGATCCTTTACTTAAATTGTGCAAAGGATCCAGCAAAGAGTTAAAGTAAGTTACATTTTAGCTTGGTTGTGTGTTAAGAATATGGTTCTTCATAACCAGCCAGCACTGTGAGCACATTGTTCAAAACATCCTATATAAAAATAACTGTTTAGGAAATGTAGGCCTGGTTATCTGCTCTGCATGGCTGAAATAGAATGTGTATCTGTATAGCGTTGTGGAGTTTGTGGAAATAAGCAACATAATATTTCAAAGAAATAAGAAATTTCCTAATGCTCTGCTGTGGTTGTTCAGGTCTGTGTCATTATGAACCTGCTTTTTACTCAGCTTGAGAGCTGTGGGACACAGAAGTTCCTTAATTCTCTGGCCGTTGGATTGGTCTTTCTCATTAAGCATGCGGAAAGCAGTGCGTGGGCTCATCCTTTGCACAGTGACAGGGTTTAGTTGCATTGCTTAAGGCTGGATCCATTTACATCATGTTTTGTCTAGGAATAAAATTGCATGTTAATTACTTCAATATGCATGTTCCTTGCTGACTGCAAGTCTGTGGTACAATTATTAGTTTCAAATCCTGTTCATGCGGAGCAGGCCTGTTCTGTACTCTCATAGCGTCAGATAATGCTGAAGAGTTAACTGCTTAATTGTCAGTAGTTATACTTTATACTCAACCAGACAGCAATGGTTAATTTCTTTTCCAATTTTCTCTCTAATTTATTTGTCTTATAAAACCTTATATTCTATTACCAGCTAGGATAGTTTGTTTTATAGCTTGTTAAATAACTGTATCTCCCTGAAATTTATCTTTATTAGGTCTGGGTTTTCAAAAGTCGTAAATTGATACATAGTTTCTAAAAACCCTTGCATTATCCCTGGAAGCATTTAACACTTAAAGAGTTCATTCTGAAAATAAGCAACATGAATAAATCAAAATTGATTTTAATTTAATGATGCACTTAATCTGCTGCGGCGTAAGATATACTGCTGCATAACTGCTTTTCTTTTTCAATTGCATTATTTATTTCTTCCTTTTTCTGTGATTGTCTGGAAAGGCATGTCTTTTGTAGAAGTTCACTCAGTGTAACTCATTAAGACCTGACTTATCCCCAGCCAATGAATTTATATGGTTGTAACTCAGACTTTAAAAACCTGAACAAATAAACAAAAAAATCTAGTAAAAAGTTACAGTGACTGGGCAGGGGGGAAGGTGAGGACTTAGCAATCACAGAAACTTATTCTTCAGTCATATCTTTTTACATTTCAAAAGTGAGTTGATAGGAATATGAATATACGCATCCTTTGACATTATTGTAGAAAAGTAAAGTGCAAACTTTTATCTGTTGCTTATCGTAAAAAAATAGGTTATGTCAAGCAAAGGGTTTGGGGATTTTTTTGCTTTTTATGCTGCAGCAGCAGCTATGGACAAACAGGACACCTCATATAAAATGGAAAGATTCCTTCTTTCAGGTATTTATTTCCTCCTCTTCTTCAGATCTAAAGCTATGGGCAGGAACAGTTAGTGTAAGTCATTTTGCTAAGATGTTTCTCTCTTTAATCAGAGTAGTAAATCCTCTTTGTGAGCCATGAAATCTACAGGCAGATAGAGTAGTGACCTGTGGACTGATCCTGCAAAACACAAATGGATTATATCCCCATTAGCGGCACTAATAATTTAGAATTTTTTTTCTATTGTCTTTGATTTAAATGAGCCAACTGCCATCTCATAAAAGCAATTTGCTGAAGTGTATGCTGCAGACAAAACCTTTGATTTGCTGCTGTTAGACTAATAAATGATTGTTTCTTTGCAAAGCAGTTTTAGTGATTGAAGGGAATAGATAATAGAATACAGCAGTGAACTAGAAAAATAGATCTAGAACATACTTGAAGACAAGTGGTGGAATGCCTTCTCCTTGAGCTAATTCTGCAATTGGTTCCAGGGAAGGAAAAGCTGTAAAATCAATTCACACTTTTTTTTTTAAAAAAAAAAATGTCAGGAATGTGGAATCCTCTTCATTTCTCTTTTCTTTTAATTACTTTACAGGTTTGCTATGTTCTTGAAATTATAGAAGTTAGGGCCTTGTAAGGAGCATCTGTGTTTACAGAATTTCTCTTGTTCTCAAATAATATCCATTCCCTAAACAGAGTTTTCTTAGTTGTGTGTTAAGGATGGTTCTTGGTGACAGTTGTTCTTAATACTGGAAAAATAGCCCTAAGGAAATGATACCTCAGCATTCTGACTGAAGATGACCTTTAAACATTATGACCTGTGCTAGGATGGATCACTAAACACTGGATCTTCATGTATAAATTTGGACATATAGCTCACTGAAAATGATTCTGCAAAAAGTGCTTTGCAGAATGGGAATTATGTTCATGCAGAAAGCCCTTTTTGTCAGAAGAACTGGCGGATGTTCTGTATGTGGTATTTTTGTTTGTGCTTTTAAGAGCCATGACTTATAATTTGGGATGGTTTTGTAGTCAGTCATCATGTCATGCAATGTTTCTTATGGCAGATTGCAAATATTGAGTATATATAGTCAGAAGGATTCATTAAGAGTGGAGGCTGCTCTGTGTAGAAACCATCAACTATGTTGCAAAGACTTTAATAATACTGTAGAGACAAATTTAGTAGTAAGGGAGGTGATAGTGACCAAATGAGTAACTGCTTTATTTCTAAAGAGATACTGAAGTTACTCCAGAAAGCTTATAAAAGCAGTCAATATGTTTTTGAATGCTCCATAACTAAGTAGAGTGTTCTGCAAGTGTAGAGCAAATTTGTGAGCTATTTATTACTGAGGTCTGCTGAGATACAGTCATCAAGTCGCAATTTCAGTTTTGTTTTGGTGATGTTTTTGAAGGCTTAAAGCTCATACCAAGGGCAGTAATTAAAACACAGGTTTTTAGTCAGGTTATATTATTTGTGTAATTCCAGAAAGAAAATGTTTGTGCTGTAAGTACTGGCTACAGATTTTGCATACTTTGGGATTAATAGGAACCTCCGTATCTACAGCGAAGTTGTACCTCACAGGTGGTCCAGTTTACTGAAGCAGTGCTGTAGTTGAATATGTTGGAATCCAAGAAGGTCTAGGATATGTAGATGAAAAATTTTCAAGTATTGAGCAAATGCTACCAAAGTGTCACGTTTTGCATAAAATACTGGCCATGTACTCTCTGGAGTATCTCCCTGCCATCTAGTGGTTGAGCTGCTTTTCTGAGCAGAGCACTTCAAAACCTGCCAGAGTCAAACACCTGCAGAGATTTGCCAGAGGATGTTGGAGCATCTCTATGCATGTGAGGTGGTAAATATTCAGTGTTTTGCTTAATTTAAACTCTGCTTATTTTGGAGAAAGAGAGGTGCTCTCACAAGTAGCCACTGTAATACCAGAGTGCTAGTGTGGTTCCTTCATATTATATATACTTTACAAAAATATACTCAATGGAGCCATTGCTTAATACCACACACACAGAATATTTGCTATGTCACTTACAGGTAGACAGCCTTTTAAAGTAAGCCTGAAAAAACAGTTCAGGGTTGTAGGCATTTTTTAGTCTTTTGAAAATCTAAGTGCATAAACAGGAATTCTGCATGTATCAGACAGTGAGTAAACAAATTGCAGTCTTATTTTCATCCAGTGACATACTCTGCTGCTTAACCTTAGATGTGTATATCCTAGTAGAGCAAGGTTGTTTGTGGGTTTTTTACCTAATGGTGAAGCTACAGTGAGCAGACTGTTTTCAAATCTACTTTGAAATAAAAGTTAAATTGGTTCTTTATAGACACTTTGCAGTTATTAGTGTAAAGCATAAAGCTCCATCTGCAAGCTAGGAGGAAAACTCCAGGCTTCTTGTACTCTGTACAGCCATGCTTATTATTACAGGGCTGCAGTTAGTTTCCTTAATTTCAAAGGAACAAGGAGTTCCTTTGAAAGCAAAGAAGGAAGAAATATCATTTTCCCCCTTTAATGGCAGTAAAAGGTACCACTTAAGTCACAAATGCTTCTGCAGAATCATTAGCAAGTAATCAAATTAAATGTGAAATTTCATTCTTTTTACCAAAGAGCAGTAATCAATCACCAAGAAATGTTTGGTGTTTTAAGCACATGCCACTAGATATGCCTTAGGTCCAGGAAAGGTATTTAACAGATCACTTAATTGACTGTTCAGTGCCCCCTTAATTCCATAAGCAGAAAGAACTGTATTCACACAGGCACTTGGCTGAATAATTTTTCTGCTGTCTATTGTGAGCAAAGGACTGATAGTTGAGGAAGATTTTTACAGAGAATATTCACTTTTCTTATGGAAATCTCCAAGGATCTCCTTTTGATGATAGTGAATCAGCTATGTTTAGCAAAAAGCTATTTATGCTTAGAAAAAAAAAAGAAAGCTGTTTACTGAGGGGGGGACCTTATTTAGCATGAGTATTTTTAATTCCAGAAATACTTACAAAACCTCCTTAGGGGTTTATAGTTTCATAATTGTGTCTCTTGCTTTGGGCAATTGAAACTCCTTTCTGAGTTATTTTTTACCTTCAGCTTTCCAGCTGACCTGTCCACCTGCTTGCATTTTGTATCCAAAAAGCACAGTTCAAAAACCAGTAAGAATTCTTTTTTTTAAATGGAATAAAACAGCCATAATAACGCCTGTTTTCTTCATTATTTCTGAATTTTTGACGTAACCTACATATCCTCATCAGTAGCACTGATTGAGTTAATGGTCCTTCTGCTAAGAAACAAAATTGTATGGTAGTCGAAGATGCCTACCTTGAAAATGATTGATTCAATGATTACATGTTTTTGTTCATATGTTACAAGGTATCTTTCCCTCATGAGCAAATGGTTACTCTGAAGAACATCCTGATTTGCTTTCTTGTTAAATTTGACCTCATTCTCCATTCCCTGCAACACACTAACAGAAGTGAAGAAAACCCTTGAATTTTAAAAATGCTTTTGCCTGTATACATATCATTTTACACTTCTCGAACAAGTCCTGAAAAACTTCTCTCTCTTCTTCTTGCATTTCATTGTATGAACAATTCTAACCCTATACTGGGTCTGTAACCTATTCAAGCCTCTTTTATTTACAAAGCATCCATACTTCTATTTTTCTCAGTTCAGCAGTAAGGAAACGAAAATGAGAGAGAAGTTTGTCATTTGTCAAATTTCTGATGAAGTGATCAGAGTCATACTTTGTGGAGCTGATATGTGAAATGGTAGAGCAGTGCAGTGAGAAGATTTATGTACTTGTGGACAAATAGAGATCACTTGGTTCCCTTTTGCAGGATACAAAAAGAGACAAATTGTTTCTTTAAAGCATAACTGAAATATTTATGCTGATTTACTCTGCAAAACTAACTGAAAGAGCTTGAGAATGGTTCACCCTCAAAACTTGAAGTTCTTCTGTCCTGACCACGTAGGAAATACACTGCATACTATTATAGCTCAATTCTTAGAGTGTTTCATATGCTACAGACCTGTAACATCTAGGTACAGAATAACTAGCACTCTCCACAGTGTCCCAGAGGACAGTGTGTTGTATTCTTCATCATGCTCGGTGTCTTGCAACAATGCTTTTCCTAGTATGTACCTGGCATTTCTAGTCTATAGAAGCACAGAACCACATGTGCAAAAGTAAGCATTTAACAAGGAAAGATATTCAGCAAAAGTTATTCAGACTTGAAAGAATTCACATTTTATATCTGGTGTGCCCTCTTATTTTTGAATGAACATTGACCTAACCATACATATATGCAAACATTTAAGTGTGCAAAGAGAACCATGATATGAAACACATGTACCAGTTGACTGCTGTATTTCTGCACATCAGATCAAGGTAACATCTCAGTTCATAGAGACAGATGTATTAAAATATAACTATCATCTTATTGCCAGAGGTGGTAACTTTTATTTTGCAGCAAAAAAAAATGGTGCCAGCTAGCTTCCAATTTCACACTTTATTTATTTTGCTGCTTTTCTCAATTGACTTACTGAACTATTTGTTATGCTTCCTTAGTTGACATTCCCTCTGCTGAACTGACCTGCTGAGGCAAGTGCCAATCTGCCTGACTCGGTTACTATGCTCCATTGAGTTTAATTTCACCAGCATCAGTCTGGTTGTGGTGCAAATGGTGGCTAAGAAAGATTAACTTGAGATATCCTACTTTGAAGATCACATAGACTGGCTGGTTATTTTACTAACCCAGCACAATGGACAAGATCTTATTTCACAACTAGTCTTTGTAAAATGAAACTGGAACAAACAGTGGAACGAACAGAGCCTTATTAATGGAAGTTGATATTCTGAATCTATCTCTCTGAATATATAGCTTTGCTCTTAATTTTAATTTCTTACTGAAATCAATGCTTGTCACTGTATTCCAGAATTTCAGAGTGGTGGGGATGTGTATAATAAAAAAAAAACACATAGCTTTCCATCAGAGATCTGTAATTGGAAATCTTTCATTCAATCTAATAATAACACACTTTCTCTTCCATATAGCTTCCAAATATGCTGCTTATTCTATTTAAATAGTTATTTCTGTCTAAATGATTTTTAAAAACTATTTCTATGTGATTATAAAGCATTTGAAGTAAAAAATACTTTGGTCAAATTTTATGGCAATTTCTACATATGATGAAAAGCCACCATAAAGATGTATCTTGTATCTATATATTGTCTATTTATCCAAGAAGCAACAAAATTAAGAGTATTGCAGGAAAAAAGTGTGTTGAGGGGAATCTTTAAATATGGTCCAACAGAGCACTCTGGTGACTGTAAGAAATCTTTGTTCAGCTTGCATTTAGTTAGTGACAGGAAACTGTTTCAGTGTTTGAATTGCTGCAAGTAGTTTGTGTTAAGAACTTCCCTGAAACATAGGTGTAAGCAATTGTAGCTTGTTCATATGATGGTTATTATGTGAAATAAATTTATATGCTTTTATTATAGTGTATTATAGCAAGGTGTGTATATCATAGTGTCTCGGCTCTGGGCAGCTTTTGTTACCCTGTAGTGCAAGGAAGCAATAAATATCACCCTTGCTATCCCACATGCTGTCAAGAAATCAAATAACCTGTCAGGCTTCTTCCAGAATCTAGAGGAGATTTGTATGGTGCTGGAAAGAGATTGCAGAGGATCAAAGGAAAATGTAGAGTAATTCTTAATCTTCTTTTACCAACAGCACATGAGCTTTATGAAAAATCCTCCTCCTCTCTGTGTTTTCTTATTAAAAAGGGATAATTCAGGGAAGGTGGAGGGAGACTTCAACCTGTGATCAGGTTCACAGTCATTTTTAATGAAAAAGATGCATTATTAAAAAGCCTCACAAAATCAGCATCATAAGGAAATCTCATCTCTAAAAAACCATGCTTCATGTACGTTTGGTTCAGAGAAGCATTCAAAAGTGTGATGGTGTTTCTTTATTCTATATTGCCTTTCATAGTCAACATGAAAAAGCTGTTTTTATGATCAGAATATTGCAGTGGGAGATTTTTGCCATGTAAAAGTTTGCCACCCAGCAAACTAGGATTTTACAGAAATTCAATTTGGGTTTTTCCAGAGAAGCTGCACAGATTTCCATACCTTGTAAATACAACTTTTGTGAGTATTCTGAACAATTGTGTCAACTGTGCTGTACTAAGGATGTCCACAGTCCCTGAGAAGAAACTATACATACTCTTTTTTTCTAACAAGTGATATGAGATCATTACATTATTGTCAATATTCCATAGACTACTCTGTTTTCTATCTGACTTGTCCTCTGGTAGAAAATCTTTCACATGAACTGTCATTTCTATTAAAGAACTATTGTGGATAGCTTCAGTTGATTGATTCATCCAGTTACTGACCAGACCAATATGTCTGAACTTGCTGAATGAGACAAGAATGCAGCAATAAGTGAAATTTTCTGTAGCAACCTGTTGTGTGTTTTTCTTCTTTTAAAAATACTTCCTTATTCCAGTGTCGTTACTTAAGTGTTCAGAGTTAGGCACACACTTAAGTTATTTTGGCTGGTCGGTGTCCCACATGTTTACTCTTCATTGAGAAAAGATCAGGCCCAAATGGAAAACTCTTGAGAGGCATTATGTTCTATTTCCTACCTCCTAAGACAGACAGTCTTGTAAAGGAACTGTCTTGGTTTTTTGTTGCTTTGTGTGTGCACCATTAAACTGTTGCATGTAAGAGATGTTTTGAATCCAGTACCTCAGCTGAAGTTGTTTAGCTACTAAACAAAGGAACAAATTATATCATTGGTGAAGAACCTAATGTATAGCAGAAGCTTTTACTTAAGGTGTTGGGAAGGGGTCTTCCACCTAGAGCAGTATCACAGGACCTATGACACAAAACTTGTTAGTATTGCACCATGAGCTGCAGTATTACAGTGTAAAAAAATATTCCGTGTTCGGCATTGTTTCAAAGCTAATTGGTCAAGAGAAGACTGTGTGATACTGGTTTTTGAATGTGCTTTGTATTTTGCAGTTTGAATCCAAGACTCCCCCCTCTTTCTTGATGTATAGACTCATACTTAGACTTATTACCTGTGTCTAATCTGCTCATTATTTACTACTTATTCTCTGTTACTGGAAAAAATAGTAATAACACTGGAAGAATAAGGGTTTTTTTCTCAGGACTAGGCAGCATGAGCTTTGCTGAAGATGGGTTAGCATTCTGTCAATCTGGGAAAAAGACACAATTTGTTATACTTGGGGAGCAGGAACATGGCAAAGGCCAGATAATTGTTCTGTGCCTTCTGTGAGTTATGAGCACTGTAAATAATTGTCCTCTATTCTCTGGTAGGCATGTCTACTGCAGTAACTGTCAGACAGGAACAGCTGGCTGGTTTTAGTTGTCTAATGGCTTCTCATGATAACACTTTAAGAGCTTGCTGAGCTTGGAGATGTCATCTTAGATACTGGATAGCAGCTGAAGACAGTCAAAGCTTATTTAGCATTTCCCAAACAACTTTTGCCCTCTCTGTATCTCCTGGAGAAACTTTTTCCTTTCCAAATAAACACCTGGCATGCTGCAAGCCAGTGAGTTGGTGAGGAAGAAGCCAGCCCCAGGGACTGCAGGTCTTCATCACAGTAGTTCTTGGTAATGCTTTATTTTCTTTTTTTTAGCAGCCCAGTAGGGCTGTGAGGTGCTGGGGTCTGAACCCCAAGCCCTGAATTAAGATTGACAAATGGGTGGTTCCCATGGTCATTTAAAAGGAGGGGATGAGTTTGCCTTTTGGCTTTCCTCCAAGGTGTGGCTGACCTTGCAGGGAAAGCCCTTGGGTAAACAAGCCCCAGGTGCCCTGCATTGGGTAAATGACTGCCAGGTGTCCTGCTTTGGGGATAAAAGCTGGGACCACTTGCAGGAAGGGTGGAGTGTCTGTCTGTGAGGTGGATGCACTTTGCAGAGTTTCCCTGTTGAGGAAGGATCTCCTGACTCTCCCTGCAACTGGGCCCCAGTCAGGTGGCTGCCTCTGTCCTATATTATCAGCCTCTTGTCTTGGCTGTCTCCCATCTCTGCCATGGGAGACTTCGTTGCTTTGTTTGTTCCAGCGATTGTTGGCCATGTTGTATCATTCCTGGGGTCGCTGGGGTTTGTCTGTTATGTGTAATCTGATTGACTTGTTTGTACCCCCAGCCATTACCCATGTACTGACCATTTTGTGTGTAATAGAATGTGGTTACTGGTTTGTTCTACTGCTGGCTGCATCCTTTGTACTAGGCCTAGTGATTGGCAAAACAGGCTGGGAAACAGGTTTCCTTCTTATGTCCTTGGATTGCCTTCCTGTCTGGTTTAGACATTAGGAGTCAACAGGTGATAAAACAGAAATGACAACTGGGGCAAGGATTCTGAGGGCCACTCATGGCAAGAGGGTGTGGCCCAATGCTGAGGTGGGGTGAACAGGAGGAAGCAGGTCTGACTGCAGCAGCAGGGGCTGAGGGGGGTGGATACAGGCTTGGCAGGTCTGCTGGTAAATGCTTCATTACTAACTGCTCAGACTTGCCAGAACTGGCAGCAGATGGTGATGTCCTCAGTTGCCGTCTCCTTCATTTACTCATACCCTCAAAATACTTTTCTTGAAGCACAGTGTGAAACTCCTGTTGTTGTTCCTTATGTTATGGTTTGAGCATCTCGTGTACCTTCTTTGTTCCCCAGCCATGTCACAGAGCAAGATTCAACCTATGAGAAGTGGGCAAATGGTAAAAAAAAAATAAAAAATAAAAGGCACATAAAGGGTCCTGGGTCCTGTTCGTAGGAACATCTGTAACTAGTGTCTTCCAGATAAAATCACCATAGACAAGGCACAGGAAGTAAAGGCATGCTCACAGTTTTCTGAGAAATCAGTAGAAAGTCCAATGAATAGGAAATTCTGCTTGTTTTGTGGTTGCCTGTCTAAGACCAGGTTCTGTTCTCTGATAGTATATTTCTAGGAGGTAAATTTGGTGCTGATGTAATATATTTCAAGGGGTTTTGGATGAAGTGCCTGTAAGAAGTAAGACTCTGACTTTGTAAGCTGCTTATGCACATGCTCAGGTTACTCAGTTTTCCAAATTTTGAACGTGTAGATTGATATTTCTCTTACTGTTTAGCTTTCTGTCAGGCTGATTAAGGAAAGGTAGGTGCTTATTTTTTGCAATAATTAATCCTTTAAATGTATTGCTTGTATGAACCTATGAAGAAAATTATTTTGAATATTTTTAGAAATCATATGTTGATGTTATATGTGCATACATATACTTACATATGTATATAAATCTGGTATTGACGTGTGTGTATATATGTGTATATATGGAGTACTAGAATTACGTACACTGTGTATATACCAAAATACATTCAGAAATAAAACTCTGATAAGAGCCACAGAAACAAAGAACTAAGAAAGGGCATGTTTTAAAACTAAAATAGGAACAGAGTTTCCAAACTTAAATGAAAGCCACTGGTAAAATAGTCTTCCCTGAAAGCATAAATTGTCTTCAGGCCTGAACACTTCTGAATACTCAACCTATAATGAAACTCACACTGACTTCAACCTTTTAATAATAATGAAGGAATAAAATACATACAAGTATACTTGCCTCCTGTTTCCAGATGAAATACCTAAGCTCTTAGTGCTGCAACAGTGACATCCAGTGACTAAGTCAGTGCTAGACTTGATCTGCATTTGGAATGGATGCTGAAGGACATGGGTGGAAAGGGAGGCTTATTTCTCAAGAGCCTTAGTGAAGCTCTGGACTCACTGAGAGAATGAACAGACACTGCATAAGAATGCAAAACATAAATAGCTAATCTAGAAAAATTATTTAAATGTTTAATGCATATCTGTTTCAGAATTAAACATTTGCTGAGCCAAGTGAGGAATCAATTACGTTGAAACAATTTAACAAGACTATGCAGAATTTCATACCCTTTTTATTATTTAAGAACAGCAGCATTCAGTAGGTAATACTTCTATTATATTTTACTTCAGATATGATATTCCTCAGATCGAAATGCAGCTGTATGGTGGAAAGTTCTTTCAAGTTCTATCAAATTAATGAAATAAAAAGACCAAAAAGAATTAAGAAACCTTCCTTGTGTAGGGAAGGCGACAAAATTCTTACAGCCCTTTTACTCAAGAAGCCCCTTATTCTGTTTTGGTTGAAGTCAGTGTGAGTTTTATACAGAAATTCAAACCTTCTAATGCTTCTGGCTCTAAAGAAGAGTGTCACTGTCCTGACCCTCTACTTCCTCAGTTATCCAAAAGCTTTTTGATCGGGACTGAGTCTTGAAATATTCACATTCAAAATGTTACATGATATGTTCTGTATTAAACTTGTACTACAGAAATGACTTATCTCTGGATTTTTCAAACAAGTGTAGTAGTGGGAATGAATCTTCAGGATTTCAACTTCAAAGCATGCTTCAGGTTGCCCAATTATTTACTGTTAAGAAATTGATGAATGAAGAAATAAGTATATGAGTTATGTAAGCTCATAAGCAAAAAGAAATGCACAGAAAAACTGATTAAAAGAACTGGAAAGGAAAAAAACTGCTTAGGTGAAAACAAGAAATGTGAAAATTAGTTACATCTGTCCTTTGGCAAGAGGCAGTGGTTTGACTAGTGATACCAGGAAAAGAAGAAAAAAAATAAGTCATGGTCACAGTTCTATTGCTTCTCCCTGCTTGTTTTAAATAGTTTTCAAATGACTAAAAATACTGTATATTTAAACCCCCTTAATCTGTTATCTATGAAGTGATGTTATATTCTGCTAGTATGCTAATACTGGATTTCCATAGGATAGAGGAAGATAAAAAGTGTTCAGCTTAAAGTCAAGGGTAATTTTTAAAATAAAAGGATGACTTTTTTTAGTCCTGGATGTAATGGAAGGGTAACTTAAGAACACAAACTTTTTCCAGGAACAAGCACAGCAGCATCAGCTGACTGCAGACCCAGTGTGCTTTTGCTGGACAAAACACAAGTTTAATTGAGCATAAACTTATTTTTATGCTGAAATGTAAGACAACTGGGCTTGGAAATCAGGAAGTCAGGTACTGAATATATTCCTTGCTTCTCCTCAAACAGGTTAGTTAGTTCAGCTGGGGAAACTTTTCAAAGAGCAATAAGTTGATCTGATAATCAGTCTCCTCATCTATCACTTCCTTTCCTCTTCTCACCCCTAAAAAAGCCAAGTAAGGTTAATCCACTTACCCAGCTGCCCTTGTTAACCTTGCTAGATGTTAGACTTTCAAAGCAAAAAAACCCAAGACATAAGTGATAAAATAAATTTGGGTGCAAAGCCTGAGAAACTTGAAGATTCTCTCCCCTTTAGACATGTTTCTTCATTTATATAACTCCAGTAATATGCCTTACTGCATAACTTCAAGGTATTGATACCTTTGAAGTGAGGACTGAAAAAAACCCTGTGTTTTTCGAATTTCCTTGTTGTGTTATCGCAGTATTTTGCTGTCAGCAACAAGTCACCCTCTCCGTTAATTCTAATTTCAGTCTTTGAAACCACGAAATAGACATGTTTTTTATATAAGAACAGGAAGGTACAGGAAAGAAGAACAATAAGGAGGAAAAGAGGAGTGTATGAGGGACAGCTTTTCAAGAGTCAGCTGCTGGGTTCTGATCTTTCTTTGACTGGAGAAGATCCTTCACTTTCAATTCTGTCATGTATTTTTCAGATGGGTTTTAAATATTAAACACTACAAAGATGATAAAAATGATATAACAGGTATGATGTGAATCAGTAATAGAGACATTTGCAAAACTCTTTTTAGAAGTAACTTAAGTTACTCTTTTAGAACCTGATTGGAGTTTTGAAGCTGTATGTTGTCAACATGTAGATGACCTCAGTAGGAAAAACAGGTGTGCACTTCAGTGGTCTCAAAAAGATCAGCCCATTTTAAGATCACATAACACAACTACAGAACTCACTACTAATAGTGCAAATGTGGAGTCTGTGATAGGTAACTGACTGTCCTCTCCTGTGTTTGCTGTGCTGTGCCATTGCATGTGGGAAATGGCAACTTTCAGTCCTTTCAGAAATTCTGCGAGAGCCTTACACTGTGTAAGGTGATTAGTGTCTGTGCTGAGGAAAAGGCCCTTGGGACCTCTTACCCTCTGTGGTGACAGCTTAGGTCTGTCGTAAAGCTCACTGGGGCAAGCCAACTGTGCTGGTGGTGTTTTTCCTGGAAGCTTGCTATCTAGTTTCTTAGGAGGATTCAGAAATACCCATACTTTTATGAATTCAAGTACCAAGTAGAAGTATTAAGTTATGATTTAGTTTGTTGAAGGCAGGAGACAGGAAGTTCTTGCCTCTATGAAAATTTTTAAAGAACTAAGCAGTGAAAAAATGAAGTGGCATCACTAGGGGGCAACAAAACTTCACAAACATGTCTGTTGTTAAAGACCAAGCAATGTCACACCTTCACTGAGAGGGGAATTTGTGTTATGACCTGAAGAGCAGCTTGTGTAAGCAAATGTTTTTGTGTTTTTCCAACTGTTATGTAGTAAACCTTGCTTCAGGGATGACAGAAAAATATCTATATTATATCAAATATATATATTATTAAAAAAATATATGCACATGAAATATTTCATATAGTTTTGTGCTGCTTTATCTCTGTTCTGCTGTAATAAAGCAATAACAAAACTGTTAGTTTAGTTATTAGCCCTTTTCTTTTATTTTCCTGGTGTCTTGCTGGCACTAGCAATACTGTCAGTGTAAAACCAGCAATAGCTTGCCACACTGCAGCGGGCATGTAGGCTGTGATAGTACTGTGGCAGATGATGGAGAGAGGAGGGTGGAGTATCTGACCCAAGTTACTGATGTAACTCAAGAGTGAGCTGTTCTTGAGCTGTGGATTGTAAGCATTTTAAAAATCCTAAGATTTCTACCATTAGAATGCTGTCCTTGCCTACTTTTTGCAGATCAGTAGTGAAGACAGAGCTCCGAGCTAAGGGGTGTTCTGGGATGGCACATTCTCTCCTGTTTTTGCTGTTGGAAAAAGTAGAGCTATCATCAGAAAGAGCTCCACAGTGAGAGCTACCAGCCGAGAACCAGGAGTCGAAGGATTTTTCCTGTGGACAGGAAGTAGCCAACGTGCATTTTCAAGCAGTGTCTGTTTATTTATCAGGTGTGTAATGAAGCTTTTTTTTTTTTTTCCTTCCCTGGTCTCCTGATTTGTGGGTAGGAATTCTATGCACTGTCAGAAGGCTAAAATCTAATCATCTCAACTTTGATCTCTCCAAAGCTGAACTTTTCAAGTATTTTCAAGTATTCCGAGAGTTTGTACAAGGCATGTTTTCATGGCATCTCTGATTTGCTTACTTGAGCTGTACTTTTGCATATATCTATTTACTGCTGGTATTTTTTTTGACAGAAATGCAGTATTAACTGTGCTGACAAATTTCTTTATAGAAGTTCACTGAGGTGTGAATGATCTGGCATTCATTAAGTAGCACAAGTTTTGTCTACAATCCTTCAGACCTTTCTGCTGGGCCTTTTCTGCCCCTCTTCTGTCTGTGATGTTCTGGGGTTGTAATACTTCAGTAAAGCCATTCTGGCTATAGAAGAAGAGTAATATAAATGTTCTCTGGACTTTCCTTTGACTGTCAAACCCAGGTAATATCAAAATAGGCCAGCAGAAAACAGGTTTAAAGGGGACTGGGATATTAGGCTTGTACTGCCCTTGCTGCGTGCTGACATAATCTGTAGAAAAACAAGCAGAATTTGGTAACTGGCCCATTGATACATATACTGTAGATGATCTTTTCTCACACTGATTCAATAACATGTACAGTTCCTACTGTTACATAACTGGCTGGCACTGGACTCTGTGGGTTAACCTCAGAAGTCCTGTGAAATGGTGATCTTCTGAGTTGTAATCTTTGTATTTGCAATTGATTCATGTGGCACATGCTATAAATATACATGAAGAAAGAACATAATGATAATGTCAAAGACTCAAAGGTTAGAAACTCCCTAAGTAAGGATTCCTGGTTTCTTCAGAACAGCAACAAACTTAGTTTCTCCCTAAGAGATCAGCTATGTCAGTGAGTCTCATGATTTGCCAGTTTTACTTTTTGAGGGGTTTCTGGATTCTCATAGGACTTTAGAAAAGTGCGTTTTCAATTGCTAGTTTTGGGCCTCACAAATATCATCTTGCTCATCTTGAAATCCCCTTCTAAAAAGTAGCAAAAAAAGTTTTTTACAATTATAGGGACTTTTTCCACTGTGGACCTTTAACTATTGACAATTGTCTTAAGGTATCAGGAGATTTCAGGGCAAGCCAGAGGTTAGCGTGATTGTCTAGGCCAGGTCATAGGTGAATGGAATTCTTTGATCCCACTAAAGGTTCAAAACAGTTTTGTTTCTATCTTCAAAGCCTGATTTTAGCTTCAGCTGAAGCCTTTTATGTTATAGTTACAATGCAAAGGAGTTCAGAGACCCTTCTGACAACTAAATTAGGAGGACTGCATGTGGAAGATGAAGAAACATTAACAGACTAGAAAGCAAAAATATTTGTCTTAGAATGAAATACTGTTTCGTTTAATTTTTCTTTTGGATATGTATTCTTCATGCATGTGGTGGTATTGTTACTTTTGTCCTCTTTTATTATTTACCCAAGATTTCTTAATATAACTTTTAATCAAAATAAGGTGTTTCAGTCTCTTTTATGTTCCCTAAAGTACTTCTCTTTGAATATGATTCTCAATTTATTTGACCATAAGAAGACAAATATGTTTTAGAACTGTAGCATTAGCTTGCTTTTAGTGTACATGTGGACTGTTTCTTTCAGAGTGACTTTATGAATTTACACACCAAATCTGAGTGAGTTGAGTGAGATTTTGCAGGAAGAGAAGGAGTGATGCTAACTATGACACAAACTTTGATCTTTTTTGCATGTTCAGTTAAAAAAATATATGTATTTCTCACAAAAACAAAACAAAGCCCACTTGAATTTTTGACTGGTTTGAGTCCCTTGGAACAGATTTTCATGGGCTGGTAAATTCAGACCATTCAACATCTGGTACAACTAAAAATAAAGCACTTTCTCTGGAAATGCCTTGTAGATTGAAGTGAGTTTGAAACTATCTCTGTTCATCCACATAGACCCATTCTAAGAAAAGCAAAATGAAGCATGTCATTTTTTTGGAAATCCGGTTTTCTTTCTGTGGTAAATACACAGACTGACATTTCTTTAAATTGTGGTGTCATTTTAGTACATTGGTTTGGGGCTGTCTTACTTCTGACCTTTGAGGAGATGTATGGATAGCATGGACAGATAGTAATTCTTAACACATGGGCCTCCAGAATACATTTTACAGAAGTTTGGTGTCACACAAATGACAGACTCACTGTTTCTGTTCTTCCGAGCTGGGTTGCTCCTGGCTTTAGCTGAACTAGGAGCTGGTAATTAGTAACTGTGTGGTAGAACCCCACTCCCAGCATTTGAACTGACCCTTTACTTTGTGAGTTCTTCTAGTCCGTTTCAGGACAGTTAATCCGCTTGACTATTGACCCAGTTAATAGTCAGTAGACTCAGCTGACTCCTGACTTTGCCCTGAAAAGGATTAGAGACCTTCTTACAGTCAGGATTTAAGCAGCTGCCAGGAGCACTTCTGTTTGTGTCAGAGATAAGTTACCTGACTGTGAGAAACTTGCAGTCTCTTTTGGGATGATGATGAACAGATGAATATAAATCTTCAATGAAAGTGACTTAACTCACCTGTTTGGTTTTGCCCAGAATTATAGCTACTAACTGTGTAAGTTACTGTTCTTCAGCTGTTATGTCTGTCTCTCTTGCTGTTTAATTCATTATCTGGGAAGTTCACATCCTGTGTGTCCAGGGCTAGGATTCAGGTCATCTGTCCCTACATCCACAAGGTAAAAGGTCTCAGTCTTACAACTAGAGTCCCCATCCCTGTCTCCAGCCACAGTACTCTTAATTATGCCTAACTTCTGTTTTAGCGCATACTAGTGATCTGTAAATAGTTGGTATTTCCAGCTGAAGGCAGATGTGCCTTTGTAGTCCAGCTCCAGATACTGTGATGAATGCAGCCGGGATCTAAAGTGAATAGTGCGGCTTTTTTTAAAAACAAAGGGACAAACAAAAAACAACAGGGAACTACAATGTATCTCTTTTAACTGTGCAGTGAATATGGCATCCTCATGAACCATACCAAAATCTGCAAGGTACAATGAATAGAATGTTGGGCAGACTGTCTCTAATCCTTTTAAAAGCCCATTTCATTTTAGCTAGTGCTGTTGAGAAACCAGTTGCTCTAAACTGCAGGCAGATCTGAAAACTTCAAACAGGAAACGTCCCTGCTGCTGCTGCAGACCTCTGACTTCTACCCAGAGTGAACCCATGTGCTCTGCTAAAAAGCAAAAACAACTACGAGCTGATTAATCCACGGGCAGGAGCCTGCTCCGGGAAGATCAGGTTGCAGCCCTGCCTTTGTAGCTTTACACCACACCCCTTCACTGTGAATTAGTAGGGGAGGATCATATTCAGCACTGATTCAGGAATTCACTCTTCAAGAACTGTTGCTACGAGTTTGGTGAGTACTTTGTAACAGTTTCCGTTTTGCATGAGAGAGATTTTTTTTTTTTCCCCTTTAGCTGGCAGAAAGGAGTACCTACTGTTAGGTTTTCTTTAGAATGTGGTAGGTGCAGCAGTCAGATGTTTAGATTCAAAGTCCAACGATGAGTGCTGCCAGAAAAACTTTTTTCTCTGAAAACTTGAAACAGTAGAACAATGAAAATACTTTTTATGGCAACTAAACTGTGGTTGCCAAAATATCAGACAAAAGTATTTTGAGCTCCTAGGCAGTTATTAGAAATAAAGTCATCCTAAAGGTGAATATGTTGATTTTGATCAATAGCTAGAGTTCGGAGGAAAAAAAAAAAAGAAAATCACACTTGATTTTTGAAACAATTTCTCCACTACAGTAGCTCCAAGGGTTGCTTTATTCAAGCAGAGTTATTTCAAATCCTTCCAGGCTATTTCAAATCCTTCTAAGGCATGTAACATTTGAAGCAATTGATGTTTTGAGAAGTACAAAAAAAATTGTACGAGAATGAAATTAAGCTGATGGTAGTATAAACCAATTTCACTCACAAGGTATACTGAAATTCTCAAGAAATTAAAACACTTGAACAATGAGGACAGAAGTTAGTGAGGCTTACAGACCTTGGTGACAAGGTAAAGAATAAAAACAGCAGTCCACCCCACCAAAACCCTAAAATATTATTGGTGGGTTTTGTCATTGGAAGAATGGACATAAACTTCACTGTCAGTGACTGTGTAATGGAAAATAGCAATACCAGCCTATAAGCCTGTGAGGTTTGTTTTTTTTTTTTAAAAAAAAGAAGGAAAAGTTACTTAAAATTGTAACATCTATGGTCTAGGGAATCAAAATAAAATTTAAATGAGGAAAAGGCACGTAACAATAGAATAGTGTGGAGTAGGGAGAACAATAGCAATTTGGATTGGGGGGGGGGGGGAGTATGTGAAAGGTCAGTGTGACTCAGTACTCTAGAAATTAGTCATCAAAGTACTTCATGGAAAACATGTAAAGATATAAACCTTCCTTCCTGAATGTCTTATGGGCAGACGCATAGACAGGAAGTCCAGCTGTCAGTAGCGATACGAACGGCGAAGGCATGCTGTAGGAATTGCTAGGCACCTACTTGGGAAAAATAGTAAGCCTTTCCCTTTGTGATCTTCTGCCAATTCTTTAATTCTACTAGGAGAGAATTTATGATTGTGAAGGTAGCGAGTATCTATATCCACAGTAACTTAACTTGCGTTATTGTTTAAGCTGAATTTGAAAATTGTAATCAAGTTTATTTTGTGTGTAATGCGTACAATCAGAGCAATATTGAGGAGATAAAGATGATTAAAACATATTATGCTCTGGCCAAGCACGCCCCACATGAAAGGGTTCATTGAAAAGTAGTCTTTTGGGCAATTGCTTGATAAATCCGTTTCTTTTAATTTTTTCATGACTTTTATGTTGGAGAATCTCCAAGTGTGCTTTGAATTAACTTTCAGCAATCTTAATGTTTATATTGTGCATTGTGTAGTTTGCAGTCAGGAGGTTGAATGCATTTCAGCTGTCTGGTGTAGTTATATGACCTTTAAAGTGCATGTAGCCTCTTACATGCAGTGCCCACATTTACTAATGTGGGCTAAATGAAAACTCAATTGTAACTCATCTAGCTAATATTCTAAATGCAAAATAATTGTAAGTTGAAGTTTTACGATGTAATTGACTCAGGACAGTTAATGGCATTGAATTTATCCTTAACCTCATTGGAGACTTAATTTTTAAAGTCTAATAGTAAAAACTGATACATTTTTGGTAACTATTTTAGGGTTTAGTGTCAGATTAAAAGGGGAATGAGGGAGAGTGGACAAAAATGAGACAGAGCTTCTGTCAGAGAGGAAATTTTTAAGAGACTGAGGGAAAAGTGGTCCAAAATATAGTGTGTTTAGGAAACAAAGCAAAGGTATAAAAGGACAGGCTTCTTAACAGGCTTTCAGAAAACATGTCCAGAGCCTTTAGTGGGTTTGAAATCTCACCTCTAGCTAGACCAGACCAACAGTCAGAGAAGGTGAATTATTGGATTCCAGACTTAGCTTCAAGGACTGTTTATGTTTCTACAATACCCTTCCAAGTTAAGTGCCTAAACAGGAGCAGATACTTGCACTCAGGTTGTCTGTTCTCCAGTACAGAGACACTGTTATCTTTTATGCTGTTCTTATGATTCTGTGGATCTTGAATTACTTTTAGGGCAGAGAACACAGTTTACTCTCACAAGTGTATCAATGGGATTAAGGTAGTTTCTGAAAATATGTATGTTAAATCTCCTCTGGAAAAACACTGATGCCACATTTCACAGATTAGAAAGCTGCTTTAGCACTTACATATACTTTAAGGTGATTCTGGCAAAAACTGTCTTCTCTGTTTTAAAATGAAGTGGTAGCTTCTTGGAGTGCTTTGTAACTATCATGGTTTTGCTGGTGTACATTCAGTATATTCTGACAATGTCTTCCAGAAAGAGACAGAGCATGTGTACAGGATCAAGAAGAAAAATTTTCAAGTAAAAAATAGAATATTAGTGGAGTTTAGGAGCCTCAAGAATTACATTACTATCTCACAATTTTGGAGTGAACTGTTTAAAATCTGTTTAATTCCAGTGAATACTTTTGCTCCTTTTTTGGGCTAGATTCCGATATTTTTTCATCTAAGAACTATGAGAAGCTGACAGTTCCTAAAGAAATCAAAACTGGATAGAAGTTTTGGTAAGGACTGAAGATGTATTCTTCATATCTAAAGCTCTTCACACTGAAACCAGGGAGAACTGTCTTAAAAAACAGGGACAAATTACCTACTTCTGTGTGTTTCTGCAATGAAACTCTTTTCTTTACAATAGGGACAAAGTGCCTCTGGGGACACAATGAAGCAAAACCATATGGGGAATTGTACAATTCCTTTCTTCTCATAATTATTGCACAACAAAATACTTATTTTTAGTCCTCATAACCTCTTTGTTCAGTTTCCCTTAATTCTTTCCTGTTGCTGTTAATATAGCCATTCATTTTCTGTCTTTAGTATTGTTGCCATCTTCCCTGACATGTGCCATTCATAACTGAATATACCTCTAAAACCAGCTGGTTAATTTGATTTACTGTTTAATGAAAAAATAAGACTAGGTGTCTGAACATGTTGACCCAGTATATGATCTGGACACAAGAAACTTCAGCCTTCTTCCAGAAGATAGTGCATTCCAGAATAACCTATTTTAAAACAATTATATTGAAAATAGCAATTGCAGCAAGTAAATGAGAAACCAAGGTATTATCTGAAGGAAATACCTAGCTGGTACAGTTTTTATGAACATCACAGAAAGGTCTGCAGGTGTGTATTAGCATAACTAACAAACATGTTCTGCTTTGCCTGAGGGGCAATCTTTCCTCTGTATTCATACAATCTTTAACATAATGAGGTCTTGAACAATAATTCATGTTTCCATCAGACAGGGAGAAGGTAGTGTAGAAAGATGAGGCTAAAGTTTTCTGTGTTCTGGGACTCATCTAATGAATGCTGTAGATCCACAGAAGCTGGCACTGCCACCAGAATGAGCAGCACTATCTACACTGTGGTGGGAGATGAAGGGAATGTGGCCCTTCTCCTCTAGTGCAGTGTTATTTTATTTTGCATTTAAGTATTTGCAGGGTGATAATCTGAGGCAGTCTGAATCTGGGGGCAGTCCCACTGATGGCAGTTACAGCACTTCTAACCTGTGTGATGATCCACAGCTTGTGCATCCATCACAGTGAAAATTCATAAGGTGCCTCCAGCTGGGAAGTCAGACAGGATGAGCTAAATTTGCTTGACAAAGCAAGTATTTTGATCTCTGGTATGTGTGCGAATATTAATCTATGCAATGGTGAGGTTACAAAAGGTTAATAGTCAGATATGGTCAAAATCAGTCATGAGAGGCATCAACGTAGCAGGTAGTTTCTACCTGTACCTGTCTGTTAGACTTTCAATAACTGACAGCTGCAATTTAGTGAAATCAAGTAGTTGTGTATAATGTGAACTTATGTACAACTGAGTTGATAAAAAATATACCGGACTGAAATGACTCCTTTAGAAAAGAAGGTTGTGTTAACTGACCTCTAAATACATGACTACTTATAAATATGTGCATCTGAGATTTGAAAACATACACTATACTTTGCCAGTCAAAACTGCTAGGAAAAAAACAAACAGGCTAAAGGCTTTATAATGCTAATGTTGAGACTGCCATGCTGTGTTCCTAAAACTGTAACTAATGTTGCTGCTTGTCTGTTTTGCTAGTGGCTTTTGTGCTCTGAAAGTAGCTATTACTAGGATGCTGAAGGCATTCCCTGTTTGAAAATAGGATTTTCTCACCTGTATTTTGGCAACAAACATGTAGTTTCGGTCCAAGTAGTACAGGTTTGAGTGTGGTGGGGTTTGTGTTCTGTTTCGTATATATGAAATTATGTAAACTAGCAATTTGGTTTAGTCCTCATGTAAAAATATTTTAGTAGGAGCAAAACAATGTTTCCTTTCCCTGTTGAAAGCTGCATCACAATGAAAACAGGCTGTACAGGTGGTTTACCTCAGATTGGGATATGGCATGTCAGATACAGTTGCCACGTCTAAATAAATAACTAGGTTATTTATTTCTTTCTGTTTGAATTAGTCTTCGATGAGGTGGAAACTGCAAGTCAAATAATGTTTTCAATACTTTTTTTCTGATAAGCTCATAATGTTGGATTCTGTGCTATGCATTTTATTTTGGGAGTTCTTTTCCCTATGGCTGGCAGAAATAGCCAGAATCACTAGCTCTTTTCCTAAAAGGTATCACATGATTTGATGTAGACAAATCGAGTGTTCCTGTGACAAGTGCAGCTATTTTAAAAAATCACTCATAATTTCAGAGTTTATAATTCACTTGGACTGTTGTATCACCTGCTCAGCACTGCATGATCAGGGAGTTCGGTAAATTACTTGCAGACTACTATTGCCAGGGCATACTCTCACCATCTCTCTGCCACGCAGAATATATCCAGTTCCCAGCTCTTGTGTGATGGATATCATGGACGTGAGGCCCTGACTGAGCCAGGTAAGAAGGAGAACTCAATGGAGGAGGAAATTAAGGTCTGGAGCTGTGTGGCAAGAGATGTTGAGTGGAGACAGGATGGCAAATGTACCCAGTGCCAGTGTGTGAGCTGACTAGGAGAAGGGAATAAATAAGTACTGGAGCTAAGTTGGGAAAATGGAAAACAGTTTTAAAGCATAAGTAAAAGGAGCTGATGAAAGTGAAAAGGCAAGAGAGGTCTATAGTTACATGAAAAAGAAGGATGTTCTTGTGATGGGTTTATTAATGTTTGTTTCAATTTCAAAACATAGCAAGGTTTTCTTTGCAATTCATCTGTCAGTTGTGTTTGCAAAGCAGCATTTACAACCTTAAAAACAGAACCAAAGTGAGAATAAGTCTGAAACAGTGAGGTCATAAAATTTCTCAGCATAAAAGCTAACAAAGACCTTTGTTTTTCCAAGTTTTCACTTGCCAATTTTCACTTTAATTCCCGGTTTTCACTTGGGAGTTTAAGAGGCTGGAGTAGTGCAGCAGCAAGTCAATATTTATGTTAAATGACGAAAGGTAGGTAACTAACTAACTAAAATTCTCTTTTATAACAAGAAGGAAGTTTGAATTTCTTGGAGGAATCTCATGGAGTCTCTGGTCTCAGGACTGATACAAACTATTAGGGCTGCTACTGTAGGGTGCAGGAGGGAGGTAAGTTGAGGGGAGCAAGTTTGATAGCTCATGTTTTCAATCAGTAATGTTTGCCTGTTGATGATCTACAGTACACTGCCTCCCTTACTGTTAAATTGCAGTAACACTGCATGGCTTTGCTGTGGCCGAAGTCAGTTTGAATGACAGACCAGCACTAATTTGGGGACTTAAAAAGCTAGGCCATGTATCATCATTCTTTGCTCAGTTTACATTAGAACAGAGGTGATAGAATTCATATTTACTTCATTCTTCATACTCCGGAGTAAGTGAGAAAACATGAGGCTTCAAACAGCTGCAAAATAGCACATGTAATAAAACACTTTTTAAGGGAACTCACTGACTCTGACAGCTGTGAGACAATGCTACAGGTATGTCTAATTAAATCTCTGTTAGGTAAATCCAATTAGGTAGTACAAGATATCATAGGGCAAATATTCCTTTTAAGTACAGTGAACTGAAAAAGGTCTGCTCTGATATCAGATGTGCTATAATCCTGTCCAATTAGACCTTTTTATCTTCAGTTTTAGACTGTGCTAACTTCAACCTCTGACTGTGCGTGTCCATCTCCTGCTATTCATTCCTTTATTTACTTATATCCTTTGCCTTTTTTTGTTTGTTTGGGGTTTTTTTGTGTGTGTGCACACTTCCATTTCCTGGGCTGTCAGTGTGAATGAGTCACTTTTACAGTCATTACAATGTCACTTTATGCCATTTTCTAAAGCTAGCTGGTTTTGGCTACTACCAGAAATGCTGGCTTTTCTTTTGCTTTTTTCAGTTAACTAGTTAGAGATAAATGCCATCTGAAAAGATGTTCACTTCCAAACTTTCTGTTAACTGTAGAAATCAGCGTTGAAGAGAATGCTATTTAAAAAAAAAAATAAAAAATTTTTAAATACATATATATACACACATAAAATATCTTGCTCTAGAGGCTGCAACCTGCATGGAGAACACACTGAGATTTATTGTCTGTCTTTAGCAAAACATCTTGAGAGCTTTCTTGTACTTCTGTGTTTGGGTGGCAGGACAAAAAAGGCGTAGTTATAAGACCAGGTAATAAGGTTCTGTTACTGGGAAGTTCCTTGGTTGCTTCTGGTCTGCTTTGTCCACCTATATGCCAGCTTGAAGGACGTTAATTGCATTATTCACAAATGAAAGCATTTAATTAAACCAATAAATAAATCACTGCCAATTATTACCCATAAACCTTTAATCTCCTTTATCAAGTAACGTAGAAGTTGTCTGCTCTAGATATAAAAATGTCTCATTCAAAAGGTAGTTTGGGAGCAGTGTAGTGCCAGTTCCTAAGGAAATGTCCTAGGAATTTATTAAACTTGCATTACTAACACTTTGATGTAGAGAAAAGCCAGTGTTAATGCTGGACTGATTCCTGGCTGTCCTAAGTTAGAACCCTTCTGGAATAAGGAGCTGTATTTACTCCCAGAGATTTTTCAAAATTTGACCTAAATAATCAGACCATTTAACATGAATTATTTAAATTCAAAACATTTCCTATCTTTCCTATGACAGACAGTCCTTCACAAATGTGAGCATTTGATATTTTACTGAGCTAAATGTCATAGATGAAGTATTTTGAAATGTGCTGTCCCTATAAATAGAATAAAAAATAAACAAAGCATTAAAAAAGAAAATCAATATCATAGGAGGTGTACAGCTTTAAAGTTCTGTTACTGGGCAGCTAAACATTAAATCAGAAAACTTGGACTTTTCTAGAGAGTTTTTGGTTTTTAATTGAAAAAACAGTGCCAAATTCACTTTGATCTTGGATTTCATTCTTCATTTAGGAATTGTAAGAAATAATTAAACTACAGAAGGACTTAAGCATTTCAACACTTAAACCTTCACTCACTTCATCCCACCTCTGCCCTTACCTGAATATGTGGCCCTGGGGGAAGGTTAGCAAGAAGATAAAGGCTGTTTGGTCAGTAGACTTTACAGTAAGGCAGATATACAGTCAAATTTTTACTGTAGGGACGTTGCCCAAGCATCAAGAAGCCCTACTTTTGACAAGGTACTCTTTTGAGGGAAATGTGTGTGTAGAGTGGAAGAGTAGAAATACTGTATCCTGGTAGTATTTTGTTCTCTGTACAAATGTACTGCTTTTTCCTCATAATCACACAATGACAATTATATACAGGAGTTCATGGTATCCCAAAGAGAGAGCGTGCTAAAGAAAAAAGAGTGTCTGAAGGCTAGGAACTTCCTAGTCCTTAGATCTTTTGTTGCAATTGCATTAACATTAATTAATATAGCCAAAGTATAGTATCATACTTTAAGAAGAGATAATATCTATAGGGAATCTATGTGTTGGCAGCTAAAGGAGATATTGAGCCTATTCTCTAATTAGAAATCAGAGATCCTTGAGGAACTTTTAGTTAGTTGGAAAATAGATATTTCTAAAAAAGTTAAAGCAGAAGTTTTTCAGAGATACTCTCATATAAGCATGCATAACCTCATCTTTGGCAACTTGAACACGCCAGCTGCCATGGAATAAGACTTTTCTTTGTGTGAATTACTATGATTGCACTGATCCTATGTGAAAAGTAATAGCTCTGCACTTAAGTGAGGTATTTAATACTGAAGGAACTACAAGATACAAAACACTTCTTAAAACACTGAAGTCCATGTTGCAAAAAGTTCACTGACTCCAGTGAAATGCAACTTACATGAAAGTCTAGGAACTTGGTAACTATAAATTGATGACATATTTGTTAAAAATTTGTGGCCACAAATCTAGGGTCTGCAGACAGAGTGAAACTTGTTTGGAAGGCTTGGACATGCCAGCCAACTATATGTTGTATAAAACTGATCAGGACATTAAAAGTACGAAGTGTTACATTTTATATCATGATGTGTTCTGGGAAGCAATATCAAATGTAGCTTAAAATAAAAGTAATAGCAATGCCTCTAATCTGTACTGGAGACGTGACAGGAGACCTAGAGTCAGCTGAGCACAACTATAAATCTTGTCTTGTTTTCCTTTGTGCTTACAATATAATTATACGAACACAGCTCACACTATTTCCAAAGCTCCTAGTTTGTCTATCTGCCCACGTGGCTATGCACTACCCTGCTAATAACTTTTGCAGAGAACTCAAGGAATTTGATTCAAGTGTATATTGTCATTTATATCTCATACAGGAAAGATGAAAAGAAGAAAGAAGACATGTTCCTTGTCTTTAACCTTTATCTTGCTGTTTGTCTGTATCACTGGGCATGCAATTACCGACTTAGATGACAATGAAGAGGAGGATGTTCTGGGTAAGAGGTTACAAAAATTACACATAAAACTATCTCAAACAACAAAACCTACTGTGTTAAAATACGCTGTAGATACAATTCTGTATTTGAGAATTTTTCTGGAAAACTTCTCAAAGTGGAACTAAGCTAAAAACGCATTGGTTTCTGACTAAGAGAGATGCTCAGAATTTTGCATTAAACTCTGACAAAATTGACTTCTCTGAAGGCTTCCATTTACCATGCTTTTTGCAACTTCTAATCCTAGTCAAACACTGTGTTAGATATTAAGATTATTCGTAGAAAGCTCTGCTTTAGTACCCATTGAAAAATTCAATATTTAGGGAAAAGAATATACAGCTGGTAAACTCAGGGTTTCATCTCCCCATCCAAATGGAAATGCAGCTAAGGAGAACAATTTTTTGTGTTGGCACTCTACTTAATCTGTTCATGTCTCATCTGATTTCCATCCAGATTATTTCTCTTCATCAGACTTATGCAGCAGTGTTCCTTGAGACAAAAATATTAATTGTGCACAATCATGACTATACTACAGAAGAAGCTAGTGCTTTAGGACTATGTCAACTTAGTCACTACAATTTCAGACATGAGCTGTTCTGCGTTAAGTGTATGCCTAGCATGGTTGTGTAGTCAAGACTGTTTCATACAGAATAAATTCATGTTTTTTAACCCTGAAGTACATAAATGACCTTCTTGTTTGAGGGCAACAATGTCACATTTATCTTTGCTCTGTCCTGCGACTCTGTTTTATAAAACCCCTTAGCCTAAGCTTCATGTTCATGAAGGCCAGATTGTCTTGCTTGTTAAAATAACACACTTTGTCACCAGAACAAGAAATCTGCTGGATTTTTCTTCTATTTACTTTATTTACAAAAGACAATAAGAAAATAACCTCAAGGAAATTACTCTTTTTATCAGGCATTATTTTATCACTGGTTATTTTACAAGCAGTAATTTAAGTTTATACAACCAGCAACTGATTTAGTGTGAGTAACAGTTCTGGCCTTTTGGGCTTGTATTCCAAAGTAAAAAACCAATCAAATCTGATGTATAGATATTAAGTTAGGACCCTGGTTTCGTCACTACTGAAGACTCAGTTGCAGCATTTAATTTATTTATTTATTATTATTATTTTTGGCAGTACTGTTTCCATAAAACTGATTAGATTGTTGTTAATTAAAATTGTATTTATGTTTGCTGAAGAGTTAAATTCTGGTCTTAGTTAACTGTAGAAATTTTGTAGGCTACAATTTCACTGGTAGCATTTATTTTCTGAGTTAGGTGGTTATAAAACATTGATGTATTTTACCCTAGGTAAATTTTAGGTATTAAAGGATGTACACAGTTTATTTTATCCATTACTCGTAATGCTTTTGAGTCATGTTGGGTACAAGTGCTTCATGAATCTAAGAGGGTTTTTTCTGTATTAGTATTTAAATTACAGTAATAATCAAGGTTCCAAGTCAAATCCAGTGGGGTACAAATGGATTGTCAGTTTGTTCTTTTCTGGCAAACCTGTTGTTTTTTCACCAAGAAGTAAGGATAATAACAAAAGATATAATAATATCTGGTTTATATATATTGTTCAGTAATAGCTTATATGGTTGGGAGCACTTTAGTTGATGTTCTAAAGCCTGAATAAAATTACTCACAAGTTGAATGTGCTTTTTACTCATAAGTGAAAGTTTATAAAGAATAAATGTGACTGCTTGAAGAAAGAGTAGGAAACACATGGGTAGGAAGAGCAGTGAACAGTGTGTGGGTGGGAAGCTGTCAAACTGACAAAGATGGAGTGAGAAAAAACAGCTATTCATTAGTGACAAGGTGCTTAGTATTGATATCACTTATCACAGAGACACATTTACAAGAAAGTCTGAAGAGATGACAGCATATCTTTATAATTAAGGGTGACCACAGAAACTTGTATAAGGTTGAGAACCCATAACCTAAGCAAACAAACCCAGAAAGCATGTTACATAAAAAGTCAGAAATATGTCTGGCCAAGTTTTATTTTCCCAATTTAATTTACATAGTTCTGTTATGAAAAACAACTCTACAATAATACTGTTGTCTTTCATATTTGCTGTGCCGTAAGTATAATACAGAAATCAGTTCACTTTCTAATTTAAAGGACAGGTTTTTAACAACCAGCCCTGCAGATAATCCTTAAGAGTATGAATTTCAAGTTAGTCTTCTATTGTGCCTACAGCCAGGTGAAAAACTATAGGTTTTACTTGTATTAATATAAGAGGATTAGAGACATTATTCACCACTTCTGGCTTTGTAATATTATATTGCTTACTAGTAGAGTGATAGAAGTGCCGTGCATTGATCATATGAGGTCCATGTGCCCCCAGGGCTACAGCATGACTAACTGCAGGTTATTAGAGCTCTCACAATAAAATTACTGCACGTTAGTTAATAGTGGCTGTTCATGTGTTACACAGCTGTTACACAGTCTTGAGTTGTGAAAGTTGCCACATGCTTTACAACAGATGTGAGAATGGCTCTGTTGTGTAGGAATGCTCTTGGCCAGTGTCCTCGTTCTGACAGATGCCAAAAGTAGGAAGACTGAGGGAACGGAGGAAGAAGGTAGTGACATAAAATATTGGCACTAAAGTCGGAGGTCATTGTGAGCCATTTCACCAGTGTTACTTTGCACTTACCACAAACTATGGAGTGGAAAGATTGTTAAGATGGAACAGTGGCTGCTTAGTGCCTTCTGTTATGAAAACCTATATAGCTGATGTAATGAAGTAGTTAAAAATTTGAAGAAGGGGGATAGAAGAAGAGGTTTTGATTTGCTTTATTATGGTTTTAGAATGGCAAGTAATGACTTTTGTGTGACAGTGAGCATCAGCTGTACCATTACTTAATGTATTTCTAGCAAAACAAGCTCAATTTTCTAGTCTAGGATAGCACAGTCCTATAATTCTATAGATTTTTCTAAGTTTATTCGGACCAGATGCCTAAATTGGTTAAGTAATAAATATCCAACAGGGCCAGATCCAACGTAGAGGATTAAACTGATTTTCTTTTTAAAATGACTAATGTAACATGCTAAAGAAGGAGAATCAATGCATTTATAGATATACAGGTGCTTCAACAGTTATTTTCCATCTTATAACAAAGTTATGTTTGCTGGAATGTAAGTGGAAGCTGCAGAGCATTAAAAAAATAATGTAATGTTGTTGTAAAAAAGGGCAAGTAATTCTGAGTTGTATGAAGAAAAAAAGACAAAGGATTCCACTCCATTTGGCAACAATAATGCCTCAGGTTGAAGATTATGTTCAGCTCTGAGCAGCACTCTAACAGTAATCCAAACGAACGGGAAAAAATCCAACGAAGATTTGTAAGAGGGTTAGAAAGCAAGGACAATAAAAGATTGTAAGAAGGGAATTTAGTCTCCTCTTAATTATCTCCATACTAAATGAAGTGTTCCAAAAGAAAGTAGGTAGAGCAGAGGTGGGCTACTGCAGTGGGCAGTTAGTGCTAGGGAGCTAGTGCTGCTCTACCAAGGCTTCAAGCAGCCTGGGAAGCACCTGAACCTGGAGAGCCCAAAGGAAAGGCTGAGAGTGCAGGAGGCCACCTTCTTTCCTGCAGCAGCATTGAATTTCAAGATGCAAATGGTGGAATAAAAAATCAAAACAAATTTACGATATTCATGGCTTTAAATTACTCTGTCTGTCCACTGAAGGAAGTACAAAATTATTTAGTGTGTAATAAAGAGTATTTAGGCAGTATATTACAAAAAAGGATTGTCTTGAAAGAAGGGTAGTGAAATCCTGGAACTGGCTGCTTCAGATTTCTTGGAATTTTACCTCACTGGAGTTTAAGAAAAACAAAGAACTTTGTGTCAGAAAAGGTTTCAAGGTATTTATTCTGTAGAAATATGCCAAAACTTGAATGAGAAACTCCTTTAAAATTCCTTCCAGTTTTCACTTCACACGTTTCTATTGAAAAATATTCATTTGCCTTCCCGACATACATCTTGCCTAAGTGTCATATCCTGTGCTCTTTCCACAGAACCTAAAATGTAGTAGGAACAGTTTGTTCCAGTGTTCAAGAGCAGAGGAGGCCTTATAGTAAGAATTAGTTTTCTCAAGGTACATTCCATGTGCAAAGTGAGTACAGGCAGGTTTGTATCTATGCAGATCTACTCATGCTTGCCTTCTCATCTGCTGCTCTAATCAGAGAAGGAAAGCTAATTTTGTATCATCTGTGTGAGTTAAATGCTCCCAGGTGTAAAATAATGGAGAAGAATTCTTTCACTGTTCCCAGACACAAGAAAGATTCAGTTCTCATGAATCCCTTTGAGACTTCTTACTTCAGAGTCGCTTAGTTATTGTTCAAAATTGGAGGGTTTGGCCCCTGGGGGTTTCACAGGGTACAGATTTTAGTCTAAGTATGGTAACTTTCTAGCAGTCCTGAGAAAATAAATGTCTGATTGCCAAAAAGCACAACACAGTCATTATGTTTGCAGCAGATGTCAGTACATCTGACAGCGTTAACAGTGTCACTGTGACTGCAGAGGAAAGGCCTTAGGGGGTAAGCAAAACAATAGTTTCATTTTGTGGGTTTGATGGGAAATAGGCTAGGAGTTGAGACCAGAAACTTCTCAAGATGAACTCTACTAAGCCATTTGTTCATCATCTTTGTGTAGTTTTGCAATTATGCTTACACACCACTTCTTTTTTGATAGCCCACAAAATTGGTGTGGCATAATGTAGCAAGCAAAATGGGCTGACATAATCCTGTGTCTGAAATTCCCAGTAGTTGGGAAACCTAGTAAGTTTTCATAACCTCTTCTAGACTGAACTTGGTCACTGACACAGGTCATGTAGGAAATCTCATTTCTTGTGTGCCAAGAAAATAAAATGTTCATTAACCAGCTGCCAGCCCTCATCCCAACCACATTGAGTTGGATCAGTTTCTGTGGAGCTCTGAATGTTTGATTTTACCATTTCAGGAGTTATTCCAAAAATTACTGAAAACTTTGATGTTTTGAAGGCATTTTTTCTCTATTACTGAGTGGGGGAATTCCAAAGTTTCATTTTGCAATGCAGTATTTTCTCAACTTTTCAAGCTGACCCTTTTCAAGTCTCCTTCAAAGGATTCCCAGACGTGTTGGCCAACTTTAGTTTTTTGAGGTCCAACTTGGAATCTCTTTTGTCCATCCTAATTCTTCATGGACTTAGGAAGACACATATAAGGAAACTGGCAAGAAATAAAATTCAGAAATCTGTTTGGCAATCTAGAGCATTCTAACGTCTCTTAAAAATGTTTCTTTTAATTCATCCATGTTTCCTATTAGTCTTCGATAATATTTTCAAATCTAATTTCTTAACTTCAAAATCTGTAAATGTCATGAATGAGGAAACAGACACAAACTATTTTAGGGACTGAATATTTAAAGTGAATTTTGAAATTAGTCACCTTAATCTGTATTTTAACCACCGATTTGTCAATGTTTGGAAGATGTAATTGTGTGCTACAATTTTTATGTTGATGGTAATTGCGTGATAGAGGTTGTTGTTTTTTCAAGGATTTAAATTCTGTGAGATAGAAAGTTTTAGTGCTGCAAACTGTTTCTTTCCTATAGGTTTAATAGTTAGAAATGGCTCAAATGGAATAAAATTAGCAAACTTACATTGACCTCAGTATTTATAAGGATTTATTTCAGCTGTGCATTTCATTTAAAGATTATATAATAAGGCCCATTTTGTATGTTAAAATTAGATATACACAGTGCAGGTAGGTGGTAGTTAAACCAATTTCCTTTTTACCATGTCATAAAGCCTGATATTTGTGGTTTCTTTTAATTAAAACTGGAAACTTAATCTAGTTAGTGGTAGGAAGCTGTGCAATGATGATGTAAACTCCTCTCCTCATGTTATTTTTTTCTCTCTTGTTTCCTGTGCCACTGGAAAGAACACTGATAAATACTTTTGCATGTACATGTTAAAAGACATCAATGTCCTGAGTAGCTCTGGGACAATGAATGAAAAAAGTACGTTCCGGCTAGCTATTGCAAGTGCACTAGCTCTGTAAAGTTTTCAAAATCCTCCAGGGTGAAATAGTTCTTTGGAAAAGCAAACCAGGAAAAGATACTGAGCCATATATTGATAAGGGAAGAGTATCACAAACTGGATTGTCTGTCAGAATTTCCTTATAGACATTGACAGTGCAAAACTTCTCTAGTGATCTTCACTATGTATATGACAATTGTTACAATACATTCCCTGACCTAATAACGTATATTGAAGGACATAGAAATGACACACCTTGAAAAGATATGTTTTCTTTTCACCTTAGCTTTCTAGTTGTGTACTTCTTAGCTCTTGAAAGCTTTAATGACAGAACAATGAAATGAAATAAGACTGTATGATGACATTTCAATTCTACCGAATGGGTTTATGTACCAGTGAAATGTAGTCTGATAGGGGAATGGTTCCCTCTGCAGGGATGTCTTGCTTAGTTCATCCCACACTGTTTGCAATGAGATGTCTTTGTGAGCTATGTTCAATATTAGAAGTGCATGGAAGAGAGCACAAGTAACTCTCTTTCTGCCTTATTTTTATGCAGGGGTAGTCACTGTGTCTTTGGGAGCTACTAGGATTTTCTCAATGTATTTGTTGTTCAGAATTGCTCACTAGCTCCTGTGACTAAACCTCTACCTGTAGCTATTTAGAGATTTATAATGCGGAGTTGAAGTTTATAATATGAGCTGTTTTGGTTGAAAATTGAAACTACACATTTGATTGAATGTAATTTGTGTTCCAATGCAAATGATAATTTTCTTTTTACATCTTTGTTTAGTGTGTTCAGAGCTTTACAGCCAGATGTTATGAAGTTCTCTAGCAGAAGTCACAAGCAATCTCATCTTGAAGTTATGCTATGCAGTGAAGCAAACTACCTTAACAGTTATGCTACTTCTCCTCTGTATTACAGGTGCTGCTTTGCCACCACTGAAACTAGGGCATTCAGTCTGTGGCATGAAAGCAGATGAAGGTCCATGCAAAGCAATTCACATACGCTATTACTTCAATATTCAAAGCCAAGAGTGTGAAATATTTGAATATGGTGGATGCCATGGCAATGAGAACAACTTTCTAACACTGGAAGAATGTCAGAACAAGTGTGTGGTAACAGGCCAGTACCTATTCTCTTACCCTCCTATCATTTCTTCATTTGCAACTGTTATCTCTCATCCACAAACCATATGAATTTCGGAAGTGGTGATCCTCTTCAGTTCCTATTAATACAGTAATGTGATGCCTCTAATTATGTTCTCAAGTATAATATTATGTTGTAGGCACCTGAATTATTTTTTCAAATCCTGAATTCTTCCTTGCACAATGTAAAATAAATGACTATTCCACAGGTCCACTAAAAAAAAAAAAAAAAAAAAGACACCCATGCAAGAAAGCTTTCTTTGCAGCTAGAGCCCTGTTTTGAATGAGTTTTTAAAATGAAATTGATTTTTGAGGCTGGACTAAGCTGATGAGCAGCACAGATGTTCTTTATTGCTTTCAGAGTATCCAACCAAATTTTTGATCCCAAGTTATTTCTTCACTTGAGAAGCTGATAGAAACTGTCCAAAAGTTTGGATATTTGCTATGATTCACATAATTAGAACTGCATTAGTAAATAGTTCTTAGTAAAGATGTCAGTTATAGCTGTTTGTCATTAAAGATGTTTTGTTGAAACCTAAATTAATTGTTAGAACAAGGAAAATGAGATCCAAAATATGATACACAGCCGAATATTCCGAAAGTGCCTTGTGAATGCTGTTTTGCTATTAAAAATGATCCTTGTAATTAACTAAAGCTTTCAGCCTGGTAAAAGTAACCAACTCCTGTTCTTCACAGGAGTGTATGAAAGATAGAAGATTTATAAATTTTGAAGTTAATGCCAGTGGAGCTAGAAATTGGATAAGTTCATATTTTTAGAGACTGATGGAATTCAAGTCTTATTGAGAGTTTCCTCTGGATACCTAACAGGGATCCCGCTTTCATGGAAATTAGATGGAATGTGTCTGACTTTGCAAACAGGAAGCAATTAGTGGATGAGGTACTGAGGAGGGGCAATGGAAACTGAAAGAAAAAAAATCCAGAATAAAGAGCTCCTCAAAGGTGTGTGATAACCCTCAGATGGTATAACAGCTACATGTTTTTTTTTTCCCCAAGTGGAGTCATATATTGGATTTTCATTCATTTAAACTTCGAGGTAAGATAGAAGGATTCATTCTCAATAGAAGGTACTTTTCAGTCACATACGCCTTGCCCAGCCGCAAAATACATCATTAAATGTTATTGAGCTCAAGGCAGTGATGCTGGACAATACTGCAGTGAAGAACTGTTCACAGGTTACTCTGAGGATGGGCAACACAATCAGTTGAAAATTGTTTCTCTCTCCTGCCTGTTAGAGATGTACTGTGGTAGCACCCTACTGCTCTGCAGATCTCAGTAGGTGTAACCTTGTTTGCTCTATTTTCAGTTTTTTCTAGCCCTGAGCTTTTCCATAAAACTGAAAATCCGCTTATGTGCCATAGGTGGAGTTGGTTTGTAGGATATAAATTTGTACCTTCTAGGATTAGCATAGGTCACTTCAAAGTACCGCATGATATTTTTCCCCCTATGGACATTTAAGTTTAAAAAATAAATGTTGGCAACGTCATTCTAAGAGAACAACCTTCCTTAAAAGGCATTTTCTTCACTTCTACCGTGTTTGTTTAGAAAATTGTGATTAATCTGTTTCTAGTTATGGCTTCACAAACTTTATTGAATGCAATCTCTCAAGACAAAACATGGAAAGTTACTTATCATGATTAGCATTCAATGTCAGAAGGACCTGGGACCTCGGATATGAAGATAGCTCTTTTTTTTCTGTCACCAGACTGGCTTTTGGTACTTTACATCTGGTATCTGGTTTTGGGTTTCAGTTGGACCCACAGCATTTTTGCCATGCTTGAAGCAGGGCTGTTTGCAGGACTGATGCTGCCTCTCATCCAAAACATGTGACTCTTGGAGTGTTTGGCACACAAGGGCAGTACAACTAATGCTAAAAGCTTATTAGTCATCATCAGCATCTCTTAAAATAGGAGCTATGGAAGGTATATCACTATATAAAGGATTATTAGAAACACTTGCTGTGGAATATGAGTGGAGAATAAACTGTTAAAACTCTTTTCAAATTTGGACTGAAGAGATTGTTAAAAATACTGGGGGGGTGGGTGCTGGCCTGATTAAAATTAAAAATTATTGAAACTTTGAGGATATAGTTGGCTCAAGTACCTTCTGTTAATGCTTTCATAACAAGGAAGAGCACAGCAGCAACTCTGCTTTCCAGCAGGTATTGTTTTCAGTCCGAGGACTTGCTAGAAGGTACCTCCAAGATGAGAAAGTGCACAGCACTCCTTTATCTCCCATCATCGTCAGCTGAGCAGAGCAGCTGCCACACACAAATCTCACACACAAAGTCACGGAGAGGCTGTAGTGATCTCCTATAGGTCTTAGAGGCCTTCTGGAAGACATGGCATGAGAGTCTAATGCATGTGACTTAAATTCAGATTAAAATCTTTACTCCCCTTTGAATTCTCTTCCATTGGAACAAGCTCCCCAGGGTAGTGGTGGAATCCTCATCCCTAGAGGTATTTAAGAAACATGTAGATGAGGTGCTGAGGGACACAGTGTAGTGGTGAATTGGCAGTGCTGGGTTAATGGTTGGACTTGATGATTTTAGAGGTCTTTTCCAATCATGGCTATTCTGTGATTTCGTGTCTCAAAGAAGCCTAGACTATGGGTTACACTGAGGCTATATGAGCAGGTCTCGGAGAGGCATGTACCTACTGAAGCAGAAAAGAGCCATCAACAGTAAGAAGTAGTTGTAATATGCTTCTGCTACTGAACTGCTACTCTTGGCATGTACTATAGGAAATTGGTATCTTCTTAAGGGGTGCTGTGGTAGCTAAGTAAGATGGTCAGGCAAACGTAATGCTTCATTATAGTATGATAGGGCAAAATGCAAAATAAAATTGCAGACAACTTCAGTTGAAGTAATAGCTGTACCACTCTATCCCTTCTCTCAGGTGTGAGAGGTCAGTAGGCAAAGGAGAGTTTCAGGCAAACTAGCATTTTATAATGCTGTTAGGAAAAGCACAAGTACAAATCTAGAATTGTGAAGCAATGCAATTAAGATGACTTAGGTGAAGTCCAGAAGCTATTGTTTCATGTTTCTTGCAAAGAATCTGTGTAATAGAAAATATATAAGCTATCCTTTGCCACTTTTTTCTCTCTTGGTCACTGAAAAAATTTCAGCCTTTATTACACATTGGATGAGCCGGTCTTCTCTTGGACTCCTTTGTAGTTTCATGATTAGGCAGTTTCCTAAAAGGTTTATTTGCAATTGCTGAAAAGGAATGTAGGGTTGAATTCAGATATCCAGCTTCTTGAGCAAGTACAATAAACCCCAGGCTCCTCCATTATAAATGACAATAGCAACTTCATCACTGGTGATCAGGCACTAAAAGAACAGTGCAAACACATTTGTCACATATGCTACCCTAAAGATAGTTGGAGATGCTTGACTGAATGGACTTTAATGTTGTAAACCGCATAAAGAAATCTTTACTCAGACTCTATATAGCATAGCAAGGGGAATTAGATAGCATGACAGAGGTCTTTATTGTTAACTAGATCAGTTTCGAAGCTGTTAGCAGCATCAGTAGCTATAGCAGTTGGGTTAAGTAAGTCTGCAAATTGCTTCTCTTTTGAGGAGTAAGATTACGTAGTACTGGATTCTAGTCCCTGTAATGTGAAGAGGAATTCATCTGTTCAAATCAATATAGACGTAATTTGATTCCAGCGCTTTCCATATCCTTAAGTTTCCAATATAGCTGATCTCATGCAAAGGAAATGATACTTCCATCCTCCAGAACAAGATTTTGTGCTACTTCTCTAATAAAGGGAAGAATGAAGGAGAAGGGATGTTGTATTCTTCCTCCTCAATACTCAGAGTCAGTGCTAAGCACCCTGGTATCACAGGTGAGACTTAATATGTCTGCTTTTGCTAAACACTTTTCTTTTTATTTATATTGCAGAATTGCCTCAGAAGATGACATTAGCAAAAATTAAGAAAGGTAATTATGTTGGTGTAGTAATCTAAGACTCTTATGCAATGATAACGGATTTAGCTTCTTGTGATAAACACTTTATGTATCTCCTGATAAAAACAAGAATGTCAGACTAAAGTGAATTCTTATTCTCAATCTTCTGTATTCATCAAAGACTCTGAGGACAGACATGGTCACTGAAGATACTAGCTGCGATTTCTTCTTCCCAAAATAAACACATCATGGCACTTTTTCCCTGTCTTCAATAAAGAGAAAAGAAGGACCCTGCAGAGAGATTCAAGCATGATGTTATTAGCCATGATGTGCAACTCTTACATTGAATTTTGAGAATAATCTAAATGGTTCCTCCACTATTATCAAAAATAGGAAAAAAATCACTCTGAAACAGAACTTTTCAAGCATTGCCTGTGTCGGAGCTAACATAGATTAGGGCAGATTCCCTAATTATTCTTTAAGCAAGGGGGCAAATTGCCCACTCCTGAAGGGGCAGACTGTTTACAGAAATGTAAATGTCTGATGCCCAGACTTCGTAAATAGCCAGTCCTTAAGCACTGAGAATCACTTGTCTGAAACACTATTGGTCTATTGAGGTAACCTATATTTCTAATGAGAATACTGAAGTTTGACACTTGGAACAGAGCTGGTGAAGACTTAGGCCACCTCACCCTGTCTTTCCACATGAGAGACTTATCTGGATTGAGCCCAGTGCTGGTAGCCAGGGTTCCCTAAACAGACTTGAGTAATTTCTTTACAAATGAGCTCCTCTTTCTCTGCTTACCCTTCTTCCCTTATCTTTCCTTCTACTTGCTTCATCTTGAATTGGTGTGCATTTAACTCCTCACAGAAATACCAATATTTGCACATATGTTTTGAAATAGACTAAATAAATTGTTTATCTTTGCAGAATGGTATTCTGGAATATTTTCATACTGAGATTATAGTTTTCTTGTTTTCTACTGTCTTTTCCATTCTTAATGCATTTAAAAAAAAAAAAAAAAAAGTGATTCTTTACTATGGAAGTTACTAAAGCTGATTTTCCACAGATGCTGCAGACATTTGGCACTGCTTCCTTTAAGGTCTGACCCTAGTTCCCTGCTTTTAATGACAAAACAGAACATATCCTGTTAAATGCAGCTCTTGGCTATCATCACCATAATTACATGTTTACTATGTTTCCAGTAATGTAGTCTTGAATATGGAGTCTCTGGAGAAAGACGTGGCATTTAGAAGTATAATACTAGTTAGGATTATATTGCCTTCAAGACTTCTCTCTTCAAAAGTGGCTGTAAAATTTAGCTGGGAGCTCAAATTATTTGGACTTAATTTCCTTTTTCTGCAAGACCCATTTTAACATAAGAATTTTCTAAATGAAGAGCAGCTGTTTTTAAGAATCATCCCTAATCCTGTAATCTGTTTTACATACTCCTGTTATTATCTGCCTTCCTGTCTTAGTTGCTATCTATCTAACAATATTTTTATGTTATTTCAAAATTTTAGACAATGTTTGATGAAATAATTGTTTATGTAGCTCCTATTTTCTGTGAGCTCCTAATAGATGGTATATGGAATAGATACCTCTCTGGTAGGTTCTTGCCTGCTACGTGTCTGCATAACTGTCTCATTTCTGTTCTCAGCTGGAAACATATATGCCTTGCCCATACCTTTCATATTTGTTGGTCTATGTGAACTTGGTTTTGTAAATCTGTGAACATCAATAATAGCTGCATTTGAATAGTAAGACATATGAAATAGCTGAACTGTAGAATACATATACTTACTGGCAGTGAATGCTATTTGTAATGAAAAATCAAAATTAGGCTATCCAGGAGTGCTTAAAATAGTTGATTTTGCTACTTGATACAAGAAAGCTTTATTGGTTTAGTTATACATGTGATCTCCGAAAATGATGTTTCATTGTTTATGAAGCTTTGCAACAATTTAAATAGAAAATGCTGATAGTTCTCGGAAAATCTCTAATTATGAGCTATTATGTTTTGTATAAATATATGATGTGCATCAATTAAATTTAATAATATTCTTGTTCTAGAAATGACTTTTAATAGATGCTTGGCTAAAATATATGTAATAGGATTAATTTATATAAAACTCTGTAGTCTACTCCAAAAATGTTAGCGACTTCATAGTAATTGTTCTATAGTCATTTTTATTAAAAATGGCAGCCTTCTGCACATTGTTTTAGTCTCAATATTCTATTAAGTTTCATAGGTAAGGAAGGCCTTTGTATGACGCATCTGATATGATGGTCTTACATGATGGCTAAATACACTTTCCTCTGCAAGACAGCTCAGCCAAGAATTGTATTTCAAAGCATCTGCTAACAGGAATTTGCTAATACCTCCATATATATTTAATTATTTTCCACATTATTTTCTTTTAAGAATGTAATTTTGAGAAAAAAAATTAATATGGTGAGAAATTGACATTTGGGGATTATTGCATGGCTGTTTGTTTTTCTTCTCTGCCAGAAGACATGATATCATGCCTCGATATTCAGTCAAATTATACAGTATTCATTTGTTAACTTTTTATTGGTTGATATTGTAGTTATTGATTCCAAACTAGAAACTGGGACTGGAAAATTATAGTTAGAATAGCTGCTCTGTCTCCCCGTTTCCTGCATCCTTTTATAGCAGCAGACTGTCCCAGATGAAATGCATTGTTAGATTTTTTTTCCCTGTTGTTTTTTATGACTATTTCCTTTTCCCTTCTACTTTAACATTATTTTCTGTATAATTCATAATAATGTTGACTAAAACAACTACATAAATGACAAGAGTGTATACTTATTCAAATGATCCAGCTGAGATTCAAGTCTTGTTTTACTTCAAGCTAATTTTCATCTTAGAGCTTCAATATAGGAGGACACCTAAAGGATTCATAAGTCTTCATGTTCTAAGATATAATTTACTGGCTACTCGAAAGGAGAAAAAAAAAAATAATCAATAAAAAGTCACTAGAATGCTCCAGCATAATATTGCAGTGTAGAACAAAAACAGTAAAAGAAAGCAGCAGTTATTTATGGTTGGTCTTTAGTCTGAAGTTACAGGTTAATTTTATAAACTTCTTCCAGTTCTATTGTTGTCTTGGAATGTGTTGATTTTTTTATTATTTTTTTTTTTTTACTTCCCTCACCCTGTTCATCATTTACCATTGTTTGTAGAAAAGCCCAACTTCTGTTTTCATGAGAAAGACCCTGGAATCTGCCGAGGTTATTTTTCCAGGTATTTTTATAACAAAGAGACAAAGATATGTGAAGTATTCAAGTATGGTGGGTGCCTAGGAAACCAGAACAACTTCAAGAATTTGGAAGAGTGCCAGACTACCTGCCAAGGCAACTGTAAGTTGTTGTCCTCATTATTCTTGTATAAACAATGTTGTGTTTGCAGGTATCTTGCATTGAAAAAAAGAGCATCTTAGGGTGCCCTGAGGTGGTGGCAACTTATACCTGCAACTAATATTTGTTATTTCTATATTTAAATAAAAGTACAAAAATAAAAAATAAAAACTAAAAAAAACTGGTAAGTACTATTAATTTAAAAGAGTATTACAGGGCTCCTACTTTTTTAACTTTTCTCATGACAGTTAATTGCCTGTGTGTGTTAATTCTGCAACTCTATGTGAAATAAATATTAGACCTGTCTGTGTGAGAAAGAACACTATTAATTTTCAGAAATCTGCATTCTATTATATCAAAGTTGAAACAAGTGATACATAATTTGAAACAATGTTAGAAATATAATGGACAGATGAAGTAATTAAATTAGTATCAATTTCCACTGAAGAGGGCATTTGGTCCACAATGAGTACTGTTTCCTGGCAGTACCCTAGATTAGAGGTGATTAGAGCATCACATTTCTCCATTAAACTTGCTATTACGGGAAAAATGTTTTAAACATGCTTTCTAGGACAGAAATTTGAGGGAATTTGGTTTGAAATATTTTGTAAAAATATTGGTACCTACATTGAAGGAACTAGAGACTTTATAGTAATAGAGATGATAATGATAGAGAATAAAGAAATGGACCTTTTCTGGTTACAGTCACCTAAGTAATTTTTGTAGTCTAAAATAATTTGTAACTTGTACATTCTAATATACTTGTTTTAAACCAGGTCTTGTAATGAGAAGAGGTGCCAATATAGGAATTTCTGGTTTTATTCTTTCTTTATTGTGCATTGCTAGCTTCCCACCAAAGAATCATGGAAAACCTGCCCCTCACTTGTGAGTTATTTGGCTGTTCAGTTTAGGATGCAAAACAGCCATTCTGACTGAATGTAGATCATTCATCCACTTTCTCACCCTACTAAATCCTAGGAATTCTTCTATATCAAAATACAGTAACCTTCATAACTCCTCTTTCCTTCACAAAGTACTTTATACTATTCATAGGACAAATATACTTTCCCACCCAGAGCCTCCAGATCCTTTTTTCTTGCTTGTCTCTACTGGCCTTTTTCCAGGACTGGTTTCATTATCTGTCATTTTTCCAAGGGGGATTTGAGCTTCTTCCCATGTAGAAAAGGAAAGACCCATTATGGTTCTTTTTTAATTTTTTTCTTTTTTTTTTTTAAGAGATATACATCGAGAGTCATATGCTTTTCCCCTGTCTTCTCTGAAGCATTTATTCTGGGGCTCTGATTCTGCTTTCACCTTCTGGTTGAAGAATGATTTTTTTTTTTTTTTTTTTTTTCCCTGACTTTGATCTGAAATAACCCATTCATGTAAATTTGTTTGAATATCCAAGAAGAAAGAGAGGATTAGGGACTATTGCTATGGTCTAAATAGATCAAAGTTTTTACCTTAGTGATACTGAATCATTGATACCGATTGGTTTTTGCAGGGGTTTTTTATTGTTTTCCTTTGTTTTCCTTGTAGCTAATTTATTGTCAATTGTTCCAGATGAAAAGCATTCTAACAGTGCCAACAGTAGTTCCCCAGAGGAGGAACCCAATCAGTTTCCTGGGATTTTTGGTAAGAAGTTGCTTTTGCTGTTTATAGTTATCCTTTTATAATGCAGACACTCCTTGGCTTGTCCATGCATTTTCCCGTTTATTTGAAGGTATGTGTGTTAGCTGAATATATGTTAGTTGAAATACTCATTGAATTCAATAACATTAAAACTATCTTCATAGCCATCTTGTTGTCAGAAATGCATATTTTGAAAAAGGCTTGCAATTGCAAATGTTAGAATGTCTGCTAGTAATATAACAAAACCTTACCAAACTGTTTGATTTAAATCTTATATCAGTAAAATTAAAGAAAAAGGAATCAATCCCAAAGTTGCCTCAGCATGCCAGTTTCCTTTGCCTTTGAGAATTAAATAAATGCTCCCTTTTAGTGTTGTTTATACTGGCGTAGAGCAAGGTAAATGGGTACCAATCACAGCTTATTTTCAGAGCTTTGCTGTGTCTAGATAACTTGTCACTTATTGTTTCACCTTTTTTTCCTTTTAGTCAATTTGTTGCCAACTGCTCCAAATGAGAAGTCCAACACTCTGAACAGTAGTTCCCCAAAGGTGGAGCGCAAGCAGTTTCCCATATTTTTTGGTAAGAATTCACGTTTGCAGTTCTTGGCTCTCAGTCTTTTATATGTGGTCTGGATTGGTTTTTGTTTCCACTCACTTTCCAACATATCTGAGACTAAAGAATGGGCTTCCATCAGTGTCAAATGTTTCGATAAGCAGAGAAAGTCAAAGCCAAGAAATATATTGCTACATAGAGATCTTCCGTAAATATCAGAAAGTGGAAGACTGGCCATGTCTTGTACTCTTCTGGAAGTGTGCACTTCTTGATGGTCTGATAAATACAAAAAAAATTAAAGATCCAAAGCAAAAGCAGTGATACAGAGTTCTTTCAGTCAAAATTAATATTTTTGTGGGGATCTAACTGGCAGCTGATTTAAAGTACCTTTTACCCATTAAAATATTTGGATTCTGGAATGTGGCACAACATATTTACCATAATAAGTTTTTATTTTCACTAGGGCCATATTAAACTCAGTTCTTGGTTTGAGTATAATCAAAGTGAATGTGAATTAATTTTGTGTCTGCTTCAAGGTATTTTTGCATTACATGTTATAATGCAGATGAGAATGGACCTGTACTGTAGAGTGCTAGTTTGTAATAATTTCAGCAGCTGGATTCTGTCCACTACAGTTTGCTGGTATTTGCTCACACTGTAAAGGGTGATTTAATTTGAGGCATGTCATTTTTATGATCCACAGTTATGCAAGAGGAAACAAGAAACAGTTCGAAAAAGCCTGAGCGTTCTTACCAAGTATTTCTGTTGGTATTTTTGCACTTACGTTTACTTGTACTTTTGAGGACTGAGTGATGGCTGATGGCTTACAGATTCATTAAGTATTTTGTTTTATATCATTTGTAAGGTAATGGCCATGTAGGATAACATTACTGTGCTCTTTGCTTGGTGTGGTCAATGTAGTAAAGCTTGAATGTGCATTGTATACTATTTTTTTGCTTGCACTATGATTCACATGTACTGTTGGGTTGAGGTAAGTTTCTGTGATAGTTGGATTGGTTTTTACCACATAAAAAGCATCAATAGACTCTTATAAAAATGACTGAATATATACCAGTAAAGCTTTTGTCAACTTACTTTGCTGAAAAATATTTGAATTATTTAAGGCCTGGTAATATACCTAAGGAACATAAGAACGTACATTAAACTCTTCTATGGCTGAACAAAACAATCTTTGTTTTTTCTGCATTCAAGCACAAAACTTTGTGATGTCTCTCAGCAATGAACTTTGTGTTGAGAGTGAAGATTGTTCTGGTCTCACTCTGCTGCAGGATCTAAGACGACTTTTGTTCTGGGAAAGTTGAGAGAAAGTGAAGCCAAGAATCAAACTTGTCAGTTTTAGTTTATACTAAGTGATCTGTGGTAGGAAATCAGAAGTGCTATACTCCGTTTGATTTGTGAGGTTTAAGTGGGATGCAGGATCAAAAGTCAAATTTCAACTCAGCAAATACAGAATGACACACAAAGGCAGTTCTTGTTATCGCTTGTCGAAGTCAAGGCCATGTCTTTTGCTGATATAAATTGACACAGTTCCATTGACTATAATGGATCTGCACCAATTTATACCTACAGAACGTTGTCAAGTGCAGATGACTCATTATTTTTGTAATAGCTTGCCTACTTGAAGATTCTTCTATTTTCTGTGATTCTTTTTGCTGCAACCTGAAATGAGATCCTGAAGTCTGCATATGTCGAATCTGGCAGTAAATCTGAAGCTTTGTGAATGTCACACACCTATGTCTAGTGAAAGAGAATGCAGTAAGCATTGTTTCTTCTACACCTCACTAAGATAATTTCAAACTTCTTTTGTACTGTGATCAATTAAAATTCATATTCATACCAACCAAGCTAAACCTGGGGGATAATGATTGTCACAATGCAGAGTTGGGATTATTTTTGATAAGTATGAGTCTACATCTGAATATGCATGTTTTGGAGATTCTGAAATATGATCATGTAGTCTGCTCACACCACAGAGAGCAATGTCTGGGATTCAAGAAAAGGCTGTGTTATAAGAATTAAGTCTTAAACCGTACACATTTAAAGATTGTTCAGGTAGCAGCGAAGGGTAAGAACAATAGCCTTTCTTATCTATGGCTTATTTCATTAGTTTACCTATTTTTTCGGAAACGAAATATCAAGTATTTCAGTATGGGTCCTATTGTCTCACCAAACCAAAATTAGTCCAAACATATACATCATCAAGAAAAAGACATAACAAAGATATACACTGTATTTTGCTGTTTTAAAGACTGAAATCCATTTGAGAAGCTTATGCAGAGCTAGTGATGGGAGTTCCAGTTCCCAAGTTCTACCTGAGGTGGGTTCCGAGGTCTAATTTCCTTCAATTGTTTTTGACAGAATAGGCATGTTTCTGAGGAACAGAAATTGTATTTCATTGCAATAGCATTTTTCAGAAGAAAACTTTACACCTGGAAATGTTTGCCTAACTCTGGAATCTTTCGTTTGTCCTTCGTCTGTACGAGTTTTAAATTTCCCATACTTGTTCATGACCTAACCTACATTGCGTATTTTTGGCAAATAATATATATAGCAACTCCACGTTTGAGCTTGCTATTGGATATTTAAAACGTGCTTAAATCAGTTATTTTTGATAAACAGGATAGCATGAACACAATGGTGAAGCCAGAGTCTTAAAGCCTGTTGCTGTCAATGTACGCAACCAGTTGATCTTTGTGAAAGCTGCACCGAAGGCTGTAGGATGGGCCCTGTAGTTGCATGTATATAAAAGTTAGAATGCAGTTCATGACATTTATTAAATTTTAGGTTCATATAATTCCCTTGATGTTAACACGTAATGAGTTATGTACTGTAATGAGTAATGCTACTTACACTGTGAAAAATGTTGCTAATATGTGATCTAAATTGAGGAAAAAATAGAGTTAAAAACAGCATTTCTGTCTCAAGTAGTCTCTCCATGAAGTTGATATCTGTAATTTATAGAGCTGTAATGAGTAGTTTAGTCTAGATGCTGACAGTGGGACACGTATTGCTATTTTCTTGTACTGTTTTCAGTGTGTACTCCTTCCTCTCTGTAGTTCTGTGAGTTGTGGAGTTTTCTTCTTTCTTTTTCTTTTTTCTTTCATAGAAAAAGCAGGAGATAAAACATTTCAACAACTCAGAAAAAAATGATGTTGTAAAACGAAAAGATTTTTTGAGAGAGAAACTCAAGAACAGTCATATCTTAACTTACTGTAACATCATGTACAGAAGTACAGCATTAGAAGCTGAACAGAGAAAACTTACCTGGATTTAATGCTGCCAGTGACTGTGTTAACAGACTGGCTCAGAGGCTTATAGAGTGTCCTGATAATAGAGATATTGGGCAGGGCATGACACAGTATATATTTTATGTTTACTGTAACTTGAAGTTAGCAAGTCTTTTAGTGGCCAGTATATTAAAATTGGCAGACATGAAATTATGATAAGTAATTTCATTTTTAATGTACTATTTTGTGGAAAAAAATGGCTGCTGAATGGCAAAATGAAGTGGTTTTCTTCATGGGCTGGTTGCTTCTGTGAGTGTAAAGAATGTGCAGATGTTTTGAAGATGAACAGGAATAGTGTTTGGTATCTGGGGCATATACCCAACAATGATCTGGACAAAACAATGACATGATTTTTAGATGTACAGGAGGGACTCTGAACAGCATTTGGATGCCGCTCTTCCAGTTGTGTTATGTGTACACAGGCAGTCGTTATTCACCAGTAACCACATCACTGGCTCCATGGCTCCCCTAAATCTTGCAGTTGTTCTGAGAATTCCATCATGAGGGGACTCTGGAGTCTATCTCTGGAAAATTCTACATACTGGATAAGTAATTTAGATTATGAAGTATATATTTAAATTCTGTTAGGTAATTGACAAACTTATGCTCTTTGGCCCTTTCATCACTGGCAAGCCTTTCTGCTTTGTTCTTTTTGGGTTCAGAAGCTATCAGGTTAAAGTAGGTAAGTTTTTATTTTTAATGTTACTGAACTTACACTTTGAAAGCTAACTTCCTCTCCAGCTAGAGGGTTGCAGTTAGTTATAGGCACAAGAGCTCTCAGACCGGTACCAAAAGCATTGCATTAGTTAATCTGACTACCATCTTCATGAAAAGTAGTAGATTTAATATATATTGCATTACATTGCGGGCTCTTGCTCTGCATCCAGAGTGATCCTTTCTCTTACAATAACGTAAGAACATTAGTGCTTATTTTACAATCTGAAATTAATCTATCTTGAATAAACAAGTCATGACTCCATTTTTGCATTTCAGGATTCTTTTTGAGTAGTATGATGTTGCTAACACAGCTTCAAATAAGTTATTTGTTTCATTTTGCTGTCTTAGCTTTCCACAAATTGCTGTTCTGTTTCTTTCCCAGCAATTTTTCATACCTTTTCAGCATGCCAGTTCAGCTATTATAATTTGCAGATGAACCTTTTTCAGAAAGCGTAATATGTGTCAGACAAGTAAGATGTAGCACGTTCTTTTTGGATCTTGTCAGTCTCTTGAATTACCCAAGTTAATTCATAACTTCTTGCTTTCAGCAACTCATCTGCTTCCTACTTTTGTGGCAACAGGATGCCTTCAGCTCCTTTGTCATCTAAATTATTCCATAAACTTTTTATTTGTTTTTTCTTCTGAACCACTTCTGCCTGGCTTTCTAACTTCAAGAAGGCCATCTGAATAGCTTCACGTTTCCATTTATGCATTCAAATCTCAGCTGTCTCAAATCTGCTACTCCTTGAAGGGAAACAGCACTCCTTCAGGTCCCTCATAACTGATGTTATAAATGCTTGCATTTAGTTTTGTGAATCCGGCGCAGCAGTTGTCAGTTCTGATTTTGTATATGGGTCGCTCCAGGGTCATAGATGATGGAGTTGCTCCAGGTTTGGGAGTTGTGGCACAGATTTGCTTCTTGAACTTGTTCCAGTGCTCAGGTACTATGGATACCTCAAGTTCGTCTTCCAGAGTTTCAGTTCTCATGCTCTCACAACGACACTGAAGAACCAAATCATCAGCCTACTACTTGGAATGGTAAAAACCTCACAGCAGCACTAAAGCACCTGCATTACAGTCACTTTGTGCACTTATTCTTCACGTTCAATCCTGTGTTATTCTGCAAGCTACAAACTATTTCTTGATAATTGCTCAGTATTTTCCAGTAGACCAGCTTCTATTACTTAGATTAAGCTTTCTGTATTCATACAACAAACCCAATATTAAGGTATTGAATCTTATATTATAAATGCTGACTATGTTTACCTTCTATTTGATTTCAGAATGCCTAGGAGTAATTAGGAAAATTAACTTCACTAATTGTCACAAATATGTACCATATTTAAGTTTTCCAATTTTAATTTATTTCACTTTCTACAAATATTTCACTTGAAACTTCTCTAATCGAATTTGAAAACTGTCATTTCTGTTGTAGCAGGTAATGTTGTCACTAAATACATAGGAAACAAACCTTGCTTTCAGGTAAGCTTTTGCTGGTTTGTGGAATTCAAAGAGAGCATAAAATGTGCTGTGGTATTTTTTGTAATCGTAAAAAGAGAGATGTTTATGTAAAGTAACCTGAATTTTCAGGAGGGCATAATTAAATTTGCCAGTAAATTTCATGTCAATTTCAAAGTTCTGAGAGCTTAAAATCTCATACATAATATTAACATTACAGAAAAATGGTAAATTGCAGTGTCGCCTCTAACCTTGTTTTTCTTGGTATTTCTAGAACCACCCCCTATTCCTTCTTTATGCATGACCCCTATGGACAGAGGACTTTGTAGAGCCAAAGAATTAAGATTTTTCTACAACTACTCAACTGGAAGATGTCGGCCATTTAACTACAGTGGTTGTGGTGGAAATGAAAACAATTTCACCTCCAGAAAGTCATGTTTGAGGATCTGCAAGAAAGGTATGGGAAGTGATACTGCCACAGACTATCATGAGAGGTAAATATTATACAGGCTGAAACATTCTTGCAACTTCTTGTAGTAAGATTGGCCTGATAAAGGTAAGTCGTTGAAAGCCTTAGAAAAGTGGAAATGGGAAGACAGAGTTTAGAGAGAGAAAGAGGCATAGTAAAATACAGCGTACAAGAACAAAAATAAGACAACTTGGCATTGGTCAGGCATACGGACACTTTAGGTAAGACAATGTTCTCTTTTCTTTTTTTAAGAGTATTTTTTTGAAAACAAGACTTATCTCTTAATTCTGATATTCTTGGATGTGTTAGTCATACAGCATCTAATATTTCTTTCTGCATTTTACCTTCAGGATTCAATAAAAAAAAAGGCGAAAGAAGATTAATAAAAATCAGGAAGAAAAGAAAGAAAGGCTCTGGGAGAGGGAATCATCCCTGAAAGAATGCCACTTTGATTTTTAAGGACGTATGAAGTAAAACACTATTCACCTGTGAATGAAAGCCTTTAGTGCACACCAATTAAATATATTTACTGTACTGATTATTTTGATTACATAGTTTTAAGCTGCTTATATTTTTATTATGTATTCCTCATTCATGTTAATAAACATTACTTTTAATGGCTCTTATATTGTAGCTTGACTGTATATAATTGTCAGAGCTGAAACAGGACAGAACAGACTACATGTGTGTATAAGTCATACAAAAAGTAGACAAGATTCAAATTTACCCCATTATTCTTTTTTTAAATCTATTTTTGTGCTAAAGAAAGCATAATGCTTGTCAAAGTAATCACTTGTCAAGTGTGATTGAAACAATCACAGATTGAAAGACAGGTCTATTGCTATAAGGAGGAAATAGACACTGGGTTTGTTTTCTTCAGATTTATTTTAGGTGATGAAAGCTAGATTTAACTCCATCAAAGTACATGTAATTACACTATTGTAAAATGAATGTGTGAAGCACTGTGACAGATATTTGCAAAGATTTAAAAATATATTTGCTTTGATCATTGGGTATTTATCGTTGTTACTGAACTAGGCTCATGGCTAGCAAGTTAGTAATTTCCAGAAATATGTATTAAGTTTTTACGAAATGCAGAAAAAATTCCTTCCATAGAAGTTAATACAGTTGCTTTAGAGATAACGGTATGCTTACTCTCCAGTTGACTTTGAGAAATTTTGGTAAGCTTTTTTAAGACTGATATGAAACAGTGGCACAGTTCCTGCCCTTCTCCAGGGCACCTCTGTGATCTTGGGTAAATCTTTTATAATGAGATTTTTTTTTGAAAGAAAGAAAGAAAGCAATTAATTGGTTTGCTAGTAAGGTTTTTAGAAGCACCTTGCTGCCTATGAAACAAAAGATAGCAGGATATTTTCTAAACTCTTACCTATCATCTTTGACGATGTAAATATTTTTGTATTGCATGTTTCCTCCTTATGCTTAAAACTACTGAGGATAGTTACAGTGCTGTTTGACAGAGGTCGTGTGGAAATAAGTAGCTGAAATAGATGTGAGTGGCTCAGGCACTACAGCAATGAGCAAGGACAACAGTGACAGAATAATAAATGATCTGTCGGGCTAATATGCCGTTGCCTGCGCACTATGAATTGCATGTGTGATTTCAGGAAACCTATGTTACATTTGCCTGATGAACTTCAGACTAACTCCACAAAGAGGGTAAGCTTTACTGTTTAAAATGAAAATATTTATGGCATCTAATTATCTGAGTGTGAGGAGGTAAGTAAAAGTCACAGATTTCTATACAGAAATCCTATCGAAATCTCTTCTCTGGTGGCTAAGTTCTTTCATGACTCTTTTAGTCTGCGATCTATTAAGCCTGGTTTGAAAAATGCTCAAGAAACTGAAATGTACACCAAAAAACATTCATGTACCATCTTGTCATATAAAATGTATGAGAACCACAGACTCGGAATGCTGTAGCTATATAAATCAGACAAGTGCAGTTCTGACAGGAAACTTAAAAACTCCATAGACTGCTGAAAACTAGTAACATCAGTTCTCTATGCAGAATTTGTTTGATATATCATTACCCTCCAGTTTCAGTTCCAGTTTGATATCTTCCCATTATAGCTGATCATTTTTATTGACCGAACTCTTGTCTGTACTCCATGTGCTAGGAGTCAAGTCTGTGGAGTTGCACTGCACAGGAGCAGAGCAGTGTGTTAAATACTTGAACCAGCTGGAATTTGTCATGGCAGACAAGCAGAGAGCCTGTGGTTTAAACTGCTCCCAGGACTTTCCACTTGTAACACAGCAGCTGCCTTAGCACAGTAGTGTGCATGGCCTCTGAAAGCAGGAGTTGCTTTATGCACAGTGGGTATGGGAGAGGCAGGCTTTGAGTGTGCTGAACACCCCACTAGCAGCACAGTTACCTTGTGTAGCCTGGCTAGGAAGGCAGGTGAGTGCACAAACATCTGTGCCTTTTCTTGTATAAATTTTATGATGAAGGCAGTAAAAACTATCCAATCTTCCCTTCTTAGTAATAATATTTTCCCATGGGCTGTCAGTATTAAAACTTGTGTAATTGCTAGATTGTGTCATGTGCCTCAGAGTGGACTCAGTGACTCAGTAAGGACATTCCAAGTCTATGGTTTCAGATTAAAGCAAACCAAAAGGTGTCAAGTGTTGAGCAAGTAACACATTTGTCTGACAGACAGGCAGTGCTATCCTACACACCATGTTAAAATCCTTTTACAAAGAAGTATGATATTCCCTAGCACGATTCTGAAGTGTTTGACCATGACTCATATTAAACTACAATATATTTAAGAGCTTTCATGTAAAAGAGAGTGAAACTCATTCTTTAGCACCAGGAGTGCAACGTTCAGATAACTTCAGTGTTGATATGCATCTGTGTTGTTGGTGGCAGTGTCTCAAGTACAGTTTTTTTTCTCAGTATCAACCCCAAATAAAGGTGATGGGGAGAGAGCTGTTCCTGGGGCAGTGTCTTCTGCCCAGCTGTTACAGCAGCTCTAAACCTTGTGGTCTTCTCAGTTGTGATGGAACTCTCATGGGAGCCTTGCAGGGATTGGGAGGAAGGGGAAAGGGTTTGCCCATGGTGTTTCTTAAAGCAGTACCACCAAGGATACTAACAAGGATTTGTCAACTCTGTAAGTTTTATGAGATCATAAACTAGGATGATGAACTTTGTAAAGCAGAACATTCTGAATGAGACCGTAGATATAAAAGGTAGATGGGAAAGAATAGATACATTTGTTTGTACACAGATTGCCTTGTGATCCCTGTGTTTTTTCATGGCAGTATCTCTTCTTCAGGCTCCCTCTTGGTCCAGTGGCTTCTCCCTGGCTGCTTGGTTTCAACACCTACAGAATCCACCCCCAAAACCTAGGAGAAATCATCGTCTCTGTCCCTGCAGAAAACAGGCTGTGTGGCTGCTCCCCGCTTGTGGCAGAGCCACAGAGATGATTAAGGGAGTGGAACATCTCCCTTATGAGGAAAGGCTGAGGGAGCTGGGTCTCTTTAGCTTGGAGAAGAGGAGACCTTATTAATGTTTATAAATATGTAAAGGGTGAGTGTCATGAGGATGGAGCCAGGCTCTTCTTAGTGGCATCTAGTGACAGGACAAGGGGCAATGTGAGGTCCCTCCCAATCCCTAACATTCTGTGATTCTTCTCCTTCTTGCTGAGCTCTCCTGCAAAGTAGCAGACTCTCCTCACTACATGTGTTTAGTTGCTCCCCAGGACTGTCCAGTCTTCTTCCAGAACTGCTGTAGCTAGGACAGCACCAACAGGTGGTAACTAACTAGACCCGTGCTCTCCCACCCCCTATCTACACTATGCTAAAGAAACTTCTCATGCTTTCGTTTTGTAGCAACAGTGATTAAACAACTGATCCACTGAGGGTTCTCTTCTGTCATTGTTGAGACAGAAAAAGACTTCATAGCATCTTAATAGTACCTCTATTTTAACTGACTAAGAAAACATTACGAAGTGATTCATCCTTTAGGCTCATGACTTAGTGCAATGAGAACAGAGAACAAAGGCAGGAATGTTGCAGGCTGTATAAAAGCTACCTGTTTATAATCATAAATATGATCTGAGAATGCATGCTCTTCTTGGTGTGCACACTAGGTTTGGCCACCGCACCAGTTATCCAGCTGTCTTTTGATCTTGTGTTTGTATAGCTCTGCAGTGCATCGAATTAGTTTTATCCATAGAAAGTCCAAACTGCAGTGTGAGTTGATCTTACCTTCAGCTCCACAAGAAGTTTCTTTTGTGCTCTTCTCCTTACTTCACTTCTTTCCATTCCTATACCTTCAATATCTGCAGAATAACCAAATGAAGAATAAGAAAAAATATCTATGCATTTTTTAAATATAATTACAGGGTGAACATAAAAGGGGGGATAATTGAGCCACGACACAGAGAATCAGATGGCAGAATGGTGAAGAGGTCAGAAAATGAAGCTGTGCTAAGGTGTTACAGTGACTGCACAGTTCAGTACCCGTTCACAGTCCATTCATCCTGTCATTTTATTCCAGCAGCTGCCCTCGTTGCTTTGGAGGAGCTATGCCCAGTGCAGGGAAAGTTCTCCCACTTGGTATGATGAGAGCCAACAGGCTGAAGCATTCTTGCAGAGGTTTGGTGAGTATCCACATATCATCTGACCTGCAGTAACTTGGCATGTGCCCTTAGTCCATACAGGTCATGAAGCAAAATGTCACTTAAGTCTTTTTATTCATTCTCTTTTCCTCACATTTTCCTCGTATGCCTTCCTTATTCTGCTTTTTACTTTCCCCTGCTTCTCTTTGGTTTTGGGTTTATTTACAGCATTTCTCCCAGCGTCTCCAATCCCTCTACTATTTCATAACTGATGTATTAATTTACATTTTGAGAAAATCATCTTAGCGTTCACGTTAAAGTGGACATGGGGATAACGTTGCATAACTGGTTGCTTGCGGTGGTGTCTTCTCTTGAGAAAGAGCCAGGTTCGAGCGGGACATACACTTGTGGCACAGCCGGGTGCACGCGGCGGTGGGAGCGGGGCCGCAGCCCGGCCCCTGCACGCCAGGGGGCAGCGCCGCACCGCGCAGCGGGACCGGGGCGGATGGACCACCCGCTGCTGCCGGACAGCTCCGGGGGAGCAAGGCCTCTGCGGGCTCTGCTCTGCTGCACTGCCTGTCCGGAAAGAAAAACTGGGGAAAAACAGCCTGCCCCGACAGTCCCTGTATCGTCAGGGGAGATGCCTTTGTCACAGCTGCGATGCTAGAGAAAGCAATTATCGTCCTTGATCACGAGCAGTCTCATTATCTGCAAAACCATATTTATCCTTGAACTTGTCAGGTGAGAATTTTCTGCTAAGAGACAGAATTAGATTTTTTTGTCCTTTGCATGGTTTTAAGCTTTCTCTGGTTAAAGCACAGCCGGTTGTACTCATTTCGATCTCTCAGGAACTGCTCATCCCCACGCTGCTGATAGCCATGGCAGCCTGTACTGGTGTAATTCATGTGCCTTTCAGCCAGAAAAAAAGGGTGCCTGAAGTAGTGTGGGGGCCGTCTGTATCTTCGAAGTGCAAATTACACCAGCTGAGATGTCTCAAATACCTGTAGAGTAGGAGTGAGAAAGTTCTAATGTTAGCTAAATCTGTAGAATATAAGACTTTAGAACTAAAATTAAAAAACAAACAAAAAAAAACCAAACTTCACACAACCTCACTGTATTTGACATGCCAAATCAAACATGGCCTATGTAATAAATCTCTCCAGCTAATTCACATACCTGTCTTGAACATGTGTGCTTGGCTGGAATGAAGGGATTATCTTCTGGGTTACAGTGTGTAATATACCATGTTGTATAGTCTATAGCCTAGACCTAATTGGTCTAAAATAATGCAGCCAGGCTCACTTCTGATGCAAGTCTACTACCTGAAGTGACACCGTGTATTTCAGAGAAGTTAATTCCCATCACTGTGCAGAATCAGAGCTAATCCTCAGCTTATACGTGTTTACATTGCATAGAAGTTTAGAGTGCCAGTTCATAGTTCTTCACTGATTATAAAGCTCAAACGTTCTCCTGTTGATGTAAGATCCTAGAAGCACCAACACTCGTATGTGCCAAATTAGTATTAAAGTCATATGCCTGCTCTTTCAGTGACCCTAGAGCGTGATTTCACAATTCGTATTATCCAGTGGCTGTATGGATTTAAAGTATTCCTGCCCTTCTTTTCTCTCTTCCAATTTTTCCTGACCTTTGTTTGGGTTTTGGGGGTTGGGGTTTTTTTGCTTAGTTTTGGGTTTCTTGCTGTTTTCATTTCTGAGGAAAAGATTTTCAATGCCCAGATGAATTGCCTTATCCAGTTCACAACATGTTCCAAGATTGTTTCTGGTGGTAAAAAGAGTGGATGAGCAACAGGTAGTGAGAAGCAAGAGGAATATCTTGTTTCAGGAGCAAACTAAATAGTTTTAATTTTGATTAACACAAGACCATGACCTTTGGTAGGTCCTTATGGCCTTCTGTTAGGGGTACTGGTGTTACAGGTGTGAGGAGAATTTGAGCTTAATGCTCCGTGAACTCCCCATTTGTTCATCATAACATGGTCAGGTGCACACAGCAGCTGTCTATTGGTTTGGAGAGCACAGATTCTGTCTGTAGCACAGGTGTTTTTATGTCCTGATACAAAATTCTTTGAAGCTAGTAAAGGACTGCTGTTAATTTTGTTTTGCCTTCAATTATGACAATTTTCAAACCAGGGAACTCATACTTGTGCTTTCAAATCACTGGCATTTAAAAGAAATGCAGCCAGGAATTCTGTGCAGCAGTGGTGATATTCCTGCTGCCTTTTTTCTGCTCTTGGTATTTCAGAGGCTTATTTGCTTGAATACAGGTTGTTGGTTTTGTTCTGGGTTTTGGTTTTTTTCCCCCTTGGGTATAAAACAAATTGGCATTTTAATTTATGCACTTGCCTGAATTTGAAAATTTGATTCTGACTTTTAATGCAGTTTCACATTTGAGGAATAGAAGTATTTCTCTGTAGAGCTTTTCAGGACTTAAGTATGGGACATACTGCAGCCCCGGCAGCTTCTCGCAGAGGTGGGTCGGGTCACATTAAGGAGGAATGCAGATACTGTGTATGGTTTGTGCCTGAGTAAAGGTCCCAATTGATTATTTTTTTTTCCCTCTGGGTCTAGTTCGAGGAGGAGGACGAATCCCACTGGCTCGATACGTGAAGAGAGAGGTCCCGTGGTCTCCTCCTTTCCAACAGAGTGAGTGTTTTCTGACTGGTTTGCGAGCGCCAGCTTTTGCTGGGGGCGGAGGAGCAAGGTGCGGGCAGCGCGGCTCCCGGGAGGGACAGTGCTGTCACAGCACGTGGGACTCTGCCACCGGGGCTCGGGCTGGAACAGCGGAGGAGCCTGCCTTCCCTGGGACATGCCATTCGAGAAAGAAAAGTAACTTAACGCTGGCTGCAGGCGGGGTCGGGGTGATGTAACAGGAAGCTCTGATGTTCCACTGCTGCCGCCGCTCCTCGCTTACAATCTGACACGCTCCTCCTCCGCGCAGCGCTGCGCGGCACCCCTGCCCTGCAGCCGCCCGGCTCCCTCCCGGGATTACACCCAGCGGCAGGACCGGGCGCTCCCAGGGCTCTTCCTTGGCCGGGCGGGGAGGGAACGAAACATCTCCTTTCGCTGAAAAGGGAAACCGAACTGATTGATCTGCAACCACTCTTGTAAGAACTCGGCGTGGTGAGTACCATCAAAACAGCTTCATTGTTTCACCGAGCAATAGTTCTGTGTCATCTGGATGCATTTATAGTGTGTGTATGCTTTTACATTAACCTCATGTGATATGTAATCTGCAGGGAGTAAGGAGTATGAGGAAAAGCTTCATTTATTTTTAGTGTGCACAATGTTGATCTGATTTTATAACTGGTGGTGTTATAATATCTTCTCGAGGAAGTAATCAACGATAAATAGGTAGAAAGGGAGATAAAAATACCCTAATCAGCACTTAAATGATTCTGTCTAAAACCTCTCTTATTAGCTAACCAAATTTCTGTCTTTGCATCTGGAGAGAATTAGAGCCTTACTGGTTTGAAAAGGGTCCTTAAGACTAATTCAATACAACTGGAGCTCTTTCAAGACAGGCTGGAATAGGTGATAAAGTGGTGTCGATTTTCTTGCTGAATATTCCTTTAATCTTATTAACGTTATCGTACTGGAAAGAGGTCATATTTGAGTTATTTCAGAAATAGGTTTTGAGTTGTAATTATAGAACTAAAAAAAAAAAGATAAAGCTTCTGTTTTGTTTGGACTTTGTTTGCTTGAGGAAAAAGTTAGCTCGAGTTTGAAGCTTGTACCGGGTGTTACTGTTGGAGATTTTTCTCACAAACGCCAAGCTGATTTGTCAAAAGGTACTTGTGCACTATTTCATGTCTGTGAGAAACTATTGAACAGTGGGAAGGGTGTCATTCCGTGCCTTCCAGTATCAGTTGAGAGGCAGTTAAGAGTCTTGCCACTTCTTCAGCTTTCCAAACCAGATGAGATATCCCCCGTTTTGACAAATACGGTTGCGTTACTGAGATTGCTACATCTAGTCGTTTGCTTGTGTGTGTAAGCAATGGATGTGTAGAATCAGGAAAAGAAATCGTGTTTCTGAAGGATAGTTAAGAAATAGTATAGGCTATAAATCATAGTTGGATTTGATCTGCAGTGATATGTTTAGTCATCTATGTTTTATAGGGGCTGAGGTGGAAATAACAATAAAAATAGCTGAGGTTTTTTGCTCTCTACCTTAATAAACTTATGCTAGATCCCTTGGGGCCAGATTTTGCTGCTATTGCAATTGTGCCAGTGCAAAATCTGTTCAGTCATATTGTGGATACTGGGGATCTTGTCATTTATTTGCAGTAATAATTCATATAACAGTTATAACCTGTTTGGTTCAGTGATGTGTTAAAAGCTTGATTGCTGTGCTCTGAATCTGAGGTCCTTTCAAAGGATTGAAAGGTGAAGCACTAGATCTGGATAAATATGAATAAGATCTGAATCCATGTGTTTTCTTTCAAAGTACACGTTCTGCAATAGTGTCTGAAATTCTCAATTGAAAACAACCTGTGTTTTCACACCATTTACTTTTGCAGGCTGTTTAAGCTCTCATTGACTTCACTGCATGTTAGAGCAATCCCAAAGTCTCTATCTGATTTTGAAAATCTTCAGCACAAAAGGCACTTGGTGATACTAAATCAAACGGGATGGCACTTCAGATAAGAAGTGGTGATGTTGTTTTAATGATCAGTACCGTAGGAACAAGTGTCTTCAGAACTATTTCAGGTAAATGATTTAGATTCTGATTTTATTCTATTCTCAAGTAACTGGTTGAGATTGTGGTGGGAGTCACCACCACATAGGAAATGTGAGGCATCTATGTGTTCACAGGTTTGAAGCCAGAACCTACATTATTTGCAGATCAAGCAAAGAAAGTGGCAGTTTAGCAATGTAGAACAGGGTGACCACACTTTGTAGGTGACAAAACCAAGTACCTGAATCCATGACATGCATTGCAAGTTCAAGAATTGCATGATATATATCCTGTCAATCTCAAATGCTACCATATTCTGAATTCCTCATGAACTGGAGCTTTGTTCTGCGTTAAGAAATGTAGTGTTTCTCCCTTTGAAATAGGCTTGTTCTGATACAACACAACTGTTGAAATCCTGACCCACTGAGAGCCAGTGGGAACTTTTCCACAGACTGTCAAAGGGCAAGTTCTTCCTAAATGTGGCTATTTTTCTGTTGAAGGAATTAGACATACATCACTTAGCCAGTGACTTGGTTCTGCATTCTGTTGGCAGTTGTTTTTTGGTAACTTATAGTTGAAAATCTCAGATCTGCATGTCTCATTCTTGGTGACTGATGTCTTACCAGGCTAAATGGCATGCTCTGGGAATGCAGGTTCGTTCTGTGGGCTGTCTGGATATTTCAGTCCAAATTTAGGCTAGTATACAATTAAGAACAGAACTGAGGGGGGAAAAACACACTAGTATGTTATCTTTGCCGCCAATATAATTACTAACTTATTTCTATATTCTGTGCTTTCAAGTTCATCAGCTGCTTCCAATAGCAGTCCTAGCTTGTGTAAGAGCTGGGTAGGATCGGGCCCACAAGAGTCCACAAAATCATACAGATAAAAGATTCAAACCAGTTCACAGTCATTTGGAAGAAACTATTGCTGTCGGTATGTTTTTAATAATATGTGCCCAGTGATATTTAAAAAGTATATATCTAGTCACTTCTACAGTAAATACTGAGCATCATGTAAGCTATTAATGAAAACAATTGAAGGAATTTCTCCAATGAGAAATAGTCCAAGTCTACAGTTAGGGAAATAAAATAGAATTTCTCTTAAAGAAGTTGTTTCCATCTGTTCCCAATGTGTTTACAATGTTCTTGATCTCTTAGCAAAATTCCTTCTGTGTTTCTGATTAGCTGTCATTCCTATAGAGCCTATACACAATATTGGCATTACCTCAGTGTTACAGTCACCTCTGTTCTGAAAGCATTTGTGTAGCTGTGTCATTGAGATCCATATGTGGTAGTTCCCTTGGTTAAACCTTACATTTACTGAAAACGGTCTCGTAGTTGCTCATGTAACTGTTCTGTTACTGGGAAATATTTGAAGTCTTCAGTGTAGCAAATTGTGGAGCTGTGGAATTAACTATATGCTTAATACCACTGTGTTAAAGAAGGAATGAATAGTTCTATTACCAAAACAGATGTGAGTCGACAAACAAATATCTTATAAGAAGTAAAATAAATCTGGAAGTGTGTTTGTATATGTGTTTATGTGTATTAGACATACCATAATATATTTAATACATTATTTCTATGTACATATGTACAATATATGCAGGTCTACATCATGCTGACTTTCATTACTCCTAATGTATCAACTAAAGAGAGAACATGTACGTTTTTAAAGAGATTTTCAAAGTAAATTAGTCCTAAACCACATCCTTGGTTTAGAAAACCATGAGTCATGAATGTTAATATTTTAAATTGAATGCGTTTGAATGTTGTTTCATGTCAATATTTAAAAGAAAAAGGAGAAGGCTTTCCATGGGTGTTCACAACCAATATTTTTGTTTTGTACTCGCTTTGGCAATTCTGATGTTCTCAGTGCCATACGCTTGCACAAAGAGGAGCAGAAATCAGGCTGTTACTTACCTGATGTCTTAATGGAGAATTCCACAATCAGTGCTGTACAATATCAGATCACCTTAAATTTGTTTTCATTAGAGCATTTGATTTTTAGCAACACGTTCTTTTTTTCCTATTTTGGAATCTGGGTAAAACTCTGGAAGGCTAAACTTTTTCATTTTCTAAGTTTTGTTTTCACAGTTCTCTCTCATGCATATCTGCCTTAGCCTCCCAAGCTTGTTTATACTGTTTACATTTTCCCAGCAAAGTCATTCTTCTTCTGCCCTAGTTCTGTGCAAACACTTTCAATCATTGCTGCAGTATGTTCTGCCCAAAAGAAGAGAAGTGATTTATTTGGAGTTGCTCTTCCTTGGAAAAATGCATTTAAAATGCACTTAACTGAATGTAATGCATTGAAAAAAGACTTTCTATGAGAGCAGCAATGTACTCACTTCAAGAAAACATTTTCTCAACTGGTATAAGTTTGCATGTGTCTCTGAAGCTGCCACCTTTTAATATATCACAGATGTCACTCAAGACATTTCTGACAGGTTTGGCCACTACTAAGCTGTAGCTGACCGTTAAGATACTAATTGAATTTTAGAAAATAAAATGATGTTGTATTTCTGGGTTAATGCCTGGCTAATTCAGGTGTTCTTTAAAAAATATCCCATACAAAATAAGTGACAATAGTGGGTTATTTTTTTTTTTTATGAAGCCCGTACCAGTCTGGCTTTCTATATAATACAAAGGACAAGGAGCAAAACACAGTGATCATTGATTTTTTTTTTCTATTATTACTATGTTCAAAGCAGCTACCTTACACACTGTGGCATACCATCAGCTGTGTTTAGGCTGAATATCTTTTTAGGTCCTGAAAGCTTTGTCATCTTTTCCACATTTTCTTTGTCAATTCTGAGCTCATAAACATCACAACCTTGATGCTTGTATAGGCATAAAGTATCACTCTTGATATCATTTAGATTTTCCCCCTTGCTTTTTTTTCTCCTCCGTTACAGTGGTAAAATCTCAGAAATTAATTTTAATGAATTTTGTATTATTTTAGTAATGTCAATGCTGGTAGAGTTTCATTAAAGTAACACAAAAGATGTATGTACAACATGTTTGTTACACTAAAACCCATTTGGTTTAGGCTTAAATAATATTTTTTGTGTTAATATTGTCACAAATGAGCATAGTTTGTCTCCCAGTGTGGTGCTCTATAATCCTTCCTAGAGAAAAATTTATAAATATATATATCAGAAATGGATAAGAGCTTTAAACATCATACTACTTTCCTCTATGGTTGCATCTGTCTATTCATTTGCTGACCTAAATGGAACAAAAAGTATGGTACTGTGCAACCTTCTATTACTAAAAGGACATGTTTTTGCAATTGTTATCCTGAAATGTTCTGTATAATGGGATATCTGCCCTTTTGTTTCTGTTAGTGAAATCCAGCAGGTGTCACTCTGGGGATTAAATAAGGAATATTTCATAGAGTGAACTTTCTGGGGGGAGAGGAGATGTAGAATTTACAATTATTTATTCTAATACATTTTTCCAGTATAAATTTGTGACCATGCATGCCTCTTTAAGTTTCTTTTGTTAATTACGTGGTTTAATGGCTGTATTCATCCTTCTGTGTATCCCTTTGAACACAAAAATGACATGGTAGTTAGTATTAGTCTATACAATGAGAAGTTCTACTCACAGGTGTCAGTTTTGAAACAAAGAGCTGGGAATCAGTAGAATATTCCATTTATGATATAAAAAAATACTTTTCTCACCTTCTCTGGGAATGAAAATTATTCTGTTTGTCAATGGAAATTCTAGATGCACAAGTAATGTGTTTTCAGTTAGGATGAATCCAGGGAGGTGCTCTGCAGTAGGGTGAACGTATTTATTGAAACTGTCTATATATTTTTTTTCTGTTTGAATTAGCCAAAATTGACAAGATTGGTGTCTAATTATCCAGAGTTTCATAGTAAAAATATTTAGAGAATAAATATTTGGGAATAAACTTTTTCGTGTTGCACCGAGTTGCTAGTACAAGAAAGTACAAGTTGTAATTTTTGGGAAAAAGCAGCAAAGTTTTGGTTGTTGTGCAGAGTGTTTCTTTAGGGAATGGTGTAACAATATGTTCGGTGCCTTCTGGTGTTTTTTTACGTGAGTGTATAGCTGCATACTCTGTGGAATCCATATTGTGCAGAATAGGGCCATAATTGTGAAAACTCACGGGTTTCTAAAGGGATTTCTTGTTTATTTCTCGTAGCGTGTTAATGCCACCTTGTACTGAAACAAATACCTCAACAGTCAGCTTTGGAAGGCAATCCACAAATACAAATCTCTTCTCAAAAAGAAGTGGGTTTTTTTATAAATACATGCATACATACATTTTTATAGATGCATAAATGTCTATATATGTTTTTACATGTGTATACATGTATTTTACATATTTTTTTTAAAAGAAAAATCATCTCGTTATAGAACTTGTAACCTCAGGCCACTTTAAACAATCCAGTTTCCTTTCTCTCACTTCTTTCTCCTGTTTAAGCCCCCATCCTGTTCCGTTTTTTATTCTATTCAACTTCCTTTCCTGTGATGACTCTCAGTGAGTCACTTTGCCAGGCATTAAGAATGTGGCTTGACAATATTTCCAAAAGCTTATCCTATACTGGCTCATGCAGATGAAATTAACCTCTGCCTTATCCTTCCTCTCCGAGAGAAATGTCTGTCTTCACACATCTAATTTCTTGGAAGGGGGAGGTGGGGTTGAGTACCCTTTCCATAAATGACTGTATATTGAAATTCATAGTCATCTTCCTTAGGGAGGAACAACAGATGTGTGTACGGTAACAGAGTATCAGGATTCGTAACCTTTTTTGAATTGATTTAGTACTTAGTTGGGGAAAAGTTAGTTTAAACAAGTTCAGGAAAACCAAAATTAAGGCTCTTTCCTGAGTGCTGCTCAAGTATTATCTGCATGGCCACCATTCTACATTCTTAATTTTTTATTAAATGTGTTGTTCATTGCAACATAATACATGGAAGGCCACCAGGCCTGTGCTTTTTTCTATGTAGCTAGCATCAATTGGACAAAGCATATGTTTAACACTAAGTGGGCACTTAAACCACTGAACTAAATTGTAGCTTTTCTTGCAGCTGTGTGCATGCCAGTGTAGTGTGGGTGTTTGGTTTTCTTGTTACTTTTTTCCCCTTTTGGGTTGTTGGGTTTTTTTGGTGTCTTGGGGTTTTCTTCTCTGTTTGGGAAGGAGTGGGTAAAGACAGATTTACAAAAAAAATATTTCTAATCTGTTAATTGTCCATGTGCATCAGGAGATAAAAGCTTTTCTGCTGAAAACAGGGAGAATTGTAGTCCTAAAGAAAAATAACTTTGGGAAAAAATATGCAAATAAGAGTAAGAACTCCCATCCTGTTAAACTCTGCTATTGCAGTGTTTTCCTTGCCCCACAGAGTTGAGGAATTTCGTACTCCATCAGTTTTTACTAAGGGAGATCTGAAGGCGTATATCCCTTCTGTCGTTTTCTGCTGTTATGTCATAAATGCAGTTGCCATTGATACAAAAAACACAGCAGTGAGCAAAGAAGAAATAGAAAATGTATTCATTTCTATTTGCTATCACAGTATAGGTTTTATATAAAGCAAGAGTAACGGTTTTAGTTGGAAGATTGAATTCTGACTGGAGTACAATCACTGGGTATTCGTTTATATTCATTTAAATTTATGTTTACTTTCTCTTACTGGAAATGCTTAATTTCTGACTAAAGGAGGTGATTTGAGTGGTCTTCAAATCTTGACAATGACATTCTTTGATTATGGAAGTCACAGTAAGGTCTTACAAGAGCCTCAAGCTGCCCACCCACATGCTAGTTGCTCTGTCTCAGCATTTTTGGGTAAACTAAGTAGAAAAACTTCATTCAGATGTTTTTAGCCTTTTAGCCTGAACCACAAGGATAGCTGCTGGGCCTAGGTCTTTTTGTTTGTTTATTTGCTTTTTTTTTTCTCCCACAATTATTTCAGAAGACAAGTAGAGTTTCTTCTCTAGAGAAGATTCCTCTTCTAAAAACTATGCATATAATCCAAGGGTAGAATTCAGCCAATGTAGTTTAACTGGACACTTTTTATTTAGAGCTACAGAGATAAAATAGTCTGCTGACATGCTAAGCTTTTCCTAGAGTCACATTACAGCCCAGTGAAGGACATGGCAGTAATTCAGGGTTTGTTGGAACGATGGCAAAATACTCGTGCTGTCTGTGTGGGGGCACTGGGACACCAGAGCATGTCAGAGTATACTGCCATCTGTAAGACTGTGTGTACAGTCAGGGGGAAGTCAGCACCAAAAGAGCCTCAAAGTAGACTTTAGGCACCAATTGGAACGAGCGTTCTAAGTCAGATTAGGCAAGGGGAGAAAAGATATCATTGAAATAAATTTTGTCCAATGAAGAGAGACTGGCATGATAGACAGTTATCTGTGATAACTTAGCTTCCTCAGGGAATGCAGATTTGCCAAAGCAAAGTGTTCAAAAATAGCACTATATCATGCAGGAATGTGGGACTTCTTAAGCCTGAGGTTTGTTGTATTTTACTTTATTTTTACGATTTCTTTAGCTCTTCTATTTCCTCGATTTCCAAGTTGTTGGGTTTTTTTTAAACACCTACAGCTTTTAAGCAGGATGGTTGTCCAACTCCTTCTTCCTTGATCACTAAGTTACAGTAAAATGATGCAGTCTGGTAGAAAGGAAGATAAAATGATGGAAGGAATGACAAATGCAAAAAGAAAAAGAATCTGAACCTCAAAATATAGTTCCTATAGGAAAGTAAACTGTGAACAAATCGGTAAATGGAATGATGTTGCCTTTAGCATGACCCTCTAATTGCAGAGACAAAGCTGAGTCAGGTATCCTGTGGGCAGTCAAAAAAGATTTCTTTACATACATAGCCTCTTGGATAAACGGAAAGATTCATTTAGGTGGTGAGAAATCTTTATTTGGAGTTGTGTGCATGACATGAATTCACAGTAGGGTTGCCAAATTAATTGTCCATTCAGTATTTTAATTTGGCAATAAAAGCAGATGTTGGGTTTCAGTATATGGTCTAGTTAAAATGTCAGTAACTGCAGTGGTAAGTTGGCTTGTCAAGTCATTCTCATACAGAGTGAAGGTGAAACACCCAGTTGTCACACATGGAAGATGCTTATTACCACAACTCTTCTTCAATTTAAGCCTATGATTTTCCATTTTCATTTCTGTTCTTCCTGTCATTTGTGGTGGTTCATAGGTAAAACGATTCTTCTGTCTTCTCAGTGTTTACAAATCCTTCAGACATTTATAGGTAAATATTTTTGACTTATTAAAGTTATGCAAACATGTGGGGTTGTTTTGTAAGACTCCACATCCAGTTAATAGCCCACTCAAAACTTCTCTGTGTGCCAGGGTCTTTTTCTCACCTCTGTTATGTGCCATGATTTGTGCACGTGCAATCCCACATTACATTGGTTCCTTTGCTGCCATGCATCCGCTAATAAAAAAAAATGCTGAATGAGAGTAATAGAGAGGAACAATGGGCTATTACAGGATGTTCAAGACAGGGTCATTACAGTATATTTTCTTGTGCAATCTTGTTATGAACAAGCTTTGTATTTACCAGCTCGTTTCATTTGTCAGCACCCTATTTTTAGTGTTGTAAGGCTATGAACTGCCTGTTTTCTAACAAAGTTGAACCTGATGAAATACAAGTTTTATCTAATAGCTCTGTGGAAAGCTGCTTTTCAATATTTGTAATAAGTGTATGTATTTTCTAAGTATTCGGTATTTATCACCACTGGTAATGAGAAAAATAGCTAGGAAATTTTCTGCTGTCAAACTGCAAATCTGGTGTACTCGGGTGTACATAAGCTCCTGTGATTTCCTTTTGTTATAATGGCCAGTTGAATTTGAGTGTCTACATAGATAATTTAAAAAAAAAATAAAATAGTTTCTTTTGAAGTTTGAAAAAACCCCATCTTATTTGTAGAGCTGCTTTTTGACATGCAGGGTATTTTTTCTACAGTTTCCAACACTTGAAACCCAAAGGGCCGGTTTCACATAGAAGGTGAAGGTAAGAAATAGCACCTAGTGGGCCTTTGAGGCAACTGTGGAATGTTTCTGTGATGTGTGGGTACATGAACAATTCTCTAGCTGAAGGACACTCAGTGACAGGCACAGCTGCAAACATTTAATAAGGTTTCCAGCTAATGTGAAATAAGGAGTTTAAGCAAGAAGATTCAGTCAAATTTCAGAAGACATAAATTTGGGATTGGGATTCAGGGATTAACACAACAGACTAGAAACCAGTCCACAGGGATCTGAGATGCTGGTGAACAGTCTCGATCTTTAATCAAGACACATCGTTTTCTTAGATGTGAAAATGGTCTCGTTTGTGTTCGTGGAATAAACATGGCCTAATTTGGAATACTGGGCTATATTTGTGTAATAGTCTAACGAATGGAAAACTAAGGGTACTGTAGGTCAGTATTGAGGTTAGCAGAACTGTGAGGGGGAAGTCTGGCAGCTGAATATTCTACAGCATGTCTCAGTCCTGCCTTCTTTTGCATGCAAGAACAAGGGGGTGAGGGAGTCAGCCACTAGAGGAATTAAATATATGAGTCTGGTTCTTGCAAAATAAGGAAAGTATTAAGTGATGTGAAGTGTCAGTGGATGAGATTTTAATTAATGGTAGTCATCAAAAGCTTTTCCAAACTGTACAGCTTTTGTCCAGTTTGGCAAATGGCTCATTGGAAGTGTTAGAGACCAACTGGTTTTGTTCAGCTCTGACTCCATTTGTCTTCAGCGTCTTCAATACTACAAAATCTTGAAGTGACAAGTAGTACACTTAGACAGTTCCACAGACCTAATGAAACTATATGGATGATACGCAGAGATACAAAACAAGGCCGAGGGTTTGCAAAACCAGCAAAAATTTAAAGGGAGTTATAAATTGGGGGGGAAAAAAAGCTAGTGATTGGCAAGAAAATATTAAAGAGAATTATGTGTTGGAGAATGTCTTTCGTCCACACTACTACTTTTGAAAGGTGAGACATAGAGGGTGCTCTGGAATTATTTCCCACACCTAATGTTATTTGTATCCATTTAACAAAGAATATATCACTTACTATAGGAAGGGGAGTGTGCACTGCTTAATGTAAAAATAAAGCAACTAATTAATGCCAGTCAATGATATTTGTCACATTAACTGCAGCACAATAGTTAATGTGTTCTTCCTAATCCACCACATGATCTTATGTGCATGTATGTAAGCAGTCATTTGAATGGAAAAAGCTCAAAAAAAATGCATGTGGATTTCCAGAGTCCATTTGTAACTTTATAATGTGCACACATAAATGCTTACAGTGTTGAACAAGTCAAAAGGATTACCTGTGATAGTTTTTTAAATTGACTGGGCTTTCTTAAAGGGTGACCTAGAGCACTAGGTTTCTTGGGTTTATGTCATGCAACGAAAGGGACCACAAATGTGATTGAAAATTATTGCTGTCGGGTCTCCAATGGAGTAACCTGCTACTGATTGCTGAAATTCTTTCTCTTGACTCTCAAGAGAGAGATTGTAAGCATACTTTATGTAGAAAATGAATTAGTTCCAGTTCCATAGAGGGGGAATGAACTCAGTTTGTCACAGACAGACAGTTGTTTCCTGACATTGGGCACTTGGTTAACAACTTCCAGTGTTTGAAGAACTCATGGGTCGTATGGATTCTGTGTGTTTGTGGCCCTTTGGGCTTAACAGGAAGGTCGCCAAGTTATCGAGCAACTGCTGTCTGTTTGAAGAGATTCAACTGCCTTTCCTGTTGGAGAACCTCAGCTTTCAAAGAGAAAACAGTGCTGCTCTTGTGAATTTGCCAGTATTTAGACCTTTTTTTCTAACTAAAAACCACAAATAAAAGAGACTGAAGTCTAATTATTTCCATTTTCATTTCTTTTGTGTTCCATCTGATCCTATTGACTTTCTTTTCATCTAGTATGTGTCTTTACTTGATTTCTTTCTCTGTGCTCTCGAGGGTCATGGACTGTTGCCTTTCCAAATCTGTCTTTATCCCCAAATCTTTAGGAAAAGGATTCATACTTCTCTGTGACCCTCTGAAAGAATTTACTGTGTTTTCCACATATAACCTGAGAGTATATGTTGTAATGAAATAAAGCATAGTATAGTCCTTGCTTCACAAACCTATATGGAAAATACAAAGGATGGTTGAGTCAGAAACTTTCCCCCAGTAGACCTTTTGACTTACTTGACCCTGATTTCATGAGAGTATGGTTATCAGAAGATCTGTTTCTAAGTTGCATCTCTTTCAAAGAAGTGCAAGATATACATGTGGGAATTCTATTATGTGATCATTTACAAGAATGTAACTACCTCGATTTTTTTTTAGCCAGGATAACTACCACAAAATCAGAGTTGTTGGCTTTTTTTTTTTATCTTCCAAAGTGTAGTGAGCATGTTATCATTGTTACCAATAGAAGATCCCTTTTCAGTCTTCCAATGAATTAACTATTTTCCTTGTTTTGCGTAAGGAAGTTAACCTTTGTAACATCCTGTTTTATTTACCAGCCATATCTGTAAGCTGCAGGAATCCTGTGTGTGAAATCACAACACAGTGCTCAAGACAGATAGAAATCCTTGATCTTTATTAGAAACCCATTTGCTAATAAACTCAATAAAGCTGTGACTTCTGTCAGGTGTTTGTTTTAAATAGCACCAACTAGTACTTTCTTCAAAGCTAGAAAAGATTGAAGTGATTCAAATGATATCAGAGTCCTCTGATTTCCCAGAGGACCCCAAAATCCAGGTTGTACCATACTGTGCATTGGTGAGGAATGGGGAAAAAAAAATCTTATCACTGATCACTCTGTCTTTAAAGTTCACACGCCTCTACAGCGCCTACTCTTTTGCTGGAGTTGGAATCAAAGTGCCGAAATACTATGGAAAAAGACTTCTCTTGAATTATTTCTGGCACAGGGAGTATCTAAAATATCATCAGAAAGCCTGTTCTCATGAGATTCCTGTCCAAATTTCCAGACCAACAAATCTGGAACATTATCCAAAAAAGTGTAGATAATTATACAATCACACAATTACAGCAGAGCTTGTGGTTGATTTTTTTTGGTGTGGTGGTTATGGTTTGGGTTTTTTTCTGTTTTGGGGTTAGGGATTTTTTTTGCTTGCAGTTCTTTGCTTGTCACTTTTTGTGTGAAGACTTTTGCATAATTTTAGCTCTTTTCTATTCTTTCACTCTTCTCAGTTATGTAAGAACTTCCTTTGTCCCCTTCCTGAGTTAATGCTTTTTTATTCAGATGGATCATTCTCCATTCTATCTGAAATAAGTGTCACTTTTTATGAAAACAGTCTGTTAAAGTGGAAGGTGATGAGAGTTTTGCAGAAGGAACTATAGAATCTGTTCACACTCATTTTCTAATTATGACTGTGTCGCTACTGAAGATTAATCCAAAGTAGTGGGTGGATATTATTTAAGACAATGTTTTTTTTCTATGCTTAGTTTCAGGTAGAGTTAATAGTGATTTTGCATGCTATTGCTGTATCAAATTCTCCTTAATAACCCATCTTTGCTACATGTAAATGTTTCATAGTTTTAGACGTAGTTGACTTGTTTGATCAAATATTAATCTAGAAGTACAATACATGCAAAAATAATTCTGGAAAAGCTCTCTATTGAAGCAGTGGACACCATGAGAAAACAGCTTGTTTGCTGCACAGTATAGGTGATGCTGTTGTCAGTGCTATTGCTGTGTTAGTATTCATTAGTAATTAATTCCATTGCTTGAACAAGAGCGCTCAGAGACCATGTTATCATTCTAGCAGAGTCCTGCCAAGCAGCTGGTGCTGTTTCTTGTTTTTGTTTTTTTCTCAGGGAAGCAGGATTGAGCTCACTGAAAATGTTTCTCATCTTTCACTGATATAAATCAGTTAATACAATTATTCAAAGAAAAACACATTTGGCATGCATTACCTATATGGACAAATATAAATTATGCAGTAGTGACTCCTATTTATGGTTCCTTGATTCTATAATAGGTAAACTAGAAAGATATGTTATAACATCCATATTCTCCTAAAATACAGTTTGATTATCATATAAATTTAAGTTTATTTGCCTGCTAGGAGGAAAAACTCTTTATCTGTTTGATGAATGCGAGGGGAAAAAACATTGGTCAGCACAGCCTGTGACTACAGAATGTATTAGGGTACTCATTTAGAATTTATCATTATTTAGTTACATGTATTTTCCTGGGGAAAATGTGATTCTCTAGCACCTACGTACCATTGCAGACGCTCTGAGGGAGTACTTGCATATAGGAATAATGTTCATAAGATTCCTCTATTAAGTGAAAGTATTACAAAAACATATTCATTGTGTATAAGGAGGGAAAAGTCCAGCTCTTGGCAGACTTAGTGTTTTTTGAACTGAGGAGACCTGCACTAGCATCTTTGTATCACCCTCAATTCAGCAAACCTTAATGAGTTTAGTTTCGAAATTGTACTTAAGTAAATTATTGTGCCTGTGTGGACTCTGTTAATAGTATGGAGGAACTTGCTTGTGCTTGGAAGAACATTGAGTATACAGAGGATACATGACTTATCCAACTATGCTGCTACTTATTTGATGAACTGAATTTGTTCATCAATTCCTGATCTTTGGGCTTCGGTCTCAGCACCCTCCTGCCCTGCTTAGTATAAATTTGTACAGGATTTTTCAGTCGACTTAATGTGCAGTAAAAAGAGCGTAATGGAAACCATGTGCCTCCAAAATAAGTCAAGTCAGAGAGGACTGACTACTCATAGTCTCTTCTTGAGTCTGAGATGGTTTAGGTATGTGCTTCTGTTTGTTGATAAACCCGACTTTGTTTTCCTTTGCGTTTAATTTGTGAATTGGCTCCTGGCTATGGCACCTGAGTAAGTAGCTTAGCTTTTACAAATTTTAAATGGCTATTGCATAACTTTTATAACACAAGGGCCAGAGATTTTCTGGCTTAAGCAGTTTCAAGGTGCTGGTGGTATATATATGATTATGCTGTGTGTTTATATTATATTCTATGTATATTTGTACCTTGCAACTGTCACCGTAACTTGAGAAGTGCTGTAAAACTGACAAACGTGTCGTGTCCAGTAAACTACAGAAAATACCCAAGTTTGTTTACACATACTGGGACCAAGCTCTCTTTTTCCCACCATCACCTTCTCTGCAATCCTGATGATATTTTTTTTTCTTAAGTTTTTAAAAGTTTGGCTCCACAACAAATTGCTCATAAGACCAATTTATGTTGTGGAAACAGATGGTTTTGATTTGTTAGCAGTGACATGTTGTTTTCAGGGATCAGAATGTTGCAGGGGTATTATTTTTGTAATGCAACTCATGCTTTTAATTTATTTTAGAATACTTAATGCTGTTTCACAGGTATAATTGAACTGGAACCTTTACACTCAAAACATGGAGCATTTCCTGTCTTGAGTCAGTTCTAGGCCACTGAGGTTGGTTTATCCTTCTTTTGACTTCTTTCTGTACCCTGTGCATAGTTCTTCCTGAAATGAAAGAAATGAATGCATCACTTTAAGAAGCTGAATTTATTTTTGCAATGTTTTGCATGAAGAAAAAATAATTTATACTTGATGGTCTTGGGAACTTACTGCTCTGAAACTTATGTATCTGTGTCTATCTACATATTTAGCTCTCAGAGATAGTGTAATGTTATCCAGATATTTAAAAAATCCAGTGACTGAAAGCAGTTGAATGAATGATCTTTAGTGTTTATGCAAGCTAGATGCTGCGCTATATAAAGTAGCACAGTATTTTTAAGATTATCAGCTATTAATTGTGTTGACTTCCTTCTCCTCCTAGAATTAGCACAGAAAGGAAGGTATGCTTGTGTTTTGTTTAAAGCCTTGATCAACAACAGCTCCTTAACTTTCTTTTTTACTTTTCTAACATGTACTTGCTCATAAATGGTATTCATCATGGTGACAGCATTCCTGTTTGTCAGCTCGGCAGTACACTTGTTAAGACTTTGATTTTAGTTCTCCAAGAACGATAATGAAATGTGTACAAAGACCATTTGAGCATCTAGCATTATTGAGGACAGGATCAGTATTCACCAGCTACTCTCATCTTGCTCCTTCCTAGATCTACATGTGAAGAGGATTGGATTAATAATGTGAGCATGAACCTTCTGCATTTTAATTATTTCTAATGTCCTCAACATGGTAGTTAGATTTCAATGGCTGTTTTATCTCATGATGGTATAAGGGCCAATGGAGCATGGAGAAGAGTAAAAGAAATATAATCACAGTTTCTGTAATGAAGAAGCTTTTCAGGGAAGAGTCATGATCACATCCAGGCTTCTCCTGGGCCGGGTGAGCTAACAAGCCACAGATACACTCAAGGGGAGTAACGCTGAAGAAGTGACATTGAGCAGATGATTCCCAATGTCTGATCAAGCTGCAAAGAGCGGAGCAGCACAGGGAGAATGATGAACGTGTGAAGACTTGTGTTTGTAGTTGTCTCAACAAGCTTGTCTCTGCAGTTAAATCAAAAGACCCCAATGCAAACTAACTGTCAGATGTACCAAAAAATGACAGGACTTACAAACAGATTTTCACAGTTCTAAACAGCTCATAGCTTTTAAACACTTGCATGGGAGATAAATTGTGTTGTGTTAAGACTCGCTTTTAGAAATTGTAGATTTTTACAACTTCAGCAGTTCTGCTTTCTAACTTCCATGGTTTTTAGTATAAACAAGAAATAATATGCAAATAACACTGAAAGTTATTGAAGCGCTGCATCCCTTGGACATGACTAACGAGAATGCCGCAAAAGTGTGGCTCTGAAGAGCAGAATTCTGAAATCCATAGTTTTGATAATAGTTTTCTGCAATAATTCCTTAGTTATCCCTATGGGTTGTGGTAGATACAGCTAGGATGAGGAATGCTAACAAACCTTAGGATGTAGAAGCAAGTACATCATGACAACTTTTGCCAAGAAACTAATCCAGTCCTACAGTGATCAACTCCACCTATGTCACAGTCCCGTCGGAAAAAAAAAAGGTGTTGCTTACAGAAATGACTTGAGATATTTTACGTTAGAAAAGAGAGGAGATGCATATGTTTTCCACAAGAATTTAATGTAAAACAGGTGGAGTTTTAAATTTTGGTTTGGTTTTGGAATTTTTTTTGCCTTGATGTCTAGAACAGGTTATCATAAAGAAAATCTTATGTTATACTGGTCAGATATGAAATGCAAGTGACATGAAAGTGGAGTATGGAATAGACTTTTCACAGCCTAATTTTTTGTTCCCAAGAAATAAATTGTAACTGTACAGCATAGCATTCAAAGCTGACTACCTGAATATATTGAGAAATAAGAAGTAATTCAAAATCATAGTTTGTTTTTTATAGTGTAGGAACTTATTACTTTAAGTGTAGCATCTTTCATAAATAAAACGCTTTTAACAGTTAAAATACAATTATATGAAGGCTCCATAAGCATGCAATGTGGTAATGAGTGATGTTCATAACACAATTCACACTGTTTTGGCTGTTGGAAGCTGTATTGTTAGGCTGCTGGCTGGGACTCAGGATATCCCTTACTGCTTTCAACAAAATCTCTTGGGCCCTTAATTTCCAGCTGAACAGTCACCAAAGGTCCATGGAAGAGACCTTGAGCAAAACTTAGATCTCATACAGCTATGCGGATGTTGGGGTTTTTTATTTTCATTTTTTTAAAGCTAGATCTCTTTGGTCCTTTCAGCCATTAAGTGGTGAAAATACTTTATTTGAGAGAACTTAAAAAGTTTTCAAGGGACTCTGTAGATTTACAGCCTGCTCTTATTTCAGCAAAGTACAACACTTGTCCTTCAATATATATTTCTTCATCAAATATTGTCTCTACAAAGGTACATTTCTATTGGGCTCTTTTGGGAAGCAGAGAAGGGCACCTGTGTACCGCTTTTATAAGGTTATGCTTCCAGAGCTGCAGTTTTTAGGGCTGTTTGGCAAAGCCCAGCAGTGTCAATTACAATCACAGAAGCAAGCCTCTAAGCTCAACAGATAGTGATACTTAAGTAAAAATAATCTTTGTTGTTAAAGGATACCACCTTTTCCTCCGCCTCCTCTCTATACTTCAAGATCATTTGAGTCTTTTGGTCACTTAAACTCTGGGAGGAGCTGTTTCCTGCAAAAATGACCGTATTTCTACATTTGTCCATGTTTCTGGTATACATTGTTGGGGAAAAAAAAGCCTGTATAAACAGGACAAATGAAATGCAGCCTCCAGGACTCATCTGCCCTAGTGACTGTAATAGATTACAGTTGCTGGAAAACTCCACAAGTTGTGTTTGTAACATTCCTCCAGCTGGATTCTGACAACCATGCTGTGGCAATGTTTCAGCTCTTTGTTGGGATCTCATCCAAGATTTTCATAGTGCTCTTTGGGTTCTTGTGGGGGCTTCTCTGAAAATTTTACCTTTCAGTTTGCACTCTTTGGAGGTGGTTCAAGGTGTGACCACATTTTCACATGACTTGTGTTTTTGAGTTGCTTGATTCTCTTCTGGCCATGTCATTCATGACTGAGTGACTTCAGTAAAACTGCTAGGGAACGCAAAACATGAACATGCTGAGTAATTTCTTTTTAATTCTTCATCAAATTTGCATTTTTGGGGGGTTTTTTTTGGGAGGAGGGGTCTGGTTTGTCTTGTTTTGAATTTTATTCTTCCTTCTCCTTCAGCTAAGCTGTTTATAGGGATGCCATTAACAGGGGAAGGATCTGTAGTGCTACATGTTTGGGGTGGGATGTGATTACCCAGTACACAGGCATCTGCTGCTGCCTGGGAAGCTTGCCGAGCCTGGCTGCCTCCATACAGGATGTCCCAGAGACACTGGGCCAAGGTTTGGCAAATATCTCTTGTACCCTCAGAGCATCTCAAAGGGCACTAGGAGTCTATGTGTGGACAAGTGAACTTAGCCTTTGGTCTTGATCTCTCTGGTTACCTGTACATGTGAGGAGTAGCATTGGCAAGATGCAGGATGTATGCAGTTACATCTGCGTGTTTGCAGATTGCAACCCTGATATAAATGGAGTTAGGGGACTAGGGAGTGATTGTGCTGCTAGCAGTTTATAGAAGAATCAAAATGAGAGGCAGAGGTTTTATTTCTAATGTTTTTGCACTTTCTGCAATATTTGTATGTGTTGTTCACCTTTTGCTATTGTAAAAGATCAATTAAAAATGGAAGGGTGATCATGATTAGCTAGGTCATTCCATTTCCACTGCACCAGCGTGAGTTGTGAATGTCCCCAGGGTATTTTTTGGACAGTAGAACTGTTAATGGTGCTGATGCTTAAGAAGCTATAATTAGTTTCTGAAGTTAACACCCTTTCAGTTCTATTGTTTTGTTTTGAGTGCAGAGATTTGAGAAATCCTTGGTGTATTGGGACCATTATGAATAATTTCCCCAACTAAAAAGACTGCAGAGTTGTTCAAAGTCACTGTCAGTCTGAGAGACTGCTCCAATATCTTATGATGTTGAAGCATCTTATGTCTGCAACTGTTTTAAATTTATGTTAAGTAATGATAATTATCAGATACTAGTTTTTGAATCTCCTGTGGGGTAACTTGAATATCTATCTCTTACATATATTATGTATACTATATTTTATGCAAGTTGTATTCTATTTTACGTTGTAATAATTGTCACATTTTTAATCTAGGAATATGTTCTTTTTCAATAATAATAATAATAATTTTCTTATGGTTCCTGTCCTTCCTTAACATTCTTATCCTCTGGCATATGTTTAACAGGTCAGACTACTTATTCACTATAGTTCATTCTGGCATTATAGTTGTACAATTTATAATAATAATAAGACAATGAGTTTGGCTGCTGTCACCAGAAAATCACTTTAAAAATCAAGAAGTGTTTAAAGCCTAATGTACTTGAGGTGCTTCTATTTTGTCTGGGGTGCTGTAGAAGTACATTCAGGATTCTAATTGGTCACAGTGGCTTGATGAAGAGCTGTGATTCCTTTGTGATTATGTGTCTAGGTATAGATTTATAATTCCTATTAGGGCTTTATGGGAGAAATGAAGGAATCGTGAAAATCAACGTGACTGTCAGATTGCTCAAGTCAGGTATTGAAGTCACCTTTATTAATTAATGCCTGCACATTGCAGGTAACTGTTGTGTAGTGGAATGTAGCACTAGTCTTTCATTACTACAAAGTAAGTAGTCTTGAGTTATCAGTTGAAAATAGTAGTAGTACACAATGTGAGGGTATATTTGCTTGGTTATTGGGGCATATCATGTAAATCATTATTAAGATGGCTGAAAAAACTGACATCCAGAATGCTACTCTATGCAATTTAATCTATACGGTGAGTGCTTGGAATGAGTAGCAAGAGATGAGAAACGGATTTGGGTGCAGGAAGTCACTAGGTAGTAATTAAACCTTCACTGTATGGGAAGAGCCTACTTTGTGTTTCTTAGTTACAAAGAGAATGTTAAAGTAGGTTGTCTTGCTCGAGTAACTCTTAAAGCTCAGAATTTCTTGTGGGAGATGTTCCTTTAAACTCAGCACCTGAGTCCCTAGCAATATCACAGACATTCATGTCCAAAGCATAGTCTAAGAACAGATTTTAGGTCTGAGACCATCTTACAGACAGGTAAATACAGTTAGAGATGAAAGATAAGTATAGAAAATAAATTACTGATAATTTATTAGCAGAAGTATTGGGTTATGTTTTCCTGACTTTTCTTTTTTCAAGGTTTTCTCTTCCTTAGCCCATGGATTTCTAATCTCGTTTTGCAGTCCCTTTGACAATCCCTACAGAAATTGATGGTAAATCCATTGCTAATTGCTGAGTGGGCATTTAAACCTCAGATGTGACACAACATCCAATGCGGTGATGGGCAAATCACTTAAATTTTGTCTGTTGTTTGGGGTTTTTTTCCTTAGACACATCAGGGGTTTTATTCCTGATATCCTTCAAAATTTATCTGTAGCTTTTTGTAGGCCTCTCAAAAACTGTAAAAAAAAGTAGACTGATTCTAAACACTATACTTATCACTGGTATTCTCTCCTACACAGAATTAAAATTATATCTGTGTTAGCAGTTGAAAGACATATAGAGTTTCAGGGCTGTCTGTCAGATATTAGGCTGGTTAGAATACCTCTCACAATAGGTATACCTTCAAGAGCCAGACATCAGTAAAGAATACTTTTTCAAAACCCTTGCTGAAGATAACAATTGATTCTTAACTCTTTGATTCGGGATCAGTATTTTTAATTATTTTATTGTCATTTTCCCTGTGTGTTCTTTCAGGGTGCTTCTCTGAGACCTGAAAGGAAAAACTACATTGAATGGTTTTGATTTGTTTCTTGATTTTAGAACTGAACCCATTTTCTTCGTAGTATAATCATTCTACATTTGGTAGCACTATATAGTTTCAGTAGCTGATTTGGCTCCCACATTTGGATTAGTTTGAATTTCCCATCGGTTTGGTAGTCTGATTTTCAACAGATGTTTTAGGGTCAGCCTTCTTGTAATGTCTGACCCTCAGAGCTGACCAGCCAAGTGGGGTTCAGAGTTCATATTTCTGGGTGATGGCCACTTCAGATTTCAAGTTCTCTGTTCTTGAAAAACACTCATCAAAAGTTTATTTCTCTTCTCCGTAGCCATGTAGAGTGGTGTAATGAGACAGTCGGAGGACCGATAATGAATTCAAAGGTAGAAGTTGTCCTTTAGCAATGACATAGGAATGAATTTACTTAGTCTGGTGGTTGCAAATGTTGCTGACTGATACCTCAACATCTTAGTGAATTCATATCTGTAAGAAAATGTCTTTTAGAATAGAACAAACCAAATATAGCTGAAGTTGTCAGTGTCCTGCTTGACCACAGTCTGTATCTAATCCATTTTGTGCTCTAGTTTAGGCAAAGCAAAAAGTTCTTTGCTTCCTGGTCTATAAAATATTTATACAATATCCAGCATAATTAATGCAATCATTAAAATGCCACTTGTCTTGGAGTGATGTGCAACAATGGTTTAGCAGTGCACAATTGGTAAAGATCTGGAATGTTGCAGAAGAAAGTGAAGAATAAATATAATTTTGTGATTTTTTTTTTTTTTTTTTGTACACTAGGCTCATCATTGAGCAATTACAAAATAGGCTGATGCAGTAGTTGTTTTCTAATAGTCTCCTGAGAAAGGGAAATATATTTGGGAGGGAACCAACCAGGTTTTATTTCTGCAACTTCTTATTTCTTTTAAGAAACCCGGAGACCTTAGGGCAATCAGAAGTTAACTCATGAAATGTCACCTATTCTTTGTATGCTGTAGACCTGTAGCAACAGCCAAGCATTTTTATTTCTGTAAAGTTACTTATAGGATCAGTAAGACATATACCTGTTAAAGAAATCATTTCCCAGCAAGACTTGCATCCAGTTAAGGGTTAGTACAGAAGTTTTATTTCTGCTCTTGTCCCAGTTATATATCTCACCACTAAAGCACTTGGTTGTTTCTTTGGGGAAAAACAAAAAAAACCCAAAAAACTCTTCTTACAGCTTCAAAAGAGAACAGAGTTCTCTCGCCACCATATATGCTGATTAATTCAGAATATCATATTCATTACCTGTTGTGTTTCAGCAAATATCCTGCTCTATCAACAGCAGGAGGAAGCCAATGCAGGAGAAATCTGGATTTCACCAAAGGAAGCTTGGCATAAGCTACCTTGATATAAATAAATGCAGTAGATTTTGTGTGTGTTTGTTTCTGAATGGTTACCTCACGTGGAATCAGTTGGGTGATGTTGTTTCCGTTGGCTCCAGCAATGTCAAGGCCATTGATGATGAAAGTTCTGTACTGTTTTTCCCCATCATTTGGAAAATTCTCTTTCCCCTCCTACTCCCCCCGCCAACCAAATCCCTGCCAAGCAAGCAGCTGTGAACAAAATTTCTCAGCAAGATGAAGTTGTAGTTCTGCATGCTCTGTGGAACAGGATACACAAACACAGCTATGAGAGGGAAACAGTCGAGGGGTTCAGGTCTAGACTCTGAATAAAATATCTGTGTATGAAATGCACAAGCCTTTCAAGGTGCCTTTAACATTTAAAAGGTGCAGAAAAGAATCCAAAAATGCATGCAAAAGTTATTTTGTTATAGTGTTGGGTTTTTTCTACCTCAGTTTGAGTTAATACCTGAAAGTCAGACATCCAAGCTTTGCTATTACAGTCAGTTAGCAAAACTAGTGAAGACGAGTACTGCGGTTGCATCTGAGACACTGGCACACCAATGGCAGGAACTGGTCTGTAGAATTAAAAACTCGATTGAAAATGTTTTAACTTAAGTTTGGTAGACACTATCCTTAGCAAAGTTTCCCATCAAATTACATGCATTTTGTTTTCGCCAGGGATTTTTTTTTAATGGAGTGTGAAATTAGAATGAGAAATCTGTGGTTTTGGTGTTTTATTGGGTTTTGGGTTTTTTTTAACCAGAAAAATAAATGCAGGATATCAGTGTTCAGAAAATATGGACACCTATATGAAATCCACCTAAAGTTTTCCAAGCTTGCAGTGGAAATTTTCAGTTGCTTGTAATTTTGATGAGCTTTAACAGATTTTCCATTACATGTTTTTTGCCTTTGTATTATTATTACATTTGGAGGGGAGATAATGTGCTTAAATGTGTAAATGGCATATAAACAACATTTATACATAATTTATGACCAGAATAACAGTGCTTGATTCTCATTCCTCTGCTGTAGCTCTAGTGCTTGGAATGTTTTGGTACATTTGGGATGTAATATTTCATCTTCATGAAGTACCTTGTCCAAGTGAGACTTGAGTTTATCAAGGCAGTGATTTTTGTGTCCAATTTATGTAATTTTTCTAATGTTCATAGCTAATATTTTAATTTAGTTTGCATTCAGGTAAGTCAGGGTGGAATACTGCAAAAGGATATGGAAAAGTCTGTTTGTAATTAAAGGAACACTAATTGGACTTCAGGGACCGTGTGTAAGATACACTAGTCTTTCCCACGGCCACACCCTGAGCATATGATCTTTAACTGAATTCATGGAAACATTCACACTGCTTCCTACAGATTGCAGCTGGCACTGTCTGTAAAATCAGTGCTTCACAAAGAGCAGAGGATTTTATGTGATAATGTGCAATGATACATTTCATTCAGCTGCAGTGTTACTATACAGTGATGTGAAACAGATGGAATGCATTGTAAAAAGACTCTTATATGTAATGCAATTCTGCAGTAATGTGGAAATCCTGGTAATGGTCATCCTTGCAGTTCTCATTCAGGGAATGTGCAATAGTGTAGGGCTTGACCATCAAATATGTGTGGCTTACAGATTGCATGCCAGCTAAGTTGTTAGATGACCCACCAACTGCTTTTGCTATTCCAAACTTTTAGCATCTTTCCCAGCAGCTTAAGCTCTGCAAGCAGAATTTTTCAATGGCACAGAATCACTTTTCTGTTAACAGCATGAGTATGTAGTAGGATGGCAACTGAAATATACAGCCAGTTAGACCTGGGTCCATCCAGTTTTCAGCAGTTGTTAATTTTCAGTCTGTCAAAAAAAAAAAAAAAAAAAAAATTAAGCTTTGCAAGAGACAATTGAAGGACAAATTTGAAGAATTTTACCTAAGTGGTGCTTCAGGAAAGATATACAAACTGTTATTGAAGTTAGTGCTGAAGATTTCCACTTAGATACTCTCCATATTCAGACTAAAAGACTGTTCTCATTATTCCTTTAAAAGTAAGCACACTTTGTCAAAGATAAATGTTAAATATCACCCCCAAAAACGTGTTTTAGTTGGTTGAATATAGCTTTAGCTGTCCAAATGGTCATCAGTGTCTTTTGGAGGACTGTGTGTAACACAAGAAAAGTTTAAGACTCTCGTGTATGTACTGGTGCCAGTTTTGTGTTCTCTGTGTACGCTTTGAAACCAGAATCAGGAATGCATAGGGCAAATACTATAAGAGAGGTTGGTATAGTCACTTGGTAGCAGTTTGCTTCCTGTTCAGGGGATCTCACTTATCATATTAAGCTGCTTAGTTAATTGTTATGATACTGTAATTAATTTTTAAACTGACAACAATTCTAGCAAAACAAGTTTCTTCACTCCTGGATGCTTCAGTCTGTGTCAGAGTTGTTTCTATGGGTGTGGTAGGGTGTGGATGGAGTTGAAGGGTATTCCCGTGTAGAAGACTTTGAAACATTGATGGATATTTTTTTCAATTTGTCAACATTAATGTTAACTCAGATAAACAGAAAATAACCTTAATGTAGAATATCATTGGCTGTAGCAATATCTTGGTACAAGTCTTCACTTGAAGGAGATGTAGGTAGATCACTGCCTACCTTATGGCTAACTTAAGATGATTTCTGCAGCTAGTCTGTGAGGAGGAGAGCTATGTATAAAAAGAAAAGCTTTGGTTATAAATGTAAAGACAAAAGCTTTGATCTTGTTGTGTTCTTTGTCTGTCCTGTGAGTATGTGCATTTGTTCTTTTTTGCAATTACAAGTCATTCACAAGCCTTTGCACTTCTTCACTGTACTGAGTATAAGCCCTTAGAAGTCTTGGAAGTCAAGTCCTGTGTCTGTGTGTCTCAGGAAGATGTCCATATATCAGTATGCAGCTACCAACTTTAAGAAATATATGGAAGGTAATTCCTTTCCTTACTGTTGAGTTTAACTGCTTCTGGTTTTTAACTTTCTTGAGTCTCACAAACTCCTCTCTGGCTAGCACACTCTGTGTGAGTCCAGTTTAAAACATCTGCTACTGAAATGCCATTTTTTCAATATAACAGATGAAAAAAACCATAGGAAAGATAGGAAATATATGTAGCTAACTAAAAGGAAAGGAGATAAGCTTCAGAACCACTAGAATTCCAAAGATTGGTTTTGGCTGCTGCTTGTTTTTGGCTTTTGCTACAGGATGGATCAGTAGTTTTGAAAATTTAGCACAGTATAACATGTATTGTCTAATATTCAAAGGGTGAAATATTCCAGATCTTGAACTTCTGGTTTCTGACATGTAAAATTTTGAATTAAAGAGGAAGTGTTCTGAACTGTGGTGACTTAGGCTGAACTAGTAAAGGCTTTGAAGTAGCTGGTGGTTTATTTTGTTTCGAATAAGTATACCAAGATGAATTTTTCTAAAGCTGTCTTAAGTTTACCTGAACTTTTTTGGAATAGTAAATGCATCAGAAATATCTCATGAGAGAAAATGTTGATATTCAGCATGAGCTTCCTGTCTGACATTTCGTTCTCAGACAGATTATTGCCAGTGAAAACTGCTTTGAGGATATTTTAGTTCTGTGTATTATATTTAAAAAAAAGAAAAGGTGAAAGAAAGAAGTCCAAAACAAAATCAGAAGACTGCAGTGCTTCTGACATTTCCACAGAGATTTATCTATATATGGTTCATCATTTCTGTTCAAGTCATAGACCAATGGTGAACTTAAAGTTAGGACACAGTTTCTGATGCAGTGGCTGCAGCAGTACTCTGTTTATGCTGGCATAAACAGTTCCCTTTCCTGGCCACCTGCGCCCTCCCCATCCTGCGCTGAATTGCTAGTGTAGCATGCTCCATGGTAAAAATTAATAATTTCATGTAAAAATCGATTTTTAAAACTTTATAAATACTTATAACTGAATGAGAGGATGTCCATGTACATTTGCCTGTAAATATTCACATTTCTAAGTGTGAATCTAGAAGAAACTGATGTAAAAGCTGGGAGTTTCGCAGAATCCTTTTAACTGCTGAACTGGGTTGGAGCCAGTGAGAAAAAGCTTGAGTGGTAAACTCTGAAAATAAACACAAGTCCTGATGCACTTTGGTTAAGCTGTTTTCCCATCCTCGTTGCCTTGTTCTGATGTTGAGAAAAGCCTTCGAACTGTAGAAATACTGATCCTGTAAAATTAGCATGTGTCAATGAAGAGCTAACAAAAAAAACTTTTAAAACTTGGCCAGTTGAGAAAATGACTTCATGCTAGAAACATTCTCACTAAGAAACCTTTGGATCTCTTTGGGTCATTACTTGGTAAACAGCATCAGAGTCCTTCAAATAAAAACACCGACTGAAAGGGATATACAGAGCAGCAGTTGACTTACTGCTGCCTTTAAGCAGCAGTATCTGGGGAAAAAAGCTTCAGACATCTGAGCCAGTGTTTTTATACAAGTATTAAGGTCTGTTTGATGAATTCATAAATTCATACTGTCATTGTTTTAATTCAGAACAGTAATAATTTTGCTTGGAGGTGAAGAAATCTTCATTGGAGAAATATGCCATGTTTTTCACATATATCATGGAATCATAGGATATCACAAGTTGAAAGCGATCTATAAGGATCACTGAGTCCAACTCCCTGCTCCTCGCAGGACTACCTTAAACTAAAACATATGACTAAGACCGTCGATGTAAACATGAGAAGGATCTTCTGTTCTTTCAGGGTGGCAGAGCTTTGGCACAGTCTGCCCGTAGAGGTGGTGGAGTCTCAGTCTCTGGAGACACTCAAAACCCATTTGGATACCACTCCGTGCAACCTGCTCTAGGTCAACCTGCTCTGTCGGGGTGGTTGGGCTAGATGATCTCGAGAAGTCCCTTCCAACCCCTATCATTCTGCGATCCATATATAATTGTATCTAGATAACTGTACTCCTTTTAGGTGTTTTTTTTCAGGTAACACTTTTCTTATTAGTATCAACAGGTGCATGCCGAGGAAAGCAAGATGGAAAACATTTGTTTTCTCTGAATTGGGGTATGTGGTTAGGGTCCTCTGTTCTCTCCCCTAGTGGTCTCAGCAAAGAAATCAATGCCCACTCTCAGTTAAGGGCTGCCCCCACCCCCTTCAGTGTTTCTGAAGGCCTCTCCAAAGATCTTTAATGCCATCACTTTTTTTCATATGCACCTGGAATGAAGCAGTAGAATTTGAGCTCGGGCAGGGAATTTCAGTAGCTCCAGTGGCATACTTGCAATGCTTTGCTGTACTGTGTAGTTGGATTTGAGGTCACGTCAGCAACATATCCTTATGAATTTTGGGGCTTGGCCCATGAATTTTTCCTGTGTATGTCTGTGGATACCTTGCTTCACTTTCAATTTCAGGTTTGGGTGGTTGTTGTTGGTTGTTTTTTTTTTTTGAACAATGTGAGGAATACAAATTAGCAAAGGGTAATGAGGCATTAAAATATATCTAATACGAATGTGGGAGCTCTCCAACTTTTTTGTAGCATGACTTCATAGAAAACAGAGAATGTCATGAGTAATCCCCTTATATTTAAAATAACATGTTAATTCAAATATCTGTGCCACAGTATAGCACTTGCTTTGGAGGAAGATAAATTTCAGAAAAGTTTACTGAATGCTTTTAACTGCATTTTTATATTACAATAGCAAAAAATTAATATTGTAGGAAAAAAGAGATGTACCAGCACTAAATCACCTTAATCAAATCTGAAATTTAATCATTCATTATTCTTCTGTCATCTTCGTTTCCATCAATAATCTATTCTAGGATGTTTGGTAGTGGCCACTCTGGCATTTTTACAAGTAACTTTGTTCAGCAAAGCAGCCTTCCTTCTAAGTTTCTTTGTGCTTTAATGAATGCTGCAGAATTTATATGCCATGGCTTACAGAACACTGAACTGAACTTGCTGAGTTAAGCATAATAACATGTAGATATGTTGATGGATTTTAGACATCAAGGTACAGTTTGGGTTAGGGCTATGAGATGAAAAGGGTTAAGCTTGTAAAGTAAGCACAATGTGCTTACAGACTGATAGCCAAATAGCACTCACTGAAAAATCTGGAGGCATTAATAATTGTAAACTGTTGGAAATCACATCTGCATCTCTGAGAATAAGCCTTGTCAGCCTGTTGGTAAAGATTTGCTTTTCCAGAATCTCAGTTGCTTTCATTTGAAAACTAGTTCCTCAAGAGGGAAGTATTTTGGGTGTCAGTATCACTGTGCAAGACAGTATAAAAAGTACTATTATTTTAAAAATAAAAGTAATGGGAGCAATACCCTCCTGAATATTTTGTATTTTGATAAAAAGTGTCAAGAAGTGTGTAAAATCAGTAAACAACCTATTTCTGTTGTAAAGGTTGTTTTATGTTAGCTGCTAGCTCTTCCTCTCTCATTTTAGGTTAGAAATAAAGTTATAATACATTACCCTATCAGACTCTGATAGTGGTTTCTGTTTAGAAGATAAAATAATCAGAACCTTAGGCAGAAAATACTATAACCAAGAAAACGCAGTGAAATTTTGTTATCTGTCTTACTTATCCTAAATAATTTTACTTTGCTTTGACATTTTTAACATTCATATGCTGCATTTATTTGGCACAGTTTGATATCCTGACAAATTGTAACTATAACCTTAATTTGAGTCCTTGCCTGTCTTCCACATCCAATTGCAGCATTTGTTACTGCTGGCTTCATATGTTCTTAAGTCAATAGAAACTTCATCATATTTGAAAAGGAAGGGTAGAGCCTTCACAACTTATAGGAAAAGCATTGAAAGCACAGAGGCCACGAGAGGACCAGTCTTTGTAAAAGCAAGAAGGAAATACTTTTACTGTTTTTTTTATCAGTGGAAATCCTGTTTTAAAGACCAAAATTGGTATGATGAACAAAGACACAAAAACATCTTAGCTCTGCAGTATGCGATGTGGAGAGGAGTGACATAGCCTATGAGCAGAAATGGCAGAATATTCCAGGGGAAGAACCCTGTGGACTTTTCCTCCTCCAAACTCTCATTTGGAGGGTTTTGTTGTGGTGGCTTTTTTTCTGTTGGTGGATTGGTTGGTTTGTTTTTCAATTAGGCTGTGTTTCTTCTCAGAATCTTTTACAATGTTATCCAAACCTGTGAACTGAAGAACAAAAGTGTTACAAAATAGTGAGGGTTCCCTCCTCCCCGGGGAAAACTAGCGCGACTGTCACTCTATGACAGGTTCTTATCATTTTAGGTATTACTAGAAGTGGCCAAGAGTGTGTCAATTACTGCTAGGAATTTCTGTTGGGTGCAGGAGACAAAACTTAGCTGAATGGTAGCCAAAAGCTATTAATGGGGAAAAGTACACAGAAGTAATTTAATCTGTGTAATCTTATCTACAGATGGTTCAGCAATCTCTGAAAGGCCTCTGGCAAACAACTAGAGTCATGCAAAAACAAAACCAAAAAAATCTGCATGCTAATAAAATAGATGTGAAACATCTTTGTGAACTAGACCTAATTTGCAATACGCCTGAGACCTTGAGACGTGCATAGCATGTGGCCTAAGAAATAAAGAGCAAGTACTTTCTCATACTGAGCTGAAATGCCACCTAATGCATGACGAAGTTGTTAGAAAATAATAGAACAGTAAATCTGAGATAAACTGTTCTGCTGCTACTTTACTTATTTTAATCCTCAAGAAGAGAGTAAATGCCACTGGGCTACATCTGCTCCCTAGGAAAAACTCCTGGAAAGAAAGGTAGAAGGAGGAGTGTTTCAGTGTGGCGTTTTTTTATAATGTCTCTGTGCATGTGAGCGATGTTGTGGGTTCAGAGAATGAGATGTCTAAAGAAACTCAGCTTGTATATAAACTTGGGGTTTATATCCTATAGCACTTTTCCTGGTGCTTATAGGATATTTCAAATATTTTCCTAATTACTGATTCACTTGTGGAGGTCTTCACATACCCTATAAGCCTCTAAGTTCTGCAGTGCAAGAAGGGATTTCAGTTCATCCCTTTGTAAGCCACTGCATTTCTCAGATGAGCTCTTTGCGTTGTTCCGTCTTTATGATGCTGCTTGCTACCAGTTGGTGGTACACACAACAATCTTAGTACTTGTAATGAGTTCAAAATAGTATTAGGGGCATTTTTTATTTTTGTCGTTTCATTTCTCCTGACGTGTGCCCCATCCGATTTGAAAAGCGGAGGCCACACCAGGAATCTGGAGGAATAACTGCAGTGAGGGTAGGAGTGCTGCCTTATAGCAGTTCCATTAGCATCACAGTTGAGTTGTACCAGTATTTTAAACCAGCATAGTAAGTCACATTTTGTTTATTGTAAAATCCAGCAACATGTGGATCTGACATATTTGCCTAACATACCATTTCCTTCAAGGGAAGAATACATATGAAAAAAAACAAGCCCTGTCACTAACCAAACTAAGAGAGTAGTGCAATGAAACCTGTTGGAAGCTGTGAAGAGCTTATGCTTCTGTGCTTTATCAAAGCAGTTTGGTCCAAATCCTGGCAGAAGTGGTTCCCTCAGAAATGAGGGCATTTTACCTGATCAGGAAGATTTCCAAATTGCCCTGCATTGCTCTCTAAGGTAAGTGTGGAGAGGCTGCAGTCCACTTTCAGGACTAAATGGATGTAGTGTGTATTAATGTTTGGCTGGTACTGCCCACCAGTCAAAAGATAATCTGCCCCTCTGCGGGCAGAGTATTTCCAAGAAAGTTTATGTGGGTGTAGATGTAGGTGAAGGCACTTACCTGTAATTGCATTTGAGACTACTGATTTTTTGCTAAGTGTACTACAACAATTCAAATTAGGGATGCCTGAAAAGGGTTAGGCATTTTCTGACTCGTTACTTTTGCCTGTATCCTGAGCTGAAACAACCAAACATTGCTTGGAGTTTTAAATACTTTGAGTCGTATTCTCTCTTAAAAGAAACAGAAGTAACAAAAGAGCATGTATAGCTATTTCTGAGAGAGCCTGCAACAGAATAAAATTGGGGAGTGCTGGAAAAACAGCAAGTGGGGTGCTGGTCAAGTAAATAGCCTTTCTGACCCCCAATTTCAGTCAGAGAGGAAGGCTATTCACCTGTATTTGCACATGTTCAGTTTCAGCATTGCAGGGTTATAGCACACTGCAAGATACCTGATTTATACTAAAAACATTTGGGGGTTTGGTGGTGTTTGTTCGTTTTGGTTTTTTTCTTTCCCTGGGCAACTGGAAGATGTGAAGAATGTTTCTGCATGTCTCTGAATGTACATGCAACGACATAAGTAGACTTTCTCCTAACCCACTTGTACGAGAGTTGCATTCTAACTTAAAGTCAGACTTAAGGGCAACTTCTTAAGGCAGAAGCTGTCTGTGTTTTTTTTTCTTTTGCACTAAATGTGGTCAGATGATTTAAGTTCAAAAAATTATTGTTCTTGCTGACTACTTTTTTCAGCCCTTTTGCTATATCATTGAAATGGGAAGTGTCTGGAGCTCAGCAAGGATGACATTTATTCTTGGGCGGATGGGAAAAAGTTAAATGTAGAAACAGCTGATGAGGCAGGATGGCTCTGTAGAGAAAGCAGGAGGAAGAGAAATGTGAACATCTGTTAAAGCCATACTACTGACTATTTTGGCTAGGTTTAGCTTGCAGTTCCTTTTGAATTCTTTCTTCACTAGATGCAACTGCTATCAATGACAGACATAATATAGGCCTCTGGAGTATCATTAATTTGGGTAAAAGAGAATGTAAGAAAGAGGAAAACCAGGCAATTGCTTAATTTTTTATTTTTTTTTTTAAAGTTATCCCAGCCTTTATGACATTCTGTAAAAATAAAATTTTGAAGATCTGATATGCTATTGCAATTCCCCATTCTCTTTCCACTGATGTTCCCTTTTACTAGGAAAATACTTAACTCAGAGGACTGATAGTAGTTTTAGTGCAGTGCCCACTGACTTACAGATGTCCACTGTCACAGAGTGGAGTCCGGGGATTCTGTCTAAGCTTCTACCATCTTTTCTTTCAAGCTAACATTCAATACACTCAAATTAATCTCAATCCAATACAGTTGTCCTCTCTTCCCCACAGTAGAATTGTTGAAGATGTTTAATAGCAGAACAACAACTTGGGAAGCATTGTTATTTCAAGAAACCTAAGAATGAGTCTCCTTTATTATTTCTTGTTCTTGTGCATCTGCTCATCCTAGCTCTGAGAGGGAGAGAACTTTGAGAATTGTATTTGTTTTGCATCTCATCAGAAAGCAGCCTGACATTCTCAGCAGTACTGGATTGCTACTTCAATCAATGAAATACATTGCTGTCCATTCTTAAGAAAGTTTTTAATCTTCTTGTGAAAATTCTAGTCTAAACTGACTGGACTAATAATTGAGTGAATGAGTTTATGTAGTGATGCAAGAAATACTTTCCTGATGTCCAAATAGGCATCTGAACGACCTTCGTCTTGCATTTGGTAAAAATGTCCAAAAGTAGTGATGTTTAGAAAAAGGATTTTTTTTCTATGTTGAGAAATTTTTTGCAGATAGCAACTGTGAGAAACGCGTGAAAAGCATAGAGCAAATTATAGACTTGACTTAATCTTTTACCTCCTGGGAAGAAATAATAATTTAGCAGTGAATACTGGAATAGTTGATAGGAAATGTCTACAAAACCACTAGATATGAAAAGATAAGGACCATTAAAGGAACCAAGCTAAGGGGTGACTTTTGATATTGTAAAACAGAAATAATCATGGACTGTGAATCCAAGCAGATAAATTCTGCATTTGTTTATATGATATTGTATCTTTTAGATAAATAAAAGTAAGCAAGGCTAAGGGAAGTCAATATTTGAACATGCATTTTAAATTCGCCATCAAACATTTGTTCTAGCATAAGGATTTTTGGAACTATTACAGAGAAAAATATTTTCAACTCTTGTAAACTTAGAAAAACATACAGTAAAATATGGTTGCTATGTTCTACTTGATTAGTCTCTGTGCTTGTCCTGTGCACATCAGTTATGGGTTTTAACCCTGTGCAGAAATGATTTGGCATACTTTGGGGAGAGTTTACTCAATTACTTTACAACAAAGTAGTTAATTCCAATTTCCTTAGAGGGCCAGTAGTTTTTCTCCTTCCTAGGTAAAAAGATACAACTACAAAAGAATGAAACTTGTAATAGGTTTGAATTAATCTCCCTTACCCTCAATTATCACGCAGAATTGAAATCATCTTGCCTCTTTGCTAATTTAGATATCTCCATTTGTATTTTGTTTTCAGTCATTCTTTAGTCACTACACATAGATACTTAGATTTTTCTTTAGTTAACAGATATTGATTTTTGCGATTATCTATTCACTGTAGCTCTCATCACACATGGGTTTTCCAGAGAAGTATTAGCTTAAACCAAGAATATATTTCATGTATGCTAATTGGTCTTTAAGAGCCTTCAGAACAGCATATTTGAATTTCAGTGTCTCGCTGAATTACCTGTGCAATTTCCAGCAATCAGTGTTAGAGGATTGCATGCCAGTGGTAAAAATAGAGGGAAGATTACTGATACAATTTTAGTCTGGGTTAAACAAGCACGACAGTAACTGATTTGACAACACATTTCTTGCATTTACATCAAGCCTTACAATAAATAGCAGTGATCTCATTTTGTAGTCAGTATATCCTAGAAAATGCTCTTGTTTTTATTACTGTTGTGCTAAGAGGACCCAGTCTAAGTGTAAAAGTAGAAAAGAAGCAGATACAGAATGCTTGCTTTTGTGAATAAGACTTTTTTCTTTTTTTTAAAGGATGGGCTTGTAGTAAGATTACCTCTGCTGGCCAATGTACTATCAGTTGTGTGTCATCCACCAGTCTCTCACAGCATGTGACTGCTAGATAAGAAAAACTTCCAAAGTCAAGAACAAGTGTGATCCAAGGGAGAACGTGGCTTGGGTCAGGAGGCAGATTTGCGTGTGGGTACTCAGCTCCCAGCAGCCCTCTTGATTGGGCAGTAGTGGGACCTTTGAGTGAGGTATATCAGGGACCATTGAGGTACATGAGTGTTACATCTTAAGCAGCAATGTACTATGTGTAGTGAATTAATCTGTACAAGGAAGCCAAACTCACTCAGATATGGTCAGCTTTATTTTGGCTGATAATAGCTTCATCATTATGGGGAGCTGCTGAGGGAACTGGGGTTGTTTAGTCTGGAGAAGAGGAGGCTGAGGGGAGACCTCACTGCTCTCTGCAATTACCCGAAAGGAGGTTGTAGCGAGGCAGGGGTCGGTCTCTTCTCCCAGGTAACAGTGATAGGACAAGGGGTAATGGCCTCAAGTTGTGCCAGGGGAGGTTTAGATTGGGAATTAGGAAAAATTCCTTCACTGGAAGGGTTGTCCAGCATTGGAACAGGGCAGCGGTGGAATTCCCATCCCCGGAGGAATTTAAGAGATGTATAGATGTGGTGCTGAGGGACATGGTGTAGTGGTGACTTGGCAGTGCTGGGTTAATGGTTGGACTTGATGATCTTAGAGGTCTTTTCCAACCAAGAGTATTCTGTGAATCTGTGATTAATGCTAGTACAGTGAGATACTTACATTTTGAAAGTTAGTTTGGTTGTAATAACTTAATCTAAATACAAAGAGGTCTTTTGCTACCGTGCAAGCAGAAGAGAAGTGCTTAACTCAATTCTAGGCTCAGCGTTGTGATCTTCTCGGGATACTTAAGGTCAGAATGAAATATTGCCTCTTACACATTTCTCTTTCTTTTGAAGGAGTTGTCACAGCACGGATATGCTTAACAGATAGTCTAGGTGCTTCGTAAATTATTTTGTATATTTTCTGTTTGATGTGTGTTTTACACTTCCAGAATCAATTCCAAGAACAGTCTGCACTATAAGACTATCTGGGTAGTTCTGTTTTCTTCAAACTACAGATACAGTAACTAGTTTATAGCTACTGCAGATAAAGAAACTGTTTTAGAGCTCACAAATAATTCTTGTGTTGCCATTGTCATGCTTGCAAACTTATAACTTGAAGATAAAATGGCTGCTTACTTGATTAATTCTTCCAGAAATTGGAAAATCAAAAATCAGCTGGTATGAAGAGACCAGAAAAGAGTTGTGTGTGTGTTTGTGAAAGTCGGAGTCTAGTTTAGAGGAAAATAAACTGCAGTTTGCTGTGATTGCCCAAAGGCAGAGATGTCAGAGAGTCAACTCTTATCTCAAAACTAATTGCTACGTATCTGTTAGAGGTGATACCAGCTACCTGACTGAGTCAAACTCTCTGGAGAGTTAGTTCTAGTTGAGACAAAGGAGGCAGAAGTGCAGGAAAAACCCTGCTGCTGGAATTCACTGCTGGTGAATTGAGTGCATTTTTTCGCATCGTGTTGTACATATCCATGTGTATCACATGGTGTCACTATGCATGAATAAAAATTCAGAGGACCTTCATTGACTTGTTTTAACTCAGAAAGAAAATATGAAGCCTTTTATCAGTTTTGGCTTTCCTGAATTACTAATTTTCTCGCTGCTTTTTTTTCCATTGCAGTTTGAGTTCATTCAACTACAATACGAAATTCACTGCACCGGATATAAAAATGACAAAAAACTGGATCACGTTTTTGCTCTTCTTCTCATCAGTTACTATGGTGAGTCTTATGAATTTTTAAAATCACTTCCAGTTCTAACAAGCGTGTGTAGAATACCACAGAAATTATTAATAATGAAATGCAGAAACAACTAATCTAGTGTTCAAATCTAGTTTCTGCACAGCAGTATCTTTATCCACCTTCTGTTCTTCTTTTAATTCCTGTGGTAAAGGAATAAAAATAGCATTGACCACTGCTGAAGCCAGCATATTGTTTGTTAGCAGAGAACTTTACAGTAACAGTTGACAAGTGACACATAAGCAGTACTATGCAGCCCACAGGAAAAGTAGAAGAGACATCTAACTCAAAATCAGAGGACGTCCTTGGAAATCTTAATTTCAAACCTTGTATGACAGTGGTACAGTATTTCAATCTGCAGCTTTGTTTTTCCATGCAGTTTAGTAGCTTCTCATAAAATATTTAATTTTTTTCAAAAATACACCTTAAAGGTTTATGTTTTGATCAAGATGAGCTTTCATATAGTTTTATTATAATTTTTAATAACAGTAACAGTGGATGTCATGTATTTTGCGTTCCTTTTTGTATTCTGAGGGTTGACTTTATGGTTCACAAGACCACAGAGAAATCCAATAGCTCTAAACAAGCCAAAAGCTTCAGTGCATATAGTATATGGCAAGTCCCTTTTCACAGTGGGTCATTTCAGGCCTGATTCAAATGCCTTTTAGACTAACATAACTTCGGTATATTATACCGGATTTTGCATAAGTTATTTATATGCCTCTGTCTTGGTGCTTTCTATGCTTTTTTCCGTTATTATTTACAAATCTTGCAGATGGTTTCTCCCCCATGCTCATTCAGGAGATACTTGTCAAGATTCAATACTAAAGAGAATTGCTAAATCAACTAGAAAAACACAAACTCAAATTGTCAGTAATAAGATTTGAAGGTAATTTTCCTTCAGTAAAATAATATTTACAATATAATATTTAAGAAGATTGATGTTTTAGAAGTTTATGTTGGAGTTTGTACATGACTTGCTAAAAAACTTCTTTTTCCTTAGTTTTTTGCCACTGCTATACCATCTGAAGGGCATCAGAATATGACGGAGGACTTCATTCAACTTAGTGTTACACGGAATAAAATTATGACAGCACAGTATGAATGCTACCAGAAAATTATGCAAGACCCTATTCATAGGAAAGAAGGTAGAGACTTTTTTCTTATAAGGTTTTACAAAGGCAAATGGTCAACAGATATAATTACAGTAATTCTGGATCCTTTAATTATATTTGTTTCTTGTCTTGGTAGCAATCATTTTTCAGGCTGTAATTGTATTTGTACAATTTTTTTAGAAAAGTCACTTGGGGATTCTTGAAGACACAGTAGTATTTTCTATTACCTGCCCATAGCACCACTTCTTCAATAACACAAAGCTTTTATTTCTGACTAGAAAATGTTTATTTAAAATAGATATCTAGATTAAAAAATGATGACTGATTAATCTTAAAACTTCATTTTTTTTTCATGCTCTTAAAATACCTCTATCTCCCTGGTCATATCTGCCTTGAAAAATAATACATAACATATTATACACATAATTTCCCCACTCTGAGGATTCTGTTAGTGTCATTAATGCTTTTACTGATAACTCATTCAGAGCTAACCGCAGTTAAGTCTGCCTGTCACTGTGTTCACTGTTTCTGACTTTATAACTTCTGGAAACATAGAATTGATTTTGAGGCAAGAAGAGGTAATTAAATTATTTTACAATGAGGATTTTTCGCTTCTGAAATGAATCTTTGGAGAGACTGAATGTCTGGAGGTCAGAAATGGATATGAGTATGACAGTGTAAGCTTATGTCCAGCCTGGAGCATCACAGCTTCAGTAAGATCTGGCCAAATTGGAAAATCTTCAGATGAGAAGAGGAAACATTACATGACGTTTGAAAAATTGCAGTCTTCAAGATGCATTGGGGGGGCATTATTAAGTCTTAAAAAGAAACCTGAAGGAAAAGAGTAAAACATCTTCAAACCTGTCAGCGATTCTCCATGCCTTTTGGGAATAGATTTGTTTATAAAACCACAGGTCATTCTCAAGGGAGGTTTGTTTTAGAAATCAAAATTTCTGAGAGTGCAATGAGGCATTGAAACAGGCTCTTGAGGGACTCTGTGGATTCCCTGTCCCTGGAGCAACACTATGACTGGTGCAGGCTCAGCTCTGCCTGATGCAGAGGACCTGTGGCTCTCTCCCGGGCAGGCATTCTGGTGTCTTCTAGGATGCCACTGTGTTTGCAGTGTTTCAGTTTTCAGGAAATAAATCAGGTTTTCATCTTTGTGAGCTCAAGGTTCTGATACTGTGCATTATTTGGTCTGCATTGATTCAGGTTTTTTTACCTACAGTGCTCTTACATCAAAGGTTTGTAGATGTAGACCACTTCGAGGTGAATGATGATGGATTTTTAAACTGTGTTCCAAAAAAAGTTACATATAAGAAACTATTAAGTAGAGTTTAATTTACTACTGCTAAATCTAATGTTTCTTTTTTTCTTTTTTTGTCATTGCTGCAAGTGAGAAATTTACCTTATGCATTCTTACATCTTACTTGTGACAGACTGTTACGAAAGAAGGGTTGTTACTTGATTATGAGGTCTCTACTTGTTTACAGGTCCTTACTGTAACAGGACATGGGATGGCTGGTTGTGCTGGAGCGATGTTGCTGCAGGAACTGTGTCGGTACAGCGTTGTCCTGACTACTTTCAGGATTTCAACCCATCAGGTAAGTGTGCATGGGCTTCTACATCAACATATTTCTTAATAAAATGAGGGTTTGAGTGCTTGATGCCTCCTGTTTTCTGCACCCTAGTCACAAATGCTCCAGAATTTCAGTAACTCCAAACCTGTTGTTTGCATTTTCCATTTATTATATAGAAAACTGACAAGTTACTTCTTTTCTGAAATATCTCATCTTGGGATTCGCTAGGTTAGGAAATAGAAATTGAAGTTATATCATAATTTTCTCCTCTTAGAGATGAGCTTTTCTCTCTGACAGACAAGCAGAAATATGACTTACTCTTTGACCTCAATTTAGCAGTTAAAGTCGACAGGAGTTTCTCCCACAAGTGAATACTTTCTTGTTTCTTAGGCGAAACTTTGCATCTGTGAGCATGTGGAAAATGTCATAGACTTCCACTGTTGTCTCTTTCTGCTGCATTTGGTATTTGCCAGAGTCCTTTCATTCCTCTCTCTATTTAATGTTAGAAATTATTATGTGATCCTAGACGTTTTTCTGTTTGGTTCTTGAGCAGTTTCTCTATTGATGTTTTCCTGCCTGTCCAATCCAAATTTAGAGTGTTAGGATGTCAGACTTCAGTTGAGATCTTGTATGTTAAATAAGCCATTTTAGTATTCTTGTTTCCTCTAGTAGTTCTCTAACAGTTAGATTAAAATATTTGGATACTTACTGGATTGGAGGATGGAAATCTATTTGTTTTCTTAAAAAAAGCACATCAGTTGCCCTTGCCAAGCAAAAGCAACGGCCTCCAGTTTCTCAGAATTCATAGTAACAAGCAATGTCTCTCTAGTCAAATTAATAAAGCTGTCATTTGTTTGCCAGTCTTTCTTCATTAAATACTAGGCATCAGGAAGCAGAACTTCAGTGCTGACTGCTGTGTTTTTGCTTGTTTGTTTTTCTTTCCATCTATGTGACTGTAGAAAAAGTTACGAAGATCTGTGATCCAAGTGGCAATTGGTTTAGACACCCAGAAAGCAACAGGACGTGGACAAACTATACCCAGTGTAATATCTATACGCATGAAAAAGTGAAGGTATGCATGTTATTAGTATCAAGAAGCTGATCTGAAAAATTTTACACTTTTCAAAACTAGAATGGCAGCAGAGATGCTAGAACATCATAATGGTAATGCAAAAAGAAGAAATCATGATGTATAAAAAATACTAATTGCACGTAACAGACTCAGAAAACCCCAACCCACCTACTTGGTCTTTTTTAGCCAATTTTGACTGCTTGAATAATATGATCACATTTTTGTTTATGGGTATATTAAATGTGTAGGTACTAGCACTTGTCTAGTTCATCCGAGTGAACTACTAGCAGGCAAAGTGTATGCCTTTTAAGAGCAGACCTTTACTTTTTACTCTCTAATTTTGAAGTAGGGTCACAGCTCTGCAGAACTGCAGGAGGTTTGCACATCTCTGAAAGATTCGCTGAGTGCATGGGTTTATCCAATTAACTCATAGTGACAGACATTTTCAGGAGGTCCACAACCAAAGTTTTACTTGGGCTTATTACATCTGCAAGGCAGCTTTGAGTAGAGATTGAATGTTTGTGGTTTTTTCTCCAGTGTGAAAAGCAGAGCAAATCTTTTTAACAAAAGTGTAGGCAAGCTGTAGGTGAGTGGATTCACCACGGGACCTTTGGAGGCCAAAGGGAAGTAAATGATGTGAAGTGTTTAGATAGAGTTTGCTTTTTCTTGTGATCCTTTTCTTGTGTATGTCTTGTGTCCTGGCTCCCAAGTGCCATTTTTTCAGTTTGTGAGGTATTAAACTGTTCTCACAGATGGAAAACTTATACTTTATTTAAGTGACATTTTGCATGCATCCAAAATGATTTCAGGCCAGGCAGCGAAATGCTTCGTGAGAGTTTTCGATGCATCAAAGGTAGACTCTATGTGCACACATACCCATGTGGATATATGTATAGATGGTATTTTTATAGATTTAACTTTATCTTGAAGATGCCTATCCATTGACAGATTTAGGGGGGGAGAAAAAAAATAATTAGTAAACCTCCAACTGCCCTCTTTCTGAGATACTCTGCGATATGTGAGGATATAATGGGCAAAATTGCATACTTTACTCCCCCCTCCATCTGTATGTGAGGTGGTATATTTTATGTTTATGAACATAACTATGGAAAGAAGTATTAAATTGAAACTGTACATGTCCAAGAACTGGGAATATAAAATACAGGTCAGGACAGACTGTAAATTAATTTGGACTTCATGGAAAACATCTCAATACTAGCAGATTGTGTCAAGAACACTGACATTCAGTAGAAATCCTAACTGCCTGCATCTTTGTTGTCATTGTACTTTAGGGTATTTACATAGAAAGCACGTTGAGAAAAAGTGGTAGTAGATGATAATAAGGCACTTTTGTGTTGTTTTTTCTCAAATCATGAGGAATTGAATACGTTAATGGTGGTTTAGTTCTACTAGCAGAGATCCTATAATTCACTGATTCTTGCTAATATTTGACTGGAAACAGAGAATATTATTCAGACAGGAGCAGATGCATGCAGGTCCTTCTGTATGAATAATGAACCAGTTTCCCTCAAACCGTTTTGTCATATTTAAACTCTGGCATGCATGAGAATCTATTGTTTAAATGGAATAGTAGCTACAAAGAAAGCCTTACTGCTCTCCACAGTTCTATCTGTTGTTATATTAAGCAGCGTTATCTTTTCACTTAGCTCGGAAGGCAAGCTAGATAATGCACAATAAATGTGATTGTTGTCCAGTGTTCCATTCTTACTGTTACTGCCCTCATCAGCAGTACCTGCTGTACCACTGTTTGGTGCCAGTTCTAAATTGTACAGAAATCTTTTCAATCCTTAGCATGCTCCTTTGCCTAAATCGGTCACTGAATGAGGTGGTGATATGAAATATGGGCCTGAAAGGCTGTCACGATGTACATGTAGACAAGCTTTAGCATTTTAGGGGCAACACTTGTTTTTTCTCACCTCTAAATTTTTATGAAAGTTTCACTTAAACCTATTGCATTGCTTTTTTTGTTTGTTTTTTTTTAAAGTTATCTCATTGCTTAAAATAATGATAATTTGAAAAAATCTAGCATGTACAAAGAGGTAGCCTTGTCTCATATAATAACCTTCTTATGTAGCAGGCTGCAGTTAGTGTATTTTTATTGGAGTAGTACATTCAGAGGACGCATAGAGTTTGTAGTACATGAGCATATATACGTATGTTCAAATTCTTCCTCTAGAACCCAGATAGTTATGTTTTGTTGTGATAGTATAAGGTTCAACCTGAATAATCTTCATTTCCTTATGTGCAAAATTCTAATCTTACATTTACTGTAAGAAGTGAAATTTTTTGAGGCAGATGCCATGACTGAAAGCAGGGGACTGCTTCTAGTGGAATTTAATGTATTTATTTATTCAAATAATTAATAATAACATGTTCTATATATTCCAAGTATGAATTTATTAATTTCTCTTTTTTACCTTTTGTATCTACCTCACTTTTATTAATTCTACAATTTGGCTGTAGGCTTATTTAACAAGACTGTTTAGTCTTCATTGGTTTTGAGTCTTTGTTAATTTTTTTCATGCCCTTCCTTATATGCTGAATGGAGACTAAATTTCCAATGTTATAACCGCAGCTTACTGCTTCATTCTCTCTTATAATATTTAAATTATAAGAAAAAAACTTCTATGAGGAAAAAAAAAAAAAAAAATCAGTTCATTTAGGAAGCACAGGTTTTACTTAAAAGTTGTATTAATAGATGAATCAAGCCTCAAGATGGGAATGCACGTAGTGCAGTAGCATAAATAGCTAGATTTACATAAAATAATGAGAAAAAACTTAGCAGAGTATATATGTATTAGAAACCTAATGTTTGAGCTGCTAAATGGTAAGTTCTAGTGATGATTGCAGTGAATCCATTATGTGCCCAACATTAAGAGATTTTAGTAAGAAGTTGATTTGCAGGATTCTTGACTTGACGTATTATCTATAATGTTTTTATTTTCCTAATCCTATTATAGTCATTCTATATGCAGAAGAGATGTGTAAGTAAGTGCTTTATCAATAATAGTTCTGTACACCTCATAGTTGGTTTTGTTCTTGTATTGCAGACTGCTCTGAATTTGTATTACCTGGCCATCATCGGACATGGTCTTTCAATTGCATCACTCCTGATTTCCCTTGGTATATTCTTTTATTTTAAGTAAGTATATTTGAAATCCTTTAGCACATATCAGTTGTTGCAACAATCGTAGTTTCAATACTTTGAAACACCATCCACATCAATGAAATTAGATGGAGCAAGAAGGCAAAGAAAGTCAGCAAATTGATTTGGAATTGAACATTATATTTTAATAGAATTTTAGGTTTCTTTTCTCAGAAACCTAAAATCCCAAATCTGCAAACCAAAAACTCCAAAATAATTTGAAAATAGGAAATGGAAAAAAAAATTTTGTTGTTTTGTGCCTCTGGGTTTTTTTTAGTAATAAGTTACAGTGTGGGTATGCCAAGCATCAGCTCGACTAAAGAGCAATTGGAAACCAAAATACCGATGACCTATGAAAGGTAGAGTAACATTCCAAAGTAGGTAGCCACAAAATATGATAAACTGTAATGAAGGTAAGACTAAGAGCTATGCTAGGAATGTATTTCTGGGGGTTTTTTTATTCACTGTATTATGTCTATGGCAGTTATGTCATATCCACTACAGATATTAAGTTACCGTCTTGAAAGAAAGTTTGAGCAGTGTGTGACTGTCACAACAGCTTGTAATATAACGTACAGGTCCTCTAATTAGTCTACTTAATCACATTTTGTGAACTTACTTTTCTTTCCTGTGAAAGACTAATTTATTTATTAATTTTCAAGTCGTTAATGAGGCTTAGTAGATAGGTGAAACCAGCTCTGCCACATGAGCAGAGCTGCGAGAGACAAGTTATCTCTGCCAACTGCTACACTGGATAGTCTAGGCTTTCCTTGTTAACCAGCACTAGTTTAATAATTTCTTCATCATTTTCCATTTGATAGTACAGTTTTGCTCTACTCTCTTACATGTTTCTTACCACTATACCCTACTATCTCACTCCATCTTTTATTTTTTCCTAACATTTAAATATGAGTAGCACGTACAACAGCAACTGTGGGGCTCGCTCAGGTTTTGCTTTTCTCATGCTCTGGAGTAGCAGATACCTGAATAAAAATACCCTTTTTAGTCACATCTAGCTGAATATAGTGTTTCCAATTTAGATGTGCATTATTTCCCTAGGTTCTGGGACATTTCCACAAATTCCCCACAAACCAGCCTGTTTCAATTTCGTAGCCTCTCTGTGAAATCCAGTAATCAAGATGACTTTTCAGCTTTTTCTCTCATCTTCTCATGAGAACAAACCAAAACATTTGTGGGGGTTTTTTTTAATCAATTTATTTGGATATGACCTGTAAAAACAATGCTTACCATTTCCAAATTCACTTTCCCTCCACAAAATCAACATGGGAAATGGTTCAGCATCCTTATAGGAAGCTTGATTTGGCATAAAAAAAGGCTATACTGTTGATATAAATGTCACAAAAAGTTTTACAGACTAAATGCCTAACGTGACAGGAAAAATGCATTGACGTAGGCTTTTCAGGATCAATCAAAAGATTGGCAATACGATATGATTTTTGAAGTTCAGAGGCAGTAAAGCATGATTTTTCTGTACTGCAATGCAAAGACCCAAACATTTGCAGCTTGGCTTGTGGCACAGGTGTTCTGCTTTGCTACCATTATAACTGTCATGTTTGTCTAACCCTCCAGGGATATTTTATCCCTCTGGTAAAAGGATCATGTCTCCTCAGAGAAGTGCATGGAAATAATCCAGAACTACAAACCACAATTTCTAGAATGCGGTTATGTTGGGATATAAAGAAAATTACAAAACATAAAGGAAGCTAAAGAAAGTCCTCTACAAGCTGTTCTCTTGGGATGTACAGTTCCTCTAAAGTATTTTTAGTATCAGAAGGGTATTTAAGGATCTAGATTAATAGCAGGATGTATTATGTATCGGCTGAAGCTTGTATAATTATTCATAGCTTTAACAGGTGGACAGCTTCTTTTTTTTTTTTTTTTTTTTGCTATTGTGTGGGGGTGCCTTTGAGTTTGTCATGTTTCCAAAGAATTTATTCTGTTAGCTGATTGATAGTTTCCAGATGACATTTACTGGGTTGCTGACCGTTAGAATATCTTTAGGTTTGACAAGAATGGTGGTACTTTGCTCCACAGGAAAAATTACTGTTTTTTTCCAGTATCTGAAACTTTTCAAGATGAAAATGGGTTTGTGCATGTTATTTTATCATTTGAAATCCTGTTTTTAGTTCAGAAAATTGTCTCATTGGAAATACTTGTCCAGCAAGTGGATTGGAGTTCTTGGTTTAATAACATAAAATGGGCTATAAACTTGGAACTTCAGTCTTCCTCTCTGAAAAATCATCTATGACATGCAAAATAACTTCTGCAGTTGCTCTGCTTCCTCATTCTGTTACATACTCTAAATCATACATCTGTTTATTATAAATCTTCTATTAAAATAGTTGTATGGTTTTCATAAGGAAGAACAAGGCAAGAGAAATCCTAAAAGAACAGTGAATTCAGAGAAAGGGGAGCTCAAATTTGGAAGATGTCCCCCTCAACCCCAAAGAAAGAAACCCCATCTGAGATGGAGTTGTTGTTGATCAAGCGTCATATCAAATCACATGACAGCACTCGCAGAGCATAGCAACACTGTGCTTAAAGACTGGGCAAAAAAAAAATAGCGTCCCAAACACGTCTGGGTGCTTCTGAAAAGGTTTCTTTATTTTTCTTTTGGAGAAACATTGGTGAAATGATTTCCCCCCCCCCCCCCCCCCAAATACCCACATCATACAGGAGTCAAAATAGGAAGGGAAATAGGTAATTTAGCAGGAGGTCTGATTTTATTTTACTGCACAGGGCTTAATCCAGGGATAGGTTATTCAAATGCAAATCAAAAGATCATAATTATGAGATTTAAGTGATTAAAGGATATTATGTCATAAAGAAAAACAGTCAGAAAAAGGAATATAGGAAGGGTGACAGAAGAGGGAGGGTGGGGAGGCTTGGGAAAAATCACTTTATTACTAAAAGCAGCCGTCATTTTTAAATGTCATCAGTCTTGCCTTCATGAGTCTTGTCCGGTGATCCTTTCAATCCTTTTATGCATGGGTGGAGGTGGGTGTGTATGGGTGTGTTTGAATATTCAACAGGAACAGCTGCTGGATGACCCTGAGAGATGGCCCCATTAGCTGTACGTGCTTTTCCTTGCCTGTGCATTGAATCTTAAGAATAAGCAGACAGAATTCCAGAGTTCTTCAAGACTTGTTTACACAAAGCCCTTAGCCGGAATCTAGCACTGCCTTTCTTTTCTTATTTAAACCATATAAGAAGAAAAAAAAAAAAAAAGCCAAACCAAACCCATATTCCATAAACATGAAAATGGCATATTGTAATAATCACAGCTCTCTATGTTTTGGGCATTAAAACAAAAGACAAAAGGAAATTTATAAAAGCCTAATAAAATATACTTTATTTCATTCGTATCCAAAGCTATGTTTTGTATTTTGGACACTTTTTCTTTTCTGTTTTCTTCAGGCAAATAACACTTGGCAACCAGAGGTTCATGTAGGGTAATTCCTTGTGCTGCATGATAGCACTGGTTTCTAGAGTGGTTTTCTTCCCCCATTTTTATTGACATGAGGCTTAGAATGTCTCAGGGCTTCAAGGCTTAACTTGCAGAAACTCTGTCTGCCTGAGAGATGGTATTGCACTGTGCATATCTGAACCTGTTAAGTTTCTCCGTGTATCTGTTGTGCACTTCATACTCTCTTCTAGTGATAGCTGCAGAGAATGCAACCAAGAAGTGCAGTCTTCTCTATAGCCAGTCTTTTCTGACTGTCTTTTGTTAAGTGGGGTCATTTCATTTCTTGTTTTCTCTCTCACGTTCTCAGCAGGTTTCAGTATACTTCTCCAGCTTTAGTGGCTATTGCATATCCACATTTCTGTGTTAAAATATCAACTTGTTCTTTCAAACGAAAAATGAATCACCAATGTCTGTCCTTCATCTTTTTTCCAATCATTCTATTTGAAATGGCTAGAAAACCTGAATAATTTTTTTTCCCCAATTTAGACTTGTCCCCTGATGACCTTGTCAAAGTATTTCTAATTTCTCTAACAGTGAAGAGCTGTTGCATGCATAGATTTTCCTCTTCCAGTTGAAGTAATTTCATTCTGTCCATGAGCTGCACTCCTTATTGCTGGCTGTAAAATGGAGATAGGTAGGTGTGGTTATAAAGCACAGATTCTACAACACAGGCTTTAGTAGACGCTTTCTCTGAGGTACCCAAAGAGCATTTCCTGAGAGTCACCACAGTACCACAGTCTTTATGACTTCTCTTTGTATGTGGGAGATGTTTCTCTGAGCAAAGCTCATCCTGCAAAACCAGGCTCTTTCTGACGGCCAGTGCTGACGTGCTGTGTGACTCCGATCAAGTCAGTTTGCTTGTTTGTGCTGTGCACCCCCTATCTTGGCACTAAAAAGGATCTTTTTTACCTAGTTTTTTCAGTTGATCACTGTTTTCATAACAAAGTGGATGTTACTTACTTTTAGAGCGGGAAGCCTTAACATCCTGATGTTCTGAATATGTACACATACGGACTCTCTATCTTCTTTTGTGCCTGTCTATAAAGCTGCATTTCTTTGGAAAAACTTGAATGAAGAGCACTCCTGCCCCTTGGAATGATAATAAGTTAAACCTGCTTTCTGTAGAATATCAGATAACCAGAAATTTGCTGAGACTTCACTTTGGGTATTATTTAATATTATTGAGACTCTGTTAAAAAAAACAAACAAGCCTCTCAGAAGATATTTTTTCTTTATAATGTTATTGTTGTGTTAAAAGCAGATCTTGAAAATTGACACAATTAAATACAGTTATAGATTGCATTTTATAAATGTATTCTATATACTTGGTTATATACAAAAGTCAAGGTAAGATTTACATTGTTTTACTTAGTTGAGTATTTCTTTAGCTATAGGATTAAGGAAGAAAAATTATAAGAATGTGAGTGAAAGAATTATCCTCAAAAAATCTTAACAGGTTTAGATAAACGGAAACGTAGGGGAACACAACTTTTTTTAAGCTCCATAGGATAATTTTTGGGAACTTCTTCAGGTACTAACAAAATAAGGTATAACTCGTCTTTCTAAAACAGATTATTGCTAATCAAACAATTTTAGACAGCCACTACAAAGCAGGTCCTTCGTTGTAAACATACTGAAACTGAATGTACTTGCTTTGCCTCCTGTTGTCCAAAAAAAAATGGAGATTAAGGGAAGATGTTACCTTTCACATCATTCTATGAAATTTGGACTGGAGCTGAAGAAAGGATTGATGTAAGACTTGTTAATAAAATAAAGAACCTAGTATTTCAAAATTTCAGAGTTGTCCCCAAGTACACATAGTTGTCCCCCCGTGTATTCATTTGTTCTTGTTTCTCTTTTCTAGGAGCTTGAGTTGCCAAAGGATTACCCTGCATAAAAATCTATTTTTCTCGTTTGTTTGCAACTCTGTTGTAACAATAATTTCACTGACTGCAGTTGCCAACAATCAGGAGTTAGTTGCAACTAATCCAGTAAGTAAAAGTGTATTTGGCAGCCTTGTTGGTTTGTATGTGAAAAACTTTAACAACGCAGAAGAGAGAAATGAATACTCGAAACGTTGTATGTAGTGAGGTTAAAAAGTTCAGTAACGATATATCCATGTTACGTAGTACAACAGATGTCTGACAATGATTTGGGCATTTCACATTAGAGGTTTCGAAATAGCAAAAACATTCTAAGAGACAGAGCATACTGAACTGCTCCTCTGAATTTGTACAAGTCACTTTTGCACTGAAATGACTTCAAGCAAGTAGCCTATTCTAGGTGACGTCAGTGAGGTTATTAGAGTTGATTTCACCAAGGAAGGCAGTAAAAAAAGCTTTGGAGTCTATTTTGGATGTCAGCTACTTTCCTAGTGCTTTAATTTCACCATCAATAGTTGAAATGAGAATTAGGTTTTTTTCGTGAAGTGAGATAAACCTGACCCCTACATTCCAAAAGTAAAAAAAGAAAGTCGTCGGCCATTCGCATCTGGTTTTTTTCTCTGTCATTTCCTGACAGTACTGGGGTAAGTGTGAATCAGTAGCCTCTCCCAAAAGGCTAGGAGTTATAGCAACAGAAGAGCCTGAAAATTAAATACATAAACAAACAAATCCCTAACTGTGGCTTTATTTTTATTTAGACCTGGAAGAAAAATTTAAATTCTGTGAAAGTTAGGGCAAAACTCCAGAAGGCGAATCAACTAAAAAGATAAATTCTTTCTCCTGCAAAAGCTCATCCAAGCGCTGGAATATAGGCTTGAGATAGCTACTAATAATGATTATCAAGTGAGTTAGGGAGCAGAATATAGTAAAACAGTATTAATTTTTAGTTCGTTTTAAGGTTTGCCAGAAATAGATCAATCAAACACACAGCAATTTCAGAAGGAAAAAAAATAATAAAAATCTCCTGTGTCCAAATCAGCAAGTTAACTATTGCTCCTTTTTCACAACTTCACATTTTAGTCTTCACAGTAAGTTATAACATTTCAATTGAAGAATATATTTTGAATGGAGCTAAATGCAAATAAATCATTCTCTGGCGTAGTTAGGTGTTGTGATTGGTAAAACTGAGTGGGGGTTGCACTTGTCAAAGTACGTTTTCTTGTGCTGTTACCATTACATAACCTAAAGATTTCCTATCAATTGGAATGGTCCAATGTGGCTATGTTTGCAATTAGGGAAAATATAATTACAGCTTTCTGCCATTGTGCTTGTGGATTTCAAGATCCTCATGTTTCAGTAATAAAAATGCAGACTCAGTTACCAAATTTTTTTGTCACAAAGTATGAAATTGTAATTTGATGAAAATCCTATTTAGAAAAATATGTAATTGTAGTGAAAACCAGAATAAACATTAACACTTGACTCAAGCAGTATTTTTTTAAATGTTGCAAATAAAGCTCTGAGATTTTTTAAAAAAATAAAATATATTGTACTCTGCTTTTTTCTACAGGTTAGTTGCAAAGTGTCACAGTTCATCTACCTGTACCTAATGGGTTGCAACTACTTTTGGATGCTGTGTGAAGGCATTTACCTGCACACTCTCATTGTGGTGGCTGTTTTTGCTGAGAAACAACACTTGATGTGGTATTACCTTCTTGGCTGGGGTATGCAATTTCACCTTCTGTATTTTCAGGCCAATGCAGCCTCTTACACTACACCTTTTCATGAGAACTTGAACATCTGTCTCTTTGCTTCTCTGAGCTGGTAGCTTTGAACAAGGATGACACACCCTTCTTTGTCTGTAGTGTTTTAACAGGCTTAGAAATACCGTAGGAAGTTGTTTGTACCTCTATCTTAGCTGAAAGAGAGATTATGCATTTCTGGAGTCAGGAAGGGACTCCTCCTTTGTATAGAGAAAATAGTCTCCCATTACAAAAAAAAAAAAAGACATTAAGAAGTAATTATTCATTGTTCCTCATCTCAAAGATGTTTATTCAGGATTGAATGTTTGTTTTCAAAGAAGTCTTGCCATGTCTAGGGTGGAGGGTCAGAACCAAGTTAGAGATGGCCAAGGATTTATTTTTCCAGCAGTTTCATTTGACCTGTATTGTTCACTAAGCAAATACAGAATAGCTGTAGATGAAGATCTGAAGTAATATCAGTATCAAAACTAACAAACCAAACCTGGTCATTTCAGATAGGGCACAAAAGCATATTCACAAAGTGCAAGTGAGGGCTTTCTCCTCAGCTTCAGTGCATTGGCACGTTTGGTCCTAACTTGACTCGTTACCTGGGTCGCTAGGTGTCCCACTACGGACACGGTGGAGATGTGGTTAAAGCAGCATAGGTGCTCAGCAGTTTTTGAATATTAGGTACCCCAGGGGTAGTAAGGACCCCAGGTAACTAATTTGTTTATTCTTTTGAAATTTTTATTTCAGCCTGATTTCCAGAGTCTGTTTTCAAATTTGTTTTCTAGGTGACCTTGTTTTCTGAACACTCAGCAAGCGTACCAATGAGGGCACAATCAGCATTGTTATTCATACTGTTAAAGCTACAGTCATATATACAATTTCCTTTTTAATATTACTTACCTATTTAGCATTATTGCAGATTGCAGTCTGAAAAACATCTGTGTTAATGAAGATTGATCATTGCATTCTAAAATTTTTAGTTTAATTTGCTTTTTCTGTCTTTTGGTATGAATTTCCTAGGAAGACAGTGGGAATAAGGTTTCGTACACCTCTCGGAAAGGAATCTGAGAAAACAGGAATTATGATTGGTACTTTTTACTGTATTTGCTCAGCAGGTATATAGTGTGGGTGAGGTGAATACAGAGGATTCCTGAAGGAGATGAGAGTTTACTTAGTTATTAGCCAGATTTACATATGAAGAAAATATTATTTTTTCTTCACAGGTTTTCCACTGATCCCTGCCTGCATACATGCCATTGCTAGAAGTTTATATTATAATGACAAGTAAGTTGTACCTCTACTTGCTTTGCAAAACTGTAACATTTTCTTTAAGGGGAAAAAAAAATACAACAGATAAGATGCCAAATGTTTTTTCTTTGTCTTGTTTGTTTTCTCCAGTTGTTGGATCAGCTCTGATACTCATCTGCTGTACATAATCCATGGCCCTATTTGTGCTGCTCTGCTGGTAGGCATTTTTAAGATAATAATTTCTGTATCTTATTTGTTTTCTGGCTGTTTTTCATGGACTTGTAAAGTTGGTAAGAGCCTAAAGCTAACATTTGGAGGTCACTGTCATTCGCAAGACTTTCACTTAACCCAGTAGGTGCCTTAGACACACAACATGCACAAGTCTGGGCCTTATTAAGGAGCTGTACCCCTGGTCCTTTATGAAACTCAGGTTTTGCAGTGTTGATAATCATCCCACTTAAATACTACTGAGGAGAAAGGACTAAACATGACTTGGGAGTACTGGAGGGCCATGTTCAAATCCTTCCTTCAGCTGAGAACGACTTTTCAGTGCCCAGGTCATTTGCCACGTGGACCCTGCTCTGAGCATCATGGTGTCACTATGGTAATGTGGCCAAACAGGTACGCTGGAGCTCCCTGAGGTTCAGAAAGAGGGCTCTTCAATGTCAGGATGGGCTGTGGGTGGAAATACGGAATGGAGAGAAACTTGAGTAGGCTCTTTGGAAAGAACCAGCGGAAATAGTTCTGCAAGTATCTGTGACTGCCCCTGTTCTGATACTAATCTAGCAATCTGTGCTTTGGCCACCGGGGTATTGCAACTCCTCTGCTTCATTACTCCTCATCAACTCTTAGAGCACAGTGTTCTGTCTTACACTCCAAGTTAATGACAGCTCTGTTACACAAGTGTTTTCTACTGAAGACATTAAATTCTGGGTAAGTAACTGAAGACTCCACTGTATAAAAGTCAATGTTGTACTTGAGTTATTCTAGGACTGAATTTAACCTATGAAATTCAGTCAATAGATTATTGCTAAATAGGAATAGGTCCATAATAAAAGAAAATAGTAATATATACCTATTTACACAACTATCTACATAAAGAACATCTATGAATGTGTAATGCAGAGAATGCTGCAGTGTAGAGGCATGAATTAGCTGCTGACTATTTATATTACAGTCATCTCTTATTGTAACAGAAACTTCAAGCCAATCTGGCAAAGGTGTTGTATGCATATCTGCTGACTTGTCTTATGGCTTTTAAGTTTATGCAAGGAAATTAATTAAGAATGAAAACACTAAGTTTTTGAAGATAATTTTAGTTTCTGATCTACATGAACTTTCTCTTCTGTTAAATTGTTAACGAATATGTGCAGATGGAATTCTCTGCATAGAGAATTCTCTCTGAAAACCATTGCATAAATCATGTGGTTCCTGTGACTCCCATTTGCATTTGCAGTGAAATTAGCTGGTTAACTTAGAATTTGAAGGCTGTGTTGATGCCATGGCATACCTGTAGTCCTCTGCATGGGAAGCCAGGGGCAATGTGCATGAAATTGAGATATATGGCCCTTGGGGTGTGAATTGTTACTGATAATCCCTTGTCCTGTTAGTCGGGTCTGCCATCTATGTTCATGTAAAGAGACTTTAGCTAGTGTTCTAATCTGTAAACCTAAAACGCATTCTAAATCCTTTCAATTTTTGTTCTCTAATTTACAAAAGTTCAAGTCCTGTTTTCACAGAGAGTCAGGATTTTTTTGCTCACTGGAGTCCTGCTGTGTTTCACACAGAAACTGTATGCTATTCTGCATTGCATTGTGGGTTACTTCCTTTGTCCAGGTGTCTCTTCACAGATATATTGCTTAGGTAAAGGTCCTTAAAGCTGAGATATAACAGATATCAGGGAGAACTTGCTTAAATAACTGAAAAAATTGTGTAAAACTTATGAGACTATACCACCTGCCATTAAGTGTCCTCAATTTAGGATGTAAGATCATTTTTTTCTTGTCAGCAGTGGCCTCCAGGAAGCCACATTGAAAACAGTGGCAAGACTCCTACTGGTTTCAAACGTACTGGATCAGTCCCAAATTGTCAAACCTTCTTTCCACTCAAGGCAACACTTAAGAATGTCGTTTGATTTTATTGGAGGCATAATAATCACCTCTGTGGGGTTGGTTTGCACAGAATCTGTGTCTATTCCCTTTGCAATTTACAAATATATATGCTTTTGATGGTCCTCTATTTTTCATGAGCTGACTGAAGGTGTTTATCTTGCATTTTTCTTGCCTCAGTACAATCAGTAAATTTATTTGAAAATCATTTAGGAATAACAAAGATTAAGTAAAACTACACATCTTGCCTGTGATGCAAAAATACCTTACAGGAGCTGCTTTCCTTTTCAGTAATAAAAAAATATGTCAAGGGAGAAGAGAAAAGCCAGGGATAAAGACAGAAGATGAAATGCATGTGTTTAGGCTTTGTGAACAGAACCCTCATTTGCTTAAGCAGCTTGCTTGCCAGATACAATTTTCACACTTTACTAAGCATGACCTGCTTTAGTAGATGTTTAAGCAACAATATTAAACTACAAATTAGATAACAAGGGAGAAGACACTGCTTCTACTTGCAGCAGTAAGATCTCAAAGAACATGAGGAGGACTGTCAAGTGGGTGCCAGAGAGAATTGGCAGAAGCCAGTGGGAATTTAACTTTTGTACATCACTGAAAATCCTACAATTACATAAAGTTAACAATAACGCTACTTTTACGGTCCCTGTTATTACATAACTGTGGCCAGATCCCTGCCAAAGAAACTGGAAATGGGAGCAGACATAGGTTGCATTTTGATTGGAATTGCTGAGCATTTAATTGCAAATGTTTGCCTAGAGAAGCCACAATTAAAGAAATAGTGTGGGAATGAAACAGTAGAGGCTGATGTTAGGTTTTATACTGTCCAAATATTGCTCAAAATGGAGCAGGGAGAAACAATGGGTTTGAACTTTAGTGAGAGCAGTATAGATTTCAGTGTATGTTTCAGATATGCCAATGCACTAGTGATTTAGTTTGCATTGGTGCCACTGAAAGAGTAGATTTCGATTTAGTTATGCCATTATATAAGTAATATTACATGGGTGTTTGTTTTGCCCTACAATAATGTTATGTATTGGTGTCTTAGACTGACAGCCTTTTATAGATGCAAAACATTTACCAGAAATAGTAAATGTACTCAGTAAACGTGACCTAGAAGGAAGTTCAGGAACTCCTAGCTTTGTCATTGACCTATGTAATGACTTAAAGCTGGACTCAGTACAAGCCTTAGGAGTTTAGAAGTTGAATGTGCGGCATTCATATACCCAGCATTGGGGATGTTCACAGGCTAGGAATAAAATGTGTCTTTCTGAGCACATACAGACGTTCTGCTCAAGCAAGCCAGGCTCAAGCAGGCTCAGATATAAGAATATCTGAGTTTCTTGAGCTGACAATGGTCCATTTATATCATCCTAAGGAGGAATTTAAACGGAATGTAAACATGCATGCCAGTAAGTATTACCATACTACTTAGCACAAACCGGACATGGAGAGAAGTAGAAATATCAAGAAACAGAAGAGGTTTTAATTCAACAACTACAGCACCTACTGACTTATAAGCTCAGCCAAATTCACAGCCATCCTTAAGGCAGAATCTAAACTGTACGAAGTTCCCAGTATTATCACCAACATTTCTTTGTATCTAGGATTGCCTCCTCTGCCTTTTTCTTTTTTTGTTCATTTGCCCGGTTCACTTCTCAGGTCACTGTATTGCTGCTGGTATTTTACTGTGTGTTCATACTGCAGCTAGCACAGCAGGACTCCTTTGGGACTTTCCAAACCATCACAGTCAATTTGACAGTAATACATATGCGTGTAGTTCTACTGGCCTGATTTTGCTTAAATGTAAAAATCTACTCAGCATCTTGATGAAATCGAGACTTGTTTTCATGACTTTAAATAAGAATTCAGTTCATCCTGATGCTGCTGTATTTGTGAAAGAAGAAATACTCACCAAAAATCAGTGGTGCTTACTTTTACTGACACTCCTACTGTTCTTCTCTGTCCTCTGCTTTGCCTCTTTCATCTTTTCTGTTCACCCTAATATCTATTTGCAGACTGTTTACATGGTTATTTTTGTGCTTTTTGCTTTTGGTGGGTAGGTGAAAAAAATTAGTAAAAAAATGTGCATTTCAGCATCTTGGAAATGAAACAGTTTGCTGGGTGGTATGTTACACTCGACTACTGCAACTTTCATCTTTGGTTAGCATTCGAGGACAGTATTAGAGGAATTGGCCATGCTACCAAAACATGAGAGGGCTGAAAACTCTGTGTTTGAGACATGTTGATGTGGAACTAGTAGGTTTAAGTGCGAAGGACTAAATTTAGAAATGGAGGAAGGACTTATTTTCCGTGTGTACTATAGGAAGTTGAGTGAGGATCGTGGGCTGCATAAAATCTAAATAAATCCCTCGAGAAAGAATCAGAAGACCTTGGTTGCTTAAACAAAGCTTAAAGGTGGCTGGAGACTTCCAGGAGAAATTCATGCAATAGTTTCCTATGTAAAACAATTTCCTGGTAAAATGATTTAAATAGCATGTAAGTAGAATATAAATAACATCACATATCTGTCAAGGGCCATGTTGTTATAACAATAGACAGCTGTTTATCATGAAAACGTTAACTGACATGAAAGAATTCTGCCATGGTGGTGGAGGACATGGTGACACACATGGTCTGAAATGGCTTCCGTGTTTGCATTTGTCATACAGCTTGGCAGAGGTGGTCTCCTAGTCCTTTTAGAAGAGAGTTGCGTGTCTGTCTGCTGGCTTCTTCCCCTGCCCCTCTGCTTTTGTCCCTAGATAGTTGTTAACAGACAGCTATCTGGGGGAAGAAGACCAGACTCTAGGTCTCTCCCTTCCAGAGTGAGTCATTTAAGCAGCATTGCCTTGCCTCTGTGCCCTTTGGCAAGGTGATGGGACTGGCTGAGCTCTCGAGGTCTCTTCTAGCTCTAGTTTCTCTGCAGGGCTGCCATTATTGCACGATAGATGAAAACACGGTGTAATCATCCCTAATGTTGCAGTTGCTTTGGTTACTCGCAACCTTATGCTGTTGGGTGTGGCTGTATGTGTGTGTGTATTAGTTTTGTGGTTGCTTACAATTGATGAGTGCTCCACGTTGAAAGATACAGCCTGAACAGTTGTGATTTCAGTGTGGGTTTGGGGTTTTTTTTTGTGAAACAGAAAGAACAGTTATATACCACTGGTAGCCAGAAAAGCCTTAACAGGTATGGAAATAACCCAGATCAGTAGTACCTTACAATGATGTAGAGCATCATCTCAGTGCTTGCCCCATTTGCAGTTCTGCTGAATAAATAAAAAATTAACCATTGGCCACTGTGAGAGTGTTAAATCCACTCTTTATTTACAGGAGTATACAGTTCTTTGTTAGCAGCAGTTTGCCTGCAGATTTATTTCCTTTTATTTATTTGTTTTTCTTAAAATATGATTTTTTTTTTCCTTCTCTCTAAATAATTTGTCAAATTCATATTTGAAAAATAAAGTAACTTTTTGAAGAATCATATTTAAATACAACGAGGGAAGAGAGTCATCCTCTTTCTTGACCAACCTAAAAAGATATGATCTTTGGAAAGAACATAATAGTTGACCTGTGTACTCTGTCTGCGATAGCAGGCAGGAAGGTGTGTGGATTGCTAACACTGGAAGATGGATGGTTATCTGAATGGACACTTGCTTAATAAGTTAAAGGAAGGGATGTGGATATTACATGTCCGAACCATATCTCAGTCACTTAAAGAGTTTTAACTCACGTTTATTGTATAATCACAATGGTATCCATGAAGTATGAGTTTTCTTGAGCGGTCCAGCTTTTAGGATCTCAAAGCAGTGTGTGGGATTATTTTTCACACTTTCTTCAATGTCTTTTCTGACAGGTGAACCTTTTTTTCCTGCTAAATATCGTTCGTGTTCTCATAACCAAGCTGAAAGACACCCACAAGGCAGAATCCAACCTGTACATGAAAGCAGTGAGAGCTACCCTGATTCTTGTTCCACTGCTTGGCATTGAATTTGTCCTGTTTCCATGGCGACCCGAAGGCCGGATTGCTGAGGAAGTGTATGACTATGTGATGCACATCCTTATGCATTACCAGGTAGGAAACATTAAACGGTCTTTGTTCACTTGAGCTGGATAGCAGTTGGCACGTGAAACAAATAAAGGAGAAATGATCATGTTAATTTAATTTTTAAAGACCTTAATGTAATATTCTTATAAATGACTTCAAGTTTCTCATTATGTTGACTTTTCATTTCCTAAAGGAAATAAACACCATGGTAGATAGCTGGCCCAATACTTTTTAGTTATGTTTTTTTTAGTAATATTTCACCACGTTTAGATTTGTACATTTTCTTTGCTATCTGTATCTGAATTATTTCAAAGCTGGAAAAAATCCATATGCATGTGAAATAAAGCAGAACTTTTTTTCTTAATTTGCAGGGTCTGCTGGTGGCTACCATTTTCTGCTTCTTTAATGGAGAGGTAGAGTAACAGTTTTTATATATTTTTAAGTATTTTATTATATATTTGTAATACTTTACCTATTTTATATATTATGGTTTTGTTTCATCAATTAAAGAGATGGTAATTTATAAAAAAGTTTTAAATCTGTATTTGTCAGACAATTTGACTGTCAAGAGCAGAGTTTGGGAAAGACTATACCATCATTCAGGGCATCATTTAGTGCTTTAGGACTGACTCTAGTGCTGAGCAATATACATGTTGATTACATAAGGAATTGAAGACACTTGTTGCCTTGATACAAATTATCAATCAATATCATATAAAAGTAAAAATCAATTCAGTGTCCAGTATGTATTTTTGTCTGTGTTAGAAGCTGTGTAGCATCTGTTATGCTGGAGACTCCCCGTATTGGCCTTTCTGTAGCAGGAATAGAACACATTGCATCTGTGTTGCTGTGCTGGGGCACAGTTGTGTTATGACAGCTCTTTGGGAAAATTGCACTTGAAAATCTCTATTTGAGAGTATACTTAAGTGGTGTCACTGTGTCAGAGATAAAAATGGTAGGAAGGCTAAAAATATATGTACCAAATTGTTAATATGACTTTTGCTTGCCATAAAAACTGGTACTTTTCCAACCCTTTTGGCAGAGGAACAATTACAGTCCTATACTTACTCCTACACATCTGTTTGTTCGTTTGGTCTTCATTTAGTGCAGTTGCAGTATATGGCTGTAACCACGTGTGGGATTAACCGGATGTTTTCGTGTGACTGAATCCTTAGGTTTTCTTATCAGATGTAAGAAAATTGTATCAGTGTGCTTTTATAATGTTACGGAACAGTACTCTTTACTTGAAGGTAAATATTTGGTCAATAATAGAATTGATTAATGCAGATTACCCTTCCTCGTCTTCCTCAGTCCAAGGCTCACTGAATAGCAATGTAACTTCCATGGGGGTTTGAGGTTTATTCCTCCACCCAGAAATGTATGAGTCTCAATGATTTGCTTTGCCACAGAGACAGAAAAGATGGAGAGGCTTTCTTATCATTCATTTGGCACGGGGTAGTGTTTTTGATCTGCTTTTAACGTAAAGTAGTTCCAAGTTTAACTCCCTGCCTATGTATGCGATGCAAAGCAGAACACATTGTTAAGCATTCTTGATCAAATTTCATCACTTGCCCACATTTGCATTGGTATTTCACATATTTCAATCTTTCCCTTCTAAATTTTATAGTTCAGAATGCCTTCTAAAAAGAGGTATTTGTAAGAAATCAGAGAATTTGTTCTGCACCAGTGCAAAATGGGGAGGAGGGGGAAACTTGAAATCGCTGAAGTTTCTATGAAACAATATTATCCACTGCTCAGCTCTTTTAATCCTTGTGGATCTTCTGAGGCTACTTAAATCCTTAAGGTTGAAACCCTAATTTTAAAATTTATCATCAGTATGAATTATAACTGTTATTATTGTTACAAACTTTTTTTTTTTTACACACTCTATTCTGCTGTGTAAGAAAAGCAATCCTGAGTCATCCCACTAATTCAGTACCCCGAAATCACCATGGGCTAATGAGTGATAAAAGATGATCTCTTCCACCACTTCTGCAAATGCTAACAGGTGAATCACTCCTTGAGCATCTGTGGGCAGGATAACATAAAAAGGGAGATTTAGCCATTTTTACATTTATTAATTTAGGCAATTATTTTGTATACTCTATGTCTGCCTTGACTTCATCAGGTGAACATACATCTCTGTATTTGCTCTCTATAGAGTGGAAATTTTATGCTTTTTAAACCTCTTTAGGTTTCAGTACTTCAGTGACCACTAATTTAATTTTTTTTTTTTCAATTACACCTTGTTCAAGAAGGGACTTGCAGCTTTGTGAACAACTGTATCAGTAAGGAAATCCATGCGGAGAGTGACAGTGTAGTTGGGAAAAAATGTCAGCACAGGAAAAAAGTGTTTCCTATGTCTGCAAAGAGAATCTGCTTCTGGCATGTGAGCCGGCAGCACATGTGTATTCTATAGCCATCATAGCCTGCTGCTGTCACAGTAGTACCTGAACCAGCCTGCAGCTGCAGCATAGCTGTTGGGTATGAGATGCTGCTTGATCATCACCTGACATTAGAGACGGTGCAAAATGAGCAGTGTAAGAGAGTGATGTTAACACTTGTCTGCAGCAAGTGCGTGGTTTAAAGGTGAATAATGATATTGGAATCGGCACTTGAAGCGACAGTGAGGCAAAGATCTTCCGGAGGGGTATTAGCAATTAAAAATGCTAAAAGCACTAATTTGTTTCTAACTAAACCTTAGTATTTCCCAACTGCTACTGTACCTTGTAATGTTTTCTATACCAAATACTAGGAGCCAAACCCTGTTGAAGTGGTGGTTTGCAGGCCAGCTCTGGCCAAAAGGGAATAGAAGTGGTCTACTAGCGGAGAGCTCTAGTGAAAATAAATTAACAAACTGAAGAAAAATAGCCAGTATGTCCTGCAGACTGCAGCCAAGGAACACATCCAGACTTTCTGAGCAGCACAGCCAGAGATGGTCTGTCAAATTTATCCGAATATGCAGTGCAGCTGCGTGCCACAAACCACCCCCTACAGGAAAGGGCGTAAGTGCAAACCCTTCATCTTATGCCTTCTGTGGCAGGGCTGCTGTAAGGACATTCACACTCTGCTTATGCCCCAGCATCTCACAGAGTAAGATGCTTCTCAGCTACCTCATCATGTTTTCCAGTTTGAGTTGGCCTAGAGCAGCCTGTGGGGTGACACAGGCTGCAACCAGAGGAGAAGCTTGTCCCACATCTCTGGTAAATCTGTAGGAAGATTCCTAGTGAGCTATTAATACCAGGTGATAATAATGTCACACAGGAGCCATGGTAGGTTTGTGGTGTTGGGTTTTTATTTTTCTTTCACTGCTCCACGGAAGTGTTGCAGTGAAGATTATAGTCTCAGGTCTGCAGGATTACACAATCCCTTTATCACAAAGTTGTGTTGGGGTTATTTTTCTCCTTGTTGGCTACTGAGCTGTTTAATTTGAACTATAATGAACTATATTGCTATATTGAACGTCAAGCTATTATTCTGTGAAAGAGCTAACTGGAAGGAGCCCTTCATGAAACCTTATAGAGAAAGAGCCATTACTAACTAATAAGGTGAGAAAGCCAAAACATTTCAGCTGAAACTGGCATCTCTGTTAATGACTGAGTAATACAATTTCAGGTAATACATTACTTTCTTTGATTTAACTGCATTGCTTAATATGTTATCTTATAATAAAGTAACGAAGTGTCACCCTCCTGAACTGAATTTACTGGTCTGTGCAACTGGTCAAAGTTGAGGAAAAAATGATAAAAGTTCTATTTTCAGTTCATGGGTAGACACGCATTTTGTTAAATAGTGTAAAAGCAGTGTTGAAAATCAGTTGTCTCATTGATTTTTCCCATCTTCCTCTATAAATGATTAACGGGATGGTTTAGAGAGGACTGAAAGACAATAATAATAAATGAAAGGATGTCACACCCTACAAGAATAGAGATGTAGTAGGATAGAGGTGAAACACTGATTCAGCAGTAACAGAGAGGCTTTGGGAAGAACGCCAGAAATACATGGCTTAGTTAGAAATGCACTGAGCGAGCGTCATGGGCAGAAAGGAAATGGTGTTTGCCCACACAGCAAACACTGTTGATAGCAATCTGTCACTGGCCAGAGAGCCTGCTGAACAGAGTGTATTCTGCCTGGAAATAGCCCAAAGACACTTGTCTTGCAGAGATACTGATGCTTCTCTTGAGCATTGGGGACTGATATTCCATATTAGCAATTAAAAATGCTAATAGCACTGATTTCTGGTTTACTGGTGTACAAAGAATAATAACAATTGAAAACAAGATGAACAGTGTTACTGAAGCAACCAGGAGGAAGTGTGAGAGCGGACCCGAGTATAATGCTTTATTTCAACTTGGCAAGTCTAGTTTATCTCCCAGCTCTGCCACTAGATTTCTATGACCTCAGTTAAGCCATTTAGTTGCAGTTGCTGTCGTTTTCCCATCTCATGCCTGTCTGTCTTGTCTGAGTTGAAAACTGGTCAATATGTGATTTTGGGGGCATGTGTCTACAATAAAACACTAATCTAGTTGAACTAATTGACCATGGAAAGGAGAACAAAGGGAACATACCTTAGCAATATGCACAGATTGACTGATATGATTTAGGAAATAAATCTAAGTTTCCTTTTTGGAAAAGATGGAATTTTGAATACACCTCTTCTCTTGGCTTTATGAGGGATTACAGGAAATGGATTCAACATGTGTAATAATTTAAGGCTATGTATTGCTGTGCAATGCAAATTAAATAACCCAAAACTTCCTCTGATGGAACAAGAACTCCCCATTTAAACTCAGAAGAAATAGTGAATTTTGATATGAAGAGCAATAAGATACTAAGAAGTACTAATATGCTTAATATAATATACTGATTTCTTTTCAGTGTTTGTAGATTTGTGTTTAGATGTTTTGAGTAGAATGGTTTTATGAAGAGTAAAAGAGCATTGCTCCTACCCTAGAACATTAATATCTTATGTTTCTCAGCTGATACTTCTTCCCTTGCCCTTTTACATTTTCTTTGTAAGGATTTTGAGAAATATGAACTTCTTTAAACAGAGGATGCTGACACCATGCTGCAGGAAGTCTAAAAATTGCATCCCTTTTCTTCTATTTATTTGTATTTTTCATAATTAAAGCAAGAGTAAAATTAGACGAAAGAAGCCATTGTGTAAGGGAAATGTAAAGCAAACACAAAATAAATGTTGAAGACACATGGAAAATGAGAAAACTGTTTACCCACAAGATCAATGTTTATCTGGGGGGATCCCTGTTTACTGTTTAGCTCTTCTGTATGTAACACAGTGAAATGAAGGTCAAGCTTGTGAACAAGGCCTGTGGGGTGTATTGCTGAGTAAATTTTAACAGGTTATTTAAGTAAAAAAAAAAAAAAATCTGGGAAAAGCAACAACAATAGCTATTACCATTCTTAGCATTCCTCACTTGGCATCCTCACTGAAAAACTAATTCCATGTGAATTTCATGAATGTGACACTTCATCAATCCAGCAGGCGCAGGTGTTTAACTGTATTGTAGGAGAGGAAAGCCATAACAAACATAACATCCTTCCAGTGCAGACATGTAAACAAGCTGGGGCCTTCACCTATTCTTTCAGCTTTATTTTTACCTCAGGTAGAAATAGGGAGTTTGGGAAACTGTCCTTCTTCTCAGTTGTATAAGTTATGGTCAGAAATTCAGAAAGGCTTTCTTGTGCTAGAACCATAACAAATGTATATCACGATTTGTTGAGAGCATAAGAGCTGCTGTTAATGTTGCCTATAGAATATAAGGGTGAATAGAAATGACCTTTTCCACCTGTAAGTCTGATCTGTCCACAGGTCCACCTCAGTCTACAGGGGAGAAAGCAGAAAATGGTGCTGCTGCTGCTCCTCCTGTAACCAGTGCTTTTTCTGAGCGTCTAGTACACTACAGCTGGAAACAGTAATTATCTCACACCAAATTTACTGAAGAACATCTACCTAAGTTGTAAAACTTTCAGACCATCTCATGTGACATGTAGGCCCCCCATATTCCAGGATTACTGAGACTTGCTACCGAATTTGCTTAGACATATGTATGATGGCACTCATTCCTCAAAGAACGAAGTCCAATGTTATCTTTGCAAGTGTTTTACGTGTGCTTCCTTTTGTTTTCTGGCACAGGTCCAAGCTGTTTTGAGAAGACACTGGAACCAGTACAAAATCCAATTTGAGCACAGCTTCAGCCACTCGGACGCTATGCGCACCGCTTCCTATACCGTCTCATCCATCAGCGACGTTCAAGGCTACAGCTACAGTCACGACAGCACCAGTGAACATTTAAATGGGAAGGGTTACCATGACATGGAGAGTGTTGTTTTAAAAACTGAGAAACTGTACGGCTGATGGCAGTGGCTTGGCATCTGCCGATGTGCTTTCCCTCGTGAACTCCACGTTTGATTTAATGACTTCAAGGCCAGAAGATTTTACCTAACTTGGGATGTTTTTCTCCTGAATGATGCAAACTAAACCAACTTTTTTTTCATTTGTGTGTATATATAAGCATATATACATATATTTGTGTTCCTGTGTATCTATATAGTATGGACATCTGTACATATATATCACTATATATGTATGTGCATTTATATAAGGATAAAAACTTTGCCTCTTCAGTTTTCTACTGTGTAGACAAAGTTGGCAATTTTTTGTACAAAGGGAATCAATGATGGATTTGTTATTTTCTTGGAAGTTTAAGACTTGTGTTGTGTTGAAGCCACTTCATTTATCTATAGAATCTTGGAGTGTAAATACCATACTGTATTGTCTTACATCAACCTCAAACAGAACAAACTAAAACGGCTAAAGTAGGTGCAATAATAAAAATAGATTGTCCAGGTTATTTTTCTGCTCAGCATTGGACTGTAGAAAAAAGCCCAAGAGGTAGCTGGAGATGACAGCTCAAAGATATCGCTGGTTTGGTCTGGTTTGGTCAGTTAGTTTTTTCCTCTGTTTTAAAGCAAGCATAGAGACAGCAGTGCAAGTCTGAGACTCTACTTACTTCTGTACTGCAATGTAATATTGTACAGCAAGCTTTGAGCAATTTTATTTAAAGTATTTTTTCATATACAGGAGTGACTTCTTTTCTTCAAGTTTATGGAAGTCTCTTATAGGCTTTAACACAGACGAGATCGATGAGGCTTTATTGTCAGAAAGAGAAGAAGTACCCTGAGTAACTGTCAATCCTCCCAGACACTAATACATAAATGAAGTTGATGGAACTTCAGTGTATGCTTAAAGAATTTACTGGGAAAAGATTGTGTACAGAATTTGTTGCAGTCATGTGGTTGTTTTGGTTTTTTTTTCTTAAGTATTTACCTGTCCATATGTGTGATAATTTATTCCTTCATTTTTGGGGCAAAGCTTTGATTAATTTAGTGCCTTTTTTTGCCTGGAAAAAGCATGCCGGACAGAATGCAGCGCAAATGACATACTACCTTGAAAGCCAGTATGTGAGAATCAGACTAATAAAGCAAACTAATAAATGTGATCGTTTTGAAAACTGAATATGAATTTTGTGTAATAAAGGTTCAAAACATTATGAATGCAGAATTTTTATATTATTTTGAAGTGTGTGACCCTGAATGTGTGTCTCAGTTACTTAGCTTAGAACAGTGCTTTGTTAGTTGTTTCTTTGGTTTTACTGGTGAATAAAAGTCTCATTGACAATGAGGAGGTGCTCAGGAAGGTCCTGAGAAAATGTCTCTGTGGCAATCTATGTTGTTGTAAATGCTTATGCTTTAAGTAAGAATAGTTTTCCTAAGTGAAAAGACAAAAATGCTCAAGAACGAGGGCATGAGATGAGGTGAGTCTAGAAAGATCTTAGTGAAAATAGAAAAAATTATTAAATGTTTTACTGATTGATGTTGCAGGTAAGTCTACTTCAAGTGGGGAAAAAGCATTACAAAGTAGAACAAAAGTAGATACTGGAGGTGATGGTGTACTATGCTAATTAATGTGTAAGTCAGTCCAAAAATTAAAAACACTTGTTTCGGAGACCATTTCAGTTTTAAATACTTAAATAAAGATTCATTAGCATCTGGTTAATTTGCTGTCACAATGTTTGTTGTTTTTTGACTTCATAAGGTTTTAAATGCTTTTTCTTTAAAAGGAAAACATGGGGAAGACCCGGTAAGTCCATGCCACTTGCACATTTCCATATTTTATTAAGGTTCTTATGTCTGGAGATTGAATTAAGAAAGCGTTTTATTAATGGTTTAGTTTGAAAATATAGAATCTCAGCTAGGCTGCATGAATAAAGATTGCTATTTCTCTGCATGGCTTCCTGGTTGATTGATGGGAATGATTTGAAAATTGGTTGGATTCTGTACTTGAGTATTGTGTGAAATCTGGCAATCAGTGGTCACAATCCCTTAAACTGTAAGAATACAGTAACGTTATCTGCTACAACATGCTTAGAGGATACTTAGAACTCTACTTCCTGATCTGTGTAGTGTTACTTAAAATGTGTGCAATGTTCTGAAAGTATGAGTTGTGCAGAACATGTGTGCTGATATTTCAGCCTCACACTTAAGGGACCAGATCCTCAACCGATAGAAATCTGTGTTGAGTTCTGTGATCAGAATCAATGGGTACCAGCTAAGAATCACCACCCAGGCAGATATCTGTCCATCTAAAAGTGCTTTGAAGTCCTTTATGGCATAGTATAAGACAATTATTTCAATGGTACCTGGTGGATTGTTGTAATTAAAATATATGTGACTGTTGGGAGCGTGATGCAATATGAGATGTTGACTTATGCTTCCTTTGCATCTAGGTAGTGCAAATTTAATAGCCTATACATAATCACCACGAAATGCAAAGTGCTAGTTTGCAGTTGCTTGCTGTTGTCTGTTAGAGAAACTTGCAGTGGTGATTTACGAGAGAAAATTGTTCTTCTGCACAAGTCATCCTACTTCTAGGTAGACAATCACAGCATGCTTATAGGCACAAGTCTGTCTTCACTTGGGGACAGAATCACAAGTCCAGTTGGATGTGCAAGGAAATGTTTCTGGGTGTGGCACCGGAGAGCCCCGTCCTTGGGGCCATTTGTTCATGAGCCAAATTTCTATTTTCCATTGGAAAAAGCTTTTGAAGGATTTATTTTAGTTCCTGCACAATCAAGAGGAGGGTCAGTTTCTATAAAAGGGTTTAGATTGTAATAAAATAAAATCAAATCCCTATGCTGATTTCTCATGTCTTAGCGGTACTTGACAGAATGTTGTAGTCCTCAGCTGTATTCCCTAAATTGGAAGTAATCTCAGTGTTGGTGGGGTTGTGAGATAACCTTAATACAGTTATCTCTCAATATTTGCCCTTTTTTTTGTTGTTGTTATTTAGTGAGGATTTATTGTATTTGTCATACCAGCATGTTAGTATTCTATGTGAGAGAATGTTTCTCTTTAATGCTACTGTCTTCAAGTAATCACAGATTCACTGAATTTTTAGAGTTGGAAGGGACCTCTGGAGATCATGTAGTCCAAGTCCCCTGCTTCAAAGCAGGATCCCCTAGAGCACATAACTCAGGACTGCATCCAGGCAAGTCTTGAAAATCTGCAGAGAAGGAGAGTCCACTCCCTCTTTGGGCAGCCTGTGCCAGTGCTCTGGCACCCTCACCGAAAAGGTTTATTTTCTCATATTTAAATGGAATCTCCTGTGTTACAGCGTGTGTCCATTACCCCTCGTCTTGTCACCGGGAACCACTGAAAAGAGTCTGGCTCCATCCTCCCTCAACCCACCCTTTAGGTATTGGTAAACATTAATTAAATCACCCCTCAGCCTTCCCTTCTCCAGGCTGAAGAGTCCCAGCTCTCTCAGCCTTTCCTCACAGGGGAGATGCTCCAGTCCCCCACTCATCCTCATTGCCCTCTGCTGGACTCTCTCCAGTAGGTCCCTGTCCCTCTTCAACTGGGGAGCCCAGAACTGGATGCAGTATTCCAGTTGCAGCCTCACCAGGGCAGAGTAGAGGGGGAGAATGACCTCCCTCGACTTACTGGCCACACACTGCCCTGTGCAGCCCAGGGTGGCATTGGCCGTCTTGGCAGCAAGGGCACATTGCCGGCTCATGGATAATTTACTGTCTGCCAGGACTCCCAGATCCTTTACCCTGGAACTGCTCTCCAGGAGGTCCCCTGCTAACCTGTAATGGTGCCTGGCTTTCTTATAATAATAACAATAATGTTAATAATACACTGTATTTTTTGGCAGGGTCTTCTCACTGGTTTGTAATATGATCTACTAGAAATGCTGGAACATGTATTCATTTCCATATCATGAAATATTTTGGATGGAAAGCAGACAACATTCAAGTATTGTACTATGTAAATAAGATTAAGGGAAGTTACAGTGTAGTATTTATTGCTTACATTCAGAATACAATGGAAAAAATGTGAAGGTAGTTTTGGTTAGGCTTTTTTTCCATGTATTAGTGGTCTGGGCAGGGACTAAACCACCACAGCCTTTTTCACGCCCGATGTGGGGCACAAGAGGGTTGAGATAAGAACCAAAAAACCTGACCAGGGTGTGTTGAAACAATCTGTTACGCACAATTGTCTGTTTATATGTTTGTATTGCGTGAATAAGGTATGTTTACAATGGTGGCCAATTTGCTGGCGTGGTGGGGTTGTATTAACCCTCATGTCATCTGTGTACTCCTAGTGCTGATATTTGTTGTGATTGGGAAGTGTGGCAGGGGTCTTGCTTTGCTGTGCTGGCTACTGACTACTTACGGTGTGGTTGCATCACTGCTTGTGGGGGTGAACCGGTACCTGTATGTGGCCTGGGCATTTGTTAGTGGTTTTTATCTCCATGGGTGAGCCAGGGGAAGAGACGTGCCCAGTTGTTGAGAGTTTGAGCTGTCCTTGGTGCATCCAGGTCAGCATGCTCGTGGTGCTGTTTTCTGATTGCCTGCCAAATCCTGGTTTTGGTTATATGGTACTTTTCCAATAACAGCACCACCCGGAGACCTGTCCTGAGGACAGATAGTTATGAGTGGCAAGGTGTTTGAGAAAAAATGGGCAAGTACCTAGGTCAGTGGTCACCCCCAGTGCTTTGGAATTTCACCCACGAACAAGTGCAGAGTCCTGATAAAATAGTGGAGCATTTAGAAAAGGTGTCTTGCCAGACCGACAAACCCTGGGAGACGTGACTCACTGCAATGTGTTGGGGACTTGCCCATGCCTACCATGTCCTCCTTAACACAACTCCGTGCCCTCAAGGGGAAGAAAGGGTCTCAGGATCTGAAAAAGAACCAACTAGTATGGCAGTTGGGCCAGAGAGACAGCCAGTGCCAGTATCAGTTACTCCTATACAGAAAATGTAATATACCAAAAAATCAGCTTGCATAGTGAAGGACCAAGATGAGCCAGGCCCACCACGAGAACAGGAGGAAGAGAGAGAGGTGATCACCCCATATCTACCTGTGAGCAGCGAGATATGCGGAAGGATTTCAGCTGTGTTTTGGGCGAGCAGATTATCACCTGGCTGCTCTGATGCAGGGATAGTGGAGCTGGTGTTATGGAATTAGAGGGGAAAGAGGCCAGGCAGCTGGGATCCATGTCCAGGGAAGTTGGTATTGACAAGGTGGTAGGGAGACAGGTCCAACCTCTCAGTCTTTGGAGGTGTCTCCTGTTCAGTATAAGGGAAGAGTACCCCTACTAGGATGACATCCAGGTCCAGTTAAGGGGAGCAACATGGAGAGAAGTATTCAGTATGTTAGGGAACTGGTTGTGCTTGATATAATTTCTGGTGATCTGAAGGATGAGTGATCACGCATGGATCCACATCAGGTCCAGTGTACACCAATCATGTGGTGGAAGAGGGATGTATTGGGGAAAAGCCCATACATGTCAAAATGTCCAGCATGGATGACTAATTCGTAACTTATATGCAAATGGGGCTTCATTCTTCTTCATCTGCATTTTCCTACACATTGGACACGGATTTTACTACAGTTCATACTTATACCAAGAGATGTGAAACACAGAAGTTAGTCTACTTCTTACCCTCATAGCAACAGCTTTCATAGGATATGTCCTACCATGAGGACAAATATCCTTCTGAGGAGCTACGGTTGTCACCGAGCTATTCCCAGCCATCCCATACATTGACCAAAATCTCGTAGAACAAACACGAGGTGGCTGCTTTGTAGACACCCCAAAACTAACCTGCCTCTTTACCTTATACTTCCTACTCCTGTTCTTAATCATAAGCTTCAGTATAATCCACCTGACATTCCTCCACGAATCTGGATCAAAGAACCTGCTAGGCATTACAACAAACTGCAATAAAATTCCATTCCACCCATACTTCTCTGCAAAAGAGATACTAGGCTTCATGCTAATACTTGTCCCATTAATAACCCCAACCTTATTCTCAACGGGCAAGCCAGAAAAATTATCCCCAGTGAAACCCGTTCATTACCCCTCCCATATCAAACCGGAATGATACTTCTTATTTGCCTATGCCATTCTACGCTCAATCCCCAACAAACTGGAGGAGTACTTGCCCTAGCTGCCTCACTACTAACCTTATTCCTAACCCCACTCTTACACAAAGCCAGACAACGGACACTAACTTTCCACCCCCTCTCCAAACTTGTTTTCTGAACCTAAGTTGCCAACCTTTTCATCCTAACCTGAGTAGGCAGCCAACCAGTTGAACACCCATTTACCAACACTGGTCAACTAGGATCCTTTACCTATCTCACCATCCTACTAATCATTCTCCCTATTATTAGCACCGTAGAATGAAGGTTGTACACCTTATAGAGTTAAACAATTTCTGTTTTTTTTCCACCTGTATCCCCCCCAGGCAACTGGGGTACCTACTAACTTATGTATGTTTTATATTGCGTTATATAAAACTATCTACATTAATGCTTGGAAAGACCTACAATGTATGTATTAATACCATCAAATGTAAATGGATATCAGCACACTCAAACACCAGAGGAGTACACAAATTCATGGTCAAAAGATATAGCATTTAAAACACTTGTACTAAAGTTAAGTCACGTAATGCTCCAAAGAAATACCCTGTACGGACAGAAGAATAATTCCATTAACAGTACTAAGAAGCATATCAACAGCAAACTTACTTACACAGTCCCACATCCGAATAAAAGAGAAAGGATTGAAGAAACAGCTCTGAATGGCGATCAAACATAATCTGCTGCAGCCTCTCTCTGTGCTAAAAGCTGTGGGACTAGATTGATTAATTAATTGTACTCCACATGAGAAAACAGGATAGGATAGAAAAGGATAGACTAGGACTGGATAGGATAGACTAGGATGGGATAGAGTAGGGTAGAATAGGATAGAATAGGATAGAACAGATGAGCAGGCTGGGTAGTTTTTGGAGGTTATATTTTTCTCCAAGGTCACCCCAACCGAACAATATAAGCCAATGGTTTAAGGCAGTTGTGGGCCTAAGTAGGTTAGGTGGTTTTTGCTGTGGCTGTTGATTTTTAAGTTCCACAGGGTCTTCTCGTCTTGTGTATTCATTCCTGCTTTTGCACGGGAGGATCAATTTCACTGACTATATATAAAAGACAGTTAAGACCTCGTCTAGCCATTCATACAAGTCTTGATTTATGGGACAATGGATTGTGCTACCTTCACACGGTTAGGGTACCACGGCCGTTGAACAGGGTGAGTGTCACTGGGCAGGCATTACCTTCAATACTCTGCTAGCTGAAGGCTATGTTTCTGGGGGTGGGGTAGGGTAGGGTAGGGTAGGGTATGGTAGGGTAGGGTAGGGTAGGGTAGGGTAGGGTAGGGTAGGGTAGGGTAGGGTAGGGTAGGGTAGGGTAGGGTAGGGTAGGGTAGGGTAGGGTAGGGTAGGGTAGGGTAGGGTAGGGTAGGGTAGGGTAGGGTAGGGTAGGGTAGGGTAGGGTAGGGTAGGGTAGGGTAGGGTAGGGTAGGGTAGGGTAGGGTAGGGTAGGGTAGGGTAGGGTAGGGTAGGGTAGGGTAGGGTAGGGTAGGGTAGGGTAGGGTAGGGTAGGGTAGGGTAGGGTAGGGTAGGGTAGGGTAGGGTAGGGTAGGGTAGGGTAGGGTAGGGTAGGGTAGGGTAGGGTAGGGTAGGGTAGGGTAGGGTAGGGTAGGGTAGGGTAGGGTAGGGTAGGGTAGGGTAGGGTAGGGTAGGGTAGGGTAGGGTAGGGTAGGGTAGGGTAGGGTAGGGTAGGGTAGGGTAGGGTAGGGTAGGGTAGGGTAGGGTAGGGTAGGGTAGGGTAGGGTAGGGTAGGGTAGGGTAGGGTAGGGTAGGGTAGGGTAGGGTAGGGTAGGGTAGGGTAGGGTAGGGTAGGGTAGGGTAGGGTAGGGTAGGCTAGGCTAGGCTAGGCTAGGCTAGGCTAGGCTAGGCTAGGCTAGGCTAGGCTAGGCTAGGCTAGGCTAGGCTAGGCTAGGCTAGGCTAGGCTAGGCTAGGCTAGGCTAGGCTAGGCTAGGCTAGGCTAGGCTAGGCTAGGCTAGGCTAGGCTAGGCTAGGCTAGGCTAGGCTAGGCTAGGCTAGGCTAGGCTAGGCTAGGCTAGGCTAGGCTAGGCTAGGCTAGGCTAGGCTAGGCTAGGCTAGGCTAGGCTAGGCTAGGCTAGGCTAGGCTAGGCTAGGCTAGGCTAGGCTAGGCTAGGCTAGGCTAGGCTAGGCTAGGCTAGGCTAGGCTAGGCTAGGCTAGGCTAGGCTAGGCTAGGCTAGGCTAGGCTAGGCTAGGCTAGGCTAGGCTAGGCTAGGCTAGGCTAGGCTAGGCTAGGCTAGGCTAGGCTAGGCTAGGCTAGGCTAGGCTAGGCTAGGCTAGGCTAGGCTAGGCTAGGCTAGGCTAGGCTAGGCTAGGCTAGGCTAGGCTAGGCTAGGCTAGGCTAGGCTAGGCTAGGCTAGGCTAGGCTAGGCTAGGCTAGGCTAGGCTAGGCTAGGCTAGGCTAGGCTAGGCTAGGCTAGGCTAGGCTAGGCTAGGCTAGGCTAGGCTAGGCTAGGCTAGGCTAGGCTAGGCTAGGCTAGGCTAGGCTAGGCTAGGCTAGGCTAGGCTAGGCTAGGCTAGGCTAGGCTAGGCTAGGCTAGGCTAGGCTAGGCTAGGCTAGGCTAGGCTAGGCTAGGCTAGGCTAGGCTAGGCTAGGCTAGGCTAGGCTAGGCTAGGCTAGGCTAGGCTAGGCTAGGCTAGGCTAGGCTAGGCTAGGCTAGGCTAGGCTAGGCTAGGCTAGGCTAGGCTAGGCTAGGCTAGGCTAGGCTAGGCTAGGCTAGGCTAGGCTAGGCTAGGCTAGGCTAGGCTAGGCTAGGCTAGGCTAGGCTAGGCTAGGCTAGGCTAGGCTAGGCTAGGCTAGGCTAGGCTAGGCTAGGCTAGGCTAGGCTAGGCTAGGCTAGGCTAGGCTAGGCTAGGCTAGGCTAGGCTAGGCTAGGCTAGGCTAGGCTAGGCTAGGCTAGGCTAGGCTAGGCTAGGCTAGGCTAGGCTAGGCTAGGCTAGGCTAGGCTAGGCTAGGCTAGGCTAGGCTAGGCTAGGCTAGGCTAGGCTAGGCTAGGCTAGGCTAGGCTAGGCTAGGCTAGGCTAGGCTAGGCTAGGCTAGGCTAGGCTAGGCTAGGCTAGGCTAGGCTAGGCTAGGCTAGGCTAGGCTAGGCTAGGCTAGGCTAGGCTAGGCTAGGCTAGGCTAGGCTAGGCTAGGCTAGGCTAGGCTAGGCTAGGCTAGGCTAGGCTAGGCTAGGCTAGGCTAGGCTAGGCTAGGCTAGGCTAGGCTAGGCTAGGCTAGGCTAGGCTAGGCTAGGCTAGGCTAGGCTAGGCTAGGCTAGGCTAGGCTAGGCTAGGCTAGGCTAGGCTAGGCTAGGCTAGGCTAGGCTAGGCTAGGCTAGGCTAGGCTAGGCTAGGCTAGGCTAGGCTAGGCTAGGCTAGGCTAGGCTAGGCTAGGCTAGGCTAGGCTAGGCTAGGCTAGGCTAGGCTAGGCTAGGCTAGGCTAGGCTAGGCTAGGCTAGGCTAGGCTAGGCTAGGCTAGGCTAGGCTAGGCTAGGCTAGGCTAGGCTAGGCTAGGCTAGGCTAGGCTAGGCTAGGCTAGGCTAGGCTAGGCTAGGCTAGGCTAGGCTAGGCTAGGCTAGGCTAGGCTAGGCTAGGCTAGGCTAGGCTAGGCTAGGCTAGGCTAGGCTAGGCTAGGCTAGGCTAGGCTAGGCTAGGCTAGGCTAGGCTAGGCTAGGCTAGGCTAGGCTAGGCTAGGCTAGGCTAGGCTAGGCTAGGCTAGGCTAGGCTAGGCTAGGCTAGGCTAGGCTAGGCTAGGCTAGGCTAGGCTAGGCTAGGCTAGGCTAGGCTAGGCTAGGCTAGGCTAGGCTAGGCTAGGCTAGGCTAGGCTAGGCTAGGCTAGGCTAGGCTAGGCTAGGCTAGGCTAGGCTAGGCTAGGCTAGGCTAGGCTAGGCTAGGCTAGGCTAGGCTAGGCTAGGCTAGGCTAGGCTAGGCTAGGCTAGGCTAGGCTAGGCTAGGCTAGGCTAGGCTAGGCTAGGCTAGGCTAGGCTAGGCTAGGCTAGGCTAGGCTAGGCTAGGCTAGGCTAGGCTAGGCTAGGCTAGGCTAGGCTAGGCTAGGCTAGGCTAGGCTAGGCTAGGCTAGGCTAGGCTAGGCTAGGCTAGGCTAGGCTAGGCTAGGCTAGGCTAGGCTAGGCTAGGCTAGGCTAGGCTAGGCTAGGCTAGGCTAGGCTAGGCTAGGCTAGGCTAGGCTAGGCTAGGCTAGGCTAGGCTAGGCTAGGCTAGGCTAGGCTAGGCTAGGCTAGGCTAGGCTAGGCTAGGCTAGGCTAGGCTAGGCTAGGCTAGGCTAGGCTAGGCTAGGCTAGGCTAGGCTAGGCTAGGCTAGGCTAGGCTAGGCTAGGCTAGGCTAGGCTAGGCTAGGCTAGGCTAGGCTAGGCTAGGCTAGGCTAGGCTAGGCTAGGCTAGGCTAGGCTAGGCTAGGCTAGGCTAGGCTAGGCTAGGCTAGGCTAGGCTAGGCTAGGCTAGGCTAGGCTAGGCTAGGCTAGGCTAGGCTAGGCTAGGCTAGGCTAGGCTAGGCTAGGCTAGGCTAGGCTAGGCTAGGCTAGGCTAGGCTAGGCTAGGCTAGGCTAGGCTAGGCTAGGCTAGGCTAGGCTAGGCTAGGCTAGGCTAGGCTAGGCTAGGCTAGGCTAGGCTAGGCTAGGCTAGGCTAGGCTAGGCTAGGCTAGGCTAGGCTAGGCTAGGCTAGGCTAGGCTAGGCTAGGCTAGGCTAGGCTAGGCTAGGCTAGGCTAGGCTAGGCTAGGCTAGGCTAGGCTAGGCTAGGCTAGGCTAGGCTAGGCTAGGCTAGGCTAGGCTAGGCTAGGCTAGGCTAGGCTAGGCTAGGCTAGGCTAGGCTAGGCTAGGCTAGGCTAGGCTAGGCTAGGCTAGGCTAGGCTAGGCTAGGCTAGGCTAGGCTAGGCTAGGCTAGGCTAGGCTAGGCTAGGCTAGGCTAGGCTAGGCTAGGCTAGGCTAGGCTAGGCTAGGCTAGGCTAGGCTAGGCTAGGCTAGGCTAGGCTAGGCTAGGCTAGGCTAGGCTAGGCTAGGCTAGGCTAGGCTAGGCTAGGCTAGGCTAGGCTAGGCTAGGCTAGGCTAGGCTAGGCTAGGCTAGGCTAGGCTAGGCTAGGCTAGGCTAGGCTAGGCTAGGCTAGGCTAGGCTAGGCTAGGCTAGGCTAGGCTAGGCTAGGCTAGGCTAGGCTAGGCTAGGCTAGGCTAGGCTAGGCTAGGCTAGGCTAGGCTAGGCTAGGCTAGGCTAGGCTAGGCTAGGCTAGGCTAGGCTAGGCTAGGCTAGGCTAGGCTAGGCTAGGCTAGGCTAGGCTAGGCTAGGCTAGGCTAGGCTAGGCTAGGCTAGGCTAGGCTAGGCTAGGCTAGGCTAGGCTAGGCTAGGCTAGGCTAGGCTAGGCTAGGCTAGGCTAGGCTAGGCTAGGCTAGGCTAGGCTAGGCTAGGCTAGGCTAGGCTAGGCTAGGCTAGGCTAGGCTAGGCTAGGCTAGGCTAGGCTAGGCTAGGCTAGGCTAGGCTAGGCTAGGCTAGGCTAGGCTAGGCTAGGCTAGGCTAGGCTAGGCTAGGCTAGGCTAGGCTAGGCTAGGCTAGGCTAGGCTAGGCTAGGCTAGGCTAGGCTAGGCTAGGCTAGGCTAGGCTAGGCTAGGCTAGGCTAGGCTAGGCTAGGCTAGGCTAGGCTAGGCTAGGCTAGGCTAGGCTAGGCTAGGCTAGGCTAGGCTAGGCTAGGCTAGGCTAGGCTAGGCTAGGCTAGGCTAGGCTAGGCTAGGCTAGGCTAGGCTAGGCTAGGCTAGGCTAGGCTAGGCTAGGCTAGGCTAGGCTAGGCTAGGCTAGGCTAGGCTAGGCTAGGCTAGGCTAGGCTAGGCTAGGCTAGGCTAGGCTAGGCTAGGCTAGGCTAGGCTAGGCTAGGCTAGGCTAGGCTAGGCTAGGCTAGGCTAGGCTAGGCTAGGCTAGGCTAGGCTAGGCTAGGCTAGGCTAGGCTAGGCTAGGCTAGGCTAGGCTAGGCTAGGCTAGGCTAGGCTAGGCTAGGCTAGGCTAGGCTAGGCTAGGCTAGGCTAGGCTAGGCTAGGCTAGGCTAGGCTAGGCTAGGCTAGGCTAGGCTAGGCTAGGCTAGGCTAGGCTAGGCTAGGCTAGGCTAGGCTAGGCTAGGCTAGGCTAGGCTAGGCTAGGCTAGGCTAGGCTAGGCTAGGCTAGGCTAGGCTAGGCTAGGCTAGGCTAGGCTACTCAGAATAATACAACAAAGATCTCTGATAAAGTACTTATAACAGTAGCTGATGTTTGACTTTTTTGAAGAGGAGTTTTTTTTTTTATTTCCTCTGTAAAGATGTACATTCTAGGGGAAGCTATTTTACTTGGTTAATTTTACTATACTGAACAGGAAAAGCTGTTAGTTATATGTAAAGGTATCTTTTTTTTCTAAATTTAAAAGATTTTTAAATACATCTTCATTGAAGATGAACCTTTTTTTTTGGTATGTAGCATAAAACTGTGAATACAGAGTAATGGAAATGCCCTCTCCTCTATGCTTATGGTTAGTGAAATGTACAGTAACACTTATATTGGTCTTCTGAGTTCTCCAGGCAGGCACAGACATTATGACTCCACTCAGGTCTTCTTAGTGTTCCAATCAAGTCACCTGAACTCACAGGTGTATCCTATACCACGTCATCATGCTCCTATAAAAGGCATTATCTCAGTGAGGCTTGGGTTCTTCTACTCCCCCAGGCTGCTTGGTGGTGTTCTTCTGTTCCTCCTGTCAGCATTGAGGACTAGGCTGAGTAGAACTTTATATACTTTATGCTAATTATTTTCTCCACTTTTGTTGTCCTACTAAATCTCTTTTCTGCTTCAGCTCTCAGGCCTTCCTTTTTTCCCCAGTTCTCCTTCTCGGGTGGGGAGGGAGCATGAGGTGGCAGACTGACTGCTGCAGTTTAGCCCTGAATACAGGCTAAATGTACTCTTAGAGCTAGAACACTAGCTATGGCAACACAAACCAAGCAAAGAATATACCATTTAGGAACTCTTTAGGAACAGCATGACATTTATTACTTTTACTGAAATAGCATAAACACGAAGAATGCATTTCACAAATGTGTATTTTTAAAAGCTTTTAACACATACTGCATCAATGAAGAGTTTACATTCATCCACATGGAATTCATGCTTCATTTGAGAGAAATTACATATATGATTGCTTTTTAGATTAAACTCAGTTTTATCTATACCCAAAATAAAAGGCGTGCACAGAACTGTAAAGATGTTTGCAAATACAATTTCTATTGACTGTTTCAAAGATATCTCCCCCTCAGTAAAACTCACCACTTTCTAAATGAAAACTGTTACAAACATAAAATATCTTCTAATAGTACTAACTCATGTGCAGCTTAATACATTTCTTTATGTGATTTTTAACAGAATATAAATACAGAAAAGTATGTATTTGCTTAACTCCTTACCTAGATATTTGGAAATGAAACCTGGCTAATGTGTGTCTGTAGTAGATAAAGTGTTAAACTTGTGTTGTCCTTGACTAAGTGCAGTGAGGCCGATGATCATCAGGTGTGTTCCTTCTGAAGAATGGCAATCGGAGCCTATTGCTCCACATTGTGGCACTCCATTGTGCATGGAATAACTTTGCACTTATATACATAGGAAATCAAACTATTGATTTACTAGAGAGCAATAATCTTTGGATATTACAAAACGGATGTTGCACTGAACATAAATAACCATCACGAAATTTTGTTATTTTAAATTTATGTATGTGGATAAAAACATTGCCAGGTATATTGGATTTAATGTGAAAAGAAGGGAGGAGGAAAGCAATATGAGCTATTGTGTGCCTATTCTTATCTATGTGTTACATTTATACACAAAAGGTCACCCTATTTATACACACAAAGGTTTACAATCAGAGTCTTTTCACCTTTCATACCACATACTTGTAGACTTAGACAATTGATAATGACCTTGTCCCCTAAGTTCCACTATAGGTAAGACCTTAAATATCATTGAAGGCCTAGCAAAGCAAATACTTAACCACATATTCCTTAGCTAACCCTGAGGATGAGCCAAACACATGCATTTACGAACAGCTTCAAAGCACATTTGCCTGGGTTTTCCCGAAAGATCTGTGGCCATGTATTCCACAGAAGTGTCCACAGCCTAATTGGTTTCTGCTGCTCTCGAGGAACTCCCGTCTTGTGATTCCTAATGGACTCCAGGAGCTGCCTTCAGGCTCTGACTCCTTCAGGCACATTTCAGGCAGATGATGACAGTAGGAGTTCTCTTGATCAAGGCTCCCTTTCCATATTCTGTGGGCAGAAGTTCACCAGGAACACTTCAGCATCTGCAACTAAAAACAAAATCACAGTAAGATATCTCAGATGACTTCAGAAATCAGATTACAGTTCTATTGGTATGCAGTGGTTTGTAATGTGGTACAGTGGTACTGCCTTGCTTTGCATATTCCTGACACTCTTACAAAAGGCATCTCGGTTGAACATAATTGTGACATACTTTATCCAAATGATGCAATGATCTAACTACAAGAATTTTGGAAGTTAGAATATGAATTTCTTAAAAATGTTCATAATAAATACCTGTGGTATAACTAATTCCATTTCAGACAATTTTCAGCTTCAGACTCTGACCGAAAGACACCTTTCCAGTCAAGGACTGTATTTGCTGCAAGGTATAGAAATTGTTTCCCTTTCTTTTTGAAAGTGGAAAATGACAGTAGCTATTTTTGATTTTTATTTACAGCTAATCACCTCTTTTTTTTTCCTATTTTTCCCCCCAATAACTTGTTTACTGCAATCAGGATTGCTGTAAATAGCCTGCTTTAGTTGTAATTAAAAATCTGATTAGAATGATCTATAATTAAAATACAAGAAATTCTTAATCAAGGAGGTTGATTCAGGTAGCTTTCACAGAAATGAGAATAATATTGAAAGCCAAAATGGAAACGTTAGCACCAGATTTCAGAAAATGCATTTTTACAGCAGACAATAACAGCGTTACATATGGTTATGTTATTTCGTTATATAATGGAAAGAAAGACTACTTAACAACTCATATAATGTAGGTTTTTAGCAATAAGAGCACTCAAAAGTGGCAAAATAGACTTTTTATGTAAGCTCCACTAAAATATCTTGAGGTTTACACCTTACTCGTTCCTACCACCTCAGACCTCAGCACCTTCACTGGCATTGGCATGAATTATTTTTTGGTTTTCGCCAAATGAAAACCTCCCCTCATTTCTTAGCATTCACCTAAGCCCAGCACCCAGCAGGTATCCATATTCCAGAAAGATAGTTCCACTTTGCACCAGCTATCTCCAAAGGTCTTGGGAACCACAGCTAGTACTGCTCTAGCCGAGCATCTTGTTCCCAACCCCACCAGCTGTGCAGGGAGGGCAGGCGGAGGGCAGGACGCCTGTCACTGGCACTCACTGACCTTCCATTTCAGTTAGGATATGCTTGGCACAAGAATGAAAAAAGCATAACCTCAGAGAGTCTTTGACTTACACCCATTTCCTCAGTAAAGTCTTTCTGGCTCTGCGGAAGAACTGTCATGGTGCCTCCCGGCGAGGAAGAATGCGCTGACCTGGTTTTCTGCCGGTACTCTCCTTGCTGGGCTGCAGAATCTCTGGCCTTCTCCATCACTCCCCGCTTAGGCCTTTTTAATGCTGCTAATCAACTGAAAGGAGAAAGAATCCCAATCAGTTTATGCATACAGAGGCAGCTGCAATTTGAAAGCCAGACAGACACATCTAAGAATTCATCATATTTCTAATCCAGTAGAGGCATAAGATAAACAGTGCATAAAATTACTACACATACATAGACAGGATGAACACTCTGCAAGCCAGTGGCAGTATTGCAAATGCAAAAAGCCAATATTAGCATGCAAAGCCTATACAGCAATGTACAGAAAAAAGACAAAAAAAAACACCACAAACTTGTACAGGTATGGACAGACAGTGATTTCAGAACTCCTAAAATAGTCTCTCTTCTGTAATTGCAAAATTATTGGATTTTTATAATACAGAAAAACTTCATATCCCTCTATTCACAAACATTCTCCGCTTGCTCTCCAGGCACACACATGCTGATGAGACGAAAAGTTAGAAGACAGCTTGAGGTTTCTTCAATCAGCACTAGGGGCCACAGCCCATGGGCTGAAGAGAAAGGCTAAGGTAGCAACTTTACACCCTCTGCTCTTTTTCCTTTTCCTTTCTTAGCTCCCCTGGCCCCTTCTTTTATTCACAACACGATACCACCTGGCTTTCACTACAGTGATTCTATGTGATGAACTGCTTAGCCATTCAGCCCAGTTGCCCACAGCGGGTGCCAAGATGAAGACATTACTCCTATTTCTGTTAATGCAGTATTTACTGTTGAAGCTTATTTACTGTAGAGTTTAAATACTATCTCCTGTTTCTAGAATAAATATATGGGAACCCTCTTATATAAGTAAAGCAGTCTACAAGTCTAACAGTCTACAAGTGAGCACAATCTTTTTAAAGGATGAAAATACTTTCTTATTAATGCCTCCTTGGATGCAACTAAAAACAACAGTATATGAATGTGATGACAATTATTACTTTAGTAACGGTTCACTGTAACTAACTAATTTGTACAGGACTACCACAGGTTTAGAGTACCTATTGAATTACTGTTTAAAACTGAGTTACCACAAAGGGAAGGAATATATTCCAATTTACATTGAAATTCACAATGAAAAAAACAAATGACCAGCACTTTCGGGAATCTCTAACATCTTTTACAGGCCTATTGCATTGTGTTTCCAGGCCCACAATGTACTGAAAGATGTGATGTATTAAAATCACTATAGGTACATCTGGCTTCAGGGTGCAACTGGAAAGAACAGAGGGGTATCTAGCAAAAATGTGTTTCGCTACTGCTAAAACTGTAATGTTTTTATCACTGCTGCCTCCTAGCAATTATACTGTGCTGAAGATCCTTTTCGGGACCCATTGTGCCATAGAACAGTAGGGATAACCCACTGCTGCTTGACAATTACTGGCTCAATATTATACTGCATTGTTTAAGAGTGATATTTAAATTTAAAGGACAATCCTGGAAGATATTACTGTATCATCATCTGCATATTCTATTTTCCAGACAATAGAGCTCAAGGGATATACTAAAGATAAATATGATCCATTATGTGATCTTGAATACAGAGCAAGGCCAAACAGACCTTTTCTGATGTACAGTATTGCCTTTCAGTATAAATAGCTATATAAAAGCTGAGAACTTGCAATTCCCTCAGTAACAAAGAGACGGTGTAAGCAGCATGTTCTCATTTCAGTGATGACAGAAAGCACAATTAAGCAAAAAAAAAATTCTTGCTTCTCCATACTTGCTTAGAACCTGACATTTTATTTTTGAAAGCTGTCTTCATCATCTGTAAATACTTAGCATGGCCGTGTGATAGGGAATTACAGTATATCCCCTCCAACTATGTGGCGTTAAAATTATTCCACTTTGCTTTGAGATTCAAAGTCAATTCATCTGCAGGTTACTTTAACTGCCTATGACATCTGCAGTCAGGAGAAGATGTGAGCGTCAGACCTACCAAAGCCTGCAACGTGACTGCTACAAAGGTGTGCTTCTCCTGGCAGAGCCTCAGAAAGCCGTAGGCAGGACCTGAACTCTCAGAGCTAAATACTTATGACCAGATCCATTCTTACCTGTCAGTTCAGTGAAGGTCTGTGACCACCCAGCCATCGTGACAGTGAACTACTTCAAATATCTTTTCCACTTGACACTGTCCGGTGCTGGACTAGTCTCTTATTCTTTCCTGTAGGCCACATAGAAACACCTGCAAGAGAAGAGCTCATTGAGACTTCCATCTCTCATGGAAATTTGAACAGGACCAAACATATACTTGTCTTTTGTTTAAATATCTAGGTTTAGTTTGCTTGCCTCCTTTCAGTCTATCTTGGCTCTGTTCTAAGAGCCAAGATGTGCGTTACGACATCAACTGTCTATTTTAAAAAGCCACTGCGGTACACACCAGCAAGTTCTTCATTCACTGGCAGTTTACCACAATAGTTATTTCAGACTAGTTATTCCAGAACTCCCCTTGTAGACACTATTTCTCCAGAATACAAGAGGGTTGTGCGATATTGTTTTCAATTTGCTTTATTCATGTTGGAAAAAAACTTCTTAACCGTGAATAATTTTTCTGGAATATCTACTCTGGCAAATTTCCAAGCACAGTCATCCCACTGATGGCTACTGGGAAAACAAAACATAAGGCTTTCCAAGACTCCAGGGCATATTTTTGATCTGTACATCAGCATCCTCTCTATTAGGTCCATGAAGAATGTTTGTTTAATACTTTTCCCTAAAAATTCTTGTTCTTGCACAGTTGCCACATGGCTCTATATCATAGAATCGTAGAATGGTTTTGGTTGGAAGACACCTCAAAAATCATCTAGTACCTGCCATGGCATGGACACCTCCTACTAGATCAGGTTGCTCAGGGCTCCATCCAACCTGGCTTAGAACACTTCCAGGGATGGAGCATCCACAGCTTCCTTGGGCAACCCGTTCCAGTGCCTCACCACCATCAGGGTAAAGAACTTCTGCCTTATATCTAGTCTAAACCTACCGACCCTCAGCTTCCACCCATTAACCCTTGTCCTATCATTACAGTCACTTGTAAAAAGTCCCTCCCCAGCTTTCTTGAAGACCCCCTTCAGGAACTGGAAGGCTGCTATGAGGTCTCTCCTGAGCATTCTCATATCTCACAGGGCCCACCGTTCAGCAAACAGCCATGCTAGTAAAAATGTATTATACTAGCTTATCATTTCTCTACACAAAGAAAAAAAAAGAATAAAAAATAAAGGGATCATATCTGGGTTTGCTGAAAGACACAAATTAAAAAATTTGACACAAATTAAAAAAATAGACCTGTGCCACTAAAAATCTGTGTGTGAGTGTACGTGTATTTTACAAATACACCAAAGCACAGAAACCGCAACCAGGGTTTGCAAGAGCATTCCAGAAGGCTATATATTCCAGCCAATTCCCTAGTAACTTTGGTTTTCTTCCCATGTAACTCTTCAAACTCAACATACTTCATCATATCTGACACAAGAACCTTCACTCAAGAAGCAGCCTACTTGGAGGCAAAGAAACAAACCCATTCGTTTCTCTATGTAGGTCATATTTATTCAACATGATTTTCTGTAACAGGAACTGAATGCACTAATAAACAGGCTTTCAATCAGCAAAAAGCTCTAAGCAATCCAACGCACTGAAATTTTCCAGACTGCCTTACCTGTGCTTCATCATTTGCCAGGCTACATCCAAATGAGAGAAATTTCTCATGTAACAAGTGAGACAGAAATATGCCAGAACTACATTCTTTGGTGAGTGTCAGTGCCCTTCATATCTAACAGGATGCAGAATTGCTGTTGTCTGTTCATTTTGCTGCTGGGGTCTCCTTCAGAGGTGGTTTCTTGGTACATCATCAGATCAGCTTCTAAATCAAATTGCAATGAAACAAATGTTACACATTAAACTCCATTTCCATCTCTCCAGAAGAAATACAGTAACTAAACTCCCCTCTAAGAAATTAATCCATTTTATCTTTTACTTTTTAGTTATTCACTCTATGACAGATTCCAAATATTGAGGAAATAGTGAATGAAAGATGTGTTTACTTTTAGAACAAGTTGAAGTTATGCACTAAAAAATGGTTGTGCTGGGAGAGAAGGTCATTATTTTTAATAGGCTATGATGAAGTATTGAACACAAAATGCAAATATGTAACACTCATCAAAAACTACAGAGCACAACAAGTAAAACTCTGAAATGCTACAATTTCCCCTATTCCCTTCTGTCTGGTCTTTGCTCGTTACAGCTGACATACCTTGAGTTTATTTTTCCCTGATGTTTTACTTTTGTCAATGATTAATATCATTTTAAACTTGGTAAATGAAAGCTATTCTCGTCACAGATGCTGTAATTGCTGGTGCCGACCCCTCATTTTAAATCTCTGATTGCAGTGTGGGTCTATGGTATAAATAACACAGTCCTATATACGGTTCAGATCTGCTCTAAATACAACCTACTTCCTTTTTTTTCCTCCAGTTTCTACACTCATCTTTCAAAAACTCTGGGTAGATTTGTTCTCCTTAACTCCCTCCAAACACATTCCTTAAACTTTATGATGAGTCTCTAACAGCAACGCTGAATGAACTCTAAAGAATTATGCCTCAGTAGCTTGTATTACTGCCCACAGCCTCAGCTGCCCACACAAAGTTGACTGTTCTCTCACAACACTGGCCTCTCAGCAGTGAAACCATAATGTCAGTGTTACCCTCCTAGTCAGTTTACACACTGGATAAAAGAAGGCAGATCTTGTGTGTAGGTTAACCCCTTCTAGTGGGTATCCTGTCCCATTTCAGCTGAAAACCAGTTAATGCCTACTTCATAGCTTTTTCTCATGCATTTTAGCATTATGCAGTACACAGACTTGCAAACAAGAAGGTTACTTAATTGTATCTAATTTCAGGTATTACAGAAGATACAAACCTCCTCAATGGCTTTGAACACCTCACTCAATTTATATAGTACTCTTATTCTGTTAACATCAACATATATAGTGATACACATGTAACACCCTGCGAGAGATAACAGCTAACTGTCTTAACATCTTCAATAACATTTCAGAGTTTCTCACCTTGAGCAATAGTTCAAAATTTTATCAACAAATCTTCAATATAAAATTCGTATTTTAGGAAAAGTAAGACAAGTGTGGGTTTGGTTTGTGCCTTCTGATGTCAATCAAAGCATACGGATGCTTTGGGCTTTGTCCTTCTATCCCGTGCACTCAAATCCTTAAACCACTTCACATTTATATTCAATTTGCCTATTGTGCTTTTCTATCTAAAACAGTCATCTGCCTACTCTCGGAAAGGAGATTTTCCTAGGAATTTCAAAAAACTTCTTTTCTCTTTCAAACACTTTCACACTATGTGGTCCTTCTGTGACTCCAGACTTTTTTTCCCCAGCCCTGCTCAATTAGATTAAAAATATTTTTCTCTGTCTAATCACTATAGCACTAGGATTTCTTAGTGTTTGTGATGCACTGGCTGCAAAACTCCGGTTTTGCTTATAGCAAGACTGTGCCAGTACTCTTCTTGGAAAGGTCTCCAAACAGCTGAAGTTTACACTTGTTGTCCCAGTAACATAACTACTCAGACTAGTCACTAAGACCTTGGTCCAGCTCTCATCCGTGGCAAAGCAGCAGTGTCAGATTGCTGATTCATGCGGCTAGGTTAGGCAAAACGTCTCCGTAATGGCATCCATCCAAAGGAATGGATATGTTCTGTCAGCTGAGGCAGGCAGGATGCTTGCTTTGACCTACTTAAAATCTTTGTACGTTCCCTTTTTTCTCAAAATTATTACATCCAGTATCATAAATTACATTACCCTTTAGCTATAGGCTTACATTCCTGTTGCTTTCCAACATTTTTCTGAGTCTCTGTGATGATCTCCTGTTTCCTCTTTTGGGTTTCTAACTAATTCCCTATACTAATACATTTGCCTTGTGTTTAGCAACATATCTGAAGTGTGAGAAGAAAACTGCTGCCTGCTACGACAGAGAGTCCGAGAGGCCACAAGTTTGTATGCTGCCTGTTTCTGTTATTTAGTACAGGAAAGTACCAACTGTGGGAAAAATATCTGACATCGCTATCTTTCATACTGTATTTTTTCAAAGAAGGGAAAACCTTCCCTTTCTTACATATTTCTATAATTATTTTGAGTCTGGATGGCTCTCTGGATGTTTCTATTTTCTCCTACAACAAGTACCTGTTATTGTTTCTTTATATTTCTTCCCTAAACCATAAATACCCAACTATGGACACAGAAGTACTAGACTCTGCTTACAGCTTTCATCGTGTTACCTGTGGCATGGGCATAGGAGGGCTTAACAAATCTTGCTGACCACATATGAAAAGCATCTTGAAGAGGCTATGTATTCTTCGTCACAAAAATCCCTCTATGGTCCCTATACTTTAAATCAGTATTAAAAGAAAGAGTTCTTTCCAACTCTGTCAATATATGAGCTTATCTGTCTCACTATTCATAGAGATTGGACCATTGTATGTTGAAGCCATGATACTACTAAAAGTGGAGTGAAGATGACTGGTCGACCAAAATGAAAATACGTAATAATTTGACAGGACTTTTTCAACCCATAGCATCGATACTTATTTTTTGTGAATTTCTGTATGACATAAAGAAATTAAAAAATAGAAATATTACCCATAGACCTGAGGAACTTTCTCCAAGCTAGATTTTCTCTTAAGTGACTTCTGCTGCCTGACATATATTTTCCTGATTTTACTCTTATATGCCTGTTTTCCTTCTTACTGACAGCAAAGGAGAGTGACCTTTGAACAGTGACTGTGAATTGCTCTGAACATTCTCCAATTATTATTATTATTTCAGTTCCTTACAATGTATTAACAGCAATCTTTAGAAGACACGTTGCAATTTCAGCAGTCCAAATTCAATATTTGACAAAAAGCAACGACAGTCCTGGGAGCACTATGGTCCCCATGATAGAGATTTTCTGATTGCTTGTCTCAAGATGATCATAAAAAAAGGGTACAAGGCTGAGGGGCTGGAGGAATTTCCTCCCAAAAGATGACCGAACTAATTCTTCTGAAATAGTATCACTGCCTACCACAGAATTTTATGTTTTAGGTGTTCTCAGAATTCTTCATTCTTCCCCCTGCCACTCCTGGGACAGATAAACCTTCCAGGGTGAATCACGTTGCATGCAACGTAATGAGTTACTGAAGACAAGAAGATGGAAGTAAATGTTTTCCTTATATTGAGGTCATATGCATTTTGTTGGAAGAGATAGAAAAAGGAGTGTTTGATAATTGAATTACTGAGCTTCCTTACTGAAGTCACTTCCTGATAAGAAGCCAAACTAATTTTCTAAACTAAATAAATGAGAGTGTTTGAATAACCCAGTCATCTTGGCCGGTCACAACTGGTGCGGTATTATTCTGGCTACGACAACTTACATTATTATTTTACTCCTAAACGTTATGTACAAACCAACGAAAACAATTATGAATTCATTGTAGGATTACAATTTCTACGTTCAAAGAGGTAAAAAGATTTACAGCTACCCACTGTGAAAGATAATAACACTACCTTCAACTTTAACCTTTGTTTTTATTTTCCTCCCAAAAGTGAAGTACTGCTCAGGTTTGGCAGGCAGTAAATTCCACTTTTACAAAATATGGTTAAATTACATGCACATATAATTACCACACACACACACCCAACTTCCATTTGAAACTCAAAATTAAAAAGCATAACACTATTCGCACACAATTTAAAAAGCAGCTTAAATCATATGTATAGAATATAAGGCTAAGTAGTGCTGAATATGTATGTAGGACTTTTCAATATACCTGAAATCAAAGAGAACATGCAAACTCCAAGCATCTCAAAAAGCTTTTTGGAAGTTCTATTAAAGCCATTCCTGATGTTTTATTGGAAGTAGTTCCCATACTCAATAAACTTCTTTCATGTTCTGCCATCGTGTCAATGAACCTTTGTAATCATGCTTTGGCTTGTATGAGAAACCAAGCCGGAGGAAGTAGGTTGCTTTTTTTCACTTTTACATTAACTACTTTTTCAGTGTTATGACCTTAATTCAAAACATTTGGTTGCATTTTAAAAATGCTCGTTGAATTTAGAGCAACTAGAAGCTTGAAAACCTTCTCTAAAGTTTTGCTGACTACAAAGCGTTCTGTTTCTGAATACTAGAGTGCTCAGTTAGACAAACCGATAGTCAATCTAATCCTTAAAAGCTATCAATCCTTTATGGGAACGCTCTTAAATTAGATTTTTAAACTTCTGTGTTATCAGAGATGATAGACTCTCAAGTGGAAGTAATAAGATTTACAAATGTTCTTTATCAAATCCACCATTCTCTAGGCCCCCTCCACCCTCTGTGGGAGGAAGTTCCTACTGCAGAAAGGCATAACGGCCTTTCTAGTTGTACCTCGGTCCCTTGGGTGTGAAGTCTGAGCCTGGTTACATAGCTGAAACCACTTTAGGCTTACCCTTGTTGAACAAGTGACCAGACATTGTAATGGCATGCTTATGAAGAGTAGCTACGTGAGCAGAACGCTCCACAGAGGGGCAGAAATAACGGCAACAGCTTTTCAAGCAGATGTGCGTTTGAGATAGCACAGCATCGTGTTATTGCTCAGCATATTTCATTGCTGCATTCCAAAATGTTGGAAATCATCACTGTGTAAATGCAGGGCTTCATTACCGGAAATACGAATGTTACAGAATCCTCTCCACAGCATCAGGCACAGTGATCAGACTGCAGTGAAGACAACCAGAGGTCACCAGTCACCCAAGCCCTCAACAGGTTATGACTCAAGCAAATAGAAAAATAACCGTTTTTGTGTAAATTATTCTTTAGTCAAGAAGGGTTTCCCTGAACAAATAAAGTGATATTCCATGCAGGAGCTGGCTTACTGGCATCAAAAGTTTTACGTAGAAAACTATTTTAGGATCTAAAATATTCATGCTATTTGGCATAGTGAACCCAATATCAAACTGTGCGTGGAAACAAACACAGGCACAGAGTTTGATACTGGAAACTCAACTACAAAATAAGGCGGCAGCATCCAGATTCAAATTTGTTAAGCCTTATCCTAAAATAGCACTTACTTTTGATGATTACTTTCAATCGGCAAAAGGCTACGTTTCCATCTTCTGACAAGTTCTACACTGGAAACGGGAGGCGTCGAACATAGAGGCATCTCCACTGTTGGCAGTAACTTCACGTAATTCCCAGTTGACTCGTACTGGATGTGTCTCGGCAGTTATGGTGATAGCCTGTGGACAATTCGTAGTGTTTGGAGGAATAGTGTCAGTGGAGTCTGAGAGAGATATGATGACCATGTTAGGATACTGCAAAATAATAACGCGTATTTCAGAAGGCATAAGGGAATGAATAAAACCACTGATAGATCTCATGTATGAATCTTTGTCTAAAATATTTCCTACCTAACCAGATGAAATAATGGTAATGATTTCACTGTGTATGAAACAGTGTGGCATTGCCATTTGTGAAACAGAATGTAAAAAACCTAAGAGTGAATACCAACAACCTGCATTAAGGGCATCAAAGATGTATAGGGAATTCTACAACATCAAAATGAAAACTTTCTGCCATTGAGTTCACTCTTTAAAGTAGAGGAGCACTTAACATTACTGCACAGCAAAATGATCATACTTAAATACATTACTTTCTTACTTAAATTTTAGACCACACTAAGAAACTTTCACAAATCCTATGAATTGATTTGAGTTAGACTTCAAAGCCAAAGATGTAAAGACATAAAAAATGCAGACTCGTTATTTTAAATTTTAAACTATTTTTCAGTTCTGTTGAAAGTACAGCATGTAAATTCCTGTTTATAGAATGTAATTTTACCTATGACATCATTAATAGCACACCACTCTATCACTCCGTTTACTGTAGCTAAGAAAAAGGAACCAACCCAACAACTACACAAACATCCGATGGTTTCCAAATGACACCTACCTGCCGTATCTGAATTACTCGGAGGCTGTCTCTAGAGATCTATTATACACACGTGCCTGAATGAAACAATGATTGCAAGGTAATACTATGCAAAAAGTATTAATTACCAAGCTTTTCGTCTGTTCTCTCCTCCCTCCTTGCCTGTATCCTCTTGCTTGTCTGTCTTGCTTATCCTCTTCCTATGTCAGTGCAAAAGTTCACAAACACAGGACTGTCCCATCTGTTTGCAAGATGACTGTTCCCACTTCGGCTCTCAGCAACTTCAGTTTACAAATATTTGGCTGCGGTAAGAGATGATGTGCTTTTTATTGTTAGGTTTTTTCTTCACCCAGAATGAACTCCACCTTAATACCAATAACTGGTGTTTAAATGAATAGATTATTATTTATTATGACCATTAATTTGTATTTGGTAATATTCAAAACTCCATAAAGGATCAGGCCTACATGCTGTAGGAATCTGGCGAGATACTGCCTTTACACTGGAAAGTTTACAGTTTTATCAAAAACAAACAAACAAGTAAACAAACAAAAAAACCCAAACAAACCACACACCCCCAAATAAAACAAAACAAAAATAAACCCCAAACTACACTGAAAAAAACCCCCAGGAACATCAGAAAATTCTAGCCAAGAGAAAAGTAACTAATTTTTGTTGTGGTATTCCAGTTAATAGTAATTAGTTATTAACTTGACTTAGGGGAAAAACCTATAAGTATGTTAGCCAACTATATTGAAAAACACTGTCACTTGAGACCTATGAAAGAAAGTGAGAAGGATACTGTCTGACTGATGGACATAGTAAAAGATCTTACTGGCAATGTTCCGAACAAATTGAACCAGGGTGGATAGTGCAACCAGAGTAATCTGTCCCTAGGTCTGTGTAGCCAGTGCCTCGCAAGCCTCTGAAACCAAGTGAGCAGTACAAAGTAACACCACTGTATGATGGTGATTTACTTCAACTAGAGAGTCATGAAAGACTCATCTCAGTTAGAATGGGAAACAGTTATTGAGTTTCATGATGAAACATGTGAACATGACGATATTACAGAAAACAAGTTGTTCATTTCTTCCACATTTAGTGGAAACAGCATTTGCTGCAGAAATTATCACAGTGTTTATAAACAACAGGATATGAATCACACCTAAATAGCTTTCTTGGTGGACAATGTCAGTGCAAAAATAGGTTGCTTTCAAATGTTTAGGAAAGTGTCTTTAAAAGCTTGGGACTGAATGTATTGATCATCTGATCTCACCAACTGACATGCTGTGAATGGTCAGCGTTTGTGCCTCTACATCAACCCTGTTGTATTCGCTTATTGATTCCAAAGGATTTGATTCTAAATACACATAGTGCTCAATATGGCACAAAAGATGTAAAACATACATGGAATATTTCTGTCAAGGAATGACAAAGAACTGCACACATAATTCTAAGCATCAGTTTCAAAACTGTACCCCTTGTTGTGGAAAGAACTACTGAATATTCACAGGCTCTTAGTGACTTTGTTGGAAACTCACCAAGTTATCTTCTGTAAAAATAGAGCACGTAAGTGCCTTATAACACTCTCAGCCCACTTTTTGACAAAAGGCAGTAGAGTTTGCTAAATGGACTTTTTAGCAACTGAATTCCAGATTTTTAAAGGTCAAATACTTTAGGTGCATTTTCCCCAAGACATATGTCTAATTGAACATAAGTCAAAGTGAACTTTCATTCGCTATCCTACTTAAAACAGGAAAATATAATTTTATGTGATAGCAATGATGTCTTTGAAATTTAATATGGAACATTTTGATATAGTAATGTAATTCTGCTCCATCAGCCAATACCTATACTTCCAAGAACACCAAACCCAAGCTTTTTTGCCACTGATTCAAGGCATGTGAGATTAATCTTCCACTATCTGACAACTCCCAAGTCATTCTTCAGGATTCATTTAGAAATGCAGTTGATGTCAAATACTAAAACAGCTGGAAGCCAGCCGTAGAGAAAAAGAAAATCCAGGAAGGCTATGAAAAGGACTTTATTTCTAAACTATAATTTCACTATTTGCTTTAAAATCAGAATTGTTACATTAATAACACGTTCCTCTCAAACTTTGCTGTTCAACTTTGGGATGCATTTCTCTCTGTCAAAAGCATTTTTATTTCACTCAAACTTTGCCTGTTCACTGTAGAAGAAATTTGTAACACCTCAAGACTTTTTTTCCAATAGGCAGATGATACTTTTTTTTAAGAAATTCAAAATTGTCCAAGATATTGGTCTCAGGGAAAAGAGATTCTTTGCACTGATGCTCCAAAGTGTTCATTTGTTTTTATTAAGCAAAAAACTCCCTGGGTCAAATAACATTTTTTTCTGATAACAACCAAAATAAGAACAAGAAGAACAGAGGTGCAAAAAAGATTGACAGGACCTCATGCATTGTTACCAATACATGCCATATATTAATATATCTGTTAATTTACTGTTTAATTAGTTACCGTAGACGTAGGGAGAACAGGACTTAGATGAGCAATCTGACTATCAGGATAGCTGATGAAAAGTGCTTCAAATGCTGAAAGGAAGAAAAGATGGGGTTTGTTTGGAACAATCCCCCTTAATAAACAAGAGATTGCACTTAAAGAGGATCCCATGCTTTGATAGTGGGGACAGGAGCTGCACTCTGAAACACACACGCACAAAAAATGAACAATGGGTTATTTCTTTTATCGCTCTGTTTATGTTACCCATTGTCAGGCATACTGATACACCAGAACGAGAAAAGGACTCACATCATCATCTCAAAAAACTGGAGAATTAATAATTGTTATCGGGTTTACATGAGAAGCACAACAATTTCCTTTGAATCGTTAATGAATAAAATTGGGAATTCTATCAGGAAGAGTATTTATCCCTGTTCAAATTCTGTCATTTTTCACCTTTTACTAAATAAGGCATTTACATTCCTTTTTATTTTTTCCGTATTATGAGATCATTTCCAAAGCTTAAAATAACTTGGCAGTTGTACAAACATTTTTTTTGTTTTCTTAACATTTCCTTGTTTACTTATTACATGCATTAGGTTCTTGAACAGTGGTTTCCCAGCAAATTAGTAGAAGCTTGAAATGTTCTTTACCCCTGTACTCGGCACTCGTGAGGCTGCACCTCGAGTACTGCTTTCAGTGTTGGGCCCCTCACTACAAAAAGGACACTGAAATACTTGACTGTGTCCAAAGAAGGGCAACAAAGCTGGTGAAGGGTCTCAAGCACAAGTCTTACGAGGAGCAGCTGATGGAGCTGGGGTTGTTTAATCTAGAGAAGAGGAGGCTGAAGGGAGACTTCATCACCGTCTACAACTACCTGAAAAGAGGTTGTGGAGAGGTGGGGATGAGTCTCTTTAACCAAATAACAAGCAGTAGGAAGAGGGATAATGGCCTCAAGTTGCACTAGTAGAGGTTAAGACTGGATATTTGAAAGTATTTCTTCACAGAACAGGTTGTCAGACGTTAGAATGGACTGCCTAGGGCACTGGTGGAGTGCCCATCCCTGGAGGTGTTCAAGACTTGTGTTGACATAGCCCTTAGGGATATGGTGTAGTTGAGGACTGTCAGTATTAGGCTGATGGTAGGACTCCATGATATTCAAGGTCTTTTCCAACCTAGATGATTCTGTGATTCTGTGAAAGGTAAGAAAAGAGAGCTCCCTAGCCACACACGGCGCAAGCTGAAGTGCTCAATTTTGGAAGCCCTTATTGAGCACATCCTTAAAATGATTAATCTTATTGACTCCAGTGACACATTTATTTGTTAAAGTGATCGTTCACTAGTGTGGAAAAGATTGTAAAACTGGGTCCAAAATGCTGAAGATCAAAAAACGTAAACTACTACGAGGATAACAAATACAAGATGAAATTCAACCAAATTAAGATTTATCTATCCTATTATTTATACAGCTATTGACCATGCATATTCATGAAATACGCCCATTACACAATGAAAAGGTGTCATTGTTTTTAAAAGAAATATAAATGTACTAGTTATTTCAGTTCTTCTTTCTTCTCACTCTTTAATTTATATTTTTAAACCTTTTCTTTACAATCCTGACATTTACAACAACTGTTACAACAGATTCATATTATAACTTTGGTTCTCAGATACATAAATGCTTCTCTTTAAGGAAATCTCTACCTCTGATCACAGACGACCCAACTTCTTTAACAAAAAACCCCTGCTTCTTTCTGCTATAATCTGTAACACCTTAGAGTAAATCTCAAGGTATCACAGAACACTCAGGATATTATCCCTTAAGTAGGTGTAAATTTTGCCTGCTGAAAGTGTTCCACTTGGCAAAAATAACGAAAAGAGTTTCCACAAATGTACAAATACTTCTATTTCATAATGTAAGGCAAAACAGATCCTAGATGTCCCATAAATGTGTTGTAACCTGCTCTGTATACTTCGGTCAGTACTCTTCACCTCTCTGTTCAGTGCAAGATATTTTGGGAGTGATAAGAGTTTATTATGCCATCTCTCAGAACAGTCAAAACTCGCTGACTGGGCTTTGATTTGTAAAACTACAAACAGGAGTGCTTAGAAGCCTTGGTGTAATTTATGCAAATCAACAAAAGCTTTACAGCTGATTTGGGTCAGTGTAGCTCCATTGCAGTTACTTGATTTGCATCAGACCAACATATTACAATTCAATCTTTGTCAATCTTAGGTAGCATTTACCTGGCTGTAACAATTTCTTCAGTTCTTTACCTTTGGCAGCATCAGTTCAATATCCCCTTGCATGACTTTTGTATATCCCAGAAGACTTCTTCACATCATCTTTAAGAAAAGTTAAAATTTAAAATTAAAATCAATGCAAAACTCACAGGAATTCATATGCTGCTGCTGAAAACAAGGTAATTGGGTTTTTTAAAAAATAAAAAAGAGACTTTTAAAAAGTCAAAGGTGACTCCTTCTGTTCATGTTAGGTAATAATATATACATAACAGGTAAATATATTCTGGAATAATAGATGCGAACCCTGAAGTTTTGATCACCACTGTCATAAATATAGTACTTAAAGAAATTATTACAGAGTCCACGAGGTCTCTCATTACCACTCCAAAAGCTTGAAAGCACAATAGGAATAGGTGAACTACTCTGATATTTTTAATAGCATTGGGAGTAATTTTAAGTATCATAATTTAGGTGATCTCTCTCTGAGGTTCTGTGAAAAGGCTTGTTTCTTTACGAGGGCTTAGTACATAGTTTCATATTGAAGCCTGAGAACTTGTCTATTTCTAAAAGTTCTTACACGATAAAAACCTAGTTTGACAGACATTGCTTTGCAATGCTGCGTCGCTCAACACAATATCAAATGTGATTTATAGGCAAACGAAAGCACACTTAGGAATGAACCCAGGGAAAACTACCCAAATGAATGAAAACAGAGATAACCCATTGTACAAGGATAGTTTTTGGATGGCACGTATCCTAACAATATTATAGAAAGTTCCTGAACTCAGCAGTAGCAGAAAAAATTATTTTTCTCTTTGGAAATTATGTCCTTGAAAGGCTACATTCGCTTCATACATCTCATAGGCTGTCCAGTGTTCTTCCCAGTAAATTACTATTATCCCACATTTTTATTGCTACTGCACTCCAAAACTTTGCTAAGCTCAGTGCTGTGCAAGCACAACAGACGAGAGCTCCTGCTTCAAAATGTTTAGTCACCGTGCAGATGGAGTTTCTGCTAGAGGTCAGTAGGCCTTAGGAAAATAAACTTGTAATCTTTCAAAACCAAGGTCATTTTCCTTCTTTAAAGAACAGTGAGGATTTTCCCTCCCACCCCAAAGACCCTCTCAGAATGAAAGCAATCACTCACCACTGGAGATTAGCAGTTACTGCAGTTAAATAATCCTCTGAAAATTCACATCTCTGTCCTGCTTTTAGCAATTTATAGCTCGGCTCCTTCGTGTGGAATAACTATATATACTGCTTCTAAATTAAGAGCTTCTTCAATTATCTCTTTGCTATCTGCATGTAAGTAACGTTTAAAGTAATGAGAAAGGCATTCATTACAGACAGCAAAAGGACACATCTGCAGTGTGCAAACTCTAGCTTTTGTCAGACTTACCGTAGGAAGTAAAGAAGGTCCCACTTAAGCCCCCACCTCTACATATCTTACAGTCCAACTTTCTATACACTTTCTATGGAATTAGGTAACAAATCTCTTCTGGGAGTTCCGGTGTGTTGTAAACACTGTTGAGTTTAATTTTTTTTTTTAAGTAAATTTTTTGTTTCTGCCTTGGACATACCTTCCTTAAGGTCAATTGAAAGGGACAGCATGCCAGGCAGGTTTTTCTAAGTTTTGTATCTCTCAGGCTAAAATCTACCTAATTTAGCCTCCATCATGGCTGGAATTCTAATTCTAATTAATCATTGGAGATTTTATTTTATAGAGATAAATTGTAACAACATTTCTTTAGGATATATATTGCTATATCACCACAACTGGTTTTAAAGGATGAGTTCTCTGCAATACCCACCAGACACTACTAACTGCAAAAAAAAACAGACTCTTGCATCTGTATTCTAAACCATATTAAAAGTGACAGACTTATTTTCACTCCTTTATATTTAGACTGTGTTTCAGGGGTAAATGTTAACAAGGGCTGCATAGGAAAGAACATCCGGTGCAGCGTTTTCTGGTGCTTATACCCTGAAAAACAAACACCAGTGTCTTCTGACATGATACAGTCACTTTGATTAGGAAGAAGTATCATTCCAGCTGTGACACATTGAGCCCATAAATAGTTTATCTTTAATGATTACAACTTTCATTCTTTAAAAAAAGACCCTCGTTATGGTAAAACACAATGCATTAGGCAAAATATACAGTCTATATTTAATTAAATCCAGGCTGTTAACCAGGTAGCCCTCACTTATTGCTCACGGAGGAAAGAAGAGCAATCTGTTTTAATGCCCTGCCTGGGAAGTCAGGCGGTCTGGATTCTATTCCTAGCTCAGACCTAAACCATTAGGCAAGTCACTTCATTGTTCTGTTCTTCATCCCACATTCTTAAATGAAATAATAACATTTCTCTTATTATATTGTTCCTTCAAAATATTAATTTTTGATGACAGCAGCACTTGTTTACTATATATGCCTAGCTCCCCTGTGGCTTGGATGTTGTTTGGGTTTTCTAAATAATTGCTTGGTTTTCTAATAACAATGAAAATATTCATCGCAATATTCATTTTTTAAGGAACCTAAAATAGAGTTCCCAAATCATTATTCAACCACCTAAGTAAGGAAGAAGTAGAGACCCATTAAAGAGGTAAACAAAGAAAAAGAAGATAATTGAAAATTAGAGAAAAACCACCTTCCCATCATCAAAATGAGTTGTTGCCATTTGCAACTCGGCAGTTAGAAGCATCAAACAGGAGTAAATCACTGTAAATTATATTCTGGTTCTTCAGAACAATAAGGAAACAGAGATTCACATTTAAATCCCTGGTTTTAATTTTTAAAATGTTTAAATAAACTTCAATTTTTTTCTTTTTCCAACTTCTGCACCTGCTTAGCTTTTGTTTCTTAGTTTGTTTTAGTTTGTTAGCTGTTTTTTCCTGTTCTGCAGTTTCACTTTTCCGAACAACAGCTCTCATTCAGGCACTCCCATTTATCACCTCATGTTTACACATATTACAAACAAACACCGAGTCACATTCACTCAAGAACACGTTCTCAGATTTGTTTTCACTATTTTGTTTTCTTCAGAGCATGTCTACTTTTCCTTCACATGAACCCTAGACAAAACCTTCCTGTCTACATTGAGAACCCGTAAAGGACTCTGGTTCCCTCAGACTTACTATGGATACATGGGAATCTTCCTTGCTGTTCACATATTTCCACTATGGATCCTGTCAGTAGTCTTAGGAAGTATTAGAATGAGCACATTAAACACACTGGCATCTTCTTCAAAAGCCAAAGACATGGACTAGTACCTAATATTTTCTCTGGGCAAGATATTCCTGCTAAGGACTAGCCTTGCACGGGTTCAGCACAGAGCCACTTTGACCTCAGAAATACTGTGGCTTTCAGGCAGGAAACATGGCTCGTGGTGGTACCTCCGTGTTGACAGAACATTGACTCAGTTTTCTTAGACCACAAGAGCATGTAGGCAAGAGTTTTTCTTTCATGCTGACACACAGCCAAAGAAAATAGGGTCAATCCTCATTCACAACACGGATTCTCCGGTTGCAGTTAGGCTGACCTTTGCATGTGCATCATTGCTTGCTCTGCTCTCCTACCAATCCAGTTGCTTTCTCATGGGCACCTCCTTGAGAGTACAAGGATCCTGCACCACAGGGCACAAGCTTCCTGTCTTTAGAAACTACAGCTTAGAGTTGGGAAGAATTGACTTATTTCCTCCCCTGCAAGTTTAATTCCTGCCAATGTGACTTCATTGCAACGCATAAAAAACTGAATAGAAATTGATGTGAGATCAGCATGTAAAACGACAGGACATATCATTTTATGACATATGACAAGATAGGACCCAATGCAGGAACGACTGAACCGTGTTACTGCTGCTAGAAACTCATTATAAACATATGCACAATAAATTTTCTTTGTCAAATATTGATCTAGGAGAACTCTTTTTTTTTTTTTGGCCTACAAAACAGTGTTTCCTAACAGAATACTGTCTTTAACCATTACTACCCCTGCCTTTCCATAGGATTCATCATTATTGCTTACTGTATAGTTCCCATCTCCCCTCCAATGTGGAACCTCAATGACAAAGGAAAAAAATGACAAAAGCTGAAAACGGCCACATCAGAACCAAATATTGTTGTTGTATAAAGGTTGTTGCAGTTAGTCCTCTGTATGAATAAAATCATTAGCTCCTCTTCCAAAACTTAGAAAATATATAAACACAAAATATAAAGAGACTAAAATAAACACTTCAAAAGAAAGACATATTTCTGAAAAAAAGTATTGATTCTACCTACAGCCTTGAAGAACTTGAAACTAATGAAGGGATGTACCTCCGATTTGCATGGGTGAACTCCAATAGATTCCAAATTTAATGTCATTTTTAGCCATGGCTGGTCTGGTCTAATACATCTTCAGAGTGAGGAAATGGAGGCATACAAAGATGGAACTATTCCCCTCACAGATCAATTTTTGTGCCTACAATTGGCAAAAAGATTTCTGTCCCTCTCTCCAGTTCTTGGTCTGCCATGTCACCTGTCCACATTTAGGTAAAAATAAAGGGGAAATATGTCATATTTACAAAAATGCAAACAATATTTAGAAAATGGAAGCAATAAAAATGAGGTTATTCGTGAAACTTGGTCTGTTTCAGGCAATGTGTATAGATTGGTTTAGTGTTCAACATCACTCAGACACTTCAGACAATTAGCACCACTAACATTTCAGTGCAATTCTAATTTAAAAGCAATTCTGAGGGAAATATTACTTCCCTTGTTTTTAGCACAAGCTCTATACCTACTTTGGGCAATCTGAAACATTATTATTTGACAATAATTTGAGCTAAAAGTACTAGCAATATGGAGAACTATGCTTCTTTTTATGTAGGAATAAAAGAAATGATAAAAAGCAGTTTAAAAAGGAGCAAGTCATATATGAGGAAATGAAGAAAGAGTGAGTGTGGAGCAGGATGCACAACCACCTTGCTTGAAAAATTACTTAAAAATTAAGTTTTCCTTAAATGAACTCATTCAGTATATTTAAAACTCCTGCATGTCCTGAATCAAATGCAGTTGAGCTTAACAAGATTTTAAGTCCAGACGTTATAAAAAATGCTAGAAACAGTGGAATACAAAATCCCAGAAGGCGACTACGAAAAATCTTAATGGTGTACGTTCCAGTGAACATGAGGAATTGTTAGTACCACTGAAAGGGCACTGCATAACCGAAATTGCAGGAAAGGGACTGGCACAAGAGGAAAATAGATCAAAGACTAAAAAAACCTTTACATAAAAGAAAAAATAAAAAATTTTCTAGAAGCTGTCAAGGAACTTGGAGGGTGTCATATATTGAATGACGCAATGCCACAAGGAAACAAATGTGGAAAGAGATAAGAAAAGTGATGAGAATGCAATAGGAAAAGCGTCAAGGAATGACATAACTGATGAAGTACAGCAAGAAAACATAAGCAATAGTATGAGACATAAGTCGCTTGTGAGATCATCAGTGAATGTTACAGATCTTCTATATATCTATGAGGAATCCACCAAAACAAAAGCCCGAAACTGTATTATCAAAAGCCAAGAATATTTCCATTGCTTTGTAACTGAGTGTTAGATATTCCCATGCATTTTATCTATTTGACAAAACATCTGAAAAGTGGTCCTCAATTACGTGACAAATGTCACATCTTCAGAGAAGTCTCAGCGTTCTGAATAGACACCAAAGTTAGTAAGAATCAGAAATAACAAGGGGGAGGGAAATTTCAAGATCTGATTTGGGATGAAGAGGTGATATTAATGTACTATAAAGCTGGGAACAAACCAGATAATGATCAAAAATGTTATAGTCTCTTTGTCACTTAAAAAAATCGTATTTATCAGCATACGAAAGGATTGTGGTGCGAGAAGATAGAGGAAGCAGAGGAATCTGTTCAAACCATTATTTCAAAGTGAAGTCCTCTGTTGCCCTGATTTGTATCTATCCCAGGAATGAAATACACATCGTATGACATCTTTGCCTTTTTACGACTGTATGGTTACTTGGAATGAAAGCTAATCTTAATAAATAATTAAATTCTCTAGAGTCATACAAAGGATTAAGGCTAAACTCACAGAGGCCTCATGAACCCTGTGTAAGAACTGCATGAAACAAAATAATTCAAATTTCAAATTCACATGCCAAACACTTACTTTTGCTGCTGAAATTAGAGCGGTTTGGGCATTGACACAAGTCACAGCTTTCTGTATCTCTCCAGCTCCAGAATATCCACAGTTCAGAGCAGCTTCCTGTTCGTTTACAACGCAGTGCTCACCTAAATCCAATTAGGAATCGGAAATTAAATGTTCGTCCTCTACCCTTTGATGTTTGATTTGGTCATCAGATTCAGAACACTGTCTAACATACAATAACGAGATCTGAGTGCTGCAAAATACAATTATTGCAACTTCCGTCTTCAATGAAGAAAATATTAAGGTGATCAGACACAGTATTTATATAACAATCAAGCCTCTCCTCCAACCACAGAAGTTCAAATATCCATCTCTTCCTTTCAGCTTCAGCTTTTACAGCAGCTAGCATGTCTCTATTTCTCTTTTTGAGTAAAACAAGTATGTGGAATAAGATGACAAGTGGTTGGTCATTACAGCCTTACTATATAAACCTTTCACTCTGACCCTTCTTCAAGATGTGTCTGTTCTAGGGGAAATTATCCATATGTCTAGAGTCTACTTGGAGGGCTTAATTCTTAGGCAAAACTAGACCCTTATACACACTAGCCCTTACACATGTACATTACAAGGAGAAAAAAATCAGGTTGTCTGGGTTACTGGTGAACACAACACGACTTTTATCCTGTGACTACCCTCCCTGCAAACACCACAAGATGTGAAGTCTGAGCTGTGGGGAATCTTACTTCCTTTGGCAGTAGTAAAGATGCAGAAGACAATTCTTTCTCGTACAATTACAGCTGAAGGTTCCCAGCGTGTTCTGATTATCCTGTGACTTGCAAACACTAGGTTTCAATAAAACCAGAAAAAACAACCATCAGCTAAAATTTGGCACTAGCACGAGACATACTGGATCAAATATCGCATTTGCTTCACCTTTGATTACTTTGTATATACATGACATACCCTGGTCATCTATGGAGGAAATCAGGGAAAAGCCATGACACAGACAAAGGATTAATTTCTTATGCCTGTGTAACATCATTCTGACACAGTGGAGAAGGCATTGTGGGTAAATATGAAGGACCGGGATAACACGATAAATAAGTCTCTTAAAAGTGTAATTACTCTTATTCTCTGATCTTCAAGGAATGTGGGAGAAGGTTCTAGAGTTAGATCACCAGAGTATGTCAACTTCTATAGTTCCACTGATTTACACCAACAGAGGTTCTATCACAAGGACATTGAAGTACAGGTCTAAAAATAAGTCTCATAAAAATATCTCTATTCAAAAGACATGCTCTAAGTATGTGTCTGTTGAACAGAATATATCTTTATCAATGTTTAAAAGAAAACACAAGTATTGTACTACATTTATCATCATTTATGCTAGAGAGTAAATAACTTCTACAGCCTCTAAGGGAATATGTGATACTGGTGAAGGGAACAGCAAAGTATAAACTGAAAATAACTTAGTAAAGATTTTTAGTGAAGTTTTTTTTTTTTAAAAAGGGGCTTGAAATTTTCACATCCAAAGAATCCTTTGAATGCCAGGGTAATTTGCTCCTAGTTAAATGTCCACTTTAATGTACAAACAATCCATATGATGGGAAAGTTACCAGAGAACAGTACCTATAAAAAATTGAAGTAATATTCTCATATTCACTCTCACACACTTTAATACCTTGCTGAACTGAAATAACATTAAAAACATTTTATATTACCAAACTGAATCAGATACAGACATAATTGTATTACAATGGATATAATAAATAAAATCCATATATTATCTAATTTCCTAGTAAGCTTCAGTGTGCAATAATGAAATAAAATGCTAAGATGACCAAAGAAATCTGTAAGAAATCCAATTCCAAGATTCCCATCAGCAATTTTAGAACTTATTCCTGTTCCTTGTCTCATAAAGAACTATTATTCCTAGAGCAGTAGCTCTAATAGTGATACTGGGGGGAGTTACAAAGCATATGTTTCTATATGTCATTTCTAATCTCAAAGTCTCATAGGGTTCAAAATGGGTTTTATCAAATCATAGTCAACTGTACCGTCTGAAAATGTGCCAGTGTTCCAAGTTTTGCTGCATGAAGCAATAGTCTGGCATAACAGCTGCGTGCCAGAGGCATGTAAAAAATACATTTTCTTACCTATCTATTCACAGAAACACTTATCAAGAGGTTTATTCCTTATTTTTTCATTGCCAAAAATAAGTAGTGCATCTTACTGCCAGAATGTGTGTAGTCTTTTCTATTTCATTACAATTACAACCTGTACAAAGGCAATGGAATTGTCCTTATGGACACTGGCAGAATATCTGATCGCTATATATTAAGGACAACATCCTTTTTTCACACTGCATGAATGCAATGAAATAAAATGGAACCTAATAATAGGGAAATAACTATTCTGGCAAGATCTAAAGCAGTATTGAGTAAGGAAAGATTGAAAAAACATATATATCACCTACAAGAAACTTGAAGGACCTATTCCTCTGTAACACATACCATAGCACCATTCATTTGCCTTTAGTTCCGTTAAACAATTCATTATTGATTAATTAATGCATGGTACTCAAATGAACTCTCCCAGCAATTTCTGGGAAAGATAACCGTTGGTAAAGAGACACCAAATTCCACATAACTGGTCAATTTTCCTCGGTAAGAATGTATTGCAATGACTTTTAGATCATTTAGGATTCTTTTTTGTCTATATGCCCAAACTTTTAAATGTGGCTGCCATAAATTAACAGATTACCTAGTAACGGTATTATATTAATCACTGGTGATTCTAGGATTTAGGACAGGGCTAGGGTATCAGTAACTGTGTTTTAGGACATATAATATTAGCATTTTCAACAAAAATGTAATTTAGATGTCTAGTTAAAAAGAAATATGGCTGAATCTCCTGACTGGGATCTGGTTGCAAACAATATCTGCAATTTCATCTTCATTAAATAAACCAGTATACTACAATATTTCCTAGGTGTGTCTCACATGGAAAACAGAGCAATACAATACATTCCTTTCTTATCCTTCAGTTTACATCTGAAAAAATAAAAATGTTCTTGTATTCTTTGTCCTACTGTATCTCTACTAAATCAGATAAAGCGGGTGTGTTCTTGCTCTCTTTGAAGTTGTATCCCTCACTTCAGCGATAGTGGGATGTGAGCTGCATATTTAAACAGCATCTAAACACAAAGTTTGAAAGGCATTGTACGTAGTTTACACAGTTATATCCACCCTTCATTTAAAAGTACAAGATATCTTGTTCTGTTATGAAGTACGTGAATCATTAGAATGATCACTGAAAAGCCCACAATCACAAGATCTTTACCATTAGACTACATTGTTTCTTATCGGTGGTTTTTTCCTGTCCCATGGAAACATTGTTTAAATTTAAACAAGTAGCCATTGATAAAGGTAGTATGATTTATGGGATTTTTAAAGATACATTAGAATTCCTTTTCTTGCTAAATGTGGTAAAATTTTGTTGAGACACAGCACCATGGAAAAATAAATCTAAATTATTTGATTAAAGAGAATGTAAGGTTCCAATGGCTCAATGAGTTATCTATCCCTGATACCAACCAATTCTGAAGGGTTCTTCAAAAAATATAACACAATTCTGGTCAAAAAAAAAGTGTGGGAACTTACTCGCTTCGTAAATATAAGGAAATGGCCTATTTTGCTGTACACTTCCTATAGTTCCCCTTTCTTTCCCTGTCCCATTTGTGCCTCCATCACCACCTCGAATAACTTTCCTATCTCTGCACACACATTCTGTTGAAAGTCCAATGGTAGAATATTGAACACCAGGTTTTGATGCTGCCAAGATGTGGAAATACATTACTGCACATCGAGGTAAAGAACAGTGGGGGAAATGTTCCTTGATTAATGTATATTCAGGAGTTCTGTCAAATCTAATTCTGAATAGTACAAAAAGTCCTGATGTACACGAAGTGATCTTGCAAAAGACCTAAGAATTTAGAATATCCTTGTTGTCTAGATTACATTCCTGGATTTCTTGTATCTAAGGTGAGTTTGTACATACTAACGGGAAGTTAAAAAAAAAATAAAAATAAAATAATCAGTATAACTGCACACATGCTCTCTCCTGTCACAAAAAGTGTCCTAGGATAACTATGTTTCTTCCTTTTAATAACCTTTCTCATTCTAGCTTGAAATATGCTCGGGCTCCCAAAGCATTTGAAATACTGAACTTTGCTGTGTGCATGTAAGTACGTTCCAAATATAACTCCATAGTGCTGTTGAAGGAGGTAGGATGAGAAAGGAAAGCTCCTCTGAAAGTTACCATGTAAACCATTACAAACAATTTTTAAAACTACTAAATTATCACCTACTTTGAAAAGCTAACATAGCCAACAAAACCATCCACAAAACCAGAAGAAAGGTCTTTATGCAGTCTGAGATAACATGAAATGCACCTCCTCCATTTTTATTTATATGTGCTTATCGTCACCAGAAGAATTGCTATGCTCATTATAAGGAAACTAGAACTGGTTCTCTGGGTTTGGGCCTCACCTGACTTGGACTTGCATAAGCAGAAACAACTTTAATATGTCTCTCTTATCTTAAGATTGCAAAATCTCTAAATCACATTCTTCCTCATGCCTGCCCTAAAATAAGGGTTTGAATTTCATAAAAAAATAAGATTTCCCTTGGTTAATTATCACATGGACGTCTTGGGAGAGAGAATGTTGGGGAAAAAAAATAAAATCTTCTTTCCCCTCCCTTTTCCCTTGAAATATTGGAAAATAATAGTATAAATTGAGTGAAAGAGACATGATTTGCTATCAAGGACTATCTCTACTTTCATCTTAATTAGTAAAGCAATTCCCAGTAATAACTTAGCAACTGTAGACTGTAACCTAAAATAACGGAAGAAAACTTGGAGACACGCTTTAGCAATCCTGAAATCTTGCAACAGTCTCTAGAATAATAGATTCGTAGAACAGCCTTAGTTGGAAAACACCTCTAAGATCATTAAGTCCAACCATTAACCCAGCACTGCCAACTCACCACTAAACCATGTCCCTCATTTTGTAACCTATTTTTACCCTATGTGAATCAGTACCCCTTGCTTTGAAGTATTAACAATCAAAATGACTCTCAAATCTGAATATAAAATATAATCTTTAAAGAGTAAGGGTTAGAAGAAAGTCTTCAGGAGACATTTTCATTGTTCATTTGTGCATTTTAAAAACTGCTCCCCCACTGTAAACATATATCCTGGTTACAGTTTTGTAGTTCTAAACCTAAAGGCACCTTGAAGTTCTGGGTTTATGTCCCCAAGTTGAGCTTGTGTCACTGTACAACTACAGTGAACAGACAGAGTCTGATCTCTGTGCTAGCTTTGTATGGACATTATTTTGACTTCTTTTCACCCTTCACAGTTTTACATGGAATAGAAGCATAATGACCCACTCCACCCGAGCCGGGTATTTCCTGGTAATCAATTAATGGCAGTTGAGGGATTTTAGATTTGCTGTTGGCACTCAACCCAATGAATTGTCAACTATCAGGAAATACCTTCCCTACTTGTTATATCTGCTAAGTTACGAATTAAGCATCTAATACTGCAAAGCAAACAATATTCTAATGTTGTTATTAGTTTGATCCATTTCAATGAAATTAAATTTTGTACTGCCTAAAATATGAACAATAGGCAATTTGCACTGTATACCACTGACCATTTTTATTGGTGGAGATGAACTAAAACAAAATAAAATAAAATAAAATAAAGAAAAAATATAAGTGAAGTAACAAAAGAGAGAGGCAACTCTGCCTACAAACCCTGTCCTTATTAAATCAAGAGAACTGTTGAGTATGGGTATATATATTATACACATACATGTTGCTTGTATTCAAGCTTCTCATGACAATTTTATAACTGAGTACAAATGCTGGAAAGCCAAAAATTGAAGTGAAAACATTCATGTATTTGAACTGAAATTGCTAAATAGAAAGAAAGATGTAAAGAAAAGGGGAGAGAAAGAAGAAAGAGGGGAGGACAGGAAAAGAGGAATGGGGGGAACGTGTTGAAACAGGTTTCGTTTGGAGAGACTGACTTCACAAAAAGAGTTAAAACAAATGAAAGCAAAGTGCTGCCATTCACTTTCCACCTTATAATCCAGAGCTCAAATGGCACAGCCAGGATATTTGGGACTTAGAGTCAATGCCTCTCTGTGCATCAGTCAGATCAAATATTTCAGTCAAAAGGTTCTCTTGACTCCAGGGTCTCCTACATGAGATTCTTATACTCTACACTACCTATTAAAAAAAAAAAAAAAGCGTTCTCTCCCTTAGAAATTATTCTATTATAGAAAAAATACAAAAGCATTAATCACACCAAAGAATGAAACCATGAGTTCTAATGCAGACACTGAATCTCAGGCACTCCACCCATTCCATAAACCACTTATTTACAATGTCGCAGACAGAAGGAAAAGGCCCTGCCTGGTTGGTTTGGAGCTACCTCTTCATTTTTATTAGAGCTGGCTGAAATTGGCATTAAAAAAACTATGCAAGTTGAACAAAACATTGAGATTTGACTGTAAAAAAACATTGTCTCTTCTGTTGCATATTAAAATAGATTGTTTTCATACTGTCTGTTAATAAATATCTCTGTGTATGAGCTGAATAAATAAAGCATATTCATACAGCCCACCCACTTAAAGGAAATTACTCTCAGGTCCCGCTGTTGTCAATGTCCAGCCAACTACTCTTAGCTGTGTATTTATGTGTTCTGCAGAGATCAAACATAGTTTTAATTCTTAAAAGGGATTATGCAAGACATATGCTCACCTACGCTCAGAGACTGGGCAAGAAAATACTCAAAACTTCTTTTGACTTTTTTATTACCTTTCAGCTTGTTTCACCACTGTGGGACTCTCGGAAACATTGGGCAAGAAAAGTGTTCCTGCCGATTATTACCTTACATCATCAGAAGCAGCCAGAACAAGAACAATGGGAGCTGTTTCCAGGAATGATGAGGAAGGCTTTGTTTGGATTATCCCTTGGTATAGCGATTACCATTGGGTAGCATACGCGGTAGGTAATTACTCATTTTTAGCCTCTTCTACAAGGAGTGACCCTTTCATCTCCTTAAAACAGATACTGTCTCTTGCTTTGGCATAAACTTGACTTGCACCAAGTGACATGTTTTAAGAGACGTTAAAGAAAAAGGTATATTTTTCACAGTCTTTTTGCAAAAATGAAAAAGAATAAGATTTATCAAACATGATTTACTTCCCTTAGTTACCTAGCACTTCAAAAAGTGAGATCTTCTGCTAGAAAAATTACATGTTTCTATTAGATTGCTGTAATTAATTATTTAAAAAACACTTTCTAAGCACAAATCATGTTTTCTTTACATGCTTAATTAGCAGGAGCCTGCATCAGTGGTTAACTGAGTCAGTGGAGGGCCTTGAATTGATGGCAGTTAATAAACCAAATATTTCTTCTTGTTGTTAGTCAGGTATAATAGGTTTTTCAAGTTACAAAGGAAGCAATGAAAGGTTGACAGAACATACAATCCCATTTCTTTAAAATAATTTTGTTTTTATCTTTTCACAGATTTTCAAAAGCTGTTGACAAGACCTACTGTACTTCAACTGAAACAGAAGACAAACTTCCCCTTAACTTCAGTAGCAGCATATTTTTATTAACCCTAAGTTCTCTTCCAAATTCTTCCTGTAATTTTATATTTGTGCTTTAGCTATAAGACAAAAGATTGTTTTGCTGCTGCCATAACAAAACCTCTGAGTCAGTGAAATTGAATCTTTCAGGGTCAGCAGGTACTTAATACATAAGAACCAGTATTATTTTAAGAAACAAAAGTTGATATATATGATATACTAATATTTAACAATTTGGCAGGATCAAGGCTGACAGGCATAAATGTTAGCTCTGACTGAAGTTGTTTATCCTATTAGAGTGAATCCTCTGAGAAACTTAAAAACCATGTTTCATTCCAAAGCAACTGACCACAGAAAAACACTTCTCTCATCATTAGTTATTAGTGACAAAAGCCTGCATTCATCTACTTTTTTTTTTTTTTAAGAAAAAAAAGAAGAAACATGTCCTTCTAGAAAAGAGGTATTACCTTTGCAACCACCACATGAGAGTAAAGCTACAGTTAGCAGACGCAATGTTTTAAATTACGCTGGAGTTATACATGCTTCTAAATGAAATTTCTGCCTTTCAGATATTCATTAATTCATTTTAAAGAAAAATAAACACTACTTTTTTTTTATGAGCACTAAGGAGGTTTTATTCAAAGGAATTTACAATTTGATACTCTATGATTCACATTATTCTGATTCAAAATATTTTTTCCTTCTGAAAGTGGAGCCACACAGAATAAAACAAACATTTGCTTATTCGTATCTTGTGACCACTGTCGTACTTCAGTCCCAAGACTGTTCTGATCTACAGCAGCAGCCAATGGCTCCAAAGAACTAAAACTGCACAAAGAGGTGCTGAAACATCCAGGCCACCTCCCTTCTGCAGATGACTTCTGTAAGCAAGAAATCGTATGGAAAGGAAGCCCCACTGGTGAAGTACCAAAAAGTCTAGTTTGCCTCTGAGGTATGGATACCAAAAAAAGAGGACATTTAGCTCCGAGAATCCTCCCGTTTACATCAAGGTTGTATCTACTTCGGCATCTAGTACAGTATTTTATAATAAAATACATCAATACTTCTAATTTTGTCTCTTCCACCTTTAGGGAGACCTGTAAGAACCCAGTGCATCCAAGTATCAGACCTCTAAAATGTTACACCTCATAATAGGCCCCAACATGAAAAACTGTAGCCTAAAAACAACACTCTTATAAGGCTTGTACTGTCTATACACAGAATGCTCATCTCTCAACCCCTTTCAGGGACCGTTAAGTGCATGTTGACATGACTGCACACGGACAACCGTGTATCCGCTCCACCCAGCTCACCAGGTCTGAGAAAGCTCCGATCCGGAAGCCGTGCAGCAACATTAACTGGATGCTGAGAGGCAAGGTATGTTAACTCAGGCTCGGTGCCACAGAAATTAGGTTGCACAACTCCTGGCCAGAAGTACCTCACATCCGTACTTAGAATACAGGGAGAACAGACCTATAACAATATGTTCTTGTACTCTTACACAGGTAGACATACTTCATATTTTCTCAAAATACTGCGTACAGTTCCAACCTCTTCCTCCTTTGGCCCTGAACCAGATAGGAAGATGGTTTCAAATGGGAAGGAAGTAGTTTTAATGAGTAATAATCCATTTCCTCATCAATAAAGTTTCACAATACTTCTTAAATGACTTGAGTATCAACTGAAAGTTTGTATAAGGAATTTGTGAATAAAACATTAAACAAATCCAACAATCAAAATAAAATACCTAGTAAATTGTATCTAAATGTGGTAAAGCACACCAAAAGGTACATAGGTATATTTTTAATTCAGTTTATTACCTATAGCAGGAGTTCAAATACACGATCAAATTTATGGCTGCAATAAACAGGCATGAGTTCAAAACTAGTACAACTGCATGACTTTTAGAGAGGCAGAAACACACTAAGTCAGTATAGAAATGAGAAGCAACGCAGTGAATCTGAAAACTTGTGAAATAAAGACAGATAACTACACAGTATTAGTTGATTATCCAGGGCTTTTTTAAAACAACCACACCTATACCAAACATAAAACCTTTGTAAACAAGAATCATTCAACACCAAAATTCAAGTTGCTCGTTCAAGTTGCTTGCAGGTTGCAAGAATTGACTAGAGCACTGAGCCAAATATTATATGATAAAAAAGTAAAAACTATGCGTACACACAAAATCCTTTGCTGAAAAACGTCCTCAAGTTTCCAGCCTTCTCAGAAGGTAACTTAAAAATACAGTGCCTGATCTTTTGGATTGGCCCGTAGGACTTCAAGGTCACAGAAACAAGCTGCCATTAAAAAGGGTGTAATGAGGAAAGGTCATGAAAAATGAACAGGAACATGACCCAGCACTACACAGCAGTGAGGTACAAAAACAAGCGGGATGGGAAGGCGCCAGCCAGCATGCTTTCCTATCTAATCAGCTGTGTCTCTGATAAAGGAGGAAGTAAGTTAAGGGAGGGAGTCTTCAGCACTTAAAACAATCCCCAAGACTCCATTTCTGCACTGGTAATGTAGTGTCTTTAGGATTCAGGCCAAGAGCATAACTAAAAGGAAGCTTAGCAGTCACTAATTGTCAGCTTCATACTTGTTCATGGATAATAATGACCTGTTTGGACTAGGACAGCAGACACTGCTTTTCACAAGTTTCTTAACACTGTAAACACAATGGTATGTATTTCAGTCTATGAAGCCTCAGAAAACAAACCCTGATACACATCTCTACCATGGCAAGGCTGTGCGGGTGCAAGCACCGAGTCCTGTGCTGACTTTCACACTTCATTTCTTCTTAAACATCTCAATGACATTTCAAGCACACTGTCCTGACTCCTCACTTTTTGTGACAATAACATGACCACTGTAGATGCTCTCTGGGAGAAATGTGACTGAATCTGAGTTTTGAAGACGTGATGTTTCTTCACATTTCTAAGATGCAATGCAATGTGAAGAGATTTCAGATTTAAGTAACTTAAGAGTTCTGATTCATGAACATAGCAGCTAAGAAGGTTAACCAAGACCTGCTGTCTACCCTGAAGAGGGTGCATGGGCAACAGAGGTCTACAAGAATCAGCTGTTCATTTGCTGTAGTTTATGGACTAGCACTTAAAGCAAACCAATCGGTAACATATTTGGATGGTTGACTACCATGTAGTTTGATTTTTTAACAAGAAAAAACTATTTCTGCCAGGAAAAAAAAAAAACAGCAAGTTTAGAGTTGAACAGACTAGGGAATGGAAATCATTACTTATATCATAAGCTATTTCATCACACCTTGCTGTTCATAATCTGCATTTAATTTCTTTTTAAAATTTTCCATTGTCAAGTATCAGATGTTGGGTTTTGCTACACTTTTATCCATCATTTAGAGAGTTTTTACCCTCTGTGCTCCAGACAATCCATGAAGTTACTTGCATACTGTAACCCAGGATATTTACTTTTCTCTTCAATGGGCTTTCAACAGTAAACATACAGGATACTCAAAGGATGGTAAAGATCTTCCAGAGATTTGTTGCATTCTATTACCCATTCATATTTATCTTGATTATTACTTATTCAAACTATAATGCTGTAAATAGCACAATCTACATAAGCCTGCCCGTGTGCAACTGAGTAGTGGTGCTTATAGAGCACTTTCATTTAAAAAGAAAAGAGCACTGAAAGGCAGAACAGGTTTGGGTATTTCAAAGACTGAATGTTCCTTGCTTAAGAACATCCTTGGGTTTTCTGTATAAGACTAGTTTTATTATTAATTATCTCTTTGAATATTGCTTATAATTCTGAAAATTTATGAACCAATTGCATGCTTTGTTGTTATGAGCTAGTTGTTGGACTAGCCGTATGCTTTGTGAGAGGCTGACTTCTGTTTTCAGGGAGTAAGCTGTTTTCTTTCTTGTATGGAGAAGCATAGCTTTCTATTGCTATAGAAATTCACGAAAAGATTAAATAAAATGGCACAGAAACTTGAGCTGGAAAACTAAGAGAGGAGAGCAGTGAAAAAGTCTGTTCAGTTTGTGTGCTGAACCACTTAATATACACCCCTCGTAGTGATGTTCACTTGCCAAAGTTGTACGAATGGAACACCCAAGGTAATTTTACCTGACTTGTTGCAGTTTGCTCTGCATCTCATCCAAAGAGGCAAAAATATCAAATGGAGCAGACAGCAGGAAGCTTTTCTAGCTGCATAGAACTCCAGGATCTTCACCTCAAGAAACTAAGGGTGACCAAAGGAAGAATGGAGCTTGCAAAGAACCCACAACTTCTGTTGAGATGGCCCTATACCTATAAGGATTCTCTGGGTAGGCTCCAATTTTTTTTGAGATTTCATTCATAAATATGTTTCAGTGCTCTGCTGCATTGATTCAGAACAGCACTGCAGAGCAGAACTGCAACATATTTGAAAAGATTGTTTTGGCTTTGTTTCAATAATTACTTTAATGAGAAAAATGAGCTATTTATATCAAGATATCTTGCTTACACAAAACAAGATGCTTCACCACAGCTAGAAGTCATTAGTCATTACCAAAGCTGGTATTCAGAAAATTGCAGGCTCCACAGCTCCCCAGGATTAGATAGTTTTAAAAGGCTTTAAAGCAAAGTAGCTCATTCATTTGCACACAGGCCACACAACATGTTCTTGATCGTTGATTTTAAAAACACCAACTGATTTGTATTTACCTCTTCACTGTCTAAAAGAAAATATGATTGAACAAAGTATTTGAATATTCAAAATTAAATGGTAGTGGTGGTTCAACTGAATATTCCACCGAATTCCACATTATGTTCCCATTCCAATAAGTGACTCCTGTTTTCTCTGGATAAAAACACTCTGAGATGAATTCTGTAGCTTGCCCTATTACATGTGACCAATCATCATCATTTTATAGTCGAGGGTAAAACAGGTTTTGTAAAACAACCAGTCTAATAGTTCTCTACATTTCAAAATGAGTTCAAAGATGCTAAAACAACAACATGAAAAGCCTAAAGCCAAACAAACAAACAAAAAAACCTTCACAAGTTTACAATACAATAAATAAAAAAGTTGGAAACAGAGCTTCATAAATCACTGCATTCACAAATTTCAATACCTTGACAGATTTCCTAAGTCTCAGTCTGATTTTTGAGAAGACCTGTTTTAAAGGTTGACCTTAAGTAAGTATCAAAGCAATATTCATATATTATTAGGCTGCATTTTTGGCTGCTTAAGTTTGCATTTCTTTCTCTTTCAGCAAACTAACCTCTCCTTTCACAGGGACGACTATGACCCAGGAACTACCTTGAGAAAGGTTTGCTCATATGTTTTTGTTTCTATAGCCACTTTTTATTTGCCTTCACCTTCCCAGCCAAGTAAATGACTGCCTTTAGGTTCTCCAGACTGTTTCTAAACAGAACACCTCAAAATACTTCGATAGCACCACTTCCTTCTTCCTATTATAGGGAAAGGAGAAGCCCTCATATTCCTTAGGAACAAAAGAAAATTTTCATAAAATTGGAGGAGAAAATTTCAGACAGTAACAACATGATGTTTTGAACCAGACATGAAACTCTCTACTGTTCTTATTCTGTTCTACATATTATTTGAAAGTGGGATGGAAACCTCACAAGAAATAATAGCTTTTTTCTATGAAACAAGATTCCTGGAAAGTGAAAATAAGGCAGTGAAGAAAGCCAGCTATATTTTCCAAACTTCAAACACATGGCATAAGTCAGCCCACATGCTGGAAAGCCAGACTCTCCACTCAGCTTGGGCAAGAAGAGGGACAGGCAGCAGAACAAAAACTTGTCATAAACCAGGAAATAAACTTGCTTTCTGCTTCTCACTGGATCAGAGGAATGGGTTAACTGTCATCAGAAATTGTGTGGATTGTATGCAATGCACATCCGCCAGGTCTGAGAAGTTAAGGGAATGACTTGACCAAAGAGAGAAGCAAAACAATTAAGTCTGCTTTTATAGCTGCCGTCTTACAGCATATGTGAAAACAGACTCAGACCGAATGAACAAAGTAGCCTGGATTACTAACCGAACGACTGCTGCTGGAGAAGCATTTCCATGCTGTTTCCTATTCACCAAAACACCTCCTTCACCAGCTCCTGCTTCCCCCAAAGCTGCAGGGAGACAGTTTATTCCAAAAAAGTTTTCAGAGTTTCATTTTAACTTCATGTTCTTTTTAACCAGATTCATTCATACCTACCAATCAACCATTCCTTAAATTACGAATTGACCCAAGCAAAACAGTTTTTCAAAATGTGAATCAGTTTCTTGAGTAACAGAAACTTTTGTGGTGCTATAGACTGCTTCTGAGTTCCTTCCTTGATGAGCTTTTCCTACTTTAAAACTTATTGTCACTGTATGAATAGATGTATTTATTCAAAATGGCAGAATTACTGGCAGCTCCTGGGATTATAATCCTCAAAAATTGGGCTCATTAACTCAAGTGGAGTTGTAGTGCTTGCAATCAATGCATAAAGATGCCAGCATTGCCAACTATGTGCAATTATATGCAATTTTTGGAAAAGAAACAAAAACTGCTGTCACTTACTGCTTCCTTTGATAACCCATAGCCTATGCCATTAATCATCAGTCATGAAATATTACCACAAACTCCATATAATATGATGCATACACTGTTCCAAGCATATAAGTAACTTTTGTAAGAGTAATTTGTTGCTTGATAACATGGTTTTGGGTTTTGCTGAATTAAGATAAAAAATAGGCACTTGACTTGCTGGCCAATATGCCATGAAATCCTTGATGAAACAAGCAAAGATGCAGCTAGTTAATTTGCTCTTCATATCTTTCAAAACAAATTTAGTAAAAGAACTTATTAAACAACAACAGTTTTGTGAGTCTTTTCTACATTATTTTTTCCATATGACTGACTTACGAATCCAAAAGGAAACTTTTTTCTCTGGAAGAGTACATCTGTTCCAGAGGCTTATTTCTCTATCAAAATAACAGTCCACTATGTGTAATATCACAATTAAATATCACAATCGCTACATAAATTATTCTGTTTTGACTAATATGATTTAATGAGGGGAATAAGTAGCTGTCTAGAACTAATTACTTCTTTATAAACAGACACTATTTGCATTCAACCAAACATTTTTAAAAAAAAAAGATTAAAACAGAATACCTAATTTTGATTTCACATCTAACAACATACCTTCTTAGGATTAGTTGTTCTACATCTGACTTACATGCTTCAGAGATGACAACTAGGCACAGAGAAGCCATCCCAACTTTAAATGACATGTAAATAGATATTCAAAGTTTCTAAAAACTTGCAACAGCTTTTTACATATTTGTATCACTAAACATTGAAAATAGGCACTGGCAATGACTAGCACACAAAGAATTGACTTATTTCAGAAATTAAGACGTTTACCTAGATATAGTAAATTAAAATGAAACATTAAGGGGGCACAGCTTTTAAATCCAACCTCCACATCACCGGATTTTTAAATTTTTGATAATAACAAAAACATGAATAAAGAGGCTTTTACTTTTTTTTCCCCTTTTTTTTCATCTTTGTAATTCCCACAAATTAAATCACAGTTGGATTCTGAACAGCAACAGGCAAATTCTGAAAAGATTTGTTTAAAGAAAAATCAAAACACATATCAAAAGCTCTCCTATGCATGCACAGACCCAAGCACAAAGTTTCAGGATGGATGAGCAAACTTCTCTTTTCAAACATCCATGATGTTATGTTATTGATCAAGCTAGAAATACAGCCTGTTATTCTGCTGGGACCTTTCTTAGGGTCCTACAAAGTGTGATGATCTACGATTATAAAAATACAGTGCCAAGGGTCAACTCCTGACAAGATGTACTTGAGTCATCATAAGTGAGAAGTCACCCAGGTCTCCCAGTACTGATGGTCTGCACTGTCCCTTCTTGTTGCCCACCAGTCCTTTAAACACACCTTTTTATGTTCATCATAAAATTATGTACTACGAACTGGTATCATACACAACCATGTAATGGGCCTTGTTGGCTATTACCATTAAGAGGTTTTCCTCATAGTGAGAAAAGTCCAGGTTGCTTATATGTGAGACTTTGGGATTTCTTATACTGCCAGGATGGCACAAACAACTGGAAAATCCTAGCATGGTCTCACAACCTTATCAACATGTTTGTAACCACAAAATACAACGGGTATTTTTCAGTATATCCTAAATCACCCTCAAAACCAATAGTCAGTATACCTACCATCTGCAGCTAGGAGGCATTTGCATTTTATCATCTCCTATTTCAGCGTGACCGATTCATTTCACAGGTGCCTTTTTGCAATTCACTTACACTGAAAAAAACCTAAACAACAAACCATCTCAGTCACTGGTTTGTATATTTGCAAATGTGGGGCTTTGCAAACCTGATCTCATAGTGGCATAATTATTATAATATTGGGTTTATGACTCATTCAGCGATTACATGCTAACTGCTAACTGGCCACTCCTTGTCACTCGCCATTTGCCAACACAGTGTTTATCTAAACCAGAATGTGCTGACCGAAAAGCACATGCTGTTAAAAATGCACTTAAATTAAATCACGACGTTGCTCTTTTTTTCTTAATGTCCCTGTGTAATTTTTGCATGCGTAACACAAACACTGAATTGCGCATCCTCTAAATTGTAAAATCAAAACAGTATTTGTTTTAGTTTCAGTTCTCCTCTGTTATATTCACAGCCAGACTTGAGAACAAACCATAAAAAAAGACTTCTAGTCCCTTCAGATCTGCATGGACTTCGGAGCACAAATGTGTTCCTAAGCCCATCGCTGAAGTTTGTTACCACAAAACTGACCACAAATGGTGAGTTTCTCCCTATAACTGACATAAAACTACACAGTTGCAGTTGTACTACTGAAGGAGAAGGAGGGGTTGAGAGGGGAGACAAAGAGAGTTTGCTGTGACCTTTATCGAATCACACCACCCTTGCTCTGACAGATTTCTGTCTACCATATGCTCAGTCCCCACACAGGGAGGTGAAGTGGTTTTTCTTCACTGCTACCAATTTTTCCACAATCTTGTACCACGAAAGTTAGAATGCACATTAGCAATTCAGTACTCTGCCCAGCATCACTCCCTCCAACAACACTGAGATTGCTCAATCTTTTCTTGAACAACAAACAGAACCACACAAAGAAGTCCCAGGCCAAAGCCCTCCCCTGGGGTGTTTCAGAACCCTCCTCTGTGTGAGGACACACAATTCCGTTCCACAGCATTCACACATTACAGAGATCTTGAAGCTTTCCCAAAGAACTGATTCATGGAAGGAGCACACAGCAGACATTGCAGAGTTTTTCTAAAAATGATGATCATGGTTACTTTTCTCTTTTGAGGTATTAATGAATAGGTGATGCTTTCCCACTTACAGAAAACTGGCTTATTGAAAGGCTTTAGAACTCATCTAAAAAACTTGCTTTTTCTATTTCTGTTTCAGACTCTGAAAATTCCATTAGTACATACAATTTATAACATTAATCACTGTAATTTAAAATGAACAATACAATGCTCAAGATAAACGTTCTAGCATATGAAGTTGAAAGTATTAGACCTTAAGAAAGCCAGTACAAGCCTATTCTCATGATGTTTAAAGTACAGCTATGCAATCTCAAGATACCTGGAAAGTTCAGATAATGACATAAAGTTCAAATAAACAGCAAAGTTGGGTGTTTTTTGGACATTAAATTCAACTTCCTGCAACTAACAGACCAAGGCGAAAATGCTAGAAATATTGTTCAAACAATATTTAAATACTGAACTTTTTACCATTGATGGAAATGGGGCAAATGGCTGCTTGTATGACCGTTTACTGATGCTGATCCACTGGTTGCATATAGTTGCCACACACACTTTGATCTGCACAATATTGTACCTCTGTAAAACACAGCTTTGCAACAAATATATGCTGATAGGTACAGAAGTGACATTCTTTGTCAAAAGATACATAGATGGTAGACCAACTTCCAATATTTTATTTAGATTTATTTCCTCCTATTCAACCACCATAAGGGTGGTCGAACACTAGAACAGGTTGCCCAGAGAGGTTGTGGAAGCTCCATCCTTGGAGACAGTCAAATTGGAGATGGCCCTGGACAACCTGCTCTAGTTGATTATGTTTTGAGTAGGGGCATTTAACTAGGCAATCTCAAGAGGTCCCTTGCAACCTCAACCACTCTGTAATTCTAATTCTCTGACTGAAACTCAGTCCAGGGACAATGGAGACTTCCAGGTTTTGCTGCATTCTAAAGCTGATGTCAAAGAAACAATATTTGTTATTCATTTCTTCTAGAACTAGAACTTCTATAGATGGCAAAAACTACACTAATGAGACTAACCTTTGTATTTGAAAAGCATACTATGGTGATATTCTTATCTTCACCGACAACCTTAAAATGAGCCTGACTTACATTACACAATGTTTGAAATTAAATGGAAAAATAACATGTTGGATGTTAAAAAAAAAACAAAACAAAACAATAAAAAACACCCCCAAAAAAACCCCAAACCAAACACAAAAAAAAACCTAGGGAAATGCTTCCTCTTACATTTCTATTTTTAGCACTAAGCTTGACATGACCTTGAATTTCCCATGATATAATCAGACATAAATACACACATTTACTGGTGAGATTTTACTGATTACTGAGAAGGAAGGATCATGTCCCCTTGTACTGTGATTACACCCTTAACAGTTTTCAAGAATACTTTTTTAAAGTCGTCAAAACTGATGCATTCTACACTTAAAAATACTCCACACTTAGAAGTACTCCTAATGTATATATATTCAGTCTGGATTATATCTAATATATTAAGGTTCATTTCTGTAAAAAATACATGACAAAGGAAGTACTAACCTACAGAAGACATATGCCATGACAGTGCAATAAATGGAAGGACTGATTGTCACTGACAGAGGCATTTCGCAGCATATCTAACCACTATTTTTTTTTCTTTGGTAGATGTCAAGCAGAGAACAAAATCACCATTATTCTCTATAGTGAGGTTTTCCCATGCAGAACAAGCAAACATATAATTATGGCTCAAGAGTATTTATTATTAAAAAAAACTAGAACTAATCAAATATTTTCATGCAATACAGTATGCAGAGCAAAATGATTGTAGATACTGGCAAAATTCTAGTGCTTTTCAGAAGATATTTTTCATTTCATCACTTCAGCCTATAGTTGGCCTGAAGAATAAGGAACTTACGTCTTATTCTTTACATATTCATACAAAGCATTTCTCAGCTTTGTATGTAAATAACAAATACAAGGTGAAGACTTAAATGTTCAAAACTGTTAACAAAACCGCGATTCTTCTCCATTGCAAATATCATCCACATGCAATTTAGCTTTAAGACTCATTAACTTTTGATGGGATCTGAGAATATTTTTGCAGAAGTCAAAGGAAAGCTCTATTTCCCAGCCCTGTTCACCAATAAGCAAAGGTCATTGTACTAAAGAACAGCTGATCACCCAAAAGTCAAAAGCAATTCCAAGTAGTTACAGTAGCAAGAATCTTTTAGGGTTTGTCTCAAAATATTTTTTGAACTCAAGTTTCTGGACTGCAAGCTGCTCACGGGTCAACAATTCAAAACTTATAGCTGATAGTCTATTTTTATTAACATGACCCTAACCTTTCTGACACACTTAGAGCTTTCTGGCTCTGTTTTTGTGTGTTCAGTTTCAGATATCTATAGGGATTCAAGCATGGTTCTTTTTGAAGTTACTTCTTCAGACATTCTTGTTGCCCCGTAAGCCGTTTGTACTATCAAAGAAGCACAATCCAGAATACAGTACCTACTGATCTTATGCTCTATTACAAAGGAAATGAGATAGGAAATAAAAATACTCCATTAATGGAGGCTGTCTGTCTGCAGGAAGCTTATTCATGTACATTAAGAACAAAACACTTCTGATACTATCAAAAATAGGATGTTGGGAGAATAGAATGCAATATTTTGGACATTTCTCAAGAGACATTCACTTTCATTTAGACAAATTGTATGAAAGTAGAAAGCGGAAGGGTTGAGATTATTTATAAAACTGCCTGGTCCTGTTTCTGAAACTCAAGCTGTCACACAGGTTGGAAGAATCACATGACAACATGAAGAAATCTCACATGCCTCACCTTGAGTAAGGCCGCTCAAACCTCATATATAGTCCCTAAAAGACAACAGAGTGATAGAAGGTAATCCTTCACATCATGATGAATCACCAATATAAATTTTGACATCAATGAGAGAATCCAGCTCCATGAGCTCCGAGACCACAAGAGCACCTGTGTCTGAAGATTTTACTGCACTTCAGGATTAGAAGTTATTCAAAGACCAGTTCTGGAAGGAGCTGGTGTAAAACCAGCATGTGGCAATGACTTCACATGCAACAAATAAAAATAAACAATAAAACACTGCTATCAAAATGTAGAGCTTAAACCACTCAATTCTTAATCAAATATTGTGATACTAGATTATGCTAGGCATGCATAATTAAAAGAAACAAAGAAATGTGACCAAAAGAAAGGTTTTCTCTCTCTCCCTTGCCCCATCTTAGTCCAACTGACTGTTTTCAACCAGTTGTTCAATTTTGAAAAGTAGGCATCTTATATTCCTCAAACTATACGTATTTCTACTCTGAGTTTCTGTTCTACAGGCATTGGATACATTGTACAATTCAGTCCTTCCTTGATTGACCACTTTCCCTAATATAATAGAAAAAGGGAAAGAGATAGGATAAGTGCATTTGAAAAGTGATTTCTCTACAAATCAGCCAAAAGTGTTGCTATTTTAAGAAACTGAAGGGTAACAAAGTGAAACCTCAAGCTGCAAGTCATTCAAGTTTATTTGGAGTCGAGGGATGGAAAGAAAACAACTCTCTGTTAATTTTTATTTAACAATTCTTGTCGAGTTTCAACAACTGGTATCAAACCCATCCCACCTGGCTGTGTGTTTCCCTATAATCCCTTCCTTCCAAGTATCCTCATTTGCCTCATTATATGCATTTTGTATAATAAGGAACCAAGAAATGCACTCAGATTTCCAGGCTGTGGGAGGCTGATTTGTAAAAAGATATTGTTGTTAGAGGCATTGCAGGACTGGTTTTCCTTTTCCCCACTCTCTTTAACTTTTGCCTCCTACCACTCTACTGTGGTAACATTTCCCTGAGCAAAGCCTTGGGTGCTCCTTGGCAGACCTTCTCGGGCAAAGGTCTGAGCTTCATTTGTTGCAACAGGCTGGAAATTCTGTAGTAACTTCATTTAAATACATCTCCAGGTTTCATAGTTATTGAGTCATTCTGACAGAAATATAACAGAAAATTCAGAAAGTGTTGAAAAAGAAAAAGTACCTGTTGCTAGTTTCCATATTTAAACTCCCTAGACCTTTCTCATTCTAAATAGAAAAGTAATTTCTAATAATCTCTAATGTTGCACTAGCCCTATACCACACCAACTAGACTGTGGTTGTAGCATCTTAAGCTTAGCCAGAAACATCCTCTTTATCTAACCACCTGTGCAAATCCTCACCCTTTAGTGGTGCAAACCTCTCCCACAAAGCCCAACCTGGCAAGATCCAGAAGCAAGATGGCTACAATAAGCATTAATCCTGCAATTCCAGGCATCAAAAATAAATTCAAACCATGTGTGAACAGTATATTTGTCCTTCCTCACGAGTGCCATTATCACCTCCCATGTTGCCCTCAGTCTCGTACTGAAGATAGGAAAGTTAGAAATGGGGGACTTGTAACATCTGGAAAAAGAGAACAGCCATGACATGTCTCTTGCTTATTTCAGTGACATCTCTAGAAGTGGAATTACAAAGAGTAAAATATAGTTGAAACCTGAGTCAGGCAAGTACCTTTTTACAAAATTTCATAACTATTCCAATTTTTGAAAGCATATTGCACTTTAAAATACTGGACCTCAGTAGGAGAAATTGTCTAAAAAGGAAACTTTTTCAAATTCTGTAATACTCTGAAACAGTAAAACACTGTCAGACCCATTCTCCTTTTTGCCTATATTTACTTCATACAGTGTAAGTCTTCCTTTTAATGCCCACTTAATTGACATACACTGTTAAAGTAAACATTACCTAAAAAGATAATTTAAAATACCCCTGAGAATCCTGGAGAAAGAAGAGGTGCCCAAGACTTAAAATTACACTAGTGGCTCGAAAGACTACTTCACGCTGTGAAGGAATGTACAAATGACTGTGATCAATGACTAGCCAGAAGCTGTCATTTCCCTCTTTTAGTTCTGTTTATAAAGATCACGCAGTTTCCACTGAGACGTTTATCCAGCTCACAAGGTAACTGTCAAACTTGCAGTTACAGAACTCCTCAAGAAAAAAAAAATAATGGACTAACATCAAGACCTCACATTAAAACATTACATTCAAACAACTTGAACACTTGGGTTCTGTTCCATAAATTACATGCATCAACATTTTACTATATTCCTCCTCTTTTTAACAATAACTACTGAACAAAATGACACCAATTATGAAAATTAATAAGTAACTCCCACTACTAGCACACTTTTGCTTTCCAAAACATTACTGAAAGACATATCCATTATTGTTGTTTCCAAGGTAATTTTGACAGGCTCTCCTAATAACCATACCTTTTTAGTGCAAGGAGAAAACACCGATTATGCTGTAAATTTAGGGCAGTATTTTAGATTCAAGGCTGAGTATGTTAAAATCAGCTGTATATCAAACAGATATTGTGGGCTTCATGCAAATATGACTGTGTTAAACAGTCTGTAATCTGTGTATGCAGAAGACCACTCAGAGGATAACATTGACTTCTCACATTAAATATCTTGGACTTTGAAAACTGGCAAAATAGTTGGACAATAAAATGTAATCATGCTTTATTAACTATCTACATTCTTTTTACTTCTCTATCTTCATCACATTTCCTTTATGTCTAGCACCAGCCACACTGCCAAGATCACGTGTCTAATTTCACATGTTTCCATACAGGGGAAAAATAATTCGATTAAACAGCAGAAAATCACAAATGCACAGAACGGTTGAGGTCGGAAGGAACCTCTGGAGATAGACTAGTCCAGTCCTCTCCTAAAGCAGCATTAACTAGAGTAGGTTTTCCAAGGCCTTGTCCTATTGGGTTTTGTCTGTCTTTAAGGATACATACTCTCAGCTTCAAGCTTTTACCTTACTCAGCTGAACTGACCTGCATTTGCCATAAATTTTGATTTAAGCTTCTTATAGCCAGCATTTTGCTCAGAGAAGTTCAAAGTCAGGTCAATGGCACAGCTTCACAACCACAGTCTGAGGAGAAAGTACAGAAGACAAAAAGGAACTTTCTATTACAATGGCTACTCCATCCTTCAGTTAAAGCAGGAATTACATGAGTTTACTGGTCCGTATTTCTATTCTGTGAGGACTCGCTCTGAGACAAAATCATTTGCACAGGTTATCAAATAAGAAGTTAATGTTTTCAAGTTGTTTTGAGGTTATCAGGCAATCAAGTGTTCTGGACAAACTCAAATGATTTAAGAACAGTCATAAACAATCCTTCGTTACTTGGGTTGTGTATGGGGTGTTGTTAGTTTTTTTTGTTTTCTGCAAATGAGACATTACATATGGGATTAGGATCTGCACATAGCAACAGTTCCCACAAATACAGAAAGTACTTGTGTCATTGCAAGTGTTCTGTTCCTACACATTGGGTGGAAAATTTGGAAAAGAAATCTCTTGAACCTGAATAATCAGTGCAGTGGGTGGAGCACTCACTTTGCAGCTCTGAATATTCACCTCTGGAACTGAGTACAAAACTAAGTCAAACTGATGTAACAGAAGATTCTCCAAACAGAGCATTAATAACAAAGCTTCTAGTCAGAAATCAGCTTCAGGAACATAATGCCTGAAGCAAGCTTTTTTCTTTTTTTCTTTTTTTAATTTAGCTTTTAAATCCTATGGTAAGGGTATTCTAGAGCTGTAGTCTGAAAGATAAATCCTTAATAGTTTTTTTCTGTTTTTCAAGATTGTAACTGCTAGGTTAGATGCTAAATTGGTTGAAACTTTAGGTCTTTGTTTAGAGCTCCAAAGAATTTATCACCTGCAAGTTCAAAATCACAGAGAAAAGAACCAAGCCAAGAGGACTTAGAATAAGTATTCAAACCAAATTCCTGTAAGACTAAGTTTTGGGGCACAGAAAAATACATCTGTATCTCACCCTTTTCTGCCCCTAATAATTTTCTGTGTCTATAGAAACCAGTTCTGCCTGAGTGAGACAGAGGAATTTACAAAAGTCAGAAAGGTGCAGAAGTGCCACGGAGTTCTACTTCACAGAATCACAGAATGTTAGGGATTGGAAGGGACCTCAAAAGATCATCTAGTCCAATCCCCCTGCCAGAGCAGGAACACCTAGGTCAGGTCACACAGGAACATGTCCAGGCGGGTTTTGAATGTCTCCAGAGAAGGAGACTCCACAACCTCTCTGGGCAGCCTGTGCCAGTGCTCTGTCACCCTCACTGTGAAGAAGTTCCGCATAAATGTGAGGAAGAACCTCCTATGTTCCAGCTTGCACCCATTGCCCCTTGTCCTATCATTGGATGTCACTGAGAAGAGCCTGGCTCCATCCTCATGACACTCGCCCTTTACTTATTTATAAACATTAATGAGGTCACCCCTCAGTCTTCTCTTCTCCAAGCTAAAGAGACCCAGCTCCCTCAGCCTTTCCTCATAAGGGAGATGTTCCACTCCCTTCATCATCTTTGTGGCTCTCTTACCTGTATTTGTTTCACTTGCTGGATCCAAACAGTATCAGCAGTGCAATGTCTTGAGAAACATGTTCTTCAATGTATGCTTGACTTTGCCAGAAAAAAAAAGAAGTTATAGAAATCCTGCTAAATTCCCAACTGGATCTACAGAACCATGGGTTCTCAATAGGTAGTTATAGTCTTAGATGCTAACCTGTGATTAAATACACCTTTGACATTCATTCAACAACTTCATAATTATAAAACGTTTGTTTGGTTTTTTACTTCTGCTAATAACAGTAATGCAAGAGTCACGTCATGAAACTACTTCAGAGTACATTTGAATGCAGACACTGTATTGCCAACAATGGTGCAGGCACAGGTGACTTAGCTGACTGCCAAGATATCTAGAAGCATATCACATGAAAACAATTGCTATCACTCTAGAAACATACACTAATACAGATCACAGAGGAATATGCAACATTTAGGCTCCCAATACAGCTTGGAATAAAGGTTTATGTCAGCACATCGACACCTGTGCCACAATACAAAATGAGCCAGTGACTTCAGTGTAACAGGTAAGAGAGAGATATTACAACAGAGAAATATTTCCAAGCCCAGAGTCAGGAAGCGTACAAAGCAAGATGTAATAATCACAGTTACTACATCACACAGCAGTTTCATTAAACCTACGCTGTCCTCTCAGTGAAGTTTGTTGTTCCTCTCCTCAAATTTAAAGCTAAAAAGCACTGCCAAAAAGAACTCTTAGCATCACTGTTCATATCTGCCTTGCAGGATGGAGATATTAAGTACTTCAGTATTAACAACTTGCAGATATATAGGGGAATGCTCTAGGAAAAAGGCAGACAAAAGAATCCAGTTTCCCCCTACTGTAAAGATTCCCATTAAAACAATTATTCAGGAGCAGTTTAAGGAACATTGCTTTTTTCATCCACCCCATGAAGACTCCTGTTTTCATTTGACACAGAAAAGAAAGACTGTAAGTGAATATTTTTTGACAGACATTTCTGATAAAATGAAATATAAGGCAAAGTGGTGCTGTAGGTCTGGCATGCAGTGAACAAATATGACCCAGCTGAGTTTACAGAACCATGTTTTCCCTTTGATTAGTCTGGCTGGCTGTAAGAAACAGTGCTTACCTTACTGATGGATTGGTATGAACAAAGCAGGGAAGAAAATGCTTCCAAATTCACAATAAATATTTCAGAAGTATTTTACAAATATATGTGCTTTCTTAGGAACAGAACATCTCTGCCCTTTCTAATCCTGTAATCAGCCGCACAGAGCCTGAATGAAAAGGCAGAGATATCATCAACAAGTCTCAGGCTTATTCTGCCGGCAAAGATCTGCATTTGACATTCTATATTCTGACATTTTATTACTAGCTGTGCTCCAACACAATAAAATGACACGGCAAAATCTGATGATTTCAATTCACTGAAGGATTTGCTTTTTCCTAGATGCACCATTACATATTTATATTGGTGTGAAAGGCATTAAAGTTCACAGCAGTGACATGAAAAAGGTTTCTAAGCTACCCATTTTGAAAGCAATGTGAAACAGTGGTAATGAAGAAAATAATGAATTTTAAGGCTGATCTCAATTACCTCTCTTCTGGAAAAGTCTTTTCTATTCTTTCATTACACATTCCATTTCTGCCTGAGGACAATGAGGATTTAAAGAGAATCCTCAGAAGCTGCAGAAACAGGTAAGATTTTTTAAAAAAACATTTTACTATCCACATTTGGTTTTTTTCCAAACTTTTAACGGATAAAACAAGTTACCCTGGCAGAGCACTTATGCTATTAGTGTCAAAGCTTCCGTGCTCAACAGAAAGGGTGAAGGGGAGCAAAGGTTTTCTTGTTATGTGCTTGTTCAGTGTCTAACAGAAAAAGTTTGGGACTATCATAACAGACCTCTACCTCTTGAATTCTGATCGTAAAAATATTATACGTGTGTCAAGATATCACACACTTGAAGGGTCACTTGGGCTTGACAAGTAATGTTTGAAAAGGATTTCAAACACTCTCACGTCCACTGGGTAGAATCACTTCACTCACTGTCGTGTTTTTCTTCTACCCTCCCAAGCATCTGTTACTATCCACCTTCAGAGAAAAGTCCTGCATTAGACAGACCTTTGGTCTGACAATTATAGCACTTCGTATATTCATACTGAGATTCATCTTGGGCTTATATTCATACTTATTCATCTTAAGCTCTATATTAATTTGGAGTAAATGTTATCACATACAACATGTAAAACTTGGACCCTACATCTTCCAGTAATCGAGGGTCCGTAGGTTACAATCTTATTTTTCCTAGCCTTATTTGAAATACACATTTTGAAAATAGTGCCTGTCAGAACATTGTTTTCAGAAAGTGTTACTTTGCCCTTTGAGGAGCGCCTTCTTAAGAAATGCTGTGTAATTATTTAAACAGCTCAGTACACGTAACTGTGAACAGTCTGTTTGACAGTTCCTGAAATTACCATCAGGAATAGAGTTTAACTATTTGAAACTCTGTGAATTATACTCTAATGGCCAGAATCTATTTGTCTCTATTTGGTCAATTCTTACTCTCAACAAATCTACAAACACATGAAGAAAACAGTTCAATTTATGAAATCACAGATTAAAACACACTCCTCTCTATGGGAAACAATTTGCCTTACTATGCTACAATCGGATCACTGAATGCACTGTGGAAACAGACTGGGAAAAGCTTGAGATTGACAGGAATGGCTCAATGAAAACAGGATAAAGCCCTAAGGAAAATTTGCTTATAATGATCAGTATAAACTTAAATAGTAATTACGATGACCCAAATTATTATAAAGGGCTTATTTTCTGCCCATAAAACATTATTCTGAACTAAACATGTTTCAAGACCTTCCATCTTGCTGACTGAACCTTTCCGGATGTTACAGCCTCTTCAGTTACGTTGATTCAACAGTTTGTGCAGCTGCACCCTAAACTGAACAGGGAAATGGTCTGGTTTAAAAAACAAATCAACAAAACCCCCCAGCAAATATTTTTTAGAAAGAGGGCTTTTAAAATTCATTTAAGGCTCACTTCACTGATCAGTTTCAGAACATTCTCATGCTACCACTCAAGTCTGCAGAACTGAGGGGACTATGACCTCCATTTCAGAAGGGGGAATAAAATTATCAGGAACAAGTGCCAAGATTGTTACGAGATTTGCCTCAAAAAAATAGCAATGCGTACCATAGCTAAACTCTGTAACACCACATTTTTAATATTTGTTAAATATGTGCTAGGAAATATAAATATATAACTCAGAACAGAATTTGTGACATTTGTGACATGTGTATTCATATTTCACTAAAATAGCAGTGAAGATTCTATAAGATTTAGGATTATTTCAAAAGAAATACGGCAACACAAACAGAAAATATGATCGACTGTGATTAGTTGTTTCTAATTTATGCAATTTCTACAACCCACTCCCAACAAAGCAAAGTAATATAGGAACAAATAACAAACTTCCTTTGTACAATGATAATCCCTGCGAAGAATGCTTGCTACCCAGAAATTAGACACAGTGGGAGAATTAAAAAAAAGGTCACCTAATGAAGTAATGGGAGATTTGAACTCAAAATGTGACATCTGTATAACTTCACAATTAAGAGCTATTTTGCAGCAGAACACTCTACATTTCAAAACAGACAGAAGCAGTGGTAACAGCTTTAAAAAAAAAACAATTAGTCTTTTATCACAAAATGGAGACAACATGAAGCTGCTATAAGCTCATTACTGAAACATCAATAATTATGTGTTTCAGAGTAATTAAAATTTCCTTTGAAAGTCAAATATCGCACAAACTGCACGGAGAGGAAAAAAAAAAAAATCTTGTTTGACTCCCAGAAAAACTAAAAAGCTCAGAGCATAGCTCTCACCATACTTTCATAAACAACAGATTTTAGTGCACTCATTGATTTAGAGAAGAATTTCCCAAGTAAGGCAAACCGTCTAGCTAATGATTTATGACAATGGTAGGAAGTGCACTTAGAGCTGGGGCTGCTCCCAGTGTTTTTGCAAGTATAGCACAAAAAAGTCTCTCTGATACAGTTTGCTTATATGGGTGAATATATGATAAACATAGAATGCTCTGGTTCAGTGAAAAGAGAACAAAGAGTTGGTTTAATCAAACAGAGGTTATTTTAAAAAATTTATACAATACTTAAAATATGTAAAATGACTTACAAAAGTAGCTAACATTTCTATCAGAAACTAAATACCATCCGTTCGTGCCAGGGATTCATTTCTTACATTATAATTTTTTCTGTTTTTCATTTTTCACGCTTTCCATGCTAAATGTAATTAGCTTAGCCCGTCTATGACTAAAAACTCCATCTAATCATACCCAGCTTCTCTCTTTGTTTTTGCAAATCATGAAAGAAACCAATCCTGCGGATAAAGTTGGAAGCTTTGAAAGACAACATTCAACTCATATGTGGATCTAGTTAATTGCTATTCCTGTTGATCCTGAGATCATTCCATCTAACGTTTCTCAGGATCGGAGCCCTGGTGACGGTACAGGGACTGAAATCTATTTGTTATTATCAAAAACAAACATTCAAGTATGAAACAAAATAAATAGAAAGGATACCATAATAATACCATAAAAAATGCCTATTAGTTTCCCAATAGGTTGAAAATTGTACTGGAAGAGGGGTAGTTTGGGCACACGCTGCACATGCAGCACTACAGATAAGGTCTAGAAAGAATGCTCTGGGGCTAGAAGGTGTCTTTCTGTTGCGTGATGACACTATCAAAGTGAATATGCAGGAGCCATTCACGCACATAGACGCTGTTACAATAAAACAGGCAAGAAGAAATGACAATAAAAGTTTCAGACTATTTTTGAAAGATTCTTTAGGGGTACTAACTGCAAAGCACCTTGCAGCAAAGGCATAGAATTTGTAAGATATTTAGAAACATCCCCTTGTAAATCTGGTATTAAACAAAACACTTGTTTAGTTTTGGTTGATATTAAGGATTTCTCCCCTGAGATTCAGAGTGATATCATCACTTGTCAGCCAAAAGATGCATCAGAACCGTTCTAATGAAATTAACTTTCTCCAGGACAGAACTTTACAACTGAAAGAGTCAGTCCACAATTCTCTTTCAGAAAAGAAGAAACAGTAATAACATTTAATTAATTTAATTTTGATATCAAGTTTTGTAAGAGTTTTATAATGTAATAATACAAAAGCAATCTAATCTTGGAACTAAGATAAGATCTATTACTTGACAGGTCATACAGGATTCAAAAACAGCACCACAGAAATATGACATTACTCTTTCTAATGTATGGTCCCAACACGAATTAAGTAATTAAGTGCAGATCTCACAGCCAACAAAAAAGCAATAAATTCCATTAATGAAATTGCTGTACTCAAGAAATCCTCTGGCATGTCAATGGTTCTAAATCCAAAGTGCTATTTCAAAACCACTTACAGTAGTCAGTTCTTTCTTTTCCTGTCTCACATTAATTCAAAGCAACTTGCTGAAAGTAAGTCAGTTGCATTGTAATTTCTTATTGCTATTGTCAGTGGCCAAAGGGCAACATATGCTCCCCATCATAAACAGTTAAATCACTAGCTCTTTAGCAGTGGTGAAGAGTGAAACTGTGAACGCTTTTATCTCACAAAGGATATTTTTTAACAAAACACAGATTTACCAATGAGAGTTGGAAGCTTACAGATACCAGAAGATACACAGAAAAATGGTTCCTAGCAAGCTGGTTTTGATTTATGAAGCGTTATTCAGTTGGTTTTGTATAAAAGCACATCTAGGAGCTGCTTAGCACAGGGGTCACAGAAGACTGCAGCTCTCTTCCACAGGCACTGTGCAGTGCTATGTAGTCCTGCCCAGCCAGAGGACTGGAGTGCACTAACACAATCGTACAACTCCATGCCCATTCCTACACCAAAAACTCAAAACAACCTATTAAGCAACAAACTACAGCAGATTTCATGCAGATATCCAAACTTTGTACTTACATATCTGGCGTACAGAGCTTTGCTCTTGGAAGACGACCGTGTGAGGTACAGTCAAAGCAAGGAAGCGTGGTCCAACACGTGGTTTCTGTGAGCTATCATTTTGCCAGTCGAGGTAAGAAGATGCCTTATGGATTCAAAACTGCTGCTTTGGGAGACCAGAATAAAAATGGAAAGGGGAAAGGCAAAAGACTAGTCAGACGTTTTCCAGTTCTTTTTAAATCTTTCTGTAATTATTCCTTTCTTTCTCAGCCAGATGATTTGGTTCTGATTTTCATTAGTTTTTCTTTTTTAGCTGAGTACATAGGTCAGGAAGGGATTATTTGGAGGTGCTAGAGTGAGAGGCTAACAGGGCCTCCTTAGCACAAAATACCCTCAACAAGGCTCTGGTCCCACAATATGTGCGTGGATCTACATGGAGAAGCAATTCAGACTGAGGCCACATATGCTTCTTTGACTCATATTCATAGTTCTATGGGCAGAGAAGCAATAGTGCTACTACTAGGAGGAGAAACTGCTGAAAGTGTTTCATACTTCCTTAATAAAAATCCTATGTAAAAAGATTGTTTCCCTGAAAATAAACAACAGAAGACAGAGGATTTATTGCTCAATATTCACACCATCTTTTCAGCCTATGAATTATCTGAAAAGCCGCCAGCTTTTCCACAAAATCAGAGCATACTCTCTCTCTGGGCTATTTTCTTTGAATATGCCCTTGTTTTTTTCCAGCAACAAACATGTACCTCTTCAGCAAAATATCCCGAGCCATTTACTGCAACTTTGGCTGTAACTTTGGCAGACTCCCAGGCCTATCTATTCAGCAAGTTTCAAAGCAACCCAGAATCAGCAGACAACTTGAAAAGTTCTCAGCCCCTCCTTGGACTCACACATTGGCCCCAAATGGTTATACAAATGTAAACACAATAGCAATTTTTTCCAGTGTGCTTCTGGAGCACGCTTTCCATTTTAATTTTGTTTGTTAGGCACTGCCTGTTTCACAATATGAGCCATTGCACTCTGAGGGTGAACGACGGGGAGATTTGCTTCAAAACTGCACTCCTGATCTAAAGCAAAGCCCTAGTGAGGATGCACTACCTTTGTATCTCATCACAGAGATTTAAATACTTATACCAAGTTTTTCTGTACGAGTAGAGACTATGTCTGGATTTTTACTTGAATATTCCGCAAAAGTGAAAATCACAAAATATGTGGGCTGCCATTCAGTCCACAGATAGGCAGTTTAAACCCTTTTCTGGAGACAGCCCTTCAGAGAAATCTCTGAGACTGCCACATGCCTAAATCAGTGACGTCCTCACTGCAGAAAGGGGCAGAGCATGATAGCAACTAGTGAAAGAAAGATGTGATTTCAAAACAGGGATATAGCCGGAGACAGGTAAAATCCTACTTTTCCACTATTAATTTTTCACTTACTTTATTTGAAGTACAACATTTTCTCTTCTTTTCTGAGCATAGTTTTATATTTCTAGGCACTTGTGAAACTCCCATAGACTCATCAAGATGCTGAGATTCTATTTTTACAATATACAACATATGAAATAACAATCTATTTTTCTGTACATGGACCAAAACAAGAAGCAAAACAAACAAGCAAAGCATATATCTTTGGATATTTCAAAGACCTGGTGGTATTTACCATAAGTTTTGTGGGTGTTTTGCCTGACTAATTGTTAGCAACAAAACTGCAAATACCCATTTTATATTTAGCAAGACTTAGGTACATTTTACATCACTAAATCAAAGATTCTATAGTTCATTCTCTAGTCTTACTCGATAAGTGTGGATAAATTGGTAACAAACTCTATTCCTTAAAAACACAACTTAATTAGACCTTTAAGCTCTTTAAAACACTTAACTATATTATGATTTCACACTTGACATTCCTGTTAATTCTACTGAATTCCTAAATTACTGGCATTATATTTACTCTGGCCAGGATAAAACTCCTTTATCAGTGGGAAGTGAAACAGTTTGCCAACTAAAAGAATATGCTTTCATTTCAAAGTTAAGATCTCCCAAACACAAACAAATAGTCAGATCCTATCATCACCTCCAACTGTACTGTGCTTTCATGCCTTGGGAAAGCTTCCTCTGTTTCTGTCAGCATATAGCAACATTTGTTTTTCTGCAGTGCAATCTCTTTGTATTGTTTCTCTTCTGCACAATGAGAAGAAATTATTTTCCTATGTTCTGGATAATTAAAGACAAGGAGTTTCTATGTAATCTTCAGGAATATATCAACCAATCTATTTTAAAATTAGGCATATTCATCTCTGTTTCTAACAACCATCTCAGTTTTAGCTAATTTCACAGTTCACATAATAAATTAGAACTTGGGAAGTGAAAGGTTGTGTCCTGTCTGAAAAAGACTTCTTGGATTACTTTGACTGTGTTCATAGTTTTCTCAGAGGCTTTGCATCATGCATCTCACATGCTGACACATTTTTTTCTTACTAGTTAAATTTGATCCAAAAATCTCAATTCACAAAACATTGTGGCCAGGGTTGCAAGACTAAGCAATACAGACAAGTTTTCTTGGATAGAGCAGGTCACATTAAGCATGACTTCTGATTTTGTACTTGTCTCCATGCATAAGTACACCCATTTAACCAGCACATGCTGGATTGCATAACCAGCTTTTCTGCAAAAACAAACAGGGATTCATATTCATTTTTGCAGGTGCAGTACTGTAAGTTTCAGTCAAATGAAAATTCTGCTTTCATTATCTTCAACATGAAACAAGGTTCTTTTAATATTGTTGTGCTTTCTAGTGGCTTGGAAAACTCATTATCTCATCAAAATGTCAGCTTCTATTCTAAAAATTGTCCCAACAAATGTTATTTGGTTTTCTGTTCTAAATGTATTGATTTTCCATTAAAAAGAAATTCCAATTGCAATGTACTACTAATCTCTAAACAAAAGATCAGCACTGTAATGTAAATACTCTGCATGTAAAAGCTAACTAGAATAATCCAGTTTAATTCTTAATGTTTAAATCCCACTCATTTTTAATTTTTATTTTTTTTTAGACTTTTAAATACTTAATACTTACTGTAGAAACTGCTTTCTCTTCTTAAATGACAGAAACTTGTCATTTTTTCAGTATAATAATTCACAATAGCCGAGTTCCTGGAACTCAAGAGACACTTTTAAAACTGCTGTCCAAGCTTTCACCACTTTACTGCAAGCTTTATTTTACTATAAAACACAGAAAATGAAAGAGAAATACTTGGAAAATACATGCACAGGCACACACACATGCACAATGACCTTCATCTGAACTTGCTAAGGGAGCTTCTAATGAAACAGTTAACAACAACAAAGATGATGATGATGATAATTTTTGTAATTATTATTTTTTCTTAATGAAAACTGAGATATGGTCTTGATTCTTTGGCCCCACTGCAAGTGACACTCCCCTTCTCAGTTTATGCAATAAGTGAGCGAACACTATGAAAGCTTCGCCCGTGTTAGGCTGTGAGACTGAGGTCATACCATTATACTGAACCCACAGATATCCCTTTAAAATGTGTTGCAAACAAAGAGAACATGCTGATTATTCAAGAGTTACTCCCTTCACACAGCTGAGCTAGTATATGAAGGCGAGTAGTTTGTGACCTTCAACGTTTTTTTTAAAAACACCAGAAATTTCTGTGAATCACAGTCACATGAAGATTGTTTTAAGAAAAGCACCATTTCTGGCACACACAGTCTCCCAACCAACAATAGTTCTAGTTTTGGCTTTTCTTACTCATGAATCTTCTAGTTTTGGCTTTTCTTACTCATGAATCTCTCAGAACAATACTGTATTAAGTAGGCCAACCGAAAGAGTGACACTAAACTGTAAAAAGCAAGACTTGTCTGGACTCGGTGGCCAATACCAAATATTGGCAAAATAGCCTGAAGTTTTCCTAGCTGTAAGGCAGCATGCTTAAAAAAAAACTAACAGCTAAATGAAGAAGCTCCGTGTCTTCTCACATAATTGCACTTTAAAAAAGTATTCACTTTAAAAAAGTATTGCTGCTTAGCTTTCTCTGACTGAGGGAAAAAGTCTTGATCTCTTTTCTGTTTGCCCCAAATGAATTAAACTAAATAACTAAATAAAATGGGCCATCTTAATCCATCTTGCTCACCACACACACCCACCAAAGCAAGATGTGAATGTGAATTAATCCCATGCTGGATTAGCAGAAAGGTAAGCACAGATGTTCTTAGGACACATGATACAATAAACGATATGTCTAGTTACCTGTCAAGTATCAGAGATATTTGGAAGCATTCTGGAACAGAAGTGAACATAGTACTGAGACAACTCACAAGGCTTCACCAAGAAAACTAGATTAATTTACAGGAGTCGTGGATTTGTTCACTTAAAGAATCCACACTGCCTCCATAAACTATTTCTCAAACTGTGCAACATTTCCTAGCCTTCCTTATCCTTTCATGGCAATTTATCAGGGAATTGCCCAAGCTGCTGCAGCCATAGATTTGAACTGAGTAAAGAGAAAACAACAAAAAACAACAAAAAACCCCCACATAAATAAACCATTTAATCTTTATATTATGTATGTTTTTATAGCTTGTGTCTCTAAAAATCATAGTCTAAGATTTATTTTTTTATAAACTTCAGCTTTCCTAGATAATGAATTCCATGGTAAAAAGTATCCTGTTGGTGTACTACAGTACAGTTATAATTGGAAAGTTAACTCTAAATACATTCATCAAGGTTAAGAGGTAAAAAAAACTCTGCACAAATAAGAAATACTTGACTATAAAGCAGAAGTGGCAATTTGTGAAACATGATCAATTTTTAAAATAATTTTGTCCTCCATTGTGCAGTCATCAGTGGAAAATTCCTACTATTTGTGAGATTATAAGGCTATAAATCAAACAAAATAGGAAACATCTCCTCAAGCCCTCAACAAATCGGGTACAGCTGCAATAATAGTATTGCGGAATGAAAGGTTTCGTATATTCATTTTACAAACACTTTAAATCATTATCAGTCATCATTCTAATTGTGTTTTATTGTGCAATAATAAAGTACTGTTCTATTTGGCAGCTCCCAAGTTTAAGTTGAGAGTTATTGAGTATATTTTAGCACTGTTTACATTTAATTTTAAACTAGCTAAGATTGGTTGTGTGACCCTAGTCCCAGGTCAAACAACAGACCTTTTACCATATTATGGGATTTAAAGTAAAGTACCATCTGAGCTAAAATAAGGAAGCTGAAAAGGAAAGAGGAAGCAAGTTCAGGCACCCTCCAACACAACCAATTGTAATAAATCAACTGAACAGAAAAGTGAAAAAAATTCCTCATAAGATACAAGCAGGATGTTTTTGCAGTTCTACAAAATGATGTTCAGTTACTGCATTAGCAATTTTATCCTTGTGCAATTTAATTTTTACTTTTAACGGGTTTATGCTTAGCAAAAACAGTTGATTATTATTTTTCCACTAATGCTTGAAAGATCAAAGGCTAAGTAACATGCTTTTGTCATTTGGAACTTATCCCAGGAATCGTCAGTGCTCAATTGTCACACAAGGACAACAAAGTCCAGTCTCAAACCAAAATTGACATTTCCTAGTGAATTAATTGGGGAAAAAAATGAATGTTTAGTTCGACAGAGATTTCACCTGGAACTGGGAGTAAAAAAAAAATGAGAAACACTTAAGAAAAAGAAGGTAGAGAGAAATTGCAGCTACAATATAACTCTCATGGCCAAGACTTCAATAATCTTATTGTATCCTCTGTCTCAAAAAAAAGAGAAATGCTGTGGGTATACTGCTTGGGAGAGATTTTCCTTTTGCTTTTTTTAACTTTAATTATTTGTGATTTGTAATTGAAAACCTCTTTATGCTAGAGAAGCTTCTTTCCGCTTACAATGACCAAAGCCATCAACTTAAAATCTAGACTTAGAATTCAAACTTTCTACTGCCACTTCTTTTTTCTCAAAATTAGATAAACAACTCTGACACAGAGCCATCTTGAACTTTAGGTTGTTACAATATTCTTCTGTTTTCATAAGACTGCTGAAATATACTATAGGAATACTAAAAATTAACACAACTTTTCAACACAACATACAATTCAAGACTCAACAAGTTAGTCAATTCTATGCTGAAACACCCTAATAAAAATCAATCTACCAAGCACATTGTGTCATGAAGCTCATAAATTAATTAGCGCCTTGGTTTTTTGACACTCTAAAGACCATTCGTGTCTGCATCTATGACTCTAGCAATATTATTTGTACTAACTTTATTGCTAATGACATCTCATATGAGACAAAATGGACCAAAAAATAGGAAAAGACGATCCTTCAGAAATTACTGAATCAAAAAAATAAGTGTGTTAATAATATATGCTCACAGATACACATTGTTTAAAACACAATTAACATTTTTATTACAGGTCTCTAGAGTATTCAAAATGTTCTGAAATCTTAAGTAAGTTACTGTCTAGGAAACAGTAGACAGATGGGTGGTAGATATACCTACACATGTTAACTTTCCACGTGTTGCAGCCACCTATGATTTTATAAATGATGTAAATCTCTACAAAGTAGGTACTTTTTTTTTTTTTGCTCAGAAGATTCCCACCTCCAGGCTAGATATGCAAAGTAAAGGCACATGGAAAACTGTTGGAGATGTCAATCAGGGAAGGTTAATGCATGTGGATGCTGCTTAATGGCTCAAAGTCAAAGTGACAGGTGGTCAAAAGTGGAGTTTCTCAGGGGCCATTATTGGGGTCCAACAGTATTCAATATCTTTATAAATGATTGGGATGATGAAATTGAATGCACACTCACCTAGTCTGAGGATGACACCAAGCCAGAAGGAGAGGTAGAGACAAGAGCTACTTTAGGAAGAGATTGCTTAGCAGGCTAGAACACTGGATTAATGAGAAATTCATGAGGTTTAACAAAGATAAATGTAAAGACTTGCATGTGGGATGGAATACACCAAAGGCACAACACAGGCTGGGATCTCGTTAGCTAGAGTGTGGCTTTGAAAGTACTTCTGGACAGCACATGAGTCAGCAGCTGTCCCGCTGCAACAATGAACACAAACCATGTCCTTGGCTATGTCAGTAAATGTATAGTCAGCAGATCAAGGGATGCCACGATTTCACTCTGCCACATCTGGAACAGCATCCCATTTGAGTTCCCCCATTTCGATTGAGACACTGACAAACTGAAGAGGCCCACAGAGGGCCACCAAGTTGGTAAGACGGTTGGAGAACTCAAGGCATGAAGTAAGGCTGAATGAACTGGGTTTGCTCAGTCACAAAAAAGGGAAGGTTGAGAGGTTCTCAACCTCACGGATCAGCCTTGCAATATTCAATAGGTAGTTACGGAGAAGATATAGATACTCTTTTCACAAGGATAAATGCTGACAGGACAAGAGGAAATGGACATAAGTAAATTTGGGAGGAAATCCGTGTGGGTATAAGAAAAATATTCTTGATCATGAGAAAAGTTCATCATTGCAACAGATTGCACAGAAAAGTGGGAGAATCCCTTCAATTCAAGCTGCAGCCTATAGAGAGCCTTTATCTTATTCCAATTCTCTCTCTTACCAAAATTCTAAATAGTTTTAGAAGAAAAGAAAACAACCATATTTGGAATAGGTAATTTCTAAATATTATTTTACAATTTACTGTGGCTACCTAGACCTTTAGTGAGAACTGTTATTTAATTCTGTATTTACGTGTTTAAAATGTAACCGTCTTCCTTCATGTGAACAACTACTATGCAGTTCGATTCCGCTAATTCCATGGAGATCTAAGCTGCAATTGAAACAAAACATTCAAGAGTTTCACTAGTAAACTTTCCTAAATGGTTTCTATAAGAAAGAGTCATGTGAAATTCACTCAATAAAGAGTTCAAACCTTAAACTGAACATTTTTTTCCCCTTAAGCATACACTTCTAGGCTTTTTAGATGTTTACAAGCTATCTGGGGGGGGGGGGGGGGGGGGGGGTGTTTGTTAATAAGAAGTTATTTATGTCCTGGCAAAACTGAGCTATTTAGGCAGTCAGGCTCACAAATTGAACTACATGTCATAAAGTCCACCTCTTTTTATCAGCATCCATTAAAATAACATTTATTTAAATCATGTAGTTGTGACTTAACAAGCTGAAATAAATTAATGTTAAATCAGAGCCAAACTCTGCTGGAAACATTCCAAACACACTGTTTGGACATACATGTAAAGAGTTCCCTTTGTACTGTGTGCTGGGGGAGTCCATTACTCAGATGACTTCTGCAACACTGGCCTGACCTACAGCTTATTTAAATCAGTAAAAATCTTTTTATTGACATTTTGGGCTTCAGATTAGCCCTCTATGTATTTCTGTTTGCTTTGTCAAACACTCCAGTTTCTCCCTACCTTACCAAGCATCTGGTAGTTACTCAAGGAAATTATAATCAATGTAAAGAAATACTTTGTTTGCAATGTTTTCCAGGATAGCCGACTGCCTTTAACCAGGCTCTAAACTTAAAATCATAGAATAGCCTTGGTTGGAAAAGACCTGCAAGATCATCAAGTCCAAACAATGATGAAAAATAATATTAAAACAAAATCTCAAAATTCAGAGACTAAATACGTAAAAGGTACCAGCAACATTTTTCCAGTTCTTTAATTAGGTTTTCTAGAAACTATTTTTGGACCGTCAGATTCATGCCACTTGCAGATTTAGTTTCTATCCCATTCATATATCAAAAAGGCAAGAGTAGAAATGCAGACTGAAAACAGGTGGGAAAAAAAAAGATCATTTCCACTGACTGACCATACATCAAAATACACCACTGATTTAAATTCATACAATCTAACCATCTGCAATAGGTAATCTAAATCAACTCTCAAATTAGAAAGCTCTTTGTGCCCGTACACAATTGCAGAGGAACAGCAGGCCTCCTGTTTAGATGTAACCAGCTTTGCCAGTTAAAATGAAGGCCTATGTGCCCCTTTCCTTTTGAAACCACTTTGTTCTTTTTGATAAAGCCACAAGAGGGAAGGATCGCTGGGGTTTTTTTCTATTTTTTTCACTTGTATATAAATAAAATTTAAAAGAAGATGCTGCTGTTGGGATATTGAATTATTATCTTTAGGAAGAACTAGTTCTATATTATGTTATTCTATCACTACAGTGGTAACTAGGTTAACTTACAGAGTAAAAGCCAAGGCTTTTTTAAGAGACAGACTAGTGGTGAATTTAATTTACATTGCCTGTACAGACACCTGGCTGATAGGGCAAAGAACCTTCCTGCTTCCAAGTAATGTTAAAGATATTTTGCTACAATAGTAACTCAGGGCTTATTTTCCTTGCCTGAGCAAATACTCAACTAGTCAAGGCATGGAAATCTTCTGATTTTGTAACACAAATAAGAGCTCATCTGCAAAACATTATGTGTGAGATATTTCCCAGCTACTAGATTCCTTGGACCAAGATTTTGAGGCCTTTTGAAAACAGTTCTTCACTATAGAAAATGAACCATAATGAAAGTTACAATTAACCTTACAATGGTTGGGAACCCTCAGAAAGTACCAACTCCTTGCCATTGCCTTAAGTGAAGAGAGACATACATTCCTCTTTACTGACTATTAACAATAGATTTTTATTACATTTTTCATTGAAGCTAATAGGGAATATCATACATATTTCACAGTTATTTAAACCACTCAGAATTAAAATATGTTCATCTGTTATACTTCATCTGATTTTTAGATTATAACACTCCATAAAAACACATTTCAATTTTTACAATTACTTATGCACTTCAATTTTTTTCCTCTCAGTTTAAGGGACTGGTACTATGCTGTAGAAACACAGACAACTGTTCAAATGATGCCAATAAATATAATTTCCTTTACATTTGTAAATACTGTCCTTCATTACATTTAAACACAATTTCAGACAACACAATGAAGAGTGAATAAATATTTCAGAAAATGGCAACTCCTTTTTTTGTTTGAACCAAGTTCTTTCGGGGGGACATCTGGCACTTATTTCTGTTTAAATTAGCTTTCAAGGCAATAATAATAATAATGCATCTGTGTTTGCTAATAGGAATCTTATAATTCCTTCCTGCTATTGTAAGATGTTTATGTTAATGTTTCTCTACAGAAGGTCTACTGAAATTTTAAAGGTCTCGGTGCAGTCTGCGGTCAAAAATGACGCCTGAGATAAGCAGAGGCTACTACATGAACTTATCAGGGCCTATTTTCTTTTACGCAATGAAACGAATTTACCCTATTTCTCCAGAGAATGAAGAAAGGATGTGGAGGCATAATTTTGCGCAGTATAACAGGATGATTCCAAAATTACATGGTCTGACTGTATATTCACAGACATGAAAGTTTCAGGCCATAAACTATTTAGTACAATGTATGCAATTTTGTTGTTGCTCATACTAGGACTTTACACCCTTCTCACTCTACTGATCCCTTTCCAACCCTTTATTCTTCTACTATTACCACGTCACAATAGACTCCTGCTGAGGTTACAGAGGCCCACTTCTGCTCTGTCCAGTGCAAACCATACCAATTTGTCTTACGCATAATCACTTGTTCAAATCCTCTAATATTTTCCATCTCAAAAGCTCTCTGAGCTCACCTGTCATCACCATTACTTGTAAGCTTCTCCTTCTGTCATATCTTACCTTGGTAAGAACATCTTTATGTAGCTAACTCCTTCAGAGTTACTTTGACATTTTCATTATCCTAATCATATCACCAAGTAAGCTCTAGACTCCTAATTAATATACTAGATAACCTCCTTTACCCCAAGCAACTGGGAAGCAGCTTTGGGATAAATTTAATCTGCATTTAAACCGGTGGAGCTAAACGTGGAGCTACCATTGAATTTAACATAAGGTACATGCAACGGAATTGCCAAGCGTGGCGCCAATTTCGGAGAGTATCTTTTAGGTCAAATGGTAGAAGTCAGCTATTTGGTACCAAGAAAACTATCAGTCATAATGTTAAAATGCCAAACTGTAAAAAGGAAACTACATCATACCTAAATACTTCAAGATTTAACTTTGCTGACAATCTGCAGAAGAAACTGTATTCTTGCAAATCAGAGGACAAAGCCTTGGTTTTCATTAGAATGAAAACACAAAACGGCAAGTTCAGATATCATTCACGTGAAAAGTTTGTTCTATATTTTGACATCTGCAAACAGATTAATGTGAAAAAGATGCTGCCTTCATTAACCTATATTCCTAACATTTACTTGGTTTTGAAAAGTGAAAGAAACACTATTTCAGTAGCAAGTTCATGATCTAACAAGCACTACTGAATCCAAAACAGAGGCTCTGTTTTGCTATTACAAGGCAGAGTCAACAATCAAAAGACAGGAAGGTAATTAAAGATTTGGCTTACGATCAGGCCTACAGCAGTTTTTGCAGACTCAAGGTATTGTTTTCTTAAGACTCTATTAAATAAAAATGTTGCTACACACACAATCAAGAAGCTCCAAACAGAGGCAAACCATTTAACAATCCTGCTATAGTGTCCCGATATCATCATCTTTCTGCTTTTATGGAGCTGACATCCAGCAGTTCTTTTAGAAAAGGTATCTAAAGCAAAGAAGCTACAATTTCATAGCTTTTCCCCACCTCCCTGGGAACCAGCTTAAATTCATCTGGAAGGGTTCACCAAGGTCTTCCTTTAGTGTTTATTCTGGAATCAGGGAGGTGAGTTGATCCACGTACCAATTGTTCTGCATTGCAGCTGATCAAGTGGATATTCAGGAGAATATCTTATCAGGACTTAATGTGGCCTGAAACAGTGCTAATGCCTGCTGGGCTCCTCCCTGTCTGCTGCTTTGCAGGCAGAGTGATCTCACTCAGTGTAGCAATATTGCTTGTAATAGGGCAGGAAAAGGTAGAGTCTGGAGCACAAAACCAAAATGGAAATAACACTAGAAAATTCCCTTTCCTACAAATTCTCAGAATATGCCATTGGCATCTCTTTTCCTACTTCTGCTGTCTGCCACTTCCTTGAACAGAAAGAAGCCAAACAAAAATCTTCCACCCTTGGGAGAGTTATCTGTAGTTTTCAGAAAGAGAAAAGAATTCCCTTTGTTTCCTACTGTGACTTCTTCACAGAGAGGAATAATCAAACGTGACTTGAAAGCTGTCATGAAAATAAGACAAGAGGAGGTATAGCATTGATTGGAGAGGTCAGGGGGAAAAAATGATGGGGGAAAAAAGATTACTGGCAAAGGAAAAACAGGAATACAAAAGGAAGAGAGAGACAATAAACACGCAAATGGAGGTGACAGCAAAGACAAATATAGGAGAGTAGTCAGTTGAGAAAAGCCAGTAAGAGTAAATGAAAGTAAACAGGAGAACACATAGGAAGAAACGAATGGATGCAGGAGTACTAAATGAAGTACCACAGGTCCAGAGAAGAGAGGGGAATCCCTTCCATGTTCATCAGTAAAGCCTGGTATACAAATACAATCTAAATAATATGTGCAATCTAAGTATCTAAATTTGAACCCTAAACTAGTAAAAATAACTTCACATACCTCAAAAACAACTGCTTTAACCCAAAAAAGAAGTTATTTTCCACACAAAACCGAATTAAAGGTACTTCAGTTACTGCATTTCAACATCTAGTTTTATCATGCACTTTTTTTTCAAGCAAAAATAAATACTCTCTCACTGATATGCTACAACATGATACATCTTCGAAACTGTCAATATGAAACAGATGAAATTACTCAGCACTGAAAAAGATAAGGCACCATATACAAAAATGGTGTCAGAGACAAAATGTAAGAAACAGGGAGTGAGGTTTTTTAGGTTTCTTTAATTATTACTAACTTGGGTTCTTTTATAGTACAATTACTTGTCAAAGTAATACGTTAATGTAATATTTAGGGGAGAGAAAACAATTTCAGACGTTCATTCTGTTAATATTAATGAAGTAATGAACCCAGTCAAAGAAAAACAAGAATAAAACCAAACTCAAGTCCTATTTCAACTGGGATTAAATCTATAAATATGGAAATCTGCCTCAGATTTCAGAGAAACTAATGGCAGCAGCTTTTCATTTATGCTTCATCCATGAAGGCATTTACACCTGTGAGTCACTATTCTTTTCAAGGGATCCTATTAGATCACCTCCATGATGAATTTTACCTAACTACACACTTCATAACTGAAGTAATAAAATTATCACTTCCTCCAGATAGCTAGGTAGGGAGTAAACTTACTAACAAAAAGTAATACCATATCAACTTTTTTTAAAAAATGGTTTGTTTTTAATGTCCATCTGTTCGGCTAGTGTGCCAATATGGAATCCGCTTCTCATACTGGCAAGTTGTTTATGAGGATGTCTGCTTCCACAGTCTGACAGAGAAAAAGTGAACTACGGTGCAGCCAGCAAATACTAAGAATACAAAAATTAATGCCAAGAAAGACACTGCTCCCTACTGGCTCATCTACATAAGAACGTAGAACATTTTCCCTTCATATTTCTGAAAGTAACAAATCATTTTTCCATAGATGAACCCCAGTTTTGAACTATAAAACAAATATCCAAAAATCAGTAGCCAGACATTTATTAAAAGAGATGATTAGATGAAGCACATAAACTGTTATGCTTTCTATAGGAAAATAGTGAGGAAAATGCCAAATGCCTCTGAAGTAATCCTCTTTCTTTACCTCTAAGCTTTATAAAGAGACCATTAAAAAAAACTCCAAACCCACTACTCAAATAAACAAACTAGCTGGGATATAATAATGATTATTGTTAAGAGTAAGCACACCTAAATTCTTAGCAATAGCTAGAATTATTTTACTTATTTTTATTCTGGCAGCTTCAGCTACGTGTAACATTTCACTACCCTCCCTAATTTCAACCGAGATATGAACGTGGAAACCTGGAATACTGCCACTGTGCATCAGCGCTGATTCAACTATTTTTCAAAGACATTGGGTAGAAAAAACAATTCCATGGACTTGACGGTTTGCAAAACCTAACAAGATCTGTACCTTGATTCCAGCACATTGAAACAATCTCATATAAGGGCTCATCTAGCCAGGGAAACGCAAAATCTCTAACAGCTTCCCACAAGGTCACTTACTGAGAGGCAAAAGGGTCATTTTGTAGTTTAGGCATTGGCATTCAACCACATGAAAATGCTTGTACTTAATCACTGCAAAGAAGACAGTAATAAATATCAACCTTTCATTAAGAGTTTTGTGCTATTTCCTTATGTAGGCTCTACATTGACATAAATTTCAAAAAAAAATCAGAACTCGTGAACATTTACCCAAACCAAGCTTGAGACATTTTAGATGTCTGGCTAGGAAAGGCCTCTTACCTCCAGAACTCTAACCAAGGCCTGATTTTCCCCACCTGTACACATAGGAGGATAGATTTTTCTCTTTGTTTCTGACTTGCTTCTGACTGTAGGTATTTTGCTTCGTACAAAAACTCTGATCTGTGAACTCTGGGCTAAATTTTCACTGCAATCTAGAATCTGTGTTTACCTCTTTGCATTAAATTTACACTATCAAATAACTCTAAATCTTAAAAACATGCATATTTAATTCTAAACTGTACTTAAACCATTTAGTTATCTGGAGACACATTTTTCATAATAAACCAGAATTGTTCTCTTTTTGCTATTTTCCATGGTATGCAGCTGAGAGGATTTGACTTGTGTTTTATTCCATGCAATATGATAGCAGATATTTCTCTTACAGTATGTTTTGGACCTACACACAGGCTACCAACTGCCTAACAGTTCAGCAGTGTTTTCAAGCTGCTAAGCAGAACTGGGATAAGGAATGGCTGGGCATCAGATATCCATCTTGACAAGCTGGCAGCTACAGCAAATTTAAATCTTGGTGGGCAGCCATCAAAGTAAAAGCTACAGAATGGGTTTGCAGGAGAATGGCAGTAAGATTCTGATTTCTACACTGCTATGAATGACAAGATATATTCAAATTCTTGTTGCTCAGTTGGCTGTCCAGTTTAATATGCCACTGTAAAATTCCATTATCAATGAAGATGTCACAGCTTATCATATCCCCCCTCCCTCTGGCAACAAATCAGGTAACAAAGGTAATTACAAGTTCCAGGATCCTGCCTTTTCCCAACTATACACATATCTTCTTCAGCTTAAGGCAGAACAATTGCAGGAAATGGTGGAATTATAGCTTTTTTTTTTTTTCCTAGAAGGGGACTTTGAAACTTAGAAAAGAAACGCCTATCAGTGCTCTCCTTACACAACCATGAATTGGAGGAAACTGGCCGCATCAAGTGGATTTAAGCTGACTGACACGACAGAGACTAGATTGTCACTTCCTAAAAGGGATGGGCAAACACCCTCCCAGGATGCACCTTCCTCTAACATTTCCTGTGCCTTTCCCTATTAACCCACTCCTGGTATTCCACAGAAAAATTTGGTATGTGAACACCAAAAAAAGCACCCAAACCCCCTGTTCTTTCAAACGCATTCCGTGTTACAGTAATAGCTCTTGCACTGAAATACTATAAACACAGGAAGAACAGAATTTGAAGGGAGCTAGATAAGACACCCATCATGAAAAGAAGCTGAACTCCTAACAAGCTCACTGCCTGATGTTGCAAAAATACTACTGAAAATCCCAGTGTGGGACCAAACTCTTTGGAGTTAACACAGCCCCTCAGCTTCACAAATCATATGTAAGTGGAAGTTCATTAAGTGCTAGAGACACAGAGGGGAAATAATGTATTTCTATTGCAAGCCATCAGTTCCTATGGAAAATTAATTATTAACAATACCTTATGACACAGTTGAAACCTTAGCAAGAGAAATTTCAGATAAGGAATAGAGATTGAAGCGCAAGGCATTTCCTGGGGATTAATGACTGGCTGGTGAGAGCTGATGGCACCTGGCTGAGCTTCAGACACTGAATCCCAGCTGATCACCAAGTCCCAGGAAACGTCTTGAACCTCAATCATTATTCTTATTGTAATAAGACAATTAAATATGTACATGCATGCATGCACACAGATCTATGATGTTTTAACAGGGGACTTGCTGTTTCAGTTGGCACTCTCCAGCACATAGCTACAGAATTAGAGCTCTGTAAATTAGCCAGCTTGAATCATTTCTCAACATGCCATTCGTTTTATAATAGATTACATATGGTATTGCCACTTGCCAGGCTACAGCACGGACATTTTGCATCTATTTCTACACGTCTTCCTGTTTTAAATGTCTGCTCAGAGAAATAAAATCTCTGTGTCAAAACTAGATTTCCTCCTTTAATCACATTCAGCCAGACATACCAGTTCTGAATTTAGCCTGGAAGTTTAGCTGCGTGTGTTTCACCTCTCAAATAGTCATTCAAAATACATATGTGAATATTTTCTTTTCTTTAAAAATACTCAACCAACCAAACAAACAAAAAACCACCAAACTTATGCCAGTCCAGAATAAGTTTTTACACTCTTAATCTTAATACTTTGCTTTTCCAAGTTACAGAGACTGACACTGTTGTACAGGAAACCTACTATGCCCACAATAAGCAATCAGAGACTCTTTTGGACATGTGTATCCTGAAGATGACTTACACACACCCTGAACTAATGCCAGAGGAACTAATCTAAATCCAGGAGCAATAAAGCTAGTTAGTTCTCTTCAGTTGCCCCAGGCTCAGTGCTGTGCTGATTTGGCTTCGTGATAGAAGTTAGTGTCACAGCAGTGCTTTGCATATGCTACATAAGGGGGAACTTCAATGTTGCACAGCATTATACCATACAGACGGTTCGGCATTCAAACTCACAAGTGGCCCTGAGGGACATGACCTGTCACTTCTAAACTCATATGATCACCCTAAATGAAGCAGAATAAAGCAAGTCATTTCCTTAAATTTATATAGACATGTCCTTCTTGAAACTGCAATGGATAATAAAGAAGGAATAGTAGACTTCTATCTCATAAATAAGCTTCAGAGAGCCAGCAGCAACAATTCTCCAAGCTTTTATATAGCCTTGGAATGCTCAGCACCAAAGTGACTATTTTACTACTGCAGTTTTATATGCTGCATGCAATTAACAGGTGAACTCAGTTTAGCTATTAATATTGTGGATTTTTTTTTTAATCATAAAGGCATTGGCAATTTTGGCATATTTATCAATAAAGTCACTTTGAATTTTAGCAGTACTTTTTCATTCCAGTCTCAGGATTCACTCTAATACCCAGAATAGCCCAGAGGAAATCTAATTTTTATGCTCATTCTAAAGGATTTGAGGTTGAGCTGTCGAGGTTAAGTCTCAGACAAGGCCACACATTAAGTTAGCTGAAGAACTGGGAACAGAGGTCAAAAGTTCTGATTTTCAGCCCCCTTAGCCTAAACACACAGTTCCTTGAGAACAGCCAGTTCCACAGGAATTCTCTCAACAGCAACAACCATAAACTGCCTTTAAAATAAGATTCACAATCTACTGGTTCATTATTAATGTGTAAACAATGGGGAACTGGAAAACTGACCACAACATGAAGATGTTTTTGCAAGTTTATGGTTACGTTTAATGACAAAAGTGTACCTCCCACAGAGTCAGTACTAAAATTACATCAATCATTGAACTACTTTTTCTCCTCCCTTATTTTTCACATCACATTAACACACACAAATGAACTTTACTGTGGAACTCCTGACATTCCTATTCCTGCAGAGAGAAGAGGCATCAGCTACACATATACTTCTGTAAGGGCAGCATATTACTCTTCAGGTCCCTGAACAATGCTAGGGCACCTACAAAACACGGCTACAGCTACATACCATTTCCCAAAATCCAGGCTGTGTCTTTCCTCCAGTGACTTCCTTTTTTTTTTGCCCCTCTTAGCTAGAGCTTCAGAGCCATGCATAGCGTAACCCTCACACCAGGTGTGGCCCTGAATACTGAAAAAACATCTGCAGACAAGATTTCTCCTTTTTATGCCATGAGCAATGAAGTGAAATTTTGCCTCTTTGCTCTCATGAGGAGAGCTCTGGGACTAATTCAATTGCAGATTTTTCCTTTTTCTCCTGCCTAACACAGATCCTGTTCTAATCTAATGACTAATGCTAGGGCCAGAAAAGGGACAAGTTTATCCCAGCAGGAACAAAACCTCAGGATGAAATAAAGGAGCTATTTTGTGCAGTGTTAAGTAACTAAGGATTCAATAAAAAAAATAATCATGTTAGCGTCAGTTACTTCATACACAGTAGTACTGTTTGATTTCTGTCCTACCATACTGTATTAGTTTTTATGTGTAAAAAGAATCTGAAGGGAAAATCTGTATGAATTTTGGTTGCCAAGCTTCTGATCTGCTAGTATCTCATAAATAATGAGCCTCAGAAACCTTAAAATATGCTGTGCTTCAAAGAATCTCAGAAAAAATATTAGATAGGAGAAAATGAAAGAAATAAATGTGAAAACTAAAGTATGTCAGAAATAAAATTTTATGGCAATACACTGTTTGTCTCTTCTTCACAAACAAGCAATCAAACTAAACTGCTTGGCGATATTCAGGTCCAGATTTGACTTATCTCAGTGGGAAATTCAAAACAGATCCAAACCAAAAAGGAACTACGAATCAGAGACAGAGTATTACTGTTGCAGATGGATTTGTCCAGCATGTTATCCCACTCCCTCAGGTTTAAGAGACAGAAGAGGGACTATTTTGCTGCCAGAAACTGCAACTGCCAAACCAACAAGAATAATGAACTGTACTTTACAGAGAAGGTGATGGTTGTCACTTGTATGCTTAGATATTGGATAATGCAAAACCAGATAGAGTGGTGTCTATGCAGCCTAAGTAGTAAAGGATGGTCAGAGCTATCTTGGAAAAGAGCTGGGCTGTATTAGAGCACATTTGCTTTCTGCTTCTTCATTAAGTCTTAGCACAATCATTACTGCCTATAAATTCTTGGAATAAAGTTTTCTATGCTATAGCATTATGCTCTCTGTAAACATTCAGAGCAGTACTTACTCTAGCCAAAAGGAGCCATGAAATTGCTGCTAAGAGTGCAGTTTACCCAGAAACTTCACCAGATACAGGTATCTATCACCTGGGTTGTAATTACAGAGTTCTACGTGTCAACTACCAGCATAAAAATCTCTGAAACAATTGAAGGTAACTGTGTACATACTAACATAAAAGAACTTTCTGAGTCATCAACATTTCTATTTAAGGATTATAGAGTACTATAAGGCCTTCCCAATTATGCAGTAAAAATAATAAAGAACAAAGAAGGTTGCTCTCTTGTGTGCTTTTTACATTGTAACCACATCCTCTGCCGTTCAAGAACAACAGTATAATGCTCTGCAGTTTGTTTTCATACAGCTCTTCCAAAGTACCAGGTATTACATTTTTCTCAGTCAGATAAACCTCACTTCAGAGTTCACTTACTCAATCTTTACACTGGAAGAGTAAGTTAATCCATTTTACGAGACGTGCAAGCAGCTGTTTAACGAAGCCACCACCAACTACATTTTATGAAGGGATATAAATAGAGTGGATTCTATTTATAAGCCTACAGTTCTGAGCCAGCATTTCTTTTAACTCCTCTGCCAGACACAGAAAGGAGACACAAGAACTGAACCAACAAGAGACAAAGGCTGACCTTCAACAGTTGGGGAAAGCTGGGATGCAGGTCTGAATTTGAATGCCAGAGAACTGGGGGGTATTTTTTTAAATCTGATTCACACCATGCAGCTTGAGATCACTTCTCAAAATACTAAAGACCTTCAGTTAACAACCCATAATAGAGCTAGATTTTGAATACGAGCAGAGAACTCTGGATATTCACTCAGTTATGCCAAAGGATGGCAACTACATGACGATTCTGTGAATGTATTTTATGTGCTTTTCTGAAATCCAACATGAAGACACTAATTCTCCATGAAATTGCATTGATTTCAGTGTAAACTAAGATATTATGTCAGAACAAAGCACTGTCTGAATGACTGATTTTTAACACTGCATGTTTTGAATACTGGTAATTAACAAAGCATTCATTCTCCAGATTAGACCAATTAAAAAAAAAATTTTAAAAAATGGTAAACCAGACATCAGCAGTTACAGACTAAGAAAACCATTTTGTTTCTAAAGCAATGCCTGTATTTACTGAAAATTAACCATGCTCCAAGTGAGAAATGGTGTGAACACCAGGTTGTGTAGCTTGCCTAAAAAAAAATAAAAAAGAACAAATAACAAAGTATACAAATTATGTATGATAACATAACATAAAAACAGTTAGGACTAGACAGAAGGGAAAAAAATTACACCCTGTGCATCAATAAATAATTTATGCAAGGAAGAGAAGCTATATGACTTTTTTTTTAATTCTGTGAAAAAGAGATAAGGTAAGTTCTAACTGGAAGCAGATAAACTGACTCTTATCACACGCCTGAATGCCTGAGGAAACTAACTCTCTTGATATTTTTCTCCACTTATTAACTGCAGTGTTCTGAACAGCTGATGTTTCCAGAATCCAAAAGGCAGACACGTCAGCAGGAGATGAACTACAGTACACCCACTTATGTCAGTATTCTGCATGGCTTTTATCACTGGGCGTGAACAGTAACTTCCAGGCATGTGAAACTCAGAATTAGATGCTTTTCTCAAACAATCATGGTAACACAATTTCCTCGTATTTAAAAAGTAAATTGTGTATGAGGGATTATTGTTCTTTTCTTTCTTTCTTTCTTTCTTTCTTAAGGAAAATGCAGTACATGAAATCAACCATTATTGCAAGAGAATTGTTTTGATGCTTTCTTGCTAAAACCAGAATTGTTTTATCATGTTGCCCATTGCATGTTCAGGGATATTTTGCAGAATCAAGTAACCTGGACTTTTTACCACTCTAATTCTTAAGATATGCTACAGTCCAATAAGAAGTTATTTTTAAATTATGTATTTCTGTAATTATTCATAATTTTTACTAGAAATAAGTATTGTAAAATTAAGTTTGAACAATAGATGTCCATGTTTCAAGATTACCTTTATTGCCATTTTCACAAAGTTAGTATCTACATGAGAAGATTTATATTTTTCAGATGGAATAGGCTCTGTAGCATGCACACAGCATAACTAGGCTGTCCTTGGGCAACCTTAGCTATTCACAAGAATTTTAATTACAATCTCTGTGTCAATGACTCCCAGATTTCTTTCCTCCTTACTCGTTTCCCTTTTGTTCACACGTAATTCAAACTGCTTCTACAGGATCTTCTCCAGATGTTCTCTTGCCAAATGAAAACCAACATGTCAAAACCAGCTCCTCTCCTCTCCTCCCAACTCCTTTCCTCCTATTTTGCTGTAACCGTCAACAATTCTACCATCCTCCCTGTCCCACAAGCCCCTGAGTACTGGTATCATTTTCAGCTCTTCTCCACTTGCAAAGGTTCCATGCATCCAAATGTAGACTTAATCCTACTGCCTTCCATACAACCACTCTGCAGCAAAGTTTAAAGACATCAAATAAACGTCAAGTGCAGCTGACTCACTGAACGAAAGGAAGATTTACCAGCTGCAGGCCTTACCTGCCTGACAGAGAAGAAAATGAAAAAAGAAGTTGTAATTTCTTGCTTATATCAGTTATTAATCTTCTATGTTTCTACATACAGGTATGGAAAAATGAGAATTATACAGAATGCAAAATAATCATTAGCAAGTGAACAACACTTTAGGCACTTACTGAAAAAGAAAGTGCCACCTGTATTAAGCAAAGATGCCTACTCTGAAAGTCTTACACAATATCACTCCCATTTCACAGTTTGTGGACAGTTATATCTTTGTTACAGAACATATAACTAAACCAGCCACTGGTTTAGTCACTTACTCATTTTCATTCTCTTTACTATCCACACAATTTTAATTCATCCATAGGCACAACTCTTGATTGCTATCTTTAGATCTAACCCTATAATATAATTAAGATGAAGAGTCCTTTCAGCTATTATTTCAAGATCTTTTTGTCTTTTGAATGAAAGAAAGAAACCACAACAGAAACTTCAATACTTTTTGCGTTCCAGTTTAAAGCCCTTGAACTGCATTTCAGTGGCATCTTCTTGAAGCAAACATTTTCATAGACAATAACATGCACTTGCAACAGAACATGATAAGCTAAAACTATTTCATCACATACAACATGAAAGTGATTTAATCTTTTTTGTTTCCTTTAGTCCCTCTTAATTCAACACAAACATCTGAAAAGTACTCCCTCTGTTGAAGTAACCAATGTGACGCAATATCTTCTCCATGATTTAAGAAATTCCCCAAACCAGGAAAGTGTAATGTACAGTCTGCATTATCATGCTGAAGCATTAAATGTGAAAGAGAAACTTAGGTATTCTAGTTTTCATAGATATGCAACATTTTCTGTTACAAAAGACACTCTTCTATCTATATTTCAAATTAAAAACAAACGTTGCCTGAAGCATCTTAAGCAAGTTGCCAGAAATAAGATGAATAAGGCTTAATACCTAGCAGGATTTTCACTTCATAAAGTCAGAATTTACTCTCATCTTCTAACCTGGCTGCTGTATTTTTTCGTGCAGCTGGACTGCATGAAGTGGTACACTTCAGAGGCATAGCATGAAGCAGAAAGGGCTTTTATGAAATTAAACAGAAAATACAATAAATCCAAACACAAATCTACTGATCAGGAAAATGATAAATTCATAGCAAAAGAAGCCCTGTTATTATCTGGAGCTTACCGACAGGCATTGCTCTGACTGACAGTTACAGCTTATTTAGTTTCAGATATTTTCAGATCATTATAATTAATATAAATTACAATACAAATATAATAATAAATCAGATAAATCAGATATATTTTTAGACTCATCAAGCTTATGCTGGGTTTGTCATAATTCTTAGTTATTTTTATGCAGAGATGAAAGTTATTCAGTGACTGGCAAGAGGGTTTGGGTATGTTATAGATATTTAACATTTATCTAGTCTAAAAGGACAAAATATTGCTTAATCTCAATATTTCTCAACCAGTGAGCAATATAATTCCCTCAGCACTGACTAAGAAAAAATATATCTGCAAAAATATTTTCAACTTACAGGATATGATCACTACTGACTGATGCATTTGACTTGTTAATTTTGACTAAGAAAATAGATTCCAGAAGTACCCAATTCACATAAAGCTGAAATTCCATGGAACATAGCACATTTTTTTTTTTGCAGGGGAAAAAAAAAATGTCTCAAGAGATAAACCTTTGTTTCCGTTGTCTTTGAACTTATTTCCCGGTGAATGGATGTTTTCATTGCCTGCTACTCACTTCTTTATAAGTACCATCTGAGTTAGTCATTTTGCATGCTCTCTTCCCGTCTGTGACTCAGTGATTTCTGTCTATCAGTTTAGATCATAAACAGGGCAAGCAAGTAAGCAGAGAGTAATATGGGAATGTAAGTACAACTAATCGCTGACTTGTTTTAGTTTCAGCCAAACTTGGACTTCATCCGAGTACTTTCTTCACATGAGCCGTTATGTCACATGCTCAGGCAAACCAAGGGACAAAGAAAATGCAAGCTAGGTTAAGAAGTCAATAAAGTGTTTGCAGAACATCCATTTCCTAGAGCTTGGAAGGGCCGATTAATGGCTTAGCTGCCCAGCTCCCCAGATTGCACCACTGGTATTAACATCCACTTTTCCTACCAGGGAATCCATTTGAATAAAGCTTGATTACTTGTGATGTGGAGAGGTGATAGGAGAGCCAGTCCCAGGCCAAGCCTGTACACAGGTTCCATTTTTCTGGAAACAGGCAACAGTTTGGAGTAGAACACACTCCATGTCAGCACAGCCCTGGAACACAGGTCAGAAATTAATCTTCCCTCAACAGAAAAGTCTTCCATCAGCCACAGTTGCTCAGTCACCAGATTACCACATAGATTTTGCAGCAGAAAAGATATAACTGACCACATACTAACCCTTCCCACTGAGGAGATATGCTTTAGAACAACAGTAGAAGTCCACCTGGAGGAAAGACCCTATAATTACAGTTTTAAAAACTGCTGTTTCTGGTGGTTCTTGAAGATTCAAAAGCTTGTTTGCTATTTATTTAGGGGTTCTGTGGGGGACTGTTTGTTGGTGGTGTGGGTTTTTTTCCTACTCATTTTTGGTTCTTTTTTTATAAAAAAAACAAACCCAGCTCTCTCTCTTTTGCTTTCCCTTCAGGAGATTAGTATAGAAATGTAAAGAAAGGTTTTTACAACCTTTGTGCATTTAAAGATTATTTAAAGAAAACACTAAAAAATCCAAAGACACAGCTGTGAGGAATATGAAGACAGCATAGAAAAAACCCAAAACACCTGAGCTGGCATCAGACAAGGTAAAAATAAGAAGAGTACCACAGAGAAAATACACAGCTGGAAATTTTTGTATTTGAGAAAAGGCATAACAAGACAGAATAATTACTCCATGTGATTCTTCTTTACTGCTTTGTGCCACTGGGAAGAGAATTTTTATTTTTAAGTAAAGCTCATTTATGGTTGGTTTGGGTTGTTGAATTTTGGTTGCTTCTGCAGGACATTCCTATACTGACAAGTTTTTAGAGCCTTGCTTTTATTAATTCCTCCACCATAAATAATGGTCATGTCATTTGAATGCATTTTCATTTATGGTATTTTCATGCTTCGTATCCTAACAACACTAGCACCCACTGTTCAGAAGTCACATAACACTTTCATAAATAACATATCAGCACATAATTTTCATAATACATGGATTAACTGAAACACAGAGCCTATATATTGAAGAGTACAATGGCCAGAACAAGTAGGAAACACGCCTTCTCCTAAATTCCAGACTTGTATTCTTGTATTCAAAATCTCTTCCTTATTAGCACAAAGAAACAGCCCATCTTTCTCAAGATGGCTCATCTGGACAAGCTTATGATTTCACTCAGCACAATACCATCAACATTAATCAAAAAATTTCAAATCCCTTCAAACTAAGTACATTACAAAATCAAGTTAAGGAAGAGAATAGCATTTGTGTAGAAACAAACAATTGAACACAATACTTGGCGTTTGTTCCTTTGCTAGATTTATTGAGAAGTTGGAAGCCAAAACTCTTCTCTTTTTTTTGGGTTTGTTTTTTTTTATTTGTTTTAATTTAATGCCAATATCTAGAAAAAACATCTGGTTATTCTACACAATATTATAACTAAAATTGCCAGAGAACAGAACATCTTTCACAGAGAGTACTGAATGTACCTCTCAGCTTTCCCAGGTTTCATTTTCAAAATGGGGCCTGTTTGCTGCTTTCTTTAATGGCTTTCTGTAGAGAGGCAATTCTTGTAAAGGGTTCAGTCTTAGGTTTAAATCACCTACTCTTACCACCTACTCAGTGATACCAAAGCCTCAGTTCTGTTTGAGGGATGTAATTACTGTTAGTTTATCTGGTCTGTAGAGAATCATTTAAATAGCTAGTCTTTGAGAAACACTGAGATCTGAAAGGTGTTTCTAAGTGTGCTTTATTAGCAGCATATTTTAATATACATTAGTCACTGCACAAGAACAGAGAAAAAAATGGCAAAAAACCACTATTCTGAATCTTGGCTTTTCCTACAGGTTACACTCATCATCAGGATCAGTCTACTTCTTAAATGGCAAATGAAGTCATCTGGAACATCATGCAAGATTTGTGTGTGTCTGTAACTCACAATTTTTACATGATTTTATTATAAATTGTGGCAAATAACTGACAACTTAGTCTCAATACTACGTAATAAAGCTTAAAATTCCATATGAATTTAAAAAAAATCACATGCATGACCATATTTTTCTTTTTGTGGTGATGTCAACATAGATACAGAATGTAGATGCTGTAACAGGGAATTTGCAGCATGCTTTTCAGAATTAGCATCAGACAAGAAAAAAAGAGGGGAGAGACCTAGATCACATGTATACTTTGGCCATTCTTTCAAAGCATTCTGGGTTTTATTATTATTATGAAAAAATTTTAATCATATTTTGTTTTTTTTTCTGACTCAATGTTTTAATATATTTAACTCTGCTTCTTCAGAATAAATTAAAATAATAACAATAATAATAAAAGAACATAGGCTTTACGAATTCTTTTGTAGTTTAATTCATGAGATCCATTCCCCAGCTGGTATGCATCATTATAATACTACTGATTACACTGGAGCTATGCCATTAACATCTATCAAGTCCTTGAACTAGGAAAATTTATAACAAGTGAGAAATCTACTAGATTAACAAGCAGAGTACTTCACTCAAATATTTAAGAAAATCTGTACAAATGGTCATGCTATATTTATTTGCAATTTGGCAAAAATTGTCCTGAGAACTTAGAAATACCTGAAAGCATGCGATAGAGAAGGAGGGCCAATTTGCCTTAACAAATAAAATGATCTATATTTTATAATAAATTCTGCAATATTGTGAGGACAGCAAACGCTTTCTGCCCTTGTAAGCTCTTGCTTCAATGTAACACATACTGAAAATGTGCAAATATTCAGATAAAGATGAAACAGCAGCAAGCCAGACAATTACGAAGTCAAAATAGCAGACAAGAAAATTCAAGTAGCTACTGCATATAGCAAACAGTTCGGACATGAGACCCTGTTTATACACTATAACAACTTGGATTCCTTCCAAAGACTAAAGCCTGTTGACAAAAATCACAAATAAAATAAAATAATTCTGATACCTGTTTCGTTCGTGGCTGTGCCAAAGTGTAAGTCCAACCTCCTTGCAACAATCCTTTCCATCTTGCAACCCAATACTATGGGTGTTCAACTGTAAATACAAAAGCAAATATTTGAAGAGTTTAGGTCTGTTACTAGTAGGACTTGTGACTGTTGTATAGTAGCAGAAAGGATTTATAGTTTGCTGAGTATTGTTTTGTACTAGTAGCTTCATATTTTTAAAATTTTGATTCTAAAGTTACAAGTTGATAAATCAGACAATTTTAAAATCAAATAAGAAAGTTTTGAGTGCCACCTGCATACAAATACTAGCAAATAAGAGGGAGTGGAAAACATACTCACTAAGCAAACAGGGGTATGACCCGTGTTGGCTAGAATATTACTTCATCTAAAATAGCAACAGGAAAAGGGGAAAGACATCACTGTCCTCAGAGCAATTTCTGTGGCTTGGCTGCCATCCCTCAGAGACAGGGAGAGTATGACAGCGGTCTCTGCAAACACTGGCAATCAAGGTGGTTGCTCCACTCAATGGCCAAACTTCTTCTAAATTTAACAGGCTAATGTTTCTTCTCTCACCTTATCTGTACACTGTTCATTTGATATATGACACCCATATATGACACAAAATATGAACTACAGTTTGCTGTGATTCAACAAAAGTGTTGGAATGAAAAATGTTCTCTAAAAGGTACTTCCATCAAATGTTCTCTCCCTGTATTAATTACTGTGTATCATCATAAAGTTTTTACCTGACTGAGGTATGTTCCAACTGTGACAGGAAATTATGTTCCCCGTACCGTGCTATAACTATTTCTGTTTAACAAATTAATTCTAATGGGAGGGGAAAAAAAAAAACCTCTAAAGACATCCTCTGACAGCCATATTCCACTTTAGTCAGAAATACATCTATGAATGCATACATTACGTACTTCCAAGTATTACGTCTTCAGGGTTTTTGCTTCTTTAATCATGTCTATGTGCTGCCTCTTCTGACAAATATCAGAAACAAAGCTTAGCTGTACTGATTAAACATTAAGCACATAATCCATTAAATTTTAGCTCTAGAAGTGGATACAATAACACACATCTGTAATGTGCATAGATCTTGTTTGATGTGGTTACGTTATTAAACAAATACAACAGTTACAGACCTGGAGTCCTCTTCAACGGTATCATGCTGCCTTACAAAGGCATCAAGTAAAGTATACAGACTAAGGGACAATTCTCAGGATGGAGAAGGGTCAGGAGTGTGCACAAGTGAGTGGCCAGAAAAAAGCAATTTTGTTCATCTTGATCAATGACCTGGAGAAGGGAGAGAAAAATAAATCTCCCACACTATGGATGATATCATACTCTTTCAGGTAGCCAAATGCCATGCCCTAGCAAGTAATTCAAGTCACCAAACTCTGTGACCAGGGAAAAACATGACAGAACTTCCATGTAGATAAGTGTAAGAGAATGACCTGGAGGGGGACTGAGAATCTAAACCACGTCAATATGACACTGAAACTGGGACCAGCAGTTACAGCTTAAGAAAAGGACATTGGAACCAACACTGGCTGTTCTCTGAAATCAGTGACTCAAACAGGCAGTGATGGCCAAAAAAGCCAACAGATCTTCAGACATCATTCAGGAAGGGTATGAAAAACAAGACAAAGTGCTTCATTTTGGGACTATAAAACCTTGCTCTATGCACATCCTGAGTACTGAATGCAGGTCTGGTCACCTCCGAAAGGATGGATGCCTCTGAAAAGAATGTAAACAACTTAGGAAAGGTCCATGAAGGGCAACTGAAAATATCAAGTGGGTGGAATAGATGCCTTATAAGGACAGACTATAGGACACGCTCACTCTCTCTTTTCTTGGTTTTGACTGTGGTGTCAGACATTAAAAAAAAACAAGGCTCCTTTAAATAAAAACCATGACCTGAAGCAAATACGACCTAGATACACATACTTGTTCAGAGCTTTGATGGAATCTTGATTTCATGTATGAATTTTCTGCAAAATCCATTTATCTACAGATGTCTTTCTTAAATGTACAGGCTGAGCAAAGAAATAAATCTAAATGACTGAAGAAATTAGTCTTTTAATGGTCATCCAGGTGAAAATTTAGAGAAACAACAGAGTAGTAATATGCCTTCTTATCAAGTATTAAGTCTTGGACATCTTAATTACTGTGCTGCTAAAAGGAAATGTCAGTTTCCATCTTTGCAATAAGATTTGAATTTCCACCAGCATGCAACCTTTATTTGTACTGAAATTAAACAAAAATAGATTTGTAAAATAGTTTAGCTAAAACTTTGTTAATTAAAAAGTATAAAAAATAACATAGTTTAACAGACCAATTTGTTTCCTTGTCTATTTTAAAGATTTATCAAAGCATTTGTGACAGAAGCTCCTCTAGCTATAGATTTCCTTGAGATATTATTTCAGTAACTTTCTCATCTAAAAGAAAACTTGCAGCTGTTGTGTTTTGAAAACATTTGGCAGGGATGTATTTGTATGTTGTAAATGATGTCACCATCTTGTGACAAGCTACAGAATGCTTTTGGCTGGGTCAGCTTTTGTCTAGCCGCAGTTATCTACATTTATTTTAAACCCTTGATTAAAATATATCCTTAAAATGTGCATGCATGCAGACATAAAGCAATGAAAAGTAAATTCCTTTTGTTTGTTTCATTTGAGTAGTTAATTCATGATACCAAACAATACCATATGTTCCTTCTCAGTGTAAGCATCTAATTAACACGTGGTATCAGACAGATTTCCATGGAGGCTGGTTATTCACCTTCAGCTCTTGGGAAATATTCTCCTAGCACATATCACATCTCAAATAATTTTTTTCTATGACGAGAATTTTGTTCTAAACAGGGCTGATCCCAAACATCAGATTTAACAGTCAGCAAAAAAGGTAGTTGCCTAAGGCCTTAAATGGGACAGCAAAAGTCACCATAAAAGCAGAGGCCGTGTGACAAGCAAGGGGGAAAGAGACCACGCAGCTGTCAGGCATCCCTCCAAAAGGGCTGGGCGTAAAGAAGGAAAAGAAGTGGAAGCACACAGAAGGGGAGGCTGAAGATTGACCAGGCTGTCACCTCCACAGAATTAAATTTTGCCATCTCCAGGCATGAGGACTAAATAAGTTAATTCAATTTGTTTAATGAGCAGGAAAGCTTCTAACAAGCCCTGCTTATAAATGTCTGGTCAGGAATACAAGATCTTTCCAAGGCATTAAATCTACTACTTGCAGAGAAGAGAAAATGTTCCCTCAAGGTAAGGAATAAGGGTGGTGAGGGACACAAAAGGACACAGCCCTGTCAGGAACCTTAGCAAAGTGTTTTTCATTGGAACACACAGTCTTCTCAGAAATCTTAATTACCTTTCCTGTCTCCAAGACACTCTCTGCCTTATTTGGGAGCAATCCAGGTAGGAGGCCAGAAACTGAATTTCCAACTTACAAGTGTGTTTAAAAATTTCTTTCACAAAGTTTTGATTTATTTTCTTGGAGAAGTAGATGAGGATCCTGCCTTCAGACTATTTTCTCCCTAAAAGATAACTATGAAAGGAAAAAAAAAATTGATGTGATGTTATTATTATATACAAAATATCCCACAGTATTGTTCTCAGGAAAAGTTTGCTTCCTGCATAAAAAATTCAGTTCTTTTCTACTTCAAAAGACATTTATGGTGGCTTTAAAACTCATTGATGACACTGAGGGTGTATGCTAAACAGACTAGTAATAGAAGCCTGGCTTCAACTATATTCTAATTATTCTATGAGCCTTGACAAATACATTTTTGAAAGCATATATAATTGTAATAAGATGTTCTCTTATGCATTTCCCCTTTTTTTTCCCGCTGCAGTGAGGGACATGATATAGACAGCATGTTTGACTCTCAGAAATTTCAGCAAATTACAGTTCCCCAAACAGAATATTACATTTCTAACAAATTATGTTCCTTTGTGCACATTACCTGTCATCATCTAAAATGCAAAAAAAAACCCTCTTGAAGAATACATTTTAAAATATATTTGATCTTCAAAGTTCCAGTTGTACTTGTACTGTTGACTCTTTCAATGTGACATTATAACAGGAGGAAAGCAGACTCCACTATGTCATTCAAAATAACATATCCATACAAAAGAAAAGGAATAATATGGAATATATTCATTATTCCAACAAATATTGAACATCTTTGAAACTTTTCTCTAAGATAGTTAAAATCATTGGTATGGGTTCTCAGTGATACAAAAAAACCCCGATTTTTAAATTAATTGAATGCAAACTTTATTATAAATAATTCATTTCTGAACAGGCATTTTTTTGGACAATTCAACTCTTATTATCCAGCAACCACCTCAATGATTATGTTCTCACCTGGCCTATTCCTCTGTGTTTTCACACCTACACATCTGAAAACACTGAACTGTCTTTCAGAAATTGACATTCTAAATATAACAATATGTTTAGAAGCCTCATCAAAATAAAAGTGAGACGAATGCCAAGTTGTATGCTTACTGTACTCCATTTATCTATTTGGGAATGTTCCATAGATAGCATATCACTTTTCAGAAGTTAAAAGCTAAGATACAAATCAAAATTATTTCCTTAGTTACTTCAGAAAACAACTACCAATTTATAGACAGTGCAAAGGTTTGTTTTAAGAATTTAGGCTAGGTTGCATAGTTTTGATTTGAAATATATAAGCTACATGACATTATTTGAGAGTGCAAGGAGTGAAAAGTTTCATTTTCTTTTCATAGAACAGCATGAAATACAATTTTATCAGTGCAAATCTTGTTCACAGCCCAAACACTAAGAAAATACTTCAAATTCCTATGCAGTAATTCTGTTTAGACTATTTTTTATATATATATTTTATTTCAAAGAAAGAATAAAGGCTAAGGATTTTAATATCCTTCCAAATTATAAATTTAGTTGAAGGGAATTTAACTAAAAAATATTTTATTTTAGTACAACAATCAATATGTTTCAGATAAGGTTAAGAAGTCACATGCTTTAATAGGCTTTTCTTCTCACTACTGAAATAAACTTGTTTAGCAACTCCATTCCTTTTCACTATAACTGATAATGTTTTTACATGTTCATACTTTATTCTGATAGGTATGTCAATACAGGTATGCCTACAAAGTACACTGTGGTGGTGCATTTTCATCAAATAATGTTTTACTTATTTCTCCCATTTCAGTTTAGAAACCTTTTAATCTCTGCTTTTCTAACCAAGTGAAATGATGCAATTCCAACACAGATGGCAATTAAAACACCAGTAGAAGCTTCATATCAGTACATGTCCTACCCTTTTTGCACCAGAAAACCAAGTAAAAAGTATCAAACTCAATGCACATTCCAAATCCACTATGTCCAGACAACAGATCGTGAGGTTCCTGCGTAATGCATCATGCTACTGATTTTCAGGCGGATGTGAATCTACAAATGCACACAAAGATGGGCAGACTTCAGTTACTGAAAGATTCAAACTTGTATACTTATATGTTTTTGGGAATATATATGAAGTTAATATGGACTGCCAACTTCACACAGGTTAGGAATGGTAACATATACAAACTTTAACTAAAATGAAGCTGAGAACTTTTTCCCACCTCCCCTGCAACTGCAACATTGAGTTCAGTACATCCTCTCAGTTCACTATATTGCAAAATTAGTTTACCACAAAATAAATTTTCAAGGATTTCATCGACTTCACAAAGTTCATTAAAGTTATATTGCACTGCATTCTGCTAATGTCTGCATAACTCACTGCAGAAGTGCAAGGTGTGGTACATAATAACCTTCAGTACATCTCCGGCATTATTGTTTTAAATTTAAGAGAAGAGGCAATAAAACACAGATTTCAATTGCCTTCCTGTCACTTGAAAACCCAAGCTAATACTGAGAAAGCAAAGAAGCTAAACAAAGAATATTACAGTTTTCCACCCACAATGATTCCATATGTTTGTTATGCTGTTATCACAGCACAGGAGCAATGAGAACACTTTCCAAATTAAATTATTTACTACTGTATGACCTCTTAAAAGAATCATGTATTAATATTTACTCCCAGAAACATGACCTCTGAGGGTCAAACCTACTGCTAGTATCACACACACAAATCTAAATAGCTATTTCATAAATTGCAAGTGTCCTGTGCATGTATTTTGTTTCCAATTATTTCCATCCATTTCCATCTCAGACAGAAGCCCATTGGCATTTTTATCATACCATGATAATGGTGGCTTACTTGTAGTCACTTTAGCTTTTTCAGTAGATGCCATAATCTACCTTTAAGAAGAACATATAAGAATGAAATTGCACAGGAAAACAGTACAGATTCTCAGAAACACCCTACTTAAGGCGGGCTTGAAGCAGAAATTAAGGTGGTTTTCTACCACCTAACTTCTCCTTAATCAATGGGTCAGCAGCAGGAGAAATTTAGCGTTACAATCAGAGCATCTCAGCATGGCTAGATAGTTAGAGCTCCTGTGGCTACTACAAGAACTGTAAGTAATCAAAGTGCAACCCTGTTCATCACCTCCAATTCTTCCTCAAAATGACACATGGAGAGGACTCATTTGCTCCAGCAAGGGAGCTGGGAGGTATGGAAAGGATTTAACCATACTATTCAGTCATCATTATGGCTTATCCATAGATCATTCCTACAGCAAGCTATGCCTAAAAGTAAAGTCTTTTATAGAAAATAGAATCTTAGCAAACTAATATGAAATAAAAAGTCTAAAATATTTTGAATGTGAAAATACAATAAAGAAAAATGCAGCAAGCATTTTATTGTTTTCTTTCTGCATCCCTTCTATTTCTTTGTCTTTTCGCTTCACTTAATGGTATGTACCTCTAGGAGACTTTACAACATTTGCTATTTTCCAGAGTCAGCAGCACTAGTTTGCAATGCATTCCACCTGGTTTTCCTTTCGGGTATATTAATTTGGGTGTCAGATAGCGTCGGAAACCCAGGATAGTGTAATACCGGGTGTTTGTCCAGCATTTCTTATTCTATTACAGAGCAACCAACAGCTAAAGTATGCAGTTTTCAAACATCATTTTTCACTTAAACTGCTTTACAGTGTTATTTCTAATCCCATATTACATGTAGTAATTAATCTTCTGGATACCACACCATAAACAAGTTTCTTCAACTTCCATTCCCTTCATGGGACATTTGCCATTGTCTTGGCAAAAAGAAGAAACAAACTACTTCTCTTAATCCTTTTTAAAACATGATCTTGCTAAGAACCTTCATCCTACATGATGTTCTGTGTACGTGATTTTCAAATCCAATCCAGGATTACATTTCCACAGCAAAGAGTAGAACCCGATTCACATCAGTGTGTCAAAAAGTGACAGGCAGTACACTGGTAACACTACATCTGTAGGAGTATCAAAATGAAAACAGTAAGATGTTCAGGCATTTCTGTAGCCCTGTGAGAATGTAAAAATCAATACAGACTTTTCCTTTAATTTTTATTTTTTTTTAAATCTCAAAAAAATTACAACTGAATGGTAGAACCATCAAAATGCAGCTGATGGAACTGCTTTTTCAAAGGTGAGCAAAGGGACAATGAAGGTCATCTAAGAAAAATGAACCAATAATATAAAAAATAAATTCCCCACACATCTTTCACCTGTTTTCCTTTAACCTTTAATACATTTCTAAAAATCACAAAATAAAAATATGTAATTATCACACATCTGCTACATATCAGAAAAATTACTGCCACATCTGTTAACATTTATTTTTTCCCCTCAACTCTTCATCCTATTGTTTTGCCAATTACTAGGCCTAGTACAAAGGACACAGCCAGCAGTAGAACAAACCAGTAACCAGTTTTACATAAAAGGGTCAGTACATGGGTGATGGCTGAGGGTACAAACAAGTCAATGAGGTTACACATAACAGACATCAAACCCAGTGACCCCAGGAATGACACAACACGGCCAACAACTGGTGGAACAAACAAAGCAACAAAGTCTCCCATGGCAGAGGTGGGAGACAGCCAAGGCAAGAGGCTGATAATACAGGTTAGAAGTAGCCACATATTGTTCTCACAGAGCCCAACAACAATTATTAGCCAAGTTTAAACTGTACATGTATAAGGCAAGTCCAAATTTCACATAAGAATACCACTGGTTATAGCTCTTCAGAAGGGTTGCGCCCCTGCATCAGAAAGGGAGATGGAGTTGACTGTGACAGCTCATGGAAGATGTTTAATCCTAATTGGTGACAGCACAGAGTACTTTTAACATGTATACGGGATAGAAGGAGGCTAATGGATTAATCTATATTTACATTACATATTACTTTTCACAAATAAAGAATTCTGGAGTGACACTGTGGCTTTTATCTCAAGTGGGACATCATTCTGTTTATCCTGAACTTCAGAATTACTTTAAGTAGTTTGAGCTTCAGATGTCAGGAGCAACATCTTAACTGTTATATCTCTAACAATACTTCAGGAAAAAAAAATAATCATTTAGTGCAGACACGTAAAACCAAATTTACTCTTGTGGTGTCCAAGATTGTTTTATATTTCAGAGATGCCTTTTCCTACAAGAGGCATTTTACTTTTCCATCTAACATATCTTAGGTTTCATCTGCCCATTTTCCCAATTATATTTTCTTTACTTGCTGGTGGAAATGTACGATAGAAAGCTTAGTTTGTAGTTGATCTTAGAAGCAGACATTCAGACTCTACTCTGTAGTGATGGAATTCCTAAATTATTATGATATTCATAATTCCTGCATTCTTGCTAAAATTATATATTTGCTCCAAAGAATGCAATAAAAACAGATTTTCCAGTGAAACACTGGAAACATGACCAGAAGAAAGCATACCATAATAGGAGATTAAAAGTACAAGATGGTACTGAATTCTCTTTTCAACAAAGCCACTTCAGAAAGTCAGACATCTTCCAGTTTTTACCACTAAATTAAATAGTAAAGGATTAACAATAAATATCATCTATTTTGAACTCCAATCAGCCTCAACACTTTACCCCAAAAATAACTCCTCTGACTACAATAAACTGTAGAAAATTAATTCTGTGCATCCAAACAAGAAATTCACAACACAAAAACTAGCAATTACCAGCTGTTTCCGTAACTGAGAATACGTTTTTTCATTGGCCATTCAATTCTGGACATTTACTGTGTCCATACAGATAACTGTTTTTCAAATAAGTTTGCTAGGACAGAACTTACTAACAATTTACTCCGATTGAAACACTTTTCCTCTTTATTGCCCCCTCTCTACCTATAAAAAGATACAACACAAAAAGCTTGTATCTTTTACTATGTACTGCAGAAAAAAGATAATATGTTTTCCTCTGCCTATTCAACACAGCATCTAAAGTCACATTATATTTCAGAAATAAAGAACAAGGACAGAATGATGGCTCTTTCTCAATGTATCCAAATGCATGACTAATAAGATCATGTTCAAGTGAAGAAATACATTTAAAATAACTATTTAAAATCTACTGAAATTGTGTGCATTTTGCATTATACCATCTAAGGGTATTTCAAGAACTCATGCTGCAGCTTTGCACATGAACTTCCTCCTAGATATCATCTAACTTCTCTATATATTAAGTATTCAGGCAATATTCTTTTCCATCAGATAATTCTATAGGATTCATTTTTTGACCAATATTTATTGTTTATGTAATTCCATCAACTCCACCTTGAAAGTCTTACCTTTTAAAACTCCCACACTTCTTCCAAACCAATTATATAGTCTCTCAATACCCATTTCTTACTCATTCATCACTTGGATAAATAATTCATATTTAGTAATTCAATAATTCACTTGGATCCACATTAGCAATAGATAATGTTGTCTTGATTCTGAGTGCGATACCTCACTACTTGGCCTCTCTGCTCCCAACAGTGGCAGCCAAAGGCTAGATGTGAACTTTATTTTTTAGTTTTTTCAGTTGAAAGTCAAATTCTACCCATTCATGTTGGGCAGTTAGGAAGCAGATGGTCAAGATAGTATTTCTATCTAGGAGAAAGACATGTCAACACGTAAGGTGCAACCGCATACTGAAATACCTAACATGCTACTGAAGACTATGGAAAATTTTGTGTTTCTGTAGAAGGTATCGGCCTAAACAATTCTGGAGATGTCATCCAAGTCACAACAAAGCAGACAAAGCAGGGTCCAAGCAGTGACACAAGAGCTGGGAGCCCCAAACAAATGAAGCTAAGCAGGATGATACATCAACCTTTCTTAAGAGCAAAACGCAAAGCTTCGAGCTGGCTCAACTATGACTAAGTTGTCATACTTGGCACTGGCAGGCATGGATTTTACTGTTTATTAGGCAACGGCTTATATTACAGAGGTTTTACTGACTACTATCTATAGGAAGCTATTGCAGATTCCATCAGCAGAAGTTGACAGTGAGCCAGCCTCCAATCTTACACTGTTTGCCAGAAGTCAAGAGACATTTGACACCTACTGACCAACAGCAATTTGCTCTTTGGAAGCTATGATACATTTAAACTTGTGCATGTGTCTGAGATGGTTTATCTATTTTGGAAGTATAAGAGACATTTATGGCTCTTCAAAACAGTATTTTAAAAATTCTAGGAAGGCTATTTGCATTTCAGTCTAGATTACTATAGTTGTCTTATGAACAAAACTGGTGATCAACAATATTTCCTGTATGTATTTATTTCCTTCAGATTCACAGAGATCCCTTGTCTCTACATGATTGAGAAAGCAATTAAGTATTGGACCTCATAATAACAGCAGAGAGAATGAGATTCTTTCTTCAAAGAGGACTTCCCGTCACCAGGAAATTAAATGTTTCTTCTGGCAGACAGTAAAGTACACACAGAAATAAAAATTAATCCATAGGCTTACACTTACATGCTTTCTCAAAGTTAATTAAGAGAGGTTACCCAAGGTTCAATGAATGAGGCAATATGAACTCAGGAAATGATCTCAACTTACAAGATATGAAAAATAAAAAAATTTATTTTTTGAGCAGACTAATACATAGAATAGAGTCTTGTACCGTCTTTTGCTAAGTTCTCTAATTTTTTGGAAGTGTGACTCCTTGAATTCCTATACGAACACAGGCAGGGTTTACACTAGAAAAAACTTTCTCAAAAATGAAGAAAATATTATAACAGTTTTTATAATTAACACAGAACCAGGATAAGTTCTATCTTCTTAACAGCTGGACTTGCCTAGATATCAAGAATTAGAAGGGGAAAACATGGCCCCAGTTTATGTAATGGCAATTCAAGAGCTGAACTACATGCATGCAAGAATTTCCCAAGTTTTCACGTAAGTAAAGAGAAAAAAATCATATGTTTAAGACTATCAGTGATGGGAAAAAAGGGATGTAATATAATTTCGGGTGTGACAGAAGCTTCTCCATCATCCTGTTATTAGTGACTTTGTGAAGGATTCATTTCTGGGTGTGTTTTACCTTTTTCTTTGTCATTTTAGTCCCAAGATGAAACTTAGAAGGACGGACAGTACAAACCTAGTAGCAGATGGTACTTAATTTTAGGGAAGGTCAGGAGGGTAAAGACTTTAGAGAAAAAATTTTCTACCAGTCATTCTGTCTGCACTATTACGCTTTGATCTTCAAACTAAATCCAAACCAACATGTTTATCAGCTTTGTGCAATCCTTTGCTCATAGTTGGAGAAGTGAAGAACTAGTTTCTCAATGATTGCATGGACTATAGATCTCCGAAGCTGGTGGTACACAAAGAATTTACATTCTGGAAATGCATCTAATTAGGAAATCAGGACTAATTTTACTCTAGAGATTCAAAATACCTGGGAGGCAGCACTTAGCAGCTCTGAGAACAGTGTGACAAAAGGTCATAGGGGGGTACTCTGCTAGATTCTGACATACAAATGTAGCCAGAATAAAGATTCTTCAGTATAACATTTAGTCTTGTTTCGGTTAAGGTGTTTTCCAGATGACAAGAAACACACAAATATTCCTTTTCAAAGAGGTCTCTGTCACAATCCAAAACACTGGGTTAGGAAAAGCATTTTAAATACATATATTAATTCCACTTAATTCCAAAAACTTTAATGTAGATTTTGTCTTTTCAAATTGTTGGTTATCTTTGAATATCATACCTTCTCAAAAATGTAGGACAAAATAATCTAACAGATCACCAATGATATTTTAGGGTAATTTTTATGATGTTCACATACTTTGGATACTCTATAATTAAGTACCATCCATGCAGAGAGAAAGAAGACAAACAGCTCACCACTTTCAAATCTACTGTTATGGCCTCAGCCAGGCAAGGAAACCTTTATATGTCCTCTTGAAGACTACAGCCCTGGAACTGGGACTGAAATGTTAAGCAAGTATCTTAAAAACTTTACTGGCATAGACTCATGACAGAGTTGCACAGCTTGTTCTTACATTCATTTTGTTACTGCATACAAGTTTAGGAATTCCAGTGGGTCGTCAAATTGCTTGCTAGCTGCAAAAATCGGTTTGGAGCCACTATTATCAAATGCCAGGGATGAGAGAAATCCTTCATGTTTACTCCATGCTGCTCTGGCTGGGAGCCAACAATAGCAAAGCAACTTAGAGCTGCAGGACTAAATCCCCATTCATCTCACCCTTATAGTCATAAAACTGTTCATGCAGATAAAAGGACTGACAGAATTGTATCAAGTGCCATGCACTGAATTACTAAAAGCTTCAAACACTCCTTTTAAAAAGTACCTTAAATGGTTGATAAATCAGTTCCTTAACATACAGTATGCAAATTTATGCCACTAGTAAAATTTGGTGCGTCTGTTGTCATTCCGTGCAGGGTATGCTTCTGTCTTATTTTGCACAAAAAATGCAATCCTAGCAAGTTACCACACTTATTTTACGCTCAGAGAAATATAATCCAGGAGACTTACAGTGTTTGCATCAAGAAAAAAGAAATTATGTATGCAATGCGAAGGAAAAAATAAGCATGACAGGTGGTAGATTTAAAACTGTTTCAATGCTTCAGTTGTATAGCTAAAGCAAGTACCAACCCCATTGTGGAAAAGGCTAAAATAAGCAGGGAAGAGAAATGTGAGGTTTTAACGATCACACTGCTTACTTTTGTAAGCAATGTGACACCAGTCACATATATTTAACACATCAGACTAAGTAAAAGCAAAAAGCTTAAAAAAGTTAAGTGAGAAGCCCTTCTGTTTCACATGCTTTGATAGCCTCTCTCCATACCATGACTTTTCCATCTTGGATTCAATTTTCAGAAAGGACTACTATCATTTAGGAGCTTAAGTGGTGATAAATTCCTAAAATTGTCAGAATTCAAAAGGTCCCATTTTTCTCCTTTAAGTGTCTACATGAAAGGTATTTCAAAAGTTTAGGTATTCAAGTACTAATCATATTTTACCCCTTGCCTTCATGTCAGTATTCCACAGCATAAACTAAACCATATGCACTAATACCATCACACTTATCTATGATTCTATAATCTCAACAAGTTTTGAAATTCTTCCAAACTGAACATGCTCCTTTCCAGAAAAAGCTTTAAATTCCCACTAAATATTTATTTCACCTTCCTCTCTACTAAAAAGATTAGCTAGACTTTAAATTGACCAACAAAGCAGATCTATTACAGCAAACCCACAAAGCTTTGACCAGTTCTTCACATTACTTCTAAACAGAGGTTTTTCTGACACTGGAAACATTAGTAAGAATCTATAATTGTTATCTAGTATGTTCTTTCCATGTGCAGCATACAATAAATGCTTCCATGGTTAATTTGGTGCACTTTGGATACATGGTTTCACAATAGGAAATAGTGGGAAAAACATCACAAGGTATTCCTGTTCTCCATGCACTCCATGCTCCCTGTAAGCCAGTTCACTTCAATGGAAGCACTGGTACACCATGTAACAGAGGTACACCATGCGAGGGCAGAGGTGGAAGATGGAGAGCATATCCTATACTGGTACTACCACTAAATGCTTCCGAATTAAAGACTTAGCACCTCGCAGGTAGACAGTTTAAACGCTGGCTTCAGTAGCCTTCCCTGATGCTCACAGCCTTCCCACATTCATCCCATTATCTTTCTCCTTCTCATTCATGTCAAAACAACCAGTATAATTAAAAGCCTAAACTGATACAGGGTTTAAAAAAAAAAAAAAAAATTAAAAATCCTTTTTCTTGATGCGCTGTTTTCACCCTGAAGTAAATCAGACTTTCAGTTTGTAAAGTTCTACAAAAACAATTGCTCTGGCAGACCAGAAGCAAGGAGAACTCTGATCACGAAACTTATAAGACAGCCTTGCTATGAGAAAGGCATCTCATGGAACTAAACAGAACACGTGAGAGAATACAAGCCCTACGTTTTGGCTTCATTACCCTGCACAGCTAGTGATATTTCCAACATATATCATTTGGCATAGGTGACAACGCTTCAAGTGTCTGTGCAACAGCAAAACAGCAACAACAATAAACTTGGAAGAGGTACAACAGCGAAGAAAGTAAGTCTTGAACTCGCATGAACATTCATAACATCCATGGGATTTTGTCAAGGATCTTCTGCCTTGAGTAGTGTGAAAAAATTAAGATTCTAAATATGGATTTGGACATCTTACTAGAGAATGGAATAAGTAAATATACAAGTGTTCCACAACTCTGTAAAAGTTTAAAGACTGCAATGTGTACGCAAGGGCCTTAAGAGCATCCCCCCCTCCTGGAAGCTTGTGTGCCTGGGCTCAGGGCCAAGCTAGAGAGTGCAGCTGCAGGCTGGCCCCCTTCCTTCGCTGGCCATGCAGAGAGGCTCCCAGGCAGCACCGCAGCTCAGGGTCAAACCTCCTTCCTGTGGGAGCTGCTTTTAAGCTCAGCCTCTACCACTTGCCCCCAGCCTGAGCTACACCTCCTGCTGTGGTGCAGCCGAGTCTGTGCCTGGTCACAGTCCCTGCTGATCCAGCCCACCTGTGGGCTGACATCCTGGCCTGGCCTCAGTTTGTGCCACTGTCCCTGCCTGGCCATCGCAGGGCTGTGTCTGACCCTGGTTCCCCTCTCTGGACCTGCCTTGCTTATCTCCCTCGGGTGCTGCTGTCTGTGTTACCACGCTCAGCTCCTGGATCACCTTCTCTTGTGGAAGAGCCAACCCTCACTGCTCCATCACTGACTAACCTTACTTTTTCTCTCAAGCATACATGAGGGAATATAAATGACAGAACATGATTTATAATGGTCTAGTTACAACTCTTACCGAACTAGCCTGAGAAAATAAAGCCGAGAAGAAGTATAGAATAAAACAGTTTCTAGGTCAATCTGACATTTGTCACAGAGGCAAATATTTCTTATGAAAAAAAGACTCTGTGATCACATGATGTCAAAAGTAATATGGAAAAGATGACATCTGTCATCATTGACATGACTGCTAACATAATAAGAAAACTTGAGCTGTGCCTAGAAAATGACATAATTGGCTGGCAATGCATACATATGGATAAACTTTTGACTCAACTGTGATGGAACAAGAGGATATAAACCAAAACAGTGAAGATTAAAGGGAGTGGATTTTTTCCAACAGCTATAAACTTCATAAACATCAAAATAACTTGATAATTGTGAAGACTTAAAACTCTAGGATGAATATTAGACTAATCCAAACAGACTTTAGGGGAAATGTATTGTTGATCTGGTACTTCAGCTCATAAACTGTTCAAACTTACTCAGGTTATATAGCTCTTCCTCGAGAGCCTGTCAAGTAACAGGCCTGCACTCAGTGTTTCAATTTTCTTCTTTTATGCCTTTAGAATGGGACCACTTATGTTACATTGCCAGATGTAGTTCCAACAGTTAGAAATGAAAAATCAAGAGCTTTCATGAGATTATACTCCACAGAATCTCTGTTCTGCCATCAAGTTATTTTTAACATACTACATTTCTTAGAAGTTCCTTGTCATCAAGGACATAGTTTATTTCACACAGTTCTCCAGAACTGCAATGTTATCTTTTCGATCAATACAATTTACTTGTGCTACAAGGAGTCAACTTCTTTAACTAACGATTGCTTAAAAAGCAAATGAATAAAGCAACCTAGGACTCAGCCTGACACAAACCTTCTGAAAATGGCAATTATTGTTGGAGTCACAGAGTAGAAAATAAGTTCATATTTACAATACATAAGAAATTAACCTTTCACTGAGTATCATTTCATGCATATCCGTAATCTGAGGAAAGGCTGATCTCTCTTCATCACAGAAGGAGCACACACATCCACGGCCAGTCTATCTGGGGGATCTAATAATTACTGGGGCAACAGGAAACAGGATTAGACTAGAACTGGAACCATATACCAGCAGGAATCATGGGATAGCAATGTCACAGCTGTAACTTGTCCTTCCATTAAAAGCAACTAGAACTCTGGAAAGCTGATCCTGAGCTTTTCCAGAGAGTCAGTGCATGTTAGCACATTAGCAGGGTTCTGATCTATATAATCATCTACACCATGTGACAGCATGAGAAACCAGAGCACGAGGTAAAAGAACAGTAAGGAAATGCAACTCTTCTCTTGCTCAGCTCTGTAGCAACACAGAAAAGGTGGTAAGTTACCAAGTACAGATACAAATAAAGGGGGTGAGAGAAAGGAAGAAGAGTGAGAATATTGAAGTGATTAAGAAGCAGAATTCAACAGAAAAAAATGTATAAGAGAAAGAGAGAAAACAAGCTTACGGAGCAAAGACAGAAAGAAATGGAATGAACTAAGTGTGCATAAAGATTAATTACAGAGAATTCAGATAAGTTCAGCTTCAGACTTTTATTAGCAGTAATAACACATTGATTCAGCTATAGCTATTAAAAAGGAGTTGAGAACTAATCTGACAAACACAGACAAAACTAACGAAATCCTGTAGTAGAATTGAACTGGGATGAGGTTATATAGCTGGTGATGAAATTTGCCCTCAAAACTTTCATTGTTAAACACTTGCAAGAACAACTAGCTTGACAACCTGACCAACTTGACTATCATTCCTTATGTAAATTGACTAACACAAGCAATTATTAAAATATCTGCAGCTTGGTAAGTTAAATAAGTAGTTTTACATAAAGCTTGCAAGTGATCCAGAAAACATACACCATTGCTGCCAATAAAGCATGCTTTGAACCACAGCAGAATGCATTTAAGGGTACACACAGAAGGACATCAGTTCAGCAGGCACAATTTCTCAAACATGAAAAACACGCAGTGGGTTGAATTTCTGCAGTAACAAACAGGATTTACTTTTGGCTGAGCTAAGGAAAAGCAACAAAGTCTCTTGCTAAAGCTAAATTGGGAAATTCTTACAAGACAAAAAAATAAAATAAATAGTTAACCCTTAATCCAATGGCTTTGGCAGTACAAAGGGATGTGATCTGCAGATATGGGCCAGGTTTACAAGCTCTAACTAGCACCTCTTATTTGCCACTCACAGAGAAAGAGTACTGACCTAGAGAGATCACAGGCCTGACACAGACACATTCTATATGTCCTTAACAACTCGACTTCATAACTACATTCAAACTCAGAGACTAGAGAAACTACCATCTGCACAACTGCTCACAATTTTACCCTCACCTTAGGACCCTATTATTAAAAATGCTCGGTAACCATGAAGCAACAGAAAAGCAGAGCTAGAGAGGAACTGCAGCACTATGCTTTTATAACCTTTTTAGTCCTTACTACCTTACAGATTATTTGTGTTGCACAAAAAAACAACCAAAACCATAGTACACACATTCCCATGTATGCAAGTAATCAAACAAAATAAGAAGAAATAGAGGTAATAAGAAAACTTCAATGCTTAGCCCAATTTTCATTTGACTAGAAATGGAAACCATTGTGGCAAATTACACAAGAGAGGTTTGTATATTGTTTTTTCTCCAATCAAAAAAAACAGGCTGAGGAATGATAGATTTTTCATCACATCCCTCAGGGTTAGTATGTCTTCACACAAACAGTACTATTTGAACGTTTAAGTTCAATATGCAAAAGTTCATCTTCCTAAAAAGCAAGATTAGTTTATAGTTTCTGAGCTCTTCCTCATCTTCTCACCACTATGCAACTACACTCCTCACTGTTGTATACTCAAGAGTGTTATGAGAAATATTAACCAAAATAGCACTAGTCTTGCCATTTATGGAAATATTCACAGTCATCTAGACAGAAGAGCAAAGATATCTGCACCTTTATCTGAAAAGTTCTGGGCTAAGCTTTAAGTAAGAATTTACCTTTAGATACTTCACATTTCCTTCTTAGGGGAAAGTTTTGATAATGTATGGAGAACTCATGGAAATCCTCCAATCCTTATTGTGAAAAAATAAGTAAAATAATTATGTCAGCTTGTCAAATAATGTTATTTTAGAATATTTCCATTTATACCAGTGCATACACATCCAACACTGATTTGTGGAAAAATCTTACTTTGTTGAGATATGAACACGTGAATAAAAGCTCTGGCACCCCATTCCAAACATTTAACTCAAATTTTTTATCTCCTTACCAGTGACAGCAGTTCACAGATACAGGTGCTTTTCTTCCTCTCCTGCCCAGCCCAGCCATCCACCAACTCCTCCTCCAACAGTGATCAGTGCTTAATTTGCTGTGAGATGGAAAACACCTGAGTGAGAGGGACAGTTCTAGGGCTGACAGCAGAATAAAAGGTTCTGGTCTCACCCCACAGAGTCAGGGTTCAAATGACAATGTCCCAAGAGCTCTGCAATACCTTTGGAAAGCTGTAAAATTCTTATGTGGGGCAGGGCTTAGTGTGTTATGATGCTCCCTCACCTTGTTGCCAGGTACCATATTCCATCTTCATCCTCTTATCTGAGAGTTCTTCGCTCTGCTGAAGGAGTTGAATAGCAGGAGGGTACTCCCCTGGACAGTTCACTCACATGCCCTCTTCCACTTTTCTCAGCACTTTACTCTTTTCCATCTGTGATAAATCTGTCGGGAGAAAAAGTGGTATTGAGAGACTGAATCAAAAGATTTGAATGTGTTCAGGATAAAATGCAAAACTTAAAAACTAAATGAGAAGAACCATACCAGAAAATAAAGAAACTGCTTTCTGTTGTTGGCAAGATGAATAGCCAACCCCTCCTGACCTCAATAGTGTAACATTAATTAATACTTGTGTCTCTAACGTACTGATTTTTGAACATTTATTAAGTTGATTTTGGAAAGTTAATGACAAAAACCAAAATAATTTCTCTTGCATGTGGCTCAGACAAAATGTGCTTTACTTCAATAAAGGCACTACAGGTAACCTGGAAAATTCCAATAATCCTGATGATGAAGGAAATGGTAATGACTCATGATTCTGATTTTAAAATTCCAAGAACTTATTCCTGTCCCCTCACAAGTTAAAACTAGACAATTATCTAAATTTAATACCAAAAAAAAAAAAAAGTCTATTTGAATTAAAGTTCTCAGATGTCTATATTTAGTCTTAATGTATGAATTTAGTAATTGCCACATTCTATTTATTTTTCTTGCATTCTTTTGTCACATCAGTACCATCCTTTGTAAATTTAGGTGACCTGCAAAGATGAGGAAAAAAATCGTGATAAAATACAACTTAGAGCCAAAAGTCTTGGTTGTCAGCTTTCATGAAATACAATCGTCAATTCCATTACTATAATCTTAGGATTCCAAGAATAAGTTTATTTCTTAAGATAGAATTTATTTCACCCTGAGTAGTTAGATCTTCATTCCCTGAAGCTAAATATGAATCTACGAAATCTGCATTAATGTCCAGGTTCTGTAAAAACAATGGAAGGAATTCCATTGTATTTTGAGTTGTGATCTATATCAAAGTGCCATAAGAAATTCTAATTAATTTGTCTACTATGATTGTCTTCTGTATTTCTTTGCAATAATAATTTACATATACAATATTCACTAATTTATCTGGTTGTAAGCTATGCAAGGTAAGACGACTTCAAGAAACAGATTGGATTCAGCACTTCCAAACTATCAGTACAATCTCTTCCTCCTAGAAAGCAGCACATAAGTAAGAAACCAACCTACTCACTATTTTAAGGTGAAACTGGTAATATTTACAGACTTCCAGAAAAAAACAGATGGGTAAAAGGTTTAGTGAGGAAATATTTAATCAGCAGAGATTTGGCAAATTAATCTCTAAATGAATCCTTGCATGCGTGCTCTTTTCATTACAGGAAAGCAATATCCCTGCTGCCAACCATTTCCCAGCATTTCAGTGCTGAAATGCACCTTCCCCAACAGAGTTAACTCTTTGAGCAACAGCCTCCTATACTTACAGGTCAGATCTTATGCATTAAATACAACCCCAGATTTCCTATTTTGACCTCCCTTGATGATCCCAGAGGAAAGTTCTGTTCATGGAGATTGTCAATTGGACAAATCCAGAAATGGAATAATATGGTTACCTAAGCAGGGATTTGGAGCATGATTCTGATGTTCCAGAGATGAACGATTTAGGGATACAGGTCTAATCTTACAATTCAGTGAAGTGAGCAAGGAAAAAGAATAAGTGTCAGATTTCACTGATCCTATTGTTTAGAAAAACAAACAAACAAAAACAACCCCAACAAACCACACAACCACCAAACTGGTTTTCTCTAACCAGTTTTGTAACGGCCTAAATTCACATAATAGCAATAACCTTGTAAGCTTTTGAGTATTGATAGCTCCCACTCTTTATATTACAGGAAAAGTATACAGGGTCTATACTCTGGAGAGCAGAAATCACAGTGTCAGGGAACTCAATAGTCACTTTGTTATAATGCAGTAACTTCAAGAAAAAAATAAACATAAACTTTAAAAAGGCAAAACATCTAGTGTGCGAAACCTTTTATTCTATTTTAGAAGAATTATACAACTAAGAGGTAATGATTTCACATTGGCAACTCTTTTTTTTTACCAGCTTCCAGGCACAGTCATAATCTATATGTAATTCTTAATAGAAATCTATGCTGAAATGACTGGTTGAAACACTAGACAGCTTTTCTTTCCAGCCCTTAAGTGAGCTTATTAAATGCAACAGGTGTTACAGTAACTGTACTTGTTCCTTTCCCCTTGAGATAACCGTGTGCTACAAAGAAATTGAGAAGCTCTTGCCTACATTTTTCCAAATATATGAAAGGAGGCTTTACTGTGTACATACTCGTTAGAAATAATAACACTAATTTACTTCCATTTACCACAGCTGCTTTCCATCTACTTCACATTAAACCATATTTATTCCTGTGATCTCCCTTTAGGGACACCTCCATCCACCATACCTATAGCACTAAAATAACAAATAGATTTGGGGAAGTTACAACACAACTATACAGAAGACTAGCAGGTGGTTAATATGTCTAAGACAGGATATTATTTGTTACACAGACAACTTAAAAGAATAAGTCCAGGCAACTGGGTACCCCATAATAACAGGTATGTGATCTTACAGACCCTAGAAATGTGGAAAAAAAACAATTATTGAAATGAGTAAACATGTTGATTATTGCTCATGCTTGTGTCAGCTTCAACCAACCTGAATAGAAATGGCATGTTCATGATTACACTCAGCAACACATTGAAATGCTTGGACTTTACAGTGGTTTCCATCCAGATGGCTGCCATTATACTGATGTGTGAATTCACTGGAGTCCACAGGTCTCTGCTAGAAATTAGGCTAGATTTTATTTCAGGAAACTATAGCAGATGAAGCAGCCAGCTTCAGTTCTGACAGCAAATGCAATGCCTCACCAACTCTGCCCCATGATACAAGGGCAATGCATTGGCTTCTACTGCTTCTACATACACCTCAATATCGGAAAAAAGTATTTAATGTTGGTTTATGTTCATAAAGCTATGAAAGAATTGCATACCTTACAAAAATCTGTATATTCTAATATTTTTAATGTAACAATGCCTACAGAAATTAGTTGTAATGTCTTGAATGTTGGCTCTTACTAAAAATTGTATTAGGATCTGTCTAAACTACTATAAAATATGGTATGTTGTATACTTCAAGCCTGTTATGACTTCAAATATATTAATTTCAGTTTTTAGCCCCAAATTTAAAGGAAAATTTCAGTGCTTAAAATAAGCACTGAAACGTTTGTGTATACTTCAAAAAAACAAAAACATTGTTTCTTCATTTGCCAGTATGGTTCCTGTACTTTTTCCCCCCAGAATTATACCTTACCTCTGATATCAATGAAAACGTGTGTTAGTGGTAAAGGAGAACCACTACCATCTATGCAGTTTTCAGGTACACAAAGGCTACCAGAGATGATATTGCAAACTCACTGCCAGTTTATACTCATGCTCTTCAGAGTAAGGGAAACATGTAGATTCTGTGCTGGTATGAATTGTCAAATGTACAGATGTGAATGATATTACAATCATTCACATGAGCCTTTATTCCTGTCCCACGAGGATCCTTATCACTAGCTCTCTGTTTATTAAATTATGATGGCTCTTTAAATTTGAAGTATGTTCAGTGAAGTATTATTATTAAAAAATTTATTATACCTGCAACCAACAGATATAACCTCTAAAATAACAAAGCACAGAGTCAAACAGGCAGAAAAATAAACAGTGCTTGAACTTGAACCGTGTTCAGAAAGATTATTTCCAGAATACACCTTCTGAAATTTTTTGTTCTTACCTCTTCTAAAGTATTCTTATCAGATGAAACTAGGAAACTTTAAGGTATTGGTATGTTTACTTTAAAATCCAAAGCCTGAGCAGCTATGAATCACAGTTCTCCCCACTCTGGCCAGCTATGGGCTAATCATTTATACATTAACCTCAGTTTAACTTGCTATACTGACAGCAATGTGGAAATACATGATTTATAACGTAAAGAAAGTTTAATCCGTTAGAAGAAAAATACTAAGTCAAGCACACGACACCATGGGCTAAAAAATAAAAGGCTCTTTCCCACTAGATTTTCATCCCTCTCTGGATGGAACCTTTCTGGCCACCAGCTGTCCACCCACAAAGATCATAAAGGATTATGTCAACCTAAATCTTAATGTAAGTTTAAGAGAGAAAATGGGATGTTTCATGCTGTCTTCTGCATAAGGGCAAATTTCTCTCAGAATGTAAATCAGATTTTTCTACGGCTCAGTTTGTTTCAGGTTATTCCCTAAAAATTTCTACTGCTGTCAGAAAGATTATGGAACAAACAGGTGGATAGCCTAAATGATATCTTGAGGCCTCTTCCAACCTTATTTTTCTACACTCCTATAATTTTGGAAAGACACTAAAATTTTCATACTGTAGCTAGAATTTGAACCAGAGTATTGCTTTACTGCTCTGAATGGCAAAAGTGGAGCCTGAACACCAGAGCATCAAAGCCAACCATTAAACTCCATGACATACAGCAGAGGAAATGTTCCATCCAACTCCCCTGTGTCCAAACTGGAATTCTTGAAAATCCTGGCATTGTTTCTTTTTTTTGGACACTCCTACTAATACTAGGAAACCTCAAAAGCCCAAAGAACCACACAGCAATATTACTAGTATGCTTTGCACTCTCCATGGTGAGTAAAGAAAAAGGACATAGTAAAAGCAATGTTCTAGTATATATGTCCTTAAGCACAGACAGAGAAGAGGGAACTGAACTTCGTGGATTTCTGGGTAACTTTGTAAAACCACTCAGGTTAGGTCTAAAATGATGATTTCATTATTTTGGAGTGTTTCTGCACCCTTAGTCACTGTGCTTCCCTCCTCCATGTTCCAAATCAATATCAAAGCAAAGTTCACTCCTTCTATACCTTGATCTTTCACAGAACCACAGCCATCACGAGTGTCACTGCTCATTCAGGATAGCACTGTCGAGAGGCATTCAAACTCCAAACCTGGCATTATAATAAATGCACTAATTTGAGAAACAGTGCTGATTACTCCTGTAGTGTTGCGATAGCAACACAACTGTATCATTTCCAGGACCCCAGCTAGTATTTCTAATGGCTTTATGCTGCATATTTCCACGATTTAGCAGAGTTATCTGGGGATCTCAAGATTGCTCTGCACTGCATAAACAGATATGTTATATTCTAGTTCTCCATCAAACTTGGGAGTAGTACTCTCTACCTCACAAAAATACAACTGCAATTAAGATTCACTAAAAATATTGCAGCACACAGGTGCTAAATTACCGGGAGTGAAGAGAGATACCCTAGAATGAGAAAACTGGGATAAAGCCATTTAAAAAATACACTGCTATTTTGAAGGTTCACATGTAAAGTTACCTTCTGCCTCAGATTCTGGGGGCAGAGGGGAAGAGGTAATATTTTCATTCCAGGCTTCTCTTTTACCTCTAGACAAAAAAAAAAACAAAAAAAAAACAAACAAAAAAAAACCAATGCAGAAAAGTTTCTAAAGTAGAACAAATCTAGAAATTAGCAAATCTAGAAAATGCAACATTTTGATCAAACTAGGCCCATTCTAACCATTGTCAAAGCCATGTGAGTTTTAAAATAATCTAAGAGGGAAAGAGAAAAAATGATAATGAAAGAAGAGGATAGAACTTCATAAAAATCCATATGCCTCTAAGATAAGATGTAACATCCATCTCCGTTTCCCAAGACTTAATAATGCAATATTAAAACTGTAGGGTTATGAACAGATCAGTACAGCTCTGCTGAGATCGATCACACTTTGTAAATACATTGAAATACATCAGAACATCCTTGCACTTCAATATGTATTTCTGGGTAGTATAGCCAGCTCTAATAAGTAAAGCAGCCCATCCCAACTGACATACTTCAGCAATTCTAAACCACAATTATCCTTTTGTGTTATCATTAAGTGCATAAAGAATCTTTTTATAAAACTGTTACAAGACACAAAATACTTCTTCCCAGAAGGCAAACTGTGTAGTCAGAACGTCTCATTGCTATTAGAAAGAAGATAATTATGAATAATATGATGGGAACTTTCAGAACATACTGCATCAATCAAATTCTGCAAGAGTAATTATAATAATGTTCTATAACATCATTAATTTTGTCTGCCTCAGAGTTCTGAAATACAAGATTTCTTCCCCAAAGGACATCAGCCCTCATCATAAGTTCTTGGTAAATTATCATGATTCTTCTGAGAACATTCGAGTAATAAAGAAACATTTGTTTTCTGGACTAGAATTTGGACATCAAGGTCACAGAAAGTATTGTCTGCAAGCTGGCTATTTTCCTTCTGTGGCAATTGTTGTTTTGAAAGATTTTACAAATATGCACAAGCTGTTAGGTGTAAGAAGGCTTATGTCAGTAAGCATGAAAATTCTTGTTCCTTTCAGCTCACATCTTTCTCTGTATCGCTACTTGAATAAGAATCTCTTAACTTCTTATGGCTATATCTTCAGATTTCAAGTGAGTTTTTCTTTTCAGTGTAATTACCATAAAGAAAGGAATTATTAATTTTTTTGCAGAAAGCAACTGGTTGAGAATAGTTTTACTATTATAAAAATCAAGATTAATAATTAAAGCTTACATTCAAAGGGCAGAAATAGAAGAAAAAAGGGACAAAGAACTAGTTTGTTATAGATCACACAAACTAACAGAAGATTCAGAAATTATTACAGAGGTTCATATAAGTGAGATGCATCTCTCAGGTGTTTATGGTAGGAGATTCGTGCTGGGTCTAAACACAGTCTCCATTCCCCTCTTTACTGACTGACTGGGGAATCATAGACAAGGCAGCTGAAATCGCTTATCGCTTTCAAACTTTGGTGTCATTTTAGGAGGTCTGAATACCGCCTCAGAGCTTAATCCAAGGCCCACACCATGGTTGGACTTGATAATCTTAGAAGTCTTTTCCAACCAAGGCTATTCTATGATTCTATGAATTATCCCTCAAGTATTTCATAATAATAGTGTGAAGAAAAAGGTCACCTTTAAAGAAAGGCCAGAAGTTACACAGATAAGACACACAGAGGAAAAGAGATGCAGCACGGAAATGGGGAAGAGAGGACTAGGAAGGAGATAACTGACAACAGGCCATCCATGGGGAGACAGTAGAAATGTGAGACTTGTCAGTAACAATATGACCCTATGTCTTAAGCAAGACAGTCATAAAATGAAGCCCTCAATTTTCTGAAACAAAGCTGCTTCTGCTTACTTTATGCAGGTCGGTCTTAGCACACAGGAAGTGTGGTCAGGCTGACTAAAAGGCATTCAGGATACTTGCAAAATTAAATTCCTTTTTAATATGGAGTCATATTAAGTGTTTTGTAAATTAGACCATTTTCAGTTAAACCAGATCTGAATTAACAATTTCACCAGAGTGAAATAACACTTCACAAACCAGGAAACTTTTTTCTTATTTTTTGTAAAGCATTGATCCTGATTTTAAGGCAGAATAAAATAGATTGGATGGCAAGAATGAGACTTAGCCAGACCTTTTGGCAAAGAATACAGTTCAAATATATTTAGTCCCTCAAAAGAAAAGAAAATGATATATGGGATTATTCTTTTCCTCAAATTTGTATCATTCACTTCCCTTCCCGTGCGTTCATATCACTTTCCTTATTTCTTCCCTACCATTGCTATACATCCTAGACATGTACCACAATGTACATATTTCTTTGCATTTCCCCTCACACTTTTCCTGCCATTTTCCTCAAAATTTTCCCCTCCTTTTCCTCTCCCCTTTTTCCCTCTCCCATTTCCCCCTCCCCTTTGCCAACCACCTTCTCCCTCTCTCCTTTTTCCCTCTCGCCTTTTCCCTGCTCCTTTTCCTCCTCACCTTCTCCCTCTCTCCTTTCCCCCCTCTCATCTTTCCCTCTCACATATTTCCCCCTCCTTCTCCTCTCACATATATCCGCTCCATTTTCTCTCACGTTTTCCTTTCACATTTCCTCCCATTTCCTCACTTTTCCCTTCTTTTCCCCTCTTTCCCTCACACTTTCCCCTCCTTTTCCTTTCACACTTCTCTCTGCATTACTACAACAACTAAAGTTTTGATACAGTTTTAGGTTTTTTCATTTCCACCATGAATTTTGCTGATGGCCAGCTTGATAATTTATTTGGTCTTTCTCTACTAAGTGTGATTTCTATTGTTATCTTTCTACTCACTGTGTTTCACAGTAGTCTACGTTTTTCTTGAAATACTATTAAAATACTCAAGGGACAAAAAAGAGCATCCTTCCGTTCTGTATTTCTTCAATCCCTATATGTAACACAAAGAAATTATGAAAATAAATCTTCTTTGCAGATGTATAACAAATACATTCTGTATGGAACAGCATATCCTAAGAAATGCTAGTGACACGAAACCTGTTTCTCATGACATGCAAGTCTCCTATATTCTGTTTCCATAAGGAGTTCAGCTGTCCACCTTTCTCCAGTATGTTTAAATTGTAAGATTACTAGTGCAATGTTTAAAAACAATATAAAGGTGCTTTATTGAATACAATCAGGCTCCATAATTCATAACTGGAATCAATAAAGTCATTAAGTATTATAGCATTTAGATGCATCTGTTATTCTTCTCTTGCTCTGTATATCATTGATCATCTTACACCAAACTAAATTATTTTATTAAAATATTTAGATATCAATGAAAGATAAGAATCTTGTAAATGTTCAGTTTTCAGGTTTTCTGTGTCACAGCTGGCCACTAAAATTACAAACAGGGGAAAATATATTTTTATTTCTGCAAGTCACCACCTTTTTGCATTATCTATCTGCTATATCTGGGCATGCATAGATTTGGCATGTGTAGAACACACTGTACTGCCCAGCTTTCAGATCACAATCTCCACAAGCATGCAATTGGTATATAAACTAGTTCCCCTAGAACACAAACTGGAAGGCTATACCACGAGATTCAAGTGCTCCTCATTGGATGTAGGCCTAGCATTTTCCTCAAGATAACACAAGGCTGAAAAATCCTTTCCTGGATAAGGTGAGCCCCTGTCTGATGGAACAATTCACAAACTACACAGGGGAGAGAGTAGGCCACACCGTCCTATTTACAAAGGAGTATCAACACTACCATGGTAGTCCTAGGTCATTGTCTTTCACACTCACTGATTAGTTACTGATGTTACACAAAATGGAATAGCAGCAGCAAGGAAAGTATAGGAGACAGAGAACAGAACTCTGTGCAGGATGACAGTCAGGATATTAAATCAGAAGGTGCTCATAACTAGAATTTCTAGTAATCTCTTAGACTGATTTATAGAAATCTACTGTCTGCCTCGTAACACGGAGAAAAGAAATCACTTCACACAGCACAGTTAAAAGTATCTACAATTATGTCCTTGGAACATGCAATCCTTTCAATTTCAGCACATCCTGAAGCAGACGGAAGGTCTCCTGATGAGATTTTTCCTTCCTCTGCGTAGGAGTCTCTCACATCAAAACTGAGTTGCTTCTTTCCTTTCACTCATTGTTCCAATCATGTGGGGTTAGGAGATCATTATGCCAAGCAGGGCATCTCTTTAATTAAAGACATCCTTTTAGGAGATAGCTCTACAGCATCTTCACAAGGGCTAGACTGGGTGGGGTTTGATCAGATATGGTTGATTTTAAAGAATTTCCCTTTCAGAACAGCACTATGGCATGTAAAAGGAATGTATTTCAAGCTATTGCAGCTTTTGTAGGTGTGTGACTATTAAAACCAGTGACTCGTGAAAGTTTTATTTTGCTGATATTCACACAAATGTTTACTGTAAGCCATATACTTTTGCAGGAATAACCCATGGCTAGCATTTAGAGATCTGGATTTAAATAAACATAAAAACTGAAACTGTAAGTCTAATAAAAACTCTATAGATAACAAGAGATGTCTTTTTAAATACTTGCTCAATCTTTGCCTTTGATATTTGTGCCTAAGCCTGCATTCCACAATTTCATAACTATGTCTTTTTCCTATAAATAATTAACAGATTTCCTTTTAAATTATTTAACACTAAATGAAAGGCACATTCTATTAATTCACTGGCTTGCACTTTTCTGAATTTAAGTGACTGGTTTAAAAACCAGCAGTCTCAGCTGCAGAAACAAGTCTACAAACAACTACTGCAAGAGACTGATTTTTTTTTTTTGATGACTTTACTGGAGCTTCTCTGAATAGTTGGTCAAATACAGGAAAACATCTATGTTACGAATTTTAAAGTTTCTTTTTGCTGGAGTTTGATGCAGAATCATGAGTTACTCACAGATGACTCAAAAGACTTCTCACATTCCAAGAAATCTCCTTTTGAATTTTGTGCCTGTATTAAAAACAGAAACAAAAAAACCCAAACAAACAAACAACAAACAAAAAAACCCCAAAACCAAAGCAGAAGTCAGCCGACCTTGGTTGTGGTTTCAAGTATTTTGCCAAGCTGCATTATTCAATTTAGAAATTTATTCAGAAAGATTGTGTGGCTTAATATCTAGTCATGCAAAATTGTAAAGCCTATGGTTTTTTGTGTGTTATAGCATAAAAGTGGCTTGAAAGTGCTGAAGTTTTGCTGAACAACCTAATTGTGTGCCTTTAACAAGGTATGCTAGCTCTGTAATATAGGTCCTCAGGATAAAATCTGTCTTGAAAAAGTATTCTTGTTCTTTATTGAAAATGCTCATCCGCAATGTAAGAAATCTGCACAGGATTTAGCATTTAAAATAATGACATCTAATATTTGACCTAATGAAATACACTGACAAACACATTTGAAACACAGATGTTATTATAGAAATGACAGACATTATCAAGTTCAAATGAGGAAAAAAAGTTTAAAATATTCTGATTCCATTAACTCCTAGGCGTAATCTTCAATGCAATAAACAAGAGAAGCCAGTGGAGAACTTACTGGTGAAAAAGCAAAACGCAGATGACTGTCATTTAGGTCAAAGATAATTCTTCATTGATTGGCTTTCACAAGCAGTAAAAATCTATATTGCTAAATAATACTACACAGTTCAGTATGAGTGACATGTAAAATTGGCTGTTGTGAGTTAAATATATAATGCTGGTATCCTTGGTGATGGCTTTGCATGTCTAGCTTTGATTTTAAAACAGCTCTGGCTCAGAAAATCTGGGGGGTGGGGGGTGGAGGAGATGAGATGTGCGGAAGCTGCCTGGCATTAGCGCTACCAGAACAAATAATTTAAATGACCAACACAAATACACTGAGATAATAATGGCCATAGAGCAAGCAGAGAGCCCTACCTGAGCAATACTGTTATCTTCTCTATCTGCAATTATTTCACACACATCTGCAGGTATTTCCTTTGGAAACCATGGTTGTTACTTACTGTAAATTTTACACGATAAGCATTATTTGAACATGAATTGTTATTAGCTTCCTGGACATGCCACAAAGTTTGTTTTCTCTCTAGTTTAAGAGAAGGTACTAAGGAGGCCAGAGAGAAAACAGATACAGTATCAAGTTAATAAACTGTTACAGATATACTTTCCTTTAAGCTATTACAGAGATGCATTTTTATAGGGCACATTAGGGAATTAAAGCGACACTTTGGGGTACTTAGTAATATTAACGTGTGAACTTTACATTGGTAGAGAAAAATTGAAATAAATTAGCCAATACAATTACATAATTATTACACATAGCCGATATAATTATTTATAGGTGTAGTTCATTAATCAAAGAACTTGAAATATCACCAGCTACATTATCAAGAAGGAAAATAGAAACAAAACCTTTGTGCTACATTCACCGATCTCACATTGCACTGTATCTAATTCAGAGGCAGGTGGCCTCCATTGGTGCTGATAAACACAACACTTGAAACACAGGATAGACACTTTCTGCACTATTCTAAAGCAAAATAATTCTGTTCAGAAGCAAGCCTCAGACCATTGTGGGCTCCTGGCACATCTAGCTGCAGTTAAAAGCAAAAGCTGAGTACTCCAGAGCATTTGTGCTCCAAGGGGCTCCCAGAGTCGCACACAAAGCACGAACAATCAGCTGAAGACTCTGGACAGTCTTCAAGGTAAACCCTGAGTACAGTCCTACACCAGCAACTGCAAACAAGTTTGTGAGGAAGGGGACAGAGAGTCAGCTTAGCACGGGTACAGGTCACTGCACAAGCCCAGGTATAATAAGCACCTTTTATCCAAAATTCCTAACACAGCTCAACACAAGTCAGTCTGATGATGTTGTTGTTTCTTCTGCCTTACACACACTTTACAGGCAAAAGCATACTCTACTAAGTTAGGTGGTTTAAGTTTTTTTCAATCATTTTGAGTCACCAAACAAGACAAATCACTCATTACTTTCAAAGAAAATATGTTTGAGACTATGCAGGATGTGCATGAAAAACTTTATATTACCTGTTCAGCCATCTTCAATATTTCTGCCTCACTATGCTGAGGACCAATAGATAAAAAGGTGCTAGTCTAGGGAGAACACAAGGGCAAGCAAGCATGGCATCAACATCACTGCTCTGCCTGGGCAGATGTGCTGACAGGCAAAAGGGGCTTTCCAGCAGCAGGGATACTAGGTTTGCTTGTATCCACTGGAAATAACATGCTAGCTACAAAACCTAATTGTGTGTGAGATATAATGGCCATTATACACAACAGTCCTAATTTACAGAAGTATATTATTTACTCCATAAAAAAAATCTGAAATCATTTCCCTCCCTTGTAGAATCAGCTAGCTTTGAGGAAAATCCATACAAGTCAGTGGAAAAGAGTTCCATCATGCACATCACAAATCAACTATTTGAACCATTGTTTGGCTGATTGTAAAGCTTCTTTTAAGCTGCTGTAGTACCTTTTGAGCAAGAGTAATGAGTGGATGCTTGCATTTTCTTCTTGTGTTTGTGGGGTTTTTTTCTTACTACGAGATGGTGTATTCTTATGGCACTTGCATTCCCTTTGTGGACTCCTCTTTCTGTTAGTGCTCTAATGAGAGAACATTACTATGAACAGCTGCTAGCAGTCAGCACATTACAGATTTCTACATCTAGTACTATAATTCAAATGCGGTATTATGAAGAAAAGGCTCAATGAAAAAATATCTGTTTAGAATTTAATGTTTTGCAGTTGTGTCTAAAAATTAATTAAAACAAAGATACACATGTAGAATTGATGAAATAGCAGTTTAGAAATTACTTTATATTCATATGTTGACAATCAATAGCCTGTTCTTAAATCAGCTCTGAAAGTTCCTTGCACCTCTTAGAAGTATAATGCAATAACTTTATGTGAAAGACACCCAAATTCACGTGGTCCAACTGGCTTCCATCCAGATTTCTGACTTTTCCCCAGGGAACATCAGGAACAGCTGCTTGAGCAATGAAAGCTCTTCCAAAAGTCTTGTGCCTGCTGTAGCCTGACACAAACAGTTGCTGCCAGCTGTACTTGCTGGGGGGAGAAGACAGTCAGTGAAAGAAGCAGGTGCTGGTGTGAGTGTGTGATGTCAAGTCCTCCTTCAGAAAAGTATGTGGAAGGACAGAAAACATGTCCCAGGGAGGTGGGAGCAACATCTAGGTTTGCCTTTAATCTAAACGGTTGCAGAGCTTGGTCATATGACTGTTTAGTCTGAAAAGAACTTCTGAAGTGTCTCTCATGACTGTACCCCAGATTCCAGTTTTGCATCATGTATTGTGCCAGGCATCACAGTGTTCTTAGAGAAAAATGAATACTAGTGAGTGGACAAACCTAAAAAAAATATTCCGTAATACTCTCTATTTCATGTTTCCAGAAGAGAGATTAAATTGAATCTAATAATAATTTATTCATATGGCTCTCATCTTTATATATTTTATTGAAAATTTACAGCAAGTTTTCTATCTTAAGAGAAACTGTGCTTAAGTTTGCTTTGTAGGCATAGTAGAGGCCTTTTAACACCCATAAATTGTAACTGTACTGATCAGGATTTACTTAATATTCCCTTGCCTTGAACCCAAATATCAGTATACCAGAATAGTGTAACTAACAGTATATAAGGATTTTCTAATGCTGTGATGGCATAACTGGTCATAATGTACAAAACCACATCCAAAGATGTGATCAATGTGACCACCAAACAGACAAAGACAGGTGAGTGAGTACATGTAGCAGGCATTCAAGTAATCAAAGTAACAAGCTCCTTACCACACAAGAAGGATGACCAGCAAAGCAAAAAACAAGATAACCAGCACTGTGACACCTCTTTTGGGAAGGAGTGGGTAACAGCATATGAACATCACACACAGACAAGGAAAATCAGAGAAGAAAGAAGTGATCACCTTGATGCCAGAGAAAAAGAACCACCAAGGATCTTATCATCAGTTGTAATCATACAGCATCAACTCTGTAGGTTAGCACTGTGCATACAATACTAAGTGTTATAAACCAACAATTTTGTGTGATTAATGAACTGCAAGAATTAATCATTTTCAAGAAATGTGTTGTTGACAAATTATTTTGGTAAGGTTAATGTTCTAATTACTCATTTCAGCAATCTAATTCCCTATTCTCTATCCAATATATTCATTATAATAAAGATGCGTTAGGAGAGATTACAGAATACATTGGCTAGTCTTCAGTGAATCACTTAAGGGTACATCAAGCTGTAAATAACATGACTAGCCCCACTAAATGCAATAGAATGACTTATTTTAACAGATGCAGCATTATGAATTTTTGCTTATTATGGGAAGTTTTGATCTTAAATTCTAACTTTTTAATGTCTTGAATAATCAGAAAAAAAATTCACTAGGACCACAGAACTATAACAGTGACATAGCAAAATTCTATCACAGAGGCAACTTTCCATCAGTAGAAACAAATTAACTCTACCCAGGAGAGAAAGGAGTTGTGGGACCTATTAATTTTATTATCCTGAATATCTCATCCCACCATGATGTGTGATAGTATACTTTGATGTCTCACAAATCTCATAACTGTACAAGATTTATTCAAAATATCAAGATAAGAATTAAGGAACCCATTCCCAAAATGCACAAGGAAGCTTTCCACCTAGTCCCTTCAGAATACTTTTTCAGCGCGGATTCTCTCTTGCAACTCAGCTTTGGGAACAGTGTCTTGCTGTAAGCAGGGCCAGCATCATGAACCGATTTGAAGACAGAGGAGGCCATGAACAGGCAAGAGTAAAAATTGTGGTAGCAACAGAGAGAAAACCACCAAGTCCTATCCAGTCCAGTCTGCACGGACCACAGTCCTCTTTAGAACTGGGAAGGAAAGGAAGGAGAGTGGAGGCTATAGCTGGCTGCATGCATTTCCTTTCTCCGTTGTCAGGCCTGTTCTCTAGATAAGCGTGACACAGGCACTCAATATTAAAGAGCTGGGGGACAGGAGCTGAAGAGGGACTCTCTGTCCCTGCCTGAAATATTTCTCAGTCTACAGTAGCAGCAAAATATCAAAATGATAACAGTGTGATTTTGCAAGAAAGTTGAAACAGTAGTTGTGTTTTAAGAATTTAGGGCAGAGAGAATTAAAGATGTTATTTTGATTTCTATTTCTTGCTGCTTTGCTTTTTTTGGAAATTCTCCCAGGACATTTCGGGTTGGTCTCTTTACGCTTCCTCAATTGCTCTATGGGGATTTCTAAAATCCAAGCTACAAATGAAGACATGTATTTTATGATCACATCTAACGCTGGGCACTATTAATAAAGGAAAACTTGATGTGCTTCTATTAGTCAGAATCACACAATTTGCAGAGGCAGACACAGTGCAGTTTGGGTGGACTGAAAAACTGCATTCTCTGTAGACAGTACATAGATTAAAACATAGAACACTTCTCACATCCTTTCATAGTGTTAGGCAGATGTTTGACTTCATGATTTGAAGACTAAGCAGCAAACTCAGTAGAAACTCAGCTCATTCCTTCATATTCCCTCATGCTGCAGTTAACCAGAGAACACTAAACTGGTAAGGAATCACATGAAGACATCTAGCTTATGGTTGGCTGGCCACGAGAAACTGTTTAAGTGATTGGATTTTAAAATAAGTTGTTTCACTGAAACGCTGAAGCTAAACAGTTCTCTGTTCCTGGGAAAATGCGATAAAAAGCACTCTAGGGTTCAAGATCAAGTTTCTTTATATGTTCTTCTACAGGATTTTTTCACCTGTCATCTTGAACATTTAATTAATTCCTCATCTGTCCGTATCAGTCTTATCCCTTCTCATACACGTAGATTATAAACTTCCTAATGCAAGGTCAGTCACTGGTAGTGTATGCTCCCCTGCATGGCACAAAGTATGCGGGACACAAGAAATGAGTTCCGAAACACTACAATAATACCATGAAGTACCATTGACAGTCATCAATTAAACTGTACCTCATATTGTTGATGAACACACAATATCAATTAGCTTATAATGAATGACAGAACACAGTCAAACTGAAGATGACAGCCCACCTTCTGTGTAATGCTTTGGACCTCAATTTAAAAGCTGTGTTGGGTTCTAGCATTTTAATGAAGCAGAGCAACCGTATACAAGTTTTAGCAGCTTTGCTCTTTACTGAAATCCATCTTACAAACTGAGTAGTTACATCGTAATTCTGTGGTTCCCCATCAAGAAAAGCATCTTTCAGGAGCTTCCTTGGCCAGAATTAGAGACTGGCATCATACATGCCACAGTTGGAGGAATAGGCAGGAAGGAGAAAGCCCTTTCCTTTCTCTGTCTGATTACCAAAATGTAAAGCCTGTAGAGCCAGCCCAGCCTTTTCAATATGCATTTGGACAGTGCCCATACAATGAGCCCCAGAGTCCCCAGTTTAAGTGTCCATGCTCCAACACAACAGGAGTTAGTGCATATTGAATACACTCAATAGATGTTATGTCATCCAGCAACTTAGGGTGATTTTTTTGTTTCCTAAAGAAGGGAAAGGGCTTGAAAGGAAGTTTCTCAGGCTGTAAACAGTTTATCATACTCCACTTCCTTCTGATTTGTGTAATGATTTTTCTTTTTATGGCTACCTGATTTATCGCACCACACAAAGCTCAGCAGCTAACTAAAAGTGAATCTTAGCAGCACCACAGGCTCCTCTCCCAGATTTTAACTCCATGCTTACTATGACTCAACAGCACCCATATAGCATATGTTTGCAGAAAGCAAACTGGTCTATAGATCAAGTAAAGATAATCACAGCACTCAAGTCTGCATTCAGGAGAAAGACATTTGCTTCCCACATTCTGAGGGTGTGCCTTCCCAATGAAACAGGAACAAACTACAGAAGCAGCACCTCTAATCCTTTTCTCACTCAAATTCTATGGTAGGAAGGAAGATACAGCTTATGCCAGTGTATCTGTAACATCTGAACTTTAGACTCACACCGACGTTAAGGCACCTCTATTCTGATCATCTGTATTTTTGTCAGATAATAAGAACAGATGGTGATATTTGAGACAAAGTAATCAGCTAATTTAGCAAAGATTTGGATATACATTGTCATAACAAGGCATCTGATGAGGCTGATAAATAAAACTTCCCATGGGAACAGAATACTGGATATAACACCCTTATAATAGAAAAATATAACCAATCCAAAAAAGAGCAAGTGAAGGTATGCTTAATTATAGAAGCCACAGTGCTCACAACCTTTATGCTACTGCAGTCACATCTGCAAAATATAATTGTGAGAAGGTGACTTTCCCACAGCTAATAAATGCCAGCAAACTGATCTTGAATGTCTGTTCTTTACCTAAAGAATCATTTTGTAGTAATACAGCTATTCCCAAATAACATAATTGGAACTGGAGCTGAGCAGGAAATTTTTATCAAGTGTTCCTCTTCAGAAAAGATTCATTTTTATTAGCATTAACATTAAATTTTTGGCACAGAAGGCTCAATTAATTTCTTTTCCACAAGAAAAATAATTACCCTCAAGTGCCCAATTTCTATTACATTTTTCACAGAGAAAATTAACCAATTTTTTCATTACTTTTTGTTGTCAGAAGAATTTAATCTAAAAAGGTTTAGGCTGACAATAGTGAGCTTTGCTTGCTGATTATTCTTTTTAGAACTAAAATATCCACAGATATTAATTTCACTCTTTCTTCTGAATGTATTTTTACATAGGAAAAGTATTATAGCTATTATAATGGCGTCTTAGCTGTGCTGATAATGAGGAAAGAAGTTTATTTAACAGAACAGGATACAATAAAACTTGCTTTGTTTTGTCTGATGTTTCATACATGAGAAAACACTCATTATGGACAATGGGTCAACAATGAGTTCAGCTACAAATTGAGTTAGCTGCTAGCTCTGCACATCTCAGAAAACTAAGTCTTTCTCTGTGCAGTCTTTAAATGAGCTTTCTCAAATACTCTGTATAGTCTGGGTAATTCAAATTATATGTGCTATTCATTCTATATTCCAGAACAGTTTGCATTGTTCTTACCACAGGATATTCAATATCACAGGACAATATTCCTTTGATGTCAATGTAAATTCATTGGATTTTGGAATTCCAGAGCTGAACACTTCATTGTGCCACTATCACTCCATCTGGTTCATTGCTCAGATTGTACACAAACTTCACCTGAGATTAACAGGATTCCATGATGTAAGAGCTTTGCCTGTATGCAGACCATCAAAAGGCAACATGAAAACAATAACTACATAATAGGCTCAATGGCTCATGGGAACGTCTGGTCTTCTGCCAGGCTTACCTGTCTAGGATAAATGAGCTATCCATATCATAGAGTAACTGTCATGAGCAGAAAATAATAAAGTCATTCAGCCTGGAAGGAATTTACAGTTGTTGTGTAGGCCAACCTTCTGCTCAAAACAGGGTCAACAGAGAAACAATCATATCAGTCGAATATGCATTTGTCTTAGAAGACAAACAAATGTCGTTATTTCCCTGTTAAGTTTCACCCTTGTAAATTCTTTAAAATATTGTATCTTTCGTATTAAAGACAATAAGTAAAACTAACAGCATCAGTGGAAAGGTCTTCCAAACAAAATGCTATTCTGCTTGGTAGTGTAGTACGACACCTGCTTCTTTGGTCTTATGTACTAATTTCTCAGCAGGAAGACAAGAAGCAGAAGTATGTTTATTTGAACAGCTGAGGAATAGTGTGAAGAATTTATGATGGGAAGACTGTGACCGACAAGAACTTTCTGTATTACCAGCTGGTTTTAAAACCTGTATAAATTTGAAACTGTATCACACATAACAAAGAACTAGGAATTTCTTACTCAGTAAAATGAAAGATCCAAGGTCTCTACCGAATGTTTCAAACAGAAATTTTAAAAATTTTTAGAAATTTTTTTTTCTTTTGTCTCTGTATGTTGTGTTCTTAGAGACAGTAATCCCTGCCAAAATAACATTTTATTAGTCTTCTTCACATCTTTCAGTTGGGGACCAAGGTCAGAACAAACAAGCTAGGAAGAGGTAAATGGGGTGCAGTCTACAATTCATGGTGGACAGGCAGTACCCACCTTCACATTTTGAATTAGTGGTCACAGGAAAGTAGTGTGGAACAAAAAGTATGTGTTCTGGCTCCATCCTAAAGAAAAACCACTGTATGGAAAAGGGAAAAAGATCTTGAAAAATTCTTCAGTGGAGAATCAATTGTAAATGTAAGGAAAAGCATTTCTGACTTGAAAACAAGCAGAAAGAAAGAGAGAAAAAGTCCTTATTTTACTGCCAGAAACAGGACAGAATTCATGACAGTATCTCATAGAACTCCAGTTATGAATTTGCATCATATTTGGGTTCAAAATTATGAGTCACATTTTAAATATAAAACACCATGATGGTCATGAGCAGGCACTATATAGATTCATTCAAGTGTGGGAAAAAGAAAAGTGTGGGAAAACACAAATGGGAGGGGTAATGAAACTTGTGCTGACCTCTGTTCAAAGTTCCCAAGAGTAAATACAAAGCAAATTGTAGCTCACATTGTGGCAAGTTTTGAGGATGCCCTACATTTGATATGTGAACTCGGCTGTACTCAGTAACAACAGCAGAAAAGAGTGAGGATATAATCTCTTCAGTAACTCTAAGATAAAACCCACTGAAGTGTGAGCTATTCTTTTTTCACCAGTGCAATGCCCAAGACATTTTTATATTTTTTAATCTTTTTTCCTTTTTTGGTTGGGATTTGCAGCAGAATATCAAAGTAAACTAAAGGAAGCTGAAAGAAAAAAAGGTGTGTTCCTTTTCAGGAACAAAAACAGGCCTCTGTAATGATACTTCTCACAAGGGATGCATATAGTCTTCTGACTACATGCTTTTATTTGTGCTAACAGTGGTTAAAATTATTCTTCCTGACTTTGCATTCATTGAAGTAGTATTTCTCAAAGTATATGTGTTGTAACCTTGAAAACCATTTCTTTCCTAAAAAGACTGCATTTTTTTTGTATTCTATTACTTTAATGCGAAGAAAACTCATGTAATAAGTATTCACAGAGATTGCAAAATGAAAAACCCACTGCCACAGCCCTACAAAGCCACTCAGCTGCATACAGAGATCTTCCAGGAGCATTGCTGATGTTTTAAAAACATTGAATTGTTGCCAGATGTGGAAACCATGAAGTCAGTTTATTGTTGCATGGCAAGATTTTCTAGAGAAAGGTCCAACCCTCATGATGCTTACAGGCAGTCAAAATAGACTATACAACACAATAAAAACACAGAATGCAGCTCACATGGATATGAGTGAAAAGGTTTTTCAAAGAATTAAGGGCATATAAACAAATATTTCAAAGAGAAATGACTAAGTTCTTCCCAAAGTTAGAATGAACAAGGAAGTTTAGATTTCCCCACAGACAGAAACAGGATTTCTGCATCATCTTTCTTGCATCACAATAACCCACTACTGATCGAAACTAAGTCTTTCCAATCATTTACCATTGGAGACATCTCTTTTCGTCTCTAAACCCAGAGAATAAACCTTTCCAAACCTTTTCTATACCAAACATGGAAGACACCATCTTCTCTAGTCACATCATCCATTATGAAAAATGAAGGCTTAGCCATTTTCATAACACCATCTATGCTTTTTCCCAAGCATTTCCAAGAATGCTCTCCTCCTCCTGGATCTGCATGCTTAGAAGGGAATGAGCGAGCCAGGGACGTAGAGAGTCCTCTAACATGTCAGATTCTTCAGACATTATCCAGAAAAACATAATGGACCTAGAGGTCTATTATTACTTTTTCAGAAACCGGTTAATAGTGAAGATTCTGAAACAGGGCAGTGGTATTTGTCACTTCACCTCAAAACAAGAGGAGGGCCTTTATAGAGCAGGCTGGCATCCTACAAATACCAGCATAAACACTTTAAAAACTAATTATTTAAAAACAGTACAATCCAACAATGAGCCCATAATGAGTATCCTCACAAAAAAAAACCCCAACCAACCAACCCCAACCAACCAAAACACCCTCTCCTAGTTAAAGCCGAACTCAGCTTTTATAATTTGCAAAGAACTCCAACCCCCTCTTGTGACAAACAATCAGAAAACAAGCAGTTTCACAATGTGATACTGCACAAATTGAAGCAGCTTCCAACCAAAGAAAATTTCTTTAGGAAAATCCCGAGGCTGGAAGGAAATCACTTAGAATGGATTATTTTCTGCTGATTTCTTCCCAACATCAGAACAGATGTCACACGAAGGAAAAGCAGTGAAGTACAGTGACAGTATACTGTTCCTGCTTGCTCTCTGAGTAATAGTTGTTTGGCTTCCTTTAGCCATGATTGCCTCCATCCTAACTCATATAGAAAGGTAGCCATCAGGTAAAATTGCACTTGATAATAAGTGTTTAGCAGTCAGTATGAATTCCTTCCACCTCTGCTACTTAAGGACTGTTTGTATGCTTACTATCCCCCAAGCAGAGGATACCCAAAAAAAAACACTCCACTGGCTTTATGCCATCTAGGAATTTTTCCATGTCATGGAAAACCTCCAGTACAACACAAATGACTCATGGATATAAAAAGCAACTTTGATATAACTTCTTGTTCTTGTGGTTCATAATAAACACAGCTTTCAGGACCACCATAACACTTGCAACTTCTCTTTAATCAGAGCACTTCTAGCATAAATTCTTCACGAATATGATTTGCAGAAGGGCAAGGGACTAACAATGGAGGAACATGTGTACACAATGCTCATTGAAATTTGACCTGGCCTGACATATAGCTCTGTCTCTGCATCTGTCTAGATACATGTATGAAACTATTCACAGACTTTTTATCTTGGAAATTACATTTCAACAGTGAATAGAATACTAGCTTCTACTATACTGACTTATTAACTCTAGAAATGGGTAAATTCAGTGTCTATGTAATACTAGTGTATGGGGAAACCAACAGCAACAATTTTTGCTGCTGTTAATCGAAAATTTTCAGAGATCTACTTATGGTATGAGAAAACGAATGACTTCCAGAACTAAGGCAGGATCCCAAGCAAAAGGTAAATTACCGTGGGTCAAAAGGATTAGATTGACACTTCCTATATAGCATAATTTCTAATCCAGGATTGCCAGCCCACTACTCACAGCCTACTTCTCACCCCTTGACGTTTAGCTCTTGGTTGAGACCTGGTAGCATCTCCTCTCAGCTCCTTAGTGTCCTGGCTTGATCTCTTGGTATGGTCTCCCTTCTTCAGCTGATCATCCTAGCAGCAGACTCACCCTTGTCTCAGCAAGTGTCACAATTTTAGAACAAATCCTGGAAGTGGTCTGTTTTTCTAAGCAAAATGAAGAAGCATTTGAGGTCCAGAACATGACCAGAGTTCAGAGTTCTGATGGGCTGACAACTCTGTACAGACATACTGGTCCAAGCTAACACGCCTTCTACTGAGCATAACTGGGAAAAGGCCTCTTGCTTCCAGCATGCACAGCAACATTTACAGTGCCAATGCAAACCACTTCCTGGAAATCTTTAAGACACAAATGCTCAGAGCTACCTCCTTATGCATTGATGGTATTCCACAGTTATCTATATAAATCTTCATAAAGATAAGTCCATCAAGACAGAAAAGCTCACTTACTCATTTCCCAAAATGGATAGTCAGGAAAGGGCAGAGTCATCAGATGTGTTTGATAACCTTTCTTTCTCTCCAAAGCATCTCCAACACCTCCAGTTTGCATGTATATACAGTTCACAGTTCCACTGGAGGGTACCAACATCTGTACTAAGCAATACAAAGCTTGGAATAGCATTGTTAAGAATCAGTCTTCTAGAACATCAGAAGTGTTTAATGACTTTTCTACGAACTGCAGATAGACAAAGATCAAAAGTGTCAGAGTAATTAAGATGATCAATTGTACATTCAAACAGCCCACATACTCAGAGCTTATCTTAACCAAATTACTTGATCTCAGCAGTTCAACTCAAATTAGTCCATTGACAGTATTTGCTCAAAAGACTGAGCACTCAAAAAAAATTCAAAGATTCCAGAAGAAAAATAATACCAGTCATATTTCCTGTAGAACCACAAGCATACTCCTCCAAGTACCTCTGCTTTGAGTGGGCCATCTGCTCTGAGTGAGCCAACTGAATAGAAGGTCTCCCTCAGCCTCATCTCTCCTTCTAGTTTCACCATGTGTCTAGTTCTGGGCATTTCCTCACTGACACCTTTTGTCTTTTAATCTGTCAGCAATCAAAGCTTTTTCTGCATTTGGATTCTAGCTGACAAGAAGGGATGCCAAGTACAACCCACAGATCGATGTAGTGATGTCAGTTTGAAATTATCGAAAGGTATATTGTTTTTAGGCAAGCTTAAAGCAAATTTATAATGATGTGGCCATACTCTTGGCTAAAACCACATCTCTCGTTTTTCATTTAACATCCTGTCTTCCATTCTGTTGCCTGCCCTTGGTTTCTACCTTTAGCCATACTTGTCACTACTACAGCTACATATCCACTCATTTTGTCTATGTAGGTATGTAGAGCTCTGTCATGTCATGTGGTCACATATCTTTTCCACCTGGTATATAATATTTCACTGATAACAATCCACTTCCTCTCCCTCTTCTAAACCCCCAGTGAAATCCTGACAAACCTTTTTGATATATAGTAAAAACAGACCTCTACACACGCACAAACAAAATCTGCAGGAATGATACAGACTATAAAATATAATGATGTGAAATTGCTCAAGCACTTTCACTCATGAACGAAACAGAAAAGACTGACAGGATCACAGCAGGATGGCGAATAGAGGCCAGCTGTTTATGTACTTTCAGCACCAACTCTATAGCGGAACAGCAACAGCTACTTGCCATGATGGACTGTTTCTCATAGGTCATCATTGAAAGCTCAAGTATTATTGCTACTCTTATTCTCCACCTCAGAGCAGTGACCTAAAGTAGAGCTGAATGGCAGTTGTCTTTAGGGACAACCTCTGACCCCAACTGGTACCACCCTCTTGGGTTAAATGAAAAGCTCTATCATGGTCTGTGAGCTTCAGTTGCTGTGAAATCACCATTTCTTGCTCTTTGTGTCCACTGCTAAACATACAGACAGACTAGGAACTCAAAAGTTTGAGTTCGAGTCATGACATGATCCTATTTACTCAACTTTCACACCTGTTCACAAGGCTTTCATATCTGCTTACTGTTTCTGTCCACACAGCACTCCAGCATGGCAGGACACTGGCACTGGATGCTGGATCTATATTTCTGGATGTCTAAAGCTCAACTGCTGGTTTCACATTTACACTAACCCAGTGATCTCAATAGAGGAAGCAAACCATTTTAAGGCCCTTCTGAAAGTATTTTAAGCTCTTAGCATAGCCACTGAAAGTGTGAAAACAAAGATATAACAGAGAGATGGTACAAATTGCAGTAAGACAGTGCACTGATGCACTCATTGCCACCAGAACAAAGACCTCATTCCTCACTTCCCTGAAGCCATGGGCAAGTCGTGGGCTTCACGCTACTTCTGTAGTCCTCTATTCCCACAGATATCTGGGTGTGTTATTGGTGTTGTGGCATGCAACTTCCAGGTACTAGCAGTGCATCGTAGTACAGCTTCAGCTGGTCATTAGAGACAGGATTTGGAACTCAATGTGCCTGACCTGATTTGTTCTGTGCCAAGCAAAAGCCAGAGGATAGGAACTAGTATAATGTATTGGGAAGACTTTCCTGAAGCAGTAAACAATGTACCGGGAGCAGAACAGATCCAAATTTAGCACTAATGAACACGGTTCCAAATTACTGGCTGTCAGTGCTGAAAACAAAGCTCCTATTAAGCAGATTTCACATTCCAAAAATTAAAGAGAAGTGGGAAACCCACTTTCATGACACTAAGATGTCATAATCCACAGCATTTCATTACATGAGCTTGCTAATATATTGCATATAATTTTAATCTCAATATACAACACACTGTATGCTAAAATGAGGGAATTTACAACAAATGTAAGGGAACTCACATCCTGTTTGTTAATTGGCAGTGTGAAATTCTATCTGTTGAAATGAACTTCACATTAAATTAATAATAATTTAATCCTACTGCAGCTTTGTTCTTTACTGAATATGTAATTATTCTTTTAACATTATGCAGCCCCACCTCAGGAGATGACATTTAAATGGATACCTGTACGTAGGCTATAGTAATATTAAACCAATCAACAATACATAACCACCCTTCCCTGATACTGAAACATACACACACAGCATATAGATATATATATAGATATATGCTATATAGCATATAGCATATTATTGGGTTACAGTATAATTAGCTATATACTACCTTAGCAGAGCTCCATCAGCTTTTAACTAACCTGACGCTCTTCCTGTATTTGTACTTTGTTGAACACAAGCAGGCTCACAGCTTCCTGTGTGATAGTGATAACATATGTCTGACTTTGTTGTTGGCAGCTGGAGTGGAGGGGAAGACAATGCCCTTTGACCTGTGGAAAGCAGTATAAAGCTTATCAGATCCTCTCCAGATATCACTGAAGGAAATGGGCTGGAAGAGTTGGCCCCACATAGGAAATATATATAAAAAAACCTGTCAGTACTAATCTTTTTTTTTAATGTCATTAAAAATGTATTTTTGCAAATCTGAGTCCTTGCTAGACAATGTCATTTGGATAGACTGAACTGAACTAAAAGAAGAGAGGAAGAATTATATACCACACATTAAACTTAGGTTCATATCACTTAAAATGACTCAGTAATATCAAGACTGCTTCACTTTATGGTGCCAAAATAATTTTTTCTTAGTGATTATTTCTCTGCTCTGCTTCTGAAGCAGACCTTTAAAGCTCATGTATTGTAGAAGACATCATACACAACATTTGCCACTAAACAGTTCATTTGGGGGTTTTGTTTATCTGCAAGAACTTCTAGACAAACTGCGGTAACAATGATGGACTGACCCCCACAAAAAAACCATATCTAATGAAAAACATATTTGCAGGTTAATGTAAGGATAATGCCCTCGCTGCCCTGCCAGATATTGTAGGCAGCATCAGGATATTAAGCTTTTAATAAGAATCACGTTGTTTTAAATTGGTAAAACACCTCTCTGATTTACCTTGCACTATGTAGTTACAAAACCAGTAAACAGCACCAACACAAATATTTAAAAAGAAAAATTCACTCGGACTTTTTTTAGATAATTGTTGAAAAAAATAAAACCCACAACAAACAAAAGAATGATGACAAACACAAGGTTGAAAACATTATGAGCAGAGATGCAGGAAACCAAATTCTTCCTTTTGATGTGCTCACTTTGTGGATATGACACCACCAGTTAAAAAGCAACTGTTCAGTATCTCTACTGACATAACAGGGAACATTTCGAGTCATTTCAACTGAAGATGGATGCAAGAAAATAAAAGAAAAAATATAATCCATCATCCTCACATTAGTTAACTGAAAGAAATAAAAAAAATAAATAAAATCTGCAGTTGTCAGGGGAGGCTTCTGCAACTGTAGAGCTTCAAAACCTTTTCATGGAAGAGATTTTTGTTTGTTGGGTTTTTTTGTTGTCCCGTACCAGCATTAACTCTAGTCCTCTTAATCAACTTTATATTAACAATGTTTAAATTATTTAGGAGCCAGGAAACCATACTGGATATCATGCTGATGGTGAAGATATAAGAATGTAAGCAAGCGTAAATATTATTCCCATATTATTTAAAAATATGTTTTAAAATAAAATCCAGGCAGGATTATTGGCAAGACTGAACATGCAGTGTTCCACTGCAGATCTGCCCATTTGTCAATGCTGTACCCCATTCCAAGTGTCTGTCAGATCCCAAGTTTCATACTCCTAGTGGAGAGGAAGAAGGGAAGTAGGTTTTTCTGATATGGGGTCTTTGTCGGTTTTTCTTATATTTATAGCTTCTGAAATTATGGAGAAAGAATGAAGCTAGCTGATGTCTGCCAGAGATCGGTACCTGTGTGGCTTTACTCAGAAACTACTACTCAGTTCTGGGAGCTCGCAGAAACCAGAGTTCTATTGAACCAATTCAAATCCCAAACTTATGATCATTGCTTAATGATTAATAGTAAAGCAGAAACTAGATGACACGGACTCCACTGTGTGACCATCAATATACACTGAGAGAACTCACTGAAAATATACTGAGAGCCCTGAACTCCCCTCCTCCTCAAGTGAGGGGATCAGTCCAAACAGACAGGGCAAGGAAGAGGAGAAAGGAAACATTCCTGACAGAAAACAACTGAGGAACTGAGAGATTTTGCTCAAGGTCACTCAGGAAATCTATAAAAGAACCAGGATGATTAGATTCTCCTCAGTCCTGGTCTACCATTAAGCCACAAGGTCATCCTACTTTTTAAATCTTACAATACTTAGGTTTGTTACCAGTAATTTAGTATCGCTGACAGGACATATATCTTCTATTTCCATGATTTGCAGGAGATTTCAGAAATCTAAAAATTCTTTTTGATTCCCAAAACTTTTTTTTTTTTTTTTTTTTTAATTGAAGAGCTTCTTTGGAATAAAATTTCCTACTTTCCTACTCCACAGCATTTAGAGGTTCCTGGCATAAAGCAGTTGTGAAACACACTTTGGATATAGAAATGATTAATTCTCAACCAAGGCAGGGAGCATCTGTCTGAACTCCGCAGAAGAAGCAATATTTATCCTGCGAATCTTGTGGGTTTAAGCACAATATAGGTATGCATGTAAAGTGAATAGCTATCCCTGAGGTGGGCACAGACACCTGCTTCTCCCCAGAAATAAGAAGGCCAGTATTTCACAATGAGTTTCAGGGGGATGAAGGGAGAAAGGGAGTAGTGGTAGAGGCATTCTCCACTATCTGTATCCAACATCTGCCAGCACACGGAAAAGATGAGAAAATCTGTAGAATATCCTGAATAAGCATAAAATGTATAACTAGGATGCTTACCTGGAAGAGGGAATATTCAAGATTACATAGCTGTCTTGTAATTGCTTGTATTTTGTTCAATGACATTTAATACAGAAAGATTATCCAAAAAACACATGCACAGACTGGTAAAACTAAGACAAAAAGTCACCTTCCAGCTCTCTGACCCAATAAATCTTGACTTAAAACAGAATAATTTCAACAAGAGAGGGGCAGCATTCCCTTTCCTGCATGATTTCATGGAGCTTAAATTATGGAAATCAGAGACTTCTGAAATAGTCAGAAAATGGAGCTTTGACCTTCCACAGAGGTGGAAATTGGAAGCGTCTTCAGCTTTCAACATCAAAATTCAGTTCAGATGTGGGCTTGAACAGTATTCAAAATTGCATCCCACATGGGCAAAATAATCCACCGTTGTCTGGACACTTCCTGGTAACACTTCAGAGAGATTACAATAGATGGATGATGCCACCTATCTGTACCTCTTACAAAGTCAACAAAATTTAGGAATTCAAGAAGCTTTCATGCACTGTCATGAAAGATGAAGCTCTCTACCTTAAAATACAACTTAAAAAAAAAAAAAAAATCAAGAGGCACACATCGTCTCAAGGAACATTAGAAAAAATGGACTATTGCACAACAGTTATTTCCAAAGACCATTAAATGCAGCTGGTTCCTGCCACATACTGTGAGGGTTCTCACACTAGTAACATGCTAGCCAAGCTGCTAGGCGTGCTGGCAAACATCTGTACCGGCTGATCTGCTTTGAAGGTGAAGAAAACAGTGTCATTTTGCAATCTGCAACATTTCAAGAGGAGGAGGATTAAGAACACTTATATTCTGAGGCTAGTAATCCAGGCAGAATGAAAGGTGAATGAATACCAGACCAGCTCTAGAACAGGAATAGTTCAAAAGGCAATCATCAATCTGTAAGACCAAAATGACACATTCTGTGTCATGGCACGGGACATGTATTGAATCTGCAAACGGGAATGGTCTGTCGTGTGTTATATATGTAATAACCAAATATAACAATATCTGCTGACTAGAGTGACTCCCTATACCCTCATTTGGGAAAACTGTGTGTCCAATATATGCAAAATGTAGCTGTTAATCCATAACATTTGCTGAAACGGTTTCTTTTCTGAAGCTCTTTCTCTGAAGTTCAACATCTGAAGTCTAGTCCTTGATATATATTTGTACTCCTATCCCTTACAAGTTCAATAAGGTACACTTACCTTTCTCAAACCTAGCACTGAGAATCATATAAATCACACCACAATGGACTGGTATCAGCTATTCTTAAAATTCCTCTTCCCTCAGAGCAGATGCTATACATTTCTGTATGGCTGCTAACACTATGACATCTTATGCCTGGGCGGGGCGGGGGGGGTGGCACAGGAAGTGAAATGTAATTTTTTATTTCCTAAAACATCACTCGGGAGAGATAACACAGTGGTGAAGACAAGGAAAAGGACATGAATAAACTGGTCCAGGAGATTTTACCAAAAGTCTGTGATATCCAGCTAAAAACTACAGTTTGAGGACTTTGCCTAAGATGTTGCACCAAGCAACTTCTATTGAGCCTCTTCCAGCTTGCTACCCATGAACCTTGGTCTGCTGGCAGGGGCCTTACAAATTGGTGGAAAGAATAAACCCTGAGATTTATTTGACACCCTACTTAGATAAAAACAGTGGCCTAAGCATATTCTGATACTGACTACACATCCAGACCCTATCTCACATTGCCCCTTCAGTTTCACTTGTTCACTTGAGTCACTCGAACCACGCTTGTTAACAACTCACCCGAGCCACTGTATCATGCCACTGTATCAAGTCCCCATGTAGTTAGTGCCTTCCACACCACCCTACAGGGCTGTCCCAGGCAGAGCAATCCTCTTCCACCCTCTGGCATGGGGCGTAATCCCTTTGGACGTGGCACAAAACCAGCCCCCCCAGTTCCTGCTGCCTTCCCATAACCTCATCCCCACTGCTCCGGCATCCCCAGGGCCCCTCTGCTGACCCCTGCCGCCTTCCTGGAGCTCTGCCCCATCTCGGTCACTTCCCGGCAGGGATCGGTCACTTCGGAGTTAAAAAGGCATTACAGACAAGCCCAGTACAGGGCAAAAAGATTTTCTTATACCTTTAAAAATACATGAAGGGGAGTTAGACACCCATTACCGCATCATATCTGTTTATATCCCGGTAAAAAAACCACACAAATTACTTGGATATTATCAAAAGACTCGTGGCTATCGATTGTTTGAAGAACAGATACAAACATCTAACGCGGAGTGAAAACAAACACATTTTACAGCCTATAGGGAGTGCAACAGTTCCCCCCAGCGACTGCGACGTGAAACACATCCCCCCTCCCCCGGAGACGTACTACCCTCCGGATTCCATAGGCTGAATCAAAACGCACTAAATCAACAGAAAATGACTATTTTTGGCTAAGCTAGGTTTTTTTGTCCGTCTAGAGAGCGTGCGTTTTAAGGCCACCAGCGACAATTCGGATCCTTCTCGCCGTTACCTGCTGCTGCTTTTCCACAGAACAAGTTCTGAACCACGTGTCTTTAGGAGCCTGGCTGGCTTTTCATGTTCTTTCAACTCTGACACATTCTGCAGGAAAGCAGTAACACTTCTCTGCATAGATCACCTTGAACAACCTTAATTTTTTAAAAAAAATAAACCAGATTATTTTGTAAAGATTTAGACCCTCTCGGATACTGAAGTGCTGAAACATTGCCTGAAAAAGTGCCTGGAAAAGCCACAACAACCAGATTCTTTTTGTGCTGCTTAACCAGCATAAATTGGCACCTTCCTAGTATTTGAGAGGCACATTTACATCCTGTGGGCAGTTTATAATTTCAAACACTTAGCAATGGAGCTTTGATCTGCCTCAACGTAACTTTTTTGCAAAAAGAAGCAGAGTTTGCCTGAAAGCTGAGAAGCCTTTTGCAAGCCTGCAGCAAGTTAAATCACTTGGAAATACACGTGACTCAGCCAACCTGCGAGGGTCACCTTTGCTAGTTTGTACCAGCACCCTTAATCCAGTTCAGAGAAGACAGCCCTTCTCAGATTTAACTAGTTTACCTGACCAGTGGTATTTCTTCACTGATGAGATGACACTAGTAATGGAAATTCCAACTCCTTGCTCACTTGTAGTCATCTCAGTACAATCTCAGTAGTTACTGACCTTTAAATCCAGAATCTGATACAAACAGAGTCAAAAGTGGAATTAAGCTGAAAGGGAAGGCTAGCCGAGTCAGTACTGATTCCTTACAGTAGTGAATATGTGTAATTATATTATCTGTTACAGTTAAGTAACGTGATTTTTTGAGCACCTTTAAAAATGGGATTTAAGTATTCAATTTACCGCAGTCAGTAAAAATTTGACTTTTTTTAGCTTGCCATTGCCCAAACCTGATAATCTCTTAATTCTATATATAAGCAACACAGCTGCCTATTGATCACTGAAGCTCCTGTGGGTTTGTACTCGTAACATCAGAAAAGAGGCTTCAAATTACTGTTGTATGCAAGAACAATTAATTGATTAGTCCATGTTTAGCCAAGAAATATTACACAACAGTTGGCCTTTCTACCTTTTAAGTTTCATAGGGAATGTATTGACAGTTGGCTACTGCAGCAAAGAAACACATGTCCTATCCTCTGACTTGGAAGGTATTTTGCCAATCACTAGGCCTAGCACAGGACACAGCCAGCAGTAGAACAAACCAGTAACCAGATTCTATTGTATACAAAAAGGTCAGAACATGGGTGATTGCTGGGGGTACAAACAAGTCAATCAGATTACACATAATAAACAGCAACCCCAGTGACCCCAAGAAAGATACAACACAGCCAACAATCTGCAGAACAAACAAAGCAATGAAGTCTCCCACGGCAGAGATGGGAGACAGCCAAGCCAAGAGGCTGATAAAATAGGACAGAGGCACCCACATATTGTTCTCACAGATCCCACATTCACAAGCACCAAACCTGAATAAGATCCAGTTTCAGGGAGTCAGAAGGTCCTTCCTCATCAACAGGGAAACTCTGCAAAGTGCATCCACCTCACAGACAGACATTCCACCCTTCCTGCAAGTGGTCCCAGCTTTTATCCCCAAAGCAGGACACCTGGCACTCATTTACCCAATGCAGGGCACCTGGGGCTTGTTTACCCAAGGGCTTTCCCTGCAAGGTCAGCCACACCTTGGGGGAAAGCCAAAAGGCAAACTCATCCCCTCCTCTTAAAGGGCCATGGGAACCACCCATATGTCAACCTTAATTCAGGGCTTGGGGTTCAGACCCCAGCACTTCAGAAGGGTACAGCAGCCAAACATGGAAACTACCCAACAGATTCTCACGCAAATCTTAGCAAACTTGCAAAGCAAGTGGAGGCAGAAATTTACGGATCTGGAAATAGATTACTTCTCAAGCAAAAAGTCATCTGAACATACATCAGAAAGTTGTTGAAGAAGCTTCAAAAAACTTCCTAACAGAGATGTGCCAGAGTCCCCAAAGGATTTAAGATTTTTTAGCAATCTCCATTTAGTAGAATCTATTCAGAACAGCAGTAGAAATCTAAGTAATTTTTCCAAGCATAGTAAGGATTATAGTAAGGATTACTCTCTAAGCATTTTTACTCTTCCCAGCATCTGGGAAGAGTTTTCTGGGAAGTCCAGTACCATTAAGAAGGATGACATTCATAATACTTTGAGAAACCAGCATCAGTTTGACTGTGGCAATATGAAATAGTTGCTTTTAAAAAAGATGGCTGTAATAATACGACAATTCCAAGATATCCCAGGGAGCTGATTTTTGAAATCAATCTGTGCACAGCAAGCCTTATTGCTCAAAAAAAGGACAATAAGGATGTGGGAAATTGCAGTTGTCAATGGAGACTCCTAAGAGAACCACCACCTAAACATAATCATCTGAGCTTTAAAACAACAACAACAATTTACTATTGGAAGGAATTCCACTACATATCAGCTCATTATTGTCTTTTTTTTAGATAACATGACTATTTTTACTTTTTATTCCACACACCGGATTTCTTAGAGACCAAGAAACAAATAGTTGAATAATCAAATGTCATGAACTGTAGATACAACCAAAATTAATTCAATGCTGCTCTATGCCATGAGAAATGTTCATATTAAATCTTCTCAAATAAACAGAGGAACTGATTTGGTTGGTGCAGGTGCATTTCAGAAAATAGCTATATATTTGTAAAACTGTCACTAATTCTTACTTGCAAGTTTTTAACCTACAACCAAATAAATTACTCAAATCTAAAATGCAGGAAGCATTTCACAGAAATGAAATATGACAGAAAATGACATTCTCTTTTGTTGAATTGGAAATAAAATTCCAGAGATTTCTTTAGCTTCCTGTAAAGTTCACTCTACATTAAAAGTATCCATCTACCTAAAAGTATCCATCTATTGTTAAAAGTATCCATCTATCTATGCTAAAAGTATCCATCCATCTAGGCTAAAAGTATCCATCTATTTACATTAAAAGTATCTAGAGGATTTGCAATGGTTAAAAAAAATTTACTTCTCAGGAAGTTTGCAAATAAAGTTGCTCTGAGAGTAAGAAGATAACCGGTAGCTTACTAGAAGACTGTAGCTTCTCAGAGCATGGAAGGAGTGGCTCACAGAACACAAGTGCCCCTCATAGCAGGAAAACCTTTGCAATGTGCTTGCCTGCAGTCTTGCAGGGTTTTTGAACCTTGGTGAAAATACGGAAATGTGGCTTTTGTGAAGCTTAGAAAAGGCTTGAGAAATACTAGTGTCAGATACAATTAAGAATAGGACATCACACCCTGAAGTTTAGCTTAAGATCTTCTATCATAACACTGTCTTGTTCTTCTACCTGGATTTAAGTTCTTTGAGCTTATTCATAACCGGAACTGATGCCTCTATCTTATGCACTGTGCAGACATACAGATACAATCTTGTATTTATTCTTGCAGCCACAGAAAGTCTAAAAGAAAGAATGGAGGAGAGATTACGCATAAGAACAAAACCTGAAATAATATTCTTCTCTGGGTACTCCTTTCTAATTGCAACAAAATCAATTGACACAAGGAATAATCTTAGCTGCACCAACCAAGAAACAGGAATCAGATTTAATGTGGATATAGAAGTCTTTCTTCCGGAGAAATGGGACGGAGAATATGACTGAATTAGAACTGGTAAACATACGGATAACATCCTTTTGTCATTGGAATTCTGGTGATGACAGAAATACACATTTTTAGTGATACTTAGGCAAAAAAAGTATTACGTGGGAGAAGTATAATCCTAAACAACATTTGACTTCAAAGTTATTCAAATAAAAGTTAAGGCATTGATGACTTTTTAAAACTTTTATTATATTGCATAAGCTATAACATTTTACAAATCTTAGTTACATTTTCAGCAACAGATACACTGATACTGTAGTAAATACAGAGATGAGGACACCTCTGACAAAATATAAAAAGGTAGAAATACTTAGAACCAGGATGCTGAATATCAAGAATGTTTTACATGAACAATATCCATACTAGAGCGTTTTTGGAAATGATTGCCAAGGTAACGTAGTGTTTGTTGAATATAAGGCTCCAGTGTGCGAGGTGGTGAGCACAGTCAGTGCCATCAGTTCACCTACCTTTCAGCATCTGAGTCAGGCTTCTTATCAACTCCACGCTCTAATGAGCACCAAAATGTGCCTTTCTACACAATAAGATGTTGTACAAATATTACTGTTCTAACATGGACTGAAGTGCAACAAGTGCTTCAGAGGAACTGAACTGGTTAATCAGGGAATAAAGTACCAGTACATTTTGGGGAGGGGGAATATGGGAATGCTCAATAAGTTGTAAACTGACTGGAAAAAAAAAAAAAAATCACTTGGTAAAATATTTTTCAAGCTGAGAGTGCCAATACTAAAAACGCCGACACAGTTTTCCCCTGCCAGTCTTTAAAAAAACAAACAAACAAACAAACAAACTGAAACTTTTTTTTTTTTTTAATTAGAATACACTGAATACTGCTTTTAAAAGAAAATGAAGCTAAGATTAAAGTCATTTAAACCACCTTTCATATAAATTCTTGAACACAAATTTAGCTGCCTACTAAGTGTGGCACAAATTAGTGCGAACTACTACATAAAAGAATGCTCTTTTTTAACTCTGTAGGCATAGTACTGTGGTTTGCATAATTCCCCCGAATTAAAAAAAAAAAACAACAAATCAAAAGCTTGGGTTATATAAACAATGCAGATTAGGCTCTAAACTGAGATTAAAATTGTTTCCATAAAATAAGAATTAAGATCTCCATAGACTTTCTATTTCTACTGGCAAGGAAGGTTAGCAGCCGGTGGGGAAAAAAAAAAAGATATTTTTATCATTATAATAGTTTTTTATATAAAAACATATATTAATTTCATTTCTGAAGTTAAAATCCCAGTCAGTTTCATACCTGTAAATCCAGTGACTCCAACACACTTACCCTTGACTTACAACGTTGAATCAGATCCCATATGTGTGTTTTTAAGATACTACTGTTCAGATGGCTAAAGATTTTTTTTTTAAATTTCTTTTCAAAGATAAAACACAAAAACCCCAGGTCTTACAACAATTACCATCATCATCAACATGCAGGAGTCTGTAATCCAACATAAAAACCCACTAGATGTGCCTTTTAAAATGTTATAAAAGCTACATAACTGTACGTATGAAGTGAGGGGGTTTTGGCTAACAGAAAAAAACCCTAAAATGTGCTTTTCATATAGGCATGTGCCCCACTGATAAAATAAGTCTGATGAAAGAGAAAGGCACTTCAGCAGGCTCATTTACCTTTAGATTTTCCTAATAAGCAACACGAGACAACAGATGGAGTGTACTGCCCTTTAATTTGCACAGTGTTAGATCAGTAATATTGTTTACCTGTTTCACTTTTTAACTAAGGAGAAGAGTTTAGACGGGTGCCCATTCATTTCATCCTCTTTGGTACAAATTACTGCATAAAAACAAAGCAGACAACTAAACATTTTCATTCATTCATCCTGGATTTTTTTCTGTGCATCACCTTTAGCTCTATGTTGGTAAATAATGTCCTTAATCATCAGAGTTGTGCTTTCGGGTTTGTAAGATACCAGAGTTCTTTTATTTTCTGACAGTACTATAAAGATTTTTCCTGTTAATCAAACAGAATTTTTAAGTGATTCCCCTCCCCCCTTTTTTAAAAATTCCTATAATATGTGGCATTTGATAACAATCTGTTAATTAGCTTATTCTAGGTAACATATCCAGATTAATGTGCATACAGCTGCATGCTATCTAGCCTGATCACTTCCCTTAATTTACAATACATCAAAGTAGTGGTCTAAACCACATGAATTAATCTGCAGGAACAAGCCTTAGCTAACTCCATTAACCACTTAATCAATACCAAGTGAGACCTGGAACTGGTATACCCTTCTTCACAAGAATCTCAACATCATGTATTGCAACCACGGCAGGGAAACTGTCCTGAAGCTTATTAAGCACCTTTCACCTTCAACAGGTGACAAAATTTGGTCTTCAATGTTCTGTATCTACCTAACACCTTTCACTTAAAACTGTATGTACACCTATGTGGGGTTTTTTTGAAGAAGATGACAGTTCAAGAAGCATCTGGTGAAGAACTGAGACGATTCTTGCAAACATTTGTGTTCTTCCAAAAGAATCAATTCCACTGAAGCATAAATACACACCAGTTTGGAAACAAGCACCAGAAATAAGCTGTCTCCTTTCCAATTTCCCCACTCCTTCCCCTCTCCTTAGAGAGGGCTTACTTCAAAGGCGCTTCAGGCATGGCCCGCTCCTTCTCCAGGTAATCAACCTCCAGACTCAAAAACCCCATAAATCCATGGGTCCTGATGGGATGCACGCATGGGTGATGAGGGAGCTGGCAGATGTCATCGCTAGGCCACTCTCCATCATCTTTGTTAAGTCGTGGGGAACAGGAGAGGTGCCTGAGGACTGGAGGATAGCAAATGTCATTCCAGTCTTCAAAAAGGGCAAGGAGGAGGACCCGGGTAACTATAGACCGGTCAGCCTCACCTCCATCCCTGGAAAGGTGATGGAACAACTTATCCTTGGTGTTGTCTCTAGACATATCAAGGATAAGAGGGTCATTAGGGGCAGTCAACATGGCGTCACCAAGGGGAAGTCATGCTTGACCAACCTGACAGCCTTTTATGAGGACATAACCCAGTGGATAGATGATGGTAAAGCAGTGGATGTGGTCTATCTTGATTTCAGTAAAGCGTGAGACAGTCTTCCCACAGCATCCTCGCAGCTAAACTGAGGAAGTGTGGTCTGGATGATCAGGTAGTGAGGTGGATTGTGAACTGGCTGAAGGAAAGAAGCCAGAGAGTTGTGGTCAATGGGACAGAGTCTAGTTGGAGGCCTGTGACTAGTGGAGTCCCTCAGGGGTCGGTACTGGGACCAGTACTATTCAATATATTCATCAATGATTTGGATGAGGGAATGGAGTGCTCTGTCAGCAAGTTTGATGATGACACAAAACTGGGAGGAGTGGCTGACACACCAGAAGGCTGTGCTGCCATTCAGAGAGATCTGGACAGGCTGGAGAGTTGGGAAGGGAGAAATTTAATGAAATATAACAAGGGCAAGTGTAGAGTTTTGCATCTGGGGAAGAACAAACCCGTGTGCCAGTGTCAGCTGGGGACTGAGCTGTTGGAGAGCAGCGTAGGGGAAAGGGACCTGGGAGTCCTGGTGGACAGGAGGATGACCATGAGCCAGCAACGTGCCCTTGTGGCCAAGAAGGCCAATGGCATCCTGGGGTGTATTAGAAGGGGGGTGATTAGTAGGTCAAGAGAGGTTCTCCTTCCCCTCTATTCTGCCTTGGTGAGGCCACATCTGGAGTATTGTGTCCAGTTCTGGGCCCCCCAGTTCAAGAAGGACAGGGAACTGCTTGAGAGAGTCCAGCGCAGAGCCACAAAGATGATTAAGGGAGTGGAACATCTCCCTTAGGAGGAAAGGCTGAGGGAGCTGGGTCTCTTTAGCTTGGAGAAGAGGAGACTGAGGGGTGACCTCATTAATGTCTCTAAATACGTAAAGGGTGAGTGTCATGAGGATGGAGCCAGGCTCTTCTCAGTGACATCCAATGATAGGACAAGGGGCAACGGGTGCAAGCTGGAACATAGGAGGTTCCGCATAAATGTGAGGAAGAATTTCTTCACAGTGAGGGTAACAGAGCACTGGCACAGGCTGCCCAGAGAGGTTGTGGAGTCTCCTTCTCTGGAGACATTCAAAACCCACCTGGACATGTTCCTGTGTGACCTGACCTAGGTGTTCCTGCTCTGGCAGGGGGATTGGACTAGATGATCTTTTGAGGTGCCTTCCAATTCCTGACATTCTGTGATTCTGTGAAGTCAAAACCTCCGAATGTTTCCCTGGCCTTTCCAAGAGCTACAAATCCCTCCTACTTTTTGTGTAGACCTAATTTTAGCACCAGCATTTCAGCACTCTTTGTGCTGCAACACTAAGCCAACAGAAAGGGAAAAAAAAAAAAACAAAACCTTAAAAAATAAATTCAGCTATTCCTATAGATTTCTATGTTGAAGTCATATATAGAAATATAGAAAAGTATTAGTTTGACCACAAAGACAAATTTCATGATAACATTTTGTCTTTTCCACATATGTTACACATCATGTATGGTTATCTCAGAAACTGAAATTTTTAGAACTCAGTGTAGGCAAACTCCTTTTTTTAATGATCTAAAACCAAAAAGAATTCCAGTCACTAATAGGTAATACAGGTTTCCAGGGCATAAATTCCAACATACAGCTGGAACACAAAGACTCAAGTCAAATATTCTGTAAATACTGAACATAAATATGAAGTATAATTCTAACCATTTTAGAGTTATATGGTGTTTTTAAAAATCCAAGACCTAATGCTTATGACAGGGTTGTGGCAGGTGCACCTGCCCTGATAACAACTGGGGATTCTTACGTTGGCTGTGTAGTATTAGTTTTGTTTGACATCCCGAACCTATGGTTTACCAATGTCTGTTGGAGCACTAAACCATTTTGATTAGAATAAATCTCATTTTGAGTTTATCACCTGTCTAATTTGACCTTGTAACTTCCACAACTTTTACCTGCCTCGTCTATTTTGAGAGCCTCCACGTCAAGACCCAAGGAAGAGTTCCCTGTCAGAGCGTGCTTAGAGGAACTAGCTGTTTCTATGTAGCATTTATCATTGCAGATACAACTGCAGTAATAATTTCTCTCTACAGAATAGTTTTCTCATATTCTGACACAGAAAACACATTTATTTTTAATATAAAACTAGACTTTAGAAAAGCCTTTTCAAGTGTTACCAACAGCATAAAACATTATTTGACAAATGCTAGCAAGTTACACACAGAAAACGTTGGCATATGGTATCTACAAAGCAAGAAAAGACAGCTCTTGCTTGACTGGCATGGATAGAAGCAACAGCTAAAAACTGCCTTGGAAATGGTATTACCCGAAGTGCAACATGTGCGCTCCAGAAAAGACTTCAAATATTCCACTGAAAGAAATGCCCACACCCTCATTTGGCAAGGGAGAAGCTACTGTCTAGTAGAGATACCAATCCTATATATAGTAAGATGCTTAATTTTCAGAAAACTTTATTCTCTCTTTCTTTTTCCTACTGAGAAGTCTAGCACCGAGAAACTCTTGCAAGAAGATCTGTTCTGCTCTGGCTTGCTTTGTTGGCTAGAACCTGAAGCGCATCACTGATGCACAGCCTTTAAGAGTCCATTTTGCACTACAATATGGGCAAGGTAATATTGTGACTAAATCCAGACAGCCAAAAGCTCCTTTAGAATGTTGGTACAGAACCGAAATGCACTCTGCGCTCTTGATCAGCTAGCAGAGCAGACTAGCATCTGCACTACATCAGTACATCTTTTGGGACCAAAGTTATAACTGATCTTTTCAACATCTCTAATCATTTTTCTTTGGTGACCAGATACCTAATCTGACACAGAACAAGAACACTGGAGTGCAAAACTTCATTCCATTGAATTCACATGAATAAAGCCATTTACAGAATTCTGTGGTTTTTAACGACACAAGTAAGCTGGAGGAATTAGGTCTTTTTGGCATTTACAATGAAAAAATGTGTTGAAAAAAAACTCCAATATACTTAAGTTACTATAGGTGAACAAAATTTCAAGTAGAAACAAATCAATTTAATATTAACACCTCAAAATCATGAGCTTGTCAGGGATTTTCTGTTATGTTCAACAGAATACATAATATTATCTTTTTGAAAAGGGAGTCATCAGAATTGATGCAACTCTAAGAGCAGGGCAATATTAAACCTCAAAAGTCAAAGCAGCTTTGAGAAGAAATGTGCCTCTGCATAAAATATCTAAATTGATTCCTACTAATGTATATAACAAAGCAAAGGATGAAAATATCAGTATTTGGGGCTAGAGAAGTAGTCATACACAAAATCCAGTCAAACTACATATAGAAAAAGTATTGTGAACATATATTGGGCATAGGAAAATTGAATTAGTTACCTAAAATGAGTACCAAATGCATGCTAATATGACAAGCCATCTTCACCTCAATTAGATGAATAGGATAATTAAACTAGATTCTTTCGGTCAATTTAATCACAGACTTAACTGCACACCCATCTCAAACTTATTTTGCACTTTTGTACTCGTGAACTCAAGAGGAATATCATATTTTGTTCATGAAGCAACTGCAAAACAGCAGTTGGATTGATGTATTGCTAGTACCATTCTGGTTACCTTGCATATTCTTCTAGAAACAGGACCGGACAACTGACAATCCCAACATAAAAGACATATTTCACAGTAATGTTTCCTGAGTAAATATTCCCAGAAGCCCAGCTGCATAGGATATTTCCCAACTCCTGAATGTACTACAGGGCAGATAACTGAGTACACCTCACCCCACAATTCACATATAGGCATTGTATGTTTAGGTCTTGGTACAGAACCTTAACCAAGCTCTAAAGGAAATATTTATAAAGCTTTTTTAGGATGATGTATAATCAAACTGCCAAAGCCAAAATGCTGGAACTTACTTCATCAGGGAAACAGCTTAAAAGCCACAGAAAGACATTCTATATAGTATATGAAGCACATTAAGGGATGCATCTACTTTTCTGTTAGCCAAAGTTGAAATGATCACTTTAACAAGACAGACATTAAAAATAATGACTATTCTGATGGCCTTTTCCTTCCTCTATACATACCTTAGTTACATTTCATGCATCCATGACTTTTGGTAGATTTAACTCTAAGATGAGTCATAAATAGTATTTATATTGCATTATAGACCAAATTTTGCAATGTGCTCTCTCATGCTCACAAAAAAACCCCAACTTTTAAAGCCTGTTTAACCCCCCTGTGATGTGTAACCTCGACAAAAGTAGCTCAGGCTGGCAACATGTAGGCACATAAACCTCTGATGATCTTCCATTTTTTTAAAAACATAAAATAAAAAGCAACAGTGCTGAACTTCCCCGCTAAAGGAAACTACTTCAAAGGCAAAATTTGCCTCAACTTGCATACTTTTTCATTATGGTCCAAACTCTAACTTATAAATTTGCAGGGATTCAAGACTGTGTCGTGGGGCACAACTGGCCCAACAGCATGCAGAAGAGAAGATTTTCACCACCAGCAAAGCCAAAACAAGACACTGGGATCAGCTCTGAACGCTACTGGAACCAGTCCTTTCCTGCTGGATGTGGACACTTCATAGCAGATGCCAATCTTCAATGTCCACAATACATAACAAAGCAGAATACAACAAAGCAAATGGGCAACATCTCGAGACAGCAAAGACCATGAACTGCAGTGACCGTAGAGCTTGTAGACTTCCCTCTTCTGCCACTGCTATATGGAATGGCAACCTTTTGCACATGGATGGGCACACAGGGAGGGCAGTAGTGCTATACAGCTCCGCTGATAAATCCAACAGAGCTCATCTGCTGGTGTCATGGAACTAACTGATGAAACATTTTACAAAGAAGTAGTAACAGATCCCTAGAAAACTTCACATATAAAATACTGTACAGATGGTCACACTGATTAGGAACAAGGCTGAGGAATGGCTTCAACCACTCTACCAATGCATTACCAACAAGTACAAAAAAACTAGAAGATGTGCCTACATTTCTCACCATGCATTCCCAGAGGTGTCCGAGAATGACAGGCTAATTAAAATGTGGGCCTTCCCTATACTGCCAGCAAAATTAGGAACTGGAAAATCTTAACGGTAGTATTTCCCTGTTATCAATTCACATGGAATATCCATCTCCCAGTTGCAGTTTAGTAACTCAATCTGTATATTAAAAAAATGTAACTTTTCTTGATACTAGAAAATGACATTTCCCTTGTAAACCCAACACGGCAGAATTACACAAGCAGCCAAGAGGTCAATAACCAGCAGGGAGAGCAACACCACAAAGCACATTGTGTTTTAATTCATAGGAATAAGCGGCCTCTCCTCTCTTTTCTTCCAGATATTGGTTTTGCTATCTCTTTTTACAAGAGCTGGTCTGTCCCTTTTTTTAGCAGAAGGGATACCAGATTCATGACTTCCTGATACAGTTTTTCTTCTTAGACCTTCTTCTTCATGCTGTTCTATGACTGGTCCATTACCTCCATCCAGAATGTGCCTCACAGCCTGGTCCTCTGGAGTGCAAACAGTGGTCCCACTTTCACTGCTACTCAGATCCAGATCTTCCAAGTAAAGAATCTTGGAATGCGGCATATTTTTAATGAAAGTTTTCTCTCTCTCCAGTTTCCTACCAGGATGATGCTCATTCATGTCCACACCAGAGTCCAGACTGGTATCATTACTCTCTGTTTTTCTGCCCTTTTTCAGATCTATGAAAGAATGCCTCACTTGAGCGATTGGCTTTCCATCCAGGGACACAAACCACGCTCGAGGATGTGGAGACGGTTTTCCTTTAGAGAGTTCCAATAATGTTTGTTCTGAGATACCTTGAAGTTCAGATGAAAATGGAGTCATTACAACTGCTTCATTCAATGTCCCAGGAACAGAGACAGATTCCAGTAAGCTGTTAGTGTACCGGCCCCAGTTTGACGTTTGAGAAGGTAAGCCCTCTTCACCGTCTAATGTACTGTTTTCATCTCTGCAGACAGAAGGCTGTGGATGAGTGTGCACTGGCATTTTCGGCAACGTTTGCAAGTAACTGTCGCGATTCATGGGTTCCATCATGGGACTGTATACTAGCTGCCCTTTTCTTGGCAAAGTTGCTGATTTAGCAGGATGCAGTTGTTCCGGCGAGTGGAAAAGGTCAGAGCTTTGAAGAATAGCAATAGGTTGATTGTAAATATGCATTAGATGTTCTGGGATATGGGAAAGCCCATACATCTCCTCTTTCAGTGAAAGGTATCTGGTTTGGTCTTGAATGTCCCTAGGAGCCTGGGAAATAGTACTGTTACTGTGCTTTGGCTGCTGTAAGTGCCTTACTCCAGCATTAGGCTCCAATGAATGGGCTGAATTTCTTGACTGACCAGTCTGACAGGATGACTGATAAGAAGTATCCTCTGTGTAGATTTTAAAATTGTCTCGTGATTTTCCATCTTCTGTGTCTACAGACATCCTTCTTTGAGGGCTGTACGAAGAAATCTTCGGTGTGTATAACTGTGACTTATCCTCCAACTTTAAAGACGCTTTGACAACATTCATGTGATTTATGTGAGTTGTTGATGTTGTCTGGTCTTTTTTTATGACCTCCATCTTCGTTGTATTTTTTTCCTTCTTTCGTGTCTGACCACATTTATCCCTGTGCAAAAGAGATACAAGGTGACTGTAGAGCATACTATGAAATACGAGACTGTTGACTACCAGAGTTGAAGATTAGATTTTGGTGAAGAAGTTTTAGTGTAATGTGATGTCACAAACTTAAAATTAAGTTCTGTAATAACTGTAATGATTGAAGAAATTAAGCTACACATTATAGTTCAGCTAAGGAAACAAGTCTCAATTTCAAAAGACTATTTTATCAACATTAAATTCCATTCATGCTGAGCTTATTAGAGCCTCTCTTTTCACTTACCTGCAGTAACAAAGAAGAACAGCAAAAAATCCAATGATAATGACAACAGTACCTCCCAGTATGGCCGTCAGGAACACGGTGTGATAAGCTGTTATGTCCTTGGAAACCGCACTAATAAGGGATTCTAGATTGTCAAACAAAACCAGACAAGAATTAGTTCTCCAAAACAAATAATACTGCTTGATATGCAGAGCTGCAGCTAATAAACTGTACTTTTCCAGTTATTTTGTGTTCCTGTGGTACTACATTCATCCTTGCCTTTTCACCCTGCTATTTCAGCAAACTAGAAAATATACAGACAGTGGTTAAAATATAATGGATCTTCAAAGCTTCATCACAAGTACTAAAGCCTTACCACGACATTACTCAATTCTAGTCAAATTACATTTATTTTAGTAGTCCAAGCTGACTTAGAAAATGTAGACTGTGTTTCTATTCAGTGCTTCTGTCAGAAAGTGCTGTTTTTTTAATTTTGACATCATATTTCTGTCATAAGAATCCCTTCATATGAATTTGTAAAATATGCAGTAAGTCTACATAAAACAGAAATCACTGGGACCATTTTACCCAAGTGTTGTGTCTTTCTTGTTGTATTTCCTCCTGTCATACATGATCCTCAACAGTAAGGGATACAGTCCCACTGATTTTCAGACCTCCATAGTCACAGTTCCCTTGCAGACTTCTTCCAAAAGATGGCAAAAGTATAAATATATAAGTTTAAATACAGTCTGGACTTTCCCTCCCCCCATAGCATTTGAAGTTCTAGGAAATGGTTGTATGCACAAAGGCATACTATCAGGATGCAAACAAATGTCACCCAACTGTTGAAATTACATGTGGTTTTTCCCTTTCTGTTGTTGAATAAAGCCATCGAAGTGACAGCCTTATGGTACAAAGTTACTTGGGTTACTCAGTAATCTCTCTGCCCCTTGTTGCAATACCTCTTGTTCCAGGCAGAGGAGCTGCTATCCAGTAGCCCAAGTGTTGAGCAGTATACGTCCATACTAATTGACCATCTGCTTCCTTTACCATTCCTAGACCACGGCTTACCCAAGCACCTGAAAAACAAAAAAGGACAAAATCTTGCACATGCCATGCAGGATTCCTCTATACCTCAAACCGTTAGCAATTAAGCTACTATCAAAAATACACAAGGTCACAAGAAAAACTTGAACTGCTGACCTATACCCTGTTTATTACACAGCTTTAGCTAAACAGACACACTTCCACTCTTGACAATTTCAATGCAAATATCCCTGTGTGGACAGTGACTTTGAAACACAGCATCAACATTACTTATCTGAATTAATTTAATATAACTCATTTTCTATTAAACAAATGTCTTTCATAGATACGCACACAAATCATTTGAAAAATCCTATTATATGAGCCTAAGCATGTATGAAGGACAAGACTAAAAAAAAAATAAAATCAAAGAGCAGGTGATTTAAGCACATGAATACAAGTTCAGCATTAGCTAGCGGCACTTATTGGAAAAAAATTTTAATCTAATAAGCTGCAATAGGATAAACAATGTTTGTCCTCAATGTCTCTCTCCTCCTCCCTGCCCCAAAGCAGCAACTGTTCAGTTAGCCCAAGAAAGGTCTATTGTTAGGACAACACAGATTCCACACCATCTGGTAATGCAAAGGACAGGTATTATGGTATGCCAGCTTCTACAATTAATAAAGCATGTGATAGAAGAGACAGAATTATACTTAACACACTTGAACACATTTACTGTGTGCCATCTGTGAAATTCTAATGACAGAAAGCAACCTCATATAAACAACCTTACATTTCCAAACTACAAATACTGAGAAGGAGAGAGAATGACCAGCTTTTTTAAAACAACAATAACAAAAGCATGCAAAAAGTATAATTCATATAAGTCCTATAATTTCAATTTTCCTCCAGGATCCTTCTTTCAGCAATGCAAAAAGAAATATCTACCAGACAGGAGGTCAAGATGAGAACTGACACATGCCACAAATGCATGCACGCACACAGACATACACACAAAAACTTGCAGCCTTCTCCTGGTACTTGTGATGGCTGGCAGAGGGGAACAGCAGCAGAAGCCACCTAGAGCCCTGAAAGAGGTGGTTTCTCAGTTACCTGGAAAACCTCTTGTCCAGGTTCAGGAGCAACAGCAACCAGAAGAATATTCCAACCCAGCAACAACAACAGATCCTCAAATTCTCTGTCCCATCAACTCTAAGGCAAGATGTCACTATACTGCCAAGCTACTGCTTTAAAAGTATAGAGGGTGGGCTCCTTGCAGGCAGATAGAAAAGCAACACAGAACACCACATAGAAAAGGCAAAAAAAAAATTCTAGGTCTCCACAAGTTCTATCTTGACTGAGCAAATTCGTAAGAAGTTGTACTGTCTTCACTGTCCTCTTCAGTAAATTACATCTTCCTCCAATATACTCCACAGAAAATAGTACATATTAAGAAAAACACTAAAATGTGATTTACAAACACGTATTCTCTATGATTTACTGCCATTCAAACAGAGGGACATCATTCCCAATCAAATGTTGCAATGCAAGCCTTTTTAATTATTATTATTCTATTAAAATCCACACAGTACTTCTGGTACTAATGAGACAAAATATTCAGTAAGAAGGAAGCCATATTCAATATACATCAACAAATTCTGCATGTATAGCAGCTGGAATGTAATTACAAAAGCCCATTTACCAGGAACAGTCTCAGTACTGTGACACTTTGAGTAACCCCAGGGAACACTGCACAAGCAGACACGTAAGAGCAGTTTCTATCCTTTTTCTAATGCAATCAACAAACAATACAGACCTGCTAATAAAATTTGTGACTATTTACCACCACCTCATAGACTAGTGCCGTCACTGTTCCATGACATGCACTGTTATGTGCCCAAAACAATATACACATGCTAAAAGGCAGAACAACAAATAACCTGGCCCACTTACCAGTTTTCATATCGAATGTCCATGCAGGTATAGCATCTCCTGACTTTACAGTACTTGTGGGAAGAGGAAGTGTAATCTGAATGGGACCATTTACTTTCAGTTCTTTCCCAGTCAAAAAAAGATTTACGCATATTGCGGCAAGAGGAGATAATTCCATGCTTTTGAAACCTGAATGTGAGAAATACCTTGTCAGTAATGATCCATTCATAGTGTACTAAAAAACCACATATATTTAGAATTAAGAATCTATTCGCATTATAACTAAAGGCAAGCCCTCACTCGCATCCAGCTACACAGTAAGCTCTCACCAATTTGGTCAAATAAAAAACCAAACAATTTTTCTCGTCTGGACATTTAAAATCTTGTGCTTAAAATAAACCCCAGTCATTTCTGTATCAAATCTGTAAAAGAAAAAAAACAAACTTCTGACATACAGATTCAATGCTGACCATAGAACTGATGATTAGACAAAACTTGGCTTGGGGGTAGGGGAAGAAGGTTTTTCCTCAAGGATAATTTCATTACGAAATAGCTAACCTATGTGAAATATAAATAATATATTTTTTGGTGTAATTGCAATATATGTAACATCAAATTGAACTGAAGACTTATGCAAATATGTGACTGCTACATTTCTTCTTAGTTGAACAGTCTTCCTAAACTTTCCTGTAAGGATTAACTTTCTAATTCGGCAGTTTTAATTAACTGAATCACGAGTCAAAGTACTCAAAGGAAACATTGCATATACAAAGCTTTACAATGCAGCCTGAACGTTTGTTTCCATTGCTTTCCTTACACTAATTTGCAAATGCTTCAGAATGCACAATATGACAGGAAGGTGAAAGAAGTTGAAACAGAATTATTAAGTACCAGAATAATGTTAAATCTGTGCAACCTGTTAGAAGCTGCTTCTGAGAAAACTATTGGTACATCAGATACCAACTAGCTTCCACCTGCCCTAAAAGGAAGCCTATTCCTTTAGGAGCAAATGAATAATTTAAAACACATGCCAGACAGATTGAAAAGAAAACTCAAAGGGAAGAAACGCTGCTTATTCTCTTATGCTTTACATTTAAAGAGATAAAATTTAAATATTTTAAAACCTTTCTTATCTAAGTCAAGATAGCAATATATATTTTTACTCAAGTATAAAAATATCTAGTAAAATGACAAATACTAGAAGATCCAACTGCATATGATCAGAGTTATCATGACTCATAAAAACACTGCTTCTCCAGTGAAACAGATGCACAGAAAACATGACAATTGTGCTCTATATACATACTTGGTTTCAAACAGGCTTATGCAGATTAACTGTCTATGAGCCAAACTAGAGCTTGCATATAAATTTTATGCAAGGTGTAAAGCTCCTAGAGCTAACGATCCCAGTGAAAATGCAGAAAACCCCACAGCTGAAGTCAACTGCTGCAGTTTCACTGATTTCTTTAGGTTCACCTAGGTTATACTCTGGCCATAACCATATTTTTATGATGTTTACTAAACCAGTTCCACAGTCTCATGAAATCCTGAACATACACATACATATATACACACACATTTATATGTGTATGTTTATATAAAGCAGACTGAAGGAGTATTTCAGTGTAGTAACATGCGTTATGTTCTCATACTACATGGAACAAGATTAAGAGTGACATCATTTACTTACCCAATGCATTTATAGTTTGCTCCTATAGAACAAAGCTTTGTGATTTAATGCCATGGGAGCAGGGCCAGGCTCTTTTAATTTAAGTTTTCCTGAAACACTGTGCACTCATATGCATTACAACCTGAAGATTTCTTCTTTTAAAAAAATTCTTAACTATTTACACACCTGATTTATTTAGAAGAATTCCTGTTGTATAGAGAAAGCTGTCCACTTTCAAAAATTGCTCTGGCACTGTCAGATAGGCCGTAACATTCATAATATGCTGATTTGTTGGAAGCTTTATTAAAAGTTTTGGAAACTGAACACTTGGTTGAGATTTGGCATCTGTAAAAGAGTAATATTTTCTCTTAGCAATGGTAAAACACACAAACAGTGTTTTTATTACTGCTCAGAAATCCATTCAGCATAACAAGCTGTTTTCACTCACCTTCTCCATGGTTTGTGTATTTCTAGTCTAGCACTTGTCATAGCCACACACACAGCTACACAATTAACTGAAAATCTGGCTTTGAGTGGATAAGTATTATATGAGATGCACATGTTACCTTTTTTTTTTTTTCTGGTATGTGTACAGATGATGATCACAAGTGTTTATATTATGGTCTGCATACACTGAACTTACCAGACAGTTTTCCAGTAATTAAGACAGTATCTTCAAACAGCCATATATTAGCTTGACTTTGTGGGAATAACGAAAGCGTCACAGACGAGTATACTGTGGAAAGTGATAATATCTGTTACACTGTGCAAGCAAAAAAATTCCTGTAAGATCTCAGATTCTGAAGGAATAGTGAATAGAGGAGCTAAAAAAAGAGATTATATGAAGACTGGATAAATTACTCTTGTTGTCCAGAGCAGGAATTTTAGTGGTTAGGCAGGAAGACCTCTGTTGTATGTTTGCTATTGTCTTATGCCTTCTATGGATAATTAAGTGGCTAGAATTCTTAGGAGTCCACCTCTTCAAAAAAATAATCATAGAACTTGAAAAGCATGCAATAGTTAAACAGGAATACTTGTGAGGAAACACTGCTGATAGGACACAAAAACAACAGGTTATACCTGTTATACAGGACTCAGAGCATCGGCACTCCACGAATCACTAAAGACAATGTGATTTTTGTCAAAAGACATCACCAGCCCTTTGTAAATTCGAGGTAAACAATTTCTCAGAGTACACTCACAGCGTTGCAATAAAACCTACTTAAGAGTTAAAAAGGGCTAATTTCCATTTTACAATAATAAGAGTTTTGACAAGTCTAACAGATCACCCTTACACCTGCATTGACAGGCACCACCCCCCTTGACTGACTTCATTCAGACACTTTCAGTTGACAGTAACTACCCAGACTGCTGAGGAAGAGAGAAATTTAATTACCGACACATACAATTTAATATTAGGACTCTAAGAGGCTTACGTACTTGGCATTCTCCCAATCTTCCAAGGCAAAGGTGTTAACATGTAGCCATCCTTGTACGATACGATAGTTAAGCTTAATCCTAATTTGTAGGGAACTTTTATTAATACTGCTCCATTGTTTCCAGTAAGAGTAGAATTTGTCTTCGTGTGGTTAACAAACACTTCTACAACTGCTTGTCGCAGGTACTGATGACTGATGATGTCATTTACTTGAACTTTTAGTGTAAAAACAGATCCTGTTAACAGAAGGAAAAAAATATGAGGTCATAACTAAGAACAGTAACTTAAATTTGTAAAGAAGCCCTAGAGTTTATGCCTTAGCTATTCATCCACTGCATGGTGGATGTCTATCTTAACAGGGTAAGCTCTGGCCAGACAGAGGGGTAATCATACAATTATACACCAAAGAGAAAAAGGGAACAAAAATCCTTGAGAGGGGGCACAAAGATGCCAAAAAGTATTCACCAAACTCAGCAAATATAATACCTAACCAGTTAAAAAAAAAAAAGAAACGAACACAAAAAACAAATTACAAAGCCCCTTTTAGTTTAAACTTGAACAGTGTACCTGTGACATTCAACGTGCCTTGCAAGCACTCTGCAATGTCCCACTGATACTACAGCTGGTCTTGTTACACAAATACAACTCTTGGCTTGGGTCACACATTTAAAGATGCACCCTGATTTTCTAAAACCAAGGAACCTTACGTCTACAGGCTGTGGGATAACACTTTTTTTTCACATGTGTAAAATTATTATAAAGTACCAAACTGCATCCAGACACTTGGACTGCTTTAATCTATTATCTCTCACCAGATTTACACTTCTGGTCTAGTTTTCACTTTTCTATATTCCAACTTCTAAAGAGTATTTGTCTGCTGCTAATTAGAGGATCTGACATTACTTTACAATACCTAATGTTCTGCAGAGACCATAATGACAGTGACTGAGCAGTGTGTCAAAAATATGAAGCTCACTTGAACAACAGTCTCGAGATGCTCTGAATTATGTTCAGTTCTCTCCCACCTCGATTGTAAATTGACTATTAGGAAATCTTTTCAGAGGTAGCAGGTACATGAAAGTCAAAAGAATTCCATGTTATTTCCAGCATGAAATTGTTATTATCATAAATTAGAATATCTATGGACCACTGTTAAAAATATTTCAAATTATATCAATTTTCCAGTATTTTGGTTACAGACATACTACTATTCAACACCACTGCACTACTTTATAACCCAATATTTTCAAATACATTAATCATGAATATGCATTTCTATTTAGGTCAAATGTCAGGCTAAGTTTATTTGAAGTATCTCTACATAAAGATAATGAAGTTGAACTACAGTTTATCTCCTCTATAATTGAGATTGACATTGCACCAAGAGATTACTACCATTGACCTTGATTTAAATGAAAAGGCCTCAAGAAGCTGAGCACAACCCATCAAAAAAACAGTACATAGCGAGGACATCCGAGTTAAGCCTCTCCAAAATAAGTCTTTATTTAGATCTATTGTATGCATGGAGCATTCCATATATTCAAGCAAAAAATTACCTGCACACACCAAAAGCTAAATTGACCTCGATTTATTACCATTTATCACATACACATCAAAAACTTACCAGCTGTGCCAGTTTCTCTAGTGTTACAAAAAAAAATCTATGTCTCCTTGTGCAAATTAATATATACTTTCAAAAAAAGAAAAAAAGAGATCCCAGTGATACTCAAACTTATTTGACTGAATTAAACAGAAAATGCACAATAATCTTTGAACAATGTCATCTGTGTTTTTTTTTCTTTGTGCATGATATTTCAAGACTAAAATTGTTTTTAAATTGCTGTTGCTAGAAGGTTTTTAAAACAAGTAATGATTAAAAAAAATTAATTTATGTCATCTAAGCAGATTATGGCTACTAAACAGATCTTCAATGCACTGATCCAGTTACACATATACTAGCATGACTGCAGTGGTTTCCAAAACTCGGAACACGGGTCGTTTGCCCTTGGCTAATGACTATTTAAAAAGCTACTACATAGAGAAAAGAGATTGTATACAGTATTCAGATCCTGTTATTACTTGGAAGTCAGGAGTATCACTTGAAATGTTAATAAAAAAAAAAAAATAACAAAAATAAAAAATAAGAAATTCAGTAGTACAAAATTCAAGGTCATGCTAGTAGGAACCAATACCAGAAATGCCTGCTAGAAACTACAATTTTAACAGCTGGAATCAAGTCAGGAGAAAGAGCTTAATATTAACAGCTGCAGTAAATCACAAAAAATTGAAAACCTAGAACATCCTCAGAAAGACACTTTCTTTTAATCATTTCACACTCTCAATGTGTATTTTTCCATTTCCTGCTAACAAATGCTTAACAAAAAAACACAGGGGTGGGGAATCACTACATTGCTCCTCCAGCTGTTAGTAAATTCTAAGGTTATTTTGTGCAAAAATATTTCTTCCTCTGATCTCCTTCAGTTACAGCCTTATTAAAACCAACTTTTTTAGAAGCTTTTGGCTGGGGTAAAAAAAAAAAAAAAAGATTGCAAAAATGTAGAAAACCATATTTTCACTCTTTCTCATAATGAGCTCACAAGTAGCATTGGCTGCTTTTAACCAGCTCAGCGTTCATTACTCGTTTCTTCTATGGGTTCAGAACTTGCATTTTTCAGAAGTGAAGCTCTGCCTGAAATGGTGTTGAGAAGATGCAAAATCGAGTTGTAAATGCAGACTGAAATCCTGGAGAGGGTTACTGAGACAAAGTTCTCCCATGCAAAAACTGACACAGTCTTATACAACGAAAGCTCTGAAGGAGTAATTACCTGCTTATTACTGTCATATGTAAGTAGCAGTTACTCAAGTGAGAAATGCTCACTTCACACCCACTAATATTAAGACAAAGATAAAAGGAGACTTGATCCCTAGCTCTCATTGCTTTTGGCCTTTTGTGCTAACAAGAGAGTCTCCCTGACAAGGGAAAGTATGCCAATCCACTGGAAGCTGTTCCCTCCCTGCAAATATATGCAAGCAAATAATTTAGATTTTTCTAATATTAACCAGGATATACTCTGCCAACCAGTATGCCATTTGAAGTTTGCGTGCAATAACTTTGGAAATGCCTTTTTAAAAAAAAAAAATAAATAAAATGATCTTTCCATTCATCAACAGTAACAGTGTAGAAGACACAAGGACACAGTATTATTCCTCTGTATCCAAATGCTAATGAAATGACAGGATGCAAAAAAAATCCCAGTTAAAAAATCCAGAATTCAACAGTAAAAACAATTTTCCTCCCCCACAGCCAAGTTTCACTGTTGTTTTGTATAAAATGGAGTGTACCCAAGCATCCTACAGCAAGCCAGCAGAACAAGCAGGTCAAGAGATCAGACTGTGCGTGCTGTGGTGGTCCGACATGTAGGACTCACCTGCATCTTTCCAGACTGGATATCCCTTGACCAGCTCCCTCCTCTGACCAACTCCTTCCTCCAACCAGCTCCCTCACTTGCATTTCATGTGCAAATTCATCAGACATATTTAATGGCACCGAGCTATTAACAATGTCACATTAACACTCATGATGCCTAATTTACAGAGAAAACCCTGGATTTTTTTTGTCCTTTTTATAAAGATCTTAATGCATTAGTCTTAAAAGACACTTTTAAGTCTTAAATATGATGGAGACTGCGGTAGGATTTTATAATCACAATAAAATATACTGAAAAAAATGTTTCAGATGCAAAAATGAACTCTTGGTTAACCATTTAACAAAATCAAAGTTCATAAATTGAACGATAGATGAAACTTGCGGGGGTTTTTCTGGTCACTAACACTTGCCAAACACAAGTGGGTCAGCTGTATCTCAGTATTAAACAGATCTGACAGAACTCCTACAATTAGAAGAAAGAACTCAGTCTTAGCTACTTTGATTTGTGCTGCCTCAGAGGAAGGGAGATTTCTCTCTTGGCAAGTCCACTGGAAGTGCCAGCTTCCACGACATTTAAATGTTTGCTGATAAATGTTCATACAAATGCAGCAGTTAGTTGGACAAAGGGGAACATGGCCTTCTACCACATTTAGCTGCTTCAGAAATGTCACAGCCAGTAAAATGACACCTCATTTCTTCGAGCAAGAACATCTCATGCCTGGAATTTGGCTTCACATCACTGTCTTAACTCAGAAATTGTATCACAGAATTAAGCCAAAGGACTGCTTGGAACTGCAAGCCAGGTACAAAACATAACAGCAAAAAAAAAAAAATCTCTCTTTGGAATACTGCTGTGCAATTTGTTCTTAATCATTGACCTGCAGATAAGTGTGACCACAGATAAGTATTTACCTGAGATTTCATTAGTGGGGGCAAGGCCAGAGACCTTACAGGCACCAACATATTCCAAGCTTCACTCATTTCATTAACTGTGAGACACAGCAGTGAGCACACGTGGGGCACTGCCCAGGAACTATTCCTACGCATTGCGCAATGCAGTCCTACTACTTATCACCAGGGTCCCATAGCAAGAGAGGTTCTACACCCCTAAGGAGGCAGCTACTCTTCTCAAGAACACAGACAACTACCCAATTAAGCAATTATCTCATGGAGTGGAGGGAACAGCAACTACAGTTAAATTATTCATTAGTTTCTTCCTTAGGAGGAGACTTTTCTCATCCCTGCCTAGAGAATGTTTAAACCCATGCCAGAAAAGGCATGTGCTTACATGTGCTTTATGTAAACTGCCTACACTGTATTATCATGCTCCCGGCTAACGGGACAGATAAAATGTGTGCTGTGCAATTTGCTTGGTCTTAGCTGACTGAACAATCATTTTTCTATCTTTTATATTAATGGAACACTATATTTTTTTGCTTAATATAGCTAGGGATAAGAAAAGTACAGTGATCTGTAAAGAAATCACATATCCTAAGAACATCAGGTTTTACTATCCATTTGCAATGCTGCATGTGTATCACCATTATGGGTGGAAAAAAAAAAAAAAAAAAAATCAATGAAGTATCTCATCTATACAGTCACACATCTGGCTTTAGTGAAAAAAAAAAGATCATATAAAAGCAATCCTCCTGCCCACAAAAGCCAATCATCACTTCTTAACATTTTTTTAAAATTACAGTAATGCCAGTAACAAATCACAACAGCATATCTATAAAAAGTAAAATCCTATTATACCTTTAAAGCTCATTAAAAATCCATGTACTTGAAGGTGAGTTGTGGCAGCAACTAAGCAACATAGGAATGATTTAATGCTGAAGTAAGGCCTCCTCACCACTGCACACCATCAGTCTCCGGTAACCTTTTGTTCTTTATTAAGGTACAAGGCACTGACAGAGTACAGATTTTTCTGCCTTGCACAGTGCATTAAAATGACATAATAGGTGACCCCTAAACTCTAGTAACCACTTTACAGCTACATTCTGTCAGTTATTGTCAGATACAAGGATAAGCTCTCGGACCAGTTTTCAATTATGCTTCTTGTAGCTATCAAATAACCTGCAAATCTCATTAATAACCCCTGCATCCTAACATACTCTTCATTTGCTAGCTATCAGTGCTCCTTCATGCTCTCTTACTCCGTGCAGTCATTTATAGACCCTACATGCAGATGGCCATGTACACGTAGACATTTAGCCATGAAGATATTTCTAACTCTACACAAATAATACTATATATTCCAAATGGCTAACATAGTACCTCATTAAAAAACTAATTACGTGATTCTTTATGAAGGTGTTTACATGCTGCTCCTCTGATTTAAAATAATAGCATAAAATAAGTGCAGAAAATTATTTTTCCTCCCTAAAATGACACAGGAATACTACTAAAATACAAAACACTGCAAATGCTTTGTCCTGTGCAATTTTAACTTGGTCTTTATTAATTAGTTAAAAGTACAATCTACACATTCTATTTTCAACACATTTTAACTAAACTGAGAAGCAAAGAACCTTACGCAGTACACAAAAAGTCTGAGGAAATTCAGCAAATACCTAACAAGCTGTAAAAATCAATTTCTTAGGAAAAGACAACTTGAGATTTAGATACCAACAACATACACGTCTTGTCCAACCGAGGCTATTCTATGATAATAAACATAATCAGTCTACCTGGTTGAAAAGAGAAAACACTTAAAAGCTGACAACCAGCTGACACAGTTTTAACCTTGTGCTAAGTGCAGGACTGAAAGTTGTACCACCTCTCTACAGAATCACTCCAGGAGTTAAAACTTTCATCTAGTTAACAAATAGCCATGTAACAAACAACAACCATGAAGTGACTGGTAGAGAGTAAGGACAGACCCAGGTTAGAGCAACAGCTAAAACGTGCCCTTCTTTAAGTTGACTTTTAATCAAAATGGCAGCACGACTACTCTAATTTTAAAACAAGTATGGACTGCTCCTTAAAATGCACTTTGGAAAAGGAAGATATTGGCATTGTACTGCCATATGTCAGGAGTGCTGTTAATGGAGTTCAGCTATAGAGACTTACAGAGAATTGCTTTTAGGCAATGCAAAGATATTGCAAAAAACTAAATATTAAATAAGTCAAAGCCCAGAGCTAATTAACATTTGCTCCATTTGTATATGAAGAGCCAATCCTGTGGAGGTAATATCACCACATAATCTATACAGTAGAGTTCTGTACCTTAGCACTCCCTTGAAATATTTTAATGCAAAATTGAACATTAAGATGTATATTTAAAAGAATAGCTTTGGCAAAAATTTCTGCAGTGGCACAGAACACATTACTGACTTCCAGAAACAAAGCAGCAAAACAGGGTCTGGGAAAGTAGGACACGACAGTATTCACATTGCCCTACTTCTGGTCAACCCGTTTCCACAGACGCCACCAGCAAAATGCCAGCTACGAAGGAGCGAAGGCTAGATCCTGAGGGGGAAGAGCAGTGCCTTTTACACAGAGGCAGGCTGTTACTTCCATTCTACAGGAGACAGTTTAACCCACTTGAACAAATCTAGATGTCTCCAGCAAGAACTTGCTTCTTATTCAAGAGAAAATGTAGCAGATTAGAAATTAGAAAAAATTTCAACACACTGGTATCTAAGTGGGGGATTTGTCACCCATCAGGCTACTCTGGGGAGCTTTTCTTGGAAAAAAAAAATATTATATTCCAACATCAAGAACTTTTCAAACATCTTTTACATTTGCTTCAAATAAAGCATTATTTCAGATACACACAAACACTTCCTTACTTGAACGGCATTTGCTGTGATATATGCACACACAGACCACAGTGCCAGTGTCCTTAAGCATCTGTGCATTGGTAAGAAAAAAACCCTGATATTATTTACTGGAAGCTCGTTCATGTAAATACATGTACTATTCCAGCATATACTGCAGCCTTCAGGTGGCCCTTCTTCCCATGTTACTGGGAAAAAAAACCAGAAATATACTTCAGAAAATGTTTCACCCACTATCCTGATTCCTCAGTTCCAAATCAAGACCAGACTGCATCTCCTGAAACAGCTGGGTATGGTTGCTTTTAAAAGCTGAACAAAACAGCAACATAGGAAAGATGTACACCAAACAATCTCCTGTAATCTCAAATAAAAACACCTCATCACTGCTCCCATCTCTTCCTGCTCATTCATTACTTCGCAAAAACTATCTTCCCCAGTTCCTATTTCTCCATACTTTCATACTGTCTTCTTTTCTTGGCAGAGCACTGCTCAGAGTCCTTCCTCCCAGTGCTCATCCTGTCCTGGGGTACTCTCTGTGCTGATGACTCCCTGAAATATCGTAGCCCGTGAGATCTCCAATCATGAAAAAAGATGAATACTTTTCTAAAGAGGAAACTTTTTGCAAGCTTCAAAAACTAAAAAGAGAGCAATAAATGGATTATATAAAATTAAATGCACTGAATCAAACCCATCAGGATGTGCACTTTAAATGGAGATTTCCAATCTCCAGGCTGAAAAACTACAGTGGGCTGCCTGAGGCAAATCAGCACATGATCCACAGCAAACTTCAAGGTTCTAAGTAAATTAGTAGGTCAAAGACTAATTATTCATTTAGCTCGAAACAGATGCAAAAACCCAGTTTCATGTTATAATAAAACCCTATCAGACAGCATGAAGAAGCTGATAACGTACTGAAATACTGAAAAAAATGTTATATATTTTACAGATAAGAACAAAGCGTCTTTCACTGCTAAAGAGATTTTGGTAGCAAAGAGAATTAAAAAAAAAAAACAAACCCACACTATTTTAGAAATAGTCCTTTCTCAGTCATATATTATAGGGTGGTTTTTTTCCCCAGTAAAAGTGTTTATAGACTTAACACCATTTCTTTACATAGAATTAAAACTGAATTTTTACTGATGCTTTTATAATTAAAAAAAAAAAAAAAAAAGGTTGTTCATTGAATTTATTTACTTACAACAATTTTGTTTCACTTAAACAGAGTAATTATTTTCCTTTCACACCAACATATTTCAGGGGGTTATATTTTGTATGTATGTGTGTGCATATATAAACAGAACTCTTAAGCAAACAAGAGGAAATTTTGTTTGGTTTTTTTTAAAAGGGAGGTAAAGAAAATTACAAGACATTGCTAATAGAAATGTCACCCTCAAATACTTAAATTTATGCCTCATTAGTACTTAGGCACTCAATTTCCAAAGCAGTGAACAGTCATTACATCAGTGTCAATCAATAAACTGTTTTCCCTACAACTTTTGGAATTGATTCCTCCAAATTCAGAAGCAACTTAAAAGAAAGATTAAATGTAATCAGGACTAGATATGGCCAACACTCCACACTGGCAAACTTTAGTTATCACATTTTGATAGAGGATGTACTTGATCTATTGCATATACGAGCAGACTAATTTAATGAGTTATTTCAATAAATTTTTAAAAACCACAAATGAAACAACCCTCTTCTACAACCAACAGCTGTAGTTGGTAAGTGGTTACACTTCTAACCAAGACAGACCAGATGCATAAAGAAGATGAGTAAGCATGATATTCATTCCACGAATGTTGACACAAACCAAATATTGATGAAATTAAGGCCCTGCAAAATCAATAAATCAAACGCATCAGTATAGGCTGTAGCCTTCATGATTACTATTGCATAATCAATAAACACATTCCTTGTAGGAACTATGCAAGAATGTCATCAGGCAAACCCATAAAGCTGCTAACAAGTCACCTATCCAGAGGGAATATATCCCCAAACACTTTCAAGTGCACCTAGTAAGATATATAAAACAGAAAGAAAATAAGCATTCCCCTTTAAATATTTTTATGGACTACCTGAGCAAGAGTTGTGAAATTTAAACATGAATGCAGCTAAGAAATTCAGATGTGATTTTTTTTCCCTGTATTCCTTTAACACTGCGTGGAACACATATGTCATTAAAAAAAATCCACTGGAATATTTTAAATGCATATTATATACTGCTGTAAGGTACCCATTTGGTAAGAAATTGCATGATTTTTTTTCACCAGTAGATGCCTTCTTCACTCAACTTGCATATTAAAATCAGAATGTTTCACCACCCAAGACAGTAGAACTCACAGGACACAATAAACCAGAATTTTCATTACAGAATTATATTTCACATGTCTTGCTGTACTGGTTTATTGGCATAAATAATAGGAATTTCAGTAAAATTCAAAATTGACACCTGCTAATGAGGCCATGACAATTACAATTACCATGGCAACTTCTGCATTTTTATTTGTTGCTACTTTATTGCATCAGCCAGCCTGGTTCTCAGAACCCTGGTTACTATGGAAGCTGAGAAATTCACCTTCCTGGGGCAAAGGAGAAATGCAGCAGACAAGACTAAATGCTGTGGTCTGTACAGCCTCACTTATTTAGGATTCACTTATTTTAAGTGTGATGTTCTGTAATCTTGGGTAAACAAGATAAATTATTAATATTACAAGACCAAAAATCTTAAATAAAACATATATCAAATAAAGATAAATTTGCAAGTGGAAGAGATTTAAATGAGCAAGTAAATACCAGTGATATAACTCCTGAAGCCTATAAAACAGAACACCTCTGCCCAGGCATTTTGGAGGCCATGATAAAATTTCTTCTTTCATCTCAGTTTACTCACTGGCTAATACTCAAACTGTGATGCTCTTTCATTTTTGAAATGACTGCCTGTATCATTCTACCTTGCATCACAGTTGAAGGAATGAAAAAGCAAATATTAAAAAAATCACACTTCGATATAGAACACTGGGGAAAAAAAACAGAAGGGAAACATCGAAATCTGCATAATACACTACTTTAAATAAGCTATCTTAAATACATTATATTATATACTCTCAAGAAAAACAGGTCAGTGCCTATTAGGTGAAAAGCAAACAACATGCATTTCCTACTCATGACCTTTACAATCAATCCCTCATTATGCAAACAGGAATTAAAAATAAAATCATTCAGCATCATCTCCTTGACAAAATGAGACCATTTCTTATAAAGAGTTTCTAATGATTTGTCAACCCTATCCTGTAATGGTCAATATACTTGGACATAGGAAGAATATTCCAGTAATCCTGTAGCATGAATCATCTCTTATTTCAACCTAAAGGGTTAGGTGCAAGATTTGTCTCACTCAATTCTTAGTGGTGAGTGGAATTAGCTGAAAAAAAATTTGCAATTTCAAATAACCCTATCACAGAAAACCACATGACATTGAATACATTAATGATTCAGCCATTGCCATTTAGAATGGTTAATGCCTCTCTACAGCTCAGCACAGGATAAAGTGCTCCAGGATCCAGCTAAAGGAGAGTTGTTGGACATGAACATGCAATTATCTGCCCACCAACTGTGTCTCCAACACAAACACCACCAATACAGACACACAAGTTCTCCCTTCACAGCAAGTGGCCAAATTCCTGTAGGGAATAATTGGAAAACAACTCAGCACCATGGACACCTTTCTAGGGTGATGGAAATATTTTTATTGACAGCAAGACTAAAAATGGGACAGTAAACACTGTTTTCCCCTGCAAAATACTCAGCTTCATTCAGCACCTCTGATACTGTGCCTACTGGACTGGGGGACAAAAGTGGACAAATCCACTTAAGTACTTCTGAGACAATCTGTTCCATGAAATAACAAATAAACCAGGAGACAGAGTTGTAGAGGGAAAGGTTTTCAACACTGTACTTAGGAAAAAAAAAAAGAAAAACAAAAGGGGGAAAAGGAGCCTGACAACTAATTGAGAGGGAAACAGCTGTGACAGATTCTTTTGCCCAGCACCGCATCAAAACTATGCAGGATCTCACAAATGTTTTGCTGGGTTTCTATTTCAGTCAACTTAATTAGAGGATTTTCTCAGCATCAGTAGTCCATAATACATAGAACATCTCTCCTTCAGCCCAGTGAGAGTAAGTTTTCTCCCTTGCTCTCACAAACAATGAAATAAGCTCCTGTAATATTTATCGCAAGGCATAATTCATGTTATTAACAGCTTTTATTGTTCCAAATATATGCTCTACTGATGTCCCGCATTTACCCAACATAAAACTACTCATTTCTCCTGTTCAGTCACTTAATGAAAGGCTTCAGAACAGAGGAAAAATATTTTCCACAATGACTTGAAAAAGCTTTTTATAATTCCATTAGTGTCTGTAACAGTTGGAGGGAGCAAGCACCTCATTTATTCCAGAAAAATGGCCTACATTTTCAAATATCTTGTCATCACTGACCTTTTTTTCTAGTTTAGTTCACATCAGCACAGACAAATTATCAACCAGATTTGCTACCTCATGGAAAATAACTCACAGGACAACGTTGCAATCTCATTGTTTCACTTGGGAGCCTTGCCCATATAAAGTTGTTACTAATAAATATATTTGGTGTCTTGCCAAATTTCATAACCAAAGACACACTCTTCAGAAGTCAGGAAGTCCATACTACGCCCTAATGTCTATTTTAACAGACTGAGCCAACTGTATACATCATATCTATGAAACAGCCCCAAATGTGCAGCAGAGGATATAATTCCACTTTCTTCTAACTTACATGCACTAGAGGAAAACAGTCTACCCAAAATGTAATGCAGAATTTCCAAGAGAAGCATTAGCAGCTGACACACCCCGGTCATGTACAAGTCCAAGCCAGAGATTTGAGGAAGGAACAAAATGCACCCTGAAAGTCTGTAGATAACGATTTGAGGATGCAGTCAATACGCTCCAAGGGACCTAGACAGAGATAGAGGCCAACAAGAACCTCATGAAATTCAACAAGGACAAATACAACATTATGCATCTGACCCCTTCCAGCAGTACCTGCAAGAGATGGGCTGGCAGGGCAGTCATCAGGGAGTCCTGGGGAGCAATTCGCTAAACACGTCAGGAGTGCACCCCAGAAGCAATGAAGGCTCACAGCACACTGCACTGCATCAACAGATGGTAAACGGAGCAAGAGGAGTAATAAATCCCTCTCACTTAGCACTTGCTAGACTGCATCTGCCAACTGCATTCAGTTTTGGACCCATAGAAAGAAATGTGCCTCATTTAACCTTGCAAAGGAAAGGCTTTGGGGGACCTAAACAACAGCCTTCCAACACCCATGAGATTACCAAGAAGACAGAGCCAAGTTCCCCAGCAGGATAACGAAAGGCAACAGTCACAAACTGCAGGGAAAGATCTGACTGGACATGAGGAAATTTTTTCTCTCTTGGACAATAAATAATCACCAGAACAGGCTGTCTAGAACAGTTCTCCATTCCTGGAGGTTTCCAAGGTCTAATAGGAAAGAGCTCCCAGGACTGAATTTAGTGTCAACCCTGCTTTAAGCAGGCTGGACTAGAGTGCTCCTGATACCACTCCAGCCTGAATACCTCCATGATTCTATGTCCTCATAGTTGCTTTCAAATCACAGAAACCACTGAAAGAAAAACCCACAAAGAACAAACATCATCTTCACTTGATTGTAATTTATTTCAGCTGCTAATTTTAATACACTTAGCAAATCTGGCCAGATGTTTTTGTAGGAGTACAGCATCCTAAGATAATTTGGGGCTCTCAACATGATGCAAATTCTATGCTTTATAAAGGAAATGAGATGTAAATATATACTTTATCTTGCATGGCCTTAATAATACTTACACTCAGTAACAACAGAAACACTGATGACTCAAAGTAAAATCAGTTTGACTAATGAAAGGGCTGCTTGGATCTGCTGTTAAAATAATGCACAACACAACTTAAGGCTACAGTAGGGAAAGCTCAATCGTTTAATACAGGTAAAAAAATGATAAGAAATAAAGAAATAAAGGTATGTTGACCATAGGAAAACATTTCAGAAGAGGCAGATGAACTACTAATGACCATCTAGAAACAAAGAAACAAAAGAACTAAATTCAAGTCTTTCCCCCAAAATAAACTGCATGATAACGGGTCAGTGCTCCCATTTATCTGGCTACAACTATACTGTGTTTAGACAAAGCGCTCAAGCAAGCACTCAGTTGTACAGACTAAAGCACTCATTAATGGAACGACACTCCACAGACCTTAGAGTGCTTTTGGGGTGCAGTGGTGGCATCAATAATGCATTTCAATGACAGTATGCTGGGCACACGTTGAAGCATTTCTGAGATCCTCTGTATTTCGCTGCTTCGTGACCTCTTAATGCACATGGCTCAACATGTGCCTCACACTCATACCCTATAATCACTGCATCAACACAAAAATCCCCACCGCAGCTATTCGGCCACCATTTGCAGGTTAACCTGCTATAGCTGCCACCAGTGGCGATAAGGCCCACACAGAAACCATGAAATTTTTCAAAACGGGTCAAGGAAAATCAGAAGGCAGAGGGTCACATTTTTTTTTTCTTTCTAACCCACCAAGAACCACAGTTTATTTCCACGTAATGTCCATGAGAGGCTACCTCTTGCCTCTTCCACTGGTAGGACTGTGCTGTCTCAGGCACCTGGTGCCATCAACAGTAAATGCAGAATCCTGAAGCAAGAAGGGTCATGTGGAAAGTCCAGCAGGAGGATCTGACCCTGTAACCCCTTCTCCTTCAACTCTCTCATTTCAACATTGAAAAGTGTAACAACTGTGCCCTGAAGTCTGACTTAGGTCTTCCAGTCAGTGGAGACTCTTTTCGAGCCCACATGATAAAGAATAATCACAACCTCAGGGAAGAGAAAGAAGGAGAAGCAACTGAGGTGGAAAGACCATCACTCCCTAGCTCTGTCAATGCCAGCAGGTCACACAGAATGGCTCCCAGGAGCTACATCAGACAGGAACACACATCACCAGGGTCATGCCGTGCACGTACCATAAACTAAAGAACTGTCAGTATTTTGTCTACAAGAATGCATAATATGCTTACAGTCAGAGGGCAAGCAGAATCATTAGGAAAGTTATGGCAGCTGGCCCAACTGAGAGTGGAGAATGACCTTTTCTTCACATCATCTAGACAGCTGACAACTGCTTGTGAAAACCATAGCATACAATATAGTTTGTTACTCGACAGAACTGCTGGTGCCACACATTAATCCTGTGTTCTGCCTGAGAAGCCATGTTTAAGATAACTGGTGCTTTTGGAGTGTCCTCTACTCACACTGGACTTGGCCTGTTGACGTTTATGTCCTAGTCACAAGAGCCTTATCACACTACAGAATATGCCTACTGTCTCAAATAGAAGGTCTGAGCATCATCCCTTCCTGATTTACATCCCTCCCAAAATGACAGGGCAATACAATCACCAAAGGTGACCCTCTGTGCAAACTGTCTCTTCTGTACATGTGAAAGGGAGATGTGGGGCCATACGAGCATATGCTCTGTGTTGCAGCCTCAGACATGGTTTGAAGGACTGCCCTCACCCAGGGACCCAGCTCTTGTGCTGGATGCATCTGGAGTTCCTATTCCAACTGAAAAGAGGAGTTACAGCTCGAGTGACATCTTTCCTACTAAACACCTGGCTTAGGGAAAGAGGGCACTCCTAAAGACAAATTCATTCTCTTGAGCTTTCTAACCTTAAGTTCCCCAGCACAGGTTGTTTCAGCAGACACACTTCCATATCACTAATTGTAAAGCTGTGCACACTCACATAGAATCATAGAATCGTGCAGTGTTATGGAACACCCTCCCCTCAAGCATGTGCCAGCACGAAAATTGCTTTCAGACCTCATGTTTTCTCTACAACAACTTTCCTTTGCCAGAAAAGCAAAGCAAGAAATGCAACAGCTGTTTTGCAGCCTGCTGAATACACATTCTTGTAGCCATGTGAGGAAAATGACAGTTTTGGAGCACATGAGAGGTGCTAGAACACCTCTGGCAAACTAGGATTAGGTAGGAGGAGCTAGATCTGGTTGTTTCATCGTGCTGGACACAGACACATTAGTTAAGAGTATGCTAACCCCTGTGGTGCAATGGAAATTGTTGGTTAAGGGATCCGGTTGCTCCTACGGCACAGATTGCTAGATCTGTCAATTAGGAATTAAATACAATATCGGGAGTAATACAGAGGACTCATCTGCTCTGTCATATTGTGGCTCAAAACCCCATTCATAACAGAAGAATACAGCAAATACAAAAATATGTAACTTTCAAGATTACAAAGTAACCTGTGCTATTTTTCTAATTTTGACAAGCCAAAAATTAAATTTATTTTGAATACCCTTTCCTCTCAGATCTTTGCTTCTGTCTTCAAAGACTTCATCTACTGAACTAGTTCACAAAGAAAGCACACTATAGATCCCCAGTGACCCAGATAGCAGTTGCATTCCAAATCCTGAAACTGCCTTTTTCTCAGCCTGACAGCAATTCTGTGAATGTTTTTCCATATCAATTGGCCTTTGATGATGTATAGTCTGCCAACAGATTGACATGAAGTAACAAAACTTAAACAAAACAAATAAGAACTGCAAAAACTACCACCTTGCAATGGGTAGCTTCCTGCCATCCTTAATTACGCTTGCTTCCTGCCACTTCACCTCACCGTGTGACTGTGGGTCCCGTTTCTGTGAATGCTAAAACACATTTCTGCCCCTGTCTCTCTCAGCTCTTTATCATGAAAGGTACTATCAACACAAGTTTCTTGAAATCAAGTTTTCTGAAGTATAGGGCATGATGCTGTGTAATACATAACAAGCTTCAATAAAAACAAGCTTTCAACTCAGGAGAGCTGCCTACCTCTTCAGAACTCCTCAGTACCTTTTTGTTTATATCAACTATCTTCCTGAAAATATAAAAAAGTACCTATCTATTTTTTTGTTTGTGCTCTACCATGAAGAACCCCAAACTCCTCTTTTTCTTGTATTGGGAACCGAGTGACCTTAATCATGGAACACATGGACACATAAATGAAATTATCTGTGAATATTTCTTTTTCATTATTCATTTCTGTCTCAAACTGCAGATGCTTTATCACCTCTCAGTGTCCTAATGCCCTTCCTGATACTTTGTTGCACTACTAAGCCTTAGATCAGCACACAAAGCTAAGTCACTTAAGAACATCAGCTCCAATAAATCAGGACAAGTCAGGGTCTTACAGTCTTTCTCTACTTTCTCACCTAGCTAAGAAACCATTATTGCAATTCCCAGAGGCTGAGAATGCTAAGAAAACTGAACAGCAAATCTAAGGATGTTTAGGTGCTTGCATTAAAGCATTTTGCTGTGGTGTGTACATAGTACTTTCAAGTTCTACTTCATAACGAAAGAATTATTTTTCACTAGATGAGAACTCAAAGTTCCATTGAGGTTCTTCATATAACCACATAGATACCCAAGCAATGTTTACATCTGATATACCTAAACCAAATGAAAAGCCTCATTTTAAAGACTGCAAACCATCTCCTCCACATCCAAACAGAAAACAATTACTACAAACTAAGACATAAGATTTGGCAACTTCAAAATAAACCTTTTCCCTGGCACCAATTATATTCCAATATCTACTGGATAAGAAGGTTGTATTGCTGGTTGTATAAAACAATTAAACCCAGTGCTGATCAGAAGTGCCTCGTCAGACAGCCCAATCCTTCTTGAGCAGAAACTGTATCCCACATAATCACTTAGTCATGATTACTGAATTTCCTTCTTTATAGGAATGCTACAGAATCTCCTATACAGCTTGTAACTCCTCACTCACTTTCTTGGGGTCTGTATCCAACTATGACAGAAGCTCCAAAACAGAACTGGATTTATTTCTGCCTAGTAATACTCTATCCAGTGACTACAGAGATAGTAAACCATAAAGGTTATTCCATCAAGTGACAAACAAGCCAGTCTCACAGTACCACGGTGGGTTTTTTGTATTATCGCTCAATTTTGAACCCAGATTAACAGAACAAGCTATGAAAACCAAATGCTCCTCTAAAGACTTAAGTACCACCCACATACCAACATATAAGTCACTTGGAAAAATATTTCATGGCTAGAAACATTGAAAACAAAGATTAGAAAAGCAGTAAGTCACACAAGGATACGTCAGAGAAATATTTCTGTTCCAGTATCTCAAATAAAAAGGATCCATGAGAAAGTTATCTCCTCCTTGAATAATCAGGAAGAATAAAACAACATACAAAAGAGTTTAGAAGAATCTTAACTAGATATCTCTTGTCTAGAACACTGCTTCACATTAGATAGGAACTCATTGTCACATGCGAGCAGACTACTGAGAAACAGGCACAGAATCCACAGGCAGGATCCAAGCAGTGTATTCCTCTCCAAAAGGTACAAAAGTAATCTTTTCTTCCAGGTTTGCCAACAATCCTATATTTATCTCATCAGTTTCAACAAACAGAACTGCTGCATAAATACTGCACAATTCTAATTCTCTCCTTCCCTTTGTTCAGGACCACTGTTAGCTGCCCTTGCTTTTTAATTTCACCCTACAACAATCAAGCTAGTCTTCCCACTGTAGGCAAAGCCACCTGCCTAAAAAAGGAAAGCAAACAAAATTTCTTTTCCCCTGAATTCTGGAATATAAGGCAGAATGGGAATGGTCCATAGTAAATACAATAGCAAGTTTTTTCTCGTTGATGCTGGGATTACAAAAGGTATGGAAAGTACCCACAGCATAGAACATGTAGTTATATGACAAAAACTTGAAGAATGAACACTTATTTTAAAACATACTTAAATTTTAATTTAAAGTCTCAATATGGAAAAAAATTCCAACATTAAGATGGCTTATGTCATCCTATGTGCTGCCTACATATAACGTGACAGCTTCTATTTACGCAACTGCTGTTTTTTCCAGAAGCATCTTGTTCATGCAGTACATGTCAGAGCTGCCATGGAACTGATGCAGTAAAGTATCACTTACTCAATTAGTGGCCTCTGCTCTGTTTATTGCCCAACATCTGCATTATAAAGAGAATAACAATGCACCACATCCAGAATATCCCAAGCATCATGAACATTAAAGAATACCACCTCCTGTAAAGAATCTATATCAATAAAGGTAAACAAAAGGGAACAAGGAAAACAAACCCAGATTTGCCTGTATCAAAGCCAGGACTAATGTTTACCAAATTCTATGCTCAAGCCTGCTGACCTCAATGCTGAGTATTCAGAGCTCCCGGCAACTTCTCTGCAATTGCTCCTGCACACTACAGTCCAGATTTCTAAACTGTCACACAGAAAATGGAAAAGCTCACTATGACTAATGAGGAACCAAGACAGGCTCTCCACTTCAGCAATCACCTCCCTAACCAGAGAGGTCAGTCTCTCTCCCCAAATAATTTTTTCCTACAATTTGGTAGAACAGCTACATTCATTAGATAACATATCAAGGGTAACTCCGTGAACCGAGTCCCTCTTGTGCATGTTTTCTCTCCCTCATCTTTAGAATTATTTCTTTTGGCAGTGGTATTTTTGTTGTTCTTAAGGAAGAAAGAAGAGATGAACAAAACCCTCTGTTCAGTCATGATGTGCAAGTATCTTCTCACTGCTACATGTATATGTCAGCAGCAGAGTCTGCACCCCAAACCTTTGCACACAGCTGTGCTGACTTAGCATCTCTTCTCAGATAGCACAATAATTACACTGGCAGAAGTCTATTAATCCGAGAGGGAATTGATCTGTAAAACTGTATAATTAGCTTCGACAGAACAGGGACATCGATACAGGGACATCAAACAAGAAAAGGATGCAAACTCCAACCTTAGCTCTGCACCTTCCCTATTTTAGGAGGACAAGGCTCCTTTGCTCTAGCAACACTGGGGTCACAAACACACAGCATAAATCGAAATGCTGTCAGACTCCTCCTTACTTCCACAAGCCACTGCCTGCCTGGCAGTTCCCAGCACAGGACCTGCAGCTGCTGCAGGAGCGGCCTCCTCAGAGCATTCCCCTTAGGGATTACTCTGCTGCCAGTCTTCTTTCTGCTGGGAAGGCAACAGCCATTTATCCTGCCTACCTTTCAGCTGTAAACCATTAAAAGATAAGTTCATGGAAAAAGATATTAGTATCTGATAAATACATATATATGGAGTCAAACTCTTCCTTTTTAAAATTTAAAAAACCATCAATATAACAAAAATTACATGTTTTACTGAAAAGAAATACCACACAAAAAACAAAGGTGCTCAACAGCTTCTTCAAAATAATCAAAGTTCTGTGGCAGTGATTAGCTTGTCTTTTTAAAACATTAATCACTATTGGCTTATTTCCATTTTTTGATGAAAGAAAAAATTAATATAATTTAGAAAGCCAGCCAACAAGTGAAATAAAGGTTTAACCATATTTAAACATAACGTAAGCAAATGCTAAGGATCGGTTCAAATGATAATTTTTAACATCCACAAACTGGGATTGATCACGAAAGCTGTGTACTGTAAGACATTTCCAGGATTCTCATACCTCAAAACCTATGAGGCGTAACAAGCAATTAAAAGAAAGAGTAACTAGGCAGGTGGGTCTGCACCAGCAACAGCAGCAAACCAGTAGCATCAGCACCAAATTGTTCTGTACCAACAAAGATTTTGGCCAGGGCTGAAGGCAATAAGGTAATAGAGCTTCTTGGAAAGAAATCAATGCCTGAACCCAAAGAGGATCATTGCATTATAAAAACTGTTCCCTTTTTTTTTTTTTTTTTTTGCCACTCAATTTTTAATGAGCAAAATGTTCACTGCACAAGTTAGAAATGCTGCCAACGCCTTTTAAGTGGGGTTTGCTGGTGATGAATGGTATATCCCTCTAAAAGCACGATAAGAAACAAAATAATGACAAATCACCTGTTCAAAAGGAAAAACAATACCAAGCTGTTCACCAAACACCCTTCTTTAAAGCCCTACAGTTTAAACATTTGGAAGAAAAAAAAATAAATAAAACAACAAACACAAACCAAAATAACAAACCCACACGAGAAAGAAACCAAAAAGCTAATCAAGGCATTTTAAGAGTGTATCAGGAGAATTTAAGAGTGTGTTCATATTCTACCAAATCTAGTTTCTTGTTCTACATCTTTAAGAAGTTACAAGTAAAGACCATAATTCAAGGTCTTTGCTTATATTTCCTAATTAACATACATACTTTGGCAGCTTTGCAAATTGGCTTCAATTCAGAAAAATATTAGCCATATGCCTGAAACTGAGAACATTTTATACCTTCTTGATGCCAACTGGAAACAGAAACACTCGTATAGGTTAAAAATGAAACATATGCTCCAGTGATATGCCCAAACAGAGCGTCGGTGCTAAAAGGTCTTAAATAATTCATGTTTGAAACCATTTTGAAAGTCTTTGGTGGAAGGCATTACGTCAAGAGAAATACCAGCTTTAGTTTAAGCCACTAAGACTGCAGAATACACACATATCTTTTCAAACTAGACGGCAGAACACACACCTTACCACTTGCCCCAGTTCTGCACAGGGGTAACGCCACACGTTTGACCGTAACACCGAGGCTTAAGGCTGAAATAAGCACACTATTTTTGTACTCCCAGCTGCTGGATAAACGACATATTTCCTCATTCTGCAGAGGTGATGCAAAAACTAATGAGCTCAGCAGCACCATCACTCATCTGACAAGATTAAGGTACCTGCGCATGCATCAGCTGGGTTTTATTGATTCTTACATTGATAGGAATATATATCAATAAATACACGCATATTATATTTTTAAATATTTTAGCTCTAGAGAGAGGTACGTGGCTCTAAGCGATGCCTGCCAGCAGAGAGGACCTGAGAGCGCCACGCTGCCCCCGGGAGCATCTCCCCGGCGGGGAGGGAACAGCTCCAGCGAGGTGCGGAGCAGGCCGCGGGGGTCTGGGCGGTGTGTGTCACCGCGCCGGGGACACGCTACAGCGGCCGCAGACAGATCTCCGGCCGTTAGAGATGGATCCCGCGGCTCGGTAAAACCGCACGGCTGGGGCTGAGGGGCACGGCGCGGCCGCGGGGCGGAGAGAGGAGAAATCTCCCCAGAGCAGGCGGGAAAGGGGGGGGGTCTGCCCGGCGGCGGGAGAGGAACGGGGCAATCGGTACCTGAGGCCGCCGCCGCGGCGGGGGCGCCCCCCGGCAGCGCCGCTCGCTGCTGCTGCGGGCGGGGGGCGACGGCTGTGGCGGCGACGGGGGGCGGCCGGCCCGTCAGCAGCAGGAGCAGCACCGCGGCCGCCAGCCCCAGGAGCAGGGAGGAGAGGCGCCCGCGGGTCCCCGGCATGGCGAGCAGCCCGAGGGCAGCGGAGGCATATTGCGGGCGCGGAGGCGGGCGGCAGGCCGGCACCGGCAGGGCTGCGGCGGCGAGCGAGCGCCCGCCCCCACGCGCGCGACACCGGCCGGCCGGGCAGCCGCGCGCCCGCCCCGCCCTACGCACGGTACGTCACATCACGGGGGCGGGGCCTGGGCGCCGAGCCCGCCCACAGCGCCGGGCGGGCCGGGCCTGCAGCGCGGCTGAGGCGCGGGCGGGCCCGTGGCGGCGGCAGGGGCGGGCGGAGCGCTCTCCGCACCGGAGGGGTCTTGCCGCCTCTCCGCTGGCAGCGCTCCGGCCTCGAAGCCCTGCGGAGGGCCTGAAGCGCCTCGCCCTTGGTGTCAGGGCGGCGGCCGAGGCGTGGGGCGCGCCCCGCGGCCCTGGATCCAGCACCGACATCTTGGGAGGTGTCGGAGAGAGGCGGTGAACCAGAGCGATTGTGAGATACACCCTGGGGGGAGAGGGGCTGCTCACAGCATCAGCTCGAGAGCTTTGTGTATGTGAGACAATATATGCATATGCGTACAGACACGTTTAAAAAAAAAATAAAATTCAATTTTTCATCATGTCCTTAAAATTACTTGAACTGGCAATTTAAGAATATATTAATGTACTAACACGTAATAAAGTACCAATGTATTATTAATTATACAGTGAAAGATCACCCACGTGTGCAGAGGGAGAAGCCCAGGGAGCGTGAGGCAGCAGGGCCCCAGGGGAGGCAGCGGGGTGTTGGTGTAAATCCCCTCCAGGCATGGACCAGCATCTCGGCACAGGATGGGACTGCGAAGGAATCACTGTTGCCTTGCTGCTCTTGGCTCTAATTTCTCGATAATGCATCAATTTGGAGCTCCTCAACAGATGTAGTAATCACTGTGCTGATAACTAACTGAAAATACCTTATTTAACACAAACTGTGTTGGCTGCAGTGTGTATTGAACAAAAGGTAAGCGCCACGCGCTGACTGCTGCTGTGATGTTTCTTATGCACATTAGGTGTAGCTACTGGGAGGTCGCTGGAAGCTGTTAATTACAACACAAATATCAGTTTTTCATCTTTTCAGTGTCCTTTTTTTATTATCTTCTTAAGGATAACAAATTCTCTACCAGCAATCCAGGCAACGCAGTACTTGGGACTTTTCCTAAAGGGTTCACAAGCACCAGCATTTATTTCGACGTATTTGTTCTAGCAATGTAAAATAAACATGTATGCCTTTGTCACTCCACTCACAAAGATCAGTATGACTGTTAATCAGAAATACTGTAATTCTAAGATAAAATTAGCCTAATAATATAACAAGAAAAAAAAACATCACCTCTCTGAGATTTTTCCTATCCAAACAACAAGAATCTACCATTTTCTACAGTGATGGGGCAGCTGTAAAATCTGATATACTTATTTTTTGGTATAGAAAAGTTTTTGTAGAAAATCAATTTTCTGGTGACAGCATATAATTTGTGACTAGATCCTCTTTCTTGCTTGTGATTATAAAACTTTTGACTGAAGGTTAATATGTGCTGCTTTAGCTGAGAATGTAAAAGTTGTATAAATGTGACCTTTTCATATTTAGTAGGTAACTGTGGATTACAAACATGCTATGAAATTTTTTCAGGTGAATTACAAGCATTTTTAAAAACACGCCTAGGATAAAAAAACACCACCACACAATTCCTGTTAAGAGGTATTTTAGTCCAAAATTCTAAGTATCAGAATCAACCAAATAATTACATTTTCCATTTTATCCAATCATGTTTTGAAATTGTGTACATATATAGAAAAATACAACCGAATAAAATCAATCAAATTTGAATTAGGATGAAAAGAATGAGTTGAAAAGAAAACCATAGCTTAATAGCTATATATTTGCTACCAGTACAAAATTACTGTGCCACAATACCCACATTTTTTTTGCAAGATTTATAATTTAATAAAAATAAGTTGACTTCAAATGTATACTGCTCTGCTTACATGTACCAAAGACCTTTGAAACAAGCTCATAGTTACTGAAAATATTCCCATTTACAAGTATTTACTACATGACTAAGAAATCCAAGATGCAGCCCTCTCATTAGTATGTTAATTTTCTGCTTGTGCAAACAATGCTCTACTGATTTAATGCACGAGCAAAAACAAAAAAGGCAAAAAAAAGTTCTATTACAAAGAAATAAAATGTTACATTTTCAACATATTTGTACCATAGGAAGTACAGGTTTCCTTCATGGACTAGAAAGGGCCACCTAGACCTGTAAAAGTTTTCTGAAGATTCAAGTGCTAAGTTAAATCTTCATTTACTTTGCAAAAGCCAAGGGTCAAGTTACTCAACCTTAGCGCAGTATATTTGGAGAAGGTAATTCCATGAAAGGTTAGATTTCCTGTGTTACATAAAAATTCTACACGCTGGAAAAAAATAGACTGAAATACTAAGTACCATAATCACATGAAACAGTAGTAGCACTACAGACTCAAATCCATTACTGTATAGCCTCTAGTCAAATTTTCCACAGTGGACTTAAAGAATACTGTACCGATTTCTCAATAACTCAAGAGTTAGTAATGGATACATTTCAGAATATACATCGTGTTTCACCCAATGTGGGTGATCAAAAAATTTCTATACCATTCATTTATCGCATCAATTTAATACACTGGTTTTATTAACGTCCTTAAAAATATTGACCACTGCAGTCAACAAATGCTACATCCCTTCTTCGGCAAACAAAAATAAACAGACAACTTGGCAATGAACTAGATCTGATCATGTTATATTGCACTTGGGAATTAGAAACTAGAGAGACTGTACCAAAGAGTTCAGATCCCACTCAAGTCAATGAGAGTGAGAGCTCAGCATATAATCATGATCGAAACTCTAGCATTTGTTTGTGATAGGAGGCCACTGCCAACAGAGAACTCAAAGGTTCTTCCCATCTCAGAAACAGACAAACAAGAAAACCCATCTCTGCTGTAAGGCTCATTTGTGGTCTGCCACCACCTTTTTAGCTTTTGTATTTCCATTTTCCTGTCATAAAATCCTTTTTATTTTTCTTTGCTCATTAACATCCAGCAGCACTGAACACAAAGGGTCACATTCAAAGCCAGTTGCGATGAATGTCATGTTTCCTGTGACTTCATTCAACTGTGGAATAGGTCTTAGTCTCAGCCTAAAACAACTACTGACTAGATTTTCACCAAGGTAATGCTGCTCTGTGACTATTTCTGAGGGTGTAGGAAAAAATACTGTAAAAAATGGGACCCCAAAAATATAAACTTGATATCTGCAAACATTTCCTGAAAGATTTATGTCAATAAATGTATCCTATATTTGACTTTGTAGTCATGCTTAAACAAAAGCTGTCTCCACAATTTCGGAGTTTCTTGAAAGAAATCTAAACCTATAAATTAAGTTCCTTGCTTTACATTTTCTAAATATTGTCAAATGTAGTAACAGACAATAGGCATTCTGTAATATAAATCACTTCTTAATATTGATCATGAGATGCTGCAATAATTGCAAACTGGAGTACCTATAGAATCATATTTCATTATAAAATGTATAGCTCTTTTAAAATGCTTTCATTGTCTAAATAGTGACATAGTTGTTGATTTTACATTCATTAAAAGTATGCTTCAGAAACAGAACTCTCCTAAGATGACTAATTCTGTTACTGTACTTACATGTTTTTAATCCTTGCAGTATGCATCTTATGCACATCAATTTTGACTCGACATAAATTTCATTCCAAAATACATTTTTTGAAGTTTCTTTAAAAGTTTTAACATCATTCTACAATATTTGTTATAGGAATACATTGATGCCTGTAAGTCAGTATGAAATTTATACTGACACAAGTACATATATAGTCTATAACCTTATTGCTGAATCTAGAACCTGATGTTAAAGGTTTCCTGCACCCCCATTCAGAAAAAACATCCTGTTCAGAATCTTCCTGAAGCACAAATGTTACTTGAAACTGAATTTGGGGTGTTATATCTATGTTCACTAAGTAACCTGTATACTCCATTCATATATGCTACTGTTTGGGCTATTTTTAACCAAACTGGAAATTAGTGGACATGGGATAAGCAACTGTTTGCTTTTATTCTCTAGTAGAATGTAAGAAAATAAAATTCACTTAAATAAGTCTTACTTGATGTAACTTCAATAAATAGAAGAAACTTTCCATAGTTACAGTAGTTGTACCAATAAAATGTACCTTTTAATATTGAAAATCAGCAAAGCAAGAGTTTCCAGTTGCCACAATAAAATTAAGATGTAGTTAGCACTGACATTAACGCTATGGAGTCCCTTCTATGTGAGCTGAAGAGATCTTCATCATGCTTTTGCTTTTTTTTTTATTGTCATCTCCTTATAATGCTTAGACATGCAAGTAGTCTAAAAAAATTCAAGTCAACACAGTATGTACATGTAATGAAAGCACACATTTAAGAATTAGAGCTATAATCTGTCTGACAGTCTCTTAAACCTTTTAACCCACTAAGATTAAGACTGGGTAAAAATAATACCCTTGCATATAGATAATCTGTTGACAAAGCATGTGAATTAGAAGCCTGTGTACGTAACTGAAATCGTTTTATAAAAGTCACAGCCTGACTCTTGATTCTTTACTATAACACTAGTAACAATACTAGAAGTAAAGGCAAAAATAAAACATTGGCCACACTGAAGACATTAATTCTGCTCTCACTGAATTTTCATGCCCTATACCCTCTCATATAAACTAATTATATCTAAACAAATTGTCTAAACCAAAATCATGTAAATGGATAAATATGCAAGCCTACATCCGATATACATACTGGCCCCCACAGGCTTTGTGCTGTCTCTCCTAATGACTCAAATGCCATCATGGTTCAGTGAGTAAGAATGGACTTAATGAAAGCCATTTGTACATTTTAAATCTCAGAAAGGATGCAGAAATGAGAGTTGAATCGAACTGGTCATTTCACATAATTCTGGGTTTGCTGGGCATTGCAGTATTTCTTGGGGACATGCAGCTTTGAACAAAAACCCCCAAGATACAAAGCCAGAGTTTTTGTCCTGTTAAAAGCTTGTCTACATAGAAATCTCACTGGTCTAATTACAGTAGAAGTCTTCCTCTCTGTATGTGGCTACATACAGGGAGTTTATAAGGTAATTTATTCCCTTTCTGGAACAGAGAATAAATCAATCTCATAATAAGGCAACCTTGTAATAGTTTAAGTATGTCCACCCTAAGATTTGTGGAACACAGCTACACGTGGTTGCAAGGCAAACCACCTTCTAATTATCAGTTACATGTCTATTGAAATGCATATAGACAAGGTTCTTGTGCTCTCTTACAAGAAGCTTCATTTTACCCCACCAGTGCTGAGGGAAATAAGCTAAGAATGATGTAAACCTTTGGCTGTAAAACTTTTGGTTTGTTTAAAAAACAACAATGAAACAAGATGTTTAGTGTCTTTTCCAGTAATGAAATGTATTGAACACAATGAAATGTCTCATGCAATGAAATGTATTTTGTGCAGTGAAACGTACAATGAATGAAACATACAATGAATGAATAAAACAAAACAAGTCAAAACAACCTTCTCTTTTCCAACTCTTTCTCCTTGCCAGCTATCCTCTGCTTCATTTGACAAGCTTACTGTTCTCATGGCAGGTGGCAAGACAGGCGTGAGTGTGGCTAAAGTACTGATGTCATCTAGATATGTTTGGCTGGCAGATTGTGTAGTTTAAACAGTCCCTGCAGTACTTCATCCTGCACTTGGACATGGTCAACCACAGTATGTGAGAATTAACAACAGCTTCCTTACAGTGCATCAGGTAACCTGTCACAAAGTATTCCCTCCATGGTTTTGTAAGAAATTGAAACTCATCCCGAGTAATATACAGACTTCAAACCCTGGGGAGGTTTGACTCGTAAACATAAAGGCTATGGGTTTTCTTATCAGACATGTCTGTTGGCAGCCACAGTCCAACATCTTGTTCCTGGCAGTACCTGAATGGATCCATGCTGCCAAGAATTCTGTGGAACACCTGGATCCTGCTCTGTGGAACTCCACAGCAGAGTCTTTGGATCATGCCCTGAATCTTTTCACTAGATCCCAGAGAAAGTACATCATCCTCAGCTTTCTACCACTCACTTCCGTTTCTGTAGGCTCAATCCTTATAGTAAGAGACCTAGGACCTGCAGAACAGTATTTGTAAAGTCTAGAGGGAAACCACAAGACAGATGACTAAGCAGGAAGGGGGACAGGGCATATAGAATATTTATCAGATGTGAATGATTCCACTGAATAATCTCTTCCGTGTTTTTTGCGCGAGAGGAAAATAATCAGCAAAGTTAATGGGCCAAAGAATTTTCTTCAGTTTTGTAAAACAAGTTATGTTAATTTTTTATTGTCCAACTAGCTTTCAAGAGCTAGGAAATGAAATGTAGTGTACTCCAACAATAATCAACCGAAACTCAACGTGTAATCCAGCAAGTATCTATGGAAGCTCTTGGCTTCAAGAGCAAATGCAGAATCTGTGTAGCAGTTCATGTAAAGTCAGAGCGTGAATCAAAGAAGATGATGTCTCCTACATTCCAATAAACAAAATCATAGCACTACTTTTCACATACAAATCAGTGCAGATGCATTAGTCACATGTATGAACATAATTAATACAAAAAGGCGGATTTAAATATATTGCTCTTATTTTGTATGTGCTGATACCTTCTGAGACCAGCTGCTTTGCAGTCATGAGTGTTTTTTCCTTAAGGGGGAAACCAATATTCGTAATCAAGATGTAGTCAAATTTAAAATTTCAGAATGTCTTACAGATAAAACTCTGCTTAAGCTTCTGATGTTCCTTCCCCATTCTCATGCGGTTGCAGTTGTTCTCTTTCTTGTTCTTCCTGAGGTGGTCTCACACGTTTGAAAAAGCCCATCTGTGATTCAGAGAACAAAGAAATTGCACTGTGATTTTTGAAATACATACACATTCATTCTCTTTCCTCCTTGAGCAGAACTTAATTGATTAGGTATTTGAATTCTCTCCCTCCTACTATCTTTTTCCTTATTTTTGACCTCCAAAGCCAATAAATATCAGCTGAAAAATTCAACATAGTAATTCAGCACAATCACAGAAATCTCTTTTATTCAACTTCTTCCTGACAAGGCTGAAAAGTTTTTCCAGTTATACAAAACCTTAACTAATTCAGATTTTAAGGAGGCCAAGGTATTTCTGCAAGCTGATGGTACAACTTCAAGTAATACATCCCTAGCAGGGAAAAGAACACAATAGAAAAAAACAAATATAGTACTTACCCTGTACATAACAAACACTAGAACAGCCAAGAGCAATAATCCTGCTACGACAGCCAGAATTATAACCCACACTGGCACAGGCATAGGCTGTGGTTGAATGCCCCATGTAATATTTGTGGTAACCTAATAGAAAAACAAAATAAATCACAATTCGCACAGCAGTGACGTGCTGAGTTCATTCATGCAATTCAAGTCATGCATATCTTTATTCTATAGTGTTTAAAGTAATCGTAATTCATCATAAATGGCTTTTCCTCTCCAATATGAGTAAATAGCTATAGGTTAATAGTGACATAAAGGCTTCACTGACCCAAATTTAATAGGATTTTTAAATTACATAAAAAAAGGTTTGGGGGTCTTGGGGGGGTTTGTTTGGTTTGGAGGGGTTTTTTGCAATCAGTGATACCATGGCAACACGTATTCTGTAATGCTTGATGATGTTCAGTACAACTGTAGGAATCTGGAAGTATTTGGGAACTAGAGAAAAATAATTCAGGGCTTTTCCTTTTTTTCTTAACAGGCAGTATTCCTTGAAACAAAAAATCAACTCCACAAAACTCAGGAGAGGAAAAAAGTTAGTAATAGGCATTAGAAACTAAATTTAAAAAATTAATGAATCGCAATCCTTTTCAACTCCTTTCCTAAGATCTTTTATGCTGGAATGCCTACCAAAAACTTCTAATTTGGCAGCCCAAATAAATGGCCTATATCTTTCTTTCTGTTTGCACCCTGTCTCCTTTCTCTTTGTAGCCATCTAGGGTACAGATGGTCTTTTAGTACCACAGTCATGTAGTACTTTATATAATATAATAAAGGTCCATTATTCAAGCTTTAAGTGCTATTACACTAGAAGACAATTTTCAAGTAAAATATTTCTCTAACAATGACACTAACAAGAATATTAGGACTGTTCATAATGTTTTTTTATTTTCAGTTAAGTCTGTAAAGCTACAAATATTGTTAAGCTTTAGGACAAAAAAAATTGGTTTACCCTCAATTGTATGTGTATAACTGCAATTAGTATATAAATCCAATATTTGATAAAATTACAATTATACCAAGCCACAAAAAAGGTACTGAACAAGCATTGGTTTTGTATTAATTTTGAAGTAACTACACATATGGTAACTCAAGGTGGATGTGAATTACTTACTACTGTAGAATTGTGGATATCCTCAAAGGAAAGGTTCTTATAAGGGAACTCTATTACACTGAAAGAAGCTGATGATTTGAGAGAATAGGAGTGATTCTGATTTTCTTTCTGTGTAAGAAAAAACATTAGTTTTGCATGTGGATACAAAAATAACTCTTTATATTTCAGAGGCAGGGACAGGATATTTAGTCACTCACATTCATGAAAGTTTGGGTCCAGAGGCGTGATTTTAAGTACAATATTGCACTCTTTCCCCTTTCCAGGTGGCCAACTTGACAGACTATCTTTAAACAATCAGCAGTTCCACAGCCCTGTATAAAAAAGTGAGAAGGATATACCCAATAAGAAAATATTTGAAGAGACATTAATGCCATTACTTTACTCATATACGTGCTTTATTGTCCTATTTTCCTGGCAAAGCACCATAAACTAGTCAAATACATTAAGTAAATCCCAACATTAAGTAATTGCTTATAGCAATCCATAAGCTTGCACTCAGAAAAATACTATGTGAGCCACTTCAGTCCCTAAGGTGAAAGAGCTGCCAGTAGCTTTAAGGCATGTACTTTATCTGCATACGTAGGAAAAAGTAACCGAGGGTGGGGAAGTGTGGTCAATTCACATTACTGTTCCTCACATGATTTTTGATAGGGAAACTCAGCAATTAAATGAATTTGGTGCCAACAAAATACACTTTGTTGCATTCAGCAGAAGTCAAACTTACCTGATTGGCCTAATCTAGAAGACATACTTGGAACTACAGAAGTTCAATTGGCCTTTCTCAACCACATTTCCATTAAAATCCATCAGATAATATTGATGCTAAACCATCAGTATTTCAAGAAGAAAGCAGAGCAAAACAAGGATTCATTTTATAATTATGATTTTAGCTGTACTATAGATAAAAGCACTGTGCAGTGTAGGTACATCTGCCAGTGTAAATACAACTCAGTGAGATTATTATGAATACTGGGTATTAGTCTCTGGGGTGAAATCCTGCTAAGTCACTGGGAACATCTGGCAAAACCCAAGCCCTTTCAAAACACAAAAAACAAACAAGCAAACAAAAAACTTTAGAACTGCATTTATAGATGCAGATAACTATTTGTAGCTTCTATCTAAAAAAAATGAAGTAACTTTACTCACCATAAAATCAGAAATTAATTCCTAGTTTCACTTTCTTTGCTCAGCATAATTTTTGTCCTCTCCAAAGCCTAACCATTCCTGGAATCAATGTTATACTGCCTTAGTCCCACTGGTCCACCTGCTTCTTCTCAGTTATCCTATTTTACCAGCCTTCCTCCTATGAAGTATTGCTTTTCAAATTCAGGGAACAGCACAATGTAGAAGACTGACATTGAATGAATTACCCAAGGACTTAAAACCAGCACAAAACTGTAGGCATATGCCTCACTGGTTGACTGCCCTGAGGAAAACTGATGCACACTGGGGAAAAAACAAAACAAAACAACTCCAGAGCATGAGACTTTTTTGTCTGTTAACCATTTAAATACAGAATTCTGAAATAATTCTTCACCTCGTGGAGCTTTCATCTCTCCATTAAAAAACCTGAAAATATTATCAACATATCAATGCTGAAAGCTCACCAAAGTATGCACGTCTCCTTCCATGGCAGTTGTATCCCTTCGACTGATGTGATGATCATGATTATCTTCCCTGCTGAATGTTTCATTCTTATCGTCATCTTTAGAAGTAGAAATCTAGGATACACCAAGGAAACCCCAAAAAATAAATAATTCTTACACTTGGATATTTGCATATGTCAAAGTTAAGGTCAAAAAAAATATAGAACTGCTCAGGTTTCTCTCTCTATGCTAGCTGTTCTTCAGAACCTGGCTTTACCTACAGCTGGAATTAAAATATTACTCCTGCCTTTTCTAGGTAACTGATGCAAATACCTACTAAGATCTAACACAGAGCCTTGATTATCTTAATTCTTCAACTGAAAACTTTTCGTGTATAGAAAAAAATACTCTTACATGGAAATAATTCAATTTTACAACCTTTTATTAACATTTCAGTGTTTGACTCTGAAGAAACAGCACTAGTATGGTACTGACATACCACATGTGTACACATATCCAAACATACTTATTTAGGAAGGGCTTTGAAAAGTATACAGTAGGTTTAATAAATTATTTCAGTAATCCCTTAGAAATTCCCAATGTAAAATTGCAAATTTGCATATGAGACTAAGCAGAGCCATGCTACTTCTCCTCAACATAACAAATTTATATGAGAAACCTTACAAGAAAAGTGTAAAAAATAAACTTGCAGTAATGGTATAATAAAAACACAGGAAATTTATATTTACATATTCACTGAAGTTGCTTTCTGATTATCAAAGATACATAAGTATTTGTTGTTCTATACTTTGAATATCTTCCCTTAGTCTTTTTGTATGTATGCTTGCTTAAATTCTCCTAGAACTAAAACACTGATTTTTACTACTTGTTCTAAACTGTCTAGGAATTCAGCTCTACTCTCAATCAGTCTTGCTTTTGTCTGGTGTTTCTTTGTCTTGTCCAACTTAAGAAAAAAACGACTTACTTCTGCTCTATGCTCTGCAAACTGCATGTTTTGCTGGCACTGATAGCACACTTTTAAGCCCCTACTGACCTCTGTGGCATTTGGATGAGGGCTTAGATGAATAAGATAGTAATAGAATAAATAGTGCCATTTTCTTCCAAGAAATGAACCCCAGAAAATTTACATAAACAGCCCAGAAGCATCTGGAATGTTTTTGTTCATGACCACATTCAATATAATTCCATTGCTGTGGACTATGAACTCATACAGTACAGTCTAAAAGAAAAAAAAACAACACAAAAAAATCAAGAAACAAAGCAAAACAGAAAAACAACACCACACCACAAAAAGAAGTGAGACAAATTTATCTTTGGGTTGACAATCCTTTGTCTACCTTTTATTTCACCTGCTATATACATTGACAAGTACTATCAGTCTTGTTCCTCAGCAACAGATGAAAACTTAACTCAGAGCATGTTAGATATTCTCAGAAACTCGGGTATTTTGAGTGTCTTTCCAAAACAAACAAACATATTTCATCCCACTCAAAGTCCTGCTTACCTTAATTTTCAGTGGATTGATTTCCATATCAGAAGTGCAGTTCATGGGACCATCAATTTCATACTGAACTATATACAACAGTGTGTAGTTTTTATATTTGTAAGGCCACTGCAGAGTCATCATCACCTTGCTGAAAGCACTTGGACCATTGTTTCTCAGCTGATTATGAAAATAAAGTTAAGAGATGTAAAAAAACCCAATGCCACCTTCTTTGTTAATATGCATATAGTTGTTTTATATTTAAGCCATAAATGATACTGCTACACCTACCCCCACCCATTTATGGCAAGGGCATCAACAAATTCACCTAAAAACGGTAGCTGAACTTCAGTACCCTCCCAAGAGGCAAAACTTAAAATTACTTCTATAATTTGATAAAAAATACTTAGAAGAAAAGCTATATGGCATTAGTTTTTTTTTGCCTTGAAGAAATGTAATATTTTTTCCTTTTGAAAAAAAAAAAAAATCAGTTTTTTAAGTCTATTGTAGGAATCACGGCCAAGATACTCTGAGCACAGATACATACACCCCTAAGTTTCTTTAGATAAATGGTCTCTTAAGATGTGGACCAACTTCTAACAATTCTTACTCACACAGTTCTCTCAGTAAGTTTTGTTTAATTAAACAAAATTAAAGCTGTGATGATTCTTTTAAGGGAATTTTAAATACTTAAAATTTTTCAAGGCAAAAGACTTAACAATAATGATTCAGAACAGTTGGAATACAAATGAGGAAACTGAATAATTTACAGTCATTAATAATTTTCCGAGTTCAAGTCACTTCAAATGTTTTATCTAGATTTCAAAGGGCTAGAAAATAAAATATGTCTAATGACATAAAAAAAATCAGCCTCTTCTATTTGGCCATTCCTGTTACACTAATTGCAGGCATTCCAACCCTTCTCACAGATATCAATTATTAACTCAGCATTAAAAAATAAACAAATTTTGTTCCCATGAAAGAATTTACTCCAGAGAAAAGCTACACCAAAAGATTTCTTTCTTTTAATTTATCATAGAACTGTGTAATTGAAATTAGTACTAACTGCATACCTCATAGATATGCTGAACTAGGGGTCCAATATCATCTTCTGTTTCTGGATTCTCCTTTGGCTGCCAATTTGCAATAGGAAGGAATATGTGATCAGGAGACGACACACTAAACAGTGGAGCAAACAAGTTGTTATTATAAATTATGAAACAAATTTAATTCTCAAGAACAGCTCAAAAAATCAACATGCTTAAAATACAATCTCCAGTTTTACATCCTCTGTATATAAAAGCAGAAAGAACAGAGGCTGAGTGGCTTGTATATTACATGTTCAGTTCTCTTCATGAAAAACCTTGTATTTAGAAGCATTTTTTTCCCCTGTCCTAAACTTTGGATTCATCCTACATCATGTAGTAAATCATTAATAGAATTAAGATACATACATGTCATCCAAAAAGAGTGTGAAACACTTGGACAATGAGAAATATTGATGATGTAGTCACTTGTCAGTACAGTCATAAAAATAGTTCAGCATGCACTGAAAACAGTGAAGCTATCAATAATGCTTTTCAGTAGTACCATCCCCCCACCTCTCAAATATTAACACAATAAGATAACAATAATGAATGTAGTGGAAATATGTTTAAATGCTGACTCAGGAACCTGAGTTAACTGACTAAGCAAGAGGACTGCATAGCTGTTAGGTGTGAAGTATAGATTTCTGTTAAGCAGATGTAATGGAGGTAATGGAGTCATTACAATATTAAAACTATGCTTAAGACTGAAGCAGGTGAGAGCATTGCCAACATATTTTCAGTAGGATTTTCAGCTTTGGTTTTAGAAAAGGTTGCAAGGATTTTTGGATGAAAACCTAGTCAGTTTGCAGAGGAAGAAAATGATCTGGAGAAATGTGTGCAACTGCAAAAATGAGGAGCAATTTTTTTTTTCATCTAAAAAACCCTCTAGTAATAGAGGCACAACATTCCTTTCTGGAATTCATTTTGTAAATACTTAGAATTATTTAAGATCTGAAAGTCCAAAGGGTGGCTAGAGGAAACAATATTTCCTTATGATTAAAAATTTCCTCATGCTCCTTGAAAATGTACTCAGACTTGAAATAAAGTTCATTGAATTAAAAAGAAGCAAACATGCAAAGCTCATTTGAGAAAGATGTTTATTAAAATAGCATCAATGCTTACCCTCTAATTTCAACAGCTGCTAAAATGGCAAGGTCAGCCTGATAGAATGCTACTGGACTTAGATTGTCATACAGGTTGGAACTGCAAAGAAAATAAAAGTTGATTTCTTAAATGAAATAAAGTATTTTTAAAATCAACCAAACTTAAAATGATTGTATGTAACATCATAACGTGACCCCCGAGGCACTGTAGGAAAGCACATTTACTAAAAACTAAGGAGCACATTCCATCAAGTTCTCACTTAAATGCATGACAGCCCCACCTTCAGCACAGTTTGCAGGTCCTTCAGCAGGGAGAAGTCAATCAAGGACACAAAGCTAATGCTGACTCTGTTCCTTAGCTGCCACATCTAAGAAAATTAAAATGCCAGCGCTGTGGGATAACATCAACGATAGATATACAGCTAGCAGAGCCTGAAGTTCTACTTTAGGACATTTGTTTTGCTCAGATACTTGCTGGCCTTAAACAAGTCCCAAGGCAGAAAAGTATGCTAGGGCTACTTTTGCCTACCTCTTTTCTCAGTGTTTAAACCAGTAAACGAATGCAGTTAACATCCGACTCCTACACTTCAGATATACCAAGGAGATGACAGATATTCCGGCACGTAGAGTCATTCATACATAAAATTTCTTTGGACTTTCTTTGTAAACAGAGTAAAAGAAATACAAAGAACACTCCTATTCCCCTCAAAGTGGAGCTAGGAACAGAATCCTGATCTCCTTAGGCACATCTGATTATTCTGTCTACCTAACCTGTTTCCTTTAGAAACATCTTAAATCCTCTTAATTATTCCTCACTTCTACTGTCATCAAAAAATACGTGCAAGTGTTTTCTTTCTGACCTATAAATACCTCATCCTTTCACAGACTACAGTTGTTCTGCTAGGAATTGTGCCAGCTTTGGAAATCTGGCTTTGTGAGACAAGACTAGCGTGATCTTTCAAACCTCTTCAAGATAATACCTTTATAACGCCTGTCACTATAAACTCTGACTACCATGTCAGATTGCATCACTGTTCTTACATTCAGAAGTCATGTAAGGAAATGCCTTCCATAAAAAGTGTAAAATGTTACAGAAACTTCCTTTCTCTTCCATCAGAAGAGAGGCATGACTTAAGCAACTTCACCAACTGATCCAGTGAAAGGTAGTTATTGACCACTGTTATTTTAAGGATGACAATAGACACCCCGGAGAAGATCACTTTCTGCAGAGAGTAACTGGAGTGACAGGGCACTGGCACAGCTTACAAGCTGATGCAGAAGAGGGAAAACTGAACAGACAGCAGTGTGAGATCAAAGAGATATTTAATGCTGCCAAGGCCTTTGATCAGTATGGCAAACCACTGTATCATTAAAATAGTGTCAGGTTTAAATTTACTCAACTCTTGTAGATGAAAAATGCATATGTGGATGAGATTAATTTATTCACTACATTAAAAAGTGAAGCCGCTAAATGGAAAAAAAGCCAAAACCTTCTGGTCCCTCATGGGGATAAAAAAAAAAAAAGCAGCTGTATTTGTACTGTCCATTAAGCAACATAAAAATGTACTGGGTAAAGAAATTCCTATTAATCACATCTCCAAATCTTAAATATCATCTCCAGTAGGTATAAATTCATATTTATATGAAAACACTGTGCTTATCTTATAATGAACAGGAACACTACTGTTTTGTTCCATTTAAGTTTCAGACTCTCTTATGCTGGCTACTGTACAACACTTAAAATGGTTCATCGTACTTTGCTTCTGCTCAGACCATCACATGCATTGTCTTTTCTGAAAGACTTACACCTCATCCTCAAAACACAAAATTTGAAATTCTGGCTTTATATCAGGAGTTTCATGGTTCAAACAGGGATTTCAGAGTTCAAACAGAGTTTTAAAACAGGGAGAGAAATGCAAAGACAGTCATTCTGTGGCACTACAGCAGCGTGAGGAGATCACTACAATACACAGGCACAAAAATATAAAGTTTTTCTTGAAATACTTTAAATAGTTTTGTTGCTCATTATTAGTGTTTCATGTGTGCCATGGCCTGTCTAAAAGCTGTAAGCAAAACAAACTGCATTCAAACAGAAAACTGTATTTTCTGACATTTTTTCCTGTTTTAAAAAACATAACTCATTAAAAAGCTGTGCTTATTTTTTAAACAATTACAAGGCAAAGACAGGAGAATTAGTCCAGAGTGACGCTAACTGCTCAGTTCACAGTCTATTTACTTAGCATGTTATCTACCAGGGGAGGTGCATACTCATAGAATTCCATACCTTCGGATTTGCAGGTGAAACTTCACAGAGGTATCCATTTCAGACTGCTGGTGCACGCTGAAACGCAGGCCAGCTAATAGCTTCAGAAAAAGAAATCACCATGGTTCAGTGGAATGACAAAGACATACACCATAAAAGCTTCTTAATGCTATTATACTACAACAAAATTGCTTGAGGCACACGGTCATAACAAGAACACTCTCAGAGAATTGGCAAACAAAACTTGTTCAGTTCATCAAGACTAGAAATCTCTCTGTAGATTTCAGCTGATGCATCACTGCCACAAAACAGAAATGCAAGGTCTACACTCTGCTCACCCCCCTTGCTTCAGCCATTTTTACACATAACTGAGCATCCTTATGGGTTGCAAAAAGCACTGTAGAACAGGGCACATTCTGACAGTTCCAAATTCAGTTCCCAAGGTTTGTTCTAAGTCAGTTCCTGAAAGTTACTTCAACATCTGTAGTTCAGCTTGATATACTTTGAAAGACTTTGGAAATATAATTTATCCATCTATACAAAATGTCTCTTGGAAGAAAAGCACCATCAAATCATTTATAATTGTGACCGATTTTCACTTTATTTCCTCAGAAAATAAGACTCACTATGTTATATCATCCTAACATCTGCCAGGTCCCACTAATAGTTTTTTAATTCTTTCAGTTGCAGCTACATTTAGTGGAAGTGCAGAGGTCTCAACTAGACAAAACTCTCTCTCAAGCTGCACAAAGGTAGGCAGAAGAGAGAAGCACTGTTAGGTTTCCACAACGAGAAACCTGTCTTACAAGCTAGCTCTTGATTAAATATTAAAAAAATACGTATCAGATACATCTGAAGACAAACTCATGAGGGATCAGAGTTCATTAATTCCACTATTTAATGAACTACTCCTTTTGAGTTGCATTGTAAAACTCAGGAACACTCCTTTCAGTGTTTAATTTAACTGAAAAGTTGAAACCAATTACCACTGATCTAACCAAACATGTGGGCAGCTGAATTCCAACTAGATCTCATCTTAAATTCCTGTAAGCAAACATCCTGCCCAAACACTACTGTGATTAAGAAAAATGCCAACTGCACTCCTGTTTGAGCTACCAGACACCTGTTGGATCAAACCTTACCTTAATTCCTGCTTTCATGGGATTTCCCAGGTCACAAACTACCATGCGAGTTTGATTCTCTGTTTTAAAGGCACATGACAGTCTTGCTAAAGCCTGCAGTAAACCAGAAAGAAATACATTAAGGAATGTAATTCTTTGCATCTGGACACCTGAATGAAAGCCTAAAGAAAAGTTCTAGATATGCTATGTTAATTTTAATATAACTTCTCAGTTCTAATACAGTCAAGCACTAAAATTAAATAAAATCTGAGTATGAAAGTCTCCATGTAGACAAATATTTTTGAGAAGAGATAGATGCTCTTTCCAAGATTATAAAAAGAGAAATTCAATACTCTTACATTGGGTAACGCTGACAATTTTTGTGACCTAACGCATTTCTCCACATGATTCTTTAAAACCTATGTGAAGAAACTTTGGTAATCAGGCCAGGGTTAAAACTCTCCATTAAAAAATAAAGATTGGAAGGAAAAATAACATGAATACTTACTAGTTTACTCAAAAAGAGGTCTTAGAGGAGCTATAAGATTTTGGATAAAGCCACATTACAAAGCTCTAGAGTAGCAGAGGCAAACTGGAAAACCAAAGCAAAGCATGGTCCAACATATAAGAAGGACATGGTATCAAAGTTAGAATCCTTTGATCTATGGGGAAAGTAGCTTTCCCCTTAGCATTCTGCAGCTTTACAGAGGTACTGACTGATCATAGACTATACCAAATAAAAACAAGGATGAAGAAAATCTGAAAGTATGTTACTTTTATATAGATATAAAGGGCTAAACCAAAACTTGGATTATACCCATGTGTCTTCAAAGAAATAGAAGTTATACAAAAATTTTACAGTACAACCAGGGAAAGTCAGGAAATAGATTTTAATATTCTGTATAGTCAGGATAACTGACACTCAAGACTTTCTACGTACTTAGCTGGAAGAGAATAGTAATACTTATCATCACTTTTTGCCTCATGAGTGGCCAGCTCTTTACCCAACACTCGATGTGCTAAGTCGAAATTTAAATTATCAAGGACACTGCGCAAATAAAGACTTGTGGCAGATAAACTCTGTGTGTTAAGCTCCATCACACAGATGATTCTCATTTGTTGCTAGCAGTAGGCTCTTAAACTGGAACCATCCAGCCAAGTATTATACAGCCTTGAGGCTTGGAAGAGCTTTTTCATTTTTTGAGTGCTTTGTTTTAATATTGAAGTGTCAAAAACACCACTGACAGACCCTCTCCCACAGACTTTCATAGCAACACGTGAAATATGACTAGTCAAAGAAGAAAAGTAGTTGGAATTTTACCTCATTGTTACGAACAACGCCAATGAAATCTGCTTGGGGTGGAACAATGACAAAGAGTTCTGCTTCATAGGCTCCTTCCCCTTGATTCTGAGCATTGACAATTAGTGTCAAGGGATTGTCATCACCAATATAGATCTGCTTCTGATCACTGCAAAAAACAAGTGTAAAAATGAGCTCTGCATTCAGGTTTTAAAGTGTATTGAACTGGTTGAACTCCACTACAGAACACAGCCAAGACCTCTGTAATACCGTTGTTCCAGATACAAAAATATCTTACCAAATAATCTATTTTCCTTTTAACAACTACAAGCAAACCTAACTGTACCTCCACTGATATAAAAAGTTTCTGAAGCATTTGCATGAATTAGTATGTTTGTGGACTGTACTACCTACATAAATGTGCACTAAGGGCATAAAAGAAAACAGATGACATTTATGAGTAGAGATAATACACTCAGAATGGATTTCAGGCATACAAAGCACAAAAAGCTCAGACTCATGAAAGAATTATTAGTTAAAACTTGTTTCTTTTTTTTCCAGGTTTAATAAGGGATACTACCAATACCAATAATTTTTTTCATACATGCAACAACAGAGCCCTACTCCACCCCTTGCTGGGTGAAATCGTGCCTGTTCACTTCTTCACATGTTTAGCTAGTATTAAATAATAGAACAGTAGCATAATTGCAGCTAACATCGCTTTATGCTTGCTACACATGTCCAGTTTAGCACATATACAGATAAATATTGTGTACTTATAGTGGGGGCCAAGGGGTGGTGGGGGTGGTGTGTGCTCTCCCTGTATTACATGCTAAAGATAGTAGTTCACAAAGCAGAAAATGGGTTTTCCTTAAAACAAATAAGCATGAGTTTACATTGTATACATTGAGGAGTCCTACTTACTTCAATACATCCTTTTAACAAATGTATTACAAGCTTCTGAAGTTTAGAATTCAAGTGGGAAGTTACTTTTCCCTGTAGTATTTTTCTCATGTATTTACCTTTCTACTGAAACCTCCAGCTTTGGTTTGCAGACATTATCATCACCACAATCCAGCAGAATATGTGCCTGTGCAAAAAAAAACCAAATGCATACTGTTGTAGTAATTCCTACATCTGTTCTAACATACATTTCCAATAATACTGTTTCACCACAAAATTTAAAAAAACAAAACCAAAACTAAATAGCTGGTTATGAGATACCTTCATCTCATTAGTCTCAAAGAGAACAAATGAGAGTTTATATATGGTGGCACTGTGCCTCATCCTGCCACACTGCAGTTCTAGGACTGATGTCTACCTATCTTAATCCCCTTTCCATGCTTTGAATAACCTGTTCATCTTGAGTTGCATCTCCATTATTCTCTTTACAAACAAGCGTAAAAAATTGTATAAAGGGCAGAAATAGAAAAACTTGAAAAGAACTATAAGGATTAGGTTAATATACATAGAACAGCATAGTATAAGAAATGGATGAAACACTCCAATCCTTCAAGATTAACACCTTCAATACTACTGTAACTGATTTTCTCCAGAAAACTGTTAATTAGTATGTGTGCGAACTCCAGCACTAAGAAATAACATGTCAAAAAAGAAATCTGACACAGAGAGAAGGAAAAAAAAAAAAGATGACAAACATACAATAACCATCAATACTTCCATAATTGAAAGACTAAAGCCTTGAGGTATATTTTGCTATATTAATTTTTCAGAAGTGCTAAGAGGAATGTCAGTACTGAATAACTACTGCAAGCTGAAAACATGTTCTGAATTCTCTCATCACAGATTGTGTAAGAAGTATACCTGTCTACTCATATTAGCAGGAGTGAACTGGTTGAGGATAGGGTGCAATCCTGTTGCATCTGCAGCTGTTCTGTGATCCAGACGATATTCCATAAAAATAGTAATGGGAGTTAGTTTGTCTCTAAATTCAGATTCATCCTGAGGAAACCAAAGATCTGAATTACACTTAAAACATGTAAAGGCAACAACAACAAAAATCTCCTTCAAAAGTCTCTATAGGCAACAGCCATCCCAAAAGCAATACTGAGCAGTATTTTTATTTATTGTTCATGTTGTAGCAGGAATGAAGAAGTCATAACAACATGAAAACTTCTGAGCTCTTTTCAAACTAGAAAAATCTCATCAGAAAACCTGCAGTGTAAACTTTGAAGACAGACAATTTTCATAGTAACGTGCCTGTTTTACAAATGGACAACTAGAGTATACAGAAGTATTAAGTCATAGAACTATAATAGGAAGGAGCCTAAAGGGATACACAATTCCACTCTTTCCTGTCAGACAAAATTCAGTGTGCTTCTAAGATCCCTCGTAGATACTCATCTTGGGACCTGCGATTTTTCCATCCTAAAATTATTACTTTGCACTTGGAGTCACTGACTTTCAGATTGTTCATTTCAAATAATTTTGTTTATCAAATGTTGATCTTGCCTTTCAGAATACTTACAAACCTTTTTTAGCTTTGTGCTAGCCAAAGATTTTATCAGTGTAAACTCTAATTCCTTATTCTCGCTTCTGAGAAGACTGAAAATTACTGAATCTAGAACAGCTCATGGCAGGATCTTACTTCAGATGTTACTGTGGGCAGAAACCTGTTGCTAACTTAAGAATTTTCAACTGGTTTTACATCCAGTTTAACGTAATTTCATATGTGAAATGATGGAAATGGTGGAAAGATGTTAAAGCTTTACTAACACCAAGATCTAGGATGTCTATTTCCGTATATATCCCACTCGTTGTGTTAGCATCTGTCCACATTCATGGGGACTAAAATAAAAAGACTGAGAAAAAGCAAACTTAGTGTTTCAGCCTTCTCTGTCTCCTCTATTATTTGCTGATCTTTGCTTCAGATGTAGATCTGTACTTTTTTTTATTCTTTTACCTCCAAAGTAGAAGCACAATCTCTGCTTATTGCCTTTCACTTTCCTTAGAAATTATAACTAATTTTGTGACTAGATGACTTGTCCAAGAAGTCCATAATGAAGTTAAAAATTGAATTTCCAATCCATTTTGTGACCTTAGTCACAATAATATCCATCGCTCATCCCCTGACAGCAGTGGTAACCCAGAACCAAAAATTATTTGCCAAAAATGTAAATGGCTACTTACCCTCAAAAAGGCATCAAGTTCTTCACAATTCATTTTGCCCCCCTTCGTAATAGTCATGTTCTTAGAGTGGCTGGGCTGTTTGCTGTGGAGAAAGAGAGCTCTCCTTATAGCTCCTTTCTGTTTAAGTTTATCCAACAGCAGCTCCACTTGGAAATCTGTCCAATCGAAAGCATTTAAGTTAGGGATATTTCATTCAGTTAAATACAGTGCAGACTCCCATCTGGAACAGAAATGGAGCTAAAAGCTGATTTCAGCTACAGCGAACACCTAGTCCTTTTAAAACTTCCAGTTCTTTCAATATAAAATCTGTCAATACATTAGTTCTCAGTACAGTAACTAACAAGCACTGCTGTCCTAAATTAGACTCTGCTTTTTCCTTAAAAAACAGAAACATAAGAGCATTGGTACATTTATAATTTATAATTGCTATAGAATTGCAAGAACAAAAGTTATTTTTCCCCCCCAGAAAATTTTAAAGCTATCTTGCACATCATTATTTAACTGTATTGCTAAACTAATTACTTCACATATTTAATATAGTTAATGGAATTTAAGATATGTAACAGCTATTTATCTATCCCAGATGATACCACCTCTACACATGCCTTACAGAAAATAAGGAAAAGCTTTTATAATCCATACACAAAACCTGATGGTAGCAGGCTGTCTGCCACACTACAAAATCTTAGCAACAACTTAAAAACCTGTCTGAAATAATCTTTTCCTGATTCTGATCCAGGGAATCTGATGCAAAAAACACTGATATCAATCAGAAGTTCACGATTTCAACAGAAATGTGGTAAGTGCCTTGTGGCTTGTCTATATTTTTCAGGCCTAACAATGCACATACCTGAATAATATTCTTGTCTAAAACTTCCCTCACTGAAAGTTGATCTCATTTCTGTAAAATACAAAGGACTTTCCAAGGCTAGTTCACCAAGTGGTTAAACATATGCTTGAAGTCCCAAGTATGCTCAAATCCCACTGACCTCACCACAACTTCAGCAAAAAAGCTTCTGAACTGGTAGGCTTGTCCTGTAAAGGGTAGCCAACTGTTTCAATAATGAAAAAAAAGGATGACCAGTGCTCATGTCTGCAGACAATATAAAAAGACTTCTAAGGTTTTAAAGTATAAGAACTTACTGAGTGAATTAGGGAGCTTTCCTTTGCCATCCGCTTTTAAGCAGAACTTTACTTTGAAGCTGTTTCGAAGGAAAAGAAAAGATTAATTCCACACACTTTTTCTCTCATTTTCTTCTGAAATTCTTTATTGTTTTTCCTCAGTTCAGGGGTATTCTCTTTTGAGACTCTAACTCACTCCCAAAAGCTATTTTCTACTGGTGGGAAAGAAACTATAACCTATTAATAAGTAGACAGCAAAGCAAAGCTTTGGAATCTTGTAAGAATAGTCATCTGTGAAGCAGAGTGTTTATTCCTGAAATCAAATGTGGCTCACTTATTTTAAAAGCTAGAAGGAACTGGCATATTGAGTTGAAAAGGAAGTTAACACTAGAAAGGAAAAGTAGGTTTGGATAATAGTCCAGGAACAAGAACCAAAATCAGTTTGCAGGGCAGATCATTTCCCAAGTGTCTTCTATGAGATCAGTCTATTTTTCATGTAAAGAGTAATTTAACGGGGAAAAACATTGCAAATTCTGTGTCACCCATTACCATTTTGGGAAAATCTTACTCTACTCAACACAGACAACTTGCAATCTCTGCAGGTAGGATGTGGCTTAGGAGTCAGTCTAGCATCTGTTGAAGACAACGTTGGTCCTCCCACTGTTGCCAGAGTTCTCACTTTGTATTGTCTGTTCTTTCAGAAAAATCTGTGTTTGATTGCCTTTTTAAATTTAGCTGACTAGACCTCCTGAGCTCTTTCAAAATTGACAGCTTATGAATTAAAACCAGAAGAGTCCCTCCCCTCAAAGGAAAACAACAATACCCTGCTTACCAAGAAACTTTTACATCTGACAGTGAACAGGCTTTGTTTTCTGGGTTTAGAATGGTTGGATTAACTTCCAGGGCAGCATTTACTCTAATAACTGGTCTAGCCCTGCAAAGAAAACATCCTCTTGAACAGCATTCAACTCCATGTTAGACAATACCCTCCCCATCAAATTGTGAAATACACATGCACACACTTAGACAACATTTTGTGAAACTGCAAGATTAAATAAAAAAAATAAATCAATATGTAGATTAGGGAAAAGCAGGAAGCTTTTCTGCACCCTTTCATTACCATCAGAGTGAGAACATGGACAACTGTGTTAAGAGGAAGTTCTATCTATTTCTAGCACAGACAAATAAGGTGTTTTCCCAAAATGAGCAAGTTTGGATGAGAATATTGGGATTGCAGTACGATAGCTAGCATCACCCTTTATGTGTCAGAATCTTGAAAACTGTCACTCAGAAAACCTTGAATACAGCTTATTTATATTTTCTCTTAACTATATATTATTGAGGATAATAAATAATAGATAGCAGGCTATAGATTTACTCAGTGAAAATAGCAACATAACCTTTTTTTACCTCCAGCAGTTTGGAAGGCGGAGTGGCAGAATTTCAGGCTTCCCTGATCCTACTTTCTTTTGTAACTCAAGAATACTGCTCAGCTTTCATTCTGCTTGCACTTAGGTAAAAGCATGGAGGGGTACTTACCTATACAAAACAGCCGTGTCGACGCCAAAGGCTCCAACAATCAAGTCTAGGAAGAAATGAGAGATATTACACATTACAATTTATTTTTTAAAGATGCTGTTACTCAGAGGTAGGGCTACTATAAAGTTATTCTGAAGTGACATATAGAGCAGAGGACCTGGATATCCATTTTTGTCCACATCTGTGGCTCCTTTCAGTGAGTACCCAAAACTGGGTGGCATAGTGCGAGCGGACCACTGCCCTTCAAGAATTTGAGATGGGACTGCATTCAAACCATTTGCTCTTCCATTGTAGATATAGACAAGTCCTCTTTTGTCCTCTCCACCATATGGTGCAGCAACTGCAATATCTGTAAACCAAAACAACAATTGTCAACATCTCCAGACACAGATTAGGAGAACATATTTGCGCTTACATTGATCAATTGTTTCTGACACGACAGTTTCAATGTGTGTCAGAAGGGGGCAAATGCAACCAGCCTTTAAAATGCTCATCAACCACCTTTAGTTTGGTTTTTTTTTAATTGAATGCTGGATTTTCTAGAAAGTATAAATGTTTAACAAGAACATGTATCATAGACTTGTATGAGGCAGGGGGGAAAGGAATAGTTCTGCAAAAACTTCTGCACTGCAGTAACTGACCTACAGCCAAATCATATGGATTTGAGATGCTTTTGAGAGTATTAAACACTCAGAATTAGTCACTGTTGGCACCAAATCACAAAACTGAGCGAGACTATCATCTGTCCATTTCATTAACATGCTCATGTTCCACCAAAGGGTGTGACATTTTAATACATCTGGAAAATTTAAATCAGCCTAAACCAACGTTAAATATCAAATTCCAGTCTACCTTGATCATGCTTGGCAATATGCTTTATGGAGAGCTTTCAGTTAGTGCAATTTTGTGATCTCTTCAAGCTTAATACATTTGAGAGGAGTACTTATTAATGACCAATAAACAAAATGCTAATTGCACTACCTGTAAAGACAGCTTTGGAAGTGTGCATGCAATCTAAATTCAGTATTTCCATAGTCAGGTCAAAGACCAAAGATGAAAATGTTGGAATATTAAACACCATACAGAGTAATTACATTATTCCCTCTTCTTGCCTTAAATTTGAGGAAGTTTCATAAAAAACCCAAGAACTCAAAAGTTTACCATTTTGTGTTTGGTCTCATCTTTACAAACTTTATGAGAACAGTAGAACTTCCAACCTTGCACCATACTGTGATGGGAAGCATTTTAATTAACACTCCCAAAGTGAAATAGAGCAGGGGGGGGAAAAAATAAAATAAAAAGACTAAAAAACCCAGTCTAAATAATGGTGAAGTAATTAATCCTAAGAGAAGGCAGATTTTGCCATGGCTTTCTCATCTACAGTTTATTTCACACTGAAATACGATTGAATCAAAACACTGACTGGATAATCTCATCAAGTGACTGGATTTTTGGCTATCAGCCATAATCTTTCCAATGTCTTCTGTAAATACTAGCAGTGATACTGCATCTTCACACTAATTCTGTATACTATTATCAATTAAAAATCTAAACATTAACCTCATAAAAAACAATGGCTTAATATATTTTGAGCTACAAAATATACATCCTCTTCAAACCAGTACATTGCAAACAGAGCCTCTGAAGTTAACATACTTCTAGGTGGCCTAAAATAAAATTTAAATCACTCATCCACTTAATATTACTTAATTGATAAGTTGCTGGAACAAATTATACTGCTTTCTACATCTCTTCTGCATTTCTTACAGGGTTTTAAAATATGACTATCTTAGTAAGATCTTTCCAAGGCAATGAAAGAAAGTTGAAGATTAGAGAAAAAGTCAATGATTTAATTAAAAAAAATAAATTAGAGCTACCTGGGAATTTGACATATTAGCCTATTATGATTTTTGATATTTCTGAAAATACTTAGCTTGCAACCAGAATGGAAGAAACAAAAACATGAGCATTTTTTGTGGAACTCCAATCCCTACCATTCTTCAGGAAACCCTGGCATATGACTTGCAAAACTAAGCGTTCTCCCAGCAATTCCTGGAAGTCTCTGTCCCAAAATTATATGATTCTTGTCTGTTTCATTGCTCTCCATTCCTAAGTGAAAGTAACAAGAAGCACTGGCAAAAGGTTTTAGAGTCCACAACTCCAGATGTATCAGACTCAGACTTCTCATTCAAATACTTGGTCAGGACACCCAGGTCTTAGTACAGTTGGCTATAGTTGTTATGGGATATTTTCACCAGATTTGCATTTTGGCGGGGGGCGGGGGGGGGGGAGGGGGGGGAGGAATCTATTCTTTTCTCACAAAAATCTCTTCTAACAGAACATTTTTAACCAGCTCTCTGAAACAAATCCTTGTTTTCAGTCATCATTATGTTTCTGGAGAGGAAGACTGGCTTTCAGCAATGGAAACAGGTAAATTATACTGAAGATATCCTAACAAGTCACAGTGGAGAGTCAAATATTTCATCGAAGTTCCTACTGTACTTATCACTTAGTACTAAACTCATAGTGCAACAGCTAAAATAATCCATGCTGTAGTTTGAATGGTATAGTCTCTGCTCGATGCATACATGTAACTCCTGTTAGCATTCTTGGGAGTAGCATACAAGCATCGAAAGGAGTCTAGACCTTAGTGTCCAACAGTCAGTCATAGTTAGAATGCCCAATGTTTTTGTGCAGAATCCACATTCAGTGTGTTGTCTAGATTTCATCTATGAACTGAAAGTAACAGTCAATAAATTATGTCCTACCATTGAAGCCATCCTGATCTAGATCCCCCAGAGGTGCAATAGAACTGCTGAATCTTGCAAATATCTCAAAACCATTCAACTTTGTGGTCTGAAACCCTCCAGAGGCTCGCTGAAGGCAAATGGAAACTTGGCCAACCTCTTGAAGTTTCCCATCTGAACCTCGATCCATAAAAAGAGGGGCTCCAATAAATAAATCTGTATAACTGGAGCAAAGAAGGATAAGGTTGTTCAGTAACAGCATGAAAATCAGTTACATTCTCTCAAGTATCCATTAGTAGGACTAACTCAGCACTGAAGTCAATATTAAGATGAAAGTTTCCAATTTTTAAATTGCAACTGAAGGCAAAGTAAGCACAAACATACCAGAATTTAATGCACTTAAAGCATGTGAACACAAACATATATATTTATGTGAATAAGTACAAAAACAAGTCTATAATTGTTAAAACAGATGTTGAGTGTCAGTGAAAGAGTGTGATGTGCAGATAGGTGTCAAACAAGTAAGACAGAAGTCTATATAGTAGGAAAGACTTCTTAATGAAACCATTTTTTTTTTTTCCAACAAGAAGTTGGGTGGCAGTGGGGAGAAGGCACTTACTTGTCCCCATTGATATCTGTGGCAGCCACTGAATACCCAAAATAGGCAGCCATCTGGAAAACAAAATTCAAAACAAACTTGTGAGCTGTACTGATATAAACCCACCAACAAGTTTATACAAAGCTGTATAGAAAAAATACTATGGAGATGATGACACATACAGCAATTTTTTTTGTCTTCCTTAATCTGTTAGAAAGTAAACTGATCAGTTACCTTCCCCATTTCCCCTTTCACAATCCTGTCCTCTTTCCCAGTTCTCAAAGTAGGCAGCATTTCCTTCATTCAAATAAAATTGCTTTTGCAATCAGTAACACATGTTGGGAACTCACAGAACATGTATCTTTAGCATTTCTACAAATTTTATAATTTTTTTTCTTTGGCATGTAAGCTAATAACATACAAAAGATTATATATTCTAGTACCATAAATACTGTCTCAACATGTCATCTTTCAAGAGGAATAGCCTCCCTGTCACCCACCACACTGAATAAAGCTACATACCTGCTCGCCAGTGAAGTTGTACATGGAAGACATGTTTTTCCCATTGTAGATAGACACCTGCACATGAAGAAATATACGTTATAGCATGCCAACAATATTTACTTTTTTTATTTATTATAAAGTTTAACTTTTCAAATTTCCTACCATGCCCAGAGTTCTTGCTGCTCTTGGGACTCCTGACACAAAGTCTGAAATACAAAGCAAGACACTCAGGTAACATTTCTGTCCCAAAGCACAATGACTTTGCTTGAACAGAGTAGCTCATTGCTAGTGCTTTATACATTTTCCTCTGCACTCTATCTTTTGTTCTATACCATTTATTTGAAAGACCTGCCCAGCGTGTTAACATGACTTTTTATTGAAATGAGGGCCTTACCTTCTATGCCATCACCATTGAAGTCTCCAACAGCCACTGAATAACCTGATCAATAGACAAAATTAGGAAATCACTTTAACCACCTTATCAAACCTTTCATCTCTTTACACTCTTCATAGGTATCTGTGCACAACCTTGTCATTTTGTCTTAAAACATAATGAAATAAATATTGCTTCTAAGTAGCTTAGACTATGAGCAGTTACACAAATAGACTAATTCATCAGCATCCCTGAATTTGAGATCAGAATATGAAAATTTTTAAATTATCATCCTGGGAACTCTCCTGGTCTACCTTTGTGTTTTTTCTGGGTGCAGTTAGACATATACGAAGCTAAAAGATGATTTCTCACTCTTCTAAGGGACTCTTTTCATTAGTTTTCTTCCCAAACAAGATTCTTCCATATTTTTGTTTTGGTAGGTTATTTAAAAACAGCTGCTCTTAGGTATGTGACTAACTTCTCACGTACAGATCATACCTGATGATGTATATTCAGCCCGAATCACAGAGCACAAAAAATTATGGAAATATTTCCATTTATTCTATCATTAGGTGCTTTCTGAATCAAGCCTAAGGCAAGATAATTAAACTTCCATCAAACATAGATAATTGCATTTTCAGGTATGCAGCTCTTCAGTTACTTGTCAAATACTAAATTAAGTAGTATGCTTTAGATTTAAGTATGAATAGCACAAGGCAGTTTTTCAGGTAGAGCTACGTTTTGTTCCTTTTCAAACTACGCACCCAAGTAGCTGTCATCAAAAGCAGCACTGGCAGGTCTGGTTGCTAACTGGTCATCATACTTTGTACTGTAGACTTTGGAGTCATATTTAGCCACAATCTCTGTCACTCGATCCGAAATAAGTTGGCCTAAAGGGAAAGAAAACAGCTTAAAACCACAGAACAGTATGTGCTCTCATTCAATAAGCAACAGGACTGATTTACTGAATGCTTGCTTCTAGAGCAACAACTGTTCCACAGGTCAGATCAGAAAATAGTCAACAGCAGCAGCACTAGGAAAGTAAAAGTAAGTAAGTGAAAATTTGGATCCTACTTCAGCAAAGATTTATGTACATGTTTAACCAAAAGCACACAGAGTTCTCATTGAAAATAGAAGCCACTCCTACACGTAAGGCAGGACTCAAATGGGACTTCTCAGTTAGGTAACAGTAAGCATATGCTTATGGTATTGCAGAGTCATCATTCCTTGTTTAAATACCATAACATGAAAGCTTAATATGGCAGACAAGCAGCTAATAAGATGAGCACAGGACAGTGCCATGTTCTCTGTTTTCACTTCACTAGCCACTAGGTGGTGACTTCATTACATTCTTTGAGTTTAAATTAAATCTTGAATGACAAAAAAATTGCTTTCAGAAGAGCACTTGCCTCATATACATATTGGTACATATATGAAATATAGGGAAAACTACTCCTGCAGCATCTCAGATTGGGGAATAAAAATATGGAGTGAAAAATCTAGTTTTTAAAAGTATACTATTGTCTTCTATTTAGAGTTGAGATCTGGTTATTGGTAGTCATATAAGAGGATAAGGTGGTTTTGGCAGATGAGTTGACACTTGCCAAAAAGTCATAAAATGTATACACAAACATAATCTATATTTTACTGTGTCCATATATCAGTTTCAATCATTCCATTTTGTTCAGAGTTTAAAACATCAGACTGGCAACAACCCTCTGTGCTGCTGCATCTACACATAAGCTGGCGTGATACAGAAAATCTTTCATAAACATTGGCATTTACATGAACAAACAGGCAGAGTTTGGCAGCTATCTCCTGATTGTAGCAGCACCATCTTTTGAACAGAGAGCTATAGCCAAATGCTGAATGACCCCACAAACAAGTACTGACTGAAGCCCACATTAGCAAAATACATAGGAAAAGTTCTGTGTGAACAGTGCAGTTAGAGGTGAAATGTGCACCTCGGCACAAACAGATCAATATAAACAAATGTAGTATGTCTTTGCCATCAAAGGAAAACAATAATTCTCTTTGCAGGGTACATTTCCCTTTGAAAATATGCACTTCGTATGTGTGTCAGAAATTACAAAACGTGTAGATTCTGAAACAAGCAAAATATCCTAAAGGAAACTTATCATGCTGGTGGAAACAAATTCCACATTCCTGGGAAAATGCATTTAAAACGATCATGAAATACATATTTATACAATTACTACTTTAAGTTTTAATCTGTGGTTGCCTTGATTATTCAGGAAATATTTTGAAGGACAAAGAAAAATTATTTCTGTTAGTTTTCATACCAACAAAGACTTTGAACACTGGAGGAGTGTGGATACAAATGACTAAGAGGATAAAGAGTAAAATCAAAGAGGTCAACATCTCTGTGACTTAAATGATAGATCTCACCTTGCCAGTAAAAACTTCCAGGTCCTCCAAGTAGCACTCTGTCTCCCTTGGAGGGGAAAAAAAGAAAAACCACATTAAGCTTATCTGAAGACAAGAGAACACATCCTGTGTTCACAGGAAGTAATCCCATGCATGTACATCACTGTAACTTCACTGATGCCAATACATTTTTTTTTTTGAAGAAAAGATTAATTAAAAATGCATCTCGCAAAATGCTAAGATAACAAACAATATGCCTTCAGTGACCTGCGTCTCTATTTCCTCCATTTAAAACTCCTGGCAGAATTCTGCCTTTATTGTAATAGACCCTCTATCTACATAAATCTAAGGCAACAGAAATACAATTAGGAGAAAACTTTAAGACTGCTACAAGGCAATCATAACATGTTTTTAGGTCAGTACACAAAACTGGATTCACCTTCTGCCCCTGACACTTTCTGTAACTTATCTTTAGAAAAGTTTAATTGAGAAAAGCTGTAATGCAATTCCCCCACTCTGTATTCCTTGGTACAACTACAATCCACACACTGTTTAATGAAACTTTAACCACATGAGCTATCCCAGTGCTTGGAATTTGCCCCATAAGTACTAATTGGGCCATAGGTTTTGCTGCATAATTAAGCCACTTATTCTGGTTTTAATCTTAAATTCCCATATTCACTACTCAGAAAAATCTAGGTCAGAGATTTGGAGATACCTTATACCCAGGCTTGCTCTCTCAGCTAAGGTTTTGGATTAGAGCCCAAGGTTGGTTTTAAGTGGGGCTAGAATCCACACAGTAAGCCTGAGGGGTGCATGCAAAATATCTTAACACACTTACAGTCCTATACTGCACTTTGCAGTTTTCTCTGGAGGACAAACAAGAGTGCCTCTGGGCAAAGAGTGAAGGGATATGACCCAATCATAAGGTGAGAGGAACTCAAAAATCACATCACAAATAGGACTTGCGTGGTCTTACCACGTCCAGACTATGCTAAACAATTTAATTGTACAATACAAAAAAGTATAATTAGTTCTTAGATTTGTGCAGTTTTATTGTGCTGAGATTTATAAAGTAATTGTGAATTTAAAAAAAAAATAAAAAGGAACTATAAAAGGCAGGGAGAACATAAAAGTAGAACATAAGACAGATGGAAAAAAAAAAAGAAAAAGTCTACTTCTGCTAGCTGTTGAGAAAAACAAAACATAATTCACAAGAACATTGTTTAACAGTTCCCTGGAGCAGGAAGTTCTTCTTCCTCGAGAAGTAACACTAATTATGCACTGATCCCTTCAAAAGAAGTGTCTCAAAAAACCTGACCCCTACAGTTTATTTCACTTAAGGTCTAGCTGCAGCAGCGGTTTATGGCATGAGGCTGGAAAAGAGAATTACTTATTTAGGACGTGATTCCTACAAGAGGTAAAAGTGTGCTTCCGTGAAGATGTAGGGTGAAACAGGTTTATAATACTGAAGTGGTTTGAAGTTATTTTTCTTTATTTACAAGGATATGTTTGGTTGTGGTTTTTCCCCCCAGGAATGGTAGTTTACATCTACTTTCATAATAGCTGTGCTTGTATGTGATATATATCAGGTTTGTTAACTTGCAACTGTCTGTTGGCTGATAGCAACTGAGAAAGACTTACATACCTTTGTAAAATCAATACTAAATCCACCTTGACAAAATCCCTGTCCATCTGCATCAATAGTGGCTACAAAAAAGAATGGATAGAAAAGAGAGAAAAAAATAAAATAAATGTTATCAGTACTAGATTGGATGATTCTCTGGATACTTTCCAATGCACCTTGCAAAGTAAACTCACACTCCTGAACTTGAACCTTAAGGGTTTTTTCCTCCTAAACCAGTATTTTCTCTTTATCAACAACTCACAACCAAATGCTGTAACAACTTTAGGGCTGGCCTAACATACATGTAACATTAACATATGTTCTAGCCTAACACAAAGTAAACAGCAACTCCATATTCCTCTGTATTTAATCTTCAAAAGTTTTGGGTAAAAAATACTTGCAATTTTTATTCATGAAATAAGTTATCTGGAAAATAGGGAATAAGTTTCTCTTTTGGTATGGAACAAAAATCTGATAGGTACCTAACCATAAGTTATTTCAAGTATTGGCTTAAAACAAAACAAAAAAAAGGCATCCCTGGCTGGAAAAAAGTCTCTTCATACTGAGACTTATCCCAGCAAGAATTGTTACGGCTGAGTTAATCTTAGGAATATACAGCTCCAGAGTAGAAATGCTGAGACTTCATTATATGGGAGTGCCACTACTTAACTAGCATGATTTAGTTTAATTTTGCTTACTTAATTACTTCTTATGTTGGACCACACTGGATTTAATTCCTGCTGTTCACCAATGGTTTTCAGCAAATAAAACAAAAATCCTATCTGGAAGGTTCAACTTTTAGACTTCTATATTTTAAAAAAGATTATAAGCATCTGAATTATCTACCAACTCAACTACATGATATGGATCAAAGTGTTTGGAAAATAGGACTGGAAATGTTCAACAACGTATATAATCAAAACAATGCATCACTACGTATGTACGCATACATGGAAATCAGAACCTACTTGTGCAAAACGTTGCCTTTAAGCTTTCTCTTAAAATTACTTGAATAACAATAATTTAAGCTTCAGAAAACTCTAGAGTCTGTCTTTGAAAAAGCACTTGCTATATTATTTTGCTCAAGTGATTACTACAGAAGTGGTTGTTTCAGAAACTCAAGTCCTCAACTCCAATGATAACTGAATCTAAGATTTTCCTCCAGCCTACAGTAGAGAAAGCAAGGTCTGCATCCTGAACATCAACTGCAGGACAATTCAAGATGTCTGGATTTAGCTGAGGTTTTTTTCTGATTGCTATGAGGCCACACATGAAAGGGGGAAATACCTGTAAAACATCCCGATTCAAATGTACACAAAATATAACACAAGAGAAATTCCAAACAGAAAAGCAACAGAAGAACTCTACACTTACTTGACCTGCAGGGCGCATATTCCACAGATTTAGATCCAGCAAGCAGGTAACAAGTTCCTACAGGCTCTCTCTCTTGTTTTGTTTCAGTTCTCCAGTGGTATAACGGAGCACAGGCCTAAGGAAGAACACATGGCAGTGAGAAAACAAACTCCTCTTCAAAACGCTGGGGGCTACAGAATAATACAATGGAATTCCAATTTTCTACAAAACAGTAACCAAAAAAATTTTGGCAGAGGTACCATGTGTTATTAAAGGAGATTTTACTATCAGCGCTGGGGCAGAAGTATCACCAGCTTGTATTTTTTGAAACAGACTACTTACTGCAAGTATTTTAGAAATAATATTTTCTTAAAGCAACAGTTGTAAAGAGTTCATCAAGAATTTATAACACATTCTAACTTCAGCAAACTAATTCCACTACTTTCCTCAAAACCAGAGAAAAATGTTGCAACCTTTGTTTATAAAGAGTAACAAAAAGGCTAGCCTATAAATTCTGAAAGAGACAAGTCATGCTGATTAGTGGGATTTTGTTTAAATTCTGAGTTATCTGGATATTCTCACATTTTTTTCCACTACAGTACTCCAGCACCGAGGCATTTGAAGGGCATCAAAAACCTACCAGAATTTTATCATTTCTGGATCTCACAGAGGCTCCAAACCACTGATGAGACTTAAATTCCAGTGGATCATCAGGAGCAAAATCTCTGTTGCCTACGAAGAAAATAAAAAAGCAGCATAATTTCACAGGAAACTGTACAGTAAGAACAACAACAAGAAAAAGCTAAGTCTGCTTTGGTTTGATGCATACAGAGAAAAGAGGAAAACAGTAACACTGGAGGATATCAGCCTTTCATGGAAATAGGCTTTAAAAATGGATTTATTATTCATTTTTACATCTAGGGTCAAACACAGCTATTTTTAGATACGAAGCATTAGTACAATACTGATTTGTTCTGAAAGTGCAAAGTTTATAGCATCTTTGACAGCAACACAGTAAATACCTCATACTTGAGATATTTGACTTTCAAATCAGATTACAGCACTGCTCAAGAATCAGCTAAGAAGCCAAGTTAGCACTAATGCTTCTAGAAGAAATATTGCCCTGATTAAATTATGCGACCTGCCTTTGGCTAGAATGGGGACAGAAATTCTTCTGCTGTTCTACCAAGTGTTAACGTCTCCATTCTGAATGGCACTGCAGGGTACAAAGCATGGCAAAGAGCATGCTTACAAGCTACAAGCTAAGTGAAAGGACATTCAGTAACAAAAACGTTAAGAGAGTTTTACACAGAGAAGAGTAAGTTAAATCAGGAATAATTTGCACTGGTGTTTGTATGTAAACTGTTCGGTGATGAAGGTTTGTAGAAGCAACTTAATGAGTGGTATTTCTGCAAGTGTGAACATTAGAAGTCTTGGAACAACAATGGGAACTTTGCTAGCCTAATGAGAAAGTGGATGAAACACTCTGGAAAACATGCATTTTTTAAAAATCACCTAAATAGCTGATTTACAGTGCCTAAAGGAGTCAGTGAGGTCAACAGCCACACATCACCACAGACTGCTGGGGAAAGCCCCAAGCCCAACTCGGCTGTGAATCACAGACCTGTGACCACTTGAATCCAAACTTCCTTCATTGTCTTACACCTTGTAAAGAATGTTCTGTCCTGAGACAGAGTGTGACTTCCATTAGGAGAATCCCATGAAAATGACAACAAAAGTGATTCTAATCTGCAGAGTCAGTCAAAACAAGCAAGTATCTGGACTACTTTTGCTCTTAGAACTACACAGAAACCAATGTCAAGCGTGTATCATCACAGAACTATTGTGGTTTTTTCCAATTTAATCAAAGGTAATTGAAAAAACCCGCTTCCTTCAGTCACCCCCTCCTCCACTCTTATTGAAGAGGCATTAAAGACATGGAGAGCCTGATGATCAAGCATATCTGCACCGATTCATGTACACTTGAACATTTCTACTGTCACACTTGCACAGACAGAAATGTAGTTTGCAGACATGCATGTCACCTTCTCATGATACAGAAAACCAAGAACAGATCAAGATGTTTTCCAAATAGGGAATCGTCTTCAGCACGCTTCTAAAATCCTGGTTTTATCATCATATTTTCCCTTCCTTGTTTTTAATTCCTTAAAATCCACCCAAGGACAGTTCGCTCAAAGGATGCAGTTGCATGATTGAGTTAATTTCAGAGGAAGCTGTCACCAAAAGGGGTAGCAGTTCCCATTTGCTCCCGTCCATATGTTCCTGCTGCTAGTCTCTGTCTTGGCACTGCTACCTTCTAGTCATAGTCATGACATCAACCATGTAAGAATGAACCCTACAAAAAAAAAAAAAAAATTCAACTGGATCAGGGACCAACGCAGCTGAATGCATAGAGAGGGATGCAGTGCTCAGTTGCTGGAAGAAGACAAACATATGGCTAGGAATTATATCCTTTTTGGCAGCACCAGGGACTTAAAATTGGTTTATTCTGCTTGTAACCACACCCAAGGTTACGCAGCCCAGCAAGACAGATTTGCTTTCTACCCTCTATTTGTCCAGCTACTTTTGAATACAAAGAAATCTCTTAGCTTTACTTGCCAAACAAAGCTCTGAACAATATAAAATTTGGGAATGGTTACTGCATGGCATTTTACACCTTTCTCTACTGTTAGATACTTATACAACGCTATGTATCTATGACTAAAGTGAAAGGTAGTATAGCAGTTTCATAGTGTAAGGCAGAAGCCTATTGTGCTAGGTACTACAAAAGTGCCTATGTGAAACAATAGGCAGCAAGGAGAAGAAATGGTCTTGTTGCAATAGCAGGTAAGCAGCTATTCAGCACTATCAGCAATCGGATTTTATCACGGATGTTAAGGAAATTAGTTCTTCAAGTTGCATCTGAATGCATCAGCTGAGACAGCATAAAGCAATAAAAAATAAAAAAAAAAAACCAAAAGAGAGATTACTGGTTACTGGTACTATCTACCCATAGTCTATGTTGATTGCACTGGAGAAGAGGGGAACTAGTAGTTTAACCAGCACATGCTTCCAAAACAGCCCCTCTGCCTTTTCCCTGTGCATTCTAGAGCTGCAGGCACTGCCCGTGCCAAAGGAAGGACCAATGTCCAGGATGGCAGCTACAAAAACTTCTCCTTCCCTCTGCCTTTAGGGGACAAAATTACTTTTTCCACTGTATGTAAAAGCCCTGATTAAGCTCTAAATTGAGGATAATACTGGAAAACTCTCTTCAATTTTATTTGATAGGTAAACATCTAAGCTTTGAGGTATAGTCAGAAGCTGGAATATAGAAAACTAAAATTTCCAAATCATAAAGCAAGTGAACATGACCCCAACTTAATTATGTTCCAAATGTCAGGCCTTCATAATTTCTGAAGGCCTAAACAAATTATGAATTCTTATGCATAAAAAAACCTCCCACCACATAGTAAAATGTGTTCCATTAGGCATTTTGGTTAAATAAATTTTTTTATAATATACTACTATTGCAAAATCTTACAAACATCTCAGCCAAATTGTCTAATGTCAGTGCAGATGCACATAACATAAAACATCTGCTACAAGGTTAAGATTCCTTACGTTGAGTTTTTTCTGTATTCAAATTTGGGGGAAAGGGGGTTGTTGTTTAGCTTGTGACTGGCTGTAACACAGCCAAGTGCATTAAGGCACAAAAACTCTATCAGGAGAAAGTACATACATTGGAAATATGGATTTTTCAAATAAAACATTGCAAACATTAAATACAGGCCAAATTTGATGTTAACTCTCGATTAAAGAAGAAAAGTAACCTTTATTTACCCACCTCCATTCAAAATTTTCCCCAGGAAAACACTGTGTAAATAGATTATGAGCCTTTCCCTCAGATCCAGAAGAGAAACTAATTTTATGAGGAAACCTGGAAAACACCTTGTCATCAAAAATCCCCTTACTTTAAATGAGAAACTATTTGCATTTCTGTTCCTGACTGAGGAAAACAAACAAAGAACACTTAAATGTGAGCCCTCACTGAAGCAATTCAGAGTTAAACAAGGTGTTTTAGCTATACTTTAAACCAGATCTGTCATTAGAAGATACAGGACTGACTTCAGCACTTCTGTGTTTCACTATAAGTAAAGACCCCAACTTGATTATTATTTTATCATGGTGTAACTTATCAGTGGTAGTTATAAAAACCAAACAAACCAACCCCAAAAGCCTTCCCCCACACCCTTTAAAGACAGTACCTACATTAAATGAAGCAAAGGGTAATACAGGTAGGATTTAAACATACATGGATTTATAAATCTAGACCAATGTTTTGATGTAATATAGTCACCCTTACTGCTAAAACAGTTCTTATAGCCACACTGTTCTTACATTTCTAAACTATTTTTGATTTAGAACATCTCAGGAATACCTTAGAAATGTCTTTAAACCAGTGATGTACATTTTAAACAGGCATTCAAACAAATCTAGGCAATACAAGCTATATTCTGACTAGATGTATTCAAGAAAACATTTAGAGGTTTCACAGAATGCTATTTGTCAGACTCACATGCAGCTGCTACAAAGACTTCTACTTGATGGGTCATTAATCCCAGGATTCTGTCATTTGACCATAGGGTATTATTTTGTTTCTGTAAAGGCATCTTATGCCATGGTTTTCCCTTTGCTCCTTCTCATGGTAGTACACATCACATGATGATTTTACATAATTTTTTCATTAGGGAAAAAGGGCTGACATGCCAAGTCAACAGTGTGCTGTCTCACAAAGTACTTTCCAGGTGGGGTGATGGGGTTTGTCAAGGCAGGAACAGAATTGCTCTAAAAACCCATTACACAGGTGCGTTGCTGCTGCTGGACCAATGGAACATTGCCACTTTACTGCACTACACAGAAATTTATAAATGGAAACTAACGTGGTGGGATGCTGAGTAGAAATTGCAGAAAAAAGAAAAAATAGTCTAAGCCATCTTCCAACTAATAATAAAAGGATAAAAAGTTCTTCCAGTGCTGGATTTCTTTTGGCTATCAGCTTTGGATAGTGGGCACCTCCTTTTTCCAATGTAAATGTTATCAGTACAGAAACAATGGTGTTACTACAAAACTCTTGCAGTTGAGTAAGTGGATGGAGTTGTAACATGTAACATGTTTGTCTGGTAATGGGAAAAGTGAACTAAAACATTCGCCCCTGATCTCCAGTGCCAGACTTAACTGAGCTAATCAGGAGTCCAGAGCATGAGCCAATGAAGCCTGGTTCAGTGTCATCCTACTAGGAATACTTAAGAAGTTCTAAAATTTACATAGTCAACCAATTCACAGAATTTCCATAAAAATAAACCTCTTTGTAACTATGCCACTAAAAAGTAAACAATGTTGCCCCTTCTAGGAAAAGAGAAACTTTATGCAGCTAGCCAAAACAAAGACAAATATACAAGAGCACTGTTTCCATAACATAATAACTTTAAGTGGTATAAAGCTAGCTGTCTTCCACCCAAAATCTCAGTGATTTCAGCCTTAGTTAATGAGGCAAAAGCAAGTGAGCACAAGCTTATCTTTACTTGTAACTCCCCGTGCTGTGAGGCAGCTGACGGTTTAGCAACTCTGGTTTAGCCACAGTGTTTTGTTAATGACTCAGAGAGACAGGAATACAGAGCTTCCCACTAGTCCTCTTCCAAGGTAGGAATCCTGCCTCTTTCCCCAGGCAGTGCTGGAACAAAAGCATCTTTCCCTTTGCCTAATGTAAGACAGACACTTTTTTTTTTTTCCAACTTGTCATACAGTTGAGATCCAGCTACACACACACAGCGCCAACAGTATCCATGCTGCTGTCTACCTAATCACAAAAGCATGAGCATTTTTCCACTGTCAGCTATCACAACACGCGGAGGAGGCTTTATACATTCTGACGCCCTTTTTTGTATTCAGAGCAGTACCCAGAGCCCAACACAAACTGCAGTTAAACCAGCACACACGATAAGGTTAACGACCAAACTTCAATGGGACTGAGGTAATTATAGTAAGATAAAGATCAATCCCTTTTCCTACAATCAGTGAATGGTCTTCACAAGATTTGTTGCTTTATTGTTGACTAAATCAGTACCCTCTGAGATTAAAATTCCCATACAGATTGCACCCTAATACCAATAAAACAATCAGCTAAAAATAAAAAAGTACTTTGTTAAAGTATGTTGTTTTTACAAAATACCAACTTATCCCACACTTCCTTATCCGTCTCCTTATTCCATAAGTGGAAAAGATGGAGTTACGAACAACTGACTCATTTGCACAAATCATCAAAATCTCCAGAAGTAAGTTCATGACACCCATGCCAGCTATAAACATCCCAACATCAGCAGAGTTTTACACTGTGCAATGCTACGGCACGAAGCTCCACAAGGCAGTTAAAATACCCACGTCAAACTAAATAGGTCACAGATAGATACAGCCATGCCAAACTGGTGGTTTAGGCTTCTAACAAAGACTCCTATTGTCTTCAATCACCCACTTGGGGATAGGAAAAAAAAAAAACAGCCACCAAATGTGGAAACATAAGGAGGAATTAGGAGAGTTTTTATAAGTATTTTCCTTTTCAAAAGCTTCTTTCTCCTCTTTTAGCACAGATCAAAATAACCAATCTTAAAAGAATTTCGTAAAAAAAATATTTACCAACAAACCATTTCTCTGAAATTACTCTGGTGCATCAAAACACACTGGAAGGAGAGGAGAGGAGGGACAGTGCAACTGTCCAAATGATAAAACTGTATGCAGCCAGAGGCTACATTGGATTCTTTTTCCAAAGCAATAAAACCACACCACACAGAGCTGAAAACATTTGAGATGCAGAGTTTTTAGTATTCAACAGCTTGTTTCCCCAGTCTTGAATTTTGAGACCTGATACAGAGAATGGAAGGAGTGGGGAAAGCTTTTACCAAAAGAAGGAATGACAATTCAGCAGTGCGTCAATCTGTAATGCTATCTGTCTCAAAAATGCAGAACAATACATTGTCTGAGCAAGCAGATCTTTCAGTGAGAAAAATGAAACCTGCCCAAGAAATCTGCAATTCATTAGCATAGAAGTTCAAAATTGTTTTATGAGTATATTTTCCTTTGTAACAGTTTGTAGAGCTGTCTGCATTTCATCAGATTATTCTAAAGGCAGAAACTCCCGAAACAGTCTCGGTACTGCACTTTGTAATGCTGACATAAAGAGCTGTGCTTTTGAGCATCCTGTACTGCAGCAGGTACGTTTCTCAATAAAAGGTTTCACAGAAAAACTGGCAGGTTTTTGCAAGAGCAACTTAATCATCACAAAACCATGTTGTTATATTTTTATGAAAAGCCATGGGAGCATGAAGAAATGCTACTCCTACCAACCCACTTCCCAGTATTCTTGACTGATGAAGAGCTACAACCCCACAGATGAAAAGTACAATAATATGAATAATTATGGAAGATTGTTTCCTTTTGGAAAGCAAACACACAGGAAACTCATTTGGTTTACATTAATTTGCTACATATTGCTTACATGTGTACATTCTGATTAACTCCAACTGGTTACATGGGTCTCTGAAGAATTTGTTTGTCAGAATGAAAATACAGAGTGATCCTGCTCTCTAAAATTCCATGGCTGAATAAAGGAGGTATTTATCTACATGTCAGACAATTAGCTAAGCATATCCACCCTGCTATTCCATGTATGCCAAACTGTAAAATACATAAATAAAAACACAAAGATGATTTGTTGATTTTCCTAAAAAGCACATTTGACCACCCCACTGCTCACTGGTTTTGTTGTTTGCCTCAATGAGCTTTTGATCCTCCTCTTGCACAGAAAAAACATGTTTAACTGTATATACAAACATTGGACAACTATACAAAGTAAATATAACTAGCAGAAAAACCTTTAACTTTTCAAGATGATTTTCCCTGAGTAAGATAATAGGAATACTTTCAGTAATATTTGGTACTATCTGTGCAAGCTTCGTTGTGCTAGTCTGTGAAGGCTGTGGAAGAAGAAAAGGGGAGGGAGAATATATGTGTCTTTAAAACAGACGTCTCAAAACTGATCAGCAGCAGAAAATGGACTGTTACATTAAGTGCATTCCTTTACAGTTTACCCACAAGAAATATGTTTTTCCTGGAAGAAGCTGCTAAGCAGCTGGCAGAAGAAGCCAACTGCTCGCTAGTCACTGTTAAGCTTTCTAAGAGAGGAACCACCTCTCCAGTCAGACTTGGCAAGCTGTAAGAGCAGTTTTCCCACCTTTTGCTTTCCCAGGTTCTTTCTTCTTTATAAGATTCAGAACATTCCCCTATTGCTATAGATTAAAACAAAAAATAAACTAAATTTTCAGTAACAAAAATGATCTGGTGTGGAGTAGGGTTAAGAATTAAGATAAATATTTACCCACCTTGACCTGTAACTTGTGATTTTTGGTAATTTGAATGTGCAATGTAAAACACCTTGCAAAGGAAAGGATTTACTCATATTGTTTATGCTTATGACAATTTTAAAGAATATACTATCTTGAGAATGCAAGAGTGCTTGTCCTGAAGAAATACAGTCTCCTACACATTCTGAAACTCTGAAAGTTAACCAAGACAGAGTATTTTACATAACAATTCAGTTGAAATTGTAGTAATGCTGAGGCAATTGCAATAAGAAGTCAAGATATACAAGAATACGAGTACCAGAAACTTTAGTTTGGTGACAGTGGCACACCTAGCTTCTGAATTAATGAAGTAAACAGGAAAAAGCCAAAAAAAGTTCAGAGCTTATATAGCACTTTTTAATCAGATGTATCCCTATATAGATTTGCAGGATAACCCGTCAGAGTAACAGATGTAAGCACTTCTTCATGTTTCAGTTTTGCAGCAGTATCAGCTTAAGCATACACGTGAGGAAGCTTGCTCTGGTGGTGGGTTCCTTTTTAACTTTAACCTTTCCCTGCTTGTAAGAGCAGAAACCAGTCTGAAATGCATGCCTAGTGATACTTGAGAGCCTTTAAAAACCATTTCCTCTAACTTTCTGGCCATGTACACACAAGCACATGCAGCACAGCTATATGCACCCTTGCATTTGAGGGTATTTTCCACCACACATGTTCATTATGCAATTTTCACATAGTCATAACTATGTTAAATCAAAGCCAACTGATGTCAATGCTGAAATGCTCAGAAGCCCCACAGCGAAGCATCTTTACATTTGGGAAGTGTTAATGTGCGATATAAACATTTTGCCTTCCAAAGCCACCATGTACACCAGAATGTCAAAAGCAATTAGTATAATATGCACAGAAACACGCAGACATATACACAGAATCTTCTCTAGTGCACTTTTACGTGAGTGTAACCATTGTACTGGGAGATCTAGGACAGGGGGAGATCCTCCTTCCCCTTTGCAAATATATCGCTGTTCTAAATGAGAAAATACACTATGTAAGAACAGTAAAGGAACATTGTTTTTCTGGCCAGCAGTTTAAAAATTGTGATATACACTTTAATGATGGTTTTTTATATGTTACAGGCTGGTGGGCAGGGTGTGAAAGGGAGGGAAATACATATATGTTCAGCGTGAGAGCTGTGTGAGTTCCATGAACAAATATTGCCCAGCTCCCCGCCTGAAAGGACTGAGTTGTCATGCAGAGGAAGGAAGAAAAAGTAGTAAATTTGGTACTACCAGGAACTATCAGCTTAATAACTTACCACTCTCCTCCACAGGAACTGGAGTGAGGGTAAATGCAAGTAACAAGCAATGCTGGTAGAATGTAAGAGCTTGAAAAACTCCTCCTCCAAAGGCTAATGTAAAGCAGCCAGTACCTTCTCTCTTGGGCTACATAATAGCTGTTGCATTCGTCTCATGTGAATGACCATGCTCCTCTGCCAATACAACGTTTAAGCTAAAAGCAAGTATTAGAAAATAAAACCCAATTCTCTGCAGTCACTGCTGGGCAGCTGAGCTTGGTGTGGCCTTCGTATGGATGGGGAAGAGAAAAGGACCCATAAAGCTGGAGGAAAACTTAACTAAAACCAAGTAATGTTTAACAAGAAATAATAAAAATAATAGAGAAAAAAAACCTTGCTTGCTGGCCCTCTGCAAAATCCTACTCTCGTGTTTATCTGTGATATAACCATGAGACAAGCAGACAAAGACAAGCTCACACAGTCAGAACAACACTTGCTCTTTCCTCCATTGCCTTTCTACATTCACAGCACAGAAACATGACCTCTTCCTTGCTCTCAGACACTGCGTGCAAGATGCAGTGGCTTGGCCTGGTCTGGGATCTGCCAGCTATGCTATATGACACACGGAATAGAGGCATGCTACTAGTAATTATAATTTTGCAACTCCATATATTGAGTTTGGCATCAACAGGTGAACAGAGAAAAGCCAGAAGTACAAGTGTTCTCATTATTTTCACAGGTCAGATTTCGCACTAGCTGTAAACAGTCAGAAAAGAACTCTGAAGAAACCTATCTAATTAATTATGCAGAGCTTGTGCTGGTTTTTTTCACTAACAAAACAGTTAAATAATCTAGGAGGAGAGGAAAAAAAAAATCTGCCTTGTATTGCAGTGCTAAGCAATACTACTGGAATTACAAATCACATCACACAAATATTCAGGTAGGGATGGATGAACCTCAGTTGTTGCAGAGGTTCCATTTTAGTCATCTACAAGAAGCATCTTTGCACTGGGACAATAAATCAGCAGTCAAACCTTCTGCTTCCTATTTTCTGCAAAGTGAACCACAGGTCTTCCCTAACTCTGTCACATTACGAGGTAGGGGCAAGCAGGAGTGGAGGTTTACACTGTGTAATGTAGGGAATCAGATGTTGCATTATGCGCAAAGAAAAAGACATTTTATTTTGTCTCAGTGCATTTCTTATTTTATTATGCTGAAATACAATGCCCCTTTTCACCCAGCGAATAATTGACAAATGCATTATTTCCCCAATTCATTGCCACAAAGCTGGAATGAGTTAAAATGTGCCCGAAATAAATCCTCTTAAGCCATTAGGAATTGCTATTTTTACTGTTCAATTTCAAGCAATTAACATGCCCATTACTCAAAGGCAAATTATAAGCAAAACACTGCTTGTTTGCCCAGTAGTATATACTTTAAGCACAGGCACAGAGCAAAGCAGCACAACCTCTGTATCTTTTTACTCTGTCTGGCATATGGAAAAGCCTATTGCAAATATTCACAGTATAAACAGAGAAAAGAACTGCAATTCCTATTAGAAGATGCATCTAGAGCCTACCCAAGTGGTTAATCTTTCCTTATCAGAAGTTTTTTGATTATTATATCAGTGGTGATGATCATGGACATCTAGATTTTTATTTATCTTTTTTACTTTAGGCTTATCATTTACTAGAATGTGTTGGTTGTTTTTTTTTTAAAGGAAATAATAATTTAAAAACAATTTTTGCTGTCTTACACTGAGGCAGACAAAATGTCATACTTCACAGCTTACTAGAGATCTTAAGTACTCTGGCAGAAATGTTCCTATAGAGTGAAGTAAAGAGACTGATAAACTTTTAGGTATTGTGTGTACTATTGTGTACTATTTGTGCTTTGCTGTGGTGGGTTTTTTTTGCAAGAGAACTGGTAACATAATGTTCAGAAAAAAATATATGGAGACTTCAGAAATCTGAACACCAACAACATTTTGTGGTATGCCTTGTCAATGGAGTTGGAGGAAGAGCTTCTCCACTGTATCACACACAATTTACGAAGGCTGCATAAATCTAATAGCCTTTAGACTGCCAAATCAAAATACCAGCAGAGGCAAGGATCAATTATAACCAGCTAGACCTTAAAAGCACAGGTGTTTCCTCTGCCCTACCACATGGGTCTTGCTAATCCACTCCCATGACATGGAAAGGTTTTTCCGCTAGCCTGAAACATGCTGTGGAAAACACGATTCAGTACGGAATGGCTCAAGCAGAAAAGCACATGCAGTGCATTCTCATATGACCTGTCACAGCTTGTGGAAATCACTGTGTGCACCAGAGCATGAAGACTGAGTAAAATGTTTAATGTCTAATGCTCAGCTTTAGTATAGTTCAGAAATGGGTACGTAATGCCTTTGACCTGAGGTACCCTGAATGCTGCCATCATGAATGTCACAAACACTATGAAGGCATCTATCCAGGGGGAAATACAAAAAAAAGAATTTTTTTCCACATTTTGAAGTTTATACTGCCAGTTTCAGATCCACCTTCTGAGCATTTCTGCCTCTACCACCTGTGCTGATATCAGAAAGCATCTTTCCTCGCATGCCATGCTCTTACTAGGCAATAAACCCCTCGGGTTTATTGGAAATTAGGTTGCTGAACGTTTTAGGATTGCTGGAAAGTACAGAGGAAAAATATAAATAGGTTAAAACAAAAGAAGAATAATGTATGCTCACTCAGGCTTTCAGCACGTACCAAGGACAACAGAATTCTAAAAGAGGAGGGGAAAAAAAAAAATAAAAACACTCAAAAAAACCCCACAAGCCTTGACTAGTTGCCAGTCCCAAAACGGCTGCATTCACATTGACCATCAAGAAAGCCCACGTGAATCTGAATCCCTTCTGCACTCTCACACTAGGATTAGAGCAGACACCCCATCTCCCCTCACAGTGTTACACATTACCTGTGGAGTCAAATATAATCGGCTGGCAGTTTCTGTTGGAATTCCAGTTGCATTTGAGCACCTGCCCTCCTTCTACAATGTTGTGCTGGGTAGTGTTTGCTTTTGGAGCTCCCACCAGAAGAAATATCCTGCAGTAAAAAGAAGAAATAAAACAAAGGTTTCAACACCTGAAGCACGGGCACTGTTACTTTATGACATCCGAGGAGTCAATAAAGCAAAAGCCTTGCCCATTCAAACATACATCTGACTAGAACTACTTGGAGTTTCAGAGAAATTCACATTAGGTTTTGTGTCTTGGGTCACTCTTTTCTACCAGCAAAAGCAGGGTGAAAAAAACCATTTACCAAAAAGAAGCAATAAAAGAAGATGAGAAAAAACCTGAAATATTCTATCCTACTTAAAACTATATTTAAAATGAGATAAACACCTTGGTATTCTTTTTTTTCCTTTCAAAAATACATATGCAGCAGAACAGGAAGTCATGTACTTCTGTAATTTAAGAAAGTCATCAGCTGGCATCATTTCTGGTTAATTTTGTACATTAGAGCAATTCAAGGAAATTAGTCAAAAATGAAAACAATATATAAACAAAACAGTAGTGCTTCTGAGCTCAGAAGTGGTGAGCCAGCATAGTATTAGCAAAAGCTCTTTTAGAAAGAATCTCCAAGTACTCAAGTGACTGTCAACCACAGATTTATACATTAATGAATCTTTATGGAAACTCACCACACAGTAATCATTTTCTTATTAAGATCTGTTGTGCTTTTATAAATCTCCGCGTATATGAAGATGTTAAGTGCAGTCTGAGCAGGAATTGCTATGAGATTACACCTGTGCATGTGGTAAAATTCAGAAGTTGCTAAGTAAAACACAGACCAAGTAAAAAGCCAGACCAAACAAGGTTCTTAGCATCTTCCAACAAGGCTATTAACATCTTCCAGGAACTCCGACACCTCTGACACACGCTTTGCTCATCAGCACTTTCCTGAGAAAGTCAATTTGAAGTGTAGACAAAGACGTATAGGAGACATAAAACTAAATGCTTCGTTTCATAAGAATCTGCTCAATTGTTTCCGTTCACACTGCTAAAGAGAGAATACAGCTTGCAAGAGCAAGTTTTATCATCCCATATCAGGCATTATGGTTATTTAGTTTGGAAATCGGGTGAGCCGAATAAGCTGCCAGACTGGTTGGAGAGAATGTCTGCAGGTGGGCAGATCCAGACTTAGCAAACTTGCTCTGGTTTTCACAGTCATCTTCCAGACTTCATTGCAGTACAGAGCTAAGTTTATGTTTCTTAACATGTAAATACCAGGTATAAAGACGAAGAACCTCATCAAAGCTCCAGTCATATGAAGACCAACATGAGCTATTAGTTTTCAATCCCTGTGAATTTTCAGAACCTTAAAAATTTCCTGGTGTGGACCCTGAAAGTCCAGGCTAGCTGGCAATTCATTTGTTTTCCCTTAGTTGCCACTCAGACTCTCTAGATTCCAAGATCAAGAATTTGAAATGCTTTAATCAACTTAAAATATTCTCTCTGGGCCTAAGAGAAATACTTAAAAATAAACATCATAATAGTAAATTAAGAAACATGTTAATTATAATAATTATAATCTATTAAACAAGTGGTAGCTTGCTTCCCACTTTACTCTTGTATCACTAGCTTTTGAGAAGCCCCCCAAGTTAAATATTTTTTTTAAAAAAATAAATAATTCCCATTCTAATCATATATTTCAAATCTTTCTTAAAATAATCCTTGTGATGAAGTTCATTAATAGATTAGCAATGAAGGAATCGTTATGGGACTCCACAAAGGTTTAGTCACCTCTTCTCCCAAAGCAAAGAAAGTAATATGAATTTTTATCATCACAGACCAAATGAGCAGATTTTGTCAGAGGTCTTATACTACACAAATTACCTAAACACCAAGAAGTCTCTAGTCCACATACTTTGGGAAAGGAGCAATAGAGGGGAAATCGTTATTTCCACGGGAATATACCAGCTATGCTTCGATACTGCCCATCTCCTACCTGACACATCACTTGCCAACGCTTTGCCACGGGCCAACAAAGAGGAACTGGTGTTTCCATGGACTTGTGTACTGGAAGACAGACTATCAAATGCAGTGCTTATAAAACATAGCACGTATGAGAAACCTTTTTCAGTTTTTAGGAAGTTATGTTCAGTCACTTAGCATTATAGTGATGCCCTCTGTCAGGCACCGCACAGCACCCCAGTACAAGACTACCACTGGACTCCTGGAATAGGTCTTTCATACTGGACTTCTCAATACGCTTTATTTTGGAATCCAGCAGGTCAAAACAGACTATGAAACAGCAGCCTGAGCATTCAAGAATTAATAACACTCCTCTGCTGTCAGGCTAGCTGATCCAAATAGCTTTAACTTGCCTAAATATACTTACTCTCTAGTACCCATGTGAAGAACAGGAGATAGAAACTCACTAAAGCAACAAGAAAGGTGTAGGAACCGAGCGATACACGTAGCACTCAATAGCAACCGTGCAACAAGGGTCATTTTACTAAACACCTTTTGCTAACCGTGCTGCAGAACAGTTCACTTGGTTTTCTACCTAACACGTAACTGCAGTCAAGGCTGAGCTCACTGGCCATCACCACTCTTCCTTCCCCTCCAGCAGCCGGGGGGAGCCTGCCCTGGCCCTGTGTCCATCCAGGTGGAAGGATGGGGAAGAGATGGGCCTGTCTGTGGAAGGGCACTGAATGCAAGTGTTTCTGGCTGTCTCAGGAGGCAAACGATCAGTCTCCGTAGGCATAAACTCAACATTTAAATAGCTGCTTTGTTTCCATTATGAGCTTAACTACAAGATAAGTGCAGAACTAGGGTTTAGCATAGCAGATACAGACTTACTTCTAATCAGACCAAAAAAGTAAGCAGAAAACTCCCTTAAAAATATGAAGGGGTCTTTCATGCTGTCTGAAAACCACTAGTGTTCAAAGTTTAAAGCAAAAAAAGCCAACAGTGTTTTCTTTTACAGCCACTTTTAGAGCACTCTGAGGTCACCAGTTATTACAAAAATAATGGAAATGTTCCAAGTAGTGATTTCTGTAAGAGCTGAGTCACACAATTCCTTATCTGCAAGTAAAAAAGAAAGTTTACTACATGCATTTAGCAGTCTCCTGATAACTTTGGAGCCACACATGCTGACAAAAATAAAGAGAGGGACGCGAATAGAGCCTTTTTTCTTTTAGCACTAAGATTTAGGGGATTAAGATAGCACAGAAAGATGTTGCAACACATGCAAGTTAAGGCAGGATGGCTTCCAATGTTTATAGGCAATAGAGAAACGCCAACCAGGCTAGCTGGTGTGCTGCAAAGGACTTGCTCCACAGCCATAGGATTGGTTTATAAAGCTTTATGAGGTAAAGAGAGAAAGAAAAAGTCCCCTCGGCATGACACAAGCCAGCAAATTTCCCAGTTTACAGCTCTTTCTTAACGTGGGAAAGGAGGGAAAGAAGCTGGATCTTCACGCACCCGAGCAGCACAGCCCGTTCCTTCGGGCACCACCGCCACCCGGCAGTGACCCCCGGTCAGCGGCTGAACCGCACCGGCTGCCTAACACCTAACTAGGCACATCTGCCGTTTATCCCGACAGGAACACCGCTTCGGGAAGCAGATGTGAAGGGTATTTCCATGGCACTTGCTCTTCCCGAGCCTCCTCAGCGGCTGAGACACCGCAACCCCGCACGGAGCGCTCGGGAACGGGGGATGCTGCTGCACCCTGGTACCCCGGCACCCGCAGGGACTGCTCCGAAAACCCAGCGGTGCCGTGTCTCAGAGCCGGGGTGTGCCGGGGCGCGGCGCGGACGGGACGGGAGCCGCTCCGCGGGCAGGAGGGAGCGCAGCACTTACGAGGAGGGGTCCGGAGCGAAGAAGTCCACGGCGAAGCCGAAGTAGCTGCCCTGCGGGCCCGAGTAGACGGCGGGGCGCTCCACATCCAGGTTGAAGGCGCTGCCCGGGGCCAGCGCGCCGCCCAGCAGCGCCAGCAGCCACAGCCGCGCCATGGCCCGGCCCGCCCTGCTCTGCCCGGGCAGGGGCGGGGAGCGCAGCCACTTCCTCCCGCCCTGCGCGCAGCTCCCCTCCGGCGGCGGGACGGGGCCGGCAGGAAGGAGCGGCGGCATCATGTGGTGCCGGGGGCGGGCCCTGCTCCCCACCGGCACCGGGCCGCCCCCGCCCGCCTCTCCCTTCCGCCGGCAGCGGCACGCACGGCACGGCCCGGCCCGGCGGGCGCGGCTGCGGGGGAGGCGGTGAGCGCTGCGGGTCGGTGGGGGCTCAGGGCGGGTAAATGTCAGCCGGGGAGGGGCGTACAGCCCTGTCAGCGCCCTTCGGGTAAGGCAGCCGGCTCTGGAAACTTAGCTCCTGCTGGACCCGCACACTTGAAGCGGTCAGGGGCGAAATAGAAGTGCTCGACATCAGCAAAGAGAAGGATCATAGAATCATAGACTGTACTGAGCTGGAAGGGACCCCCAAGGGTCATCTAGTCCAACCCCCTGCCGGGAGCAGGGACATCTTTACCAGATCAGGAGCAGTTCTTTTCAAACTCAGCCACGTACCAAACTGCCAGCTTTTGCTCTGAGTTGCTGGAATAAGGGAATATTTAGAGTCGAAAAGATATGCTTCCACCCTCAAAGGAAGTAACAGTAAAGAAGATTTTATATCTATATCTATTTATCTATCTATATGGATACATCCACCTTACAAAGTTTCTCTTGCCTTTTTTACCAAGGAGGCAATCTGTTAACTCAGGCAAGGATCCATCCATGGAGGAAAACAACAAGTTTCCAAACTAAGAGAATATTAAATGAAGTCATTAAAAACCCCAGGGTGAGAGTAGAGCCCTGCAGCACCTCCACCACTGGCAGGGGTGCAGGCCTGTGAGAGCTGGGTCTGTAAAACCTCCCTGATGGAGATGTCACCTCCTGTCTTACCCCTGCACTGCCCATCTGGGGAAGAAGTGTCCACTTCTGGCTTGAACCTCTTCAGACACAATCTCTGCCCCTTGTATCATCTGTTACTAGTAAGAAGAGTTTAACACTATCATCACAGTAGCTCAGGCAGTTGGAAGCTGGTATCAAATCCCCTTGGCAGCATCAGCCTACAGCAGAGTTCAACATCTGTTCAGCAGAGCAGTTCCAAGAAACAGAAAACATGTTGGAACACCTATAAAGTGGAATAGATTCATACTAATTCAGAATAATAATTTGTAAAACCCAATACTGTTACCATGTAATTAGTTTCACACTATTGCCACCAAAAGTAAACTTTTACCTTTGTTTTTCTCATGCTCCCATGAGGAAGTAAAAGGAAAACATAATATTGTTTCAAGGCCTAAATACAAGTTTAAAATATATTCCATACCCATGGACCAAGGGACAGATTCAGAGTTAAGTGAATCTTGAAATAATAAAATAAGCATAAGAAAACCCACAAAGCTGTTCAAGAAAAACCCTCAGTAAATATGTCATGTAGCAGAGAGATTATGCTGAGGCCTCTTTAACAGAGGTGATGAATTCTAGTACAATAGTTGCAACAAGAAATTGAAAATTCTAACTCAAAAGGCTTATTTCATTTAAAGAATGAAAACTACATCAGTTAGTGTGTCTTTCTAAAATATTGGTAAATTCCCCTAAGACTTCTGAGCTGGATATAGGAACCACTGGTGAAATTTCAGATTTTACAAGAGATCATTTTACTTTGGAATCTATTAAAGTGTCTGTAAGCAGACATGTGCAGGCTCAGTTGTGAAAAAAAAAAGAGAAAATCAGCTGCATTAGGTAGAGCTAACAAGATTCAGAGCAAGCAAAATGAGAAGCCACTTACTGAGAATGTTTTCAATGGAGAGCAATCATCATGGCAGAAAATAATTAAAATAATCAGGAGTGCTGGTAGGCAACTTAATTCAGCAAGAAGCATGTTTGTAAAAGAACTGCTAATTAACCTACTCAAGAGTGACATGATGTAATTATCATTAAGCATTCCTGAATTTTTGCTGCAATTGGCTTAATTCAATGTAGACAAAATAGTATATTAAAACTTTAAAGTAGGTGCGTTTAACATTGTCTGCTTTTCTTTTCCTTTTAATGAATTATTCCTTCAAAGACCCCAAAGACCTTTCACCAAAAAAAAAAAAAAACCCAAACCAAACAAACTTTCGTCATCACCAACTAATGAATCACATCTCAGAATTAGTACCAGTTTCCTGTTTTCCCTTAGAGTGCAAATTTAGTCACTGTTTGGTTTGGGTTTTGTTTTTTTCCAGTAATGTCTGATCAGCATTCATCCATACCGTGGTATTTAGGCTTATGAGAAAAAAAGGTGTGATGTATTAAGTTTTCCAAGGGAAAGAACTGAATACTGATATTGGGTCATCATTTCCATTTCCCACTAAATGAATAAAGAAAGTTGCTTTACATTAAAAACTTCAATATTGGTATATATTAATACAGTCAGGGTTTACATTAACATGCCAGCTAAATTAAGGGGTCTTGAAGCCAAGAGAAAATACAGTAGACTAAGAGAAAGAGGCTAAGTAATGGCAACCTTCTAAAAGCTGGATGTGAGAGATGTAAGCTGTATTGTACACTGTGGATTCTTGACAAGCCTACTGCTACTTACCTAAAGACTTTTTACAAGTTCAGTTGGAAAAATTACCAATACAAAGGGGAAAAAAAATTAAAGATACAAAGTGAGAGAGGGTTTCACAATAAATTGTTTTCATTAAAAAGGGGTTGGGAGTTAAGAGTTTGCCATTTTAAAAATGCTTTATGTCTGAACTGTTTCCTCCCATCTATAAATACACGCGCTGCCCTGGTACTTGCGCAACCCTGCGGCACTGTTTCTCCACTGTAAGCACTAAATACATATCTTCCACATTCATAAAATTTTGTACTTCAGAAGAAGTGCATTTCAAATTGAGTCATTTCAGCAATCTCATGATCTACAAAGAAAGAACCCCCCCAAACATTTCCATTTATTCATTCTCACAACTTCCCTACCTGCAGTAAAGTACATCACAGCTTGACACACAGCAGCACATAGAAAATGAGTGGTTTGTTCAAGCAAAGCCATGGCAGAGCCAGAAAAAAACATGGCAGAGCCAGAAAAAAAACAGGTAACCCTGTGTGCCAGTCATTATTAGCACTTGGTAGCAAGAACAAGTAATTCTTTAATGAAGCCAACTCAAAAATTCTCCTATCAAGAACAGGAGAGTTGCTATACCTAGACTTGATAATTGTTGCTGATCTTCCTAACTTTTCTGCCTATTCATAGGTTAAAAAAAAAAAATTAATAGGATTAACTTTCATTGTTATTTACTGACTATTCTCTCTCTCAGCTGTTGTACTACACACCTGATCAAAGCAAAACTGCAGATGGTTAGTAAGCTCCCAAATTCTAGCAAACAGGGTAATAGACTAAACGGAAAAAAAGCAGCTTTTTATGTTTACTTTGATGAGGAAGTTGGTAGTTTCAGGAAAAGAAGGATTTATTTTCTCTACTTGATTGTGTAACTTGACAACATTACACAAACAGTGGAGGATAAGTTCTTTTTACAATGTTAGAATTGTTTTACCAAATGGTAAATGCTAGCTTCCCAAGGACTGGCTGTGCAGCACTAGTGCTTGGTGTCAGTGAAATGCTACAAGACAGGCCAGAGGAGTAACTCGGACACGACAGAGTCAGGGGTTACTCATCTCTAGGGAAAACTTCTTTCAAACCATTTCCTCTCCTCAAGAAGATAATTGCTTTTTCAACAGCTGTATCATGCCTATCTGCTCTCTCCCATCACTTGGGCAGAGAAAGGTGGGGCAGCCCGATATTTTCCTGACTCAGCACTGAGCACCCTGCTCTGCTCCCACTGAGTTTAGTCACCAGTTGGAAGCGGAAGCCGTGGCGTCGCTGCTGTCTGGCCTTAATTCAGAACACTATCAGAGTCAATCAGTCTAGACAGCCTGAGAGCTACATCTCCCTATATGGTGTTACAGCCCCTCAGCCTCAACATGGGAAGAAACTGAAGTGCACAGGCCTGAGATTATACTTCTAATAAAAGCCAAGCTTACTGTAAATGAAGTATTTTCTGTTGCAGAAGAGCCAAAGGATTCATTCTGTTGCTTGCATTGAGCTACTACGTCTGACAATCACAGACAGAAGAATGACAACCTAAACCAGACTCCGCTGTTAACATAAAGCAGGAAACACCCATTTAGGGAAGATGCCATTTTTCTTTACTAGCTTGTTTAGTTCTCAGCATGACTAATGAATAGATAAACAGCTACTGAGATCATATTACAGAATGTAAACAAATAAATCACATGTTTCCACATTCACTCTCCTGTTATCTCTATTTTTTGATTTACAGACTACTAAGCTACTCAGTGGTGAAAAATGACCACTAAGAAGTGGGCAGGAGAACTGGCGTTCCTTTTAACAAAACACTGAAATTTTTATCTGTATTTGTAATTGAATAAAATTATTTTGGAATTCTTTGGAGTCTAAAGAACAGCTTTCCATTTTTCAATGGATAAAACTGATTTCCCATTACAAGCTGTTAGTCTTGTTAGCTTTTACTCATACAACTAGTTATTAACACAGCTGAATAAAACACAAAGCACTTTTGGTGGACAGGTACTCACTTTCTTCACTATTCCTGCATCTCCAGCCTGTAACACTGACAGAGCATTTCAGAACATGTTTCTTCTGCAGTTATGTCTCCTCCTCATGACATGGCACTCATCAGTAAAAAATGGACAGTCCTACAATTTGGTAGAAATTGCAAACTTGCGAGCCACCATGGTCCTACTGAAAAGGCTCAGAGTAGGATGTCCTGTATGTCTGTGATAAGCTTCAGCCTCTTAGTGGATCCAGTGCTTTACAGTATCAGTAGTACTAGCATCTGGAGGAAAGAAAGGATTACTGCTGATTTGTTCATCAATACTACTAGTCTCCCAGAAAAACCTTTATCGACATTAGATTTTTACTAGAGATTTTGCTTTTGAGCCATGCAGACACTTGGACTTAGCTGTCCAGGACAGACTTTGAAGAAATTACTCAGTTTCTAACAAGGCAGTAGAAAGCAAGCCTAACTCACCAAAAGATAGACTTTACATATTAATTTATTTTGGTGAGTTGATGCCTTTTGTTCCTATTTTGTTAAAAGTTCATTTTCTTGGAAAAAAACCTCATTAAATCTGAAAACTGTGGAAGCATTACTGGGTGAGAAACACGAGGAAACCACTACAGGGATGTTGTAAGCTCAATTTGCCTTATTGCTCCTACAAGCAATTCACCACATCAGCAAAAACTCATTGTATAGTTATGCAAAAGCTGTCCTTAGCCAAAGGCTACACGGCAATGTTCTCTGTAGGACAATGAGGGCATGACTATGTTTTTAAAATCAGTTTCTAAACTGGTGGAACAACTCTCAGTTTGAAATCTTCCACTTCAGAAGGAAGTGAGTTGTACCAGGATTTTTTTTCTGATTTCTTGCATACTGATAACTGTATTACTTCAGCATGAGTCAATACCTTTCCACAGTCCCCTTTGTGTTATACAGAGTGCTTGTTACTCACCAGGCCTTGTTTTATACCATTGAATTCAGGGACAGGGTTGCTTGATTTACAGAAGGATTCATGTTTTTTCAGTCTAATAAAATTACTCATTATAAATCACATGTGTGTCTCAGTTTTTGCTTCAAAGAGCACTTCTGCAGATATCAAACATATCCTCATATTGCTCAGTAACACTCCCAAAGACTTAAAATATTTTGAAAATACATTGTTAAACAGTATTTTTACTCTGGTGAAAGAGATCAACAGGAAATAAAGGAATAAATGAGAAATTGGTCAGGAAAAAAACCCAACCTCTGTAATATTTTCTGCACAATCTCAATAAAAAAGTTTTCATAGTATCCATGCATATATGAGATGTGATAGAGAAACAAGTTAAATACTGCGCTATTATGTTGAGGGATGGGATGTGGGAACACACCAGCCCAGAGAGGAAAGCCTGGAAGGCACCACACCTCCCTCTAGAACCAGTGCAGCACCCTCAGCTAACCACGGTGAAGGCACTTCCAGGAGACAGGCAGGGAGTGCCAGGGGTCTCCTGTCTTCTGGCGAGAAAGGTCTCAGCAAAGCTCTAGAAGAGGATGGGGAGAATTTGCTAACCTAGAGTGTACTGGAGTTGGCTTTCTGCTTCTAGACTAGGGAAAGAAAAAAGATGGGAGGGAACACTGAAGTCACAGGCGTTCTGAGCTCTTCCATCTCACCTGGAATGTGCAGTGTGTACAGAAGGTGTTCCTGCATTTCTGCTCCTCCTACCCTGCTGGCACAGCTACATAGATGCTGTGCAATGTCAGCCCACTAGATGAAAAAGCTCCAGCTCCCTTGACTACTGCGGTGGCAGCTCCTTTACAGGCTGACTCTGTCTTCAGATTAGACCTGCGCTTCTCCCTCGTCCACCCTTCTGTTTTTACTCTGCAGAGCGAGTAAATACAGCAGGCATTACTAATACAAGAGTATTAATATTATTTGTGAATAATCATCCCTACTATCTCTTCATCACTTTTCCTTCCTTTCCAGAGAACGTAAATTGCTGAATGCCATGAACTTAACCTTTTCACATTCCTAAAAGACCCTCTAGAACACACTGCTTTTGTACAGTTCCCCAAAGGTGAGGGAGAAATCATTATTTGACCATCATTTTAATTCTTAGTTGCATCTAAATTTCTTTCCTAAGAACCGTTCCCTTCCTTTGCCTGCCACTGTTTTCATCCAGTGTTAACTACCATCCTTTCTGATGAGACCATCAGCCATAGCAAATGCATACAGAGCACGACTAGAGCACACACAGTTTTTAGTTAGAAAATGGAAGTGGACAGTGTCTGGCAGAAATACTTGTGCAACAGCATTCTACTAGGAGAAAAGAGAAACAGAGCACTTCCCTGCAACCAGGGTCTATAGGCACAGAGGACAGGGGTCACTTTCTAGTAGATTTCCATTTATGGAGAATTTCCACAAGACAAGAGGCATTTTCTAGTTTTCTCACATTCTTGCTTGCTTCTGGTTATACAAAAATATCAGAGATCACTGCTTCCTGTTACAGGGATATTGCCATTCCTGTCATTAGTGCAGATAATCTATTTAGTAAAAGCACAACAATTTATTTACAACTTTGTCCATTTTGTGAGATTTTTTCACTGACTTTTTCATCATGTGTTTTCAAAGTAAGCTAATGAAGCTCAGTCTCAAAGCACAGCCATCTTCACTTTTTAAGTTACTATTCCAGAAACAGAATGCCACATCTTGCCCTGAATCACCTGTCCTCTAGTGCTCCTTTATTACAGTAATACTTCTACATCCTTGCTAAAGGATTTGGAACAAAACCACATTAAAAACTTAGGAAGAATTCCCTGGTTAGTGATATGAATAAAAAAAACAAAAAAACAAAAATCTTCATAGTGTTCTATGTGTAGTAATGAGTTCAGACTTTAAACTTGTTTAAGAACTATACAGAAAAGTAATAACAGCATGCAGACCAAGTAGGATTGAAAGGCAATGGAATCAAGAACCAAGCTCCTTTCTATCCGATACAGAAAGGAATATCATGATGAGTTAATATTCCACAAATCCTTCAGCAAACTAAACCTCTGACTCTGAACATTCCTTCACACTCAAATAGAAAAGCACCAGAAGACTGCAGTAAGACAAACTGACATGAGCAAAGTTATTTCCCTCCCTGTCTCTCTCAAAAAGTGTTTCAAGTGTTTGAGCCCAGGCACCACCTCTCAACGTCAGAAGACACATTGCCATCTTACAGTTCCACCTTCCTCCCTCTTCCCCATCCAAAAATTCCCTGTCTCCCGAAACAAAGACCCAACTTCACCCTCAATTTGAAAACCATTATATTTTGATGTTCCATATCCACAGAATACTGTCCTGTCTGGTGTTAATATTCAACTGAAGCATGTTGTTACCTACAACACATTACAGTGGCGACTACATCTTTGCTGGGTTAAAGAATAAATGAATATTTAAGTCAAGGAATAAAGCTAAAGAAAATGGATCACTACATAATCAGGTCCCTAATCATTTTAACAGAGGGCTTGGGGGGTGTTTCATGTGTTTTGTTGTTGGGTTTAAGTTGTTGTTGTTTATTTTTAAAGACATAAGCCCACAATTGCCAAACATTTGTTCCAATAGACTTCTAGTTGGGTGCTGCTGGTGAAAGAACAGAAATACAAATTTGTTTGCATCTGTCAAAACCGACTTCCTGTTAATGCTGACAACAGTTATCAGTGATAGAAACTGCAGACACTGCTTGCTTTGAATAAAGAGCACATTTAAAAGCCTTTTCCTTTTTGCTGTCTTGGGGGAAGAGTCCTCATTCCATTTCTTCCTGCCTCCCCATACATACAAAGAATGGGCAATTATTTATGTATAGCAAGCATTCTGTAGAACTGCAACTGTGTATTTCTGTGGGGAAGACACTGTGTGACACAATCTAGGACCACTATTTATGGAATACAGACTTTCTGTATTGACAAGACTGCAAAGCCTGTAGTATAAGGCTGATAATGCTGACACAAAGTGTAGTTCTAACACCCACATGCTTCTTAACCAAGGAAAAGATTCACCAAAGGTGAGACAACAGCAGTTAAACTCCTTTTGATCCCTTATCATTTATCCCCTCTTTTCATTTTTCACTCTAGTCAGACAGACCTTTGGAGAGATAAGACCTGTGCTGTGTCCTTTCTGACTAACCTTCCTAATCCTTCTTCTCTCCCCGTTATAAACAAAGCCCTGGTGTTCAGAGCCACACGAGGCCAGCACACTGCCGGGCAGTACTGCGAGCCCGAAGGCAGCCAGCTGGTTTGCACAGCCAGTATTACACTGGTTGGTATGGACTAGAGAGGTCAGTCAGAAAAGCCTCCTTTATGTCATGTTTGTATTTGGAAGAAGGAGAAGACAACAAAACAAGGTGATGAAAAGTGAAGACGAAAGGTTTTTTGACTAGAAACTGCCGTTAGCCGATTTTAAGGAGGCATTAAGTTGCAGATACAGAATTTTTCAAGTAGAGGTCAATTCCTCTTTTTCCTAAGCAGTCTACTGTTCCCAAAGCACAACAACTAAACTACCTGACATGTCAGACATGACTAAGATTGGTAGAAAACACTGAGAGCTTGCAATGGATTCGAATTATTGTATAGAGACCAAACTACCATGATGTCTTCTGTCCAATCTTTACACAATGTTCAGAGCAGACGACTGACAGCCTCAGTGGCAGAAGGTAAACCAAAGAATAAAACAGGAATGGAGATGAAAGAGGACAAAAGGTCTCCTAGACTAGCAAGCCTGTTAAAATTTATTAGAAGCCTGAGAAACGTAAGGTTTTAGTTGAGTTTCTACAACTACAAAAGATGTGCTACACCCACATTAAATGCTGACAAGACAGTTTCATTCCAACACAAGTCCAGGGATGCAGCGTCCTTGGAACGCATTTCAGTAATGGCTGACTGTACAAATAATATTGTTTCGCCTTGTGAACCTTCTATAATAATTTGCTCCTCCCTTCAGGAATGTTTCTGCTTCTTTCCATGCATTTAATATAGCAATGTAGGCATTTGTTTTGGTTTTGGTTTGCTGGCTTTTTTTGTTTGGCTGCTTTGTTTTTGTGGGTTTTTGTTTGGTTGGGTTTTTTGCCTTTTTAAGGAAAGCTGTGATGCTGCTTTCTTTTCCACTGTATCTTGCTTTAATTTAGGTGTCCCTCTGTTTTTTGAAGCCTGATTAGGTAGACTTTGGGAACATCTCTTCAGTTTTAAGCCAATTTATGCTCAAATTTATGTCTAAACATATTACAACACTAACCATTTTCAGTCACAAATGTAAACTAAAGGAAGATTACCTCCAAGGTCTCTTTCACTAAACACAAATGAAACGCAATTTTACCATCAAAAGAACTGATTATTTCTGCCATTCCTGTCAATAATGTGCTATGAAGAAGCCTATTGTGGTCACATATTAGGGCTGTAACATCATAAATGAATAAAACATCTTGGCCTTATTGCTAATACCAGCAACAGCCACTCTCTGTAAAAAAGACAGAGAATCTATTGAAATGAAAGAACTAGAAGTGACAGACTAAGCCAAGGTCACTTCTAAGCCTCTAGTAGTAGTGTGAAGGGAAACAGATAAGGGTGAATTGCAGATATCACTGTAAAAGCACTTAATGTGATCATAGCTACACAAAATATATCTGATACGTAACTGGGAACAAAGACTATTTGCTTCATTAAAGCTTTTGCTGATTAAGGGCCATTCATAGCAAAAAAATCAAGTACCTTAAGAGAGAACAAGCTTCTTGATTTTGTAAAAAACCCAAAAAAACCCCGAACAAAACAAACAAAACATTTCTAGCACCGAAATGCATCAAGAGATACAGTCCTTCAAAACTGAAATATTTTGACTGCTTTTTTTCCTACCCACTTTCTCTACTTGGCATCAAGTCAAAGCACAGGCAAGCACAGAATACCACTTCCTCTAGGTATTTTCCCCTAGAGATCTAATAAAACAAGCTAGTAAGAGTCATGTTCAAAACAAGGTGTAGCAGAGCTGTGGATCTGCTGGGTTTCCCAAAGATGCTGAAAACACATATTCCTCTAACAGTGAAATACTGTATTTTTGACCCATACAAACTGGACAGTCACTGAAGCAAAGGCACTCCTATTTCAGAATTCAGATGATATCTCATTTTTCCGTGACTTATTTGCTTTACACCACATTAAATTTCGGGAAACTTGCATCAACAGGAACAAGTCACATTCAGATGGTCTCCATTCTATCACAGCACTCATTTCCAAAATATTAATAATTCATCTACCCTAAGGAAAGCCTTGGCATTCATTTTTAATTCAGCATCTATTGACTGTAACTCCCCATCAGCTGCAAATTTATGCTTAACTCACAAGATGGAGAACTTTTAACAGGTTCTGTTCAAGCATATCTTCAAGCAGAAGGGATAAGCAGCAGCATATTGCTACTAACCCTTAAAAGTACACCTGCACATTACACTAACAACAACTTCTTTAAAAGCAGTCACCCTACTTTCACGGTTAGAAATCTAGACAGACCAAACAAGGCAAGAGGCCAGAACAATCCCAGTCAGAAGTTCCAGAAAAAGCTGAAAGGGTGAAAACCAAAAAGGGAGAGGTAAGTGTTGTTTCCTGACCACGTGAAGCAATCTGTTAATAACTACTGCCTATAAAAATACATTTTTCTTGGACTAACTTACAGATATTCAATATATTTCAATACTACACAAGGTGACTCTCCTAATGTTTAAATGACACATGCACAAAGGAGTTATGCACCATAACTGAGCCCAAGACCCAAAAGAGCTCACACATACTCCCTCACTCAGTGTAACTCATACGAATTAGCTGAAATTCATGTAAGTTACTGACAGTCCTCCATTGTAAAATACAAATAATCAACAACATAGACACAATTGTGACAAAGATTTGACCTATTTAGATCAGTCATACAGATCAGTATTATAGAATTGAGTATTATATACAATATACCAGCCTCTAAGATACAAAATATGGAAAGCCATTTTCATCCTTAATAATGATTAAATTACTTTTATTCTCATTTAAAATATACAACTCCAAAAAATTATGCATTATACATTCAAATATGAATTGTATTAAGTGTCCTGATATCCAGGTATCCTATTGCTGCCCAGTATAATACAACAATCTTGTCAACACTATTTATGGCCATAGGAGAAAATCCTCCATAAATAAATATTTGTATCTGATATAGCAGTTTTTCCTGAAACACTTACAATTAGAAGTCAATTTCAGTAGGCTTCTTTCTGCCAAACACCACTTCTTGTCCCTATAGGAGAAAAATTCCACAAAGATTCCAAAAGGGGGAAAAAAATGTCTAAGCTATTTTAGAAATAGCATTCAAGATACAAGAGTCATTTTAGCAGTGTCAGAAATAACCATTAAAGCTAATATTACCACCCAAAAGCAGTTTGAGAAAGCTCACTAACAATACCACAAACCTTAACAGTCTTTAAGTAGTAATTTAAAAGCTTTAGAAAAATTGATACAAACTGTATCATAGTATGGCAAAACTGTTGCAGATCCTATTAGAAGTATGGCAAGGAGACATAACCTACAGGCCCCTTGAAAAAGCACCACTACAGAGAAATCTTTATGGCAGGGATTCGATGAATTTTCAAAGGACACTGTCAGGTTGAAACAAAGTCAAGGTAAGTGCCACCTGCAGGGTAAAACACTGCTCCACTTTGAGGCAACTGAGTACTGCACAACTTGGTGTTATTTATAGAACACCGAAGATGTGATCAGCATCTTTCATAGACCATAACATCCCTGCTCTGCAGAGCCTGAAGCCTTTGCTAATATACAAAAGACTGTGGGGAAAGAGTGAGACTCAACTAGCAATGAGTGATCAGTTAAATCAGTTACTGGATGGGTAGGAGGTAGGAACAGTAGGGGGAAAAAGTCAACTGCTGAATTTTAGACTGCATGAAGTGTAGGGGGGCGAAAAAAAAAAAAAAGCAATTGCAGTTACACCTAATTTAACTGAAGCCAACATTACTTGTGTATCAGGACTGGAGAGAAAAATGTTTATCACTGTATTAGAAAATGAAGTTATGAACAGTTTGGTATGATATTCTAACTTCAACAGAGAAAATTCAACACAGGTCTTTTAAATTCAATCATTTTTATTTACAGTTTTGTTGGCAAAAGGTGGTGGGAAAGTTTAAAACATTTTAAACTGAGGGCACCGTGTTGTATTATGTGATGTACGAGTTCACAATCTTCAGCATCCACCTGATCAAGTAAAGCTAATCACCACTTCAAGAAGCATCATGTGCATCAGCTCCATGAGGGTATACTGCCTAAAAACACTTCAGGCAGTTTCTAAATCAACATAATCATTAATAAAAATGCAGTTCCGGTGAAGAAAGTATACTTAGGTTTTTATACTGTACCTGGTATCAAATTGCCCACTTATATTTGCATACTGGCAAAGCAGTTACACTTCCTACTTTTAGTTGAAACTTACAATCTCATTTCTGCAAATTCAGCTGTCAGGTCGTTCTGAACTACTCTGAGTATTTTACTGTGAACAAGAGCGGAGTAGATGAGATTGAAGGAAAAGATGCCTGGTACATGATATGCCCATCAGAATCAGCTGGGTAACCATAAACATCCTGTTTAAGAACTCTATTCAAAAAGGAGAAAAAAAAAAAACGTAGTCAGTTTTCAATTTGTCACATAGATTTAACTCCTTGCTTGAGCTATTTAATTCATTCTTCTAAATCAAGAGTGTTTAGTTCTTCTTCTAGTTCATCCAAGTCCTCTCCAGTAAAAAGATTTTCATCAACTGGAACTGCATCAATTACTCCATTTTCCAGCTCCTCATCTCCATCATTATCTTCCTCTAAATCATTTTGCTCACTGCTGTTTATATCACCACCAGAAGCTTCACTTAATTTATTATCTGAAAACAAAAATAATTCTTACACATTTCTGTACTGCAAGATTCTTAATAATTCACAATCCTAATAAGCAGGCTTTAAAGTTTGGAAACTATGAAGCTGTTACTTTAGTTGAAATTTATGTAGACTTATATTGATTAAATTCCATGTACCCCATTAATACGCATGTTTGGATTGTCAATTATTAAAACAGATTGAAAGAATAACTCAAACTCTCAACTGTTTTATTTAACTTGAATGTAAGAAACTAAGCAGTGCATAGCATTTACTACAAGCTTTTTCTTTAGGAACTACATGTATCATGGACAGTAATTTCACTCCCCTGCCCTTTTTAAACAAATACTGCTTCTCAGCAGATGAAGAATTCATTTCTATCTACCTTCTAGGAAGCTCTTAACAACTCAGTCCCATATTAGTGATACCTAAATAATGAACTTACCATCTTTTTCTACGGAGCTGTACGTGCTGAATCGCTCAGGACTAGCCACAGTAATACCAGTCTCATCTACAGCCTTTGGGACATACTGGTTCAAATCGACATCATTTATGCACACAGGGTCTTCCATCTGAAAAATAAACCACGATGCTCTGCATGAATTACTTTTCTACAGAAATCCTAATTTCTGCAGAATTTCTGTAACATTTTTCTCATATTCCATTTGAAACCAAAATTTGGACAAAATATACTCTGTAGCAGTGTTCATTTAAGAACCAGGCTTATTAATTGCACTCTAAGAGCTCTCAAAAGGTTTCAAACTTGAACACAACTTGAAATATTATTTGAGTCAATACTGTTCTTTACCTCATCATCTTCTCCTGTTCCTTGAATATAATGGGTGTCATCTGCTTCTTCGTCATCTGCGTCAACCAGCTCTGGTCGGAACTCAAATACTTCACGTCCACTAATCTATTCACAGAAAAATAAATGTTAATTCATCACTCGACAGAATTTATACTGCTGTGAAAAAAATAATAATAGAAAAATAAAAAAGCAAAGCAATTCCAGGCCAGATAGGATATTACAAAAACTTATTTACTTTTTCTTCTTATATTAAGAATTGGAGTGTAGAACGTACCACCAATGCTTTGCCAGCTTTAAAATCTGCTTTCCTCCTCTCCATATCTTGCTCAGCCTTGTCAATTTTTTCTTGTCTTTTCCTTCTCTTCCATGCAATAAAACACTCTAGAGTAATTTTGGTAACATTTGGTCCTAAGGCAGCACGCTGTCAAGCAAAGAGACTAATTAATGCTAGAAATTGTTTCCAAAAAGCTATAACAAATTAGATTTAATTATTCTTTATCAGAAAGTAATTGAAAACCTTTATTTCTAATTCCCTTTTCACTCTCACCAGTGTTAAACCTGCACCACCTACTTGAAGTTTGACTCAACATACAATTTTCCAGTTAGTAAGGTAAGTCGACATGAAAATAATATGAGAAGTGGAGGAGGAAAGAAACCAATGATAATAGCTCAGTTTCACCACACACTGACACTGCCAGGCAATGGTGACAAAACAGCAGAGCAGCAATGTAACACCTTCAGAAGGCTCCATTCTCTTGGTGTTGCTTCCTTGTTACAGTTACAGGAGAACTAAGGAAGCAGTGAGCTGGGCAAGAGAAAGACCCAAAGAAACAGTTATAATTGATGAAGGGAAAACAGCAGTAAGAAATAGAAGCCTCCTAAAAAAGGATTAGCAACAGTTGCATTAAGTATGCAGCTACAGTTTAATCTATTCACTAGGTAATAGTTTCTAAACAAAAACATGAATCATCTACACATCCTTCACCCCAGCTCATACAGCTACAAAAACATTTTAGACTTTTTATTTACAAATTAATAAGTTATTTACAACTGTCTCTTCGGAGTAATGAAAACAAATACCACCACAAGGTACCTGTCTGACAACTTTACCTCTTTTTCTATTAGATCTTCTAAAGAAATTTCATCTTGCTTTTCCTCCTTCTTTTTGTCTTTTTTTAATACAAAACCTGGAGGGAGAGCATGGCGATACATGCAGTTGTCTCCTCCGCCTGGACAGACCCAAAACCATCCGTATTTGTTGTTTTCAATAGCGTCAAGGAAATATTTGCAGACCTAGATAAAACAAAGGTTGTTAGCACAGCGGTCTCATTTCATCCCTAGCAATTTACATGACATTTATAGCTTCTACATGTCAGAATTTCAGTAATTCAAGGCCAGTTGTGCTCAAAACAGGAGAAACATGTGAAATGCTACTAAAAAAGTAAACAAAAGAAATGCAATTCATTATCTAAAACTCACATACAGCTTTTTCCCCTTAATATAATCCCACTTTTAAAAGACAGGATGACTCAGAAGGATGGCAACTGTGTACTACTGTAAACCCAGTCGCACACGCACTGACAGTCTTTCTCTTCCTGCTCAGCAACAACAGTGTAGTGATAATCAACATCAACTGAATCCACCTCAGACGTTAAACCTTCCAAGTCATGATCCTGAGGTAAAGATGCCATTCTGCAACTTCTAACAAGCAATTCATAGTTCACACTTCATCATATCCAAGTTGAACTTGCACAAATTTAGGTAGTATCAATAGAGTATTTAATTATTTGGTGATAAGGTGAAAGAAAAATGAAAAAGATTAAGATATTACACCATTTAGTGCGTAAACTAAAGAATATTTTTGAAGTTAGAGGACAGGAACTATAAATGGCTCTCAACTCCTAAATTTCAGCCTACAGGAGAAAATTTAAACTTACACATTTAGATGTCACCCAGTACATAAATAAGCCAATATATATGGCAGCCACTGCAGTGAGATGACAGACCTAACTCATCACAAACCTTCAATCTTCTAAGCACATACAATGCATTACATATATTGTTGATTCCTTTAGCATTTCTGTTTTGAAAGCACTCCATTTACTATCCACTTGCATTTTACATAAGAAAATACCTTATGACAACTAAAAGGGCTTTGGGGTGGGTTGGTTTTTTTTGTTTGGTTGTTTTGTTGTTTTGTTTTTAACTACGTAAGAAATATTAGCAGCCCAACTGTATACTCAGAGTATTGTTATAACATTCCATTCAAAATCTTTAGATAGATTTAGAGAAACATATCTAATATCAGTCTGCAGTTAATGCTCTCTAATACAGCCCAATTAAAAAAAAAAAAAAAAAAAAAGACATACTATTTGAGTTTTGGGTTTTTTCTTTTCCGCCTCACCATGCTTCTTGTTCACCACTTCTTCCAGCTTCTTCTCATCCCAGTTATCCATTGTATCTAGAAAGAGACAACAGATGATTCCACAGAAAGTCCAAATACTAAACAATGCTGTCAAGTTGCTTTTCTCCCTACTAACAGTTTTAATATGCAATTCTTATATTTCAGTTAGATTACGGAATGGAAAAATAAATTCAGGCTTTTAAAATAAAGTTTTCACTCTCTCCTACCCTGTTCACAAGACAAATTCCTCAAAAGTCTCAGAAATTTACATTTTGACATGCATGAAGTGTGTTTCAGTTGAAAGTTGAAAAAAATACGTCACTCCATCTGTACACTACCGAGTGTGGACAACAGAAAAGAAGAAAAGGAAGATAACTGAATAAAAGAGAAGGTTGGAGGGTAATGTCCAGGAACACAGAAAATGTAACTTGAAGACCAAAAGAGATAATAATTTTCTGTTAAACTTAAAAGAAGGTGCCATCGAAAGAAGCAACATTACTGATGTTAACAGTAATCTATCGGATCTTATCACATCCATTTAGGATTAAAGAGGCCATAACTGAAACCAAGGCTGCAACATGATGAATTATGGAAGAACAAAATGAATGATCTTGACTATAAAATCTCTAACCCCTGCTAAGTATAAGTAAACCCCAGAGCACTTAGCCAACAAATGATTTGGGGAAAGGAGATAAAAATCACAGGAAAAAAACTCAAAAGTATCCTGAATTCTAGAATTGTGCACATTTGGGTAAAGAGCAGTAATAGCTCTGAAAGGCAACTATGGTTACTCATTCTACTTCTCCTTTCGCACTTCTGTTTTACAGAACTTAGAAGAAACTAGCAACTACAAGAAAGATCAAATACTGTACATATGCTACTTGTACAACATAATACATTACACGGCAGAATTTAAAGACCACCACCCAATATCACTAGGCCATACTTATTTTTCTAAAGGAAGCCTAAAGAATACCTGGGAGCACACTTTCTAAAGCAAGTCTCACTATTGTTCACAGTTTTGAACGAGGTGGTATGAGTTGCCTTGGTCATTGGCCAGGCTCTTCAGGATGACAACCACAACACAAGAGAACTCAATCTTAAAAATCCAGTTACAGAATCAGCATAGTTTAGCAGTCATTTCCTAGAAGTATTATACCTTTTTCAAGGTCTTCATCTCTTGCATCAATGTAGACACTTCGTTTTTCACACTTCCTTTCCAAAGACAAATCATGAGAAAACTTGCACTTGTCTCCTTTAGTGCACTGTCCTTGCTTGAAGAAAGCACAGACTACTGATTTGGGGTCAGCACCTGGGTGAATAAAGTTTTTATATTTTCATACTGTTTAAGCAAAAGCTGTATATTAAAAGTTCCAAGAACAATGTGTAAGATTATACAATCTTTAGGACCTGTACACAATGAAAATGCATTTATAAAAAGGAAAGTTACTTAATTTGAAGGTCATCACAAGTAAATACTCCATGTCCTGAAGGCATCATGTTTACTCTGTATAGCATGATATTTGCATTAAGTATCAAAGCTGGCACTTGACTACTTAAAGAAACACAGACAGCAGTGTGCTTGAGTCAGTTAGCCATTCATATAATATAATACACACAAGATACCACTCTGTGCAACTTCTTCCCTATACAATAAACTATTTTTGTCTCTAATACACTGTAAAGCATCTTCTGGATGTCAGCCTTTTCTTAACAGATCCTCAACACGCTAGAATAAATCACAGTCATCTAACCCGCACCCATTCAGATCACTTTCTTTAATAATATAAATACGAGGGCTGCTTATAGCCCCCAAAATAAGCAACTGTTGTCATAATACAAACTATTTAATCAACCTAACTACAGTTTAAGTAAATAACATCCCACTAAAGGAATTATTTGACCATTAGGAAGTGAGAAAAGCAACAAAAGCAGGCAGAAACAAATTTATAAGACATGACTACATTATAAATACTTTACTCATAATCTTCATTAAAGTTTTAATCTAGAGTTTTTCACTTGCTGATTTTACACTTGGTGCAAGCCATCCCAGTGACTGGAGTACATACAGCAACACCTGTTTAAAATCTTAACTAAAAATTTAGTTTTTAAACACTGAGTGGACCCCTAGAAAAACTTCAGGTAATATAGGCCTCCTTGACAGCAATCTCTGTAAAAAGCCAACACTTGAATCAGGAAAATCTTTGTCTTATGAAATAACTTCATCAAGCACTACTTGATTTGGAGAAAGCTGCCCACTGCAGATCAGAAACAGAAAACTGGCCTTTGTTGCAGCTTAGTGCCACAATGAACAAATATCAGGTTTGCTTTAAAAACACACTTGTTGAGTCAAAAATTACTGTGCATAATCTTATTAGTACCAAAAGATTAATAAAGCAAAGAGTTGCAAACATTGAGTTCATTCCTAAAAGTATGATTTAATTTTTCTCACACATGGCAGCCAATTCCAGAGTTCCCTAGAAGCATCAAACACTTAAAGTTACATTTCACCGCAGAACTAGACTGTTCAGTGAGCTGAAGACCACACTTCCAAAGCCAAGTCCTACTGTTAATTGTGAGGTGGGATAGAAGTAATTGGAAAGTTTTTACTGTTCTGATTTAAATACAAAAGATAGAGAGGGGAACAGACTTATCTACTTTATTATAAAATGAACTGACATTTTTAAAGGGTATTTTACCTGAAGTAGACATATGAATAAGAGAACATAAATGAAGATAATTGTTATTCATACCTTTGCTAATTTTCTGTGCAGCAACCACAGGCTTGAAGAGTTCATTTAATTCTTGTAATTCTTTTTTCTTATCTTCTTTTTTTAATTTCTTCTCACTTTCTGTTTGAGCAGCCTATAATGAGCCCAAATTTGAAGTTATTAATATATAATTAGAATGGCATTATTCACTTCACATGAAGCGTACATTAAAACAGCAAATCCTTCTAAATGAGTTTGTAACAGGAGGAGGTAAAGAACCTCAGAATTCCTGCCCTTGCATGAACGGCCAGTGCCACCTAGTGGTACGGACCTTTCCAACAGCAGAGATTTCAAACGCAATTTGTTAGAGATGCGAGATGCTGGTAGGTACTATGAGATGACAGTTACCTCTATGCCACCTTTACATGGTAGGAAATCAAGTCAAAGATACTAAGACTAGGAGAGAAGTTACTTGCTCTTTTGTGATACATTAGCAGTGCGGTTCCTTCAAGATCTGTGCAAAAAGCCTCTCTATCTATCCCCTACATGCTGCTTTGCTCCTTCTCTTCATGTATACCTGTACCAATTCCAGGAAATTGGTCATTAGAAGTTGGACACTGCTTTTAGAACAACACCATTTGTCTCAATTTATATCAATTCAACATACCCATGTTTCATTGAGAATCAGTGGTTTAAGACAATAATATGTATTTTATAGGCACATGGAGCTAAGGACTGAAAAGCAAGCTCACCTGGAAAGGAAAAGTTTGTGTATAAGAAAAAAAAACGTGACTCTGCCATAGCTTTTTCGGATAAGCCAGAAAAGGCCTGTATTTACATCAGAGTGGTAGAGAGGGATGAAGTCAGATGACAGAAGACATGGGAGAAACCTCCTTAGAGTATTTGACTCTTATCCTTAAGTATGTGGGGTACTTTATTGGTAAAATACAGTATAATATTAAGGAGCCAAATTGTTTTAAAAAGGGAATTGATTAGTTGGGTCAGTTTTCATACTGAAAGTTCACAAAACCTATTTTACATAGCATGCAGACCCACATACGTAAATGACAAGAAGTAGTACTTTAAGAATGCTTTTGTTTCACCCTAGGGTTCTACCGGCATGAAGACGAAGCTCGCATTTTTAAAAAAAAAAAAAACAAAAAAACCCCCAAAGCAAACAAAAAACCAACACCTTGACATGGTTTCCATGTGTACCTCAGCACAGAAGAAAAATTGCTTTCAAGTGTTCTTTCTTTCTCAAGGACAACCCTAACTGAAAAGAATTTTGCAAGTTAAGAAAGGTATAATCAGGTCTAAAAATAAGTTTCCAACATCCATCAGCCAATAGCTAAAAGCATGTGAGAAAAAAGTTATTTTAGGCTGGCTAATTTACATCCTGGTGGTCCTATATACGCTACAGATTCAGGGACTTCATACAGACATTTCGGGAGGACTAAGTAATACCAATGTTTTTGAAGTGCCATTAAGTAGTCATTTCCACTAAAAGAAATTATTAGATCTCATGACCCAAGTATCAACTTTACTTTTCAAGCTGTGCTTGACATTTGTTAGTTCATCCTTGTGTTATATAAGGAATTTAACACAAATTATGACATCATGAAATTAGCTGACACAAATGTAATTATTCTACAGGCTTATTCATAGAACAGGAAGCTGTGTAAATACTGAACTAGCTTCCCCTAGCACTGCAGAAGTAAGAGACCTGGCTCACTTCTATTATAATGATGTTTCCATGAAATCTGTGCTTTCTGAATAAGTATACTTTAAACATTGTATCTCAGCCACATCATATTTCACTTCATCACACAAAAGAAGAGCAGAGTAGGAAATAATGGCTCAAAATTTCAGTTTCTTTGACCAGGTCACCAAATAGATATAGATTTGTCTTGACTTTAAATTATAATAAATACTTCCACAAGTAGAACAAGCAGCACGTATGGGCTTATACCTTTGTTAATTATCCCTCAATTCCAGTTTTAGTAACAACTTCCTATTTTTTAAACTGTTCACCATTTCTTAGACTAGTAGGAATTAAAAAGGAAAAAAGAGAAAGAATGTACAACTGTACTTTATTTCTACAATTTAATTTCAGGTATAGTCTAAACTTTATTATGTTACTATTAGAATACTATATAAACAAAAACTCCACTATTATTAGTTGAGTTTGGTTTGGGGAGGGGGCTGTTTGTTCATTTTTTTAAAGAAACAACAAAACCCCATACTCTGTACTGCCTTTACATAGGTAGGTAATTCTCAGGTAGACAAGCTTTGCAGGAAAATTATTAGCTAAATTCATGCTAGTCACAATACATCAGGCAAGTAACATTTCTACTTCAGTATTATATGACAATCTATAGTGAAAGATTATTTGCCTACACAGTGGGAAAACATTATAGAACAACTGCTTACCTGACGTGGATTTTGCTGACCAAATTTAACCTGGTGAGTCACAGCCTTGATAAATTTCTGTTGTTTTGCACCTTTTTTATTCTTTAGGCCAAATGTTTTGTCCTAAACAAAGCGATAAATACAGCCATATTAATTGAAACAAGTTTAATTCGTTCCCAAAAGACAAAAGACTTGTCATTCCTCTCAGGTTTTCAGTTAAACACAGACTATTTCCTCTAGCAACACAAGCAATCCAAGAAACAGTATGGGCAATATTTAGACCCTCACATCATCTTTAAAATCTGCCTTTCACAAGAACCTACTGAATGCTTTATCACCAGATCTACTTGTGTCCAAGTATTAGTGTGAGCGTATACACAGTTTTCAGGCCCCTCAACACAAAAGGACAAGATGTTTTTGGTGAGTACCCAAGTAACATCTGAGGAAAACAGGAAGACTGAATAGCCACAAAAACGTGGGTTTTTTTCCCCCCATCTACCTGAAATCACTTAGTACTTTTATCTTCAAGTAATCATATATCAATGTTATATATCTGTTATGCAGATGAATATTACCTCATGTAACACATTACTTTTTATTTTCAAGTACTTTAAGCTTTTCATTTTCTAGCTGTACTACTTTGAAGATAATTCTTTCCCCGTGTCAAGTCCAGATTGGTGTTTGTACTTCCTAGAAACTTCTTGCAGTGGAGTTTATTTACTGCCTGAACCACTTCTTCCTCTCCATCTCCAGTTTTTTTTGTTCGGTTTTTGTTAGGTTAGGCACAGGTTTCTATACCAAACCTATTAAAAACTTCATTAATAAAAGAGATATCTAACTTTCACACAAGTATCTAAGGCAAAAGTTATTTTTGTAACTGAAATACCTACATTAAAAACCTATCCATGCCTTGAATTTGATACCAACATTTTCTTCCTTCCAAGAACAAGAAATGGATGTTCTCCCAGTGGTAATACCTTAGCTCAAATATACTTTTGGAAATGCTAACAATAAAAAAATGTATTATAAAAGAATTACAGAATAAACAGTTCCAAATTTCCAGAGTCACCGTGTTTTCATTTCCAATGTATCCCCTATCAACAGCAGCTAGTCCTGTAACTTCATGCTAGTTTGAAAAGTCTGTAATTTGTCAAAATAACTAGTTGGGAAAAGAAATAGATCATTCACACACTTGATTTCCATAGCAAATGCCACATGGAATATATAATACCTGTGTATTTGTATTATGTAATAAATTATTACTAATCAATGCAAGTTCTTCCCCTTTCAGCTGCATTTTTCTTGTATTAAAAAGCAGAATTTCCTGTGTAGCTAGATTCAGGAGGAACATCAGAAACGCTGAAGCCAACAGAGAGCAAGAATATCCACCCTAACCTAACGCTTCCAAAGAACACAGAAACAATATACTGGAGGGCTAGATTCAAAAGAATACTTGCACTACATGGATATTCTGCCTAAACAGCTGAGCAGCTACTCTTTTTTTATGCCAAGAGATGCAGGCAAACATTTAATTTCCTATAATTGATTTCTTCGTAGTCTCAAAATAGGTTTTTTTTTTTCGGATAGCTGAAGATTTGCATGACTAACATACACACAGCCCCTACCAGTTTTGGGTTTTTTTCTTTAATCTGGTTTTACAATGGAATATTGCTCCAGAAGTTAAAATAGAATATGAAATATTAATGATCAATCTTCAAATGATTTTGCATTCCATTTCTATGAATGATTTAGTAAACTTTTCTTTCAGGACATGCCTCCCCGACCACATAGATCAAACCCTACAAAAAAAAAGCCAACCCAAACCAAACCACAGACATGCTCCAAACTGAGCGAGAAATGCAAACGGACACCTGGGAGAGCTGCACTCAGAAAATAAAGGAACACACAGAACATGGATGGAGATGAAGGCTGCAAACGGAGAGAACGACAGAAAGGAAGCACTCTTGTCAGATCATCTTCAGCCCAAAGACAGCTCTGGCCTGAAAACCTCCAGGCTGAACGCTTCAAAACCCCGTCCGAGCAGCGGAACAGCCGGCAGCACAGCTCCAAGGGCCACAGTCCGTGATCTGACAGCTCGGGCAGCACCGGGGCCGCGACGGGAACCCGCACACCCCGGAACGGCGCCGTGGGGCCGGGCTGCCCGCGGCCCATGTCCGCAACCGATCGGGGAGGCGGCTGCCGCTCGCAGCGGCGTCCGCGCTCCCGCAGCCGGAGGGGCGGCAAAGGGGGCCGCAAGGGAAAAGCAGGAACGGCAAGGAGCGCGGCCCGCCCGGCCTCAGCCGCGGCCCTGCTCGCCTCACCTCGATGATCTTCTCCTTCTTCTTCTGGTCCGCCTTCTTGCTGCCCCCCGCCGGCTGCTGCTGCTTCTTGGGGGGCATGGCGGGGACGACGGAATGGCCTCGGCTCTCGCTCGGGGGCTCTCAGGGCCGCGGGGAGGCTGGAGCGACCGGGACGGCACGGCCGCCGCCAGGGAGGCGCACCGGGTGCCGCTGGGAACGCCGGCGGCCGCAGGGAACGCTGGGAAAGCAGCGCGGGGGGCGCCGCGCACGGGAACCTGGGCAGCTCCCCAGCGGCCAACGATCTCCCGGCAGGCAGCGCGCGGCGGGGAGACGCTTGGACGCTCTGCGTGACGTCACGGGGGGCGCCTGGTCACCGCGCGCGGCGGGGCCAAGTCAGTGCTGTGCTCTGGTCGGAGGGAGCCGGGATTGAGAGAGATGGCGGTCCCCGAGTGCCCTCCCCCGCCGAACCCCTGTCCAGCACTGGGAGAGCCGCCTTCTGCGGGCAGGGAGTGGTTCCCCCGTGGGAACGGCGGTCGGTTCCCCTCACGAGCGGTGGCTGGATGGAGATGCACTCACTGCCACCACCTTCAGTGACCTGCCAGCGGGCAGGGGCTCCACCTTGCTGCCACACAGCCTGAACCCAGCTCAACACCGGCAGTCCTTAACCCTGACTACTGACCTGCACGGGGTGTGTGTTCTGTGGAGGGGGTGGGGTGATCGTGCATTCGTACGTATGCGTAGTTATATTTTTTGCTGCATTATCTTTGCCAGAGGAGGGAAAGCAGCAGCTGTGTGAGGACACGGGACACTGCTGCTTATTAACAGCAATGATTTCCTGAGGATCAGCCACAACACAGCATCCTAGAACCAAATGTCAGAGAGAAAAACAGACTCCCAGGCTACTGTGACAGTCAAGTAATAAACCTGTCTGAAGTCAGCAGCTTGCATGGTCATCTTTTTTTCCCCTCAGAGTTCCACCTCCCAAATACATCTTTCTCTAAAGACTGCCTCCAAAAAACTACAGTGCTGAACTCTGGTTCTGTGTTGGGTGTACTGACACATGCTCCGTGGGGATAACAGGAAGGAGAGAATTTGGTCCTGCAAAGAGCTCAGCTGTTTGAACATGAGCTACCTGCTGCCCAGGGGAACACTGCTCATGAACCACCCCTTATAAATGAGCAGTCTTCCTCTGTGCAGAAGATGACGTTTGTATTTTGCTCACTCATTCAGCTAAGAAATAATGAAGACAATTCTGAGACTCAGAATCAATGAAAAAAAAAAACCCAAACTTAACACAAAGGCCCAATTCTGTACTAACATATAGTGTTTGGTGCGAGTTCCTTTTTAGCAGAGCCTGCAGCTCCCTACACGCCTGCTTGGTTCCTCAGATAAGTGTGAAGAGCAGAAAGAACTTCTTGCTAATGATATCTGGTAGATGGAGTCCTGAATGTCTGAAAAATGCTGTTAAAAAAATAAACTGCTATGTACTAAACATTGAGGAAGAAAAAAAAATTATGAATTGATCTAAAATACATTGTAGAAAGAACTTTCATATCCAGAACTTTCAGTGTTGAACAGGCTAATCAACCTTTGTTGAGAATGTACTTCATAAAACACAATTAAAAAATGTATCCATCTAAGCCTGAAGAACAGTGGTTTATTTCTCCTCCCTGGGAATTTGTGCAACTTGGTTCTATTTTACAACAGCATTAGATTTAGAACTAGCTGAGGCTAGAATTATAAGCAAATACAAGTCAATACAATCTGCAGTATCTCATTTAAAAAATCCTAAATAACAATAGAAATATCAGGCTTAACTCAAACTTCTTGATCTTTTTCTACTTTCTTTGCTGTACCTTCAAAATTGAGATCAGTAGTTCTTATTAACATTAATTGCTTTATGAATGATTGAAAAAATGGCAATTGAATAAAGAACTTTAAGGTGTTTATAGGTAATCCAAGAGCCCCTTGTACTTGACTATTCTGTTTAACCATGTGATGTGTGCATCTTCCACAATAAAAAAAAATAAGCCAAATTTGATATATTATACTGTTCTTTTCACCAACATAAAAATCTAACTATGTATTTCTGCCACCTGAAAAAATTGAATATGAACTTAGAAAAGCACAGCCAAAGAGCTGCAGTTTGCATCTGAATTATAAAACAAGGAGCACTTTTCAGATCCTTTCTTCTTCACCAGAAACCAGCTGTGCAGTTGTTACTCCTATTCACCTGTGTCTTTCTTTGGTATTTGAGTAATCCCCCTCCCTAGCAAGGACACTGACTTAGTTCTTTTCATTTCCCTAGCTACCTGTTTTCTTACCATCTGTGGCAAAACAATATCTTCAGGTTTTCTTCCTCTGCTAAGCTTTTTTGAAACAGAGTAGTAGATTCAAAGTTGTCAGAAAAAAAACTAATAAAGACAACATGAACAGTGTTTCTGCTCATTTTAAGAGGCTCCCTCTAGCACAGAACAGACAGGAACAGTGGTGTTTGAGCTACCTGACCACATCTACCTCTAAACCTAACTTAATTGGTCAAGTCAGCTGGAAACATTCTGGCTACTGGTGAGAGCCATCACGATAACATTATCAGCTCATGTCCCGAGGGAAAGGCAGGGTATACATAGTGTTCTTGGGGCACTGGGAAATAATTTGTAATTTTTGAAAGGAGTGTGTTGAAAAGTGAGTGCTGTTGTGACATTTTCTATGTTTATTTATGTAAAATTTCTTTTTGTTTTTGGGGAAGTGTGAGGAGAGGCTTGATTGTACACTGATTTTAACCAGGGGGTTGTGTGATTGTTATAAAGTATACATTAAATTTCAGCTGTTGGATCATCATAATGAGACAGCCCATGGGGCTGTTTTGCTCTTCTGTTGGCATGTTTCTCCTTCAGCGCTCTGCTCCCACACTGTCCATAGTTATGCACAATTATCGACTAAGGGGAAGCCAGTTGTTACTGCAAGAACTCTTGAGATCCCCTTTTCACATGACTTTAATAAACCAGTGTGTGGAAAAATGCCCTGATATTGCCATTGTGACTACAACAAAATTACAACAATCTGCTCTTCTTCCAAATGGCTCGCAGCAGATGTCAGTCGAAGCGTGCAGGAGGCAAAGCATTACACATGGCAAGGATCACGTGTGCCTCACAGCAGTGATACTTACTTTTTCTTGGCTTCCTGGATATGAACTAGCAGCTGTAATAAGAGCAAGTGCCATTGCCATAGTTACTGTCGCAGAACATCCTCTTCCTTCTGACACACCAAAGTGAGTTTCAGGTCTGGTGTGACAGGTCAGTCTCTAATGGTTTCAGTCTAAAAGTAGAATGCTCCTGTTTAAGAGAGGGAGGGGAGAAAGCCAGCACAGGTTAAACCCAAAGAAGCATACAAGGTGGTGGAAAGCAAAGCCTATTAGTGAGTACGCTTTCTGCCACACCAGAGATTTGTCCTGCTTGCTTACTTGCTTCCTTCACTGTTTAAACATCACAAATTGTGCGATATCACACTGCTTTATCTTTGTACTTAAAATCAGATCCCTGCTCTAAAAAAAGTCTTAAAAAACAGATATACCCTTAACCTGCCCCTGTTTTAAGGCTTAAAACCATGCGGCCTTCTCCATTAAGGTCTGCTCTCTTGCTTTTCTGTAGGCCAAATGTGTGATCCCAGCTGTCCTGGCTTGCACAGCCCTTGAGTACAAGCACAGAACTAGCATCTCTTCGGAGACTGAAACATGAGCAGCGAGGAGTGCTACTTTATTTTTCAGCAGATGGAATATGTCTGGATATAGAGCTAGCATTTTTAAAGTAAGAGCATAGGAAAGTTCTGTTTAGAAAAGCCATGAGGGAGTCAGGATAATGACTAGGTTTTTTGTCCCCGACAATATGAAAACTTCCACAATTGCTCATTAAGGCAGAAACTGATACTTGTAACAAAAAGCAGACTTCCTCTGCTCCATCCCCAGCAGAGAGACCTGCGTGTTAAATAAAAGTATGAGAAAAGGACACAAGAAGACATAAACACTCTTTAAATGGTGGCATAGTTTAAATGCAAGATACTCGTTTCATCTTCTCTAGCTTTAAAAAGTCACAGTCGGGTAGTGGAAAATGGCTGGGTAATTGCCAAAAGAGAGGAGAAATGTTGGGTTTATTTTCTGCACCAGGTACTGTCTGCAAGTGCTCAAATTCTTGCTCTATGAAACATGAAATACTTGCCAGGTCACAGACAGTGATGGGAAAACAAAATACACCATCACGTATGCATCAACTGAAAGTGGGTTTTAACTACTACCAATTTTCAACTGCTCATTAGAGTTTTTAAGTACTGATTGATACAGAGATATAGATAAAAGATTATGAAATTACTTTATAAACTACTCTTGCCAGTGGCTATTTCCTTAGGTGCGGAACCTTTGAGGCGCTCGCCTCTTCAGCAGCACCTCTGCAAATACCTTGTTTTGATGCCTCAAACAGGCATTGCAGATTTGGGGTACTAACCAGGAAAGTTTTCACTGGAGCAGCCGGACGGAATTTGCCCCAGATCAGCTGGCACTAGTGAAAAGCAAGGTTCTCTGTAAGCAAATAGTGTTTCTGAAGATCCTGGTCTCCTCACTCTTGGGTGACTGAGAGATCAGCTTCAGGAGTAGCTTACACTACACTCCTTGAGTCTGAGTGATATAAGGAGGTGAAAGAATGAGAAGAACATCTTGTCACACACAAAAGAATGAATAAACATGAGTTGAGAAAACGTGGCAGTGGGAAGCATGTGCATGCACCGTGTATCCCTCAGGATACATATTTTGTGTATATACAACACGTTCACCTCGTTTTTCCCAGACTAGGTGTTGTGTGGGTAGAGAGGGATGACAGTAAAAACAGGAGACTTGCTTCCAGTAAACAGCACTGCTGTCTCTCTGTCTAGACTTACAACAACACTGTCTGACAAAAAAGAATAACCAGGCCATGGGCTTAGATTAATCTGATTTTCAAAGACTTTTCTTCACGCCATTGTAAATTGAAATTGTTAAGTAGTTCCAGAAGGTCACCGAACATCAGATGCTGAATTTCGCTCATTACTAAGAAGAGGAACTGTTAGAGGGTGCAAGAAGACTTGACACCATTACAGCCTCCACTGGATGGTATTGGCTCAGCTTTAATTAGTCTTTAGAGAAGGCAGCAGTTTGTTGACAGCACCTTTATGAACTGGCTCATAAAAACATTTTATTAATCCCAGCACAGGTCATAGTGACCAGTTATTAACTGAACTGCTGTACCACAGAAAAAAGGACAGCTGACGATACCTGAAGATAAAATAGAAGCAGATTTCTTGGCTTTTTTAAAGAGCAGCTTAGCTATTGTTAAGATAGTGCATTTTAAGCCTAACTAATAATGATGCTGTTGTGACTCTGGCCTGCTCTTCAATTCTGGACTTTGATAGTGGGCAGTGCCCTTCAGGAGAGAAAAAACATCAGCAGAAGCAGAAGATACATCAGTATCTTGAATATTCAAACTTGTATTTCCAGGATGTTGCTACTGAAAGGCAAACAAGCTGGGAAATACCGATGCTGAGGTTGACTTTCCAACCTTTGTTGTCCTTGTATGCCCCAGCAGGCTTTATGATGGGATCATGAAATTGTGTGGCAGGGTTCATATAGACTGCTGCAGAGTGTGAAACAGCTTCAGGTTACTGCTGTTGAAAGTACAGCTATCCTCAGGCCATCTTCTTGGTTTCTAGCTGCACTGGCATGGGAATCTGGAAGCAGAATCACACGGAGGCTTTTCTAAGACACTTGGCTACCCCCAGCCTCCTGGCAAAGGAGAAGAGACCTGCTGCCATGGCACAGCCGGGGAGGAGGCAGACGGCGAGGTCTGAACAGATGTACCCTCTGATGCGAGGTGCCTTGCCAGGATCCTGCCCAACTCCTGCCTCTCTACAGCTAGCCCATGGGCTCATTCTGGATCAATGTGTACTTGGGTTAACCTGTAATCAGAAAAAAGCACTATGATTTAGTGTTTTGAATAATTTTTGAGATTATTTTCCTCTTAAGGTTGGCAATTTTAAAATGTGCCAACTGGTGTGTCCGTGCAGCACAGCCATGGAGCCAGGGTGGAAAAGGACTGCCATGGTCACTGTTTCTAGCCATCATTGACATATATACACACACTGGGTTTGTTTTTTAATTCCCTTCTTGCCCTCTACCCTACTGCAGGCAGAGAGCAGAGGCGAGGGTTTTTCTAAACACACACTTTCATTCTTCACCTTTCAGTTGCAGATTTTTTAGATTTTTTCCAGTGGAAGACCCAACCGTGAGCAATTGGAAGTGGATATGCTGTTACTGAAAAGGACTGTGGAAAAGCCAATTCACCTGGCTATTGCATTAAGCTTGCAAAAGGGTTAAGATAATTTACGGCCTCCGAGCTGCGGTTCTGCACTTGTTTAACTGGATTTGATTAAGCTAAATTCCAGTATTTTTAGAGAAGGGGAAGCAGAATCACGGCAGTGAATGTTTAGGATGGAGCATTTCAACAGATGTCTTCCAAATTTTCCTTGTGTTCTGTCACTGGCTTTGCTTTATCAAACCCTCTAACCCAGATGCTTCTCTGCTTAATTTTGTTTCCCTTATTAACTGGAAGCTAACAAATGATAGGACTCTGGAAGTTATGCACCTATTTTACAGGTCAAGGGCCTGATCTAATCTGATTGTGGAAGAGTTTCTAAAAATTCAACTAGTCAAGTTAGTCATGATATCCAAGTCATTTACCCTCCAGTATTAAATGCACTCTTATGATCAGTTTATTAACACTCATTTAATCTGATCGACCATTGCTTCCACTAATCTGGTGCTAGGATGTGCAGATTAAACGTGTTAATTTAAACAGGCACTAATGTGAAGGCCACAGCAAGCCAGGTGTTTAAGCTCCCCTTCTGAAATCACCCTGAGGATTGTTGGGTTTTGCCCTCTCTTGGTGTTGAAATTTATGACACCTCCCCAGTGACTTAGTGGAATTAATAGTGTAGCTGAATCAATCTATGGCCTCCCAAGGGGACAGTAGAAGATGGCCCTGGGGGAAGGCTGGTCTCTGTGACGGGAATTTTCCTCAGGCACTGCGAGACTCCGCTAACCCCCTCCGCTGACAGAGCCGCTGCACCCCACAATGGCACCGCCCTGGCGGGAGCAACCAACCTCCACGCCACCGCCCGCCACTCTCGCGAGAACTCGAAGGGCGCACCCCTCTCCCCCAGCCGCACTCCAACTCTCGCGAGATCGCTGTAGTTGAAGCACGCTCGCCCGGCGGCAGTCACGGTCCCGCCCCTGGCGCTGCCCACTTCCGGCGCCGGCGCCGGAGGAGGGAGGAGCCGCCGCGCCACCGCCCCCTGGCCCGGGCCAGCCCCGGGGATGGTGTTGGCCGCAGGAGCCGGGCCCTGACGCCGCGCTCAGGTAAGTGCGGGCCGCCAACCCTTTCCCCCGGGCTGGGGTTGTGCCTCTGCGCTCAGGCTTGGCCCCTTCCGCCCCGCTTCTGGCTCGGTCCCTTGTCTCCCCCAGCAGTTCCCCCCACGTCTCCCGGGGCGGCCAGGCCTCGGAGCCCCAGCGACAGCGGGCGGGGACCCCGCTGGTCCCCCGGGACTGCCTCTGCCCCAGCCGGGTCGTACCTGCACCGCAGGGGCCCAGAGATTCCCCCCTACCCATGCGGAGAGGCTGCCCGGTAGCGGTGGCCGCCCGGCGGTGCGGGGTGGTGCGGTGCGGGGCAGGGCGGCCCCCGCTGCCGGTCCTGCTGTCTCCGCTCAGCTGGCAGCTGGGGAAATCCCGGGGTTCCTTTGCTCTTCCCTGTCAATAAGCCCAGCAGCCCTCCCTCCCCAGCCCGCCCGGTGTCGCGTAGAGGCAAAGCCGCAGTTTCCCTGTGCGGTTCCCAAGTTTGGGGGTCGCTCCATGGATGCAGTGTGGGGCATGGCTGGGGAGAATCATTGCTTTTCCTCCCTGCTCACACTGCTCTGCGATTTCCTTGTTTTCTGGGACAAGCAGTGAGGAAACAGGTCTTTAAAGTTACTTAGGCATTTCGTTCCCATTGATTTAATTGGGATTTTGCACCTAAAACTTAGGGGGTTTTTTAGGGGAGTGCCTGCAGTTTACAGCTTTTTTTTTTTTTTTCTGTTCTTTTAGACCTCACTTTATTACCACCCCCCTACCCCCCTAAAGTTTTCTTTTTTCTTAAACCAGCTATTACCTTTCTCTTTTCCAAGAAACAAAGGACTGTTTTGTCGGCTTATTCTTTCTTTCTTTGGGGTAGTGGAAGAGAATAAAACCTCCTGAATGTTTCACTTGAGCAAGAGGGATTTACATTTGCCCTGGATGTTCCTTTTTTTGAAAAAAAATCTGCATCTTTAAGCCAAAGCACGTACTTCAGAGAACTTGACCTTCTTAGATCTTGTAGATTTCAGCAGATTTTCGTACTGTTAGGTACTATTGTGAAATACATGCTTTCCTTTTTTTTTTTTTTTAAAACTTGTTACCCACTTATCTGTTGTGTTTTTCTTGACATCCCAGTGTCATATCAGTTGCTTCATTTCTTCTTTTGCCCCTTCACCAGTATTTAGATGTTGTTTTGATGCTTTATATGTATCTGTCAGCTCTCTTACAACCTCGGGAAAGCAGTATGGCTGTCTTTACAGATGTCGTGACTAGATTGGCAGGCCAGAGGTTTTACCTCCTGTTTTCTTTGGGGCAAGAGCAGGTGAAATGAACAAGTGGAGCAACTGCTGTTGCAATGGACCTGTTAAACTTGACTTCAGGGCTTGCTTACAAGAAGGAAAGAAACATTGAGACTCATAGAGCTGAAGCTGAAGAAGCTAAATTTTCAATTAAGTTTTGTTATTTTGTAGTGTGGTCATCTTCATTTCAGTGGTTTTCTGGACTTTATTATTTGCCTTATGAATATCTTGGCTGATTCTCCATTTTATACTGTGAGAGCTGATGTTAGCTGAGCACCTGTTTTATGATAACTGCTGCATCATACCTTTTCTCGTCTTCTGTGCTAACTAGTTCATGTAAAGACTATGTGCTGACTTTTTACAAGGTATTTTTTTGCCTTTATTTCCTTGAATTGACTTGTATGACTAAAGGATAAACATTTCTCCTACCATTTTGGTGGGGAGAGGGGGGCTAAAGGACATGGATCTTGTCAGCATTATGTTGGCTTTGGCCAAACTGTTAAGAAGAATGAATTGCTTTCAACTAGGAGTAGTGTCAAAATCTATTAAGCCATGACAGAATCAATGTTTTTGTTTTATGACTTTGGCATTCTATCCACCTTTTGTTGTGATTTATTTATCAGTGCAGTTATCTTCTATAGTGGAAGACTGACACAGCAAAAAATCTCTTCCTTTCAATTACCAAGTCTCCGTGTGTAACTTTCTCCACTGTTGCTTTGCACTGTGAAGGGTTACTGTTGTGCAGCTGCGTAGATAATTGTGCTATTTGCAGTTTAAATATATTTCCTTTCTGTGTCCTGGTAGCTGACTCAATGCTCACTTCCTAGTGTTAGAGAATTGTTCCAGTAGCCCCTCCCCTTTCTCTACTTTTTTTTTTTTTTGGCTAGCCAAAAAGTAGCTCTGAACATTGTCACGTGAGGTGTGGATGGGAACAGTCATAGCAGGTTGTCTAGCTGGGGATCTGCAGGGGTGTTTTCACAGCAATGCTTTTGAAGGAGCAGTGTTGAGCAGTGGCGTACTGTAGTACATGGTGTGGTGAAATTGGATTGTAAACAATGATGAAAGCCTGACCTTTCTCCAGCAAAATTGAACAACTTCTTGGCCTAATGTACTGTAACTCTCTCAGTATTCACATCTGAAACAAACTCTCATTCTTCAAGTACTCTAGGCCAGCCTCATCTTTAGTGGCAGTCATGTTAACTGTATATGTCATATTGTTTGTTGGACTGCTAAGAATACGAATGATAGTTGTTGAATAAGGAACTAATTGGAACTTGGTTGTGTGCCTTCTCCCTCTCACCCCTCTTTAGTTTTGGTAATTAACTTTTGTTCTAATATTTGTTTTCTAGATTGAAGACAGCAGTAATGCTAACTCTGGCAAGCAAGTTAAAGCGGGATGATGGTGTCAGAGGGCCCCGTGCATCCAATCTGGCTTCTGATTCAACTCGGAGGGTGTCTGTTCGAGATAAATTACTTGTTAAAGGTGAAAGGAACTTAAATATTTTGGGGTGATTTATACTCTAGGGTGTACATTGGCATACACTGCATCTCCAACAGCCCTTTGCCTGTAGGACACTTATTTTCATTGAATATCACAACACATAAAAAGCCTTCTTCTTACTCTATTGAAAAATGAATCCATCGTTGGGAACTGTCATTGTTTAAAATGTTATGATAAAAAAATGTCACAAGTGTCACTAAATATATAGGAGACATCAGGTTTGACTTGATAAAATGGTATTTTCTGAGCAAAACTGTAACTGCCTGTGACACAAAAGAAAGTCCTATAAGTTATATCAGTTTCCTGGTGGTCTCTAATGGTATAGATCAGAGGCAATAAACTTTAAAAAGCATAAAAAAGCAGTGGAAAGAGGCATTTTTCATAGGCCTGGGCTCACTGAAAGTTGAGTATGAAGCAGCAAACAAAAAACCAATGCCCTCAGTTTTGTAGCACCATATGGTCTGTTCTAGAAAGGCTACTATAGGTTGTTACTAGCTGGTTCTCCACTGGTCGAAAAAAACAATCCAACTCTTAGTTTGTGGCTGCTCTAGGTAAGTGAGGTAGTTTGTGAGACAATAATTAAGCTATTTTAGAGTAAAATTGGGGATAGCTCTTACTTGCGTTTCAGTTTTTCTGTAGCACTGCTGATCTTATATTTGAAAATCAATAGGTGCTGGCACTTTCCATTTACTGTGCACTTAAACTCTGTTTTACTCCCTCTGGTGATAGTTGAGTGTTTTAATGCTTGAGCTGCACGCCTTGATCTAGTGGCTAGGAATATGTTGGTTAGGTTGAGGTTTCTGTGAAAAATGATCAATAGTAAGCTGCTGTGGATGTGTAAGCTGTCACACTTAGGGTTCATGCCAGTGAAATGAAACACGTTCCTGGTCTTGTTTCAGAATGACCCGAGACTGACATCAGTATACTTGTTTGAATGATATTGCCCAACTCTAGCATTACACCTGGCTTTTTTGGGTTGTGATAGGTTTTTCCATATAACTGTGTACTGGAGCAAGGTTCCACTGCAAATGCTGCAGCCTCAGTCCTCTGGGAAGTGCTTCAACTAGACTGTAGGAATCTTATGTTCAGTTTTTTCTTTGCATTATTCTAAGGACAGGGAGTTTTAATACACTTGAAACCCAGATGTCATAACTCTCGCAAAGAGCTTGCTTTAGATTTCCAGTTTGGAAATCGTCAGTTTACTCTGATTCTGAGGGGCAAAGATATCGGGCAGGAGGAATAAGCTCTTTAACCAGGCTAAGCTACAAAGCCAAATTGCTAAATATATATAATCTGAGATTCTCATTAACCTAGAAGTGTAGACTTGAGGGGAAAATAGCAGTGTAATATAAATACATTTCAGCTACAATGTCTGGTGTAGCGTGAAGTGCCATAAGCAAGAGCAATCATGTTTTTCTCTTTTACTGCTAAAACGTGACCTGCCTCTACAGGGGAAGAAAAGAATGTAAGCTATAAAAATAAAAATCAGTATTGACATTGTAATTGCTATGGCTACCATTCACAAACCAGCTCAGGCTAAGTATTGAACAAGTTAAATCCCAAACTGACAAATGTTAAAAGCAGGTCACTGCTGGCATCCTTCTGACAAGTGTGAGTGTTGGATCGTGATCTGATGGTGCGTGAAAGTTCTATCATGTGGCTCTGCAAAAAGAGCTGTAGGAGCGGCTGTCAGTCTGGTTAGAATGGTTTCTGGACCAAAATGGGAGCTGACAGTAGAAGTAGATCACTTCAATATAACTACACTGAAAGTGAGAGGAAAATCTAGTAGCTTGTGTGAAAAAGACTTGTTGGGAGTATTCTCTTTTAATCTACTTTTTAAGCTAAATCTAGACCATTCAATTACAAAAGCTTCTAGATCAGCTGAAGCAACACCTACAATGTTGAGAGCCTGAGTAAAGATGGACTTCTGATGTTGATAGTGTTTTTAGGTCACATTGTCTAGATCTGCAGCAATGAGTTTTATAGGGAATGAAGAGCTACATGCTAAAGGTGTGCACACTGAGAGGGTGCATTTTACTGCCTGATTGTGTGAAACTAATAGGCTGCTGTCTTATACTGGAGACAAGGTTGATGGGAGCCTGTAAGAGTAGTTGTAAATAGAAGTTGCTACTGATGTTTGTTTAGGCTGGAGTTACAAACATACAGATGACAGTTGCAGAATGGGTGAAAGGCTCAATTGGGTCAATCTCCTGACAACTGTGAATTAAAAAAATAATCTGTTCTACAAGAAAGAAAAGAAAAACTGGTCATCAGTAAGGAAGGAGGAGGAGGAGATGAGAACAGGCCCAGCACGTTGTATCCTTGTTTGCCTCAGCAGCTGTGCCGAGGTTAGCACTGCTTCTGGTGTACCTCTTCATAGTGTTGGTACTGATGGTTTTATTCTACTCTATAAAGCCTCTGAGTTGAAAGAACAAGCAACTGGCCAGGTCTGTTAGAAAGCTTGGTGATAGCTATGCTCCTTCCATAGTACACTTGGATCCATTTTGGCTTCAAATAAGCCTATAGCTCTGAGTCAATAGGAGAACAGCAGCTGAGTGATCTGTGCAGTGTCCTCCACAGCAGCTTAGACACATGGCGGGCTGACCTGCGAGCTTAGCTGAGGGTGATTTTTGGCACAGTACCCTAAATCCTGCCTGGCCCTGGGAGCTGGTGATAGTGTATGAACCGAGGTCAGATAACTGTTTGCCTGCTTGAGTGGTGATGATGTGCTGCAGTGATACTCTCCTATTCCTGATCCACAATAATTGGTGATAGCCTAATAAATTCTGCAGACAGATGTCTGCCAGTTTTACTAGAGGTATCATCCAGACACAGACAGTGTCTGGTTTTTATCTGGAGGTAAATTAAAGACAGCCCTGTGTTTGTTGATGGAGAGTCCAGTCCAGGAAGGCATTACATGATCTCTTTGGAGGATGTGTTGTCACACTGATAACCCCACAGTCCTTAAATGTAGTGTGTACACCAACTGGTAAGTAGATAGATGCCATTTTGATTAGGGGGTAGATGACTATGACCCCAGCCACTGATAAGTGCAGATGATGCTTACAGATTTAAAAACTTGGTATAGACCAACTATGTGGGTCTGCTAACTGATACTGCCTTACAGCAGGAAAAAAAGTGATAGTGTAGGTATGATTTTTAGCTGTTTGCACCATATGAATGAGAAGAAAGTTCACAATAGGCATTTGGAGTGTTTTTACTACAACTGGAACTATGTGAGCTATCAGCAGTGTTGTTGGGTGCTGTACTTAGCTTTAGTGATGGCTTTAAGTTAAATAGTTGGGTTTTTTTCCACTTCTTTGAAAAAGGTGCTCTGAAAATACTGGTGCGCTTGGTTAGCTTTTCTAAGCTGTCCTTTGGTTGCTTACATGTCCGGTATTGTTATATATTCAAATATCAGTCATGGCTCAGGACACTATTTTGTAAGGTTATTTCATAGCCATATTATGAAAGGAAAAAAATCTCTATTCTTCAAGTTTTATGTAGGGAAGTAATTGAGACAGCAGGATATTCTCTTCCAGCTGTTTTTCCTCTGGGGTGTTAGTCACGGCTGCTAAGCAGTATTTGGTAGCAGACTGTCTCCTGCTGATTATCTCAGCAACTAATGGAGTGCGTTTGGTAGGTTAGCAGGGCATGTATGTCTGGGGTGAGAAGCATGATGGTGGTTCTAATCTGAAACCCTGGGAAGTTCCTGGAAAACATCCACCACTTTGAAATCATTGAGGAAAGAAGTGTCTGAAGGTGTGGGAGGGCGAGGACTAGTAATTCAGGCTGACAATTCTTGGAGAGAGCCTTTCTAGCCAAGGGGGAGTGAACTGGAGAGAGACCAAGCATTCAACTAGTAAGTTTAATGTTGTATAATGAACGTGGCTATTGAATTGAAGACAAAGAATGTGCCAGGATGTCAGTAGTATCAGTGATGTATACTCTTATTGATCACAAAGGTTAGCCCTTGAAATGCTTTTGTGTAGTGCACCTAAGAATCATTCAGTTTTATATTACCAGTACTGCTTAGTTTGGTTATAAGTGACAGCTTCAAATAAATTACTATATAAGAAGAAGAGTTAGCATGGTTCATTCCTCAGTTGTCTTCACCATTTGTGGGTTTTGTAATCAGATTTATGTAAGCAGAAAATGTTTCAGGTCTGTATTTGTAGAAGGAAGTGGGAAACTGATCATAAAAATGAGGTAAATGTGCATTGTAAGTAAAAATGAGGGGAATCCATGTATTTGCTTTCTTGAAACCTTTAGGTATGGTAATATCCCTCCTCACAATAGGAGGTGAGGAAAACGGGGAAGGGGGGGGGGGGGGGGGGGTGGAATATGGGGTTTTTTTCCTTGAGAATTAATAAAAGCCTTCCTTCATTGACACTCTTGAAATTCCTTGAGGCCTTGTTTTGAAAATGCTACGTGGACTTCCGTGCATTGCACAATGTGAATCACGAAAGCATTTCCTTTTCAGTGATGCTTCTTATCCCCCCTCAAAATGAAATCTTTAATTTTGGAAGAAGATAGCAGAAAGCTGCCCGATGAACGAGTGATTTATGTTTATTAAAGAGGAAACTAGTGGTTTACACTAAAATACTTGCAGCCTGACTGTGATAGAGCCTATAAAGCCAAAAAGACAGAGCAAGAAGTGAAGCTAACTTGAAAAATTATTAGAGACTTTTTCTGGGATTTCACTGACAAAGGGAGTCCTGGATCAATGTATTGCTTAGCTTCTTAATTCTCTGATTTTCACATACCTGAAATAAGTACTGATATATTGCAGTGTTAGACAAAGCCACTGTGGTTGGAAATCTCTAGTTTTTGATGTCAGGATAGTAAATTTTGTAATATTCTGTAGAAGCTGAAGCATGTGATTTGATAGTATCTTATTTAAACATTTGGAAATGGAAGGAAAATGTACATCTCTCATTCTGTCAACAAAATGGCAGTATTAGTTTGTTTGACTTCTGATACTGGTGTATGTATGGTTGTACAGTTAGAGGAGCTAAGCAAGGAAAGCTATAAAGGTAGATGGATAGAATTAGGAGGTAAGCAGCATTATACTGATAGAATTAATACTTAGGAACTGGATTTTTTGCTAGTGTCAAGGTATTTATCTTCGCCTCTAGCAGTCTTAATGATGTACATTAAATAGGAGGAGGGGCTTTTTGGACAAAACTAGAGAGAAGTGAGTATTGCTGTGGATGAGAATGTTGAGGAAATAATGCTTTCATTTTGTGTACTTAAAACTGAACTCCAGTGGGAAGCATATGGCCCAACTCTTCATGGCAACGCTAATAAACAAAGCACTTCTGTATTCTGACTTCTTGAGTTGGGGTGGGGGAAGGGGAGTGAGCAGAACAACGTGATTATAATCTGTGCGTTACTGAATATAACATTCACGTGGGTCTCCCATAAACCATATGCCTGTACACACGTCAGGAGTGTCTGTTCCTATTTCTGTCCTGAGAATTGTCATGGACAGGGGGAGTTATTGTTTGTGAAACCATTTATAAATAGCTCTGATTGCTTGTGTTAGGCTTAGCTTTCCCCTGTTTTGTGAAGTTCTTAAGCTGTTTGAAGCATAATTAGTTTGCATTCAACTCTTCCAAAGTGTATGGTAGGTTTAAGTTTAACCCTTGCCTTTTTACTCTTTTTATGGTTTAAAATAGCGTTTGAACTGTTCAAGCAAGTGCATACTGGGTCAAGAACACGACTCTGCAAATATACCTGCCACTTGGGTGTGCTCCTGCACCAGATCACGTAAGGTTTCAGGAACACTGGACTGGCTGGTGGGGATCTAGTCTGGGACTGGGCTGACTTCACCTGAGTTCTTTTGCCTGCAGAAGTTCTGGCACGTGTCTGCACTTAGACTTTCAAACCTACCCAGGATGGCTTCTCCGAGTGAGTGCAGGACCTTGCAGCACTGCTGGGTTTCCTGCTTCTTGGCAATAAGCCCTTGTCTGTGAGAGGAATTCAGATGCTCAGGAGTGTTTCTGCACCTTTGCTAAGCCAGCGCTGAGTGGGCATTGACAAGCACCATTTTCCTGTGGAAGTTCTGGAGTGCTTTCACACAGCATTTGCTGAGACTTGGGTTATCCATTTTTTTGTCTTGGCTTCTTAAGGAATGGTGAGGTGTCTGGCTATGAATTAAGACACAGATACTGATTATCCACAAAAGATGAATAGCAGTCAAATTGGATTTTTCCCGTTCAGCTGTAGTTACAGTCACTTTTTGAAAGAGGAGGTCAGAAAGATGGTGAGAATAAGTTCTTTTAGTGAGGCTTTTGGAGCTCTTTGAAGTTCAGTATGTTGGAGCTCTAATTGTTGTTTCTTCATTTTGTTTATTTACAAACCTGTTAACCATACCAGTAAGTTGGCAGACTGCACAAGGGGTGTTTTCTTACAGAGAATATTCTTGTCAGTGGTATTGCTTTATTTAGAAAATGCATAACTTAAACCAGCAGAATCTTAATGGCACTTGAATGATGTGATCAAAACGTTTGCTTTCTAAGCAGCAAAATACAGAAATGATTTAAATGTCAAGACTGTCACTACCAGAGAGGCATAGAATTTGGAAAACTCCCAAACACTGTAGCTTTGGCCCATTAAATGTGCTAGTTATTGTTAATCACCTCTGTTTGTATAGCATAGTTGATAGTAAAATCTGTTTCCTTACTTGATGTTACTTAAAAAGTTTAGATTGAAGCAGATCTTTACCTCCTTTTTTTTTTTAATCTTGACAGAGTGTTGTTGTTAATTTCAGTAGTTTGTTGCAGAGTTGAGTTGAGTTCCCCACAGTTAAGGTTTCTAACCACCTTCGTTGCCAAAGCTGTCTTGTGCATTAGTTACCATAGCCTTCCACATGTTTACACACCTTCAAAGAACGATCATGCTGTTCCGTACTCATGGGTGGGAGTACCTTCGTTTTCATGTTTTCACAAGAAAAACCACTTGTGCTTGTGCCAAGACAAAAGGAAACACAGAAGCATGAATGCATTACAGGAAATTTTTCACACTTCAAAGGAGCTGTGGTGATCCGTAACTCTCTACTGAACCTTGCAGGAGGCAGAGGTGAGGCCCCAGCTCAGCAGAGGCTATTTGAGTTTGAACATTCTCTGTCCTGGTTTCTCCCTTTCCCCTGCCTGGCCTTTTCTCAGAATTAAATCAAAGGGCAGGCAGGATTCATTAAGCCAAACACAAAAGCACAGAAAGCAATAAGGAAAGCAGTCAACACTGTAAAATAAGAGCCAGGTCCTAAACTCTACTGTCTAGTCAAGATTGACAGTGCCTCCCGCTATGAAAGGCTAGTGAGTTCAAAGCAAAAAGGAGCGGGGGAATAATCTTATGATGGCTTTGTATAGCTGTGTCCTTTCTTGTCTCTTTTTTAAACCAGAAATGGAAAGTAAAAATCAAATCCTTTATTATAGCTGAAATTATATTCTTACTATGTTGTAAAGACAGTACTCTGAAAACTTCTAGCACAAGTATGCCCCCAGTGTAGCATGTCTTTCAGTACGTAACTTGAGTTAAATTAGCTGTGGCTACTCAAGTATTGCAGTGTGGGATTTTAGAGTGCAACTTTTTAGGTAAGTGTGAAACACAGTGCTTCTGTTTTTGGTGGTGTTTCTCTCTTGGTGTAGTAGGCTGCAGAGGCAGGGATCCCAGGGCTGTGTCAAGCAAGTGGGAGGTGGGAGTCAAGTAGGCATCATTCTTGCTTGCAGAGACCAGCCAGGTTTGGTAAGCATGGATACAAGTAAAGTTCTGGGGAATTTATTAGCTCTTAATTGTAATGAGATCAGTTTGGATTTTATGCCAAGAAATTGCTCTCCCTATCTTAAAAACTGAATTACAGGTTTTTTTAGACATATGTTCTTGAGAGTTGGTGTTGAAATCTCTTACACATTGTTAGCCCAAATAAATGGGCTGTGTCTGTGCAGACCAGAAAGCAAAGTTAGAAGTCAAGTGGGAAAAAACTACAGGAAATGCAAAAATACATTTGATTAGGTTTCCTAGAACTTCAGAAGTAAAAGGGGGGTGTCTTGATGCATCTCATACTTCTGTGAAATACAGGTAGCTGAAAGACTTCAATAAAATTCACAAAAGAGGAAGAAAGCAGGGGTTCTTCTGGAGAAAGTAGCATGGCAGTGAAAGGGCTTAGGAGTAAACTTCCTTTCCTGGGAGCTATGCAAGTGAATCGGGTTGCTTCGTCTCTTTTATGAATAACTTCTAAGTTTTATGCATGGGAAATAGAATAAATAAAAAGTTTTAATTGAACAGGAGTGCATATCTGTAGCAAAGGATGCTCCCAGGGGAAATATCCAACAGACACAGGGGCAAAAAAAAATCTGAATGATCCTGGGTTTGTTCAGCAGTGCAGAGGTTTGGGGTGAGTTGTGCAATGGATGCAATTGTTATCACTGACCACTGTACATTGCTGTGCGAGGTGCTTGAAGTGAAGGTTTTTCTGTTGTCTTTTGGTGCTCTTAATGCTGCTTTTTGCAGGCAGGACCACATCTAGTATGACAGTGCCCTTGAATTAGGGTTTCAGTGGCGGCTTCTGAGCATGCAGTACATGGTACCGTGCTTGGAGGCTTCCCTACAAAAGCAGTGGCTGACCTGAGGCAGTCTGTAGCTGATGGTGGCAGTGCATTAGCAGTTAGGTGCTGGAGAGTAGTGATGTTCGTGCAGGCTGTGAACCTCCTGTGCTTGTTTTCATTGTTGGACTGGCACCTCTTGAGGTTTTTCTGCTCTGGTGTTTTGCAGGCTGTGGAGTTGTGGCTTTATGTATTCTAGTGCCTTATGCAGACAAGTTTGAAGGCTTGGATAATGCCACCTTTTGAAATGCCAGTGCTCTGTGTATTGGAAGCTGTGGCGCTTCAGTCTTGGCAGAGCTGAACCTCCCAGTCTCACAGTAGGATACACTTGCATTGGCTGTAGGACAGATGAATGTTTTTTAGTAATGAATTGCATGGCTTAAAGAGAAACTTCAAGGTGAACGTCCAGTGCAGCTTAATTAATATTTAAGTAAAATTTGATGATTTACTGGGTGGTTTAAATTAGATCTGCCAATTTGGACTTCAGGAATGGCTTGATGCTGGCATAAATAACAGTATTTTTTTTTCTTTCAACAGAGGTTGCAGAACTTGAAGCTAATTTACCTTGTAAGTATAGCATTTAATGGCATGCATTTTTAAGGGGGAAAGGACCATCGAACTGAATGTTTTGCTTAAAGTATGAACACTAATGATATTGGTTAACTCTGGGGAAACCTGTGCAATATTTTCACTCATGCTTGAACAGATTTTTTTTTTTTGTCCCTCCCTCTTAAGGGTTTGTGGAGAGGTGGATCCCTCATTAAGTGTCCTTTGGAAGCAGTATTGATAATTCGGTTTTAGGATTTAATTGCTATTGGAGTGGGAGCTTCCCTCATAAAACACCCAGAAAGTACCTGGAACTGCAGAGTGCGTTTTAGTGGTCCTGTTTTTACTCCATTCTCTCATATTTAAAACAGGATGTGCTGTTTTAGGGGCAGATAGCTCAGTTCTATTTGTATTAAGTCAACCTGGGGCTTTTTCACTTCACATGCAAGCTATAACCTAATATGTTGGTTAATAGTGAAAAATAGTTTCATGAAAACAAGTGATTCATATTCCTTAAAAAAAAAAAAAAAAAGGCAAGATAATGTGCTTTTAGCCCTGGAGTCTTACTTGTAATGTATGTAATGATAAAAATTGAAAATATTAATGGCCACTTTAAAATAGGCTTTTAAGAGCACCTCATAGCTTCTAAAGCTGAGGATAAGTAGTTAAAACTCAAATATATGTTTTCTATTCCTTAGCTTTAGAAAGCCTAGTTCTGTAATGGACAGAAAACACAAAGCCTTTTTATAAAGGGGAGTAAAGTTCCTGCTGCTCTGTATTTGTTGCTAAGGGCAAGTGTTGACAGTGAAGCCGAGTTGTTGCTGAGCTCCCTTTCCCTTCAAGCATTGACCAGAACAGCATCATCTTGCCATGAGTTCTTGGAATACAGGCAAGCACAACAAGTTATTGCCTAGTAAGCTCAGAGGTGTACACTGTGAGCCCATTGCTTGCTCTGCATAACTTCCTGTGGTGCACGTTCCTGTTTCAGAGTAATCCAAGATGTTTCCCCTGCAGGGCAAGAGGCATGAGCTGCTTGCAGCAGATGGAGCGTGTATGTGCAGGTTATTACTGTGCTGTGCATTCACGCTGTCTTGTCCATATGCTTATCTTGCAAAGAACAGCAAAGATTCTCTCTGATTACATTGGCAGCTATCTTGTGAGGTTTCTAGTCTTTCCCCATCAAAGGGAAGATTTGACCGTATTTTTTTCCTCTCCAGGTTCAACTTCTGAGTGCTCCTTCTGATGAGCATCTGCTATTTGCTAATGATTCTAAATCCAGATCAGTGCTTGGATCTCAAAAATCAGGCTTTTTGGTGTACAGACTGCCTGATGGGAGGAGTTACAAGGGGGAAAAATACAAAACAGAAGCAGCAAAAAGGGAGGGCAGGAAGAGGCATTACTTAACTCTTCCTTTCTGTGTGTTCTTCTTTCTTAAAGGCAATTATAGGGATTTACGCAGAATAATTGTAACTTGTTACTTTTTTATATAGACTTTTCTATAGGATAACAAACACCTGAGAAATGTATGGCAACGTTGTAGTTACTGCAGTGCAAATGCATTACTGGAGTTTGTGTACAGTTCTAGCTATTTTTTCAGGCAAATAGGGTCTATATCACTGATACTATCTAGCTCCTGAACTCCAGAAAAAGAACAGCCAACTTGATGGGTTAAGAAGCTGAAGGCAGCATAATATGGATAATAATGTAACCGTGAATATATGCATCTTCCAGTGCCATCTTGGCATCTTGTCTCTGCCATAGTCAAAGGCCAGTTTTGTGCATGGGAAGGCAGCTTAGTTTGTGTCATCAAATGCGAACAAAGGGCCGTTGTGCTGTGAACTTGCATCTGTTGAACTGAAAACACTGACTAATTTGATCAGATTGATGTTTTGTCTTTTTTTCTTCCACACATGTTCTTCATTCTCACTGTTCTCCTTAAATTCATCTACTCTGAGAATTAAAAACATAGTGTTTGGTTTGTAATGATGCTCCATAACCTTGGCTGTTAATGTATGTGATTGGTTACGCAGCATAAACTTGTTCAATACAACAGCTGAATGGAGACTTCACTGTCTCTTGGGTGAGGCTTTCAGTAAAGCTTGTATCTTGTTATATCTTACAGGTATAAATAACCTTTTGTTAGCCTAGGGCTGTGGTGGCATGACTTCTGGCAGACTGCAGCGTAGGATCAAATGTTAAGATACATCCATTACCATTAAACAACTAGTAAGGATGCTGTCATCTTAACATGTAGCTAGTATATATACAGAAGACCAAATCCTTTGGCATTTTAAGGTTTTTGAGGCAGCATGGTTTACTGAAAGGAAATAAGCTTCTTGCTCACAGTTCAATGTGAAGTTCTGTTACTACAGGTGACCTTTAACTGTATAGGGAAGAGGTGCTTAGAGACAGAGTGTAGGAGGAAATTCCTTGACTGGAAGGTAGGGGTTAATTGGACTGTGAATTTGGAGAGTGTGAAAGATGATAGACTCTTTCCCAACAGTGAAAAAACAATTGTCTGATGTAAATTATTCTTTTGCTTCCCAGGTACATGTAAAGTGAATTTTCCTGACCCAAACAAGCTTCATTACTTCCAGCTAACTGTAATCCCAGGTAATTTTTTAAATATTACTTTTGTTTCTGTGTATGTTGGTGTTTAGGAAATATAATTCCAAGAGTTAGCTCAAGAATCCAATAAACTTTCTAGTCAGAGCAAGACTGGCTGTAGTACAGTGTTTGTTTTATAGAAACAGTGGAGAAGTTGGACTGGGTTTTGAGAACTTGATTCCAATAAAAGGGCCATGGAAACTGAGCTTGTTTAGGAAATATTCAGGTTTTGTTTGCTCACTTTGATTGAAAACTTTTTTTTTCTGTTAGCCAATTTCAAGTCACCTTGCTTTATTTGCTGAGAGAAATCTTGGACTACATCTAGAGAAATTACTCTGTTATAACCTTGTGTATTTATACTTTTCTACTGACTGTTTGAGTCTGCAGATTTGAAAAGGTAGATGACAGAAGTAACACAATGGAAAACTTCAAATCTATGCATGTCTGAAGGTGCTTAACCAAGTAGGAGTCTCTTAGTCTTTGAATATTCAAGCATGTGAAAATTAGATCTTTTGTTATTAATAAAACTAAGTGAAATATACTGTGAAACTTCTGCTAGCATGCTGTTCAATGAATACAAAACCTCAGGACTACATTTCAGAGTTCATCACTTCCGTGTGACTTTGTTACTAGCCGGATGAAATGACAGAGTTTGCTCACATGGCTGTCTGAGAATAAAACGTTGTGTTTGTATTTTATGGATGAATTTGCATGGAAGGTTATTTAAACTTCACATGCACTTATTTTTGCTGTGTGTTACCTTTGAGAGACTGCAGCTATTTAAATGAGAGCACTGATGTGTTCAGTACACTGAGTTGTTTGAGTTAGATGTGCTGGGATCAGTATCTCCCTGCCAACTAATTCTGGTAGATGCACAGTTTCTGTAGCTGCTTATTGACAACAGAATTCAGATGCAATATGGCAGTCATCCTGATGTCTTCTAGAAATGATGGTTTACACTTAACAGGGTGATAAGAATGTTTCTGATAATCTAGTATCTTGAAGTCAAACGGGCGCTAGATGTCACTGCTGCTGCTTATTAGCCAAAATCAGCTAGCACTTCCTCAGTAGTAGAAATCTTGGGTGGTCTTTGTTAACACATCTATTTATGTGGCTCCTTTTTGTGATGGTAAAATGAGTAAGACTGCCCTAGTCAGTCTAATCAAAGATAAATGCAAGTGCTATTACAGAACTCTTAACCTCTCATTCTGTGTAGGACGTGTATTCACATTTGCTTGGTTAATGTTAGTCTGCTTGTACCAAAGGTCCTTCAATTTATATGATGCTGCTTTATTGTATTTTGGAAGTGAGTTGACTTTACAAGATCATCACTGTGGAAGTTAGAGGTGACTTGAATGTGAAGCAGTGATAACTGCTTCATACTAATGCAAAGATATCTAAATACATAGTCCTTTTTTGTCTGTGAACTGCTGTGCAGCAAGATGTTGCAGTCAGAAGACAGCCGCTGAGTGCAGAGCATGGTTTTTGTGCTAGCTCTGTTACTGAAATGATCTTAGGAATGATATCTTAATTAACATTTTGTTACTCTAAATATAGCTGCACAGCTGAAGTCTCTGCACTTGCAGTCTGACCGAAGTAAACATCTATTTTCAGCTGTGCATAATTCAGGTACAGAATCTTGTGATCAGCTACAGCTTAGCACAGCTCTCTGAAGGCAGAATGTAATCCATACCATCTCTGCAGCTTTCTGATTCCCTTCATTTTTGAGGTTTTTCTTTAGACTATTCTAAATCTCAGTTTTCTCTGAGGTAGCAGAGTTGGCAGCTAAGTGACTGTCACAGAATTTTTCTGGCTCAAATGGGCCGAGAGCTTTGCTTGAGGCAACTATTTTTGCAGTATCTAAACAATGTTGCATGAATCTTGACAGTCCAGAGGACGAGCCAGTTTTCCTCTTCCTGCCTGGAACTGTCTCTTGCACTGAGGAGCTGAGTGACTTCAAGAAGTCCTGCTCATATATCTGGCTCTTAAGGGAGCGCTTTGCAAGTATCTCTGCAGCTTTCCAGTCGTGGAACAGGAGCTGGGCTCAGTGCAGCTGTGGGTGCTAGGGAATGTCTAATGCTGCCTTGCAGTTCTCACTGTTAGGACCTACATAGTAAGTGTGCATAAGCCAGGGCTGGTGGTCTGCACAGCAAAGAAGTTCTTGCTGGCTCACTTCTTAGGGTTCTCTTATTCTGACTAACATGAGAGCTTGAATACTGTAACCACGTTTTATAAGGAATCGTACAGCAGGACAGGTTCTGAAAGTAGCTGGCTATCAGGGTACCCTGAAGGTACTGACTGAGCATGTTTTCTAACACAGAAATGCCTTTTGCAGTCAGCTGTAGCCTTGTATTATTGACAAAGCCTGTTCTTGTGTGCTTTGGTTTATGCAGTCATTTTGAATGTGGCTGGTCTTGAAAGGACAGTGAAAGAAGCTTCTTTTAGACTCTCACAAAAAAAGACTAATTTGAATAACAAAATAAACTTCACCACCAAGCAGAAATACTTTCATCTCCCTAGCTCTGCTCTTCTCACAATAACCTTTCTTAGTAAGTATTTCATGTTACAAAATTATTCTGGTGACAGTGAGTTTGAAATGAATTTGTAGGAAACTCTTGATGAGGCTGACTGCTAATTTCACTTAAGCAGTTACTTGTGCTCAAGGAATTCTGATTCCTTTATGTCATAGCTTCCTGTAGTGTTTCATGAGAGAATGTATAGCAGCACATGCTGGAAAATGGATACGACTTAGACTTTACTGCCACAATGGACAAACTGTGTGTTCCCGAGGCAGATAGTGCTGGCTTTCTTTGCTTTCTCAAGCTTCTTTTTTCCTTTTGTCATCTGAAACAATTGTTCTGTCATTGAAAAATGCCCCTATGCCACCACTTGTCTCAGTTTTTATTTTTGTGCCAGTACCTTTTTGGATCGAAAACTAGGAAAAATACGGAAATGACTGCCTGTAACACAGGCAGAGCCCTGTCTGCTGCACTGATATTTGGAGCACAAAATTGGAAGCTGAGGCTAAAGCACAGTAATGACCTGGAAGAAAAAAAAAAAAAGATTATGAGTTTATGTAGCTTGCACATGAAGAAAACTGGAAGAATATGTAGAGTTAATGCGATTTTCCTGCAGTTCCCAGACAGTTAGGGTAGTTGGGGTTTAGTGTGATTACTTCAGAGTCCCATTCTTTAGGGAATTAATAAAGAGCCTGTTTTCTGTTTGTCATGCCATAAAATGACAAATGTCAGTGAGTGTGGCTGAGCATTTCAATGCTGCTGATTCAAGGAGCTACTGTCAAAAGCACATCCTTTGTGGCCTGTCCTAATTATCTTGCATTTTATTTTAAAGGGATAAAATAATTTAGTTCAGTATTTTCATAGCACTTTTAGCCATCAAACAAATGCAAACTAAGATTACAAGCAGGTTGATGATAATGAAACTCAAGAATGAAGTGGGAGGGATGCTTACTCTTTTAATTCAGCTTGAAGACATAAATTTAAGCAGTAGGAGGAAAACTGGAGCTCAGACATATTCCCTTTTTGCAAAAGTATCGTCAGTGGTAAGTTATGTGCTGAAGCTATTTTATTTGACTGTCTTTTTATAGCACTTTTCTCATTTGCCAGAACTTCACTTTTTCCCACCACTGTGACATGCCTAAAAAATTGAGGGTCTTTGTCCCAGTCTGTATGGGTGTTGTGGGACACAGGGAAGGAATCTACCATGTGGGAGACACTATTTACTTGCTTGAGATGCTGTAAGCTGACTTAATCACGTAGGCTTAGCTTGTTAATGCATTGCAAGATTTCTGGCTGGGTACTGAGGCCCTCCAGAGATATGGATTTTTAATACATATTTGAGTGATGAGTAGCATGCTGTATTGTTGCTTAGTGAAAAGATTTACAAACATGCAGGGAGAATTGTAAAAAAAAAAAAAAAAAAAAAAAAAAAAATATGGAGAGGAGGGATGCTTTACTCTTCTGACTTGGTAAATACGTCCTTGCTTATTTTGTAACAGAACCAGTAGGGTACTCAGTGCCCTTTTTGGTTAGCGCTAGTGTGGATTGATGCCAAGGTAAACCTGAAACATAAAAGGAGAAGTTGTAATGCAGGACAGTCATGACTATTGAGTTCTTAGCGGGAGATTCAATCATGTAAGCATGAGGAAATGACCTGCAGTATGAGGTACAATGTCTAAAGTGCTCCAGAGATTTTTCAGCCTTATGTAGAACACAGAAAAATTAGAGGAAACTGGATTAATACATGAGGAATCTCTTAACAGCCTGTGGAGGTGTTAATAGGCAGTTAGAAAGTGCTCGAGCTAATCTAAACCATGTTTTTGCTAAGGAAAAAGGGTCGTCTTTCACCATCTGGTCCTGCTGCTTTTCTTCTGCTGACACTGGGGATAATTTAGCCCCTTTGCATGCCAGTTCATCTCACTAATCCTTCAGGAAACTCTGCTCTTGCGGTGATGGTTTTATACTGTGAGAGATGCTCTGCTGGGCTTGTCGTCTCCTGCTGAGCTCACCTTGTCTGATTTCATCCTGCATATGGATGCTGGCAGTTTCTTCTGTGGCTGGGTGAAGTGGAACTGTCCTGAGCTAGGTCTGCATGGTGAGGAAGAGCAGAGGAAATGAAGAACAACTGTTTAGCTTTTTTCCCCACCCCACTCATTTCTTGAGCGTGGCCAGACTGATCTTGCTGTCTGTGCTTGGAGTCAAGGACCTACCTTAATGTCCCTGCATGCTGCAGAAGCTGTGGGCCTGGTGGTTTCAGTGTGCAGAGAGATGTGGAGTGTGGCTTTTCTCTTGCTGCTTGACTGGCAGGAATCTTGACAGTCTTTTGGCAAGCTCTCCTCCCTTGGAGCCGTTCTTGAATGTTTCTTTTGGGTAATTCTATTACCGTGAGGATTCATTAAATCTGAGGGTTTTCTTTGACATAAGGCACATGTACATACCTCTATCAACAGGCATCTACTTCACATTAGCAGGGGTGGAACAGGGAGAGCTGCTGTGCATTTTGCTCCAAGTGCACAAAATGAAGGAACTATTGAAATTAAGCCAAGGAAAATAACTTTCTGCTGCTGGACTTCCTGAGCAACCTTAAGAGCAATGGTGATTCTCCTGTACCTTTCTGTATTGGCAGCAGGTGGCTTCCTGCACAAACACATGTGGGTGTTTCATGTGATTGCTTATATTGGGAAGTGACAGCTTGGCAACTGCCTGTGAGCCAGAGGGCAGTGGGGAGGCCTGTGGAAGGCTTTGAGATATGTGGATTGCGCTGTCACAAACAGTGTTCCTATACAGTGTTGCTTAATGGTTTTTAGTATGGTCACTAAAAGACCTGAGATTTTGACTGTGGTTTTTACAAGGAACAACATCATACTTGGCAATAGTGAGGATTCCTGACACTTGGTTGAAAACCTATAATAACGAGCTAGGTGTTGGAGTGCAGTTGGCTGTGTCCTGTAGGGTAACTTGGTGGTGCTTGAGCTGTTTGAGTTCCCAGGGGGATGGATATTGGACCATTTCCCTAATCATTCCTTCCTGGAGCAGTCAGTATCTTGCTTAGAGTTTTGCACATTTGACAGGGAGCAGTTCCATCAAAAGGATATTGGTGTAACTCACTTCTTAAATCTTGTTCTTTCAAAATGGCTTCCTTTACTGAATTTTATCTCAGTAAATTTGGTGTTTTGCTTTTATTCCCTGTAATAATCAGTGCATGTACATTTACTTTCTGGTAAAGCATAGCGTGCCTGAGAAGACTGCTTAATAAATCAAACACACTTCAAAATTGAATTGGGGTGGAAATGGAGAATGTATTTGACAAGCCCATGTTCTGGACAGGTTATTAAAGTGAGATTTGCAATGACTGTACCATGTGGTAGAAAGAACTAGAGTATTCCAGGCAGCTTAAGTCTGAGCATTCCTCAGGAGTCCCCAAACCCCAGTGTGGGCTGGGTTACCTGGATGTTTGCCTTTGCTAATGAAAAACTTGGTAATGGCAGTGACAGACAGACACGTTTCAGATAACTTGCAAGCATTTCGCCTTCTGAGCACAGCCATCTCTAGAGTTGCAGGCTGACTATTATCCCATTATATTATCTCTGGTTAGATGCAACTACATATTTTCAGATATCCTATTTTATAATTTAGCTGTTTTAATAATTCAGTGTTGAATGTGAGGTTGACAGGCAGGTTTTCCAAACTGGTATGTCATCCTAAGATAACTAAAAGAACTAAAATAAAAGAGCTAACTTGCTCTTTTGCAGTATACTCTGAAGGATATTCTTGCACACTGTTATTCTTGCTACTCATGATATGGGATTGCTAGGACAAGTCTGGGAAGATGTGCTGCATCCTGCAGCAGGATTTCACATGCCTTAGCAAGTGAAGTATGAGCTCGTTCCAGTGGTCAGCATTGTGGTACCAGGTACCATGTGGCTGTCATGTGGCAGAGTTTCATTCATACAGACATGACAAGTTCAATCTAAGGTTCCTGTAGCTTGGTATTGTGTGGTACTCTGATCAGTAAGGTGGTTTGCCATGGTTGCTCTGGGACTGTTGACTCTTCTGGCTTAAATCAATCTCTGCTGTAAAGGTTTTGGGATTGGGGGAAGACACTGTATTCACAGGTTCACACTGCACTGGGATGCAGCTGGTGTCATGGTGTAACCAGGTCAAGTATTTGATGATAACCCCATGATGTTAATTGTTGTAATGACAGATATCTTGTATTATATGACATCCATTATTTTATGTTATTTAACTATTTTGGTGTTTTTTCTTTGCTAGATGAGGGCTATTACCAAGGTGGAAAGTTTCAGTTTGAAATTGAAGTTCCTGATGCCTACAATATGGTGGTGAGTATTTGTCATTAATCTAGTAGTTGTCACTTTATATTTCCTTTCTGGGTAATAGGACTTCAGAGGGAACTTTGCACTGACATTAAGAAAGGATCTTCTGTCCGTTGCCCAAGTATCATAAGACTGAAGAAAAATTGTGGTCGCCTGGAATTTTTGGAGGTTACTTCAACTCCTGCTCAAAGCTGGAGGAGTGTTAAAGTGGGATTTGGTTGCTTAAGGCCTGGGACAGTTGGCATTTCAAAATCTTGTAGGATGGAGATTCCATTGCCTCTCTGAGCCTCTGTTCCAGTGTTTTATTACATTTGCTGTGACTTTTCTATATTGAGAGTTTCTACTTTTGTAGCTTGTGTGTTGCCTCTTGCCTTATCACTGTGCTCATCTAAGAAGAGCCTGACTCTCTTCTGTACCCTCCTGTTGAGTAGCTGCAGATAGCAGTAGGGTTCCACCTTCAGCCTTCTTTTCCAGGCTGAACAAATCCAGATCCCTCAGCTTTTCTTGTACTGTGTGCACTCTGGTCTTATCATCATCTTGGCGACTGTCTGCTGGGCTTACTCCAGTTGATCAATATATCGGGTGCTGGGGAGTTCAAAATGGGACATGATATTCCTGATGCAGTGTTGTGAGTCTCGTGGAGTGGGCATAAATTTCTCTGGCTATTCTTTTGCAGTCCAGTGTTTTTAACCAAACAGCTTTGAAGCTTTCAAAGTGTCAAAGATAATATTCCTTAAAGAACCAATAAATATTTGCAGCTGTCTGGCAGAGGCTGTTCAGAAGTGCAGATGAGTCAGACCTGAAAGTCTCCCTTCTGGCTGATGTTTTGCTCTTATCTGTTCTCTCCTGTTACTTATTTGAGATCTGCACTCACTTTTTATCCTTAAAAAAGATATGTCTATAAGAGAGAATGAAATAGGTGAACAGAAAGGAATACTTTTTTCTTTTTGTTTCTCTGTGGCCTTCAAACTGGTGCTTTTAGTTCTGATATTGGACTTGGGGGCTCAATCGCTTTTGAGTGTGTGCAGTGGGGGACATGGAAAGCACAGACAGAATGTCAGGTGGCCTCCTTTAGTGCACTCTGCCAGTTATACTAGTTGTCTCCCAGGCTGTTTAGTTAAGTATCTTAACAAAAATAACCATTTCAATAATTATTAAGCAAGCAGCTTTCCAGGGGACCTAGAAGCGTTGCAGTATCTTGTTGTAGACAAACACAAAGCTCTAGACAGCTTGGCCTTTTCAAGCATGAAAGATAATGGTATTTCAGTATTGTACTTTAATAAAATTGCAGAACCTTGCAAGGGAGGGGAGATATGATTACAATAAAAGTAACTTCAGACATTTTCAGTGTTTAGCTGTCAAATAATTGTTTAGCTGGAAAATAATTGGGGCACATGTCTCAAGGGTTGGTATTGGAACCAGTACTAGTCAATATATTTATCAATGACGTGCATGAGGGAATAGAGTACTCTGTCAGCAAGTTTGCTGATGACACAAAACTGGGAGGAGTGGCTGACACACCAGAAGGCTGTGCTGCCATTCAGAGAGATCTGGACAGGCTGGAGAGTTGGGCAGGGAAAAATTTAGTGAAATATAACAAGGACAAATGTAGAGTCTTGCATCAGGGGAAGACCAACCCCATGTACCAGTACAGGTTGGGGGCTGACCTGCTGGAGAACAGCGTAGGGGAAAGGGACCTGGGAGTCCTGGTGGACAGCAGGATGACCATGAGCCAGCAATGTGCCCTTGTGGCCAAGAGGGCCAATGGCATCCTGGGGTGTATTAGAAGGGGGGTGGTTAGTAGGTCAAGAGAGGTTCTCCTTCCCCTCTATTCTACCTTGGTGAGGCCACATCTGGAGTATTGTGTCCTGTTCTGGGCCCCCCAGTTGAAGAAGGACAGGGAACTACTTGAGAGAGTCCAGTGCAGAGCCACAAAGATGATGGAGTGGAACATCTCCCTTATGAGGAAAGGCTGAGGGAGCTGGGTCTCTTTAGCTTGGAGGAGACTGAGGGGTGACCTCATTAATGTCTCTAAATACATAAAGGGTGAGTGTCATGAGGATGGAGCCAGGCTCTTCTCAGTGACATCCAATGATAGGACAAGGGGCAACGGATGCAAGCTGGAACATAGGAGGTTCCGCATAAATGTGAGGAAGAACTTCTTCACAGTGAGGGTAACAGCACTGGAACAGGCTGCCCAGAGAGGATGTGGAGTCTCCTTCCCTGGAGACATTCAAAACCTGCCTGGATGCGTTCCTGTGTGACCTGATCTGGGTATTCCTGCTCTGGCAGGGGGATTGGACTAGATGATCTTTTGAGGTCCCTTCCAATCCCTAATGTTCTGTGGTTCTGTGAACTACGCCTGCCATTTTGTGTTCTGATAGTGTGATATATAAGGAAACTTGACTCGTTTGAGCACTAGACTCGCAATATTTACATTCAGGAAGATGAATTGCAGGAAGAAGGAAGCCTCATTTACTTCTAGTTTGAATGGTTTTGATAATTTTGCTTGCTTTTGTAACTTTTTTCTGCATCCTTCTGCTTTGTTCTCTTACTTTTGGTGTTGTCAGTTCAGAGCTTGTCTTTCAGAGAGGCTGAAGAATGTATAGGAGAGGATACTAGGAAAGCGTTACTGGGAAGACTTTTGGCTCATGTTCAGATGCACCAAGCCTAAATTCAATGTTATATATATGTAGTAGTTGCAGTCACAGCATTGTTTATATACCAATATGAAGGAGGTGCAGTGGTCTGGAATGCAATAGCTTGAATTCCCAGACTAAGCTTGGAGAACAGTACGCGAACACTGCACATAGAGTAGAAAGGTTATGTTTCTGAAATCAGAGGAGTTGGATCTACGTTCCAAAGATGCCTTCACAAGTTTCCTAAATAGTCCTTTATTTATAGTCTACAAATATATGGGACATGCGCTATATCTTATAAAAATTTCAGGAGTGCAGAGGACCGCAGCATTTCTGAAACAGCTTTGAATTTTCCCTCTCCTTTTTTGATACTTGTGCTCTCCTTTCATAGTAATATTGGTCAAGGATTATCTGCTCAAACTGTTTAGGGGTTTTTTAAGTGTTTAGGATCCTGGCTGTCTTTGATGTACTTCTCTTAGTAGGTGTAGGTGTTTTAGATATGTTTGCAGTTTTGGTTTGTTGTTTTTAAGTTCCCCTTAACTTCATCAAAGAATTTCATTATTGGCCACCCTTACTAGCTTGTGTGTGGTTACACACACACTATAAATACAAAGCTGGTTGTTTAAGGTTGACTACATCATTGTTCTAACTTGAATAAATTATGCCATCGCATACCTGAGAAGTGTGGCCTTCAGTATAAAGGGGGAAACCCTCCCATGCTCTCAGCTCTGATTTTTCTTTTTTTCCAGTTCAGTAAGAGCAGTTTAGTCACTGTGGCAATGCTGGGCACAGGGGAGTAATACATAGACACTTTAATTTCTTAACTTTTTGTGTTTAAGGTGTTCACCTAAACAACACTGCTGCAGGGAAGATATTTGCTGTGTGTTAACAGGAGAGCTGAATGTTAATTTTGATCTGTTTTTTAATTATTCTCAATTGTTATAATTAAACTTCTGGTTTGTTATGTTCCCTGCTCAGCGCTGGCAGAAAATCTACTGCTGATGTTAATTAAAGATTTTAAAATTCTGAGTACCTCTCATGCAATACAAAAGCAATAAGTTTGGTGTTGTACAATGTAGAAAAAAATGCAGTAGGTGAAATGTTGGATTATGGTCGGGGTATTAATGAAAGCATATATATTGACAAATATTGAGATAATTATGCTGAGGCCATGGTTTTTCTGCCAGGCAGAATAAGACTGAAACGAGTGGTGGCAGTGTTTTAAATAGAGCTCTTCAGATCTGCCAGTGCTCCTGCAGCCCGTAAGCAGGGTTGGGATATCACACATCTCCATCAAGCACCTGACAAGACTGGCAAATCATTATAGCCCTGCCCCAGGGCCTGAGTCCGTTTTCAAACTCATCTTTTTAGTCTACAGAAAAAAAAATATCTCTTTTTAAAGCTACGAAGTGCATTATTTATAGTGTAGTTTCTGTAACGGCATCCTTGAATTCCTGTAGCATGTGGTTGCCGAAATCATGCATGTTTCCTGCTGCTGTGGGGAGTTCTTCTTTTTTTTTTTTTTTTTTTTTACGCTTCATTCTTCATAAACAAGCATTCAATTTCTGCACTTGGAGAAGAAGTGGATGTGTAGGATGGTGGCGTAGTGGAAGAATATAAGAATATATAATTAAAGAGGAAAAACTTGAAATGTTTTTGTTGTGAACTGCAGCTGTAGCATACTGCTCTACCCTGGGAGTTAAGTGTTGATTTGGAGAGCAGCGAGTCTGTAAATACAGGGAAGCAATGTATCCTTGTGCTTGAGGTGTGACTGACTAGCACGTACACTGACTTTTGGTACCTGGGCTATAAACTGCCTTACTGCAAAGGTTCAAGAGCCTAAAATGTGGGAGGGATGCTTTGCAGCATGGATGCTCTGGAGCAAGTGCTGCTGTGAAGTCCTGCCTGTTACTTGTGAGCAGAGCATGCAGCTGGTTTGGGCTTCATCAGACTCCTGTACCATTGAGCTGCTGTACTAAGTGTTTGAAATGTTTATTCTAATTATCTGTAAGGCAATAAAATACTATAAGGATTCTTCCACTGTATCTGTAGTGAACTGTACCTATTGAAGCTCTTGGAGATGTGGGTAATCTTAGAAGCAACTGAGCCTGAGAACTGGAAAGAATTCCTACTTTAAATCATTTGTTGGAGGCATGAGGGTGGTTCAGATAGGTTTGTACTACAGTGATTTGTGTCACCCCACTCTTGCAGACTTGCTGGGCTGTGTTTCACCCTCTGCTTTACAGAAAGGCTGAAGGGAGGTAAGAGCTCACCATGGGCTTTTCCTAAAGCAGTGTGCTTCCCAAAGGGCCGAACTCTTCAGCTGCTGCAGTTGTGCATTGTCATGTTGGCCTGTCCCAGTGATTACATTTTCACTGTTGATGACTTAATACTGTAATTGAGTGAGTATTGGTGTTGATTGGTGCTGAAACAAGCAATAATCAAATGAAATGGACTTGATTGTATCTGTAGTTCATAAGTAATCTTTCTCCTACACTGCTGCTCTGCAGAGTCAACACCAAAGAAGTCACATGCCTCAACGGTCTTTTTGGGTTAGTGCACTAATGAGTACTTGACTGCTGTTGGCTTAATGTTTTAATATTTGCTCTCTCCTCTACTATTCTCAGTTAAATTTTTTTCTGCCTGATTAAGGGAGACCTGGTATCTTTATCTTTTTTTCCTTTTCAGTGTTAGTGTGAAGCTACTGCAAAGAATTCTTGACATCAAAAAATATTACTTGCCCTTTAAACTCCTGTGTTGGAAATGGGGCCAGAATGAGGAATTCTGTTCATCCTTTTTCTGTGGCCTCATAGTGAGCAGTCAGGTGATGCTTTCTGCAGCCCTAATGAAGGAAGTAGGGGCTACTAAGTAGTAGTAGGGACTACTAAGTAGTCCTTAGTATGCTCCTAAGGACTCAAGCATATAAGCATGGTCCTGAATAGAAAGGCCTCTGATGAGAAGAAAACTGGAACAGGTTCAGTTAATTCTATAAGACTCTTCAAACTACCATGCCATTAGAAACATTAAAATCTGTTGGTACACCTGTCACTTGGCATTTTAAAGTATTGTTCTTGTTAGGCTGCACATTCATGAACTTTTGTGTAAAGTTGTTTATTAGTGTTTGTGCTTACAAAACTTGCTGGGAATGTTGCTGTCCATACAGATGTTGGAGGAAGCTGTGAAAAAGCAAGCAGAACATTTAACCGTCTACACAGCAAATGCGTTTAGTGCAGAGTGCCTCTGCCTGATCTCTGTCTCTGTAGCATTTGTTCCCCAAGCACCACTTCTTTGGTTGACCAGCTGTGCAGAAAGAGAGGTCAGTGGGAGATGGGAGCAAATGTTTAACAACAAAGCAAAAAACTAAACAAAAAGGAGTGACTGAAGGATGGATTAATTTTAAGGAAACAAATGAACTCCTATCTTTTCTACCTTGAGGTGCAGCTGATGAAATAATGGGTGCTATAAGACTAGGGACTTTGTGCTTTAAGGAATGGAGTTAGAGTGATAGGGGTTGGAAGGGACCTCTGAAGATCATCTAATCCAAGCCCCCTGCTAGAGAGTCCTAGAGTAGTTTTATACGAATGTTAAACCTGTGTTATCTAAACTGTGCCACTGTTCTGGCCAGTGTTAGTTGTGGAAACGGCAAACAGTTGAAAGGCATTTGGGTTCCTGAAGTATCAGATGTCACAATTAAGGGGTTTCAATCCACCTCTTTGGTGACCCTGCTTTATACAGGTCTTAGGGGATGAAAGAGGAATTGGGCTTATGCTCCTTCATGCCTCCATATGGAAACTTTGAGACAGTGCAGGGAAACTTGGAGACCTGAAGTGTATGCTGTGGGCAGTTCTTATGTCAAGGCCCACTACTGCTGTAAGGCAGCTCCTCTTCCACTTGTTGAGCTGGGTAATTACTTATATTGGAAGCATAGGGCAGTGTGGCTTTGTTTTCCTGGACTCATTTCGTGGTACTATGTGCTCAGCCGTGTTTGGTGTTCAGTTTCAGCCAGTCTCAAGAAGTTCTTCAGAAACTGGTAGGGGAGAATGGCAAGAAATACCTTAGGGCTAGCTTGACTCATCTCTGGAAGCTGTATTCCTGTTTATGTCTCTTTTGGGGAATTATGTTTTGTAGAGAATGCTTTGGGATTATTCAGGGTCTAGAGAAAACATTTTCACTCACATTGATTCCAAATTTCTGCTAGGAACCCTATCCCTTCTCTAGGAAAAAGGTTGTGAAGTGGAAAACTACAGTTACAGAACAGGTAAAATGTATCTGTATTAGTATACCTGTCACATTAGAGTGATTGACTTGCCAAATAGATCAAGATCTAAAACTGTTAGGTTCATTTGTCGTTTAGCACTTTGTATCCAGTCTTTCATTTGGTGGGAATAATGGAGGGGAGAGAGTATTTGCTGTGTTTTTTAAAGAAATGAAACAAACTTGTTCTGAAACTTGTTCTGCAAAACTTGTACCAAAACTGAGGTCAGTATATGTGTGGTGCTTGAATGCTTGCAACGATTTCTTGTGCTGTCTGTACATATTGACCCATCTGTTGAAGTGGACTGAGAATGGGTGTGAAAGCTAGACAGTTTCCATTATCCAAACTAATGAGAGATGGTGGCTGCTTAGAGATAGAGAAGAAAATCAATCAGTTCGCTGTTGTGACCCCCTGCTGAGGTTGGATCTATCTGTGTAGCTTTCAGTATCTGAGGTGAAGGATGAGTTTGAGCAATGAAATAAATAGATTTTGTAAGCTTTGTTGCGGAACGTGTCACACATATGACCTGGAGATGGTTGGAAGTATTAGAGTGAAACATCATTTAGAAGAGACCTTGTGTGGATATGTTGGTCTAAAGAAGACTCAAAGATGACTTGGAACAAGGTTGAAGGAGAAGCTTTGTCTGAAGAGGAGTTCTATGATCATGCTGCACTTCTACTGTCTGTCTAACAAAGGAAGGAGAGATAAAGAAAACCTTTGTCTTACTGTCAGGAGTGGGTTTTTCTAATTTTTAGCTATGAAAAACACTTTGAAAGGAAAAAGGACTTCTTTTGTTTCCATTATACAAAAAATGAGGCACCACTCATTCTGTAAAAGTTAGAGAAATTATTTTTTAAACATCTAGTTTGTGTAAAGCTTACTTTTTTTCCTACTCAGCTGTACGTTCCCTGTTTGAAGGTGCATATGGTAGAAAGTTATTCTTTTTTGTCTTGATCTACCAATGTGGAATAAATATTGCTACTCTCCCTTTCTTGAGAACTAGAAGTCATCTTTCAAAACAGCATGAAGATGTAGCTAACGAAAAGCTGTGCTGTTAGGAAACTTCTTAGAAGAGCATTTGTTTTGAAGGTTTAAAAGTGTGAGAGTCTTTCCTGCATGCCACTTAATTTTCAGTAATGCTGTGCTCCAGCACTGGGGCAGTCAGTGTCCTTTGAGTTATTGGACAAATGGGAGAGTGGAGAAGAGTCAATGTCTACATTAGAAATTGCAGATGTGGTGGTGGGTGTTTCTTCTTTTAGTGCTGGACAGGTATTCTATTGGTACTTCAGTACCACACATTTTTTTTTTCTGCAAGGTATCTTAGCTAAAATAATATTTTACTAAAAAGATAATTGGCAAGTTGAGAACAAAGCCATGAGGCAAAATATGTCATGCAAATACAGCTATTGGAGCTATTTTGCCTCTTGACTGAAGACTTTATGGGAAACAGCAGAGGAAAATAGCTCCACATCTATAATATGTGATTTAATTGAAGTTACGAAAGGTACTGGTCTGTGCTGATGTGTTCCAGTGTGCTTACTGTAAGAAATCATCTGCTTGATTGAAAGCTGCAAATTGTAGTTTGGAGACCATGGATGGAGCAACGTGCTGTTGCTAAGCGACTGTAATTTTTATGACCTGCTCTTTATTTACTTCACAAAACTCAAGCAAATGAGACTGTGTTTTAAGAATCAGTATTTCAAAACCTACTATGGAATTCATAAATCTGGTGATCTCACCTGAAAATAAATTTGCTGGCTTTTTATGTTAGTGTCTTAAGTTCAGATATGATGTGCCTTCTTGTTGCTTCTTACACTTCCTATTCAATTGTGCACAGGAAGGTCTGCATTTAAGAGGTGCTGTTCTTTTGATGTAGTAGTTATCATTGCATCCTCTGCTGGTTTTTAACAAACCCCTGACTTGGAAAAGCCTGATACCAGCCCAGCTGTTGTAAAGAGTTGAGAGAAGCTAAAAGGGCAGAGTTAGCTGGTGTATCTCCCGTAGGTTATATTATCAGTGTCTTTAACATACAAACGTAGGCTGTGAAAATCAAATATACTTGCCCCTTTCAGTTTTGTGGCTTGTAACAGTGATAACGATTTTATTTTAAAGGATAATGTCCTAATTTGTTTTTTTCCTCTCCTGGCAGCCTCCAAAGGTAAAATGCTTGACGAGAATCTGGCATCCGAACATTACAGAGACGGGAGAAATCTGCCTAAGGTAGTAACAGCATTCTGTTCGTTTAACCTTGGAGGTTTCTGTGTGGGATAAAACATGGTTTTCATGCCAGTATTGTTTTTTTCAACAGATTCTACAAATCAATGGCACACGACCCTTAGGGACTTAGAAACCTACTGAAAGTATTGATCTTGCCATGTGTTAGAGACCATGTAGAGCCTGACTCTTCAGGTTAAGCAGAAATGTAAACTCCAACCTTAACAGAACTTAGTTGTTGGGTTTTTTTCCCCTCAATAAATGAATAGGCCTCAGGCCCTGAGAGGGTTTAAGGCTTTACTTATTTAATATCTAAATGTGTTAAGTGCTTGAAAACCATTTCTGTTTCAAGGAAGAAAAAAGTGTTCCTTAAACTTAGACAGTAACTGTTCAGTATTTGCCTTTTGTTGATTTTAACATAAGGCATGTGTGCCAGTTGTAACAAAACAGAGTTGGGGGAGCATAAGTCAAAATACATAGCCCAAAAGCTTTACCAAAGTGAGAGGCTTATGTTGCTCGGTAGCTTTGCTTGATAGTAAATGTTTCCTCTTCAAAATCAGTTTCTGAAATTTTGTCATTTCAGTGTTTTGTCATGAGTACCTGATGGTGAAATTAGCCAGAAACCAAACACAAACGGAAGTGAGAAGCATGACTGTCATTTTTCAAATTAATGGGACATAAAAGAAAAAGTAGATTAAGTAGAAGCAATGGATATAAATGAGATTGAAAGCTGTTCTGAAAATCCAAAGCAGTTGCCACCATGGGTAGCAAACTGAGGCTTAAAAAAAGAAAAGCTCATTTTTTCTTCTAGATTTTAAAAACCTTTTAATGCTGTCTTCAAGGTCCTGGTGCAAATAAAGTTTTTGCAGGGTGATGTATCACACTTCATAGGCAGGTCAGGCTCATCTGCTGATGACAGCTGAAGAGTTAGCAGTGCTTTGAGCCACAGTTGTCTGCTCCATGCTTCTGAGAAGCCCCTGTCATCAAAGGCTGACAGAAATCGGCCTCGAGAGGCTGTACTGTGTTCATGGTGCTCCATAGTGCCAGCATGCAGCAGGATTCCAGGCAGCAAGGGTTGGCATCTGTAGACTTATCCTCACTTTGGGACTGTTGGACTTAAAAGCAGTGGAAAATGTCCTAAATCTTAAAAATGACCTAAAAAGCTGGCTGCCCCCAGTTATTTGGAGGTGTATGCTGGTGATACAGGAAGGTTGTTTTTGGCAAATACTTATTGGCACTTCAAGCAAGTTTGCCAGACCTGTGGTGTTTCTCAGTGCCTCCTAGGACTGTTTCATTTTACATGCTGAAGCTCTCACTTGACAGTAGGGAGGACTGATCTAAGGATTGTATTTTTACACTTTAAATTCCACCAGAGTCCTTGTGGCTCAGTCAGTGGAGAAAGCTTGAATGCTTTGAGTCAAATAGTACCAGTCAAGGAATGATAAGTGAGCTGTTTGAAACAAGAAATGCTAGACACCAAATGATAACTAAAAGTTTAAGTTCTGACTACAGTGCTACATCTTCTGAGGTTAAATAAAGCCTCCTCGCATTCTTGAGGGTGTTTCATTGTTTCTTGTCTTTAAATGGTGTTAATTACAAAAGATGAACGTAGTGTTGAAACATCATAATTCTGCTTAATGAAGTCATTTTCAGCATCTGCACTGAAATGTCAGCTTTATTTGATTGTCAGGTACTTCAGCATAACAAACCCTGAAAATGTCTTGCCATTTAGATGGAAAAACTGAAGAGACTTAGATTGCTTTATGCCTGTTATAATGGAGAATGCAGTCTATATATAGTACCTGCAATCAACTTATGCAGGTCTTTACATTACATTAAGGTAGCTTCAGTTATTTTTAAAAGCAGAAAAAAAAATCCTTATCAGTATTTTTCCCAGCTGTCTTTTGTTAAACATACCTACTGCTATGATATCTGTTGGTTAGATAATCATCCCTGAATTAAAACATACCAAATGATGAAACTTGTGGTCAAGTGTAATAGTTTTGGGTAGGAAAAGCATTGTTTCTCTGCGCTTTATGGCTTGCATAATGGACCACATTAGTGAGGTCTGGACCATACTTGTGGATAGAAAACACAGAGATACCTAGAGAGGATATACTTTTACTATGTACACCAGTCTCCTACTTTCTTGACAATGTGTAGTGTATGTCACTACTTTTTTCTTCTTTCCCCTGTTGATGTGATCTGTGCCTGAGGTGTTTTTTCCTCCTTGACTGCATAAGCTTTTAGAATGGTTTAATCGTTCAAATTCTGCTGCTTTTTTGCTACGTGGTGAGGTAGTCAGTGTTGTTGAATGTGTCTCTTTTGGCAATTGATGTTGTTAGCTCAGGTTTGATCACTTCATGATGCAATATTAAAGGGTGCTGAATGGAGAAGTATTTGAAGACTTGTTAATTGTACTCTAGTATAGCTCAGTGTTGCAATTTCTCCAGTTACAAAAGCTGATTAAGTTGATTGCTTGTTTCTGTTCCCCAGTGTGCTTCCCAGGCTACTCAGCTGTGCCAGCGTGGAAGCTAAAAGCTCTTTAGAAAGGCTTTCTACACCAATTGCTCCACTCACACTGTCTGTAGTGTTGCCTGCAGAACAGAGGTTGAGCAGGGAAGTGAGCAAGAGAATAACCTCTCTAACATGTCCCTGCCAGTGGAGGGTTTCTGAAGTGGATTTACAGCTTTTTAATTCAAACTTACCTTGAATGAATCTGTTGGCAAAAGGAAGGCAAAAGTATTGTTGGAACTGACATTGTATGTTAATAAATGCATTCATTGAGATCTTTCCATAAAGCAGGCTTTCTCCAGGACTGATCTCCCCATTACAGTAATCGTTAGTCACTTAAGCTGTAAATCATGTCAGCTGGAGTTTCAGAAAGTTTTAAGCTTGCAGTTCACAGTTCAGTAGATGTTTTTGCAAGATCTTGTTAGGATGATGTGTATTTAAAAAGAAAAATTTCTCGCAGCATTTCATGCAGGAATCACATACAGAATGAGGAGGTATTTGTGGAAATGAAAGCTGAGCAGCTATCTGGTCACATCAGTGGCTGCTTTGGTTACTGGTGCTTCAAAAATAGTGATATTTGCAGTCTTCCTGCAGGAACTCGAATATAAGGATTTGAAATCATGTTCTGAGAGGCTTCCTTAGATACAAACACCAGATGTTAAAAGTGTGGTTATCAGTTCTAGGCCCTCCTATGCCTGGCTCTTCTCAGATCCCACTACAGCTGAAGACAAAGCAAATGGAGTTAGTGTTTTACTGTCCTTCTCCATTCCTGGTGAAGTTCCCTGCCTGACAGGCTTCTGCTCATGCCATGCACTCGCCCTTCTGTCAGCACTGCCACTTCTTTCAGTCACTCACCAGCTTCAGTAATCTGAAAGGCTCCAGAAATTGTACAGTTGGTTTACCCCTCTCTTTACTTTTGCAAATTTAATCTCAAACATCACAAAGGAAGCTTCAGAATGTTTATTCAACCTAAATAATACTAAATGAGTTTTCTGGCACTATTGTATGAAATAGCAAAGTCCTGGCAATTCTAGATTAGTCACATCAGCTAAAGAGGTTTTCATGTCCATCAGGGGTCCTGAAACCCTGGTAGATTAGGTGGCTTTTGTGGTATATCTGGCAGCTCATCAAAGGCAGCTTCCTGAAACATTGAGTGGGTGAGAAAAACCTCTGCTGGTTGTGTCCTTTGAGAACTTCTTAGTAGCCCACCTAGCTCCTCTATGGCAGAAGGACCTGTGGATGACAGGTCTTTGAACAGAAGCAGATGCTTTGAACATATGCTTTTTCATCCACTGAAGTAGTTCATGATGTATTTAGTGGGGTTTTTTTTCTATTCATGTAGGTGCTCATTCTGCTGTGTGTATGATGCTCTGAGAGCAGATCACTGTTCAGACCTCCAAAAGGTCTAGCAGCACAGGTCATCCCTGTGGAGAATGTAACATATCGTTTCTCTAGACGCTCTGTATTGGTACAAGGTTTTGATTAGGGGCCTAATGATTGTTCGCAATCTGTAGGAAGAAAGAGGATGCTGCTCTAAAAGTGAATTATATCAGCAAATGAGAAATATGAGGCGAAGATATGCCTACCTGTCTTCATTACTTTTTTCTACCAGAGCTTTGAGAGGATTGTCTCCTCTCCACTCCTGGCTGCTGATGTCCCCAGCTGGAGGTGTGCTGAGATTGCTCTGAGGCTTTCGGAAGCTGGAAGGGTGTTAATGGGGTTTAGGTGATATGCTCAGGCACTTTAAGCTCTATCAGTGGATGTTTTTCTGCTTTTTGTGTGTTGTAACTTATTCCTCACTCTTAAGTTTACAGTGGGGTATGTGAAGAGGCAAAGGGGAATACTGTAGCGTAATTCTGAGGAACAAACAGAAATTGAATTAAAAAGTCTCACTTGCTCAAAACCTGAAAATGCCAGCTCTTACCTGTTCAGCAACATTTTTGCTTTTACTTTTGTAATAGGAACAAAAATCGCAGCCACAAGATGCTATTTTTAATGTTCCTGAAATAAGTTTTGAGCTGCACTAGTGGTAATGGCATATTTTGTCTTTTCAAAGGCACAAGAATGAGATTAGCAGCATGGTTAAGATGTAACAGTCTTGGCCAGTATGATCATCCTGTTCCTAGCCTCCCTGCATTGAACAAGGAGTAATGGAAGTCGTAGTGTATTACCTTGGGTTAAAAACTCAGTGCATTCAATAAATAACTGTATGGATAGCCTATGTGGTCTGGTCATCTACTGTAGTTTAAAAATGACTTAATACATGTCATCCTGGAAGTTGGTAAAATCCAGTATTTTCAGACTATTTCACTGTAAGCCTATCATTTCAGTAGCAGAAGCTGCTGGAGGTGGTGAGTTTTTGTGCTTTGGTAGTTTTAATGTATGAGTTTTCAGTTTCAGATTACTTCCTAACAGAGGAAGATACAATTGTGCAGTGATGCTTTGAGGAATTTTCCCAGCTCTTTTCTTTCTCATTCAGATTATTACTTTTGCTTTCATGAATGTGAGAGAGTTCAGCTCATTTCTCAATTATGCTGTGGTCTCCAATATTTTTACTTTTTGTTACTGCTGATATTTTGACCTGAAAGGTCCAGGAATGCCTAACCAACTGAATATGCATCAGTGATTTCAACGTGCAGGGCATGTGGAATTCCTATACAGTATGTGTGTATATAGGAAGGGTTCTTATGTATATTAGTACTCATATATATTTATATTAAAATTCAGGAGAACAGCCTATAAGGAACTCTTTCCTTCTGTAAGCAGTCTCTCTTGCCCAGAGTAGTCTTCGTGATTCCCAGTTGGGAATGTATGATGTTGAGTTTGCCTGTAAAGCCTTAAAATGTTTTGCATGCAGTACAGCTCACCTGCTGAAAGAGGACTGTAAGACTCTGCCTTCAGACTTTCCTGTGTCCCTGGAGGCTTGAGATGCATCTGTTCATGTCACTGCTGTTGCAGAACCACCCTGAGCAGACAGACCAAAACTATTTCACTTTTTCTATCCTTGCTTCTAAGAAGCTGAAGTGCTTTCACAGGACAATAATCCTCTTTATTCCTAATTAGATAACTCACCAAAAATACCTTTTTTTCTTTGATTGAAATATGCCAGATTTGGTGAGATGGGTTATTCTCTACGCCTGTCTCTTCCCCAGAGATGAATATGTTCTAAACTGGAGCACATCTGTTTGTGTGCTCAGGGAAAGTAAAAGTTCACTGTTGAGACTATATCACAAGGCTTTCTGTCATGCTTACTTTGCTTGATGAAAATAATTCATGGTTTTTGATGAAGTTTGAGCTTGGATCAGGAAATACATAGTGACAGTGTAGAATGTAATTCTAGGAAGGCATACCAATTTTTGTGCTTTAAAATCCCAGTACCAGACATACTGCTAGAAGTCTGTAATTCTTATGTTGCATTTACTTCCTAAGTTCTTAATGTTTTCTGAGATTTCTGACAAAGGTTGTTTAACTAGAAGTTGCACTGAATAATATGTGTGTCTTTTTTCCAGTTTATTGAGAGAACATTCAATTGATGGCACTGGCTGGGCTCCAACTAGAACATTGAAGGTACCATTTCCTTTTAGATACGTACATTGAACTAGGTGTGTCTTTTAAATTACTTTTATGGGCTTAGAAAGAGACAGATAACACAGTTTGCTCTAGAAACGACTAAATTTTTTGTCTTTCAACAAGTGTCAGTGGCAATACTGAAATGAAAAGTAGGGGGCTAACTGATTGTAGAAATGTTCACTAGTTTTAACATAGCTGCACAAATACTGCTTTGACTGATAAAAGGTTTTGTAGAATGGCCTGATGCAGGTGACCCTGAGAAACCATGCTTGGTAAGGTTGGTCTGCTTTGTTTTCACCCAGGCAACAAATACAAGAACATGATGTGGGCAGCACTAACAGTAATCCATAACCCTTGTAATTTCTCCTCTGAACAGAGGAACTTGGAACAGTAAAAGGCAAGATTCCACAATGTGGAACAGAATTAGAGTGTAGTTACTACACTGTCTTGAGTTCTGTTTCATCCCCAGTGTTCAAAGGGGGGAGCAATGCATCTGCACTTAAGTATGGCATGAAGCAGGGCACAGTTTGCTGTTTAGTCACTCCAGTAGGGAACTAACTGCCTCTTCCCTTTAATCTTGCCTCAAATGTCATTTTATGGGAGTTGTTAAACCATAAGTAAAAGCTGGCCCTTGTAAAATTGCTGGTAGTTGTGCCATTGTGATGGCAGAATGACTTCAGAGATTGGTCCCATCACTGTGGGCCAGTGTTAAACTCGGTTATGGTATGAAATACTCCTAGGGAGATGGTCATGAAGGACATGTGCTTCAGCACAGTGACTGCTCTTGCCTTGCTATGGGAAGCAGTTGTTGTCCATTTACTGTTACGTGATCTTGTTGCCAGAAGAGTCTTGCAGAGCATTGAGCAATAATCTTCCTTTTGCTTTTACCAGGAACCCTGCCAGAACTGGGTTCTTAAAGAACATTAACTACATAAGGTAGACAAAGGGTACATATGTCAGATGGTTGCTTCTTTTCAAAATGGGTTTTATCTTATTTTCCTTTTTGGCACTGTGATTATTCTGTTAGGTTAAATCAAGACCCTGACTGGGTAATTAACTGGTTCTGTTCCTGTATTTCATTCCCAGAGAAAGTTTTGGACTACAAATTTTAAGCTTCAGCTTCTTAGAAAATTTGCACACCAGTACTGCAACTGGACAAGAATCTACATGTAATTTTATCTACTCTTCTAGCTTTGTTCATGGTATCTTTCTTACAGAGATAAAAATACTGCTGCATGCTAAGACTGTGGGTGGAAGTAATTGTTGACATTATGTGTATTTCCTATCATCAGTGGTGATGGAAGATCACAGAATCGCAGAATGTCAGGATTGGAAGGGACCTCAAAAGATCATCTAGTCCAATCCCCCTGCCAGAGCAGGAACACCTAGGTCAGGTCACACAGGAACATGTCCAGGCGGGTTTTGAATGTCTCCAGAGAAGGAGACTCCACAACCTCTCTGGGCAGCCTGTTCCAGTGCTCTGTTACCCTCACTGTGAAGAAATTCTTCCTCATATTTATGCGGAACCTCCTATGTTCCAGCTTGCACTCGTTGCCCCTTGTCCTATCATTGGATGTCACTGAGAAGAGCCTGGCTCCATCCTCATGACACTCACCCTTTACATATTTATAAACATTAATGAGGTCACCCCTCAGTCTCCTCCAAGCTAAAGAGACCCAGCTCCCTCAGCCTTTCCTCATAAGGGAGATGTTCCACTCCCTTCATCATCTTTGTGGCTCTGCGCTGGACTCTCTCAAGCAGTTCCCTGTCCTTCTTGAACTGGGGGGCCCAGAACTGGACACAATACTCCAGATGCGGCCTCACCAAGGCAGAATAGAGAAGTAGGAGAACCTCTCTTGACCTACTAACCACCCCCCTTCTAATACACCCCAGGATGCCACTGGCCTTCTTGGCCACAAGGGCACATTGCTGGCTCATGGTCATCCTGCTGTCCACCAGGACCCCCAGGTCCCTTTTCCCTTTCTCCAGCAGGTCAGCTCCCAACCTGTACTGGTACATGGGGTTGTTCTTCCCCAGATGCAAAACTCTACACTTGCCCTTGTTGAATTTCATTCAGTTTTTCCCCGCCCAACTCTCCAGCCTATCAAGGTCTTGTTGAATGGCAGCACAGCCTTCTGGTGTGTCAGCCACTCCTCCTAGTTTGGTGTCATCAGCAAACTTGCTGACAGAGCACTCCATTCCCTCATCCAAATCATTGATGAATATATTGAATAGTACTGGTCCCAGTACTGACCCCTGAGGGACCCCACTAGATACAGGCCTCCAACTAGACTCTGTCCCATTGACCACAACTCTCTGGTTTCTTTTCTTCAGCCAGTTCACAATCCACCTCACTACCTGATCACCAAACCCATACTTTATCAGCTTATCTACAAGGATGCTGTGGGAGACAGTGTCAAATGCTTTACTGAAATCAAGATAAACCACATCCACTGTTCTACCATCATCTATCCACCTAGTTATTTCCTCATAGAAGGCAATGAGGTTGGTCAAACATGACTTACCCTTGGTAAAACCATGTTGACTGCTGTATTAGTATTCTTTTCCATTTTATTCTTGCATCAGTTTGCTAATTGCACGTGATTAATTTCAAAGATCAAACATCCTGGAGTCTCAACTACCAGGAGACTCAACTTACTCAATCTTGTGAAGCATTTTAGGGTGGTCTTACCTTCAGTAAGTTAGAGGGAGAAAACCTCCTCAACCCCAGACAAAAAACCCAACTATGTCTTTGGGTATTGAAATGGAAGATTCAGCAAAAGTAAAGGAGGTAGTAGCTTAACTTTAAAAAGAAAAAATAAAATCAGCATCCCCCTTGGATTTGTTTTTTCTCCATGGACACTGAAGCACGACAATTACAAGCTCACACTCTATAGCTTTAAAAAAACCCCACCCCGAACTTAAAAGCTTTCATTTTTCGGAGTCTTCGGTCTCCCTTTTAAACAAATGTGCAGTTTTAGTAGGTGTTCTGACACTTGTCGTGTTGTCACTTCATGTGATTTGAAGTGTCATCACATAAAAATAACTACCACGTCTTGGTAGTTATCTTTCAAGTTGTGCCTCTGTAGAAACACTGTGCCTCTAGAACAAAAGTAGCTTAAAAAAAATGAGCAGGAATAACTACCGGGGATGTTGGTAAGCTGCAAGCACTCTTCCCAAGTTTTTGCTTGAGATACAGGTTGTAGTTAGATTGCATCTAGCATCTGGAGTGATTCTGTGCTTTGTGGAAGATATTCTTTATCCATTCCAAGTGTGCTCTTTGAAAGGACTAATAAACGAGGGAAAGGTGGGTCTCAGTCAGAGCCAGGGTTCGTGATGGCTGCTCTGTTGGGTGCTCTTTCAGGTCTTTGGCTGACTGTCACCTGTAAAGCTTCAAGCATGCCTTCCTACATGTTTTGAAGCTTGATTAGCATCCAAGATTCCAAGATATACATGCTTCGGAGATGGAAAATATGGAATTGTGCTGTTTATTTGTCAATTTGTATCAATAATTGTGGTAGATTTGTGTTAACTATAGACGATAGAATTACATGAAACAGTGATTGACTGGTAGCAAATGAGAACAATGAGATGTGATCCAGGGTACTTTCATCTCTTAACACGCTACCATAATCTAGCCTTCCTGAATCTTTTGTTTCCAACACTTGGACACCATGGTTTGGAGAACCTGCTCATCTCCACAAGTGGAATATTGTGTGGATTTGCACAGTAGCACTATGGATAGTATCTGGTCTTGGCCAGTGATAGACTTGAAAGACAGTGTTTCATATTCCATTCATCATAATATAAAGGCAGCCTGGTTTTCTGGAGAAATAGTACCAAAATTTGTTCAGTAAAGCACTCTTAAGTACAGCTGAAGTATTTAATTTGAGAATGGGCATATACTATATTTCTGTGACAAAAATTGGCAGGCATTGCTGATGCAGCCAGTGAGTGCATTAGTAAAGCTGTTTAAATAGGTACCACAAAACCTGAAAAGCCATATGCACACCCCAGCTCTGCTGTATGCTACTGCATGCATTCATGTTATGTGCTTATTGTAGAAGGCTTAAATTTTAGAAGTTTTAGATTGTTTCATTTTCTGTATCCTTGTGGTGGCAGCAGAGCTCTTACATGAAAAAGCCTTCAAAACAAACTACTGTGACCTTTTTAACACTTTCTGTAGTATCAAATGGGTAGAAACGTGAAGAGGCATTTATATTATGCTGTCTAACTTTCTGAAATAAAAAAGAAATCTCCTAAATACTCTTCAAAAGTTATCTGATAAAATGTGGTCTAAGTGTAGAGAATTCTTAAGGGGTGGGGAAAAAAAAGCTAACTCAATTTTATTTTCTAGTATTTTGTTGCACTTGGTGTCATCTCATCCATAATTGAATTTTCTAAGTTACTAAGTGTTGAGCATTATCTTTTTTTCACTTCACTTCTTCCTGCTACTGAACACATTTCCATGGACCTCTGTGAACAGCAGCCTGTGTACTGGTGAAGGCACTGAGGAACATGCTATTTCTATTTCCTGTATTAAATACTTTTTAAATCAGGTTATGAAGAAAGTTGAACCTTAACCTTGAAACAGATCATTGGTAGGTTAACATTTTAAAATGATCTATATATATACTTTTTTAATCCCTGTTGATGCATTTGTAAATGTTTTCTATATCCATAGGAACACTCCTGAGTCCTAAATTCTTAGATATTTTTGGTAGCAGTTAGCTTAGGGATTGTGTAAAAACTGATGCAATGCTTTCTAACTGATCTTTGTGTAATCCTTCACTACTTTATAGCTAGTTATGAGTTAGCAACAGGAGCGTATTTACCTTTCTGTCTCCATTCTGTTATGTTCTGCATCATTTTATTGCATGCCTCTCTCCTCTCTGAAATGGATTATTCATAAAGTGAAGAACTGCTGAAGTTATTTTGGGTCTTTGCTCAGACTGTCTGAGCCTGCTTTTCTCATGCTTTTAGGTCTGATGATCAAAACTGAAGTTTCCCATGTCAAAAGCAAATAGGTGGTTTTAATTCCATTCTGTTCTCAGATTTTTATATCATTGAAGATACTAGCTTTTAAATAACTAGTATGAAATACTGCTGCTATTGCCCTGATACCCTGCTTCTTCCCCCCTCAATACTTCCAGTTTCAAACACAGAAGTGCTTCAGTAGCTCCTATTAGTCCTTAACATGCACTTCCTTGTACCTTATTCACCATGAGTATCACCTGCCTAGTTAAATAGTCTTCCCTGGTATTCATCAGCTTTCTCTCAAATGCTTGTTTTCAGTTTCCTGTAAAATTGTATTGGGCGATTGATTTTTAAAAAATAAAGGAAGAAGTAGATCTATGTATTGTGATTGCCTAATTGGTTCTAAAAGTCAAGCTGTTCCTTCTGCAATTATCTCTAACGAACTACAACTGGAAATTGGTCAGTGACTGATTTATGAACCATAATAATAATCAGAACACATTTGTGCTACTCTGACTCGGGTAGACTGAGCATAGTAATGTTAAAACCAGTGTTTTAAGATGTGCAATGAATATTCACAAGGAATATTTGATCCTGGGGTTTTTTGTGTGTTTTTTAACCCTGTTTTGATGAAGCTACAGTGGGTTTCAGATGGTTGGAGAACTGTTTTCTGTAGGATCTCCATGTTTACTGGTAAGGTGTATATGCATTTCAGTTTTTCATTGAGATATTTTAAAGAGCTGGTTTTTGTGTTACTCCTGTCAGGAGAGACAGGAATGGGAACAGAAAACATTAAGTAGTCTTAAAGTATAGATATGCAGACAGCTTTTTATACCCAGGAAAACAGTATTTTTTCAGGAATTCCTTTGCATTATTTCAGATACTAGGTTAAGAAATATCTGTGTTGTTAAATAATCTAATCTAAAAGGAATTAAGATTTATTTATGATAAATTATTGCTTTTTGGAGTTTATCCGTAAGAGACTTGCTTATTTAATTATCATTTAATGCTAAATGGGAAAATATGCCTTATTTGTTGCCTTGGTTCTGCTGATGTCTTCAGACAGTAAAATTACCTTATTTGAAATAGTACAAATGTCAAACTGCAAGCTCTTGGAGAAAAAAAATCCGAGTGTCTTGACTGAATTTTTTCAGTTACCTTTACCTCAGTATTTAAGCATAAACCTGAGTGGTTTTAAAAAAGCTTCAGTATTCATTATCTTAATGTCAACAGGTAACCTGCTGTCAAAGTTACATGTAATTAGTGTAGAGGAGTATTTTAGACAATAACTGTCACTGCCTTCAGGATGAAGGGAAAAAAAATAAACCTGTACTTTCTGTGGCGTTCTCATTAATTCTTGCTGCCAATGCTATTTTTTTCTCAGCTGACATTATGGTAACATTGTTCTGCTACTGATGTATTCAAATCCTGTCCTGTATGTAGAAATGTCAAAGCATGTGTTTATAAAAGCTGCATTGGTGGATGGAATGTGTTTGTCCCCTATGCTGGTAATGTAAGGAGGAGAAAGTCATCAAAAGAAGAAAGCTAAAGGCTTCATGGCAGTGAAAAAGAGGACAAATGCCAGCTCTTACTGTGCAGGGGAAGAAATTACTGGGAAGTCAAGCATAGTTTAGTAAGAAGGTTCTTGATCTTGTATGAATTTTACATCCATCTCCTGGGCTCTTCATCATGATCACCAGGGTTACAAAACTGAGCCCTTGAGGAAGTGTGTATGTGTGATCTCAGAGGGAGATGGACTCTGTGAAGGTGTCTGCTGCCTCTGTTGGGCTTGGCTGGCTGCTGTAGGTTTTATAGGTGACCTTCTGGCTGAAACACTGTTCAGAGAAGGACTGTGCCTGCTTACTGCTCAGTACTCCCTTTTGGGTGACACTCAGCTCATCCTCTTCGTTTGCAGAGCTGCCTTCCTCCCTTGTGTGCAGAGAGCATTTAGAGCTTTGGCTCTCTCTGTCGGTGTCGTGGAGGCTCCTAGGACCACATAGCACAATGTCTCCTGCTGCCAACATATTCTTTTTCCCCACTCAACAAAGTAACAAAATAAAACATCCTTGCAGGCAGGTAGCTTTAGGACAAGGCCACCACAGCAGCAGGGAGCTATACCTGTAGCTTGACAGAAACAGGTCAGTGCAAGTGTTTAGTCTTATCCTTTACTCCCTGAAAACTAATTCTTTGTTTGCTGAAGGGGTGAGGTGAGCACTGTGGGTCTTGATCAAAGGAAGAAGGAGAGTACAGCAAGCCTCTTGGCCATTGCATGTCCCTCAAGGTATGAGCACTGATGTGCTGCAAACTGCTTTATGTTGCAAATAACTTCAGAGCTCCTTCAAAGCTGTACTCTGCTCTTGTCAGCACAGCAGGAGCAGAACCCACAGTACTGCTGCTGAAGAGAGCAAGACCATTCTACCTCTCGAATACGTACATACATATGTATATATATAATTTTTCTAACCTATTTCTGCTGAAAGCCTTACTCCCTGGCTACCCTAAAGATGCATACAGAAAAATGCTGTTTTTGAAGTCAGAAGTGGGATAAGTAGAAGGGGGTTGCTGATGCCAGCAGGCTGATGGCATATCCCTGCATGGGTCCTTGAAGGGATTTTCTGCAGGATAGGAGGAATATACTAAAGTATCCAAGTTCACCTGTGTAGTGATCTTAAGGCATAGATAGCTAATGAGCAAGAAGCTTTATCATGCACTCCCAATTAAGATCTGTTTCAGATCCTCTGTAATGAGGTTGTTCATGTCATCCTTCCCAGACTGCAGCTGTCTTGAACCTTGAGAGCAGGAGCTTCCTCTTTCATCTACTGTGATTATTTCCTCTGTTTTTCCTGATCCTTCTTGGCAGTCATGAGGTCACCTACTGCCTGTTACTGCCGCTGGGTCCTGGTGCTTGAGAAGTCTTGGACCCTCTTGCAGCTCAGATTTACAGTGTCTCTTTCTCAGGGTCTAAAATGCATGCCGCCTTGTGTTTTCTGGGATACTGAAGGGGAAATTGGCATTGCAGACGACAGCTCAAGGGAGGCTGTGAAACACAAGGGCATAAATACAAAAGAGACAGTAATTTGGCAAGAGGGTAAGGAGTGACAGCAGAAGGTAGAGGCAGGTACAGAAGAGAAGTTCAAACCAGTGAAGGGGTAGATGAGGAAGGACAAGAGTCACAACCATCTAAGAGCTGTTGGTTGTCAGCAAACTTGAAAGGATGTGCACTGTTTGTCTTTTCCCATAATATAAGAAATACTTAAGGGTATATTAGAAGTTCCTAATGGTTCAGAGCCTTCTTTTTGTATGGTTTGGAGGGTCACGTCCTCTTTGTTGGTCCAGATCTCTGCATCCCTGCATGGTGCTGGTGCCCACATGATATGCATCTGAAGCAGGATGAATGGCCTGACTTTATCCAGAAGTTTATTTAGCACACATCAGAACTGCTCTGACCCCACAGAGAGTGGAGACAGGTGGAGATCCTGTTTCAAGATGTCACAGCTGCTCTGAACCAAACATTGACCTGATCATCAGTGCCCTGGTTGCTGTGCCAGTGCCTGGCCCAGGGTGGTTCTCGCAAAGGCTGGGCCCTCTTTCTGGCTCTGATCAGCACTGGGGAGTGGAGAGGACCTGTGCACATTCAGTGAAAACCAAATTGTGATGGAGATTTAGTTGTCGCAGTCAGTGGGGTTTCTGAATGTTCTTGTTGATCACAGTTTAGATAGATATTTGTAGCTGTTGCGAAAGGCACAGCTTTACCACAAGGTACCTTTCAAGGGTTCAAGTCTCCCTCTGAAGGAAATCATCTAAAGAAAAGTGCAGTGCAAAAGATTTATATTTCTTCAATACCTTTGCTCTCTAAAGTGCTTATGTCCGTTGTTACTACTTTTATTTCTTTGCCTTTCTTCTCCACCTCTAAAAACTGAATAAGCAGCAGACAAAAAAACTTCAGACCCAGGACTTGGTAAAGAGAAGTTATAAGCAACCTTCTCTGTAGATCTGACATTATTCTTTTTTTCTTAAAATATGTTTCAGGAAATTTTTTTTCAGGGATATATTGTTTTGTATTTTGATTTAATAAATTGGCTTTATCAGTTTTGTAGGAAGTGATGTATTTTCCCCCCCCTATATACATGCATAGTCTGGTGAAAATACTTATGCAAATCCATGTCTTGTAATAACCTTTGCTTCATAAAAGATTTGCAAAAATTTTCTTTCTCTTTAATGGCTTCTGGCAAAGCCAAATCTTTGTTTTAAATACAGTAGCTGTTATTACTAGCACATTTTTAAAGAGCGCAGTACATTAGTAAGTCTAATTAAACCATACTTGTTTTCCCCAAATTGTTGATTTCTGAATATGCAATTTGTGTCAACTTTAATCAGTTGAGTAGACTGGTCTCCAGAGGGTGATCACTTTAGTGTTCCTAATCACTGTAGTGTAGTTCATTAAGAATCTATCACAGAATTCCCCTGGGAACAATTTATAAAAGATTATCTGCTTGCTCTAAAGTAACCTTGGGGACAAATGTCAAGGAGCCAGTAACAAAAGTAAGGGATTTTAGATGAGTGCTCCTGCATGCTTGGCAATTCGCAGCTGTCTTGGTCTGGGAGAGGAACAGAGTATAATTGTTCCCATTTTCTTCCTTCTAGTATATTTGAGCACAGAAGAAATCGTTTTCCAGCCTTCCTTCTTTTTTTTTGTGTTTGCCAACTGGAGCAGTTCATGCCATTTAAATTACCCAAAGCCCTCTAAGGAAGCTACTGCTGTTATGTTTGGGTGGGAAGCATGAGCTGGGGTTGCAGGCACATGAGAATTGAGATGGCCTTTGTGGTTGGTTAAAGAAAACTGATCTTCTCTTCATCTCTTTAAAACACCATGTTCACCTGGAATACTTGCTACAGGAGTTTTGTAACATACTGTAGCAGTGTTACATGCAAGATTAGGGAGGAGCAGCACAGGGAGGGAAAATGTAAAACAAGGTTTTATTTGGGAGAAGACTGGTTAGGAAGGAAGCAGGTTTGGTTTTTTTTTTTTTCCGTGAGCTATAAAATGCCTATTGTCCCTGGTATGGAAACGTACTTTTATTTTTTTTAACCGCTTGGACCACTGATAGGTTTTGTGTGGTCAGTTCTGTTGTAGTGGTTGCAAACAGATGGTTAGTCCCTGGGGAGATAGCAGAGATGGTTGTGGAGGCAGAAGGAGAAGTCCAACAGAGACTGGGGAAGGTGGGGCTGGGTGGGATGAAGGGTGCTTGGTTTTTCAGGCTGCATTGAAGAGAGGAAGAAGCTGGGCTTGTTTGTAAGAGACAACAAAAGAAGGTGAATGGAAGTGGAAAACTATCTTGAGCTGATGCATAGGCAGCCAGGACAGCACAGAGCCACCCCAGGAGACAGCCATGCAGTGGCCTGACTTTCAGCATGCTGAATTTTTGGGTGTAATTTCAAGCCTTTTTTTCCAAACTGTGGTGTACAAAGCTTGGCACTTGTTCTGTTGGAGTTACTCTTTCAGTTTGCTTAAAAAAAAATAAAATTAAAAAATTGCTTCAGACATCTGCTTGTATAAATGACTGCTCCTTTTGTTGATCTGAATGGGTAAAACTGTTTGTATATAAAAAATGATTTAGCAACGAGCTTTAATTTAATCAGTCTATTAGATCAGAAATGCTCCTTGGATCTCTAAAGAAGTTTCTTTGATTGGAAGTTCATTAGCTGCTTTTGTCTGCCTTGTACTCTGCTTAAATTAATGTATTAAACATACTTTGCTTGTTAAAGGAAAATCTTAATTTACAATTTACATATTTACTCTCTCTTCAAAAGAAGTGCTGTGTGGTTGTATTTTCAAGCTAAACACTTCTGCTACATGGTTTCAATGGCATGGCTTTTGTGAAGTGGTGGTGAGAATTGCCACTTGGGAAGATTTGGTGACTAACTGAATTAGGACCACCTATAACGGCAACGCTTCGACACTCTCTAGCCTCAGGAGAGGCTATTTCAAAAGCTGAATTTAGGATTTTGATTCATTGCTCTTGAACTTCAAGCATTGCTGCAGAGGCAGATTACTTTTTTTTGCCTCATTTGACATGCCATAAATAAATCTGTGGGCAGGAGTTTGATGTAACTTTTCACGCAAATGCAACATGAAAATACTCAATAATGAAAAGGGGCAATTGTAAAGGGTTATTTATAACAGTCTTGATCTTCTCACTTGCTTATGTTGACTTCCCCGTGCTTGAGTGACAGCTCCATGGGGCACAGTGTGTTTCCTTCATTATACCCTCTTCTACCTAACCACTGTGGACAGGTACTACTCTGCTTGGGAACCCTGGCTCTTTAGTTTAAGTATCATGCATGAATCCTCTGAACTAACATACTAGAGAGGAATTAAAAACACTTGCATAGCTGAGATCTGCAGTTGGCTCACAAAGGCATCTAACCTTCTGAGTGGCTTCTGTGTTGCTGCAAAGCCTCCAGGAGACCAGGGGGCTGGGGTGCAGCTGGAGCAGAGACTGGATAAAGAGGTTTGGGGAATTCTGCAGCCTTTTTTTCAGTGTCCACCCCAAGCAGGCTGTGCTGCTTTGTTACAAAAAGCACAAGAGGTCCTTGGTTTTGCTCTGAGGTGTAGAAGAAAGTTAGAACAAAAGAAGCATTGTAAAGGAAAGAGCTTTGTCGGGTATTCACCATGTGAACAGGCAGATCCCAATGGCTGATTCTCCTTTTGCAAGTGGGTACTCTCATTGAAGCAGAGCAGCATACAGGTGTGCATTATTAACATTTTAAGGTGACATCTGCCCTGTTCCTATGTGGAAAGGTAACCTTTAAAAACTCTTGTACATAGGGTTAACTTTCTGCTTTCAGAGTATTTAAGCTAGAAGTTCAGTAAGTGTAGCTGAGGATGATGCTTTATTAAATTAAAAGACAACTGAAGTTTTTGAACTGTTAAATCTGACAGGATCTATTCTTTGATGGTTTGCAGATCGTTTTAGTTAGGCAGGAAAATGTGAAGCAAGCATTCAGGCAAGTGCTTATTTGCATGCAACAAACAGCTCTGCTGAAGCCAATAATGCAAAGCGATTATTTTTGCAATGCAACAAGTGTCAAGTTTTTCAAATATGAAATACTTGCTTCGCTCTTGCTCATCTGTTCCATCACACTTCCCTTGCTCAATATCCTAGGTTTAAATCCAGGCTAGCCTAAAACTCATTACAAAAAGAATTGCCCTCTGGTAGTAATGTAGCATTAGTTTTTATGGAGCTATGCAAGGGTATAAAATGAATCCAGCAAATCATAAAACTTGAATAGGTGGAAACAGATCAGAAACACTATTAAGAATTTCACACCTAAGTTATTCAGTAATTATAGTAACCCTTTTATGCTTTGTGGTGCCTAGAATGGCTATGAAAATGTATAGCACTCTGAGAAGTCACAGCCTTATAGAGGTTTGTGCTGGAGTCTTTTTGTGGGATTATTTTGATAGAGCTCTGTGCAAAGCCAGCCTGAGTTAAATGAGTCCAGTATCCCAAAATCTTAAAACCAGGGTTTAACAAATGAGAATTTGGGAGCAGTTTAGGTCAACTTCAAAAGGAGGTGTTTACGGAATGATGTGGGAAAATCGTTTGGTATAGTTTATATTTCTGGTTTGAGCTGCAACATTTACTTGTGTAAGGTATGGCTCGTAACCGCTTGTATTGGAGCAGAAGCTGTTTTGTCTGGAGAGACACTCTGCACGTGTCCTGGGGGGGAGGCTCTGGGAGACCGGGGGCTTCAGCACTGTGAAACATGAAGAGAAGGTGAGCTCTTCAGGATTTCAGAATTGCTGTGGTTGAGTTGCTCTTCTGTTTGTTTCTTTTTAGCCGTGCTGCTATAAGTGGTCAAACAGCTGTGAACAAGTTGCAGCCCTGTAAAGATCATTTTGGTGTTCAGGCAGGGTTTAGAAATCGGCAGACCCCAGTGTGCTAGCGTGAGCTCCTCATCTCTCTTCTGGGTGTTCTTTGATGCTCAGCATTATAGTTCTGCATCACGTTCTCCAGCTACAGTCTGCTGTCACGTGGTGTAGATAAAAGATGACCCTTAAAATGTTAATTTATTCCTGCTTCTTCAAGTGGAAGAAAGCAAATTACTGTGCTGTAGTAAGGTCGTATCATCAAAGGTTGTGGGAAACACACAATGGATTAAAATTGGACACAAGAAATTCTTGACACCTTCAAGACATTCACTCTGCCTCCCTGAAGGGACAGTAGAGCCTTTGAGGGCAGCAGTGGAAGGGGCTCCGGACCTTCAGGGCTTAGAGCATCTGCTGGGGCAGGTGGCTGGCTGGAGATGGAGGCACTCTCAGCCCTCTGTGCTGCCACTCAAGCTGATGAGTACATTTGGAAGAGTTGCTGTCTTTGCCACACCTGATGATTCCAGAAGCTCCATGAGGAGAACATGCTGAAGCTGAAAACTCTATCTGACAATATCAGCTTTCCTGGGCAGATTCACGTTATTAAAAGCAGATAAGCTGAGTAGATTTTTTGTGCAAGATCAAAGGAAAATTGGATCATGAGAGGTTGTTGTCCAGATAATGCTGACATCATGTCTTTTTCATTAGGCCATAATTGAATAGCATTCCTAAGGGATATGGATTTCTGTGGTCCACCACTCTCAGCAGAGGGCCTGGAACAGGAAACAAACTGGAACACGCTCGTTTGTATGTTCTTTGCCGTGGATAGGAAGTTTTTACTTTGAGGCTTTATCTTTGTTGTGAAACGTATGTTTTAGCCATGGAACTATTAATGTGCAGTGCCTGTCCCGCTACTGGAAGTCGGGCAGCGTGGCTTTTGTGGGTAGGCAGTCAAGTGCTAGCAGGCTGTAAGGGCAGGAGGTGCTAAAGAAAATAGACTTTTCTCCAGGTAGAAAAGTGGAGTTGGTGGTAGGTGAGGCTTTTAAGTCTCTTACTGTAATACTTGGGTCTTGTTCATTTTCTTATTCTTTGAAGGTTCCAGCTGAGGACGTGGACTCTTAGGTCTGTGCTAGTGGAACCCTTTTAGAGATGCTCACCCTGAAATAAGCTGTGTTTGATGACACCATTTGGAGGCAGATTCCCCTAAAGTTTCCTGTTTGCAGGAATTGCAAACCCTTTCTCTTCAGCTGTTTTCAAATAGATACCTAAAGGCAGTAGAATTATTTGATACATATACTCATATAAGAACGATGTTTCTCCGTCCTCATACTACACCTACATCCCTTTCCTCTGATATTTTGACACAATTTCAAATATTTGACTGACACCATTTTAATTTTTTAAAAATGGATTGCTGAATTAAGTTTTATACCCACCCTTTGAACCAAGCAGTGCAGTCTGTTGGTGGCATATACTAAGATATTCTTCCTCTCCTTGAGCAGAGAAGTAACAGGAATAAGGCTCCTATATGCACAGGAAAATCTGAACTTGTATCTGAACATGTAGTATTTGTGTTTTGGTGACTGCTGAATATGAAGCATTCATGAAATGGGAAAGCTTTTGCAATATTTTGATTTAAATTAATGAAACATCACCCTTAATCTTGATTTGATTTCCAGTAATTTTATGGATTAATAGAAAAAGTATGCGAATGTGTTTGAAACACCTGAAATGCATGCCTAACTGACTCTGCTTTTCCTTTGCAGGATGTCGTCTGGGGGTTAAACTCTTTATTTACTGTAAGTAAATGAATATTTTGCTTATCCACTTTCCTTTTTCCTGCCTGGTTTGGTTTCAGCATCAGCTAATGTGAACCCCGTCTGTTGCCCCTTAAACTTAAGGTCATTATTTCCTTTGGCTTCAGTGGGTGTCATACAAGTATGAAATCAGATTGTACTTTTGTGTAACTGCAAGACTCACACAGATGGTCTGAAATGCTGGCTTTTTCCTACGTCCTTTTTACTTTTGGTTATGAATCTATTACGGGATATTTTGGTAACAAGTTACTTGGGATCTTCTACACAGTGTGAAATTCCTTCTGCTGGTTTGCAGGAAAGAGAAATTCATATTGCTCTGAGAAGGAATTGTGTTGGTGTTATGTTTTTTAAAAATGATGTTTAGGAATTAATAAGTGCCCTGGAGTCTCATTCCTGTTTTAAACACTTATATACCTCTTCAAGGGCCTTGGTGCTCACACACAGAATTTGTCACAGAATGATATTTTGTTCAGGGATCCCATTTTCCTCTTTTTCCTTAGACTGACAGGAGCAAGAAACCTGTGCCTTGTACTTACAGAACCAATTTGAAAATGGAGGAGTGGGCAGGAAGGAGGATGCAGCAGCTGTTTTTGCCCTAAAAGTGGAGAGAGGCTAAGTCTTCATAAAAGTTGCCTTTTTAGGGAATCTAGGATTCTGGTCCCCATCCACAGCCATTGCTGCTGTCTGGGAAGGTCAGGAGAAAGCAAAGAAAGGTGCTAACTTTGTCACCACATTTGTCATAGACTCTGGAGAGAACTACCCCAGCTACTCTAAGGTGTACAGAGGAGGCTGTGAAAAGCTTTGGCTAAGGAGCATCGCTGTGGGCTTACTAGCCCCAGCCTGTTTTCAGAGAGGGGAACTCCTCCCACCACTACCTGCAGGAGGAAGGGCAGAGCAGTGACTGTGCTCCCAGCAGTATTACCAAGATCATGGTGTGTTTCTAAATTCTCTAGCATAGACCAAGCCAATGACTGGCTACAATCTCCTAAGCTTTCCTTGCACTTTGGATGACGACTTTGGTAAATTGATTTAGAAGATTGGGGAGCATTTGCCTTTTCCACAAAGAGTAATTGCATTTCACAGTTAGTGTCCCACTGCATGCTAAGTAACTGGAAGGAAGTGAAATCCACTGGAGGCACAGAGAAGTGCCTTCAGAGGCAGAACTGCACATAATAATCAGCCACAAAGAGTGATAGTCATGCATTGGAGGCCACAGGGATTTGTCACGGCCGATAAGAGCTGTGCTTCCCAGCTGGCCTCTCGGATTTCCCTCACGCGCAGCTGCTTATAAGTAATCAGGCTTTGCAAAGCTAGAATTGGATCATACTGGTCTTGCAGATTCTTTTGGGGTTTTCTGGAAGAAAGTGAGTGAAAATGAGGTGGGTTGGTGTCCTGGTTTGACTGAAATAGGAGGTTTGCTGCTCAAAAATGAGTTGGGAGAGTGACAGGAGCCTTTGACACTTGTAAAACAATGGCATTTCGCTGCTGTCACTGGCTAACCTTAACCTGGGGAAAGTGATCTGGGCTGCGGGCAGAACAGAGGACTTCATGATTCAGTGTTATTTTTTTACAATAATTCCTCTTTGTCAGCATCTTGGCTTCTTTTGGTTTTAACTCTAGACCCTTTTTCCTTCCAAAGTTAATATTTATTGAGATTGAACTGACAGACCTGAGATTTATTTTGATTATTTCTGCTCCCTGGCTCCATGTGCCCTTAGCTCTTGGGGTCTTTGCACTCCTTTTCCTCCCAGCCCTGATTTTCCCATTGCACTAAAACTTTCGTGTCTGTCAGGCTCCAGGTTATGTAGTTTCTTCACAGAGGGAATTAAAATTGCTTTGCTATGGAGGTGGTATTAAGGAAGTTTTTCCTGCTTTATCACCGGGCTGTTTGCAGGGGCTTTTTTTAAGGATTTACTTTACACTTGAACAAAAATCAACAGGAATTGTGCCTTCTGCAGCTTTGAATATTTCTTCAAAATTTGATTTAAAACTGTCTCAGTTTTTGAATAGCAATGCATCACTGCCAGAGAGAAGTGCCACGGGGCTGTGTGTGGCATGCCACCAGATGGGGTCAAATGCCTTGCTACTGTTGTCCTTTAATTGGCTTGTGATTTGTTTTGCAATCATCAAACTCGTTTGCATCTATCTTTGGCAGGGATACCTATAAAGGTAGTGAGAAAATGGCACTACGCTCGGTGGTCTTGTTTGCTTTGTTTCATTGTCGTCTTCATTAGGGCTTTGGATTCCTTGTGTGATGCAGTGAGTGGGAACCCTATAACGTTCTCTGTTTCTTTTCCAGGATCTTTTGAATTTTGATGATCCTTTGAATATTGAGGCTGCAGAGCATCGTTTGCGTGACAAGGTGAGTCAGCGGTTTATTTAAAGCATGTTGTTCCTCAACAAATACACATACTGTTCTTGGCGATTCCCAGTCAGACTTTTTAAAGCATTGGAGCTGGTGCTTCAAGCAGTTGAGTGACTCATTGTATCAGCAACTGGTTATTGAAACAAAACGTGCAGAACTCGACACAGAAGCGTTATTCACAATATGCTAGAATTGTTGACTGTAATGTAGTCATATCCCCAAAATAGATGATCTTCTCCTTCTTGTTTCTGAGATTTTCCCTGAAGTTGTACGTGTTCTGTGCAACAAATGGTAAGTCAATTGGTTTGGTGCAGTTACGTGAATAGCCTTTACCTTAAAAGGCCAGCAAAAAGATCTCGTCCTGCTCCGTCTCTTTCAAAATGCAACTTTTTTCTGCACAACTCTTCCATGTTGCACGCTTTTATTAAGCCAGGAGAAATCTGGGCGTGTTTGAAAGACAGGAGTGGAAATTTTATTTTTTTTCTACTGATCCTCTTTGTTCTATGTGTATTCATGGACTGGGCAAAGCAAAACATGGTATTTGATTAGTGGTCTGATTAATATCTATGAGATGTACCTCTCCACAGAGTTTGAGCAGGGAGGTAGACATGAACAAAAGTACTGACTTCTCTTTTGTATGGATCTCAGAAGCTGTGTCACGTTACATTATATAGATGCATACCTCAAGCATATAAAAATTATGCTTCGCATGTTCAAGATCTCGTGTTTTAATTAAACCTTTCCAATACTTCTGTTGAAGCTAACCTTAAAGATTGAAGAAAGTTTCCAGGTAAACATTGATTTCAAGGGTTCATTGAACGTGCAAAGTCAGGCAGTTCAGCTGATTTGTCTCATTTTTTCCAAGAGGAAACATCAGGGTTGCAAGTTCATCTTTCTAGCTGTTTTCCTGTTTAATGAGATCTTGTAGATATTCTGGTATTTGTCAGTGATTGCAGGGCTGGGATGAGACTGTAGGCCTAAGGTGAGAAAAATTTAGTAGACATATACTCTGGAAGAGGGTTTTTTAAATGGTTTTGTTATAGCATTTTGGCAAAGAATGCCGTGAAGCCTTCCAAGCCATGAAACACTGAAAGTAGTCATAGAGGGGATACAGCCTGAGGGGGGAAAAAAACTCCACAGCATAGTGAAGGTAGCAGGCTGAATAATTTTCTTTGTTTGCTTTGTTAGACTGAATTGTTCTCTAATATCTTGCCAGGGAAATTTGTAGCTCTTTGGGAATGGTGAGGCTATATGCACCTATTGCCAAGTGTCAAATTTGGCACTTGATTTCTTCTACCTGCCAGAGGAAAAGCAGTTTGTCTGGTGCCCAGGTAGGTTTCTGTAGGGAGTGATGCTCCTGTAGTACCACCAGAGTCTTGTCGGATGTGCTGAGGCTGTGATAGGTGAGTCTTACCAGTGCTGCGAGTAAATTGTTAGGCCTTAGACCAGCCAGACAGTAATGTCCTCTTCCCAAAGAGTGACAAAATGCTGAGAAATGGTTATCTTGCATCTCCCAGCCTCATTCAGAAATTGGAAATCTTGAGAATCCAAAGAAAGGAGGAACATTACCTGCTTTGAAAAACACACCTTCCTCAAAAATGGAGATGTGAGCCCTCAAAATACGTACTACTACAGTAATAGTGTGGAAGATTTTCAGGTAACAGCAGCTGTGGAGGAAGTCAAAGGGAAATGGAGTGTTTTTTTGACAGTCTTCTGAGTTGAAAATATTTTTTGTGTAAACATTTTTTATTTAATAAGCTCTAAGTAGTCCTGTCAAAGGTATCTGTAGAATTCATATTCTGCCATGTTAACTTTTTGGGGGGCTTATCTGAGTTTAGTTTAGGTATTTCACGGATCGTGACAGCACCAGGTAGTGCTGGATTTTTCATATTACGTCTTAGAGGAACATCAAGACAAAACCAATAATGCTCGTTTGGAGACAATAAATTCCACAAGGACGAGAAATGGCTGCTTTTACAATTAGCCTCAAAGGGTGCAATTGCAGTGTGAGTTAGTTTTTGTCTCTCCTGGGCATAGATGTCATATAGCTTATAAGCACTTTGTTGTGAAGTGAAACTGCTGTGATCCTGCCCTGTCTCTTAAGAAAATACTTGCAACACACCATATGATTAATACAGTGACACTAATTAAGTTTCCCTGGGCCATTTTTACCTGTGTAATCCAATTATACCGGTAGTGTATATGTAATATATATGCCTGTCTATGTACACATAGATATGCAAGTATATCTATATACAAATAGTTTTATATATAAACATCTGTGTTTAACAGATACTGTAAGAGAATGCCTTTGGTCATTTCACAGCGTGGGTGTATATGGTTTGTAACAGCCAAAACAAACATACCTTGAGCTGCCTTCTGTGGTTCTCCTGGAGGACATGACTCAGTATTTCACTGATGTCACTGCAGATTTCAAATCCTATTATCCCTTTGCTGATATTCCAGGCTAAGTGTGGCTGCCCAAGAGGTTAACAGCTAATCTGAAGCCTGCCTCTGGTTATTGAACACATAAAACTGGACTTTGTTCAGGTCTGTAGGCTGGTATTAAGTCATCAAAAATGACTACTGCCTTGCAGATGCTGGAAGAAGTCACGTCATAGATATTAAATTCTTATTATTGATTCTTGGAAAACAGTTGCACTGTGAATGTTTGTATTGCAGATCAGGCCGGAAGGCACAGTTATTATCTCTTCCTGCATAAGGCACCTATTAATTTTTGCATTAAATGTGTGGCTTATACCTGAGCATGTAGTTGTAGTCTTTGGGAAAGCAATCATGTCCTAGGATGTAAAAATGCTACAAAATTCAGAGCTCAAGCTGTTCAGTTAATAGCTTTAAAAAAATGTCTTACCTGAGACCGGAGTTAGTGCAGCTTTATCTCCCAGGCCTCGGGGGCCGCCTTCAGCTCTTGCCGTGCACCTCCAGGAAGGCTCTGTCCTCTTGGTGGCCTCCTCATGAGTACTGGGGGGCTGCTTTTCGGTCCCCCCAGAGCTGCTTCCCTTCCACCAACGCCCTGTTCCTAGGCCTCTCCTTACCCCAAGGCCTTCCCAGCAGCGCTGTCCCCGGCCTGTGTCTGAGGCTGTCCACACGCACAGGCCGCGTGTTTCCCCTCAGGCAGCAGTTTGCATTTGGCCGTGCTAAATCTCCTGAGGTTGTTGTTGGCTTTTCCTCCAGCCCACACAGATCCCTCTGGAGGGTGGATTTGCCCTCTGGCGTGTTGACTGCATCCTCTTTAGTGACTGTATTTCTGTAGACCTGCTGCCAACTTCCACACGCAGCCAGTTTTTAAACTCAAACCTTCTTGCAAGCTTGCTGACTGTGGCTTTCAGCATTTAGTAAAGCATTCAGGTAAAATTATAGTTTCCCTTCACTCTTGTTTTTTTCCCCCCTCTGCCTTTGTTTAACTCGTAATTGTTTCCAGCTTTGGAAAAGTTTGCAGTGTTCATTTTTCTAGTGTTACTTTTTAGAACGTTCCTGGTGCCCACATTGCTCTGCAGTTAGGTCACATCACTGGAAGATAAGCAACCATCCTCCCTTGGTTTAGAGCTCAATAAATCAGAATAAAAAGGTGACTGATGTCTCTACACAAACTGAGTAAGGTGTTTCCCAAGATTCAGTCTTCTCACTCTGATACAATCTCATCAATTTGGTAGTATGAGTTTTCTTGTGGAATTTAAAGAACTGATTACTAGTTAATTAGCTGGGACAACTTTGGATTTAGCAGAGAAGTCAGCCTGTCAGTAAGTATGTGGATAGCCAGAGCCATTAGTCATCAATAGAATTGATTCTACGGATTCCTAAGCAACGAGCAAGTGTTTAAGTTTTAACTCACTTCAAAATGATGTGCTGAAAATTGTAGGATTTGCTGGTTTGTACAGTGAGCAAATAGAGCTCTCTTGATTTGCTTTCTGCGGCGGCCAGGTAGGCTGAATACTGAATGAATAGGCATGTATCATGGTAATACAAAACTGAATCAGCTTAGTTATTCAGGACTTGTGTATTCCTTAGCCAGAGGTGCTATGGGCACTGTCTGCTCTTTGTTAGCTGAAATCTAGAAAACATTTTCCATACGTATATCTGTTGTGGTGGTTTTGAGATACTACCTCAGCACATTGCAATTTGCTGGGTTCCTTAAAAGCCTGTATATTCCCTAGTAGGGGTTTCTTTTGCCAAAAAAAACAACATTTCAAAGCCATATGTGCAGTACACAACAAGAAAATTCATGACACTGTTCATGTGGCTTACTGTAAAATCGTTTTTCCAAATACTCCTTAGCTTTCTTCCTCACTGGGGCCTGCCCTATTGAGAATGCTAACACTGTGGCCTATTTTAATTGTATTTGCCTGTTGTATTTGGTGCCATTTAAAAGGCTAAAGCAGTTTTTGTCATCCTGCAGGTTAGCAAATACTCGTTTATGTGTTTATCCATGTGGTCTTGAGTTGTATTAATAGGAGAAGCTGAGTAACATCACCCTGTGTTTTTTCCCTGCACCATCTCCCCAGTGAAACTCAGCTGTCAGTATTCAGTGCATGGAAACGCTTCCTGCTGTGTCATTGTGAAAGAGTAAGATGGATAGCACTCTGGGAGGGATTTCCCCCACCCCTTGTGAGAATCTGACATGTCTTCTTTCATGGGAATTTTACCAGCAGCTCTGAAGTGCCAAAGTTGAGGAATCAAATCGGAATAAGTGTGCATTTGCCAAGGATCTGTCTTAAACCCAAACTTTTTACTAAATTCAGCAAGCCCTGATTTTACTTGCATTTTCCCTGGAAGGCACAACTGTATGTTTCCCAATTGTCTGCCTGGCTTTAAAGACCATGCAGCACAAGCCTATGTAAAAGGGATCTTGGTTTTGCCTTTTTTCCCCCCTAGCTATCTTTTACTGCTGTCAGTGAAGGGCGTTTTAGTTCTTTCCTTGCCTTTTCCATGGCTATAGATCAATAGCAAAGCTTGTAGCTGTTGTTTTGGTACTTTAATGATGAATTATTTTGCATAGGTTTGTGCGGGGGAGTTTGGTTCTGGCCCAGGTTTTAGACAGCATGGGGTTTAACTATGGCTGCCAAATTTTAGCAGCTCTGGTTGTCACTGACTGTATTTCTAGTCCATCTGTTTTCAGATAGCTTTGTGTGGTGTTACGATGTTCTTCGTAGACATTGTGGTTTTATTCTGAGGGAAGGGGGTTGTACATTTATAAGAATATTAAGGGGAAAATTAATGAGAGATGAAATTTGTGTATAACATACTGCAGTTAAACATGACTTTGGATAATTCGTGACATTCGTTGAACTAATTTGTAGTTCTTAAAGTCTTTAGTCTTTAAAAAATCATCCTTACAGTTGGAGTGACTAGTCTTGCTCAAATCACTGATTCCTTACCACAGTAATACTATCACACTAGCAAAAATTCTCCAGGAGAAACTGGGTCAATATTGCCAGCCTCCTTTCACCTGGGATAAATGGTGTATTTTCATGAACTGCACCATCAGATAAATCACACAGTCAGTGCTGGCACCAGGGATATGTGAGGCCAGATGCTATTGGGAAAGAGGAGTGTAGGGACAGACTTTTCCTTGTGTCACTTGCATGCTGCTGTGACAGCTATTGAATCTTTTTTTTACACAAGAAAATACATTACTGCTTGGCTTTTGCTTTTTTTTTCCATTAAAGACTTCTCTTGATAATAAAGAAAATGGAGATTTTATTTCAGTATTGTTTCTGTGGAGATGGATTTATAATGTTCATGTTGTTATGGAGTCTGAAGCTGCCTCTTAAGATTTCCTCTTAGGATTTTGATTGCCCTACATAGCCCCAGTTCCTTAGGAAACTAGGCTCAAAAAAAAAAGTCTCTCCTTTCAATTGCTTGCAGTCTTTGGAGATTGTTCTAATGAGTCTCCTGGGATGAACATTTTCCTTGAATTACTTGAGGGCTGTCTTCTTGTCTTTACAAGTGAGAGCACTAATCTAATTCCATTAGAAATTCCATTGATAATTAGGAACAGTTGCCGACTACATATTTCACTGAGTAGCTTTTATAACCTTTCATAATTGTATGCAGGTTTTTTGAGTTCTTAAATAGCAGTTTAGGATTTTTATAGAATAATCTTAATGTCTCAAACCCTTCTTTGGGCAACTAGGCAACTTGGGCAACCAGCATTACCTGACAAAATGCCAGTGCCTGGGCCAGATTCTGGAGAGGACTTTAATGTATCTTCTGAAAACTGGTAAGTGACTGCAAGAGAATGTTATGAGCAAGAGAACTGCCTTTATAAGTAAGAAACAAATACAGATATGTCTGTAGAAGATCTCCAGACATCACTTTGGAAAGTTGAACTTTCCCCAGAATTGTCCCCCTGCATCAGAAACTGTCGTTGCCCAATGTAGTCTCTTACTTCTGGAGCCACCAAGAACCAGCAACAACTTCAAATTGTAAAACTTCTTTTTCACTAAGAGTGATTTCATCCTTACTGGGTTTTTTCTGCTTATGTTTTTTCACATCAGAAACTACTAAGTCTGGCTTGTGAAGCACGTTCTCAGTGTGGAAGGGGATTACTGTTCTGCTGTCTCACCTCAGGTTTTATCAAACGCTGTAAACCCATCTGCCACGCAGACCGGGAGCCCTGTGCTTTCCTTTCCGAGCTTCCCTGCGGGGTGCTAAATACAGAAGCTGGCAGACTGGGGATCTTTCATCTCTGCTGAAGTTCAGAGTCCTGAGACTGATAATGCTTTCAGACAGTTCCAAAGTCTTAGAGCTCGCTGCCTGTATATCATTTCAGATTTGATCCTTCTAAAGACTCTTCCAAAATAATTTAATGGCCAGCTATACTTCTGTCCTCCTGGCTTTTTATTTCTGTGCTTGCACATAAGGGCATAAGTACATTTAGATTTAAGACTGCCTTGAAGATCCATTTTTCTGTGTAGCTTACAAAATGCATTTGAAACTAAATAGTGTCTTCAAATTTGGATTCTTCTTGATCTCTCATCATTGATCACTTTGAAGTTAGTTTTCTTCTATTAATGTCATTTCATGTATCAGGAGATTAGTCCGTTTGAAATGTTATTTAATGCATCTGAATCAAGAGCAAGATATACATGCTAGTATGTCGCAGGTGTGTCGGATCCTCTAAGCAGACAGAGTAACACAAAATAAGAATAAAACTTGAAAGTTTGGGAAAAAAAGGTAGTCATTATCTGTATTTCTTCCTCAGGTTTTCTGGTTTAAAGGAATTCTGATCTTACAGGAATTTCTTTGTTTCTCTTTTTTTTTTTTTTTTTGGTTATCATTCTTGTATCAAAAGCATTTGAGTACTTAGCTTGCTTAGCTCCTGCTGTTATTCTTCCTGTTCAGAAGATACAAGTTCTCTAGTCTTGCCACTTCTTCAGAACCATCCCAGCTTCACAGAAACAGAACAAGCAGCTGGCAGTGACTCCTTTACAGATCGGCATCTTCAGTGTAGATCAACACCTTTGTGTGCTGAAACAACTGAGTCATGCGAACTGTTGCCCTTCAGCTGAGACTCTAGCTAACATCTGTGTTGGAAATGAATGAAGCATCTGTAGGAGGATTCTAATAAGTAACTTACATATTTTTTCCTTACCTCCAGACTGCTTAGACTCTGCTTTTTTGATTTTTATCTTGGGCTTTATGTAAAACTCAAGGGCAGAATGACTTAGTTCCTTGAGGCTGAGGCTGCAGAGCCCAAGAGCTGAGGTATCGTGACGGTTGTAGGGAATGCATTATTTAGTGCATTAACTTTTCTTGCTTGAAGCATTTGCGTTGGTTCACCTAGTCATAAATGGAGACTGAATGATCTGCAAGAACATCTCTTTCAGCTGTGAATTAACTGGGTTTGTGTGGCTGGTAGCAAAAGCTTTCCTGTGGATATTCTCCTTTGAGTTTTCTGCTTGTTAAGATTTAATAGTTAGTGGTTAAATATCTTGAAGTAAGTCTGTCTCAGAATTACAGCATCATAGAATTGTTTTGGTTTGAAAGGACCTTTAAGATCAAGTCCAACCTTTAACCCAACACTGCCAAGTCACCACTACCCCATGTCCCTCAGCACCTCATCTACACATGTCTTACCTCCAGAGATGGGGACTCCCCCACTGCCCTGGGCAGCCTGTGCCAGTGCTTGACAACCCTTACAGTGAAGAAATTTTTCCTGATATCCAATCTAAACCTCCCCTGGCACAGCTTGAGGCCGTTACACCTTGTCCTATCACTGTTACCTGGGAGAAGAGACCAACCCCCCCCTCGCTATCGCCTCCTTTCAGGGAGCTGTAGAGAGCAGTGAGGTCTCCCCTCAGCCTCCTCTCCTCCAGACTGAACCCCAGTTCCCTCAGCCACTCCCCATCAGATTTATGCTCCAGACCCTTCCCCAGCTCTGTTGCCCTTCTCTGGACACGCTCCAGCAGCTCAGTGTCCTTCGTGTAGTGAGGGGCCCAAAACTGAACACAGTATTATCCACTGATCTACAGTGACTGTTGGTGAATTTGGGTGCAAAGCAGTTTGTTTGGGTAGTATTCACCAAAAGCTGTAAAAGATGTTTTAATATAAAACGTGTATACTGTCTAAAATATTGTAAATAAAATTTCGTGGTCTACGGATGCTGCATCTTGTCACTGTACATTTCAGAGGAGACATTATTTGTGGTAAAAAGCACTAGAAATAGCTCTAAACAGGCATTTTATTTTTCAGATAATTATGAATTATGTGAAATAGCTGAGTTCCTGTGAACATCCTTTGATGTGTTCCTTGAAGAAATTATTTTATTTTGCAAGGTAGTCAAAAGCATGTGGGTAGGTCAGAAGTTGAATACCAGCTCTGTATTGCCCAAGTTTATATCCTGTTTCTGTCAGAATGTTTGGGGTTTTATTGGATTGGGTCTGGGCAATGCACTCCATAGATTTTTTTTTTTAATCTTTTTTTAACTGACAATACTGTTTTTCTAATGCCTTCCCCAAGGATTTTTTTTTTTTTTTTTAAATAATGCTCATTTAATTCATTAATGTGTTATTTTTAGCCCAATTCTCTTTGTCAAACACGTTGTCCTTGCCCACAGTTTCCCATCACAGCCATACACTTTGTTAAACTTTTCCGGTTTCCTAAACACATCTCTATGAAATTTTGTACACAGTCAGTGCTAATGATATTTGAAGAATTCTGATCATTACTGTTTTCATTTTTAAGCTCAGATGGCTCATGACAACTGGAAAATTAGCCTTAGAACAGAGGAATTACTTTGAAAACATTTACTTGAAGTTCATTTCAGGTGGTCTTTAATAAAAATTATTACTATTAATGTGTTTGAGCTGATGTTAGAGGAGCAACCATGCATGAGATCGGTTGTGCTAGCTGGTTGTAAGTGATGAGGAGTAGTTTCTCAGCTGCACCTTGCCTCTTTAACTGCAGGGAGACATGGTGGGGAGAAGTGATGGAGCATGCTCAAGTGACTTGTGTTGTCACACTAGTAACGGGGGAAAACCTTTGCTTTGCCTGTTTCTGAAGGCAGTGTACTGGAGTCTGACTGGTTTTAATTTGCATCGCTTTCCTGAGGCTTTAAGTCACAGAGAGGAGAAGAGGTACACCTTGGAGGTTTAAAAGGTCAACATAGTTTTGTGATACTCCTCCCAGATCAGAATATATTGGAGTCCATCTTTTGAGATTTGTCTTTCTTGTCTTTCTCATAGTTGAGTCATAGAATCACCATGGTTGGAAAGGACCTCCAGGATCACCAAGTCCAACCTTTATCCCATCATCTCCCTAACCACTAGACCATTAGACCATGGCCTCAAGTGCTTCATCTACTCGTTTTTTTAACACCTCCAGGGACAGTGTCTCCACCACCTCCCTGGGCAGCCTAAGTGCCCAGTGCCTAACCACCCTCTCAGTAAAGAACTTCTTCATAATATTCCATCTAAACTTGGATATGCCTGGAATGCCAGGCTCTGTCCTGTAGTCCCTCACTGAAAACATCCAACTGTTAGATGCTTTGAAGTTTTAGTAAATTATTTTTAGGGGGTTAAAAAGTGGCCACATTCTTGTATCGTTTTTAAAGTTTGTTCCCTAAATCCAGGCCAATAACATGATGGTGTAACAAACTGAAAGCTGGAAATGCTTTAATAATAAACTCCTGCTTTCATCTGTCAAGCCAACCGAATGGAGAATGTAGATGAAAAGCATTGTTTGACAGCCTCTTCAGAATATTGAGAAAGCATCTTTATCAGTTATTAGCAGGGCAGAAGGATCAAATTGGAGTTTGACACTCTGTGGTAGCTTGGAACACACAAGTAAGTCCGACTGTGCATCTAAATGTGCTAACTGCTGGATGCCCTTGATTTCTCCTTCAATTAAAAAAGAATTGGGAATATTCCGAGTTTTTCAGGGTAGTTTTGCATTGATCTTGTAGCAGCTGTTCCATAAAATACCTTCAGCTAACTGTCGTTCCGTTTCAGTGTGGCAGATGAAAAGGCACTAACTATTCCTGCTAAGACCCAGGGGTGTAATGAAGTGCGAATACAGATTAGCTGCCGTTCATTCCTGTCTCCCGTGTGCAAGAACAAAGGCTGATCGCAGTACGGAGAGGGATCGCAAGCTGTTAGCGACGGGCTGGGTTGACCTACCCTAATGCCATCTTGCATAAATGAATGGAGATAAAAACAAAATAACTTTGCTGCTACTGGAAGGATGTAATATAATATTCAGCTTCGAGGTGGTGTAGGTAGCCTGGTATTTTGCTAATTGTGCAGAGTTATGAGATCTGGCACGTCACGTTACCATCCTGTTTCCCACCGCGTGCTTGTCAGTAACCTCAAATTCATGACTGACAGCTCTGTGCTGCTTGCTTGAATTTCTGCCTTGTTCTGATTTATTTTGTAATTTATTGAGACAGAGTGCCTTGCTGCTCTAAAACAACTCAAGGGGCGACAGATGTAGACACACCTGTCACGCAGAGGCAACACTGGAGAATTTTGGTGTGAAATTGTCAAAAAATGGAGTCAGGCAACATCTCCTAGCTTGTATAGAGTACCTGGTGGTGCTGGCTGTTTCCTGTTTAAAGGCAGAGATTCCTTACTCACACTCTTCTGCATCCACAGGATGAGCCTCTGCCCGCACTTTTGGCTGTGGCGGCTGATGGCTCACTTGGCACAGCGTGGAGGGATAATGTCTGGCAGCATCTTGCTTGTTGTGTTCTTAGCTATGAAACCAAGTTTGCATACATGTCAGTGAAGGGAGGACAGCACACTGAATATTTGTCAAAATAGTCTGAAATTTCATTTGATGACCTGTTGAACGTGGCATAAGAAAGTGGTAGATCAGCATTAAACAATATTTTCTGTGATCTCTTTCCAGCACCACGCTGGTCCTGACTTCAAATGTTACCTTGTTTAGCCTCGCGTTTGTTTTGGCAAAGTAAATGGAGAGAAGTGGGTTGGTTACAGCTGCCAAATGAAGTGTTGTCAGGGAGTGGGTCTTTTCTGTGAATTCCAGCCCTGACTTGGCAGATTTAGGAGGAAATTATCTGAAAACTTCAGCTTGTCATCGTATACTGATGACCTTGTTAGTAGTGTGAATATTCAGTAACAAAATCTGTAAAGCCAAAAATTTTTTTCTGGTGTCTAAAAAGAGCTTTATTTCAATAGTTAAAACATTTACCATGTAACCTGCAAACTACTTTCCATGTAACCTGTTTTGTTACTCTGCAGCACCTAGGAATAAGTTACTTTTGAGCCCATGACCTTCTGTTGAGTGTATGGATTGACTGTAGCTGCCATTCTTGTACATAGGCAGTCCTGTGGCCAGTACTGTTCATTGGAGTTAACAGTTGTTAACATTTACACCAATTTTGGCAGATTTTCTACCGGTTTTTAGCACTGGAAAAAAAATCAAGGTTTCTGTGAGTTTCGTAGGAGTACTTCAGCAGCTGTGTCTCTCCAGAGCCCTTTAATCAAGGATCCCACTGGATTTTTTCATCTGAGGATACAGTGATGACTACTTCCCTGATTAGGTAGTGCTCTCCACTGTGTCAGCTTATGGTCAGGCACTCTAATTTTGTGCTTAGAGTAAGATATTTATCCCGGAGGATTGGGCAGTTGCTTTTACTGTGTTTTATTTGGCTGTGACAACAGAAGCAACTTTTAATGGTGCTGCTGTCCAAAAGAACCTATTGGGGTACATAGTCACCAGCAGTGAAATCTGTAGGAGCAAGATACCCAACAACTGCAGTAGCTGTAGGTGTCTGGGTTTCTTGCATTACTGCAGTGAAGCACTAATCTAACACTGCTGGGGTATTAGCATATCACTCAACTAAAAATAAGTCCTTTATAACTTCCAAAGTACTTCCAGTGCTGCTTGTAGAAAACAACAGCTGCTTCTGATTCTTAAGTATCATTTAGTGTATGAACCCATGAGTTGAAATCCCTCTCAAAAAATAAATAGGAATTACATTTAAAAGGAGGAAGAGGCAATAAACCAGGTTTGGACATATTTTGAATATTCTGTTTATTTCATATTGTCTGAAAATTCACAGATGTCCATCTGCAAAGCTTAAATAGGTAGATAGTCCTGGAAGATTTAACTGACCACAATAAAGATGATCCTTTGCTTTAACACTCTTATTTGCTTTATCAGGAATGAAAATTAATGTTTCACCACTGCAAATGTGGGTTTTTTTCTCCATCTGATGTCTATGAATTTAGTTTGATCATCCAGTGTTGCAATTTTGAGCATAGTTTCTTGTAGACAGGACTGACTTAGACAAATTGCTGGAGCCCAGAAGCAGATGAGGAGACATTATGGTTAAGATGACGTAGTTGCCTCCTCTCACTGTCCATGCAGCAAAGGGCCATAGATGCTCAGGCATTCCGAGTTCACTCTAAGGCACTGTCAGACTTGAGATCTAATGCCTAGATCTTGTTTAGGGTGTTTCATCACTGGAAACAAAGTACACTGATGGAGGGCTCGTCGCGTTTTTGCTGTTTTGCAAGTGGGAATGTAGTGATGTACAGGGGGAAATTACTCACCCTGGGTAGGACAATAAAGCAGTGGGGCTCTGGGTGTTCATTTGGATCCTCTTAGTCCAGGATTAATACCCAGGCATTTAAATTGCATTCCGTTTCTTATCCTTTCTTTGATTTTGACTTGAATGGTCTCAGTCTTGCTGTAATGTTCCTACACAGCCAATCTGTCTCACCTATTTTATCTCTGCTCTGACAAGTTCAGTTTTGAAGGAGTAAAGGCAGACCACTTTTCTCTGCTGTGCTGACCTTCTTTCTTGTAGGTGCCAAAGGTTCCTATTATATAGAAAAGCTAAAATGCACAAAGGAAGAAGCAACCAATTTTGTCATCTAAGCTTGACATTCTACGTTTTTTATCTGCCTGCAAAGTAAATCTTTTATTCTGGTTTTCAGAACTGAGATTGGGCTGTGGTTTAAATCAGCACTGCGCCGCACTGACTGCAATCGCAGCTGAAACTCTTGTCCTAGGGGTTTTCTTTCTTGTGGCTTAGCAACTTCAACCCTACAGTCAGCCCATGTTTGTGATAAATGGGGTAGAGAAAGTTTGGCAAGGAAATCAGCACGAGTCTTAGGATGAGTCCCTAACAGTAAGTAACCCTTGTGTCTGGATTGGTTCGGGCAGCCATCCTCCCTTGAGGAGCCCCTCTTTGGCACTGTGCGACACTGACAAAAAGAGGCTTCACCAGGGTTTTTGAACCTGTTCTCCTCTTGCTGCAGAGAGGAGAGTTGCTCTTAATGACTTGGCAGTGACTCCACACCACTCGCTCATCCTCATGATGAGCGGTTAGTCATCCATGATATAATTACTATATTCTACAGGCAGTCCCAGCTATAATTCCTTGACTGCAAGGAAATTCTGATGGTGTCGCAGTGCGACTGTGTGATTAAAGTCGATGGCTTTTTGAAAATCAAAATTGCCATCAGGAGGATAGTTTTCTGAACAAGGCAATACAGGACAGATAGCTACTAAAATAGGTGAAAAAGAAAAGAAAGTTTTTTGTCTTGATTGTTAGAAGTAATCAATTTCACATGATTAATGTAAATTACTGTAAGTGGGGAGAGATACAGAACTGCAGGGAACTTCAGGTTTAAAGTAATTTTTTGATTATAATTTCCTAGACTGTTAAACTGTGATTGTGTAGGGGAAGGAGGGGAATCCACCCATATATTATAAGCTAAACAATCTGGTCTTGAACGTATTGGAATATGAGATAATAGTAATTAGGTGTAGAACAAAAGAGTTCCTGTGGAGCTGAGTGTAAAGGAATTACTGAGTTGACAAGCCCGACACCTTTCTCCTCCATTCCTCAAGACTAAAAATTATACTTTTAACAAAGAGTTCCTGTGTTTGTTGCATCACTCTGGTATGGATATATGTGTCGGCTTCAGTGCCACTATTGTGTTTGTAGGGTTTCTGTTTTCTATCCTTTCACTTCGATAAAAGTTGGATATTGTTTTGGAGTCTGTCAGTCTAATATTCTTGTAACAGCAGTAGAATAATTTGAAGAAATATAAAATGTTGGATAATGATGAAACTGAGTCTTATCCTGGGGAGCCTGGAACTGGGCACAGCACTCCAGATGTGGCTCATCAGGCCCGAGTAGAGTGAAAGGATCTCCTCCCTTGACCTGCTACCAGTGCTTCTCATAGTACAGCCCAGGATGCTAGTGGTCTTTGGTGGTTCATGGTCTTTGGTGACCACCAGGATCCCAAGGGCTTTCTCTGCAAAGCTGCTTGCCACCCAGCCAGTGCCCAGCATGTACTGATAGATGGCGTTATTTGTGAGCAAGACTTTGCGGTTCTCCATATTGAGCTTCATGAGGTTCCTCTCTGTCCAACTCTCCAGCCTGTCAAGGTCCTTCTGAATGGCAGCACACCTGTCTGGTGTACCAGCCACTCCTCCCAGTTTTATATCACCAGCAAACTCTGCCCCTTCATCCAGGTCATTAATGAAGAGGTTCAACAGTGTTGGACCCAGTATCAACCCCTTGAGTAGTCCAGTAGGACTTTGTGGCACTGATCACAACCCCCTGAGCCCAGCAGTTCTGCTGTCCATTTATCTAGTCCATACTTAATCTGTTTGTCTTGGAGCTCCACTGGAGTGAACCCATAGCAATTACTCTGCTTTTTAGTCTTTTTTTTTTGGTAAAGGAATAAGGTTTATGTAGAGATGCCATCCATCTGTCCCCTTCCCGCATCCCAGCCTCCCCCTCAATCCCCACAGCTTTTGAATACATACATCAATTTCCATCAAATATGACAGAGCAGCAGAATATTTATATCCAGCTCCCATAACTGTCACAAAAATTGTGAGCAGCAGCAAAAGAGAGGATGGTCTGTGAGGGAGCCACCAGGAAAGCCTCCCATGGGAGCTCAGCGTGACCCACTCTGGGTGGGCTGCTGTCAGACCCACGAGAGCATGTGCAGCTTGGAGCAGACCCACGCGCTTTGCTTTTCCCTCAGCTGGTGGCACGGAGACTTGTGTGCAACCCAAGAGGGCTGCAGGAGGGTGAGGGAACTGCTGTTCTTGCTGGGAGGGAGGAGGCTGTAAAGAGCATCAAGGAAAAACTGTATTGGGGGGGAGGAGATTAGTAATGATAGTCTGCAAATCTGTAGGCAGTCAGATTTTGCTATCTTTGCTTGCTGAATGTGTCTTTTGAAGCCCTTTCTTGATTGTGCTAGATATTCCCTAGCTGTATGGGTAAAAATGTGTGGGTTGCAAACAGATTCTTGCACAGATGCAGCTACTTCTCTACCCATAGAAACGTGGTTTTAAAACTAACTGGCGTAAGAGATGTTTTGTCAAATGTTGTGATTGCCACAGTACTTCAGGAATCCCTTGGTCTTTGCTGGGTTTCCTGATGCTTCGTCTCCAGTTGGAATATGTCACATTGCAGGACAGCTCTCCAGACAGTTCTTTCTACAGGAGGATCCAATGAATCTTTGCGTAAGAAATGCACAAAGACATAGGTAAGCCCAGGTCTTGCTCTCATTGTTTGCTTCACACTGGCTTTGTCAGGCCCTCATTTTTTAGGTTGTTTGTATTGGAGAACATTTGAGTTGCTTAAGTTAGCGCAGTCTCATCCTTTCTGTGCTGATTTACTTACTCATGTTTGAGTTTCTCATGGACTGGGATCTCTCTGTCCGTTGTCAAGTATGAGGTTTTCCTCTTAACCTCATTCCCTTGTTCAGAGTGATAGCCCTGCACCAGCCCTCGTCATCCTGAAGTCTCCCTTCCTAATAGGGAACATTTTCTTCAAGAACACTACTTTTTATTTCCAACAGTACCAAACTGATGTGATTGACAGCGTGAGGGGTTTTTTTAACCTTCTTCAAGTAAAATAAGAAGCTTGCATTTTTTCCTGGATACTGAATCGAGTATCTATTTCCTGATTTCTTCTAAAAGGGGTTACAAAACATAGGAGAATTGTTCTAATTAAATGCACCCACCAAGCGTATCTGAGGAATTGATGTGTTCACCTTTGGCCAGACAAACCTGTCATCTCTGTGTAAGCAAACTCTTTTTTCCCTTATTTGTAATGAATCCTGCAGGGCTCATAACTGACCCAGAGCTTGCAGCCTCGCTTTCCTGACGTACGCAGCCGCTGCTCAGACGTCAGCTGCTGCACGCACTGAGGAGGGGGACGTGCAGGGCTGCGGCACCTGGAGACGTCAGCGGGGCAATGAGCGATGGTGTGCATGCCACTGCTTTGGCCTTCCCTCACCCTCCAGATCTCTGGATTTGGAGGGCTAGGGAAGAAATCAGAGCTTAGAGCCTCAGCATCTTCATTGTCCTGAAACTCTTCAGGCTGCTTGTTTCAGACCACGGGTCCGCAGCGGTACGAGTGCCTGTGGACGCCACATTTGAGGTTTATGAGTGGACGAGCGGCAGAAGGAGCTTCTCGCGGGAGGACCTTGATCTGTTGCATTAGTGGCTAACCTTATCTTTTAAAGCTTTTACCACACTGGAGAAGAATTTAGCCCTAAAAGGATTTGCGGGTTTTTTGGAAGCTGTTTAATTTTGTTGTGGGATTTTCATTACTCTTTGATTACAGCTTAACTATCTGACTAAGAACAACAGTCCCATCCCAGTCCAAAAACATCTTTTCATAAGAATTTTCCCTGTGAGTCATTGCATTTATTTATCTCCATATTTATTGCCGTAAATCCTTCACTTCCTCTGTACACCCAACCACCCTGTTTGGTGTTTGTTGTTCTCACTGAAATCATGGCAGCCACAATAGAATATGTATTTTGTTTTTCTACAGTATCCTTGCATTTAGAGAGCTGCACTGGGGTTCTTCATGGATTGCCTCCCCATTTTATGTTCCGTCCCCATCTTACAGCCTTCGAAGCCTTCTCTCAGTGAGCGTAAAGGACATGAAACAGCGTGTGCAACAGCAACAGCACAGCTGCTAATTGTGCCAACAGATGTAAATAGGAAAAACATTACTTTTTTAATGCTAAAAGTATTTATAGAAACCATTATCCATCTTTCATAACACTTTGATTATGGATGGAGCCTCTTTCAGGTTCAGCAGAGCTGATTAAGCTTTTGCAGATGGTTTGATTTACTGAGGTAATGATGGAAATGTGGAAGAAATGCAGATGTTTTAAAGCTTTTGGTTTAAGTGCTTTAAGCAAATTAATGGCTTAAAAGGAGAGCTTTTGCTTTGCATTCTTTAGAAAAATGCATGGCTTTAAAACAGAAACATACGGGAGGGTTACTGAATGCAAACAAGGAGTGTGACCTCTTTGGGCTGAGTTCCCGTTGCGCTTCACCTGCTCGGTCAGGTTTGTTTGAACCTCGTTTGACTTGAGTATGACTTGCAGAACCCTCTCGTCAGACCCAGGCAGCTCCCATTTCCTCTGCGCTTGTAATTTATCCATTAAGAGCTTGGATCCCGAGGCCATATCCTCTCTTGGGAGTGAGAGGCGTCCTCATGGGTGGAAGTGTGTTTGCAGCACAGGGGAGGTTAACATCGGTGTAATTGGGATGATTCAGGTAATTTTCTTGAAGGGCTCTCTCTCTAACCTTTGCCAACAACTGTATTGACTTGACAGCCAGTGTACCTGGTGCCAGCCTTGGGCTGACCCCAGTAGCGTTGGAGGAGCAGGGAGACAAGTGCCTGACACCAGGCACTGAGTGACAGAGCAATCTCCTTGCTCAGTTTAACCCCCAGGAGGTTTTCTTTGTTTTCAGCAACCAGGGTGAAGTCATAAATGGTAATAAGAAAATCAGTCACAGGCAGGGCAGAACTCGAGTCATTTGGTACTGCGGCCACAGGAGCAGAGGACTGGCAGAAGTCTCCACCATCTGCCTCCAGCCCAGCTGCTCCGTAAGCCAGAGGGCACATTTGGCCAGTGTCAGGGCCTGCATCGCGTTTGATCCAGGGAACGATGATCTTTGGGAAGCTGCTTTGCCCTCTTCAGCTCCTTGGAAGCTCCTGCAGAAAGAATCAGAGAAATGAGCTCCATTCAAGTGTGTAGGGTTTGGTTTTTTAAATAAGAGTAGGTGTTTTGCACAACCCACCTTCTAGCCCTTCCTTCTAGCAGTCTTGCACGCTAAGATCTGTCCTTGAAGGGAGGCTAAGAGAGGGCAAAGTGCACTTCTTTGTGTCGCAGAGTATCAGGGCAGGATTGTACTGCGTGGCGATGGGTGCTCGCACACACTATCCACGTGCCAGGTGGGCAGTGCATCTCCAGCTCCACTCCCTGTGAAACGAGTCCATCTCCTTTCCCTTAGCCTTCCTTCGCAGGATTTTGTGAGCACCTCTTCATAATGCAGAGTATGTGCTGCCCTGGTTAATTTTTTTTACTTCTGATTATTCCGTACTGCACATAAACAGATGTGCACATAGAAAAGTGCCCCCTGTTAATCGGGAGCTGTTAAGCCATATGGCATGTGAGGATGGAGTATTGCAGCTATGGGCTGAGAACCTCCTGTTCAGCAACCAGGTTCACATGCAGTGAGTACAGTGTTAAAATATTCTTGCTAAGGCTGTCAGTTCCATCATCTGGCAAGTCAGCCTGAGTGACAGTGTGGATTTTTGGAGCGTTCCTTCTCTGCTGAGGTCAGTGCTGAGAGCTCAGCTTCCCATTTACAACCTTTGTGAAGGTTTGGGTGAAAAAGCAGAGGATGCTCTAACCTGCCTGTACTGCACTGCTCTTAGCGCTGTAGATGCAGTGAAGATGCAGCTGGCCCTATTGTATGTCCAGTGGCATTTCTTTGCCCAGTTTTTCAGTGACCTGTCTCTGGGAGAATCACAGGAGTAGGAAAGTGCAGGAGGTTTCCTGTGTCAGGTGCGGTGTTGTGACTGACAGCAAGTGTCGCTGCTGCGAACTATCAGACCATAGTACTGAGAACAGCCAGCATAACCAGCAAAGGAGAGGTTTCCAGCATTGTTTGCCATTATGAGTAATTATTCTGGTTTGCATCAATCTATCGGAGCTGAAAACAAATTCCAAAGGTCACTTTTCTTTTGTTTGTGTGGTATTTTAACAGACTCAAGGTACCCAGGGATTCTTCTTGCCTGAGGCAGCCCGAGAGCTGGAAAACACTCTAATAGACAAGTTGTTTATAAGTAGTTACTTCACAAACACTTTAACATGATAACTCGGCTATCATAACTGTCGTCACAGGACTGGAGTTGCCCAGTATCTGAAATCTTATTTAAAGTGAAGACAGCATTAGCTCTGTAGCATTAGTTCCTTAGCACGTATGGTTGTACGAGCAGGGAAACGGGTGTGCTTGCAGCAGAGTTAAAAGTCCCCACACAGAATATTGCCTGTAGCAGGTACAGCTGCTCCTTTCTCCTAAGCAGTGCAGGCAGCTTGTCTCAGGAGGAAAGGGATCTCTGCAGCCTTACAGAGTTGGTTTCTCCTAGCAGTCAGTCCTTGCAGGGTTCCCCACCACACCTGAGCTCCTACTGCTCAATGCCAAGCATCTTACAGTGATTTCCCATAATGGTTGCTTGTCACTTATGCTCTCTGCTTTCATTTCTTCCAAAGCTCTTGAGAAGAGCCATTAGTGATGGGTATTTTTTCCCTAAAGGGCATTTGTATTTTTCTTTCCACGACTATGATATTTTTGGCCTTAAACTGTGTTTCAGTCTTCTTTGAGATTCAGAGCACTTCGCATATAGCTCATGGACAGCTTGGTGATGCAGGTTATCAGTTGGAAAACAACATCATGGACAACATTGCTGGAGGATTGTAGTTCTTAAATTGTTTGGTTTGGGACTTTAACCATGAGATAACCTTTGTCCTTTGCTGATAGGAGAACTCACTGGCAGGAGACCAAAGCATGGTAAAGGGAGCTGATCAGGAAGTGTGTGAAGCGTGGTGTTGGGGCCAAGGAAATATCGATGCATTCCAAGGCTAGCTGTAGCAAAAGGGCTGTATTACTGCTTTATTCTGGTGTGATCTGATATCTAGCACAAGTTTTAGTGGCAGTGTATGGGGGGAATCCAGATTTTTTAAAAATGGGGGACATGCAGCTGATGTAGTCAAGCTAGATGGAGGCAGAGTTAGCTTGGGGAGAGAACATTTTAGCTTTGACGATTTCTGTTTCTATTTTAAGTGTCTTACTATATATTTCCAATTTCAGAATGGGTTACTGCACGCCCCTGCAAGGGAAGACAGCTCTCTCCCCATTTATCAGAGAAGCTTCACAGTTAAAAGCAGCTACTCACTGCTTTTCAGACCTTCTTAGCAGCATTAGTAAAAGTCATTATTGCAGTGCTCAGCTTTTATCTACTGTTCACAAAAAAGTAAAAAAATAAGACCCAATATTGAAGTTATTGAACAATGAACAGCCATTATTTGCATGGAGCATTAAATTCATGAACTGCTGCTCTGTCAGTCACCTTCATGTTGTTTAGCTCTTTGCTGAGTGGAGTGTACCAGAACACCAGGTAACTCCACTGTGCTAGGTCACTGTGTTCAAAACCTCTTCATCTGGGGTGTGTGTTGGGTTTTTTATGTCCTAGCCAGCATGCAAAACTGGGAGCTGGAAATCAAGCAAGAAGCACTTTGCTGTGAACCCTCTGCTTGAATCTGGAGCACAGACCACTCGGTGTGTTTGTGCTGAACATATTTTCTAACAGGCTGTGAGTGCGTGAGGCAAGGTTCAGGCTCAGAATAACATTACAGGAATGTAGCATCTGTCTGACATCCCGGCTTGGACAAGTGTCACATGAGGAAAGTATGTCAGAATTTCTCTCAGTTGGCATCTGTGTGCTTTATAAAGATAAACTACCAGAAATGTGTGCTTTTCCATAGACACCAAGGGTTTATAATAGTCTCGTAGGTTTTCTGGGGAGGGCTACAGGTGTAAGCGTGTTCCCTCGGAACCACTTTAACAAACAAGTGACTTGCATGATGAATTTTTCATTCCCTAGGCTATAATAAACAAGCAAAAAACCCACAGTGATTGATTATGTGCTTAATTACATGCTAGCTGGACGAGGGGTAATGGCCTCAAGCTGTTCCAGGGGAGGTTTAGATTGCATATTAGGAAAAATTCCTTCACTGAAAGGGTTCCCCAGCACTGGCCCAGGCTGCCCAGGGCAGTGGTGGAGTCCCCATCCCTGGAGGGATTTCAGAGCTGTGTAAATGAGGTGCTGAGGGACATGGGGTAGTGGTGACTGGGCAGTGCTGGGTTAATGGTTGGACTTGATGATCTTAGAGGTCTCTGCCAGCCAAGGCTGTTCTGTGATTCTGTGATTGTGCAGTTTACCAGGGGGAAGCCAGAATGAGTATTTGGGACAGAGCTGCCTTAGGGCACACAGCTTTTGTAGCAGTTTCTGCTGTAGCCTTGCCTCTTTTACCCGGTGAGGAGAGCTTCCCTTCCTTCTCTAAAACCATGGCCAGATCTTTGCTGTGCTGCTAGCTGGGACCGGCCTCCCGCCACCAATGTCAGGCGCAGTCTGTTTGTACCTACGTTGAGAGCTGGCGATGGCAAACTCTTTGTTCAGTTCCTTCCCCAGAGGAGATCCCCGGCGGAGCACAGACATCTGCCTGCAGAGTTCTCATACATTGTGTTGGAAACGTGTGCTGGGTCTCGGGGAGAGCAGCAGGGCTTTCACTTCATGGGAGTTTGACCCTACCAGTGCTAACGTGGGGATCCGCCACCGCTGCTGTCCTGCGTGAGTCCCTCTCCGAGATGCTCGGGGTAATTCTGACTGTGCTTTCCTCTAGGAGGACTTTCGGAATAAAGTTGAAGATTACATTAAGCGCTATGCGAGATGATGAAGGGAGATGGATGGCAGGACCATGGCTTCCACACTAGAGTTGTCCTTAACTTCAACAACAACAACAAAACCAGCCCGGATTGTACTAGTCCTGTGTCCATGTTGTACTGAAGAAGAAAACTAACTTCATAACTTGTCCATGTTAAAAGGAGAGTTCAGCATAAATACAGCAAGAAATTGTGTATGTTGGTTGAAAAAGTTGTTTGCTTACTTTTAAAAAAAAAATGTTTACTCTTCTGAACTGTACTGTATATCCTGTCGATGAGATATGCTTGAGAAGTTAAACGAAATCACAATTGAAATTGTAATTACACTTTTTTTTTTAAACTCTTGCCTAGTTTGGAGGGGGGAAGGAAAAAAAAAAAAAAAAAAAAAGAACCAAACAGAAAAAGTGGCGTGTTTTTGGAACACTTCAAGTTGGCAATAAAATGGTCTCCTGTGAACCAAACCACAAACCCGTTGCCTTTGATGAGCAGAAACAATACAAGCTTTTTCCAAGAGTCGTTCAGCTGAGGCTCAGCGCTTCGCCAGAGTGCGAGTGCTGAATGGAATTCTACTCCTGGTATTGAAATCCTCGGTGGTATTTCATGTAAGTACGTTTTTTTGTCACACATTTGGCATCTTTACGTTGTTACTTTCAGCTCCTGTTTGGGCTACGGTATTTTTTTGTTCCTGTTTGTTGTGTGAAGTAGTTAAAGGAAATACAGGCTAATCTGTAACTTAAGTCAATGTGTAGTATTAGTAAAATTATATATATATAAAATATATACATTATATATTTCTGTGAAAATTTAATGAAAGGGAGATTTTTTTTGCGGGGGGGGAAGAAATCTGCCTTTGGCTTTCTGATGTGGATGTGGTGCGGGGGCATCAGACACTGTTGGAGCTGGTGAAGGTCAATTCAGGCGCCGTTACCTGGAGAACACCTCATTGTGTCCTTCAGCCTCCTGCATGGAAAGCGATGGACACAGTAACGCCCTGCGCCCTCCTCTAAACACTGGTGCCTGCCTGGCTTTTTTTGGGTAATTTGGACGGACATCGTGCTCTAATTGCCTTTTCTGTAAGCAGCTGTATATCACACGTAGTATGTGCAAGCAGAGATCCCTCAGTAGGGAGCAGTGTGTGCCTCAGGAGTCACTGCAGAGTGCACCCGTGAGAAGTCTGCTGCCCGCGGTGTGCCACAGCTCCCCGCTGCTCACCCAAGCACAGTGCAGCCTTGCTTGTTAAGTTTTCCCTGTGCCTTTTCCCTTACAGCTTTGCAGGCTCCTGTACGCCTTCCCAGGGGCGTAGGGCAGCGGGGAAATGAAACAGAGATGGGCATGCAGGAGGGGAGACTTATCCTGAGCTTCAGCTTTGGATAATAATGCTGCCGTGTCTATTGAAAAGGAAGCACGGATCAGTGTATGCTTTTAAGCAGGCAACTGCAGTGAGAGATCTTTGCTGCCAAAACAGTCGTGTCAGGAAAGGTAAGGAGTAAAGCACAAAAATAGAAAGGTTGGAAAATAGGCCCAGTTTTTGCATATTGAAGCAGAAGGATTCTGTTAGTTTCGAGCTGAAAACGCCGAACCAGCTTGCTTTGCTGAAGGCGAGTGCTCCTTGCTGTAGCAGCACCATGGTACAGTTACCACCTCCCATCCTTCAGTAGAAGGGGTAAAAGTCCCTGTTCCTCGGGCTGCCCCCCACGCCTGGCTCCCCACTCTTGCCTGGAAGCCCCCAGGGCCGAGGGAAGGCAGGGTGCTGCTACAGAGGGGCAGGAAAAGCTGCGTCACGGTGTGCAGCAGGTTTGGGGTACCCACAGCCTTTGCCAGCACAGAGCTGGAGATGCAGTCACCTACAGCCAGTCCCCACTTCCTAGTACAGTCCTGCTGTATCATCCCTTCACTGGGGTTTTGCTTACCTGGAGAAGAGGAGCAGAACATTCAAGTTTTGGGGTACCATTAAATACTGTGCAAAGAGGCTGAAGCATCTGTTTTCTTCCCAGCCAGAATACGTGGGGAGGGAAAAGTGTTAAACCTCATCCCAGGCACTGAAGAGGAGGGTCTAGAGTGGCCTGGAGACATCAGGGATGGCAGAGACTGGGGCTGGTCCCCATCCCACCAAGGGAGCTGACCCCACTCTTAGACCCTGCTGAAGACCCCACACCCAGGGACATCCCCCCAGGGTCCCCTGCTGCCTCAGAGCGACAGACCCCACTCACTCAGCCCTCATGCGCCCCAGAACTCACCCTTGGGACCCCCAGTGCCACCTCAAAGTGTGCCCAGGGGCTGGGGTCAACACTACTGCCAGCAAGGGGGGCAGCTAGGGTAGGACCCCTTGATCCCCTGAGACCCCAGCCTTCACGGAGGGGGTGACTGCTGAGGATTCACACCAGAGACAGGCACCTGGTTTAGTTATGCATTTATTTATTTAGGTAGGAAAAGCACCTTATTCCCATTGCTCATTAGCTCCAGGGCACCGCCAAGGCCACCACTGGTGCCACCAGCTCCCACTGCTCATTGTCACCCATTGCTCCCCATCTCCCAGGTAAAACCCACCCGGTGCAGGCCTCGTCCCTGTGCTGGGGGAGAAGATGCCTTTCCTGGTGTGGAAAAAAAAAAAAGGACAAAACGAGGAAGCTGTGGTGGTTCCATTGCCCAGGGTCGCACCCAGACCCAGTGGCACCTCCTCACGCCGCACCGGTGCTGCGGGGCCAGCAGGATTCCAGCTCCCCACACACATCCCTTTTCTTTAGTTCTTTTTCCTTTAAAAATATTCCTCTTTTGGCGCGTGCTGCTGGGGGTGCTGGGAGGGAAGGAGCTGGGACAGGCTGAGCAGAGCCATGGCAGTGCCGATGCCTGGAGTGAGCTGTGTTCCCCAGGACCCCGGGAGGGCTCCCTGCTGCCGGGGTGGCCCACGATGGCCTCGCCAGCCACCGCCATCCCGCATCGCCAGACAGCCCTGCCTTAACTGCTGTAGTTATTTGGAAAGCGCCAGGCGAGCGATACGTGCCTGTGCGGAGGGTACTGGCAAGGGAGGTGCGGTGGCGTTACCGTCTCTGCCTCCGGGGCTTGGTATCCCTGTGCTGCTCCTCTGCCAGGGTCTTCCCAAAAACCAGGTAAGTTCCAGGGGGGATCCTCCCGTCCCTCCCCTGCGCCGGTGGCAGGGCGTCTCTAGACGATGCCCTCGCTGCGTTTGCTCCTCCACACCACCAGCGCAGTCATCAGCAGGGTGACGAGGACGGGCAGGAGGATGAAGGGGCAGAGGATGCCGTTGGGGGGGTCGTGCAGCGCCCGGCCGGAGGGAGAGCAGTTCCTGAAGTACTGCTTGTGGACGGCCACGAAGAACTCATCCACCAGCCGGTTGGGCCAGTAGCAGTCGAGCCTCTCTGCGATCAGCGCCGTGCAGTTTGTCAGCTCCCCGTAGGTGCTGCAACACAGACAAGGACACCGGGGTGGCACCAAGCACCAGCACTCATGCATGAGCATCCCACCTCTGTATAATATAAAATAACCCTCTTCTGTTTATCAAGTCCCTCCTTGTTCATCAGTACACAGTCCTGATGATAATTTTTGCAGGATTTCATGGTGCTATTAGAAAAAAGCAGTCGGACCCACATAACCCTCTGCCACCTTCAGGCAAAGACCTTCAGGGAACCCATCCTGAGCCACAGAGTGGCTCGCCTGGCTGCTGGCTGTCAGGGTCCCATCCTCTGGCTTGTGCGGGTTCAGCCAAAAGGGAACAGAAATAAATACATTGAATCTCCATTTAATTCCCTAAAAAAGCAGTAAGGCTTTTTTGAACCAACAGCAAGCTTTCAAAGCTCAAATCCTACCTGGCTATGCATCAAGAAAATAGGTAGACATAAGTGCCCCCCCCCCCCCAATTACTCACACCTGATCCTAGAGAAGCAGAGCTAACCAAAACCCGACTATTCAATTAAAAACCACCCAGGGTGAAAGAAATACTTTATAAGCAGCTTCCCAGCTACTGGCCACAGCCTCTCTGCATCTCATCAGCCAGGTTTTTGGTTGCCTTGCCGTGCCCACAGGCACACGGCAGCGCCGGAGGGAGCCCCTGCGGAGTCCGATAATTTAATTAACGGGGCGCCTGGAGCTACTGAAAGCAGCTTCTGCTCAGCGTCCCGATGTGCAATGTGGCCATTTCCCGTTCATCAGCATCCTTAAGACATCTCGGGAGCTGCAGCATCTTTGGGAACCAGAGGGAAGGAGTTAATAGAGAAGTGAATAAAAGCTATTTTTAAAACTGCAGGGCTGTACAGGAGCTGGCTGAGCCCTTCCCCAGCTCACACCACACTTCTGTGCTGATAAATACCTGCTCCGTGCAAGTAACCAAAGCAAAACGGCGTCAGCAAACGGAAGGATAAATTGTAATTACACTTTGCAGTGTGGCAGCATCCGTATTTCAGCACTCAGCTGGCTCCATGTGCATTGGCTGGGCAGAGGATGGAGGTGAGGAGAGGAGCTGAGCAGCCAAGGAGCAGCGCAGGGGGGCGAGGAGGTGGCCGTGGGGCTCTTCCATCCTGATGGAGGGTCTGCAGCTGGGGCTTACGATACCCTAAGTGCCTCCTCCCTTTTATTTTCATGTCCCCTGTCTTCATTAAAGCCACCCTGCTCTGGCTGGGATTGTGCCCTTAGCAGTAGCAGGGTGGCATCACGGGCACTGCCACCCGCCGGCCCTGCACACCCCCAGAGCCCAGTGGGGAGCAAGCAGGAGGGGCCTGGAGGGAAAAGAAAACATTTTCAGCAACAGCTGGAAGTGCAGAAGTGGCAAGGAGGGCTGCTGAGCTCTTGGCCAAAGGACAGCAAGTCTAGATGCTCTTCAAGGATGGTTTTCTGCCCTTGACACAAAGCACTACCTGACCATCACAGTTTTATGAACAGCCAACTAAAACCAAAGCCGAACTCTGAACTGCAGCCTAATGCCTTTATTTCTTCCCCTTTCATAAATATCCTTGGCCACCCATAGACACATGCCACAGCCACCAGCCGAGTCCACCCCTGCCAGCTGCGCGGGTCCTGAGCTGCTGTGTCTCACAGGGTTGGGAGAGAGGCTTCTCTGAGACCCCATCCATCTTCTGTCCTCACGTGCAGAGCACCAGGACACACGGCCCGGAGGACGTCACTACAGTCACAGCACCAGCTACTGCAGAGGGCTGCCAGAGGGCTGCGTTTGCTGGGGTACGGATAAACCAGACCGGCCGGACCCCGGCTGCTGCTGGCGATGCCTTGTCAGCAGGGACCACGGTCCCCCCGGAGAGCAGCAGTGTTGACGCCCGGGGCTGAGCGTGCTCTGCCCTGCCACAGCCGTGGTGAGCACTCATCCTGTTGCGTCTCCAAAGCAGCATCTGGTTTTCTCCCTCTCTCCCCAAGCAGAGCTGGGTTATTACATTAGCACCACGCCAGCACGGTCCCACCAGGGAATTCAGCCCATGCTGATGCTGAAACGTCTCGGGGGGTTGTTTTTCTGCCCAGTACAACTGCTCTGTCCTCCCCTTGCCACCCACCTCCCGCCCCACAGTGCAGCCCAGGAGGGTGACATCCCCCTGCCATGCTCAGGCGGGCAAGGCTGAGCTCCGGGAGCTGCAGGGATGATCACGCTGTTTCTGGTGTCCAGAAAGAGGTGTAATCCTCATTTGCAGAGTGAAAACTCCCTTTAGAGAGAAGGTAAGAGTCAAGCTTTTTGCTTTCAGATGACCCTCCAGCTCCTTTGCAAGCCTCCATCTCCCAAAACACCATTTCCTCTAGCAGAGCAAGGACCCAGGCCCTCCAAAACAAACCCTCTAGAGATGATATCCTTGCAAGCAGGAGAAAGGCATCGCCAAATCTCACCCCATGTCCCACACTGCAGAGGACCACATGCCATGCCCCTCTGGTGCCAGGCACACTGCTGGGGTTGGGGCGCTGCTGCCACTGACCTGAGAGGGGCCGGGTGTTTAGGGAGCCACTGAATGCAGCTGGGACCACCCTGGAGATCATAGTGAGGATGGAGACCCAAGTCAGTGGCATCAGGGGTGTCTGGGGATTGCAAAACACCCAGACGATTTTTTTGGGGAGGACTGAAGAGGCCTGAATGCTCCCAACCCCAAATAAGACCCGAGGTGGGGGTGTGCAAGAAATACCCACACCATGTGTCCTGTCTTCCCTCACCCCATGGACCAGGGGCTGGCTGCCCTCTATAACCAGCTGAGCAGGGCCTCATGGCTGCTAATGAAAACGGGAGGATAAATCACTGAGCAGACCCCTGGCTGGGCTTCCAACAAGCTCCACGATTGCTCGGTTCAGTCGGGATAAAAAAAGAAGTAGAGGAGCCACCAGGCCACCAACCCACACACTAGCACATTCCTGTGGCTTTGCAGAGCAGCCAGGGCTGCAGCCTTATGCCACAGCATCTAAGGATGGTTCTCCCCAGCTTCTCAACCCACCTGGGAGTAAGAGGTAGCTGAAGGAGCGGGTGTTGTTAACACTCTTTGCCAGGGTCTATGAACAGCCAGCGTAGCCCGAAGCTACACCCCATGTACTTACTATTCATAAACAGCCAAAAGCCAGGCTGCAAAACCTGGCTGGCAACAGAGGAGGTGGTTAAGATGGTATTTGGAATTAGAGGATGTGACAAAAGCCTTTCATAGGGTGCCTCTGCCCCCATGGGAAGGTATTTGAAATCTCTCCGTGCCTCTCACAAGGACCATTCAGTTGTACGTACAGAAAAAAATCCTCGTCAGAGCACTCGGGCTGGTGCTGCTTCCCCCAAAACCGGAATGAACTCAGTGGCTTTGAGGAGAAGCGTTCCCAAGTTCCCTTTTCCCAACTGGACTTGGGCTTCTCTAGGATCTTCCCCCGCTGCCAAAAATCACCCACAGTGCAGCGAGGGCTCCCCTGGGAACAGCAGCTCCCAGGGGCTCACATGTGCTCTGAGACAGAGGGATGCCCGTGCCTGGAGGAGCACTGAGTGTGGAGGGTGTCGTCAGCTCCCCATGACAGTCAGTGTGTCCCCCAGAGACCACAAGACGCAGTGGGGGGAGAGGGAAAAGAGAAGCGGTCTGTGCCCACACCACCTCCTTCTCCTGCCCCCCGCCTTGGTTTTGCCTTAAATACCAGCATCTTAATTTAAAATCCTTAAAAATGCCTTAAAAGACTAGCTTTAATTACTAAAAAAAAAAACCTATTAAAAATTTGTGCTAATTGAGCTGCTGTAGGAGAGCACTGGCACCAGGGCAGGTTCTCCCAAGCCACCCCATCCCCACAGCCTGTGGGCAGGGAGACGGGCAGCCTGCCCTGAGAAGTATGGCTTTGCTTATTTCCAAATCTTTATTTTTCCCAACCTGATGTGAACTGCAATTAAAACTGTTTTCCTCATCACCATGGAAACGGTTTGGGTTTAAAAGATGCAGGAGGAAAAGGCTGAGCAGCTTGGTGACCACATGGGGACAAACACCCGTGGACAAGACAGGGATGGGGCTGGGGTGGGAAGCAATCAAAGACTGATTTATGGTTTGATGGGATTGGAACGCTTACACTGCTGTAAATCCTAAGCAATGCCTCTGGTTTTTTACCACTGGAATTTGATCTGCCATTTATTCCTTGCCAGCGCCCTCGGTGCGGATGGGGTTACACCACAGAGAGGGTTCCCAGGACTGCCAGCTCCACGAGAAGCAGGACTTTTTCCTCTCCTCCCCAGATCCCTTGCTTTAGAAGGCAAAGAAAACAAACAGAAAAACCACAAGGCTTTCCTCTTGCTTTGTAAATTAAACGGAAAAATTGATTTCTTCTTCTGCAAGGTTGCAGGGTGAGCCTGGAGATACGGTAAAGGGGTGTCCCAAAGGGACAGGGCCACCTGAAGATAAGAGAAATACGTAGATAATGAGATAATAAGATGAAGGATCAATCTGTTGTCTATAAGATAACAGATAAATAACCTGCAGGTAGACTGTGAGTGTACTCACAGCTGTGAGAGCAGCCCTGCAGAGGGGCAGGAGCAGGGCAGGGTACCAGGTGTGCCGGGAGCTGGCAGCATCGACACGTGTCTGGACTGGCAGGCAAAACACCACGCCGGTGAGCTCCTTCCCCATGGGATGCCCACAGCGATGGGAAAGCATTCCCTGGAGATTTTCAGGCATGCCATGGAGCGGATATATTTGGGATGAGGGCACCTGGCTCAGCTGGAGTGACACCCGCAGCTGCGGCATCCTCCCGTCCTGCTGGCTGCTGCCCGATGCACCGACACCATGTCGAAAGCACCGTGCCAAGCTGTCCCTGGCCACTGAGCTAAAACCACGCAGGCAGAATATCTACAGGTCATCAGCTCCCTCTGATGCATTTGTGGGTGAGCAGCCGGCAGCCCGACCCCTCCTGCAGCTCCGGCTCTGCCAGCAGCGCTCCCCCTCCCCAAAACAGCTGCCCCTAGTCCCCCTGCTCCATTGTCACACCGATGAATCTGGACCCAGAATCAAAGTAGCCAAGCTGATCTTTGGGATAATTAGTCCTGCACAGCTGAGCTCCCGGTCACAGCAGCTCGGCCACCACCACAAAGCAGAAGAGACCACAATGCAGCTCCAGCTTTAAATAAGGGGGTGGCAGATAAGCTGTAGCCTATAAATAGGACCAATAAACCACGATTACAAACTGTGCTGAGGCAATTCATTTCTCCTGATGTTCCCATCGTGTCATTCCCAACGGAACAGTGACTGACAGGGCCTAGCGGGCGTGACTCTGCTCACTGCTGCACACGAGCCAGCTCCACACCCGATGCTGCTGATGGGACGGGACCTACCAGGGGAAAAACCTTCAAATATTCCTCATTCTCTTTTTGGTCTGGTTTTAGGCACCAAAATTCTTTGGTTTGGGGGAAGATACGGAGGGGACAAGAGGCTCTGTGCAGGTGTTTTATTTCCATTTCTTTGTCTCATACCTGGTGGAAGTCCCTAGAGCCAGAGGGGCGACCAGTCAGCCTATGTCACCCCCTGCCCACTCCTGCTGGGACATCTCGTAACTATACTCCTAAAATGGGATGGTGAGTCCCATGCACACCCAGGGAGCAGGGGTGTGAATGAGATGACCACCTGAAACCCATATCCTTGCAGAGCAGCTCATTTACAGCAGTAGCTGAGCTATTTCTACTTGATTTTCCCAGTGTCCTGAGGGCACAGGAGGATCAGAGGAATGTCATCCCTTAAATAACCCGAGCCTTGTGTTTGCACGGAGCAAATGGACTCACGCAATCAAATTAAACACTGCAAGTTTATCAACATTTCCTCCAAATGCCTCAAGGATAACAAGTTTAGTGGGAGCTATTTAGAAGAAAAACAGGACGTCAGAGATAAAGAACAAGCTCTTTAATACACCTCTGCTTCCTGTGCAATGGCTTGGCCGAAGGTCTGCAGGAGGAGATGGATTGTATCTCATCAGGCTTGCAGATAGCACTAAAACAGGACCAAAAGCAAAGTCCTGCCCCTGGGACACACTCAGCCCCTGCACGGGGACAGCCTAGGACAGGGATAGCTCTGCAGGGATGGCCCCAGGGCAGGGAGTCAACCAATATCTTCCAAAAACTCTAATTTTTCTGCAAAACACTCATGGCATGCAGCAACATCTGCTTGCCATTTCCAACTGACCTCAATCCTCCCCTGGTGTTGCAAGAGCTCAGTTTTGTCCCCCACTTTGTTTTCCCGGAGAAGGGCTGTGGCACAGCAACGCTCTATGATGCAGAAAGCTAGCTCTGAGTGGAGAATGGGTTTTTATTTTCTCTTTTCAGGCCCTCACGCCAACACACAGACACCCCTGACCGGTCTTTACAACCTTAATCACAACCATCTTGCTGGGAGAATAATTTACGCCGTGGTGGTACCGCAAAACGCAGCTCTGCTGATTATAAATAGGAAAGAGCTAATCCAAAGAAGGTGTCATGCAGGTGGTTTGCAAGAAAAAACCCCCACAAGAAATGCCAAAAAAACCCAAACCAAACCCATCAAGCAGCACATGCCCAACTGCGACACCCCTGCTCTCCCTGATGCTGCTGCATTAAGTAGGGTTCCCTTATCACCCTCATTATCCCCCCAAGGATGCTGCCGAGCTCTCCACCGGGAAAACAGAGCGCATCTCTGCTTCTCCTAAGTCATAACTCACTGCTAATTCCCTGACACTGATTACAAACAGGAGGCTTAGCAGCAGACTGCCATGCTGTACCGTGCTAGCCTCTCCCTCTAGTTGCTAAGAAAAAAATCAACACACAACTTTTGGAAGTAGCAGGCGAGACAGCAGGTCCGGTGGGACGGCCTGGGATTTTCTGATATAGAGAGGGTCTGAGAGCATCTCAGTGGGCTGTGGAGTTTTCAAGCTGAGCTAGGGCATTTTGAGCTGCCTGAAGAACTAGGGGACTTGAGTGCTGGGAAGAAAAAAAAAATCTCATGGAAAATATGTCCATGGAGAAGTGAGTCTCCAGAACAGGTAACGGAGCCATCACAGGGATCCCAGCCTACTGCCTTATTAACACATCAATCCCCAGCATGTAGCAGACAGTGAGAAGAGTGGTTGTCTGTTGAAGCTCCAGTGATGTCTGGTTTCTCCACAGGTACCTAAATGTACTGAGCAAGACCACCATCCTGCTTTCCAAACACTGCTTAGGTTGGGCTCCTTGTGAATGCCCATTTAATCACAGAATGGCCAAGGTTGGAAGGGACCTCTGGAGGACCATCTCATCTGGTCCAACCCCCTGCTCAAGCAGGACCACCTGAAGTTGGTTGCCCAGGACCATGTCCATATGGCTTTTGAGTATCTCCAAGGATGGAGACTTCACAGCCTCTCTGGGCAACCTGTGCCAGTGCTCAGTTACCCTCACAGTGATTTCCTGTGAATTTCAAGTGAAATTCCTTGACGTTCAGAGGGACCCTCCTGTGCTTCAGTTTGTCTCCTTGGCCTCTGGTCCTGTCACTGGGCACCGCTGAGAAGAGCCTGGCTTTGCACCCTCCCTTCAGGTATTTATAGACCTTGATAAGATCACCCTGAACCTTCCTTTCTTCAGGCTGAAAAGCCCCAGCTCTCTCAGCCCTTCCTCATAGGAGAGACGCTCCAGACCCTTCATCATGTTCACAGCCCTTTGTTGGACACTCTCCAGTATGTCCATGACTCACTCTCACTGGGAAGCCCTGAACTGGACCCAGCACTCCAGGAGTGGCCTCACCAGTGCTGAGTAGAGGGGAAAGATCACACCACTAGTTGCTGGCCTCCAACTAGTCTTTGTCCGATGATCACTGCCCTCTGGGCTTGGCCATTCAGCCAGTTTACAGCTCAGCTCACCATCTGCTCATCCAGCCCACACTTCACCAGCTTCTCTGTGAGGACCTTACAGAAGACAGTGTCAAAAGCCTCACTGATGTTCAGGTAGACAACGTCCTCCTCCTCTCTCCTCTCCAAGCCCACCTTGTGGCCCCTCCAAGAAGTGACCGGGATGGGGAAGCCACTTCAGCTGGACCTGGCAGGGACGGAGCCAGGGCATCATCGGCCCTTGCAAAGTGGCATGAAATGGCACATTCGTTCCCCCCATGAAATAAAACCCACTGCTGACCTCCTTACACCCCTAAAAAGATGGGTGCAGGCAGTCCCAGAACACCGGGAAGAGAAGAGCAAGCAGAGGTTCCTCACTTACCCCACGGTCTCGTCCCAGTCGCACCAGAGCCGCTGCCCGATACCCTCCATGCTGAGCTGGAACTGCTTCAGGCAGTAGTGCCGGATCATCCAGCCGTAGTCCGCCTCCTGGCACGCCGTCGCCGCGATGAAGTGATGGGCTGGAAGATAGGCGAGGGGTGAGCGGGGTTAGGCTCCACCACGGTGGGTTGTGGCCCTGTGACAGTTCCCCCCACATGGCCCCCCTGTGGCTCTTCATGTGGAGGGCATCTGCCAAAGCAAAGCTGGACATAAAAGCAAACCCCCCCTCTCAATTTGGCTTCTTCAAAATCTCCTTCTCAGGGTTTTATTTCCCTCTTCACATCCCTCTGACCCTGTAGCATCATCCCCTGTTACCCTCCCAAGTGCCTGACGATAGATAAATCAATTATTCAAAATATGCCAGGTAAGTCATCAATAAGTAAGGACACAGATTTATTCTCTGCTCATCACTTGGCACATGTCTTTGGACTTTAAGCTCCCTGGGTTTTGGTTTACAAAAAAAAAAAGACTCGGGGGGGTGGGGGGGGAAGTTGGAGAACAACCGCATGGCTCCCAGGCAGATCCCTGCTGCTGCTGAGCAAAGGCCCCCTTAAAAATTATCTGTGTGGTGCCACTTTTGATAAAAACCATCCACCTCCGACACAGAGCAGTGAAATTCATCTCTGGCTACATGGCACTGATTTAATCCCTGGGTACACGTCCCTTCTGCACGGTGCCTTCTGGCTTGGGACCAGAGGAGGGAGAGAGGGATGCTGCTTCCTTCGCTACAAGTTTGTGCACAATGAGTGCAACGTTGCTAGCGGCTGGGAAGGGAAAGGGACCCCCCTGCTACACAGGGAAGAGGGAACACGCTCGAAGCAAAAAATTCCTTCGGAGGAATGATTTACTGAGCCTGGCTATAAATAACATCTTTCCCTTGGTCCCAAAGTGCCAGCTAGTGCCTTTGCAGCTCCTGGAGTACATCGCAGAGAGGCGTCGCATACCAGCTCTATTTTTTGCTGTGTGTGAATAACTGTGCACAAGAGTGGGGCTTTATGTTTATTTTTATCTTATTTTCTAACAAAACAGAATTTAGCTACTTATTTAGCAGTCTCCACATGAAAGCCATGGGACATTGCCGGTGGCTCCTGCCCGGGGGGATGCCCTCCTTGAGCGGTCCCTCTGCAGCCCCCAAATCCTCGGAGCGCTCAGGTACCAGCATCCTATGGCAATGGGTGGAAACTCGGGACCCACTGGGATATTTGGGTGTCAAGGGGTCCCCTGACCCTTGGACGAGGTTTCTGGATGGCAGCAGTGCTCCTACGCTGACTCCCACCATGGCAGCTGCTTGGTTCTCACTTGAGATGAAGCAGTGTGAGCTATCAAGCCGAAGGAAGGGAGTTAAGGAGCATTAAACTCACCATTGCAGTAATAAAACTGAGTTTATTGAAATGCAAAGCTCTCCCCAGCTGATCCCACCCAAAGGCTGACCCTACAGCACCTGCACAACATCACCTCAGCCAGAGACAAGCTCTGCTCTGAAAAGGGAAGGATGCTGAAGCAAAGTGGTGAGTGAGGAGGAGGAGGAAGATGAGGAGGGAAGGCGCAATAATTTTATGTGAGAGCTGGACTGCAAATCTCAGTCCAGGCAGACTCAGGGATGATCGATGGCTGGGAGGCTTTTCTCCCCTTCCCATCCCTTCAAACCTGGATGAAACCGAGTGAACCAGTGACCTGGCTGAGCGAGCACCAGCATCCGAGGGAGGTTCAGGTGCCACCCCGAGGGGTCACCTTTCAGTGAAGACTGTGCACTGGACTGTGAAGGACAAGTGCCCTGCAATCATGACACCCATCACGTAAGCTGAGCTTGCAGAGAAAACGCCACCGGTGAAGGCGTTGAGTGAAGAACAGGGGAGGCGAAGGGATTAACAAGCAGCCGGATGAGCGGCCGAGGGGACTGAGGAGCAAAGGAGGAAAGGGAGCCAGGCAGAAATGAGACACGCAAAGTGCAGAGAGAAACTGAGGAAGGCAAAGCCACTTTAAGAAATTCAGGAGTAACACAGTGTAAGAACAAAGAGAAGCAGAAGTTAACTGAGCATGACCAGGCTGCCCTTCACCTGGCTTCGCTCCTCCCTGCTCTGAATTAGCACAGATGAGGCTACAGACAAGTCCTGACTTGCACCATAAAAACAACTGTCCTGAGAAACACCCAAAGCTTTTCTGAAGACCATGCAGCTGCTCCTGCAGAACGGACCTAGAGGAAAACACCTCAACAGGCAGCTCCACCTTGGGTGGGGAGAGGAGAAACCCCAAGGAGTGGTGCAGGGACTGTGCTCATGGCAGATGTCTCCATCACCACATCTCCCATACCTACGTATGTGGGGTCTGTCTGCAAATCCTTTTCCCTGGGGGACTGGGGAAAGCAGACCCATCACCCAGCGACCGAGACATTTCACGAGGACATTTAACATCCTGAAGGGTTCTTTTGTTTTATACATCGGAGGCAAAGAACATCCAAGAGGCTCAACAGAGCACATTGTGTAAATGCTGTGAGGACAGAGTTGGGCACAGCAAGGCCAAAAAGATCTTTTGTTTTCAGCCAGGGAGAATTTGCTTTAGCTTTATATGCACATCTTAAGGTCAAAGCAAGGAGAAGCTCCTGCCACATTTCCACATGGTCCCCACCTAAACCCATGGGTATTCCCTGCTGCTTCCCCCAAACCCAGGCTGGGATGAGCTCAGGGTTTGTAAAAACAGGGGGAAATAAAAACACAGGGAGGATGTTGGTATCTCCTGGCTCTCATTCCAGAAGGTTTTCCTTCCCCCCTCGGCCCTGCTGACAGAGGCGGCGCAAGTCAGCAGCAGTGAGCTGTAAATAACAGCTCCAGAGCGATCACGTCTCTGTACACAGCAGCATCCATTTATGAAGGCTATACAAAGCTGCTGAATAAATAAGCTCCAAAACCCAACTCCACCAAAGCTGAACTGCCTCCAAGAGCTCCCTTCTCGCGTGCCCCCAGTGCTCCCGTTCGCTTGGGAAAAACAGCACTGGGAGCTGGGGTCCAATGTAGTGGTCCTCTGGGACCATCCCACTGGAGCCATGCGGTACCTCCAAAGCCCTGCTTGGTCTTTAGGTGTCGCCCTGACACAGAGCAGAGGGGTTATCTCCATCTTCCCATGTCTCCCCAGCCTGTGCATCCACATAGCAGGTACCATGGTGAGCTGTCCAAAATTGATCCTTGCAGCACGTGTACACACTGATTCTGCATGCAGACACCTTCTGCTGGAAGGAGGCACCATCCAACGTGGGGTTTATCTCACTGTAAGGAGCCCTGAGCTCTCTCTGCAAGGAGAGTTCTGCATTTCACATTCCTGTCCCCTCTGCAGAATTCTTTGGTCTCCGGCCATTTTCTCCTCACTTTTTTGGGACTTCTTGGGCCCGTCTTGCTGGGACATGCAGCCAGCCCCAGGGGGAGGCGGAGGCAGGGAGGACCGCAGAGCCTGAGAACAGACGAGCATTTCATGCTGGCATGGCACAGGGGGTCAAAGCCATGCCAGTGCTGAGAGACCTGGTTCCCAGGCACCACTTCAGAATTTTTTGCCAGCCTCACTGCCCCAGCTCTCTGCCATTCGACATCTGGATGCTGCCTCTCTGCTATGCAGCAAACGGGGGAGCCTGACTCCCCCAAGCCTGTGACAGCCCATGATGGTGCTGGATGAAGGATGAAATGATTTGACTATGCGTGCAGAGCAGTCACCAGACCATCCTGCCTACAGCTGGACCAGCAGGGTTTTTTTTTGGTGGAAGCCATTCATGGCTTCATAGCAATGAGCAGAAAAGCCAGTTATAAATCTAAAAGCTTAGAGGTCTCATGACACCCCAAAAGACCACAGATAACTGCAAAGTGACATTCACAGCAGGGCTGGCAATGAACAACCAACACGCAGCTAAACCCAAGCACCAGCAAAGCTCTGCCCTCAAAGAACAAACATCCTGGTATTTTCTCCTGGGCTTCTCCCAAATGCTGGGACCCACCCTGTGAAATGCTCAGCTCTCAACAAGCACGAGATGAAAACAGTATGTTTTCCCCTCCTTTTCCATGTGGTTGTTCGCTCTGTTTTAATACGAGAACAAGCCTCACGGTTTGGACCCGGTTGCACAATAAGACTCAACAAGAGCTGGAAATCTGGAGCTCATTTGCTGAGCATGCATGGAGCCCCGCTGTTGCCACGTCCTCATCCAGTGGGATGAATCCTGCCCCAGCAGGTACCAACCCAGGAGATGAGACCAGGGAAAGCCCAGCCATGCTGCACACTGCCACAGCAGGTCCTCACCAGCTGGGAATGATATGGTCACTTGTGGCTGACCCCAAATCTGATTTTGTCCCACTCTCTCCTGGCCAACATCCCCTGGCCACTTTGGACTCGCAGCCATCCCTCCTGGGCCACTCACCCTGGTGACAAATACTTTGGTGGGGACCACAGCTCCATGTCCTTGCTAGAGGTATCACATGGCTCTGGGAGAGTGGGTTTTGAGCAGGGGGATTTTTGCAGGCCCAGCCCTGGGAAACCTGCAGAGGCACCGTGTACATGGGGAGCACATGTTCACTAGCCCCAGGCTGCCTCATTTTGCTTTTCAGCTGTTCCCTTCATGTTGGAACCCACATTTACAAACAGACCACACAAGCCCATCCTCACCAAAGGCATTTCTCAGCAACTTCGCTTTCACTCAGCAGAGCCACCATGTCTGCTGATAATTAGTAACTCAACATAATTAATCTCAAGTTTTTATCTTAAGCCAGGTGAGCATCTGGTACACCCCTCCATGGGGGCTTGGGCACCCTTGGGAGCATCCCCAGGTCATGCCTGGGCAAGTCTCCTCCTGGCACCCCAGTGCTCTGCCCAGATTGAAGCATGAAGCTGAAGGAGGAATCAGACCCAGCCCAAAGCTCCGCATCCAAAACACTCATGGGAGGGTGGGAAGAGGACGTGGGGACATGAGGCAGAAGATGAGCGTGAAAAACATCCCAGTTTGCAGCCAAAAGACAGAAAACTTGGAGGGGGGGGGTTTGCTCTGTTGACTCAAAGCCAACCAACCAGCCCTGCTCAAGGCAGCAGATGGTTTTGTGGGGAATGGAGCAAGTGTTCGTGGGACTAAAAATAAACCCACCGCCCTGAGCTGTGCTCGCACGGAAAGGGCTGGGCTGGGCTCCGGCTGGCGCCCATGAACTGCCGACGTGGGAACTGGTGATGGCGCTGCAAACCTGCCCCAGGGACCTTCCTGACCACCCACCTATGCCCACCCACACCTTCTCCTCAGCCTGATTTTGTGCTCCCCGGACAGCCAGATTTGACACGGGGGGTAATTCCAGCCTGGCACTTTGTATGTAGCCTCTGGTCTCCATGGTGGCATTAGAAAGTCAGGTGTTTTCTCCAAAAAGCATGCTGAGCCCCAAGAGAGGTGCAAGCCTGGCACTGGCGACCGACCTCCTCTGCAGCTCACCCATCCAAGGAGCACCTTCCACACCAGGCTCTGAAGACCTCCACCATGGGGCTACAGCTCCAGATAGGGCTTTAAAACCAAACCGCTGCGTAACCTTGCAGGAAGCTCAGGTCTTGCCTAAGAAACCTCAGGGTGAGAAACACGAAAGAAAGGGGAAGTCACGCACGCCAGTTGGAGAGAAGGAGGAAGAAAGGCACAACCATGCCTTCCAGCATCTGCAGCCCTAGAAAGGGACTCCAGAAAGGGTCTGGCACCCTCTGCTTAAAAATACACCTTGTGCTGGGGCTGCTTTGGGCAGCTGCCAGCTCAGCCAGGGCTTCAGAGCTTGCAAACACTCCCTTGCTTCACCAATGAAGCAAACGTGTGACCCTCTTGGGCTGGAAGGGGGGGGGCGCAGAAAAATGGAGATGTTGGTGTAGGGGAACAACAGGGTGGGTGGGACAACACTACTGATTTCTCTATCAGAAAGGAGGGAGCCATCTGCTAACACCTCTGCTTGCTGACAGCCTGGGATGTGCCCCCGCAGTCAAACGAAACCTCCGAGCCCTAGCAGGGGATGCTATTTCTGTCCCAGTTTTGCATGGGGAATGTATTTTTAAAGCCTCTCCTCCCTGCCTGGCTGGGTCAGGCCCCAAGCTGCTGAGATCCGGCAGCAGCTCCTGGGGCTATTGGGGCTGTGCAGTGGCTTGGGAATGACGAGATGGATGGAGGCACCCAAACTCTGCAGGCAATTGTGGGGGAGACAGAGACCCATCCCCTTCTCAAGCAGCCTGCCTGAGCCCCACTACCAGCACAGGATCACCCCATCCCATCCTGACTCCATCCCTTCCTTTGAAGGCTGAGCCCAACTCCCTAGGCAGCTCCTCCAGTCCCCTCCTCCCTTCCAAGCTTGGCACTATTTCATCTCCAGCATCTTTCGTCTCCCTACAAGCCTGCCACAGGGAAACATCTCTGAAGGCTTTCAGTATCTCCTTTGTGGTGATTTCCAAGCCCGCATCCAGTTTAGAGACCTCAAAAATATATGGAGGTGCTCAAAGTCCTCACAGAGATGCTCCTATTTCCCAATCGCTGCAGGGATGCGGGTGCCTGGTGGCGGATGAGCCCATGGGAAGAGCCTGTTTCTTGCACTGGCAGCCCACAGGCACACAGCTGGAGTCAGGCTCAGGGACGCCAGGAGGAAGAGGGACTCATTAGCCACTCAAAGCAGTCACCCATCATCTTGTTTAATGTGAGAAGGGCATATCTCATCCCAGCAGCATTGATTCAGAGGGCTGCTCTGTCCCAAACCTCTCCCTGATGCTTCTGGAATATCCCCAGGTCCTAAAACCTGGCAGCCTCTGCCTCCCCTGCCTGCTGCACATTTGTTCACTTGGTGTGTTATGACACTGTCCCTTAATCCACAGGACTGTCCTACCCAACGTAGCCATTCAGGATGTAAATTAAGAGGGAATTCATGGGATTCGGGGGTTTTCACATGCTGAAAAGGAGCAGGGATTTTTCAAGATGCCTCTGAGTCACTGTGCAGTGAGGATTTCAGAAGCAGAGCAGACGGTGGGAGGTGGTGGGGATATCTGCCCATCTCCCAGCACCCAGAAAGGCTGATCCCAGGATGGCTTGGATGTGCTGCCACTGCTCACTTTGGAGAAGAGAAGGAGCATCCCTCCCTCTCTGCCTCCCCTCCACCGTGGGGGGCTGCAGATGGAGCAGCAGAAGGAAACTACCCAGCTCCTACTTGAACAGAGGAGTCTGTAAGCACAGCATGGCACGGACACGGTTACAAAGCCCGGCCGGAGCTCCCCAGCGAGGTCTGCAGATGGAGACAGCATGATGATGCTTCAGAAAACACTTCTGGGGACAGGCATCACTGGGCACAAAGACCTATTTACGGTAAAGGGCAGTAAGGGGAGAAGGTCAGACAGAAACAAGCAGATCACGAATAAGCATCAGCTCCGTCTCAGCTGCACACCGGCAGCCAGACATCGCCCTCGGCACAAACGGCAGCCCAGTGACCACAGCAGCCCTGGTCCTCTCCTCCTACCTACCAACAGGGCACAGAACACCAAAGTGCAACTGTTTCTACCCAGCACTGCATCCCTACCCAATTTTAGGCAGTTTCTTTTGTGCCCTCTTCTAATGCTTGAAGTAACTATAAAATTATAGCAAAAACTCAAACAGCCCCATCATAGCAAAAACTAAACAACAACAAATCATCCAAGTATCAGCTCAATGGATAAATCACCACGTTTCTTCGCAGGCACAACAGGACGCCAAAATTAAAACCTCAGATATCCTTTTGGGTTTCATGATTATGTATGCAAAACATCTCGTTAGTGCTGGCCGGGAAAAAAAAGTTATCTATTTATTTTGCTTTGTTTAATGAAATGATGGGGAATCAGTGTTCCAGGAGCAGGGTCCCACTGGATTAAGTACCGCTTTTCTACACCGAGTTAATAAATCAGATGAAAGGCATTTAGGTTCTGTGTGGAAAGAACTACTCCAGTTCTAAATACGAAAGTGATTTGTTTTCCGAGGATTTGAGGGTTTTAAGAAATACAGAAGTGCTTTGGGATGGTGCAAGGCTTCCAAAGCACTAAATTACTGCGACTCACAAAAGTATCAAGCGATTGTCTCAACAAGCCAATAGAAAAGAGTTTCCCCAGCCCCTCTGGCTGGATCCCTGCCATGTTCAGGAGATGCTCAGGTAGCACGAGTACTGCTGCACTATGCTATTCCTCTTCCAAGTTCAATATTCTATGGAGCACCTTGGAAAGCAGCTTCCCTGCACCTACAATGTAACAGTTGAGCCCTCCCCAGATGAAGGATAATTGAATGTCCTTCTAATACAGGTTTCCACATAACGGCCCCTGTAAGATGCAGAGTATTTGATTAAAATTAAAATGCAAAATAAACACTGGTACTTTGCAACACATCGCGCAGTGCAGGACAGTCCTGCTTAGCTGGGTCACAAGGGATTCACTTTTTGCCATATGATATTGCTGTTAAATAATATAAACTACTAAATATACTGAAATAGGCTGTTCAAAGAGCCATGACCCCAGTTCAGTTTCTCTCCTTGCCTCAGTTTCCCACATGTATCAACATGAGTTACGATATGTCCTCATTACCCATTAGTGGCTGCCAAGCCCATTTTCAGGACCAGGACTCACCTTGATTCTGCATAGGGCAGAATGACAAATACTTCTCTTTCCCTCCAAAAATTCATTTAGTAAGTAAAATAAAATGAAAACCAGCTGAGAAGGGAGGAAGGAGACTGGGAATCAAACCCCAGGAATGCTGAAAACCAATTGCTGGTTGTCTGCAAATCAGAGAGGGAAAAATCTGCCATGAGCAGTTAGTTATAACGATAATTATATCCTTAATGAATAGCAGAGCATTTTTAAAAATAATTTGCCTTGATTAAATTAATGGAGGAAAAACGTGGGTTTTCGACACACACTGGAGACGTGGGATGGTACAGCCCTGACTTCACTGAATTCACCCGTTCCTAGTTCAACTCGAGTCTGGCCATTACCACCATCTAATACCGGCCTGTTGACCTAGAGGAGCTGAACCAAGGACCCCCATTTCATTCTGCACCTCCATCTTTTGCAAACAGCCCGTGCAGTTGGTGGCAGCTTCCAGGGCCTGAGGGGATGTCACCCCTGGGAACCAGTTGCGTCTCTCCTCCCTACCAGGGGAGGAGAGTGGTTTCCAGTATCATCATCCCAGCACCTTAACCCAGTGCTACATCCCTGCTTTAGAGTTATTTTTAAAACATCAACAAAGCATGGGATGCCAATAGAGGCCAGATGTCGGCTGGGTCTCAGAGCTGGGCTAGTCTTGTTGCAGGAAGCCAGGGAGAAACAAGCGGCCACCACACTCAAGATCTCAAGAACGTGCTAAAGGCAAATGTGCTCTTCTCCCCCCTGCCCCCAGACTATTTTTTCCTTCAGCTATTTTAGTTGATTGAGGCTATAATAAGAACAGGGAAAACTAATACCAAGGTTAAAAGTGCCCGGCATCAGTTTGGAGACAACATGCTTCAATTCTTGGTTCAGGTTTCAACGGGTTTGTGTGCGTTAAAACGCGGATTATTCTGGTACGTGGGACTATGAACCATTTTATGGAACTGCCTTTGAGATGAAAAAAATCAGTTCCTGGGCAAATATTATTCTCTTGAACAGATTGCCCATAAAGAAGCATATAATAAATAAATATAAAAATTCATTAGGGAGAAAATCAAAATAAATAGCTGCACTGTCTTGTTTGTGCATTCACCACAGGCTGCAAAGAACAGCAGCTTGACTAAATACTTTCAATATACAGTTTCCAGACTAAAATCTGTAGCTGAGCCACATGAGCGGCCCAGGAATAATTTATTTTCCTTTTTAACAGAGATTTCTCAATGCAGTTTTCTTTCCTTCCAGCTAAATAACATGCAGAGATGGCACTTCTCTGCAACTCACCCACGCAGAGCACTGATGTGTTCCCAACACAGGTTACCTAAAGGATACGGGGAAGCCTGGAGGGATCGCATCCCGCCCTCTGCTGAAACCCAGCGCTGCTGGAGGTTTTCACCCAGGCTGCTGCCCGTCTCCCAGCACAGAGCCCCGCTGGGATGCTCTCCTGAAGTGTCAGGCTGGGGTTTTAAATCCTGAAGAGCTCAAGTTGTAGAAGCAAAGAGACAAGGGACTGAAACCATTAAGCAGGCTCATTACTGGATCTGCTGATTAAAAGCAGCAAGCTTGTAGGCAGCATCCACAGCAGCACAACGGCTCCCTGGGCTTGGGACTCCCTGGCACTCACCTATCCACAGTGGGAATTTGCCCAGCAAACCCGAGCCATGGGTTTCTCTTAGAAGAGAAAAAGGTATTCAGCTATTTGACCAAGTCAAAACACACAGTATGTCCCCTATAAGCAGTTCTTAATGCTCCTCTCCCCCAAACCTAGTGCTGCCCCATGGTGTTTTCAGTCCTTGCTCAGTGCACAGTCTGTACCAGCAAGAACTGTGACCACAACCATCACTTTTGGCCAAAACCGCCACCAAACATGTCCACTAATCCTGTTAGAGCCAGACTTCACAGCCGGTGATCGATGCAGAAGGAACTTGCTCACACAGAACAGTAACTCCGGATTTCCACCCGCCGGTTTCCAAGACCTCCCTCAACTCTGTAATGACCCAGTATTGCTATCCAGCCCTTTGAAAACATGAAGAATGCCAACCCCATTTTTAGCAATTATGAGGTCTCTAATTTCATTCCAGGCCATGGCATTTATATTTTCATTACCCGCAACCTCCAGGGTCATTACAAATATGAGATTACAGTGTCGGTGCTTAACGGCTGTTTAATTCAACAGCATTTCAGAGTTAGTAAAAGCAATTTCATTTCTCAAAGCCAAGTGGCTTCCTGAGCAGATAACACAGCCTGCATCCAGCCGACCAAACCCATATGCCACTGGTTCTATAGGAATAGAGCTGGCACCTATGGGAGCAGTGCATGAAATTACACGGTGGAAATAACTTATTTTTCACTACTCACATGTTTTTCTTTTAATTTATAGGAAGCCTTGAGTCCTCTCCATCTCAGAGATGCTCTGAAAGGGAGGAGGAACATTTTACTTAATTGTCAGGGATTTATAACACGACACGCTCTAAATATTTATGAGGATTTTCCCAGAGGTGCAGTAGCCTTCAATTAGTCTTTAAAGACTAAGTATTTTTCTAAAAGAGGCGCCCAAGCTCAAATAACACGCAGGCATTACTGAGCATGCTTTGGAGTAAAGGAAGACAAAAATCATCCTAACGCACTGCAAACTTTTGCAGTAGTGGTGCAGGCAGAGGCAGAGGTTTCCCTTTCTTGTTAATTTTACTATCAATCTTTTCTTATTACTGTTATTTCTGAGTCCAAAGAAATAACCCAGGAAATTCAAGTGATCAGTTGACTACAACCTGATGGTATGAAGGTATAAAGTGTAATGGTTTAAGGATGATTACAGGGTAAAGGGAATACACAGGCAGCCAGGTACATGCAGAGAACTCAAAGCATCTCCTTTCACTGCTGTCTCCTTTCCCGGAGGCATCTTGGACCAAGGCCCAGGGATCAAAGACACAACATTTATACATACAGTTAAGACAATTTAATCCACTCCAAAGAACTCCGAAGGTTTTAAGTTGCTACCTCTTCTCCCAACTCCAAGGGTCCCAGCAGCTGAACAGAGTATATAAAGGCATTTCTAATTTCATCTTTTCCAGGAAAGATCATAAATAGTGCCAATAACTTTTGTTTTTTAAGAAAGCATAGTTTTCTATAGAATATGCAACACAATGCTGTACAGCATATACAGAAGCTGCAGGGAGTCAATATGATACTAATGTTTTATTTACAATTCCCTCTTACCTCTTGCAATAACACAGCTATCTAAACCTGACAGAAACCAAAGCAGCATTGCACACAGCACTGCGTGCAACCAGAAACAGGCACAGGAAGCAGCAGCCAATGCCAGCATGGGGAACATCCGGCACCATGGGATCTCCAGCCACCCACTCACACATTTGAGAGAGGCACTGAGCATCACCCAGCCCTTCTCACACCAGCCAGCGTCCCCGGGCATGCACATGGATGCTGCTGACACATCCCTGCACCACACTCCAGCAGAATTGCCATCAACATGGGCAAACCTGCATGGGTTTAAGCAGCAATAACAGGGTTTGCCTGTTAACTCTCAGCTGCACCACCCTGACCTGGCTCCCGAGCCATAATCCTGCTTCATCCATCATCACCAGCAATAACAAGTCTCCTTGTGAAACCCAGCCTTCAGGTAACACCTTAAAACCTGAAATAAGGCTGCAGAGCAGAGCATGGTGCATCATCACCGCTCCCAGTGACATAGCTCATTCCTTCCTCTCTGAGCAGGCTCTGCAGAGAACTGCTGCCAAAAGCCAGAAAAAGCCCAATTTTACCTCTAATGGAAGCGGTTACCTTGGGATAAAACTGAATCTCAAGCCTGCTGCGCAAGACTGGGGTTATTTTTAGGCAGTCGATAGCGTGACCATCACTGCTTTTTAAAGACTCTGTAGCCAGTTGCAAAGTTGCTTAAAGCTTGAGCTTTAAGAGAAAGACTTGTGCTCTAAGAGAAAGGCTTTTCTTGCAGAGGAGGAAAGCTCACCTGATCCTGCCAGGATCTGGACCCTAGCTTCGGTATAGCCGGGGGGTTATGGTGGCAAGGACAGGGTCTGTGTCATCCTCCCATGGCCCGGACTGCATGCAAATTTGGGAGTCAACAGCTTTCAGCTGCCAGGGGAAAGCTCACCAGTTGGGCACTATAGCTCTCACAGTTCTAGTCCAGGGGCTTGGTCCCCACCACCAAGAAGTCCTATAGAGGCTCCGGTCACACAGCAAGGGAGATGCTCCCAACCAGCAGCAGAAGTTGCTGTGTTCTGATTTGATGCAGAAATGACCAACAGAGGCACAACAAAGTAGTATCAGCCTTAACCTTGCTCCCCTGGTTTTATTCTGGATGCCATCCAGGCATCTCAAAGGGTATCTACTTCTTTTGAAACAGAAAGACAACTTCTGCATCCAGCTGTGGGCCGCAGCAGCAGACCACAGCTAAAGGCAGGGAGAAGGAGCTGGGACAGGATCAGGCTCAGTGAAAGTCCCTGAGCTCAGGCTGAGAGGTGGACCCACCTCCAGAAACACAGCTCTGGAGAGGAAAGCATCATAATCTAGCACCCCACGGTCAACGTTCATGAAGCTCTCAACAACTGGCAAGGGAAGGTGCTTCAGTGACAAAGGCAGCTGTCTGAGAGCATGTCCCATGGCAGGGCTAACAAGCAGGCAGTAAAAATGCCAATGCACAGCCACAAAACTCACCCTCTCTACCTGCTGCCTCTCCAAAAAGGCTCCGCAACAGTGTGTGGCACGATTTACAGGGACAGAGATGATGGTCCCCATGTGAGCATTAAGACCTGGTGTTAAGCAGAGGCACTCCAGGTTTATCTGCTACCTCAGCACTCGTGTTAGCAAGACCCTGGCACATTGGCTAGCAAAGCTTTTTTCCCTCTTTTATCTTTCCTTTTTTTTAAAAAAAAATTATTTTCATTTTAAAACATCTGCTTCCTCAGAAGCACCAGCAACCTCAATATTCACGACTCCACTGTGACATCTGGACTCTCAGTTGTCACCTACAATTTCAGTGCAGCCCCGTCTGTGTACAGGGCCGTAAAGCAGAAAGACACAAAGGGTTTTTCTGATTCTTTTTTTTTTTTTAAACAGTGCAGAACATGCTGAAAGAAAGAAATAGGAGGAGGAGGATGCAGAGAGATGCATCCACCACTCGACACCACGATTAGCTGCCATCTGTCACGGTTAAGTGGCTTGCAGAGACAGACACCCTGCTGGAGATGGAAAAGAGCAGCCTGGAGTATCACCAACTCCTGCTCTGGAGTATCACCAACTCCTGCTCTCTTCGCTTTCAGAAGTTACAAACCAAGAGAAGGAAGGGGCAGGGAAAGGGACTGGGACAACACAGCAGAGAGAAATCCTAACTAAGCAGGAATTAATCCTCACTGGCAGCAGCAGCAGCCAGAGGGTTGTGTGCAGGACTGCTGCCTCAGCCGGGCACCCCGAGCCTTTCCCCACAACCCAGCCTGGAGAAGGTGTTTCACCTAACGGCGCGGCCTTCTGCTCCGCTAGCGAGAGAGCAGTACGTAGCTAATGAAGTGGTACAGGTAAGATGATTAAGTGCAGCACAGCTCAATGCATCATTCACCAGAGTTTGGAGGAGAAAACCTGCACGGGAGAGCGAAGGGGAAGAAGGCAAAATCCAAGCTTCCTCAAAGAGCACTATGATTTCATGGAGGGTCAGCCCTAAGACCAGGATACACAATTTCCCTTTTAAGTAACCTTAAACAAAGATCACCAACAGGTGATCCCCTGAGCTTCCCACCGCGGATACAGGGGTTACCAGCACTGCACAAGTCTCTGCCTGTTGCATCTGAAACACCGGGGACATCAAAAAAACCCCTCTGAACATAACCAGGCAATGCAAGAATTCCCAACCCGATTTTAAGCCTGCAAACCCCACACCACCCAGCGCAGCCTGGGAGCGCTCCCCCCAGCCAGCGGGTCTCTCCCCGGGGTGCAGAAACAGGGGAGCAGAGACTCTGAAAGCAGCTCCTCAGCAATTCCTCCTCACTTTTGAAATAAATGGCTGGGGATGTCTCACAGCGCGAGCACGCTGCGGTGAATCTCACCTTCCGAACAGCAAATCCCACCCAAAACGGGCTGCGAACCACAGCACTGGCACCTTTAGCAGCCAACTTAGGCATTTTATGAAGGAATTATTTCTCCTTTTAACTTCCACCTGCTTTCCCGGCTGGAGACTCCAGGGATTCCGGGAGCGAAGCGGTGAGCAGGGCTGGTGAAGCCAGGGAGGAGGCAACACCGGAGGACACCCCCCCGCCCCAGCCGGGCTGCCCCGGGGCTTCTCCCGCTGCCCGCCCGGCCGCCCCCGCCGCGGCCGGGGAAGTTTGCCGGCGGGGGTCGCACACTTACCCATCAGGAAGCAGAGGAACCGCCGCGGGAGCAGCGCCATCGCCGCCGGCTGAGGGGCGAAGGCGCGGGGCGGGATCCTCCCCCCGTTCCCGCCGCAGTTCCCTCAGCTCGGCGGCGCGGGGGGGCTCGGCGCTGGCGGCCCCGCGCGCAGGGGCGGGCTCCGGCCGGGCCTTTCCAGCCGCGGGCAGGGCGGAGGAGCCCCGAGGTGAGCTCAGCCCCGGGGTGAGCTCGGCGGGCCGCAGCCCAGCCCGTCCTGCCCGGGTACGGCAGCGGCACCTCGGTCTCCGCGCCCTGATCCGCCTCAGCCCGCCTCCCACCTCCACGCAGCGCCCTGCTCTCCCGCCTCAGGCTGCAAGCCTCACCTGCCCTTCTCGTTAGTGTCCAGCATGAACATCAAGGACGTAGCACAATCTTATGAGGAAAATAAATGCTTTGTGGGTTTTTTTTTTAACTCAGTGTAAAATAATGTGAGCCAGTACAGCTCCACCTACAGCCGGCAACTGGGTTTTTGTCGTGCCTGGGCTCCTGCGGGCAGATTTGGGACTGGGATGTGGACACCACCCCAGGGAGCGCGCTCACATCTTCCCCTTTTCAAAGGGAGAACAAGAAACAGGAGGACCTGAATGAACAACACAGCGTGCTAGCTTTAATGTTTCTGTCCTAAACTATTAATGACACCCGCCTTATCACAGAACCGAGCCTGGGGAACACAAAAGGGCAAACCCCACAGGTGCTCCCATCTTGATACACGCAGGGAGGAAACCCAGGCCGAGGCCTCACCTGCAGCTGCAAGGACAAGTGTATGGCTGTGGCTGTTGGAGACACAGCTGGAGACACTCTGGAAGCATTACCTACAGCCGTGCTGCTAAGAGCAGAGGGAACGGATGAGATCTGAAAGCAACACAACACCAGCACAACTTTTACAAGAAGGGGTTTTAACCTTTATTCACTGGTAATTAAGGCTGCTATTTTCAACAGCAAACGCAGCCGGGATCTAGAATAAAGTACAACAAAGAGACAGAGATGAACAGCAGCAATAAACAGTCTTGTTGTGCAGTATCACAGTGTGAGCCTGCCTGTGTCAATCAAGGATAATTCTCCTCACCCCTGACCAGACACGTACACCTAAGCTGCCTTTCCTTCGTTTACCAGAAGAGGATTTAAAACCTCAACACAGACAAACACACACGAAAGACTGGGAACTCCCAGCTTTCCTCCTCCCTGTGTCAAACCGAACAAAAAGTCACAAAAGGGAGCGTGTGCTTCCCCCTATACCAGGCCACAGGACACAAAACAAAGGGATTTAGAAACCCATCCTCTGCTTGCAGCAACCTAAGTGGAATACGAGACAACAAAATGCCATGTTCTGAAAAAAAAAAAATTAGTAAATCCAGGTTTCATTCTGAAAGAATCATTGGCCATATCAGTGCTCTGCCATCTGCAACACATTTGTGAGTCAAAATGGAGATGACTCTGCTGTAGACAGGGATTACGGTGTCCACCAGCGCTGCCAGCTCCAAAGCCTGGTTGTCTAACATGAACCCCTCGCTGCCTTCCTGGTATTCAAAGGATACATGGAATTTCTAGAGACTATACAGAATCAGATTATCTGGAAATCAGAAGCGTATTGGCTAATTTATTAACATCTTAGCAGCTACCACCATGCCTAAAATCAACTGGTATGCAAGAACTGGGCGTTGTGTACTTCAGCCTAGAAAAGCCCTGCCAAAGTCTTGCTTCACTGAAGTCTGATCTTTCTACCTGAAAGAAACCTGCTGAAACACTTGAACCAACTACAGGGAACAACAAAATTCAGAAGAATCATTTAACACCTACATAAACAGAAAAACACCTCAAATTGACCTTCAGGTTATATTGTCTTGCATAAGACTGTGTATCATAGAGTGATGCTACACGAGTTTTCATTAAGGTCTCCTGAAATAAATCAAACAAGAAATACAGTACCATTCTAGAACGGGCTGGAATACAGAACTTGCAAAAAATCTTCCAAAGGGAGATGATTGATTCTTCATAATTGGAAAGCCATCTGCTTGAGAAGAAACACACAAAAAAGCAGCAGGTAAATTTTGCATGCACACACCTATGCTGAAATAAAAGGAACATCAGCCATTTTAATACCCAAGAAACCCACCAGGGGCTGCAATGATTTTGCTATATACTATAGAAGTACACAGAAGAGTGAGGTTTCCTAGCTTCAAGATCCACATGAAAGAAATGACTACAATAAAATAAATTACATAATCATTGTGCAACAAATCGTATCTGGTGGTCTTCTTTTATTAATTCAAGTTAATTCACAGTTAAGTTATCAAATCATCATTCATGAATACACAGACTCTATGCATTTCTTTATATTTCTCAAAGCACTGGTTTAGTTATGCTTTGGTAAGATTCCTCTCCATTGGTCTATTTTTAAATTCTTACTATGCAGATTATTAATTTCACAGAAAGCTTCCGAGTGTGGACATTTGGTACTGATAAAATTGAAGGAAACAGCCATTTTTAATGCTGCACTGAATAACTTCTATTGTGTCACAATTCCTGTTAGCCACTGCCTACTGTTAGGTTTAGGAAACAGAAAAAAGGCTGAGCATGCTGTTCAGGTAAATACGACAGCTGCTCTCTAAAGGAATAAAAGGACTTTCCAGTCCAAAAGCATTCAGATGTCCAGCTCTAGGCTAAGTCAGTCATAGAAAAAAGCAAGATTCTATCGTACTTTGCTTCAAAACGGAATTCAATTTGTTATATATTAAATACTATGTAATGCAGCTTGACATAGAAGTATTATCCGTGCAACTCTGGATGTTTCATCAGCTTCCAAGAACATAAGGCTCTGAGGTGGTGTTTCTCAGTGGACACTTACCCTTTAGGAAGTTCTGAAGCTACATACATACCAGAACTAGTAAGATGAGCTTTGAGCAGAATCACCTTTTCTTAAACATATTACAAACTTGTTTCTTACTATGGAAGGATGAGAATTTTTCCCCCCCCATTATTTACTAATGACTTGGCTATTTCACAGCTCCCTCATGATGAAAGTAAAAATGGTTATAGGTCATCAGCTCTTTAGCAAAGCAACAGAAAAAAATACCATCACAGGAACAATTATGAATGTAAAGCCCACATACCATTTAAAAAAATAATACTCACTCGACAGGGAAAGCACAACACATCTGAGGCTGTTGAAGTGTTACTAATTAAAAATACTTTCAGGTGTGATGGTAGGGTTTTCTTATGAGTTTATGTCTGTATCTGCAGTCCTGCAGAAGTCAGTCAGTAGATGGAGATGAAGACTTTTCTTTTTTAAATTTTATTTTCGTTCATAGAGGCATCCATAAAAGCTCACAGGACAGCCAAATGCCAAACTAACAAGCTTATGTTACACTAATCCTTTCAAGAGACACTCAGCCAAACATATATATTGGTTGAGATTTTGTCACGCTCTTCATCACTATGGGAGGTATGATCTTACACTGTATGTAAAATCCTATCCTGTGTCTCTGGGTAATTAGCACAATCTACAGCTGGTCTTGCTGAAGGACTTTTCTGGTCACTGGTATTACTTCCCAGAACAAGGACTGAGACGAATGACCTAGAAGCATTTATTTGTACATTTAATGCATTTATGGAAGCTTTTCTAGCCCAGGCTTCTGCTTTGTCTTACTGGGCAGAATTGCTCTACTTCTATTATAGCTCTACTGTGTACTGCACAGCAGTTCTGTTCAAGTTACGGCCATGTTATGGTTTCCTGATGCACTGCAGTAACACGTGTATATGCACCTGACCAGGAGAATTTAGTCTGATAATCATCATTCAATGGGGACATCTATGTATACCAGGATACACAAAACTATCAGCATCAATACTACTCATCTTGGAAGAGGCAGTATCAATTAAAACCAAACTAACTCCTTGACATCCTTGAAACAGGAGCTTTGAGACCAAAATCAGAGCATTAAGAATTCAGTGCAGTTTTTGGAATGACATGCTACAGCAGAATAAATATCGTACAACTGGACAGATTTGTGTTTGTGGGCAAGCGTAAAGCTGGAGCACTGCTAAAAATGTACGGGACAGCATGGGAAAGCTGGCAGTGGCACTGCTAGCAGCCCAAAAGCAAACAGAACACCAAGCCTAGTAGGAGATTGAAATGAGCACCAATGCAAGGATGTCTCCTACAGGAGAATATATATATACACACAGCCCCTTGAATTCTGGGCTGTGCCTTTAGCCTGTTCAGCTTCCTAAAGCATCCAACGCTGTGTCATCACACAAGATGTCCTTTAATGTGAAAAAAACTAAAATACATGAAAACTTACTCTGTTAGAGTAAGATACTCATACATCAGACAGAAATCAGCCATTTCTAAACCAAAGTTGAGCCTATGCTGGAATTCCTTTATTAAATGCTACACAAGGACTGGCCAGTAGGTGTCACCTTTGTCCAGAATATGTATGATGACACTCTCCACTATGTTAATCGATATAACAGTTTGCATAATAAAAACCTCAGTATACCAAGTTTTATGGAGTGCACAGAGGTAGTGAGCTAATCTTTTTATGGATGTTCTGTAAACAGCTGACAAACCTTAGAAACTATTGTTTCAGTGGATTCATGCAGGTACTTCTTGCAGAGCTTTAAACTAAGTTACTTACTAATCTAGTCAGGCTATGCAGCTACACAAATTCAAGTATTTTTATTTCAGTATATTTCTGTAGGCTAGAATACTCACTTATTTACATGGCTTTTCACCCACATGACTGGGGTCAATCTTCAGAATGACAGAGGTCCTCTCCATGATAGAACTGATGGACAAGCCACTTAGGGTACCTTTGTTGTTCTTCTTCACCTCCAGCAGAGCATCCACAATTTTGTCTCTATGTGAATAAAAGAACTTTTTACACATCACGTTCTGTGCGATACATTTAGCCCTTAGTTACCATGGACATGGGATCCATTACAAATCAGGGCAAAAATGAAATCCAAATATTCTCACCTGCTAGCCTCTGGATGAATTGCTTGAATTTTCTTCAGTAATTTGGGAAAGCTGCTCAAGTTCAGCGTATTAGAAGAAATAAAGGCACCATATGAACCAGTAGAGAAAGGAGCAGATGTTTTCTGCAGGACTTTTCTTCCAGTATCCTAGAATTGCATCAAAATAAGCAAAAAGTGAATGGATTAAATATTGTACAAGTAATACAACATATCACAGAATCATAGAATAGCCTTGGTTGGAAGAGACCTCTAAGATCATCAGGTCCAACCATTAAATCAGCACTGCAAACCCACCACTAAACCATGTCCAAGAACGAATACAAAATACTGTATTTATACACAGATGTTCTTAGATTTCTATTAAAACCCCCAAGTTTCCCCTCCAGTATCCCCAAATCTTTCCTGTATAAAAATCACAAGCATTCACATAGAAAATTGCTGCAAATGTAAACTTGAAAGAGGAAAAAAGCAAGACAGAAAATCTAGTGCAAATGGCTAGGTTCCCAAGTGGCTTAGTATTAAGAAAAAAAGATGGAGTATCATAATTTGATGCAGGGGCAAATGAACGGTGCTCTCACGCCAGAAATTCATTACTAACACATGACATGCTTTCCTGTCCTAAATGTACCATGTTACAGGACAAGAAATTTTAAGGCTCTTAATCTGCCATATAAAGGAGCCCTAGTAATAATTATTTATATTCTGATTAACTCAAAGAAAAGAACATACCGAATCTTCAGAAGATGATTTCACACCAGGGCACTTTGTTTCTGAAGGTACTGATGTAGAGCAAGAGATTTTTGAAGAAGTAATGGGGAGGAGATGTGTTTTCTCAGAAGCAGAGGTGGCATCAGGTGCTTTCGCAGAATTGGAGGCTGAAGTGACTGTTTTACCCTGATCATTTCTTTGACTGTTACCAACAGGTTGGATTTTATGCCAAAGCTTATTCAGAAGTACTTGGGAAATGACGTATTTATTCTCTGATGAAGTTTTTACAAGTTCAACACTTACTGGTTTTTCTTTTATTTTTTTCTGGTTCATTTCCTCTACAGCTAACTTTGCCTTATTAGTGTCTTTGAAGGAAAGAATTGCATATCTAAGGCACAAAATTAAAGGGAAAAAAAAAGGAAATTAAATAAAACATATTAAATTACTATCACTAAGAACACATGATGGTTCTCATCTTCTGAAAGTTAACTGCATCTCTATTAAACTCAACAGAAAAGTTCAGACTCCTTAACTTCTCAGGAAAGGAGAAGCTGTCTGGAATGACAAGTTTTTGTCAATCTACATTAATTACTGAAACAAATTAATGAACAACTGCCCCCTCATCCTGTGATTCACTTTGACCAAAAAAACCAACCCTGCAACAAGTAGAACTTATATTAATATACCTGTAGTTACTAGAATGCGCAGAAATAAGAATGTCAGAAATCTGGTACTTCTGGAAATGTGATCTTAAATCATCCTACAAAATAGAAGCATATTTGGTTGCAAATGTGTAGTATGAAAGAATTCAGAAAAGACGCAAGATAGTAGTAATATGATGTAAATAATAACAGGCATACCTCTGACACTGAGGAGCTTAGGCCACCAACACAAATAAAAGAACACTCATTTTCACTCTCCATTATCTTCACTTCTAATAATAAACGTAAGAGAGCAAAGTGTTACCAACTATTCTTGCTTCAGTTCAAGCTAACATCTTCTCTGTAGATTTTTGGAAAGAAAACCTTTAAAAAATCCTAAAAGAATGAAGAGTGTCTTCTAATAGAAAATGAGTGTCCTGTGAAGTGGAACAGCTCAGTTTGTGAAATTTCAGCATGTTAAAATTCAGACTGTGGTATGTCATATGAATGAGTATCAAATTCCTGTGTGATTAAGAGGATTCCAGCTACCTATATGACTCTGTGCTACACTATGAAGAGGTGACACATACTAGTTTTCACTTCTAATTTTTTTCAAGATGTAAAGTATAATACAGAGCTGATACACTGTTAAGCATTCCATCACAGAAAGGACAGTTGACTATCCATATATATGTTTTACACAGGGTTTGTTCTTTTCTTCCCCAACAGCTTAACTAACAAATAGTGTAGCATCTGTAATAGAAGGAGATAGCTTACCATGTTCCACATCCTGATCTTTATGTTGTTCTTCAAATGCCTTGGAGGAAGCAGAGTCACTTGACTGACCGCCATCAGTTAAACATACTGTCTGTGGATTCTCCTACAAACATAGTTCTGTTATGTCATAGCACTTGCACCTAATTATTTTTCTGAGATTCAGAATATTAATTGATTAAACAGGTAAATTTTAACCTACTAATCACCTTTAAGAACCCCCAATTTATTTTATTTTGAAATAACAATCAAAATCCTGGCCACATCAGCTGCATTTGTGATTACTGGCAGAGAAGCCCAGCTTGAGCCCTGAAGACTGACATTGTATTTGCATATATCTAAGAGGAGACTATAATTCACAACATTAATGTCTGTGAAACTCAGTAGTGAAGAAGTCCCTACCACGTTGACAAGAATTTTCTTGACTTGCGGTTCTGGTGCTTTCAAGTCAGCTTTTCCTGCACCTGAAACAGAACTGAAACATATCCAAGAATTTAATACAAAATACGGCACAACAATTTAACGTTCTACAATGATAACGAGTACTCTGAAATATTAACTGACATATTTCCAAAAGCTCCCAGCAAAACAAGTAAAATGTGCTTAATAAATCTTCGCTTAAAATAAGAACCAAGGTTTTTTGATACCTGCATTTTATAAAAGCATTGGTTGCAACCCAAAACATAAACCCATGTTCTAGTTCATGTTGTTTTTCCCTTATACTTACATGGCTTTCTGTGTGATGTTTCCACGGATGTCTTTACAATTTGAAATCTCCGTGCAATTCCTAATTAATTTTAGTAACGCTTAACAAGAAATCTGAAAAATATCTCTAGTTGTTTACCTGATGCAGTACAAACTTATTAAAAAATTTGTTTTAATCAGGACTTACATGAAGTAACTGGGCATGGTTCTTGAACATGCAGTATGTCTGCCTGAAATACGAAGCTATTTTACTATCATTCTTCATAACTGAATTATAATCTTAGCAGAACACCTGCCTGTATGTCTAATATTATCTTTGGTGGCAGCAAAGTCTTTTGGTTTTGATGGGGTTTTTTTGTGGTTTTTAAGGTTCTTTGGTTTTAAGACAGAGAGCATTAAGATTAGGGACAAAGATTTTAGTAGTGAAAGCAGGGAACCAAGAAAATTATCCGTAAATTGAAAGCTTTTGCTAGAAAGATAGTAAAAATACAATTCCATAGTTTGCATATTAGAAGACTACAGAGAAAAAATTTCCTTAAAATAAAATCACTGTACCCAAAGTGCTATGCTAGTCTTTCAGCTAAACAATTTGGAGCAACAAGATACATCCTGAAATAAAGAAATTCTAAGTTTATCGTCTTTGAAACTCACTGCTCATTTATTTTGAATCTTAATAAATACCACAAATGAGGACTACTTACTCGTAGCAGAGATCCTCTCTGAACAACTGTCAAAAAAAGAAAAGATTACTCTTTATTTTCTGAAGAAAACAATTTATTTCAAAAACCAAAAGCAATTAAGGAATTACCTTGCAGGGGGCATAAGAGGAGGAGATTGGGAACAGCTTCATCTTAACTGATAGCGGTGGAAGTGCATTTAAAGGTATGCCCGTTTCTATTTTCATTCGCATGCTGTTGTACTTCTTCTTTAGTTCTTCCAAAATCAACACGAGAGATGAATCTAATTCAGTGTTTCCACTATATCTGTTAAAATATGTATAAGGAAGTAAGATCAACTTGAGACAGACATTTCACTTATTTTACTGCTTCTAGAACTGCCCAAACATTTTATAGTGTTTAAAGATCCCTCTGCACCCCTAACACCCACGGTAGCTCTCTGGAGCTGTACTCTGTTTCACAGAACTGTTTTCACAGTTTTCCTGACCCCCCTCCTAAGCTATGGAGCAGAGATGACTGTGATGAGGTTTCATAGCTATCTGTGGCACAGCAAAGCATTCAGAGGCATGACTTCTTAGTTGAATTCCATGTCTGTTACAGGCTGTATGCTTTCTCCTGCAATCATCACCCCCTTTCTGCCTCACCTCTTAACAATCCTGCACCTCCTCACTCTTTCTCCTTTACCCCTCCCTCTCTTCTATGCATCTCGTCGACTCCTGAACAGATTCTCTGCATTATTCCTTCTGTACTTTTCCTCCAGTACAGAAAGACATTTGGAAACAAACTGGTTTTTGCTGGGTCTGAGTGCTACAGAAAATTTTATGCTGCAAGTAAGACTTGGCAGTTACAAGAATGTAAACTCTTTCAGACAGCACCACTAACTATAAATACTGTTATGAGCTATGCATAGACTACATCAGTAATGTTTAGCAATTAATGTCTTTTAGCCAAGTTATCCCTTTCATTTAAAAGGACATTTAAGTACGTGCCTGCAAAAACATGTGTTTTCCTCCAAAGCCAGTTTGTAAATCTTCAAGCAGTGCTGATAGCACATCTGATAATGAGCTTTTAGAATCTGCAGTTCTGCTGCAATAGCTCTCTGCAGTGTTTTTTGACAGCAGCTTGATGCAGAATTCTTCACTGTTTGTTTGTCAACACATACCAGCCTTTAAAATAATAAACAAAGTCCTGAAGACCTTGAATCAATATTTTACGTTTATTATGCTTTACTTTGAAACAAGTAACTTTCCAGAAGCTATTTCTGACACAATGTCAGGGGGGAAAAATAAATAAATAAATAAAATAGGTTCCTCCTATTTATTACACAGAAAAAATGTCTTAGAGTAGCTTTCTCATTACAATCAGCCTTAACTGAAAGGCAGAAACTCCACAAGCATCATAATCATTTCTACCCAAGTGCAGTTGCAAGAACAAGAAGAAACTTAGCAACTCTGTTGATCTACAGATGCAGTTATTTCCAGAGTCACAGAATAATTTAGGTGGGAAAGGATCTCTGGAGGTCTGCAGTACAACCCTCTGTTCAAAGCAGGGCTAACTTTAAAATTGGCTCGGGGTCTTAGTTGGTGCAGCTTTGTTCTTGGGTTTGGGGTTTTTTTTCATTTGTGTTAAATCTCCAAGAAAGATTTATATCAATACTACTCTTACTGTAAGCAACTTTTTCTTACACCCACTTGGATGTCTCCCCACTGTAACTGAGGGCTCTTGCCCTTTCAAAACACACCTCTGCAAAGAATTTGACTCCGTCTTCTCTGCAACTCACCACCAGATTGCCAAGAACTGCAGGGAGGTTCCCCACCTTCCCTTCTCTGGGCTGACCAAACCCAGCTCCCTCAGCTCTCCCCACACCTCAGGTGCTCCAGCAGCTTCCCTCACCACCTCCATGGCCCTCTGATGGGCCTTCCCCAGCCTGCCAATCTCTTCCTTGCACTACAAGGCCCACAGCTGGAGACACCTTTCCAGATGCAACCTCACCAGCCCCAAGCAGAGAAGAATCAACACTTCCTTCCATCTGCTGGCTGCACCCTCGCTAATGCAGCCCCAGGATGTGGTTTCCCTTCTTCGCCATACGGGAGCACTGCTGACTTACACTCCACTTGTTCTCGGCCAGTCTGCAACCACAGACCAAGGCTGCTTTGCTCTTTGCTCAACTTCAGGACATCTTCAGCTCGTTCTTCTCACTTCTCCAGGTCCCTCGAAAGGCAGCCCTACCCTCCAGTGTAGCAGCTGCTGCCCAGCAATCTTTCAATACCATCAGTTTTTCCAAGTCACAGAAAACCCTTCAATTATGAAAAAAAAACGTATCTAGCATCCAGAATTCCAAAGCAAGAACAATTCAGGACCTACCTGTCAGTGCTTATCTTTAAATCACTGCTACAAAGCTCAATTTCTGATTTCTGCTGTTCCTAAACAAAAAACATTTTTAAAAGTTAAAGACTAACATTTTTATAGACAAGTTCTGAGCAATTTTAAGTTTAAAAAAGTTCTATATATAAAAATTGGTTCTGTTTTTTTTTGGTTTTTGTTTTAATTACCTGAATTCGCAGACTTCTTTCAGCCATTGCAGTATTGCCATCTCTGTGTTTTCCCAGTGTGTCAGTAGGCTGTGACCATATTTTCTCTGCCCTGCCAGCTCCACATGACCAGTCTGGATTGTGAGCAATGTCTGTACGGGTTTCACAGCACCATCCCACGGGGCAAGATCTGTTCATCATCATTACTTCTGTATTCATACCCTTGGATGAGAGACACACCTGAGCACTGGTACTTCTGCTTGTTGTATAGCACGCTCTAAAATCAGCACTCGCATCAATGGCCTGGTTAACCATAGAGTCACTGGTAATATTTTTCAAGTTTTCATGATGTTCTGAGTTCGGACAGCTGGTATTTCCACAGGTTGATTTCTCTGCAACTTCTACCTCAACAAAGGGATTCTTGTTACTGAGAACTGCAGAGACTGGAAACTGGGCTTTAGCATCCTTTGCAGCACAGCCAACGCAGCTGCCACCACACGGGCACACACCAGATCCTTTGCAGCTGTAGAAATCAGCGTCCCCTGCACGTTCACAACACTGCATGGCTCCTGCAGGGGCCCTCTCCTGTGGTGACAGCGGACTGTCTTGCTTCACTGAGATGCTGCGAGCGTGTCTGTTGTTCTCTTCTGACACTTCTTCACTTGCACTCGGCTGGGGTGGCAGTGTGCCACCTATCAGTGTCATGTCTTTCACCTCTCTGTTTTCTAAAGCACCGCACACAAGCAGATTTGGACAGACCCCTTCTTTACTCTCACAAGCCTGACTTTCAAGTATACTTCCACAAACAACACTGTGATACTCTGTTTGCTCCTCCTGAGGGTCACCATTGCAATCTGGCAGAGACAGAGAGTGCTGAAGCAAGTGGGGAAGCTCTGGTGTAGCTGCTTCTGGGCTGGTTTGGTCATCTACACCATACTCAGAAGCAGGAGCATCATCTTCTGACTCACCAGCGAGATTTTGCTCCTTTGCAACTCCACTCCCTGGAACTTCATGAACTGGATCTGTCAGCTTTAAGGTTTTGATTTCTATTGTTACCTTTTGCTCAGAAAACTCACTTGAGCTATTCATATCATCAAAATCTTGCTCGTGAGCACTGAGATACTCCAGCTGGGAATCTTCATCCACATTGTTCTGTCCACCATCACTACACTCCCCACAATTAAAGTGTGTATTGTCGCATGCCATTCCCAACTCATCAGCTTCTTTCTTGCTTTGATCTAGCTGTGCGCAGTAAACTCTGTTTTTATTGTACATTTCAATATCTGCATCTAAAGATGAACTTAAATAAGGTAATCTTTCCTCTGACAAATTTAGTTCTGAAACATTGGCAGAACATGCCTGGTCAAAACCAGAGTGGTTAGTTCCTGCGGCAACATCTCCAACAAGCACGTGCTCAGCTTCCTCAGAACAAGAAAAGAGATGTGAGGTCTGATCAAAGCATCTCCTTTTGCTTTTAACATCGCTGTTCTTTTCTAATTCCATGGTATAAACACGTAAGTCCTCCTCCTCAGAAATAATCCATACAACTCACTTCCACTGCAACCTCTCAAAGTCACTAGCTTGTCTCTTCCTATCAGTTTCTCACCTTAAGAAAAAATAAGAGAAATTCAAGACAGTCCGTGGTGTACAAGAGAATATTACTGTTTAAAAAAAATTGTAAAGGAACCTACTGCATGCTAGTAGAGAAGCTAGGAATTACACAGTGTGTGCTCAAAGAAATCCCAACAGCTCACGGAAGGCTGTTAGAAGAATTTACTGTTCTTTCTTGTGTGATTTCAACTGAGTAAAAGCACCCTGAGACCAAACAATCCTATTTTCTTACACTCTAGGGCTAAGTTTCCATCCTCTTACCACTGAAGCATTTCTTGGCTGAATCATCAGAACCCCTGTGGATACACAACAAGCTATTTACATCGTATGCTAACTCCATGACAGCACATAAGGTGTTCTGATGCACGTACTGACTCCCAGTCAGGATTCTGACATTCTTCTGGATTCAGTGACCACAAACTGACCTCACATTGTTCCCAATTGCACTGTAAGCACTCCTTGACACGGAAAGCTTACAGCTTCTTGATCCATGACCAGTATATTTACTGCAGGGAAGGTCTGCCAGTCCAGGAGCTATAAAAATTGTAAAAACTACTTAAATGAGTGCAGAGGTGAACTTAGAGCTCTGTGCCTTCCAAGAACTAAAAACCCTTCAGATGCTGGACAAGGAGGAAAGAGAAGCATATTCCTTTTAATTCTGGGGAAACAAGAATAGCCCAGAACCGTAAGAAAACCTGGGAATCTTTACAACCACGTTTAAGACATAATGGAAAACAGGAAGAGAGTTTCTTGGATCAGAGTGTTTCTTTTGGTGACAGAAGCAAGCTGGACAGTACAACACCACTTTTCCCTGCTCTGGACATGCAACAAACCTAATTTTATAGTAAACATGAACAAAAAGCAGAGAAAAAGCATATAGGGATGGAAGACACTCTTTCTGAAGCTTTTTTCCTATAAATGGTTGCCAGTTCTTCTCTGCATTGCCCCAAAGTTTATAAAGAAGAGAGGGATACATGCAAATGGTAGACATTTCTCAGTCAGGTATGCTTTCTATAACAATTCTGTATTATAGCCACAGGTCTCTAACCTGACTATAATCTTATGGCACAGCAAAACACTGTCCTGAGGGTAACTCTTCCCTCTGCATGGCCATGCAGACCAACCAACAGGCCCATAAGATGGGTTTCATACCCATCTAAAGACACAAGTCACTGGTTCACCCTCCAGAGGAGGTTTCCAGTGTGGTGAAACAGAGTCCATAAGAAATCGAGTGAAGCACTAAAGCATACACAGGCTGCTGGTGGAGCATGAGGGAGACTGGAAACTCAGGCCTGTTTCTGAGCCACTGCTCTGAGATTAGCAGATAAATTATGCAAGCTCTGGAAACAGTGTGGCCCAGGCCTTGTATCTGCACAGCAAGGTTTGCAGAGTGGACTCCTAAGAGATACCTTCATGATAGTCCTTCCTCACAGGGAATCATGCAACTGTCAGAGCTGGAAGGGACCTCTAGAGATCATCTAGCCCAACTCCCCTGCTTAAAAGCAGGAAAAATGCCTTGTCTCTCGAATCACTGATTCTCCTGCACTAAGGACCATCATTAAACCAGCATCATTTAAAATCATTTGATAAAAATCATTCGATAAAAATCATTCAAATAATTTAACAGAAGTCATCAATACAAGTCAGTCACCTTCCAAAAAACCCAACTTACTGTGACCTCGTTATGCACTCCTACAGTTTTGTTTTGCAGACATCAGCTTTCTCATCACACTGACCTTACCTTCACCTCCTCACACGCTCTGAGCAACTGTACCTGTGGCACTGAAAACCTCGCCGAAACACTGCCACAGCTCACCCTGGGGCCTACCCCTAAATCACAAGGTATCACCACAAAGAAGGGACTTTCCCCCCCCACTTTTTCCGTAGGAACAACTTAAGAAAGGAGAACCACCACAGCTCGAGGTGTGCCCTGAAGAATAACCCTGCAGTCACTACTAACGCCGCCGCCAGGTGCCTCACAGCTGCCAAACCGGTTACAAACTGATGTCAAAGCACGGCCTCCAGCCCGCAAAGCAGCGAGAGCCACAGCTAAGCCCACGGGGAGGAAAGAAGGGGACCCCCACGGCAGCCCAGTGTCCTCACTTACCCAAGGAGAGCCCCCAGGCTGGGAACCAGCGCCCACCCCAGCTCCGGGGAAGGCTGAGGAACCCTCCCGCGGCCCAAGCGAAGACCAGCGCCGAGCACCGAGCGCCGGTCCCTGACGGCCCGCAGCCAGCCGCTAACAGCCCCTAACAGCCGCCCGCTAACAGCCCCTAACAGCCGCCCGCTAACAGCCCCTAACAGCCGCCCGCAGCACGCGCTCAGCCGCCGCTCGCGCCTCCCGCCTATTGGCTGCGGCCGGAGGCGCTCAGCGCCTGATTGGCCAGCGCGGCGCTTGAGCCCTCCCACGCGCTGCTCCCTCATGGGTGCCGATCGCCGCCATGTTTCCTCGGGGCGGCTGGCGCTTCTCCCGGTCTTCCCTCAGGGCCTGAGCGCAGAGCCCAAACCTTCCCCAGCGGGGGACAGCAGCGTGTCTTCACGGACAGTTCTTAAAACCTACCGGCAGCTGGAAAGCTTTCAGTCTGAAGGAGCCTCTTACAGGCAGTGGGGATGAAGGCAGTGAGCAGCGCCTGGTAAATGCCACGCAGGTTAGCAATCACCCACGTACATGTTATTTTTCCAAGGTTGGTTCTGGTCCCCGCACCTTCCTTTAAACATATACATGTGAAGTTCTTAATAAAGTGTGCGAAACATCACTCAGCTGCCTAAACCAAACTAACGCCCAAACCCCTGTACTGGATTGTTGAGAGCATTTAAAGCAGACAAGCACTGACCTCCCCCTCAGTCCATTTCATGTAAGTGATCTCTGTGGCAACACCTGTGATCAGGGCAAGGTGAAATTTAATACTAAAATTGACATGGTTCTGATGAACAAAGTTGCCTCCTCTTGAGAAGAATTCTTCCTGTTGTGAAGGATTCTTCCTGGGAAAGTTACTGTGGGGGTTACCTGTATGTTCACCATAAATACCCCAGTTAACAATACCATTCCAATTTCTCCTGACAGGACTCTGTCCCTATTCCCCCCTTCCCTCCGAAGTGCATGCTGCCGTTAGAAGTGTTAATATTTGGGGGTACATCTCACACCAGTGCCCTTGCTCGCACAAGCCCCTGCCTTTGTACATTTTACAACCCGTGTTACACGTTTGTGCATCCGCAGGAATATATTAAAAAGGAAAACAAGCCTATTATACCAGTATCATCCAAAAAGTCTGTATTTTCCAGGAGAACTTTTATCAGTAACATCATCATGACAGACCACTCCATGAAAACTACCCGAACAAGTGACATTTTTATTGGCGAGTTCTGCTAATGAGTTTCCTTTTCCACGCTCGTATCTCCTAACAAGCTTTGATTGAAAAAAAACCCAGAACATTTCAGGTAACATTCCATTTGCAAACAATAAAATTATTTAACATTTGAAAATAAAACAAAGGATAGTAATTTTAAATACAAATTCTAGGAAAACCTGTCCTGGGTCCCCCAGGAACTGTTCCTCGCCAGGCTGCCACCATCTCGGCTCTGCTCTGAGTCAGTGGGCTGGGTACCAAGGATCTCTCCTTTGGAGTTCAATTAAAAGGACTGGGGCATGTGCTGTTATTACCATTTGAAGCCCTGTTGTACATTCTTCACAGGAAAACATAAACCACTTTGCAGTAAACCAAGCAGTACTTTTTCTTCCCTTACTCTAAAGCTAAGTCATACTGAAAATTAGGGGGGAAAAAAACGTGGCTTCAACATTCAGCTACTTTATCACACACAAAGATTTCTACTAAAAGCATATCCAGGTTGAAATACACATCTGATTTCTGTCATGAGGTTAATGCTTATGGGGTGTGAGATGCAATGTACTTTGAAATAATAAACACATCACTTCTTGATGAGCAAAGTATTATTTTTAGCCTTTTGGACCAATGCTTAGTTGCTAGGTTGTTTCTCCTGAGTCTTGCCAGAAGAGTCTTCACCGCTATTACAAAAAAAACATGACTGGTGGCAATCACACACTTCATCATCAGTCAGTAAGACATTGTATTTAGCACGTTTGTTTGCATTCTGAAAACCCCTTAGTTCATCTCTTAGGCCCCTGAGGCTTTGCACACCAGAAATTACACAAGTCAGCCACCACAGAAAATAGTAAATTGGTATCCACGGCGATTTTGAGGTATTCCACAAGAAACCTGGCTCTGCATCTGGATGTTCCTCTCAGAAAACAAAACAAAACCAAAAGGTAAAAAGAACCCAAAGCCCTAGCTGCAGTGGAAATTTAATTTAAAAGATTTCTTTAATCCTCAACATTCCACCACATTTGATCAACAAGGACATATTTACTTCCTCAGGGGCACAAAAAAAGCCTTCTTCATCCTTTTCCTGGAATATTAATTTCAGTACTTCATTCTTAAATTTCTGGGTGCGCTCAAAAGAGATGAAGAAAAAGATGTCATTTTCTAGCCAAACCAGAGAAACACATTCAGACACTGTTTTTGGTTTATTTAAGTTTTGAAGGTGCTCTAAGAAGATACTAGCGACCTCCTTATGTTGAAAATAGCAGCGGTTTATACTCTAACCTCCAGTCTGCGAGGAAGAGGCTGGGGAAAGATCTGGACTGGAGAGTCGTGAAGACCAAGTTAAGAAGAAACAGTCTCCTGGGTCTGGATTTGGCTTGATAGAACCGTATTTACTGAGGCAGTCAGCATCGACAGAAGGTTGCTCCTGTCGAACAGGAGACGCTGCTTCGTAGTGTGAGCAGGTTCCTAAGGGCCTGGTCGCCTGCCTTACTCACTCACCAGCTTTTCTGGTAGGGCTGAAGGGAGGAGGACAGCTTTACTCTTCACATAACTGCTGATCTCCTTTGAGTACTACATTCAGAACGATTTCCAATAAACCAAAGCTGTAGTGCTAGTTGTGTATAATAAACCGCCTGCGACGTTTTTATCGGTTACGTTATTTTTCATGAAAAGTGGAAAAGCTTTACAATGACCTCAGAAGGAAATAATTCACTACTTCCGTATTTGTAGAAAAACCATAGGCGGGAATATTTTCTAAAGTGCTTCATTACTTATCAGTAACTTTTTTTTTTAAAATTAGCCTGTATTTCATAGCGACATAGTTTCCTAGGAGTTCATGGACCAGTAGATAGTTTCTGATGTAAAAAACCCATTCCATTGTTTAAGCAAATGACACTTGCTTTGACAAATGCACCAAAGTGAGTGATCTAAGTGCAAAACCCACTGTTTCTTAAAACATGGCCTTATGCTGGTTTATTAATGCAACTTTACATCCTTTAAAAGTAATTTACTTCAATTCGAAGAGCAGGGATTAAATAATACAAGTTGAAAATTCAATGAAGCTATTGCCCATTTACCCTGAAATAAAATAGTTTTATGATTCAACTGGTGCAAAAATCCCTCCAAACACCTTTGTTTTATTGGCAAAGTCATTTAAGGTCACTTTTGCTTCCAAGACCATCTTCTTCCATGGTTTCCACTGAAGGAGTTTTGCTTTGTAATGGCTTGTGGTTCCACAGTGATTTGTAAATGAAAAACCTACCATGAATAACTCTACCGTAGTCACTAAATTACAGATACTGTCATGAGAAAGTCCAAAACTTACAGTGTTCTGATTTTTAAATTTTCAGCATGACACAAAATTCCAGTCCAGTTAAAGTGTTTCCTTTGAACGCCATTTTAAATGGCAATAAATGGCTGCTGTGCCTCCCGGATGGAGAACTTAACGCGATGGCCAATGTGCTTCTTATATGGTAGACAGCTCTTGTACGTCTAATGTACCCCAAGAACAGTGTAGAAGGGCCCCCGCAGGCACAGCCGTTTGGATCAGCTGCTCCTATGTTTCTAGTGCAGTAGGTCTGAATCTGCGTAGAGAGAACCACAGCTGGGTGGCACGTAGCAAATGTTGGGGTTGTCTGTTCTCGGAAGGCGTGACAGAAAGCATCCCAGACAGCAAGAGACAGAAGCATGTGCAGCGTTGTTCTGGTTCTGTCAAGTCGTAGTAGCTTCCGTCGCAAGGTGGTGGTTATTGCTGAGACAGTAAAGCACTCCGGTTGGCTTTCATCTTCTCCAAGCGTTTTACTAGATGACCATTGCTGACTTCAAGCTCTTCAGTTTTATCCAACGCTGAACGAAGCTGAAGGAAGGAAGCAGAAAAAAAAACAACTCATAACCTTCACATTTTTTTTCCCTTTCCAAAGGTAAAGCAAGGGTTGTAGTTACCAACGCTAACTGGCCGTATTGCTGGAATTTCCTTACAAGATAAAGCAGTTGAAAATTCCTAGTAGTGGAGTTAAAAGTAAATGTTGTGTAACTGCTTTGAAGGCCACACACAGAGATATTTTATAAGTGTGCTGCCAAGAATCCAAGGTATTTACAGAATGTTGAACAAATGGCTCGGAGTTTGCCTGAACTTCAGAGGCATGGATGCTCAGAGATACGTGCTGGGTGACACAGGCCTGTCTCACTGCTTGGCTTTTATGTTTCTGGTTCCCAAAATACAGCCACAGCCATCAGTTTGGTGCCTTAATTTCCTATAAAACCCACCAAGGGATGGAAGTAGGGAGAGAGAGGTGGGCTGCACAAAGCAGTATGTATAGGCAGCAGAGCAGAAGGAGTATTTAGAAAGAGCAAAGAGCCACACAGAAAAAGCCCCCCAAAACTCAGGAGGCAGGTGGGAAAGAAGCTGACAAATGTATTTACACCAGTTGTAGCGGCTGCTTGGTAAGAATGTGAAATTTGGTAAGCCAAATACAGTCAAAATTATGGACAGCTTGAAAATGCAGTGTTTTAGGAGAGAGAAACACAAACAGAGTCCATGGACGGACACACTGTAATAAAAGGCTGAAGAGGTTGACACAGCAAGAAAAACAGGCTCAGCAACAATCTGCATCCATTTAATGCTCAAGTTTAGAAACCTGAAAGATTAGGCTGTCATTCCTGGTAAGGTGTGACACTGTGCTTAAATAGTGAAGCACACAAATTAACTTCACAGCAGGATTTCCAGCTTTCTGCTGCTGTAATTTCTGAATCATGTTCTAGAAAGACCAGCGATTTCTATTTACAAATCCCCAATTTGTAACAGCCAAAGTAATGAGCCTTCAGTACAACAAAGGACAAGGACAGCAAAGCAGAAATAGGAATACTTCAGCTTGATAAATGTGGAATGATGTGAACATTCACATCTGCAAAGCACCGTGCAAACCAGGGCGTGTGAAATGCACCCGACTGACTGGTCTCTCCCCATGTGGTGCAGCCTGACTGCTGGCCTCTGACAGTTTGCATTTAGAGTTACCTCTCTCTGTAGTTTGCGTTTCTCTGCTTTCAGCTCATCTTCTACTCTTTCAGCATTTTCAGCAGCAGTTTTGTATCGGGCTACCTGACCTTCCAATCGTATTACCTAAGGTGAAAGCAAATTTTTTGAATTAAAAGCTGTACCGAGAAGTTACTCTGAAGCTTCACTCTTCCACTAGTAGTTAAGCAATAACCAGAGAGATACTCACTTTTCTTTAATAAAATAAAAGCATATTTTGAGGGGAAAAAAAAAAATCATACAAAGGAAGCCTGGCCATGGTAACTTACTCCAGACCTTTTATATATATGTGTGTATATACACATATACACACATATATATACACATATACACATATATACATGTATATACATGTATACACATATACATATATATCCATATTTAATATGCTTCCAGCAACAAAAAAAATACAGTCCATTAACTAAATTTATCTTCACAAGAGTGTTGCTGACATACTGTGCACAAGAGCAAACAGTCAAAATTGAACAGACTTGTATAAAGTTCACATATACTACATCATATGCCAGGAGCCATTTAAAAACTGTCACTAGCTAGGCATAAGAAAGTATTCTGAAAAGCTCAGTATGTGATCTCAATAGACCTTTATCTTTGAATGTTTTTCCTTCGGTAAACATGAATAATATATTATTACACAGAAATGAAAAGCATTTTAGTCTTTATGACTCAAGTGCAGAAGCCCTGATGCTCTAACACTCCTGCTTCTTATTTTAATTGAAAAATCACAGTAATGATGATGATGATATTTATCATATAATAAAATACACTTTCTCTTTGCATTCTCACCATGCCTAAACAAACAGAACAAGCCAGAAACTTACATTCTGCTCCAATGCTGTTATCTCTTGCTCAGACTTTGCTAGTTTAAATTTGAGATCACTGATCTGTCTGTTGGCATCTCCTAAAAGAATTGCAGATTTATCAGAGATGTCAGAACAAGTGTCAACAGTTTCTTCTATCAAGTCTGTCATAAAATTTCCATGCTACAGCAATCTATTTGGGCCAGTGGTACAGTAACAAGTGCTCTCTGCCAAAAAAGAGCCCAGCAGATAAGAGCTATTCCCAGTCTTGCCTGATTCCCTTCTGACCACTATTGATGCAGAATTAACCAGAATTAAGCAGAATTTTCTCACTCACATGCGAGACACAAGAATTATCTTAAAATCAAAATGTAGCTCACTTTGGAGGTCAATCATATGCATATCTGTCCCATTTTCTAGAACTTCATCTTCTGACTGTGTATTTTCCATCTTGCCATTCTTTTGCTTTTCTTCCAGTTGTCCCTTTAGCTTTTTCACCTGAAGGGCACAAAATAATTAGTTATTAAAATAAGGGAAAATTGTGGCTCAGTACTCAAATTCACTCAAGTATTATAGCATCCTGCAGAGAAACAGATCAGCTAAAATGTTTTGAAAAAGCTTTATATCCACTATGGAATATCACAGTACCAGCAATAATTGCTTTAATTGCTATTTACCCATCTACTGTAATTCCTCCAGCGCTTCTTTCCAAATGGCCCACTGCCCACAGACCCAGCCATCGGGAAGTCTTACTTCTGGAGACAAAATTTGCTTCTACAATTTCTGGACCATATGTTTTCGTCCCTTGGGCTTGTCCTATCTGAAGTGTTATTTTTCAGAAAGAGTCCTGGAGAAGGAGTTTTAGGTGACTGAGGACACTGAACGTGACTGGTTAGCAACATGGAACAGGTACACTGGGTCATGTCTTTCTTCCCCATACCCTGAGTTAACACGCAGGAGAAGCATCTCAGAGGAGCAATGAAGTGGCAAGCAATGCTGTAAGTCCTCAGCAAGAGCAACCCAGCATACGTTCTGAAAGGCAACGACACTGCTGCTCTGTACCTTACGTTAGGGCTATTTTGATCTTCTTAATCTCTACTATTGTTATCACAGAGTTAGTAAATACACAGTATTTCAGTTTTCCTGTGATTACCTGGTCTAGTAAGGATTCTCGTTCATCAGTGAGTTTTTTCAGCCTGTCTGAAAGAGAAAACAGAAAGTTCAGTGCTGACTTGATCGAGCTGCACATTTCAGAGTGCATCTGATTATCAGACCGAACGGTTAAGGTTAGTGAAACTAATGATGAAGGTAGTTATGCACGTACCACGGGAAATGAGGCCACAGACAGGGCTGGGAAGGGGTTGCAGCCAGGGGAGGTTATGTCATTCTCACAGAACATGCTTGTCACGGCAGTAGCAGCACCCAGCTGCATGCAAAGAGGCTAATCTTCTACGTTAGGTTAGCATGCAAGAACTCTAGGGTCAAACACAACTGCAACACAAAATCTCACAAATCTTTACAGTTTAAGATAACAAAAATACCGTCAACACCTATAATCATAGCTAAGCACATTCTCAGCACTTTACACCTTCACTTCATTTACTAAACAGCATGGCAATGACATTTTGTTTTATCTCCAGCATTATGACCAGAAAAACATTTGCCCATTAAGTTATTTTTGTTTCAAACTCGGCAGTCTGGTAAAACATTCTTTTCTCTTTAATCCTTCCTAGTCAATTCTCCTGGTCATCAGGCAGGAGATGGGCAATCTGGACAGGCTGTTGTGCTACACTTGAACTTGCCAAGTACTACAGATGAGCACATGGATATGAGTGGCATTCATTAACAAAGTGCATGCTACAGAATGAGAGAACTGGACAAAAGAGCTAGAAGTAAGCAACCAAATCACTTAGGGTTTGTTTGTTTTTTTCCCTATTAATAGGTGCAAAACGTGAAAGCATTTTAGCAGGTACTGAATGCAACAAATCTTAACTCACAAAGTTTCTTATCACTAAAATTACCTCATTAATTAACAACCTTAGTTTGTTCAGGTATACCTCAACAGAAGTAAAGTACACTGGAATATATATATATTGTATATATACACAAGTTCCCATATACCAGCAGTCATTCTCGAGCATGGAATAAAACCTTTACCTTGGCTTCTGATGCAATACCCACATACAGATCTTAAAGTGACATCCCCGTTCAGCAGTTCTATGCATTCAGTTTGAACCTTGTCAAGTCCTATCCTTCTTTTTTTTTTTTTTTTTTAAGCGATTTGTAACACACCCAACATTGTTACACCTGAGCATTGACATGGAAAAACAAAATAAAACAAAAACAAACAAACCACATTTTTGTAAACTATCAAGAGTAACAAAAATTTGCAAGTATAAACCCCTTCAAAATAATAAACCAATTTAACATATTTATATGAGAAAGAAGGGAAGCTTAAGACAGAAACTCTGTGAAAGATGAAAGACAGGGAAGAAAAATAAAAGGCAATGAAGAAAGCAAGGAGAGCAAACAGTGAAAGAAAGGTCAGAGATATTCAGATTTGGAGATAGGGTTGGGAGACACAGGTCAGCAGAGACCAAGAAATGAAGTTATTAAGGACTGGAAAGAGATCAAGGACTGATGCAGAAGAAAATCTCTAGACCACTACAAAATAAGCCCAAAGGTATTGACTCCAAAGGGGCCAAATAATCCACCTTGATCCTGAAAATAACTTAGTCATGCACACAGCTAAGTAACTTTTATTAATACAGCCACTGCTGTGGGGGGAAATATGCCCGCCTGAAGAGAGAACATCTCCTCCAGTTTCCAGTAAGGAAGCACATCAGTTTCCCCCAACCCTGCAAAACGGATGTTGCATTTCGGGATGAGCCTTCAAATCTGATCTCACCATCGGTTCTCTCTTTCCTTATGATGGAGATCTCTGTACCCCACGGGGACAGATGGCATGCTGGCAGCAGGTTTTGCAAGACCACAGAAAAAAATTGGTGTGCTAAAGTTGCCATTTATGTAGAAAAGTTTTCTGTGTCTATCAATGAAGGTCTCTTAGGTTTTACTTATCTTAAAACCCCACACTAACCTAGAAAACTTACTTCAGCTGTAACAGCTATCTCTGCAGAGCCACCTTATTTTTGCATTTCGGAGACATTTTTCCAATAAATCAAAGATCTGAGGACCTTGAGAACAGGTGAGCAGAAAAGAGCAATCTATTGAATAAGGACATGAAGCAGCTAATTACAATTTTCATGGTCATTATCCTTATTTCACGTACAAAGATAGTACAATGAATAATTAGAGCATGACATTCATCTCACTTAAATTTAACTTTGATAACATGATTCCCAGGCTACTCACTGCACCAATTTATGGCTTTCATACACAAAGGAGCTTAACTGATGTGAGGAGCGGAGGCCTGGGAGAGTGCAGGACAGACAGGGTGGTGGTGGTGGTGACCAGTGTCCTCTGCTATTGTACAGGCCTGTTTGTACGTCCACTGACTGTTCCCATGACCTTGGTAATGCAGTTGACTCAAGGTATTGCTAACTAGGGTGCTGCTTCAGTGGCACAGTTGACCTGACATCCCCTCATCAGCCACAGATCCTTGTTGTCTCCCTACTTGGAGGGGAGCATGGGGTGGGAAGCAGCTGTTTTCACCCGAATGATACGCCCCATGGGTGGTGCTCACTGCAGCACTTGTCAGCAGATCGACCCTGCTCTAACCAAAATGGGTAATGTAATAGCAACAAATAATATTATTGATTTTAGTCCATCTCATGATTTCTTGCTTTCTTATCAGACTTCATGAAAAGACTGATTTTGATATTTTGCTGTTGTTGAAAGCCAGAATCAATGGAAGAGACAAGCTGGGTCTTTTCTTCTCTCTGTTGGATATTGCAGGGAAAATGCTGAAAGTGGTTTTCAATTGTGTGGCTTTACAAAAGATGCATTTCATAGGTAATTCCTCCTGAGACACTGTCCCCCTCCCTCTCTCCTACTGCACACATTTCACTCAAATACCAGTTGGCATTTATTATTTAAATTATTATGTTATCTAGCAGTTCCCTTTATCTTCAAGATGATTTATCCCTCAATGTACATATACTCAAGCAAAAAAACAAAGAGGTAAAGGACAACCATGACCTTCTCCTCCACAGTACTCGCCCAGTTCCAGAAGTCAGGGACCAGCTGCCAACAGAGGTACCAAACAGCTAACGTTCCAGAAGGATTTACAGTACATCAGCTATTCTGCGTTGCCTGTCCATGTTCCTCCTCCTACCCTAGTTTGACTGAGGGCTGGCCAGTTCCTGTGAGATAAAAGCTGGTAACATGGACAGTTTAGAGATGTCATTATTTCTCCTTCTGTAATCTGACTTCAAAACAGACTTCTCTTACAGATGCTTTGTTTGCTGAAGTGGAAAAGCAAGTTAAAAGCTGCTCACCATTAATTCCCTCAACCATCCAGAAACATTTCTAGTAGAAACAAAGTCACATGAAAAAGACAGGAAATGCTGTGATGTGCCTAATTTAACTCAAGAGTTGCTTATAGATCCATCCTCAAGTATAGGTAAAGCCTAGCAAGTACATTTAATTATATATTTACGTGTATTTAACATTTCAATATATGTAAAATACTTCAAACATTAAACCATATATTGCAGTTGTGAGGATAGCAGAGACAATCTTTAAATAAACACTGCTACATAGTAAGAAGAGGTGCTTTTAAGATCTATGACTTCGGATTAGCACTTTGTGTAAACCTGTAAGAAGAACAACTGCTAAGGCTTAGAGAAACCATACTGGAACTGTTTTAAGCTGAAGAGAAGCCATATGAAGAGTTACAGGTTTACAGTCCTGTAACAGATTTACAGTTAAGAGTCCCATCATATATTAAAGGTCCTCAAACACCAAGGCTGCCCATTCCTAGTAAGACAGCTCTTCTAGCTACGTAGCACAACACAATAAATGGAACAAAGCAAGCTGTAGAAAAAAAGGTTTTGAAATGATATAAATAAATATTTATGCAGGTTTATAAACAGTGCTCTGGACAGGCAATTTAAAGTATAAAATATGTTTATTTCAATTATATACAGCTCAGTACATTTTGATATACATCTCGACATTTTGCAGTCTGTCTGTACTCCATTAACTTTGTAACATCAACACAAATACAGCCTTCTCCAGCCCCCTCCACCCCAACTCCTCAACTTGCATTCCCTTGGGATGTTCATTGTGTAAAACAACTTGAAATGCATTTTCAAGTACGCAAAACCAGTCTCTTGCTTCCAAGCACTAGCAAAGATGCAAGAAGAAATACACCAGTGGGGTCAAAGTGTCTAATTTATGCCAGCAATTCAAAGCAAACCAGCTTTTCAAAAAGGCATGGGGGCAAGACTACAGAACAACCATTGTCTTTGGGCTGATACCCAACTAGAATTAAGACATGTAAAGGTTACCTGCTTTCTAGAAAATAAGAGGTAAGAATTTTTCAGAGATAACAACATTCCTTCAGAATCAGAGTTTGGAAAAAAAAATATAATGCAGTAAGGAAATGCAATTTTAAACAAAAATCATCTTGGAAAAATAGATATTTTATATATTCATAGCTAGACAGTACTTGATAGCAAACCTAAGCACACATGACAGTGTGTATTGACACTTTCTTCAGAAAAAATAAAAATTCCATGTGAGACATGGTGTAAAAGGCCTACAGTGGTGCAAAGTGCCTAGATGAAGTAAACATGGATATATTTATTCCTTTCAGCAACCTAAGACCTGTATGTTGCACTTCCTTTGAACCATATACTGTTCTCCCAAAGTGATTAGACTAAGCAGATCACAGAGATCTAACTAGCTTTTGGAATATGAACGTATCAGAAATACACACAAAGTGGAATGAGAGTATCTTTTTTCTTTTTTCCGTAGTAAAAAAATTAATTGGTTCCTAAGCTTTAATCACTCAGAAAGAGGTTTCAACATCAGATCAGTGTTGCTGATCTACGGAGCTCCTTCATGAAGTGTTAATGTACTTACTGTAGATCTATTGTGTGTAAGTACACGTAAGTATGTGCATACGTTTACATAGGTCCAATGCACGTGAGTACATTCAAGACATCTACCATCTAGGCTAGAAAAAAAAATAATAGAATTTCCTATGGAAATTCCTCAGGAGCAGTTATCCACACTAGAAGTACTTTACTTGCAAGATAGTCTCAATAGACAATCTGTGAGGCTTCCTTGCTCTTTCGGTGATGAACTTTAAACCTGAGACACAGCAAAACCAAACCCACACAGGATTCCTTGTGGCTAGGTACGTCAGTGAGGAACTTAATACTTGCATCATTACCACTTACATAACACTGCATTGTGATGAGAGTTACCTATAAAGAAAACAAACTTTAAGAGTATTCCTAAGGTCTGATGTATTGTGCAAAGTGCATGCTTCTGTGTTGGGAGTGATCGAATGGCATGTAACTCGAGTAGTCTTGAGATTTTGAAGTTAGGATATTGTACAGTCATCTCTGGATTTACCCTTACCCCTTCTACCATTCTGCAAATCCTCCTTGCTTTCATCCTTGTTATTGCCAGCACTTTCCAAATCCTGTTCTGAAGCATTTTCATCTGGTATTTTTTCCACTTTATTAGAATCTGATGCTTTGACTTCATCTTCCATCACATCAGTCTTCTCATCAGTTTTCCACGATGCTTCCCCTTGCAAGCACCCTGTCTCTTCAGGCTCATCTCCCTTTTCATGCTGCAAGTTGTCATCTGCAGCCAAGGCATCTTCAGTTTCTGTTTTGTCTGTTCTTTCTCTGGCTTTGTCTGTTTGGGCAGTATTTCCATTTGCTCCATCACCCTCTACTTTCTGTATATCAGCTTTCTCTCCAGCACATTTTTGATCAGTTTCCAGTATCTGTTTTGACTCTTCATCAAAATCAAATGCATCACCATCCTCTTCCAGTTTTTCCTCCGCCTGACTCTCCAATTTTTGTTCACTAACATTTTCATCCTGCTCAGCTTTCTGTGCCAGGGAGTTATTTGCACTTTCCTCAGAAGCAAATCCACTGCTTTGGTGGTCTGCAAGCTGTAACTCTTGCTCATTTTCTTTCAGTATTTCTTTATCAACTTTGTTTTCAGCAGTGACACTAACATCTACAGTTGACTCTGCATTAGATTCACCTTCCTCTTGTTTAACTATGTTCTGCGCTACACCTTCTAAAGGAATATTTTTCTCTCCCACTGTATCACCTGTTGTTTCTTCACTACACTGGACTGCTTGAACTTCTGCCTTTGGCTTTAAATCTTCTACCCATTCTGTCCCACTTTCCTTTGTTTTTCCAGACTCACCCTCTGTTTCCAATTCCGACTCCTGAATTTTGCCATCTAAAAGACTTGGGTCTAAACTGGTTTCCTGAGCCCTCACCTCTTTCACAACACCTGTGTCTGGCTCTGCTGGCTGGAGCACGCTTCCTTTTACCTCAGTTACACAGCCTACAGCCTCCACAGATCCTGTATCTTCCTCTCCTGTTTCTGCAGAATCTGAACACATCTCCAGCTCTTCTATTAATACTTCCTTCTGTCCATCCCTCTCAGCTGTAGCATTTTCAAGTTCAGTTTTATCTTGCATATTTTGTTTCTCTGATGATGCTGAAGGACTGTCCTCTGAAGAAACTGGTTGGATGTCTGTCTGATCTCCACCATCTTCCTTTTCACTGCTATCTGCTGGAACACCACTTTCACATAACTCCACCGCCTCCAAACCCACAGACTCTGTTTCCCTCATCTGACCCTGAACTGCACTCCCAACCTCATTTTCTTCTTCAGCTCTATCACCTCCTGTTCTATCAATTCTTCCATCAGTGCAGTCTTTGCTTTCAACAAGCTTTTCTTCTAAGACATTTGTAACCTCCTTTTCAGCACCTTCTTCTGAGTGCTGGAGTCTCTCAGCCTGACTCTCCACATTTACCTCTTCACTAAGCGAGCCTGCTACCGGAACCTCCGGTAGCCCTGCCTGGTTAGAAACCAACTCACAGCTCTCACTTGTAATGACAGCTTCCTGATCCATTTCATCATCACTCAGGCTATGGCTAGTTTTAAGATCCTCTCGTTCTTCCTGTCTGGGTGCAGCTTCTTCCAGTGCATGCTCTAAGATACTAGGCATTTCCTGAGGAGTCTCAAAAATCTGATGACTTTGCACGGTGCCCACCTCCAACATCTCATTTGTCCTTGGACTGAAGTCATGGTGTTCAGCCTCCGTACTAGCAGGCTGTTGGACTGCTGTGTCTGTGGACTCAGTCTCTTTTCTCAAATCATCTGCATCACTATCATCATTTGAAGAAGTGCTCCCTGATACACATTCTGTAAGGCTTTGAGTTTGTTCTGTAAACCTACTACCTGGTAACATCACTGCTGACAGGGCATCACGTTCTTCAACCATTTTTTCTGCCTTTGCATTTTCATCAGCATGCAATTTCTGTACTTCCTGCTCCTCAGACTCCTCTTTGTGTTCCTCACGCTCAGTATTCTGCAAGATTTCTCTTTTCCCCACATCCTCCAAAATCTCATTTTTCATGTCCACTTCATTGGCTTTGCCTAAAAGACCATTGAGAAAGTTGAACGGACCACACCAGAGTGCTTACCTCCCCCACGTAAAACCCGAAAGAGAATGAATCAAAGAACAGGTTAATAAAAGATCAGCTTTTGCCAATTACGTGAGGCAAAGCAGCGATTGAATTAGTAAGGGTCCAGGGTTTTTGATCAGTGAAATTCACCACCACCCTCTCAAAGCAAGAAGCCTCTGGTGCTGGCTTGTGGTTTTGTAAAGTAAAACACTTATGCTCTTGGCTGTGTGAATTACAGCTTTGGTAGATGAGAACAACTTTTTTCAAGCAGTGCAATTTAACAGTAATACTTGCAGATGTAACACTAACAGTTAAGATTATTTTTTCTTAGCAATATTGTCTATGACTTTAACCCTAACACCACTCTAAGCATGCAAGAGTGTGTGTCTGATGCCATTATAATGAAGTAATCAAGGATTATTCAGTAATATTTTACTCCTAAGTATCATAAAAAGGCATCATCAGTGTATATGACAAGCATCAAATGTAAAATCTGCTTGGCAAGCAAATGGTTCAGCTGTTTAACATTACCAACACAGACCAAAGCTCAAGGACTTAGTGCCCCTTTCAGCCACTCCATCCACCCAAAGGGATGGGGACTTCTGTGGTTTTGGGGGGGGGTTCTGTAACAGGTTTTTCTTCAACTTCTATTTAGAAGCAACAGGTATTAGAACAACAGTGTTTGTGGTTTCAGCAGTTAGCTTTTGGGTCTATGTTGTACCTATTTCCAAAGAAAAAAAAGAACAAGGAGAGATAGAAAATATGTTACATTTAAAGATACACCCTTACCTTGGTTTTGGTGTTCCATATTGTTTCCACACAAAAAACTGAGTGAGGAAAAAGCAGCCAGCAGCTAAAAGCAAGATAGCTTGCACTTGCAACAGTTGGCTGCCAGTTGCTACTTATTACTATGTTCATTTAGAACAAAACCAACAGAAAAATCTATCCTTTCCTTTCCCTCCACTAGTGTAACAGTTCTCTGAGAGGCCATTCATCACAACTGCCTAAGAAGAAAGAACCAGCATCCAATTTCTTTATAGGAAACTAAAATGCTTTTTTTCCTGATTCTTTAAGATACGTGCTGAAAACTATTGCACAACAGTAGGATTATTCTGGGACAATTTTCAAATTCAGGGTTTAAATAGTAACCCGAATGATTGCTACTTCTCTGTAGTGTAATATTTGTATTCTCGTCCTTTGTCACCTTGAATGGGAAATGAAGCCTGCCTTTGCAGGAAACTGCACAACATACTCAAAGTGGTAATGAATATTAAGCAGAAAAATGCATAGGAAGTGATTCGACAAGTAGCATGCTGCGTGATGTGTTAATTGTCCCACTAACAAATGCCCAAACTCCAAGCAAAGATGAATGAATGGACAAACAGACAGAAAGATGTGAAAGGATGTATAGCACTTACCTAGCATCACGTCCCCTCCTGCCTTTAACGCCTGAGTTGTGCCTGGAACGTTTTTGGAAGAATCCAAATGTCCTTCGTTATCAAGAATGTCTGATGTCTCCCCATTGGTGGCTATGTCAGAATCTGGGATTATTCCATGTTTCTGTGGAGAAGCAAAAGAAATGCTTTAAAGCCTGATGCTCAGAAAGGGGAGGATGGCTCAGGTCGTCTTGTCCTTGACATTCTGAATAAACAATCCCTTCAGTCGTTCCATTTAAAATGGCTGGAAGTCAGGAAAGAGCACAGAATATTACAGTTCTCAGTTCAGCCATTAGAACAGAAAGCATGCGAGCTCAGCTTTTTTTTTTTTTTTCTTTTTTAAACATAAATCTGCTGCGTAAAATGTTCCTAACAGAAGTGTCTCCTAGGAAAGCAACTACTTAATCCTACAGTCTATACTAAGAGATCACCATCAATATTAGGGGGAAGGACTTTACACAGAAAATTCCTGAAACAGCGATTTACAGGCAACGGGGAAATAGAGCTCTTACTACTAAGCCAGATTAAAAATAAGATAGATGCAAAAATGTACAGGAGGAAAAGGTCAGCAGTTGAACGTGAGTTTCTTTTATTCCTCTTGCATACCTTCAGTTGCTCCTTCAGCACAACCACTTCATCTCTAAGGTCATCCCGCTCACTCCTTATGGAATCAAAGAAATCTTTCTGCCTCTCTAACGCCTGAGTTCCCACCACAGACAGAGGGCGAGGAGATGTGAAGAAAGGAAGGGAGACAAGTGAAGACCAGGAAAAGCAGTGTAAACAAGAATGAGTAGATTTAAGATATTCAGAGATTCATGGAAGTGGCATGTATGAAAAAATGTTTACAGATTAAAGGACTGAGTTTACATAAACACAGATAAACTTCAAATCCAAGAAATGCACAGCTTATTCAATAGCCAGGAATTCCTACTACAGACATTCAGAGCCCAACCCTTCATTAGGGATACTGCAAATGAGGATCCACTTTTCATTCTTACATGCTAGACAAATGAATTCATACCCATACTACTTCAAAATGCACACTGAAGACACAGTGCAATTCCCACGTGTTAACAGAATGGCATCAAAGCAGGCCCAGCAGACTTTAACATTCTTTTTATTCCATGGATTACCACCATGGGTGCAGTACATTTAAATTAATTCGAAAGCTGCCAATAAGTCATCTTTAGACTGGGATGTACCATGTGCAAATGCATATTTTGCTACTCAACCCCCTCAGTATTTCTATATAAATGCAAAACAGAACAGTAACAAGAAGTAGAACATTTTGAGTTTCAAACTGCTTCAAGTTACAGGACATCTTGAGCATGGACAAGTTGCCAAACTTCTATATTCAGAAAGTCTTTCAGCACTCATCATTAAAAAGGAAAGCCATGCTTTTATTTAAGAGTGAATTTCCACTTGGCTTTGATAGAGGGTGGTGGGAAGGGATTAGAAGCAAGGGAGAGTTAGAGACTTTCATCCCATAAATAGCTCTATTGCTTCTGTAGAACACTCCAGTTTCTGCTCAGTCTGCAGATTAAATCTGAATAAGCAGAAATTCAGTGCTGATGGAATTGCATTATAAATAGCACATCCTTTCTCAATATGGCAAATACAAATGGTGCACCACAGCAATTAAATTACCCTAGGTTTTCAAATCAGACCAGCTGCTAAGTTTTTCTTGGATTTTATGATACTGGCCAAAGACAAAACCTGCTGTTAGCTAGTTCAGTGGTAATACAGTAAAACAGCCGCAGCAAGCAAAGGCACTGGGGAGGATTTTATTCATGAGGTTTGGCAAAAGCAGGATCAGCCAAGAACAACAGTGCCACTCTGAACACAGTTCAGGAGTTGACAGTCCTACCCCTATTTTTTTGTCTTTCCACTCTATTGTCTCCTGAAGATCAGAAATTTCCCTGACATAGCTCTGCTGTTTCTGTTGCAGCTGCTGGATTTCCTGAGGGACAGGAGCAAAACAAGAAGACAGAAAGCAGGTAACAGGTTAACAAAGAAGATTGAGATTGCAGTGATGCTGAAGAATGAAAGAAGTTGGGTACTAAAGAGTATCTACATGCACATTTTCACAGTTTCTGACATCTCAACAAAACCTAGACTCCTGAAGACAATCTTACTATCCATGAGATGACTTGCAACAAAGTTAGACAGTTCTATGGGTTTGTTCTGCACCTCCACAAACAGCTGTCTGGAACACAGCTTATTTCGTATTATGGACAAGGCAAGTGCAACTTCAGATAATAGTTATGAAAGTACTATTTCTATTAGTCAGCTCTGAACCTGTTTGGCCTGAAACACTCGTATTTCTTCAGGTGAGAAACTTGAGTAAGGAATAAAATTCTCCATGCCGTACCTTCTACACTCCTACTGCTAATTGGGAACACAGCAATCAAAGAAGCCTCTAACAAGGGGAAAAAAAAAAAAAGTTACTTACTGCAAGCATTTCTTCTCTTTGCTTCAAAGCCTCTTTGATTTCCATGAATTGAAACTGCAATATGCTATGAGCATGCTTCTCTCTCTCAAATTCCTATGAATAATGGAATATTTTTTATCGATTAAAAAGAGCACCCCATGAAAAAAGGAGAAAACAAGCCCAACCAAAATTAAAATGCTTACTGCAATGCAATTCTTGACTATTCCTCTAATCACAGTCCCGCAAGAACATAATTTTTATCTTATTTGTCCTTCTTCCAAGAAACCATTATTCCATCAAATACAGACGTGACAGACATCATTTAGTCAGTTTCACAAGTTGAGCAGCAGCCTGGCAGTGAATAGCTTTTACACTCAAGTCCTACAGACTTCACAGATGAATGGATGGGAATTTAACTCACTCTTCCCAAATAACTGTGTACTAAAAGTTAGCTAGGCACTGCAGACTTGAAAAAATTATCTTCTTCCAGGAACTGTGTGTTTTGAAGTGCACTACAGTCAAATGCCCCCAGCTAAAGAGCCAGTTCTAAAAAGCTAACAAAAGCACAGCTTTGTTATTTAACACCAGCTCACTAGCTGTCAGATGCTGAATTCATGCAAAACTTAATTCAGCTCTCAATCAAGTAGCTGACATAACTATATAAACTGCAACTCTCCCACGGGTTTCTGACGAGCTTTGTGTGTAAAAATACTCCAGAAGTCACTATGAAAAAACTCTGTGAATTTACTTTAAAGATGGAATAGAAAAGGACATGTGATAATATCAATATAGCCTTACCATAGAAAACATTTCTTCACTTCTTCAGAAATTGCTTTATAAGTCAGAAACTTAGGGAAAAATCCCACTTGTATGATCACAACCACATAATATGCTCCTACTCTATCTGCTTTAACAGTAACTAAAACAGTAACTTACTAAATATCTTGAATAGTAATCTAGTTCTTCCTCCCAAAGGTCTCTGCGCCCCCCTCCCCAATCTTTCCCTGTTAAATAACGTGCCATTAGCTATATACATACTTTACTTTTTTCTTCATATTGCCGTCGGGATTCTGCCAGCTGTTCTTCTAATTCTAAAAGCGCATCCTTCAGGGTATCTACTTGGTACATGAAATTTGTTTTTTCATTGTCTAGTTGAGCATTTGACACCATAGCCTTTTTATACTTCTCTTCCACTTCGGCTAGAGAGTCCTGCAAAGAACAAGCAGCCACAGTCAGAGTCGGTTATAAAGGACACTTTGCCAACCAAGACCTTCAACGAGAAAATTAAGTACTAAACCACAAGTATGCTGAGTACTCCTACAGAAACCAGTGCTAATGCTGTGCTAGAGAGGCTTACCGACTGTCCCAAGGTGAAGGAGAACCTCCCCGGTGTTCCCACCAGACGTCTGTTTACAAGCAGGGAACCTTACCTCAGGATGGATAAAAACGTTTCCTGTTCTCTGCTGCTTCAGCTTCTGCCTTCTCAGAGTTTTCTTCCTTCTCCCTCCTCCCCTGCCCCTGCACATTGGCAGCTCAAAGCAGCTGCTGAAGATGACAAGTTGGAATTTTTTTTTTTAAAGGTAAACTAGCCTTGAGTTAAGATCATTTTAGATGTTCTTAGGCCTTCAATTAAGGCACTTTCACAGCCACTTCACACAAATTTCAGGGATCCTTGCAGTGTGGGAACCACTATATGTACTGACTCAGGAATCAGAATTTGCCATGAAAAAGCTGCAGCTTTTGTGACCAGGTGTATTATTTTTCATTAGGTTTCCTATGTCACGTCCCTTCTTTACAAATGTACTCTGTAAGACACAGTTCCCAAGGTCGCAAAAACCTCTCCCATCAACTCGACCTGAATATAAGATACTGAGGTATTTATAACAGATGATGGCAAAATAAAGATCAGGATCATTTTCTACGTTGTGCAGTCAAACTTTGCAGTATTTGATTTTAATACAGAAATAAAAAGAGTTAAACAAAACCGTGCAAATATGCAAATAAAGAGGACACTCATGTCAACATTTCAGTTTATAGATCAAGCAATTTCTCTCACAAGTAATTCTAATCATTTCATCTAAAGCATAGGTGAGTTTCATATACTTCCCTTTTCATTCAGTCAATGGAACTGGGGATGACAGTGGTGAGATGATGACAAAATTAAGTTTGAATCAGTCTAGTTCCCATTTCTATTGACAAATAAGAGAATTTGTCTTTAAGAACACGAATTTGTACAGTTCCAAACACCATCTGTGTTTTGGTGCACTTTCTATCCCAAGGATGAGAAATCCCAAGCAAAGGAAAGCAGCCAGGATTTGGGAACAGCAGCAGGATTAAACCTCAGAAATTAGCTGGAAAGGAAGTATATGCAAATAAGAAGTTAAGGTAGTTGCTGCACCACTCCTTCAGCATGCTACGTTTTGTTTCCTTAGCATCAAGCAGTGTGGCTTAGGTACAAATCACCACAAAAGGCAGCCTAAGGGACACTACTGGAAAAAATGACCTACATTTTTTTATGCAGTGTGATTATTTTGCTACAACTGCTATGTAGTCATCATGGGAGAAAAACCACAACAGGTTTTAGAGAAAAAGGGCCAAACTACTCTTTTTCTATTCACTTCTACTCACTTTTCTATTAATTTTTCTACTCACTTCAGATGGCAGCATCTTCACCTGTCACAGCACTGAGCTGATGACACAGTCAGCAAGTAATGCTGATACATATTGCATTATACGCCTGGGTGTCTACATAAAGATTTCCAAGACTGCCTTTTCCAAAAAATGCAGCTGATATTCCTGCTTACTTAAGAGATGGTGGTATGTGGATGCACAAGTTAGTTGTTGCACTAAAACTCGTGTATGGCTTCATGGAAGTGGTAAGCACTTCCTTTGTGCCAACTGTGTGAGCACTCATTCTTCACATAACAAGCTTTATGTGAAGGTTTGTTACAAGAATTATTTCAGTGTCCTCTGTGAAGTAAATATGAAACCAAAACAACAGTCACCACCTCACACACACAACTTTCCAAAGGCATGCTGGACCTTATCTGAACAAAAACATAAAAGCTGATAAACTCTGATTTTTTATAGCACTGTAGGACATGAGTTTTAATTCATCTTCCAGTATTAGGAGGCTTTCTGGATCAGGAAACTATAAAAAAAACCCTAATAATTTCCATTTGCTAGCAAAATGATTACTTTCTCAAATCAGCAAAGACAACATGCAATAGCAATCAGCAGACTTTCAGTTAATGTTTGGAAGCATTTCTCACCACAGTCAGTCGAGGTTAGAACTTTAACTTTTCCAGTGAATGAAATGCTTCTCACACAGTTTACAGCCCCTCCCAGAAGAAAGCATGCAAGGTCAGTTCTAGGTCTCACACTGACTCTCTGAACATTTAGCCGGTGTTAATTATCACACTCCCAGTCGGCAGCAAACCAGTACCTTCATTTCTTTCAGTCCCTGCATGTATTTGCCTTCTACATCCTGAATCTGGTCCTTTAACTCATAGATATCCTGAGGGAAACGGTGAGAAAGGTGAATGATGCCACTGAAACTAACGGGCAGAAGTAAAGCTGATGGGGAAAAGCAAGTATCGAAAGTTCTCATTTAAATATTTCTACCCCATAGGTTAAGCAGTCTGATCCCAACCTGAAGCCTTGCTGGAAAATGAAATTTCTTGGTTAGAAGTTTATGCTAACTTTGTTCTTCTTGACTGGAAAAAACGAAATCCTCAATGTTAAGAACAAGATGCAGACCTAGCTTCAAAGCCTCCAACAGTTATATGCCCCAGCCACACAGCCCCTCTCGGCCCCTCCCCCTGATCATCACCCTCTTGGAGGAATCCTGGTATTAAGGGTAAGGGCTGCCAAAGCCAGCCTGAAATACAGGTGATACTAGAGATGTAGGAAAGACTGTATGAAAACCTCCCGTCACACTACATTGAATTATAAGTCCTATTTCACAGTCTCTCCCCCCTTTTGCCCTTGGTCACCAGCAAATGGATATGTTTAAGATGTTTTACAGTGCTGAAGCTGGGACAGAATCTGAGGTCTAATACAAATTCCGAGTGTTTTAAGTGGCTGTAATTTTAAGTCGTATGCATGAAAGTTAACAGAATTCAGATTCCCCATTTTAAAACAGTCTTCAGAATGGAGCATTAAAAACCAGATTACCAAAATCAATTTAGCCATGGACTACCCAGACTAGCACTCAATGATACAAACACTGGACTGCGTAGCTTATTTGCTATTCCAGTGCATCTAACTTCATGGATTCACAAATTAGATTACAAAATACAGCCACCTCCCCACATCAGCATCCAGTGAGTGCAGTGCTTCTTGCATTATTTCAGTCCTGCTACATTGAGCCCATTTCCTCTTTCATTAGGTTTGGATAGGATGTGTCTGGTAAGATCAGTCTGATCTGCTCTCATTGGCCACAGCACTTCACCCAAATACCCCTGCAATACACGCTGGCTTCCCAGCAGCACCTCTATTCACTCTTCATTTACAGCACACAATTTATTTTGTCAGAACTGCCAAAAGGGGGAGACAAGACAGTTTCATTTTGGGGAAGAAGCCTAAAGCGTATTTAATAATATCCTTTCCATAATATTAGTCTATTTAATAATAATGCCGGGGACGATCCTAGTTAGTATTAGCCTGTCAGTCCCAGTTCTTAGTGCCAATTTCTATAATCAGTACTGGGAACTTCAGCACTACTTTCAAGTAATCTTATACTTTATTAATTCATCAAATGCAAGGCATAAAAACATCCCGATCAAAAAAAGGCATAGTTAAGAGACAGATTCCTAATAATTCATGCTGGTTTTAAGTACTACTTACCTTGATCTCTCTAATAGATGCCTCTGTATCAGCCGAGATAGATGTATCCCCACTGCCTCTTCGTGAAGAAGTCCCACCCAGAGAAGCTAAAGTAGCTGCTGATAAACTTGAAACAGTACGTGCTCCCTACAATCACACACAGTTAAAAATGGTTATATTTTTTTCCTAGATACATTGTAGGTTTGTAGATTGCTTTTTGGGGGAGGTTGGTTGGGTTTTTTTTTAAATTTATTTATTTTTGCTGTTGTTATTTGTTGTTTTGTGGTGGTGGGTTTTTTTTCTAGAATACACAAGTTACACCAACCCTTGTACTTCCAAATTACACTCATTTGATTAAAGTGTAACTTTCTGAGAAATCAAAAGACCATGATTTAACAAGGGAAACTAATGAGAAAAGACAGATCAGATGTACTTAAACGCTACTGAAATAGGAATTTGCATGCCTTAGCTTCTAACTATTAATTTGAAATTAGACAAAGTCTTCAGGGGCTAATATCATCTTGCCAGGTATTTTCAAGACTTATAATAATACATTTTGTGGATGCTTCTGACTACCCTTCAAGCTCCTCTCCTTTCATGGATATTTATCTATTCTACAGCAGTAGCCACATTAACTGTTTCAGAGTATTGAGGGTTCTCCATTAAGCCAATTCCTCACTACTTCAGTATCAGCCTCTTTCTTCTTATTATGTGTTTTTATATCATACCATAATTAAAATCTAATAAATAAAACCAGTATTCACGTGGCTTAGCCTAGAGCAATTTCAGCAAACTGTTATTGGAGGTCAACTACTTAACCTCTGAATAACCACAGAGGTTTAAAACTTTGTCTTAAAAAAATATAGTAGAAGGCTCCGATAATTCAAAGTTTTGCTCCACAGTGAATTTTCTAGAAGATTTCTGTACACTCACTGCGAGTTGAGCAACCTGGTCTAGTGGGAGGTGTCTCTGCCCACGGCAGGGTGGTTGGAACTATATGATCTTTGAGGTCCCTTCCAACCCAAACTATTCTGTGATTCTACCTACCAAAAAGAAAGTGAAGAAAGTGCTATTGGCAGAATAATTCAGAAGATCCTTCTTACCTTCTCAAAGTCTTTTTCTGGCCTCTCTTCAATCTGTAAGACAAAGATTCAGAAGGAATTTTTACATAATAATTAACAAATTAAGGTAGGGGATGCTTAAACCTGTAAAAGACTTCACATGGAATTTCTATGGACTCAAAAAGCAGCAGGCTCACTCAGAACAGCAGTGTCCTGGCTGATATCTTAGGGCACAAGGCTGGACAATTCACATTAAATTTCTAAGCAGTATGTAATTAAGTGGAATCTACTTATTGATAAAAAACTATTTAGTCTATTAAGTAAGACAGAGGAACACTTTCCCCACACACACACATTCCACATCACAATGTTTCAAACATGAAGATGGCACTCCATCTATGAGTAAACAATGCGAGAATACAAAGACCTCCATGGGCATGAGCCCCAGATGTCTTCCTCTGGACATAAAAACAGCTGTATGCAACTGCTGTGCAGACATATGCAGCCACTCCTATTTATTTTAGAACAATTTAAAAACAAGCCTCCAATGAATCCCAAACAGCAATTTACTTAGAAAAGTTTAAGTTTTGTAATTGAAAGATCAATAGATTTCCAGACCAAGATAGCTTCTTGAAGTTACATTTTCTACAGACCTTAACAATAAATAGGCTGTCTCTGAAGCCTGCCAGCACATCCTCCACCATTCCAAAAAGCAAGGTACCTGGTTAGACTTGAAGGACTGCACTGTGCTTAATACCCCTGATAAGTGTTCTCCACTCAAGACAAATATGACTGTGACTTCAAGCAAAGATCCAAGTAAGGCTGAGACTACAAAACTGGCACTTAAGTCAAATATCAGGGACCAGTTCAAAGTCTAAATAAACAGCTCTTTTATGGTTTCAGTACTTCACTGGTATTTACTAATTCAAAAGTGAGATCCTGCACTAAAATGAGTCTAGAAGAAATCAAAAAGAGCCAAAGTAGCATTTAGGAGTACAGGAAATGACCATGGATACAGACAGCTTAAATGCTTAAAAGAGACTTACAGAGCAAAACCCACATACAACCTGAGCAGATTTTTTTTTCCTGGATGGGAACCATCCTATCAACTCTTTCCTGCTCTGAAACCAAACAAAATATACAAGTTCCCAAGAGCAGAATTTTAAAATGAAGGGTTTCATCATTATTCACCTTGCTATTGTGGGGAGGGAGGAGTGTTTCACAGCAGAATCTTTTTATAAATATCTCTATCTAAAATGGCACTCAGTTTAAAAAGGACTGAAGGAAAGGAAAAGCTCAGCAGAACTCAAAGAAGTCCAGAACAAGTCAACTTTTTCTGGGAACATTTGGCACCACAGTCAAGGTGGTTTCCGAAAAGCCTTCTAGAAAATTAATGGCTTCCCCAGATCAAGAGCCTGAGAGCCAAAGGGAACAGTGCTTTTTAAATGACTGAAAAAAAAAATAATAATCAGGACAGATCCAATTCAGGGGAAGACAGGGATAGCTGAGGTTAAGTTTATAGGTTTCATTGAAAACACACTCAAAAACTGCATCTCTTTCCAGTCAGTTCACATTGGCATAGGGTTTTTTTTCTTTCAATTACACAGGGCAATGTGTGGGTGATCCCACTCATTATTCTTCATATTACTCAGGGTATCCTAGGAAAAAAAAAACAACAGAACTGAGAGGTACCTATTACAAATCAGCTTTTTACACTGACAACACATCTCATATCATCAATTCCCTATGATTAGCATTACGAAAATTCAAGACTTGGGCTTTGAAGTAAAATAAGCCAGACTTAAAGCACTAGATATAAACTTTGCAAAGACACTGAATACACAAAGTACTTAAGGAGGAAAAAACCCCAAATATCTGAATTTGGATGCAGTAAGAGAAGGTCAGTAATGAAGGCAGATACTTCAGTTCAGACTCAATAAACAAGATGGACTGACTTCTGCACACAGCCTATTGTTTTCATGCCAGAGAGCTCTGAGCAGTGGATCTGGCAGCCTTCTAGCCCAGCCAAACACTGTGTTGTTGTTTATCAAGACAGCTGTGGCAGTGTAAATACTGGCCTATTACCAAAGATTAGTGTATACACACACACACACACACACACACACACAGAGCTACCCCCAGAAATTTATGTTTGGCCTTTTGCAACATCTACCTTATGGGTTCAGGGCACAACTCAATATATTATTTTCCCTAAGCCATTTGCAGAATGTCCTCTATTTTCTGAAAAAAATGTGCAACCTCAGGTTTTAATGAGATGAAGGAGGGAGCAAATCTTGACCCTGTTTTAATGATGCATCACAGGAGTCAAATAAAAGCTTCCATTGGCAAAGGGGAAAATGTTGAAGACAAGGTGGCAAGAGATATGCAGACGGTGGACACTTCTACTCAGTGCACTCATAACCACACCCGTGAAGCCTGCTACACATTTATTGCAAAACAATCTTTAATAATTCTCTGAGGCAGCATAATCTTTAATAATTAAAGCTATTAAGTAACTTCTAAAATTGGAGTGGGTTAAAAAAGAATAAATACAGGAGATTTCATTTCTGCTAGTGCTGCCCTCATACACACATCTATTTAGTGCCAGGAATGGAAAACTCTGGGTATTTCCTACTCAAAAACCAGTAATTACCACTACCTATTTATTTAAATATTAACGTTTAAAAAATGTAATCTGTTCCTCATTCTAACATAGTATCCTTTCATTACAGAGATGCCTCCTGCTACACAACACCTTTCTAAGCAAAAAGTAAGTCTGAAACAAGGAGCATTTAATTTTATGGTTATGTGGTGGTGATACACTGAAAACTGTAAAGAATGTCTTGTAGAAAGACAAGTTTATTGTAGATGAATATTTTATATGGTTTTCATTCTGCTCATCTTTAGATTAATTTCTTCACAGCATAACTCCTTTAAGATGTATTGTGCTTTCCAACAGCACTCAGCCACCAGAGGGAACTCCAGGTTTTCAGCCAGTCCCCAACAAACCCTTTGGCATTTGATCCAGTAAGAAATCAAAGAAAGAAAGGTCAGGAAAAAATGTTTCATTTTATTTGAAGTGGCACAAAATTCTTGTCTCCTGTATCATCATTCAATAAAGAGTAATTAAACAGACTGAAAACAACCTCTCCACCTTCACAGTACTGTAACTCAGCATAGCCTTTCATACAAATATACTGGCTTTGGGACTTTGCAACGGGAAAATATAAAGGCTTAGTAGTTACAGAAGAGGAGAATCTAAAGAGCAGAAGAGGAGATCTAAAAAGGAATTCACCTAATGATACTATACCTTTAATTTCTAGAACATTATACCATTTTTCATTTCCACAAGGGTATGGGTCTGTCTCTAACCACAGATTACCTTCCTCTTCACCAACAATTTGGGCAAATTGTACTTGAGTGCATAAAAAAGCAGGAAAAGGAAGCAATTTTCCAAGGAACTCCAGCACGCACATCTTTGTTTTGGCAAGGGGAATAGGTTGCTCTCTGCAAAATAAGTACAGTGGGATCAGCGTTCAGCCTCTTCTGACAGCGATTTCAGACTAAATCCAGAGCCATGGTAGAAAAATGTCAGCAATATCAGAGGCTTACCACAGCTGGAAGCAACCAGAGCAAAATCATCCCTCTAGTCTATATATGGATATATTGCCTATTTTTCATAGATAATAAAAACATTTTAGTGTAATGTTTGAAAAAGTATTTCTCTCTACTCTGCAGTCAGCTTGCAAGTTAACCCTTGAAGCTCTTTGCCACTGATGAGTGTCCAGGCCAAAATGAGAGCCCCTGCAGCACTATGACAGTGCATCCAACAAGCTGACTCTCAGACACCTCCTGAAAACACCCTGGGACAGTTAAACATTACACCCCAGCTGCAAGTAAAGAGAAAAAATTATTCAGATCCTTGAATGGATGGAGGAATCAGGCTGAAGACACAATTTCCAGCTTCCAGCCTGCTAAAAAAGGCTAGAGGGAAAGGGAAATATGAAATGCTTGCAGTTGGGTAGCACCACGTACCACCCTCGGGTATGAGAACAACTTCAGTGTGTGCAGCACATAAATGTTACTGCTCAGCTCCATCTAAGATCTTGCACTTAGATCAACTTCCTCATAAAAGCAAGGTTTTTTTTCTTCTGGTGAGAAATCAAATTAAGATCATTTCCTGCTCTTAAAGTAGTACAGCACAGTCTGAAATGGAAATATGGCCCACAGCAAAGAAAAATTCTTGCAATAGGTAGTGCTGAACACAGGATGGTATCTGCAAAACCTGGAATTAAACACGGGAAATACTGCAGTCAATATAACCCCTCCTACAATCCCCATCTTACCAGTTTGGTCAGCTGGGCTGGGGCAGGCAGTAACACAGAGGGTTCCTGCGTGTTTTTCCAACGAGAGCCACCTTAACATTAGCAATTAGCAGTGAGCCTTTAAAAGTCAGCAGGGGAAAACCACTGCTGAACTTTGTCAGGTCTAAAGTGGATTTGTCAGAAGTATCCTCGCTCAGGAATGAGTGTCATGCCAAACGTCATTGCTTAAACAAACTTATCAGTCTCTGAAATGCAAGTTAGCACTGCAGCAAATCCTCACTCTGGAGGGGCTGAAAGCACAGCCAGAGTGTCAGGGGCTGGGCTGGGACACAAGCCTACTGTAAACCTCTAAGTGTAGAGGAGAGAAGGCAAAGCTTGAGCATGCTGATAACTGCTTTCATGAATATTAAGCCTGACTGTCTTCATTCTATTTCTGGTGAGAACATAGTAAGGTGTTTCAAATGAAAAAAGCTATTCACAACTGTGCATTTGTGTACAGCCTGAGGACCGAACGCTGACTAAGTGGCACCTGTGTGGTCAGTCTTGCACTTTGTACATCACCAGCCCGCCTGGCTATGCTGCTTGTGCCCGCTGGCTCCAACGCCACAAGGGAGAGAGTTAACACAAATGGTCCTCTCAGGGGAGCAAAATGTGCCCTCGCCTAGTATTTTGCCTTCCTTTGCTCAGACCATCTCCAGATAACTACTATTACACTCAGTCTATTTCAATATAAAGAACTGCTTTTCACTAGTAGTTTATTAATGTTAAAAAAAACAAAAAAAAAATCGCATTAAAAAGTCCATCTCAGCTAAAACATGTCACTAACTCAGGTGTAAAATTTACTTCTGTCTCTACAGATGGGCCCAATGTTTGCTCTCAGTAATCTTAAGATCTGTATTTTATATCGAGTATAATGCTTTAATATTAAACATGACACATTTTATCTGCAGTAACTGCAAGGACAGCAGACAGTATTATTACTAATGGAGATAATAGGAAAAATGTTTACTCACTGCATCAAAAAAAAACCCACCTCAAACAGCAAACCTTAGGCAGATATGCTGAAGTCTTAAAAATACATACAAAGACAAATAAACATTCACATGTGTTTAAGCATCTTTCTGGCTTCTACTGTATTACAAACATGATAAGACAAACAAGAACACAAGCTGGCAAAGCTGTGTGCAGCAGGAAAACTACTGTTGCTTTTTGCTGACTGTTCAATGAACTCTGATAGAAGGGGGAAGCAAAATTCTGAGAAAAAAATTAAGGGCTGCAGTGATAAGCTATTGTACGCTTTAATTTAGAAAGTTAAATTGAATCATTCTCCATTCTCAATATATAATTTTTCATGATAGTCAGGCTTGGGAACAGTTCAATTTTGGTTTTCTGCCTAATAATGACCTGAATAATAAGAAAATCATATTTAACATCACTGTTAAGCACTCATGATTACAGTACATGGATTCTGTAAACTATCACACTCAAGTGACATAAGCATGCTGGAAACTCAGCTTTTCAACCCTACAGATACTCCCCTTTCCTTCCTCCTCCACCAGCCATTTAAAATTAAACTTGGAATCACATCTTCACATGTGTAAATGCCAGAAGATACATAGAGCAGAGTCAAGAAAGCATATGGCTCGATATATTAAGGCAGGGAACAAGTCAGTTTTGCGGGTTAGCAATTAAAACAGTTCTAACGTAGGTTGCTGATATAGACAAAAACAACCACTTTTTTCCTCTCATAAGTTATCACTGTCATCTGAGGAGATTTTCATGCTTCCTTTAGGAAGTCCAAGCAGATGACATTTTGGGAATGTATGAGTGGAAGCAATACACTGCTAAGCCCACTGAGAAGCCAGGGCTCTATTTCAGCATCTTTACTGCCAAGATCAAGTACACAACTGGAAATGTTATCCAAACACCTCAAAATCCTTGGTTAGGAAAAGGCAAGGCAAGTGATTCCTTACTGTGAGTTACCTGAAAAGGTGTTGTCTGTTTAATACAGGAAAAAAAAAGGAAAAATAAATCACAAGGTACTGCTGCACTGACCCAGTGTAGCAATTAGAACTTTGAAGTGCAACGCCACCCCGTTAACAAGGCTTGTACTGCCTCGCAGGAGAAACAAAGCCCCTGCAGTGGTGCCTTCCAGACCCACTATGGTGTTAACACTCAGCTCTTCTTCAAGGCCACAGAAATAACGGAAACTCTTCACACCCTGCAATAAATCACTAATTAAAAAAATAAATTTAAAAGTGCCTGCTGCCTGCCTTGCAGAGCAGATGCAGCTTGGCAGCTCTCCAGCGTCAGTGCTGACACAGCTAACCATCTCCAACCACTTGCGTACAAACAGTGCAAAGTGTAAGCAGAGAACTAAAACACCAAGAAATCCCCTATAGCTCCCAGGAGGGGCAAGCTGCAGTTTGTGATTACTGTAAGCAGTTTGCACGGATGACTCAGATTGCATACAAAACCCACGTAATGGAAACCAACATCAGTGTATGGGTACCCAATTCTTACACTTACAGAACAGAATCCCTGGTTATTCTTATTACTTTTTTGCTTTGGGGATAATTAAAATTCAGTTTGCAAAGCCATTTAAGAAGTATTACTAATGTAAGATATATACTGCAAAAACACATAGCTCAGGGACTCAGACTCAGGGACTAATTAAAATACTGATTTATTTATAGCTTACCGGCTGCCATGTTTTATCTGATGAAAATCCTTTTTTTTATTAAAAAAACCCCACATTTAAAAAGTGGCTGTACCCTTGTCTTTAAGAAACATCAATACTTCAGAGCACACAGATCTATTCTATCAGTTCCATTTTCTTTTGCTCCAGCCAGTTTCTTCATTCAGCTCTTTTTCACCTGGAAGGAGAAGGCTCACTTGGCCATCAAAAGGCTCACCTGTTTCCTGCCTGATGAGAAGTAACCCTGCGTGGAGGGTTCAGGCACCTTTCCCCACTGGGATGTGGACCTACTGCAGAGTTCTAACTACAGGAGGAAATCCCCCTAGCACACAGGTTTTCAAACCACAGGATACGTTTGAAGGGGGAACCAGCATGATGGAGGACATCAGAGAAAGCAATTCCTTACCGCAGACTCTGTGTGTTTACTGAAGAGGAACACTCCAAATGTTCATGTTACAGCTTACCGTGCTGCATCCTGTAGTCGCTGCTTTGACTATCCAGATATTCCTTCTTAATTAGTCCTTAAGGCAACATTTACAGCATTTAAAAGTTGTAGCTACTCAGCAAAGCACCAAAGGCACTCAGATGTTATGAGAAGGACGTTGTGTGTGTTAATTTACAATATCCCCCTCCTCATCACTTTGTCTCTTTGGGACGTGGTAGATGATCTCCAGTCCCAGGAGAACTAGCATATTAAACCTTCACCAGGAGGAACACTGCCATGAAGCGGAGCCAGGTTACTCAAACTGAATGCAAACTCACTCAAAACTCACTCTCTGTGGAAGATTAATTTTGTTATAGACTAGTTTACTGTACGCTGCATGTTTCCTCCAAAAGACATGCTGCTGCACTCTGCTGCTGTCATCACTCTATCAGGCCCTGCTCTGAAATTAACCAGGAAATATACTCAGAGTTGTGAACAGCTAGATGGAACAATCACAAAGCAGCAATATGCCACAGAAAAAATGGAAGACAATTACTATGTATCTGTAAAAAACAGGGGAGAAAGTCTTGTCTTGGTCAACTACAGCCACAGGGGTTGGTCAGGCCTTTAGCACTTGAGTGTTGCTCAGCCATGACTACTGGGGAGTTAACCATGGTGTACGTACCTGTAATCCTTCTAGCACATCGTTGTACTAAAGACTTCTATTGTAAAAACACGTGCATCTGCTTAGAAATTACTTTGATTTGGAATTTCTCATCCAGTTCACCCCTTCTTTTCCTTAAGCATTATCCCGAAAGTCCAATTAATACCATAACAAAGTGTCTCATGAGGGACAGTGACCTCTTTATACAAAAAAAAAAAAACAACAGACCTTGAAGAACGGAAGAATTAAACAGTTTAGGGACAAAGAAAAATAGAGGAGCTCACCACTGGACTGGCTCGAGCAGAGCTGGCTCTTGAGGATGCCCGAGATCCTGAACCAAGGTAACAGCTGTACTCAGAAGGCTGCCGCAGGTAAACCAAGAACAGCAAGCAGAGAAAAGAGAAAAGCATTAGAATGGGGAAGGGAAGCGAGAGAGGATTTAGAGCATTGCATCGGAAGTTGGTTACGAAAATGGTTACATGCAGCTGTACAAAGGAATAGCAGTGAGTCAGAGAACAGACACCTCAACTGTTAATTTAAGAATTAAGACAAGCAGTAATTCCAGTCGGCGAACGAAGCAGAGTTTTGATGCAATTCCCAGAATGACAGAATACTAATGATTTATTTTTGTATCTTAAGGTACCGGTCACAAATAAACAACTCTCAGTCTCTATACAAAAGGCTCAATCCTGCTACTCTTCAAGAGCTCTGAGGTTCTCTGGTGAACCTTCTTCCCACGTTTCCAACATTGCACACATATAAAATGAAACCGTGCTCCACAGGCCAAAGCAAGAAACATCTTTATGTGGTGACTAAAGTGAAAACTGAGAGCATCTCAGAGACTGAGTCTCTCTCCTGCTTTCCCAGCACCTGCAGTCCTCACCTCCTGCCAAAGAAAGTCACTTAGTCCTTCTTAAAGGCAAACATCTAAGCAGGGATGCAGAACAGACAGGGCTGACTTGCTGCTGACAAGGACAAAGAATGTGTCCACACTTTTATTTCCAGTGGTTATAATGCAGTGGAAGTAGAGGAGGGAAATGAAAGTTTAAAGTGATGGGGAAACAGAACTAAAACTTACTCTGGAAATTCATTTTAGACTTTTTCCCCTCTATTTTCACAGGTTTCAGAGTAGCAGCGTCACACTTAATCGTGTATTTAGATGTACTTTATAGAAAGATACATAAGCATATATAAAAGGGAGTTTTTGATGCATTCAGAACACACAGGAATTTAAGAAGTTTGAGGTTTACCAGACACAATTATTTTTCCTATTGCTACTACCTCAAGGCAATTGTGAGCGTAGCCTTTGTAAAGGGGCATGGCAGTCTGTCACATTTCACATGCAAAAGCTTGTACTGACACAAGGGCAGAGACAGTTCAGGGACTGCAACAAGGAACTGCTCTTCTCAGCAGCTCAGCCTATGCAGCTAATGACCTTTGTGAGTTTACTTTATAGGCGTTTAAGACTGTTTCTCAGATAGAAAAACACTGAAATCAGAATTATCCTGCTTTTGAGATGCATGTACTCTATCTTTTCTTAAGATTTCTTCTATTAAGTTACCTGGCCACTATGGGAATCCTCAGCAACAGAAACAGCCAGGTCTTCCCCAACCATTAGTACTGGAGGACTGTTCCAGCATCATTAGTCATGCTAACAAAGCAGCACGATATTAAATGAAAATTAAGCTGACAGTACTAATAAATGATAAGAGGGGAAGCTGGAAATAACCCCAGCTACAGTACAACCATAAGATTAGTTACTAACCACAAAGCATTACATTCCAAGGCACACAGCCCTTAGCAAGCCCTTGAAGCAGGGCAGAATGTGACCAAGCCGTGTCCTCTGATGCCTTAAGTGAAGTGAGGCTGGCTTCACGCACCTGAACTACCAAGCTTCATTTCAGAGATGAGAATATGCAAAATGTAGAATTGCATTGCACACAGTTTACAGTTCTTTTCAATCGTAGCCACTTCGATTCCAAAAAGCACTGAAGTAAATATTTAGATTTTGTTTTCTTAATAAGTAGCTCCAGCACAGAAGCCTTGCACCATCACTGGTGTTTTCTGTTTAACATAACAAGGATGTAGAATAAACTTGAAACACATGACAGGGAAAAAGTATAAACTATTGATGAGTCCCATATTAATGTTTCATGGGACCTATTTATTCCATAAGTTGCTCCCTGTGTACTGCAGGGCAGAACATGGAAGCGAGTGCCACTTGTTCAGCTGGCTGACACCAAGCATGGCAGTTTCAGCCCCAGCCCCTGCATTCACCTGTCATCTCATCATCCAAAAACATTCTTTGGGGACAGCTAACCAAATGGCACACCCTCTACGTGTTAAAAGTGTTACGAGGTGCAGAGACATTAAAATAACCACAGATAACCTGGTAATTGTGACAAAGCTATTCTCTTTGAGGCAAAAAAAAAAATAAAATTATCATACTTCATCTCTCATTACTACAGAAACTGCGAAGGTTGGGCTGTACACAGGCTTCCAAATACCTGTGGCACAGGGTGGCATGGGGATGGAGAACAAGCACCAGGGTTTTATTGAGTGTTCCCCACTCAAGCCATTAACACTGGCTGAAAGACTTGTCAGCAGCGTTTGGGCTCGGAGCCCGCTGTAAATTATTTCTCCCAAGAGTAGAAATGTATCATCTGAAGGATGATAACCCATACAAACAAAGGGCTACGACCAGCCCAGAGCAGCCTCCCTGGAAAATCCACTTAATTGCAGGCTGCCACAGAACTCCAAACAGGTAAGTATCCATGAATTTTCCAAGGCAGCCAAATGAAAACAAGGCACAACTGTAAATAAAAAGTAATCTGAAGCTAAATATCAGTAGCAGCACCATGCGCAGCGCAACCAGTCCATCAGTGGGACTGCAAGGGGATGGAATAGCCCTCTCAAGACTAACAAGCACTTAGTAAACATTCTGGAAAGTTTCTTTCCTTCTCCAAGCTAATAAAATTGTAACTTTTAACATTAAATCAACATCAGTGCTTTGTCTTGAGGCTTTTTTCTGCTACAGTTTTAGGTGGGGTTTTTTGTTTGTTGGGGCTTTTTTTGTTTGGTTGGGTTTTTTTGATAATGTGAAGGAGTTCAGAGACAGAATAAGGAGTGGGTCCGAGAGCTGTATTTAAAAATCAAAAAAGACTGGCTTTCCCCCCCCCCCCCAAGGCAGATAAAACAGCAGCAGATGCACTGCCTGACCCAAATGCCCACCATGACACGGAGGCTCCATCTGAGAAGAGGTAAAGGAATTTTCTGCCTTCTAATCTGTAACTGAGTCCTGCAGCCTCTCTTTTTTGAAAGGAAACAATTTACATTGCCATTCCTCAGACTGTCTCTCCCCATAAATGACAGAGCCCTCCACTCACAGTGTGTGCATTTCAAAAACGTTGTCACAAGTTGCCTGAGACATCACTATGGAATATAAATCCAAAAAAAAAAAACAAGCAAGTCATATGTTCACAAAAATCCTTTACTTCATGCTAATAGATAAGTGCTAATGACGTAACACTGGGGAAGTGGTTTTTGGTTGGTTGGTTTGTTTAAACGATATTATTCTCAGTTTTCAAAATAAAAATGAAGTCTCAGTGAGGGAAGGGACTTTATGTACCACCTTTCCAAGGTGTTTTATCTGCAAACCGAGTGCAAGGCAGAGCTGAGGCCAGGCATTACACCAGCAGATAAATCACTACTTATTATTTCATGGAAGCTCACTGAAATGGTGCTCGTACTTTTGCCTACAGCAGCAGGCTGTGAATCTCACACAGTCCATCTTAACTGTTCCTCAGCCCACAAAAGGCTGTGTTCTGGTACACACAGGCTACTGGAGGACAGAGACAAGACAAGAGGGAAATGCAGAAAACATCTTACAGCACGAGAACTAGAGGCACTATACCGACGACTCCCACTGTAAACGCTCTCGTCATACACAGACGCCTACAATTAAAAGACAGAGTCAGAACAGGACTGGCAGACCTAGTTTCTGGTTTCAATCTGGAGCATTACAAATTCACAAGGTGCAGTGTGAAGGACGTAGGGGAATGAGCAGTATGTGTAAGGACAGGGACATCTGTACGCAACCACAAGCAACATGCAAGTGAAGATCTAACACAACCTGCAGTCAGTGAGCTGGGAAACACCATAAGGCACGTGCAAAATCTGACACCCACCACCACCCCCCAAGTCCATCACACGGTCGTGCATTTCTAACCATTCACCCAACCATCAGTTCAACAGTTTATATTGCCTACCAACAAAACGGCTACATCAATTCTTAAATTGTTCAAATCTGTTTAACTTTCATTTCTGGTACTGGCAATACAGGGAAAAACTCACACCTGATGAACTTCATTTACTAGCTAGTTTACTAAATTAATAAAAAAAGGACGAAGATGTACATTTTAAGGCTGGCTCCCATTTAGCATATAAATGTATGGCTAAGGAAACACAGGGGGAGTAGGAAACTGTACCTCTAAGCTTTGAGAGAAAAAAAAAATAAAATCTGAGAAGCTCATCTTCAAATTTAAACAAGAAAAATGGAATTTGGCTACAAAAATGTTTAAACAGATTTTTGTTAGGAAGAATTGATGTTGCCTCTCTCTGGCCTGCTCCTGCACGTTGCAGCTAGTACACCAAAATAAAGAGACCCTTCTCCATCCAGAGAGAAGTCTGGGGCAGCATCACAACCCCACAAGCAGTGGTTGCACAGTTCCAACGGGAATAAAAGGAACAATTAACAAATCCAAGTCTGTACAAACAGCATTGCACAAGTGCATTCAGATGGATCAGACACCAGAGGGTGAAATACATGGACCCAACAGGGACTACAGAGGTAAGAGACAACATATGCATGGTTGACGGTGAGTGGCTTTGGGTTTTGTGTTTAGGGCATCAGCACAACCAACCCTGTAACTTCTGGCTGGCAGGGCATCGCTGTACAGCAAGGAGGGCTGAGGAAGACAAGCACAAAACTTTTTGCATAGAAAATGAAATTCTAAAAAAGGCGCCTACAGCAGAATTAACCATCTTAATAAGAGATTAGGAGTATTAAATACAACAGAAGGAAAACAAGTATAGAGAATATTAGTCATCTGTGCCATAAAAGCATTAGATCTCAACTCCCAAAGACTAAGAATACCAAGCAGACACGTGCATTTCCTACAGGAAGGGAGGACACGACAGTACGCAAAAGCAAAACAGCATAATTTAATTTTAGGTTGTTAAGTTGTTATTGTCTCACACACATTTGTGTATAGCAGCCAGAAAGGGTGTTTCTCCTCACTTCAACCAAAGCCAGAAAAAGAGCTACATTCAAAGACAGAAGTGTTTTAAGATATACATTTTAAGTGTTTCACACAGCTGTAAGATCATCTCTTGTGTATTTTATTATTAAACAAAAACACAGAGAAAACCCAAATAATTCAGAATAAAGTTACGAGTACTTGAGTCAGATCACCACAAAACAAATGAGTTCTCTGTTAGTAACCATCATTCACAAGATGCAGCAATTCAGTTCAGAGAGCACATACTCTAATCTGGCATAATTAAACGCAAGAGACACTCCAGCAGCGGTCCCCAGCCCACAGCTTGCAGGCAACGTCCTGCTGCAAGTGACACCCCCCTCTACACCTACACCACCCCACGGCCAGCTGTCACAGAGCACCCAGCGATGGTCCACCGGGCAGGACAGGCTGAGGGCCGCTGCTCGAGCACTGCTTTGCTAGCACTGGCCTGGCTGAGCTCTGTCTGCAGGCAGGGGACAGTCCAACCTCCCGCCTGGTTTTGAAGCTTCAGTGATTTTCCTCTAGCAGTCTGTGAATTACTTGCTTGTAATAGCATTTTATGCAGACTGGATTGTCTTTAGCTTGCCAGACTGACAAAGTGAGCAGAGAAGTTGCCTCAAGTAGAATAAAAAACTTCAGTTAATTAAGTTTTCCCTTATTTTTTCCAGACCAATAGAGGTCAAAAGCAAACAAAATAACTGTAGGAAAGGGAGGAGCAGCAGCAAAGGAAAACTAATTGTGCTCGTTTCAAAACGGCTTTCCATTACTCACTCCCATCTTAAAAGGTCTGGTTTGATTTGGTTTTTTTTAAGTTTTATTAAAAAGAACTACAGGGACTCTTGACAATTGGTCCAATGTCCTTTCTAAGTACAAGAGGTTGTATTATCCAAATGAAGACAGAACAAGTCCAGGCCAGGTAAAGCCAGAGGGCAACAGACCCAGTTTCCATTTTGGGAAGAAGGCTGAGATGTGGAAGCATAGCTGCTGTTGTGAAGACCCAGATCAGAGTAGCACGAAGCCTGCATTAATAACAAACAAAAAAAACCCTTTGAGAACTCAGCTTTGTAACAGGAAGGACTTTCTAAATTCCTTTAAACGGGAAGCAAAAAGTAAATTAGGTGATTACAAACTGGAAGGAGTCAAAGTGGTCACAGACGCAAAAAGAGGAGATAACTGCATTAAAGAAATTGCATTACAGATACGAGGATGCCTGAAAATCATGCGCTCTTTCCATTTGTAAGGCAGAGATTTTTTTTAAACTAACAAAATGCCTTTCCTCTACCCCTACAGCACTTTATGCACAAAACACCCGTTTGGTTTGTTTTCCACTGAAAAGGCTTTAAAGCCTCGCATTCTGTCCTCCCTTCTGGTTGCTATGACCCAACGTGACAGTTTGCTGCAAGGACATGGTTTGTGTGGGACTTGGAAGAAGATGGACCACCTTTTCAGAAGCATGTATGCAGTTCATACACCAAAGTTCCATCCTAACTCTAGTGAAGTGAAGCTGTATTTATCAACATACTTCCAGCGTCTGTAAAACTGAACAGACAACATCTGTTTTACAAGCTGCTGGAAATGTTAGCTTCCAGGCTCAAACTCAGAATAAATGGCTGCTTCACAGCTTCATACCTAAAACCCCAGGCTCCCGCCTTAGAGGATTTATTTCTTTGTGTGTGCAGTCCCACTGCTGCAGACAATAGATCATATTGCCACTGCTCATCAAGCACTGGAAAAACATATTGGTCAGAGAGTTGGTCAGCTTCCTCCTGAATTCTTGAGGAGTTTATGCCCTATAAGCTGAACCTACAAGAGATGCAGGAGAAGGTGTCAGGACAACTCTGGAGACAGAGAGCAAAGCCAGGGACCAGAACTGTTGAGTGTGCCCATCACAAAGAGCAAGCAGCTCACTGTCAGCTAGGGCAATACAGAAAATTTTTCTGTAAGAATTGAGACTGTCTGAATTAAACACCTTCTTTTAAGCAGCTTCCTACCCAGCATCTAACCAACCCTGCAATTTCGGTCCACCTATTCAGTGTCCTCAAGAATGATGAGATCTTAATTCAACTCCAAGTTAAATACCAAAAGTACCAATAGTGACTGACTGACCCTCCAAAATACCACCTTATTTATCTAGTGTGATATACAACATCTCCATCCATTCCCCCCAGGACCTGTGCTGGAGTGTAGGATGTCAGCTCAGCTTTTCTGCTGCCATGCATCATCTGTGAGAATTTCTGCTGCACAAACACTTCCCCACAAAGCTTGCCAGGGTACCGGAAGGCTGACGGCAGTAGGATATTTATAATACTGAGTGGAACTCAGTATTTTGGCTTCCCAAAAGCTTTAGGAGCCTGCAACAATAATATATTACGAACAACAGAAGCTGTAAACAGCTGTTTTTAACATGGAGGGATATTTAAATTTGCAAGTCAAGGTCTGTTTTCAATGCAGATTAAAATCTGTATAGAAGACGTTATGCATCTCACAGAGCCAAAAGAAACAAGGAAAATACAGGCATACTAGGAGGACTTTGCATTTTCCTTGTTTTCAGGAAAATGTTGGGCTAAAAGCACATCTAAATTGCGATGCAACAGCTACTCTGCTGTGCCAGGGACAGATGTGGCTGGGAGCCAAGGGGCCAGGGTACAAAGCCACCCCAGGAAGGTGTGCTCAGGAGCGGGCACAGGAGGCTGCAGCCGGCACACAGGGGCCAGAGGGGAAACTACCTTCTCACAAACCCACCCTTGTGACATGGCTTCTGTGCTCCCTCTGTCTCCTACAACCAGCCCTGCAACAGTACACAAGTTGCAAAAGTATTTTCAAAGCCTCCTAAGAGCTGTCTAGAGTCCTTATTTTTCCATGGGTGCATGCACACTGGTGGGAATGGTTGTTCCAAGAGAGCTCCACATCCCTCCCTTCTTTGCTGTGCTTCAGAGCTCTCCTTCCACAGTCGCTCTCTGACATCCTACTTCTCCAGTTATTTCTTACAGGGGTCCAGACAACCAAGATACTCTGCTTTCAGTAGGCAGCAACTACTCAGCTTTCTTACAAGCCCTAACTAACCCTTGCATCATCACTATAAATTATGGAGGGGTTAACTCCCTGTACAAATGAGGGAGATCTGCAGCAAATTAAAGAAACTTGTTTGTACCTGACACTGGTCTTCTGTCACTGCAGGCAAACAGATCTGTGGATAAGGCACAACACCCACAGGTATATACTTAGGATAAATCATTGTCCAGCCTCAAAAATTTAAATCCCTTTCTGCCTCATTCTACCTGAATGCCTGTAAAATAAGACTTGCCCTGAAAAGAAATCTGAATAAACTGAACTGAGCTGAACATTACTTTCATTCCCATCTAGGGAGTTTGTAATCCACACACAGACTACCTAGGCACACGGCATCATGAATATTTAAGGAATTAACCCGTGATATTGCAAGCACAGTGTACAAAGGCTGACCTCCACGTGGACATCACTCCATTTTGCAACATAAAATCGGACACCTATTTTGGAAACAACTATTTCACAGCAGGCTCATCACTTCCTGACCTGAAGAACTCTGCCTCTTCTCTGTTGTTCATTGGCACTTTGGCAATCTTTATGGTTAGGTTTGGGGTTTTTAGAGAGAACACTCGTAAAGGTGAATGCCAGCTGGACTGGCATCAACTGGTTTTGGAGTTTCAGTTATTCCAAGTCACCCCTAAAACTCCCATCTCCCTTCTAAACAAAGGTTAATCTGAATTATACTTAGTAATGAAAACAGCAAGGAACTAATGATGTGCCATAATTATGCTCTACATACACTAGACCTCCATGCTACAAACCCTAATACCAAGATGATTTTACGTTATTTAAATGGAAATCAAACAACTTCTTTTCCCTGGATGACTTTCTTGCAGATATTTTGCTCTTCCTGCAGTACTTGCAGCTCTGGAGTATGTCATTAAAGAATAAGAACATAATTTGTCAGAAGCACTACATAATAAAGTTCCTTGAACTTGTCAAGCAGTTCAGCAAGACTGCCAACAACAGGACACACTGTTTTCTTAACAGTTTAATCAACAGTATTTCATTTTTCTCTTATCCACATATACCAGCTAAATGCATAAAACCATATGGAAGCAACAATTTAAAATGGACATGAAATATAAGGTCCCGTTTCACTATTTATACAAGTGCCTGCTTAACTTCATGCTTACAAAGTAACTCCCTGAAGTCTCTCTCATGTTTAGCATGGATTGCTCAAACACTTCGTGAAATGGAGTCTTAAAAGTAGTTTATTTTTCCCCTAAACATAGAGCTTTAGTCTGCATACCACTAAATCTCTTTAGAAGTCTTGCTAGCATGAAGATCAACAGGCTCTGAGCTTGTGTCTGCCTTTGTCAAAATAAAGGCAAGGAAAAAAAACCCAGTTTCCTTCCCTGCCCCAAAAGAGGCTCCACTTGAGACAATACCTTTAAATAATTTGCACAGACCCCAATATTTAACAAAGCAGGACAATGAATTCCTATAATTGATACAAAACACTTGTGCTGGAACAGAAGGGAACATTGTGACCCACATACACACAACAGAGTTAATAATTAAACTTTTTTTGACAAGAATATTTCTAGAAATAAGAGTACATCAATGGTAAGTAGCTAAGTAGTAACACTTGCACTGGCTGTTCACCTCTGTGAGAGTTTCCAGAAACCCTAGAATACAGTTTATAAAGGAAAAAAAAAGCATTTAGTTAAGCAAAACCAACATACATTAGGGGAAAATTCAAAATCCAAAGTCCATTTTATGTAAGCAAACGTCAAGACACAGAATAAATCCTAGGTAAAGCTTGGGAGTTTCAGTGTTAGAGCACGATGTGAACATGTTGCACAGGCTGGAAAACAATCATCCTGTTGTCCAGCACATGGAAATCCTCCATGCCAGGTGCTGCCAAAGTATTTCTTGTCAGAATTAAACTTTCACCCAGTTTTGTTTACAAGTTAAGCACTTCTGGCTTCCAAGTTCTACTTGTACCAAATTCAGAGATTTCCCTTCCCACTCATGGCCTAATTTTTTTTAATTTTTTTATTTTTTTTTTTTAAACAGCTCATTGCTGCACCTCCTCATCTGACAAACTGCCAAACCCACAATGTGCAAGACAGGAAAAACCTGCTTTGCCACAGAAAAGAATTTGCTAATTAGCTTTAATCCCATTAAATAGAGCAATAGATTTCAGAGCAATAGAAGTCATCTACTAACCCTGCTAGATTTTCTACTCTGGGATGATCCATACACGTCTTCCTCATAACCATTGGTCTGTTATGGAAGGAAAGGAAAAAGAAAAAAAGAAACAACAAAAGGAGAGGAAAAAATTGATGCAGATCCAAAAGGGAACTTTTAGCAAGAGTCATCACTTACAAAAAGCAAAGACAGAGACAGAACTTTTCAAAGATACATCAGGAACAGGAGAAGTGCAGGATTAGGTCATGATTTCAAACAGGAGGACATGAAGTGTCTGTCAGTACCTCTCCACCAGCCAAAAATGTCAAGGATACTCCTGCTTGCCTTTTTTGACACTTTTTTTTCTTGTTAAGAAACCCTTCTGCTTCCCCTATCATTACTGCACTATAGCACCTGTCTCTTCAAACACTCTGTGAAGGGAACACAGGACGAAAAGGGGACACTAGGGACAAGAGACTACAATAAAAGGAATTTATCACTGTAGTTACTTGACCTGTGCCAGCTAAGCAATTAAAAAGCAGCAAATCATAGCAGAAGAATTCATTCTAAGTTTATATTTGAGAAATTCAGTTTAGTAAACATGCAATGCTCTATGAAATCTCTTCCTTTTAGCTTTCCCCAATTACATCAAAATTCAACCCAGACAGTGACCATCTGCCACATCCCAGCATTTTGTGTGGTGGCCCAAAGACCACTAAGAGATTTCAGTCACTTCAGCTGTCCAACATCATGCTCCATAGCCTGCCTTGCTCTCATTAAGGTGTTTTCTCTGAAAGAAGCAGACACACACAGGCTCAGAAGGAGCGTTTCACAAGCAGGGTGAGATGCTTCGAGTCCCTGTGGCAGTAGGGTCAGGAATACAACGATCACTACGATGCACTTTTCAGGCTGGAAACGTGATGTTGAAGAAAAGAGGACAGACCCAGAAGTCACGTCAATCGATACCATTAAAAGCTCAGATTTGCCAAGCAATTCATGGTTCCGGCATCACTTCACAACGAGGACTGGTTTAACATCCAAAATGAGGAAGCACTCTGCGTATTTGGTGTGGGTTTTTTTAGTGGAAATTTAATTAGAATTTCTATTCAAATTAAGTTTTGAGGTCCAAGTTTTAATGTATTCCTGAAATGAAAATCCCCTAAACCCAATCTGATTCAATTTCCAAGCAAAATATTTATTATATACTGTACAGTGGCTTCCATGAAAAATTAAACAAATTAACTTAGAAACCAGTTTAGAAACCAAGCTGGTAAAGCAACTTCTGGGAAAATATATTTCATTTTTCCCCAAATGTGCTATCCCTTATTTATTTTTACTATTATTCAGTTTTCACAAGTTGTCTCCTATTCATCATCAGTGTTTTTATTCTAACCTCACCTGAAACCACTTTCACTCCCTCTACTTGTAGGACTGTCTTCCTGTTCAGACAGATGATGCTGAGGTGGGAACAGATCAGATTCCAGATGAGTTTCCTTCCAACAGAGTTATTTTTCAACTAACTGCATTTCTATTACATGAACTAGATCTTGCCCAAGGTTGCACTTAATGTCATGTACAGACAGACCAAGAGCCTTACAGTCAAGTTATAGTCACATCTAATGCTGTTCCTTTATGCCCTTAAATAATTACCCTGCTTAGGGAAATTAAGTTGAATTGACGTGATTCATTTTCCACAACTCCAGGATAACTGTTTATCACTTTGAATTTCCGCCACTTCAAAACGTATTTGTTTAATTTGCCATGTATCTTTCAGATTCCAAAGTGAAGCCCCACAGCTCAGGTTGTTCCCCCTGTCGCTATGACCTGTCCTCCCCAGAAGCCTCTTCAGCACATATTTTTGAAGGCAAATGCTCCAGACAACTCTTGAAGAGCAGGGTCAATTTCATCAGACCCCGCTGACTTCTATTCTGCACTACATTAACATGCTTAGCATCTGATCATAACCTTCATGAGAACTAGAACAAATAACACTGCGTACTGGAGGGGCTAAAATATTCAGATTTCACTTGTTCTCCCTTCATGTGCAGTTGACTACTCTGTTCTGTATTTTCTTCTTGCTTTTAATAGATGCAGAAAACTTTCTCATTGCCATTATGTCCATTTATTCTTGTAACATTTTTTACCTTAGACTGTGGCTAATGCTGTTCCTTCACACTTTCTTGATCCCACATCCAACTTCTCAGAAAATTCTCTGCTGATTTCCAATGTACTGGAGAACCCCAACCCAGCCTGGCAACCTCCTTCTGCAATGAGTAACCTTCCCTCTGCAGTAGCAGCACACCATTTTGCTCCGTCTCGTGTATTCTTTCCCTCCCTGGAATTGCTCCCTGTGAGATTCACCTAAAATCCTTACTGCATGAAAGCACGTTATTCTTCACCTTCAATGCAGGTTTGGCTTTGAAGTGCTCAAAGTAGTGCCCTACAAGCGCTAGTAAGGCACTAATACTACGCAGAGCTACCTTTATGAAAAGATGCAGCCTTTACTAGACACATATTCTATCCGTATTACCTATTTCTGTGCAATGTTAAAGCTCAAATAAGGTTTTCAGTTTTCCAAAATGCTCTTTATGTACAACACTGCCATAAGCATTTGGTTTATACCACATCTTGCAGATGAAGTGATGCTCAGTATCCTTGGAGACCAAACAAATCCTGATAGTTACACCATATCCTTGACATTAGGCTGGTGAGCTCTTACAGCCAACATACTTGCACATATTCTCTTGTCCTATCACAGTGGGTTTGTATGCAAAAACCTCTCCGGGACAGTTACTTGAGATACATACTGCTTTGGAGTAGTTCTTCTTTTTGGTCCTCTCATTCTCTAATCCAGCCTGCAGTGAGATTAAGAATGCAGGATGAAAACAACGAGTTTATGTGCACCCATCCATAGCCAGGCATGCATATCAACATGCAGAAACATCAGTTCAGTCTTTCTCTCACGGCTCAGTAAGCACACATGAAAAAAAAAATTTAAAAAATCAAATCTCACAAGTCAAATGACCAGTTATTAAAGAACATTGTTAAAAGTGATGATAGCACTGTTAAATTTAGGAGCCACAGTTAAAATCATTCATGCTTGCTGGGTTAAGTCAATTAAAAGAGCTACCAGCTGTCTATACATCAATACAGCCATGCAAAATCCAAATGTGTTTGAACTATTTCTGTATATAGGTCACTCACAAATAGATACACTGCATGCCTAATCCAAAATAGTACTCTTTCTGTTCTTCCAAGAGTCAGCTTTATATCAATGTCTTCAGTGCAAATTCTTGCTCTCATCTTATTATTACCTACGGAGTTTGATTTTATCCTCCAAAGCAAAGGTAACTGGTCAATACACAAGCTGCAGCTTTGGCAGGCAGTACATTGGGTCTGTCACCTTTGCTAGGTATGTTTGGAGTGAGTTTGTGAGAGTTTTATTCCTTGCCAAATTTATGCTGAAATAAAACCAGATGTACCTGGTCAAATTTTGGACAGACTGTAACAGAAAGTCTGTTAGGAGAAATAAAAGCTATTCTGCTCTGTCCTATGGTAACTGCAGAACTAGACCTAGCTTAGATCTCTAATCATTCAGCACTTTTCATCTGGGCTGCATCAGAGTAGTAGGCGAGGGAAGTAGAATCTTTACATCACAGACCACAAACTGCCTCAGGGTCATTTCAGATTATCCCTTATCTCAGATCAGCTATCACAACTGATGTTAGTTTCTTCTTCGTTATTAGTTTTTAACACACACTGCAACCTGCAGACTATTCTCACCACTGGGTAGGTGCTGGTATATTCCAAATGAGACTGTCAAGGCAGGAGAGGAAAGAAAAAAAATCAGAATACAAAGGAGAACACTGAAGCAAGGCATGGCAATCCAAAGAATTCCCCAGAACAAAACAAAAACAATCCATGGGCAGAGAGATGTAAATCCCAACTAGAGAACAAGGACACTTGCAGGAGAACAGAGACTAAAGAGAGGCAGTCCATATTGATGGTCACTCTGCCAGATGTATGCAGACCAGCTCCCCAAAAGCCACCTCAGCCGATCTCTGGTGCCTGCAGTTCAGATAGCCACTTAGAAAATATTCCAGGAGAAAATCCAGAGTAAAACCCACACAGATTAGCAGGGTGGTAAAGTTGTTTACTTTGTTGTTTTGAAGACACACACAGCAAGAGCCAAACCTTCACAGCCACAGAGAGACGTGGTCAAATTATGAAAAGCATCTACTACAAACCCACAGTAGGAAAACGATCAGCGTATGTTCTATCAACTCACTGTGAATAAATAAAACAGCTAGATGATGTATATGGGTAAATTTCAATTCAGGCTACCAAATGTTTACTTTCTTCCACAATCCCTGTGACACTTGGATCAGGGAAGGAAGCTCTGTCAAAATTCCTTTCCTTTTCATGCCCAAGTGGCAGCTTGCATAAGAATATTCACCGAATGCTACTGTACAAGGACAGAAGGGAGTCTGTGCAACATCACCAGCGTGAAAAGTTTCAGCCAGATCCTTCTGTCAGAAAAGGACATTCTTTGCAGAAGTATGAGGTATTTCTGGGCCGCCCCATGAACGCGCTGGAGACCGCTGCTAACCAGACCAGCAGTGGTTATCACAGCCTGAAGGCATGCTGGCAGCCCAGGGACAGGCTGCTCCAGGAAAAGAGGGCAGAAAAACTTCTTCTCAAGGGATGGTGGGGAAGCAGAATGCAAGGTTCTGCTGTTTAAATAAAACACAGGATCCTCTTACAAAAATACATCAAAAGGAATCAGTACTAGATTTCCATGAACAAATGGTGTTCCAGATGAACAGGGCTCCAGTTAAAAATATAGTGCCAGTGCACTTCTATCTTGCCACATCAAGGGACACACAGATATAGCCATGGTTAAACCACCCATTTGTATTGTAATCACCTTCTAAATAGAAAGAACTGAAATTTCGACCGATCTAGAGATCTTTTCTCCTACAAAAAACACTTCCATAAACATGTCCAAATTTAACATAAACATAGGTTTTCATGTTCAGCTGGGAAGATGAGCTTTTCTTCATCAAACCTTTGGATCTTTAAGGCACCTTCTAGCTTTGTAAAGCACTCAAATAAGTTTGCAATCTTAAAGAAGAAAGATTTTAACAGCATTTCATAAGTAGCAGTAAGGTTTTTCTACTAAAAACGGAACAAGGAAACACAATTTCTAAATACATCTTGTGCTGCCTTACAGCGAACTCCACTAGGATCACTGAGCAGGCTCTGCAGTAAGAATTTTTAATTTTTTTTTTTCATCTTCCAGACTCTTTTAGAGGCATGAGGTGTTCCACTCAACACTGATCTTTTGTGGATACTACATTTCTTAAATTGTGTTCGTAATTACAAGAGCTGTTTATGTCTATGCTAGGACAGAGTTAAGATACACACAAGTATTATCTGGAAAAATAATGTATGGGTATTTTCAGGAAAAAACTAAACTGTTCCTACAGATGAGCATGAGTGCGCTACAGCACTCTGTGCTCTACTGATCCTTCCCTCCATGAAACTCAAGTCTGCAGATGAATTTCCAATACCTCTAAAGCAGTTTTGAGGAGAGCATTCACCTGCAATTCCACAGCACTTAAGACTTATTTCCACCAATAATTTGCTTTTGGTTTCCTGAGCTAATAAATATTGCTCATGGAGTAAGCTAGCCCCTCCTCTTCCCAAATTCTCAGTATCAGTAATGAAACAGGGGAGCTTACAAGGTGCATACAAAAAATAGCTGCATAAACCAATGTTTTGGCTAAGTACTTCCTGCAACAGTAACAGTGAACAGCATTTACCTGGTTTCCATAGAGCTGCATGCTCTGTTGGTGTTCCTGCACACAAATCTGACAATTCCCCTGGCTGAAACAATTAATGACCCACGTGTACTCAAAGAGCCCAACAAACCCATATGCTTTGAACACAGAACATGGTAACACCTTGGGAGTATGATGTTAACGGAGCACTCTAACCAGTTTGGTGGCACAGGGGACAGCAACAGCAATACACACACATGCACACTTAAACTGTACAGTTTACCAACCCTCAGGCTTCCACGGCTACCCACTGACATGCGCTCATCTTCATCCGAAGCCTATCAAAAGAAAGCGTAAAGACAAGAAAACAATGAAAAGAACACGAGTAACAGGCAGTGAGGTAAATGCAGATGGCTTTGATGGAACAGAAGCAAAAGAAAATACAGAATAAATGTCTTTAACAAAGAATTGCATTAAACTATAAGCAGGAAGTAAATGAAATACCACCCTGCCCAAGAAACCCTGTCAAGCATTTTACTACAGGATGAATGACAAGCTTGCTCGGGTGTTCCTCACTCTATGCTCTTGGCCCACGGTCTGAATAAACACACATTAAACACTCCAAGCAGGTTATTAAACACTTCAAGCATCTTCCAACCCCCTGCCCCCCTTTAATTCTAATGCATTTGCAAAAGCTCCCCAGAGTGACTGGGGAGAGGGCAGAGAAGTCAGGAAGTGGCTTTGGGGTTTTCACTCGGCTGGGGCGGGCAAGGGAAGCTTGTTTTGGGTTTTTTTTTTTCCTTTTAAAAAGGAACTGTCTTATACATGTCTGTTTTCTGTATTTGAAATGTCTAGCTATCACAAAAAAGCAAAAGTAGATACTAACCGAGGCATTTCTTCGGGCTCTACGGGAATAACGCTCACTGTCTTCCTACCGAGGCAGCAGAGAGAAACAGAGTGAAGTGTTGAAAGGACAGACAGACCAACAGAGCGCTTCCAGAAAAGCACAGCAAACTTCAGCAATGTTTAGGAGTCAGTAAGGTTAAACCAAATAACAGAAGGTGACACCACCTCAAGTCAGAAAACCCCTTTTTCCACCCCTCATTTGTGACCCCAACTTTCTTCCCTCTATTTTACATTTTCACTAGTTTTGCAGAAAACTGTACATGGTGATGTCTCTATTTGTTTCTCAAAAAAAAACGTTTCAAGTGTATCTCTCTGTGGCTGGGAATCAGTATACTTACAGAGCTTTTGGAATTAACCTTTCCAGTTTGCAGTCCTTCAAAAAAATCTTTTATTTGAAATAATGTGGCAGGGCAAAGGTCTCTCTCTAGTGAGTATCCCAGAGGGGAACAGCCTGACCCCTTCTTCCAGATATTGTAGTTAATGGTTCTCACAGGTCAACTGATTTCCAAGCAAGGGAATTGCTGGTAAGGTGGAGTTGAGCTCATCAAGCAAGGATTTGAAGAGACTTAATGGCTTATCCATGAGAGCGGAGCATCCTGGATGGATGGATGGTCCATATGGCAGCGGGCTTTCAAGAAGGCACAGAGCAAACCAAGTTTTATGCCAATTCATTATCAAGGAAGTCAGGGGGTTTGAAAAGTTACCTTCTACACTGGAAGTCAGCTGTTCAATTTTGTGTTTTCCAGTGTGCAGGTCAAGGCCATGAACAACAGTTTTCATCTGGCATCATGGGTAAGTTTATAAAATCACTTATGATTGAAAGACATTTGAAGCCAATGTCATCCAACCCTTTAGCAACTTAATTTTATATTATGGGTGTTAAAACAGATAGATGTTGCTAATGGCCAGGTCTGTATCTGATATCAACTTCACTGGCTTAGCAAATAGTAAAATCCAGGATGTTGCATTATTGGAAAAAGCGAGTATTGCCATAGTAGCAGTAATAATGCATCTGAACAGTGCCCGTGGACCAGCAAGTACAAAGGTAACTGAAGACACGTGGATAAAATTTGCCCACAATTTAACTGAAGGCAGATTTGAGATGACTCAAAACTGTAACAAACTCCCCAGGAAGTAACACGAGTACATACGTTCCCTGTATCACAAGTGGCTTTAACAGGTCTATATGCTAAGCTAATTTTCAAGTGATAGGATGGAGACAGAGGTCTGTAATAACAGATGACTCTAACCAAGCCCATGCCAGTTTTAAGCAATCATAAGCCACATTTCAGGTATTGATGGGGACTGCCAGAATCTCTGTGATAAGAGCGGAGTTCATATTTCCAATACATGACAACACCGACTTTGCGGTATTCCAAACTCTACCGACTATACAAAACTTTAACACATAAATGTTGTTTAGCTACGTTGATCAAGGCCTACCATCCATTGCTCGATGTCTCCCCACTTAGTATCCAGACCATAATATTTCTACAGACAGAAAAGGGAAAAAACAGAATTTAGATGAGACAAGCAAACACAAAACATTTAGACATGCATTGCCAGGTTTTGGCCGAGCCACAGAGCTCCACACACACAAACATGCAGGGGAAAAGCCGTGCCAAGTGCCACCAGAGCCCCTCGCAGCACATGCCCAGGAAAAGCTGCCCAGCAAAGGGAAAGGGGTGTTGGGGCACAGTCAGGGTACTCCACAGCTTTTTCTTTCTCAGCAGTGCAAAAAAAACAACAGTGTTGTGGGCATAGGAGCAAGGAACATAATGAGTCTTGAATTCCTGACCCATTTAAGTCAAGACTCATTACAAGGGATCCAAACACAGAACACTTTCAGGAGGAAAAATGCTGTCAAATCATGTTTACTGTATGGATTTGTCAAACGGGGAAGACAAGTTGAATACAATACCACTAATCTCTGTGCATTGTTATTTGCTGTATTCAGAACTCCCCAGAGCTCCTTTTCAGAGCACAAGGCTTTCTGCCTACACTCCAACCATCTCGACACTGGCAATGTCACTAACAAGGACAGAAGAGAACACACTTCACCAACACAGGCAAGACTGGAAAGCTCTCTGCCCTTCAGTACCAAACACCATGCATTCTCTGAGTAAACTGTCTCTTCTGAACCATTCCTCAGTTCATAATTTCTTTGCATCACATTGGGAACTTCCCAATGAACTTGCATTTCCACCAGAGAGCAAATTGTTCAATGATCCACAAGTTTAGCAGGACTTTTCTTCCTCCCCAGATGTGTGCTTCAAATCTAGTCTCAGGAAGTTTACACTTAGAATGGTGACCATAACATTCCTGTGTGAAGAAAAATCACCAGCTGAAAGTACAGTAATCAGTGAATGGAAAGCCTGCTTAAGGAAGAAGCATAATATGTATTTTGGAATAATTTAAATGATGTGCTTGGAGGTTCACGTATTTGTGGAAAAAAAACAAGCCTGTGCTGGCCAGATTTTCTAGAGGCTTGAGGAGGCAGGAGTATCAAGGGTTGTGCTCAACGGGGGGACAGAGTGTATCCTCAGCAAGTTCACTGATGATACCAGGCTGGGAGGGGTGGTGACATGCCAGAGGGCTGTGCTGCCATCAGTGGGACCTGGACAGGCTGGAGAGATGGGCAGAGAAGAACCTTATGAGGTTCAATAAAGACTCGCCTGGATGCAGTCCTGAGTGATGTGCTCTAGAGAATCCTGCTTTTAAGCAGGGGAGTTGGACTAGATGATCTCTGGAGGTCCCTTCCAACTCTGACAATTCTGTGATTCCGTGATCAAAAAAAAAAATTAGAAACCTGTTCTGTATTATACTCTGCATTTAGCACTTGCTCAATGGTATTAATGTCATTTACTTTCACCCCTAAAAACCTAATTCACTGTTTAATAATAAACTAGAACAAACAGCTGTGTGTTCTTTGATACGTTATCAGTTACTCCCACTTCACAGTTCTTCCTCATTAAACAACAAAATTGTTTTCATGTTAAGGTCATCTTCATTTTCATCTTAACATCTCTGGAGAAAAGGAAGTCTATTATGAAGTAGAATAGGCAGTGGTGCACTCAGTTACTCATCCCAGATAGCCCAGACTGCACAAGGATCTTTAAATGCTGTCAGTTCTGGGGTCAAATTGGCAAAAGGGAGGAGCTCACAGCAATCCCATTCATTAGGAAAAATATTAGAAAATAAGTTTTTAGGCCAGTCATTTGAGAACAGGAAATAAATTCACTGCATTGCAGATTTAAATAGTATGCAAGCATCTCTCTGGAATGAGGAAAAGAGACAATAGTTCAACAAGCTCTTTAACCACATCCCTGTGAGAACAGGGAACTATTCTCCTCTGCAAAGCATCTCAGCTTTGTGTGCTCAGGTACACCCCATGCCCCTACACGGTGCCTAGCCAAACAGCACACAGATGAAATCTCTCCCTTAAACTACATGAAATTCAGAGTGCATGACGTGAACTGTTGTTTCTTCAAGCATTGCACACTTCCTCACAAGTGCTCAGGCTAAGTTACTTCCAGGCAGAAGAAGAACACAGACAAAAGACTGCTGTAAAATATAAGTTTTAGGTACATCACATCCTGAAAATGACCCCTGAGAATTACATGAACTCCAGCTGGTCAGGGCTGTGTACATGATCAGAACCTACCCGTTATACGCTTTGTAGTACCTCAGGTCAGGTAACACCTTATGAGAGGATTTTTCCCCCCTCAAGGTAACATTTTCTAACACTAGAAATCAATTAAAATACACTATGAAAATAGAGAATCCTTTCTCACATGTAGGAAGGGTTCATAAACATGCTAATAATTTTTTTTTAAGGTCTGCTACTTCCTTTTCCTGCCCCGTTCTCCTTTGTATCATAGGCTTCTGAGTACAGTTTTGCAAAAAGGAGATGAGGAAATGCCCCTTAAAAGACTTGTTATATCACAAGTTAACTTCCACTTACAGCCTTTTCTTCCACCATTTAAAATGACATAGCTACAATGCTTAACAACCCCAAAATAAAAATGGCAGCGTTTGAAGGATCAGATATTTTGCCCCCTCAGCCACTTCCCACTCCTTTCTCCACGCTGACTGTTCCGTTCTGCCTGAGGGGCCTGGTTTGAACAGCCACAGGAGTTACAGGAAGAAATTGTGCTTATCCATTCATTTGGTCTTTAGTTAGAGGCCTTTCCCAGACTCAAGTTGCCTTCTACCCTGAAATGTGATAGTACAATTAAATAATTAATGATGTTAATACCGTTGAGAGAGAATTCCAGATCAGATCTGCTCACTAAGTGACAGTGAAAATGCTAAGACTTGCAAACTCGCTACGGGATGTTGTGAGGCTAACTCACTTATCTTCTCATCCGTGTCAGGACACCAACAGTAAACAAGCCCTTGGCTCCCGTGGGTCTGCGTATGTACCAGAGGATTAAATTAGTTCCTATAAAGGAGGTTGATAACGAGCCTGTTGATCCACGGGCAGATGTTAATTTGAGTCACTCAGTATGCAGTCAATTCCACAAATAAAAAAAAACAAGAGTAAGATGTATTTGTTGCCAAATTCATGAGGTCAGGATTAAATACCAGAGCACATGATTTGAGAAGCTATCTTCATATACATACGCACTTAAAGAGGAAAACAGCATTTCCAAGAAGCACACGGACTGCTAGGTCAAGCCAGGGAAACATGCAGTTAAGGCAGCTGGAGTGCCACAACAAAACAAACAGGCTGTGGGTTTAGGACACATTTATCATCCAGCAAGCAATAACAATATCTCAGGGGAAAAAAAAAAAAATAAAAAAAATTCAGTGAGGTAGAAAATGGCAGGCTTGAAGAAATATATGCTTTCTCCCACCCTGCAAAATCTTTTTGGAGCTATTTCTCTTCCTAGGTACCACACAGTTCACATGCTGGAAGTATACAACAGCCGAGCATCGTAACACAAGCCCCAAAACTCTGTTGTCACATAGCAAGTGACCACAGTTACAGCTGATATCATTATTAGTATTATCTTTGCCATTGTTTGGAACTCTGAGAAAGAAACTGGGAGGAGGGAAGAGATCATGGCTTTAAACTGAGGTGAGAGAGTTTTAAACACTGTAAAAGCATTTACAATGCTTAGGTCACATTGCAAGTAAGGCCATACAGTTTATTCACCAACAAATTACAAATTCAAATACAGCCTTTACTTCAGTGACAGCGGTGGAGTCCCCACCCCTGGAGGTATTTGAGACATGTAGATGTGGTGCTGAGGGACATGGTGTAGTGGTGAATTGGTAGTGCTGTGTTAATGGTTGGACTCAATGATCTTAGAGGTCTTTTCCAACCAAGGCTGTTCTGTGATTCTGTGACTTTCTGCAAACAATGTCACCTGGAAGTCATTCTTCCTGTTGGCACCTGTCAGTGCTTACCCAGCCTGAAATATGTTCAGCAATGCACTTGGCCTTCACCTCACAAATAGCTGTATGGTCCTTAGTGACATGTGGAGCCCACCATACCCTCCCTATGACATCTGGTTTGCCAAATCACTCTTCTACTCATTGCTTATTCTTTGCCAAACAGCCTGGAGAAAAAATTTCATTAAGCGTCTGACCAGACACATTTTACACGGGTCATCTTCCCCCACTCCCCTTTATTACCCACCCCCCAAGCCTACGGGACAGGAGGAGGGGATTGTATGGAAATACAAAGCCTGCTGTGCATCTTCCACTCTTTAGAGGTTTTTCTGGTATGTTAGCAAGGCTTGGGATGTGGGAACACACACATGCAAACGAGAATGAAAGAGAGCAAGCCCTACCTTCTGAACTTGATAGATCTAGGGGAAAGGGGAAAGGAAAAAAACAAGGAAACAGAAGCTTGCATGAATGAATAAATAGCAATGCAATATTCCATAGCTCATTCTGAAGGGAAAAAAAAATATTTATTTATAAAGAATATACAGCAAAACACAAATACAAAAAACTGCACATTGAAGCCCAGTAGACATAGGGAGAATGAAAGCAGCATTTACATTCTAGGCCTCCTCCACACGAACAGCTAAAACACAGCATTCCCATTTTCATACCTCCTAGGCTCCTGGAGGCACACACAACATTTGCCCCATAGACTCTGCACCGGTCTGGAGCCTAACTCAGCTGTGAGCTGGGACATCTTGCTTTTCCAGCCTCCCCCTTTCAAAGTAATGGATGCCCAACTATTCACCTGGGATGACAGTTGTGCACCTACCATCACAATAAAGGCAAATGGCGTTAGCTACCGAAAATCTGTTCTTCTCTTTAAGGACATTTTTGTCCTTAACTGATGAAGCATAGTTACAAAAGCATCAATGCTATGTATCTTTCAACTGTGTACAGCACAGTGGCAGCTTGTTACAAGTCTCTGAAAAATTGCTGCCAGCGTTGGAGGATCTCTGCAGGTTACTTTTTAAATTTTTAATGTTTCCACAGAGCTTCACACCATTTGTGGGCCCTAATAAATGCACCGCTGACTCTACAGTTGTTCCATAGCCTTGGACCATTTAAATAATATACAAAAGCATTACAGCCACTCTAATACATCTAAATTGTGTTTAAGTGGAGAACTGCCCTTGACTGATCAGCTTTGTAAACCCACATAAAAAGAGAAAACACATTTTTTCTTGCACGTCTCCTAAAGCAAAAACCCCTTCTTGTTCAAAACCACCTAACTGGCTACACAAACTCAGAAGGAAATTGCAGCTTCATTCTCCCCACTAACTCTGGATCTGTAGGAAGCGTATCACAGCTCTGGTCTGAAAGCCCTCAGCTGCCTTACTGCTTATCTTCCCAGATAAGCACTGATGCTGAATAAGCACCAACACCAGCCCTCTGCTCTACAAGTACAGCCCAGGGGGAAGGGTATATTGCTCTGACTCCAATCCATCAGCTGGTCAGCAGGCAGCAGGGCAGACAGTCTCCTGTATTTTGGGATATTCAGGGGATCCCTGCTATCCATTGCTCCTCTGGGCTGTCTCAGGTGACCCCAGATCCCAATGCTGGGAAGCAGAGGGTACTTCTTTCAATCCCTGCCACTGTGGACAGGTCAGGTTCCCCTGTGTTCCCCTGTCCCCTCTGTGGCCACGAGGGACAACTGCAGAACCCAGCTTCATACCTGAGAAGCATTAATTCCTACTCCTACAAGCACAGGGGGATAATTGAGACCCACCTTTGAAGCTAGTGTTCCCACTCACTAACCACCTTGCTTACCTTTTACTAACAAAACCTTGAAGAGGAAAACAAACTGAATCCTCCCACAGTTCCCAAGACCACATACTGACTCTGATCTTTTCCTTCTCTGTTGCTCACTGAGTGCCTTTCATCCATACACAGAAGCCAGCCACCACTCTTCTAGATGTGGCAATTACCAGGTAGTTGTTTAACCTTTAAGCTTTAACTTTCCCATGCTGTTGTTTCACCCACGCTTTGAGGCAACACCATGGAAGTCTTATTTTCCAAACCTCAACGCTTCAGCCTTGGCACAGAAGGTATTCCTGTTGAGTGCAAAGCCAGGCACACAAGAGGTCTTGTGTCCAGGACCCAGATTGCCAATGGATAAGATAACAACAAGGCTCTTGTTCAGGGCCAGACACCGCAGAGAGCAGTGGAGAGCGGCAGAGAAGGAAAAAGCCAAGTGCGTCATTGTGACTGTTCCAATGTCTTGTAAAACCTGGAATTGTTTTGGTCATCCATTAGCTAACAGGCATTACAACAGCTCTGCTCCAAAGTGACTGATCTCTCACCACTGAACTGTCCTCCTTAGAACAAAAAACAAACGCATTTAATCACACAAATGCCTTCAATAGCACTTTCTTACATTATGGTATGACAAAAAAGGTCTTTTTGTCCACAGCAATAGTGGTGGATGGCTTTTCTGGGTTCCTCATTATCTGAGGTTCCCCATAAGAGTAAAGATTTTATAGAAATAACTTTTGAATGGGACAGAACAAGCCAGTGAAGCATGGTTAGGTGGCAGGAGAAGGCAGAAATCCAGAGTCTACCAAAACCACCTTCAACATTGTCCCTCTCCAAACTTTCCATAATACCTTCACACTGGCTGTATAAGAAAGATACAGATCAACCATCACAAATCTCCTTAATTTCCTCCCTGTATATGCAAGCACCAAGGTTTCATAGTCGTTATCTCCCCTCCCATTCAAGCCAGGAGAATTCCGCTTTTCTCAAGTTTTTCCTCCAGTCCTGTGATTTTAAACAGCTTTGAGCAATCCCTGATGCCAGCTGTGCCCTGGGACCCGCTGACTCAGAACAGACTTGCGGGCACCAAATCCTTGCAAGGGAAGAAGGGGACTAAGTCACAGTCAACAGAATGGGTGAGCAGATCAAGTGTTTGCAAGTCTTTTGCCCACATTAACTTGGCTTTACTGCTTTTACTAAATTTACTACATGCTTAAAGAACTGACATGGAAAGAAAGAAACCCATGACATAAAGTACTGGTAACATTTTATCCTGAAGAAATATGAATCCAAAGGAGAAAAAGTATGTGCAAATGAGTATGCTGGTAAAGAATAGCAAAATAGCAAAGCCAAGTTTTGTGCTGTGCCCTTAAAGCGAGAGCCGAAAGTGAAGCGAGGAGACAAGCACAATGCATTTGTCTTCAACTAAAGTACAGGCACATCTGCTGTGTGAACTGGAAAGCAAGAATCTTATCCTGCAGATTAAGGAGTGGGAGGAGATCATTCTCTCTTCACTTCAGGCACTAGTATCAGCTGAAATTGTGGTCTCCAAGTGTCAGTCCTCGAAGAGACATTTAAAGTCTTGCCAGCAGAACACACAGAAGGTACTCCTACATAAAACGTTCTCTACTATTAGCCCTAATGCTGCAGCTTTTACGTGTCTTGAAATATTACCATTAAATATTTCTTGGAAAAAAAAGCCTTTAATGTATCTTGTGCCAAGCTCCTAAGGAAGATTAAAAAAAAAAAAAAAAAACAACAAAACTGACAAAAAAATTTCTCTCTCCATTTTACCTGGTAGCCACACAAGACTTAATCTGTTACTCAGAAGAACTGAACCGACAGCTCCTGACTTGCTCTTCTGCATGAATTAAAAATAAGTATCTGAGTGCACACAGGCATTTGTCTCAGTACCAAACACATCTCTACTGTAGGAGCCAGACGGACTGGCCTTAGACTCTGCAACTGTAAATCCCAGTGTTTAAAGACCACAGCAGCATGGTATGATAAAGAACACAGGGCCCTACACTGCTCTGCCTCCCACCAGCTGGGTGGGTACCAGTAGAAATGTGCAAGGAAGCAAGTACCAGCTATGACAATCGTCCTTGCAACTTAGAACATGCATTGGCATTGCCTCACATGAGAGCTCTCCTGTCCTGACTTACTATGCATGGAAGCACAGCAGACAGACTGTGACCTTCAGATTAATTATTTACATCTTTGGTGGATAACAGAATAAGAAGTCAGAAACATTCCAGCAGTTATGTTTATTAGATCTGTGCTTTTCTTAGAGCCTCGTTGAGGAATCCCTTCTCTACTAAATATATAAATATATGCACATATATGTGATTCAAGAGTGACCACTACCCTTATGTTCATAAATTGGCATACAGCAGATCACGATTCTTGTGCTGATTTATACAATCATAGATTATAGATGACAGACAGGAAAGGAGCCAGTTTCCAGCCCAAATCTAAATCATTACAACACCCTACTTCACTGCCAGCAAGAGCTATACTGCCATGTTTATAGCTTGTAATGGTAACATCTGGAAACTTTTAACCCAAACCAACAATATAAATACACTCTCAAGTAATCCATGCTCCACAAGAAGCCTGTCAGGGCATGTACGTTGCTTTAAGCACGAACAAGTACACATGCTTGCAATAAATTTATTTATTGCTTTTTAACTCCTATACCTGGCTCTAAAAATCCTTCCAAAGTAGTCAAGCAAGTGCTTTAAGTTCTGGTTATTCAACATGGCAGCAGTGAGAATGTGCTACTGATTCCTCTGAAAAGTCTGCGAAGGAGAAAGATGGCAGACAACAAGCTGTACAGACACCAGGATCACAGGATGTTCTAAGGGGTACGTGCCAAATCTCTTGTGTTGATCACTGCTTGGAAATTTCTATATTTATGTTTGTTTTTTTTTATTATATCTGCAAGATACTTTCAGCAATTAAAACCTTCCTGCAGCCATCCTTACTAGCTCCACCTTGCATCTGGGCTGAGATTAAGGTATCTTAAAAAGATTACAGAATATCCAAGCTTGCAAAACACTAAATAAATGTGTAGTCACATTATGCAATTCATCCCAGTGAACTACAAAACAGACTGTAGTGGGCATCTGGCTTAGCTTTCACTCAATTTGGTATTTCAGAGTGGCATCCTGTACCATGCAATTGCTCTCTACACAAAGAAGTTTTCACAGATTTTTGTATCACTAGCTCTACAGTTATTAACTGCATGAGCATGCACATAAACTTTAGTTTTCATACCAAAATTTCAATTTACTAGGATACCCTTTGCAGCATCAGCATTTAATCTTCAAGGGGGTCACCAGCTCCATTAAAGTGATCTGCAAATTATACGGTAACACCACTGTCAGCTGCCATGACACCCACATTTAGTTTGCTGCCCAAACAAAACATCTAGTGGTTGTTTACCACGGATCTCCCAAAGGCTGCTCGGCAAATCCCATCACTCAGGCTGGAGGCACAACAGGGACCATGACAGTACCAACACTCATCTGCAGTCCAGGCCTTCAGACTGTGGTCCAGGTTGTGAGAACCATCCTTTAAAAAGCATCAAGCTTAGCAGAAAAAGGCTCCTCTCTTCCACAAGCACCGTGCTTGCAGCAACGCTCCCCCACAGCTCTTACTCCTGGTGTGTTTTCAGGTACATCTAACCCTGCTGTGGCTACAGGGTGCTAAGACACATCCAAACGTGCCTCAACTAGATGAGACGCTCCTGCACAAAGCTGAGCACAGGCGAACTGCCCAAGTGCTCCTGTTGCAGGCTGATGACTGCAGCCTGCACCAGCACTGGTCTGCTATCACATCCCGAGTTGCTGCTTAACAGCTGAGCTGAATCCTCCTCTGCACCCTAAAGCACAGATGTACATTATTCTTGCTAAATAGTCCCACACCCTGCCCCCAAACTCCTTACTTCTTCCCTTTCCTTCAAAATCTACATTAAAAAATTAAACTACGATTGCTGCTGGCCCTGTTATATCTACTCTGCTGTTTCACTAAACACACATCGACAAATACAAGTTTTAAGCCCTCTGGTTGAGCCTATCTCTGCCAACCCATGCTTGCAGCTCCATTTGAAAAGCACTGCTTTATTTTCCAGAGCTTCAAAACAAACACTGCTCACAGTTTCTTAGAGAGGAGAGAATGACATTTAGTACAGCTCCTACTTGTCAAACACAACAGGAGCAGAAAAAGTCTTTTTGGTCTTTACAATCATTCCTACACTAGGAGCCCATGCTCTCCCACACGCTGACGTGCAGAGGCACTGAAACTTTGCTGATGGTATAAAAACAAAGAGCTCTTCCAGAATTTAGAAAAGACTACACCAGGCATTTAATCCAAACACTTTGGAGAAGGAAATGGTTTGCCAAGTTCAGTTTTTATCATTACTTCTGCCAACAGCAGACCATCATTTTTACAAACGGGGGCGACCACAATCCCAGCTTCACAGCAAGGAAGCAAAACAGCTTGCAAGTAAAGAGTTATACAAGGGCCAAGAGTCTTCCGTACTCATTAGTTTTCTAATGAAGCGATAAGAATCCATCCCCCAAAGCACACACAAACAGGCTGCGTACTTCAAAGACTAATATTAAACAATGATTACTAACTAACCACCAGTATTTTCAGTGAATAATTATACTGGCTTCACCAAGATATAATTCTTACCACGATCCATATTTTTTCCAGGCTATTTTATTTGCTGTCCACATCAGCTTCACACAGACTACTAACATTTCAACAAAATGCAGATTAACCCTTTGTTACAGGACCTCTCTATACTCAGGAAAGATGATGAACAAAACACCCCCCAAGCCTCGACCTTACCTCTTTCTGCTGCCTCTCCAGTTCTTTCATTCGGATCTCCCGTGCCTCTGCTCGCGCCGCTCGCTTTGCTGCAAGTCTCGCTTCAGCCTGCAAACAGGAATAGAGGAATGAAATAAAAGCTGGAGAATTCAACGAGAGACACACTCGTTAAGTAGGGCATGGAATAAGGAGACTTGACTCGGCAAGACTGTAAACACATCTGTAGGAGTTAATTCCCTATTGCAAGTAAGGGCCCTGCCTTCCGTAACTTGTTATGCTTCACAGGCAGGTAATACACCCTTGTGTAGGCACTACCTTGGTTAGCAGTTGTCTTTAAAAGTGCCCCGTGTTTCTTTAATTACTATTTGTGTGGACAGAGAGGAAACAGCGAGATTGATTTAAGAAAGGCGGGTTTTGCTCTTATTTTTCCCCCCCCTCCCTATGGCGCAGATTATTTTTCATTGATGAATTAATTTGACCAACAGCAAACACATTATGTGCTATTTTTCCTAACCAATGATATTGTGCAAACACACACAGGCACAGCAGTTAGGTAAACATTGCTGTTCAGCATGACCACGCACAACTAAGACCGAAACGATGGAGGTGAGGGAGTAGGGGACCTGAGAAAATGCACTGACTCAGTTCAAGTCTCCAGACGTCCGTATTCAAGTCCAAACCTCTCTGGAGTGGATCTGTGCCAACAACGGGCCTCTGGGGAGTTCTACAGTACTCCCTCATTTCAGTTCAGCTGGAAGTGCTGGAACATGCTATACAGTAACGTTTTTAATATTCTGCTTTTAATCCCAGGCAAAAGCAGTTAGTCTTATAGAGAAAAATGTAAAGTTAGCTCAGGCTCGGTACAGTGCGACTGCGAGCAGCTGGCCCTGCGTAACTCAGAATTGCTCAGCAGGGAGCAAAAGGCATCGCTCAGCCAGTCACCCGGGCGTTACACCCAACTCCTCAGCTTCTGAAACCTTTTACTGTAAGTTCAGCATCCGATTCAACAGGAAAAACTGCAGTAATATCAAGGTCAAGCATACGGAAAATCAAAACACCAGTGTTTTCACTAGCACTTCTAAACAGAAGGAAAACCAGAAAAAAAAATAAAAAGAAAGGTGTAATTTCGCTTCTGTAAGTATATTTGCCACTCAAACCTGTGGGAGAGGGCCACAACCTTCAAAAACACAACACAAAACACAGAAAAACAGCCAAAAAAGGAGTAGGCTGGCTGAAACTTTCAGCTAACAGAAAAGGGCTAATGAAAACCAAGCACAAGCTGGGGGGGGTGTGTGTATGGAGCAACTGGGAGCCTTGCAGTGCTGTCATCTTAAATCCTCACCAATAGTAACAAAACCTAAAATATACAGTCAGTAGGCTAACAATTAAGTTCACATCACCCACCTCCTATAGAAACCAGTCCCAACCCCTAAATACTGCCACTGTTCAGTGATCAATATTCTCCCGGTTTACTGCTCGAACAGGTAGGCAGGCAGATTCCTTCCGATGACTATTGCAGCTCCCCACTGCGCAATTATAATCCATTTAAACAAACTGAGTTTTTAATTCTTGCAACACAGATGACTCCAGCTTGAAAAAATACCTTTAACAACAGAAAAACCTTCTCAGAGAGTAAAAATGCCCATGGCAGAAAGAGTAAAGGGTTGGTTTTGTGTAGAGCTCTGCTCTCTCCAAGTTCTTTGCTTGAATTTCGAGGTAACTTGCTCTGCCACGGAAACTGCAAAATGCACCTGCAGTCTCACACCTAGAGCAGAGCTCCGTGCTCGCACCCAAAAACCACCCCCTCGCAGCATCGTGGGGTGCTGTTACTCACGCAGCCAAACGATGGCAGGCTCCAGGGTGTAGGCATGTGTTGCCACAAGTGTTTTCAAGGGACCGTGGCTTCAACCTGAAGCAGTTTGGCTAAAAAAAACCCCACGGCTCTGCTGCTGGGCAAATACTAAGCAGAATCCCTGCCAGGCAGTGTTATGATTTACCTGCAATGTCTGATAGCATTAGCGACACCCACTATACAAACATGCTGCAAGATGTATGCTAAAGGTAAGAAATCACAGTACCGGAACAAGCATGATATTGACTTGACATGATACATTCTGTTTATCTGAAAATCAATTTTAATACCTCAAGAAGCACTCCTGTGTGTCTGTCTCCCAGTGGGTACTGATGTAAATACAGGACAGTGTCAGAGACAAGGACCGCTCCGGGCCATCCGTCACAAGAGGCTGCCAGGCAATTCATAGGATACCGGGTAACAACCACTGTCTTTTGCCAGTGGCCATTCAAACACAAGATGAACATACCCCAAGGAAAGGGAATCTTGCTCCAAAAGCTCCAGCTCATTAACAATTTTTGGGGGAAAGAGAGGGAACAGGAGACAGCTTTAAACACCACCTTAGACTCCCTACGAGTTCCGAGATGCACTCCCTCATCATGACACGCAAACTGTAAGTAGGCTTAAAGTACAGCACAAAAATGAAAGTAAACAAACTTAACTCTGTACATACATTTGAAAAATGCACCTGATCTGGGTGAACAACATCATCAGTGCAAGCAACTCTCTGTAGTTTTCCCATATGGAAAACAAAGGGCCTTAAAGTCTCCATAAACAAAATAAACCAAACAGTACAGAACTGTGTATCATAACTTCCCACTTACCAGAAAAAGACAGAAACAAGATAATTTTGTTGCTAAAATTATTGTAGATACTGTCCTTATGAATTTCAATAACCTTTCAATAAGCTTTCATGTTAGGAAAACTCTATGCCTGTGTATAACAATCAGATGTTGTGCTTAACACACACATTTAAGTATTTCCTCTTCCGTTTGCCTCGTATGAGTATGGCCAAAGGATGGCCATGCTTTGTAGTTATGCTGCAATTTATATATTCTCCAGAAGTGAGCACAATATGCAATGAAATGAAACAACTGGGAAAACAGCAGGAAAATAAAAAGCTTAGCAAATACATCTGCACTTAGTATCTTTGACTAACAATAGCTTACATCTGGAACTAGCATCTTTTTTATTTATGAACTTTTTCTTTCCACAGCCACAGGGCTTTTCAGCATTAAGTATCTTTCAACACAAACAAGAGAAGTGATATATTCTGGATCCTTTTTTTTAGCATAACAAATTCTGCCTCAGCACATACCATACCAGAACCTTTGTAAGAAGTCAACACAACGTTATTTCACCCAGAACATTGGTATTTTAAAGCAACCCATTTTTATCACATCAAACCAAAAAATTACAGGATCCTTCAGGCTGGAAGGGCCCTTGGGAGGTCTCCAGTCTACCCTCCTGCTCCAAGCAGGATCAGCATTAAATTGAGACCATGTTGCTCAGGGCTTTGTCCAGTTGGCTCATGAAAACCTCCAAGGCTGGCTATGTCAGAACCTGCTCTCTTTCAATTTAAAACTCACTGTCTCATCCTCCTGCCATGCACCCCCATGCACACGGCAGAAGTGTATGGTGCTATAATCAGGCGGGCCATTAAATCATCAGCCTGTGTGCCCTTCATCATCCAGTTTCTACCACACTTGAATTGATATAGTTACTTAACCCAAACAAACGTTTTTGATATTCTGTAGGTGGCACTGGTGACAAACCAGGCACCACTCATGAGCTCAGAGGAAGTAAATCAATCAGGGCAGGGATGAATCCACACCTAATGCTTACTGTGTACGATTTTATCAAAGTCAAACTAAAAGTCTGGTAGCAACCCTAACGTCCAGCAAAACCTGCAGCAAGTGGGGTGGGCAGGGGGAATAGGAACTACCACATACAGATTTTCCTGTGCAGAAACACAGCTCACCCACCGACAGATGTAGCCACCCCAACAGCAAACCACATGGCATGGACATCCATAACACAACCTCCATTGTCACCTACAGACTTTTAGACTAATACGTAAGAGTGTCAGATTTATTCTGGGCCCCTTCCTCAAGAGCAGAGATGGCTAAACTCGTCTGATTTTGTCAAACCACACTCTTAGAAAGTCCTGGACTCTGTTTTCACGTTAATAGTTCTGAGCTATAAATACCTTGATTTCTTGCATGCCCTGCAAACAGCAACTTTAATTTCACATTTCTCTCTCTGTGCTGACTAAACCAAAACAGGCTTTGCCTGGATGACTTTGGCCTTCCTCCAGCCCAAGCACTTGTCAAAGCCCAGACCCAAGCCACTTCCAAGGGCAGTGACAGTCACCATAGCCTGCAAGAGACACAGCTGAAAATCATGGAATCACCAATAAGTTCATATGGAAATTCAGACTAGAAAAGCTAAAATGAAAGGCTCAAGGTTACCAGCATAAATAACTATTCAATAAAAAAAAATCACTAAGATTGAAGGAAGTAATTTTAAAAATCATCTAAAATTCACTAGTGACTCAGCGAGCAATACAGGCCTCAATCAAAAGTGACAGATCACTGGCAAAACCAGAATAATAAAAATATAAAGTCTAATTGCACTCATTACAAAGCTTTTGTAACTTCCCTTTCATGAAGTATTGCTCATCTGACAAGGAGAACTGGCAGCTTCAGCCCTACTGTGCACGCTGCCCAAAAACCAAACTACTAAGGGGATTTTTGTAAAGCCTCATGGGCAAAACAAGAGGGGATGGCAACCACGCTGTTGAGATGAACACGGAAATCCACACCAGCTGAAAAATAATCACCTTAATTTATGTAACCTGCTCAAACACTCCAACTACACATCCTGCATTTTTGTCATTTTATTGCAGTTGCCCAGAAGGATTTATAGCCCCTAAGCCCTGAAACAAGTATGCTGTTGCGCTGCAAAATGCTCGTTGCTTTTGTTGGGCCACTTGCTCAGCACTTGACACCCCTGCTTAGGGGTCACTTTTGTTTTAAAATAAAAATCCAGTCCTATGCTGCAGCAGATCTTTATCCTGCCTTAAGGAGTTCAGTATGTTTAGCTCTGAACAGGGCAAAACTAAGCGGGTTGTAATCTGGTTTGCTACTGAAGTACAACTGCATCTCAAAATAAAAGAAAAAGCGAGAAGACAGCAGGGAAGGGTGAGAAGCATCTCCTTCTGCTGTCTGCAGCACCAGGCAGTGAGGAGAAGTGGGAGTACGAGATCTGGAACTGCTAAGGAGTTACCCCCCCATACCCCCAGTTTAAATACCGCCCATCAAGACGAGGCGAGGTCTGGCTGCACCCCTCCCCAGTGCTGCTGGGGCCAGCGTGGAACACACAACTGTCACGGAAGCGATGGCTTCCTGGCCCCGAGTGCAGCATCAGGCAAGCTGCACATTCATTATCATTTTGATGAGAGAATTATTTAGGTGACTTGGTTAGGTAGAGGCTAACAACACACATCCTGAAGGTGTGCATTCTCTCAGCTTTTCCCTTCTCAGTGTCCAAGAGCTCATTGTTTGACTGGAAGCCCCAAGAAACAGCCAACAAAGACCGGAAATTATGCTGCTTTTTTGAGCAGTGAAAAATGACTGTGTTGACTTGCCACATAGCTACGTACGTAAGAGTTTTCAGTCTATACAAAGTATCCCTCAATTCCAGTGTACTCAAAACCATCTGCTCCTAAGACTAGTAATCAAAGTTAGTATCATTTTTTTTTTTTTTAGAGGATGGAAGCATTAGCTTGCCAGCACCAAACCATACTCAGAGCTCTCTGATCCCACTGTCAGAGAAACTGTAAAACACAAGCCTGCCCAACTAAATTGCACCTGCTCGCTGGATGCAACTACTATTATGTATTTCTGCAGTAACTATTCTCAGGCTGAATTAAACTTCCTGCCAACACGCTTAAGATACAGCCAGCAAGTCGCTTTTGGGGGAATCATGCTTTTTCATGACAGATGCCATCCCACCCCAGTACTCTGCATGGAAAGGCTTTTCCCTCAAGCATCACACAACTATTTACACAAGTCCTACTTCATCAGACAGAATAAATCTGTTCAGGTTTGTTGTACTTCTACAGAATTTAAAGTCTATTTAGACAAGCAGCACTTGATTTGCAATATTCCAATGCAGCTGACCAACATGGTTACTGGGTGAAACTAGTGCTAACCTACGGCAGTATTTTTCCCACCTCCACTTGAGTAAGAAGTGACCTAAACGAGCAAGCTCCAAGAGGTCACCATGAGTTATCATGCACTCCTTCGCATTGAAACAAGAATGTCTACAAATGACTTCTGTGTTTAGAGGTCAAACCAGCATATTCACCTGACTTTTTTTTTTTTTTTTTTTGGCATCTGAGTTACAAATACAAACACACTTTGCACCACTTACTCATATGGCAATGACCTGATGAATCACATAAGGCTCAGTCAGTCCACATCCTGCTTAACTCCTCAGCTTTCTCTTACATGTACATTAGTATTAAAAGGCAGCATGGTCACAAACCTTAACTATGAACATAAGGATTCCCTTCTAATACCCATGTACCAGCGTTGGTGGTTAGAGAGGCCAATGGCTGGACTTGATCTCAGAGGTCTTCTCCAACCAAGGCTGTTCTGTGATTCTGTTCTCCGTTCATACAGCGGTGAACCGGAGTGTGACAGTTTATGCCCACAGATGACTGATCCACCCATTTGCCTCTTATGGGCACATGGGGCTGTTTTGAAACTTCACTTAGAAAGCACCCAAAGAGGTTCAGTTGGCACATCTGCTCCCGTAGCAAACTGAGCAGTGAGCAGCCTATGTTTCAGTACCGGTTTTTAGAAGAAAGCCTTAGAAAACTCCATGCAGTTTGAGGAATCAGGTACTGCAAGCGGCTGTCGGTCGGTGGCAGCAGCACGTACCCCACTAGCACCCACCTCTGCAGAGCTGCCCTGCGCTACCCACCGCCCCCAGACCCCGGCACCGGCGGAGGGGAGGGGAGGGCGGCGCGGCCACCACCGAGGCGGCGGGGCGAGGTGAGGTGGGTGCCGCCGCCTCGCCTTACCTGCTGCCGGGCGGCCGGGCTGAGGCAGTCGGCTGCCGCCTCCATGGCTCCAGCCCCTCCTTCCCACTGCCGCCGCCGGCCCTCTGCCCCGCCGCTCCGCGCTCCAGGGACCCGCCCGGCCCGGCCCGGCCCTCCCGCGGCTGCCGGGGCGGGGCGGGGCACTGCCGGGGGAGGCCCCGGGCTGCGCGGAGCTCGGTGCCCGCCCTCAGGGCGGCGGGAGCACCCTCAGGACTGCGCTCCCGTTACCGGCACTGCTCCCACCCATGACTGCTCCGGCTCCTTTGTATGCCCGAGGGCGATAAACGCCCCCCAGCAGCAACCGCCCGCCCGCCCGCCGGTCCAGCCGGCTCTGCCAGCGGCTGGAAGGAACGCTGCGAAGCACTGCGAGAGATGCTTATGTATTCACCCCAACCAGCCTTGGCATCGCAGAAATAACCCGCCTAGCTGCTGTCAGTCTGCTGCAATTACATATCAGAACGGTGTGCGGGGTGGCAGAGGGCTGGGCTCAAAACGGGAACCCACGCCGGACGGGCTGGCGTTGGGTTTGTTCTTTAAGAGCATCACACGGTAAGCAATAAAAAAAAGGACAGGGAAAAAGCCCATCTAACTGAGGTTGGAATACCACACAAGAGCAATCGCGAATAGTGGCTGGGCAAAAAAATTGCATTCTGCATTTCAAAAGGTCTCTTGTGATGACCTGTATGAGCCTAAAACACACCAAGGGGAAAATCGGAAGGATTAGAGGACACAAGTGTTTTTAAATGGCACTCAGTGGGACAATACCCCGAGAACAATTCATGGCACAGCCAGAATAGAAATCTTGGCTCCATGGAAATTAGTGCCACCTCTTGATTCCCCCCAGCTTCATCTAAACCACCTTGCCAGAGGGCAAGGAGGAAACCACCACGGCAGGGAGAATTACCGAGCAGCTCCTTTTATCCAGCACAATTCTGCAGCAGCAACAACAGAAAACATGGAGAGTCATCTCTTCCTGGCAGCGGATTTTCTCCGGTTGCAGAGACAAGCACAACAGGTTGCTCCTTAGCAACTAAACCCCATGCTCGCTCTCCTTCCCGGTCAGCCGGTGCAGGTCGCGGAGCCCTGCAAAGCCTCCACCCAGCAACTGAGCTCAGTTTTTCCATGAGCTGCCAGCCCAGAATGGGGAATCTGGTTTTCCATGCTGGCAGAGCACACACTGCCATGCCACTGACAATATTTCAGCTAATTTGGAAGCACTGGCACTATTTTACATTCAAGGGGCAATACTTCAACTGGATTCATTGACAGTCCCTGGACCCCAGCCATGTCCCACTGTCCCTGAAAAGTCCAGACGTGCTTCCTTTAAATAAACGGATTCAAGAATGTCTAACTTGCACTCTGGCCCTGGGAGGAACCCATCTTAAATGAGGGGAAGCTTTTCATTTGTAAAACAGACTGTGGTTTTACATAAGTCATAGAATCACAGAATGGTTTGGGTTGGAAGGGACCTTAAAGCTCATCTCGTTCCAACCCCCCTGCCATGGCAGGGACACCTCCCACCAGACCAGGTTGCTCCAAGCCCCATCCAACCTGGCCTGGAACACTGCCAGGGAGGGAGCAGCCACAACTTCCCTGAGCAACCTGTGCCAGTGTCTCACCACCCTCACAGTAAAGAATGTCTTCCTGATGTCTAATTTAAATTTCCCCTTTCAGTTTAAAACCATTACTCCTCGTCCTATGACTACAGGCCCTGGTAGAAAGTCTCTCCCCATTATTCCTATAAGCCCCCTTTCAGTACCGAAAGGCTGCAATAATGTCTCCAAAGTCTCCATCTTTCATTAAACTCCAAAACCACTTGTTGAGCCTACAAGTTATTTTTTCCTCTTAATTCACATTTTCTTTCATTACAAGGTAAAGAACTCAGCTTCACTTTAAAAAAAAGATAAATCTGAATGGTCTTAAATCCACTTCAGTACGTGTATGAAAATAAACTAATAGATGTAGAAATGTATGTTCCTGTGAAGCAGGAATATGATTACATACCTCATAGAATCACGGAATCCTAGAATAGCCGTGGTTGGAAAACACCTGTAAGATTATCAAGTCCAACCATTAACCAAGCACTGCCAAGTCACCACTACCCCATGTCCCTCAGCACCACGTCTACACGGCTCTGAAACCCCTCCAGGGATGGGGACTCCACCACTGCCCTGGGCAGCCTGTGCCAGTGCTTCACAATCCTTCCAGTGAAGAAATTGTTCCTAACATCCAATCTAAACCTCCCCTGGCACAACTTGAGGCCATAACCCCTTGTCCTATCACTGTTACCTGGGAGAGGAGACCGACCCCCAGCTCGCTACAACCTCCTTTCAGGGAGTTGTAGAGAGCTATGAGGCCTCCCTCAGAAGTATTTGTTTTTTAATTAGACAAAGTCAGGCTTAAGCTAATCTGAAAACTGTTAATTGGAGATTCAATAATACACTGTAACCTTGTGTTCAATTCCTTCTTGGGAAATGTGCTAGCTGGAGGGTGTGATAGTTATGCCTGCATAGCAAAACAGATGAAATGACTGGCTTCCCTTTCCCCTTTCATTTGGTTTACTCAAGGAAGCACTTCATACCTCAGGACAGGTTAAAACACACCAGTGTACTATGGACCTGCTGGGTAGGAACTCAAGGATCAGGAGGTCTTTTTAATACTAGTGAACTGCCATTTGTCAGTAATACAGAGCTGACAGCATTCAAAACACTTCAGCATGTCTGAAATGATTTTTATATGAAGCTAGCCTCATTCTGCTTGGATTTCCAAGCAGGTCCTGACAGATTTCCCAAGAACAGGAATTCTCCATACACCCACATATACACTCTCTTCCTCATCTCTCCTTTCTCCTGGCACTCGACACTCTCCTGTATCCTTCAGGCACCGCTGAATAAAAAAGCGAGTGCGTACGGTTCTGTAACGACAGGAGCTGAGCCACAACCTGGGAAGCCAGTGAGGCATTTTACCTGATCGCTTGCCAAAGCTATTTAGCATCATTAAGTTGACAGCAGTTAGATCTGACTCCTTGCTGCTACGTAACCTGGGGGAGCAGGGGGCTACTCACAGCCCCTAGAGAATGCTATCTGAAAGTGGGTATGTAGTCTATCTTTTCTTTTTTTTTATCCCCTCAAAAACACACTATCTAGTCATACCTCTCTACTCAGATCTGAAGCTCTGCTAAATATTGTGACTTCAGTGCTCATTCTTGTGTCTGTGCATTTCCCATTTGAAACAGGACTGAAGTTGGACATAGGAAGAGTGATGTGAATTCAGGGAAACACCTAAGCAGGAAGAATGGTCACGATGCATTACCTGTAGTACAATGCTAAATTAAGAAAAACAGGTAACAGAAGAGAGTTAGAAGAAAATAAAAAAAGTCAGCTGACATTTTCAGAAACCTGTTAGGTTAACTGCAAGTTCATCTGACTACTTCTAAGCAGAAAACAATGACTGTGCTTAGGAGAGCAGCTCGGTTTCTGACAGCACAGACTCCCTGTCTCTCCCTGGAGAACATACCTCGCCTTTGCAAACACACACGCACAAAAAAAATGCACGCTTGCACGCAACACAATGCATGAATCCACAAATGCACATCTCCACTAATATAGGCCTCAGTCCTAAAAATCAGTTTCACAGAACTGCAACCCTTTACCCATAACTAATGAGGAGCTGCATCAAAAGGAAGAGGGAAAGATCATACAGTCACCTTCGAGGTACGTTACAATCACTGATAATGCCAACAAATTCGAAGGAAGCCTGGCCTTCGATACAGGTCACATCCCATTGATTAATTTTGTCTTCAGGGTATGCTGTACCAGAGGTAGCTTAAGAGGCATGGAAGCAGGCAATCAAGTGGGAATAAAGGAGTCAAAACCTTTACAGACAGATTTAAACACTGAAAAAACCTGCAGCAGAGCACAATGGCCCCGGCTTGACCCATCCCAATATTAATTCTTAAGCAGTATCAGCAGCCACCTTGCAATGCTACCTGTCACGTACATCTGTAACTCAGCTTATTTCATTTATAGCTAAAAAAAGAAATTGTATTTTGCATTTCCTTTATTCTCCTCAAGCAGTATCTCTTAGATTTTCCGTAATGTTCTTCCATATCACATTTATTACTAGTTTTCCTAGCAGTGGGAACAACGCAAGTCTCATTTTGTGGAGAAAAAGGCTGGAAAGTACATCATATTAGAAGGAAAATTTGGTTACTCAAGCCTTTTTTTCAGGCTTGTAATCTTGTTCTCCTAGCGTTCAAGAAAGTCTATAAAAATCTATGGAGTAACACCCATCTGAAGTCACAAAGACCAACGAAACTAGGCATGCAGCTCACTTCGTCATCCCTGTCTGCTGTGGGAACCCTGGCACCCTTGCAGCTGAGTTGGCAAAGTTAACAAAACCTCCTTGTAAACCGTAACCAAGGCAATGAACTCGAGTATACACAACTAAGTGCTTCTTAGGAAAACAAGGTCCAGTTTTCATCACCAAAACGTCCTGCCAGGATCAACAGATTATTTTCTATCGAGGCCAGAACGTGACGCAGCAAGGAGGAGGAAGGAAACTGCTGAACCAGGCACAAGTGCTTCTCACTGCACTGAAGTCGGACAAACTGAATCTAGAGGGGAAGTTGTAACTCTTGGGTAGCCTATACATGGCGTGTTCATCGTTCAGCTCAGAGAATCAATTCAACTGCAAAACTCAAAAGCATTTTGAGATTGAATAATGCCTTGTTACTATCAGAAAGCTTCAGAAATTGGAAATATGGATGTATGAAAATTTATGTGATCTTTCTGTTTTAGAAGAAACATATTTAAGAATAGATTCCATAAACCAATAAATTCCTGACCTACTCTTAAACCTTTCTGTTCTTTTGCTTAGTAATGAGAAAAAAACCCAAACCAAAACCACATAGAATTTTAAAAGATTAGACCAAAAAAATTAGTTTGGTTAGGACCATCTCACAGAACCTGAGCATACAGACAATTGAGTAAAAAAAAACCCAAAAAAACTACACAAAACGGATGCAGGAGGAGGCTTTTAAATGTAAAAGAAGTGCTCCTCTGCTGGTGTATCCACAACATTAGGCTCCATCTCAAACCTAATCAGCTTTAAGCAGTTAGAAGCTGCATTAACTATTTCCACCATGACCAGAATTTTTGTAAAATGGAAAATCAACAGTACTTTCAAAGAATATCACGCAGAAGGGCAGAGGCTCAGCACCTCAGTCCTACCCTCCATGAGGGGCTTTAAGTGGGGAAATGCAAGCGGCTTTTGAAAACTCTGGGAGCACCACAGTTACCTCATCGAGCTCTCCAACTCGACACATAAATAAAGGTAACCAATATGCAATTCCCAGTAAAAGCCAAGTCCAAAAATTCAGACTTACTGCTAATCATAATTATGGTTTCAGTCCAAATATTTGACTTAAATCACTACAGAGAATAAATTAGTATGGCATCTGAAATGTACAATGATCATGTCTTCACCTTAAGATCCTTTGCAAACACTGAAGAATCCCATTAGCAAACATCTTAGCAAAAAATTAACAATTCACTTAGAGAAGCATCCAATTTTCCCATAGAAAGGGGATATAAGGACATCAATCAGAGGAAAACTGACCAAAAGAACTGTTACGGTGCTTCCCATGATCATTCTAACTGCAACCTAAGCCTCTTTCTGAATCAGACTCATTCACACCAGTCAATCCTACAAGACTGAGGTTCAGTGGGAGATTAAGTAAGTTTTCATGGAAAGTTTTTCTTGCAGAGGTGTTCCATTTCAGTTTTAAAGTTTCTCAGAATACCAGAGCTTTGTTTTTCTCTTTTCATTAATTCCCAAGCGCCAGGAGCAGGGAGTACGAACAGACAGCCTCTCCCCTCAACATGCCAGTGGTGCTGCTGCACGTTATCTGTGTTTAAGGGGTCAGCATTCTTGGTCGTCTTGCTTAACATTTTGAGCTAAAGAATGGGAAGAGGAGGAGGGGAAGAGACCCACGACTAATGAGGAATTTATACATGAACATTGTCCACTTGACAGAAACATTTGCTATGTGTTTGCCAGGAAACCCATCTCGGAGATATAATTTAAGCATGTGAGCAGAGGCTGAAGAGACTTGTTGACATGGACCCTTTTCCCCCCCATAAAGAAGGGGAATGTTTATTCTGCAGAACGCTGCAGTGAACAGCGTGTACAGCTCTACAATGTATGAAACAATTAGGGAGTTGCATCCTGCTTCATAAATTATATTGCCATGCAGTCACAAAGGGCTGCTGCTAAAAATACAGTCTACACAATAACTGAACTCCATCATGAGCTTGCATGGATTACCAAAGCAAATCCTGCCACAAGGAATTGATCTTAAAATACCTGTTAAAAGTGAGGTATCCTGTAATCATTTCCATAGATCCTAGCAATGTTTTAGAGGCATTTATTCCCTTAGTATATATGGAACCTTCCTCCCCCCCAGGTTAGGTTAAGTGATATTGTTTGAAAATTTACTCGTTACTCAGTAAGGTGATGTGGTCTTTTTTCCTTTCCTACCTGGTCCCGTACCTTCACCTGCACATTAGTAATAAAGAGCTTGTTGAAAAGTTCTTCAGCAGCTTGTGCCTGGCGTGGTCTCTGTCGCAATGCTGGGTTCCCCTGCCATAGTAAGCCACTGGCTTAGCTGCAGATGGGTTTGCTGCAAACAGGATTCCACTTTAAGATGCACTGGGCTTGTGGTAGGAAGGAGAAGTGCTCAAAGCATAGCCTTCAATTCAAACCCCCTCTATGAGAAAATGCTGGAGAGTTCAAAGCAGCTTCAGAGGCAAGATTCAGGAGAATATTAGTAAAATAACTCACTAGTTCTGTAGAATCCTGTAAAAGCAGAGATTTTCATAAGCATTGTAGACTGGAGAACAGGAAGATCACTGCTTGGAAAGGGTTCCTATACTGACAGAGTTTGTATATATAGGGCATACCACTTCCACTGCTATTTAGCAATAAATAACTTGTCCTGTTTCCATACTCTGAAAAAGCAAAATGGGGAGGAAAGAACAATTCCAGTATAGGATGTTGGCTGGGAGCTCTGCAGAAGCGTGCTACAGCTTTAAGCCCTGACCAACTTTCTCTAATAGGTAGTGTGTTTGGCAGAGGACCAACACCGTATCAACTAATCACATTTCCATCACTTCTGGAACTGGCATTTCCTCTCAAAATAGCTCTAGCCAGTAAGTGGCTGCTCCCACCAGAGAAGAATTTGGATACCACTCTACAGATGATGTCTCAAGGAACAAACCCACATGTTTTATATACCCTATATAATACTGCACTCATATACTTTAGATCAAGGCTATTACTCATATGAAATAGTTTTGAGGGAGTCAACATTGCCCTTGGAAACAGCTGGATCACTCATTCAAATAAATGAATCAGAACTGTTGAGTTTACAGCAATACTTTGAAGGAAACAAAATAAACAAAAAACACTGACAGTATTAGCAAATATGAACTGGAATTTCACAAAGAAAAGCACACAAAGCTTCCCAGTGTCGTCTCCTCAAATACTTATTTGCATGAAGCTGCATTCAGTGGTTTCTTCCACTTGCTTTACTCAACTTCTTTACAAAAAGAGAAAAATTTCTTTTACAGCGACCACACTGATCCTTTTAGTTCTCCCTCAGCAGTGTTTTGCAGTGACTGTTTTCCTCATTTAAAATTTAGATGAAACTGAACTTCAAAACACCGAAGTAGAATGGTTGTATTCCAGAGTACTTTTAAATACTGTATTTCTGTTTGATTGTAGAACAGCCTTTGTAATTAAAGTCACAGACTGTAATTAAAGTCAATCTGGCTCAAAGAAGGGTAGTATACAAACAGAGGGTACCTAAGGGAGATAAGAGCTTCTAAAAGCCATCCCACATTAAGTGGTACGTACACCTCAAAAGGCTTTAAATCTTTCTTTATTAAAAAAAAAAATGTATGTTTAGCAGTCTGAATTTCATTGGTGAAAAAAAAACAGCATGCTTGCTATAATACAGGTACTGGAGTTATCCAGGTAGTGCAAATGCGTTGGTAACATGCAGAACTGTGTAACTTCTGCTTAAACCAAATATAAAGTGAAAGATGAAAGATTAGTTACTACCTTAATGACCCTGCGTTCTTCCTAGTTTGATACCCTAGTGCAATACCACAAATAGAAGAAAAGTTGAATTGTGTTTCAGACTCTTTGTGCTTGACTGCCATTTCTTTCCAGCAAAGCTGCGACCAGTATTTCCCAGCAGGGCAGGTCCAGGTCCCCAGGGACACAGCACCCGGGGCGGTCAGCTGGGAGACTCTCAGTAAGGAAGCACACATGCAAACTTAATTCAGCCATTGGTACATACTACTGAAGAGCAAACACATTTGCCTAGACCATGCTCAGAGAGAAAGTAAGCACGATAACCAACTTTGAAGCCTGCAATGAACAGCAATATTTCATCAGGCTTCTTTACAGCATAAACACAGGTTGGGGAGGGATCCGCAGCTGGGCAAATGCCAACATCTTTTAGAACATGGACAGAAACAGTTTTTTGTTCCTGCCTGGTAAAAATATTTAAAATGTAAACAGGAACTGAAATTCAGAGACTGCTACAAGCAATGTAGTCTGTGGGTACCACATTCTGGTCTCCACCGATCTGCAAATTTCATCAGAATAAAAGATGGCAAATCTTGAACATAGCTCTGCACTCGTAGCACATGAAAATGTGGATGCAAACCTCAGCAACTGCTTAAAACAATGCTCAAACTACCAATCAAGAGAAAGAAAAAAAATCCCTAAACCAACAGATTTTGAAATTAAGGTTATTGATACTGTTCCAGAGATTACCCAGTCTGCAATAAGAAGTCTTACAAAGCTTTAAGAAAGGGCATAAACACAAGATTTAGTTCTGTTTTGTCTCTCAATTCAAATGCACCTGCTTTCTGGTTTAATCACCTTAAAAGAAAAAAAAAAAAAAAAAAAAAGCAACCAAAAACCTGCCTTTACTTGCATCACAGTAGGAACAAACACATTTGCAGGGAAGTGTGTGTCCACCACCACCACTGGATCTCCACAGAACTGCAGTCTTTGCATCCAGACAAGTTTCAGACTGATTTATTCTTTTAAGGTCAAGTAAAACAAAGATCAGAAGTTTAGGTAATCCACTGATACTCCCCCATACTATAAGCTCTTGGAGAGGTACAGAGGCACTAACAGATTTCAAATATCAGATACCCAGCAGCTGGAGCTGTTTGGTCAGATACTAGTGAAATGGCCAGTTCTTGGCCATGCAAGTTATATGGTACTGAGAAGGAACACAAGAGGAAAGGGAAATACGATCCTAGAGAAAATTAAAAATCAAGCCTAATAAAAAGCATAGGAGAAAAGTGCCAAAGCTTAGGGGACCCAACATTTAACAGCCATATTCCAGTTCCTGTACCCAAACAGTTCAACATCAGTTAAGTGATTGAAACTGAACGGCTTCCAATGCTAAGACAAATTGTATCATTATTTCAAAATGGTGTAAAATTGGAACTAGATCATGTGAACTGCTGTTATTTCAGTGTCACACTAATGTGGGACCTTTCCATTTCACAATAGGTCAGAACAATTTGTCTCATAACTTTCAGTGGGAAATTTTTGAAGAGCTTTAGGCCAAGAACTAGTCAGTGAAGTTGCACAGGTCTTTGCCATCAATTAGGAGCAATTCAGAATTCCACTGCGCTTCAGTTTCTTGTCCAGAGAATACAGATTATATGTCCCTCTGGAGGCAAACAAATACAAATAGGATTTTGAAATCTTCAGGCACAACACATGACATATAGGAATTTTATGCCAGCAGAACAGTTGAGAAACTAGAAGGAAAAAAAAAAAAAAAAAAATCTTTTGCACAGCTACAGCATTTGTATTTATTGGGTATACAGGAGAGCACACAGGAAGCAAACAGAGCTTTTTTGGAATTTAGTTCTCAGAAGCAACTTGCTTACCATAACATCTCTCTTCAGACAAGAGCAATGGCCCAGAGTGCAGCCTGGAAGTGCTGACTACAGGAGAGAAGATCAATATGAGAGATCAATAGTGTCAGCACAGCTGGCATGTGCCAAGTCTGGTACAGCTACGATACAGACTTCTCTCTGCTTTTCCAAAAAAGTAAAACATACTATATACTAATAGCACAACACTAAGATCTTGAAAAGAAACTAAATTAAATTTTAAGTTAATCAAATTTAGTCCTCTTGATAGAGAAGAATGTTCTAATTTGCAGAGGTATGCAGTGAAGCAAGTCTGAAGGTCAATATCCCATCCAGCAGATCGGAGGAGTACTGCTGATTAATTATTCCATCTAAAAAGACTGAGAATGAACTTCAAGCTTGTTTAAACTGGCCTGAAACCCACAAGAGGGAGCAGCAATCAAGGAAAGCAAACATGTTCTGTATTTCTGAAGAGACAGTACTTAGACCACACAAAGCTGGATCCCTGAATTTTCAGTACAAGTGTTTAACTACCTGACTATTCAGTCGTTGATGATGTAGATGAAAATTACTAGTCTTTTAATCTGACCTTGGGATAACAGGGAAGATAAGAGACCACAGGACAAGATACACTCCTCTGTATTCCTACTGAGGACATGGTAATTCAGCCTTCCTTAAATTATTACCCTTACCAAATGCATTTCAACCACCTATGTAAAGAAGCAAACCAACAAAGGTAGCAGGGGAGTGGGGATATTTAGAGTTTGCATTAAGTTTCCAGATCCCCCCAGACCTCCAAAACCCCACAAATGCTACCTAACTTGACTTTGCCAGTAATTCATATTTTGTATCCTCACTCTTCTCTTCATCAATGCTGTCAAGGTGCTCCAACAAAACCTAAGTGTTTTTTTTCTTTAAGTACCAGCCTTTCAAAAGGTAACAGCTTCTGCATTCAGCATCACTTCAGCACAGCAGAAAAAAAGGTATTACAAGGTTTCGAAAGGTTGACAATATTGTTTCTTGCAGGCTCCCACAAACTTATGGCATTCTTGTTTCTAAGTGAAAGGACAGATACAAATGAGACAGCAGCGTGCTTCGTTGGCAGTTACATGGTTTTTAAGTAGGAGCATCTCAGAGCTCAAAGCAGAAGCTGAGGACTCAAACTAAAGGCTTATTTTGAGGCATAACCTCCTGCATCACTTTGTCTCCTACCTCCCAGCCCAGTATTTCAGGATCTATTAATAATTTATTGCCTTTTCTTAGTTAAGAACAGGAATTGCAGAAAGAGCACATTCAACTATAAATTGCAATAAACTGCTGAAGATTTTCAAACTAATACTTTGAGACCAGATTTCTTCTCTTCAGGCTTTACAGTGACCCCAGGATGGCTGAGGAAGCACAGACGGGCAGGTCACAGATGCAGGAGCCAGTCCATCAGCCACATACAACCCACCTGCCATGCTGGGGAGCTGGTCCCCACACAGGCTCTGCTCAGGGCACAGCTCCCAGAGGCTTTGAGCCTGCCGGCATGGTATCTGGCCAGCACACACTACTCACCTGGAAGAAAGCGTAAAAATGGGTATCTGAATTTAATTGAAACTATGCATTGGATCATAAAAAAATGGTGGTTTTACATCATCTGTAAAATCCAGAACAGTGGCTATAAAGCCAATATCACAGAAAAAAAACCAAAAAAAACCAACCACCCATTTTTACGTGTTCTGGGTTCCTCTGGGAATAGACCTTGCACATCAGTTGCTCCAACATAAGCTTTAATAAAACCTCTGCCTGCCCCTCATGCTTCCCAGACTTTTTAAAGCCGCCTGTTATAGATGCAGAATTACTTGGAGCGACAGGCACAAAAAACATAACTGGTTTTAGAAGCATGTCTGCCAGAGAATACAAGATTTGCTGGCAATCATTCAAGAATGTTGATGTCAAATATTGTTAATAATCACAATACAGTTTACTACTAAAGCTAGAGTAGGATTTTAGGTTATACAAAAAACCCCAACACATAATGAAGTTATACACCAGAATAACTTCCATTTATTTTCTTAGCTTTGACAACAGTTCATGTTTCATGGAGAGTAACTTTTCAGAAAAGATTCAAAGTAACTTCTGCAAAGCTTTAATGATGCTTACAGCCATATCACCTCCCACGGTCAGATGGTACAAGAGTTTAAACCAACTGAAATTTGGAGAGAAGACCTCAAAGCCTTCCATGTCGCCAGAAGCAATGCTGCTTTAATAGGTAGCAAATCTCCATGGCTCAACAGCACCAATTAACCAGGGAAGTAAGGGAGCTCCTTGAAATCCGAGATGCTGCCTGAAAGGAAAAACATCTCTTTGAGGTCACTGAGAATTCCTTGTGACCTTTTGCAAATGCAAAGGGATCCCTTAGCTTGTCCATGTTGAACTCCAAGTGTCCACCTGCTCTTCCCTGGCAGTTGAATGAGGATATTGTGCCAGTGCACTTCATACAGCTGGAAAGCACTCCTGCCTCCTGCATCGCAAGCAGCTTGCTGATAAAAATGTACGCTTGCCAAGCTGATTCCAAAAAACCCCAGTCAGTTGAAACTCAAGGGCATGAACTGCAGACTTCTTCAGCTACTCACAGCAAATACCAGCGAAGCAAGCAGCACTACCTGACCATTTTCCATGACTTAAAAAGATCTAAGAATTGCTACTGATCCAAATACTATCTAAAAAAATGTATGAATAAATTTAAGATAGAGCTGCTGACAATAACTAGATACAAACTGAATTATGGAAAGACTTTTTTAAATCCAGCACAAATCTTTTGTTAGGAGTGCATTTTAAATACACTATACCGAATCTGTAGGTATTGCATGTGCCTTGGAGTAAAACTTACTAGGGAACCAGTGTGTAAATATAGCATACAGGTTGGATATGCTCCAGCTACAAGTAACTGAGAAAGCCTACTTTCGCCTCGCAAAAGCATTTAACACTACTTTAGGTCTAGCCAATGCTGAGGAACAGACTTGTGAGCTATTTATACACCAAGAAAAAGGTGCCAAAAAAGGTTTTAAAAAAACCTTGAGGTCATTGAGCCTCAGGCTATCTAGCAGATGCAATGTTCCTGCTATACAGCCAGTTCTTCATATAGTTGCTAGCAGAGAACAAGCAGAATAAAGTAAAGCTGGGGAGCAATGCACTGTTTCTCTGAAAAACACATTTAAATAAGCAAAGACAGAAGCTAAAAGTGCTGAATATTTGGCCAGCATATGAATGCATTCAGCTTAGTACACTATGCATTAGTTAACAACAGGTTTAAGATTTCCTTTAAATAAAACATGTGGAGCTGCAGGATTTTACACCATTACACAATTAATGAAACAGTCACTTCACAGCAGATAGCATTATCACAAAACCATGTCACTGCTCCATTCATACAGGGGGGGAAAAAGGCTGTAGAACTGTATCGTTATTAACTCAGCAGGGTTTTTGAAATTCTAGCAATGTCAAGGTTATCTGAAAACAACCTTCAGTGTTCAGAGGACACTCCCCAGTTATGTTAATGGCTCGACAAGAGCTGTAGTCAGCAAAGTCTGCTTCACTGTAAACCTAGAGTACCAAGGCTGGAAAAGTCACCAGAGTATATAACTGCAGCTTGTGCAAATCCAGTATAGCATCCATAGCAGGTCTGAGAAAAGCAAAGCTAATTCTCTTCAAACGGTAGAAGCTCTGCCATAAATCCAGCTATATACTAGAAATAAGCAGGATAACCAGTCCAGATTTTGATAAAATGCCATTATAACCATTCTGCTGCAACAAACTGCTTGGCCGTGCTTACATGCTTGAAGATTATCTATCAGGCCAGCGTAACGTGACACACTATGCCTGCAAAGACACTACAGCTAATATCCTGGCAACTACCTGGACCCAAGGAAACATTACACACAAGAACGGGTCACAGAGCAACCGGTCTCAAAGGCATACTTAGTAGCTAGAAATTGACATGTCAAATATCACGTATTATTTTTTTAGCTGAAAAGCAGGAGAAAAATTCATCCATGGATTATTTAAGAGACAAAGAAGGGCACAGTAACATCCTAAGGAAACCCTACACACAAAGATATGCTCACGGAAACAGCTCCTTACCTACGCAAGAAACAGCTGATTGCCTGTTTTTGAAGAATGAAGGCAATGCCTAATTCAGAAGGAGTAACACATCAGAACATGCTTTATGGCAGGCTAAATACTGAGCACCAATACTGAACACTGGACAAGCAGCAGCCAGGACAGCCAGATGCCAGAAGTCTTCAGCCCAACCTCGCTTCCTCACTGCCGAGTTCCTCCACTCCAACCTAGGAATAAGGCTCCCCCACCCCAAATACTACTTTAAGGGGTTGTAGGGATGGATGCCCCTCTTCTCTGACATTTCCAAACAGCAGCTGAGACGTACGGCGGCTTCAATGGGGAACATCTGCAAAACATGGATCTTTAAGAAATGCCTTGGGGCTGCATGCCTTCCCATTGAAGACACCGCAGCTTCTCTGCAGGGCCCTGGCAGCCAGCCCCACAGCATGCTCTGTGCTGCCCACCTCCCTGCAGAGACCCAAGCAGCAGTGGCACCCGGAATAATCAGGCAGGGACTACGCTTGACACAAGCACCAAATCCAACAAGCCTTGCACCTCTCCCCATCTACACCGATGGCATTTTACTTTCCGCAGCAGATATAGGACCCCACCGAGCTTATCACGGAGAGCAAAGCAAACACATGCTTTGCAGGTAAATCCCATCTAAGCCTGACTTGGGAGGTGCCACTTTTATCTGCATTAAGGTGAGAGCCCAAACACCCAAATACCCCCGCAAAGGATGCGATGCGCACACTACGCGCAAACCACACTGATGCTTACGAGTCTGCCTCGCCAGTGGCCACTTCTGAACCAGAAAATATTTGTCATGATCAGACCTCCTCTGACAGAAGATTTTCCCCATTAAAAACACAAGCAGGCTGACTAATTGTAAGAGACAGGTATAAAATTGCCTTTAGTTTGTTCACTAGGCTCAGGTTTAACACCTCTGGAGATAAATCATCCAGATTAAGCATAACGGAATATTCTTAATATTATTATATGCTTAATATTATTTTAACAGCTCTGTTGCAATATTTACTCTTCACAAACGAGTATCTATTTCTGCTCTCTTATTTATAAAATATCCTTTAAACTCCTGATGTTTTGGTGGCATCCAGAGACCAACTGAGATCACAATTCACCTGTCTAAATATTTACACTCTATAACATGCTGTAGTTGTGATGGACAATGCAGACCAAGTATAACACTGGTTATCTGGCTGATACCATCATCCACATGAAAATAAACTTCTTGGTTGATGAGGATTAAACATGATGTTTGTTCTATATTAGATGTTTCATGCTGTTTAGGTTTTGTTCTCCAAATGCCGTGTGGATAGCAAAGTAGGTGACAGCTTTAGTATGCTAGAATCCATTCCTCACTTTCATGCAGGCTCACATGGCTTAAGTATCATGGAAAAAGAAAACCTTCTGCCACAGTCACTGTAAAGTCATATACTCCCACCTCCTTACAAAAAACCCCCACACCATACAGCTTTTATTCTAGCTATCTCTTCTATGAAGAAATTAAAGTATATACAAACTATTTAGCATCTTTCCCTCCTTATGTAGTTTTAGTTAGCCCCTAAATTTTACGTAAGTGTACTGTTGGGAGTATTGATCATTCACCCTACATATGAAATCGTATTTATTTGAGCATTTAAACTTTGCTGTGATATTACATTAGTTGAAATAACAGCCATCCCTTACCACCACCAAGCCAGATGAAGGGTTTATTTTCCCTTAATGATGTTCAGGATTGAGCTTCTGCCACGTTCTTACATCAACTGCACTGCAGCGGAAAGAACTCTAAATAGGCCAATTATCATCAATCCCATAAAAACCTCTGTCCAGAGGATCAATGAGGTACACACAGACCAGCCCACAGAGGCAGCTGCAGAACCTGAAGATTCACATGGTGAAAGCTTTGGCGTTTACAAGAGGAATTCACACATTTTTCCTGTGTTGACCCTGTACCTCCTGCACCATTCCCCTTTCACAGCTCGTGGGCAGGCACTGCTTGATCTGATCTCCTTAGGGCATTAACACACACCGCCAGCACACGGCAGCTGCTGCCCGTCCTGCTCCGTCCTCCAGAGAACAACACCTCCGCTCTTAACTGGATGGATACGAGCGACAAGGGACAGATGGCAAAAGCGTACTCGCCACGTGCTTCTTTCTGTGGGAGATGCACTGCTTCACAAAGCTGTTGCACTAAGTAAAAAAAGCCTGACTTGAATTGCTGACAGATGCCAAGGGATACTCCTGTATGACAACAGATTACAGTTCCTTTGCCTTTGTTCAGCTTTCACACCCCGTAGCAGCAACACAGCAGAACCAAGACTGCCCATCACTCCTTGTCCATCCACAGGCTGCCCCATAGGGTGGCCAGGAAACGACTTCCCTCCTCGTTCCCCTGTAGTATCTCAGTAAGAAAAGCAAAGGATTAGAAATTGGCCATTTTTCATCACATTCATGCTGTGAAGTTTCACCATGACAACACAGCTGATTTGCACAACAGTACTTGCATCGCTAACAAAAGGAACAAAAGATCAGGAACAAAAGGAAAATTGAGTAAGAAAGTTAAAAAAAAAAGTGCTGAAAATATGATTCAAGTGTTAAAAAATGGAGTCTAACTTTTTGAGTACAGGCTACACGACTGATAACAAATATGTTCTCTGACTTGTGTGACAGTACCTGGCAAAGGGGGAAGGAATGAGACTTCAAAGGCCTTTTTAATATAAAATTAGATGTGATCTCGTTGTGAGACTAACAAGGAGAAAACAAATTTAAGTGCTGACCCGTAGTTCTAAAATTAGTTTTGTTAAATGCATTTACTACTAACAAATGCCATTCTGATGACATGAAAGCCAGAACAGGACTCTAGAAAGCTGTGTTCCTCACAGCACACATCACCCTCCAAACCTAGATTTCTTCATGCCTAGTAGGTACTGATGCTCTTCATAAACCTAATTGTTAGGGTTTTTTTGTGGGCTCTTCTATGTTGCCACAGTATAAACGGTACCGAAGTGCCCAACTTCGAAGCCTCTCAGTGACATGAAACAACAGCACTGTTCTGAAACCAACAGAACTGCCCATAGCCTTGACATTAACAGATGTTCAAGTGTCCATACAGAGGCAATGTTCTGCTAAATATAAGTAGAGTATTATATTCCTGATCTTAAAGAAGCCTCAGAATTGACAGCATGCAGCCGTGTTTTTTCTAACACACAAGCTGCATATAAAAATAGTCTTTTCTCCTTAAATCAGCCTTTCATTCTTCGCAGTGACATTTAAACCTTTTATTCTACAGGGGCGTTTCATCCTGCATTCAGCAAAGTTCTTGTGCTTTTTAACCTTCAAATGTGTTCACAGAAACACACAAAGACCATTACATTAGACTCATACTGCATGCACCCCCAGGAATGCTCAGTCCCAGCTCCCCAAGCAATGGTCCATCTACACATTACTGGGCTTTCTAGGAAACTGTTTCAAAGAGAAACTGAAATAGTTGCATACAAAAAAACCCCACAAAACATTGAGGACTTTTGTTATTTTAGAATATAAGCAACAATAAAATTTGTTTTAAAAAAAATATGTTAATACCCATCAGCTACACCATTAGTAAAGCAGAATCCAATAATGTTTTAGTTTTGTAACAACTTTTATATGGATCACCTCAGCAAATTCAACAGGACAGGAACATTGGCACATGACACACTGAATTTCTAACCAAGTTCTCCAGCAAAATCCTGGTTAATCCAGCCAAAACTCCTTTATTCTCATCCAGTGTTTCACATTAGTTTTGTTTGTTCACATACCTGAGTGGACTACTTGTTTATTACAAACAGAAAAAGGACAGGCTCACAAGAACAACCAACATGCTAGAGTCAGTCTCTCACCCACGCTGCCTAAGCAGAAGGAAAGATCTGTAGCTCCGGGAGCAGCAGCAGAAGTTCAGTCCTAAAAAGCAAAATCTATACAGGCTAAACTCTTCATGAACACTTGAATTCACTTGAAAGAATGTTTTTATTCTCAGCTTCAAGGCTGGAAGCGATGAAAGCACGTATGCTGCAAAAAGCTTTCCAGAAGCATAGCAATGTATTCTTGCTTGTACTAGAAAAAAAAACAGCATCTGCCCAAATTTCACTTCCTTGGCACAAAAATAAGACTCCACCACGCTAGACACAAACAGCTCAACTGAATACAAGGGTCCAAATGCATTTTTCAGCTCTTCTCCTCAATATCTTCTTGTAGATCTATCACAGGTTCTCCAACACCACAGGCCTTGCCATATTCTGCGTAATTCCCACCAGCTTCAGTGGGAGTAGATTCAGGACGTGTGGGGACCCATGAAACAATACGGTCACCTCCAAGACTTAACCAGTAGTTTTTCTCAGCCCTTCTTCCTCAATCCCACATGAATCTGCGTACCTTTTTGGGGATGACTGCACTGTACTGCCTGCGGAGGTGGAATGGGAACCTCAGAACTAAGATGACAATTTATCTTGGCTACTTACTTTTTAAATGACTGACGAATTTTGTCTTGAAATCCAAGAGTTACAAATATTAGAATATCAAAAGTATGAAGTGTAAGCAAAAAGTTGAAGCTACAGTCTTATTGATGACAAAATTCTGTGATTCTGTGACTTTGAAAATACTGGAATTTATCAGTCCAAAAAATGGAATGACTGTTTCCTGATCCCTCATGCAACAAAGACAGAAATACAGAAAAAGTGACTTGAGGAACAGTGACACTTAAGCATTTCAATAGGGCAGACAAAGGAATCTCAAACTTAGCCTAGCATGTCAACCATAGGGTTTTTTGTGGTTAAAATCTAGGAATGAACATCTTGTATTTTGACGAATAACACATTAAACTCATGTTTAACCTTTAACTAAACTGAGGAAATACAAAAGGAACAGGACCAACCTTTACTACAGGACTCAGCTTTACTATCTAGAATTTTAGGACCTTCTTAATTATGTCAATCAGAAGAAGTCATAAAATACTCTTCCTTCCTTCCTTCCATAGGCTTTGTAGTGAGTAGGTGGTGATTAACTTTTCATTAACAGGAAAGGCACTAGCAAACAGCCTACTCACAAATCTGCCTGGAAGCCTGAGATTGTTCTAATGGACAAGCACCACAACAGGCACAATCCTCAAGTCATTATAAACACTGCAAGGATAGAGGGAGTGTAAATTCCTACCACCAAGAAATCTCTATCAGCAAACTATCTCAGGATTAACAGGCAAGTTTCTTTTCTGCATCTCTTCCATCCTAATTGTTTCCTCAGGCATCCAGCTGCAACAGCATCTTCCTTAGTACCAATACAGATCTGACAGCTAGGGATGAGATTTTACAGATCCCACTAACGACCGTCTAAGGCATTAATTCCCTGCCATATCATCATTTTAATTTTATTCCAAGTGCTCAGGTGACTAATTTATGCACTCAGACAGTCACAGATAAGTTAAGCATTCTCTATGTCAATGCTGCAATCTAAGGAGAAGCAGGCAAAATACAGAGCAAAAAAGTAACATAAAAGTTACCTAATTTGGCAAACACTTTTGTTTGAAAAATGTCAGCTGTTGGAAGTACAAGCTGTCAGACAAACACTTCTTCTGAAATACTACTTAGTAATGGTCATCTCAGTGCATGTGCCAGCACTGCCTTGCTCATTTCCAGAAATCTGCATGTTTGGATTCACAGAATTGTTACTAATTTAAGAGGTCCCCACCAAGTACCGAAAATTGAATAATTCTTAATTTCTAATGTGGTAGTAATAGGAGAGTTATTTTTCCATGTGCTCAGATATTTATACAGCTTTATTTTTGGTATGGAAAGCTGTTTGAGCATTTATATTCAACCTACGGCAGAGGAAAAGGAAAATATGCTACACCGTACGTTCCAGTAAGCCAACTATGGCTTTGGATGCCATACTTCATATATTTAGACTCAGGCAGAAGCAACATTACCTGACTAAGCTGCAGCTAAAATCTAGCATCATTTAGCTCTTATTAGAAAGTCTACTCTAAAAGTTATTTTTCTTATTTCTGTTTTGATTTAGTGCTTTGACTTCAGTTGGAATTTACCTTAAGACGAACCCATTCTGTGTTTCCTTTGTCACATTTGTCTTGGTGAAAGCTTAAAGGACAGGACATTGAGCTTCTGCACCAATACTCCACCTGAATAAAACCAGAGACTCCAGGAAAAAAACCCACACTTTGGCTAGCAGAGTAATCCCTAATGGTAAACCACTATCTTAATGATTTCTGGAGGGAAAAACACCAGGGATTTAACTAAGAAATAAACTTCAGAGATTATGAGCTGCCTCTTTCAGAAAAAATGTCAGCTCCTTTGTAAGGGATTGCTGCCTCATCCTCTCCCCCGAGCCCACAATCTCTTTCCTTCTCAGGCAAAGTTTCAACATTTTGGAAACTGCTTCTGCACTACATAAAAAGGTATTCACCTCATTTTGATATTCAACCTTCATCTGCAGCCCAGCAGACTGGACAACTCGTAGCATCTACACTGCACTGTAGACACCATCAGTCCAGCAATCTGCTTTCTATTATGGACTACACTATGTACAGATGGAGTTCATTAAAATAAGCAAACCATTCACACGATAGCAGAGGGCTGCAGCTGTTGACCAACTCTGCCATCTCCAAATAACTCTCATAACTACAGCATGTAACACAACCCTTCCCTATTTGTTCACCTCCCTGCAAGGGAATGACTGCAGGAAACATACTCTCACCCTTCCTTTCCAACCAGGGAAAGGGTAAAGAGAGTAGATCAGGTTCAAGATGACGTAAGTAACTTATCCTTCCAGACTTCAAAAATCCAAGCAGAGATTGGAGACATTAGCATTGACCAGTCGTGGTATGAAGACTCTTTAACGGAGGACTCTTTGCTTGTCCATACCTATGGAAGACTATCTCTACATTTGCAGTGAGAGAAAGAGTGGGGAAAAAAAAGTTACGTGAAAGTTTGGTTTAATTTTAGAAACTGATTTCATCTCCCCACCCTATGAATCACAAGAAGCCTTGGCAAAGATGTGCGATCTTAAAGCCTCTTCCTTTTGTCAAGCACACAAAGTCTTCACTCATGAAAGGTAAAGCCAATTTCAGCTAAGTGCCATTAGAAGTTGTGTTGAGAAGTCAGACACCATCGCAAGAAGCAGCTTTAAGGACTCAGATGCACTAGGACACTATAAAGCTACAGTTTTACAAAGATTAGGAGAATTTATCTGAATATTATTTTTTTACACTCCAGAAATTCGACACTATTTGCATGAGTAAGCACACCTAACATATTTACTATTATGAAAATATTCTATACAATGATTAATTTTGAAGCACAAGGTATATAAACCATATTATTTCCTCAAACAAGAAGTCTTGTTTTTAAACCACAGTTCTGCTAGAGCCTGTTAGTCCTCACCAACATAACAACTTAATCTTTACTTCTCCAAGATGCAATTTGCTTTAATTACATTTGGAGAATATTTATAAGGCTATTAACATTCATTATAAGAGTCAGAGAGGTCTTTAGCAGTAATCACCAGTACAAATCAAAGCTCTGACTAATTTTTATATTTTTTTATAATTAGTTTGATAATCTATCATACCGAACTGAGCAGGATGACGGAGCTACTTCACTCAATACAATCAGTAGCTGGAACAGGCAAACATGAATATCTTCGTAGACAAGCGTAGACAAGCACACGAATACAAGTCTACTTCCCTTCTTGTTCCAACAAATCCCAAAATGCACTTGGAGATATGAAACAGACTTTTGAAAGTGTCAGAAAGAATTATTGCTACTCTTAAGCTTTATATAAATCATCTTACTTCCACATGTGTTTGGACCTCAACTGACTTTTCGTAGCAATGAAAAAATCTAGTTTTTAGCCAAGGAGCTAGCCTCAAGTGACATCTGAATGACTGCAAGCATCAGGGGTCTACAGAAGGACTGTCATAAAGTAAATGCTCGTACCTTTGAAGAGGAGAAATAGGGGGACTTGCAGCCACAGAGGAGGGAGGCCACAGGGAGATCTCAAACTGGTAGTACAGAGGCTGGTTCAGCTGTAGTTGTTCTGTACAGATTGACTGTGGCATGCAGACTTCACAAAATTATCCAGCAGCCCAAACTTGCAAAACTAATACCCGATTCCACTGTACAGTTGTGTTAGTATCACATCTGTAACGCAGGGAGATGTGAGAGAATCCTCTGTAAGCCCTTACCAGCATGTGAACAGCAGCAACCACAAGAAGTCCTTCTTTAAGGTGTGTGAGGCTTTTCTCTTCTCCTTCATCAGTTTCAATGTCTTTTTGACAAAGCTCAAGCTTCAGATGGCAAGTGGTTGCAACATAATCTCATAAAAGAAATTAGCTACGCTTTTTCCCCTATGCAGGAAGGCTTACACTCAACTGCAATCACAGTGCAAAGCTCAACTCTAGTTTTTCATTCTTATTCAGTCTTTTTACCAGAAGTACATGTACATGAACATACACAGGCCATTCGGAGATATATGACATTTGTCACCAGCAGCTGAGCAATGACCTTGCCCCCTTTGCTCACACACGCTTCCCACATCTAGCTTTGTTGCTCTGAGATGAGAAGGAACAGCCGAAGCTGATAGTTCTGCTCCTGAACTCTACCAGGATACTTTTCTAACTCTTCTTTTCAAAAAGCTCTTTCAGACTACTGCTAAACAATCATGTTCTAAAGCCTCTACAACTAGATCATGAGAAGAGTCAGGGTGCCAAAAACCTTGGATGCAAGGAAATGACTCCAGTCCAAACACAGTGATAAAAAGTACACTACATACAAAAGCAGCCAGAACTATTAAGAGTCTCCCAGCTTGTCCTGCCTACTCTTTCACCTCATTCATTAACTCATAAGCCCTACTTATTCTCTTGTCTGAGAGTAAATATTTAAGTTATATAGTCTGAACTTGCCAAATTTGGGTGTGTGTGTGTGTGTGTGGTGTGTGTGACTTCTTAAGCGTGTACTGGAAAAAAAGACGTACTAGAGGAGCAGAAAACGGGCAAGTACATAATCTCATTTTCTCTAGATTTTATTAATAAATTGATATTGCTTCTAAAGATATACCCTGTCTTCTAGAAGTATCATAATACAACATCATAATACAACACTAGGGAGCTTATACAGACAATAAGTAGGTCCAGTGCAGTTTCTGCTGAACTCAGGCTGTGGTTTATAATGTGCAATTCCACCCAATGTAATCATTTTGTAATAGATTTCAGATGCTAAAGATCCACACTAGATTAAAACCCTCCTGACAAGGAGATAGGTGAAGGACTGGCTGCATCAAGATTAACCTTCCAGTCAGTTCACCTTGATAGTAATCTCCTCAATTTTGGCTTCCTGTCTTGCCAAATCCAGGCAGGAAAAGGCAGGTTTTCTACAGAGAAAAATGCCTTTCTCACCTAACCTGGAGAGACTGAGCCAGAAGTTTTGACCTACTTCATCCCAAATAACTGGTCAGTATGTTTCCAGTACTGAGGCAAAATACAAACCCAAAAAGAGTGGGGGCGGGGGGGAGTGGGAAGGAAAAAAAAGAGAGACCAGTTTTCCTGCATTCACAGAAAAGTTATTATTTTTTCTCTTTTAAGGGGTTAACTTTGTCATTTGATCACAAGTGTGAGTCAGCGGCAGGGAGGGGAGGACAGAACCGTTAGGGCAGGAAGCTCATTCCTGCGACACCCTACTTAGCTAAACCACAGGCACTGTCCCAGTGGAGGCAAAAACCCTGCCAGGGCCGGCATGGCTTCGCCTCTTAAACAACGGGAACCAGCAAGGTGAGGGAAGTGACTGCCTGGGAGTTAAGAAACAGGGGATAAAGACACACCAAAACTTGGTTCTGCTCTCACTTAAGCACCATTCTTCCTCCATCTCTTACAGCAGGGCGACTGCTTTACTGGTACCCCGTATGGACCCTCATGCTCCCTCCCTTAGTGATGGCACAATTTCATGGGAGCTGTTAAATCAACACCTCACTTGCAAAGGTATTTTAAGGCATAAGACACCTCCTTCACTTTTCTCCTCCCCTTTTTGCATGATCACAAATTTATTTTCCCCTTTTCCCCCCCTTCTGAATATGCACTGCAGTTGTAAAACACGGCATTTGACTGCCCCAGAAGCACAGATTTTTCCCATGGTACTCTGCCAGGATCACTTTGTTCTTGGTTTGAGGCAATGTCCAAGTGGGGAAAGTTCACTCTCCATTTCCATTCCATCCATAACCCTTTCCCCTGGAATTTCCAATGATGATATGGTAGAAAAAGACACCAGAATAGAACAGGCTATTGTAGTTTTCTACACTTCACTAAAGCATAACCAGAAAAAAAAAAAAAAAAAAAGACTAAAACTTCTTGATTTGATGAGCTTGGAATATTCCATAATGAAGACAGCTGACTTGAGCATGAGATGCATGAAAATGAGAAAGCAGTTGCACAGAACATTGATTATCTTCTAAAAGCAGTAACATTAAAAAGCATTCAAGCAAAACAAACGCCAAGTACTTTGACATCTGACTACTGAAGCATTTGATGGCATTACCATGATTTTCTCTCATGCCCCTGAATTAGTCCGTTTCTAAAATAAGCACTGCTTGACAAACTAAAAAGACTTCGAGGAAGCTGTAGGTTGGGTTGGTTTTTTTTTTTTGTCTTGGGATTTCATTTTTGTGTAGCATAATCTCACAGCTAAGCAACCAAACAGGATGAGGAGATAAACCAACACAGTGAAAACTTCACTGCTGTGTTCAAACTCAGCCCTCAGTTTGGAGATCTTTTATTTAAAAGAGAGACCTTTATGCTGAAAGTTTGATGATACTTTTTTTTCAGAGAAAAAAAAAAAGTGTTGTACAGAGCACTGCCAGCCATACAATCTTTCAAAGGTCTCCATCTCCAATAAAACTTGAAAAAGAAACAAGGACACTTTGAAGCCTGCATTGGTTGAGCTGCACAGTGTCACACACAGCAGCAGAATATAGCCAGGCTGCTGATGAACTGCCTTCAAGAACCAAGGACCTCAGCATCTCATTAATGAAACAACACTCAGGAGTAAGAATTGTGCATAAGTAATTACTCCTTCTCTTCAGAGATAAAGAAGTTGCAGCTCAGCAGAATTAAGACCAGCAGCTGATGAGTGTGAGCACAGAAGTTGGCCAAGAGCCATCTCTTTAGGGAATAAAAATATTTATTGCAGACTCCCACCCAGCCTAAGTATTCTCACACTATAAAAACAGGTCCAGTTTAAAAACTATTGTGCAAGAAAGATTATTCCAAATTAGCAATGAAGAGAATGGAAGACTATCAAAAAGACCATTATGTTATATAAAAACAAATCTCAGTTTTGTACTTCCCTGTACAATCAGGTCACATGTCAAAAAGAAGTCACTGCAATGCTACAGAAGGAGAAATTAAACCCATGTATACAATTGTCCTGGTTTAGTGGTATTAGGGTGAATACTACATCACTTTGCACCCAGTCTGCCAGTATTGCTGTTGTAGAACTGAAGCACAAGCAAACTGAAGCAGTCTGACGATAATTAAACAAATAAATGATTTAACTACTGTATAAGCCATTTCTAAAGCAAGTATAATGTTTTGAAGGAAACAGTTCAGTCTATGATTTTAAATACCTGGAGTGCCCTTATTTGCCATACTGTACTTTCCCTCTTTTCCTCAGTTTTCATCAACAAGCAAATCCAGCCAGGGCAACCACTTACTGCAATCTCAAACGGAATTCTGTCAAGCTTAGCACATTAAAGAGAGTAGTAGAAGCATGTTGTTTCTATATATAAACCAGCTATCGGGTGTGTAGTATGTCTGAATAACACAGCCTGCCTGACACTGAATGCAAGTTCTCCTGGGTGGGGAAAAAAGTCACCTTCCTTCAGACTTACTTTCAGATGACCAAAGCACAACATAACGTTCTCAAGGAACGAGAGCACACATAAAATTGAAACACAAATACGATCCAGTCTTTGGAAAGGCCAGTCACACCTACCACTTATACTTAATTTCTTCAAGTCTGCAAAAACCTTTCATAAAGCATGTCACTCAAAGCAGCAGAAATAAAGATTTGAGCATGTTAGCAGACAAAATACTTCAAAGTTATACTACACAGAAGGTTACCTGCCCACTGTCTCAGGCTGCAGCACCAGACCTTGTCAGCTACTTCTTTGCTCTGCACTAGCATTGGACCTTTCCCTCAAGTGGCCTTCGCTTCCTTCCCCTCCACCTCCCCACATCTTTTCTTTTTTAAAAACAACATACTAAAAACACATCCAGGAAACCCTTATGCATTTACTAATAGAAGAGTGTGAGGTTTACACTACACAGAAATAAATATACCTAAGGTTTCCAGCCACCATCTAGGCATAACAGAGCTATCCGTGATACAGATTATAGAAGTCTGCAGGCCTTCCCAAAATGACACTTGGATTTGCAAGGCTGCTTCGCAGGATTTCCTGCAATGCCCATGGTGTAAGTTCTTACAACACCCTTAGGTTTAATGTCAAAAACTCAAGTGAAATGAATTTTCATACAGACTAAGAACAAAGGCTGCAGGAAGGGTTTTTAATGTGTCTGGTTTTCAGAACACCTGTTCTCTGCTTTAGCATGTGTCTCTCCAGCATTAGGTAGCAGTGACCATTTAGAACAATGTTACTCCTCATTTCAGGTGCTACACAACATGTTCTGCTAAAGGAAACACTGGACACTGTTCATGTCAGCCTTTCTTTACCAGATTGCACAATCAAACTCAGTTCTACGGACACTACACTAACAGTTGATATCAATACTAATTACATTGTTAGGGAGTCAAAGTAATTATTACATTATCTATACTAAGCACTCATGGCAACACTTTTGATCCTCAATCCTACAGCTCGTTGACAGCAAGAGGAAAATCAGTGCGTTGTGATACTTGTAAGCTGTCATGGTAAGATATGTGTGCAGAGCCTACCTCCAAAATATAATAAACCAAAAATTTGTTAAAACAAAGGATAATGCTATAGAAGCCACTCAAAAATGTGGACACTCAATATTGCTTGAGCATCCTTTCAAAAAAATAAGTCCAAGACAACTTTTTAGTAGTGAAAAAGTTCTCACATACACTCAGTGGCACATTTCTTTCCCAGCCATGTATTTGAAAAGAGACATTCTCCTTCTTCCTCATTTAAGAACCTTTTTCCCTGGAAAGGGCTGACCTAGAAGCGAGGATATTTTTTTTAAAAAAAAAAAAACAATTACAGTTTACAGCTAAGTACTTTAATAATGAGAGTTCAAAACAAACATTCAAGTATCAAGTCAGAACAGAGGGCTCGATCTTTGCTTACATAGCACTTTCAATAAGTAAGAAATATCTACAACTAAATACATCTAATACACAATATTATTTCCTCACACCTTATAGGTATACTTCTGTTTTCTGTCACAAAATGTCAGGGAGATCAGACCTCTTCAAATATTAATTCATAATAATAATACTAAAAAATCCTTAAAGCTACATTCCTACCTGGCTTCGAGCAAATGAAAAGACAAAATAGGTCTTTTACATGTAACATTAGGATTCAGAACTGGAGTTGACCTTTAGTACACCTTTCCATGGGTGAAATATTCTCATACACAAACAGTTTTAATTAAATTGAGCTCTTTAGACTGATTAGAGTTAATAAAGCAATCTGGTAACAGACTGTTTTATTGTGTTTACAATATGATGTTTTGTTGGACTATAGTGTTACAGATTGCAAGGCTCTGGTTTTCATTACCTCTTCAACTACACTGACTTTATAAGAAATTTAAAGAAAGGACCTAGAGTCATCGTAAATACTGGAGAAGATCAGAAGTCTCGTATGTAAATTGTACAAAGGACCCTAAAAGAGACATCGGAGAAGACAGGATTTTTACAATCATTTTCTTGTATATGGTAAATATGTGTATGTTTTATAAATAAAACAAAAATATTTTCATGCCATCGCTACTCTATACTCCTGTTAAGCACTGTATCTGTGTGTAAAAAGAATTTGGAGACAGCTAAGTGGGAAAGAGTTGCATGCAATTCTTCAAGTTGTACCCCCTTCCTGCAGAGAGATGGTGCTTTTCATTAACTTAGATATTTCTGCTGTAACAAATAAACCTGCAGCTCTCCCTTAGGTGACCTACATTCTGATGGAAGAGTCAGGACACTTCAAATACAAGCTGAAATTCCTGATTTGCAACATCAACCAAATAAATGCCAAAACCTTCTTGAGCAAACCAGATTTAAAGAAAAGTGTCAATATCCAGAGAAACCACCTAAATAAAAGCCTGGTGGAATTGCCTTTTCTTGTTAGTACAGCTGTACGCTGCAGAGCATGGATAACAGCTTCTACTGCACCATGCTTTACCAGATTTTCTGTCCTTTAAGCACAAAATATCAAACTTCAAACATTTAATAACAGCACTCTAACCGTGTCTCTTCAGGAGGGGAGCCGAGTTCTACATTCAGTTTGCAGAAAAAGCACACAGAGGAAACTTCACAGAGAAAACATTTTAAAAATTCACACTTCTCAAGGAATTTTAAGAGACCTGTCAAAAATAAGTATATAAAAAAATAAAATAATAATTAAAAAATATCACACTATACTCCATATCTCACCATTACAACTAATTCAAAAATTTTTTATCCATGAGATACTCTTACCTGGCCAGGGGACTGGAGTTACCCTCTCATGGTTGCCATCATCCCCTGGGGGAAGAGGACTTCCCAGAGAGAGCCAGAGCATCTCAAGAGAACTTGCCCCAAGGGAGATGGTACTCAACAACCCTTCAGCTCAGATTAAAGCTAAAAAAGCAGTATTGTGGAAGAAATGACTGGACAACTTTCATGTGGGGATGGGACAGGATTACTGTATCCAAACTGGGTCTGAGCTATAATGGATTACCTGGAGAATTTGTGTCCTAACCCCTACTAACAAATGAGTTCAATTTAAAATACGCTACCAGGCTACACACACCTCATATAGCTATGAAGATCATATTTATAGTACAGCTATTTACTGGAGTTCTTGAAATCAAGGAAAGCCACTCGGAATACATCAAGAGCATAAGACATAGTGGCAGCCCTCCCCTGGTCAGGTCCTTTTTTCCTTTCTTACCTTGCTGCTTTTTTTCCCCTAACAGCAATTACCACCCAGCAGATACAATTATTACTCTATCCTCGGTCTCACAGCCCTATTTAACACTCAAATTGTGTTGATCAATTCCTTTAATGTCAGGAGCAGCTGTGTTCGAAAAATGGCAAGTAACAAGAAGCGGTGAGAGAATGAGACAAATAAGCAGCAAAAGCTCAGCCCTTTAAGAATCACATTTTACTAGAGGGAGTTACCATGAAAACCCAATTCCCTTAAGGTTTACTACCAGCTCTTGAGGCACACCAAGCAATCTTATAAATGTTGTATGTAAGGTTTTTTATACCGGATTCACAGAGCTGATATCCAAGATATTAAGACTATTTTTCTTGGCACACCGTTTTGATTTTATGGTGGGATGACTGAAAGAGCAGACCTCAGAGAAGAACTCTAGGTAAGAAGCTCTTCTATAAGAAGCTTGCTTCCGTATTAACAGGTTGAGCCCCCCTCCAAAATAAAATTAGGACAGTTTGCTGTAAGAGCATAGCTCACCACAGATCCACTGATCTTTATTTTCTAATGCTGAATTTGTAGATTGTTTGGTTAGACAGCAAGTTCTGGGTTACCAAATGCCTTTCTGCTAGCCTGAAAATTGTTGTTAAGTCTGACAGTATAAATTTATTCCATCAGCCATACAAAAGCATTTCACCAGCACACACACAGAGAACCTTTCTTTGCTTACTCTAGTTCACCAAATAACGGTATTTTTCCAGGGTAATTAGACAAGAAGGTACAAATATCACTAAAACCACTGTGTAACCCTCTATAAATGTAACACTGACATTCTCTACATATACCAACATTATCCTTTGTATCTACACACAAGCACACTATTTCCCAGAGCCCCTAGATTCCTCCACAGTTCATGGAAAGGTTAGGTCACATCCCCGTTTCAATGTACTCATTTCACATCAGGGCAGATTTAAGTTTCATATTCAATAGACAATGGAACAGCGTGACCTTTGGGTATCACAAAGAATGTCCCAAAAGCCCACTTCAATTTTCAACAGATGTTGATTCAACGTATTTGTCAATGTAAATCCTCTTAGAGCTCAGCAACACATTCAGCAAAGGAAGGAAATCAAGACTAGCAGACACAGATTTCATATGGGAGAACAGACATTTTGAAGAAAACAGCTTATGGGAAATGCAGAGTTGTACAGCAAAGCAATAGGGCTGTAAGACCATTCAAATTTAAACAGACTTATTTTCTAAAAACATGTAAAGTTATACCTACTATTTTCCTAGCAACTCATTCGAAAGAATTCCCAAGTTTGCAATTAGAAAGAATCAAGAAGCGATTGCACAGATTAAAAAAACCCAAACAGTAGGCTGTTATCTTTTAGTGTTCATAGTCAGGAAAAGCAAATACAATTTCATGTTTCCATGTGAAGACTGCAGTACCTTGGCACCAGAATAAATAACCATATCCGGAATATCTGAATCTAAAAGGATATGTGTTTTAAAAGGGAGAAAATATGAAGCTACGAGAGTCCGATAGGAGACTGGAGCCCAGGGATTTTTCTGCATGTGAAGCACACCAAGAGCCTTTCCTTGCTCTCCTGTCATCCTAGTATGTGAGCTGATAAACGCTCCAGAATTAGAAGACCCAAGTGGGGATGCCTGAAATCCATCTGACCTGAGGGAACAAGTTTAAAACCCTGACCCAGCTTTTGGCGTGCCAGCTACTCCTGTATTCCATTTCTGTCTACTGGAAGAGGCTGGCAAAAGCAGACAGAAGAGACAGACTCAACTAAATTTGGTATTCAAATGTGGGATTAGAGAAAGGATATTTTGGGACATAGGAAGTACTCAAAAGAGGAAGGCAAAGTAAAAAAAAAAAATTAATTGAAATCAGATACTGGGCAGAGGAAAAGGTCACGAGATACACAAGAGCAGAGACCAAGAGGGAAGAAACATTATTCCTTTACGTTCTCTGTCCGTGCAGAGCTTCGCACTCAAGGCACCTTTGGGATTGCAAGAAGGGTCTGCAAAGAGACACCAGTGGGACTGCTTGGGATGGAGGCATCCTCACTTCATTACAGGCAATATTAAAACACAAGTCACTGACCAACTGGCTAAACCAGTAAACATGCAAATAAAATGCTTTTGTCGAACCCACTTCCAGTAAGCTTTTCTGTTCCAGGAAAGATAAATCAATCTAATTACACCTAAAATCTGCAAGTAATGATGTTATAGTAGGAAAAACCCAACCCTGGGAAGCTGTTTTTGAGGAAGCCAGAAGCAGTTGGAGATATCATCTTGTTTATTTCTTTGGTAAAAGTTTGAATACAAATTGAATCATTCACTCTCATTCACATAAACCTTCTGACAGATAAAATGAAAGGAAATTGCTGCTCTGAAACTTAACTGTCATTTTTGCATCTCTTCACACGCCAATGATAACAAGCACTGCCCTACCTAATTGCCAGGTATTAAAAATAGGAACACAGCAGTGGTGATGCACCTGGCAATTTTGGTTTACCAAAGGCTCTGATTTCTTGTACAGCAACACATAATACAAAAAAATAAAATCTAAGTATTTTCTCAAAGAGCAAGGGAGCTCCCAAAGCATCAAAGAACTAGAAGGCATCCAGTGTTTTTGCAAGTACAGCATCAGGATTAAGCTGTATGACAAAAGAAACTCATTTTGCACACAAAAGCATATGCAGGAAGGAGAACAGAGCTGTGGAAAAGAGTGGTGAGGAACGAGCAAGGAGCTAGAAGCAATAGGAAATGAAGAGGCTTCCTCAGCACATCCGAGACTGGAACACAGCTCAGATTTGGCACTATCAGATCACTTTCCCTGTTCGCTGCCTCCAGCTCAACTCTTAAATGCTGCAGTAGTATTTAGGTGGATAAAACCACAGCCCATGCCAAGCTGCTGGCTCACAGGCTGCAGGCACGCAGAAGGGCACAGCTGATGCGACCGAACAAATCTGTCTCTTCAGATCACACCCAGGATATTTCACTCAAAGTACATCACGAAGCAATCAACTTTCCAGTTCTAGGTCAGAAATTTTTAATGAGCAATTAGCTCAGACACTCATCTTTATTGGCACTGAACAGTATCTTAAGACCCTAAATTAACAAAACGTTATTTCAATCTATTCAGTGGAGCTTCCAAGTCAGAATTAGTCACTCAAAGTTTTGGATCAGAGCTGTGCCGTTTATGTGCAATCATACTCAATACCCCAAACAGCCATGGGAAAGTTCTACAGTCTACTTGTTTCATAACTGAAATGAGGTGGAAGAAAAAGGAGAGTGTCATTGAAGTAGATGGTTACAGATGTCTTCCCGTGAGCCCTTAAGCAGCACTTCCCTCATCTTTACTGTGTGATGAAAGCCCAAACATCAGCTATTGTTCTACGATGTGCAAGGCCACCTATTCGTCTCTAGTAGATTTGGGGTGATGAGCAGCAAGAGCACCAGATAACACCAAAAGCAAAGAAAGCTCTATGATGAAATGACCATGCACTTCCCCTTCGCAGAAGCATCTCTGGTATTTTAAAAAAAAGCTCTCAAAGCCACTTTACAACTATATGAAGGAAAATTTGGCTTACTGCAGTTCCCTCCCCCCATCTCCATTCCAATGAGCAACTTCTCCCCCAAAAACTATTTCAACACAAGCGAGACAACAGCTGATACTTCAGAGCTGCTATTTTAAGGTATGCCTATGAGGGCTTACGTCTAGCTAGACAGATTCACTGCCCCTGGCAACCTGCTGACTTGACAAGAGGGACAAATACCTTGTTTCACAAGCCCAAAATGCTACATGGATTTTGTTCCTTGCAACCAAAGGATGAAAAAAAACCAACCCCAAACCAACCAAGTATCACCACAAAAAAAAACCCAAGAACCCCAAACAGTGTAGAAAGCTTTGCAAGTATACTTGAGCTCCAACTTCATTCAGCAACAGGCCTGGAAAAACATCCTTCTAGATGAGGTAATGATTAGTATTACATCCTGCAGACAAGCTCAGCATCTGGGCTTGCAAAGAAAAAGGCTGGGCTTCCCATGTTGCTAATCCTAACAGTAGTCTCTTGCTTGACTGAAATAGGAATTGCAGTTCCTCAGCAGCTGTTTCCTCGGACAACAAGGGAACAGCTGAAGAGGAGTCAGGCCAGGCACAGACACAAGAAACCAGACAACTAATTATTTAAAGTTGCAACAGGCATATTGCGAGGCAGACTGTGCATCAGGAGATGGGCTACAATCATCCATTTCACTAAAATGAGATGGGTCTTAAGGTTTTTGTCTCGCTTCTTAAATCACCTGAAGCTGCTCCTTCATATGTTTCCTTTGGGAAGGATTACAAGTAAAGTCAGTGACATTTGTTGGATATATAGACATAAAACATGAGGAAAAAGACACGTCCAATTAAGAAGAGCACATTTGCTACACAAAATCATCTCAATTTTGGAACAATTCTCCACGCCCTACTGGCAAGCATTGCCTACAAAGTCCTCCTTCCTTTCTATATTTAGGCCAACCGGGCTGAGTCAAGCCTTCCACGAGCATCCCTTGCTTTCATAACTTCCTATTCTAGAAGAGAGACCTACAGCCAGCCATGCTTTTTCAGGTCATTTGTTCTCTTGGGCTGATACATTAACACTCATAAAAAGCAGAAAGTAATGAAATGAAAAAATAAGTCAAGTACAAGCAAGCGGTGCTACATAAAACAGACCGTTTCTAAGGGCTTCTCTTGGAATATTTATCTGGCTTACGAAAGTCTTCATGCATCTATTAAATGCCAAACACTGCTCAAAAAAGTTCCACTGCTACACTAACGAGGTATACAGATCTTACATGGGCATTACCTAGTATATCCTTAGGGAATACACTGCTTTAAATGCTCTGGTTTGCGTAACAGTTCAATAAAGTTCATGTGGCTTGTGTTCCCGTAAATAAATATCCATTCTGCTTGTGTTAGCTTTGACTTTTATCAAATTGTTTCCACCTCTATTTATGCACGTCACCCAAATTGTATAAACCAGAGAATTCTCCCCCGAATTCTGCCCTCAGTTCAAAAGCCAGGCCTTCAGAGGCTACATGAAATGGCCATAGCATCTCTTCACTAGTCCTGAAACTCCAATTCAGGCATCTGAAGTTACTTAGTGCCTTCTTACTGTAACCAGTAAAGCTGGCTGGCTGGTTTCACCTGCATTTTGAGCTATTTCTAATCAGCTACACATTCTGCTCCTTCATAGGTGTGTACATGGAGTGTAACATCCCAATGCAAGTCAATGCCCAAACTAATAACTACGGTGAAACTATCAAATTTACAGTCCATAAACTGACCAGGCCAGCTATTTGAAATATAATAATTACGCATGTGTAAGTATGTAGGTGACAGCTCTTGAAACTTTGAGAGTGGCATATAGTGTACAAAGAGCAAAGAAGCAACTCTTACAACATTACTTTCAGAGTAAAGATGACCTTATGTTGCTTCAATTACAAACTTCAAATTAATTACCAGCTGAAGAGTCCTACTCTGTAAATTGCTGGATGGAAAAGAGCAGATTTCTAGCACCAAGATGACACAAGGCAGGATTGTTTTTCCGAGCAGTATAACACACTTATGATTGCCAAACATTGGCAAAACAAGGTGTAGGTGACTTTCCTAATGAAAACAAGAAATTTACCTTGATCTTGTTCTTCCTCATTCAAGAAAGGAAAAAACAGTAATTAATATTATCTGCCTATAAGAGAAATATCTCATTTACACAGACGGCAGTTCCTCACTGGATTTGCAAAATTCTTTCTGCTCATGTAACACTGTAGCTAGCAAAGAGGTAGTGGAAGCTGGGAAAAAGAATATTCCCCTAGAAACAATGTCTCGAGTTATCACATCAAACCCATCTAACCCAAGCAGGAAAACAGCAGGAAGCCAGTCCCTGTAAGGTTCAGCCTTCCCGAACCACGCGTACACCAGCCCCAGAGAAGGAGCAGATGACCGCACAGGACGCGTACGCAATTACCGCTGGCTGTGCTGGCACGGACCTCCGGGAGTATCAAACTCCTAGATTTTGCAAACACTGCTGGCATGTATTCACATAGAGAAATAAATTAGCCCAAAAGTTTCCATTGACCTAAACACAGAACAATCTACTGGCGTCAACAGGAGTCTGAAAGCGGAGAAGCCTGTCATTGATCAGCTTCGCCCTCATCCGTAAGAGCTGACACCCAGAAAAAACCTCAGCAATACAAGCTAGGTGTGTGTACAGCACATCTTGAGTGGCAGCCATCTGCGTCCCTTAGAAACTCAGAACACCGTGTTCTTGCTTTAACCATATTTACATACTTGCCATCCATTTAATTACCATGTAAGTCAGACACTCAACTGCCAGATTTCGTGGTGCATCACTGCTCTTCCCTGTCAGGCAAGGTGACTGACAGGAACTGTACCTTCTACCTCCGCTCTAAACAGGTCTAGACAAGGGGATAAACCACTTGCAGCTGATCTAGTTCAGAAACTGCCTCAAACATTGAAACTTACTACTGCTGCTTAACATTACTAATACCGTTACTAAAACCCTGTCACTACAGTGTGCTTCACTTTTACGATTTCCTTCCGCTTGCTTAGTTACTTCCTCTTCAGACCGTTCTCACACGCCGCGGGGGCGAGGACTGCCTCCTTCACTGCGCAACGCTCTCCTTTGGCTTACACAAGACTGCACATACACAGCAAGACATCCTGGTTGCAAATTCAAAAAAATTTATGCTTCAAATGGCAGACGTTGAAGAGACTCTTCACAAGTCTTAATGTGTCCTTACAGAAGCACGTAGTGTTGATTTTTCAAGATCTTCTGACAGTTACAAAATAGAACAAGAGAGTGTCAAAGCAGCACAGCCCTTTTGGAGGAGAGAAGACGCACACATGTCACCTTACTCCCCGAGATCCCAAGGTGAAAGTACCTCTACGAATAAATCTGGTTTGGATGCTCTTTAATAGGCTCTTACCTGAACATGGCGAAATGAGATCCCGGAATCTGCTAAGATTCCTGGGGTTTCTGGATAACAAAGGAGGACCACATGGAAGAGAAGAGTGAAAACCTACACACAAACACAACACGTCTGTATCTCAGCTTTGCCTCAATACCTGCGAGGAAGCCTGGAAGAGTCAAAATGTCAGTACCCTTCTCAACATGAAGACTCTGAGCACCTTCATTAGGAGGAGACAAAAGGCTTACTTTACATTTTTAAGAGTTCTTAAGATCATACTGAAGGATTCACCTGGGATCCCTTCTGTGAAGAATAAGCAGCTAAACAACAAAACTGTAAGTGCATAAAACCCAAAACAGGGTAATGCAAAGAGTTAAAATAATATGGGAAAATGCTGAACCTTGAACTTGGCAGTTCACAGTTTCAGAACTCAAGGGAAAAGATAAAAGACATACTTGTGCTGGGCTTTTTGACCAAATGGAGTTGTCTTTTAAACAATCCCCAGAATAAAAACAAAACAACACAATATTTAAGGCCTCAGACCACTTCACAATACAGTGAAAAGCAGCATATAAGGGTAAGAAAAGTGAAAGCAGGAGAGAAACGTGCAACAGAGAAGGACCACCTAGGCCCCCTGTTACAGACTGATGTTTTCCTTGATCAAGTGACAGCACGGCCAGAACACAGTTGTGGAATTTAAACTCTCATCCCAAAGCAATTCCTAGAACGTTGTCATGACTCAAACTCCAATAGAAAGCACAATCACTCTTACTTGCTGTCTTATGTCCAGTACATGAGATATTCTTGTCCTCCTACCTCAGACTCCATCCCTAGGAACTTTCTGACCTTCTCATCATACTGCCACAAAAATCTGACTTCTGAAAACACACTATCCCAAATCATCCACACAGAAATTACGCTACTGCACGTATTCCAAAGATGCTACAAAGCACTTCAGAATGGTACATAAGAAGAGTAAAGACTTCACATGTCAGGGCTGCCCTTAGTGATAACGTCCAAGGTGCACGGTGTTACAGCTAACTCAATCCAACAGCCAGGTCCCACCCGAAATAAACTGCATTGATCTGATCCTCCTACAATCGTGATTCAGGAAAGGAAACCACAAGAGAATTAAATGTCTTCTAGGAGAAGAGTGATTTATCTTGTAGCCCATCCTGGGGTCAGACCGACACGAGGTGGGGAGCAGACACACATAACCCGTGCTGGGGGCGGGGGACAGCCACCTTCAGCAGCAGCCAGCACCCAATCACCTTGGACACGGTGAAGAACAGCCCCACAGCCGCTTATCCCAATCTCCGGCTCGGGTTGCCCATCTGCATCATCCAAAAACTGGGAGGAATGATGCAGAACAACCTGTGTCAGCTTTGGGGAACGTAAAAACCAAATTCATGTCCTCCTCTTCACCACTGAACACAGAGCAAGAATAAGGAGGTAGGAAGAAAAGAGCCATCAGGGGGTGTTTGCTGTTTTAAAGTCAGACTGAGCACAATGCAGCGAGCAGCAAGCCAAACCCATTGAATACAAACCCGCTTCCACGTTAGACGGTTCACCTATGCCTACATCTAGCATCACATTTCAGCCTGCTGCCTCACGTCCTTTCATTCACACGTACCCACAAAACCCCACTGACCCATTTTCGGGCTCGGGGTCCCTCACACCCACCTCAGACAATTGACTCCCCGCCGTGCCCGGGGCGCCTGCGCGGCGCTGAGGGGGAGCCCGGGCCGAGGGGGGGGAGAGCAGGGAAAAGGCGGGGAGGGGGACTCGCCCTGCCGCTCACCTCACGGGCGATCTGGTTCAGCGCATCGTCCTCCGCCGTCAGGCGCTCCCGGTTCGGCAGTCGCTTTCGCCCGGCCCCCTGCGTCCCCATGGCGGACCCGCTCCCCTCCGGCACCGAAACCGCACCGCCGCCTTCTCCGCCGCTCGCCGGGCGCCGGCGTGAAGCGCGCGGCCGTTACCGCCCCCCGCCGTGCGCGCATGCGCCTCCCGCCCTGAGGGGATGGGCCGCGCGCTGCCTCACGGCCCTCCCCAGGCCTGGCAGCGCCGTCGGATCCCCTCAGCCGTTAATTTTATTGTGAAGTGGAGGTGATTAATTCTAGTGTCAAATATAACAGTGCTTAATTCGTGTTGACAAGGAGGGTGTGTTCTGCGTGATTCCTGTCACAGCCCTCGTACCGCTGTTGTCCCAGTAATTCCTTAAATATTAATTATGAGTCTCAGAAAAAACAACCTAGTTTTACAGAATGCCTTTCCCCAAAAGGGTGCCATCGGTACCAGGCTGGTTCTTGTTCTTCAGAAACATGTTCTCACATGTTGCTTTTTATACGAGTGACATCAAGGTGCCTATTTACAGCTGGAGCCTGCGCTGAAGCGATTGTCTCTGTGTGATCGCCCTCCGCTCCTCCGCAGCACGGCTCGCAAAAACGCTGTGGTCTGGACTGGGCAAGAGGCTGTGCAGACCTTTGAGGAGCAACCATTGAATTCAGAGTAGATGAGTAATTGAGAGCTCCTAATGAAGTCCTCTTGATCAGCCACTCTGCCAGGCAGGTTGTCTCTTCGCAGCCCTGGGACCTGTAGCCGGAATCCCTCTGGTTTTGACAGTTTCCTCCTGTTTAGCATCGCTTTTAAGAGGGAACTGGAAGACCACCCTCTCCTTCACCCTGCCATCACTCCAGTTCTCGTTCAGTGCCTATGACCTTCTTAGAGAAGCCAAACACTATCTCTTTTTTTCAGGCAGCATTTGGGCTGTACATGTGCTCACAACTCACAGTTGTTTTGGGAACCGAGGCTCTTCTGATGACTGGGTAGTGATAATGCATTGACACTGCTTGTTAGGCCGGAGACTGTTTATCTTTACAAGAAACAAATTATTATTTTGTCAGCAGAAGCAGATAGATGAGTTCCCCACCTTACTTGGGCATTAAAACCAAGCATGTCACATCCTGAGATTTGGTGTCAAGCTTACTCTGACCCCACACAAATGGAAAAAAAACTGCAAGGCAGCGCAGAGGCATTAAGAGTGAGCTCTGACCCTGCTACGGAAACACAACCTTGCTGTGTCTGCCTTTTCCTTCTTCAGCCCCCTCAGCTCCAAGCTCACCTCCCCAAGACCTGGCTTAGCACTATCACCCTTTCAGGCTCTGCATAACTTGTTCCCTGAGCCCTTATCCTTGCCTTTGCCCCTGCCCTTTGAGGAATTCTGGCTAAAGACACAGGGCAGTGCCTTATTTTTAGGTCTGTGTTACCCAGGGATTTCAGCCACCTGTGCAGCTGCATCACTGTATCGATGCAAGGAATTTCCAGTTCAGTGGTGTGGTAAGATTTGCATTAGTACTCTTTGCCTTTCTGGCTGAAAGCCTTACAGGGGCTTGGCTTTACAGCCAAACTGAGCCTTGTGCTAGGCAGCTTCAGGTCTGAAAACCTACTACTGAGATGGTTTTGTTAAAAAGAAAGACAGACAGAAACTAAAAAATAAAGCAGAGAAATGGGAAGAGAAGAAGCCACTGGGTGACTGCAGTCAGATTTCAAATCACACATTCACATTGAACATCCGCTGCAGTGCAAAGAATCCTTTTTTTTTTTTTTTTTTACATTCCAGACACTTATAGTAATTTTTTTCTTTTCATATAGTCAAAATAAGCCATCTTGTTATAAAAATACTACACATACAGAATTTGTCCAAATAAATGTGAAATAATGATTCAAATACGTTAGTTTTGGCTATGCTACGAAGTGCAGTGAGTGCAGCTGAAAATGAAATCCTGAAATGTACATTTCTTATTTTAACAAGCAGCATGAAGTCGCGGCTCGTTTTGTCTGAGAGTCATAACTGTGATTAATGATACTCGGACAAGACTAAGTACCCCGTGCCAGTTTCAAAGGGCTCTATTTTAAGAGCATAGTACGTACATCATTCTCCAATATCCTGTGTACAAGGAGGCCGTTTGATGCTGAGCACACCCCAAAGATACAATTTTCCCTCTGGGCTGCTCTTAAACCAAGACGTCTTGTAAAAAGTCCCTCTTGAGGATCAGAACAAGCAATGAGCTGTTAAAATTGCTGCTGCTGGAGTATTCAACAGACCGCTTTTACATAATAAAATGGATGTTTTTATGTTCTGTGCAGCAGAATATGATTACGTCTCTGTTAGCAGCAAGCCCTGGCATAGGGGAATCCAGTGGCTAGCTGACGGTGTTAAAAGAAAACACAAGGGCACCTCTCCACTCCACTGTAAGACTGCGGCATCTGCCAAACCAGAAATGAAGTCTGACAGCTTTAACAAGATGTCCATTAGTCCAAGGAGAGTGGAATGCTTCAATAACTTGGAAAATCTACACTTAGGAAGCCAATATTTCATATTGTCAAGATACGTGACACAAGCAGAGCTCCATTAGCATTATAACATTTTGCAAACATAACGGCAGTGGTATCCTGCAGGGTCTGTGGATTTATTAATGGAAAAAAATGACATCACAGACAACTATGTGCTGGCACTGAAATACTGCAGAAAAAAAAACACTGGTGCAACTAAAAGGCTTGTACTTTATTAGACCTCTTAAGAAGCCCAAGACGATCCTCATCAGCAAATCAGACCTCCTGGGAGAAGCTTTCAGATGTTGTTGCCACGTTTGAGGAGTGTCAAGACAGGGCTCAGGAGACTGGTAGTGTCCATGCAGGTTTTGTCCCGATTAGATTCTTTACTGTTGCTTCAACTCTTCAAGTCAGCAGAGTCTCTATTTGCATCAGCGGAGCTCTGGCACGCTGGGAACCTTGCTTGGCTTTGTCGTGTCTAGCCTGGGGCTTGTAATTACACAGCCACTCACCGCAGTAAATCTGTAACTGATAACTGCCTTCTCAGGTGTTCCAGAAAAGAGATCAATGAGCTTGAGCTGGCCATGGAGAATACAGTCTGTAAAGTGGTGGGCTTCAAAAAATAATATTCCACAGCAGCAGCAGCAGATTATCTTGTTCCCTTTTTACCAACAGCAACCCAACTTGTTATACCAAAGATGTGGGGTTTTTTCTGAAGAGGGCTTATTTGTTGTCTTCATCATGCCAAAACCCCTCAGTGACTTGCTGGCCTCCTCTAGTTATCCTGGCATGTCACGAGAAATAGTTTTTCATCTGTAAATTTTTCACAGGTCACTGAAGGTGCCACTTTGGGGATCTCGAAGTCTCAGAATTGGATCCCTTTCAGGAATGAGAAAAAAATCCTCGTTTGGAGGGAGATTTTCAGAGGTTACCCTTGGGGTTGATTTCATTTAATATTTTCATTAGCGCCCTGACACAAGTAGGACAGCACTAATGAAATACGCTGATGACAGTGTTATGAAGCATTACCACTAAAGGAGAATAAAATGCAAGAATGGGAAGAGGTTAAGGGCTTGAGAAACAAGTGGAATGAAATCGAGCAGACAGCAAATATCATGTCAAGGATTAAATTCGTGATCTCATCTGCTGTAAATGAAGCAAGAAGAGGAAGTTCTGGGGTCATAAACTGATCACAAATTGGTTGTGTGCCACCATCACAACACAAACAGCAAAGAATTACATTTAATGTTAGAGCACTTCACTTAAGGGTCTCCCAGTGTAAATATTTATACCATTGCACAGCCATCCACAAGGCCTTACCTAAAACAGTGCCTGCAAGTCTGCTTTTCCATGTTAAGAACTCAAACTTGTTTAGCTGTAGAAAGAAAAGCTCCTAGGATAAGCAGCAGGAGGGGCTTTCCTGAGATGACAAGGGGTTGGCTTGTCTAGCCAAATGCAGAGCAACTGCATCTCTTTTCTATAAGCTATTTTGGAGAAAAGGAGTGGGGCGTGATGCTATGTAAAGCTTACAGCCAAGTTAGCACAAAAGCATACAGCTAAACAGGCCGTATATAATTGTAGTCTGGAAATCAGAGGTTTCTTGCCAAAGTTCTGGACATGCATCCAAAAGCAGTTTTCGGGTAGCGGAGGTGAAGTATGTTAAGTCTGTGGTAAGCACTATACTGAGAGTCTGTCTGCCTTAAGACTGCTAGCCCAAACACCGTGGGCTCTCCACCCTGCCGCTAAATTTGGGACGTGAATATCCATCACAGCTGACACTGCAACTGCCCCAGAGAGATTGTTCTGGCCCCACTGATGCTCCTGTTCAGAGGACATAAACCAGCCTTCACCCAGACCAACATGTGCAAGCTCTCCTTTACCACGCCAAGCAGAGAACTTACCTGCAATTTGCAAAACTGTCACCAAGCTCACTGAAAACTGCCCATCTTGGGCTAAAAATGGGAACTTACTCAATGCAGCCTCTGCAGACCTAATCTAATTAGCAGCAGACACGCTACGGCTTGGAGTGCTTCAGCGCGAAGCAAAGCGAAGCCAGCTCTGCAGCAGCTGTAGTTGCAGGGGGCCAGATCTATCCTAGGCTGCTGAATAGGACCTGATTGTGGCTCCTGGCTCACAGAGACAGCCTGTCATGGTCTGCCCTTTGCTATCTGTGCTCCTGTCTGCTATTCCAGCCTGTCACTGCACAGCAGCGAGCTGCAAAATCTGGCAGTTCCCCCTCCTATGGCTTCCCCTCTTGCTTTGCAAATAAAGCTTAGTTTTAAGAGAGCCCCAGGCTGTTTTCGGAAGAGCCTTCTAAAAGGATGTCATACATCTCTTCCACTTAGCCTAAAACTACTCACTATTTCCTGCCTCAAGTACTATGGGGATAAAACCCATTCTAGACTGTGGGATGCTTGAGCATTACAGTGACAAGACCTGCATACCCCTGCCTTTTCTTCCCAGAGCCTGGGCGGAAGGCAGGCAAGACATCAATATGCGTGTTTAATTTGGGAATACAGCCTCTACATCTGTCCAAAAAAATTATCTGAACTAGTCAGTCCTTCAGCCAGACAAAATCAGGATGGCTTCGGCAAAAACAATGCATTACATCAGCTGAAGCAGCTGAGGAACTGGCTCTGCATCACTTTGGGATTAATATATCAAAGCATTCCTTCTGCCATTGTGGCCATGTCCTCGTCCTGCTGACAGCACGTAGACACGAGAGCAAGGAATCATGTGGCCTTGCTACAAGGGCTCAATGCTGTCTGCTTATTTGATTTTCCCCGTAGCTTTTCTGCTCCATGTTGTGTGGCCTCATCCACTCCTATCCCAAATGTTGCCGAGTTAAGATGAGCCACATTTTCCAATCAGGCCCTCCAGTTTTTCTTAAACTCCAGTTGGTTTGGACCGCAGTAAAACACAGCCACAACACATGGTCTAAAAACAACTGATTGTTTGTAGCAGATCAAGTGCTTGCACTAATTAGTCATGCTGTTCTGTAAAATGGCATATGAACATCATTTCGGAAAAGCTTATTTAAACCACATCACAGTTTAACTCCCTCAGCTGCAGCAGAAGAAGGGTAAGGAGGTGCTGTTCATTGTCCCTGTGGAAATCCATCCAGATTCATCCAAAGCATAAATCCGAGGCAAAAAAACACTTTTCCCAAGCACAGCAGAACTTAACTGTGCTCTGCTTCTAACCATCTTTCACACTTGTCAAGGACGAGGTATTCTCCACTTACCTATTTTAGAGCAAAATGAAAAATTGCCATGTCTCCTCTCAGGGAATGGTTCTGACCACTTAACATCAGACAGAAGAGCATTTGTGTCTCATGTCTCGTGGTTCTGCATTATGAACTGAAGCTGTGCATCACTACCCCGTCTCCTGTCGCCTCTCTGGTCACCCACCTACACAGAACAGCAGCAAACTGGCGGTGGCAGCTAGTAATTCCTGGCTTACCTAAAATAAGCCATTCTGGTGTTACAGGATTTCAGATTCCAGCTGTGATAATCACTAGTAGGGCAGGAAGGCAGGTCAGTATAGTTTCCTGAAATAAAGTTGTTTTCCTAAAGTGGGAAGTGAAAGAAGATACTGGTAACAAAACATTAGAGGAAACAGAGACAAAACAGTTCAGATGTTACAGTGTGTTAGGGTTGGTGCATCTGATTTTAAGTCATAACACATTTTTCTGGCATCCCTAACAATCCTGTTTTTCCATGCACAGTGACTGATGAATGGCATGTGCGACTGACTCATCTGCCCGGTGCGCTTTCCCTGCCCCCTGCCTCTCCGTGCACCCCTAAGCCAATTCATCCATTACTACACCCTATCCCAGACCAGCAGCAGTTACCATGCTCTGCAATTTTCCTTAGGCTTTTCCGCAGCATTAATTATTACGGCACTAAAACCCTTCTGATCCCTCCCTGTAGGAATGCGAAGGAATTAGCTCCTCCTTTTCTCCGTCAACAAAGAGCCAAAACAGTCAGGCAAGTGTTGTCAAACTCTCCAGTGTTTAGTTTTCCCTCTGACTGTGGAAACAATTAAAAGAAGATTTATTTCCCAAACACAGGGAGTTGTGGCAGAACCTTTTTCTTTCAGCTGCATCTACAAATGAATAAATAAATACAGCACTGAATACCCCAAATTGGACAAAAAGCATCTACAAACCAGCTACCTCCATAGCTGGCTGAATGGCTTGTCAAGGACCAGACTGGAAACAGATTCCTGAAGCAGAAACAGAATGGCCTCAGCCACAAGTCTCTGCTTTTCCTTTCTTTTGCTTTCTGCCTTTCCTAGCTGTGCATTTCCCTAAGGACAGCGACTCAATATATAGCTACTTATTGCCGGGTTTCCAGCCTTAAGCCATGTGAGGCTGGACACTCTTAGAAGGAGGCATCTCCCCAGGGATTGACGAGCACCACTTTTGCTGCCCAACCTCAATTTCTATGGTAGTTTTCGTCCTCCTTGACCTCGTAGCTGTGGTCTCATAGGGGAAGGGCAGGAAGACAACTTCTCTGTGGTGGCCTCTTTCAGGACAGTTACTAGTTTAAGTTTCTGAAATGCATTAGTGGCTCAACTCATCTAATTAGAAATTCCCAAAATAATTTTTAATACATTTCTCAATTATAAAAGGAGTTCCTCTAGGTAACAGCAGATAATGGGTTCTCCCCGAGGCATCTTCATTCCTTCCTAGTTTATTGGCAATAGATGACTCATTTCACCTCTGCATAACAGCACAACTGCTTTACTATTCTTCTAGCAGTGGCTGGTGTTAAACGAGGTTGCTCAGCCTCATACAGATGAAATAATTTCTATTCTTGTGCCTTTACAGATCATGTCTGTAACACCCAGTCTGAGACTGAGAACCAGCTGAAAACCAGCCAAATGTTTAGATGCGTCTTGAAAAAGCAAGATTGCGATGTGGCCACTGGCCCGCTGCAAAGCATGGAGGCAGAACCCGTCACAAAATGCCCTAAGAACATGTGTGTGCTGTGCATGCAAAAGCTGGGTGAAGACTCCAGGGGGAAAAAAAGAAATATATATTCACACCCACATGAGATTTCCAAGTCTGTGCTAGACAGCATTAAATATTTCTATTTCTAAGCACCAGCAAACCGTTTTCAGTTGCATTCATTACAACTGTCTCACAAACCCAGACAGATGAAACGCTTCTGGGGGAGATTACTGAGCTGGGAGCAACTTTTGGCTGTCAGTGAGCTCCTCTATAGCCCTTTGCGTAGAAAGGTACCGCCTACAGCCATTTTTAGCCTAGTTTCCTAAGGGAACGTGTGTGATCACTCTGTAAGCGTGCACCCGTGCTAGACAATAGCTTAAGCCAGCTGGCCAGTTGCCACCAATTTTATCAGAGAGGTCAAGGTCCATCTCAAACGTGATATCCCCACTGGGAAAATGCAGCACACAGAACTCGTGGTAGGCACCCGACCATGCACGTGGAAGAGAGAGCTTAAGTGCTTTAATCATGTAAAATGCTGCAAAACCTGTACCTTGTTAGATAACAATGTTTCTTATTTCACAGAACTGTTTCCTTCATTTCCTTACCCTTCAGGAGCTGCCTCTCCCTTTGAAGTCAGGTACCTAAGCTAGAGCCGAAGGTCTCTGCATCACAACTCCTTGGCAAGGTGGGCTGGACTCACTCACGGGAGAGTCTTCCTGGTCAAGCTCTGCTGACTAAAAGAGAATGGGAAGTTTGGGATAAGCAAAATGTTCAATGCATATATTTTTACTAGAGAAAGCCACGTGTAGCTTTCACAAAAGCTGCAATTTACTTGTTAGCCATATGGCAAGAATCACTCTGTGCACTAAAGTGGAACACTGAGTACTTCCCATATCTCTTTCCACCCCATCTCCAGCACCCTCAGCAGGGGCTGTTCATAGCAACTCAAGTTTTGAGAAATCCCCTATAAATTGCAAGGACTGTGGCTAGCAGGTAACCAACATGGGTAGGCAGCTGCCTGCAACAGTCTCTAGCTGGAGCAAAGCTCCTCTCAAGAGTTCGGCGGTGCGTTCCAGACATTTCCCACCTCAGCACATCCCTGTGCTTCAAGGCTATTTATTGTGACCTGTCAAGTGTAATTTGAAAGGTGTAAACAACAGTACCTGTCTCTTCAAATGGGCAGGCAATAGCTATAGGAATGCTATAGCAAATGCTATAGGAAAACCTTTCTTGTGGTTCACACTTGTATTCTTTTTGTAATCTAATCCCACTCTACTTAAAATGTTTATTGTAGTCAGTAGTTATTTTCCCTCCTCGGTCTTTAACACATGCTAATGTTCACCATCATTTATCATCTGGGACCCATTAATATTAAGCTTGTTTAATGTTTCCAAGCCAATCTCTGGAGTGTTTTAGCAATGTTAATAATTAATACAGGAAGACTAGAACCTTAGAAGCCTGAAGCAGTTCATGGCAGGCTCAGTTTCGAGTAAATGATCTGTTTGTCATTACAGCTCCACCAATCCTCAAAATATTTCTTAACTATCAGGGCACAACCCTTCCTCCTCTCGAAACTGCCAAATGATCTTTTAAGGCTCCATTGCAGCTGTGACAAACCTTGCCTGTACAGTCACTAGTGGGCTACCATGGGTCTTTGGGCTTCAGGAGTTGAACTCTAGTTCATCTTAGTGCATCAATTCCTTATATTACTGCAAGCACAGAAAAAGAGAAACAGCAAATACCAGGATGCTTAGAAAAAGCATTTCCATTCCAAGCCAGGCCTCTGTGAATAATGTCTTGCCCATGTTTTCTAAGAGAATCATCATGCAAACAAGGGATTACACATTTAACAGCACAGGTATGGTGAACAGTTTTGAGAACATAATTTGTTGTGACCTCTGGATGGACCAAGTATTTTGAATTTGTTTTGCTTACCATGGTTTCAGATGTTTCTTCTTGAAACAAATAGGCTTTTAAAAATAGAAAGAGCCCCAGCCTGTTTCAGAGGCTTTGTATCTGCTGGCTGCTGACAAGGGCCAGGCTGGCTTGCTCAGCGAGGGGCAGTGTGCCCACCTCTCTCAAACCATGCCAGGGGCTCCCCAGACCAACATTCAGCATTTTGGAGCCCTGCTCAAAGGAGTACAGTAAGGAGAGCAGGGTCAGGACCCCAGGTGGGCTCTGATCGGTGAGTTCATTTATAGCAATACCAACTAAACCCAAAGTTATATCCCAAAAGTAAGGCTTGCTATATATATCCACGCACAAGTGACTGGTTCCTTTGAAGCTGGCAGTGCAGAGAGACAAGTTGTCTGTCCTACAGTTGGTCCGGAAGCCAAAATCACTTAGACAAGGTCATAAGAAAAGCCACATTTCTATGGCCATTAATTCTGGGCTCTGCATGTCCATCGCCAGCTGTCTAAATCTGACCATAACCTCACTTCTGTCCAGCTAGCCAGAGCTCACAATAGGCACAGTGTTGGCTTTGCAACAGCATCAGAACGCTGGACGACGCTCTCAGAAAGCCTAGTGATACAAAGGCAGCCCATCAGAACCTATATATAGAACAGTTTGCAGCAGCAGAGAGTTTACGTCAGGTCAGGAATGGCCTGTGGCCACTGTGGGCTTTCAGAGCAGCCCAGAGCCCTAAAGCCACCAGAGTCTTAAGGCCACCAGAGCCCTAAAGCCACCAGACCACAGCACAGGACAACAGCAGGATGGAGACACTATCGCATACACACTCCATACTTTCTGAAATACCTGCACATGTGTGCGTCTGCATTATAGATATGCAGTTTTCTGAAAAAGCAAAAAGGGATTTGCGAGCCATCTATCTACTGAGCTCATACTGCTCTATCCCCCTTGTGGCAGCTTCAGTCTGTACAGGTGTAACTTTAAAGCAGCCCTAGGAAACCCCAGCTCTGTGGTTTAGCTCAGAAAAGTTTCACAAAGCCCTCCCAGTATAAATAACACTTTTTCTGTGCTCCTCCACATCCCCCAGCAGCAAAAAAAAATACCAAAAAACCCCAAACCGCACAAGAAAGGGAAAAACTACTTGTGCTTTCAGGCATTTTCTTTGGCCGGTCAGAAATAGGTAACATGGACAGCACTGCTAATGGTATAATCTGGGCAGCTGAAACACTCGAGTATCTGTAGCTGCTCCTTGTCAGACCAGCCAAATTCAGGCGTGAGGTCATGGTCACCTGGGGGGTTGGACAGATGATCTTCGGAGGTTCCTTCCAACTCCTACCATTCAGTGGTCCTGTGGCCTGTCCCTGTGTGAAACGGTGCAGTGGGGCTGCAATCTGAGCAGAAAACAACAGCCTGGAGGTGCCCAAGCAAGCAGCACAAAGGGTGCTCAGCTGGGCAGGACTGCTGAGACCACAGTCATACTCTTCAACCATGCTAAATAAGAACAAACAGAAGCATTTTGGATAAAACCTGACCCGTCAGGAACAACTTCTTGGTATTCAGGGATCCTAGGAGTCCAAAAACGCTAAAGCTGGGGCTAAGCAGGTAACAACTTCTGAGCAATACAAGGTCTTAGTTTTAGTTCAGCATCAGGAAGGTTCATCCCTAGCTTTGTGCAGGGCACACTGGGTGCTCTACCAATCCAGTTCCAATGCAGCCATGGTCTTTATTTGCAAACTGCTCACTGCTGAAGGAGGTCTGATCCTGAGCATTGAGGAAAGCAAGATACTCGCAGGCTCAAGAAACAGGCAAGCAGATCAAGGTGTTGTACCAAAAAGCTCTGGCTTCCTGACACTGCGACAGCATTTATACAAAAGTTCATGTCCCCGTTGTTTGGAGAATAGAGCCCACTCAAGGAAAAACTGGCTGTCCAGATGCAGTTCTGGCAGGAGATTTCAGTCTGTCTCTCGCGTCACCCTCACTGACGTGTTGCCCACTTCAGAAAGGAGACTGGCAGCGACGTTGTCTTAAATCATAGATAAGCTGTGCCCTCTAGTGGGGCCTTGCTCACCAGGAGCTGGAGAAGGGCCCTCCCAGGAGGGCATGCTCCCCTGGGCTCCGGAGGACATGGGGACATTTACCCCAGCCAGGCCATAGTGCTTTGCCCAGGCATCTCTTTTACACCATCTCCTTTTATAAAACCCCTTAGCAAAGGCATCTGAGATGTAATATCTGCTGGGGCAGATGAGACTGGTATGAAAATAACAGAGCATGAGACGGGTGCTTATTGCAGCAGCGCAGATTACAAATGAAGTTTCTCTTAGCAGCTACAAAGCAATCCTTTCATACGACTTCAAGACTGAGGGCCTCATTTTCTACCAAGAATTAGGTGCTTATTTTAGGTGCGTGAGGTTACCACAGCTTGTAAATCCAAAGCAGTGGGTAAACAGAAGCAGACTGTCTTTCAGCATCGCTCACTGCAGTGGGTCAGACACTCAATAGCATTAATAGATCCTTGCAGATGGGGCACACACCTCCAGAAACTAAAACTAATTTCGATGGTGCATTCCCTGTGTCAATAAGCATCCTGAATATACTGGTACAAGCAGGTTTTTTTGGAGCTGTCAGGTTTATGTTCATGATGGGAATTATCCTGCAGCAATCCCAGCCTAAGATATTCCTGCCTACAGCAGCCCACTCCTTCCCAAACCCTGAAACACCTTTTTACCCCTCCCCTGTGCCAATGCTGCTGTTCACAGGGTCACACAAGGATTCCTGTTGAGCTATGCAAAGCCCTGGCAAAAAATAATGCTTTAAATCACCTCATTTCACAGCACAGCCTTGTGAAACAAGTTATGGAAGAGGGGTGGGAGCACCCCAACTGCTTCTGTGCTGAAAAGTTATACCAGTCTCAGAGGGTTTAGGTTTTCGTAGGATTGTTAGGAATAACTTCAAAGGGTCCCTAAATCCTGTTCTGGCCTCTGCAGAGCTGATGGGAAGGGACAAGGGAAGGTAACACTTTCCTTCCCTTTGTCAAAAAAGCTGCAGAATAAGAGCTATTCTCAGGCTGGAGGTGCACATGCGTATACTCAAGCCATTTTTCTGGGACAGTGCAAATCTGTGCACAGACACATTCCCAAACGAAGGGAAACATTCTCATTTGGCTTGCAGACCAAAGCCTCTCATGGTGATTCAGCTTGGTGGGGACACTGCTCCCATATGACATCTGTGCAACTCTCAGGCGTCTGTACATGGCATTTCATCATAGAAATGGGAAGTCATTGAGCCATAGCAGTCAGGCCTTGAAAGTCACAAGACATGCTCTTCATTTCAAAACTAAGATGAAATTTTTTAAGCTTGCTTGTAGGACTCCTGCTTTTCACCCTGCTTTTCCCTATAGCCATTAGGGCTGGATTTTATAAAATCTGTTTAATTTCCAAGAGATTTAGGAGCTGTTACTTGAAAGACATTATTATGAGATGAGTGACAGAAATACAAAAGCTATCTTTACTTGGATTTTTCATTATCAGATCTTCCTGTTCTCACTCAGACCAGTTATCCCAATGCATCAACGTGCTGTGATTTCTCTCTCAAGATATTAGAGCTTTAATAAGAGCAGCCTTCTCCAAAGCACCAAGCCCCAGCTGCCTGTGGTATTACTATTACTTTAATTAAAAGACAGTAAAAACCTAAGCACTCAGTTTTTGCTCGCTTTACACCTCCCCAGCTCATCTGCTGAAGCACTTTGCAAGAGAAGCGGGTGTGCCGTCTCCCACCAGCTGCTAAACCAGTCATGCTCCTGAGAACAAATCACTTCTGCAGCCCTGGGCCCAGGTTATCTGGGTCCTTACCTTGGCACTTGTGCAAAGCCAGGTGTAACGTGCGTCAGCAGAAATTGCCGTATGATAAAACCCAGAGAGGGCCAGATCCCAGGCACACCATGGTCCATCTGGTCCTGCATGCAGCCCTCCCCTGTCCTCAAACCCCCATGGTGGGGTGCGGACTGCTTTTGCTCCCCACGTCCCTGGTAGCCAGGCCGGCTTTAAGGTAGTGGGAGAAACCCACCCACCCACCCATTCGTACATCCATCTGTCTGTCCAGCCACCCACTGGCAAACCCCGGAATGGAAGGTGAGGAAGGAAGGAGGGATGGATGGAGGGGGTGCAGGGGGGCATGGCCACCAGCCCCACTCACCGTGACGGCAGTCCCATAGTCCCGCCTTGCCGAGCTCGCTGGCAGGTCTAAGGTTCACTGATCTCTGGTTGCCTCTCACCTTTGACACCGCTCCCGGGGAGCTCCTGCGTGGTTTCACTTTTATCTGCCCCCAGCGCGGAGAGACTCAGGCAGCCGACCGGGGCTGTCGCCCCTGACGCCACGGACTGGAGTGCCCGGAGGAGAGCAAGGCTTTGGGAAGGTAAAGGCATTGTCCGCCGGGGGATTCTCCACAGAGCAGGCCCAGCCCCGACCCACCATCTCCCGGGTGCCTTTCCCAGACGAGGGACTCTCACCCTTCCACCGGGAAGCAGCCCCGCACCCCAGCCACAAAGGGGCATCCACCGGGGAGGGTGGCACTGTCCTCTGTGGCTCCCTGCCCAAGGGAAGGGATTTTGGGAAGACTTAGAAAGCCCTTTGCCTTACCCCCAACCCTCTTGGGCAGCCAGAGAGCGGCTGTGAAGCTCTTTAAGTGCTTGATCTCACCCACAGCCCAGGGCAGACTCTGCTTACTGCTGCCTTATTTTCCTAGCTCGCTCTGGTGCGCAGTTAATGACCCTCATTCTGTTCCCCTTAGCTTTGAGGAAGGCTGATTGCATTGAGAAATCAGCATGTAAATCTAACAGCATTTATGCAGCAAGTCTTTGTAGTTGGGATTTTCGTATCCCCTGGTAACCTTGGCTTAAGTGAACTTTCCAAGCAGTCACGCTTCTACACCATCACTGCGAGAGCTTTAGCAGGTAGGAGGAGGCTCCCCAAAGCAGAAGAGTGCTTTGAGGTGAATAGAACTTAATTGGGGAGGTAGGTGTGTGACCCCTATCTGGAGAAGAAAAAAAATAAAATAAATCTAGATCTGAACCCAAAACCATCATGCCCAAAAAATTGCAGGGTTTAGATACTGCAGACTTACATGGGCAGTACTGGGGTCCTGCTTATTCCGAGGAGCTCGTTAACTGTGGTTCTTGTTCACTGTTGCTCCCCTGCAGAAACTCAGCAAATGTCTTTGTCGGTTTTAGGATCTTCTTACAGCTTGTGGTTTAGAAAACCTTAGAAATCAGTTAGACATCGTTAGACTTAAACATCATTAATTTCCCAGGAAGTTAAAGAGAGTCTTAAATAACACTTCTCAGCAGCTCCATCCCCAAAAGTATGCATATGTTCTCTTTTTTTACTCTTTTTCTTTGGAAAAAAAAAGGTTTATCCCCTGATAGTGAATATACCAGGATCCCCCCTCCCCACCTAAAAATACTGCAGAGATTTACCAGTTTACTGAGCGGTGAAAGCCAAGCCCTTGCTGTTGCATTCCAGTGCAGATATCCACTCTGTCACCTCATGTTTGTTTTTTATTACTAGTGTTCATGCTCATAAAACACGTGTTTGAAAGGATGCACCATAGATAAAGTCCACTTTCCTGCTAATTATAAACAACTGAGTCACCCTCATAAACAGATTTGTCAAGTTCCTTCTTGGAAACAGTGAGGGCAGGCAGTTCAAGTGCAGTATCACTGATCTGGCGCTGCTGCTGTACCCAGCAAACAGATTACCTTTAAGTTGATTTACATTAAACCAGTTGGCTCCATAGGGGAAGCTGATTACCGCTGGTCATAGCTGCCTCCGCATACCCACCCATTGCCCACAGGAAGGAGAGAGGAGACATCGAGATGGGGGAACAGGGGGTGTCTGGCCGAGAACACAATTTCCTGGGCACAGCGATGCTTAATCCTCCATTAGGAAGTAAGGAATGATCTACGTCGCGACTGTTTCGGTACTCACCTTCTAGGTAAGTGTAAGATCAGGCAAACCTGCCCCAAATATCTGCTGCTAGGCCCAGTTATCACAAAATATTAAGCTGTATCTGGGGACTAAATCTGCCAACTGGCTTTTTACAGTCAGTTGAAGAGAGATGCTTGTCTAGGCTCATCTCTGGCTCTTTATACTGAATCTGAGCAAGCTCAGCTTTCCCTGGCCCTTGGCGTAGCTTCCAGGCACAAGGACAGGACTCGTAACACCTCAGCTGTTCCCTAGGCTGCTCCCTAAATTGCTGAGTTATTCTTTACCAGGATCAAACTAAAAAGCCCTGAAATCCAGCATCTAAGCACTCCCAGTTTGGGTTTCACCTCAACCTTTCAAAGCCTGCCTAGGAAAATTTGCTAAAGCCATTTTGCACAGAAGCATTGGTGACTTCACAGAATCACGGAATTGTCAGAGTTGGAAGGGACCTCCAGGGATCATCTAGTCCAGCTCCCCTGCTTAAAAGCAGGATCCCCTAGAGCACATCAGTCAGGACTGCATCCAGGTGAATCTTGAAAATCTCCAGAGAAGGAGACTCCACACCCTCTCTGGGCAGCCTGTGCCAGTGCTCTGGCACTGAAAAATCTGACTTCTTCAGGTTTTTGAGTTTGCAGTGAGATTAATCAAGCTTACTCTAGTTGTACCAACAGAAGCTTTCTGGCATGCAGGTGCACTCTGCTGAGGCTTAACTCACAGGAATCAGCTGGAAAGTGGTTTTAAATGTTTCTCCTGGATATGCTCAGTCAGTCAGTCCCAGCCCAGGGAAGCCAAGGAGGTTTCCAGATGTAGAACAAGCTTCCTCTGCTTCATTGGCAGCACATGCTGAAAGAGCAGGGATGCTGTTGGCTCTGCCCCCAGAGCAGGCATCAGTGTCCCTGCCTGAGCAGCATCCTGGATTTGCAGAGCTGACTGTAACCCTAAGCTGAGTCTCACCAACAGGGAACAGCTGCAGAAGGGTGACTACCAGCCACGTGAGACATCTGGATGACTTTTCCTATAGTCCCTTATCCAGTGAGCACAGGATTTTACTCCGTACACTCCTTTTCCAACAAAAAAAAAAAAAAAAAAAAAAAAAAAAAGAAGAAAACGGAAAACAGTTTCCCCTAAATCTTATTTTCCATTGAATCAAAACAAAGTCAGTTATTTTGCTTCCTTGCCATTCTCCTCAAGTAGAAAGGGAGATTGACCTTCTGCCTCTTAATATGGAAAAGAAATTGTTTAAAATGAGCTTTGGCAAAACTCCCCATCTCTGATAGGTACTTGCTAGCATTAAAAGTTTGCAAGGAAATTTCTGTCATTACAGTAATTGTCAGGTGAGCTTTGCTCCAGCATCAATACAGCCTTTTAGGGTTAAACAGAGAGCAGCAGAGTGAAATAATGAGAAACTGAGTTTAATATAGACAATCTTGGGTGCTTTCATGCAGCTTTTTGCTTCCCTAGAGAGTTTTATGACATATCACCTACAGTAGCTAACGTAACTGCTCAGAAAGCTCTTAGTTCCAGGCTACAGAGGCAAACGTATGTAATTAATACCATAAGGAGCACCCTTACGCTGTGCCTGCTTAAAAACATATAACCCACCTCTGACTGGTTGTTCTGCACAAAATTTAATCCTGCTTTTCATCACTGAGCTGTACAAGCTGGGGGAGATAATTTTACCCCTGGTTTTTAAGGGGATGAAAGCCCATCTCACCAAACAGAAAAACTACCCACATCTAAAGACCCAGGTTCATCCAACACCATGAGACTCTCTTAATGACAGCCTGCTTTGATAACAGCTCAGGGTAGGGAGAGGAATTAAAGGTCTGGAGCCTACCAGATTGCTGGGGGAAGACAGGCAAAATGAGAGAGACACATGGGATGAGCAGTGTTCAGGAACAAAAGGCTTTTGTTAGCTGCAGAGACCCTCCTGAGCTGGGAGCTGTATTCCTAGTGCTGCTGTTAGGTGTCTTTATAAAGGTACTTCTTCACCTGCAAGTTCTGCATGCCAGACTCCTGTGAGCCCCAAGTAGAAACTGCAGTAAATGTCCCATACCTTCATTTTAAGTCTTGCAGGTCCCTGCTCTCCGGCTGACCAGGGCTTTCTTCAAAAGCACATAGAGGGAAGCACCCCACACCAGCAGCATTCACCCTGTCATGGGAGGCTCTTCATCTGGCATGGCGAGAGGGTCAGGACAGGCAGGCAGGGACCAGCAGCAGGACACAAACATTTCAGCATTCTTCAGAAGGCTCCTCTGCTGCCTTTGGGTGTTAGAAGATCAGATCTATATATAGGGGCACATCCCATCTCTGCACACAGCAGTTACGGGCTTGCTGGTGGCATATTTCCCCTTTGCTGCTGTGTGTGAGGAGGGATAAGTGCATGCAAGGTCATCTCATGCCCTCTCCTGCTCAGTACAACACCCCATGACCCCTCATCTTCAAGCTCTGCATGAACCTCCTTCTCTCCTGCATAGCTCTCCACATGGGATGAGTATTTTTGGAGGAGGAGCTCTGTAAGAAGGAACCAGGGCAAAGCTTTGGCTAGTTGTAAGACAGCATTATTCACCACCCTGAGCTGACAGTTCCCACTGGCAGCAGGGCAGTGTCACTTCCTTGAGCTCAAGGCTGGGAGAAGGACACACGTGCCATCCAGGAGGGCTCAAACCGACCGTCCTCATCCCTGGGTACAGCCAACGCTCTGCAATTCTCTTTGAGTCAGGTTTGAGGCAACCACCGTTATTTTGGGCCATGCTCCCACGCCATCCAGGGTCACCACACAGCGTAGCTCCACCCCAAGTGATGCAGAGTCACGCTCTGTGGTGCAACGGTCACAAGGGCATGAGACTTCGTGGGCTTGGTCTGATCCACAATGCAGGAGTGTGTGCTGTCTGCTTTGTGTGCTGCTGTCTCAAGGGTGCTTCAGTCAGGTCCTCTCACTCATGCTTTTTCAGGCTGGTGAGCAACATTCTGACTTGAAGTGGTACTGCCACAAAGCCCATCAGCTCTTGAGGTGCCCAGTCGTCCCCTGGGCAGTGTCCTTAGCAAGCTGGTAGCAGCAGCACCTCCACATCTGAGCTCACCTCCAGCTTGAGTTAGGCTCTCTTCTAACCAAGACCCACAAAAAAACGTGGAACATCAGCCTAAGCTCTTCCCCAGGACTTTGGAGAAGGAGGTGTGCTCAAGAGCAAGGCACACCCATAAGCGATACCCCTCTGCCATCAACTTTCTCTGGCATGTCCTCTCTTTAAAGTAGATTCACCCAATCTGATCTCCTTGTCTACATGCAAGGCTTTTGCATCAAGTTTGTTCCTAAACATCTCCCCCTTCTGGTCATAACTGACAGTGGCAGATGGTATTGATGTATTAAATTTGATTCAGGATACTAATGGTTTTATTCTAGCCTACTTTGAAGTTAAACCCCACCTGCCCCTCTGCTGCTGGTCAGGAGCTGATGCAGGAGGCTCAGTTGATGGACCTGGGATCAATGCATATGTATTTTGAACAGAGTTCATTTCCTTGCAGGGCACAGCACAGAAAGCAATGCCGGGTACCTCCCTGGAGGGAAATCGTCCCACCTACATCTACAAGGTGGTCCTGCTGGGGAGCACATCAGTGGGAAAGTCAAGCCTCGCCTACCAATACGTGAAAAATGACTTCAAGGAGTCGCTGCCGACTGTGGGATGTGAGTGGCTGCAACAGCTTGATGGCTCTGGACAAGGGACCAGGCCTATGTCCTTTGGTATATCCTGCAGTAGGACAGACCCACTTCTGAACATGATATGGACTTGCCCCAGAGCCAGACCTCCCCCATTACTGTCACCTGCAGATCTGTGCAGCCCATTTTTGCAGGCAAAGCCACATCCAAATTGCACAGGTTTGGTTTGGCACTGCTTGTGGTATATGTAGATTTGGCCCTACGAAGGCATAACAGGCACAGAGGTTGTGGTCCCGCCTGGAGCCTGAGGAGCTGGTGGAGAGGAGCAAGAGGCTGGAGCTGCTCCCTTTGTCCCTCTGCCTTGGCTCTGGCTGATCCACCAGCAGCCATCTGCTTCCTGGGATCAGGGAGGGAGGCTCCCCTCCAGTGGGAGCCCTTTTCAGTGGATATTCTTATTTGCAGTTCTCACAGGTCTGACCTACCAGCAAGGTGGAGGTAGCTCTCTATCTGGGAGCTATTCTGCAAAGCTCAGAACTATTGGACATGAAAACTGGTGTGCATCCACCCGAAACCTCTGCCAGGAAGGTCCTGGTTTTGTGCTTTACAGCATCATTACTGGCCCTTGGGATGGATTGACCTCATAGGAACAGATCTAAGTTCTCTGCTATTGCTGCAATCAAACATGCACCTTGTATCTTGCTTGCAGGCTCCTTCTTCACACAGGTACTCAGCCTGGAGTCAGCCACTGTCAAGTTTGAGATCTGGGACACAGCAGGCCAGGAGAAATACCACAGTGTCTGCCATCTCTACTACCGGGGTGCCCACGCTGCTCTCCTTGTTTACGACATCGCTAATAAGGTAAGGCAGGGGATGCTGATCCCGTCTGTGCCAAAACCACACCATGCTGTAGCAACACTGGCAGGGCAGAGGTGTCCAGGTGACCGTGTTTGCCCTTGGTGGAGCAGAAAGCAGTACACAAGCACCACCTGAGTAGATTAATGTCCCTCCTAGGTTGTGCTATGGGCTGTCCCTGCCCACGCAGGACTGTGTCACCACCCCAGGGGTGATTTCTGCTGCCATGCAGAAATGGTGCATCCCATCCAAGGCTGAGTTATCCCTAAAGGTGTTTGAGGACTAGTGACCTGTTTCCCTGAGAAAGAGGGCAATCAAAGTCTCCTCACCATACCCACTTGCACCCCCTTCAGTTCAGTGCCACCCATCCAGGTTTGCTACACCTGAGGGCAAAGGGATTTAATCAAACCCAGACCATTTTGTGTTTTATGTCTCCATCTCTCCAGGAAACACTCAACAGAGCAAAGCTGTGGCTGATGGACCTGGAGAAGGAATTCCTTCCCGATGAAATAGTCATTGCTTTGGTGGGCAACAAGACGGACCTCGCTGCTGAGCGAGAAGTCACCACCGAGGTGAGCTCCCAGGCCCCCTTGTCACCCCCTCACCAGCAGGGACTGGGATGTGTCCTAGCAAAGCCGAGAATATAGAAGGCTTTCAGACATCTCTCCAAAGTCACCACACAGTTATTGACCTGCCATGAAGTGCCACCATAACTGAACAAGCAGCCCCAGAGAGGGCTGGAAGAATAACTCTGCTTGTCTTCACCTAGGAGGGGGAAGAGTTTGCAAGGACCAAAGGCCTCCTGTTCATGGAGACATCTGCAAAACTCAACCACCAAGTAAACGATACCTTTATGGCCATAGGTAAGTTGCGTGATGGTTCTCTGTGAGAACAAAAGTGAGTGAACCATGGGCCCCAAGCCTCTGCTTCAAGGCTGCAAACATTTTCACCCCCCTCCTCAAAGCTGACCCCCTTCATTGCTCATGCTTGTCACCAAGGTTTGCTTCCAGCCTGCACTGTGCCTGGCAGCTTCAACAGTCACAGCCACAGCTGTCTTCAGTTTCAATGCAAAAGCCATCATGTCCCACCCCACTGGCAGAAATAATGAGTCATTTCTCACCTTGTGTTTCTTCCTAGCCCAAGAGCTCCTGCAGCGGGAACAAGAGAAGGCGTCTGCCTCATCCCCACACGGGTGGTCAACAGTCGACCTGGGGGAGAGTGGGGCGAGGACGAGGTGCTGCCGGCTCTGAGGATGAGCAGCTCTGGACCTTAGGGGTGGCTGGGTAAGATCTCCAAGAGGAACAACAACTAAGCAGGGGGACACAGAAGCACAGGGGCAGCTCAACCCGACCACCCTCCCACTCAGAGCAAGGTCAGAGCCCATCCTGGGGCACAGGACCTCTTCAGCCCCCCAGCACTGGCTTCATCCAAGAGGTAAAGCATAGGGGTTTATTCCACCAACTTTCTGCTTCCAGAGAGGACTGTGACCCACCAGCACCACTGCCACCAGCCCTGACTGGTGACATCCCCCTACCCCAGCTTTGCATCACCTCTTCCGTGTCCCTTCCCATCCAAAACAGGAGGGCTTAACTTTTCAGAGTGAAGACGGTGCATCCCGATAGCTTTACACCCAGCCTGCAAATAAAGAGAATATTGCACTAAAGGTGTTTGGTTTTACATTTCTTTTCCCTTGATGTGGATGTCAGCCCACAGCTGGGGACCACAGGAGACCTGAAGGTGACAGGGATGAGAGCTGATGCTCCCCTTTCCCCACTGGACCCTGCCAGACCCATTGTGGGTATCACAGCTCATTCTCAGGAGACATTACTGTTTCATTGCCAAAGTAAGAGCAGGGCCAAAACAAATGCCAGGCATCACAGTACCCTGTGCCTTGCAAGGCCTCCCCTTTCTGCATTATGAGATATGCTGCGGGAACGTGACCTGGCTGGAAGAGGAGAAGAGAGGAGGTGTGCCGAGAGGTGCTGCAGGGCAGCCACAGCCTTCACCGCCTGCCACGCTGGCAGAGCCTTAGCAGGGGCAGAGCCTTAGCAGGGGCAGAGCACTAGCAGGGGCAGAGCACTAGCAGGGGCAGAGCACTAGCAGGGGCAGAGCACTAGCAGGGGCAGAGCACTAGCAGGGGCAGAGCACTAGCAGGGGCAGATCGAAGCTGCAAGAAGATCCGTTGCTTGCACCGAGCAAGAGGCTCTCTGATCTCCTCCATCCCCAAAGCACCTGGGCTGTCTCTGAAAGCATGCTGGTACCCAGCAAACCCAAGGGGTGTCAGGGTCAAGGGAGATACTGACCTTTCCAGGAGAGCTGTGGTAGCCCTGGCACAGCCATAGGCAAAGAGTGGCACTGCTCACTGCCTGCAGAGCAATGCAGCCACTGTGTTTTTGGGGCATTCCCTGATGGCAGTGCCAGTCCGTGGGACATGGGTTGAGCTCAGCCATGAGGCAGCAGACACCCTTGAAGAAGTTCCCCATGGGGAGAACACAGCTAGGACACACACACCCCCCCAGCACCCCACACCACCCAGGGGCAGACACATGCAATGCTTCCCCAGGGCAGGACAGGAGCTCCTTCCCAGCAGGAAAACAGAGCTGCCGCCTCCTCCTGCCTAAATCCCTTCCTTAGAGCAGCTGGGACCAGGGGTGCTAATTGCCACTCATCCCATCTGCCCCCTCCCTCCTGAGATTAACCCTTTCTTCCCCAAACATCCCGACCCCTAGTGCTGGGCTGGGAGCCGCAGGCAGGGATGTTGAGGGCTGTGGGTCACTCTCCCCTGTGACCCCAAACTGCAGACATGGTAAAATGGTCTGGCTTAGACAGACACGAGGGGATGTTTGGGGACATGCAGTGCACAGGGCCCCGTGTGCTCCCTGGGTGTTTCTCACCTCGACCATGGAAATGGGGCGGCTGTTTCTGACCCTGACACCGTGGATATGAAGGTGTCAGGGGCACCCATGGGTGTCAGCATGCTGTGGGGTCCCCAGGGCATGCACCTGGGAAGGGGGACCATCTGGGGCTTATTTTTAGGGTGCTTTTTGGGGTGTGTGTGGATAAACGTGCCATACTGTGCAGGGAGGGAAGCACTGCTGCAGTGCATACACTGATGGGGCAGACTGCAAAACCATGGCAAGACCAGAAATTTTTGGGGTCACACCTCCCACCCTGTGCCCCCTGTGCTGCATCTTGGAGCAGAGAGGCTGGGACATGCGCGTGGGCTGAGAGGAGAAGGGCTTTTATTGTTGGCTTCAGCTCAGGGGCTCCACTCCTGGGGGAGTTGGGAGTGTGGGCAGGGGGGGGCACAGGCTTGCCGCTGGCCAGGCCCCCCAAGGTAGATGCCCTCTCCCAGGGCTCGCCGGCGCCCGAACCGTCCCACCGGCCTGATCCCGCGCCCCGTGTACCAGGAAGGGTCGATGTCCGGGTCTGCAAGGCAAAAGGAGAGGACCCGTCAGGGGGTGTTATGGAGGGGGACAGGGCATTGTACCCATGGCTGGGGGGGACGATGAACCCCAGGGGAGTGGGAAAAGGGGCTGGGGGGGTGTATAAAATCTGTTACAAAGGCTGTTTCAAAGCAAACCTTTGCTTCTGCATAGTGACCCACACCCTCTGCCCCTTCCATATGTGGCTGAGTCTGGGGGTGCAGAAGGGGCTGGGGGGGTGTTGGCTGGGGAGTATCCCTTACTCCTGCTCTCCTTACTCCTGATTTCCATGGAGCGCTCGCGGATGCGGCTGTGGGTGACGGGCAGGGTCAGGCAGGCAAGCAGCAGGCACAGGAGGCAGGTGGCCCCCAGCTTCATCCCTGGAACTCTCCGGCTGTGACAACTTGGCCCCAAAGACTCCTGGTCCCCGGCGCTTCCCGCTGGTGTCACGAAAACGGCGGCCTCTGATGCAGCTGTGGGAGCGAAGGGATTTGGCTGTGCAGAGACACCCCTCTTGGGTTAAATGCTCACAGGGTGAGCCCCCATCAGGAGGGGAAGGCTGTGATGGAAGGGATGGGGTGACCATACAGCTGCTGCCGTGGGTCTGCCATCCCCATCACAGCATCCCCAGGCAGCGGTGATGCAAAGGGCATGGGGCAGCTTGATCACAACCCGGGGTTTTTGTTGAGGCTGATACCTCTGAGGAAAATCTCCCCTGCAAACGAGTTGTACAAACCTCTTGTTAATTAAAATAGGTTTTCATCCTAGCCTAGTGACTTAGGCCAGGCCTGGCCAGGACCCCCAGTGTGCCCACAGTGGCAGCACCCTGCAGCCCAGGAGATGGGGAGAGGGGTCAGAGCTGAAACACGAGGCTGGAGGCACAAATGGGTTTTGCTGCCGGATGCTGGGTGATGGATGGACCACAGCCACCTCTCTGCCCTCAGCACCTGCCCTGGAGCCAGCTGCCAAATGATAACCCGGGAGCACCTTCTAATGTGCTTTATGGTGCTGAGGCAATAAGTGGGACCACACAGGGCAGGCTGAGAGATGGGCTTGATTTCTGCAGCCACTCGCAATGAGGGAGCAGGGAGGCAGAAGCAGGAGAGCTGGGTTAAGCAGGACACATTGGGGATGTGGTGGCAGCTTTATTTCCAGGGACTTTTGCAAGGGAGAAGTTTGCAGCGTGTCAGGCAGAAGCCCATCTGCGGTTGGAAAGCTTCCCTGAAGGAGCCCTGAGAGCGCTTGGCAGCGAGAGGTCAGGTTTGCTGCACTCACCAACTTTTTACAGCCCCCTTTTGGATCCCCCAGCTGGCTGGACAGACACAAAGACACACACACGCAGGCAAAGCAGCGCTCGGGAAATTATCCAGCAACAAAAGCATATCGAGAGGGAGAGAAAAGCAATGCTCCTCCCAGCCAGGGCTGCACTTACCGTGGCGTGGCGAGGCGAGGTGCCCGGCTGCCGTCCCGCTGAGTGGCTGCTGTCTGAGCTGGAGTCCCCTCCAGTCACTGTTTTTATGGCTGGTTTCGTGCTGATGTCAGAGGCGAGCCCCGGTGGGGAACCGAGCTGGGGCATCTCCCCTCCCCGCTGTCCCCTTTCATCAAATCAGCACAGGGATTTTCATGACTCAGAAGGGACCAGCATTTTATCTTTCGCTCGTCAAGGCAGATAATTTAGGAATATGTTAATCCCTGTCCTCAACTCGGTGTTATTTTGGACAAGGGGAAGTTTTCTGCTCCATCGCCCCACCCGTGGGGAGCCCCTCACCCAACATGGGGGGGGCGGTGGGTGATGCTGCCCTGAATGCAGGACTGTTGCTGCCACAGACCTGCTCCATCATGAGAGTTTCTCCTTCAACCCCCCTCCCCAAAAGAATGAGGGGGGTGCCCTAGAGACAGAGGATATAAAGAAGGCAGAGGTGCTGAATGCCTTCTTTGCCTCTGTCTTTACTCCTGCAGGCTTTCCCCAGGAGCCCCTGATCCCTGTAGCCCCGGAAGAAGTCAGGATAAAGGAGGAGTTTGCCTTGGTAGATGAGGATTGGGTTAGGGATCAGTTGAGCAATCTGGATATCCATAAATCAATGGGACCAGATGGAATGCACCCAAGGGTGCTGAGGGAGCTGGCAGAGGTCATTGCTAGGCCACTCTCCATCATCTTTGGTAAGTCATGGAGAACAGGAGAGGTGCCTGAGGACTGGAGGATAGCAAATGTAACTCCAATCTATAAGAAGGGCAAGAAGGAGGACCCGGGTAACTATAGACCGGTCAGCCTCACCTCCATCCCTGGAAAGGTGATGGAACAGCTTGTTCTTGGCACGATCTCGAGGCACATCAAGGATGAGGGGGTCATTAAGAGCAGTCAACATGGTTTTACCAAGGGTAAGTCATGTTTGACCAACCTTATTGCCTTCTATGAGGAAATAACTAGGTGGATAGATGATGGTAGAGCGGTAGATGTGGTTTATCTTGATTTCAGTAAAGCATTTGACACTGTCTCCCACAGCATCCTTGTAGATAAGCTGATAAAGTATGGGTTTAGTGATCAGGTAGTGAGGTGGATTATGAACTGGCTGAAGGGAAGAAGCCAGAGAGTTGTGGTTAATGGGACGGAGTCTAGTTGGAGGCCTGTGACTAGTGGAGTCCCTCAGGGGTCGGTACTGGGACCGGTGTTGTTTAATATCTTCATCAACGACTTGGATGAGGGTACAGAATGTATCCTCAGCAAGTTTGCTGATGATACCAAACTAGGAGGAATGGCTGACACACCAGAGGGTTGTGCTGCCATTCAACGAGACCTTGATAGGCTGGAGAGTTGGGCGGGGAGAAACTTAATGAATTTCAACAAGGGCAAGTGTAGAGTTTTGCATCTGGGGAAGAACAACCCCATGTACCAGTACAGGTTGGGAGCTGACCTGCTGGAGAGCAGTGTAGGGGAAAGGGACCTGGGGGTCCTGGTGGACAGCAGGATGACCATGAGCCAGCAATGTGCCCTTGTGGCCAAGAAGGCCAATGGCATCCTGGGGTGTATTAGAAAGGGAGTGGTTAGTAGGTCGAGAGAGGTTCTCCTTCCCCTCTATTCTGCCTTGGTGAGGCCACACCTGGAGTATTGTGTCCAGTTCTGGGCCCCCCAGTTCAAGAAGGACAGGGAACTGCTCGAGAGAGTCCAGCGTAGAGCCACAAAGATGATTAAGGGAGTGGAACATCTCCCTTATGAGGAAAGGCTGAGGGAGCTGGGTCTCTTTAGCTTGGAGAAGAGGAGACTGAGGGGTGACCTTATTAATGTTTATAAATATGTAAAGGGTGAGTGTCATGAGGATGGAGCCAGGCTCTTCTCAGTGACATCCAATGATAGGACAAGGGGCAATGGGTGTAAGCTGGAACATAGGAGGTTCCACATAAATGTGAGGAAGAATTTCTTCACAGTGAGGGTGACAGAACACTGGAACAGGCTGCCCAGAGAGGTTGTGGAGTCTCCTTCTCTGGAGACATTCAAAACCCGCCTGGACATGTTCCTGTGTGACCTGATCTAGGTATTCCTGCTCTGGCAGGGGGGTTGGACTAGATGATCTTTTAAGGTCCCTTCCAATCCCTAACATTCTGTGATTCTGTGATTCTGTGAAAAGCTGCTTTCAGGAAATTAGAAAATGAAATGCTGAGAAGAGGGAAAGGTGACTTGCTGGGGTGTGTGGGCTGGCAGGAGCAGGCTCATCCCCACAGCATGGGGGCTTCAAACCTCTTGTTTTAAATGGGTTAAACCACCCCCACTTAAAGGTTTCTGATGATGTTTGTTGTGCCAGATGTGATGCTGGAAGAGCCAGCTCGGGTCCCCCGCACTGGGGGCTGGTCAGGATCTGAACACCCACTCACCACCGGGCAAAATTACTGGAATTACTGGGACTTCAAGGGACATCCTGAAACAGGTATATCTCTGTATTGGCAGAGTGAAGATGTCACTGGTGGGGTGAGGGCAGAGGGAAGGTCTGTCTGCCACCCCATGCAGGGCTGTCATTGCCCTGGGACGGATCTCCATCTCACGCCACCGTGAGCTGCAATGCCCAAGCACAGCCAGTATTGGGGGACAGTCACTGGAGCAGCATGGGACAGAGGGGCATCAAAGGCAGGGAGAGAGATGAACAGAGACAAAAACTCCATGGGCCAAGGAAACCCAGATCCTGGGCTCAGCAGAGCTCTTTCCACCCTAGGGCTGTTACTGTTATTTAATACAGATTTAAAGGAACGCCTCAGTGTTTCAGCTTGTGTTTCAGCTGCCAGATTTGCTCCTAGGTTTCTATGCAGGTCAGAGCAGCGAGTTTCAGGGTCAGCCCTTCCTTACCCCCACACCACACATCCCTTTCGCCCTCCTGGCCTCGCTGCTGGGTACCACTGACTCATGCTCATCCCACCTCTCGCTCCGTGACCAGTATCTGACAGCTCATACTGACATCTCATTCACCACCATCTCCCCCTCTTCTGCTTTGGTGCCCCCGATTTGGCTCCTGTCTGCTTTCACCTGCCTATATTTAAAGCAAGGGATGCACCATCTGGTTAAAGGAGAGGATGGGGAGAGAAAGGAGCCTTCGCTCAAGTGAGCTGAGAGAACAGACACTGCAAAATGGGTCCTGGACACAAAAGTGACTTTATTGCATGATTGAGTGCACATATATGTAACCTCTACACAGGCAGATAGGGCAGGAAACCAGCAAATAACAACGTGGGTGACTACAGCCTAAACGATGCCTTAGTTTGCACTGCTGAGGCTCACAGCGAGGACTTCTTCAGCGGGTCAAGCGTCTGAGCGATCGCGTGGAAGTACTTGAGTTAGAGCTGAAACCGGGTACAGCAAGAGGTGCTGCTGGGAGGGAAGGCTGAACCCTGACACCAGAAGGGTGGGTGCAAACCCACAGCATTGCCCAGATCTTGGTGGAACTCCCTTCTGCCAGCCAAGGAGCTGCCAGCCTAGCACTGAGGCCGGCTGAGCAGCAAGGGGTAGACCCGGCAATGCCGCAGCACCTGGGAGAGTTTCTACACTGCAGTGGTTTGCACTTACCCTTCTGAACTTCAGGCCAGAAGGATTTCATTTTAAAATAAGAAACTGTTTTTGTTTCCAGCTAGAAATCCCAGACTAGGGACTTACAAGACTGCTCTGGATGACTGCAGGACCAATTTCTAGGCAGTTAGCAGTCTCTACTACTACCAAAGCCAGATGTATGTGTTACTTGCATGAGAATTCACACTACCACTCATAGTTAAAGTGGTTTTAGTTTAGATGCACAGGAATAGACTAAAATGGTTCAGTTTGAGTGGGCATCGATGGGAAATTGCCAGCATTGGTCTGACATCCCTGCTCCAGCTGCGAGCAATCCACCCTGCATCACTCACTGCAGAGGAAGGGAGGTGGGGGCTACAAAGGACAGGGACCAGCAGGTACTGAGCAAAATTTTTTAACATAAACCTCCTCTAAAGTGTCTTGCAAGAGAAAGTGACCCCCTCCATATCCTGAGGTCCTGGGCAAGGGTATAGGGCCAGGCACTGGTCTACCACTGTCAGTGGATGTGGAGAACTAAATGTTGGAGGAAAACAGTTTGGGGGTTTCTGGGGGAAAGTGTTACCAATGCTTCTGTCACCTGGCAGGAGCCCAGGGCCATCACAGCCCCTCCAAAGGATCAGATAGTCATGCCAGGCCCTACAATCCCATCATCAGGGACAGGGGACATGCTCATCTACAAAGCACCTCTGTGGAGTGGGGAAAGCCTTCAGAGAAGCACCTACACTCTGCTTGCTGGGGTCCTTCTAAACTTGCTGATAACAGCCTCGCAGGGAGAGAGGATATCTCTGAGAGCTGGAAAAACAAACCCATCCCCAACTAACCCTCCAGCCTTTCTTCCACCTTTCTTGCCACCACTTTGCACAAGCCTCACTTCACTTGTGTCCCCAGATGATAACAGCTGCTTCAGGCATGGTGGCGAGAAGCCTCAGCAGGTGTTTGCATGGCTTTGTGCAAAGATCTGCATGCCAAGTGCTTGCTGGGAGGGAGACAGTGCTGCTCTCACCCTGCTTTGCTGCTCAGGGAAGTGATGCTCCAAGGGACCAGTGCTGGGGTGGGATTCCCATACACCAAGGGCAACCCATGCCTGCTGTCAGCTCCTGTCCCCTCTCAGCACCAGCCTGGGAGAGAGCAGCAAAAGACCCTGACAGCTTTTGCTGAGTGAGGGCCCTGTCACTGCTCCCAGTCCCCACGCTGGAAAGCCTCACTGACATCCAGCTCCCTCTGAGGAGGTGACTCCTGCTCTGCACCCCTTTGGTCCCCTTGGTTGACCCAGTACCAAAGAGTTGCCCAAAGCTGAGGTCTCATGCCTGCATCCTCCCATGAGAGCCCCTGGCCATGTGTCCATACCCCAGCACCTCGCTCCTCTCCCTGGCAGCTCCTGGCAAGACCCCTGCCCACAGCTTCTGACTTCCCTCCTGTCTGGGGTTTCAGGGAGAGATGGGCGTGAGAGAAGGAAGAGCAAGCGTTGAGGGGAGAAGGCGGTGAGGCTTTGCGCTGAGATCTTGTATCGTCACTGAAATGCCCTGGCAGGAGGTCCCCCTCTCCTCAGGACAGGTGGGTCATCACAGGCTTCTGCAAGGCACCAGAGGGAGAAACCTCAGCTGACTGCTGTGCTCACACCACCCCAGGTGATGAAGCCAGCATGCTCCCTATCCCCTCCAGGGGTCACTGCATAGGGCAAAGTCCCACCCATCCCATAGACAATGCAGGCAGCAGGAATTCAAAGGCGTTCATCGTTGTTTGGGTCCCCCTGCCCTGGGACGTATGATAACCCAGACCTCATGGAGTGATGCCCATGTGTGCCTGCCCTCACCAGGCAGCGTTACGAGGCCAACACTGGGGCTCTGCCAGCTTGAGTAGAGGATGGGGAGGGACAGGTCCCTCTGCACAAGCCCAGGGAGGCAGGTCCCACGCAGACCCCAGACCAGCAACCCTCCTGTCAGCTGGGTTCATACCGCAAAGAGCCGTTCCACTCTCCTGTTCTTCCCATTGGGGTTTCTCTGTGTCAGGGAGCCACGGTAAATGGAGTTGCGGTCAAAGGAGTCATCCAGACCTGCAGTAAAAGAAGAGAGATGGGCAACAGCTCCTCATCCACCTCGCTGGAGGTTTCAGTTACCCACCAAGCCACTCGCGTTTTACTGTCCCCTGCTTGCCATGGTTTTGAATGCATCACTGCACTTCCCTCTCCAGGAGAGTGGTGGGAACCCCTTTGACAACAGGGAGGCAGAAGCTGCTGCTACTTGTTTTTCCAGAGCACTGTGCAAGCTGGGTCAGCCTGCCAGTGGTCAGCAGCCAAGACCTCTGCTCTGGAACCTCCATAGTATGAAAAAAGCCCAGCCCCTGAGGAGCTCTCACCCCCCACGCCTATGACAGTCTCTTGACCCACTAAGTCATCTCCCTTTCTCTGTCACCAGCCTCCATTGGCTGCACTTTGCATGCCCAACTTTGCAAGTCATTGACCTGTGGGGAGAGCGGTCAGGAGACCAAGTCGCCCCATTGCCCAGCCCAGGCAGAGGGGATTAGGCTTGCCCGGTGACGTCCGTCCCGACTGCACATCCCTCTATCTCCTCATGGGGATGACGTGTCCCCTGGGCTGCCTTTATCTGCCTGCTCTTTGCAGGAAGAAGAGCAGATGACAACTCCTCAGCACAAGAAGAGAGGACCATTCCACCTACCAGCCTCAGCTTAGGAAACAGGACTGTTAATTATCTGCGTGCACAGGGGAAATGTGATTCTTTCTCTGCATTAAATGATCTTTCCCTCCTTCCCTCCCTTCATCGTCCATTATCTGGAAGGAAAGCCGTTCTTTCTGCCTTTAAGCTTATGAGGTGAGATAAGAGAGGAATAGAAAAGTCATTTCCTAGTGGGTCTCGCTGATATCGGTCAGGATGGAAAGTTTCCAGTGATTGCCCCCTGTCACGCAAGCTGCTGTGTCAAGTTTCAGGTCACAGTCTGCTTTGCAGCACTGCTAAGCTGATGGTTGTCATAACTTGGCTGTGGAGGGCCTCTTGAACCCCACCAGAGACCAGTAGCCAAGGCAGGCTGGCAACAGGAACAAGGATACCTTCCCCAAGATAACCAAGCGAGGACAAAATTGCAGTCAGAAGAGGTGATGGGCTTGGACAAGGCTTTGAGGTCTAACACCCAAATGGGATGCCACAAATGAAGTAATGCAGGTGTGTCCCTGGACTCTGGGGTGGCAGGAGCCCAGGCTGCAGAGAACGTCCTGGTTCTTGGAGGACTGAGCCAACTCAGCCTGCCCTCCTCTCTCCCAACCACTGTCCCCCATCCTGCCAGCCGCTGCCTCCTTTCTAAGTTATCCACCACAGAAGAGGTTTCCACTGCGGCTGTCCTAACAGGAGGCCATGAGCACAGGGAAGGGGACCCCCCAAAGCAGACACACAACTGGATGCAGAGAGGAGTGAGCGTCCTCCAAAGCCAGTCCATCCACCCACAGGTCCCCATGTCCCATGGGCAGAGCTGTGGTCCTTACCGGTGATTTCGAGGGGACTGTTGAACTTCCTCCTGAAGGCCTGCAGTCTGGGCATCGCCTGCAAGAGAAGGGGAGCAGCCTGCTGCGGGGAAGGAGATGGGAGGATAGAGGTACCCCCTGAGGCTTGCACTTTGAAAGCAGTGCCTTGGAGACCCATGGCTTAATGGTGTGCCTCATGCACACCAGGAAGGTACACTAGCTGTCATAAATTAACCACATACTCACTTTGACATCATCTGAAGACTCCCCTGGACTGCTGCTGGGGGGATCGGGAGAGCAGAGGCAGGCATCCTGCGGGCAGAGGAAGGGCAGAGGTTTCTTTGGGGGTGCAGAAGAGGCAGACAACTCAGTCTGCCTTTCTTTGCATTTTCACCTTTTTTGTTTAGCCTGGTCTGATGCTAAGGTGAGCGAAAGAGGCAGTGCACCGCCATGGCAGCAACTCTGCCCGACAGACTGCGATTACAATAATCAGTATGGGAATGCAGGAGTTGAGTCCAGGCTGCATGCCCTCCTTGCAGCCCTAGGAAGAGCACACCAAATACAAAATCCTCCCTTGATGCATGTACAGAGTCAGTGTTATCCCCTATCCTCAGTGAGACATCCACTCTGGGAGCCCTGGGGCAGAGCACCAGGCAGCAGGGAGGGAGCTGGGCACAGCTCAGCAGCCAGGCAGCCCTTCACATTGCCCAGGGATGGCAGGAATGACCCGGGGGACCACATACATCTCATGGCTGGGACCTCTTGTACCCACCGCCCTCCACGCTCACCTGCCCACTTGACTTCTTCCTCGCCTTTTCCACTGACTTCACTGTCAGCCCCGCAGCGGACAGAGCCGCAATTCGAGATTCGATGTCAGATATCTTTAGAGAGAGGAAAAAAAACCCATGTGGAGGCTGGAGGATCTGTCACCGCCTTTGTTTGCCATCACTGGCTGGGGGTCTGGGCGAAGCAGCTCTCGGAGCCAAGCCCTCACCTCGCTCTCTGCCTGCTGCACCTGAGCTGCTGCCGACGCCACTTTGTCCTCCAGCTCCGACAGCTCTGAGTCAGTCGTGCCGCTGTGCCGAGTCCCTTCCTCAAGCTCCTTCAGGGTCTTCTCAAGCCGGTGGGTCTTCCCAGCAGTCAGGTACAGCTGAAATACAAGAACAATAAAAACCACATGGCAGAACTGACCTCCCTGGAGTCCTCCTCTCCTGGTGTGACCACAGCCCCAGATGCAACAGCTCCTGCCTCTATTTAACAACTGCTTTCTTGCCTTGTGGCACAGACAGTACCAGTTAGCTCTGACAGGGCTTTTCATCTCATTTGCTTCCTTCCCCAAGTTTTTTAAGAGCAATTACTGATGGGGTGAAGTGGTAAAAGGCTCAGTGGGAACATAGGAAGGACCAAAACTTGGTGACCTACTCGAGTAGCATCGGTCCCTCCATGCCACGTGCTCAGAGGGGAGGCAGGTACCTGCAAACAAGTGCAGGCTGCTGTGTCCCATGGTGGCAGCAAGCTGAGAAGGAGATAGACTGACTCTCCAAATCCACTCAGTCTATTTTTACGGGTGTCTGTGCTGCTGGGTTGCCTGGGAAGAGGGTCAGGATTTGGGAATTTGGCCGTGGGCCATTAACCAACCCCAGCCCTGCAAAGGGCACCTTTGCACAGGGACTGCTCTGGACGTGCAGGAATGATCTTGGATGACAGCCCCAGCAAATTCACGTATGAACAGAGCCCAGTGCAGTGATGGGGTGAGCGTGGGAGTGGTGACTGGGGATGCACGGTGGCTACAGGAAGCAGTGTGTTAACTTTGCTGTCTAGATAAGAAGGGTAAAAGGACCTGGCCCAATAACACCGCTGGTTTTCCTGTCACTTGCCTCCTCCTGGGTTGCTACACAGATGCAAGTCCAAGCAAGGCAATTTAGGAGACAAATATGTCTGTAGGCAGCCACATAAGAGGATCAGATGGGTTGTGGCTGCTGTTTTGCAGTCCAGTCCCAGAACCTTGGTGCTGCTAATGCAACTCCTACTCCTCTAGCCCTTTCCACTTTTCCCAAGTATTGTGCAAAACTGCCTGGCCCGAGCTCCCTGCATGCACTGAAGTACCAACCATCCACCCGACATGCCCCACGTCCCATAGATCCCACCAGTCCCAGTGCAAACCCCGAGGCTGTAACCAACTGCAGACATTTGTGGGTGCTATCTGTGAAGCCGCTCCACCGGTGAGTCACAGGGACACAATTTGTTCCTGGGCCATCGAACTCTCCTGGCACCCTCCAAGGCGGATGGCATCCCTTGGAGAGCAGCGAGCCAGCCGTGACTCAGCCGGGACCCCCGAGGAAATGGCAGGATGAGCACACAGCTCCTGAGACCTTCATCTGCCCCCTGCCTCACCCCTGCCCTGCTGATGATGACAGCAGCACTCAACCCAAAGTTGATGTCCTCCCCAGCCCTAGCCTGTCTCCTGGGAGAGGGGGAACCTCAAAACCTTCATGCAGTCAGTTTCCTTGGGGTGCATTTGGCCAGAAAGCAGCTGGGTGGTGCTCACTCTGCTCCCAGCAGCTCCTTGCTTTATGTATGAGCTTTCCCTGGTAAGAGACGAACCACAGAGTGTGTTATAAATCTCTGCTCCCCATCACAGAATGCTCCTGACAGCAAAATCCGATGACCCAGATGGAGGTACAACCTCTCCTCACTGCTTGCTTTGTGGCTTGGTAAACAGCACTGCAGATGCAATCCATTTCCCACGGGGAATCGATTCATATGGGTTTACAGTAGCTGAAACAAAACTGTTGGTGCTCCACGCAGTCACACAGACTGTGCAGGGGATTGTGCTCTGGATGTAAACTTATCACCTGCACAAGCCCATCAGCCCCGGGCACAAGTCAGCCTTAGCAAACAGATAAGTTGTGCTATCCTAGTTTGTAAAAGCCTTGATAAAATGCAATGCTAGGGAGGAACCAAAGACCAGCAGGACAAAAGCTTTTGCTGCAGCTGGAGGACTGGGATGGCCAAAGAAATTTTCTCTCTATTCCCACCCCCCCAATGCCCTCCCTGCTAGCAGAAAACTCTCGTGAACCTTACGTTTTCTTCAAGCTCACGGTATGTTTTGGCCACCTCCTTCCCATCTCCCAGGCTGGGAAGCTGCCCCGCAGGGAGGACAGAGCTGCTGTGGCACTGGCTCTCTCCATGCAATGACTTACATACCGCTTTCTCCGTGGTGTTTATGGCTCTCAGTACTTTGGTTGTGATTTTGCTCAAAGCCTGAGCTGATGATCTCTGTTAACAACTGACACAGCCAAAGTGGAGGGGGTGGTGGTGGAAATAATGACATTATTTTAACATGGTGTACAAAACAGCACAAGTTGGGGGTGAAAGGGGCATCAGGCCTTCAGGAGCTGGAGAAAGATGATGAAACGATAATTAAAGGGCTTACGCTGTTCCTGAAGGGCTCTCCACCGGAGGCGGATGCATGGCTAAAGCACAGCTTTGATCTCAGCCTGTGCTTTCTGGAAGATGACTGGGACAAAAGAAGTAATCTCGAAAGGTGTGGAAAAAGAGGTTAGCAAGGGATGTGTTGCTCACTGGAAGCGGTGTCACCGGAGCTGTCTGACAGCAGCAGCACCTGGCCACCTGAAGGCCACTCAGTTACTCAGCAGTTAAAGTCTAATTGCAGCGTATTGCTTTACACCTCAGCAGGCCTGAGCATGGATGCAAATAACTCCTTAAGTTTGTGGCAAAAAAACCCCAAACAACCGACCTATAAAATTAGTGTATTGCCACACTGCCAGAACTTGGGACTAATGTCCCCTCTTCCCACCCCAAGGAGCACTGATGGCAATAACACTCGTAAGTGCTGCCTTTCACTTGATAAGGCACTAAACACATGTGAAAACAGACTGAAGAAACTCATAATCTCTCTCTCAACTGATAATTCCCTAGAAACCAAGGAGATGGAGGTGATATAGGCACTGGTGACAAACAGCTGTGTTTACAACTGCATGTATTTCCAGGCGAGCTGTCCTGCAGAGAACCAGCTCAGTCCAGCTGATATTTTTATCACTTTATGGTGCTGCCTTCATGGTACAGCAGAGGTGGAATTTTTTTTTTTCACATTTTCCATTAGAAGTGTGTGCTCTCATGACAGTATTCCCCAGTTAGAAGACTTCCTCCTGACTGGAGTGGAGAGCACATAAATCAGAATCAGGCAAAATCCAAGCCTGTATCTGATGTAAGTGTAAGGAAAGTTGCTGTTAAAAAAAAAACACCCTGACATGAGTCCTCACCCCTGGAGGTATTTAAGAGATGTGTAAGTGTGGTGCTGAAGGACATGGTTTAGTGGTGACTGGGCAGTGCTGGGTTAATGGTAGGACTTGATGATCTTAAAAGGTCTTTTCCAAACAAAATGATTCTATGATTCTGTGGTATATCTTTTGACCAAGGTTGGTCCATGTACATCACTGCAGGCATTTCTAACTCAATACTGCACAAAGGTACTTGACACTGAGTGTTGTCTCAGTGCAAAGAAATGGGGTTTGCTTTGCTTCTGATATTTGGTTCTGCTTGAGCTATTGCAACCCAGCTGGGTCTCTGCAGTCATATAGGAGCGGTCATATAGCTCCTGTGTTACCTGCCTGTACAACCCCATGGAGAGACAACAACTGTGCTTATATCCTCCCTGCTTCATAGCTGGGTTTTGGTCAAAGAAAACAGCAAATCAGGAGAAGCCAGGCTTCATTTTACCAACTTACACTGATACTTGTTTCTCAGCGCAGGTCAGGGTCTGCTGCAGATCAGCAGCTCACACAGGAATTAATTTATCTTGGCTCGGTGAGTTACTGCTTATCCCCTGTGATGCAATTAGCTAGAAATATTAACTAAGAAGATGCTTATCATTCAATCAATGAGTAGTAAAGTCTGGCTGCAGCAGTCATCTAAAAGCAGCTTTCAGGAAAAAGGAGGCAGTGAAGAAGAGTTTTGGTAAGGCTGCAGCACACTGCTGACCCAGTGTCACTAAGGGGACTGCAAACAGTACCCAAAAACATGAAGGAAGCTGTCCTGGGAACAGTCACTGGTTCAGATCCTGAGATTTTATGTAGGGTCGTGCAGAGACTCGTACCTGAGAGAGACTCACTAGATGCACCACACGTGTACACGCACCCAGCAGCAGCCAGGCAAGGCTGAAGAACAAAAGCACATTGAAGAGACACCACAAAAGTCTCCATAACCTCAGGTGAAAGGAGCTTTGCAGGAGAGAATGGCAGCACAGCCCCCGCTCGCCAGTGACGGATGTGTCAGAGCAAACGTCCCCCATCCACTGCCAAGGCGGAAGGGAGTGGATCAACAAATAAGCCATTAGGGACCCAACAAGGAATGCTGACCTCTCCATTTTGTGCTAATGGGCTGTCTCGAGAGGCTCTGCACAACGGAGGACACACAAGTTCTCCCTTTCTGAGTCACCCGGGCTGTCATCAGTTGCTCATCTCCGATGCTGTCACCCAGCCCTGCCGCCTGCTGGGTGAGGTGAGGTGGAAGCCATCTGGCACCTCTGCCTGCTCTCGTTCTCCGACCAGGGAAGTGATTTTCCCCTGCAAAGCTGCCCACCAACGAACGCCCCTGCAGCAGGGATGCACAAGGGAAAAGCAGATCTCTGAAATGCACCCTGCAGGCAGGGGGATAGATCAGAGCTGCACTGGGCCACTGGGGTGAGGGACTCTCTGGGGTGATGGGAATGGGGCTACATCTATGCTGTGATCCCTCCTCTCCTTGACCCATCTCCCCATGGGTCACCCACACCACTGAGTAGGGGACAGGAGCCAGCACAGTGCTGTCAGTACAGGACATGCTGACCTAGCACAGTAGAAGTAGGACCAGGGATTTTCGGACTCAGGAGCACTGACAGTTCTGGAAAAGATATTTCAAGCTGTAGCAGTGCCTGACAAGTGCTGCCAGTACTAAATCATCACCAAGCTCTTCTCCCAACCCCAGGACTTTAATCTCTAGAGACATCCAGATCCTGAGACAACTCTTCTAAATAGACTTGGGGATTGTGTACCTTTCCATGACAGGCAGTAGCCTGCAAGACCTCTAAGAGACTTTACTTTTGACTCTTGGATGATACTGGGAGAGCCTACAAAGAGAAAGGTCCAGATTCAACACCCTGGGACTTCCCTATCCCTCAACACCCTGTTTAAGCAGGCAGCTGAGCCAGAGAGCCCTAGGAGGCATCGAGGTGGAGGTGTGGAACAGAACAAGGGACACATTATTATGGTGGAAGCCATAAGCTGCCAAGAGCAGAAGGAACCACAGATGGAGCCCAGAACAGTCTGGGTGGGAGGAGGAACATTACCTTTCGAGCATCTCTGGCCATAGTATCGCTGGAGGAACTCATCTCTGGTTTCTTCATTCTCTTCTTTTCTTTATGCTCCTCTTCTTCAGAAGAGATTTCTTTGTCGCTAATGTTGCTTGCCAACTCCTCCAGCTTCCTCTTCAACTCCTCCTCCTCGGCATCAAGTTGGGACTCCTCAGCTGGAGACTGAAGGAGCAGAAGGGGGTATGTGTAAGAGTCTCCTGCAGTGGACAGTGGGGTATGCCCAGGCCCAGACACACTCAGCAAAACTGGCCAGTGGAGGAGCTTGAGGAGTGCGACCAGAGGTAGACTTTGTGAAGGGGACTTTGATCCCCCTCTCTGCAACCATATTCACAAGGGACTGCCCAGGGGAGCAGCAGAGCCCAGCAAGTTGCACTTCAGCTCCATGCCAGGGAATACAAACTCTTGATCTGAAAAATCTGCCATCCCTTTTCCCCACACACAGAACTTGCTTGAACCCTGTGGGAAATTGCCTTTTTCCCCTCCTTAAAAAGGTGTGCATGGGGGATTTGGGGCCAAAAATCATTGTGTTTTCATTAAGAACTACAAGGGCTCTGAAAGCAGAGATCACAGCAACCCAAAGACACAGTCCAGCAGGCCAAGGGAAGCAACCACATGAACTATCATTCCCTGAGGTAGCTTTCGGAGTCTCTATATAATCTTATTTGAGATGAGAAAACATGCAGTAAATTTTCTTGTAGGACAGATAGCATATTTCCACCTGGCCCTGTTATTAGGTGCAATCCATGTTACCTGGGGAAGAATCCTATTAAACTCCTAGGTGCTGGAACAGATCTCCAGAGGTTACTGAACTCACTGTCCCTTGTGTTAAGACAGGAATACAATTATCTGTGTCATACCTGATGGGTGTTTTTCTAAGCTGTTCTTAACGATCTTGAATAACGGCATCTGCAGCAGGCAATCTTTCTCCCAGGCCCCCTATTTCCAGGCTCTGCTATCCTTTCTGCTGGAAAGCTTTGCTTAATAGTTAACCTCAACCTGTCCCACAGCGGTTTAGACTCACTGCTCCTACTCTGATCTGCCCTAGAGATGGGAATAAAACATGGGAACCTGCAAACCTGCACATCTTCTACTCCTGTGGTCAGCTTTACTGCCAGAAACACTGAATGGTTACAGACATGGCCATCTCCCTTATAAGTTTTAGAAAAAAAAAAAGAAACTGCATTGTTTCATCTATGCCTAGGGGACTTCTCTGTAATTATCACTGTTCATTCTAAGCCATCAGCCGCCAGAGCAGCTCATGGTGATGGGTTCACATGAAGGAAAAGAATACACAGTCTAGAATTAGAAACCCAAAATCAATGTTAAGTGACCTAAGTATTCACAGACTCTACGTCGCTTCCCAGCTTTAACTTAATTTAGCTGTTTTCTCCCAGGCTTGATGGCATGGTGAGACAAGGGCAGCTCAGAAGAGATATAGAAATCCTTCTTGACTCAGATCTCACGTTCACGATAACCAGGTCACTTCCCCATATGTACTAATTGATTCTCCCATGATTTCAAGTGAGCTGTCACAGCTCTGCAGACGTACCAACACCTACTTAACACTCCTGAAATTAGCCTTTCATAGAGTATTAAATCGAAACCCATTTTCTCTTGCGCAGAAATGGCAAGGAAGGTACTAACTTGCATGAGGGCCCATATGCATTGGTTAAATTTCCTTCCGTTTCTGTCCTGCTGTGCAATCCATCACCTGAAACTAGACAAGAGCCTCCAAGGCCAAAATAGAGGATTAAAACCTAATAACCTGAGTCATTTTCTCTATCTGGCTTTCTCCCTGTGATGCTGGCTGTTTCAGAGCAGCACTTCTGATGACAAGGGGAAGGGACCAGCACAGCCCACACTCTCTCCCTGCAGAGTCCCCCAGCTTTGGTTACCTCAGCAGAGCGCACCAGGATTTTTTCCTCCAAGCGGTTCAGCACGCGTTCGATTGCGGACATGCGTTTGTTGAGCTCATGAATCTAGAGAGAAGGAGAGAGAGAGAGAGAGAGAGAAAAGGAGTAGAGAACAGACCAGCCACCGCTGCCAGGACAGTCAGAAAACAGTGCAACCAGCAGAAGAGAGTAAGCAGCAAGACACCATCACCATAGGCTGAGGTAAAAGGCATTAAAAAATAATGTCTTTAAAAATAATGTCTTTAAAAAATGGCTCTGGATAGATACCCCGATGAGCTCCAGAAGGTGCACAGCTTCTCCTCAAATCTGGAAAACAAAGCAATGCTGAGTACCCAGCATATCACAATTGCCACCAAAGCATCGGTAGCTTTAATGCAGTGAACATAAAACCACACCATGGGCCCCTGGTGTGTCCCCTGTCCAGACAAAAACATCAGGCTATAACAGCCATCTATTTTGCCATCATTTGCATGCTGCCCCAAACTCAAGTCAACATCAGTTTTCACTTCCTACTAACACATTTTTTCAAGCAGCTACTAACCCCATCATCCCCCTGCCAACACAGCCTTGGAAAGAAAGAGGGAAGAAGGTAAGAATCTCCCAAGAAAATTCCAGATCTGACATTTTTTTCAGATTTCCAATTTTAAATTTGTTGACTTCTCCATGCATTGATTTACCAAGATGCTTGCCTCTCCTTTCTCCCTCCCTCTTTCAACAGAAAAAAGAGGCAAGAAGAGCAGAGCAAAGAGAAGATTCTGAAAATCAAAGAGAAGCTGCTTTCTGTGCTCAAGAGCCAAGACAAATTTTTATGGTTAAATCACTGAAAATAAATAAAAGAAAGCGCTTTTTCCCCCCTTATAGAAATTTAAGTTTTGCTTTCTTTAAAAAAAAAGTCTTTCTCCTTTGATCCAAACAAATAAAACACAAATGATGAGAAATATTGCCCATTTTATACAGATAAAACACGACCTCCCACATCACTCCCGTTCCGAGTGGCTGCCTCCCTTTCAAAGGGGAAGGAGCAGCAAATGCAGAAGTAAATGCATTAACAAAGAGATGTGAGGGCTTGGCTTTGTTTTTATAACATTCCCATCCTCTCACTTAGTTTTTGTGCTTGCTAGTGTTCAATTAATTAGATCCTCATGGCAGCTCAGAGAGATTGCATCTGCTGAAGGGAAGATGAATATAAAGACCTGACACTGGAGAGCAGAGTGCTGTAATTACCATTCCGAACTGAATGCACCTTTAAGCAGCATTAAACCCACAGGCAGGAAGCAATCCAATCCATCTCTAAATGGTTTCTCAGTACTGTTTAAGGCCTGACTCTTGCATTGCACCCAGTGACAATGAGGAGTCTGTGATGGACCATCAGCTTCAGAGGAAGAATGGTGACGAACTGAGAACCAGCACTACCCTGTCTCTGTAATGCAGAGGTTGAGAGAGGTTGGAGCATAATGCAGGGTCTGCTGTTGATGGGCTACAAGACAGGGGCTGAAGAGCTTGCTTTTGTTCTCCTTTCCCAAGCAAGGCTGGTTTTATTACACATTGGTCACCCCTTAAGGGTGCAACCCCCCATCAGGGGCTGGACCACCCTGCACTGCTCTCTGCAGGACAAAGGTTGGCAAATGCTACTCTGTATTAAAACACCGGGAGTGAAGAAACTTAAAACATAGTCCATAACATGAGTTAGAGCAAACTATCACTTGCTGGTGGGGAGGGAAGTCAGGTTGCTCTAGCAGAGGTGCTGCCTCCAGCCTCTCAAATACCCAAGACCTTTAACAGAATCTTTATGTAAAGAAGAGGAGCCAGGTGGCATCAAAGCTTCAGGAATCCAGAACCACTGAGCTCCCTTGAGGTACAGCAGAATGGCTGTTGGGGAGAAACTTGGTAAATTGGTGCTATTCCTTGTGGCTTGGTCCTGTTAGGAACTGGCTTCTAAAGACCTAAATGCAAAGATGTGCAGTTATCACTTCGGAGCTTCTTTTGATGTCTCCTAAGGCTTAAGAGCTCTTCTAATAGTGTTTGGTTTTGTTTGTTTGTTTTTGTTTTTTAAGTTTTGTTCGAGCACCTTGAGCTCCTGGAGTCAGAGGGCTAGGAAACAGCCTCTGCTTTTGTTACTGGAAAGGTTAAGTTCCTTGTGTTTGGGACTGAGAAGTGTATCCTCTCCAGAATTAAAGCAAAATCAATTTTCAGATCAGATGTATTTTGACAAACTTGCATCTAAGTCAGTCTTAGGAAGGCAAAGAACTGAGCTCTCCACATCCTGAAACATTCAGATGCCAACAAGGTGTCTACTAGGAAAACAATGCTTCTGAAAACAGGCTATGGAATTCAGTACAGGGTTAACAAACATGCTTCTGGACCCTACACTCAAAATCTTAAATCGCCAAAGGTCACAGCGTCTGAGAAGAGCAGTGCCAAGATGACCAGTTGTACCCAGCCATCCTTGCTGTTCCCTGGGATGTCCCATCAGGGGATGGGACACCCCAGAAGCCTTGATGATGGCTATGTAACATACCCTGGAATTGTCTGCAAGCAGCTCAAGAGCCACTGCTTCACCACTCAGGAGAATGCAGTCTGATACTCGCTGTTCCAGACCCCTCCTGGCCTGCCTGCCAGCCTCAGCCCCTCCAACCTCAGGACTAGAGGATGCACACCAGCCTTTTCTGAACCTCTTCCAGCTCTGCCAATTCAGCAGAACTGGGTAGCACTGAAACTTAGATGTTCTTGCCTTCTCTCTTCTTTGGGCTTGTACCTGGCCTCTCCTTGGCCAATGGCGACAGCAATGTACGTGTGCATCATTCTGAAGTTAATGGTCCAGCACACAGCTGGGTCTTTTCCTGCTGGGCGAGGAGAAGGCTTGGTGGGAGGATGGTTGCTAGCTGTAAACACATCAGCAGCACAAAGGGCAGGAAGGATGAAGAGCTATTTAAGTTAATGAACGATGTTGGCATAAGAGCAAATGGGGTTAAATTGGGAGTGAGAAGATGTCTCATAACCATTAGAGTGACGATGCTCCACAGCAGCCTTCGTACTGGTGTGATGGAGCAAACTACAAAGCACACTGGACTGCCCTGAAGTGAAAGCTTGCCCAGCTGATGGAGGAAATCATATGAAGTGTTGGTAGGAATTGGACCCCATTTCCCCACTGCAAAGCATGGTGCACATTTCATGCCTAATGTACCATGGCATCATTAAGGACACCCAGACCAGGGTTCTTCCATTTACTGCTGACTGCAAAAAGGAATGGCATTTACTAATTAAAATGTGCTGGGAGAAGTAAAAGGCAAAGGAGAGGTTTCCCTACACAGGCACATGAAGTGTGGTGCTGAGGGATGGCTGTGGTTACAGATCCCCCCACTGATTACCTGAAGGTGGGTCCAGGATGTGCAAAATTTCCATCTGTGAGTAGAGACTGGCAGCTGGCTCTCCCTGTGTATCTGTAGCCAAACGCCACCCTGCATTTTGCTGCTCTGAGGGATGCTTTACCATTCTCACCACCCACCCTACACAACGGTGGCATCAGGAACTGCAGGTCCTGACTTGACAATTAAAACACAAGCTTTTTTGACACCCTTCTCTAGGCTGTTCCTACATTATCATCATTCAGGAAAGATACATGACAGGTCGTCCTGACCCAGTCCTGCTGGGGCAGGAACACTATGCGCTGCAAAGGAAGAAGGTAACTCACAGATTAATAAGGACAGGCTGGAAAATTAACAGCAATGAAGGTAGGGTTGTTACTGTGACAGCAGCATGGGCAGAGTGAAGCACCAATGCCGGATTTTCTCATTGTTATGGGTGTAGAAGGGGAAGGACTGGGAGGAGAGTCTGGGAGAGGGAACACAGAGCTCTAAAGTACGTCTTCATTATCCTAACAGTGCAGAGAAAAGCCTATTCTCCCTCACCTTAATGAATGATGGATCTTTAAACACACCTTCACAGGTCTCAGCCCTGTTCTTATTTCATGACTACCTTGGCAGATCCCTCGGAACATGGAGTGCATGACATGGCCTGGGTATTCATCTTTCTGGTACCACACAACCATGATGTGACATCTAGATAAGCCAACTCCTAGGTAATCCCATGGGCTCACCGTATTGCTCTGGCAATGTAAAGCGGCTACACTCCCAGCTTCTTCAGCTCCTGACTTGAACAGGAGGAGGAGAGGGATATGCAGTCCGTAGAGATCTGGGATCCATTCTGCTCCCTCTGGGACCCGTGCATGGGAAGCATGGGCACCAAACTGTGCCTGTACACCCTGACTGGGAGACTACGTAGGGACATGGTTTAGTAGTGACTTGGCAGTGGTTGGGGTAGGGTTGGACTTGATGATCTTAAAGGTCTTTTCCAACCAAAAAGATTCTATGAAGATTCTACCTTGGTTGGCCACCACTGCTTCTCTTCTCCTCTGAACCATCCTGCACCTTGCAGATAAGTGCTATTTATGGCACAAGAGGCTTGGCCACAGACTTAGTCTCACAAGAGGTTCAACAGCTGTTTGGTACCTGATTCCCAGAGTGGTTGGCGTTCTCCTGGGACGAGGCTCTGCTCCGACGTTTCACATGATGGGGTGGGTAGGCAGGGAACTGAGCTCCCTTCACATCCTCATCAGAGGTGTCCATATCTGCAGAGTACCGGGCCCGGGGCTGCTCATTCCAAGGGCTGCCTTTGGAGAGAGAAGGCTTCAGCACAAAGGTACAAGAGATTTACACCCCTGAGTTACATTCTGGACATAAGCTCCATTCTTAAGACAAGCAAATAACGATGCACTTCTCCAAATGACACTTTCTATCCTTTGGCAGGAGATGCTTCTGTAAGAGACACCATGGCTAAGGATGGGCCAGGCTGCAGATCCATCCACTGTGGCAACACAGCACCTAGCTCAGCAGGGTCCCACACAGGGCTGCTCAGGCAGTGGTGGGCACAAGGAGTATCATCCTTGCTCTCTCATGCCCCAAACTGCCAGTCCCCTCACCAAAAACTGCTATTGCCTTCCTAATTTTGTTGGAGTGCAGGTTTGGACACTGCCCTTCATGCATTGTTCAAGGTGCTGGAAGATGTTTACCTCAGGCCAGACAGGTACCAGTCTAGGATAGAGCATTTGAAAGAGTGGAATTTCTCATTTTTAAAGGAGAATTTCAAATGAGACAAAAACCATGAGAGAAAATGGAATTAAGGATCTAGGGGACCCTGTTGCTGTGTCACTCCAGAGAGGCTCAGAGTAGGAATTTCAACAATGCACAGTAAGGTTGTTCCAGTGTTTCTTAGTGCCCTGAAAATTGAGCACTTGAAAATACAACCAAGCAGTTGGAGACCCAGCAGGAGACTTATATGTGTGTGTGTGTGTGTGTATATATTTCACAGCTGCATGTGCACAAGGCAGTATCCAACCCTCCTGGCTCTGCTTAGTAAAAGGCAAATTCGCACCGTCCTTTGCTGGGGTATTTATAGACTCATGAAACCACAGATCCTGCAGCCTGCCTGTGCACCCTGCCCAGCTACAAGGGTGCTACTTAGCAACCCCCAGTTCTTGTCCAGTCTTACTCCAGTTCAAGTCCCCCTTACAACTCTAAAATTTCTGCACCTACAACATCCTCTGGCAAGGAGTTCAAGTCATCTGTCACTGCCTGCAGGAGGAAACACATCCCGCTGTTTCTAGTCTGGCTTCTGGTAGTGTCATTTTATTGTACCTAGTTCTTACTCTGGACAAGACCTCCAGGTATGGAAGGGCTGGACATCTTAAGAACAACCATACTGGCTTTGAGAAATGAGTTTGTTGGGGACAAAACCAGCCTATTACAACCGAATAAATTCAGGCAATTCTCTCATTAAAAAAAAATAATTGCTTTTGCAGATGGATATTTTGTCTTGATGCTTCAGTCTTTTGGTGGCTTTGAGGGTGTTCAAAAAAGTGAAAGATGTTTTCATTTTGGTCCAACTCTTGCAGCCACTTTTCCCCAAGATACAAGAGGATCCTGGCCAGAGACACCTACCTGTTTTTACATTTCTTTCCAGACTCCTTCTCCGTGAATTGACAGTGAGCCGAACCTCTGTGCTGAAGTGTTGCTCTGGAGGGCTCACACCCAGACCCTGTTCCTGCAAGATGTGGTGGAAGACCAGATCTGCTTCCGTGATCCTGGACTCCTGGGAGGCATCTTCGGCTGAGTTGGGAAAATCTGGGAAGGACTGAGAGAGGATTGCTGCTGAGCAGCTGCCCCTGAGGACTCCCTGCCTCTCTCCACCTTCGCTAACAGCTCCTAGGCTTTATCCTCCCGTACATACACAGACTGACCTTTTATAATGCCAGTTCCTAATAATACATTTGAGAGCCTTATATATCTTGCTGATGGAACCCTGAGCAATTCTTCTCATTGCTACCAGGGGGCACTGTGAATTTTTATGAGAACTAGGCAGAGCCCCTTCAGCCAGGCTGGGAAAAGCTTTAGTCTTTTAAAACACCATGCCCTTTCGCTTATTCAAACAACAATCACCTCCTGCCCCTCAAATAACCTGCAACCAATAAATCTAATTTGGATGATCTCATCAGAGGCCAGGCCTCCCTAGACTCAAATTGAATTCTTCTGCATAAGGATGGGCTTAGATAAAGAAAGAATGGATCTACCAGTTCACCCCAAATTCTTACCAATTTACAAGGAACAGTCTGAATTTTTTTTTTAAAACCATTGTTACACATCTCAGCACATCCTACTTCTACCTAGGAGTAGAGTTTAAAGTATCACAGTATCCTTAGAAGGAAGAAGGAGCTGTTTAATGTTTTAAAAGTGAAATTTCAACAGGAAAAGCAAAGAGGAGCAGCCCAAAAACCTTGGTCTGAAGCATCTCAGGCTGGAAGACCTTTTGCCACATCCAGGGCAGTCCTGTCGGTGTCTATTCTCCCCTCTGACTGCTGGGGACCCCCACCCTGCAGGTGTCATCCCTGCAGCCATGCTGACTCTGCAGGATTCCCAGCCTCAGAAGGGTTGTGCGTCCCGTGAAGCTACCAGTCAACTACATCCCCAGTGCCACCACCCAGCAAAACCAACCCCAAACCAGATGGGATGACAGGAGAAGAGCCTGGTTTCATTTCAGCTTTAGAGTACTGAACCTCCAAAAGCTCACTGGAAACTGGGGCGTCCCAAACAAAGCCCTGGGTCAACACAAGAAAACTGTTGTCTGCAAGAGAGCCTCTTGCTGTCTCATCACTCACCCTCGCTTCAGTCAGATGTCCTGCTCCTGACTCAGCCTGAGGCAAAGGACTTGAAATGGGAGAAGAGATAGCATGCAGGGCTATGGGAAGCAAGGACTGGCACCATCGCCTCCCAAACCCAGCTGAAGGAGGAGGTAGCAGAGGTAGCGAGGAGGAAGAGGAGAGGACAGCAACCCCCTAGCACTCTCCCAGTACCTGGAAAGCATCCGGGCTGCTGGCTGCTGGGGAGAGTTGCATAGACTGGCGGCGAGACTGAGCAGAGTACTCCGAGTCCAGTTCAAAATCAAAGGGATGGACAGACAGCAGGCGCTTTGTCTTGGGCATCTTAGTCAGCATAGGAAGTGCGAGAAAGGAAAATTCACCATAAAACACAGCTGACTTTGAAGAAAGGGGGAGGGAAGGCCCTGTCTCTGATGTTTGCTCGAGTCTGCACAGCCCAAAGCAAAACTCCTGATTTTTGCAGGGAAAATTCAGATACAATGTGGCCCTGTTTGCAGATGTCTGGGTATATAGGGTGATGTGTGCTTATGCTGGAGTCAAGGAAAAGTGGGTTCCTGATTTCCACAGTCTGGATCAGGACTGTGGCCACAAGCAGACAAGTGAGAAGCTCTGTCCCGGTTTATAAAGGCACTATGGGAAAAGCTGAGCCAGGTTACAGCTCAGAGAGAGATCCAGGAGATGCTCTCAACTCCTGAAGCATCTCTGCATCTTCAGAGGAAGGATGTGCTGGGCAGATCTCCCCAGACATTTGGGAGGTCAACAGCTGCCTTGGGGCAGGAGCAGCTTGGACAAGCCTCTAAGACTTTAGAAGCAGATCAAAATGAAGTATGGAGTGTGTGAAATGCAGCATGTACCTGTAGCCGCAGGGTGAGATGGTGTGTATGTAACAGTGTGTTTGTAACCCTACGAGCACTTCAAACACACCAGCAGATTTCACACGTGCTGCAGGGATAAATACACTTCCCATCAGGCTTCTTAATCTGCCTTTCAGTCCATACACGCAGTCCCAAAAAACCCCCAGGAGACATCTCGATCATGAAACCAGCTGTGCTTTGCTACTCTACCAGCTGTCTCTTCTTCTAGTAAAACACCCAGCTGAGGTCTCATGCTATGGGTAGGAGATGGGACTTTTGTATTAATTAGGGACTTCCTGAGTGTCGAGTGGGTCTTTTTTCCAGAGGACAAGTATTAGTGAATATACCATCTTCGTTTTTCCTATGCAAACTGAGGGGCTCATCTCAGAGAAGGAAAACTGAAAGGCCCTGTTCTGAACGTGACACAGAAAGCCACCACCATCGTCACCACCACCCAAGGAAGGCTAGCACAGCTGAGGGCACAGAGCAAGGCAGAAGCGGCCCCAGAACGAAATGCTTACTCTGCTGTAGCACTCTGCTTCAGCTCCACGAAGGACATCGTCTTCATCATCACTGTTGTCCCCAGTGCCACCGCTGGCAAGGAGCTGGCATTCACCTGGAAGAGGGACAACGGCACGCTGTGTATGGGCAGGTCCTGCACCCCTGCTCCTGGGGGAGGTAAATCCCCACTGCAGTGGTCACACTAATGCGTCTGTAGGTGAGACCATGCTTCTTGTATGGGGTGGAAAGGTCCAGGTTAGCACTGCCTCCCCAGTTCCTCATCTCTGTACCCAGATCACTGCCAAGCCCAGCAGTACATTGGGAATAGCACAAATGCCAGACCAAATCCAAAGTCAAGGCAGGCAAAATGCTCTTTCCTATACTGAACGGCAAGGTGCAGTGGATTGTTCCTGCAAGGGCTCCTAAGAAATGCAACCTGAAGTCCCAGACTCCATGGGCTCCTTAAGAATATGGCCAGCTTTAAGCGTATGACATAGGTGCACTGAGAAGTGCTTGCAAGCTTCAAGTTTGGCATGTAACTAAATGTCCTGTAGCATCCAGGTCTACCCGTGGAGACCCCAGGTGTACCACAGTGCAAGAGATGAGCATTACTACCCACCTCCACAAAAGTGGAGAGATGTCCTCCCTGGTCCAGCCTCACCAAACCATGCTGGACTGACCATAGCCAGAGAGCGTGAAGAGAAATACATTGGAAACTTCTCTGGAACCACAAGCCACATGCTGTGATTCTCTTTTTACTTACTGTTAATGTCTGGCAGGCTGTAGACTCTGTTATGAAGACCTAAATGAAAAGAAAAATGGTGAGAAAAAAAAACAAACACATTTTCTTCAGGTACCTTGCAAAGAACAAGTCTCAGAGCCAAGGCTAACTCATTCTCTGGCCATCACAGGGCACAATCACCAAAAAGGCTCTTTAGAGAGGACAAAACAAGAACTTTGAGACAGGACTCAGCTTTTAAAAGTCAAGGAACTTATTGCCACCACTTCCACAGTCCTGATGCACCATGCCTGGGAGCGCAACAGCAGGGGAAGGCACAGCCAACAGCAGATGGCCACGCAAAATACCATTGTCTCACATCATTCTGCTATCTCCTGCCACCAGAGATATGTCCCATGAGGAGATTCTTGCTTGTTCAAGGATCAAGCCAATTCACTGGAATTAATGAGGTACTAACAATGAAATAACCTCTTTGTGAAAAAGACAGTGTCAATTTAAAGAAGCCTAGAGCACTGTTACCCTCACGCTTGGTTCAGTTTTCTCTTGGATTGTCCTTTCTGTGTGGTTTGATATATTATCAGACTGAACGCTGCATAAATTGTCTCTCAGTCCATTAATTTTATATTAAGTTCCACTACCCTCCACACTCTTTCTGATATTTCTACCACAAGTGGTCTGGATAAAGGAACTATTGGACCAGTTGAATCAGCTCATATCTATGGTATTTGTGAAAACTTTTCCGTGGCTCCTTGAGATGGGAATAAAATCCACATTGGTTTTCAAAGGCAAGAGACAAAGCAGTACAGCAGTTGTATGCATGGCAACTAACAGCTATCCAGTAAATAATGTCATATTAACAACAGATTTCAGCACATGTTTATGCAATATCAGACCAGACTCAGAAATACTGAAGATCTCTAAAGCTCTGTAGAACATAGCTATGGTGACAGGTAACTCACTAATTTTGAATCATTTTTTTCAGTGCCAGAGCATCATCTGTGTTGGCTGTAAAAACCATTAGATCATGGGAAAAAATTAGTGCTGGCTTTATCCATCCAGCTGGATGTTTTGGACCTGAAAGGTTAAACTTGGGTTAATTTCAGCAGCTCTCCCCTGTTACAAAAAGAGCTAAAAGAAAGAAAAAACAAGAGCTGTAACTCTGACATACTTACAAACTACAGGACATGAGACTTTTAAAACTAAGCATGAGATATTCACAAGTCTGTGGTAAAACCTAAAACCTTAACAGAGGAGAAAAAAAAGAAAATCCACTGAGAGCAGCTGCTGTGGCACTCCCAGCATGAAGACACCACCCTGAAGCTCTGCTTCCTCCCCAGAATGTTTTGCATGATCTTGAAACCACATGGCACTCCAGGTCAATGCTGATGTTCCTCCCTTGGTGCATCCCAATGGCTGCTCAGTCCCTGCATGCTGCAGGGCAGGAGAAACCCAGCACTCCTCCTCACCTAGGAATGTGGAGCTCAGCCCCTGCCCTGGCTGCAGCCTGCCACAGAGGGACTGCAGCACTTTGGCGCTTCCAAACCTCTTGAAACGGGATCGCACGTGTTCATAGTACCACTCCAGGGAACCGATCTTCACGATCCTGCCCAAAGAGAGAATGTGTATATGGGTGAGTCAGCCCAGGCACACGCGTGGTGACCAGACCCTCAACCAGAAACTGCCTCTTAACAAAAACTGTTCTCTGACCAACATAGAATCATTCCGGTTGGAAAAGACCTCTAAGATCATCCAGTACAACCCACCACTGCCAATTCACCGCTACCCCATGTCCCTCAGCACCTCATCTGCACATCTCAAATACCTCCAGGGATGAGGACTTCACCACTGCCCTGGGAAGCCTGTGCCAGTGCTTGACAACCCTTTCGGTGGGGAAATTTTTCCAGTCTAAACCTCCCCTGGCACAACATGAAGCCATTACCCCTCGTCCTATCACTGTTACCTGGGAGAAGAGACCGACCCCTGCCTCTTTACACCCTCCTTTTAGGGAGTTGTAGAGAGCAATGAGGTCTCCCCTCAGCCTCCTCTTCTCCAGACTGAACCCCAGTTCCCTCAGCTGCTCCTCATCGCACTTGTGCTCCAGACCCTTCCCCAGCTTCATTGCTCTTCTTTGGACACGGTCCAGCAGCTCAGTGTCCTTGTAATGAGTGGCCCAAAACTGGACACAGTATTTGAGGTGTGGCCTTACCAGAGCTGAGTACAGGAGGACAATTACCTCCCTAGTCCTGCTGGTTAGAACCAGAACTGGTTTCTCACCAGCATAAAGCGATGTTGAGTTTGGGCAACTCTTCTTGAGTCCCAGCCCCGAGGCTGGCCTTGCCCCTCACCCTCCGTCGCAGGAGTGGTACCTGGAGAGGCGGCAGGGATCACAGACCCAGCCTTGCTCCTTCTTATTGTAGCGGCTGCAGTTCTTGCAGGTGTAGAAGCTGCAGTCCAGGCACTGCCGCTTGCTGTTCAGCAGGAACTTGAAGGGCTGGAGGCAGTGGACACAGTGGGTTTCATTGAGATGGGACTGATTCGTCAGGAACTCTCTCTTGCTGCTTTCCTGGTCGATCTTGCATTTCAGGTCCCTGCAGAAAACATCCCAAAACACAGGAACTTGTTTTTGTTAGCATTTCGCTGCAAACTCTCACGTGGCAAACCCCGTCACGCTTCAACCATTTCAGGAATGATTTTCCAGGGAACAGCTTGTGGAAACAGCTGTAGGGCAAATTTAATATATATCAGGAGTTAAATAAGATGAACAGAGAAATGGGCTCCAGATTCAGGGCAGGTTACTATACATTAGGATCTGCCGCTGTTAAATTTAAGATTAGGTTTGGTTGTGCCAAAATCTGTCCCATTTGCTTCGCAGGGTATTGTTCATAAATCCCAGGAAGCTCAGGAGAACGGCTCTTCTTGAAATCTTGGGCTGCATCCCAATCCAACAGGATCTCTGAGCCTGAAGTCCAGCTGGGAATTAAAAGCTTTCTGGAATTTCCAGTTAAAAAAAACAAAACCAAAAAAACAATCTGACATTAAAAAGGGATTAAAAGGGATTTTGATCTAGCCCTTCAGTGCTAAATTCCATGGAGACTTTCATTAAGGGCAGCAGTGATGTGCAATGAGGTCCTGGCTGTTCAGAGGACAGCAGATGGAGGAGATGCTCATGACGGTCCCGTGAAAGCCCAGCCAACATGATCATTTCCCAAGAGCACCTTTTCCTGGCACTCCATCACAACAGGCTTCCTTCGCTATGCAGACGTGGCTGTTGGAGCAGGTCCCTGTGCAAGAAGGTGCCTGTGCAGGGCCTAACCCCCAGTGACAGCCAGGGCCCCTGCCAAGCCAGGGGGGCCCGCTGCACTACCCAAAGGCTTTCTGATTGTTCCCTGTGCCACATGCTACCTCAGATATGTTTGCCTTTGGGGCTGTGGCTGAGAGGCAATGTTTGACTTGTAGGGAAGGTCCTAGAAGGTTGTTTTCTGTCTAGGCAGGGTTAGAAAGCTGCATTTTCCAGAGCAGAAGTCAGCCCGGGGCAAAAAACTCAAGCAGTCAGGTCTGGAGGCTGCTTCAGGAACACAGGGTGGAGCGCAAGGGTTCTGGTGATGCTGCTCCCAGTGTCCCCCAGCCCAGGGGAGATGGGCTGACAGTGGGGGTGTGCTGGCGTGGCAGCGTGGTGCTGGGATATCCATGGGAGCAGCCGAGTGGGTGCTGGTGGGAAAGACATGTATGTAAATCAAGCTAATCTCTGTTTAACCAAATCAGTTTGCACATTAGGGATCAGCTGTCATTTTTTCCGGGGGTGACTTATCTCCAGCTCGCTGCCAACACTCCAGGCTGCATTTGCTGTTACACTAGAGTGATACCAGCCTGCATTAACCAAGGATCTGGGACACGTAAAAATCCATATTAATACTGCACTGGACACCTAAGTTTTTCTATTCAGCTCTTCACCATCCTAGCAGCATTTCAAATGACCTAGTGCAAATGAGCAGCAGTAAATTTATATGTGGCTACTAAAAAACAACCCCCCAAATAGAAAACCCTTGGTTTGGGCTCAATGCTCCTTTTCCACCCCATGCTCAAGCTGTTTCCAGCAGGATACCATCTTTCACTGAACTGCTTTTTCTGGTTCCTAGAGACTGGTTGGATCCCTTCACCTCCCCTCCCTTGCCCAGGAGACCTGACGAAGGAAGGACAAGTCTCGGTCAAACCAGTTTAAAACCCGCAGGAACCACACACCTCTTGTCTCCTCTTGCTGGCAGGAGCACAAGCTAGCCCTTTCCCCTGCTCATGACAGAATAAATCAGCAGTGGTGGGATGCCAAACTGCAGCGGGATGGGCCAGCTGAGCTCCAGGAGAGATATGGGGAGTCACCCCAAAACAGGAGGTTTCTGGCAGGGAGATTTGTGGAAGAAAGCAGACTGAGCCCCTACAAAGTGGCTATTATTTAATTTCTCAGGCAAAGCATTACCCTCACATGGTTGTGCAGTTTCTGGCCAGCTGAAGCCTTTGTCTGTTGTGGGTGAATAGCTTCTGCCAAAAAGAAAACACAGAGAAGTAGCAGAAAGAGAAGAAAAAGACCAAGCCAGATGGGGGGACACATCAAGGCTTGCAAGTTGAGACAAGCCCAGTGAATAAAAAAAGCAAATAAAAAAGCAAATGAGGATGGTCAGAGCACAGGGAGAGTGGCAAATGGCTGCGAGGTCTCCCATAACCCCACATCATGTCCCAGCTTGTTACAGGCAGAAAATGCTCGCGTAGCTCCGTGTCCAGCATACAGGAGTGTGAGACTTCCCCAGACTGGTGGTCTGGTCTGTGCCAGGTAATACAGAAATATTTGGCTGTGGCTGAGCCCGTGGAGAGGCAACCAACCAGGTAATGTGTTCTACCTTAGAGACTTGGGCAGTGCCAGGCACCACTAGGTTAACACCAGCACTCTGTGGAACAGGATTAAATGACAAATTTTATTTAAAAAAAAAAAGAAAAAAAAAAAAAGAGCTGTGACTGCTGGGACAGAGGGAATGCTGCTTAGAGGACACAGCAGCTGGGTAGAAGGATCCTGAGACCTTCCCCCATCTTACTTACCTGCTTGCATCTCCTATACCAGAGCACTCAATTCGGGAGCCTCCTGGGCATCAGAGCGGACCTGGATAAGCCAGTCTGGCGCCAAGGTCAAATAAGTAAGGAATTCACCTCACCCACTTCGCTGCAAGGCACAGCAACATGGATCCCCACCTCCTTCCTCCAGGCAGAGCTCAGCTCCATCACAAGGGAGACATTTACCCTTTCCAGGGTGCTAATCTTTGTAAACACCCTTGTCTGATCTCCGTCCTATACTTCAGAGCTCCCAGCAGAGGAAGGCAGTAGATGATGATACTGAATTATCTCTGCCTCCCACACAGGCTGGGTTTTCTTAGGCAAAAAAATAATCAGGAGGCTGAAAAGTATGTGACAGAGAGCTTCCTGTGGCTCATGGTGTAAATGGAGAGGCTCCCAGGCAGCCTTGTGTGGAAACCCAAGCTTTCGGGGGATGCTTTGACAGCTCTGCTGCAGATGTCCCAAATGAAAAAGGATGACTCTCACCTCTCACCTTTCCCTTTGGATCTGATAAAGGAACCTATGACCTCCTGGTCCCTAGAGCACCACTGTGCTGTTGGAACCAGCCCTGGCTCACATGATTTGAAGCAAGGTGGGTACAAGGGCTCAGTGAGGGCACAGTACTGCCTGAACTCGGCCTGGGAGTGCAGGCTGTCCTGCTGGGATAATAATGAGAATGTGGCCAGACCCTAAACAGCAATGCTGCAGCTTCTCGAAATAAAGTGAATAATTTCTTAAGTTCAATGCCTGATGTAGGTTAAGAACAAGGTCTAAAACCTCACAATTTCTCATGTTCAGTGTCTAATCTAATCTGACTAAACATTTTTTAAACGGCACTTGCCAAATACCCTATACATGTGTTTGCTGCTCCAGTGATTTTCAATCTCTTCCCAATCTGTGGCCCCTTAGAACCTTCCCAGAACAGCACACCCCCTTGTATAGCATATTTAAGGCTACTGTAATAGTTTTCCTACTCCTGTCAGTTATTTTTCAGGAGTCTGTGGACTCCCAGGACCCACTCAATACCCCTCCTGTCCTAAATGCACGAGAACCTTCACACTACACAAAAGCAAGGGAGCCAAATCCCATCCTTCACTCCAAGGTAAGGTCTCTCTGTGAGAGCTATACCAGCAGCAAGCCCCACAAAGGCACTTCCTGAGCGGGGGCCAGATGTTTGTCCTCACAGGCTGCCACAGTGACACCGATCTGCGTCGCTGCCTGTGGCAGGGTGCCAGCTTGCACCTTTGCAGCCCAAATGTGTCACCCGGCTGCTGATAACGTCATCTATTAACCACCGGGTTTGATTTTAACAGCCAGGTCCTGATTGTTCCTCCTCAACGCGCTGCTTTATTCCCACAACCCACATGCAACAGGACGTACGGGGATCTGTGGCTACAGCTTGCTCCCACCCAACCTCGGGGTCCACAGAGCAGGTACTCACTCCAGCCGTTCCTCCTCTTTTTTCCGCAGATCAAAGTCCCGTTGAACGACTTCCCAAACGTGCTTGGCCTCTTCATCGGTGAGCTTGGAGAGGTCCAGCTTCCTCCCCATCTCGTCCCAGTGAGTCGAACCCAAGTCCCGTTACTCACTACCCTCAGCACTTGCTCTCCCGTACCCCGGGATGCTGACAGAGGAGGAAGAGCTCAGCCCCACCTCCGTGGCTGCCCATATAAACAGGCAGAGCTGTGGGCAGGCGAGCTGGCTCCTAGCAGCACCGCAGCTGATCTGCCGGGTGAGCCTGCCCACGGAGAAGGGCGGTGAGCAGGGCTGGCGTGGTGCCTATCTGCTGCAGGGACACCCTGTCACCCCGGCGGGCAGCCCTGCCTTCCCCCAGGGTCCTGCCAAGAGCTGCCAGCAGCTCCAGACCTTGTCCACCCGGCTGGAGCTCAAGAAGATGTTTCCCCTCAGATTAGCAGGGTGCACGAATCAAACAAAACCCTCTGTGAATCCAACTGAACCCTCTGCACCTCACTCCCCAGCTCTTTCTTCCGTGTCCAGTCTCACAAAACCAACTTTCCCCCTGCCCCACCAACAGCTTTGTAAGAAAAAACCAAAAATTGAAGAGCATTTGGCTTTCCCCCAGCAGTGGTGCAGCAGCAGGCACTGCCTCCCGCATTCCCTAACTGCTCTCACAGCGATTCGGGAAGCTCAGCTTTGCTTGTGGCAAACAGCTTAATTGGGACACGGTGCTCCCCTCATTTACAGCTAGCAGGAAAAGATGGTTTGACAGGATTTCAAGAGAGATGCCAAACGTATCACATACCTGAAGGAGTATGTATTGCAATAATCCAACTGCCAAAGCTGTTCTCCCACTCAGTAAAAAGCTCCCTGTGTCTCTAAGCAGGAATTCCCTCAACTTTGTATATTAAGAGAAACCTGTTTTTCCTCTTTGCCAGAGCAAATATTGATACTAACCACACTTTTTTTACCTGACAGGTATCTAAACAGAGAGCAAGACAGCTGAGGAAAACCATTCTGCCTGGGGAGGCTGCTCAGCCACTGCGCTTGCCCACGGGCGCAGGGAATTATCCACCCTGGTAACTCACTTCAAACAAAGATTAGATTAAATTCTATGAACAGAGCCAGAAAGGGATTTTTTTTAATCCAAACTCAGATGAATTTTGTGCAGAAAAGTTGATAACTGAGGCAGTTTTGAACTGAATATCAGGAATGCATGATCGTCTCTGGAAGCCAGAAACTGATTTCCAGCTCCTCTTCCAGTGGAGATGTGGCCCTTGTAAAAACAATTAGTTTATTGGCAGGAGCCAGACATCAGTTGAGCTGCTCCTTACATAAGCATATTTGAGAGCCCATGTGCGCCCCACTGAATCTGAACAGGAGTGAGTCAATAGATACTAATTAACATCACAAGGACACCCTGTTCCAGGGCCTTTCTGGACAATCATGTCAGGAGCTCCAACGCCTGGGTTTGTGCCACCCGCATCTGAATACTTTCTTCTCCAAAAAGATAAGGAGGTCACACAAAATCAGGGAGATGTGGCCTGCTCAGCAATGAAAACGTGAAAAATGCAAGTGCTCAGCAGTGCAAATGCCCCCAAAGAGTGCTGGTTCAGCCAGAAAACCAGGTGCAGGTCCACAGAATAAATTTCAAGTATTACACTGGCCTGGGAACTGCATCACTTTAGGGAAACTCTCCTCCCCCAGCTCGGTGGTATATATACCAGAGAAAGACTTTTCTTCCTGTTTCAAAGCAGTTTGTTGAATTTGGTAGTGGTTTAGACCCAGCAATGACCAGCTTCCAGTGATCCTCTGCTTTGAGAAGAACAATTAAACCCACAGGTCTTTTCCCCATCACCCAACCATGAATAAAAGCTCCCAAATCTTATGAAAATGAAAATAACTAAACCCAGAGCCACTCATACAGATGCTATCACGTGTCATAAGGCCAGAAGAGGAGAGATTCTCCTCCCCCTCTACTCTGCCCTGGTGAGGCCGCATCTGGAATATTGTGTCCAGTTCTGGGCACCCCAGTTCAAGAAGGACAGGGAACTGCTTGAGAGAGTCCAGCGCAGAGCCACAAAGATGATGAAGGGAGTGGAACATCTCCCTTATGAGGAAAGGCTGAGGGAGCTGGGTCTCTTTAGTTTGGAGGAGAGGAGACTGAGGGGTGACCTCATTAATGTTTATAAATATGTAAAGGGTGAGTGTCATGACGATGGAGCCAGGCTCTTCTCAGTGACATCCAGTGACAGGACAAGGGGCAATGGGTGCAAGCTGGAACACAGGAGGTTCTGCATAAATATGAGGAAGAACTTCTTCACAGTGAGGGTAACAGAGCACTGGAACAGGCTGCCCAGGGAGGTTGTGGAGTCTCCTTCTCTGGAGACATTCAAAACCCGCCTGGACATGTTCCTGTGTGACCTGACCTAGGTGTTCCTGCTCTGGCAGGGGGATTGGACTAGATGATCTCTTGAGGTACCTTCCAGTCCCTAACATTCTGTGATACTACATGAAGTTCACCAGCACTTGTGACCAGATGTACATGGGGTAAGGATACAAAGGACGAGGCAAGTTATGTGCTTCCTATTAGCTGGAGGCTCAGCTAGACCTTGAGTCCAGTTGAGTTGGAGGCCAATGCAAAATGGGAGAAAGAAGCATTACGAGCTAAGCCTCCCCTGGGAAACCAGGTATGGATGGATCTTGGGCTCAATTTCTGATGTTCAGGCTTGCCAGATGATAAAAGAATGGGATTTCTGGGATATCTTCTTTAAGAGAAAGATGCCCCTCTAGAAGCAAGGCCACTCTTAAAAACAATATTCACATGAGCTGTTATCTTTGCAGTTCTTGGTAATCTTTTCTAAGACAACTCTAAACTGATATATAGGACAAGTGGCCTGGACCTTCTCCAGCTGTCCATTTTACAGTGTTTTTTCTGATAACAAATTAAGCCCATCCTCTACAAGCAGAATTCAACAAAACCGATGGATGAACCGATGGATACTACTTAGTCACCTCTAATATAGCAAATGCCACTCCAGCAAAACCAGCCAACACTCTCAGACCCCTATCCTCATTGTCAGCCTGACATGTCCAAGTGCAGAGGACCCTGCTTGGCCAAACAAGGGAAAAAACCAATTTCTCTTAAGTACAACAATGCCTGATTTTCCAAGCAGCTGCCCCAAGTGCTGCAGAGGGAAGACGCAGCTACACAAGGTTCCCACCACCCCCCCATACATAAAACCAGTGCTGGTGCATGCAGGCAGCTGTCACCAAAACAGATGGTCTTGGGAATGCAGAAGGACGCACCATGCTGCTTCCACCTCACACAAGAAGTGGTCTGTGGTGGATTATTGTGCTGAGGCAACCACAGCACAGTGTGGTGCACCTGCAGCTTCAGAGGTGGGAATCACAGAATCATACAGTCACAGAATGGTTTGAGTTGGAAGAGACTTCAAAGCTCATCTAGTTCCAACCCCCTTTCCATGGGCAGGCACACCCTCTACTAGATCAGGTTGCTCAAAGCCCCATCCAGCCTGGCCTTGAAGAGGGAAAATAGGGTCTTCCCATGCATGCAACAACCAGCAGGCTGATGGGGATAAGATGCTCAGGGCTGATTTAGCTCCCATCAGTGTAGAGTCATCCCAAGCACCTGGCCAAACTGCAGGAGTCTCCAAAAATCAGATGGGGATGCACCAGGAGCACCCACCAGCAGCTCCAGCCCATCTCCAGGCCACAGGCAGAGAGGACACAAGACCCTTATCCACAGGAACATAGCAAAAGCAGGGTAGCTCCAACAAACAAGGCAGCTGCAAACAAATTGCTGCAGACCTTAAGGAAGCTTTTGCTGCTGGCAGAGGCAATTTCACCAGTGCCTCTGCCTCTCCCACCACCCCCTTGCAATCATCTCCAAGTCATGAGATCTCTTAGGGCTGGGAGGGCATTCCTTCTCCCTTCAGCTTCTTGGCAGTTTTATAAAGACCTCTTATCATCCCCATCACGTCAGAACAGAACAAACAGGACAGGGAAGGGATATACAATGCCACTGCTATTTCTGTATGTGAACCATGAGGGATCGTTACGGGTTTTATTTATTAATCCAACTGTTTAATTACGTTACAGCATGACCACATCTCATTTGGAATGACCCCAAAAGCCTCACTTAAAGAAAATGGCCATTCAACATTAACTATCACAGACAAAAATGCTCTGACATTCATTGCAATTAGAAAACTACAGACACAGAAGACTAGAAAACAAAGTTTGTAAAGTATTATTTATAGGATGGAAGCTGTAAGGACATTTTTCCTATTTATGTGAGTGTTACAGAGCTTTAATCTGGATGATGGCACAGTAGGATACATGTCCTCTGCCTTCTCTTATCTAATCCAATGTTTCTAATCATATTTTTGATGGATTATGCCACAAGCTTACCGTTAATCTGATGTGAGGAGTGTTGCATCTTTGCATTGTCTACAGTGAGGACTATGCACCAAAACCTGATCCAAGTTCACCAGGTGTCCTCATATCGCTCACACCCCTATATTCCCACCCATCAGGAATAATTTCCACTTTCCTCACCTGTGTTACCAACACAAGCAAGACTGAATTGTCCCTATTCTGTTTCCAGCTTGCCTTTGAAAATGAGCAAATGCCATGACCTCCATTCACCAAGCAGGTGCCTTAATATGAAAAGTAACCCAGATAATTGCTTAACAAAAAGCTAGCTGGAAGAGATTCCACTAGAAATGGAGGTTTTGCACAAGAACAGGATTTTCCCTAGCGAGCTAGGTGAGCTTGGTCCTGTGGGGAGGTGTCATATGCAATGACCAAAAATATAAATCAAGCATCTTCCCTTGGGCAGGTGGTAAAATACTTGGCAAAGGCCATCACCCTCTACAGCTTGTAGGAATTACCAAGGTAAACAGTAACTGAACAACCACAAGCAAATCCCTTCCAAATCAGACAATCAGCAGGGTCAAAAATGACACAAACACAGTTTTAGAGAACCACCTGCCTGAGAAACAAAGCAGCTTTTAGTCTAGTGTGCTTGCCCCAGGCTATCATCACTGAACTCATTCCTGCTTTGCTGGAGCCCAGGGGGGTCTGTACCATACGAGGCTGATATTGCCACAAAGAAGCAGCAGACCCCAAACATCTGTCCTTTGCTACTGCCTGCCTGCTAAAGAATGGTGTTGGGGAGACAGTGTAATGAAGCAGATGATAGCAAAGGACTCAACTTGCCTGAAGGACACCAAAGGCAAGTCCCTGGAGGTCTACAAGTGTCAAAAAGAGGGGGGGGGGGGGGGGGGTGGTAGGGAAAATCAGGCCTAAAAACAGCTTGGAAAAGGCTTTTCCTGGGAACAGGAGGAGCTGGACTCCCACCAGAGGGAACCCCCAAACCAGAAACCCTCCTAGAGGTCCTGTTTACAGCCCATGCAAGCAGTCACACCCAAGACAGTGGACAGAACAAAGGACCAGGAAGGTGCTCAATATCTTCTACGATCATAGAATGTGATGGAAGTCCTGAGGCCCCAGAAAGGCAGAGGATCCCAAAGCAGACTGCACAGACTAAACCACAGCCTCTCCAAGGCCAGGTGGGATGGTTTCCACACTGGAAATCCCAGTGTACCCCAAGTGCCCTTACCTCACTGAACAAGGGGTTTGGGGCACACAGGAACCAGGGCTGGAGCTTGCTTGGGTTCTGCTCCTGGATACCGAGTTGCAAAGTCAATCTTCTCTTGCTTTCAGTATTCAAACACTGGAAACAGCAACCAAGCAGTTATGAGTCCACAGAAAGCTATCCAACATGATAGTTTTACTTTTCACCCTAAAATCTCTGGCAACACATTTCTCACCCCCTGAGGAGCATCATGTTCTGTAGTGGAGCCACAGAGATAAGCTACATCTGGCATCTGACCAGGAGGGATACAAGACTTTTTGAGCCATTAAGCAGAAAATAGGTATATTTAACCCTGGGAGAGGTTAAAAAGAGGAGGCAGAGAGCAGACATCAGGGGCAGTCACTGCTGCTGAAGAGCAGCTTGGCACCAAGATGCCCTAATGGAAAAACTCTCCTTCCCTCACCCTGCCTGTTAGCTGTATTTAATTTTTCTCTTTGTAGAGGCTGACAGTTGTTCTGAACTAATTTGTTAGGTCTGTGTTGCCTCATCGTGCTCAAGTCAGGGGCTGTGGGTGCCTGCCCACACTGTGGGATATTCTTAGACATCTCTGCCTTTACTCTAAGCAAGGGCAAGAAGCAGGAAGGCAAGTCTTGGGCTGGAGAAAGTTTGTGCAGGTGTACTATAGGGCAGATGCAGGCAAGGAAATGTGCCCTAGGCTGGGGACAAGTGGATGTGCCTTTGGCTTAGCCCTATAGCCTGCAGCTCCATGGATGTCCAGCCAAAACCCATCTCCTCCATAACCACATGGCTTTTTCACTACTGTCCATGCTACCTGCTGTGGCTTGGCTTTGGACTGACCAGCAGAACACCTGAAGCAGCTTCCTGTGATGGTTTACCTTCAAAGGAGACCTTTGCTCCACTCCTGCCTCCCAGCCCTGGGCACCTCCTGGCCATACCTGCCCTGGCAGCCATCCCCATGCCAATCTTCCCGTGTTCTTTGGCATCAACCTTCTTTGCTGTCAAGCTGGGTGGCTTGGGAATCTGCCATGAGATTTGTTTTGAGCTGCAGCTTGTTTCCAGCCTGCCAACCTGCCTTAGGCTCTGTTTTGAAGGTCCAGCTCTCCTGAAGCTGTCCCAGTTCTTCATTGCCCTTCTTGTTCAAGATGTGAGATGCCTTCTAGCTAGGAAAGACAGAGCATGTTGCTTTTATCCCCACCAGACTTGACCCTAGAGGGAAGGCAAGGACCAGTGGGAGGCAGCTAACAGCTCGGCGCTGTGCAAGTGCTCCCAGCAAGGTCGCCTAAGGAGAGCCTTGCTGGTCGATCCACTCTCTAATGAGTTTCCACATGTCCAACTCTGCCCTGTACTGCCAGCAAGCACCACTATTCCCATCCTCTTTTGAACGTGCTGCTGGCTCCCATGGCCTTTCTGAGACAAGGTGGCTGCTTGCCAGGGCTTGGAGCAGGCAGAGGGAGTTGTTTTTCCAAATACAAAGAGGCTACAGAGGAGGAAGGGTGAGGAAAGCACCCTTCTTTCAATTATCTGCTCCCTGAATCCAGAAAGCCGGTGCTCCTTGCACTACCTTGGCTTGGCACTGCTGCCTGGGATGATGTGGGGAAAGCAGGGCATATCCTGGAGCCCAGGCACCCGCCATCCCTGGGGATGCGACAACCCGGAGGGCTGCTCCCTCTGATCTAACAAGCGTCTGAAGAGCAGGTTCAAGCTAGGATCTAGCTCCTGTACTTCTCATCACTGTTCCTGCTCCTCTGCTGCTCCAGGATGCAGAGTCAACATCAGCCCTCATCCTTTTTCCGTTGCTCACAGCCTACTCCTGTGGGCAACCACAGTGGGGTGCTGCTCACCTAAGTGGAGCTGGAGACGCATTGTGGTGGGATACATGCATTATATGATATTACATATATATTTCAAATGTATATATGGTGCAGTGGTAGTGCAATCTAGCATCCTCAGAGTCTCCAGCCAGCCCTGAGGCTCTGTGCTGTGGGGCAGGGGTTTCTGTCTGGGGCAGTGATGTCTGTGCCTGAGCACACTTGGCTGGGGCACAGTGGGGCTGCAGAAAGTGCTCGGGGGCAAAGCTGTGCTCTGCCTGCCCCTCTAGTTTCTGGGAGCAATCACTTGAGATCACTGCCCTGCTGCAGCATGGGCTTGGTGGTGGAAATACTGAGGGATAAGGTCCTTCCTCTGAGCATCACCCATGAAAGGTCCCAACTAGAGCCTCAGCAGCAGCTTTGCACCAAGGTGCCCCAGCTCAGGCGCTAGCTTACATCCTCCCTAGCACCTCTGCCACCCCAGCCACATGAGCAGGGCAAAAGGCTTTTGTTTCTGCCAGTTTTTTAGGTCTGCAGAATGCCAGCCACCTCTCCAAAGCCTCTGCAAGCCTCGTCATCTTCCCATAGCTAAAAAAAGCCCTCAGCAATGTGAGGCCTCAGCTCTGCAGAGGTAAACATGGACCTGCTGACTTGCACAGCACCAAGCAGGCAATGGCAGCGAGCTGGCACAACACATCCCCCCAGCAAAGCTCTCTAAACCACACAAACTACCCACGACATGCTGGCTCCGCAGGATACAGCTCATCTCGCTTGGCCACTGGAGATGCTTGGATAAGTCATCTGCTTATCAACACCCTCTCGTTACAGCCAGTGATAAATGAACAGAAGCTGCTTTTCTTTTCCTCCAGCCATTGAGGCAGGCTGGAGCAAGCAAGCTGGAGGGCAAAGTAGAAGCCTGGCTGTGTTTATGTGGTTTTAGGTGAATCATGAGAGTCTTGCCCCCCCCTACAATCCGAGCTGACAAGCCCACTTCTCCCTGGGAACAACACACACAAGGAGAGCAGGACAGTGCGGAAAGGCATCTGTGGCATGGTTCAAAATGGCAGCCTGGTTTGTTGTTGTTTTCTTCTTTCAAAGGGAGATGCAAAATTCAAGTGTTTAACTTCTGGTGGCTTTAAGCATGACTTGTTCCATCCAGAGAAGGGATCTGCCACCCAGAAATGCTACAGCTGGAGGGGAAAAGAATGATCTGCAGGACATGACAGAGTTGTCCAGCTACACCACAGACGACTCCAGACAGGAGAAACACCAAGGCAGTAAGCAGCAGGCGAGGCAGAGCTGTCTTGCTGCGGTCCTTGGGTTGATAGGAAAAGGGATTTATCTTTTTTTTACCCCACTGCAGCCCAAAATGCGTTCCACTTCTTAAAAGGAAAACAACCTCCCATACCATAGAGATAACTGTGGTTTCCTCCTCTGCTGGCATATCTGATAAAGCTCCAGCCAGGGCCAGGCTCGCTTTCTTGCAGTTTTTTTGGGTGTAATTCAGATTTCATCCTGGGCTGCACCCAAGGCCAGTAGCATCGCAGGTACCTGATGTCAAAAGGAATAATCCCCACATAGGATTTTTCCAGATCTGCTCGAGGCAAGAGCTGAAGTCCTCCAGCCGGTTGCTGGTGCAGACCCAGTGCCAGGAGGTGCAGTCGAGCACCTGGGGATGCTCCTCTGGAGAGAGTAGTTTTCTTGTGCCACCTTGTGGAGTCCAGGAAAAATACAGGCAGCAAGAATGGGAAGCTAGCACGTATTTTGGATATTAAAAAGGGCTGTTTCTTTGCAAAAGCAGCTCTCTTTTTGCTGATCCCAAGCTGAGCTCTCTGATTTCTGATGTGTACATTAACCTCAAGGGAAATCTCCATCCCTGATGCACGTCTTGATGCCTTCCCATTCACTCGTGGTTGCCAGCCCAGCAGCGAGAACAGCTGTCTGTGGAGTATATTAACCTCACACACCACCTCAAATGACACCTCAAGGCTGGAGGTGCTTGCCTCAGCTCTGGAGGCTGAAACCACCCCCCTTATTCTATTCAGAGAAAGCAAATCTGGGCCATCACCCAAAGGTGGAAGCATCCAAAGCATCACTCAAGCTCTGGGCAAGGAGCACAGTGTTTCTGACCCAAAGAGCTCTGCCCACCTTCTTCCTATCAACCAGACCCGGGACCTCCCTTATAGAGGACCTCTATAGAAAACCCCCTTTTGCAACCACAATCTCTGTCGATGCAAGGCCCAGGAGCAGCTCGGCCCGGCCTCCTGAACTCAGGCACGTTCTGTGCGCTCCACCACCCCGGCTTGGAGCCAGGCACAGAGACAAAACACTGGGATTTTTGTCAATAACAGAAGACACTGCATAGCTCTCTTTCATAAACTAGTTTTTCACAGCTCTCTTGCCAGGAACTGTCAGAGGAAAGATATCCTTCCCACCCTCCCAAAAGCTTAAACCATGGAAAAGAAACAAACACCATCTCTAAGAGTCCCTCTTATTACATTTTTTTACCTTTGGAAAGCTCTTCCAACCTTTGGAGAGAGCTTACAATTGCCCTTTTCTCCTCCCTGTTCCTTCTCCTGGTAGAGAAGGAAAATCCCAAATGCTGTCCCATGACTGGTGAAGTCCTGCCAGGGTTGGCCTCTGACAGGGGGAAAAAAAGCAAGAAATCTCCTCCTCTCTCTGGTATTCCTCATACTAGTTGAGTACAGGCCAAATTGGCATTTCTGTGAAGTGTTTCAAGTCATTTATGTAAAAATCGCTCTTGCTGTTAAATACTAAAGAGGATTTGACCCTTGTTTTCTGTACATCCAGACCCCCTTTAAACACACCATACCCCCTACCACTCCCCAGTTAAACACCTTGTGGCCAACTTTATTGTGACACCTGTGGGCTACCAGTTTGTGATACAGAAGTACTCAGTTTGGGGGGAAAAGGAGTATTTTCCCCTTCTCTTTGTGCCATTGGTCTCGTCCTTTGGACTGAGAGCCCCTGAAGACCAAGGTCATTTTCCCCCTCTGTTTGTACAGCGCCTTGCACAGCCTTGACCCAAAACTGCTCCCGGGCTCCACCAAAGCACAGCTGGAGGAAACCACTGCAACTGAAGCACTCCTCGATACAGGACCTCGTAGCTCTATAGCCACATAGGTCAACTTAAAGCCACATAAAGCATCCCAAGCCCCCAAAACATCACAAGATTCAGCAACCCTTGGGAGATATGGGACAGAGAGGTGGTCCCTGAACATCCTCTGAGCTTGTTCCCTTTCATGGTGGGATTTATCCAGCTGCCACAATGATGCTGGAGGTGCAAGGAGAGCATCCTACCTCCAGGTATCTGGTTACTGTATCATCTCCTCCAAAATGGTCCTCCCACTGTTAAGGCATTGCCAGATGAACCCTTCCAGGGGAACGAAGAGTCAACTCCCTGCAGGCATCCCTGCTGCCTGCACCAAGGCACAAGTCTTGGTGGTGGTGGCGGTATTTCAATTACAACAGCTTTTCATTCAGCCCACTAACATCTAATTTGATCCAGGGACTTGCAGAGCAGAGAGCTCACGAAACCAGATGACCAGATGTTTTCTGAGGCTGCTTGTGTTCTCCTGTGGCACAGCGAGAAGGATGTTAGTGGCAGTCTTGCTCCAGGATATAGATCAATGCAGAAATTAGTGAGAACATGCTGCTGTCAGCACGAGCGACGTACATGCTGTACTCTGTACATCACTGCACGTTCCTGCTCCACCAAAGCCTCCCTGCTGCAGAGCAGAGGAGGAGGTCAAATTACTGAAACAGTGTTTCAAATCCAGAAAAATAATTTGGTGTTAGCTCTGCAGTGGGTTGCTCTCTGCCCCAGCACTCTTCCCTTAACCAGGGGTACCTGCTCATATTTTAATGTCTGTTCAGTGCCAGGTTTTGGAGGTGAAGAGGGAGCGGGATGCTCTGCAAGGCTGTCACAGCACTGCAGCCCCAAGATCGGACCACAAGCTGCCATGCAGCAGGGTCCCCTCCTTGGTCCGGGCATCATATAAATGTCCTGCCAGAGCTCACCTGGCGTGCACACCCAAACTGGGGGGAAATGGCAATTTGGAAAAGCTGATGGACAGCCTCACACCCTAGTGCTGCAGCCTGGGCTGTGTCTTTGCTGGATATTACATTTTCCACCACACTGGAGCTGCCAAGGTCCATGCCCTGTACTGAAGGGGTCCCCAGCAGGAGACACATTTATGAGCTGCAGGCTAATAAATATATAGTTCCTGGGAGGGTGCCAGCGTTGCCAGTCATCACATCCTTACATCACTAGCACCCAACACTATTCTCACCAGAGAAGGTGCCCTCACTGAGGCAGGTTAGGGACAGCCTGGTAGAGGTCATGCTGAGACCAGCATGAGGAGCTGGAGCAGATGGAGGGTATGGGGGAATTTAACCCCCTGCCTTGACAGCCTGTCAGCAAGGTGCTCATCTCACCTCCTGCCAGAGAAAGCTGCAACTTGCTTCTGTCTTCTGCATGTTTGTGCTCAATGTCATTCTGGACATACAGGTTAGGAAGGGCCATGCACTAAGGCTTAAGCCCCAGCCTGCCATCAGCATTTCATTTGAGGTGGATAATGCCTCCCTTACAGGCGAAAAAGGACCACAAACATGAAATATATAGCACGATTATTTTCTGGTTGGTGATCACTTCAAATCAGCACAGCAAGAGAGGTTTGGGATAGGCATTCAAAATAAACACCTTGAGCAAGTACCAAAGGTGGTCGTGCCATGAAGCTTCCTCAAAACTGGACAAGCTCTACTTCATCTCCAGCTATTTCTAGGGGGAGAGGCTGAAGGACACGGTTAGCCAGAGGATCAGGTCACAGCTGGTGATGTCAGCACAGATGTGCTGACAAGTTTTGGTAGAGCAAGAGATGGAGGGGCAAACACATGCTGCTGTAAGAAGAGGCTTCTTGTTTTTCTGGGTTTCGATCCCAGGTAGGGTAATGCATCTCTGGTGCCTTGTGTTTGAGTTCAATGAACTCATTTAGTTTTTACCTTCATGTCTGGCTTACGTTAGGAGTGATTTTGGGACAGCTGGCAACCTACTAGCATTTCACTTTCCTGGAAGGACTGACCAAAACAGTAGCTCACCAAACACCAGTCCTCGTCACCCATACCTCTGCCTTTTCCTTGCAAATGAAGCAAAAGCTGGAGAGGTCCATCTCCCGCCGCTGCTGCTCCCATGCTGACGACTGTCTGCAAGAGAAGACCCACCTTCCATGAGAGATGCTGCTGGCATCAGACACTGCAAAACAAAAACACATGTCAACGGCAGCCAGGCGGGATGCAAGTATTTCTAGTTCAAGAATAATAAGCTCAATAGATTGAGGAATCAAAGCTGTCAGTACCAGAGGACAAAAAACCCCAAACCCTTAAAAATAGGGATGTTTTACAAGGGCATGGAGTGACAGGATGAAGGGTAACAGTTTCAAACTGAAAGAGGGGAGATTTAGACACCGGAAAAAAATTCTTGGCTGTGAGGGTGGTAAGACACTGACCCAGGTTGCGCAGGGAAGTTGTGGCTGCCCCCTCCCTGGCAGTGTTCCAGGCCAGGTTGGATGGGGCTTGGAGCAACCTGGTCTGATGGGAGGTGTCCCTGCCCATGGCGGGGAAGTTAGAATGAGATGAGCTTTGAGGTCCATTCCAACCCAAACCATTCTGTAATTCTGCAGTATTAGGTTGCTCTGAAGGCAGAGAGGAAGCCTAATGCAAATTAACTGTGATTTGGGAGAGAAAATTAATGAAGGAAATGCTGGTGTTTTTGGATGGTGCTCGTAGGCTGCTAGGCATCCTTCTCCTCTCTGCTTGAAGGACCAGAAACCTCTGAGTGTTAGATAAAGAAGGAAAAAACACACAGAGTAAAGCAAGAAGACCCAGGCTTCAGGACCCAACTTATAGAGAAAAAAGGGCTCACTGGTATGCAGTCTCCCATCTCAGAAGTGCAGATACTGGGCTTTGAGCTGGTAGCTAGTGATAGAATGAGGAGTAACGGCCTCAAGCTGTTTCAGGGGAGGTTTAGATTGGATATTAGGAAAAGAATTTTCACTGAAAGGGTTATCAGACATTGGAACAGGCTGCCCAGGGCAGTGGTGGAGTCACCATTGGCATGCTTTACTGGCACTGAAGCTCAGTCCTCCTGAGTTTTCCTCGCATTGATGCTTGGTCCCGTAAAGAGTAGCCCCATTCCAGCTTGCTTATAGTTGACAGGTGATGTGCTGCTAGGTAGCATGGGGGTATTTTAGGGACAAGCATGCTGTTGTTCTGCCTCGGGGAAATGATGCGATTTTCACGTGTCCCTGCTGCAGAATGAATGAGACGTTTGACAGAGGACACATCAGCGAGGCTGGCAAGTCTGCTGGCTCTGGGTTTTATAAGGAGCACTGAAGGCTTTTTTTCCACTCATTTCTACCATGAGTGGTTGGAAAGGGTGATAAACAGCAACGGTAACCATGCAAAGCCATCCCCACCTCTTCCTGCCCTGGTACAGGTTGATCTTTCACATGCAGGGACATCCCCAGCCCAGGGGCTGCAGCATAGCTCCGACACCGCAGGAGGAGGCAGCTGCCCAAAGGGACTCCTAAACCTTCAGGTGGGGAAACATTCATTGCCACAGAGGTTGCCCAGTAATTGGGAGATGTTTCCATAACTTCCTGACCTTCTGCTGTCAACATTTGCTCCCCAAAACTGAGCTACAGATTTTAAGTGGGAGTTTATATCTGGTCATTTGTGCAGCTTTGTGTCAGGTGAGTTTTGGATTTTTCCACCCCTATGAGACCTCAGTTTGGTATCGAAGGTGTTTCCACTTACTGGTTTGCATTCGATTGTGCACAAATAACCTGGCAGTGCTAAGGAACCACTATTTCCTTCAAGGAAAACTACTTGGTTAAAGATTAAGGTTGCATCCAGGTTTCTGATGCAGCTCCCATACAGAAAAACATTGTTCTGAAATTTGCCTAGACCAGCCAGAAGTGCACCTATGCTTCAGGTGAGTTTCTACATGGATTTGGTCAAAAGCCTTGCCTTTTTAGCTTTCAAAAGAGCTCCAGCCATTTATAGGGGAAATTCAGCATCTCCCAAATGATGCCTCATCAGCTCTACCCAAAGCAGTGAATGTCACAGTGGAAACACCACAGTTTTACCTCCTTGTTAGAAACTCAGCATCTCCAGATGCCTGAGACACAAACATCTCAAGCACAACTTCTTCCATAGGCTCAGTGCAAATCACAGACAAACCCCTAAGGAATAAATACTTACTGATTGCATACACTCCATTTCCTGTTGTTTTTTAATGCTAATTCCAAACAAAACAGCTACAATGCAGAGATGCTGTTTGTATCAGCTTCCCATCAAGCAACGGGATGTTTCTAAGGGAGAGAGCAAGATTACACAGCCTGGACCCCCTGTGCCCACCCAGCGGCACAAGGAGCTCCGTGTCATCCAGCTGGGGGCAGCAAGGACCCCCTCATGGAGGAGAAAGAAGTGCATCCCACCGTGTGGCACCTTAGCAACAGCAATGTCAGGATGCAACGCAAAGTGAGGATGCTCAGTAGCTAACGCTACCTTTTGGTATCACCGGGAAATAGTCACCCTCCACATCACAGCAGATGCGTGATGCCCTGGGGAGCAGCAGCCATCCCTGCTCACCACAACCTGTTTGACTCAACATGGGCCACAAAGATGAAAAAGCAGCAGTGTTTCTGGCAGATGAGCTAGAAGGAAAGCCTGGTGAGGTCTGAGGAAGCACTCAGTGCCCCAGGGAAGAAGCAGCAGCCCTGACAAAGTTGCTGTGTGGGTCACAGTCCCCATGGGATGTTTCAGACTCAAACATTGTGGCTGCCCTGGCTTTGTTCTCACCCACCCTGTGAGCAAGAGCTGCTCATAGAAAACTCCATTTGTCATGGAAAAACCCACATAGGCAAGATAAAAATATATATTCTTATTTCTTGAATATGGAAGCCTACAGGAGCATACCCCCTGGGGACCAGGATGTATGGTACAACAATCCAGAGCTTTACATTTCCAGTGCTCTCCTCTCCCTCTTAGCATAACACACATTTTTTTCTCTTTACTGCTGGTGCACAATGATCACAGGTTTCCAATGGCTGCAGCAAACCCTCAGGACTTTCCCCCCCTGTATCTTCCCTAACATAACACTCTTTCATGGGTATGAATAATTCCCTATAACCTCTCTTCAGCTCATCTGCCCGTTACATCATCTCACCCACGTGGGCAGTATTTACGGCTCCTCCCCAACTCCAGCTCTTTTCAAGCCACCTCACCTCTCTCCCCAGTAATTAGTGAGTCATTTCCATCACAAAACGGGAAGTTGCATCGAACCGTTGAAATTCAGCCTATTTCAAACAGCTTTTGACACAGCACAGGGCTTTAAAGCTGCTATGGGACACGGCAGCCAAGACTTAGAAAGGTTTTTTGATCCCCTTGTGCAAGGCATCACCTGGAAGCATCTAATGCAAGAAAAGAGGAGCAACCCAGAGCGATGTCTGACAATATCTGTGTTGGCCAAAACACATCTCAAGCATGCTCCCCAGGTTATCTTTTAATCTGAAAGAGAGCTTAGCCAGCATCTTTCCGAGCAGCTGAGCATCACAGTTCACATTACAGTTTACTGACCCACAAGCTGTGCGTTGTGTTAGAGGGGAAAACATTCACATTATTTACATATTTGAGAGGAGTTTGTTCCTTGTCACCACAGACACTGAAAAGCCCTTCTATAGCAGCAGGGCTCTCTGCAGGATGCAGTTAGTCAGGGCTCCAAGTTCCTTTGAGTTACAATCCCTCCTACAGGCCATAGATTAAGAGTATATATATACACTTGGATAATACACACAGCCCTGGTGTAGGTTTACTTTTATTGCTTCTTCTGGCATTAGCCTGTTGCTGTGATTTATTAGCAGTATTAGCTTCAGAAATGTTAGAACAAAACAGGCATCCTTTTAAGAAATTGTTGATTTATCGAAAGAAAAATGTTTTCTAGCATACACAGAGATTTTTAAAAGCTTTGATTTGGGGAAAAAAAAAAAAAAAAAAGACACAGCCCAATGCATTTCAGTAACTCCCATAACAACATGTATTAATAAATAATATTAATAAAAATAACTCCTAATAAGCCCTACTAGGTGAAGCTTTTATTTCACCTTTGATTTCAAGTTACAACACTTAACAAGATGGAAGAAAAGAAGGAAACAACCACTTCTCAATTAGTTCTAAACCATTTCTCCTCTCAGGAGGGTTTTTCCTCCAGTCACAAGGGAGATACTGCAATTTTTCATTTCATTCTTAAGGCTTTTCTTGCAGTTGCTTTTCAAAAATTGTAGGAAACAAAACTGAAAGACTCCAACCTGTGCCCAGTTCCATAAGATAGCTCTTTCCCCTGCAGTGGTTACACTGGTCCCCATTTTTTTGCCCTTCACATACATTAGGAAGGCAAACCCCACTACCTTACAGGTAAGGAGCTGAAGCAGAGCAGAGCAATTGCCTGTAGCCATACAGTCAGTGGCAGAGAAATCCCAAGGAGCCCTGGGAACATATTAATATCCACCTCACTGACCAACCTCCCTCCCCTGGTGCCAATTAGAAGATGTGCCCTTGATTGCAGTTAAGCCTGTGTTACAACCAGGTTGCTGGGATGCTTGGAGCATCCTCAATGCTTTCCCAAGCCCCCTCCTAGTGCACCTGCCTTGAATCCACTATCACAACTTCATCCTCAAGGATTTATTTGCCAGAGTAAAGGGATGGGAAGAGCAGAGCCAGGTGGCTCCTCTCTTACCTTAATTCCCACCCTGACCTGCCCAGCTCACTCTCTCCCCACCCTCTCTCTGCAAGCTCTAGAGATGCTCTTGCCCTTTCCCCCTGGCTATTTCACAGTCAAGGGCGGTATCAAATGTGGCACAAATACATCAGGAGACATTTGTGCAAAGGTAGACAGACAAACAGAAAAGTAGAACCAAGAAAAGCTTCAGAAAAATATTTCCTGGACCACTTCCTAACTGGGGTGCTGCTGGTGGGTCAAGTATTTGGACAAAAGCAACAGCAAATCCTTTGAAACTAATGAAAACCATCTCCTGTGAGCAAAATGAAAATGCAATCTGCAGCCCTGCCCTTGTAGCAGAGCAGCTCCCTGCCTTCTTGCTCTTTAAATAGGGCTGTGAGGGACCCCACACCTCCAGCCCGCTGTGCAGGTGCTCAGGCTGGTGATGGAGAAAGAGCAGAGCAACCCTCAGTTTTTGGGGCACCCACTAACGTCAGAGTAAGCAGCAGCTCTGTCTTTCAGGAACAGGTTTTCTTCAAGGGGAAGAAGGTGACCTTGGGTTTGGTGGATGCCAGAGGAGTCCCTGGAGGAAAAAGCCAGCAGATGGTGCTCAAGGATGGAGCCAAGGTGGGATGTTCCTGGGTGTCCCCATGCCTATGTGACCCAGAGCCAGCCACCCTGTGCTTATGTAAATCACACAGGGAAACCCATAGACCATGTCTCAAACTGGGGGTAGAAATGGCCCAGCTGAAGTGCATCCACACAGAGAACTGCAAAATTTCACTGCACTCTGCCCGTTTCACTGAATTTTTTTTTTTAAGGGTCCCAGGCTGAGACCCTTATTCTGGAGACAGGAGGATGTCAAGGTCCCTCTTGCATTTGGGTGAGGAAGGAGCATACAGAGCTTTTTCTTACTGTGGGCGGAAAGAGAATTCCTCAAAACCCTCTTCCTGACTCATAGCATTAATCACATGTAGTTACTAATACACCAGGGAGGAAATCTTGCTAAACTTAGTCCCAGCTGTCTCTAGAAGTTACCAATACAATGTGATTCAGTCTTTTCCTAATTATTAGAGAGGGTTTGTTTGGTGTCTGGGGACAGAAAGATGTCTGTCCCTGCAGATGTAACCCCTTCCCCAGGGGTTTTGCTCTCCCCTGGGATGTCACAGCAGCTGTGGTGGGAACCAACCCAGGTCCCCTGCTGCTGCCACAGAGGATGGGGGCTGCTTTGCAGGGAGTCCCCAATGCAAATATAGAGGGGAAAAGCAGAGGGGAAAAAAACCCACCCTGAAACACCCGCAGCATCCTGGCTGGCTGCTCTCCCCCTGTGCACCAGCTACAAAGTCTCTTTTTGGAAAGGGAAAAAACCTTCCAGCTTGATTATTACAGACATAAAGGCAATCAGAAGGGAATTGAAGACCTCTCATAGTCACATTTAATTATCAGAGCACTCGATAAAAGTCACTTCAATATTAAAACCATATTAAGACAAATTCTGCATTATGAAAAGACTGAGTTCTAACTTCCAAATTAAATATGTTCTCAATTGAGCTGCAATAGGCGCACGGTGCAGGTCAGATACTGTCTGCAAATATTGCTATATTATTTATCTTCAGTCCTCTATCTGGGCTGGTTTTCACTGCTGTTCTGGGATGGTTGGAGCTTTCCGGGGTCTTATTGTTTTGGTTTTGCCTGTCACTTAAAACTGTTTCCCTGCACTCCATTGCCACAGCAAACTCTGTGTATCTGAAGTAAAGGTGATACAGATCCCAGTTGCTACTGAGCTCATATGACCAAACCATACTGGTTTCTACTGGTGGTAGCAAGCTGGAACCCTCTGGACCCCACTGTTGCTGAGTGTGTTGTACAGGTGACTGCAGGGCTGAGGTGCACAGGAGAGGTGACACGGTGAAAGCCCTAAGGCAGGAGAAGATGCAGGGCAGCACATCGCCTGCCAGGTCAGTGGGAGGCTGGCAACGGGGTGAGAGCACCCATAGCCACATCCTGCTGCTTTATGAGGGTGTCCTGGTGCCACCACAGCATCCCATTTGGATGCTCCCCCAACAGAATTCAGAAGGAAAATCTGGTTTGGGTGGTTCTGCCAGCACAGTGTACCCCCATCATATGTATTCTACCCTTTAGCAGCTGTCCCTCATCTGTCTTGACCACAACTGCAAGTTTGTCATTGCTTTCCAGCAGACCCTGTCTCCTCCATCCCTTCTTCAGCTGCAGCTCCCTTTTGCCAGGCATATTTACTATTTGGGAGCACCTTGCCTTTGAGCTCCAGCTCACCAGATTTGGGGAGGGGGACACAACACCCTTCTTGCTTTGGGGTGCACATCAGGGGCTGTTTGTGCTGGATCACTCTGCAAGCGCCAAGCCAAGCCCCATTTCTAAAATGAGCTATTGCATCAGTTCAAGGGCTCAGCACTTCCCTGAAGCATTCCAGCTATTTCTTTCTGTGGCTAGTCTTTCAAACAGCACCAAAACTAGAGCAAACATAATAAATCCCCATTTGAAATGAAGAAAATTTGACTGTTTGATTCCAGGGACAGAACCTCTGTTCCAGCCTTATATGGACCCAAAATAGGGCAAAAGAAAAGAATTAATGTTTCCATACCATCATTTCTTTCAAAACACAACCCAGTCCAGATTGCAATGTTTAACTTTGGCCAGTGATATGCTACCGTTGGAGGCAGAGGAATAAAATTAGCCCCCCAAATCTGCCCGATAGGCTCTGCCTAATAAAAGGTTAAATGTATTTTTTCACAGCGTAGAAGTTGAAAAAACAGAAGTCACCAGTCAGGAAGTGTCAAACTTTTCCTTGATGCTTTCCACTAGGCTATATATAGTTTTAAATGTTTATCTTTATGCTAAGAAGCTAACTCATAAATAAAAGTTATGCTATAAGATAATCCCCCCACTTCTTCCTCTCCATCTAGGTGGGTGAAAAAAATCCCAAACCCATCACATGTAAATAGGAAACTGCATTAAGAAGAGACTCTCTCCTGTGTGCTGATGCTCATAACTGCACAGGGGAAGAGACTGAGCTTTCTGCAGCCTCGAGCATCCCCAAACGGCGCTTTGCTGGAGCCCTGTGTAACTTGGTCTGGTCCTTGGCACCTCCTGGCTCCTGTGGACATCCGAGCCCTTCCTGACTGAAAGCCATAGTTAAATCAGCTCCTGCGACTCCGGAGGGCTTTCTTCTTTTAAATATATTTTTTTCTCACCAATAATAGGGAAAAGTGTTTTGGAGACGGCGGGGCCAGCGCAGGAAGGGGAAACCACACAGTGCAGCGGCATCCCCTAGAGTGAAGGGGGGGTGGTGTAACTTGTGTGATGAGCAGCTCTGACCTCAGCCCTGGGAACGTCAAGCACCAACCATCTGGATCCCATTTGCGACGCCAGATCGCCCGGCCCCCCGTCACTCCCGCGCCAGCCGCCTCCTCCGGCCTCGCTCAGACCCGAGGCAGCTGTCTCACAGGGACCAGCACACCCCATTTCCCTTGCCCCACCGATGCTTGCGCCCCACTGAGTGAGGCGAGCAGGGACTGGGAAGGCTGAGCAGCACCAGCACACCATGAAGCAAGGGTGAGAGGCGCTTCGGAGTGGAAAATCCTGGAATAAGCAACTTTTTTGGGGGTTCACTCAGGGGTAAGTGTTGCTTTCCACGCGGGAGCCCTTAGCCTGGGCTGAGCAGCTGCTGGACTGTGGTTCCTCTACTCAGCGGGGTCTCTGGGGATTTTTCAAGGCATTTTGGACAAAACCCATCCCATGCATAGAGAGGTGTCCTCAGAGAAAAGTTACTCCTAGAGCTGCATTGCACTTGGAAAAGTGGTGCTGTGCAGCCAGCTCACTCACACCAGGAGCCTCCTCCCCAGGCTGATACACCACAGGTGCACAGGGACACTCCTGTCCCCCTCCTTCCAGTGCAGGGGAACTAAATTCATTCAAAAGCACCAAGCAGGGATTTTTTTTCCTCTGCTGCAGGACAGCATTTGCCTTTGGTGCCTTGAAATTTCTCCAGCAGCAGCTCGCTGGGATGGGAGTGGGATGCCTGGGGGCGTGAGGGGATGGGTGCCACAAGGAGGGGGTTTAGTGGTTTGGGGAGCTGCTTGGAAACAAGGAGGTGGGTACATGAATGGGACTCTGCAAGGGGTCCTGCTAAGGGAATGTCCCAACAGGGAGTGGCAAGCAAAGGGGGTGCCTCACTGTCGCTTTCCTGCTCCTAAAATATGCCCCCAGGGCTGGGGGTTGTTTGATAGCAGCCCTCTCCCCCCTCCTGCCTCAAGGCAAGGTAGGATTAACTGGCGGGAGAAGCTTGTCAGCCTGTCCACCTCACACGGGTCCCTCTGCCGGGCATGTCCCCGCTGCTCCAGGGTGGCCCAGCACCACTGTGACTCCAGGGATAATCCTCATCCTCCCATGGTTATCCACAGAGAGGGAAATTGGCCAAGCGTCAGATATCCTCCTCCTCCACCCCCAAGGGCTCTCCAGCCTTGCATGGAGCCACCTCCCTTCTCCATGGCCCCCATCCCAGCTCTCTCTTGCCTTTCGCAGCCCTTTCCCCCATAGCCCCATTTGCCCTTGGCTCCCCCTGGCTTTGCACACAGTGATGCTCTTGCCAAGGCGGGGGGGAGCTATGACTAATGCTGGAGACACCCCACCACTGTCCCTCTTGGCTCACCAAAGCTCTTCCTTCCCAACCAGAGCCCGGGGCGAGAAACGTTTGCGGCCAAATTGGTTTCCTGACCAGGCACAGGGGCCAAAACTGGCTGGAGCGGAGGTGGCCAAAGCCACTCTGGTTCCAGCGGGTGCAATGGGAAACTCTCAGCTCATTTCTGGTTGCTGTGATGACTCATGTATGCTCTCAGGGGAGGAATGCTGCATTTTTCAAACTTCTGGCTTTACCCCATTACTTACTGTTTTTTAAAAAAACCCACAGTAGTAGTTATGGTCAGATAATTGCTGTGCTTATATAGTGCTGTTTCTGGGGCACAGCCATCAAGTTTAGGAGCTTTGTGGAGGCCAGAGAGATGTCTCCAGGCAGAGGCTGTTGTGTGAGCTGAGGGACTTCTCCAAGGTCTCGTTGACCACAGTGTTGTAGCAGAAACAACTCTGCATCTCCCTGGTGCCATCCCTTGACTTAGTAGTACCAGAGATACAGACACAGCTCCCAGAGCTCAGGAAAATGGGCTTTTCATCCACAGCCTTATACCCTCATGCCACCCCAGTCTTTGCAGAGGTTGGCTTTGACCAGGGATGCAATGATGTTTCTGAGACAGGAGCACATACATACAGCATGTATGTTGCTGCCACCCCTTGTCATTCATTCATTCATTCCCTTTGCACTTTTTAGCAGCCTCCCCAGTTCCCCTTCTGGTTTTCAAACATCTTCACAATTCCCCATTCAAATGCACTAACTTTCCCCAATTTCAGGGTGAGCTAAGCCAGCCCCTGCTGTATTCCCACATGTCAAGGAGAAAAAAAAATGTTCTCCTACTTTTGCTACGTGCCTGTCTGGGAACAGGAGGGAAGGGAACATCTTATTCCTTCCGTCAGTGCAAACGTGGGTAACTGCATAGTCTTTCCAACCTTGGACTGTATTTTCCTAGCCTGGATACATTTGATTTGCAGCAAGGGGATAATCCTACCCCCGTGTTGGGTGTGCACAGCAGCCGGGCTGGCTGTGGGTGGCACTCATGCCTGCTCTCCACTGTGAATCATGGCCAGCCTCACTGCTCTGCGTGCCCATCACATTTTCCACCTTTCTACGTGATCTGTGTTCCACATTAAGGAGCCGATTTGTTTGGGTGGAGAGGCACTGAAAGGCTTAGGTTACTATACATAAAGAGTCATTGATCTTTGAGGGAGTTTCCTCTCTTTTTTTAGCAAATACTCCCTTTCCTCTTATTAACTACTCTATTTTAGTCTCAGTCTTCAGATGAAGAAAACAACCAGATTTCAAGCCAACAGCGTGCTTATAAGAACAGAATAAGAAATGAATGTGATTGATATTAAATGCTAGCACCTGGGGAACTTGCCTGAGTAGGATATAAATGCAACATAACTCTGTCACTTTGCTGAACGCTGGTTTTCAAAAATCAGAGCTCAAGTGGTTTGCAAAAGCAGGAAAGTGTTCCACCCTTTTCAGCTTGTTTGCATTTACGTCTCAGGTTTACCTTTGGAGGAAGAAATATTTGCAAGAGCAGCCTTCAACACACAACCCTCACCTTCCCACTGCCATCAATGCCAGATAGGAGCAACATTAACAGAAACCCTTCAAAAGAGCTGGTGCAAGCTGAAATGGATCCACTCAGTTCCTTGGAGCTGTGAATAAATTCAGTATCTGACCCACAGAGCTCCTCCCAAGTCTCCAGAAATAGCCTTGCTTCCCCTGGAGACTGGCTAAGATTTGATGTCACCTGGTAAAGATGTGGCCAGGCATCTAGATGCTTTCCAAAGGTGACCAAGCTATTTCACATGGAAAAAATCATAGCACTTCACCTCCTCAGTGCCCAAATCACTGCTGGGAGTGGCTTTTGGCTAACATTTTCCCCAGCTCAGAGCTCTTAACAGTGCAGAAAAATTTAAGGAGAGGTTAATCCAGCTGATAGAGGAGCACACCACCTCCAGAGGGTAATCTGTGCCACCATGGCTCCACACTGGTATTTTGGAAGCCCTCTCTCCTCCCCGCTTGCTTCACTGCCCCAGCTAGATGTATATCCTACTGCTAGGGCTGCAAATAGTTGTTCTGGGTGGCTGGCATCCACTTTCAAGTCTCTGGCAAGGCTTACTGCAGCCTCGTGGCCTTGCTGCTGCCTCCCAGGGACACGCATACAGAAAGAAGAGTCAAGTCAAAGGGATCTAAGGCTGAGCAGTTCAGTTGGGAAAGAGGGTGGTGATCAGGCATGAGGAGATCCCCACAAAGCAAAAATACAGATTAAGGCAGAGGCCCCTTATTTTTGATCTTGTCATCTCCATGGAGCAGATTTTTTTAGAGGGTCTGAGGATGCTCATGGCATCTCATCTCCCATACCATCTATGGGATGATGCTTTGCCTTCCCTCTGGTCCTGCCTGTTCCCCTTGGCAAAAAGCTGTCAGGACCCAGATGCAAATCCACATCTTTCTCCCAGTACAACATGACTGACCCCACATGCAAAGGGAATTTAGGGCCACAATTGCTTTGCAGACTTCTATCCAAGCCCCTTTTCTGGGAATGCCCCTGGGGCTGGGCAGGAGAATTGGATCACTTGTACTTTGGTCTGGGGCAGTGAGGCATCCCAAAGGTCCCTGGCTGTGCCAGCTAACAAAGCTGCACAGGCTGCCCAAGGCCAAGCCCAAACCCAGGCCATTTGTCCCCAGAAGAAGAGCACGCAAGTCATGGCTCTGCCTACCCACCCTTCCTTTGGGTTCTCTGTCCTTTCCCAGAGGCTGCTCACCTCCCTGCAGCAGCAACGTGTCATTGGGAGAGAGCGCTGTTTGGAACAGATTTCACAAATAAATCACTAATTTTAGATTTCCTGGTTATCACACCCCAAGAGTCAGTTCTGCCCTGCTCAGTCCTTTAGCCTTGAGGAAAAGCATCAAGCAACTGCAAAATGCTAGTTCAGAAAAAAAACTTCTGACAACTTGAGCTGCGCAATCCGACTGCTTTCTTTTCCAGCCCAGTGCGATAGATAGCATCAGTGCCTGAAGCACTGCTCAGCCGGGGGTTCAGATTTAAGAGATATTTTGCAACAACATTAATTATTTATTCTACCTGCCATAGCACCCATCCATATCTACACCTGACACGTGTCACATTTCTATTCACACCGATATCATAGATTTTTTCCCTCCCTCTCAAAGCCAGCCAGGCCAGCTGAGAGGCATATGTAAAGAATCAAAGTCATACGTAACAGCTGTAGTAATTTTTTCCTGCCTTTTATGTTTTGCTTTTTTTAAGTCTACTCATCTGCTTTTCACTTCCACAAATTTTTATTTTAACTACGCTCTTGTAAAAAAAAAAGAAACCCAAACAATACCCACACAAGCAAAGGGTTGCTTAGAAAGTGAATTTGAAACATCTACTGAAATAAAAAAAAATAAAATATGTAAAATGCCAAACTTCATGCACAGAGAAGTATGCAATAAGCAAAAAATAGCTGCTGGGGAAAAATATTTAAGGAAATCACTTCATTGCGTTGGTGGTATAAATTACTGCCTTTTGAAAGCATTATTAGTAACAGATGTATATCTTCTGATGAAATGGAGGACATAGTGTAATAGGAAGAGGTCACCGCACACTATATAAACTCTAGATAGACATAAAAACTTCAGATTATTGAAGACTACATGAGTTAGTCTTTTAGCACTTGAATTACTAGGAGACCGGCTACCAGGTTCTGGTGCTAATTCTTAACAGTTCAGAAAAATGCTTTCCTATTCTGAAGGCACTCAGCAGTTAGGTTTTTCAGCATTTTTTTCCAGCTTGCAGTGGTTATAGCAAAACCTCCACCAGAGCTTTCACCCCCCAGGACTGCAAGGCACTTTTCATTTAAAAGAAAATGAAAAAAAATCCAGGATGGAATTGCCTTACTGAAAATCATTATTGAAAGTAACAACAAACCAGGAAAATAGAGTTGCAAAACAGAGACTTGCCACACTCAATTATTAAAATGAATTAGCATAAATTTACGTCCCTGGTTTTATCCTCTGCAAGCTGGTGCCACTACCAGCTTCTGTGTCCAGTGGTAATCTGGAACACAAAACAACACCACATGGAGCAAAGCAGGTTCCTTGCTACACCTCACCAAGGCAAGCCAAGGAAGACCTACCTCCAACCACCCAAACAATGAAAGTCACAGCACTGATTGCCTTACACCCACCTCTCCCACTGAGTCAGAGACTTGCTATTGTCTCAGTCAAACCAAATCTGAGCAGGGTTTTAGTCCAAAACCTTCCAAAGAAGCACATTACCTCTGGAAAAACCTCTTGTCCTTGTTTCTTCTCCAGGGCCATCTCCTACAAGAAAGTCATCTCCTCATCCACCCCTTCCTGCAAGCATCCAGGTTTTCCTCCTTTGTTAATTAGGCTGTTGTGAAAGGGGGGAGTGGGGAGGGAGGGGGAATTTAAAAGAAAACCCTGATCAGGAACACCTGTGCTTAAATACTCCTCTTTTCCATAAATCAATCAGTCTTTAAGAGACATCAACAACCTTTTCCTGCAAGACTTGTCTGCTTCTTTCTTTCTACTAACTAATCTCAGCTTATGTGATTTTAAGATGGTTTTGGGGAAGCATGCTGCTAAAACTCATCTCTTGTTGATAAGCAAGTCCCTCTGCTTTTATATAGCTAAAAATACCACAATGGAGGTCACTGAGAAAGCTGGAAAGAGATCTGGAGGCCTCCTAAAGGCTAAAATGGAAAAAGAGGTGACTAAGAAGAGCAGCCAACTTATTTTTGCTTGAAAAAGGCCTTGTATTTTCCAGCTGGCCAGGGCAAATAAACTGAAGCTGAGACTGAGTGTTGTTTTAATACACTGATATCCAGATTTATGTCATGGTGCCCCAAGGGCTGACTTATGACTTTCAGCCATTTGGGTTTGCCAGGATGGAGGTACATGAAGTACAGCCCGTGGTTTCTCTGCCGTGAGACCCCGGGGCTGAACCGTGACGCAAAGAGACCTAATGGCAGTGGGCTCAGCCCTAGCCTTCCTCCATGCGCCTTGTTTGAACAAGGGCAAGGCGGTTCTTCAAGGGATTTCGAGCCAAAGCAGCTCTAAAGATGTAGGTGTAGATCCACCATTGAGTTTAGAAATCCCATTCAATATAAAGCCCAGTTGCCCACCATTGTGGGAGGGTCATGGGGTGGTGTTGTGGGAAGGGGAGATTTTGTAGCACCAGGGAGATTTACTTTTCCTTTCTGTTGTGTTTCATGGCTATAGGCAGCCCCATAAGTCTCTTGGCAGCAGTTCAACTTTAAAACCAAAAAACCCCAAATGTTTGCTTTGGTCCTGTCATTTATTAGCTGGCAAGATATAAAATTTCACTGGTTTATCTTGATGCTCTGTTCACCTCCAGCTGTTGCGACTGTAGAAGGATAGGATGCCAGCAGCTAATAAACAGGATGATAACAAAACTTCCTGCATTTCAGAAAAGATATACTAGCACTTTTACAACGTATGTCATTTTAATAGGCTGTTTTTCCGTAGTGTGCATTTTACTTCACATTTTTCATTCATTGATAGCAGCATTTTTACTCCCAGTGGATGCTATAAGGCAAGCCCATCTCAAAAAACTTGCAATTCTTCCATAAACCTTTTTATGCCCTGAGGGGAGATGCTCTGGTGGGGTTGGATGGGTGGCTGTCACAAGTTCAGTGCTTTATGCAAACCTCAGCTCTGGGACCTGCAGACCTTTCTGTGCTTGTGTGCTCAGGAGATGAACCCCATAGTGATGACCATGGCTAATCCTGCACCCCTGGGGAAGCAGAGCCCGGTTTTTCCACATTTTCCCCATGTGTCCTTTGGGTGAAGCTAGGTTTTTTTGCAAGCTGCAAATCAGGGACTCGATTCAGCAGAGCAGGTTCACGCGCTCCTGCTGGAGGCACTGAAAGGTTTGGCTTGGACTCTGATAGCAAAGGGGATGGATGGGTGCCAGTTAACAAGGAGGAATTTTTAGTCTTTTTATGAATGATAGAGATACCTCTGGGCTGCAGCAGCTGCCTCTATACATCGAGGGGCTGCCAATAACAGGGAAGACTTGTTATGTCTTAATTAATGCTGCATGCTCGCTGCTGGCTCTGGGTGCCTATAAAATGTCTCTCCACCTGTGGTTATTATTAGTATTATACACAAATGTGGGGGGAAAGGTAGAGGCTATGCCTGACTCATGCTATGTGGCATTTATAAATGTCATCTGGAGCACATGGAAGAGTGAACACTGCAAACCCCTTCTCCCAAGAAGAAGATCCCCAACCCAGCTTTGACATGCAGGGAGCCAGGATTGCATCAGGTTTTGGGAAACAAGGTGGATGTTGTCCCCTCCTTTCCACTGAACACCCCTCTGATAGCCCTTTAGGGAAGAGAGATCAGCTGTTCAGTTGTTTATATCCAAATTTTCCCTGATTCCCTGTATTTGGATCTGTTTCCAGCTGTGCCAACCATGGCCATCTGTGTAACTACCACGGCTTTCCTTATAGAGAGGGTTAGTCTTCCCCCTAGCCCTCTTAGGCTCCTGTATTGGTCGTACCTCTCTGCATTGATGGAATTGGCAAGGATGGTAATTAGAAAATGGATTTTTAATTTTTTTTTTAAAAAATGGTGACCTGGATAATAGCTTTATGTATTTGAATCACTTTTGGCTCATTTGAGTAATTGAGCTCCTTTAGGGAGAACAAGAAGTATTAAGTCACTGCATTCCCTTTTGGGAAGATATTTTCTCAGTTAAGCAAGCCTTGCTGGTTTCTGCTCTATAGGCTTGGAAAAGAAGATTAAATAATAAATTGGCCATCTCTATGACAACAGATACACAGCTTTCCTGAAGGAGACTTTGTTTCAGAAGTTTTGCCAGGTGGATCACAGATAAGAAACTTGCATAAATTATATTTTTGGCTCCAACACATCAAATATTATTCTTGGTGCCTTCCCAAAATGGGATCAGCCTGTGTGGGTTATTCCACTGCCGGGACTGCAAGCCCGGGGGATTCCAAGGACTTTTTGCTGTACAGCCAGATCATGCTGCTCACTTGGTTCTGGAGTAATTAAATTTCCATTTGTATGTTTGGGAGAGCTGGAAAGGTGAGCGGAGGCAAAGAGGGACATTCAGGGAGATTATTATTCTAGTGTTTGTAAAAAATAAGAAAGGGCAACAGCAAGAGAGAATATGTTGGCCAAAACGTTTCAGCTGGTTATCCATGGGTGAGAGGACAGGTGGGAAGCCATCATATCTTGAGGGTTGGTGGTAGAAACCTAGGCTGACCATTTTACTATATATTAGATATTATCTGGGGCAGTGCAGGCAAAGAGAAAGCCATCTAAGTCTGCAGGAGTGATTAAATGCCAATTATGTGAGCGCTGATTCCACTTCCAAAGGAACGCTTGCTATGAAGCAGAATCTGTCCAGGACTAAAATAACTTCTTCGTGCCAAAGTGCCACAAAAGCATCGCGAAACCACATCGTTTGGCTTTTCTATTATCTGTGCCTGTCAAGCACTGCCACTGTTTCTCACTCTCCTTCTCTTTCTCTGTTAGGTCTCACATTGGGTGCTTCGAAACACAGAGAATAAAAGGAAATCTCACATAAAAGATCAAAATGAGGAAACACCAACATTTGCCCCTTGTGGCATTGTTTTGCCTCCTACTCTCAGGCTTTTGCTCGGTTCGTGCCCAGCAGCAAGCAGGTAAGACTGGACCGCTTTACCCGATTTCGCGCCCGTACGAACGTGCCGCTAATTCGCACCGTTTGGTTTTTAACATGCATGTCGACGGTACATTGTGGTTTACTTTCTGCTCTTCAGCTCCCACTTGGCTGAAGGTTCTTTCAGACCCAGACCTTGGCCAATGCACGCGGTGCCTTCCTGAGCATGTCGCTGGCCGGTGGCGTGTCTCTGTGGGGGACAGGGGTGTGGGACATGCACCCAGGGTGGCCCTGAGCGAGTTTTCTCCTGGGGAGAGCTGTTTTGCCCTCCTTGCATGTGTATAGGGCTTTTTGCAGTGAGAAGAGCACTACCACTGACCTGCAGAAAGGCTGTTTCGCTGGTGCCTTTGGGATCAGAGCTGGTGTCACGAAGCGGGGGGTGTTAACAGCAGTAAAAATATGGAAAATGCATAAATGCTTGAACCAAGCAGCCGTTCCTTCCTCAAGCACCACCGTGGAGCAAGAAAAGCCCTGACTCTGCAAAAAATGTGCAGGAGACCATGGGCAGCTAGAAGCTGAGCAAGCCTAAATTCATGTGTGAAGCTGCAGGAATCTTTGTCTGGCTCAGGGCTGGTGTCCAAACCCATGCGGTGAGGGTCCAGGAGGGCAGAAGCATCTCACCTCCCCCTCCCCAGGAAGGGTAGGTCACATGCTGTCCCTTCCTGTCCCCCAGCACCTGTGGTCTCAGGGCACTGATGGCTGCCTGGTTTTTCTCCAGCGCTTCTTGTTTTGCTGCGGGCAATAAGGGAAAGCTAAGCTTCACTTTCACCATGCGAAAGAGGCTGTCAGTCATTTGGGTGAGGAGGAGGAGGAGGAGGAGGCATGCTTGCGCTGACCGATAGAAAACCCTAAACCCCCATCTGTTTTTTTAAAGCTGTCAAAACGGTTGCCGTGGCTGATATAATATTTCTAGTGGATTCCTCTTGGAGCATTGGAAAGGAACATTTCCAACTCATTCGAGAGTTTCTGTATGATGTTGTAAAAGCTTTAGATGTGGGAGGAAATGATTTTCGCTTTGCCTTGGTCCAGTTCAGCGGAAACCCTCACACAGAGTTCCAGTTAAATACCTACCCCTCTACCCGAGACGTCCTGTCCCATATTGCCAACATGCCTTACATGGGGGGAGGCACCAAGACTGGAAAAGGATTAGAGTACCTAATCGAGAACCATCTCACTAAAGCTGCTGGAAGCAGAGCCAGTGAAGGCGTCCCACAGGTTATTATAGTGTTAACGGACGGACAATCCCAGGATGATGTGTCTCTGCCATCATCTGTCCTTAAATCAGCCCGTGTAAACATGTTTGCAGTCGGCGTGCAGGATGCAGTGGAAGGGGAGTTAAAGGAAATAGCGAGTGAACCCTTCGATACACACCTTTTCAACCTAGAGAATTTTACTGCTCTCCACGACATAGTTGGAGACTTAGTGGTGAGTGTCCGTGCATCCATGACTCCAGAAAAGGCTGGGGCCAAAGGACTGGTTAAAGACATCACAGGTAATGGCTGACTGCTGATGGCTCCCATCAGCATCGTATCTGCTGGTGTTGTGCTGTTTGAAGCCTTTGTAGAGGCAAGACTGAGATGGACGTTCAGAGGTCTAAAAACAAAGGTTTGAAGTGTGTGGGCCTGTGTTAGTAGCTATCGAGTGTGCTGTTGTTTGCAGACCAAGTTGGCATCGCTGCCAGGAGGTAGCACAGGAGCCTTTGGATGGGCAGCGGCCCATTGTGGCCATTTTGCACCCATCGCATGGAAATGCAAAAGTAGGGAGGTCTGCAGAGTTACTAGATTTCCCAACCTATCCACTCCCAAGGCAGGGAAGTAGGGGATGAATACATCAGCCATGATGGTGACTCTTTGAGGCACTGACCGAAAACCCTCTGGAGAATGAGAAGATTGTTGCTGGCTGCAGGGACACCATGCAGATGTCCCCTTCCAGCAAGTGGGGGAGATAGGCAATGTGCTACTCCAGAAGGTCACGTTCTTGGCTGAAGACAGCAAAAGCAGTTCGGTGGAGAACTTCTCCACTGAAACCCCATCCCTGAGCTGGTCCATAGCCTCTCTCCTCTTCCAGTTGGAGAAGGTGTGTGGTTGGACAGTCCCTTTTGCAGTGCCACTCAAATGCCTTCTTTACAAGCCAATGGCTTCCACCTGCCGGAGCACTGGACCCTTCCTGTAACCGAAACCTCTCTGCAAACCACGTTGGCTTCAAAGGATCTGTGGTGATGACAAGCCTGGGGCTCAATTTGCCTGGAAAAAAAATTAGACTTCCTCCATCCCTCCTCTGTTTCTGAAATTTCACTGTGGAAAGGGCCTTCTGAGCAGCTTTGTTGTGTTTCAAAACAGAAGTCCCAGAGATCAAACCTTTCTTTTTATTCCTGAGACTCCATCTGAAGGTCAATAGCTTGTGGGGTGATGTAAGGCAACGGCAGTGTAATAAGGCAGTGTAACATTAATCCCCCTGTGTTGTCTTGCCTGATTAACCCTCACGCCAGCCCCACTGGGTGCTCTCCATCACTGCATGACACCGAGCAACACCAAAAGGCTGTGCTCACATGTGTTTTTACTGTGCAAAGTGCTTGACAGGGCAAATATCCAGATCACGCGAAAGCCACAGGGAAGAAAAGCAGCTGCCCCAGAAAGATGACCTAAGGTTTGCCGATTCTAAGAAAATTATGTTGATGTATGTGGAAAATGTGTGTTATAACCAACCTGCTGACAGCACTGCAGCGACTGTTCAGGATCTTTGCCATGAAGGGTCCTAGTGATTCCCTGTTAAAAATAATAGGGGAATTGGTCTTTGACTTCTGGGGCACACCACCAGGTAACCCCATAGTACATAACACCTGGAGTCACAGATATTTCTTTAAAAGCTTTAAAGGCAAACTCCTATTTCATGTATATCATGCATTTCCGAGTTAATATCTACTCAAAGATATTTTTTACAAGCTTTTCCTTCCTCCCCATAAACCAAATTTAAGCTAATCCTACTATTGTAGTTTATCCCCCGTGTGACTTGCATGGGTGATGTACAGAGTATCTATCAGACATGGGAAAAAATGTTACAGGTCCTTAACACTGGATAAAAATAGTGCACAAAGCATGGTACAAATAACTGTTTGCATGAGTTTAAGAAGTAATTTGTTCTGCTGATAACTCCATGTAGCATTAAAATGTATAAAAATGCCATGGATGTCATGCTAGAAACAAGCTCTAATATGAAACAGAAATGTAAAAACCCCAGTCTCTTGGTACTTCCAGTATCGAGTACCAGAGCTGTTGGTCTGTGGCAGTCCCCAGAGCTGACTGGCGTAAGTATGAAAGTCAGCCCCAAGTTTGCCCTGATGTATTAGTTAAATCTTAGCTGTCTGTCTCATCTGACCCTCCTTGCTTAGTTGTGTAACAAGCATGCTTTTATTTGTTCTCTAGCACCACCTCGTTCCATAAATGTGCACTGAAGTACAAGGTTTTTTTACAGTGATGACAAATTATCCAACGCATCTGTTTCATATCTATTGTCTGTCCTGTGGGAGCAGCCCGTGCTGCTGTGATAACACCCATTGGTGTCCGAAATCTTGTTCCTCAAAAGGATGTCCAGCATAACCAAAGCAGTGCTGGGTACAACCGCTTCGAGATTTCCCTTTCATTTTTATGATGAAGTAGAATGTGTACATCCCAACTGAAAATGGCACAGTAAAGACAACCTTAAGCACCCCTAAATTTAGACTCAATGATGGAAAAATAAATCCTGGAGCCCTTTGCCATTCTGAACCATGTTGATGTTCTCCAAGCCAACACTGGCTATTTTCCTAAAGAGAAAAAATTAAATAAAATATTGACACTGATGGCTAACAGTAAAGACTGCAGGTTTATTCCTGGCCTTGCTAAACTATGTGCCAGTTTTGCTACTGGTTTCACCTTCGGCTTTCAGAAGTTGAGAGCTGAGTGGGATTTCCAAATGCTGCTTGTCATTCATTTGCAAATAGTCTGAAATTTGATTTCTTAGCAAGATTGGAGAGTAATACCATGGAAACATGGTTGCATGCTTTGAGGTCCTCTTCCCCCCCAACCTTTTGCATGCATACAGCTCTTGGTGATACTGATGGTAAAATTACTTGAGCAAAAGGAGTAAGAGCAGACACCAGGGCATTTTGGGTCTGCTTCGGTAAGTCTCCCAGCAAAAATGCTTCCCCTCAACAACCGTGTTAATGCCATAGAAAAGTTTTGTTCGGTGTGTATGTATTCTCAGCAGATGCTTGTGATCATCTGGGTATGGTCACAACAAACAAATAGAGTTGGATAATTGTGTCATGACTGATTTCATCACCCTGTTTTAACCTGATTCTGCATTCCTTGATTGAATATCCAGCGCCCATATGAAAGATACAGACCAGACCCCACTATTGATAATCAATGCATCTTTGTGCAAAACAATTAATGCAAGACAACTTTTGTGTGGCATAGGTTGAGAATTGTGCAGGTCAGCTTGCTGGACAAATACCATCATGTGTGTGATGGACAGCTGGTAAAACAGAGAGCAATAATAACCAAAACCTTCTCAGTTGTTTCTAATAAATGCATTTCAAATAATAATAATTCATGGCAGGAGAAGCCAATATATTCAGCCACTGTTTTTAACCAGCAAAAGAGCAGAATTGCAACAGAGAGGCTGAAAATTTCCATGTATCTGGAAAAAGGTGGCTTTCTCCTTTTTTTTTTTTTCCAAAAAAGAGAGACTGCAATGAGGAAAACTTCCTACAAATATTACCATCCTCACCTGCTATCTTCAGAGTGAATTGCCACCGAAATCCACCTTTTTCTTTTGGCTCTAGATACTTGGACAGTACTGGCCACTGATGAAATGGATCTGGATTTCTAAAAATTACATTTTGCTGAGTATTCTCCTCACGTGCCAATAGTGCTGACCCTTGTGTAACTGCAGCCACCAGCTCAGGTTGTGTCCGCTCGAGCCATCTCTTGATGAGCAGCGGATGCTACTGGGATGGGGCTGGGAGGTCATATTCAATCAGAATGCAGAACTAAGAGGCAAATGTCATCACCTCAGCGAACACGTGTTTTGTTTTCTCATTTTCGTGTTTCTTACTGGTTTTCCAAGAAACATGTCAGAACACTGTACAGCCGCATGTAATCACTCATTTTAATGCTTTCACCTTTTGCATTTCTTTTTTTAAAGCTCAAGAGTCCGCTGACCTTATTTTCCTTATTGACGGATCAAACAACATCGGAAGTGTCAATTTTCAAGCCATACGTGATTTCCTTGTAAATTTGATTGAAAGCCTCAGAGTTGGAGCTCAGCAAATACACATTGGGGTGGTGCAGTATAGTGATCAACCCAGAACCGAGTTCGCTTTGAACAGCTACTCCACAAAAGCGGATGTTCTGGATGCCGTGAAGGCACTTAGTTTCCGCGGTGGCGAGGAAGCAAACACTGGTGCAGCACTGGAGTTCGTGGTGGAGAACCTCTTCACCCAGGCGGGAGGCAGCAGGATAGAGGAAGGAGTGCCTCAGATTTTAGTGCTGATAAGTGGTGGAGAGTCTAGTGATGATATCCGAGAGGGCTTGTTAGCAGTGAAGCAAGCTAGTATATTTTCGGTTAGCATTGGGGTCCTGAATGCTGACAGTGCAGAGCTGCAGCAGATTGCTACTGATGGAAGCTTCGCATTTACTGCCCTGGATATCCGTAACCTTGATGCTCTTCGAGAATTATTACTGCCCAACATTGTTGGAGTGGCCCAAAGACTCATTTTGTTAGAGGCCCCAACCATTGTGACTGAAGGTATGTATGCCTTTCTAGACTGTTGCATTTCGATGAATCGATGAATGAATGAGCTTTTGCACTCTTTAAAAATGTATTTTATTTTTTTTTTAATTTAAATTTCTATTTTTGCAATGCATCTCTCTGGTATGGTTATGGAGAAACAATGGGAAAGACATATAGTCCTGTGGCTGATGTGCAGCAACTTGTTTGCCCAGTGGGTTATCTTTTGAAAACCGTGAGGTTTTGTGTCAATAACTGGCATTGCATGGGGTTTTAAAGGACACAAGCAGAGTATAAAAAAGCTCATATAATCCTCATTGTGGTATCTAAGCACCTTGGGGGTAAATACTGCAGCACTGTCAGGTCTGAAAACACTTATGTAACATAAGCTTACATTGTATGTCAGTTGAAAGTGTCATAAGAATGAAGTTTGACTGAGGAAGCCAATAGGGATGTAAAATGGATCTGCATTTCACTGAGTTTAATTAACAGCTTGCTAAAACAGTAAACTTCTGTACCTCATTGAAACTGGGCACTATTCTTGGGGGACAGGTAAAATTCCTGTTATTGAACTTAAAAGCAAAGCAGCCCTTAGTTCTTCTGAAGTGAAATCCCTACCTTGCTAACATGTATTTCCCTTTAATCTGTCAGCTGAGAAAGTTTACAGCTTTCCATGAGGCCCTGGGAAATGAAAATTTAAGTGTCAATATTCCCCTTAGGTCACTTTGTCTCTCTTAAGTCCCTACTGACATTATTTCTGTATTAACATTAGCTTGGGTGCAGTAGAACAATGAATATCTTGATTTATGACCAAGTTAAACTTATTGATAGAAAGGCTTTATGAAAGAAACACGTCATATTTCAGAGGCCCATGGGAAGGGCCATGCTGGAGTTGCTGCACTTAATTACCAGCACACTTAATGCAAACAACACTTTTGGGATTCAAGTGCCAGTCTGGAGTTCTGTACATGCTGTTCAACTCATGATGTATGTTGACATATAAAACTGCATTCCAGATGTCTTCGCTGATCTATGTCTTAACATGATTGCTATCCTGTGGTTCAAATCAAAGGGAGGAATTTGCCTAAAAGATCATTTTATGACCTTGCCTTGATTATTCCAGGAAAGAACATAAAGAACTTTTTCTTGTAGCACCCCACAAGAACCGTATTTAGCTAAATAAGCTGAAGTGTGCATGTCTAGCTAAAATGGGGATGCTGGAACCCATGCAAGTCAATGGAAAAACCTCTATTTCTTTTTAGCGCCATTTGAACAGCAAAAATGTTGGTGTATTTGGTTTCTTCTGCAGTTGCATATTTTTCACTTAAAATGCCAGCTTGTTTGTAGAAGGTACTACAGTGGCATTAGCCTGTGCAATTACAACTAGATGGATATGCTAAATGCAGAAGTTGGTATTTTCAAAGGAGCTTTAGGGAATTTCCTTTGCCTAGTGTCCACAGAAATTAATTTTGACTTATCTGCTTGATTCACACCAGTGCCTTGGAAATCTGCAGCATAAAGCACTGGTTTGGGACACGTACCGCAGCCCAAAAGGGATGCCAAACCCGTTGAGATGCCAAGCGTTCCTGTGAAATACTGAAGTCACCTTGCTTCACTTTAGCTCTCTGCTGTATGGTAGTCCTCCTGGGATGAATGGGTGTCTCAAAGTGCCTTTCTGCCTCTCTTCTCCGCTTTCTTTTAACTAATGAGTGAGCCTGGACGATTAAATTATGTGAGGCGCTTCATCAAAGATAGCTGAGATAGCAATGAGGAGGGAACCTCGCAGGGCTGGGTTTGATGCTGACACCCTCCGACATTCCCAACTTCCAGAGTCAAGGATAATGCTTTGATCACAAATCCTTTGAAATTCCTAGGAGACTTGCCATCAGCTTCGCTGGGCTCTCGATCAGACCCTGCAAGATGCATACAGCCTTCCTTAAATGCTTTTTCTTTAATTGTGTCCATTGAAATTAGCACGGTGGGGTGTTTCTTCCTGTGGGTTTTGGGTTTGGTTCTTGCATTCCTCTCCTCTAAGGAAACGTACTGCAGGATTTCAGAGCTGCAAGAGGAATGAGTAGTGGGGGGAGCTATTTCTTCACAGACTCCCTCATCTTTGCAAAGCCCCTTTGATGTTTCCCACAAACTTCTATATAAAGTCAAAAGTTTCCAGGGTCTCCATTTTTGGGTATCTAGCTGCTGACAAGCTAAGGAAGCACTTTGGACATCTCCTGGGTGATACAAACCAGGGACTTCAGCCCTTGTTATCCCTTTGGAAAGTTTCCTGTTTTCAGCCCTCTCCTCCTCAGAGTAACTGATGAGGAAAAAAAACTGAATAGGGGGATGGATGCTGGAAATCACAACTCTGGGAAAGGGATCCTGTAAACAAATCCTTGTTGCTTTGTGAGTAGCTCTGTTTTGAAAGCCAGAGCAGTCAATTGCAAGCCACCATAGCTCACATCAGGCTGTGGCTCAGGGAAGGTACATTCGCTTTGTGCAGGCTCTCATCATTTTGTGTCCAATAGCACCACAGTGGGCTATTTTAAGCTTCAATTTTTGACAGTTGGTCCTTAATCAAACAATTTTCAGCAATACTCTGGGAGAGGCTTTTGCAAAGGCAAAGGCAGGTCTCTCGGGGTCCTAGGGCAGACGAGGCAGCCAAGTTGGAGATGTCATCTCTAGCTCTAAATCACTCCTTGGGGTAGCCCAATCTCATGGCACTCACCCGTACTGAGAAACCTGACAGAGACCAGCCTTTGGGAGCACTGCTTTCCGTGGCCAGCTGGTGTCCGGCCAAGGAGGACTGCAGCCAAAGCTTTGTTCTTTGTTCAAATCCAAAGTAAACAGCCTTCACGCAGAGGAGCCCTGATGGGCCTAGGGACTGCCCTTTTCCAATTGGGCAGGACAAGAGTGTTTGCTACCACTTGCCCTCAGGGGTGTGAGATCCTGGTGGATGCTGGGTCTCCTCTTCTATGGGGTGTAGCAGCAAGCTTAGGAGGTGATGGACCTGCTACCTTGAATATTGACCGCACCTCAGGAGCTCTTAGGCAGGTAGGCAATTTAAGGACACTCCAAGTCAAATGTAACATAATGACCCATAACGCTCCATCAAAACCTGGAAGCAATACAAGGTTTCCTTTTTCACTTCAATGGCATGAGATCAGGGAAGTGATGATGTGAATGGGATTCTTCACAATATTGGCCATGGCTAACTGCTTCAAAGAATAAATGAGGGCTGTCTAAAAGATGTTATTAAGATTATTTCCTATAACAATCACATACAATGCTTTTATCTTAATGGTATCAGTCTGGTTAATATATACTGTTGCTTTTTGTACATTTGCTGTATTAAATATGATGGTGCTTTGGTTCCAGAGCTGCACAACAGTTTTTTTTTCCCCCTAACTATCTTCCTTCAGACTTAGCAAGGGAACTGGAAAGCTAATTTTGCTCTTTCTGTGTCCTATGCCATCATCAATAATAAAGTTTCAGAGATTACAACGTAGGGGACCTGTTGATGTGGTGACCAGAATATAATTCAGCTCTTCAGTGACTGGGTTAGCTGTGCCAAGAAAAATCATAACTTGTTTCTGTTAGATAAGGAATAAGATGTAGGATGTGAAGACCCAAAGTCCAGGTATGTCGAGTAAGTGGAGAGTGTTCTTTACTTGTGTCATTGCTCTTGGGAACCTAATCCTTCTGAGACCAAACCACTCTCTGGCATAATTTAGGTGGCTCTGCTGCAGAGAGAGGGAGCATCCTCTGTTTATTTTCTCCCATGTGCCAGCTGAGTAACAAGATTTCTCCTGACTGCCTTTCTTTTTTGTTTTGACATGTATATGCATTTCAAGACTAAGTTTTATAAACAATGCAATTCTTATAACTCTTCTGTATTTTAGGAAGGGGAGACATTCAATCAGATTTCTTATTAGCCCTCTGCTACAACCTAAAAAATAATTCTGTTTTGAAAGCAAGACCCTTTTAAAGGTGTTGAGAGCAACAACACTTTAAGCAAACAAGAAGTCCTATATGTTGCTGAACTGTTGATGTAGAATTGATGCACAGAGTGTGGTTAAGGCTTCTCTTAATGTTATATTCATGTGTTACTTGCAGTTATTGAAGTGAACAAGAAGGATATAGTCTTCCTGATAGATGGCTCAACTGCTTTGGGGACTGGCCCCTTTAACACAATTCGTGATTTCGTTGCCAAAATTGTCCAAAGGCTGGAGGTTGGACCCGACCTGATCCAAGTCGCGGTGGCGCAGTATGCAGACACTGTGAAGCCAGAGTTTTATTTCAATACTCACCAGAGCAGAAAGGATGTGATGGCTAACGTGAAGAGAATGAAGCTCATGGGTGGTACAGCACTCAACACTGGCTCAGCACTGGACTTTGTGAGGAACAACTTCTTCACCAATGATGCTGGGTGCAGGATGGAGGAAGGGGTGCTCCCCATGTTGGTGCTCATCACTGGTGGTAAGTCCAGGGATGCCGTTGACCAAGCTGCAGCAGAGATGAAAAGGAACCGGATAGTGATCCTTGCCATTGGGTCAAGAAATGCTGACCTGGCAGAACTTCAAGAAATTGCCCATGAGAGAGATTTTGTGTTCAACCCTAATGACTTCCGTGTTCAGTTCATGCAAGCCATTCTTCCCGAAGTGCTATCGCCTATCCGGACACTCTCTGGAGGGCTGATTATCCAAGAACCACCATCAGGTAATTAATTACCTTGTTCTAATTATGGAGATGTGGTTTATGTTTTTGTCAATTCTTATTCTATGACATGTAGCAATAACGGGGGAAAAGCACCAAGCACGTGTCTCAGCATAGCTAAATGTTTTTGATTTGCAAAATGTGCAAGAACGGGTTGGTGAATTTGGTAGTGTGCTTGTTGTTCCAGCTTTGTTGTTCCTTCCCAGAGACTTTTGTCCCATTCAATGTTTGTCACCAATGTTTAAAGGTCTGGGCATGAAAGATAACTTTACTGGTTAAGTACTGAAATCATTCAGTGGAGACTTTTTCTCTCACTTAGGGTTTGTGTAACCTATGAACAAGACACAGTGTGGATGTTATAGTCTTCTCCAGTTCAAAAGTCATCTGTAGTGGATATTTGCCCGAGAAAGCTTAAAAATTTCTTCTGAGTACAAAGAAAATAAGCAAGTTTGTTCATGGAGGTGTTCAGAGAAAGCTAGCCTGACACTGTTGGACTGAAACTCACCCGTTAAGAGCGTGTTTACAGTTTTCTTATCATTTACTCAGCTCAAGCCCTAAGAGGCATATGAGACTATTGTGATGTTGGTTTTCATTTAATCTGTTTAGAAGCTGATCCAAAGCCATGTGAAGCCAGTGGATTCTTTTTACTTGGTCTTGCCATTGACATCAATAGACTTTGGAAGCAATCCAGTCGCTAGAGTCATGTCTTTTGAGGCAGTTTCCCCTGCATTTCAAGAGGTGTTGTAGCTGTACAGAGATTTTATACCAAATTTCTCAGGATTTCTTCCCAATGGAGATGCTTGAGGTTGAATTAATGTTGTGCTAGACCATATTTGAACCTTGCATTTCTGTCTCATGGCATATAAACATCAGAAAACCAGGACTTCTTCCAGCTCCCAGTAACGTCAATAGTGAGCTTCCCATTGGCTTAAGAAGATGTTGAATAACATCCATATTTTTTCTAGTTTCCCCAAGTAATTTAAAATTATAAACCGCAGTGCAAAAGAAGCTGAATTTTTGGAAAGGGTCTTTAAAGACTTAGAGCCTACGACCCATTTACATAAAGAGCAGACATTTTAAAATCTTGTCCTTAATTAAGATGAATATCACGGGTCTTGTCATTTAATAAGCTTTTTTTTCAGAATGTGTTTCCTGCTAATTCAGTTTTGCATGGCTATACACCAAACCTGACATTTTTATTTTTCAATGTAAATTAAAAATGTTCCTATGCTTCCTTATTCTTTAAAGCCCACTCATGCAGCTTTTCTTTTTTTCCACTCCTCTTGCTCTACTGTACTCATAGCTAGTCACATACACAGTAAGCAAGTAATTATATTACTTATTATTACTCCATAAAATGACTATTATTAGTAATATAACTGATTTTGACACTGGCCAGTCTGTTACATTTCAGCTAGAGGTTGTCTCACCCTGGGCCTTGAATAGCACATTTCTGGGAAAAATTAAACCTACTGAAAGCTAAGACAATCTGAGAGCAATGCCTGTACTCCAAAGAGCCCTTTTCTCCTTTTTGGTTTTAATATCTCAGTATTTATATATTTTATATATAGGACAGCAAGCTTACAGGGACAAGGCAAGTTAGAGACATGGATGAATATAGCCATATATCCATAGGTAAAGGTTTTAAACAGAAAGATATTGAACAGAATTAACAATGAGCATAAATATATTCTTGAATAACTTATTTGGAGGAAGGCATCCAGGGGATGCACTGGATGAGCCCACTTATCAGTGGTCTGAGATATTATTTAGAGTTTTGACATTTTGGTCTGTCATCTGGACATGACATGTTTAGAGCAAAAAGCACAGGGAGTGATGCTGTGGTGTCTTTGGGGTGATGTTCTAGATCCATGTCTCAGGGCTCAGATGCTGGGAGACAGCCTGGGAAGGATTTAACCTTAAAAAAGGAGCTGGCTGGTTACTACCAGAAGGGGAAAAATTCTCCGCACAAAATGTATGTCTGACATCAACATGCAGTTTTCTGCCTCAAATGCAGATGTCAAAAAAGCAGGTGTCTCAGGCAACTGTTCCAACCTCATCTGGACCAGTTTTTCTAAGCCTATTTGTAAAAGCTATTTTTAATACCCACTCAAAATGCCAACCAAATTGGTTACTTGGCAGAAGTGTTTTTCCAATGCAAGTGGAGCCTAACTCCACACCGTGGGCCAGCCGATGCCGGCTGCACAGCATGACTATGGAAAGTCCCACAGGGCAGGACATGGCTCTCAACTGGGATGCATGGGAGCATCCCCGTGGAATGGGGGATTGCTTAATAAGGGGGTGATAGTGCTAGGTGTCAAAGTGCACTTTAGGTGCCAGAAAGCAGAAACATTCCTTAAAACTTCATTTGAAAGCCCCAAGTGGTGACTTGCAGATAAGCAGGGGGTCTGCAGGCATAATTTAGTGCTGCTCCCCCCAAATCAATGAAGCTGCCTTTTGCCAGTGAAGGACCTGGTCCTGAACATGCAATTCTGGCATTAGCAGCCATTGGAAACACCTGCCATGGCAGATGCTGAGCCCCATTGATAAACCTGACATTTAAAAGACTTTTTAATACGGTCAGAAACCTCCACTGGCCAATTTAGTAATTTCCAGCAGGGTCCTTCTTTCTTCTATGCTGATCATACTCTTCCTCTTCTCTTTGTCTCACTTCTCCCTCCTAACAAGGTTTACATGCGTGTACGGCATTTGCTGTATGCACACATGAAAAAAAATTTCTATTTTTATTTTCTGTGATGTCTCATGTTATTTTCTGTGCTCTACTGCAGTTCAAGTAACCAAAAGGGATATCATCTTTCTTTTGGATGGATCACTCAACGTCGGAAATGCCAACTTCCCCTTTGTGCGTGACTTTGTTGCCACCCTAGTTAACTACCTTGATGTCGGCAGTGACAAAATCCGAGTTGGCTTAGTGCAATTTAGCGACACTCCTAAAACCGAGTTCTTTCTATACTCCTACCAAACCAAATCAGACATAATTCAACGTATGGGGCAGCTGAGGCCCCAGGGGGGGTCAGTGCTGAACACTGGCTCTGCACTGAACTTTGTGCTTTCGAATCACTTCACGGAAGCTGGTGGGAGCAGAATAAATGAACAAGTGCCACAGGTCCTAGTCCTGGTGACGGCAGGGAGGTCTGCTGATCCCTTCTTGCAAGTTTCCAATGAATTAGCTCGGGCTGGAGTGCTGACTTTTGCTGTTGGAGTTAGGAGTGCGGATAAGGCAGAACTTGAACAGATTGCCTTTAATCCAAGAATGGTATATTTTATGGATGATTTCAGTGCTCTGGCAGCTTTACCCCAGGAGTTAAATAAGCCTATAACAACATATGTTAGTGGAGGTGTGGAAGAGGTTCCACTCGCCCCAACAGGTAATATCTACCTTCCTTCATGTTGACTGCATTAAGTTAACCTTGTTTCTCTTGACTGTTTGTTCCCAATGTACACCTTCACCTCTGTCCAAGGCCCCAAGTCATCAAAGCAGTCAGGGCTGTGCTTAACCTTAAATACATGGCTTGACACAGTCAGCTCTTAATGTTGTTTGAGTTGTTGCTAGCCCACTTGAAAGGCAGCATAATTTTAAATCTTTTGGCAGGTCAGGACCGCAGGAGGACCTGAGTGAGTCTATGCCCACCAGTCACTTACTCAGGCATTCCCTTTTGGTTGCCATAATTACGTCACAACCTGTAAACGCATCATCAGGCAATGGGACTGTGCACTTTTGGCCACGAGTGGTGTGGAAGGTTAAAGTCATGCCAAAGAGCACAGAAGAGCAAAGGTTTAGCCAGGTATAGGTGGCCAAATCCCTCCCCAGAGCCACTCTGTCAAAGTGCTGTTATCAAGTTGTCACAGAGGCTGAATTTGCCTCCAGGTTTTCAAACTTTCCCCCCAACATTAAACTATAAAGCTTTTGGCAGGTTAAACCCTTTTTAAACAGGTATTTGCTCACTAATTCTCTTATTGTGGCTAAGTCTATATGAAGACTTACAAACAACCAGGGTTGCTTAGAGTGGAAAGGAGACCATTAAGATGAATATGAAAGATGTTAAGACACAAAGATATGAGTTACCGGACTTTGCCTTGGATATTCAATGAGATTAAAAGGGCACCAAATGGAAACAGGTAAAAGGATTTTTCTCCTCCCAAAGTCATAACACGCCTATGGATTTAGCTATCTCCTTGCGACACAGCTAGAAGTACAAAAGAATACAGAAAACTCCCTGTGTATGTATGAACTAATGTCTATTTGTTATCCACCAAGTCTTTAAATAGAAAAAAAAAACCCAAAAACCCCTCTACTGCTGTTGTACTTCATGCCTGTATTATTGGTAGATTGCCAGAGCATAAACATCGCTCGCCTAATCTGAAACAGCCAGGTTATGATATGACTAACATGATGTGATATAATGTATGATGTGACTGTCTGGTGCCTGAATTTACTGAGTCGTAGGAGAGAGGTGTCTTTCCTTTCTTTTTGTCCTCAGATAAATAAGTCAAAGGTACTGATTAGTCCTGTAGCTTTTTAATGAAATCACTTGCTTTGCGTATCAAAACCCAGGTAATTTGAAGAGAAGTTTCTAGGATGACTTTTAAGAAGAAAAATGCCCTCACGTCTTTTTTTTCCCCTCTTTTCATTTGTGAATTTATTCTAGAAAGCAAGAAAGATATTTTATTCCTGATTGATGGCTCAGCCAACCTCTTGGGTAGCTTTCCTGCCGTCCGGGACTTTGTACACAAAGTCATTTCTGACCTGAACGTGGGTCCCGACGCCACACGAGTAGCTGTGGCTCAATTCAGTGACACCATCCAAATTGAATTTGACTTTTCTGAACTCCCATCTAAGCAAGACATGCTACTGAAAGTGAAAAGGATGAAGATAAAAACCGGGAAGCAACTGAACATTGGAGCTGCACTAGATGAAGCTATAGGGAGGTTGTTCGTGAAGGAAGCTGGAAGCAGGATTGAAGAAGGGGTTCCTCAGTTTTTGGTCCTCCTTGCTGCTGGAAGATCAACTGATGAGGTGGAGCAACCTTCAGATGCTCTGAAGCAAGCTGGAGTTGTGACCTTTGCTATCAAAGCCAAAAATGCTGACCTCGTAGAGCTGGAAAGGATAGTTTATGCCCCGCAATTCATTTTGAATGTTGACTCTCTCACGCGGATTTCAGAGCTTCAGCCAAACCTAGTCAACTTGTTGAAAACTATTCAGCTTCAGCCAACAGGTACAGGGACCCCTGGGGTTTCCAAGAGGCTGAAAGACACTGCGTACATGCTCCCCTTCAATTTGGTAACAGGCAACGGGGTGGTGTTTAAAACAATTATGTAGAAACTGCCATTGTACTTGGATTTTCCTCTGGTCAGACCCCAATCCAGAAAAGCATTAAGGTGCAAACTGAATTTTAAAGGAAAAAACCTTTCGGTCACCTGCAAGAGCTGCAGTAGGTGCTGTTACCAGTGTGTAAAACATGGTACAAACCTGAAATAACAGAGGGTTGTTGCCCCAGAGATCTTGCATACATTGATGTGCAATGTCGGTCAAGGGCTAGAAGAAACAAATAAAGGCTTGATTTGATTTCTCTTCCTATCCTCCCTTTTCTGGAGGAGCAGCAGGGATTAAGGAGCATGGCAGCACCTTGGATTCACTCTTGCTTTGTTATTTCTGACAGGATACGACAGCAGTTTCTACATTTTGTACCTACACATCTTGAATCAGTTACCATTACAAGCTCAGTACATGAGTATGGATTAAAGAATAAATTTTAAAAATTATAAAAAGAATCACACGGCCACAATTATAATGCAACATTGCAGTACTGGAAATTATGAATGTCCTAATTTGAGAATTAACCTGTCTCCCAACAGCAGGTGGAGACAGGAAAAGGTCTAATAACATCCACATCATCTCTCTGTAAAAGTTCTGGGCAGATGGACTTAGAATCATAGAAACATAAAGAAGAAATAGGGCTGAAAGGGATCTAAGGGTGCCATCTACTACATACTCTTGTCCCCAACAGGATCTTCTTGGCCAAAACCAGCTAATATTAGTCTAGTCTGTTCTGAAAACCCTCCTGTGGAGGAGATATCCCCAGCCTTCATAATCAATCTGTTCAATTGCTTTTAACCTTATCTGTAGGTAGTTTCCCTCAATGACAAGCCTCTGCCTTCCTAGTCATAGTTTAAGCCTTTTACATCTCTTTGAACTAAAGGATAGAGATGTTGGCTCATTCCTGTGTTTTGTGTAACAGCCTTTCATTTACTTGAAGCTTGCCATGTACATCTTGTCTTGGTTCTTGTGTCACCAGCTGTGCACCCAGCTCATTCAGTCTTTCCTTGTATGTCTTGCAGGTTTTCCACCTCTTCAGCCTTGTCCCTACAATGCTAGCCTGCTCCAAATGACCAGAGCATAACAATCATGTCCTCTGGTCATGTCTTATTCTTATGGACTCATTGCCCTTCCCATTTTTTTGCACCTTCAGCCTGAACATAGACTAGTACAACTGCTGCTCTTGAATTGCATCCTCCCTTTTCAAGCCATTTATGTCTTTTCAAGATCATTGTGAATCCCTTTGACCACCAAATACTGTGAAAAATTGTGCAAATTGCTCACAAATAGCTGCATCCACCTACTTTTTCTAGTATTCTTGGCTGAAAGAGAGCCACCCCACAAGAGTACCCATATTTTTTTTCTTCTATATCTGCTACCCAGACACTTTTGTTAGGACTTTCTTCCCTTGCTCCTGAACTTCAGAGGAAGTGTATGAAACTGGGATACACCAGCCAATGTCCGATTCCTCTTCCTACCTGTATTGTTCAACAAGCTATATTAATATTCCAGTCCTATGCATTAACCCACCAAGTTTCCAACATTCCTCTTAAATAAAAAACTTTATCTGAAGTCTGCAGTAATATTTCAGCTGCCCTTGTTAACTCTTTATATGCCCAGCATTCATAAGCAGATATTTAAGATTTTCTTTAGAGGGACAGATCATGTTCCTGCTTGTCCCACTTGACCCTGCTATAAACAAGCCAACAGGGGGATGCCATCCATCAGTTGCTGTGTTTGAGTGGCAGTGATGTTTTCAGCTTGGCTGAGCCAAAGCTTTGCAGTTGTTAGTCAATAGCAGAACACATTATCAGTTCTCTGATCTTTGACAATTTACAGTCTTTTTTTTTTTTTCCAAAAACAGAACATTTGGTCACAATTAGCATTTTTTGTTTTGTGCTTGAAGTTAGTAAAAAATATAAAATATCAGCGTCCAGCATTTTAGAAAAGCATTTCAGCATTTTCAGTTGGATGGCCTTTCTAGCAAATTCTTTTTCTGTCTGAACACACGCAGGATTATTTATTACTAAGTTCAGTGATGCCTCAGAGAAGCTTTTCTCTCTCTTCACCAACTCCCTATGAGCACCCTGTCTGCTGTATGCCAATTTCTTCAGAAATTCTGTTTTGTCTGGGAGCAAAAGATCCCTGATGGTCTAGACTCCTGTTGCATACTGCAAAGCCATGGGCCAGATTCCCAGCCCCCTTGGCAGCAGATGGCTTCTCCCAGCCTCAGGTAGGGGATGGCACCCAGAGTCCCTTAGCACCCTATTTCCTATGGGTCTATGATTCTATGGCACGGTGGGTAAGGCACGGCATGTGTTGCACTGCGCTTTCCACCGACTTCCACCCATCTGCTTCTTCACCAGGGATTGCATCTGATGGCAAAGGAACTGAACCACCCATCCTGACACCTCGCTTGTCCCTACCCTGAGCTTTTGTACACCTTCGGTTCAATGTATACGGAGAATAATAATCACTGCAAAAGAGAATCTCACTTATTCCCCCCTTCCCTTACTTGTCTCAAACAGTAGTTGAGAGAGGTGAGAAGAAGGATGTGGTGTTTCTAATTGATGGCTCGGATGGTGTCAGAAGAGGTTTCCCTCTACTGAAGACCTTTGTCCAAAGAGTTGTTGAAAGCCTGGATATCGGTCGTGACAAGGTCCGTGTCGCCGTTGCGCAGTACAGCAATGCCATACGCCCCGAGTTCTTACTTGACACCCATGAAGACAAAGCAGATCTCATCAGTGCCATTCAGGAGCTGAAGGTTATGGGAGGATCTCCTCTGAACACTGGAGCAGCCCTTGACTATCTCATCAAGAACGTCTTCACGGTGTCAAGTGGCAGCAGGATAGCGGAGGGTGTCCCGCAGTTCCTGATTCTGCTGACTGCTGACCGGTCCCAGGATGACGTGAGGAGGCCCTCGGTGGTCCTGAAGACTAGTGGCACAGTGCCCTTCGGCATTGGGATTGGAAATGCTGATCTCACAGAGCTGCAGACAATTTCCTTCCTCCCAGATTTTGCTATCTCTGTGCCTGACTTCAGCCAGCTGGATACAGTGCAGCAGGTCGTCTCGAACAGAGTCATCCGGCTGACCAAGAAAGAGATAGAGTCACTTGCCCCTGATCTGGTTTTTACATCACCCAGCCCAGGTGAGAAGATGTTTGTGTCTGCACCGAGAGCCAGCAGCAAAATATGATGTTTAGTAACATCATGGTTGCAACACAAACTCAGAAAAGCAAAGATGGTCACGACTAAGACTCCAAGTCCATCTTGGTCTCACTGTCAATGTATTTTTTTGATGTACTTAGGGTCAGTAGGAGCTGTGCAATTCAGCTGAGCGACCTTTAAGCCCAGTCCCTCGAGGTGGTCCATGTTGTATCCACATGGAAGACCCCACACACAGGAAATGCTACTACCTTAATCTTATTTTAAGTTGATGGATTTTAAGTCCATGCTATTCCTCCTGGAATGGAAATTGCGTCATTTAGATGATACAGGGACACCTTCATATCACTATAAATCAAAGTCAGCTTTCTGCTAAATGTAAGACCTGCTGATATGTCTTACATTTGCCACACATTCACCTGGGGAAAGGAAACTGGAAGTGGGCATCAGGAAAAGGATCTTCCATTACTGGTCCTTCTTGGAATGAAATACAGCCAGTGTATGCCTGGGACAAAGGGTACCCACCCCAGATCAGACCTTTTGAAGTCCAACATCCTCCTCTATCTGTTCCTTCCCTTTAGAGCCAGACTGCTCTCCTCCATCCCCATTTATCAGTGTGATATTCAGCAATAATTCAGGCTCCGATCTGAATTACCACTGCAGAAAGCACTTTACTAGGATGAAAAAAAAAATCATTCTGGAAAGGCAGAAGCTGAGAATAACAGGATAGAAGCTGTCCTAGAGGACAAAGCTAAGAAAAGATAGTTGGTACCAAGTATAAAACAACCCCAGACTGTCTGAATACCTGCCCTGAGTAAGGAGCATCACCAGGCTACATTTTGTTAGGTAGAGAACCCATAAGGAATTATTATTCCAGGTTTCCCTTGCTTCCTTTGCTCTGGAAGTTGGTGTTCTTGCACTGCCTGGGGATGTGCCTAGCAGACTGGTCCTGTCTCTGGGTTGAACCCAGAGCTGCCTGCTGGGGCTCCCAGGAGATATCACAGTGAACAAAACAATGGGCATCCTCCCCATGGCTGAAGGCATGGGCCAGTGATGTAGATGATTAGCTTAGCTGTTCTCCATAAGCAATGCCTCATGCATCTTCTGACAGCTGCTTTCTTTCCTGCAGCGGGTGTGAAGAGGGACGTCGTGTTCATGGTTGATGGCTCCCGCTATGCTGCTCAGGAGTTCTACCTCATCCGTGATCTCATTGAGAGGATAGTGAACAACCTGGATGTGGGTTTTGACACCACCCGGATTTCTGTGGTCCAGTTCAGTGAGCACCCACACGTAGAGTTCCTGCTCAATGCCTACTCCACCAAGGATGAGGTGCAGAGTGCTGTGAGACGGCTGCGACCACAGGGTGGCCAGCAAGTGAATGTAGGGGAGGCCCTTGAATTTGTGGCAAAGACCATCTTCACCCGGCCCTCCGGGAGCCGCATAGAGGAGGGCGTCCCTCAGTTTTTGATCATCCTCTCCTCCCGCAAGTCTGACGATGACTTGGAGTACCCATCACTCCAAGTCAAACAAGTGGGGGTGGCACCTATGGTGGTAGCAAAGAACGTGGATCCTGAGGAGATGGTACAGATTTCCCTGACTCCTGATTATGTATTCCAAGTCTCCAGCTTCCAGGAACTGCCCAGCCTGGAGCAGAAGCTGCTAACGCCTATTGAAACCCTGACCGAGGACCAAATCAGACGGCTGCTGGGAGATGTGCGGCCCCCCGGAGGTAAAGGTTGCCCATATGTGTAAATAACTTCCTATTCTTTCTCTCTAAAATGAGGTTTTCCTTAGTTAAAAGTAAAGGTGTAACACATGTATAGTTTTAGAAGAAAACTTTTAGATATGTGGAAATTCTGCCCAACTACCTAAATACTCTATAGCTTTAGATTTTCAAGTCAAGTACCTAAATGGGTTACATACGTTGGTTTTCAAGTCAAATACCACCTATTCTCATTTAGCAACTCTCTAGGAAAGACACAAAAATCTGGGGCAAAAATGAAGCTGACACTGACAAATCCAGAGAAGAGCATTAATGAACAAAACAGATAAGGCTCTTAGTAACGCATGCTTCGAATATTAGGCAGGCTGTTAACACACGCATGCACACTTGCCCACAAGCCCATTTGGAGAAGCTCCCCATAGCACCATGCCTAAAGTTAGCTAAAATATGCCACGCAATTTTTACATCACACGAGAGCAGATAGCACAGATATCCTCCAGCAAAAGACCTGACACACAAGTAATTTCCTCTCTCCTTGCTTCTCTGCAGATATTTCTGGTGAGGAAAAGGACATAGTCTTCCTCATTGACAGCTCCGACAGCGTTAGGCCCGATGGGCTTGCTCACATTCGGGATTTCATCAGCAGAATTGTTCAGCAGCTGGATGTTGGGCCAAACAAAGTGCGCATAGGTGTAGTGCAGTTCAGCAACAACGTGTTCCCTGAGTTCTACCTGAAGACCCACAAGTCCAAAAATGCTGTCCTGCAAGCCATCCGCCGCCTGAGGTTTAGAGGCGGGTCCCCTGTGAACGCTGGCAAAGCCCTGGACAACGTGGTAAAGAACTACTTCATCAAGTCTGCAGGGAGCAGGATAGAAGATGGAGTGCCCCAGCACCTAGTTGTCATCCTTGGAGACCGGTCCCAGGATGATGTCAACAGGCCTGCTAACGTGATCTCTTCAACTAGCATCAAACCTCTGGGTGTCGGAGCCAGGAACGTGGACAGGGACCAGCTCCAGGTCATTACCAATGATCCTGAGCGCGTGCTTGTGATACAGGACTTCACAGGACTCCCAACTTTAGAAAAGAAGGTGCAGAGTATTCTTGAAGAGCTTCCAATACCTACAACAGAAACCCCTGGATTTGTAGGACCTGGTAAGACTGCTCTTCACCCCGTAGACTTTTCTGGACAGAGCACAGATAGAATTCGTATAATGTGAAAAGGATTCTTTCTTATGTTCAACATAGTAGCACCTTCTGATTCCCAACTGTTTAGTCACATTCCTTTAAAGAACAACTTGTTGAGCATAGGAAAGGATAGAGTTAAATCTGAAATGAGATGAAGGTGTCTATCTTGAAAACAAGTAATGTTGTATGAAGTATAAATGTGTTTTATAAAACCTTTCTTCTTGTATGGATGTAAAATCATGCCAAGACCAAGGAAACTAAAAACGTAGAAAGAAGAGAGAAACACAGTGCTACCTCACAAAACAGTAACCATCTTAAACATTATAGATGCCACAAACAATAATTAACAACTGTGTTTTCTTTGTAATCTTTTCAGGTGGAAAAAAGCAGGCTGACATTGTGTTTTTGCTGGATGGCTCCATCAATCTTGGGAAGGATAACTTCCAAGAAGTTCTGCAGTTTGTCTACTCCGTGGTAGATGCCATTTATAGGGATGGTGACTCTATCCAGGTAGGACTGGCCCAGTACAACTCAGATGTCACCGATGAGTTTTTCCTCAAAGACTACTCCACCAAACCTCAGATTTTAGATGCCATTAGCAGAGTCATCTACAAAGGTGGCCGAGTGGCAAACACTGGTGCAGCCATCAAGCACATCCAGGCAAAACACTTTGTGAAGGAGGCTGGCAGTCGAATCGACCAGAGGGTGCCCCAGATCGCCTTCCTTGTCACGGGTGGGAAGTCCTCAGATGATGGGCCAAGTGCCTCCTTGGAAATCTCACAGAAAGGTGTCAAGGTGTTCGCGGTTGGTGTGAGAAACATCGACCTGAAGGAAGTCAGCAGACTGGCCAGCGAGAGTGCCACAAGTTTCAGAGCAGCCACAGCCCAGGAGCTGTCTGAGCTGAACGAGCAGGTCCTGGTTACACTGGAAGCTGCTATGGAGGAGAAATTGTGCCCAGGAACTACAGATGTTACAAGAGGTAAGCACTACCATTTCATAAGGTGCTCAGGTCATTCCTGAGGAGGGCGCCTAAAATCCACCACATTTTGATGGACTTGTCCATCACTGACCTCCTACTGTGACATTGGAGGGGGTCCTTTAATTAGCTTTCTTTGGACTAAGTCTCACCACCTTCCTCTCCAGATGTGTAGGCACATGCTGCCAGTAGCATGTTGGCATACCAACTTGTTTAGTGCCAAAATGAAAACTGATGGTCCGTGTTTTGCTTTTATAACAACCTAATTGGACTCCTTGGCTTTTCAGTCTCTGGCATGCATGGTGTAATGGAAATCAGAATTTCTCTTGCCAGACCATCTAGGGTGCCCACTTGAATTTGTGACAAGTATAGGAGAAAAAGCTAGGGCTTGAGTGGTTATATTTTAAGGTAAAATTACCTTAAGAAGGAATCCCATGATTTGGCTACTTCATATGCCAAACAAGGGAAGTTGGGGTGAGTAAGTAAGCTGGTATTGCTGTTGGACCAGACTCCCTGCAGCTGGTTTAACTTACTACAGTACGGCATGTCCTACTCCCAGCACAACTGACCACAGCTCAGCCCTCCGGCTTTTGAGCAGAGGTGTCTCCTGAACCTCTGGAGAAACTGAAGGAGAGCCACAGCAGCCCTGAGCTGAGCAGCAGCTCCAGATGGGATGAAAAATTAAAGGCAGGGAAAAGCAAACTACTGCTGGTGGTAACCATGAGTGCTTTCTCAGTGCAGCACCAGTGTGATTAATACCAAGGACATTTCAAACACCTCCCTGTTTGAAAGCCTACATAGGTGCAGGCAACGTTACAGCCAGTCAAAAGGTGCCCAGCAGCTCCAGGTTGATGGGCAGCTCAGGGGCTGCAGGGTGGGCTCCAAGCCCACACTAAATATTCCTGCAGAAAGGCAGACTGTGCATCACTTTGTGAGCCTGGGCTGAGCAACTTCAATGCCTCTTTCTGTCTTAATTCCCAATTATGCCATATAAATCCTGACTACACCTTTTGGGGACTTGAGATCAGGCATCTGGTCATTACCTCCTACCTCTACATCCCCTTGACTGGAGGACTGTCTCTTAAAGCACAGGCAGAAGGTACTTGCACTGCATTGCAACAGGTTTTCATGCAGTGGAGAGAATGCAGCAGTCCTGGCTGCTGGATTAAAATGCACATTTCTGTTGGACCTGATTTAGTCGGCTTATCCAAATGCTAAGCAACAAATGCACAGGAAAATAAAAAAAATATGCACCTTTTCCCAGGTTTTCATTGCTATGATTGAAAGGAAGCCTGAGGCACTTCTGGATCAAAAATAGGCAATTCTCACTACAGAGAGGGTCTTCTCTAACAACTAATAGAATAACTAGGAAAGTCATTACTTGAAAAACAATGGTGTATTGCTCAACAGCGACGCTCTCATCTCCCCTCTTTCTTCATTTCCCTTTCAGATTGTGACTTAGACGTGATAATTGGCTTTGATGTCACGGATGTCGGGCCCGGCCAAAATGTATTTAATTCCCAGAGAGGTCTGGAGTCCCAAGTCGAGTCTGTGCTGAACAGAATAACACAGATGCAGAGGATCAGCTGCACTGGCAACCAGGCACCCAATGTCAGGGTAGCCATCATGGCCCAGGCTCGGGGGGGACCTGTGGAGGGACTGGACTTCTCCGAGTACCAGCCTGAGCTCTTTGAGAGGTTTCAAGGCATGCGCACCCGTGGGCCCTATTTTCTCACAGCTGACACATTGAGGTCCTACCTGAACAAATTCAGATCTGCACCCTCTGGCAGCACCAAGGTAAGTCAAAACTAAGGCCACTGTGATGATGTTGGCTAGCAAAGCTGAATTATGATGTATTTTAGTTGGCAAAGTGTCTATGTTTAGCCTGTATCTGGGGCTAAACTGTAGCAGTTGCTCTATCACCCAGAGACACCCCCTCCCCAGCTGAGAAGGGGAATCAGGGAAAAAAGGGAGAAGCCCCATAGATTGAAATAGAAATGGACTTAATGAAATAACAAAACTAATATAATCACCAACATAAAGTATACAAGTATACTCAACCTGGTCCTTTGGATCAGCAGAAGGAGCAGCAGACCAAGAAAGAAGAGCCCCAGGAAAAAGAGCCACCACCCTTTTAAAACTCCCTCCTTTTATAATGAGCTTGGTGTGAGTGCTATGGGATACACCTGTGAGTCAGCTTGGGTCACCTGCCCTGGCTGAAGCTCCCAGCTGACCTTGGGCTACTCATGGCCTGCCTGCCATGGCTGGGCTATGGTTCAGTTCCTGTGAAACCAGGACACAAAGCAACTGTAAATTCATAATAAATGAAATAAATAAATTTATTCATTAAATAAATTTATTGCAGCCAGTAACCATAAGCGCTGTTTGGCTGCAAACTATTGCTTTCCAGATTTTCCCTGTTAATGCTTTAGGAACAAACATCTGCATGGCAAAATGTACCAAAATCTGGCACAGAAATGCAAGGCTTCATGGCCTGGAAAGGGCATAACAATTCCACTATCTCCTCTCAGATGAAACATCCCTTGCAAGAAGGCCCTTCAGGTTGCACACTGATTGTCTTTCACACCTGAAATATTCTGGGTCCTGACACAATGTGTTTCTCTCCAGGTCATAATCCATTTTACTGATGGTGCAGATGACTCATTAGATGAGCTGGAGGCTGCTTCATCTGCTTTGCATACTGAAGGTAACTTCTTTACTCTTCAAGGCAGTGATTATAGTTCATGTTGACGTGTGGCCCATTGTACCACCATTACTCTTGAATCTACCAGCTTTTGACAGTAATGAATAAGGAATTTATGATTTCTACATGCAGTTGCTGTTCTTCATTGCCTTCCCGTGATATTTAACTACCTAAACTCTGGGTAACTTGCACTGAATGTGCTTGAGGGTGTTTGTTCTCGATTGAATAAGCTCTATTTGCAATTGAAGAGGTGGGTAAGGACCCATCTTTAGAGAGGAGGGTGTGCAGGCTCTGCAGAGCACCTCACCCCATCACACAGCCCCTTCTGCTTCCCCCCCTCTCAGGTGTCAGCTCTCTCATCTTCGTTGGGCTGGACCGAGTGAGTGATTTTGACAAAGTGATGCAGCTGGAGTTTGGTCGTGGGTTCACCTACAACAGACCACTCAGAGTTAATCTGCTGGACTTGGATTTCGAGCTGGCAGAGCAGCTTGTAAGTAACTTGGCACAAGAAGCACAGCCTCGTAATGCTGGACGAAAGCCGATGGCTGGATCTCCTGCAGGGCTGAACCAGGGCTGAATTACACCCTCTTGGCTCTGGTCCTCTCCCCTCCCTACCTCACGTCAGCTCTTTCTATGGATGCCACAGCAAATAAAGTTAAGAGCAGATCACGGTGCTGCCCGGTCTCCTACCACTCCTAGAGAAACTGTTCTCCAGCCGAGGCTACAGCGCATTGTGCGATGGGATTAGGTCAAACGGGATGGGATAAGATGCCATCAAAAGCTGCCATGCCAAAAAGCCTGCCCTCTGCCTATGTTTATACTGCTGTTTTTTTTAAACCTTGTGGTTAATGCACTGTCATGCCTTGTCGGTGCTAAATCCCTTGCAGAAGCATTGCTTTCTAGGTTTCTTTCCCCAATTTGATATGCTGCCTGTATCTCAGACATGGTTTTAACAGATGAAGGAGTTATCCTTTGTTCTTCATAGATTTAATTCCCTCCCATGTATGTAGTCCCTCTCAAGCTTGTTGAGTTAATTTGCTGTCAACCTCGGTATGTCCAGTTCCTCCCAACTTCACATCTGCTATCAGCATCGTTAAGCTCCTCTTCCAGTAGATTTAATAAGATTGGGCTTAACCACTGATCCCTGTGGTAACCTTGCTGGGCCCTTCTCCACAAACCAAAGTGCAGCCACTTGGTTTTTGAGATAAAAGCTGGTCTTCAGCCCATCCCCAAGTAGTACAGTTGCCTAGGAAAATCCTTTCGAAATGTAAATGTGCAAAGCTGGCAGGAAATGTTTGCAGCCAGCAATGTACTTGGCAAAGAAAGTGATTTTTTTTTTCTTTCTATCGGATGATGCAAAACCAAGCTGTGATTTCTCTGAATCTGTATCTTCTATTTTTTTTAACTTTTTCCTCTTTTCCTGTGTGCTTGCAAACTGTTCTCAGTCTGTGGGTTGCTGGTGAGCTACTGACTGCGATGACTTTTGCATGGTCTATTCCACAGCCTGGATTTATTTCTTTGGAGATGAGATTGCTCTCTTTGGTGGCAGGTATCACTCTGGGGACTGATCTCCTACTAAATGGTCTCTATGAATTCTGCCCCATGCAGTTCCCATTTAAACCGTTGCCTCTGATGTCCAAAAGATAATGTTGACTGCTGCTTCCTAACCATGCAACCTAACCAGTCTGCCAACACACATCTTCTCCTACTGTTGTGGGTGTTTTAAACCAGAGAGACCCCAAAATGCTGCCAGACCCATGTTACACCTGACACAGGACCAATTGCACAGACAGAAGAGCTTGCAGGAGTTATGGCGTGGGAGCTCTGCCAGGTTTCTAACACCTTCCCGTTTTGTCATGTGTGTTTTGCTGCAGGACAACATCGCAGAGAGGACATGCTGCAAGGTCCCATGCAAGTGCTCAGGGCAGAGAGGGGACAGAGGTGTGCCGGGCCCCATAGGACCAAAGGTAGGTCACTTAATCTGGGAATGAAAGGTCCCTGTGCAAGGTCAGTGACTATCACAGTGATGAGGTGATGATGGGTGGGTGACTTTCAGGCTGTGTACATGGGTGATGCTAATGGGGAGATCATCTCCACTTACCCTCTGTTTTAAAACTGGCCCTGGGCCATGCACAGCAATTGAGGGCTGCTGTTCTTCCCTTTCCTCAGAGCCTTTGTGTTGTAAAACAACCAAGAGGGAAGGGATGAGTGGGTGGAAGAAGGTGTTGAAGTGTCTTGTGAAACAATGTAGGGATGTCAAAGGGAGATGGGTTCTCTCACTAACTTGCTTCCACAGATGACCAAGCAGCTGCTTTGTGCAAACCTAGGGAAATCTTGAATATCAATTTAGAGGGACATTGCAGAACTATGAAAGAAATGCAGAACTATGAAACAAATGCTCTTGTCTTCTAGGGTGCTACAGGTGATCTTGGCTATGGAGGCTACCCTGGTGATGAAGGAGGACCGGTGAGTGATTGCCCTTGCTCTGCACACTGCTGCTCAAATTAGGGACCTCAGCATAGTGAAGTGTTTGGAGGCTTTTTCACTAAATATTTTCTGCTGGGGATGTGGTCATGAATTAGATGTGTTTTCCCTACCTGATGGCCTGAGTTGCTGGTCCAATCTGGTCTGAGCTGTTCCTGGGAGAACTTGAGAGCTGGAGAAGGCACGATGGGGGAAATAACTCTGAATAATTTAATATGACCCAGCTCCATGCTATTCCTCTGAGGCAGGTGGGAATGTTTGCAGCTGGTTCCAAACACCAGTGAGCAGGGCACAGTGATTATGAACACAATAAAATGCCTAACTTCATTAAAGCTGCAGCCTATGACAAAGTTATCCATACTAAATGCAGCTGAAAGATTTGAGTTAATACAAGAATGGGATCAAGAAGGGGTGTTTCTATCCATCACAGTGGCAGAAAACATGAGTCCCATGACTTCTTACTAGCAGTGTCTCATCCAAACTCTTACTTCATGAATCCCACATCACCCCTGGAATAAACAACTCTCCACGCATCACACCCAGGGGGTGAAGCTGAGGCCAAGGGGCTGGCGGTGCTCATTGCTTTTCCAATAATGCAAGCAGGGGCCAAGTGCTGCTGTCAGATGTCGTGTGCAATGCAATGTTTTCCTGGGGCTTTAAGGTCAGGATGGGATTAGACATCTATGCAGAGTTCTGAGGGTTTTGTCTTGTCATTTATTTTTTAAGAAGTTTTATAAAGCACTTTCATAGCTGAGAGTCTGGGAAGGGTGTTTCTTTCTCAGTGATGGGGATGTGCAGTTGGTGTCTACATGAGGAAGGCTGTGGGCAGGAGATGGTGGGATGGCTGGGCACTGACCTTTCAAAACCTGATGCTCCTTTTGCTCCTGTGCTTCCAAGCCACCTCCTGCACTTGATGATGCATGAAGTTAGGTGAAGAAATGTTCTTAGTAGGCAGACCCTGACCATTGCATTTTCCCCTCCATGCAACAGGGTGAGCGTGGACCACCAGGTGTGAATGGGACACAGGGTTTCCAGGGATGCCCTGGGCACAGAGGAACCAAGGTATGTGTGGAAGGAGCCTGCATGGAGCAGACCCAGAGTCTGGGAGTCCACCGAGGGCAACTCCTGCTGCTTTAGGATGTCATGGAACAGCCTCCAAGTCCACTCATGTGGTGGTGTCCACCTGGACAAGGACCAAGGCTTTCAGCAGGTGTCATGGCTTTAGTGTTGCTATGAAGAGCAAAAGGGCAGCCCAGTGACCCAGACTCAATCTGCAGACAAGGCTGATTTATTTTCTACAGTCTGGCTCCAGGGGAAAGATATGAGAAGAGATGGATTTGTTCTTAACACCAAGAAGTGAAGTGTGTGTGTCTTGGCCCAGGGCTAGGACAGCATGTGGATGGAAATCTGCTGCTGGGGAGAAGGGAGAAAAGTAAGCCATGGCTGCTGCTTTAAAGAGGAATCTTGAGCAAATGGTTCAGGATGGCAGCTGAGCCACAAGCCAGAAAAGATGGTGAAATATGTAATATTTATGGGAAATATTCAGCAATATTAAGGGGATGTTTCCTAGCATTTGCTCTGGCCACAGGATCCTCTGGCAGGGAGCACAGGAGTGTATGAACCAAGCCCATTAATTGTAGCTGAGATACTGAGTCTCCTTAAAAACCTGTTCAGCCTTGGACAAAGACACCAAGACTGGATCTGGATTCATATAAAAATGGGTGCAGAGAGAAAATAAAGTCAGTGGAGAAAGAGTTGTGGCTAAGGAATAAGCTATTTTATTGGATCAGCTGGCTAAACCCCGTGATGCACATATTTTATCTCAGCAAGTGTTGAGGATACAGCTGAAGAAGATGTTTGGCATAAGAGAAATAAGGGACAGTCAAATCCTGGTGCAGCAAGCCCTGGCTGTCCTGCCCCGGTCCTGGCTCTGGGTCTGCCACAAAGCACAACCCCCCTTTCCTACCGCTTCCCACGGCCATGAACTGGGCAAAAGCAGAGTAACTCCCTTTTCTGATCTCTTTAGGGTTCTCGGGGATTCCCAGGAGAGAAGGTATGGAACTATTTCCTCATGCCACGGTGGTGAGCATGAACATATGGATGCATCGGTGTCTCCCTCCCTGTTCCCCTTTCCCTCAGTGAGCATTTGCCCCTCGCTTCTCTTCTGCAGGGTGAACTGGGAGAAATGGGTCTGGATGGCATTGATGGAGAAGAGGTCAGTCATTAATTGCTTTTCTATAATTGCTTTTCTCTATATAATGAGATGCTTTGGTGAAGCATCTGAGAAACACCTTGAAAGTGGCAAATATTCTAAAATATTTTTCTTTTTCAGGGAGACAAGGGTTTGCCCGGCTCCTCTGGAGAGAAGGGATACTCTGGCAGGAGGGTAGGCTTTTATCACATTTATGATGGGGCCAAATGATGGTGAAAAGGTGGATCTGAGCCAGAGGAGGGTGGAAAGCCATCATGCTTCCCTCGGGGCTGAGGACCTGGGCAGAGATGCTGTCAGCAGGCAAGGGCTATTCTCGCTAACTCTCCATCTCTTCCCCCAGGGTGATAAGGGAATTAAAGGCGAACGAGGAGAACGAGGTGACCGTGGGCTCCGTGGAGACCCGGTAAATATTGCCAAGGCATATTCTTGATTTTCTACCCACTTTACACCAGTCCTGGGTGTCATCATCAAGCATGTGCTCAGGCTTATTAAATGCCGCTTTGACAGTGGCAGATCCAGCGACAGAGTAAGGACTTAGAGGCTTACTTGTGGGTACCACATGTCTCTTGATACCCACCTGTCAATCACTGTTTCATTATATTAAAATTCCCCATCCTCCTCAATATTATTATTTCTCAGTAGAAAAGCTGTGTCTGTCTGAAAGCGCCAATAACACTTCATCTAATTCAGTCAAAAAGGAAAAAAAAAACCCAGAAGAGAAATGTTGGTTCTGAGATATAGCAGAGCAGTTTATGATGTCTGACTGTCCCACTTACACAGATGTTTCTCATTGCTCTATTGCTTTCAGGGAGATTCAGGAACTGATAATACTCAACGGGGATCCAGAGGCCAAAAGGGTGAAATCGGACCAATGGTAAAGTTTCTTTGTTGTCTTTTCTTGTTTTTTGGTTTTTATCATAGAATGGGACAGAGAAAGTGAGAAAAAAGAATGCTGCTAAAAAAGTGCAAGTTTCTTAAACTCATCGTGCCTTATCAGACTTTCCACTAGAAAATGTTGTTGGTTTGTAACCAAAACTTTCTCTAGGAAGACATCAGTTTAGAGGATGTTTTGTGTAAAAAGTATTGGGTTTTTTATTATTATTTTACAATGCTTTTTGGGTTATTGCCACTGAAAACAACTTTGTACTTGGAAATTAACTTCACATGTTCTTGCAAGTTGTATACAAAAGCAGAGAACTGTTCAGATGATATCAAATCTGAATGTCCTGTTTCACCTGAAACCTTTGAAAAAAAGAAAGAAAACAACACATAATCCTTGAAAAATTTCAAAACCCATTTGTTTTCTTACCAGCTCGGAACAGAAATGCATCTTAAAATGTCAGAAGACATTTCCCAAAGAATGGGAATGTTGGCTTGCGCTAAGTCAGAAACTTGATGGAAGTCTCCATGAGTTAGAAGGATTTCCACGGATGCAGGAATATTGAGTAACTTGTGTGAGAGCATGACAGGACCAATTTTTTGAGAATTGAACCTGTTTTCCCAGTGCCTTCTCATTTCAGGGCTCTCACTTGAGTTTTGCTTTTCCCTTAGGGAGAGCCGGGACCGGAGGGGCTGGATGGCCAAGGCGGTGGCGAAGGGAGGAAGGTGAGCTGCTAGACCTGGTCGAGCTTAGATTGACAATAACTTTTTCCTTCTTTCCTTCCCATGTATTTTGTTTCACAAGCGTCAAGGAGTATGACCTAAAAAAAAAGACAAAACAAGAAAAAATACTCCAAAACCCCAATACAACTCAAAAGGAAAATGCCCAGTGGTTTGCTGGCTTGTATAGACTAATCCTGAATTTATTCCCATGCAAGTAACTCCATGCTCAGATCAGTGGAGCTACACCTGATTTACTCTGGTATATGCACCTTCATTTGGCTGCTGATTTTTAAAAGGCAAAAGCCAAATGTGAGCTGGTGCAGCTGGGATGTCTGGGGATGCATCCCCTGCTGCTCTGCTGCAGGCTGTCCCTCAGGACACATGGCCTGGGGACTGTGGCATGCTTCTGCCCATGTGAGGGAGAAACTCACCTATGTGGTGGAAGGCTGGGGCATGTGAGGAAGGAGAAAATATGCCAAAGTTTGATTTAAGAGAGCTGGCCTTCTGTATTTCTCTCTCCCTCTCTCCCCAGTAGTTTAAACTATTCAAATGTAATTTTGGTCTAAGAGAAGCAGTGATACATGGATCTAAAAGCGATAGAGAAATGTGTGTTTACATATTTGTGTAACAAGCCTCATTGTTTCTTTGTGTGCAGGGTATGGCAGGACGAAGGGGACTGATAGGAGCTAAGGTAAGTGTTGGTGGGGATGACACCAGGGGCTCCTGCTGCACTGCAGGATGGGTGGGAGGGATGTGCCAAGAGAAGAGACATGTGAGCTTTGCTCTTCCTCTGCCTCCTCTCTCCTCCAAGTTTCCCTCCTCCTCTACAGGTGCATCTCCCTGTAAGCTCCTTGCTGGACTTGGTGCAAAACCAGCCATCCACATGCCTGGGCTGGTCCTCTGCAGTGTTCTCTGCTCAGATGGTTTGTCTCCATGTGATTCTGGAGCAGCGTTAATGGGGCCAAAGCATAAAGGACATTGGTGTCTGTTGATTGCAGGAGGCAAATTATCCCACCAGTTCTGTGCTCATTCTTTTCTATAACCATATTCTGCAACACAATTACTGTTTTCCCCTGCTCTTTATTCAGCTGTAGAGCAGTTTCCCATGCTCTGAGCTCTCTTTTCCCTCCTCATGGTATTGGTCATGTTCCCCTGTGCTAACCTGCATTGTCCTGTTTTGCACTTCAAGGGTACTAAGGGCGCTCTCGGTCAACCGGGGCCAGCAGGAGAACAAGGCATGAGAGGACCACAGGTCAGTGAGCTTACAGGCCTGAGAAGGCAAAATAAATGTTGTCTTTCATGATGCTGTTGCATTAGTTCATCATAACCGCTCTCTTGAAGAGTCTCAGCAGCGAGGACTGTCAGGACTTGGTTATTTTGGGTGTGCTGTGGCCTGGCTGCCCTGCCCATGTCTGACTCAGTCTCCCTTTTCTCCACATGCAGGGTCCACCCGGCCAGCTCGGCACGCCAGGCATCAGAGGAGAGCAGGGCATTCCTGGACCCAGGGTAACCCTTCTCCTGCTTCTCAGCCATTGACCCAACTGTGCTCAAGAAGAGCATCTCGCTGAGCTAACAAGATGCAGCCTGTGTGTCATCCCATTTCCCTCTCCAGGGTTCTGTTTCACTCTCTTATAACACACTCTTCCTGTACAAGCCTCCTCTCAACTTATGCTAAAGATTTCTTGATCAAGAATTACAAAACAGAAAGAGTTAAAAGCAACCACAAAGGGGTCAGAGCTGCAGCATTTGGCCCATTATATTTTGTGATGTTTTGAAATTAAAGATCCCTGAGTGACTGGCAGGGCATCCTCTATCATGTTTCAGTCTCTGAGGCCAGAGCATGACCACCTCGCAAGCTTGCTGGAGGCCCCTTATGCATTTACTTCTCCCTCCTGCTGCAAACCCCAGCATTTTCCCATCCTAGGCAGGACTTTTCCCCTCCTACTTACACCTTTCCCTGGGGGTTTCTCTGGGGACAATACAGTTTGCTACTGATGTTTGTATTCAGCTGACCTGGTCCTTCAGCTCTTCCCAACCATAAATTAGACTTCTGAAATTCCTAAGGTGCTTTGAGAGGCACTAACCCTAGTAGCTAATACATGATTTCTATGCTCACCCAATCCTCTAGTTTCTGGCACCCAGTTTCATCGACATGTTGCCAATGTGCCTCTCCCCATTTCTATTCCAGGCTGGTGGAGGACCACCAGGAACCCCAGGAGAGCGAGGCAGGATTGGTCCCCTGGGACAAAAGGTTTGTCTTCACAAGCATGGGGGTGTCAGTAACTAAAACAGAAATGAAATATTCTGGATAGGAATGGTCTTAAAAAAATACTGGAGATGAACACCTTGGAGCAAAATTAGCTCATCTTCACTGGATTACACAGTGTAGAGTAGAGCTGGACATAGGTCCAGCCATGACTTTCTGCTGCAAGGACTGCTGCAGACTGGTCTGTGTAAAGAAACCAGTGCTGATGGGGTGGGAAAGTCTCTGAGTTGGCTGAAGTTTCAGCACATGCTTTAACAGATGCTCCTGTTTTCAAGGGTGAGCCTGGAAACCCTGGACCCAAAGGACCAGTTGGACAGCAGGGCCCACGAGGAGAGATGGTAAGTGTGGTCATGCACTCATAGCTTTGAGAATGCTGGGCTGAACCCTCTCCTGTGGCAAATGAACCACAGCCCTTCGCAGCAGAGAGTTTAACTCTCCTATGGATTTTGCATCCTCCATAGTACAAGAGAGGGAAATGAGCATTATGTCTTTTTCTGGCATGAGAACAGTTGGTAATGGTAGTCCCTTTGAGGGAATGGATTATATTCCCTTGAAAAGTGACTTGTAACATCTCAGAGATGAGGTCTGCAGGGCAGAGGCTGTCCAGAGGATTGTTAGCAAGGTACAGCGCAGGGAAGAGGCATCCTGGATGGAGTTACCTGGCCTTGTCCTTGCTCATGGCATGAGGCGTGGGTAGACTCCCTAGTCAAAAGTAACCTATAAAGAGGATGTATAGACTAAGTGAGCCCTTTCACGGGGCCTGATACTCATTATTCTGTATAGTGAGAGGACAACTGAGGAAAAAAAAGTTTGTGCAGAGTAAGGGAGGACAAGAATGAGTCAGACACAGCTACACCCCTAGCACTGACTGATCTGGGCAGTCTTCTCCTAACCTGCTTCCTGTTGCTGTCTTCCATCTGGATTTTGCACATTATATGTGTATGCTAAGCAGGTTTTAATTCAGTTTTGTAGTTGTGGCACCACCTTATGGTGGGTTTTTTGGCAATAATTTAATCTATATAAGGATTTCTCGAGGGCCTGTGGCATCAGTGGATTCATTCTACTGAAGTCACTGGATCTGTGAAGCTATTCACATATGACTGCATATTAATGACCCTGGCTTTTCAATTTTAGGGTGATGATGGACGAGATGGAATTGGTGGCCCAGGCCCTAAAGGCAGAAAGGTAGGTGTATGCTCAGCATGGCCATCTACCAACGTGAGTTTCCAAGGACAAGGAAGTATCCGTAGTCTCCAATGCAGAGGGGAAAGGGCAGAGCCTGGGAGAAGTCAGAGAGGTTTCATACAGGGACAGAAATCAGCCCTGTGTGAACCAGGGTGAGAAAACTAGGCAAGACTCTTCAAACCTTTCTCCTCTGCCTTTGTCTTGGTTTTGCCTATGTAAATCAGCTTCTTCAAGAAGGAGACATACTGGGTTTGTACCTTTTAGCCAGAAAGCCCCATGAATGTCTATGGGACATTGAAAACAATGCACCAGCATCTCTGACAGCTCCTCTAGAGTTGCAATTAGCCTTAAAGGAGCTGTCAGACCTTAAAAAGAGTAGATATTTGCTTGTTGTTAATTGTATGAGGAACAAAGTTGCAAAATGAATTTGCAGCCTCTCTCTTTTTCCTCCATCATTTAATTCTGTAAGTTGCTATGGATCTGCCTGCAGAATCAGGTTCATTTTCTAAAATCCTATATTCAAATAAACCCTTATGTTGTTTCAGGGAGAACGTGGCTTCATAGGCTACCCAGGGCCCAAGGTATGGTGCAGTCCATGAGCTATGCATTCATTTTCCAAACAATGTAGCCATTACTTATGGTCCTGTGCAGATTTAGAGCTATCATTTGTTTTCCCTCAACCAGGGTGGACCTGGTGACCGTGGTGTTGCTGGAGGACCTGGCCCTAAAGGAAACAGAGGTCGCAGAGTAAGTTGGACCATGACACAATTTTTCCCCTCTGCTTGAATGGTCTGAAAGATATTCTCATCTTTCCCCCAGGTGTTGACCCATGCTCCTGGGAGTCCTCCTACAGATACTCATGGAAAGGATTTCTTTGTGCTCTCTCTCTAGGGAAATGCAGGAGATCCTGGGACACCTGGTCAGAAAGGAGAAGTTGGATATCCTGGACCATCTGTAAGTGTTACCTGCACTGCCGATGGAGCCTCTGGCTTCCCCTCTGGAGAGAGTCCTGATTGCCTCTCTGAGAAACGTGGTAGTCCCTGTTAGTGCCAGGAGTTGAAAAATATGCCCACCTCCATCTCCTGCTAATTTCAAGTTGGGCAACTTCCTCTTTAATTGTCTTGGATGTGTCTCTGTAAATTCCTCACTAGCTGTTTATCACTGATAAATATTCACCCGTGCTCAACCGCAATGCACATCAGAAGGAAAATGTCAAGAGACAGTCTCTCATCAGGCATTAGGATTTCCCCATGGCAATGTGCCATTTAAAGCTCCTTCTAGGGAGTTCTCAGCTCTTTATCGCTTATCACTCCACACAGGTTGTCCACTATCACTTGAAAAGTGAATAGATTTGGTCCAGGACCAAATCTGACGGGCACAGAGCACCCTAGGAAGGCCAAGATGACCTGACTTGCTTTGCACATGAACCTAGAGCATTGTAAATATTCCTTTTGGGTTTGGCCTCAGCTGGGTTTACTCCTCACAGGGTAAAACATTTCCCCCTCCTACTGGAAATACAACTGAAACTGGGCCGGTTTCCCCTCAGCTTCTGTACAACCCATGTTAAATAGTCATCCCCACTGGGTTTGTGGAGCACCCTGAAAATATACATTGCACTCAATTATACTTTATTTTTCAAACAGGGACTTAAAGGCGATAAAGGAGAATCCAGAGATGTAAGTGTGGCATCATTTATATCTTGTTTTGAAATACTCTTTATTTTTGGCTGTGTCACATCTCTTTCTTTGTCTTATATTTTTTTCCCTTTCTCTCTTTCGTTTTATTTTCTAAAGCAATGTGCACTTGTGCGGAACATCAAAGACAAATGCCGTGAGTACATCAGTGCTTTGCTAATTCCCTGTCACTACCCTTGTATATCCATCATGTTACATGAATGGCACTGACCCAGCTGCTTTTTTTCCCCTATCTTTTCCACAGCTTGCTGCTATGGTAAGTCACCTTCAGTTCTTTGAACCCCAGTGTGACCTCATTTTAGGTTTGTTTCTCTCTCTGTGTACGTGGTATGAATGATTTACCCCTGTTGAGGACATGATCCTTGCACCTTGACAACTATTTAGGGTGCTATTTGTTCCCAATGCACGTTTCTGGCAGGTCCCAAGGAGTGCCCTGTCTTCCCAACTGAGCTGGCCTTCGCCATTGACACCTCCTCAGGTGTCGTGAGGGAAGTTTTCAACAGGATGAAGCAAACAGTGCTCAGAGTGGTCAACAACTTAACCATTGCTGAGAGCAACTGTCCTCGGGGTGCCCGGGTGGCCCTGGTCACCTACAACAATGAAGTCACCACAGAGATCCGCTTTGCTGATGCCAGGAAGAAATCGAGCCTCCTCCAGCAGATCCAAAACTTCCAGGCAACCCTGACCACAAAGCCACGCAGCCTGGAGACTGCCATGTCCTTTGTGGCCAGGAATACCTTCAAGCGTGCCCGAAGCGGCTTCCTTATGAGGAAGGTGGCTGTGTTTTTCAGCAACGGGGACACGAGAGCCTCCCCACAGCTCAACGACGCAGTGCTGAAACTCTACGATGCTGGGGTCATGCCCGTGTTCCTCACCAGCAGGCAGGACCCAGTTCTCACCAGGGCTCTGGAGGTTGGCGTCATTCACCCTTTCTTTCCTTTTCTGCTCATGATCTTAGTCTAGTTTGCTGAGGAGATTGATGGTATTAGTTCCTATAGGCAGTGGTTGGCTTCTATAGACCTTTCAAGTGCTTAGCACTGAGAGAGCATTGCTGGTCTAACTCATCCAGCACGTCTGTTAGGAGAGAAACGTGCTGTGAAATGCTAGTGAGGTTATGATGAGTCATCTGTGTCGCAGAACATGGCCCCAGGGTGCCAGGTGTGGCATGAAAAAGAAGAAAAGACAGTCCCCATAGCGAGAAAGATCTGACTGAGACAGAAAGGCAAAGGGTAGGAAGGTAGAAGCACCATTGGCAGAGAGAGGGTGGAAGTATAGAGATTTAAAGCAACCAGAAAGTCCCAGATGAGCACGCTGAGCACTGGTTCAAGTGCTTGACCCTCTTCTTGGAGTTTGTCTCTAAACTGGTCCCACTAACTGATGTCAAGGGCATTAGGCTCCTCCACCAAAAGCAGCATGCTGAGTAGAGAACCCCTTAGAGTTGTGGATTGTCCTCCTCTACTTTGAGCTGAAAATAACAGAAGGCAGCATTACTAACACCATGTTTTTCTGTTTGCATCTCACCAGATCAACAACACAGCTGTTGGACATGCAATTGTTCTGCCAACCAGTGGCAGTCAGCTGAATGAAACTATCCGGAGGCTCTTGACTTGTCACATTTGTCTGGGTAAAGCATCCAGTTTCTCTTCTAGGCAGTGCCAAATCCTTCTGGTCACACAGCAGATGGCTGTCAGTGGTGCAGAAGGGAAGCCCAGTTGGGAGTCAGCACTTTTGCTTCTGAAGGGATTCATATTCTTAGGCTGAGCAGAAAACTTTGGCGTTGTGAATGAGGCCTGCTGTTTAGCATGGGTGTTCTCCACTTTGTAACAAGAAGTTCCTTTTTTGGCCGGTTCCCATTTTTACAGTGCAAATACTGATAGCTAAGCATTCTAAAATATGGCCTTCTGCCATTTATGACAGAGCACTTGAGGGATCCTTTTGGACAAAGGAGCATGTAAAAATAGTAAGTGTGTAACGAAATGTGTTTGGGACGAAATTACTTTGGTATCAAGTAATGGACCAGTGAATGTTCATGGCTTGATAGTATTCATATGACACGAGAGATTTTTACAGTGACAAGGTGTTCCTCCAGGTGAAACTTACTGTATTTCTTTCCTAGATGTGTGTGACCCTGATCCCGTCTGTGGTTTTGGTAGTCAGAGACCTGTATTCAGAGACAGAAGGGCAGCCCCAACAGATGTAGACATTGACATTGCCTTCATCATGGATAGCTCAGAGTCCACCACTCCTCTGCAGTTCAGCGAGATGAAGAAGTACATTTCCCACCTCGTAAGTAACCTGGAAATCAGCTCTGAGCCAAAAGTGTCTCAGCACCACGCAAGAGTGGCAGTTCTCCAGCAAGCTCCTTATGAATATGAAACCAACTCAAGCTTCCCACCAGTAAAAACTGAGTTTTCACTAACTGATTATGGATCCAAAGAGAAGCTCATTAATTACCTTCATAACCAAATGACCCAGCTCCATGGCACAAGAGCTATAGGAAGTGCAATTGAACACACAATGGCTCATATTTTTGAAAGCGCACCGAACCCTCGGGATCTAAAAGTCATAGTTCTGATGATGACTGGAAAAGTGAATAAAAAAGAACTTGAGTACCTGCAGAAGGTTGTTATTGATGCAAAATGCAAAGGGTACTTCTTTGTTGTCTTGGGCATTGGCAGGAAGGTGAATGCCAAGAACATCTATAGCCTAGCTAGCGAGCCATACGATGTGTTCTTCAAATTGGTTGATAAACCAGGAGAGCTTCATGAAGAGCCCTTACTACGCTTTGGGAGACTGCTGCCATCTTTTATCAGAAGTAAGTAGAACATCCTGCAGTTAAAGCATTGTGGAAGGGGCAATGTGTGACCTCAGAGGGGCTAATCTGCCAGGTTTGGTCTATCTGCCTGCAGGCTGAGGGGACCCACTGAAGTGTCAGTCTCTTTTGATATGTTCTGTACTGTTTGGTCTGATTTGTTGCTGCTCATAGGTCTGCTTAATTGAGTACATCCAGTTATTGTTCCCTTTGGCCTCTCCAGCCCATCCTATGCATCTGTTGGTCTGCCAAGTAGAGACTTTACTCCTGTCTGGTTTGACTTGGTCTCCATGGGCTCACCTGTGAGGATCTGACCTAACCCTGCCAGGCTTGCTGGTCACATCTGCAACTTGTCTCATAGGGTCTGGTCCTCCTGGGGCTCTTGGCCTTCTGCAGCCCAGCAGCTTGCTAGCACTCCCCCCGAGCTCCCTGAAGACCCAGCAAATCTTTTCTACCCAGCTTCAGCATAAACATCACATCTGGCTGGCAGTTGTATGGCTCAGGCTGAGATCTGGAGCTGCTGCATGCAGATTTAAGGACCAGATGAATGGGATTCTTTGCTCAGGGATAAATAATGCTGCTTGGTTTGGGATGTGCAGATTGTGCATTGAAAATGTTCATCTTGGCTTAGCTAGAGAACTGAGGCTGGATCTCCAGCTAGAGCCAGCTGCCAGGGATCCTAAACAGACCTGGCCAGCAAGGACAAAATGGGCCTTTTCTAGGAAAAAAGTCCTGAAAATCAGTCTACTGGGCTAATAAACCACTGATTCAGTAAGGTCTTGCACTAAATAGGAAGCAAACATGAGCACATCTTTCCCTGGAAATAAATGTTTAGGTTTTCTCAGTTTGCTTTTTCCGTTTGCTGCTTACAGGGCTCCTGGATGCTTCTAACTCTTGAAAAAAAACCCAAAAAACCCTGTGTGGTTGGAACTGCCTTGTTATAAGAAAGCTGTTTACATGTGACAAAGACATACAGCCCTCTGGTATCTTGAAGTTACTGCTCTCATGTTTGTAAATTGGAATAACAAATCTCTCAACCTGGGATGTTGCAGTAACCACACCAAATGTCAAGAGATATCCCGTAACTTTTATCAGAGCAAGCAAGAGAACAGGGTTTTTTTAATCAAGAAGAAATATATGTAATGTGGTGTTGGCAGGTAACCACCACCCTCAACACCAGTGTTTAATGCCAGGCTCTCTCTGTCTGTAGGCGACTTTGCTTTCCACCTGTCTCCAGAGATAAGGAAGCAGTGTGAGCAGTCCCAGAGTGATCAGCAAGCCAAGAGCCAGAGCCCCGGGCAGAAAGCAGTGTAAGTAGTGATTTGTCTGCAAGAGAATGAGCTTTGTTAACAGCCTGTCTGGGGGAGAAGCCTTCACTCCCTAGTCCCTGTGTAGAAAAAGAAAGAAAAAGCAACTTCAATGCTAACAATCAGGATTATCAGCATTTTACTGGTTCCTTTAGTGTTGTGTCAAAAAAGCAACAGATATATCTACTAGAGAAGGGTAGACAAGTACACATATATTTTTAAATTTGGGTTCAATTTCTTATTTATATATGTATAAAGGACATGAAGGATTTATATGATAGTGTCATCATGCAGGTCAGGAATTCTAGAAATGACTATTTGGGGTTTTCCACTCAATGAACTGTTTTCAGAGGCTGGACTGCCTTGGACTATCTGATATTCAGGATCCATCATAGAATACATCCTAATATTTCTGAATAGAAGTGAAAGCTTGTGTCCCCAAGACTCACTCATGGCTGGCACAGACCTGTCCTGGCTTTAGGAGATCGAGCCCATTGAAATCAGGCATGCTACAGATCTGTCTACTGAAATTACTCCTACGTGTGTAAAGTTGATGTACAGACAGACGTGCCCCAAGCAATAGGCAGTGCTCGGCAGCCCTTTTCACTGCTTGGCTGTGGTCATATCTAAAGCTGACAAAGACTGTTGACCTTGGGGCAAGTGTTCTTGCCAATATCAACTCCTCTCCACTTCCAAAATTCTGCTTATATATGGGGGGGGAAAAAAAAGCTGTACCAGCTGCTTTTGCTTTGATAGGTACACAGCACCCAATGCAACCATAAGCCGAACTCCCAGTGGCAGCACCGCAGTCAATGTGAGCATCAAGCCTGTTGTGAGCACCAACAACCGTGTCAGAACCACCACTGCCAGCACCATGGCCCAGACCAGGGCCACCGACCAGACCACAGCCAGCACCGTGGTCCAGATGAACGCCACCGCCGAGAGCGCAGCAAGCACTGCCGCCCATGCCAAAGCCACCGGCCGTGCCACCACGAGCACCACAGCCACCACAGCGGGTGGCAGGAGAAGACAAGGCGGTACGTCAAACGCTGTCCCCACATGAGCAGTGCCTCTCGCTTGTCTGTGCCACAGTGGGTTGTTGCTTTTCTTCCTCCCTGTGAGAGTTATTCCTATGGGAAATGTCACTAAGTGGCCATGTTTTGTGCTTGCAGAAATGAGGTTTTAGGTGCAAAACTGGAAATCTGGATTTGGGGAGGAGGGGGATTGAGCCTTCGTCAACTACTGCATTGAGATGTTTGTGTAAAACTGGGCGGGGGGCAGGCTGCCTCTATGGAAAACACAAGCAGGACATCTAAATATGGGGCAACCCATCACCCAGACCACTCGTACAGTGACAGAGCTCTTTCTGGTGTGACCCCCTTGCTTTCTGCGTTTTCCTTGTAGCAATATCCCTTGGCAAAGTTTTGCTATTTGTGGTGATTCATACAATGGGGTGGTTTGAATTCTCCATCAGCTAATATAAACAGTTCAGTTAGTTCATCGCTGGATCAGTGTGGAGACCTCTCTGGGAACACTAAAGCTCTTCCATGTGAGCATGGTTCATGTAAAGGAGCTTCTTCCATGTGCTTTTGCACAGGGGGTGCAGGCAGCTCTGTACTAGCTGAACAAGTAACAAAGAACATGTGTCAAAGCCCAGGGATGCTTAACCAGTCAATAAATGCATGTCTCCATGTAAATAATAAATGAAAGGCAATAAACAAAGGCAATCAGCTTTTGCAAGGTCAATGCTTTCATCAGCTTGTGGGGAACAAACATTTCTGAGTGTTTCTTGTTCCACCATTGCTTCCAAGCAGTGTCTCATCCAATACTCTGCCATAGCAGGAAAACCTTTCCCTAAAAACTTCTTTGACCTGTCCAAGGTCATGATGCAGGCTTTGCTTGAGGGTCTTCAGCTGTTCAGTGAATTCACTGCACCCTAGAGAAGGATCTCTAAGACCAGCTGCAGGCAAATTTATTTGCGATGGACTGGGAAGGAAATCCTGCGGCACTGAGACACTTTTTCCTTGAGATCCTTCCTCTTCAAGTCCTGGCTTAGTGTTTCTTCTGACTTTTGCTTTGCAGCAAAGACCCACGACATCCAGATCACAGATGTCACCGAGAACAGTGCCAGGCTGCGTTGGGCCAGCTCCGAGACACACAGTGCCTACAGTTTTGATGTCACCGTCACCTTAGCGCATGACCACTCTCTCGTGCAGAAGCAAAACCTGACCGGCACTGAGCATGTCATACGAGGACTCAGAAGTGGACAGAAATACCTTGTTGTCATTACTGGCTACCACAAATCCCAACCCAAAGTAACCTACGCAGGGACATTCAGCACAAGTAAGTAACTCTTGGGGAAAATGAACAAACATTTATTTTTTCATAAAATGGACAAAAAAAATGGGAAAAAACCCCCAGCAAGTAAGGGATGGGAATCAGCTGGTACCAACAATCCCAGCCCTGGCACCACTCAGTTGTGTCACTGCATGTCTGGCAATCTCCAGACCAGCAGCAGGACTCGGTTATGAAACGCTGTGAATGTGTTTCTTTGGCAAATACAAATTGATGCTTCACTGGTGTTAAATTGACACAGATTGTGGGAAAATTAAAGCCAGTTCCAGAGCAGGGGGGTTTGTCTTACAGTGTGTGCAGGAGGCTTTGCAAAATGGGTCTTGGTGGGATCCAGCCAGCAGTGCTGTAATTAATAAGAAGAGTCAAACTGGGTTAACACAGGGCAAATTCAGTCCAGCCTGATTGCAAAATAACAAGAAAAGCATCTCCTCTGATGGCCATTTCCACAGCCACCTATCAGCTTCACATACTATATCATCCAAAAAAACCCCACAAAGAGATTAAATGGAGGGTTTAATCCTTTGGGGATCCAATCTCCATGTGTACAGGTCACATGTAAAACCTCACCAAACCCTTTGACATGGCCAAAAGTTGCTATGTAAGACACAGCCAATTTTTTTTTAATATAGTTTGGCATAGAGGTGACTTGGCTTGGAGATGTGGAGAAGTTTGTGCTGGTCCTGCCAGTGCTGCATCTGGCTGATTCTGGCACTTCAGAGCCATTTTCAGTGCCCACGGACAGCCTTTCCATTAGCTTCAGTGGGTTTGGATCAGGTCTGATGTCTCTTACCTTCACAAGCAATAAACATGCCCACAAAAACGTTGAGAAAAGACATCAATGTGTAGAAGTAACACTTGCATGCACTGAGTTGGAGCTCTCAATGCTCAGGGATGTTGCATTTCCCATAGAGTAAATCTCAAATGGGAACAAATTGGGTAGGCAGTCGTGACGCCACGCTTGCCCACAAGCTGTGGCCTGGACACTGGGTAGGACTGTTCCCCTTAACCACACTCAAACCCTCCACCAGACAAAAGCAAATCCAACCCTTCCTGTGGCTGCAGCCCCCTCCTGCCCTCCAGCCCCATGGAACATAAGCCATGGGTTGCCCTGGGAAGGGGCATGATGCAATAGGGTGCAGTCAGGTGGGGCATAATGCAAAGTGAACCACATTCTTCTTTCCTTCAGAAGGGATTTCTTCCCCCAGGGATGATCCTCAACCACATAGTTGCTAGAGGGATGTGAGGCTGTGATGGGAGGAATGGAGTCAAGGAGAGGCACGCAATGCATGGACAGTCCTTGAGGGCTGCAGGGGAACAAGAGAAGATCTATTATGGACTATTTGCTCCCCTGGAGGATGTAATTTTTTTCTGCCATCTCTAGGGCCAGAGGAGCAAAGCTAAACTGGCTACAGAGAGGCCATATCTGCTCCTCCAGAGCCCTCCAGTCGCATGCTGTGGGGTGAACAGGGGCCATCCCAAGCAGAGTTGCATGGGGCCCTGGGTATGCTCCATCACAGTCACCCCCAAGGATGAGACTGATCGTGCAGCAGAGCTGCTGGCTGGGGACACCAAGGCAAACCCATCCCGGCACGGCTGGGCGGTTGTGGATTACTCATCCTGTCAGCTGCCTCCAATAAACATTTCTGAAATGCATGCACTAGGGTAAACAGATCCAGACCTGACTCCCATGGCTTGTGTGCATCCCCCGTGCTGGAGCTGGGGCCAGTGAGTTTGTTTATGGCTGCGCCACAGGCGCTGCTGCAGATCCCCTTCCCCTTGGCTGACCTTACTGCTTCTTCCCCCCAGAGACCTCGGCGCAGCCCAAGGTGTCCCTGGCCAACATGATGCTCAACACCGAGCCGCTGGAAGGGCCTGAGAGCGGTGAGTGTGGGCAATGGTGGGAGCACTGGGCTGGGGGGCGCTGCCAGGACCCTCACTGACAGCCTGGCCATTTGCACCAGTCTCCCCCTTGCCTGCTCCCAAACCTGGCCTTTCTCAGAGCCCCACTAGGACCAGAGGATTTGGGAGTCCTTTGCTCTGCAGAGCCAGCAGGTTATGAGCTAGATGACAGCCTTGTCCACGCAGACCTGAGCTGGGTATTGGGGTCTCTGCCCCATGCTGGATCCAAAGCCCCTTGAAGTTGCTGTGATCTTCATAGGGAGCTCAAACCAAGATCCAGTGAAGTTGCTGTGATCTTTATGGGAAGCTCAAACCAGGTCCTGTTTCCATTCACAAGGATGGGAGATGAGCCAGGGCCCAAGTACTGGCTGCTCTCCAGTGACAGTCTGTTCCCCCTGGCACCTCCATCATGCGTAGATGCAGGTGTGGATGCAGAGCATCATTTGATGCTTGTCCACACTCTCGCTCCCCATTTGGGGCAATGAATAGGCCTTGGCTCTTTGGTTTAACATACAGCTCTCGACAAGGGCTTGACCAACAGCTAGGGCTTGTAGTGGACTTAGTGTCAAAAATTTGCATAAATTTGGCTGATTGGCAGCCTCCCTCTAGTTTCAACCATCTGCCCATACCCTGTTTCTCTGACATCAGCAGTGTATGTAGTAAAGTACTAAATGAGTAAGCTGTCAGCTCCTACTCTGTTGTTAATCCTGTTAACCTGTGTTAATAACCCATAATCACTGTAGCTCTTAATATGTCATCTCATTGCTTTTGTTGACATCAAGCTCATTATATTGGCTATTACACTCAGCTGGACCATACGTGCCAGGCTGCAACCCTACCTCCACAGGTCTGGAAGGGCTCTTCAGTAAGCAGCACAGCCCTGTCGCAGGCACCAACGATGGATCTGACATTCAAAACTCATCCCTGAGTCATCACTCATGTTTTTCTTTAAGCATTTTACTTGCGCTGTGGCTCATTTTCTTCCTGGGGTATTTTGAGAGCACGGGGAGATGCTGCTGCTTGGTGCGTTCAGCCAACAAGAGCTGCCAAGCTGCTGTTGGGATCTGGCTGCTCGTGTTGAAAGGGATGAGTGTGGACCTCATGCCTGGCTGGTGGTACCACCACAGCTTGCTGTAGGGACCATCTCATTGCTGCCTTGCTGCATGTCCCACCATCCCACCCTTCCCATGCATTTCCCTTTCGTTTGGTCCCTCTCCCTGGCACTGATATTCCCTCTGAAGCCTTCACCTGGTTTGTCCCCACCAGGTGACAGAGCACCCCATGGCTTTGTTTAACCCCTTGTATGGCAGCCCTTTGGAAACAAGGCTTGAGTAGGTCTGCCCAAAGGAAAATGGATGTGCTATGTGCTCGCTCTGCGCTTCAACGCAGACCTTGCTGTCTCAGCTCCTCTCATGGACCCACTTGCAGCAAATGTTTCTGCCCGAGGATTTATGGCAGCTGGCAATTTGGGGGATGCATTCCCCAAGGATGCTAATCTGAAGTTTTTCAAGAGGCTAAAGACATTAAACAGGGCAGGGGATTTGGGATGGGTTGTTTAGCTCAGTCTTCTCTAGTTCTCCATGCAAGAGGAAGGATCCATGTGTAAATCTAATGATGGACCTCAGAGGAAGCCCCAAATTCTGCCTTCCTTATATAGGCAAAGCAGCTGCTAGCACGGATGGCCTATCTTTGCTAATAAAACCTCTGGGATTTGGATCTAAATTGTCATTTCTGGGCAGGAAAAGAACATATGCTTAAATTCTTATCAAGCCTTACAGTCTACCAGGTGCAGCTTGCCTTTAGAGATAAGATGAACATGCTTCAGGGTTAAAAATTACTGCCAAGGCAAATAGATTTGAAAATAGATGGGGGGGAAGTTGTGTGAGGGCTGGATCCTGGTGCACCAGCAGGGAGTAAGGGGCTCCCACCGCCTTGGTCCAAGGACTTGGAGCTTGGGTGCGCAATGAATCAAGAGCAGGGAGAGGCAAGCTGGAGGCTGGGGGAGGTTTGCCTTCAGCAAGAGAAATCACATGACATGTCGCTAGTCCTGTACCGGGCTTTTTTTCTTTCTTTTTTTTTTCTTTTTTTCCCTTTCCAATCTCTTTGCTTTTTCAGCATTTAACCCTTTCAGAGTCACTTAACCTTTGCACCTTTTGCCATGCAGATTGGCCAGACCCTTGCTTGCTGGACTTTGACATGGGCATGCAGTGCAAGGACTATCAGATTGTGTGGTTCTTTGACTACAAAAACAAGATCTGCAGCCAGGGTTGGTATGGTGGTTGTGGTGGTAATGCCAATAGATTTGAGGCCGAAGCTGAGTGCATTAGCAAATGCTTAAAACCATGTAAGTACCATGTGGGGCTTAATCCTTTTGTATTTTACCATATCGTCAAATAATGTTTGGATTGGAGGGAAAATATCATTTAAAATCCAAACCCACACACTTTTTCCTCCAGCAGCAGCTGAGAAAACCATGCAGCAGCCACCCCTTGAGAAGAGATTATCACCAGGTAACACCCCAAACCCCATAATAACTACAAATGAAAGCAAATCCATTATTTCACCACAACCATTTCACAGCATGCATCCAAGCTTGTCCAGTGCAAGATCACCAGTAGTATAGACTTGGTTTTCATTTGCTTCTTGACATGACCATGTCCTACCATCTGCTTTGCATGAGCAAGTCACCTTGCACGTGTGTTGTCACACCAAGACACGCTGTGTTTGCATGACCTGAGTGCAAACCACAGCTTTGTGTTAAAATCATGCACAGGATTTCGTGAGAAGTGCAGAGTTGCTGGAGTGTGGCACAGTCCTGAAGTAGTTTCTACTATCCCTGCATGACTAACCAAAGCCTTTGCTGAGATGCGAAGAACTGTGAATGTTCCACTGCCTGTAACCAGAACACTTGATGGAAAATTACTCCACGGGGCTCGAGTTTTGTATGCAGATGTTTTCCTTTTCCACCAAAAGATAAAAAAATCAAAGTTGAGAGAGGAAATGGCAATGACCTCCTCTCTTCAAGGAGTTTTTGGGATTAAGGGGTTGTGTTTGCAAACCTCTTCCAAGACCCGGGAAGGAAGCAGAGACTTGCAATCACCTGTGCTGCTTCAGCAAGGGGTTGGGATGGGAACTCGACCCCAGCAAAGCCTTGCTATCACAGCAGCCTCCCCCTTCCAGTGGTGTTGCAGGTCCCTTTGGAGAGACAGGAGGGAAACCTAGGAGTGAAACAAGCTCTGGTACCTAGTGGCAGGGCTTTTATCCTTGCAGGGGCATGGCAGGGTTGGAAAAGGCAAATTAAGGACCTCTCCCACCCATTTGATTTTCTTAGGTGTCTTTTAGGCTCCTTGAAACAGATTGGGGAAATTATGTCACTGGCAGTGGTGCAGCCCAAGTCCAGCTGTGGGTGCCCCTGCAGAAACACAGAGGCAAGTGAGGAGGTGTCCACGACCAACCACGGGGATGCTGGGGGCAGCAGCTGCTTGTAAAAGGAGATTGCAAGGTGCTTCTGAGCTGCAAATGGGCATCACGGGCAAAGATTCTTGAGGACTTTTCAGCCAGAGGAAGTAGTGTGTGGCTTGTGCAGAAAACTGTACCTTCAATCTAGAGCAGGATTTCATCCTCACAGAGCAGGGCAGCCTTCCTGATGTGTTTCTCTCCAGAAGACACGTGTTTCTGCGAGCCCCATCCTGTAGACCAGCCCCTTCTGATCATCGTCACATGTCTCGATGATGTTTCCAGCAACTGCTGTTCAGGCTAAAGTGATATTTCATGAACTTGGCGCCATTCTGCCCTGGGCAGATAGTCAAGAAAAGCAACCGAGGGGCCCTGGAGGGACGCTTGTGTCTCTGCCCACCCCACAGGGTCCCCCCCGCTCTATTCACCTCTTTATTGTCTCTTTGTTTTCTGCAAAAAACAGAGCTTGAATTCACCATGGAAAAAGAGACAGGGGAATTCACGTGCAGCTCAGCTTTTAAAATGTGGGGAGTTGGGTCGGGCTCTCAGTTCAGTCCATGCCACGTACCGTAGCCAGGTGCAACACTGAGGAATGAGTTGGTCTCCCAAACCTTATGGCTCTTTGGGTGCAGACCCACCTCCCATTTGAAGCCTTTTGAATGCTATGATAACCTTTAACTATTGGAATTTTTAGATATCGATGTATATTTTTTTACAATGACAAAATTAACTGTAATGTGCAGGCACATTTTCTCCACGGGATGAATTAAATCCCTGGTTTACAGTAGCTGTACCCATCTTTTGAACCTGCCAGAGCTAGCCACAGCTTAAAACACGTTTTAGTTTCCTAGTTCTTGTTCTCCATCAATTCTTTGAAATTTTTGGATAAGCTTTCATTTCATTTACTGTGTTTTCAGCTTGGGGTTGTTTTTTGAGGGGAAGCTGGGCTGCCTGCACCTTGTGCCACAATGGAAAATTGTATTACATGTCCCTTCAGCTGAATGGGTTACTGGTTGGATTCCTGAAAGGGTGCACAGGATTTTGGGTAGAGTCATTCTTGTATTCATATCTGCTGGTTTTCAGTGTTTTGGAAGGAGGGGAAGAAAGGAGACAGACTTTGAAAAAAAAAAAAAAATTATAATCTGAATATAAAAAGGTGAAGAGCCTGCCAAAGGCATGGGGAGGCTTTTGGCTGTAGGAGCCCAAAGGAAAAGCTGAATTAGAAGGTCAATATTGATTTCAAATTCCAAGGCAAAACAGAGATTAAAGAAAGAAATCCTGTTTCAAAAAGCTGCATTGAGAACAGGACGATGGGCGGGATTGCCCTTTCAAACACGTGCCGTCTCTCAGAAAGGACATATTCCCAGCTCCTCCTATCTAAACAGCAAACCCACTGCTCAAACAAACCGCCCAATCTCCGTCATGACCGCAGCACAGACCACTTGAGTGTGACCCCTTTGACACCGCATTGTCCTGGCAGCCATCTGTTGAGTTGCTCACGGCACGGAAGAACTCCTGCATGCAGAAGGAGAGGGGAAAATGCCATTAAAATGAGCGGGCAGAAAGGGTTTAGATGTTTGGCAGGGTCCACCCAGAAGCATACCTGTGGCTGGGGTGTAAGGTCCACGACATTGGTCTGGGCATTTCTATGTCCATCCCAGGAGCATCCCGGACTCGCTGCAGCGTTCCTGGGCTCTGGGCAGCTGCCAGCACCAGCCGCAATTTCCTTTAAAGTAAATCCACTGCCAGGGCTTGCTTATTGCCTAGGGTCCGTTGCCAGACCTACTTTCTAGTGGGGATTTCAGGGATAATCTTCTGTGCCCTTCTTCCCACGAAAGCTTTAGAAGGGTTTAGTTATGCCTTTTCTTTCATCAGGCCCCTAAGAAACTTGCTGGCAAATGCACCTTTTTATATATTCACCCTCTATCTATCTATCTATCTATCTATCTATCTATCTATCTATCTATCTATCTATCTATCTGATTCGATGATTCTAAGAGAAGATTATCAGAAGATAACTTCAAGACCTGAATTTCCCCAGCAGTCATTGCTGGTTTACTCTGTATACACTGACTTAGCTTTGCTTTTGGAAAAAAACCCAGAATGTAAAAGGAGGGTTTTCTTTCATAATTAAAAAAAGAGGTCCTGGATGCAAATACCCCTCCAGTAAGAGGAACTCCACACTTCACCCGTCTGACTGCCCCGCACCCCCATTCATTTTTTGGTGCTGGCAATTTTACATGTTTGACTGAGGATTTATGATTTTTACTCATGCCCAAGGCTGGACACCAGCAGCTTGAAGCTGTATCGCTGATAAGTGGCAGCAATGAGCGTTATATGAGAAATTTTGTGGATCTGCCTGACTCAGAGCTATGGTAACAAGGCTTTTCCAGGACAAACCATGATGGCTGGTGGTTCTGCCATGCTGAGCAGAGGTGGCACGAGCTGCTTCTGCAACCCTGTGTGTGAGGGATGCCTTGTTTGTGACTCAATGACAAATTAGTGGCTAATACAATTTTTTTTTTACTTTATTTTTAAAAATTTATTTGGCAAATTTATTCATTTTTACACATCCAAGTACTTTTTTATCTTGTTCCCCACTCACCCAGCAAGGGATGCAGGATACTGGTGGCTGTGTGTGGTAGGTCTGGGAGCATCTTCACATAGAAGATTTCTCTTTTCAGAGGAAGCCAGTATTTTTAATGGGAAAATGACAGTGCCAATACTTTTTCCCTTGCAGCCTAGCCAGTCCTCTCCCAGTTCTGAGACCTGCCAACTCATTTCCTGCAGATCTGGGGGATTTGCAGACAACTGCTGCCGTGCAGCACTCTTCCTTCATCTCAGCATCGCTCTGTGGATCCATGACAGCAACACGGCTGAGAGCTTGTGGATCAGGGCCGGTGTCCTCCAAAGAAAGAGCTTCTCTGTCCAAACTGAGACATGGGATTTAGTCACAGGATAAAGTCTATGCTATGGTTGCCCTTTCCGAGCTTGCACGCCAGCCCTGCTCGCAGGCATTTCTCTGCCGTGCAAATACATTCCGAGAGGGTCTGTTTCGCCCAGGAGTGCTGTTGCTGACTCTTCTTGCTCCTTCTTTTATCCACAGTCCTGGATATCTGCCAGCTGCAAAAAGATGAGGGGACCTGCAGGGAATTTGTGCTGAAATGGTACTACGACCCCAAGACCAAGAGCTGCGCCCGGTTCTGGTACGGCAACTGCGGAGGCAACGAGAACAGATTTAACACGCAAAAAGAATGTGAAAAAGTTTGCATGTCTGGTAAGCATCATATGTGTGGCTGGAGAGGGGGCCAGCCAGGTCCCTGGCATTTCCAGTCTGGTGCATGGCTGTAGTGAGCTTGCTTGTGGTGCTCTGGACTCCATAGCAAGCCCTGGCAATGAACTCCATTTATAGTCCCTCAATACCCTGCATGGCTTCCCATAAGTGGAATAACCTCATTTACTTTCTCCATCAAACCTTTTCAGGTAATATCAACTCTGGCATGGCGTTGACGATAGGAACATAGAGCCAGCGACCTGTCAACACATACCTCTGAGACAGCCAGGAGCATCAGCCGTTGCCACCTTACCCCTATAGAAGCTAAGGGTATAGACTACCTTGCACTGTACTATTTCATGCTTTTAACTTCCAAGCAAACCTTGAAGAAAGTGTTTTGCTGCATGACCTATCAATATGGTGCTAAACTGTTTGTGGACTGAGTGCTACATGTGTCCGGGTTATATTGTATAGCTTCAACATTACCCAATATTTACCTAATTGCAGATTGTTATTGTCTCTCAACACATCTTGAAATTACAATTTCTTTCCAATTCCGGCAGTCTGCCTATCTAAGGCACCATAAAAATGAGACAATAAAAAAAAAAACCATAATAATTTCACTGCAACTGTTACATGCTTGCTTTTATTGTTTTCATAACTGAGCATAACTTTACAGGGGAAGCCTTCATGTAAGAGAGTAGCTAATTCTGATAAACAAGTGGTTCAATTGTTCATTCTTTTTTTTTTTTTTTATTTTTTTTTTTTTTTTCTCCTTTCGCTGGATTAAATTTCAAACTAGATCTCTTGTATGCGTTTGTAACACACGTGGCCAACCGAACTAGCAAGGAAAAGGAAGCAATGTTTCCAAATGCAAATGCACTGCTGGGACCAAGGCCTCAGTTAACGAATTTTTAAATTGTGGTGTAGGATTGCCTCTGGCATTCTTCTGATGTTGTGTGTTTTATAAAATACAAAGCAAAGCAATCTGGGGAGGTGGGGCGGCGGGTGGGAGGGGGATTTTATTTTTATTGTGGATTCTGTGTGAGGAAGTCTATACAAAGAACTTTTAAATAAAGTCTAATGGAGGTTTTGAGAAATTCATGTTTTTGTCTTTATAAAAACCATGGTGAGCATCAGTGGAGTCATTTTCAAGGGTCTCAAAACCATTTCTTTGGAGGGAAATCCCAGTGGTCCTTAAAGGGAGGATGGATGTATTATGGATATTCAGGGGAACATCACTGCTGGTAACCTGAAATTTTCCAGCTTGGGTGGAAAACGAGATATCTCGGTTGTGAAATCTCCATCCTGGAGGAATTTAAGCTCAGCTGGCCATGGCCTCAGCTGGCCCTGCTTTGAGCAGGGTGTTGGACCAGAGGCATCTGGAGGTCCCTTCCAACCTGCATGGCTCAATGACCCCACAGGTATTTTTGGGTGTCTCCTTCACTGTCCATAGCCATGATGATTTTTACCCCAGGGTATTCCTGTCCTTATCTGAGCTTACCCAAGGAAGCTAAAAATCACAGAGACAATGCATGTTTCCCTACTCCTTCAAAAATTCCCCCTAAAAACATGATGCAGATGAACTTGATGCCCCCATGGCATAGGGCAGCTCTGGGTTGTAGGGCTAAGTCCTAAATTTCCCCAAGCCTCAGCTGTGGTCTGCAGGTAGGGGATGACACAATCTAGGGCTCTCCAGTGTCTTCCTCCATGGGCTGGGGTGGGACTGTTAAAAGGAGAAGGTGACCTGGTGCTCACCTGCCCCACACTTTGGGGGGCTACTTTCTGAAGCACTTCAGGTGGGTCTTCAAGGCCCATGACATGAGACAGTCCACATGTGTTCTACATGATGCTTTTGAAAGCAGTCCCCCCAACAGGATAATTTCCCTTCCATAATACCATTTACAAGACTAAATACTAAACTGGCCAGACACCTGGTGTTCCCCGTTCATCCCTGCACATGATCCACAGGGGCTCCCCTTGACTTGTCCATGTGCAGATTCATCATGGCAAAGGATTGTGTAGGACCAGGGGCTGCTCTGGCCTTTGTCCCTGTGAAGATTTACATTTTTAAGTGTCCCAGATTTTACAAAATTCCCGGCACACGGACCAGCCCAGACCCAAACATTTTTCATCAGTAACAAGCCACTTGCACAGGGCTTGGGGACAACAGGGATGCTGCTCGGCTGGGGACAAGGGGAGCCCTGGCAGCTGCTCTTAGGAAGCTGTGCTGTTTATTTGGCACCCTCTCTGAGCGCATCACAAGGGCTTAATTTAAAAACAGAGGACTGGGTAACTTCTTAAAATTCATTATTATAATTGGCCCTTGCAATGTCTAGGCTCAGATGTGGCTGCTCCTGAGGACAGAGCAGCCTGTCCTACATTTTACTGTGCACAGGGGCATGTTGAAGACCCCCTTTTTCTTTGTTCTCATGGGGTATAAAAGTTGCAGCTAGGTTAAAGCAACCCGAGAATCATCCTTCCCTCCAGCCTCCCACTCCTCTGCAGCACAGCAGGGGGTTTTCCCGTGCCAGTGCCGCCCCCGCTGCCCAGGAAAGCTGCTTTCAATGGACCGTGCAGTGTTCTGGGATGCGAAGGCACAGCCTGGGCTTGTGCAGAGTGCCGGGGGGGCAGGCGGCTTGGGAAGGGGCCCCCCATCCTCTCCCATCCCTGGGGCCACGGGGTGTTGCAGTCGCCTCTCCAGAGCCTTTTAAGGAAGCACGTTACACCCCGGGCCGTCGGCCAGCGGCCGCGCAGGGTTACACATGGAAGTCATCTGCAGCTGGGATCACATCTGCCAGCGTGGCTGCGGGACCAGACCAGGAGTAAAAATAGCTCAGCCGGGCCCGGCAAAGCCCCGAGCAGCGCGCTCCACTCCCAGCTGCCGATGGTTAGCCTGACATCCATGTCCTGCTGCTTTTGGGGTGGCCTTCACCATTCAGCAGCACCCCTGGGCTGCAGATAAAGCTGGCAGCACCCCCAGTCACCAGGCCCCCCGTGTTAGAGCTGCTCCCCTAATGTGTGGGTTTTTTGCAGAGAAATTAGATCTGGCTAAATAGCTCCCATCTCCTTATGAAACCATCTCTTAGCAGCATCCTAAAAGAAATGTAGATGCTGTGTTGATGAACTGAAGACAGACGTGATGGATAAATGTGCTGCAATCCAGAGGACATGGTCCTTTAAGCAGGACTTCTTACCTCATCTAAATGTCCTGATTCAAAAATGCCCACAGCTTTTGAAGGTACAGCGTCAGTCTTCCACCCTGCCTGAGAGAAAGACAGCAAAGACATAAAGGCTGGACTCAAGCCCAGCAGTTCCCCATGATCTGAGGGAATGCTGTGAAATAAGAGCTTCACTGGAAGTAAAGTCTCCTGGTGAAGACCTGTTCCGTGGTATTACCTCTTTAAAATGTCTCTCCATTTTTTGGCATCAGCCCTGAGGGAGCCACTGAAGGACATGTCCCATGCTTGGGCTGATACTCTCAAATCCTCGGGCCCAAAAAGGACTTGCGTGCCTGAAAGCCTGGTTTCTTGCAGCACGTCACCCTAATAAAAGATGCTATCGCTCCCTATAAACCTCATCTCTCATTGCCAGGCCACAACAGCTACGTCACTCTGGCTAATTGCTAAGACATCTTGTAAAAAAGCTCTGTGTCAGTGGAGAGGGTAACCTGGCATCCTCCTCCCGCTCTGACTTGCTCCCATCTTCTTTTGCATAGGCCTGGGCACACCTTTTAGCATAACTCGTCTGTGGGACTCGTGCCCCGAGGCACCCTGAAGCGATGCTGGGAAGGTCTGACCATCGATAGAGACAATATGGGTGGGATATGGTTGCCTACATCCAGGCATCATGTGTCGTTTCAGTAACCCTTGGTGCATGTGGGGTTTCTTTAACCTTTACCATGTCTTCCAGCCCACTTCTAGAAGGAGACATGGATGCAGGAGGGGATGCAGGACTTCACAACTTCCTCTGGGCAATCTTAGTGGGAAATACTTTGTGAGGAAGGTCACTGGTAAAATAAAGCCTGGTGGCTCTGCTATCTGGGACAGAATTAGCATTAGGACTTGAAGACAAAGGATTAAATCCAAGACTTGCTTGGACTTCACATAGATCTCCAAGGCAGGGTCAACCCAGTTTACATCAGCCCTGCAAAGGTTTGTCTAACCTGTTGCCAGAAAGATCCAGAGATTTAGGACAATTTTCCTACAGGGTGACAGTAGACAGTCCCTGGGACAAACTATTACATGGCTTCTGGAATAGGCAGTCTCAAATCTCACTTGCTCTAATTGAAACCCAGTTTTGGATGAACATGCTGCCCTTGGATGCAAGTGAGCTATGAGTCTGCTGGAGACATAACCTTTTATAATGCTGATGGTATCATATAAACAAAGAGTAGGACATATAGCAGAGTTAAACATTGCAGCCAGACCCTTAAATTTAGGATAGGACCGGCATTTGATGTTCGGTTAGGTTCTCCTAATGCTTTATCTTTGCATTTAATCATAGCCTTCTTGGGAAACCTTTACAAGGAGAGGCAAAGTGGCTATGACACATTTTATTAGCCAGTATTAAGTTTATTACATCAGTAAAAAAAGCCAGTCTAAAAGTATATAGATGTACACATGTACCTGCCTAGCTCCTTTCTGTTAAAGCAGGGTTTCCAGCAACACCACGCCAAAGCAATGCCCTACACCTCGAGTGTTGACACTGCAAAGTGAAGAGTTTAAGGAAGAATATGTCTTCCATGCCAGGCATTCCTGGAAATCAGGACTATATCCAAGTACTTCAGCATAAAATCTGGATAGCTGAGACATAAATGTCTGTGTTCATTTGCTTACAGCCCCTGTGTGCCCCTAAGCTCTTCGGGGCAGGGTGCTTGCTCCTGAGGAGCAGCATTTTGCAGGGAGCTCATCACAAGCGAGCGCCGCTCCCGCAAGCTGAATTGACCACTGCTAGTGTGCCTGACACTGAGAGCGGCATCCCAGAGGGCTTTAAATCCCCAAATTACTTGAAACACATGATAATTTCTTAGTCCTTGTCACTTGCCCAGCACCCCAGCCCAGCAGCTGGGGACTGCTCACAAAATGGCAGCAGGCAGCTTACTGGAAACAGGGTCTTTCCGAAAGCAAAACCCCCGGCTAAATCGGACGTGACGGGGTAAACAGCCCCAGCAAATAGCTGGGACCGTCCGCCAGCTGCGGGATGATTTACGAGACAGCAGGAGCGGGTCTTTCCTTCAGTTAAACGGAGCAGATCCGAACCAGATGTCTAACCTTTATCTCGATTGCTGCAGAGACGGAGGAGCAGACGGGAGAGAGAAAGACGTTCGAGTTTCCATTCGCCGCCGTCTTCCAAAGTCAGCTCATAAAGAAAAATGAACACCATCAGCCAGGAAACTTTGCTTTGTGAACTATATGTTTTGTTTCGACCTTCGCTGCTATAGTGACCGTGCCGAAATAAAAGTGCTGCCGGCTACGATGACCTCACCGTATTACTCTATTAAAATCTGATACTAGGGAGATATAACCTGGGCAGATAATTGAAGATTTGCACATGGGTTTTGATGTGGTGGTCCAGGAAAGCAGGACTATGGAAGGGCAGGTATAGGGGGAATGAGGCCAAGGCACCCATCTTTTGGGATTTTTTCCCACCCAGGGACAAAGTGAGATGTGGGGGAGAGAGAGACCGGTTCTACCTTGTGCAGGTTCCTCCTGTGTTCCTGGGGAAGGGGCACCTTCTGGCCACCTGTGATGGAAAGTTTTTGGGAAGGCTCTGCCGAAAGGGGACCACACAGCATGATTTCCCAGCCTGGGGCAAGAAATGGGGATTTCCAAACTGAGATCGTCCTAGCTCAGTGCCTAGATGGGCAGGGAAATACCCTGGGGACAGCACCCAGCTCTTGAACCCACTAAAACCAGCTTCCAAACCTGGGGTGAAAGCACCGCAGTGTGCTGCTGGGAATCTCACGTGAGACACAAGTTTCTCGATTTTAGGATATCCCAGTGGGCAAAGACCAAATAAGCTGTCACTCTTGGAAAAAGTTAGGAATTATTTAAGAATGTATGCACCTAATATATACAGCATATAAACGGGATCTGTGAGCTCGTGAGTGTGGTCAATGAACTGAAGTGGAACTGAAAGGCCTGAAAAAACATTGCTAGGGATGAAAGCAGGAGTTTGTTATTTCTAAAATATTTGCCTAGTTTTCCAGCAGTGATTAATTCTGCAGATGGGGAGGCTGCGTTGGAGGTTGATGAAAAAAAATGAGCATTGCATTATATTGACTGGAATATTGCAGAGGGCACGACACAGCCTGCTTTGGAAATAACCAGACGGCTGCAACATACATATGTTGCTCTCCTACAATGTATGTATTTCAGGTTCCCCTGCCCAGCTTGCTGCTGCTTCCCTGCCCTGAGAGCATCCTCGTATGTACTGATATTTTAACTGCAGAGCACATAAATCTCAGATGACAGCATTACCACTTACTGTCTAGCAACTAAAAGTTTAAACAAGTGCTGTTTAGAAAGGGAAGTTCAATATGCTCACTCATTGCTCACATGTTTTTTCCCCGGAAATCTGGCAATATCTGTGGCAAGAATGGTTTTCTAAGTAGAAGATGATCAATGGTTTAAAAGAGACATTTTGCATCAGGAGGATTCAATACAGCAAGCCTGACATTGCCCATTAACCCACAGCTCTGCTGCTCTCATGGCATTACATTTTGTTCCAGCTCATTTTTTTTACAGCTGCTAGAAAGGAGAAAGGATTTTGGAAAAGCCAGTGACCCCCTGTTCCTGCCCTGGGTGCCAGGGTCCCCACAGGGACTTGCCAGGTGAAACATCCAGCTCCCTGGACTTGTGGGCTGGCAGCATACAGAGTTACACAGGGGTGGATTTTGGATGGACTGGCTGATACTTTGACACACAACAAAAAGCTGCCAGATCCTGAAATCGTTTCCAAAATGATGACTCAAAATCACCATCAACCCTGGTTGTGTTTAAGACCCCAAGAAAGCTCTTTGCTTTCTTGCTTTCTGTCTCCCATCCCTCTTCCTTGGGATGCAGACCACAGACAAAAGCTCTGCATTGCTCTCCATGCCACTCGAGCAATGCAGGTGGTTCCAGACTGGCTCCTTACTGAGTTTAGCTATCTTATTTAATGTTATTTCTAACCCAGGATGGAAGAAGCCATGGGAGAGGGGCAGAGGGACACCTCCAGGAGCTGCTCCTTCACACCTAAAAGCCCGCAGATGCAGAGCAGGTTGTATGTGTTAATCTTGGACTAAAAGCAGAAAACCATCCAAAGGGGAACATAAAAATGCAAATGTTACCCCGAGAAACTTCAGTAGACAAGCCCACAAGGTCTCTGAGAACAGCAACAGCTCATTACACAGTGGTACAACACAGACTAAGTGCAGCTTGGTCAGAACTCATGGTAGACGTGTTGGGCAATACTGCATATTGCTCGTAATCTTAGGAGACGCAGGCTAATTCTCCTGGCAAGGAGAATTATAATTCTCTTCCCAAGGGAGGCTATTTCTCAAAATAAGCCCAGTCAGAGCATCCTCACAACGCAGCGCGAAGAGCCCCTTTGCACCCATTTCCCAGCAGGACAGGGTGGATGAGCCAACTTTAGCAGCCAAGTGCAAAAGCCTCAGTAGTGCTAGAAAAATATCTGCTGTTTGGAAGAGCTTCATGAGCTCTGAAGTGCTCGGTACTGAAGCCAGCTTAATCCTGAAAGCAGGAGGTGAGCAAGGAAGCTAGGTGTCGTGTCTGCACGGAGTTGGGGATGGAGTTAACCCCAGATTAAAGAGCCTGATTTGAAGGTTACCTCTCATTTTTAGTACTTTGTCCCTAATGTGACCAAAGCTGTATCTGCCCCATTTTTCTGCCTCCAACACAGGCCAGCCCCAGCTGCCTTGGGCAGGGGTGTGAGAAGATGGAAATGAATGGGGATCCTTCCCACATTGGGCTTGTAGCACCCCACAGCTTTGGGAACCAGTGACCATCACATCCCCATTTAACACCCCAGAGGGTGTTTTTCTCCCCATTATGTGCCATTCAGTAAGTTTTTTAGTCCATCTAAGATGTCCCTGGTCCCTTTGACCTGCTCCATGCAAAGTGCCCAGTTTGAGACCTCTATTTTGGCTGCAGGAATTTGAACATCGCTCGATTAGTAAGTGGTGCACTGAAAAAGGCACCTTGTCTCTACCACTCTTGTGCCGCTGCAACAGGCAGTTACTGGAATGCTGCCTCTTTTTTTTTCTTTAAATTTTATTTTTGGGAATAAAAAGGCATTTTTGTTTGCAGTCTGGGGCCAAACTCATTGCAAAAGAGCAGAGCACACTGTGCTCTGCTCAGCCCTGTGCATCGTCCCTACAGCTGTGTTCCATCGTGGGGGCGTCTAATGCTGGTGGTCACGTAAGGATGGGGAGGAGAACATCCCTCACTGCAAATTCTCTTTGACAGCATGTCCCTGTAAGTGGCAAAGCCAGCTCTCTTACACAGGGCTTGAGGATTTACCGAACCAGTGCCGTGCTGATCCCGTGTCCCTGGCTCCTCTCCTTGCAGGCGTGGGCTCAAAACTTTTCCCAGATGGGTTTCCCTCTGCAGGGGCAGCTCCTGAGTCAGTGCCTCATCCTGACTCGGTTTTCAAAGCCTCCCTCACTACTCCAGGGTGCTGCACATCTCACCAGGCTCCGCCAGGCATGCTAGAGGCTGCATGTGATGAGTTTCCCAGCCTCAGCAGCAGCATGGAAGCTGGCACAAGTGGTGGCAGCTATGTACCACCAAAATCCACTGCCTCCACTGAGCTTTTATCACGCCTTTGCTTCCTTGGCATTTTTCAGCCACACATGGAAATCACCTGGATGTTTGGAAGCTGGGGAGAGCATCTCCTGCATGTGAGAGATCAGTGTACGTGGCCAGGGCTGGCTCGAGCCGATGGCACCGTGCATGGCAGTGAGAGGTCCAAGACCTGTTTGGAAGCCCCCAGCCTGCCAGAGGCACAGAAGTAGCTACAAGAACTCAGCACTGCAGCAAACGCTCGAGTCTATGTGCAATTCCGGTTTAACATGGGTTGAATAACCCTTCTGCAGGTGCAGATGGGAGAGGACGGGCAGAAAGAATTTGGTTCTGAAGAAAAGCCAGCTCCTAAACTGCTGCCTCCTCCTCCCCAGCCCCAGCTCCTTACGTGCCTGTCTGCACCAGAAGTCTCAGGAATTTCCACTGCACAGCTCTCAGGAAATCTCTGCATTTTTCACAGACGTGCCTATGAAGGGACACCGATTGCACAAGATGGTCTGAGCGCTGGGGAAGGGAGAGTCCAGAAAAAGAAAAAAACCCAAAAATCCCAAGCAACAACTCTGCTTGGAAAAAGCAGTCCGAAGTTTGAAGTACATCCAGACCACTTATCTGGAAATCAAGCTGAAAAATCTTGTGACATCAGGCACTCTCAGGAGGTTGCTGCTATTTCCCAGCTGTAAAGCCCTGGGAATGTCGCTAGCAGTCCGTGGTGGACTTCAGAAGAGCTGAAAGATGATGCCATGGTGCTCAAGATGCATTTTGCAAAGAGTTTTCCATTGAAAGCCATCACAAGACTTTGATAGTACAGTATTGGGGAGCACAAAACACAAATAATTCTCCATTGGTCATTAATTTGCTCTGAAGGTCCAATATCTGGAAGGTGAACACGTGCAGGACTGAACAGAGAAGGAGAGGGCATCTTCCAGGTGTCATTCTGGTCATTTCTCTGCTTCAAAGAGCTCCCAACACTGAGGGACAAAAGAGAATTACATTTCTTAGAGTATTTTGAAATAAAACCAGAGCAGGTTTGTACTGCACAGAGATGAGGGTAGCAGGCAAGTCATGCAGATGTGAAGCAAGAGACACAGGAGAGATGATCAAGCAGAAAGGGGGCTGAGGAGGTGTTTTCTTTGCCTTTTTTATGTACGTATTTCCGTGCATCACTACACCTAAACCTGAGGCAATCCTCCTCACTCGAATGAGTGCAATCTGCATTTTTTTTAAAACAAGCCCATAATTATTCCAAGAAATGTTGCTGAAAGTTTATGGATACACTGGAAAGCCACTTGCAAATGGATTGAGATGGTCATCCCAAGGGAGATGGTGGAATCCCAAATTTGTCACTGATTGCGTCCCCTAGGAATAACAGCCAATTGTCTTATTTTGAGCATTGCCAACAGGAAAAAAAAGTAAATCAAACATTAAAATGTACAAAAGAGGTTTGTCCAGCCTGCTCAGCAGCTGGAGGATGATGGCTATGCCACGGACATGAGCGATAGGATGGAAATGTAAGAAAACACAATCAGTAAAGAAAGCAATAAGCCTGGACTCCAGAGGATGCCCAGCTTTTATGGTACACATCATATCCTCCTACAAGCTACCATGCTGCTGCCTAGTCCCCCTGCTTCTGTGAGGTGCTCTCCACCTCCTACCAACTGCTGGGACTCCTCATTGCCCACTGCTGTCTCTGGGAGTCATGGTGGCTTGGTCACCTCAGACCTTGGTGGCCAGTACGTTACATCTCATTCAACACCCTCCCACAGGCCTTACCTCCTTGCAATGGGGTGAGCTTGAGCCAGACCCCATGGCCCATCACCCCAGCTTTGGCACAGCCAGCCCCACTCCCCTCTATAGGATGCAGTGATGCTTTTCCCTTGCACTCCTCCATCCAGCAGCTGGGACTGACCCCAAGCTCAGACCCTGTCTGACTTTTGCAATCCCTTCCCAACCCCACCAGCAAAATGAGCTCTTGGCTGTCTGGATCTGCCCCTCGCCTGCCCCGGCTCTGACGGCAGACGGTAGCCCCACGCTTGCCGAGCTGGGGCCAGACCCCGACCGCGGCTGGCACCGGGCTGAGCATCATCTCACTGCCTCCCACACAGATCCGGGACCCAGCGGCGAGTCGCATTAGCTCATCGCTGGGCTGCCGCCAACCTGACTGAGGAGGGAAGGGAAAGAGAGAAAAGGCAGCAGAAGAAAAAAAAAGGAGAACTAATTAAAAAAAGGAAGAAAAATAAAAGATAAAAGGAAAAAAAAGAGGAAAGAAGAAAAAGAAAAAAGTATAGAAAAAATAAATAAAATGAAATATGAAAATGAAAGGAGAGAAGAGAGAAAAAATGCAGAGAAGAGGGAACTACTATAGCAAGTCATGGAAGAGACAAGGAGTGGGATGGGGACCAGGGCAAGCCGCTGAGCCAAGGGAGCCCCTTCTCTGCTGAAAACAGCCTACCTGCCAATCTCAGAAACAGGGGGGAAAATCATATCATATGCACAGGCAGACAACTCTGCCTCTGTGCCCAGGAGAGGGGCAAAGACAGTCAGCTGGCAAGGGCTGGCAGTCGCCTTTGGGATCTCAAGGACCTCTTTGCTAACAGTGAGGTTTGTGGCGGGGACAACAGCAGCACTCAGGCAATGAGGGATGCAAGTAAATAACCTGCCATTTGGAAAAGCAAGTGTTTTTGGAGACCCTGCTTGGCCAGTTTCCTCTCTGAGCTAGTTAAAACAAGAGGATGATTTGTGGCCACAAATCCCCATGTGAGATTTGGAAGGGGTCTCTTGCTCAGAGGGCCAGGCTGAAGAAAAAAAAAGGAGGATTTGGTCAACAGCCCCAACAACTTTTATACTTATGCAATTGCCATCTTATGCTCTGGCTCCCACGTGACTGGGACCACATAATGGAGGCAGGGTCTCATGGGGGACCCTGCATGGTGGCTCATCCCCTACCTCTCCACATCACCACCTGTCCCATCCAGTGAAAAATATTGCTACATTTTACCAAAAAACCTGAACAATTTCTGCAGAAAGGTGCTTCAGCCACAGGTGAACTCTATTACCAAAACCTCACATACTCGTTATTGTTCTACTTGTACACAACACATATTGCTTTAATCATCTTGTACGATGGCCATGTTTTGTGCTCCCATTTCTCACCCACTTCCCCAGGTCAGCTACAACATGGCCCAATGGAAGAATCATAGAATCACAGAACGGTTTGGGTTGGAAGGGACCTTAAAGCTCATCTCGTTCCAACCCCCCTGCCATGGCAGGGACACCTCCCACCAGACCAGGTTGCTCCAAGCTCCATCCAGCCCGGTCTTGAACACTTCCAGGGAGGGAGCAGCCACAGCTTCTCTTGGCAACCTGTTCCAGTGTCTCACCACCTTCACAGTCAAGAATTTCTTCCTAATATCCAACCTAAATCTCCCCTCTTTCAGTTCAAAACCATTACCATATATCCTGTAACTACATGCCCTTGTCAAAAGTCCCTCTCCAGCTTTCTTGTAAGCATCATTGATTTTGGTACATCACTTGTACCTTGGGTACTCCAGTACTCCTCACCTTGCCTTACAATAACCCACTGATAAAGCCTCTTAACCATCCTCTGGGAATCATAAAAGCATCTATAAGGCAGAATTTTACTTGTACTGTGGCTGTGGGAGCCAGCTCAGAGGACATCCATGGGCAGAGCATGGTGGTGGAAGCAGGTTGTACGCCCAGACTCAGCAAACCACACAAAATGGATGGTGCCAACATGGGGTGAGAAAATTCAGCCCTTGTGTAGCCCTTGGCTGTTCCAGCTGTGCCATGATTTTCTACAAGTGATTTTATTAGTAAGGCAAGGTAAAGAGACTTTCCTCCTGACAGCGAGCCCAACCCTGCTAATATCTTCTAAATGTGCGAAAAGCGAGCAAGGTTTAAGCATGTTTTAAGCTGTTTCTCATTAGTGTGGGAACCAGAGGCATGCTGCAGGGAGCTTGGGGCAGAGCAGGGGGGCTGCTTCTCTGTGCATCACCCAAGGGGATGCTACCCTGCCCCAAAATGGGGTGAAAGGCACACCCAGCCCTTCCGGGATGGGGCTTTCCATCCTTCTGCAGAACTGACCCTTCTCCTTGCAGCCTTCTCCCCATGCCTGGGGGGTCCAGCAGGGGCACCTCAACTTCACAGCTAATCACCCAGGGCTGGAGGTGAAGAATTGGATTCACAGGCAGTTTGGCATCACTGCACTGCTGCCTGAACCCCCCCAGTGTGCCAGCACCAGGAAGAGCCAAACCCTGTGCACAGTGAAAGGTCAGGGCAGGACACCCACGAGAAGAGATGGGAGGGTGGGGACATGCAGAAGGGAGTGGAGTGAAGAGATGTTTTGGAAGAGCAAAAAGAAGGAATGAGAAGCATGATGTGAGAGCATTGGCCAGCTCCTGAGGAAGGGAGATGCATGACTGAGTGCATCAGGCTGTTTGCAATCAGCCCAGAGGTGATAGCAGCCTGGCTGCCGGGGACACGCACAGCGAGTTGGAAGTCTGCTGGAAAAGGGCTGCAGGGAAAGTCTTGTGCTGACACAGAAAAAGATGTGATGACTTCAAGGTTTTATGGCACCAGCACACATTTCCTATTAAAAACATGAACCTAATCCTCCTTAACAATAAGCACCAGGTACTGCGACCCGGGGGAGCGTCACGTTCCCTCCTGCACTCTATGCTCGTGGGAGTTTAAAAAAACCACTTCTGCCTCAAAATCAAGTACAAACCCTGACACCTTTCCTCCTGTCTATTCCTGGTCAGCATGTAAAACCAGTAAATTACTCTCTGCATAGGAGCGGAGATAAATTAGACTGCAATTAAATCACAGTGGGGGAGTTTTAGGCTTGGTATAAGCAGAGGCAGCAGCTTTGGTGCCATGCACATGGTCCCACATTACACCATCAGGCTCCATGGGTGCAGCCTTCCCTCCTCAGGATGACAAGGCACATATAGATCTATAAGAGAAACCCAGGGCTCGTCTGTCTGCTGAGCTGCATCCATAGACCAGGACTGAGGCTTTTTACAGGCTTTCCATGTGGGAAATAAGGAGAGAGCCAAACCTCTTGCATAGCCTGCAGGGCTGCAGTGGATGGGGAATCCCCTTTTTTAGTGAAAAGCCCTTTCTCTGACAAACCAGCTGCTGTGCAATGCAATTAGTAGTAATTAGCCCTTCCTTTCCCTGCTGCTGCAGGGCTTGGGTGCATCCCTCTGGGGACTCATTGGCTCCCGGGGGCCATGGCAGAATGTCTGCACTGCTAGTCACCATGCCAGCTGCACCACTTCACTGATGGGGCCAACTGCCCTTTCTCAGCTCCCCTCTGCTGCCGGTTTATTTTTGTGCCTGGATGTCCTGGGGTTGAGAGCACTTTGAAAAATAATTGTTTTACTCTTTAGGATTATAAATTGGTGTTGAAGAGTCGGAGAGCAAAAGTCATCCAACTCTTACTGACACTATCCTAGACTCAGGGTAATTTATATTTTTAATTTTTATTTTGGTCTAATTTTAGCAACCTTGCTAGGAATCAGAAGGTAGAAATAGTTCAACAGTTCAAGTTCCAGTGAGAGCAGTAGCTTTGGGTACTGAGATCTTCCCATCCCCAGACACCTGCTCTGCTCTAGGGCCAGAAATCCTGCAGGTTTCAGGTCCCATGCAGCCATATATGCGCAGAGAGCAAGTAGTAGGAGTGCCACCTGCTGACACTAGATATTATATAGCATCACCTACACATTAATCCCTCCTCTGCTGAGGTCAACTCACCAGTTCCAAGGCTCAGCCATGTCTGTGTCCAGCATGTGCTTGCCTGGCCCTTAGGGAAACACTGATGGTGATGGTGGTCTCCTGGCAGGAGAGAAAAACACTGGCTGCTCTGATTTCAGACCCACCTGCAAGGCAAGGGGAGGAAGAGTTGTAAAATGGGGTTGGTTTTCTGAAGGGGAGCCACCATGCCACGTGTGCCTCTTGCCAATACACCCAGCTGGTGGTAAAGCATTCTCAGGGCTTTGTATTTTTTTTTTGATATAGAGAGGCTGAGTTAGCTACTCTCTAGAGAGGCTTGAAAGCTCACAAGGCAGCATTGAAACCCCATCAGCATCTCCCCACAGAGCAGGGAGAGTGAAGCTTTAGTAGGGTGTTTCCCTGTCTCCTTTTCCTGGCCACAAGCAGCTTTCAGGAAGCTATTTACAAAAGATGACAAACAGCTGTGGTTTTTTCTTAACTCACAGTGCACTCATACCATCCCAGTCATTAACTAAGTCACTAAATGAGCTTTGGTACAGCCCTACACTGGATGCCTGCTGCAGCCCTACCAACGTGGCTAATTCTCAGGAAATGGTAAAAATAAGCCAATAACCCATCCAGCACTCTGAGCCCTTGGCTTTGCCATTTTCCAGAAACTCAGGGGTTGCTACTGGCTGACCCAAGGTAGAATTTCTAGTAATTTCCTCCAATTAGTATCTTTTTCCTTTACTTCACTGACACAGTTTTCTGCAGAAAGCTTTACCGCACCACGTGGTTTCTCATGTTTTACAGGGATGGCCAAACACCCTCCTGAAACAACAACTGACTGCCCAAGCTGGGTTTAAAGAATCTTAAAGAAACTCAGCGCTTTCTAGTAATACCTTCATCGAGTAATACCTTAATAGGGGGAAAACTTAAAACTCTAACTTTGCCCCCTTTGATTTCCTGGGGACTTTGCTTGTCCAAAGTCCCTCTTCCAACTTCCAGCAGCACGTAGTTGATTGCTGGGTTGAAAATGTGTCCTCAGAAGCTTTGCTGCTTGGCTGTTTGCCCTGTCATTTTTCAGAAGAAATGTCCAGGCGATATTTCACAGTAAATAAAAGCCAGGCGTGAGAGCCCGACTTTCCTGGCAGCCGCTCGGGGCGTGAAGCTGGCAGGTAACCACATGCTGCTGGGCTGCGCTGGAAAAAACGTCCCTGTCCCACTTCTGAACCAATTCAAAGCTGAAAACCTCAATCCTCCCTCTCTTAACCCCCTGGACAGGAGAAAACAAGTTTTTGTATGAAACAGCTTAAAAGCAAAAAGAATAGTGAAAGCCTAAATACTCCACTTCTCACATAGCCAGGAAAAAACCCAAACCCTGTGGAGAGGGGTGTGATGCTGAGCTGGCTGGCAGCAAAGTTTCCAAGCTCCTTCCCCACCATGGACACAGATAAGAAGCAGTTAAATCCCAGCACCCGGGGATGTATTATCAAGGCTAGGCTGATGGGTGAAGGAGCCAAAGACATTTCTGCTTGCTTTCTTAATTTTTCCAAAAGTTCAGGCTTGCACAAAACTACACTTTTTGGAGGATTCATGCCCTTAGTGGGGACGCTGGTGTCTCCCAAGGAGTGAGAAAAAAGCAGAGAGCTGGCACGTGGGCAAAAGGCAATAAAATAGAGGTGGATGGGAAGGGGAGAGGTCTGCACCCCTGGTGGCAGCTGTGTATCCTACAGCTCACAGCAGCAGCAGGGAAACACGGCTTTTCTGCAAAAAAGCATCTGCAATAACATGCTGTGCTGGGGGACCACAGAGGGACATGGCTTGGAAATCACCACTGTAGGTCTAAATATCACCCTGAATACACACCTCCTTTCCCACCAATACAAAAGAGCCTGTTTCGTAGTGCTGCAAAAGTGGGTTTGCACTCTCTGGCTTTTGGGATAGACTTAACATTAAAGCTGGGCTCAGCAAGCTTAATCAGGGATGTGACAGAGGACAACAGTTCTGCAAAGTTCTTTAAAATTCATTAAAATCCTACTCCTCCTCAGAGCCATTTTGCTGCTGCTCAGTTCCACGTTCGCTGCGTGCCTACTAAGACAGGACTGACCAGTGTCACTGAAACACATCAGGCTTTGACCCAAAATCCCACGTGAGAGTCAAAGTCTCTCTCCTGACTCCTCTTTTTGTGATCCCACTTTGCTATACATCCAACAGCTGCCCCTTCATCTTCACTTACACTATCAAACAGCAGCAATGATAAAAGGAAATTTATTTCCGTGGGCAAGAGCCTGATGTTATTTTGGCAAAATCTCCTTTGTACTCAGGAATAGCTCCATTATGGGATGGAAATACTAGAGGGGATAAGTGATCCATTTAAAAACAAATACAACAAAATAAAAGTCAACCTGCTAGAAGCTTTGGAGACTTCACTCCTTTTATCCTGAACCCTGTAACCCTTCACACCCTGAACCTAGCTCACACACACTGCCCCAGTGATGCTGGAGCTTGCTTTGTGGTCCATATCCCTCTGCTGGGATTTGGGGACCCCAAACCTGGGGCACATTCCCCTGGGGCACATAAGGAATGGGAAAACATGTATTGGTCAGCCAGGCCCATCACAAAGAAGACAGCCTACTGTTCGCTGGGTATTTTTGTTGCTGAAAGAAGTAGCTGGTCCCTACCCTGGTAAGAACCTGGCAACGAGCCAGGGAACGAAGTCTGCAAAGGCAAAGATTCAATTATTTAATTCGGTTCTTTTATATTCTCAAAATCAACATGGGCTGCCATATTGAACAGAATTAAAACACCAGCACAAACAGGAGGGGGAAAAAGTTAGGGAAACTTTCAATTTATATGCTGGCTGAAAGCCTCTTGCTAGAGATGCCTCTCATTTAAGGCTTTTAACAGTTTGTCTCTGCAAGTGAAGACAATAATGACAGTGCTCACGTGCTGGGGTTTGGGGCTTTTCCTTTTCCTTCTTTCTGGCACAGGACACCACAACCCTTGTTCACACTGTCAGCAGAGGAGCAAGCTCTTGTTCTCAGAGAGGGGATGAAAAGAAAAGAGCGAAAAACAAGATTTCTAAGTCCAGATCAAATTAAGCACACGGTATCTCCTCCACATTTCTCTTTACCTCTGCTTAGACCCACACTGCTGCCTCTGCACTCTTGGCAGAAGAGGATGCTCTTCTCTCCTTGTCTGTCCTGAGGCTTTTGGAGAGGGGTAAAGATCCCTGCCTCATGCTTTGCTACTCTCCACCATCCCAGTACAGTGCAGCCATGTCAAGCCCTTGTTTTAAAGCACTAATACCTTATGTACAAACTGCTTCTATAGCACCTTATGGTTGAATTGCATTTTTCACTTATTTTTCTTTTAGGATTATTGATTTAAGTGGTTTATCTACCTGGTACAAAATATTCACCTCCCAAAAAACCAACCAAAAAGGAAAACATTTTTTTACATTTATATGTTTACTTTTTGACCAGATACTTCCAGTTTTGCAAACTAACAGTTTCAGTCAACCTGAGGGGGACTATTTGTGGTGACAGATTTAGGCAGCCCTGAGCACAAACAGGGATGCCCTGCTTGGTGGCTGGCAGGGCCACAGGACCAACACAAATCCAGCCCTCTGTCAATGAGGTGGAAGAGGTGACATGGCTTGATCATGGTGAGGATCAGGCAACATCAGATAGCTACATAATGCCTTCAAATAAATGACAGCCAGGTAGACATCAAAAGGGAAAACCAAAGTGTAGGAGGTGGATGGTGAGAGGCACAATTTGCCCGTGTCTAGAGCAGGAGCATGGTGCTGCTGATGGTGCCATGACCACCTAAGCAAGGCAAGAAACCTTCCCCCAGGTCAGTCTCCATGGCCCAAGGGCTTGGTAGCAGAGAGTAAGCTGTCCGGTGAGGCAGGCCATGATCCAGGAGTGGGGCAACATGGATTTTCTGGGTCCCTATTTGGCATCAGCTCGCTGGACTAAGACACGAGGAGGTGACGCTTGGCCCCTCACTGTTGTGTTCTGCCTTTTCTTTCAGCAAAGCTTGGGAGCTTTCTGCAGCATTTTCTGCAGCTTGAGCTGTGCTCAGATGGAGCCAAGCCACTGGAAGAAGCAGAGATGTGACCTGGTTTAACATGGAATTCCTGGGAGAGCGTTTTCACAAGCCTTCCATCGGTTTGTAGGAAAACATGAAGAAAAGGCAGAGAGGAATAACAGCAGGTCCTGGGCTGGTACCAAGGACTGTTAGCATGCACCACACGTTCCTCCAGCCATCTCCATCAGGACTCTGGAGGACTTCAGGGCAACTCACTCCTAGAAACGCCATGAGAGGGATATGTGTAAGTGAGGATGCCCATCTGCATCTCTCCCACCCTCTGGCAATGGCTCTGCTGGGGGTGGTGGGTCAGGGCAGAGCTATCTGGGCCAGCCCAGGAGCAATGATGCAAATGCCCTTTGTCTCTGCTGCTTCAGGCCAGTACTGGACAGCTTTTCACCTACTCAAGAGAAACAGCTTCCACCTGAATTTTGCGCGAGAGTGCTCATTTTTGTCTACAGCCTGACATGCAAAAAGCTCTCCTATTTCAGATGTGATTCTTCAGTGTTTTCTTCAGCCGCTGGACCTCTCACACGATTGCACTGGCACTGAAGCCAGAAAAGTTTAGTCATGGTCTATGTCCCTCTTATGCCAAGGAGGGCAGAAATGAGTAAACAATCACGTTCAAAGCCAGTTGACGGACTGAATCCCAGCCCAGAGCTAACAAGCTAGAGAGGCATTTACCTAGGCAAGAGGGCATTAGCCACACGGCCACCTTCTCAGTTCAACAAAAGGAACCTCTGATTCTAAAAAACATACACTTTCACGTCAACAAGCGAACAGGAAAAGCCCACAAAGTGAGGACTTGGAAAAGGTATTTGTGTTACCAAGTATTTCCCAAGCACACAAGAGCTGAGCTCTGCCTCAAGGCAACAGAAACCATCCTCTCTCTCTGCAGTGGCTGATACTGGAGACCTCACCTCCCCCTGCTCTCCTGCCCCAGCCTTGCCATTGCCCCTTGGGAAGCTGCACTTCTATCTCTGGCCACAGCTCTTCCAAACGTAATTAGTCAAACCTCAGGAAAATCCTCATGTTACCTTAAAAGTTGAGGGTTTTAAAGAAAAAACTGCGTTATCTTTGTTTCACTTATTCCCATGGCTTTTAGGGATTTCATACTTAAGCTTACCTGTGAATCCTTTCCCAGGAGGACTTAAGACTCCCCACGAGATGGGATTTCAGGGCAGACCCCAGATCTGTCAGCTGTATATTAAAACTGGGAAGCTCCACAATACTAGTGATTGCTTTGGCTTTCATTCTCATTTTTCTTATTTCTGAAAGAACAAAACAAAAGAAAAACTTATTAAATGCTCCCCTTGGTTTTAAAGCAGAAATTCCTAATTTGACTGCTGACAGTCTCTGCTGCAGTTAGTATTCAAGAGGATGCTGGAGTGGTCTGCCATGGAACAAGGGGAGCAAAAATTCAGGCCTCCCTACACCATACCTTACTCCTCTACCCTTTGGCTCCATGCCCAGCTTGGCTGGGGTGTTGTGCTGGAAGACATGGCTGTAAATGTCCATTGCATGAATCAGGGCAAGACTTTGCCCCATTTTCCTGCTGAACAACCACACTGACTTTATAGAATATGTATGTTAATCCACAGACTAACTTCAGTAATCAGGTTTGGATGGGCATGAATGACTCCACTGATTTTTTTCTGGAACAAATATCCCTGTTCCTGATCCCTGATCTTAACTGGAACAATAAAGTGAAAGCAGCCATGCGCTCCCTGTTGATCCTGACATTACTGCCACTGCTGCAACTGCTTGCCTGCACCCTGCTAGCAGTAGCCCGACCTGGATTAGATCTGCATCTCTTCTGATTTCCTTGTGTTTTCCTCACACATTGAGGACAGGAGTAAATGATGACCATGCAAGAGAACTATGAGTCTCAGTGACTTGCTAACTAGCTCTGGTTTAGTTGCATAACCATGTCTATCACCCCAGTGGGAACATCTGCATGGAAGGCATGACACATAGCTTTGGCCGTGCTGGTGCCACATTTAGCTCTGAAACTAAGCCATGAAACAGAGCTGTGGATCGGATGCAATTTTTATTGATTCTGTAGATAAACTGATTTTTGCAGACCTTTGAAGGTCTTGAAGATCTCCACTGAGCCACACAGAGAGTCAGACTAGGAGATGCAAGAGGTGGGTGACAGAAAGAAGGAAATAGCAGGACTGAGAGCTGGGGTGAAAAACGTATGAAATACCAAGCTGAGCTAGATCATAGGGGCAACCAGTGAAACTCCATATGATGCATCAAAAAAGATGATGAGTTTTGCCAAAGGGCTCCAGAAAGCTAAGACAACAGGTCTGCAGACACCATCAAGGAGTTTTGGGGGAAAAATTGCATGGAAAAGAAAATTCTGAAGAGACGAGGGGCTGGGCAAAGTCGTAATGGGGAAACAAACATGGAGAGAAGTTAACTACAAAATAATAGCTTGTATTGGTCATATGGCTAAATTATGGGGAACGTCATATGAAAGGACAAGCAATTCAAGTCCCAAGTCCTTAAATGGATAAAAATGCTCAGATACATTGGAAGCAACATCAGAACAAATGCTGTCCACAAGCTCTGGCAAGGCAGAGACTGCACGATTGATAGATAGCTGTGGGCCCGATGCTCTGCCAGCTTCAAGGACATCTGGAAGGAACTAGTGTCCAGAGATACTGCTAAACAAACACACTATCTGACTAAATATCTTATATGTAAATACCTTCATGATACAATCCTGCTGCAGCCAGCTAAGGAAAAAACAAGAGGTAAAAACTGCGATAGCAGAACATGACCAGCACCTTGAGCTTCAGGTAGGTCAGGTTGCCCAAAGCCCCAGGGCAGGGCTAAAAATGGTGAGAGTAGTTGAAACTAAAATAAAAAAATACCTACAATCTTCGGATCCCAAGCAGAGAGGCCAGCTTGATGGATCATTTCCAGGGTGGAGTCCCATGGTATATTTAGGTTTCCTCCACTGTCATCTACTAGTCATTTTCGCCTCATTGCACAGATGGACCCTTAACTGCTCTCCACAATTGAAGAAGTCTTTTGCTGCTAAACTGTGCAAGGAAAATCCTTTACTGGGAGTTTATAAGTTGCCATTTTAATTTGTTGTGCTAACAACATGCCCAAAACAATTAAGCCTTAGGGAACATGAGAGCAACGTGAGCAGTAACAGACTGGCAAAGGCTGGATCCCAGAGAACAGTAGCTTCTTTTCAAGAAAGATACATTATTTAGGTTAAATTTGATTTATTGGTAGTTACAGTTAAATTAAGGGGATTTTATAGGGTGTGAAGTCCCCTGCTACTTGTCAGACCTATGGCAAATAGTGCTGTTCTTCCCTTGAGCACCATGGGGGCCAGCAGCAGTGAGGGACTTGCTGCAGTCACTACTGTCCGCTTGCTGATCTTGCCCCCAAGAGTAGTCCTTGGCCAGAAATAACATAAGGGGATATTTCCATTTTAGGAAGTGAGCTGTTATTTCACTTTTTCTGGCCAACATTGATTTATGCAGCTGACACTGATGAGGGACTGAGCCCTTGCACAACACACTCCACTGCCTGCAACACAGTTTTCAGCAGATCTCCCTGTCTCCTTTGCATTCAAGTGATGGTTGCTTAGAGTGGTTAAAAAGGCAGAGGCAAGGACTGATTCAGGAAGAATCTTCTTCACAGAGTGAACAATTACTATCAATAGTAAATAATTCAAAGTAGTATTTCACATCTAGCTGGTGACATAGCTTTCTTCTGAGCTGCATAACATGACATTTAAGGAAGCAATCACAAGACACAGTATACACAGAAACTGCATAAGGACACAAAAACCTCACCCATCCCACTGAAGACTGAGGGACAGTAAATAACGCAAAGGTAGGGGTGTGTCTGCATGACAGCTGCAGCAGCTCCAAGCTCAAAGATATAGGAACCAGCTAAACCATGCACATAACCAGTCCAGGTTAGTCCAGTCCCCTGCATCTTCACTTCATCAAGGAAGCAGCCAGATAATTTGTGCTAGATGTCCAGTTTATTGCACTTCTGCTTTGCTTTGCAATGCTTCTGCAGTGAGGCTACCATGGAGCTGCATAGAACTTGCCACTGTGCAAGTCCCCACAGCCCTGCTCTGCTGCATGGTCACAACCCCACACAGAGTTTCATCAGGGGTGTGAGGAAAGAGGGACTGTGACAAGGGTTTCTGCTTGCAGATATGACTCACCAAAACCTAGCGTTGTGCTAACTGCCAGACCCAGATAACCAATAAACCAACCCCATGGGGCAAGGTACCTGGCAGAGCCTTCCTACCACACTGGATTAATTGCCACCCAGGGTGGCCCTAACATCTTCAGTGCTTGGCCACCTACCAGCACGTGACTCTAAAGGAGGCACTGCTGTGACGAGTGACAGAAACAGGACATGAGATGTGATGAGACCATGACAGAAGTACTGCTCTTCCCCTCAACAGGAAATTGAAGGATTGCTGCATCACCAGAAATGGTCCAGAAGAGGATGTGGCTTCCAGGTCACCGGGACCACGAAGCATCTGAAGATTTGTCTGTGACTTTATAGCTGGACAGGCTGGTAGCTATAATGAGCCCCAGTGAGCTCATATTCAGCCCCAGGCCTATGAGGAGACGAGAATAAAGGGCTCCAACCTTATGGGATCAGGACTGTTTTGAGGCAGGACATGCACAGTTGGCCCAAAGCACACTCAAGACAGAGGCTTTGATTTCTCTGTGAATGCATTAATGTGCAGAGCGGAAATATCTGGCGTTCAGCTGGGACAACATACAGCACAGCTGGGGACCCTAGAGGAATCTGAGGCTTTCTGAACTACTTCGAACACTTCCTTCTTTTTCTCCCCTTTTTTTTTTTTTCCTAAAAAGTGTATCTTTTCCCAGGGAGAGATATTAAGTTCATGATGTAATAGTTGTGGTGAGGGCTGTACTTAAAGTAAATAAGGATGTACAGTCACAGAAATATGAGAAATTATGAGAAAAGTTATCTTTGTTAAAATTAGACTCCTCTCACTCAGCAGTGTAGAGAACTGATCTCTAAACCCAAACTCTGCCTTCAGATACACACAGCATTAACCAAAATTTGCAAGTGCCATTTGTATGTGCCCAGATAATTGTCCCTGGCTTAAACCAGTAAGTTTCACTTGTTTTACTCTATTCTTGTTCTTCATTAAAGCACAAGCCAGCTGCTGAGCAGCTGGGCTGGCTACTACCGCAGGTATCAGGGAAGTAGGGTCACTTTAGCCTGCCTTGATAGTGAAGAGACCCAGAAGTGAATATATTTGCACTTCTGGGACTTGTCATACATACAACAGAGTTTTTGCAGTGTAACTGAAGACTTCCAAGTCTGGAGGCTCACAAACCAGGGGAGCCTCTACCTGTGCTTCCCCCCCCAGTGTCCCTGGATGCTCAATTTCTGTGCATGCACCCCAGCAGTGGTTGTTTTCTTTACATCCTCACCCATAAGATCAGGTCCCTAAAAAGAGCCTGGTCAAGATCCTAATGCTCTTTACTTCTCTGTGCATGGTGCTAAACTGAGATAAGCCTATGGTTCAGTATTTTTGAACACTTTTGACACACTATGTAGTGACTTGCTAAGAAAGTGCACCGAACTCCTCTGAAAAGAGAGATTAAGATAATCCAGCATCCTGCAAAGATCCTAGAAGTTAAATGCCCATCTGAGCTAGGCATGCAGGACACTGCATCCAATAGAAAGAGAAAGCAGCAGCCACACAGGGTGAATCACTCTGTCCAAAGATAGGTGGGAAGGATGTATATTTGAGCCAGTCTGCCCTTCCCTGGGGAAGGCAAACCCCATTTGGCAATTTTTTACATTTTATCCCAACAATACAGTCATTTCCAAATGACTTTTGCCCTTTTTTTTTGCAATATGTCCAACGTCTATGGGAGCTTTCTGGAAGAAAGGGCCTCTATCCACATAGGCCGTGAGTCATTTGGAGTAAAGGGAAGCCCAGCTTCTGGGGATGTAACTGGTTCACACTGCTGCTCCTAAGTCTGAAAGAGCCATAGGCGTCCGTGGGCACAGAAATCCACACAGGGGCTCAAAGAGGGCTGGGAACGGTGACCAGTTGGGTCCTGAGCCAAACCAGAGCAAGATTTTTTCTCAGGGAGTCTGATGACCATGTCCGTTAGCCAAGGGAGGAATTTGACAAGAACATCACTAGGATGACAGCCATGGAAATTGCTAGCAAAAGGCACAAAGCCAAAGGAGAAGAAAGAAGGGAGAGAGTCTCCACAGAGTATATCCCACATACTATTTTCCCATCAGCACATACTCATTGGGTGTTCAACAGGCTTGGGCCAGCTCAGGTTTTCCGATATGCTTCTCTTCATCCCCGAAGAATACCACAGGCGTCCCTTAATTCAAATCTCCCTTATTATAAGTTCAGGTTACATGGAAATAGTGGGACTGATGTTTCAGGGCACACAGAAGCTTGCACACAGTATGTATTTTGCCAGGCTGACGGCCCACATGGTTGACACAGTGCCCATGCTGAGGTATTCCAATTAGATACAAGACTTGGAAAGGAAGCCAAATTTGGTGAGGAGTGGTTTTTTTTCTGCTAAAGTCCTCCTGTTTCTGGATAACCTTGCCAGAGGCCTGAAAAACCTCTAAGTGGTCTCTGCGAGGTCACTTCTGGACATTGGGAGCAGGCAGGAAGCAGCAGGGGAGCAGTGAGCATTACAGAGTGCTCTGGGTTTGTGGCTGCATGAAAAACATCTTTGCCAAGAGATGAACACAACTCTCCAACACAGATGGTACTCCCCACACTGAGAAGCAGATCAAGACTACTGAATGACAAGGGGTGCAGAGACAAACCACAGGGACGGGTGGGCCATGTGAAATTAAATTTTAGCCACAGTCACCTTCCTTACCTCTGGTTTCCCATCCTGGTGAAAACAAGGGTGTAACAGCATCAGTAAATGGCTTCCCACAATGTGTTGCATTAAGTGGGAGTGTTACAGGTCATTGCTTTTGGGTACAAATGGGTTCCATTGTGTGCAGCTCTCCTATCAGCTAAGGCAGACATGCTTGTTGGTGGCACCAATCTGAAATTAGGACAGAGATATAGCTAGTGAAAAACTGATAGAAGAGGGGAAGCCAGCCCAGTGGGTCAGATCCTACTCACTACCAAATATTCAGGGCAGACATCACAAAGGCAGGCAGCAGCTCCTCCAGACAAGAACCTTATACTTGTGACTCCCATATAAAATGTCTGGGGCATAAGTTTTCTGCCAGACATGCAGTATTCTGCATGCTGGCATTATCTCAGTTACATGAAGGGGAGGATGGAAAGTCAGCAAAAAGCACTGGGCCATGTGCAAAAGAAAGTGACATCACAGATTTCTCTCTGAGGAAAAGAACAACAAAAATTCCAGAAGGTTTTTGAAATAGAGGTTCATTAGGTTAAACTAGCCCTGGCCAGCAGCTGTCCAGTGGAATCCTTTGCAAATCACCAGCACCTCTTCATCAGATTAAATACCTTGGACTCAATTCAGAAGTGATGTATGAACCTAAGAGAGAACAAAAGAAAAGTCTAAGACTTACGTATTGACTGACATTCACCTCTGCATGAAGCCACAGGTGCCACATAAGATGTCTGCATATTCCCTCATGTGGCTGTCAGGTAAAAGTAGGCAGACTTTAGGAAGAGCCAGTTTTCACCAGCTGAAGTTCTTAAATGCTCTGAATTTTCCTACTGCCTAAATCAGAAAGTTTACATTACTGCAAGAACTGTCCAGTGTAAGTTTTTATTATGTGATAAGTAATTATAAACAATGATGATTCATGTCATGTTACAAATGGTTCTGCTACTGACATGCTAAAACGCTGTCTCAAGTCTAGAGGACACCAAAAGTTTAAATATACTGGTTTGGGGTTTAGTTCTTTTGATGGAAAGTATAAAAAACAATAGGAGTTGTCCCTGGATACATTTGGGAGCACAGGAAAGACAGGGATAAGTGTCTTTACGCAATACACTAGCATGAAGTAGTTCTTTCTGGTTCAAAGAGCAATCTCCAAAGTTAAAACCAGTGTTTTTGTCAGGATAAATTCCTCTTGGCTTTGAATAGAGGCTCCAAAGAGACTGAAAGGTCTATTTACTCACATCATTTGACCTCTTGTTTCTCCTGAGTTTTATTAACAGTATCCTGCTTCAATGGATTTGCTTTGAACAGCACATCAAAAATGTTGTTAGTGTAGGAGTTAGAACTATATTTGGTTGCAGGACCTCATAACAGGAAGCTTTTTTTTCCTAGAAAGCTCACAGAATGCTAAAAAAAACAACACAAAGAATGGAGCTGGCCTGGCCCAAACATTTGGTAGGTGAGACTTGAACAAAACAGACCCCTGACAAGCTCCATGCTATCATGCTATCTTAACAGACTGTTTATTCTAAGCCTGGGTAACTACAACATGATGAAAGGCTGGAAGTTGGACTGTATTTCTCATCTTGTAAACAATTTTAGAAGTAAACCCTTTCCTAAGATCTTTTACTTTAGAATTTGCTTTACATGTAGCATCTAACACTTCTGCACAAACGCAAAACATCACAAAACTTGTGTCAGTCTGAAACATCCCCACAGACTCCAGGATTTCCATGGGAATCTGGAATTTAAACTGGGAAAGCCTAAGGCAGATTTCCTGAAATGAAGAAATAGCTGTTTAAAAGACAATTAGAACACTTTGAAATGCATAAACCCAAACAAATCATGCCACAGGGTAGTCTGTCTGCAATCACCCTGTGTGTAAGTCTGTCCTAGAGCACTAGCAGTGTTCTGAACCGATGAGTAACATGCCCTCTAATTCCTTACACAGGCCCATAGGCATGTCTGCAGAGCAGGCAGGAGTTGCAGGCTCTGCTTTAAACCAGACTTCACTGCATGAGATTTCTACTGCAGCATACCAGAAATATTGCAACCCCTGCCCTCGTGTTGTAATCTGCCTGGCCAGTCCTCCTCATTTCAGCCAGTTGCACCCAGATGGAGTAAAAAACTGCAGAGAAATCAGACTATCCTTTGGATGAACTGGAGTAGAGGCCATACACATGGTGCAAAGATGCACATGTCTACCTGAGCAGGACCATCAAACCACAGTAATCTGTTTAAGCACTTTATTACTCCCAAGTCTGCCTTTTACGTTTGGAATAACCCTGGTAAGCCAGTAACTCTGAGCAAACTCAGGAAGATGCAGATATTAACTATCACTCTTGGGACAACCTTCAGAAAACAAGAGTTCTGGACGGGATGAAACTGTTGAGAGAATAATTTTGTGCAGGATTGATTGATTTCCTGTGATGCTAGAGCTGAAGATACTGCAAGTTTCAAGAGACAGAAGAAAAATTCTGTTTCCTCAAGGATGCAGCAAAGCTATAAATAACAGGACAGACTGGTTGCTCCTGAAAGAAATTTATAAGGTCTCTCACTACAGAAGGTTGGGATCTGGAAAAGCCATCAGCAAGACAGAATGGGAAAGACAGGGAGTACCTGCTGGAGGTCCTGTTGCCATGCAGGAGTCCTGGGACCAGTGTTCATGGTTTCATCTCCCTCCGATTCCCTGTACAACCTTTGGAAAATAATTTCTCTCTGTTCCCAAATTCCCCAGATGTAAACTAAGAGGATTAAAAACAACTTTCTTGGCTGTTTTATGTAATTACACTAGGCAGGGACTCTTTGACTCTGTACAGCATCCAACCTCAGAGGCAGTTAAAGTCTCTGGGTGCTGTTGTTATTCAGGTACCCGATATGTTAAATTACTGCAGGTTCTTATTGCCAGACCACACAGATCATGAAACAGGTTTAGAAAAGGACTCTTGCACTATTGAAATGATTGCATCCTTGTCTCTGTAAAAAGAATCACACTCAGGTGGGTTGGTAGGTGTAATTTTTGTTCTTGGGAAAGCGCCAATATTTTTGTATAAGCTCCTAGATGGAATAAAGCAAATTAAATAAAAATTGCCCATCGTGGAAATTTATCAGTAAACTGCTTAAAAAAAAAATCAGAAACATTCATATAGTTTGCTTTAGTGATGCTGATTTTGTTTTTCCTGATAACATAATGTTCTCCTTTTCAATGAGGTAGAAATAGTTTGATACAACAGTAGAAAAACAAACCAGACTACTAATATACTATAAGAAGAATACAGTATAACAAAGATAATAGGATCTGCACCAAGAAGGCAAAGTAGCACATAAAAACTGAATGTTTTGATAGTGTCAAAACAAAAACTGTACTGTCAAAGCATGGAAAACCTATGCCAGCCTAGGAAAACCAAGCTCCCTTTCTTGGCTGCAAATGACAGCATTTTGATCACAAGCCTTTTTGCCTCCTACTTGAGTCAGACTCCTGATAACTGATTGAGGAGTACAGCCTGATCCTGCCTGTCCCAGAGAAGCCAACAGCTTCCTTGAGGCAGATGTTGATGGCCAGTTGCAAAGCCACATGAGCAGAGCGTGTGACAGCCCATCCCCAAGCACAGAGAACTGCCTTGTGGGCAGTGGATGATTTGTAGGTGAGTGCCCATCAGCAGCACTAATTGGTCTTGCCCCTTACAAGTGCTTTGTTAGACTTCAGGGGTGATGAGGTCCATGGGACCTCACGTGCTCCTGGAGGCGAGCTCTTCCTAACCTCTGTAACATTCCACAAAGGGACAGCATGAGTATCTCAAAACAGTCATTTCACTGGCTTTGGGTCAGATTTGCAGAAAGCAAATGAAGTCCAAAGCAAACCCTTGAGTATTTAGTGGAAAGATTCCCACTGGCTTCATCAGGCTTTCATTTGGCCTTTTGGGCTACAGCCCAGAATGCCCAGTTCTCCAGATAAAAGGTGGCTTTGAGTGACAAGGTAACGCCTGGGAAATCCTTGGCTGCTGGCAGAGGCAGTCCTATCCCCCATCTCAGCAAGGAGCTGGAAGGCACCCCTGCATGGCACACCAAAAAGAGGTAATGTAGACAACTATGTTGGTTTTGCCTTTGTCATGCAAATACAGATCATCTCCCCAAGTGCTCAACAGCTTGAAACATCTGTGCAGCTTCCTAAGGCAAAACCGCTGGAAGCCACTCCACTGTAATTTTTCATAAAATACTACACCCTCATCTGTTTTCTTGCACATGTATGTATATTATTTGTTTGCCCTACGCATTGAGTGCTGCAGAAATATTTTCTATTTCCTGGCAATCCTGGAAATCATTAATGACCTCAGAGCATAACAGATGGTTAAAGAAGAAAAAGGAGCAAAATTTGCAACACCTGTTCCAAGTCCTATGGCCAACTCTGCTAGTGAGAGCCCAGCGGTCCAGAGGGACCCAGCTGCTCAGCACACACACAGCCTGTCCCGAGGCATGCTGTGGGCTGAGACACAACCTTTGGGGACCTCTCTCTGAGCAGAGACTGCCTTGTGTTTTTCACCACAGCGCCTGGCTAATTTGTGATGTTTAGACTTTCTTGCAGAAGCTGCTGTGTTCTCCTCCAGCACAGGCGATGTATTTGTGTGAAGTTCAGGGTTGCTTCACACTTAGACTGGTACAACACATGCTGTGCTTTTACAATTGACAGCAAGGACAATTTAGAGTCAAATCCTGTCTTCTTGACCCCAGTGCAACTGCTGTGATAGGAAACCTAAAGGGGAAGAACTGGGTGATCCTGAGCAGAAAGAGGAGGACATGTGTTCATTCTCTCTCATTAAAAGGGATTATCACACAGCCAGGACCAGGCATGCTAGAATATGTACACAAGCTTAAGAAGGAACTGCCTCTGCCTTAAAGAGCCTACAATCCAAACAGCTAAAGAGAAAAGTACTATTCCATTTGATGGCTGGAGAATTGAGGCAGAGGGGTTTAAAAGGCAGGCTTAAGGTCACATGGAAAAAAACCCACGGCAGAGCAATGATCTGAACTCACTGTCCAGACAGAAACCCTGCATCCAGTCCCAGCCCTTCACACTATCTCTCTGCCTGACCCCCAGCACAACTCCCATACTGGATCTGTCCTGCTAAGGGTGCCAGCAATGCTGGGGAAACATTTCCTGCTGGAGAAGAAAATAAAGGGTGGGGTGAGATGAGACTGACAATGAGGGAGTTGGGGATTATTATCATCATCATTGTGGGGTTTCAGACTTTTTTGGTCTCTCTCCATTTTCAGCTTTGCAGATGGAGGAGAAACTACAGCTATCACCACTGAAAGTTTTCCCTGGCACTTTGTCTGTTGCCCTGACTCTGACCCGCTCTCAGAAGCAGTTGGGGAGAGGAGCCAGCAGCTGTGAGCAGCACGGCCATGCAGCTTCCTTAGCTGCAACCTGACAGCACTCAGAGGCTAAGTGCCTCTCTTGCTTTGTACAACTGATAGAGGACCTGGCTGACAAGGATCGGGTGATCCTCAGTCCTAACTTCTGGAACAGATGAGCTCCTTGTCACCTCATTAAAACCCTCCTTAGAGAGCCAGCCCCATTTGAGAAGGCACCCAAAACCAGCTAGAGGAGCCTGGCCTTCAGCACCCACACTTGACCAATCCTCCTGTTTCTTTTAGGATTTCAAGCTTGGAACAACCCCTTTATTTCTATTTCTCATTTCTTTCATAAGCAATAAGTTTCTTGGGAGCAACAGACCACCCCTTTGACCCTGCTCACGTAACACTGGGGCAATGGGTGCTATCACTGCACAATTAACTCAAGGAATTTCACAACAGAGCCAATGTCTGCTCCCCCAGATGAGTCCTGCAAGACAGCACTGCCTGTCAGAGTTGCTGGTTGTTAGAATTGCCATGACATTTTAAGGCTTCACCACAGAGCTCTCTTACCTCAGGGGTGTCACATGTATTCAGTCATCTCCCAGTAGCCACCCCCAGTTCTCCCAACAGCTGCACAGAGAGGAAAATACCCACAACCATGACTCAAACAGCAAGAACAGTTCAAAGAACCCAAAGTCTTATTTTCTCTGTCATTTGGGGCTCTTTCCCAAGCCTGCTGACTGCCTGGGACTCTTCCCACTGACCTAAAAGGTCAGGGACTGAGCAAATGCAACTAGGCAGGGACTGCATCCCCTCTGAAAAGCATCTGTCTGCAAGGTGAACATCTTGGGGCAGGGTGGACTAGACTATGAAACTGTTTCCTTTTACGTTAGTCCCTCTCATGGTGCTCCCTCTGCCTCTTGCTTTCACCAACTGGTCTGAGTGGGGTGTGTTACCAGCATACCAAAACCTGCTTGCCTGTACAGGGTGCAGACCTGCACTCGTTTCACCAAGAGCCTGAGCCCACCTGCGCTACTGAACCCAGCTGAGCTGGCAGGAAGGGAGCTTGCTCAGGCACAGCCATGCTGCAGTCTCTGCTGTGGCTCAGCGCACTTCGTGTCTCTGCAGACATGCTCCTCACCATCACCAAACAGCAGTGTTGGCTCACTCACCTCCTTTACTCCAGGGAGCAGCCTCTGACTCTGGTGCAGGGCTTTCAGCAGGCAGGCAGTCCATACTTGAACTCCTAGGACCACCTCTATTTCTGTTAAACCAGCTCCTTTCACCCAGGATTTCCTAAACGAGAGGAGTAGAAGAGCCAAGAGGTAAAATTCTAGTTGTGGTTAACTCTATCCCTCCTGCCCTGGCAGTCCCTGCCCTGTGCAGAGGTTCCTGATTGCTACATGCCACAAGGTTAATTCCTGTTCTCCCTCTCCTACCCACCTTTTGGACCACACTGCACAACCTAGTCCTCCACCATGGCATTAAACTTCTCCAGTACTTTTGGTTTAAAAGAACATCAGAGAAGCGTTTTGTGTGATTTTGTTTTTCCAATATGAAAAGCCTTCTCACAGCCATTCCCTGGTGATGCTTGTTCTAGCATGGTCCACTCAGAAAGATGACTGAGGGCAGAAAAGATAAAGCTGGATTCAAGTGGCAGGTCCTGTGGAACACAGGGATCTCGCATGAGGAGCTGCAGGGAGGTCAGCTCTTGATTAGAGGGGAGTCTGCCTTTGGCAATGACATTAAAGACCGTCCCCAGGAGAGGTGATTTCAGCTCCTGGCTCTGACATGGGCCTCCTGCCTGACTTGGCCAACTCACTTCATCTTTCCTCCTTTCTCCAATGGCAGCAATATTTCTTTTGCTCTGTCTCATCTATATATATCACAAGTTTTTTGGAGGAAGGGTAGGGTTAGGCATGTGCTTTCCGGGCTTTGCTGAACCATGGCTGTGATTTCCCAGATCTGCTGGGTATGATCCTAATGTCTGCCTTGCTGGTAAACTGTAAATGCCCGTCCAGCCCAAAGGGGATCCTGGCTCTGCTTAATTTTTTTAAAACCAATTAGTTATTACAGACATGTCTCAGCTTTTAGCACATCATCAATCAACATATCACAAATACAGCAGGGTTTTTGCTGTTTCAGGCCCCTCTCCAAGAGACTATTCTAATTGTCGACAACTACTCCTATATTCTTGTGAGGTGTTTTCTTGCTGTGTGTTTTTGGATGCAGTTTTCTCCCACTCACCTCATGAATAAAATCTTCGGTTTTTTTTCAGAAAAAGAAAATGCTTTCTTTATTAGGAAGGAATTTACATCAGGGAAGGTTTTTTTTCAGGTCCAGGATAAGTTTCCTAGTTAGATAGAAAGAGCACATCCCAGCAAATTTAATGCTAACTTGAGGAGCATCAGACTAAATTTTGATTAGTGCAACTGAGACAGAGCAGCACTTAAAAGAAGGCTTTCCAAACCCCACAAAAGGTTGGGATTGATTAGAGTATTGGCTCTTATGAGTGCCATTCTCTGCCCCCATCCTCGTCTGGGAGAAAAACAAGACCTTTCCAGGAATATTTCTGAGATGGTTATTATTATTATGATATATAAAAACTGTTGTAGAGGCAAAACACCATTTGGTGTTGATTAGCCTTGATTATAACAGCGCAATCAAGGTACCATTGCTACTGCTCTGAGTCAAAGGGCAGAGCAGCTATTAGTATCATCTCTTGTGGAAGGGACTGGGCAAAGGGAATTAAAGCAGCTGCAAGGAGTAGTTCAGCTCTGTCTTCTCATTCTCTCATCTACAGCTGCTGCTCTGGTTTTACACAGCCAACCTGGCACAGAGCAGTCACAGTGTAAGGTATGTATGGGAGGTCTGTTTCCCAGCCAGTTCTCCCCACCTGCCTGTTGCATCTCCCCTTTATGTTACATTTCAAGCAGGATGCCTGGAGCCTTGGCCTCAGTTTCTTTATCCCAGCTGTGGGAAGGAGATATAAGGATCTTGTTGCTAAGTGTGACCTTACACCAAGAAAATTCTGCACATCTTCCTCTTTGGAAAGAGATATTTGGCTCACCAATTTTCAAGCAGTTGCTCACCTAGTTTTTCAGCTTTCTCCTCCACTTCAGTGTTAAATACCTCATGGTTAATTTCAGCTGTGACCTAAAAAAGAAAAGGAACTACATTCATTCTTTTTGTATTCCTTTCCCTGCTCCTGAGCCAACAGGCAAAGCTTTATGAGCTGATATTTTTCCCTCCCACCTTCCTCGTGCCCTGAAGTTTGCAATAAGCATTTGCTTCAGGATTTCATGCACTCGGCCCATGAGAGGTGCTTGGTCTCTTACGCTATGTGCATGATGCTGTCCAGGTCTGCACACTGTGATTCCCAAGAACAGTGAAGCCAAGAATTGTATCTCAGCTGCTGATAGGCAATCAGTTCCCATCAGCTTTCCAGCGCTTGTCCCCAGAGAGCGATTCAGGGCTTGAAAACTGATTCCAAAAGCCAATGGCTTAAGACAAGCAGGAAACAGAACAGTTTCTATTTAACAAAGAGAACACTCTTGAGACAGGCTCAGATGAGGAGGAGGAGGGAAGGGCTTTTGCAAGACTCTACTGTGGAAAAGGAGGAACCCTCGGTGTTAACAGGGCTGCCTTTTGTCTCCTTCCCCCTTGATTTTTGCAGGTCCTTTTAATAGAGACGAAGGTACACAACAGACGAGCTGAAGGCTCTCTGCCAATTTGATGCCCTCATATTTCTGTTTCCAACACCACAATCCCAAGGAAATCCAGATTAGTGCCTTTTCAGCAATGTATATATTCTATAACAGGACCCTTGAGACACAATGCTGCTTCTGCCGTAAAAGGAAAGGTCAGCTTAAGAACAGTTAAATCTATTGACTAGAAGGGAGTAACAGCACTTATTTTTGTTCATTGGCAATATCTAACCCTTTAAATGATATCAGATGGGCATGAGTCAACAACCTAGCCTTGAATAACGTGCCGCTCAGACAGGCTATAAATAGATTTTACTTTCCCTCTTTCATATAAAGCTAGCTTCTACAACAGCTATGCACAGCCAAGGGGTCTGCTGGGGACAGAGACACACGCCTGGAACAAGGGGGTATTGAAGTAGCTGCATTCCCTCTAAGCTCTTCTTGCCAAAGGGGCCACTAAAAATACAGTAGCCACTGAGTTGCTTTAGCTCTCATTACGGCTGGGTGGTGCAGGAGCAGAGAACAGCAGCCAAGTTCTTCATATCTCCTTAGTCTCTGCTGAAAAAAGCTCCAAAGCAGATGATAATTAAGCCCTTAATATTTCCAATAGATTTAAAATATGGCTATTTTTACCACACTGACACACAGAGCCAGGAACACACACTGCACAGTCAGGGAGTGGTAGCTCTCTTCTGTCTGCTTAGACAGCTGAAGTCTTTACCATGGCACATCTGGAAGATGGAGAACTTAAATAAAAGTTGGCTTTAATGGAGTTTTCACTCGAACTTCAGTGTTTTGCCAAGCAAGGTGATATTAAGGATATTGAATTGTTTCAGTCACCTACAGGAAAAAGCTGTATTACCTCTTTTTGAGGGGACACAACATTTCCCAGTTGGGACTCAAGGTATAGGCTCCAGGAACAGTGAAATTGAAGTTCAGTCTTTCTCCAAAAACTGAGCTCAGTCAAACACACCTAAAGGCCCACTGGGCTAGCCACCAGCAAGGAATGATACAACATCACACCCTGCTGTGGCTGTATGGGTAGCCAATGGAAAAGACAACCATTGGCAGCTGAGTCAGCCTGGGATGATTTCTGGTGGGAGTCTAGACCACAGGTTGCAGATACTACACCCACTGAATGCTATACCCACTAGTGACCTGAATTCTGTATCTAACTCTACAGCCTAATGACAGAGTTTTCATGGCCAGGGTTGCTATTAGTGGTAATTTCAGCAGAAACATGGTTCCTCTAAGACTAATATCATGATCTCTACTTCAGCACAGGGGTCATTCACAAAAAGTCTTGATATTTTAAGGCCAAGTTCTGTTTAACCCAAGATTACACGCTCTCCTATCTGAAAAGTTCATCAACTATTGTTCAGATTATTTCTTTTATAGATTAAACTGTTTCATAGGATCAACAGAGGCAGAAATATTCAAGCAATTTCACAAGAGCTCTCTGCTCTCATGTTGTGTGCTGAAATGAACAGGGAAAGCTTTACATTCATCGAGGGTCTTTTGTTGGGATTTTCTTTCTTGTCTCTGAAGACAATTCAGGATGGCGAGTGCCAGAATCTTGGCTGCATCTGTGGGAGTTCACACAACTCCTATTACTGCTCTAACCCTGACCCAAGGAAATCGAGATCATTCATCACTAATTTCAAGAGAAATAGAGTTCACAGGGTAAGTGCTTTGGAAAAATCCCATCTTATGTCTCACAGCTGCTAAGAGTTTATGAAAATTTTGTCTCCCATTGCAGACCATGCATAAGAGATGAGATGTTTGAAAAAATGCCCCACAGAACCTGGGAATGGTGACAAGGAAAAGACTGAGACCATTCAGTTAGGTTAGAAACTGCCTGTTCCTCATCACACGTTGAGACTAATGAAGGTCTAGCTTGCACCACGGTGCACGGCAGAGAACAGAAGCTGTCAGGGGATTAACAGGACATGATTTTGCAACATGCAACAAAAAAATTCCTAGTGAGCCAGCAGAAATCAGTCTTTGTGTCAAATACTGTACATACTGGGGCATGGTGACCTGCTCAGCTGGGAATCTATGTTTGGTGACTGAGTCATGTCTCTGTCAACCTATGGAATGGGACCCAGAGGTTTTCCCACTTGGTTTGACAGAAAGATACTCACATAACTTATTGCAAGGCAAATTTCCTTCTATTGCAGCTCAGGCAAGGGCCAGGTGGCACCACAGAATATTTATCAGTCACAATTTATAGTTCATGGGATTTAAAGAGGTATCATCATCATATTTCTCTACATTTGTGCTTTTTTTCCTGCCCATATGCTGAGTCTAAGAAGCATTTAAGATTTTCTCCATTAGTCAAAGATTTCAGCAAGTGTAACAGACGTGCACAGTAGTGAACAGCAGCTCAGTGAAATCCATCTCAGAGGGCTGTGCCTATGCCATACAACCAATTTGTGCATCCACAGTAGATCTGAACCTTCCACGCAAGAAGTAGACTCATTGCTGCCTGAAAATGCTGGGAAATCCCAGAGTAAACAGCAGCTACCCTTGCAAGGGGAAGCCCCATGTTGCTGGAAATCATCTCATACAGCACATAAGGGATTACACAAACAGTCAAGAAATTCCCAGGGACATATGGCTGGCACAAAATTTCTCACTATTGTTAGCCCTAAGAACAGAACTGAAATGAATGAGCATAGTCTGCTCATGCAATAACATAATGTAACATCATTCATGCAATAATAGTGCTCTGAGATACTGTGGACAGCATATGTGCTCCCACCTGGACCAGATTATCCCACCCTGCTATAGGATAGAGTCTCTTCTGCAATTCAGGTCTACATTCTTGTCCTCCACATGAAGCTACTTTCCACTGCAGTCTTGACACCAGGCACTGCACATCCGTCAGTTACAATTTCAAAGACTAAGGTCAGAAGGAAGGGCCACATTACATCAACCAAACACCGGTTTTAATCCAACTACCCTTCATCATGCCTGTCTTTCAACTGCATTCTGAAGTCCACAAGGGGTAAAGAATCTACCATTTGGTGAAAGTAAAAAAAGCTATACACAGTGAAGAGTCAAATGCAAGAGAAGTCAGTAGAAATGCATTGTTTTACTCTAAATGGATGGAGATTTAGAGCTAAATCTCCATCCTTCCAGAATATTACAAACACATTTACTTTGGAAGCTGGTAACAACTGACTGAGATCCACAGATGTAAAGGTAAGGCAACATGCCTTTCAAGTACCTGAGCAAAGGAGAAAGCCTAAAGGAAGAAGCAGGAGGCGTGCCTGCATAAGGAGAAAGACAGACAGAGTATTTGGGGCACAGAGCCTGCTGAAGAGAGTTGGAGATTTCCGACAAGGAAACTGTTTGTTTCTTTTGAGATCATAGCAACAGAACATCACGTACATGGCGTGTAAGTAAATCATGATTTTTCCAAGGAATACCTCTCTCCAAATAATATAATCAATTTATCCTCTTAAAGGAAAAAAACCCAATACGAACCTGCCAGGCCAGAGGGACAACACTATCCTCATCCAGCACATCTTCTGTTTTTCCAAAAGCATTTCCCAGCTTTAATTCCAAGACGGTGAGTCCTCTCACCCAGATAGTTGAGCAGCCTGTTTACAAGATACATAAATCACAGATAAGGAGGTGACCTAGCAAGTTCTTGGAAACAACACAAAACCATTGTTTGCTTTCAGCTGCTTCCTCCAGGCCATCCACATGGCTGCTGCTGGGCACTGATCCACCAGTTTCTGACCTGTTTTCAGCTCAGATAAAAGCCATTCTCCCACAGCAGTTTTGCAGGTCTCCCTTACCTCTTACAGTTTGCTCTGGTCTCCCTTACCTGTTACAGTCCAGCAACCCCAACAAGCCTAGATTAAGATGGGGGTTTTCAAGTGACTGGGAACTCTCCTCCAGTTGTTGGCTGGCTTCAGTTTCAGGCACAGATTGTTGGAAAGCATCCCAGGTTACTTCCCGTCCTGTAGTAAGGAATGCATTTCTACTCTTTGCCCATTTCTTTTCCCTGCAGAATATGATTGAAAAAAAAATTACACCATTGTATATATGGATTGCAACAAACTGAAACACTTCAAACTTGTGTGCTACTTGTATAACACACAGAAAACATGGGCTTCTCCAACACTAGCAGCAGGGCAGGAGAGTGCAAGTGGTGAAGTATCACATATGTCAAAGCTGAACTTCATCTTTCCCTGCATCCACTCATGGCCACAGCTCTAGACATGAATCTCAAGATGGACCCTTGGGCCCATCTGATATAGCTATTCTTATCAGAGTGGGTATCATTACACCTGCAAGTAACAGCATTAACATTACAGACCTTAAGAACAGTTAAAAATATTATCAATAATTTTATAGGAGAAAAAGTATGGTGAGAGATAAGTGATAATAAGGACAGGCCACTGATACACATGTTGAATTATTCTGCACATTGGTGTTTAGCAATAGATACACACAGCAAATCCAGGGTGAAGCTCTTAATCCTAGGACAATGCATAGTAAGTGGAGCCTCAGGTTTTATTACAATTGACTTCTCCTTTTGCTATTTAGAAGTGATTTAAAACACTGAAAAGTTAGTAGCAAATGAATCAGTCACACCTGTACAGATGTGCTGTCCAGTGTCTTTCCAAAGGTTCTGATGTCTGTGAAAGCAGACAGGGAGTTTTCATTGAAATTAACTCTCAAAGGGCTGTATTTATAGTTGAAGACTATTGAGATAAAGGAGGGTTAAAAAGATGAAGGTATTTGGGAGCACTAGAAAATTTTTTAAAGTTTCTGAAAATAAAAATCAACAGTAACAAACCCTTTATATTTCATCTTACAAACATTTTCACACCTAGTAATTAAAAAACTGATGCCAATGAAAACAGGCATAAGTGCATTGCAAATGCAGGGCCACATAAGCAGTTTACTCTGTTTCTTTGCTCCCTGGTGCTTAAAGGAAAAGGGCATGCCACAATGTTGTTTTAAGTGCACACTGAACAAACATTGCTCTCTAGTTCATTTGATACAAGATGGTTGTGAATCAATTGTAGAAGCAGCAATTAGGTACTCAGAAGTACATTCAATTAACATCCCTAAAGCAATGCTATCTTTATAATACAAATTAAACAATAACAGCGTGTTTCTTACATCCTCTTCCATCCAAATACAATAAATATGTAGTTTAGTGTGTAAGCCTGGATGATTATATTAAAAAGAGACTTCAAAAAGGTTTTGGTTGAGGGTTTCCATACTGTATCCAGACGCTTTCATGACTTCATAAACATGACAAAACTATGTATCCAGCCTCAGCTCTGAATGCCCTGTTCTTAAAATAAAAACTTTGAGGAAAGCACCATTTTAAAGAAAATCTTGATTGCTCTTGGAATATAAATGGAGGCTTTTTTTTTGGTTTAAGTTTCAAAACTTCAGGTTCTGAAAAAACAAAATAGACATTTCTCAGTACATAAAGTATTTTTCTAACTAAACATACTGATAAGAATGTATTCAGAAAAATCAGAAATATTTAGAAGGACTTTTCAATGGCTGCAGTTGCTTTGGGAAGCTAATTCCTTTGATCACACTTGTTCATTAACACAGCAACTTGCCACAAACTCTCCCTGTTCATTCTCGTACTCAAATGATTTCATAGAAAATAAGACACTTTTGAGCGCACACAAATAATTGCAGGAAGCACAAACATTACAGGAACAGGTTGAAATGACCAACAACACTGCTACTCAAGATAAATTATTTTAAAAGGGGAAGGTAGGGTTCAGTTGTAAAGAACTTAAGGAGTCTAAGAAGAAAACTCTCTCTAGAGGGGAATGCATTTGATCAGGAACTCCTTTAACTCTAGTCCAAACCATTACTCCAGCAGGATGCTTAAACTTATGCCTAAGCTTAAATACAAAGTGACATGGAGCTCAAGACCTCCTCTCTGCCCTGAGGTATGTGCTTAAATGTCTTGTTAAACTCAGAGAAAAGCTTCATGGTGGGCACGATCACCCTGCCAGCTGGTAGACTGCCCAAGACCTTCACAGCATCTGTGTGCAGCTCCTTCACCATGCTTCAGCTGTGGCCATGTGAAAGCTCAGCTTTAACATGGGACAATACCCACTGACTGCAGGTGCCCTTTTTTTTTGGCTCAGGAACCAGCCTTGTTATTTGGTCTGCTCTTATTCAGCATTCCCATTGCCTGTGGAAGAGCAGGAAAAAAGTGATAGCTCTTCCTGCAGCATTACTCAGAGGGTCGTTAGTGTCTGAGTCATGACTGGTTTGGGACTATGGTCTGTGTGTGATTAGTCACTGGAATCTGGTGGGAGGCTATATTTAATAGCACCCTTCACTCCAGAGAAACAGGGAGCCAGAGAATCTTCAAGGACCACAGATGCATTATAAACTCTTTCCACATCCACAGAAACGTAGCCAGCAAGAACGCAGACAAATTCATAAAAGAGCCTCTATGTAGGCAGGAGGGACATCCTGCTGTACCCCTATTCTGTAATGTCAGCAGAGCTTTAGCCACACATCACATCTCCCAGCCAGCATCTGCAGTGGCACTGCTGCCCTCTCACTGGTGGACCACTTGCAAGAGATGCTGCAAGCACTGGACATCCTCACTGTCTTTGGTGCCAGACATACCAGTATGTATGAGACATGTATGAGTATGAGACAGGATCAGATCAGTGCCTGAACAGAGGTAGAATACATGCTGTTCAGCTGAAGCTCTCACTGCTCTGTCTCCAAAACACAATATAAACTTAGAGATTCCTACCTTGGTGCTTTGGAGAACTAAATAAAAAGGCAAAGAAAGCAAGAAAAGAGCATTCTGTCAGGATAACATCAGGACTAAACATCAAAAGAGAAAAACGTATAAAAAAAAAAAGAATGAAACAATTTTGCTAAACAAGCAAGGGTCTTGTAGTGAACACAATGAATGCCACATCTCTGCTTTCCTCTACCACTGTCACCAGCTTCCCCCAAGTCGTTCCAAGCTAAACAAATCAGGATTGTCTGTTCACAATCCAGTTTTTCCATCTGAAAGAGGAGGATAAACCATTAAATCTTTTTGCTCCACAAGGGCCACTTGAAGACATAGCTATTAATACTTATAGATGCTCAGCTGTAAAACAGAGATTGGCCCTCAGGCAAAGGAAGACTTCAGGGGACTCAGTGCTTTTAGACCTAAACACGAGAAAAAGGGTCTGGCATCAGCAGTAACACATCAGTGTAGCTTGATGTCACAGAAAAGACATCTCCCAGTGATCAAGCTCATTCAGTTTTTTAAACAAATTTGAAATGCGTTTAGTCTGGAAGTGATTACTTGGCTTATTTGGATGCATTTGCTGTTTGGCCACACACTGCAAATATGGTCAGCTGGTCCAGTTCCAACCAAGGAAAAGAGATCACAGCACCACAACCAAAAGCGCATTACATAGGGCTGAATAATATATCCACACCATAATTAAAATCCCACAATTTAAACCATGGAGCCGATGTTTTATGGTGGCTAGGACAAACATGATACATGTTCTCCATTTTCAAATACTGCAGTGTTTCAGGATACATGGGAAAGCAGATGGTTTTAATAGTCTGAACCCTTAAAGAAGCTTATTCTTCCAAACTAACTACATGCAATCAGGAGTGAGACACTGCTGCAGGAATGGGTCAAAATGTTCCGTCTGTCTTTACTCCAGTGGAAAATGTTTATTTTGACCAAATTACATACTTTCATATTAAGACTTATTTTTCTCCAAAGTAGTCAGATTATCAATTAGATGTTATTAAAAAAAATCTATTCATTTTTGTTTGGTTTTGTTTTGATTTATACATCTAAAGGTTTTCAAACAACAGTTTTCAAGGAACCATCTGTGGGGAAAAAGAACACCCAAATCTTACATTCTCTGTCAGTACTTCTCCCTCTTCACACATCTGACTACAATAAGAAGCTGTGTAACCCTATGGATATGTTTATCACTCAATCTTTATTGGAGCAGATACCATCTACTATGCCTCCATCATTCTGCTGCCCTTACACAGAGTAAGTCCTTGGATACTCTTTAGCTACACACCCACGGCAGTGTCATCTGAGGTGGCAGAACCATTCCCAGACATAAAGGGAACCTACTGACCTCCACATCCAGACATAAAGGGATCCCACTGACCTCCTCTGTCCTAACTTAAATCTGAGAGAAGTTCTGTATGCACCAGCTGACACAAAGGGTTTTTGTTTTTTTTTTTTTTGCATGCAGACTGGAAGAAATAGAGGACAAGCTGAACCTGAGAAAAACGACAATAAATCCAAGAGCCTTGTTTTCTCCATGGCCTTACACTAAGATTTGGTTTCTTTTCCAGCCTGCTAGGGAACACTCAATAGCAGATTAGGCATACAACCCTCAGTTGACTGTGTGCCAAAGTGACACATGAAACTGCGTGCTGCTCAGACATCAGCAACACTAACTGCTGGGAGAGATTCAAGCAAAAGGATGGCTACTGAAGAGGGTATGCAGAAAGTTTGGGGAAAGAGAGAAAGCAAACCTAGAAGCAAAACTAGAGAGTATCAACCACCAAGGAAAGAAAATGCAGAGGACTATTAGAAGCAAGGACCTCAGGAAGAACAGTTTTACAGGCAGGACCACAAGCAACCAACACAGGAAAGCTTTCAAAAAAACATGTGGCATGGGCTTAGACTAGAAACTATGAAGCAAAGCTGCCCTAATCATCTTACACTATGAAGAAAGAACAGAAAGATGTCTGAAGTTTTTCTCCTTCTTGTCACACAGAGGATGCAGGCTGTGCTGATAATCTTCCCCTCCTGCCCAGCACAGAAGGCAGTGACTTCTCTAGTTAAGCCAACAGAATCATCTCAAGAGCAAGCAACCAGGAAACAAACAGGTTAGCTACTCACAGATCTCTGCCCACATCTTCCACTGTGTCATACCCCTGGTACACCTACCCCCTGCTCCCTGTGCCAGTCGAAAGCCCCCCCTGGGTGAAGATGCTTATATACTGCTTGCTCTGACATCTCCCTTGAGATCCTCTTTTTCACTGAAGAGGCTTAGACACACATGGTTGGAGCACACAGTGAGCACCAGGCTGTGAAGAGGGCAGGCAGGATGCTCTTGGTGCTTCTCATTCAAACATTCATTGGTATAGAGTTCCTTGGCTGGAGCAGGAGCTCTAACTGAGCCATGCCTTCAGACCAAGCAGGTGTTCAAGGTGCAGGGCTGAGCTCTGCCTGCCTCTCACACATAGCAAAATTTGTGCTGGAAGGGCTAGAACTCCTCAGCATTCTGCCTGGGCATGCTCCCAGCAAGGGAAGGGCTTGAGCTGCGAAGGCAAAAGACCTGTCTCCATCTCTGAATAACCTGACCACCTAATAACAGGAGGATGCTGCCTTCTCTTATGCAGATTTAATGGGGGACCTCAGCCATAAGTTATATCCTGTGCTCTGGGCTTGCCTTATAGGGTCCAGCAAGGGATGGAACCAGGAGGTTTGGAACCTTTTCTGCTGCAGCTGCATCCACATCCTTAAACATTGGCCTCCTTTCCTAGCAGCAGCCGTGCTGGGGCCATGCCGTACCAGATGCAAGAGCTATAACTGTGCACCATGGAAAGTACCACAGTCAGCCCATGCTTCTGAGGTGAGGCAGCTCCTGAACAGGAGGCCTTGATGAGGATCTCCCTTTTGTATTCAGTCACCTGAGACTGTGGTGTAAAAATTACAAGCTGCTCGCTGGTGAACCCAGTGCTCCTATAAATGCCAGCTTAGCAACACTCAGGAGGTGGGTTTTCCAGCATTTGTAGGAGCTGCACAGCTTAGGTGACACAAGGACATGGGTGCCCAGAAGTGCTGAGAGGACTACGCATTGAATTAGGCCTCATGGGGGCACTATCAGGTTACTGAGTAGAGAGGAAGAGAGCAGTGAGCACTAAGAACAAATCCCATTCATCCCCTTTCACAGGTGCTCACAAAGCTGTCAAGTATCACTCACAAGAGGTGCTTCGTTCATCAGAGCAGTAGCAGCTCAGCTCTCTGCTTTCCTGAGACCAGAGTTTATCTGGAGCAAGAGTTTATCATAGGCAGAGAGCAAGCATCATGCAGCCCTCAGGGTCAACCTGCATCAGATGCAAGCAAGACAGACATAAGCAAGGCCTTTGCCTCCCAAACCTCAAGAAAGATGCAATTGCATCATGTGAAATACCTTTAAATGCATTCCCTTGCTTTCCTTGGCAGTGACAGCAAGGAGGGAGGAACTGACAGGGTCCCTGCTCCCAGCTGCACACAACCCAGCTGAATTTTTTTCCATCCTCATTCCCAGAAACATTTGCTGTGCAAGAAGCCAAGGTCTTCACTGCTTCCAACTCCAGAGATGATGCTTCTGCATCATCCATTTTCTACCAGCTATTTGAGCTCATGACCAGAGTTAGTCTAGAAGCAATACTGGAGAGCTGCAGGACCTCGACTCCCTTTGCTGCACACACAAGCTAGGTTCCTGGATGAAGTACAGGCCCTCTCCTCCATCCCAGGGATTCTGGACTTGCCCTCCCTCTTCTCCACACTGATCAGCTCCTGCCTTTCTCCTTGGCGTACCTCTTCCAGCCCCCAACCATCTGCCCAATTGCTCTGAGGTTCCCAGCAATGCCCTGGCTTCCCTGGAAAGCCCCATCAATCTCCAGCTCAGAAATATGCTTCCCTCACCCTGCCCAAAGCACACCAGCATGAGGGAGAGCATCACCTCACACTTGGATGGTCAGAATTACACAGCAAAATCTGTCTTCTTCCTCAACAACAACAGAAGTTATTATAGGAAAACTGGATGCTACTGTAGGCAAAAGTGTCTTTGAACCTGGTCTATCAGCCCTGTTAGGATTCAAAATGGATGACACAGACCAGGAATTGAGTACTGCAACAAGGACAAGGAGTATAGAGCCACATAACTCAGGCTATGAGCAGGTGTAAAGGTAGATAGACCCTTGGGAGATGTGAGCTCTGTTCTCCACATTGCTACTTGGCCCAATGAAAGGGCTTAAGGAGAAATCAGCTCCTTTCTCAGGACTTTCTCTTGCCTTCTCTCCCTTGTTGACATTTCATATCCATTTAGCCATCTTCAAGCCAGGACCAGGTTCTCAGAGGAAGCAAGATCTTCAGTGATTTAAGAGAGCTGTCCTCCCATCTCTTTCCATAGCAAAGATGGCACAAAAGAGAGAACATTTGCTCCTCAGGCAGTGATATATCCTTGGGCACACAGATGAGGTGTTGCTGACCTGCTGATGATACATTCACTAGGAAATAGCACCAATTACTTTGGATAAGCAACCAGAACTGTTGGGGAAGGACACACACTGCTGCTGTTCTGCCAGGAAGCAGTGACCTCCCAGCAGCAAAACAAAGCAAGTAACCGCTGTTCTCACCTTGTCAGCTCAGCACCCAGTACAGCAAGGCCTTTATGTTTAGCAATGCAAACAAAGACAACATGACAAGCAAACTCTTGCCTACATGATCTGAAAACCATAAAAACAAACCAGCTATTCACCCCCATTTGCTAAATGAAACCTTAAGTACCAGGTTGTAATTTCCAGCCCTACAGACATTTTCCCTAGCTAGCCAAGACCAAATAATAACAATATGAATTATTTTTCTCTACCTCCTCACTCCTGAATTCCCACTCCACAGCTCATCAGGCCTGGTGCTAATTACAGCAGACCTTGAAGTTTACCACATCTGCACAAAATGGCAGGGGTGGACAGACATGACATGAGCTGTTGCGAAACCTTCAGGTCCCAAAGAACTGACACATATGATGCTCACTGCTTCTTCAGTCACTTCTTTTGGAGGAACTCTGTGGTATTTCTCTTCCCATGAAGCTTAAGTAGGAAAAAAAAAAAAAAAAAAAGGAGCTTACAAAAAAATAACCTCAAACATTTTGAGGGAGAGGGGGTTATTTTGTTCGAAGGCCTTTCACTAATAATCCCCTTAATAACAGGCTTTATTTGTTTGTAAATGTTCCCTTTCACTCAGTCATTTGATGGCATACTTGGCACCAACAGCCCATCATTCTTCAGAGCATGTGTGTATGTCTGCTGTTTGAAGCAGATCTAATTGAAGCAAGGCTTGTGGTTGAGGCTCTAGTATTTAGTTCAGTGCTCAAAAAGGAAAGGAAGGCATCAACTTTTAAAGCAACAGTATTCCCATTAACACCATAGCTCACCAAGACACAGAAAAATGCCAAAAGATTAAGTCACCCATTTTGCAAAGCACTTACTCTAATATTCCTGGAACCACACTGGAAAATGTATATCACCTTCTTGAGTACTGGATTCAAACTCTGATCCTAAGAACTTTCTGTCTATTCAGATCTGCATCCTTATCCACTCCTCCTAAGCAATAAAACAACTGTAAATTCATACTGGGAAGTAAATATTGCAGTACCTGAGAGGCAGATAATCAGAGCTAATTTCACAGCAATCACACTGGAAAGAGGGGTGCACAGTGCCCTGGGAATTATACCTGAATTTCCTTGCATCATATCCCAGTTTGGATAGAGAGGAAAAGTGTGCCTTTCTACCTGGATCCTGCTGACCTCAGTGTGATGCACTGGAACTAGTGAACTACATCTTGTACACTCGTCAGTTTGGTGTTTGGACTCACTCTCTGGACTTGCAAAGCCACAGTGGAAACTTTATGGAGCAAACAAGGTTGAAAGCTGTAAGACTTTGGACTAGCTCCTGAAGTCCCTCCTGTTCTCTTGGCTTGGCTACCTAGGAGACTTCTGGAGAACAGGGTCAGGACCCCAGATTAATATTCTCAGGAAAAAATTGAGTAGGAGGCCTGGCAAGTAAGCTTTCTCTCTCTTGGGTTCACAATGAAGCCAGACAAGAAATTCCATCAGCAGACAAATGGGCTAGGCTTAGTGGCATCTTTAAAGGTGGCATATTTCTTTACTAAGTGCCAGTTAGTTATTGAACAGCCTCAGCACAGAAAGAGTGATTTGTGACTCCTAGTGCAGTCCAGGGATATGGCAAGGGTTATTGCTTGGCATCATCCCTACATGTGTTTGACTTCAGCCTGTGATGCCTAATACAAATTAGACAGTCTGAACTGCAAAGTACCTGTAAAAGTACTGGAGATATTGCTGCCAAAGCCTAGTAATGTTCCATCTTACAGACACAGAAAGCCAGGGCACCCAAGGTAACTTCATGAAAAGACAGCACACACATGGTTGCTTGTGGTAGCAGTAAACTGGACATGCTAACTGCAGAGCTAATTCAGCCTCTGCAGAGAGCAGTCTTTTCAATTACAGTGATAGATATACCACAGCCTGGATTTCCTTACTTACCAGTTTAAGAGCTGAGAGCGCTGCCCTCTCCCTGCCTGATATTCCTGAAGGAGGCTGAAGCACCTCCTGCACCCCATGATCCCAAGCTGTCCTCAGAGTCAGGCAAACAGTTGCCTCACAGGGAGGAAGAGTGGCTGGACCGAGTGGACTGCTTAGCAGTCCTGCCCAGGAAGTTGTGTTGCATTTAGGCAGGCTAGTTACACTGCTGCTTCCACAACCCAGGACCCTCTGCAATTCACCGTGTTGGAGGAGAGCAGAAATATTTTCTAAAATCAAAACCAGAATTAATAAACACAAACAAACCCAATGTCTGTCTCAGGAAGCCTTCCAGTCACGATTGCTGGAGATTTGGTGAGTACCAGGGGGAAGTATTGCTACACACATGTTCTATTTGTATGCTTTCACCAGACCATGTTAGGAACAAGATACCAAGCCAGGCAGACCTGTGATCTGACCCAGCAGGGCCATTCTTATACTCTTGAATGTAGGAAACTTACTGCTTTGTCCTATTATAGGTTCCAACTCATTTTGCTTTGCACTTTTGAGTCTGACTAACAGAATCCACAGCCTTTGTAAGTTACTACTTTAATCTAGCCTTACGCAAGCAGTGACCTGCAAAGGTTCCATTGATATCCCACCACTGGTACCCAGACAAGAGCATGTTACCAGCTCACCAGAAAGCCATGGGACACCAAGCATCCCTGGCTGCATGGAGCACTGCTCCCTCTTTGGAAGCTGGGATATGTACAGACCCTTCTGCAGCAAAGCAAGCAATTCATCAGGGATTTTTTACAGACACCTCCTTAACTGTGTGACCAGGTTCATCTCATCACATATGCCACGTCACAGAGTCCTGCTTCTGCCTTGTGCCCAAAGGCTATCTGGGGCAAAGTTAGACAGATGAAGGCAGCCTGGTTGGTCTGAAAACTTGAAGAACCACAGTCCCATCATCGCCAGCACCACCTTTCAGAGTCCAGTTCTCTCTGCCTGTATGCTTACAGTCTTACACTGTCTTCAACTAATGGCAAGTAAAAACAAACCCTCCATATGCTTCTACTCAAAGTGTTTCACGTAAAACAGTAGACAGAGGAACAGAAGAGGACAAAATCAGAGTATCAGAAGAAAAAATGAACTGGTTAATACAGTTCCTACTTGGCTTTCCCTTTGTACAACCATGATGTCAGCTGAAAACTGCTGGCAAGTGAAACCAAGATGGATGCACGTCAGCTGAAGAGCATATATTCACTGGGAAGCAGAACATGTAAATTGACCAAAACTGCGTGTGGCTGCCCAGTTTGTACAAGATGAAATTCTTTCCTGTGCACGTAGCAGCCTTTTAAGAATCCCAGTCCATGACGTCACCCAGGAGGCATGGTGCCAGACATCTTCCTAGTGGCTGTGCTTTTAACAAACAGAGCCCCCAAAAGAATTAGGTGGAGTTAAAATGTCACGCTCAGTTGCTGCAGGTGAAACCCTGGGTGCACAGATGTCAACAGGGACATATTCATCACTTCAGCAAGCCAGGATTTCACAGGGAAATCATTACATCACACTTGTCTAGGAACCTAAAGCAGGCAGCCCAATCATTTAACAGACAGACCGCTCCAGACGACAACGCATAGCAGAAACCTACTGTAGGTGCTCCAGTTGCCCCAGCCAAATACCTTTCCCCACACTGCCCTGAAGAACCTTGGGTACCTGAGGATGACTGATGGGAAGTTTGATCAAGTTCTGACATCCAAGAGTGTTCAAATCATGTCAGCAATTTCAGTGACATTTATAGCCAGAAATTTAAAAACAGAAGGAAAACCACAAAGCACTGACCCTTCAGCATGCTGGTCTCTGCAGTCTTGAGCATGGTATCACCCAGCTGTTCAGTATGACTGACTGGGTTTTGAACTTCAAGTGCTCCCTAATGCAAACACACCTTGACCTATATTCCCCTTCATTGAAAGCCTTCTTTAAATAATAGTTGGCTTGAATGCAGGGAAGAGACACTTCTTTTAGGGGTGTAAGAGTTATTCAGGAACATTTCACTAAAACATTGGAGCAATTAGGCCTCATTAAAAATGAAAATATTCATAGGAAAAAGTTATTCCACATGAGTCTTAAGTTTCAAATTTCTCAATATATTTCACTCTAACATTTTTCAAGGGAAAAGTTCCAATTTTAGAGCCTGAAATGGCTTCATTTAAAACAATGTTTCTTTCTTCTACAGATTTTCTTTTCCAAGCTCAGCTGTTGAAGCTTAACTGAAATATAAGAAGTTTTTCATGTCCTCAAGTCCAATAACATATTTTTCTCCTTTTTTATTAGAGGTGTGATTTCTACCCCCTTGGATTCCAAATAGAAAAAGAATTACAGCTCATCTTTTTTTCATTTGTACCAAAACACCACCTCTTCCCCACCTAGAAACAGTGAAGAGAAAAAACTCCCAGTTTGTACTAGGTGTGTTAGGATCTGTCTCAGATTAAAAAAAGAGTGCCTCCTGCTTTCTAATTCAAGTGCCTAGGATGAACAACTCACAGGGAGCAGTGGAGCACGTTCAGCTTGGGAGCAGAGCAGGTTTAGAGTTTGAAGGCAATGGTTAACAAGAAGCTGGTTTGGTTTAAAGAAATCCTGCATAGGGTTGTTGAGTTCCCCCTGGCCTTGTTGGGTTCTCTGCTCCCAGGAAGTCTCCAGTTTTTCTTACAAGACAGACTTAAGTCTCTGCTGCAATAGTAGTAAGTCATTACTTACATTACATCCCACACCCAACATAAGTACTCGCTGTATGTTCCAGGCTGCTGCCAAGGCCACGACTCTTTTTCCTGCATCTTTAGTTCTTGGGCAAAGTTACATTTCTAATTCGTACATAATGTTCAGCTTAATCTCTCACAATTTATGGATTTTAACGCAGAGGCGACTCTCAACACCAGTGGAAGGAGTGAATCTCCCCTTGTTCCTTGCAAAAGGAAAAGCTCTTGTGAAGGCAGACACTCTAGTCTAGCCTTCTTTCCTTGTAACAAAAGGAAAACAAAGCACTTCAAGAAGTACCTTACAGTGATGACAACTAAGTCTCTGAAGAGGTGGCTTTTATTTCTAGCTCTGCCACACATACCCAGTGTGAACTTCTGCAGATTCTTGAAGACCTGACTCTGGCTAAACCAACTCATTACAGCCTGAGTGGCCCATCACATTAAAGAAAGCTGTGAGTAAAATAAAATGCTACTCTGTGGATGAGAAAAAGTCAGAACCACATCCTCAAATTCTCTTAGTCCTGAACAAAATAAGCATCTTGACTTTTTCTGTTCTCTAATGCCAAATTTCTTTCCAAAACAAAGGTTCCTAATCCTTAGTGCCAGCCAAACTTGCCAATGGTTTATCTTTGAGTTAAGGAGAAGCAGCTGCCTCTCACCATGGCCAAAACTCAAACCCAGCTAGCTGCAGGCATTGAGCTCTGTTCCCAGTTTGCTCAAGCTCTTTACATGGTTAATGAGGAGACAGCCAACATTGTAAGGCAGTTCAGATGTTGATATAGCTGAGTCACCCCCTTTCTGTAACCTGAACACTCTGGAGACTATTAGGCATGACCATAAAAAAATAATAACCACCATCTTGGAGACCAAGGCCAACTTTTTATCCATCAATCACTGTTAGGCCACGCTAACCAGCAAGCTTACAGTGGTTGGCTCACTGCTGTGTTTTATTAAAGACCTGAATGTGAGCAGAAGTGCAAGGATGTTTCTAAGCCTGAAGTCTCAGCCAGAGCCAATACAGCTAAAATTTCCATGGAAAGCTTTAGGTTGAGGGAGGGGAGCAGGGTGGAGGGAATAGTATCAGTCACTCAGTGACAAACTCCTGCCTGGCATTACCTCCTCATAGCATGAGCCAGCTGCAGTCACTTCTACCAGCCTTCAACATCATCAGCCCAGCTGAAGTGGCTCTATTCATATTTGAGCAATACTTACTTTAGCTGGCAGATACAGCCCTCTTTGAGGACAAGATATGCCTAGTGGGATTTTGCCAGTTAATATCCATCCATTTCACTGGGTATACAAATACCAACTCGAAGGACAGGACAAATATCCTTCCACTACGTTTAGAAAGATTAATAAGTAAGCAAACCATCCTCATTTCACAGATATGGGAAAAGAAAGAAGACTACTGTGGCAAGAACACCATTCTTACCACCTCTACATATGATAGAAGAGGCTGTCAAAACCTATACCTTCATGACTAGTGTTGCAACAATAGGGTTGTTTTTCCCACCACTTCACACCAGAAAAAAACCTATAAAAACCTTTCCAGGCTCTGCTAATGTCATAAGATCACAAGAGCTTCAGGTGTTACCTGACACTCACACCTAGGTCCTTCGTATGCTTGGTGCCAGTAACACCACCATTACCTGCCTTTTCTCTACACAGTGAGATCAAGTAGTCATGGAGAAAAGAAACCCGATTTGATGCCCCCTATTTTCTGAGGCTGAGCTTCCATCCCATGAAACACCAGATTCAGACTGGTGTCATGTTCTGACATCGACCCTGTGCCAGAAAATGTTCCATGTCTGGCCTAGCGGAAGGGTTTAGATCCAGCTTTGTAGCTTCAGGCTTGGTGGTTCCAGATAGTGGATCTTCACGTGTGTCACTTGCACTCTGCATCTTGTACTGCTGCCTCAGATCTGTGGTACAAACAGCATCCACCTCATCCCCTTCACTGCCCAAGGGGCCACAGAAGATATAATCTGACTGCTTACTGCACTATACAATCTCACTTTTGATAGTCCACTCTGTGCAGTCCCAGGAAGCACTTTCCTCTCAGACCTGTCCCATCTTCAACTAAGACTTTAACCACTCACATCAGAAGTAGAAACACAACACAATCTGTTTCACTGAGTACAAATTTTCTAGTGTCTAAGAACTCAAACGAATGATTGAGTGGGTCCTGTCTGGCCTCACACACATGTATCTTAAAATCAAGTCATTTTAGAGTGTCTTACACTAGTTGACACACACTTTAAGGTGCTTAAAATAGGCCATACTGCAACAAATCCCTGTCACTACACAGCTAAAGACCCAGAGGAAATACCCTTTCTGGCTTACTATCAACTGTACATCTGATGAAGGGTTAGCACAGTCCCACTGAAAGCTAGCAGAGCTGTGAAAGCTTCTCAAAGCATCCACTTAAATTGATACTGCTTCTTGTCAAGCTGCAAAATATTCCTGCAGCCAAATTGATAGGAAACTCAGTCCTCTTTCTGCTGCCACCCCCTTGTCAGTGATAGCAGCTGACAGAAGGAACAGAAGAGAACTGAAGTCACTAAAGTAACTTGAATGTCTGATGCAGGCACACATATTTGTTGCTTTGGGTCAGCCATCTGTCTTCAGAGAAGCCCCAGAGTCTCTCACCTCCTTTAGGCATGACAGCCTACAGCATAGATGGAAAAGCTTCTGGAGTAAAGGTGGTATCTGGTGCGAGTAAGGGTCAAAGTATTTTGGCTGAGAATTAGTGGGTATGCAAAGGCGTGGGAGTTGTGATTCACCAAATGCTTCCCTTCCCTTGCAAAGAGCAAACAGTTGGCGCTCGGGAGCAGTAACTCAGTGGCGAGGCATTTGGCAGAAGCGTTTCTGGAGCGAGTGCCAAGGCTTGAGCTGCATGTCAGCCAGAGCGTCTCCTCAGAGCAACTCTGATGGAGCATCACCAGGAACAAAACAACATTTCCTGAAACTACTGCAAAGGAAGATAGAAAAATTCATCCAGCCCTTCATCCAAGAGGGTGTAAAATGCACAAGGATCATGCTTTCTCTCCAGTTCCAAATAAAATCCCCAATATAGATCTGCTGAATGGCCCTGAGGAACAAATTCAGCAGTAGCTGGGCCTGAGAGAGTGCAACCATTAGGAGACTAGAGTGCAAACTGAGCTGTAGCAGCACAGGATTTATTTCTCCTTGACATCAAGGGCTATCACAGCTGTACATCCCCTCAGCATAAGGCTGGAAATGATCTTTCCTGAGCACACTGGTGCTTGTCCTGACCTCAGTTCCCCTGCTAGGGAATGCATATGCAAGGGGGAATGTTCTGTGTACTCCACATAAGAGCCTAGATTTTAAACACTGGAAAGCTTAGGAAGATGGCCAGCCCATCTTCCTAAACTTCATCCCAGGTGCTTTGCTCTTGTGTAGACAACTTGAGGATGAGCACATCAATATTTTAATGAGACTCTGAGCAATATTCAACACCACTGAAAGTTTAAAATTGGCAGAGAGAACAATGAACCAATAGCACCCCACACAACCAACACTGTCAACTTTTGCAATACCTAATAATATTTTATTGCAGACTGCTCTGGTAGTCATCTTATTTTGTAAGTTAAAAAACAGTTGGGCAGTTACAGTTCAGCAAGGCCTTGGGAATGGGAACTAACAAGTCCTAAAAGATTTAGGAACAGAAGATACAGAAAAAGGAGTTGTTTTAATTTTTCAGTCTTTGAGGTTCTGATATGGCTTCTAAACCACTAGGGACCAACAACACTTAAGACCTTGTCTGATTCCTGAAGTACCAAAGGCAACGTCAAAGTACCAGGAGTCAGCTTTAACTGTTCCTAAGGGGAAACTTCAAGACTAGGAAAAATAAACTCCTTATTAACTGAGGGAATGATCCCATTAAACATCAATAACTGTGTAGAACCTCATCAAGCAGTGAAACCAAGCAGTTTCAATCGCGAATGATATGCACTACTTAACAGTTGTAAGTGTAGTCAGTTCTCAAAACCTAGTCAAATACCAACAAGTCAAAGTGCAATGTTCTCTTGCTTGCCTTTGGAAGGAAACACATATCCACTGTTCCATAAAGGAAAAAAACTGAAGGGTAAGCTTCTCCTGAGCTTCCCACTGCTCCAGAATCAATGCACATGGTGTACCCAGAGCCAAACAACATGCACTAATTAATTTTTCTGCATGCTGAAACTCAGTTTGAAGGAGTTGTTAGGGCTGCTAGAAATAGTTTCACTGCCTGCCTTGGAAAACATTGCTCTGTGCTCTACAGTAAAATCCTACCCATGCTTGTGAGGACACTTGAGGTGACGAATGAGAAACATCAGTGCACGTTTCTGTTCAATTCTATGAGGAGGGAAAAAGCAATGTTGAACGCAGACTTGGGGTAACAGTATTACACAGCCCCTGTGACAATCCTACAAGGGCAGAGTACTTCCCACGGGGTAAGGTGTACAGAATACATTCAGCATACAGCATACAAACAGCCTGACCAAAGGATTGCCACAACTCCATGATCACAACACTACTCCTGCATGTGTGTCTCCAAATCCGAGTGCCTCACGCTGTAAGCGGGTTGAAGTTTTAAGTGGTAGCAGATGTTGGCAATATGCTCCAGACCTTTGTTTCATGGATTCCCAGATACTGCTGCTTTTGTGCTAGTCCTCCTCTAGTAATAACAATAATTAAGTGTCATTTATATAAGGTTTTTCTTTCAACAATCCCAAAGCACTCAATAGATTTAGCAAACTATTAATACACTTCTAAAGAGACTGCATACCTCTCAAGTAATCCTCCACACTCCTGCAAATAGTAGGTACCACAGTTACCTTCAGTTTGCAGATAAAGAGGCTGAATTAGGGAATGCCAAAGGCCACAGTCCACTCCACTAATAACAAAGGGATTTAAACAGTTCCTGGCTCTTAACTCTGTTGCCATTGCAAGCAGGAAACCACCCTGTCTCCAGAAATTCACACACACTGATAACTTCAGTGCTTTATCCAGAACACTGAACTGAAAAGCAAGGATGTGTTCCCAGAACACATGAAAAACACACCAGCTAAAGTCAGTCAAGTCCAATCAAAGCAGCTAGAATTTTTTCACTAGCACAGCTTAAGATAGCTAGAAGTGAATTTAGTGGTCCAAGCAGGACACTGGAGAGAAATCCAGTTGTCAGCAAATAACTCTAATCTTGTTTGTACATCCCAGTGGAAGGCAGAACAGCAGAACTCCCCCTAAGCACACACATCACATGAAATATTGCTTGGGAGAATCATTCTTGGCAAACAGCAATGCCATCCTCACATCACCTAGATTATCAGCTCTTATGGTGTGCATGAACAGCAGGAATTCCTTCAGCTGCATCTGTGCCCTAACAAAGCAAAACATTCCTTATTGGTTCTTGTCAGATTGCCTGTTCACCTTTAATTATTACTATGCTGCTTCTACCAAGGGCAGTTTGAGCTCTCTGTCACGTAATTTGAATTATACTGCATTTGTTCCTACTTGAGGCAAGGCAAAGAAGCATTTGCAGAAGTCTCAGTTTGAGACTATGTCTCATCTATGGTCACAGTAATATAAACCGTAACTTCACTGCATATATCAGCTCATAATTGTAATAATTAAATTTGGGTTTTTTGCCTAAGCTTTGCCTACTTATGCAGAAAACTGCAGACCTAAAACCACACTGAATTCACTTTGTAACTGACCATGCAATAACACCCGATACTTGACTAGTGCATGTTATGTTGGACACAAAGTGAGAATAGAATCGCAGAGTCACAGAACAATCTTGGTTGGAAAAGACCTCTAAGATCATCAAGTTCAACCATTAAAAAATACTCATGTCCTCTCCTTGCTTCTAGTTATCTGACTGTACATCTCCTGTTGATATGTTATACTCCTGCTCTGCACCTGAAACAGTAAGTGGGAACCATGGCTACTAGAAGTGCTTCCTTCTCTAGTTTCTAACAAGCATACCTTGTACAACCCAACAGCAATGCAACCAGCTGACAACACAACCTAACAGAGACATTGCCAGGCTCTTCTCAGCTGAATTCAAATAACAGCAAATAAGTAACATGGATTGTATTTAGAAAGTCACAAGACTAGTCCTTGGCCTCGACTGGGGGTGAGGGAGAAGGCTCATCCAAGGTGACGCCCAATTCTTTTCAGCTGAAATAAACTGAATTTCTACCAAGGGGAGCCAGGTTTCATAACCTACAACAGGGAAAGCGTTCACTGGACAGAGATTATGTGAGTGCAGAAGAGAGGCTAGACTGGGGCCCATTTTTTTCATCATGCAGCAATGTAACAGCTTTTTATTTCCTTTTATGACTCAGTGTTCCCAATGGAAAGAGCGCACACATCATGGGTTTGGCACTGCACACCACTCAATTTCCTACCAGCCCCATTCTGCAGTGAATCCAGCACAGCCATTTCTTTAACCTCTTAAAGGGTTTGTGCTAGTGGCAGTCTCCAGGAACAGGAGGGGTACAAGGCAGAGATGTGTCAGAGGAAGACTGCTCTCTACTTACAGTCCATGCAGCATAAACCACCACTAAGAAAAACAAATGAGTCCAAAAGACAGAAACTAAAGAAAAGTCTCCTCCTAGCATGAGTCAACACAGCTCCAAAATAGCTGAACTATTCTTCTTCGCATTGGGTAAAAATTGCCCACCATAACCTATTACAGCTCTTCTCCCCACTGATTCATTCCCCAACAAACTACTTGGCTACACAGACACCAGGATGCTACCAGAAATCAAACTCAGCACACAGCCTACAGGCAGCCTTCCCCCTCTTCCTGAACACAAGCACTACCTAGAGTTTTAACCAGAAGGTTGCCTTTCATGTTTCTCCATGTGTTGCAAAGATGGCAAACTATCCCCAAACTGCTAAACTGTGAGGGCTTCCATTTGGTCCACGATGCACACCAAGGAGGGTTGCAAAACCAGAGATCCTCACAGCCTAATTAAAAAAGATTTAATAAACTAAAGGAACCAGCTCTAAACCAAGTCTCAAACTTAATGCAAGCCTTAGCATTAAGTTAATAACCTTGCCAAGAGATTTTTGGGTCCAGAGTATCTTACCTTTCAAATTATGAGCTCCTTTCCCAGGATCTTTTGGCTAAATCCATCTCACCTATCATCTCAGGTGCATCCTTCCAGAGCATCCAGAGCCATCAGGCACAAAAATGTGCCATATCACATTTAAAAAGTAGGGAAGAGGGTAATGTGGGGGAAGTGGTCCAAAATATATGATATTTTTAACATCTCCTTCTGCTTATTCTTTCCCCCAGTCACATACTTCAATTGTGAATATACTAAGTGTCATAACTCATCCTCAAAGTTCTGATCTCTTCACCTTTGTCTGCAACTACTCCTTTTTAAGAACTTTAGTTCATTTGGGCTACCTAAGTGATCTGCCAGACCAAAATCCTTAACTATGATGCTGTAAAAGTGCTGAGAACTTTAATTTCCCCAGTTATTCCTCCTGCTGACTGATTTTGCTACCATAGATCTGACCACTCCAACACATGCATGACTACACAAATGTCACAGTGACAAGGGCTGATCTCAGCTCCACAAACACACACAGGAGAACACAAATGGCTAAAACCCCATCAGCTTCCAAACATGCATGTTGAAGGATGTCCCAGCAGTATATCAAATTCTATTACAAATGCTACAGGGATAAGAAGCTAGAGTTGTTTAGAGTTTGCCAGCTGTATCTGTGACATACAAGGGGAGTCCTCCAATTACTCTGAGTAGGAAGACTTTTCTTGGAGTCAGGAAGTGGGGTGTTTTTTTAAGTCACTCCTCCCATTGCATGACTGCTGCCCAAGAAGGCTGTTTCTGGGAAAAACATCTTTTACGCCTGTGTTGGATACAATGAGACAGGGAAGAAAGTGGTCTTGTGTGCTGTTAAATTGATCAGGCTCTGGACATGCCAGTATTTCTGGAGTTCAGCCTCCCACACTTAATATTCTTGGTGCCTAATCTGGGAAATTTACTCATTGAGTAGAACTTCAGTTCTGTACTAGGTGTCTAGAGACAGCATGGAAGTTAGAGGCAAAGGGGAAAGCAGCACTGCCTTCTCCCTTCTATGAAAAATATTGAAAAATAGAGAAGTAAATTTGAATCCAAGATTAAATATGTCCATATTTACTATTCCTTCCTCCTTTCCCTCTGCCATTTTCTATGCTCCAGGCAGTCTTGCTCTCAGTGGCTTCTTACTACAGTTCTCTCGCCATCTGGCCAGATGTGTTCTCCAGATGTTGTGCTACATTTGAGGTGGGAATCCTTGTCCTCTCTGAAGTCAGGGCGAGATTCCCCATGGACTTCAGTGGGAACAGGACTCCATCTTATGTCTCACATGCTCTTAAAGATGTATTGTTCCTACTATCTGGTTGGGTCTCAAAATATAAATGGTGAAGCCAACTCACAATTCCTATTCTTTTCCCAAAAGAGGGGCAGTGTAAGGCACATCTATTAGAAACATCATAGCATAAGTAAATATTGCATTGCTTTTTCAAAGTGTTGATGCCGAGGATCCAAATAGCTAAAGAGATATTCCTTATCTCCTATCTAGGAAGGACAGGATTTTGTTTACTTCTATGCATAAATCAGGACACTGCCTCTTATACTTACCTTGACTGTATTGATGCAGTTTTTGGGTTTTTTTAAAGTAAGTTTCAAGCTCAGGTTTGTTTTGTTTATAATAGCCTAGATCATGGTAAAAAGAGTCTGGAGAAGATCCATGTTTCTAACAGGACACATCTTACAAAAGTCTGGGAACTCTTAACCACAGGAAAAATGACAAGGCTTCAGAATGACTCATGGTCGATATTTGCAAAGATGTTGGAAGAAACTGGGTAACAGACTAATTACTTCAATGTCCTTTGCCCCTCTTTTTTAGATTCCCATCTGCTCTGCCTCACTTTCTGAAGACTAGCACACACATAAGCACGCTCTTCTGCTCCTAGACAGGCTGCATAGCTAGGACTGGTGCCACTGCCACTCCTTTACTTCACCAGGGTGGTACTGTGGAATCAAAGCAACCTTGGGGCACGCAGTGAGATGAGGATGCCCACCCATCTGGTACAGGCATTGCAACCAATGTGTCATCCAGATCCAGGACAGGAACTAGGGCACACTTGCAGTCACAGCAAACATGCAGACCTTCCTCTCAACTCACTTAAACATAACTCCTTACTAGATGCAGTGCACTCCCACCATAATTGTGTCTTTACAGCCTCAAGACACACCAATAGCAACCTGTGGAACAGCTGACAAGCAGGACACTGGAGCCAGATGCAGGAGTCATCCACCCAGAGCACACTGGCTTGACATCTACATACCCTCCAGCTACTCCCTAGTGAATCCACAGCTACGCTGCAATTCAAGTGTCTGGCAGCTTTGCACGCTTAACCACTTAGTGGCATATGAACAAATGCTGGAAATAACAAAGGATGTTTTTCAGTGCTCATGGATACAGAGAAGCAGGCACAAACACCAGTTCAGGTAGGGATATCCATAAATCAATGGGACCAGATGGAATGCACCCAAGGGTGCTGAGGGAGCTGGCAGAGGTCATTGCTAGGCCACTCTCCATCATCTTTGGTAAGTCATGGACAACGGGAGAGGTGCCTGAGGACGGGAGGATAGCAAATGTCACTCCAATCTATAAGAAGGGCAAGAAGGAGGACCCGGGTAACTATAGACCGGTCAGCCTCACCTCCATCCCTGGAAAGGTGATGGAACAGCTTGTTCTTGGCATGATCTCGAGGCACATCAAGGATGAGGGGGTCATGAAGAGCAGTCAACATGGTTTTACCAAGGGTAAGTCATGTTTGACCAACCTTATTGCCTTCTATGGAGCCAGGCTCTTCTCAGTGACATCCAATGATAGGACAAGGGGCAATGGGTGTAAGCTGGAACATAGGAGGTTCCACATAAATGTGAGGAAGAATTTCTTCACAGTGAGGGTAACAGAACACTGGAACAGGCTGCCCAGAGAGGTTGTGGAGTCTCCTTCTCTGGAGACATTCAAAACCCGCCTGGACATGTTCCTGTGTGACCTGATCTAGGTATTCCTGCTCTGGCAGGGGGATTGGACTAGATGATCTTTTAAGGTCCCTTCCAATCCCTAACATTCTGTGATTCTGTGATTCTGTGATATTTTGCCAATCACTAGGCGTAGCACAAAGGACACAGACAGCAGCGAAACAATCCAGTAACCAGATTCTATTGCACAAAGTCAGTACATGGGTGATCGCTGGGAGTACAAACAAGTCAAACAGATCACACATCATAGACATCAACCCCAGCGACCCCAGGAATGACACAGCACCACCAATAATGGGTGGAATACACAAAGAAACAGTCTCCCATAGAAGAGACGGGAGACAACCAAGTCAATAGGCTGATCATATAGGATAGAGGTAGCCCCATATTGTTCCCCCACGAAGCCCGTGTTTGCAAATGCCAGACCTGACTGGGGCCCAGTTGCATGGAGAGTCAGGAGGTCCTTCCCCAACAGGAAACTCTGTGAAGTGCACCCACCTCACACAGACTTTCCAACTCTTCCTGCAAGTGGTCCCAGCTTTTATCCCCAAAGCAGGACACCTGGCACTCATTTACCCAATGCAGGGCACCTGGGGCTTGTTTACCCAAGGGCTCTCCTTACAAGGCCGGCCTCACCTTGGGGGAAAGCCAAAAGGTAAACTCATCCCCTCCTTTTAAAGGACCATGGGAACCACCCATATGTCAACCTTAATTCAGGGCTTGGGGTTCAGACCCCAGCACTTCAGTACATAATTAGCTTCAAGGTCTTCAAGACCTTCTTTGGGGATACTGCTAACAGGGAAACACCTTGCCCTCAAACGAATTCACCAGACATCCTGCAACACTTCCTGAGGCTTTCCCACCTTCTTCAGTGAGATCAGCTACTGCAGTGACCTTTCTCGTCTGGTAATTTGAGTACTAACTATGAAAGGCGGATAAGTTCAAAATAAACTGGAAATTCTTTCTAAATGGCTTTTTCTTGAGACTAAAAATATTTTTGCAAATGCTACAAAGAGTCACATTCTATTGAAGAATGAGTTATGTCTTCATTACAAGTTCTTCAGATAGCAACAAAGACTTGAAAATTGGATAAGTACAAGGTAGACTAAGAATTTTCTAAAAGGGGAAAACACTCTCAGTTTGACCAGCCTCACACCCTTACTAGCTTGTCAGCTCTGGAGCAGTGTCTCATAGGGGGATCATTCAACTCACTCAGAAATGTCTTTTTTCTTAAAGTAAAGCAGTGAAGTTGCTTTTTAAAAAGAAAAGCATTATGGTAATAATCTATACCCTTCTATGAAAAAAAAGGGGGGGAGGGGAAGTTTCAGATGCAGTATTACTGCTCATCTTTGCAGCACCTGGGGAAAAAAAAAAAAAAAAAAAGATGTATTTTACTTGCCACAGCAGAGCCCACAGGGCCCCTGTTTTGAAGTATTAATTCTTTCTACTAACCTCCTCCACACTGTTAAAATTACATATCTTGACCCAAATCAACTTGCACTGAAGTCAGAAGACTTGTAACTGACTACAGTGGGAACTGGATAAAACCCTTAAGAGATAAACTGAATGGGAAATGGTTTTTAAAGTGAGACCTTTTGCCCCCAAGGCGAGACAGTCCTAGGAAACTACAGAAACACATTGTTCTTTTTCAGCCCTTTGCTAAGGCCAAAAGATTTAAAACAAACATGGATCTAAGACAGCAAAGGAAGAGACTTCCATTCCTCCCTCAGACATTAGCTCAGTTGAAATAGACTACTGATTCTTTGCTATCACTAAAGAGTATTTCTATACTATTTGCTGAAGCTGGAAGAAATGAAAACTTGTATTTCACAGCATGTCTGGGAATGAAATCTCTAATGTTCTATGTGAATCAGTTATTCACAAGGAGGGTTTCAAACCTCTCAAACATCCACTTGGCACTTGCATTACATTGTGGGGAATTATCTTCACTTCAGCAAAACTGAAAGACTTCTAAGCTTATGAGAACAAAAAAATGGGTTTCCATCAACACTGTGACAACAAAATCTCTAAGCAAATATTAAATGATCTCTCAAAATAGAAGACATGTGAACATGCAGATCTGAAAACACAAATCTGTCCCATTTCTCAAGAAAAACAAGTGTTCAACATATTAACTCTGAAGAAGACAAGCATGCAGAGCTTCTCTCCAAAGAAGTCCAGAAAGACTGCATACTAACTCTATTGACCAGAATCTCACAAGGCATACAGTAAACCCTCACAGGATCCTGCCTTCCTACCTGCACAGGAACAAGGAGAACCTGAGCAAATGACATTTCCTTATACTAACACAGAGGAGCAAAATCTCTACATAGAACTAGGCTGCTCTGAATGTAGCCAAGCTAGGTCTTGTTTCTATAAATTAACTGCATTCCCAGAACCACACTATAATCCACCAATTTGCTGTCTTTTTCTGTTCAACATGTTTTCACTTCTCAATCAACACCAGATCTCCCTGTGTTTCCTCAAGCTAGGCAAGGTTTACTTTTACATCAACATCTCTTATTGTCATGTGAATGCACAGGCTGCAGGATGGATGAGGACTCAGACTTGGCTGCCCATAAGATTTCTCACAGGGAAGAATAAGTCAGGTCCTTGTGGTAAACTCACCATCATCCAGTTGAGGGATCAGAACTGACTTCTTGCCTAGACAAATATCTGAGTACCTGTTCTCCATGCAGCTGAGCATAACTGCTCCAAAAAGGGCTGCTTGAGGAAACAGGCCAAATTTTGAACAAAACAATAGATTAATTTCATTCCCTCCCTGTCCAGGAGTACACGCTCTCGTCATGTTTTTCTTTTTCAGGTTCACCAACCGTACCATGACTTTTCTTCTTTAGCAGCATCCAGATGGAAACAATGAACTACCTACCACCATGAAATTTCTTCTGATTCTAATCTTGCTATCTTGGCTCTTATACATTGGAGCTGCTCCAGAAAAAGCCTTCTCAGCTTGCAACTCCCACCCTTGTCGTTTCTGCACATCCTCTCCATCCATGTCTGCACATCCAGGAACTATAAAGACTAGAAAAGGGTCTGCTGTGGTGCTTATACTTTCATTGCGATCATCCAGCATGCTTTGTCAGGAAATAAAGGGTCAACAATACTCCCTGACAGCTTGTCTTCACATATTTAGCAAGAAAGATTTTGGTTGCTGATAGCAATCCTCCCAGTCCACACAAAAATCACTGCTTGCATTACAAAGAGCCACCACAGAATCATCTCCTATGTCCTGCTCATACACCAAGCAGGAAGAAGCACTCGATGACAAAAAATGGAGCCTTAACTATAAACCTACCAACTGCAACAATCAAAAAATACCAACTTTGATTAGCAAGAAGTGGAAAATTAGTAGTGAGTGTACATTCTAAGATTACATTCAGAAACATCCATTATAAGCCAGTACTTGAGGAAACCAAATTTAGAGGATGATATTCTGAAGAAGTTTGTCATACAGTGGTACGATCACATTATCACCCAAAGGTACTTTTCTTGATATTGGAGCAACACTCATTTACAGAGGTAATGCCATGGCTCTTGCCAGTCACCTGTGGTTTCTGATTATGCAAGCACCAACAGTCCCTCAGATCCCAAAGGGAAGAACAGAGTTATATTGTATCCTGAGGACGTATAAACTGCTCTAGATAAAAAAAAACCAAAACCACTCAGCCAAGAGCCTCTCTCTTCCGGCATGCACCACTTTCCACATTCAGTCTAGCAGCACTGGCTGTGTCACAGCACATCTACAGAACAACAGGCAGTTACAGCTCTACCACTAAATTAAGTTCTCAGTAGGCTTCACTGCATAAGGTGAAAAGCCCCATAAACTGTATTTGATCTCTAGCCTGCTTCCAGCTATTAGATCTGGTTGTTCCTTTGGCTACTAGGCTAAGCCAAACAAACATTCACTGATCTCATCCTCAGGTAAATGCTCAGAACTCACAGCTTTGGGTTTTTGTTTTAAAAGCCAACTTACTCATGAATCAACTAACTAGACCAAACTTAGTGAAGCTGCAGATCTCTCATCTTCAGGTTACCAAATGCCCTCCAACAGAAATAGTGCTGTTGCCCAAGATCCTCATCCTCTATCTCCTCCCATAGAGAACATTGAACAGCATCTCTAACACTCAGGAGGGAAGGACCTTATGTCCCATTATGAGCACCTGCAGTTCATCAACTGCAGAGAACTTAAGCTTCATTCCACCTCTCCTTTCCTCACTCTTCAGCTCTTACTCCTTTGAAAAGGAAGCCAGTGGTAATAAATGGACTCTGCAAGTCATGGTTTGCATCACTGTCACACCACGCTGTAAACACCTTGCCTCATCATAGCATAAAAATAACCCATCCCCACCCTGAGACGTCTGCATATGTACTCTGCAAATTCAAGGAAACGTTGTTTGAAGGTAATGTTGATTCAAGAGAAAGCCTTAAGTTCCCTTGAAAGAACAGCAGACTTGCTGATATTATTTATAGCACTTGGCTGGCACATGTCTGCAACCTCCCACAAGTGGACACCCTCTGTGCAAAGAGTTGCATGCCACAGAAAGATGAGAGGGAACAGTTAAGGCACATAATATCCATTTGCTTCATACACATAGCCAGACTCTCCAAGACCATCACAGCAGGTGGTCCACCACTGCACAGCTAGCCCTTGTGAGAGGACGAAATAGCATGTTCTTACCATCTAACAAGGAAAGTGGAAGGGTGAAAGCCTCAAGAGGGTACTCGGAAGGCTGTTGGTAACACCACCTATCACTTCACTGGGGCCTGTGGACTTTTTGGCAGACCATACAGGCTCACAAGGTACTACAAGAGTACTGATTTTTTTTCCTTTCCCTAGGCTTTGCAGTCACAGGCACTGACCCACAGGGCAAGGATACCACTTAGTGCAACCCTACCAGGTTTTATTTCTTAGCCAAGAAAATCTGAGCTTTTTCAGTCTTTTGCAATAAGTGCTGAAGATCACCCATCCTGCAGAGTCGCAAAGTTCAGACTGAAGTTTGCTGAGTTTAGAAAGCCTTGGGTGAATTATGGCACTTGGGCAGGTCAGGAAGATGGCAATGCCTACCTGTTTTGCATTATTTTAATCCCCAAAATCAAGCAACACTTGGCAGTATTTGGTTTGCAAACATTTTTTCAATCACAAGTTCTATTAACAAAAAAAGCTCTCAAGGGAGAGTTTATTAGTGTTACAGAAGCACTTGAAATACATTTACTGCAAAAACATTAATCTTTTTCTTGTACAAAGGTATCTGACTGGTCAATAAAGTACAGCTCTCCCCTCTCCTACCTTGGCTGAGAGTCAATACTGCCAGAGAAGTCATATTCTTTCTGCACTCCATAATTGCAGTTGTGCAAAACCACAGGTGTTGCCTTCAACCAAAACCAATTTCAGCATAAGCCTCTCACTTCAGAGACCACTAAAAAAATATCCCTCCCCAGGTCAGAGACTTCCTACAAACTACTCTGAGTGCTCACAGTAGCAAGTTACCTTTACTGTCATCCTCTTTCTCCCTGATGGTTGACTGATTTCAGTGTCGTTTCAACTCCAAGGTGCTAATTAGGAGATACTACAGTGATGACACATGTGTCTTCAGGCAGACAAACATCACTGACTGAACTTTGGAGAAAATTAAACCACCCAGTAACCACATAAGGTGAATGTATCTCTCCTTTTCTAGGTATCAAGGATGCATGTGAATAGAAATACACACCAAAACCACCTGCCAACAGGCTTATCCATGTTCATTACACTCCAAGATTTATTCCCCAAATCGGAGTTGTAAAACTTACACTCACTTTAGTGCTGCTGGTGGCATTAGCAGCTCTTCTGGCACATGCCTAAAGGCAGTAAGACAGATCCCATTCTTGCTGAATGAGAAACAAGTTTCCCTTTCAAGTTCTGAAAGAGCACAATCACCTCCTCACTTAATTCTACACTTCAGGTAACTTCAGACCATCACTTAGTTGACAGTCCAGTTCCAAAACCATGCACCACCTACCCAGCCCCCAGGCCATTCCTACTGCAGTCTCCAAGCCAGCCTTTGTACATTAAAAAAAGTAAATCTCTTCTCTGTTCCCAAAGGTGTGCTCACCTCCAGGATTCAAAGAAATCTCATCACAATCAATTTACAGCTTAGTTCTGTTAAATCCTTAAACCAGCTGAGACCTGGACAAGCAGCCAAAAAGCATGAAAGAATGAGTCTAGATAACCCCCCCTCAGACAATTAGCATTTAAGAAAACTGTCTCATGGAAATCAACTATTGCAAAATCAAGTAACAACTGGATACTCAACACGTGGTTTGGATTAGCCACTGAGCAGCAGGGGAAAAGATCAACATTTTTTGGCATATCAGACAATTCTTCCCACTCCCAGTTCCACTCCCACATGCTTCCTCGCTTTTTATAAAATGTTAATTGGAACCTAAGCAGCCCAGGAGTCAACTATTACGCTAGACACGAGATACTGTACACATATATAAGATTGCCCATTCCCTGGACACCTGGTAAATAAGGAAGAACCCCTGACAAAGAGCCCCAAAACTTGTGTTAAAAGGTTAAATTATTTCCTGTGGTCAAATAATTTTTGTTTTCCCCCAGTGCTAGGACTTAACAGAGACACTCCAAACCTTTGGATGGTATCCGAGCAATTCCCTTTGACCTATTTTTTCCTCTCCAAATATCCAAAGTAGCATACAAAAGGTTCTCACACTGACTGTTACACAAAATAGTCTGAAGTAATGAGACTGGTTTCTGTTAACTGAAGTAGGATCTTCCCTCATAATTAGACATTTTTCTTGTAATCAAATCAGCTAGTATTTTAACATGAAAGCAGAATTTGCTCTTCAGGACCTCATGGGAGCATTTACTAATCCTGAGCATTACTCACCAGATGTTAAAGGGCCATGAACATGTGAGGGCCGTGGGAGGCAAATAAAATGCTGAGCTAAGATGTGCCATACAAATCAGGCAGCATTCACATCCTTTGGGTCTGAACGTTCTAAACTAAGCTTTTCATCCACTCACTGCTTGGACATACAGCAACATGATGCTTTTTGGCTAAAATTTAGTAAGTAACCTCCACCTAAGTGCACACTTCATTATATACAATACCCCCATGGACATTATAAATTCGCAACTCATCACTGTCCCCAGAGGTATTGAAAACATGTGTACATGTGGTGCTGAGGGACATGGTGTAGTGGTGACTTGGCAGTGCTGGGTTAACGGTTGGACTTGATGATCTTAAAAGTCTCTCAGCCAAAATGATTCCGATTCTATTGCTGATGCATCAGAATAAGGCTGAAGCCATTTGCCATTGTGATTTACCACAGAAACAGCATTAAATATCTGGGAGCAGTTAGTATTTATGCAGCTAACCACAATTTTAACAATATAAATACCAAAGGTATCAGTTAGGTCCAAATTTTAGCTCTTTTAAGGGGAGGGTAAGCTAATGATTACCTTGTTCTAGCTGCACTGTACTGACAGGCTGAAAACAAAACACATGAGCTGGAACTACAGTGAAATGTTTGAACCATATACAGTTCCCTTTATTTGCTGTAGGATTAAGTTATGCAGTAAGACTTCAACTGTGTATGGTACTTAAGTCCCACATAATTTTTCATAAACTCAGTCTAAAACCAGATCCTAATCAGCATAGGAAAGCACAGTGTGTGACCTTCCTATCCTGAGTTTGCAAAGCTCAGGGCTGCTGTAAGAGCTGGTATGCTCTACCTCATGCAGGCTTAAGTCCACATAAAAAGACAGAGTAATAAAATGGGTTTCATACCTCAAGCACCTATCAGATTTTAAACACCTATGAGAGTGTGCTCTATTGCGAACCAGAGGCAAAGTCCTGTTCTCAATGCAGTCTGATCCGCAAGTCTTGCCACCTCAGATGGATCCATCACATACTTTCACAATCTCAGCTTTGATGCGGTGTTGTAATAACAAAGTAAGATGCTACTCGCAATTCAGCGCTGTTTGTTCTATTGCTTATCCTAGTATAACAGAAGGCTCACATGGAAGAAAAACTGGGTTCCTACTTGAAAAATCTTCATTACTTCCCAGTCTTGTACTTTTATCACATTAGAACACATTCAAGAGAAAGATACCCACATTTACTGCAATGCTTCCAAACTGACCGCTCACATCCCAGTTACTAATGCTTAACAAGTTCTCTGACTTTACTTAAATTGAGTTGTGCCACACAGCCCTAGCATCCCACCTGAAGTTCTTTGCTGTGAAAGCACAGAGGGATCTAGCATTTGATCATCAATCTTAAATTCAGGAAACCAGGAACGCACATTACTTTCCATTGCTCAAGACAAGTAGTTCAAAGCTGCAGACTTCCCAAGTTAATGGGTACAATCTGAGAATATAAAAGATTGCTAAGTTTGCTTCCCATTACAAACCACAACTCATTTACCTTTCAACTTCCCATGGTCCATTGAGATACAATTGCAAAATTCTGTTTTGTTTGACAGTGGACAGAGGCAAGAGTTTGTTGGTGCTCTTTGTGTTGTTGTTTTCAATAAGTGTCCACTGCTAGCCAGGTGAAACTACAAAATCTCAGTGCACTCAACTGCCTAAGATGACCAATAACTCACATTGTTTCCCAGTGCACCAGCTTCACAACATAAATTGACAGGCCCATCATCAGCATTCAGTATTATTTCTCAGATTTAAGATAGCTTCAGACAGTGCACAGTAGACTTATTTCAATATTTAGGTACTTTGACAGTCTTCCACAGTGACTTACAAGCCCTAGTTTTCACAAGGTTAAGCCAATTTAAGAGTATAATCCCAAGAACCCTTTCTTCTTACTCTTCTATTTTAGTCACTCTTGGACTTTATCAAACAGGTATTAATAAATACTTCCAGGCACCTTACAGAGGCTTTGGGACTGCTTCTCTCAATGCAGAAAGCCAGGATTTGGGCAGGAGATGCTTTGAATTGCTTGTCGCTCTGGAACTGGAAGGACTAAGGCAGCCAGCCAGCCCAGCCAGTCCTTCCTAGAAGCATGAAAATGCCAACATGCTGTCTGGACAACAGCCCAGCCAACTCCAGCAGGGCAGGACACAGGCAGAACAAACCACCCACCCAATATCTCTTTCCAGATTTTCCCCAATGTTACACAGTGCTTTACTGCACATATACCAGGTTGCTGGAATACCAACTTAATGACAACACTATTAGCTCTCTCCTTGCCTAGGCAGAACTCTCATGACTAACTTGAATAATCAAGCTGCAGCATTCATTTTGGAAGCCCTCCAAGATATTTATGGTGAGAGGAAAGAAGCTAAGATGTACAAAGCACAATACTTTCTCTCTTGTGCCTGCTACTACATAGCTAGTCACCTGAACAAACTCAGGCCACCAGAGGAATAATTAGCACTATTATTGAGCCTTTTCACCCTTAAAAGGAGCTTCTCAAACTCTCAGAAACTGCATCAGCCAGTTTCTGCACATACTTCATAGATTAGCAAACCTCCACTGGGTTTTGGAATGCATCTGGACTACTAAACCAAGGATTAATATTAACTAAGCATGGTATCTGCAGCAGGATCAATCAAAATGCAATGCAACTACTGAAACACCCAGTGAGATCTTCTTGTAGATGTGCATACATTTTCTTAACCACGTTACTAGCAGCTCTGATCAGATCCTCAAAAATCTGCTAGGCTTCGTTAGCAAAGCCTATGGAAGGTTTCTGGGAGAGTCTTCAGCAGAGGGGCATACACTGCTGTTCTGCCTCCATATCCAGTTGCTCCTTTAAATATCTTTAAGCTGAAACAGCTTCCTCTGCAGAGACTAAAACTGCAGGTAAATGACCATCACTGACCTATATAGGAGAGTAATATAAAGTACAAAGCAAAAATGTGGTATGCAGATGAAAATGGAAAACATGAAACTGAAAGGAAATTTCTTTTTTCAAATCCTTCACGAACCTCTGCTCCCAACTGAATTCTTAATCATTTCTTAATCCAAAGGTCCTCCCACTCCAGCACTGTTTCAGCATTGAGGACGGAAAAGCATTTGGAAGAACTCCAAAACCCACACCAGTTACTTCAATTAAAAAAGCAAGTATGACCACAAAAATACCTCTTCTTTGTTAGGTTGAAAGCACAGGGTTAAAGCAGTCCAGGTAAGCATTCAAATGCTGAAAGATCTCACTTTAGGAAATAACTTACACAATCTGTTTACCAAAACAGAGCTCTGGACAGGGAAACACAAAGCTATGTTAGTCTTGCCAGAGCAGTAAAAGCCTAAACTGAAATCCTACAACACAGATCATATCTAACAAATGTACTAACATTTCCACTCAGCAGAATTTTTGTTACTGATCCCTTTGAGGCTGCAATATTATAGCACAAGATAGGCCCAGACCAAAAGAGAAACACTTATCTACACGTCTGATTTTGGCTTTTGTAATGCCATGTGTCACAAAGTAGTTTGCACTTCTCCATAGTATCCAAGTACACTCAACTGAAGACCATAATATGAGTTACAGAACGCCTAAAAATAACTACTCTACTGAGACTACTCACTGCTGTGAAGAGAACTGAACTCTCCTACCTCTTCAATCAAGCTCATCTTAATCCTTTGCTTGCTAGGTTAACCACAGCTCTGTGGACAGATTTCTCTCTATGTTTCAGAGACTGGTTAAGTCTCCTTCATCTAACTAAACAAACTATGCTATACTATAACATCTGTCTTCCTACCTGGTAATCCTCTGCTGATGTGGAAATGCTGCATTTGTCATCAGTCACTAAATCCAACTGTACATTTCGTAAGTGACCTGCTGTAACTTCAAACTTCCTGATCCAGGAAGTTAAAACAGAAGCACCTCATTTCACAGCACTCCGAGATGGTCCTCATTCCCATTTTGAGGATCCACAGAACACTGCAGTTCAGGAACCAAATCAATCATGACAAGGTATCACACAATCTCCATAAAAAACTACAATAAACTTGCCACTGGATGTAAATTTCCTAGTTACAGGTACTGTGAACAAGCCGACAGCCTGCTGCAGCATAAAATCATTCAGTAATTTTAAGAGCATGTTGGAAAAGTAAAAATTTGACTTTATTAGCTCAATACATGCCAAACAAGTCCATTAAAGGTCTCATGACAGTTATCAACAACATCCCTCAATGCCATTCGTATTAAGTTGTACCACTGGCAGTAGATTAAGACCTATTCCAGTGTTACTTCAAATGAACATCAATAAAGCAACTTGTCCCATTTGCCTCAGACATGAAGCACTGCATTCCATTTGCCTGTAACACCCCTAACTTCTCCAGTAGTTAATACCTCTAGCACCTTTACCAAGTCTTCAACTCAGCCTTCTCTTCATCTGCCCATTTAAAACCTAAAAAAACAAGGTAAGTGTCTACACAGGGGAATTGGGCAGCATTTTCATTAGTAAACATAAGAAAGACTAAAAATACATAGAACAGTACTTGAAGTGTGGTTTGGTTTTGTAGGCAGCTTCAAATCCGCTAACTTTTTCTACAAAGAATTAACAAATGTGGATTAAGTGGTCTTTACATAAAAAGATTTTTCCAAAACCATGCAAACAGGTAGACTAAAGGGGAAATGACTAGCTAATGGAAAGTAGTAGGTAGCCAGTTTTCGTAGTGGAAGACGCTATCATAAATCATGGTAATACCTGTTCAACATTGATAAAGTTCTAAGGTTAGCAATGCAACAATGCCAAGATTTTAGTTACTCAGTAACTCAAAAGCAAGTCTGATGACTAAGACCAGAAGTGTCTCACAACACTGAAATTTCACCTACTGTTTCACTGCCCATTTGTTATCCATGCATGCACTACCCTAACCAGAAGGGAAAAGACCCTGAATAAGGACATGAAATGATGCACACCAACCTAGTTATCACTGCTGATAAGAGATACTCAAGTCATTGTCATTACTACAGTGAGAATAGGGCAGTGCTCAAGAGATATTAGAACAGAGCCAATTTTAGGATCAGGAATAAACAGGATGCCTTCTGCTGTTACAGGCCAAGCTATGTCCACTACATGACTAATACAAGTGGAAACAAGCAGTCTATATACAACAGGATATTTATGAATGAGAAAACATGATAAAGGGCAATGAAAATGAAAGGTCTGAAATAGCTTGGATCTCAAAGTAGTAAAAAAAAAAAAATCATGACTGGGAACACAGTACTCAAGGCAAGTTATGAGTTAATGCCATACACAAAGCTAAAAGACATCTTAAATTTTACAGCAGACTAGAGATGTCAAAATCATGAACTGGTTAGAACTGGACAGAGAAGGCTTATACTTACCGTATTTCACACAGACTTGATACTAGATTTCAGATAAGACACAGATTACCAACATCCACACTGCTCCTCTACTATAAGCATTTAATAAGTGCAAGTGCTCAGTAATCCTTTAATCACATGTAATTTACACTGTTGCAAGCAGGGTTGTCCCTGTGTGCTACAAACACGTGCAGAGTTGCTCAATATGTACACAGAAGGGGAAGTTTTCACTTAGCTCTTCTAAGTACTTTACATCTTTGAATATTTTAAAAGACATCTGAAGGGTACCACTGTTTTTTTAATACAATACCACACAATTATGTCCAAAATGCCTGTTTAGGCACAATGTATTGCACTAATCTTTAACCAGCCCTATCCAAATTAGACCAATAAAAAGTCATTAAAGAACTACCCAAACCAAAACAATTGTACTCTAAGAAAAATTAAAAAAATCAAGTACACAAGGTCAGTGTAAACATGTTCTTTAATATCACTGAAGATTAAATTTAGAAATCCAAGTCTTAGGTGGGTTTCAAATAAATAATTTCGATTAAATGTTTACATATAAAGGGAGTTCTCAAAGCAGCAGTGCACAGTTTATAATTCCTCCCTGCTAACACATCCCCTACAGGAGAATGTACAGTAGGTAGTGCACACTGGAAAAAACAATCACAACATACTGCACACTTGCCATCTTCAATGAAACCACCAAATATGACGCTGAAAAGAGGGGAGATGCAAATGAAGGCAGACACTGCCCTTTTAAGCACCACTATTTTCCCACAGCCTTTTTACCAGCATAATGGAACTAAGAAGCCTGGGAACCCAAGTCATCTTTTGGCTTCTAAAATCCACTCTCAATTCCAAGATTAACACAGCAGTGCTCAGATATAGAAAATGTATTCCTCAAACTGACATTGCAGCATAGAGTATCATCCCCTTCCCAACCAGTCTCTACTCAGGGACACCCACGCTAATTTTTAAATTCCTCTCCCATGACTGCAGAAGTAATCCAGAAAGCTTAAAGACAGGTAATAGTTGTTTCTTGTAGATTCTGGCTCAGAGTAATGAAAAGAACCAAGACACAACAGGCTTCAAGAAGGTGTTCAGTTATCCAGCAACATACCTGGTGTCCTACATCACTCAAATACAACCTTCCAAAAGTAAAAAACTCCCTCAAAGTGAAGATTTGCTTTTCTTAAAGGATTCCAATTATTCTGCTGTAAAAATACACCTGATGTGAAGTTTCTCACATCAAAACAAGATTTAACAATCCAGAAAGACCAACAAGAAAAAAGATCAATTATAAATATGCCACAAATATACTTGAAAAAGTTCCCATAAAATTGTTTTCTTATTTAAGCTACGTTTTATCAAAACTTTTTCTCTCTGCAGATATGGGCAGGGCAGTCTTCCACTCTTAGTACTTTAGTTCAATATGCAATTAATCTATGATAAGTACTCACCATAGAAACACATAACCTACTAGCATAAAATCCTCACAGTTAACCTGCTTCATTACTCTTTTATTCTCCTTTTCTAATATCCCTGAAAGAAGTTCTGCCTCTCTGCTATAATAAAAAAAGACTTACTACGTAATACTGCTGTGTACCTACTGAATAAACATTACAGGAGTGAAAGGATTGTTTCAATTGCTAGCTTGGCTTTGGCACAACACAAACTAGGCTAACATACACTGTATACTTCACACCTTTTGTGTAGGGGATGCTACAACATTTAACAGATAGAAAATAAAATATATCTTAGATTTCTAAAACTGTCAGTACACAGGATTCCCAAGTTGTTCTGAATACAGGAGCAAGGTAATCAATTTTCAAGGAAAGCCACGTAGTCAGTCAATCTGGCCAACTGCTGTTCATTTGGAATTGGTGGAACAGGAGCAGGTTCTACAAAGATAAAACAAACATATCATTAATTAACAAAGCAAATCCATCCACAATACCATCCATCACAACAACAAGTAAAAAACTAAATTCATCAGGCTGTTAGTCTTACAGGGGCACACCTTCACTTTATCTCCTACTTAACAGAAAAGTGATATCAGGTAAAGCTGACATCTGCAACATTAAGTAGTCCATGACTTACTACCAGTAAAGATACCTGTAACAAGTTCCAGTTGTCTCCACTTTTTTTTTGCATATACTGGACTTAAAATAATGAAGACTGACATTAATTCCACTTCACAAAAAAACTCCTGGAGCTCTTCAGTTGCTCCTTTCAAGTTGCCATAACAAAGACACTGAATCAATCTACTGGGTTATCTGACTAACAAAACACAGCAAAGTACTGCATGGCTTGCAGGAGAATGCAGTGCACATGCAGATCCTGATATAAATGCCAGCTAACCTGAGATTACAGTTTAACAATAGGTTGGAAGACAAGTGACTAAAGCCAGGGAGGTAAGTTACCAATTAATATTCAGAAATTAAAAAAATACCAGGAAAATTTGCATTTATTCTTCCTGAAGAGTTAATAGACTAGTATTTCGGATATAGTTGAAGCAGACATAATGCTTAGGGCTCAAAGTACATGACAGAGGCGGCTGACAATCAAAAGAATGTTTAAGATGTAAGACACTAGCAGCTCTCAAAATTGGCTTGGAATTTAACTTGTAAATTTAAGGCACTTTGAGCAACTGTGTTAGACACAGCAAGCCACTACCTCAGATCTGCTGTCACTATCTTGTGAACAATAAAGACAACTGTTTTGAGGAATCAGCAAGACATAACATAGTACACCTCAATCTGGAGTTGAGCTCTGAGGAAAACCAGAAGACTGCTTTCTTCTACAGGGAAGACGTCAGGAGTCCCACATCACAGAAAAGCAACAAAACCTACTCAGAGCTGCTTTGTGAAGAAACTGCCTGTAAGTCAGAACTTTTCCCCCAAATCCTTTTTGTTTTACAAGGGCTGCATGCCCCTGCTTTGTAATCTGCTCCCGTCTTCAGCTACAGAAGTAGCAATCTTGGGCATCCCTTAAAACATGAGTGGAAAAGAAGACAGAGGGAGAAAAAAGTTTAAATAGCACCTGTGGGGTTTGTTTGGGGTTTTTTTTTGAGGGGGGAGTGATAACATTAATTTGACTAGGACCCAGTTCCTATTTTGTGGTGCTGGTGCAATTGTATAACATGCAAAGAAATGACAAACAGCAAGTACCTGATGAAGGAATAAATCTGTTAAAGGAAGCTTCCAGTACACCTGAAGAAAAACACAATAGAAATTAGCCCACTGGATCAATTTTAAACAGTTCCATACATCAAGTCAAAACCAGGTCAAAATGTAATTAAGCCTACTCATTTACTTGTTTTACTTCATAGCTAAAAAGCAGAACACCCAAGGCTTAGCTGGTTAGACACACAGCTTCAAGACAGATGACAACTTTCTGCCTCTTTCTTTTGCCTCTAAAATCATTCTTTCTCTCCCTTTTGGAAAAGAACCACACGCAACTAACTCTAGTACTTGTAAGCACTGCGTATTTTGCAACCAGCTCATGAAAAAACTGATCACATGCTCAGGGATCTGGTTGGTTTTATGACTTGAGGGATAAATTTCAACACCTTGCCTGGCACACATGTATTATAATGTTCCAGGCTGTGAACACCTAAAAAGTCTGCCCATACAAACAATACATATTTTTCTTAGCCTAATAGATGCGGCCCTTTTAGATATGCTGTGATTTGCCTCCTTCCAGAGCCATACCATGCAGTTTAAGAGCAGTCACTTCATCTCTGCTTTCGTAGTTCAGCATTTATTTTTGCCTCAGCCAGCCACAGATACTGCTTTAGCAAAACCAAAAAAGTAATCTTGCAGGCTGAGCTTTGGAGGAACAGATATTCTGTTATCAACATAGTGACAATGAAAAAAGATCGAGTAGAATAAGTTTGAAAAAGGAAATTATACCAACAACTTGAGCTCCTCAGAACAAATATCTACTAGATCCCTACTTGAGGAAGTTCTACTCCTGAAAAAAAATATCTCGGGTTCAAAATGGTATATTTTTACACATCTTTATTAGATTAAGACATGTCATTTGAGGTCATCCAACTTATGTTCCACTGAGTCAGAGCCAGCAGCAGAGGAGGAGCAGGAGAAATCACAGCATATCCTGTCTGCTTTTGTTTAAACAAGTTAATTTGAGGATGTAGTCTAATCCAAACTACTTGTAACCCTAAACCAAACCCACTACTTCGTACTGAGTACATTTTATAAACATTCCATGTTTTACAGCAGCATAAGTCCCCATAAAAATACCTAAAAGAATACTGTGCAAGCAAAATTTTAATTAAAAACTAACACCTAATTATTAGAAATCGAGTTTAGCATTTCCTAGTGAAAGAACAGCTCCACCTACCTGGCTTTTTAGGCATTACCATACGAGTTGAAAAGTCTGCTTGCCAGCCCTGTTCTAATACACCTGAAAAGGCATTTTTACATTTGTGAGAACAAGTATCTCATATGATTGCTAGAAATGCAAAATGAAGATGTACATCAAGAACAGCAGAAAAAAAAATCTCAGCATACTGGCTATGTGCTACAACTCTAAGACGTATTTCTTGTAAGCATTTAGACATTTAGTTTGACAAACAAGCTTATGAAAGCAGTAATAGCACACATCTAGGTTAACCCACAACCTTCAGTCCTCCCTCATTGTGGGATTGCTTTAAAACTTTTACATATAGGAGGGGAGGATAACCAATGGTAACTGGCAGCAAATAAAATCACACACTTATCCAGAACCAAGACATTTATCTCTATTCACTGCCTCATCACTTCTCTTTATTCTCAGCATTTGTATACATGCGTCTATTTATCATCACTTACACCTCTCTAATCTCAATCACTTGTAGTAAAACTATTCAGTGAATAAATGCAAAGTACCTTTCACAGCTTCTTCTACAGGAAGCCCAACAAAGGCTGCAAAATCATCTGCAATTATTGAGGTATATGCCTGAGACACCAGTCCAAAGGCTCGTCTCCTAGTTGCATCTAAGAAGACACAAACACTGTAAGCAGACAGACTGATCTCCGTAAGTAGGAAATCTGGGTTTTTTTCCCAATTCTAACATATTTGGAAAAGCACTGCTATCCTTTAAGCCAGCTAGAAGTTCTCCCTCTGTTCCCACGATTCACTGAAGTAACACAGTTCCCATCCAGAGACAACAGCTTGCTTTATGCCAGGACAATACCACTCAGAAATCACATTTAACTTCCAAATGCAGTTTGCAGCATCTTGGGTACTATCACTAGTAGTTAAATCAGTTTAGGAAACTGCTTCCTATGGCATTCTGCATTTGCAATAAGCTTATGTGTCAAGTAGTTCAGTATCAGAGAAAAACCACCATGAAATAAACAACTCGTCAAACTACTCCTGCCTTTTTAACCACATCTGCTTTGATACCATCTGGAAATCAGTTGTTTCTAGAGCTATGGAGAATTTGTTATTGCAAAATACTTCAGAAGGCTCTTTAGCAGCCTGTACTGCCCTCTAGTACTAAGACTTCTCATGCTATTGTTGCACAGTCTGTAACTTTTTTGAAAGCTACATTTAAAATAGAAACCTTTTATTCCTAAGTGTCACAAGGTTCTGAAGTGCCAAGCCAAGTTCCCTAAATTACTGGTTAAAGTCTTATAAAACAGGACAACTACTGGTCTACATTGCTATTACAGAACAAAACACCAGGTGTATGAAATTCTAGTATGAAAGAATCACATACACAATCCTAATAAAACCAATTTAGTTGGTTTCTACAAGTTTTCATAATGAGCTTTTTATTTACACCTGATACCTGAAGTCCTTTAAGTAAAACCTACAAAAACCTGGCAACAATCTCCCTAACCCCTTCTGATTTTTCATAATAAGTTGTCACTTGTCTACTCATCTACTTGTGTTTGAGTGCACAGAAATAATTTAAGGCAACATATAATTCCATGCTACCTACTGAAGTTCAACTTGTACCTCTAAGTGCTTCCATAATAGGTAGAATAGTCTCAGACCACTGATGTGCACTGATTGTTGTATAGATTCCTGGAAAGTCTCTCTGCCAGATTCTTTGTCCTACTGACCAAACTGCACCAAGTTCAGCATTTGCCTGTTGTGACAAAAAAAAAAATAATGAAAGCATTAACCCAGAATTGTGTATTTCCTACAGCTACCATGCTGTATAAACCCATTTCCACTCTCCTCCTTTCCCCATTGCTGGAATATATCACAATACCTGTAATGATGAACAGATAAAGCACTAGGAAATCTTGTCCTAGCAGGTATCACTGCTGCAAGCTCCTCTATTCATCCTCTGTTAAAACTTATCACTGACATAAACAAATTTCACTTTTATATACCAACCCAGTTATACAAATCCAAGGCTACCTTGGAGGATAGTCTGCACTTATGCTGCTGACTGGAGTTGCAAATAGACAGGCACAGCTTATTTTCTGCTCAGGGAGATGCTTGCCTCTTCAGTAGAGGCTTTCTAAAGTGCAGAGGCTGATTGCACAGTGAAGATAATTTTCAACTTGAAACTTCATCTTGCAATCTTAAAGAGATCCAACTTGTTCCTGAAGTTAAGGCTCATACCAATTATTACTTGACTTAATTAGCAGAAGATTCATCAACACATACACATGATATGTGTTGAGGTGTAACCTTTCCAAAATAATTCCTGCAATGAGTTTCTCCCACCAAGAATGATGCTTCACATGAAATACAAGTTACACCAAATAAGCCAGACTGATTGTTCACAGAACAATGCAGCAAACTTCAGACAAAGTCCAAGTAAAGTTTGGTCCACATAAGTGCTGATAGAACTGATGTAATTACTTTTCTCTTGAAAGAGAAAGAAAATTATTTCAGAACCATCTGAGAGGTCCCATCTTGACTGTGAGATTTCTTAATATAAGATTACAGAACACTTGTTATCTTGTAAAATGTATGACCTCAAACTAAAAAACTAACAGCAGCAAAGTCTGGAAGCATTTCTGGTACTATATTGACCTAGATCCTCAAAATGCACCTCTGATCCAAATGCAGCACAGAAACTGCCTTCAGAAAGTTCAGCAGTTTGAAGGTGCACTTGTCACTGCACAAGGTACCCTGCACTCTCATGTACAATGTGGCCTGTTCCCAGTCAGATCCATTGCCTTCCTCCAGCTGTCTACCCTGTATCATGAGGCTTTCTACTAAAAAGTCTGTAGTTTTATTGAATTCTATCGCACCAGATTATTTGGGAAAGAAAAGAGGTAACAAAGGGATATGCAACTCAGAGATCTTAAAGACCAATATGCCATCTGCTGGGCAAGCAGTTCACAGCACAGAACTGAGCCCAAGGCTACTCAAACAGAATCCTTGGGGAAAAAGTCAGTATTTGCAAGCTTACAACCAACTGTTTTGTTATCAAATGGCATTTTACGAAGTACTTACAGATTTGATAGCAGGAGGGATTCTTTTCCAAAGATACCGTGCGTTATTCCTAATAAAAAAATTAAGTTAGAAATACTTCTCAGTAACCAAGTGTTAGCTACAAGGAGACAACAAAAGGTTTGAAATGCTGTAATTAACACAGTCTCAGTGCTTAAAAATATTCCTTCCATGTCTACTGAAGTACAAAAACAGTCACTCTCAAGTAGCTAACATGACTGCCATAATAGAACAGATAGTTTGTTACCTGCCTCACTTAACACTAGTTCAGAAAAGGTTTTTTATGTCTCTGTCCTAGGCAGCATTCCACAGAAGTTAAGTTTTGCAGCTTTATTTTTGGAATAGCTGCACCTTTGATGAACACATGCACAAAGAGTAACTGTTTTGTGCATGTTCTTCCCAACCCAGCTTTGTCACACACATTCTGGAGATTTGGACATATTGAAATATTTAGCCACTCATCTTTAGAGCAGAGAAGTCAAATTGAAATGGTTACAAATTCTCAGAAAGTTTAAAAATACAATAGAGAAAAAAAACACATGGCTTTTTATTAAAGCACAAATCTACAACTGCACAATTCTAAAGCTTCAGATTCTTTTCAACTAACTCAGTACCAGCATTCAGAGAATTTTCCCTGAAAGAATACGCATTGACAATGCAAGAAAATACTCAAATCTTTAAATCCCCACATCAGTGCTTACTTTGGCTTGATAATCAAACATGGCATCGTCACTTATTCTGCCTGAATGAATCCTCAGCAATTTCTCAATTCAGTTCAACACTTCCCAAAGGAGTCAATTTCACTAATGAAGGAGCTTTCTTCCTAAAGCCAATCTGTTTCTCTACAGTTGAAACAGAGCAAACAAAGGAGAATAATTTTCCTGACAGAGCAAAGGGTGAGAGAGACTTAATTTCGTGAATGTATTATCTTTCAAATAAAAAAAAAGCACTGCCTACATGGATTTTCAGTCACACAACCAACTACTAATTTTCTGGCAACTACAGCTCAAGCTAATAGTGACAAATTCAGTATCTGAGGTTAAAGATTAATAAAGCCACTTACATGTCATTATGCAACAGGTATAAAGCTAGAAGTTGGCCATAAACAAGGGGTGTTGCAATTCCTCCAGGTGCCTAAAAAGCAAGTACAAATAATAATTTGGTTACATATTTTAAGAGGAAGATACCTTACAAAATCCACCAGGTAGCCAAGTTAAATGGAATCTGAACATTCCAAGACAGTTAACATTTTTCACACCACGGAATAGGTCTGGACAAACTGTCAGAGTTGCAGTGTTATAGTAATACAGTTGTATCTTACAACAAAGAGTTAACTTACACATGCCAGAAACTTAACTTAGAAAACTTAGTTTGTTTTGCTGCCTGGATAAAGTAAGGTTACATCTTCCTAATGTTCTACCTTACACTCATGGTAGTCATCTCTCCTAACAGTTCCTTACAAACAGCTGTTTTTAGGCTCTCAGTATGTTAACTATCTTGACCAACAGTTCAATTCAGGGCATCCCACCACAGTAAAGTTATTTCTCTCACTTGAACTGCCCTTCTTAAAAATCCAAACTAAGCTTTGACACTTTCCACACTTCAGCAGGCCCCACAAATCATACAAGTAGAAAAAAAAAAAGAATTATAATAAAGCCATAAAATTTTGAAAGTCTATAATCATTTAAAAGCTGAAAAGACTACCAATAAGGTTTTAGCAATTTATCAACGGGTAGTGCAGCAAGCACTCATAGGCTGAAGCCAATTATGCAGCTATTTGATTTAACTGCATGTGTAATTTATAGGCTCAAAGCCAAAAGCAGGTGATTCGCAGTGTCATCAAGCAGATATCAAACTCAGCCATTCTTACACTGCTTCCAGGGCTCATCACATAGGTATAAACGTAACACTTTCTGCAACTATTCCTCAGATTATGTCCACTAAAACAAAGCCAGATCAAGTAAAACAAATCAGTTTGAATTGTTTAAGTTAACCTTACATGTTTCTCTACTAAAAAGAGAACTCACTAGCTTCTCTGCCAGGAGACTAGCGGAACAGAAATGAAAGCTAACCACCACTAAAACAACTGGATTTACAACCTGCAGCCTTACTGAAGGAAGCTCCGTGGCTGCACCTGGCCTGCAAAAAAATCAGTCTACATGTCAACTCATCATCTGAAACAAAGGCTATCAGCAGCTATTAGTGTGCCCACAAGAATCTTGATGTGGATACAGACACACACAGCAAATAACTTACCAGCTTTGTCAAAGCATTTGGGAACAGTTGGCTAGGAGTGCATCTGCTGCCATTTGCCCTAAAAGCTCTGCTGACAGACACAGCAGAAACCTCGAGCAGAGTGCAGTCTAGGATCAGTGGCTTTATAACAGCTCCTGGAGACCCACTAACGCAGAGCACCACACATTCTGCAATAGGGAAGTAAGGAAAGCGTGCTGAACTTCCACAGATGGCCACAGAAACAAAATGCAAAGCCTACTGGGCTCCATCCCTACCACTCTTCCCTAATACACACCTTAGGAGTAAGTGCTATACATGTGTTCCTTTCAAGGTTATGCTCCTCTAAAAGACAGGAATACACCTTCAAAGCAAGTACTAAACAGCTCCCAGCAAGAAGGGTCAACCGCACTCAGCTCTCCCACAAGGTACTACGGCAGTCTTATGCTTCCCTGGGCTCATATGTCCATCACTTGAGGCAGCAAATAGCTCATTTTCAGCACAACTTCCCACCAGCTCCATAATACTCTGCAGTACTCAGGGTATACTAAGAAGTTGCAGCAGCATGCTGAGCACATGAGAAATACCTGGGCTCAGCACAGAAATCGTGCACAAAAACTTAAACTGAAGCTCCATGACACACACCCATAAGCAGGGACCCGTTCCCATTAAGGATGGTATTTTCCACTGCAAAGCTGTGTGGGTTTTCAACACCAAAGTCCTGTTGCAGCAAGCGATCACACACTGGAACACCTCATTTCCTTCAGCTGCTAGGGTAGCACTGAAAAGGGTGCCAAGTGGAAAATTTGAAGTTTTCTCTTTTTTCAAATTGCTACCATGGGATGAATAAGCTTCACATTTCATAAAGCACTAGAAACTCCACAAGATGAGAGAGGGTCCATGGATATCACCCAGGAATAGCTTTTAGCACTAATATACTGTCACTTGGGTTTACCACAGGCTGGAGTCTCACACACTAACAGTGAACACAGCTGGACTTAAAGACTCACCCAGCAACAGAACTTAAAACGACACAGAGGAAGCTTCCAGTTCAACTTCCCATAACAAGTGCACCACTGACCTCAGAGTAACATTCCAGGCTCCACACCCCACTCCCCTTTGCAATACTTTCTTTTTCTTAACCATGTAAAACACATGGGGACATTTGGACTTCCTCACATACATCCCCCTCCACAAAGACCCTAATAATTATACTAAAACACACTCGATTGTCCGCAGCTTGCCAGTTTTCCAAACGCTTTATGGCGGGCTTTTACATAAGCGGTAAGTTCAAACACTAAACCCTCACCAACCTCACACAAAGTCAGAGCGGCAAGAATATCCTTCGTTACAGAATCAGGTTAGATATTTAAAACAGCACTAACACACGCCGCACCCTGCAGCGGCTGGAAACGCTTGTGCCCACAACCGCCAGCGCTGCAGGGCGGCAGCGAGCCCCAAAACCACAGCGGAGCACACGGGGCCTCAGCCAGGCCCCCAGCGCCCCCCACCCCGCTGTACCTCAAGCTCCTGGGTCTCGCACTGCTCCAACAGCTTCCGGAAGCTGAAAGAGTTCTCTGCCATCACCGCCACAGGCATCTTCCTCCCCACGGCGCGCCGCTGCCGCCCTCCCCACAGGAGACGGCCACGCTTTGACGTCACTTCCGTCGCGGGCAATACGCACTTCTGCCGCGAACAAAAGCAGACAAGCCCCTCTAGCCGCACTTTTTGTGCTCTGGAGGACTGCAGGGCGGGGCTCTGGGGCTGGCTGACCGGCGCGGGGAGGAGGTGGCAGGCAGTACACGTGTCGGCGCCGCATTTCTTAATTAACGCGTAGATTATACCTCATCCCCCCCCCCCAGCCCCCCATTATTTCTGTATGTTTGTGTGTAATAAACAGATTTATGTTTAGTTTTCTATTTTTTTCTATTTTAATACAGCGTGGCCCCATCTGCGGGGGCAGCACCGGGACCCCCAGTCCTGCGGCTTTTCCCCGGAATCGGGCTCGGGGACCCTATTTATGACTTCATCTCTCTCTTTTTGTAACTTATTTGTATCTGCAGGAGTGGGTGTGAGCACGTTTGCAGCAGGGCATGCAGCAGCCCCGGTTCAAGGCACAAGGATCAGTGGAAAACGGCAGGATTGCCACCAGATCTTTGCAATTACCAGGGCCACAGGTGGAAACTCTTTAATTTTTTGGGCAAAATTTACCCCGGGGCCTCATTTTCTGCAAACTCTTGCTTTCTGATACGAATTTGCTTTCCACTGTCATCCGCAGCCCCATATCCCTCAAACAAAGCCTGACCCCAGCACTGCCCCCAATGCCATCCCTCAAACCATTTATTCTTCATACTCAGCCAGGGACCCCTCCAGCCCTTTGAAAAAGAGTTTCCACCTGTCCCAGCCATGCTCAAGAGCTGCACCACCTCCATGTGCAAAATTAGGGTGCCTTGGTGCAAGCCTAACCCTGCTATGGCAGGGTGGTCCTCTCTGGTGCTGCTGCTGCCAGCACCAACATGAAGGTTGTCCTGCAGCAGTCATGCTTTTGGGTTGAAAAAATAAAAGAATGAGGATACTCAGGGTCTTGATGCTTTGGCATAAGGGAAGGGTGATGTAAAGCCTGGCCCCTTTGCCAGGGAATCTCTGTGCTCTGGGAGAGGTCTTGGCTATAGAGAAATAAAAATATGTATTTGTGTTTGGATTTGCCAGGAGGATAACATCTTGGTGGAGGGCTCCATTCTTAATATCTGGTAGATTGAGACATGAACATCTGAAAAATGCTATGAAAAAACCCAAACCTGCTATGTACTAATTACTGGGGAGGAAAAGAAGCACCTATTGATCTAAAATATATTTTAGGAACCAATCATATCCAGAACTTTCAGTGTTGAGCAGGCTAATTAACCTTTGTTGAGATTGTATGTCTTCATAAAACACACTATTAAAAAAATTAGCCTACTAAGCCTGAAGAACAGTGTTTTATTTCTAGTTTCTAGGAATTTATGCAACTTAGTTGTAGTTAACATCGAGCATTAGATTTAGAAATAGCTGAGGTTAGAATTATAAGCAAATACAAGTCAATACTATTTCCAATATCTCATTCAAAAATTCCTAAATAACAATAGAAATATCAATCTTAACATAACTCAAGCTTCTTGATCTTTTTCTACTTTCTTTGCTGTACCTTCAAAATTAATAATGTTACTCTAGTTCTTGTTAATATTAATTGCTTTTTAAATAAATGAAAAAAGGGACAAGTGAAAAATGAACTTTAAGGTATTAGGTAATCCAGGAGCCTGTTGTACTTGAATATTCAACTTCACCATGTGATGTGTGCATCTTCCACAATAAAAAAGAAATAAGCTAAGTTTGACAGATTTTTATTTCAGTGAAAAGAACATTACAAAATAACTATGTGTTTCCGAAACCTGAAAATATTGAGTATGAACTTACAAAAGCACAACCAAAGAGCTGCAGTTTGCATCTGAATTGAAAAAAAAAAAAAAAAAAAAAAAAAAAAAGAGGAGCACTTTTCTGATCCTTTCTTCTCCATCCGAAACCAGCTCTGCAGTTGTTACTCCTACTCACCTGTGCCTTTCTTTAGTATTTGAATAATCCCCCTCCCCAGCAAGGACACTCATTTAGTTCGCTTCAGGTCCCTAACTATGTTTTCAAACTATTTGTGGCAAAACAATATATTAAATTTTTCTTCTTTTACTAAGCTTTTGCAAAATGGGGCAGTAGATTCAAAGCTATCAAAAAAGTATAAAAAAGATAATAAGAACACAGTTAAAGCTCCTTTTAGGTAGCCCCCACAAACATAGTCCAAATAGGAGCCCTGACTTGTTTAAGCAGCCTATCCACATCTATCTTTAAATCAGGCCAACCTCTCATGGAGGGTTTTATAAGTCAAAACCTAACTTATTTGGTCAAGTCAGCTGGGAATGTTCTGGCTAATGGTGAGAGCCACCTGGATAACATTATCTATCAGCTCATGTCCTGAGGGAAGGGGAGGCTGTATATTGTGTTTTGGGAAACTGACGAATGTTTTGTAATCCTTGTTAGGAGTTTAGTAAAGGGTGAGTGCTGTTGTGACTTTCTTTATGTTTATTTCTGTGAAAGTTCTTTTCGTGGAGAAGTCTGGGGAGAGATTGGAAGAGCTGAGAGGTGAGGGGTGTGTGGAGGTGGTATGCAAATGAGACTGCTTATGTGTGTCAGGTAACAATGAGTCAACTGTGATGTCAGTGATGGGGAAACCCATCTCCTTGGATATGGCTGGGGGGGTCGGTTTGTTACTCTTCACTTCTGCTGGAAGCAGCACAGGTGCAGCAGTGCCAAGGAGGGTCTGAGGGAGCCCTTCAGAGCACTCCAGCACTCTGTGGGGAACACCTGCCCCAGAGGAACCCCTTCTGCAAAGAGCTTTGCTGGTGAGTGAGTCACTTGTATCCCATAACCAACCCAAAATTTAGAACTCCTTACTTTCTGCTTTATACCTTTTTTGCTCTTAAAATTTGACTGCTTCTCTCAGCAAGGTCAGAGACTTCTCCTGAAGTGGCTTCCCAAGTCTTTGCTACCATCTTTTTGCGTTCAGGAAAAGGAGAGAAAGGGAAGAAAGCAAAAAGCTGCCAATAATTTATTAATCTCTCAAGATGAGAGGGTGGTGTCACAAACGGGCAAGCCCCATACTGGTCAGGTTAGTGGCACAGACGTAGCAGAACCCTGTCCTGCTGCACCGCTGGGGAGCAGCGCTGGGCTGCATTCAACATAACTGTCTGTGGGGAAAGGCCGGTGCTCAGCGCGAGCGGCTGTGAGGCCTCTGGGGGGAGGCAGAGCCTGAGGAGGCAGCGCGGCTGTGAGCCAGGGCCAGCCTCAGTGTGTGGCGCCATCTGGCGGTGCCTTTGTCCGTGACTGCCTACATTTGTTTGCCTACACTGCCTGGAAGAGGGAAGTGTTGCGTTCCCTGAGGTCAGGCTAGTGCTGCCGGGCTGCTGAAACAGAGATGGAAATCCTGGGGAAGGGGGGACATGGCGGAGGCCTGAGAGAAGCGCGTGAGGAGGGCTCTCCTCAGAGGACCTCTCCCCTGCTTGCGCTGAGGGAAATGGGCTGGTGGTGCTTATGTCACACAATCAGGTGTCTAAAAACAAACAACCCAATGCATCTGATTTTTCCAGACAAATTATTTCAGTCTGTGCTTACATTGTTTGTTATGTTAGAATAATGTCTTTTGTGTGGAATTTCACAGCTGCTTAGAGACATGAATTTACACAAGAGGGTGCGGGAAAGCACAGAAGCAGAGGCCTCAGAGGCAGTGGAGATGAGCATGTGTCTCTCATTGGAGGCCTGTTCTTAAATCCTATTATTTGACAAAAACATGTACTTTCTCATTTTTCCCCCAGAAAAATTCTTAGAAATTGGAGTCAGAATTTAAAAACTTCTCGTTCCTTTCTACATGATGGCGAGATGTTGTACCATTACAAATAGCCATACATGTTAGAATATTCTTTTTCATTGTTAGACCAGTGTTATTTTTACTGCAATAGCTGATGATCCAAGAGTGTATCTATCAAGAATAGCATTATAGAAATAAATTGCTTTTGTGGTGTATTGCACTTGATAAATGGCATGTCAAGTACTTGAATGACATTTTTTTTCTAAAATGATTTTTTTTTTTTAGCTTTCTTGTAGGTGGAAATAAAGTAGGAGTATTCTTTCAGTTAGAATTAAAATGTTGAAAAAGATGATGCTGGGTATAGACAAACTTGATTTTGGTCAAGAGTGTGTTCCAGGCTAGGATGGACTACAATTTGTAGCATTTGTTATTTTTGCTGCATTTGTGAAACATGCAATAGGCTCATTTAATTAATCTCAAGCAGCAAATACTTAAGACAGACCATTTGTATAAATATAGATATTTAGTATCATCTGGTTCTGTTCATTAACCCACACTAGAAATGAGAAGTTGGTAAAAGCACTGGCTTTAAGTATCCTTAAATAGGTATTATTATTTTTTCCCCAAAATATTATGTTTGACGTACCTTCTTCACATTAGATGAGCTCTGCTTTTTTTCACTTAAATTGCATGTTGTAAAGTTTTGTCATTATTTGTCAGATGTAGTAAAGTCTGAACCTAGATCATTGCAGGAGGAAGTTATTCCCTATTAAACCAGGATTTGTTTTGGGAAGCTGTAATCTCACAGTATCAATATTAATTGGGTTATTAAGCAAAATGCTGTTGGAAAGAACATGTTATGCTACACAAATGATAGAATTATTTTTGTCTACAAATAGCTATTTCTCAACCATTCAATTGCTGGAGCTAATTCGAAGGAAGGCATTTGGGAGAAATAACTCCTCTATTAGTAACCTGTGGTTAGGCTAATTTATGCTGCTGATGAACTCACAGCTAAGTTTCTTCGTTAGCACCTAGAGTTACCTACTTCATTTTCAGGGTTTTGTAAACAGATTTGCCTCTCCTGGGGTTTACTTTGTACTGTCTGTTTCTCAGTATGGGCTCTTGTCAATCCAGGAAGTGTTCCAATTAAGTATTATCACAGTATTCCCTTGCTTTTAAATCTGGTGACAGCATTTGTTTTTCCTAACTTCTGACTGTTGGGATGCCTCCTTACCTGACACATCAATTTGTGCCTTTTAGTTAAGTGTTAGAAACAAAAACGTTTACTTTTTTTGTGATCCACAAAGCAGGTAGTTGCCTTTACGGACAGTCTGCTTTTAGTCCTTTGTCCCCATGAAATGGGAAGAATGAGGATGATACGACATTCTGGAAAGCTCTGGGGTTAACATATTGGCCTTTACCCTGAAAAATACTTTAATCACATGTTAGGTGAAATGCATTTTTTCACTTCTATTTATACACAAATCTAACTAAAACTTTTTGAAAGCAAGGTTTAGTGTATTTCAGCTTTCCTGGGAGGAGCTGTGCAACTATGTGACTCTGTTTTGACAGTGGAGCATGTGTCACACTAACCCTTTGTTCATTACTTTACTTTTCCTCAGGTAATTGTGCAACTAATGGAATGGGGCAAAAAAGTCGGAAGTTTTCAGAGGAGTTCTGGCAATTGTGCTCAAGAGCAGAGTCCTGCACAAGGGGTGCTGTGAGATCAGGCACAAGTTGTTACGGAAAAGGATCCTGCAACTGTGAGTATAGGCTGAAGAACTGTTTTAATTCCATGGTGGAAAATTGGTGAGTCTTCGCTATCCTGTTTCCATTAGTCATGCACTAGCAATTGGCTTCAGGTAAGAAAAGTGTGCGCAGTGATTTTTTTAAAGTTCTGGTGAGAGATACTTCTTATGCCTTGTGCAGAGATGTGATTAGTTCTCGTGCTATAGATGCACTTGCCATGTCTGCTGACTTGATTTGCAATAGGTGTGATGAACCAGATGCTTGTGATCATAAGGCACTGTGGTCATTGCTGCCAGTAAATCTAGTGTGTTAGAGATGGTGAGTGAAGACAGTTACAGGTGAATCAAGAAGGGGAACAGGAGGGATTGTAAAACTTCCGTCTTCAGCAGAAAGACAGGAAGATAATTCTGAGCATCAGGGGACTCTGTGAAGTGTGTGAGTTACAGGAATCCAAATAGCTTTTAAGCTCGTCATTTTGCTTCTGCTAACACAGGGGTCATGTGTACTCAGGTTTTTTTGTAGGTCGTCTACAGCAACAGCCATAAGGTGTCAGAATTCCCCCACGTTCTAAGTGAGTTGCCCAGGAAACTGTAACTTGTACCGTCAAATTTTGCTGTTGTTTAAAGAGTGATTACAGGAGTTCACAAGCCGCAAGTCAAACACCTGTCAAACAAACCGCAAGTCAAACACAAGCCACAAGTCATATGGTTGCCATATACATATATGAATCCTTTATGTGAATTTTAACTTTGAAAAAGGTCTTTTTCCTCTAGGAATGAGTGACAGAAAATTAATGGCAATGGACAGCTTCTTGTCATATAACAGAAGTGAGAATTAACCAAGTACTTTATAAGACTGCTCTATTCAGAGGCAGACTTAATGCGGAAGATCCAAAGGATGTAACCCTGCATGTGATTTCCCATTTTCATGTGCCACACTCATGGAAGGCTATATATTGTACCTGGAACATGATCGGTGCCCATACAGGTATTTGACGGAGAGGGGAGGTGTCTCCAGAGGTGACAGCACTGTTTTATCTGCATTTGTACTGGGGTGGCATCAACTTCATGTCTGGAATAACCCTGTTGTAGCACGGATCATATCACAGAGTTTATGTACTGGATATTATTGTCTTGCTGAGACTTGTGCTCTGGGAAGTGTGTTCTAACCTTTGTCTCATTTTTTTACATCTTCCTAACCAAGGCTGTGGTATTCCAAGTATTCTCTATGTGTATTAATTTGCATTAGGATTCTCAGTTTGCACTGTCCCTATAGAAGAATCCTAGAAAATCATCATGTCTCTACAGAACTGTATATGATAAATTCAAAATTCTATTAGAGGATACTCTAGAACATGAAAGAATACGTAAGGAGATACTTCTAATAGGAATTTAAAGTGTGAATTCATGTTAACAATTAAATGGGTGCTTTTGTTTAAGCTTATCACAGACTGTTTGTCAGCTCCAGATCCCAGAGCTGTTTTGAGACATCTGGTTTGAGTGTCGTTTGAGACAGCAAAATGAAATTATTTCATAATTATGGTGATCCAGTGTCAGTGGTACTGGGTTTATAAGCTAGGTCTCCCTTTATAAGCTAATGAATATTAGATATAGTAACAGCATTTGATGTTGCAAAGAAGGTGTTTTAATGAATACCATAGACTTAAGGAAAGCAATTTTGATATCATTTAAAGGTGTAAAAACTTTCATACATTTTCATAAAGTGTAGTAGATGATCTCCTAATTTGCAAAGCTAAAACTACTGTGGTACTTTATTCCGTATTAAATGCATTAAGAACTGACTAACAACAGATGACAAAATTGTGTCTGTGAGGAAACCACATTGTCTGCCTCAGCAGAGGTCCTCTGAATGTTTTTGTTGTCGAACTGGAAATAATTTTAACTTATTTACGATAAATACCATGGATTACAAAAATCAGTGGCTTGGTATGCAAAGTAACTGGACCATTTGGTGAGCTGTGCTAATACAAAATTTCTTTTACTGCCCAAGAAAACTGGTTATGAGATGGGACTTTGGTTAAAAGCTGCTTTTTGAACAATACTTAATATTCCTATAGAATTTTTCTTTGTAATGCTTTGACAAAGACTGAAGTGATGCTAAATGCATAAACAGGGGAGAACTTGGTTGTAGCAGGAAGGACATTGAATATCAGTATTGGAGACATACTTATTAAATAGTCCAATAACTTTTTAAAAGGATTTTGAAAAAATGGAAAGACTAAGAAGGGGAGAGTTGAACAGTCACAGTTGTTCAAGAAATTGAGGAAATGTTCTCCTTTGGAGAGCACATTTCCAGTGGTGACCAAGTTGGAGTCTATTCTAGTGTATAAAAATAAAGGGAACTGAATGCATTGTATACTTATGTTTACATCCTATGTATAAAGATAATATAGAAAACCTGAATACAAATGGAAGTTGGAGCTAAATTAGAGTCTATATTTGTAACTAATTTGCAGCTGGGGAAAAAAATATAACATTTACAGTAGAAATGCAGTAAATTGTTTTCTTATTAAATCTGGATATAATTTGGGAAACTAAGTTTATTATATGCAAGTTATTTGGATTCAATATAGGAATTAACTATAATAGCTTGTGATATAAAGGTCATGCTAATGGATTTTTTGTTTTTAGCCAAAAGCTCAAACAATCTCTTGTGAGCCTGGGAGCCAGACTTCCTGTCCTATAGATTGTCAGGCTCCTGAAATGAGCTTCTACAGGACAAGTGCAGCCAGTAACTTGAATCCATAATCAATAGTTACTTGGTTCCTTTATTACCAGGATCTGTGTTCTTGGCCCTCTTCTTGCAGTAGTTCTTCTCATAGCAAGGAATTAATCAAGAGCTGTGCCTCTTAGCTCTGCTTAAGTGAGCTGTGACAAATCTGGAGTGCATCAGTATGGAATTGCTCAGGCAATTGTCTTGAGTTGCTATTGTTCAACTATGTTTACTTGAATTTTTTATGCTGTACTAACCCACTTGTGTGATATTGCTTATCTTGGTGACATCCATATTAGACACTGAACTCAGAAAAGCATTCAGAAAAAGTAGTAAGAAATGGTAAAAATGATGTAAAATTCAGGAGACTAATTTAATTGTAATGTATAATTATAATTGGTATATATACACTAGGTTGCCAGTATAAACTAATAATGGCCCATAATGTGAGAACAGCAGAATTCTAACTGTTAAGACCTGGGGGACCTCCTGTGTTTGAGCTTACTAGCAGTTATTGAAAATATAATAGGACATCCTTCCTTTACTTTGGTTTATTTTCTTAGTCACATGCAAACATTTCTCCTAAAAGGATATGACAAAACAAATACTAAAATATTTTGTTTTTTCTTGCAAGATGCACGGCTTGTAATTAAGTAAGGATTCTTTATTCTCCACTTTACTGCACCTTCTACATTCCCTAACCCTTAAATGGTATATATGCTGCCTAGGAAAAAATAGGTCATCTTGTATTATATTTTGCTTATACCTTGTATGGCATAAGTTGCTCCTTTTAATGTTTTTTTTTTTCTTTTCAGTGCTGCAGAAATATTTCATGCAGTGTATGTAAAATGAAAGTATTCAAAACTTTTGGGGCAAGTTTGTGGACTAAATTTCTGTCAGAAAATTCTACAGAGAAGAAAGCTTTTGTATGTATTAGTTCAAAGTTCGATTGTCTTAAAAAAATAAGTGAATCTCAACTGTATTAGAGTTCAGGCTGGCTTAAGAAATAAGTGCTGTACTGGAGACTCTGCTCGCTTTTAGGGTATTTCTGGCATTCCTGTATTTTGACAGTGTTACAAATATTAGTGTCAGTACAATTGACTTCAAAATTAAAAATGAAAAAAAACGTTTTGATGTAATTTGATCAAATCTCTGATGTAATTCCATGAAGTTTGATCTTGTTTTTGTATCAGAAATGCTTCACTCCTTGGGTCTAGTTATCAAGGACAAAAAAGGCATGGTTACTTTTGTTTGTTTTGTACCTTTGGTGGAGGACACTTCATCGATATGCACTAATGACTGTGTATAATCTAAAGAACAATGTGGTATAGGTTAAGACAAACAGGCACTCCTGAAGGTGGCACTAATCACCTTTTCTGTAAGTGGAAGAGAAGTTCAGAATTAGTGCAAGAGAATACTGCAGGTTGTTTGCTTTATACTGTTGGCAAAAGGATTTCAGTAATAGAAGAATGAAAACTGAACTGCAAATACACACATGGCCACATTTTAAATGTTTTTGGAAATATTCTGTGGTATCTTTCCTTGTCACTATAAATATTTAGTAACATATATGACACGCTGACTATATATGGTGTCCTCAGGTGTTCTACATTTATTTTGGTTAAGTTCCAATAAAGTAGCTATGGGAGTAGGAAAGCTAAGCAATTGTAATAACCAAATGTCTACTATTTCTTAGGTGAAACCCATCTTTGAGATAGTATCTACTAGTCTGTCAGTGATTTACAACAGAAGGCATCATACCTATCCCTATTCTACAAATAGGTACTTATAGTACAGGTGAGTTAACTTGTGTGTTGTCATAGATCAGGCTGGGATGTGCATGCAAGAAAAAAAAAAAAGCTACAAATGCAACACCAACAAAAAGGTTTTTGTCTCCTAACCTGTTGGGGTTATACCATCCTGCTGTGCCTTTTCAAGAACCCAGTTTTGTGTGCATCTGGGCTTGTGCTAAATTACAGCTTTGTCGGGTCCTCTTGAGTATTATTTTTTCAAGGGAGGAGCTCCGTATTTGCTGAAGAAACACTTTGGCAAGTCAGGAGTGACTTAGTCATGAGAATTTCAGTATTGTAAATAACATCTGAAGTAGATCTGACATTCACAGAACTGAACGTGATTCTTTTAACTTGAAACTTTGTGTGTTAGTTTGCAGCATTTTTGAGGACCACCTTATTTGAGAGAGTGAATTAGTAACCAGTTACCCAGTAACAGCCTTGTGAAGTGAGTTGCATTCTGTCTCTATATTCACCCTGCAATGTAAGGACATGAATTTTCAAACAGTAAACTTTTTATCTGACTCTTCCTTTATCTCAATATTAAAACAATAAAATAGATGGTAAGTATGGTCCTATTGAAATAGTTGTAACATGCAATGGGCAAATCAGTGGCTGACAGGCAATTTATTCCAATAGAGAGGCCATTTTACATCGTGTTAAGTGAAATGCCAGCAAGGGTATATCTGTGTTCTCCTTTTTTCCCTGAGTTTACATGGAATTAAATAAACCAGGTAATAATAAAGCATGCATTCTTCTGAAATTGAGTTTTAAGATGTTCCAAATGAATGAGGGTCCATTGCTTTTTCCCTTAATACAGAAAAAGAAAACGAGATTGGTAAGGAAGTGTCCAAAGAGTAATGGAGAGATTCAGAGGAATTTGATAGCAGAAAGAAAAGCGTGGCTTCTGGTTTAGTCTTCACTACCAGGGGTTTTGTTTAATTACAGGATGAACCATGGCCAGTTCAAACTGTGAGAGGGAGTTCAAAAGACTGTTGCTGCAGGCAAATGACTGGGTATTCTTGGGAAAACTCTGATCCTAATAGATCCTGAAAGACAGTAACAAAACAGAGCCCCAGAAATGTGTATTGATGTTGGTATATTGACCTTCTTATAGCAATTTAGGAAATGTTGGTAGATAGCTCAAGTGTTTTCTGATGTGCAGCCTCCCCGTGCCCATAGTGCATCCAGGTGGTTGGCATGAGGTCAGGTCTGAACCAGAAGCTGAGGAGCTTATTTGTGTGGCACTAAATTGAGTTGCTAAGCCTCTGAAAGCCAGACATGTTAGGTGGAGTCCATCTCTGTCTCTGGCTTTCTGGTGGACTTAAACTTTTGGACTTTGTCCAGCTACAGAGGGTCTTCAGTTGCTACAGTTACCACAAGTGCTCGACAGTGCACGTGTATGCAAAAGTTCCTGTCTGTACGCAGAGGTACATTGTTTACAGATGTGTATTACTGCTAAACTAGATCCAGGTAAGTCGTATGTCTGCATACTGGTGAAAAAGATCTGCTGATATCCCTTAAACATGATTTTAGAGTACATGAAGTTTTTCAGAGTTGTTTTCTTGAAACTGACATTAAAGCAATAATAATGTTAATTTAGGCAGCTTATTTAGATTTATGAGTTAATGACTGATATCAGAGTGATAATAATAGAGATGAAATGAACTTTAAAAGAGAACTGTGTAGTTAGTATTGTGCTGCAGAATTCAGCAGACATACTATGAGGCACTGCTGTACCAAAGTGTTCATGTTTTGCCCTATGAACCAGGGCAGAGTGATACTGGCCTATGACAAAATATCTGTAAATATTATATATATGGTTGTTTAAGCAAGTTTGGTTTAGTACTGTCAAATGCCTAATTTTCTACTGTAATTGGAAAATCCTACTGTAATTACTTTATATTCTAATTTTTTATGCTATCGTTTCAATGCAATTTTATATATGGAGTGCTTTTGTGAATGATATCTGATTAAAAATGCCTTGGTTTGTGACACATCTTAAGGAAAGTAATACAGAGCTGGCAGGTAGCTTTTCTGAGGCTGTGTTCTGAATTTTCTTTTATTCCTGGCTGTCTTGTTGCTCCTGCTACCTGCTTGCATGGGTAAGAACACACTGCTGTTTTTTTTGTTCAAAGAAATGTGTATTGTTCATCATCTCGGTAGAAGTTGAAGGCATCTCCTGTGGACTCTTGGATGCGTGCAAATATTAGCTGTTCTCATGTCCTAATACCACTGTGGCATGGTCTTTGTAGCAGACAGGATCTGCAGTAATGCATATGGCAGGTTTGCAATTTTCTCTTTGGGGTGGAAAAGTCCTGGAACATGGGTTTCTGGGTAACAATGACTTGGGAAACTTGTCTCTTTTTGAGTTAGAGAATTGAACTTCATAAAATTTATGAATCTGAAATTTTGGATCGTCCTTTGTTTACTTAAAAATTTAATTATAAATATGGAATTGCCTGCCTTCTCTCCTTCTGGGATACTAGTCCTCTGTTGAATAGGAATTTCAAAGGCTGATGGAAAAAAGAAAATAGTTCATGGGAGTGTTGTTTTCTAAACAATATTTTTTCCTGTGTCATGTGGTTTATTTAAAGAAAGAATGTCTCACTTCATACTGCATTTCTTACTTGGGTCATATAAAAGACACATTAATAGTTATGTACAAGGAATATAATAAGCATTCTCAATCATTTCTGTTGGCATGTTGTCTTATTCCATTATTAAAAGAAAATGCATCAGTTTTCACTCACCTGCCTAGATGCTGATGTGGTAAACTTATGAACCTTGTAAATCAGCAAGCATTCTCTCAAGTCTCCTGGTTCTAGCTTTTCTTTGTTTTGTTACAAATAGCATGTCAGGGCATCATATGTAGAAACATGTTGGAAATGTAAATAACATATGGTCTTGCAGTAGCAATGTCTAATTGCCTTCAAAAACTTAAACTTTGAGCATGTGTTCTGTATATGTCTTAACAGATGCTATAGGTACCTTCTGTGTCTGCTCAGTTCTGTCCCCTGTACCATGTTCAAGCAGGTTATGAACCCACTATATGAACAGAAGTCATGAATTATACTGTATCTTACATGGGACAGTGGAATCTGTGTAGATCGTGCTGGTTTCTTAGAGTGATTGTAATCAGCTTTTGATGAAAATAGAAAAAAATGCCTTTTTTCATTACCGCTTTTTGTTTTGTTTGCATTACCTTGCCCGGTATGAATTGTCTCCTTCAGAGAGTCAGTTTTTCATTTATTATTGCTGTCTGATCTGTGTATATGTGGGTTCTTGATGGATAGTTATTTAAATGTATATTTGAAAACTGAAAAATACTGAGGAAGCTGTTGAAAGATTTTTATTAACTTGATGTGGAAGCGAAAGATGGTATTTCTCAATACAAATACTTTGTGCCTAGACATGAATGTTTTCATGCCTGCTGTGCAAGATTTGGTATGAGTGAAGTAATTTGGAATGGATTAAATGGGTTTATTTGCATATAGTTCTGAATAAAAATCTATGCTTTCCTTTTGCTTAGCCATTTACAATGTAAAGCTTAGTTTGCTGTTCTTTTTAGTAAGGAAAAACGAAGAATTAACAAGGACTCTTGATCTTCGATTGTTCTTGCTGTGTTTGAGGCTTGAGTACTAAAAAGCATGAGATGAAGCTGAAGGTAAACAATTCAGTCTTGAGGGTCACCAAGGTCTAAATGACACAGAATGCTGCTGTCTTACAACTTGGCCATCTGAGGAAAAGAGTTTTCTCCTATTGTTTTGTATTGCGTCATCTGGTAATAGAGACAACATGGTGCCACAGTGTACATATGTTCTTACATCTGTGCTGCAAAACAGTTATTTGTTTTAAATTGTTCAGAATAATCATGAACTTGTGTGTCCTGCATGCTCAATCAGCAAGGCATATATGGTCTACATATGGCTGGCTGTAAGCATATGAATACTACTGCTACTGAAGTCAGTAAGCTCATTGAAATATGTCTGTAACTTTGGACTGAAATATTAGGAGGAAGAATATCAGCTGGGAAGAATAACTCCCATAATTTGCTGATGTTGAGGGGGGAAGTTGCATACAATGTCAATCCTTTTCATAAGACGATGTGTTCTGCAAAATAGAAACAGTTGTACTGTGCTTATGCATGTATAGTTTGTCATTCAAAATTTACAAGAAAATAATTTTATTTCTAAATTAACTAGCAGATGTACTGAGTAACTTAAAATTAATTTCGTTTATCAGTTTAACCCAAAAGCATTAAGACTGTCAGACTAATGTATAGCATCCTATCAAAGGAAGAACACCCAATTTCAAATTAATATCGTTAACACTTCTGTGCTTCATATGACAATAAATCCTCAATGCATCTCAAGTTCTTTGATATTCTAGTGTAACAATAATCCTCCAGTGGATTTATAATGATAACTTTAATATGCTTCTATTCTCAAATATTGTTTGAAAAGCAAATTATAATAACTATGAATGCTGGCATTACAACAGAAAAAAGTGTAGTAATATAACACCATTTTGATGTTATGAATTGTTTCACATTTAAGATCAAAAGGGAAGAAAGCCAAAGCAGCATCAAGGGCTGGAGACTTGTTATTTTAATGAGTAACTTCCAACCCCTGGGTTATGGATACACTTTATTTTTTTTATTTAGCATAGATTAGCTCTTCTGTTATTAATCTTTGTACTTGAAACCTTTAATTTGGTGTAAAGTTTACAAGCCTTTGATGTTTCTCTCTACTCTTAAGGACACACTGTGTCCCTGGTTTTCAGTTTTTTCCGGTTCTAATTTCAGCTCCAAAGTCAGAAGTTTCCTGCAATATAAGGTAACTCAGGCCTGGTAAAAACAAGGCTACTGTGTAAAGATGTAAAAGGGACACTTTGCTCTACCTTCAGAAACAGATGAATATCAAGAATCTTCTGTGCTTGTTTCTAGTCCTTAGTATATTCTGAATGAGTCTGAAATTCTGGGAGGACTAGAAGGTGAAAAATAGTGATATTAGAGATGCTCCAGATATCCTTTCTTGTTCTGGAGTGCATAATACAGCTCAAGGTTTAACATTCACTTTGGGTTACTATCTCTCACCTCAGTTCAAGCCTGTACAGAAATTGTTCCCAGGATAAGTATTTGACTGTGAATCTAGAACAAAAGGAATTACAGTTTCTGGTTTAGAGCAATTTAAAATATTCCAAAGTGGTTCTTTTGTATTTGGACTCTGTTTATTTTCCATTTCAGTTTCTTAGAGTTCTGAGAATATCATACAGTTTTCCTTAAAAAAAAAAAAAAAAAAAAAAAAAAAAATCCAGTTCATCAAGAGGTGTAATTTTGAGTGTAGCATAGACTTCAGCACAGAGTTCAGCTTTTGGGAATGAGCTTCATTTGTAATCTCTGCCACTGATGACCAGAGCAGTCTCTTTTAGAGTGTCTCTTGTGACAAAGGTAGATAAACACGTCTTAGGTCAAATGCTGTTATTCAGATTTCTCTTTACATATGCTGATACAAAGCCTGGAATTGACACAAAATCTGGAGTTTTGAATTTTATGTACAGAGCATATTTTTCTAGCCCATCGTAAGCAAAAGTGATCTTAAAATTCTTTTCTTAAGAGTACATGTAGCTTATTTAATGAAAAAAAAATGGTGAGGTGAAAAAAAAATGGTGAGGTGAAAAAAAAAAGCTTAACAAGTGTGCGTATTTTGAGTTGAGTGAACATGTTAGCAGCATCTCTATGGAGCAAAGATCATGCTAAATTCTCTTCCCCTCAAACTATCCTAGTTTCTGTTTTAGGAAAATACACTTATTCTTTGGTTAGGTCAGCATGACTCAGAAACAGCTGAAGGGAGAAATATTAAGCTTGGTCTGCTTGTGCACAGCTAAAGGATGTCCAAGGGGTGTATTCAATATGGTGCTGATGTAACCAGCTACTACAAATCTGGAAGTCCCTTGGCACAACACATACATGTATTTTTACTCATATATCAATGTACAGATGGGCAAGTCATGGGGAGTTGTTACAGAGGGGATAAAAGAAAGCTTTTATTAGCCCAAATGTATTTTTTTTCCAGCTGCTCTCTCTTAGCTATATAATGGCTTAAACCTGTGTCTTGATGTTTTACTTTGCTGAAATACCTGGAATAGCTCTGGAATAACTGCCTTTAAAACAAATCTTAGGAGAACAATGTAAGACATGAGTAAATAATTCATTAAGCAGAAGCTGAAATACCAAAAAGTTGATTCTATGTCATAGAGGTAATGACAGCTGCTCTGGCAGGGGGATTGGACTAGATGATCTTTTGAGGTCCCTTCCAATCCCTAACATTCTGTGATTCTGTGAAATGATAACACACAGCAGGGCGCCACCAATCAGGGAGATTCTTGGAATGCATTGATGTCAACTTCCATCTCCAGGTGGTAGAGGAACAGATGAGAAGGGGTGCCATTCTGGATCTTGTTCTCACCAGCAAGGAGGGGCTGGTGGCTAATGTGAAGCTGAAGGGAAGCCTTGGCTGCAGTGACCATGAAATGTTAGAATTCAAGATCCTCAGGACAACAAGGAGAGTGTGGAGCAAGTTCACCACCCTGGACTTCAGGAGAACAGACTGTGACCTCTTCAGGGATCTGCTTAGTGGAGTACCATGGGATGAAGCCCTGATGGGCAGGGGGGCCCAAGAAAGCTGATCTATATTCAAGGACCACCTCCTCCAAGCCCAGGAGCAATGTGTTCCAAAAAGAGGAAGGCAGGCAAGAATGCCAGGAGACCTGCGTGGATGAGCAAGAAGCTCCTGGGCACACTTAAAGACAAGAAGGTAACTTAGAGAAAGTGGAAGAAAGGACAGGTAGACTGTGATCATAGAACTGTCACACACTGTAATTCCTTAAAGATCTTACCCTATGTAAAGTTGAGTTAAGGTGCAGTTATTAGTGAAGTTAGTGAAAATGGGAGGCATTTGCTAGCTTACAAGCTATTAGAGAAGTAATGAGGTTTTAGTTAATCAAAATGTATGTTTCATTTCAGTTTGGACTTGTACTGTTGATAGCTGATAAACTAATCATGTTAACAAAAACAATCAATGTAAGATTTTGTATTTTTCTAAGTCTCATCTTATTGCCTATCTTTGACTTTTAAGAAACATAATATGCAATATGAATAGTTCTGAAGTCTATTTGGAGGCAGTTGAAATGAATCACAGCCTTTTGAGTAAACCTTAGAGTTCTCGTTGGATCAAAAGTGAAATGTTGTATCAACTGTCCTGTCTTTTAATGACTGTTGTTTAGAACTTTATAAATTATGAACGACTGGAAAACTAGAGTAATAGGAACAGGTATGATGACATGATGATATAGTATCTTGTTTGATAATGAGTTGACTGTGCTCCATGACTTCAGAAAGGAAAATTTGTAAATAGCACAATGCTGTTCTTTTAACTAAATCTTGAAATAAGTATATAAAATAAAATAAAATACTCCAATGGCTGCAGTCATGACTGTAGTTTATGAACCATGGGCCAAATACCAAATGCTTTAGAGTTAAAAAGTTTTTGGTAGGCTATGCATTAGCTGGTCTGTAGTGACTCTGCTCACCCCATCTCAATTTTCTCTGAAATCCTTTTGTAAAACCACTGATGTCAAAAAAAGGCGAAGCTTTAGGGGTTTGCAAGATTTAGCAATCTTTTCTGCCTGTTGTGATGTGTCAAAGAAGAAAGAGCACTGTTGAAAAGGTTGTAATGGGCTAGGATAGGACTTGTCCAGGTGTGGATTTTGTAGCACTTGTTATCCTACTTTGTATTCCTTTTCATATACCTCTTTGTAACAACCCTTGCAGTGAAGTGATGCTGGTTTCATGACTGTGAAAGAGTCGTAGTTCTCTGGTGCCTAATGTTTAATAGTGTACCCAGTGAAAAATTTCCCATGATTTTCACTAGGTAAAAACTACTTGGTTAAAAGAAAGATTCTATACTCAAAGATAAAATTATGGATTTGAAGGAGAAATAGTGTTTGAAAATTACAATTATACTCTGTAGACCATCATAACCTCATGATCATAGTATGATCTTATGGAATTAACAATCAGTAAGTCTATTAATCTTTTTGCATTTTGGTGTCGATTGCTTTTAACCTCAAAATGGTTTTTTGCTTCAAAGCCACTTCATTTTCTAAATTAATATTTAAAACAATGTATTTGGTTTACTGCTGGAATATATGATAGTAAGATATTCAAAATTTGCCTTTTCGAGGGGCTCATGTTTTTATTTGATTGTGTAAAACGACTATGTATGAATTATTGTGAGGCTTTAATATGCTGCTGAGGAAAAAACATCTTCATCCAATTGACTATGTAAAAAGGGCCAGTAGTTATATGTTCAAGATGCATATGCCTGCAAGAGGCAGATTGAATAGTTCTGTTAAAAGATGTGTGTGCATGTGTGTAAATAAGCTTCAACATTATAATGAGGTAGTGTTTCTTTGTTAAATACCGAGTTTCTCTCCAAATCGGCTAGAAATAATTTCATAAATTAGCAGAAAGTATCTATTACACTTGAGATATGTATATTTTGCTTTCTAGTTATATTTGGATTAAGTTTTTTAGTGTGTAGCTAGATTATTTTATGTGCAAAAGTCACCTGGGAAGCAATTTTCAACACAACTGTGGGATGTAGGCCTGTCTCTTTACTGTCAGACTCCAAATAGGTTAAAAATCGTCTTGAATATTCTTGAATGATGTCTTACAAAGGTGGGTTATCAGACATTATCTGCATTTGCGACCTAAAATAATAAAAAAAACTTGCTTTATAATATACAAAGGCTAAATATAAGGTGTGTTGGCTGGATAACAAAATTGTATATAATTAACCTTTCCTCAAACTCTTGCAGGAATTGTATAACACCCAAATGTCATGAATGTTTCTCTGTTATTTAGGATGTCATGATGCAGCTCTGGTTTTTAATAATAGCTCAAGAATTTTTTTAGTAATTTTGTCATTGACTTTGGTGAATGTTGAACCTGTCCTGTGTTGTTTTACTCAAATAGTGTATAACCTAGTGTAGATAATGATCAAGGGCTAATTTAAATGTTATGTAATAACTTAAAAAGGATACTAATAATGCTTTGCATGACTTAGTACTTGCCTAGTGTTTGTCTTGTTGTGAGTACATCAATTATGCATTTTCTATTTGGGAATTGCTACTTAAGTGGAGTACTAGTGTTTTGGTGGGAACTCAACTGTAATTTTAAAGCATCAGAGGCAGAGTGGATTTAACAAGAGCTCTTAATGAAGCTGATGGTATCTTGTGTATATCAGTGACTTCTACTTTGCTGTTTCATGGCTTGTAGCTCTAGTGATTAGAATGTGGAAATGTTCAGGCGAATAAGGTATTTATATCCAAGTCTCTCCAAGGTACAGCGAGTAAGTTTTGGAAGATGCTGCTTAATAACATGTAATCTCTTTAAAAAAACTTAGGGATGAAAATATATTGTGCTTCTTCATACTTCAATAATGATAAACGAGTACTATTGAGTTCCCCGGAGACTCAGCAATATACAGTAGGCATTTACATTGCTATATTATAGAAGTAATTGAGGCTTCTGAAATGTAATGTAAACAGAATAAATGTGTCATAGAATAGGGTTGTCACAGAATATCAGGCTTCATTCTTGGGCAGTAGTCCTTCTAGGCAATGAAAATTCCTGAGGGAATTTCACACAGATGGGCAAGTTACTTAAATGACAAGAAGCTTACTAAAAGCCACAAGAAAGAAAATGCATTTAAGAAAAATCGGTCAGTTGGTGCATCAGAACAGTAGTTAATCGAAAACTGGCAGTGGAGCACATGAATGACTGTAGCAGTGATGAATAAACTTGCACATAGGTCATACGCTTCTTCCACATTTGCACTAAAAAAATATCTGTTTTATTTTCTTAAGGGATGTTTAAGGAGCTTTTCCATATATGCAAGGAAATGATGTAGAAATTTCATGTGCGAAGTGAGATTGTTGATGACTTTCTTTGGGTGCTTAATTAAAAGTATTATTTTCTATATATAGGAAAGTATCCTGACAGTTTCCTGGATGAGCATGATAAAATTCTGAAATAGTTGTTTCATATAAGGTTTTATCAACCATGTCATGTAGCTACTATTGCCATAAATAGTTAACTGCTGCATTTTTGAATGCAAAGCAGAGTAAAGCTCATTCAGAATTAGATTGCCAATATTGTAATAGCTTTTAGATAACATACCAAAATTCCTGCAGTTCACATTTGATGGTTACCCAGAATAATCACTATTTTAGACTAAAATAGCAAAAGAAGACCTATAAATTAGTTGTGTGGGCACTGATCAGCATTCATTGAATAACTAAATGGGTCATGATTAAGCATCATTAAAAGTTTTATATATACTTGTATAGCATTTGAGTTGTAAATATTGATTTTACAGTTTATATGTAAAACAATGTAATATTACTATCCTTTTAATGAGTGGCAAGAGATTATGGTTCTAATGCAAATGGTCTAGACAGAATTAAGTGTGTGGATTCAAATGTGACATGGAAATCCCCTGCTACTTGGCTGTTTAGCCATGCTAGTTGCCAAACTCAATGAATAAGTAGGCAGCATAATTGAACCGAAATCTTAAGTCTTTTTCTAGGTAGATCTCATGGTAATCCACATTATTTCACAAGAGAGGGAGAAAACATACAAATAGACTGGCTCCAGAAATAGTAAGTCTGTGGTTTATTAAACAACTGTTTTTGATGTTTGAACTGTACACAAAAGGTGGTACACCAGTGTATGAAGTTGGATTTGAATTGAATCCCAGGTTTTCATCCACTCAGTTGCTCTCAAACCTCTCCACTGCCCATTTGAGTATAATTTTGAAAACTGCCTCTGCTTATCTTGTGCTGGGATCCATAGGTAGTAACCACATCAACCAGAAGCATGCTGGGATGCTAAGGGCTGTTACTCCAACAAGGAGATGGAATCTGTGCGTGCGTAATTATACAGAAATCAAACATTCACTGATTTTTCTCTTAAGTAAATATTTGAACTGAGAACTCTAGTGACTTGAAATTATAGTAGAAAGAATAGATAGGATTTTTTATCTTAACTGTTACTTAGTGGAAAAAATAGAATGAATTTTTGTTTCTTTTCAATGAAGGAAAATCAAACAGTCAAGTGCCAATACATGTTTTCTTTTTGCAAGGATGTATAAAAAATTTTGGGGTTGACATACATTGCAAATAAGAGTGCTAAGTCTTACCAATATTTCAGTCTTCCTCCCCGTTGCAGTAAAGTGCATGTTCTGAAACTCGGTGTAGGAAGATAGAGATATTGTAACAGTTTTAGGAGCTGATTATATACTTGGTCAGTTATTATTGTACTGTGATTCTGCATTAGAGTGTAGTAATAGTTTTTACTTTATAACTTGTTTCTGCTAAGGTCAAACTAGCTGATGATAGTAAAAACAAGATGTTTCTCAAGTCTAACATGCATAAAAAAGGTATGAGAGACTTTGTACTGTCAGGACACAATTTTTTTTTTTTTTACTTTAAGTTTTTTTTACTGAGTTCTGGTATCAAAGTAGTATGCTTTTCATCTTTGAGAATATTGACTGTAAATTCTGCTTTTAATTAATTGACTGCCAGCTTAATTACATTGAGCACAGCTATGGGCTTGTATTCAGTCTTGTTATATTTTTAAAGTGAATAAATTAAGCCTAGCATGCAGAGAAAAACTAATGAGGAAGCAGTCACAGAATGCAGAAACTTAAACTAATATGAAGTAAACAAGTATAGGCCCTACTGTTTATCCATTTCTTATTTTTAAAAAAAGCCAAAAAGTTAAATTCATAATACCAAGCATGCTGGTACGGTACTAAGTTTCTCTAGCTAAATATTCTAAAGATAATTTTTAAGGTAGGTTCTGTGCCATTCTAGCTGGTGCCAAGCAAACTAATACTGAATATCAAACTCCCAAGAGAGCAGTACAAGTGCTAGGGCTCATTTCATGCAAGCCAGCACAGGAATGGTAAGGGATGGGTCAGCATTCACATGTTCGTGCCATAAAGATGCTAAGTCGATAAGAGCAACCTTTATAAATTTGGTTCTGCATCTGAGCTAGCAAGAACTTAAAAGGCTTCACCATGCTGGATGGACTGGACCTCTACCCATTCAGTCTGGCATGTGTGTGAACTCATCTAATGCTCTGTTGTGAAGTTACATGTTGTAATATGGCTGTGAAATATTAGATTTAAAATAATTTTAATAACCACAGAGTATCGTGTATAGAAAATTTCCAAGGAATGTCTGCTACAGTTACTGTGATGGTAGGAGTGGAGAAAGATCAATATAACACTACGGGAAGTGCTTTTGAATACGCATCCTTTCAATGTGCCTGTAAAAGTGTTCCATTTTTCTCCCAAAATACTTCAAACATATTCTATTGAGCATGTTTCTTTCTTTGGATTTCTTGTTTAAAACAGATATGAATTTTAGTTTTGACTTCTGCTTGGAGAGAGAGATCTAACTTGGAAAATTTTAGACCTCTAAGTTTTGTGTGGAGAGTTATAATAAGTGCTTTCTTCAAACATAACTCTAGGCAGCAGCTGTAATCACATAGACTCCATCCATTTGCTCAGTGCAATGTTTTGGAGGGTACATGTTTAGCATCTATAACAATTTTGGACCTTCTTTTAGTTGTTCTGACTCTTGCTGAGGAAGAAACAGTTCTGGAACAAGCATTATCTTTGAGTACTGCTCTGTTTTTTAAAGTTCTTTTCTAGTAGCTCTACATGGTGTCCATGATGCTGAGAAGACCAATCTCCTTTTGACAGCATTTCCTGAGGTAAATGTCCATTTATGATATACTGGTCAAGCACTCCTGTACTTTATTAGACAGTGTAACCTGCTTGGTTTACCTATTAGCCTGGAAAATTAGCACATTAATTTATATCTTTAACAAACCTCTGATAAAGCTTAAATTCAGTTACCTGAACATAATGAGGTGAGAAAAAGCTAGAGGGTGAAAAAGCTGCCTGAAAGAAAAGCTCTTGAATGCTGACCTCTGCATGTGTGAAAAAAGCTGGAGGGTTAAAGAGCTGACTGAAAGAAAAGCTTTTGAATGCTGATCTCTGTATGTGTGAAATAAGGAGAGATGGAAAGGAGGCAGCTCGTAGGAGCAGAACTGTTCTCATTATCCAGTATACACCTGTTTAAGCACTGACTTCTTGTTGTTAGGGAGATAACTCAAGCAAACAGTATATTGCATTATATTGTATTTTTGTGGATGATTTAGAGATTGTTGCCCATTTCTAGTGATCTTGTTCAGAAATGATTTAGTGAAGCTAAAGAGCATGGATGCTGTGACAGAGTAAAGTTTGTCAGCATGCTCAGAGTGTCGTGAGCTAAACAGTTCAAGTGTTAATTCAAGTGCCTAAGGAATCTGTTCAATTCTGTTAATCTGGAAAAGTTCTCTCATCTTCTGATAAGTCCTCCGTTAGATGTAAGGACTAATGAGTATCCTGAAGTGAATTGCATTGGACCTTTACAAGGGGCAGGGATTATCCATCCATCTGCCTGTCCTTTTGAGGAAAGGAATTCTGGGTGGAGGGCACTTTGTTGTGGAAACTTATTATTAAAGCAACTTTATCCAAACCAAGATTTTGACTAAAAGACTGCCAGAAGAAGGTTACTTGATGGAAATGTTGAGGTGTTCAGTGCTGTGCTTGTTCTTGTATCTGGACACAAAATTACAAAAAGGGGAAAAATGAAATTGTAATAACATACATGAATTAAAAAGTAGATTAAAGGTCATGTTTAGAAGTCAAAGATGGAGAGAAGTTCAGAGTAATGTGAAATTGCTACCCAAGTTTTTTGGGAGGAGAATCTTAACCTTTTTAGATGATTACTGTTCATGCATACCCTAAGTAATATCTTGCATATGTTAGACATAATCAGCCAATTAATTTTTAACACAAAAGGACTTTGAGGAAAACCCTCTGACAGCAAGTGGAAAGAAAGGGTTCTGTGGATGTTTTGTATTTTAGAGTCTCTGCTAAAATAGAGATGTCTTGTTAGTGAGAAATTTTAGTGAAATTTAATACATGGTGATTTCCTGAGGAGTGCCACTATGATAAATTCCTTTCGTAAAATACTTAAGTCACAATTCAAATTGTGTGTAGTACACTGTACACTGTGTAGTAACCCATTTCTCTGGTAGCCAAAATGCTTTAGGGAACAGTCCACATAAGGGGCAACAATTTGATGGTAGCAAAACAAGATGACATTTGTATGATCCAGAAAGAGAAAAAGTAAAGCAAGAAATGCTCTGTAATAGACACATTTTTTTTTCACACATGCGAAAAAAGGTTTTTATGTGATCATAAGATACATAGGCAAATACCTGCTTTAAATTATATTTAGTCAATTAACATCTGTACTAACATACAGACCTTTATAAATTTCAGCCTTTCTGTATTTTCATGTCCATTTGATTCAGTTGAGCCGCATGAGATACAAGCCCGAGGCTACGCAGTCTGGTTCCTTGTTTGTACCCTCAGGTGTAAGGTGACTGTTCTGTATAGAAAGTGGCTAGATGTAGGAAATACTGAGACTTCTAGTGTAGGGACTCCTGGTACGTATGTTGATACACCCATCACACAGCATGGAGATACTCAGCCCACTTGATCTGATAATTTGTTTTTAAGAATCTAATTTTTCGAAGAAAATTTTGTTGTCTCTGTATATATGTTAGTGTATGGCTATAGCTGCAAACATTGCTTAGTCTGAATAGTGTTTATATGATTTATTGTCTACTGCTCCCTCTGACTTTGTGGAGCACAAGTAGACTTAACTGTCCTAGTAATGAATTATTGCTAGGTAATTAATCAGCATCTCCTGATTCAGACAGTTGCCTCCTGGAGCTTACCATAATTCACCTCCTTTGGCCAATACGGTAGACTTTAATTGCCTCATAATATTGTCAAGAATACATCAGCTAATATTGAAAGGGTCTGATTGCATTTCCTTGAGCTAAGCAACATATATTAACGTTGTGCTCCTGTTCTCATTCCATGCATTTATCTTAGCAATGTCATGAGCTGGACTGAGGGCCTGTCATCAGGGTGCAATCCGAAGCAGGTTTGTCAAAGTAGATAGTAATTTCAGACTTGCAATATTCTTGCAAAAAATAAGTCCCCACAAGGCAAGTTGCATAAACTATTGGGTAATGACAGCTGGGGCAGTAGATGAAAATATAACTACAGTGCTTTGCATGCTTAAAAGGTGCAAGGCGATAAATCCCTTTTCTTACTGCACTCAGAGAAATACACTCAACTTCATTTTAGAGCACTGGAAACATTTTTCAATTTCAACATATATCGGATTATTTAACCAATATTTGGGGAAATAATTGACATGGGTTTAATGTAGATATTGTTTCTACATCCAACATACTTTCATAGTATTTGTTATTTTGATTAGTGTATTGGAGTTCACTGACACTGAAAAACATGATGCTATTTCTTGAATTTATAATACCATACTAATTGCATTTTTATTAGTCTTTATTTGGATGCATCCTTGTCCCTATGGAAAAATGGTTTTGAAGACACAGTGAGGTGGAACACTTCAAATAAAAGGCCAGGCTAAATCTGCATTGAAATGAATAGGACTTTTTCCCTTGACTTCAAAAGGAAAGGCAGCATAATAATTATACACAATTGAGGGAAAGAAGAAAAAATGAGAAACTTTAATTTGAATATGCTTTGGAGCAGAGCATAGAGAGATAAGAATGTGCTCTGTGGTAATAATAGGGAAGAGGGAATAGCAATGTTCTTCAGACCAAATAACTAGTACTGCAGTATGGGCAGATCTCAGAAGTGTAGGATAAGAAAAGAGGCTAGGAAGGACAGTATTGGAACATTTATGTAGTTTGCTCACCTTGTTTGTTCAAGCAGATGCTCTGTCGAGGTCTTATGGGAGCTGTTTCAAATGAAGGGAGCACATGAACCATTACCACAGTGAAGTTCCCTGATTGATTCAGACGATTAGCCCCTTCTTGATAATACCTGGATTTGCGTCTAAAGAGAATCTCTGTGGAAAGAGATTGTGGAGCCAATGGCCATACTGAATGAATCATGTCAAAGGCATCTAAAAAGCTGTGGTAGCTGGTGTCTGTGTGGCCTCCTTCCTACCAGTGTGTTGAGTGAGTGTTTCAGAAGCCTTTATTGGCGAGTGAGACATTCTTTGAAGTATCCAACTAGTTCATTGGAGCTCCCTGTTTCTTGGCAAAAAAAAGTAGAGGGCATTGTAAATGGCCATGATCCACAAATCCATGATATTTTCTAAGTCATGGCCATCCGTTCTTTGAGGAGGAAGGGTGAATCACACTTGCATCCTTTTTAAGGTTTGTAACATATTGCATGTTCTCTTTTGATACTTACTACCTCTGTGGAGAAGGAGTGAGCCTGTAGAGAAAAAAACTGTAAGGATTTGTTGAATACTGATCCACAAAAAATGTTTTGTGTCCATATAAAGTAAGATTTTCACATGAGTTACATAGATTTAGCATTGTATGTTCTATAGTATTTGTCCCTGTGGTATTATCATGCCATGAGACTGTCACAATTTGCATAATGCTTTTGAAGCACCATTAGTGAAAAATAGGTGCAACACAAACAATTGTGAATCTCTTATTCTCACAGTAAAATATCCTAGAGTACTCCCTGATCTCTATCGCAAATAAAAGGTCGAACATTGTTGCTGGATGTTTTAAGGTTGGAATGGAAGTGTAGTCAGGAGAATCGTTTTGCTCATAAAGCAGTGTTAGCTAACTATGAGTTACTGCTTTATGATTAATGTGGTACCTAATTATGAGGAAGTAACATTAATCATTTAAAACAGCTTTGGTGTATGAAGATATTACTCAGACTAAACTAGTTTAAAGGTGATAAACCAGCTAAAGACTATTGTTGATAGTTGTAGAGGAGCCTGTTTTTCTTTAAAACAACATGGAATATTTTACTTTTGAAAGATAAGTAACTTTTTTTAATGGGAAGTTCTTCATTACATCAAGTAACAAACTTCTTTAAAAAACACTTTTGGGAGTGGTTATTCAACAAGTATTGCATATAAAATATGCAAATAAATGTACATTTATTTTTAGCAATCCATTAAGAACTAGAGACTAATCTTCAAGCACTGTCAACCTCCTTATGGGACTGTCATCTTCAGATATTCTTCTAAATCACTGCAGCTGTCCCAAAGTCTGCATAAGTCCTGGCTACCATGAGTAACACCTGTGCTGCTTCTTCAGGGGGTTTTAGCAATTGACTCTGAAAGAGGTTGTTTAGTAATTGTACTTCTACCTTAGGGATACCCAAAAGGTCTGTGTCTACCACATACCTGGATGTTGTAAGATTATTTTTATTTTCTATTTCAATATATGCTTGTCTCTACTGTCCATGATTAGTCTTTGTAAAGCATAAAAAGAAAGGTTTTTTTTTTTTTTTTAAAATGCCTGTTTTTCACTTAATGGGGAAGAGATGGATTGAATTATACTAATTATTTGTATTAGATTTTCTAGGAACTTTTCACTTGTGTGATCTTTGCTGTTGTGAGGGAAACATTTTCAGACTTCTGGTGGGCTGTGAGGATTTTTTCGCTTGCCCTGCCTTTCTCCTCACTTTTCATTTCATCTTAGCCCCTACAGGGCTTAAATTTCAAGAAATACTAAGTCACTACTCAAGAAAACCTCATATTGAAACAAATGAGGTACAGGCCATAAGCAATCAGGCAGTAGCTATTATAAAATGGAAACACCTGCAACTGGAATTAGATGTGGATTCACAACAGCAGTAACTTTCAGATAAGCTTCAGTGTGCCACCTCTACACTTCAGGGTAAGAGAAGTCTGATACAATGAGTGTAAGGTAATGATATGTGAGCCTTTTGGGTCTGGGGCTGAGTACAACTTAATATTTTTGGTTTGGTGGTTTAGGTTGTTTTTTTTTTGAAACCAATTATTGTAGCTGGTCTGTCTAACACAGTAGGCTAGAAGCAGGAGCCTGTAAAGTATTTTTTAGGAATAAGAGGTTCATAAGATGGGGGAAAAGAATCTACAAGTTGGTTGTAGAATATTCATAGCAGAGATGGTTATTATTTGTCTTGATGTGTTGTAGAAATAAGTCCATATAGTATATTTTTAATGCTTTTGAGTTTGGGTTACTGAACAGGTATGATTCTTGTCTTGCAGTTTCTTTCTTGGGCAGATTTACAACATACAGCCTATGCAACTCAGTAAATGTTAAGTTTTTACATTACTACTTAGTGCTGGGTTTTGTTTTGGATTTTTGTTGGGTTTCTTTGTTTGTGTTGTTTGGTTTTTTTTTCCTAAGTCATTAGCAAATAACGATGTGCTAGGTGCTTCTGCATTGTGCCTATTTATCCAAAGTTGAAGAAAGCCTCCGAAATGGCTTGTATTACTTGTACCAAAAGAGATTATAAGTGATGCAATTGTCGTCTTGTTTCTTGAATGGATCTTTTGTTTCTGTGGGTTACAATTTGGCAGGTGCTTGGCTGGAGAATGCTTTGTGTGTTCTGTGATAGTGGGGAAGTAAAACAAACTCCGGGGCTCATCTTTCACTGGTAATGACAACTTCTGTTTGTTGACTTTATAATAGCTAATGTTTATGACTTCATGACTTTTTTCCTCCTTATGACTAAGAGCATATTTTCCTTACATGAAAGGATGTTTTTTACTCTGAAACCATAAAAAGGAATCTTTTCTTGAAACTTGATTTTAATGTATATAGAATTAAAACCTACTGGTTACTGAAAAAAGCCTGTCCTAAATGTAGAAGGACTTTAATTGGAAATTTCACAAGTCTTCTGAACTCCACATTTGTCTTCTATTGAAGAAGTTCAGGGAGTCATGTGGGATATGTCCAGAAGTGTATATTCCCAGAAATCCCCCTCAAGTATTTTTTCATGTGGAAACTAAAGGTAATATCTACAACTGATTGTTTTTAAATAAGAAGAAAATGAATTATCTTACAAAAGACAATTCAATGCTAATTGGACTAAAACCCACAAAGGTTGAAAGGAGGACAGGTTGTGGATGCTGACTATGGAAGACTTCAGGTGTACTCTCTAATGACAAGCAGGTGGATGAGATCATGAGCAGCTCCTTTCCTTATATGTCTATTTCTTTCTGGCCTTACTTACCATCTTACAAATACTTTGTGCTGCAGAGATGAAATGCCACATCCTGCAAATGCCTGGAATCTGGTGTTTGTCAGCTCACCCTCAGTTTTGTATTATATCTCTTGGCTAAGAGATGGAAGTAGATTTGCTTATACCTGATGGTAATCTGGAAGTGTTGTCAACTGTTGAATTGTGTTGGAGGTGTTAATTTCAGTCTCTCTTGAGAGTGCACTGGCTTCTATCTGAATTAAAATAGTGAAAACTGGTTTATCTGAATAAAAAACCATTGCTAACTCATAATGCAGATATTTATATAAAAATGAACTGATTAGCACATGTTAATATAACAGGAATAAAAGTCAGTGTCCTACTGGGTCTGAACCCGGTTCCACCTAAAACAGTATTCTGTGTTTCACAGTGGTGAGTCACCAGATAGTTAAAGAAAATATAACCCCCCAAAAAAGTGTGATAATTCCCAAGTAATCTAACCATGTCCGATATCTGTAGCTCAAGGACTTCCTGAGACAGTTTGTATAGATATTGTACATCTTGATGGTTTTTTCTTCTATGAAACAGTCCAACCTCTCTGAACTTTCACATTCATATAGTGTATTCAGACAGTAGAAACAAGAGGAGAATGTATATCTTTCTGAGATGAAGGCCTATCAATTGGAAATGACATGATAAACTGAAATTTACTGTGGGACACAGAAGTTTGATTACAGTAACCTTGATTCTCTACACCAATCAATAGCTACTCCTTGCGCATCAGTTCAAGCATCAGGCTCTTTGTGGCGATTTACAACAGAGGATAAGTGTCATTTGGATGAAGAATAGCAAACAACAACAAAGGTAGCTCAAAGTTTTTATATTTTGGAAGTGCTTTAGTCACCTAGATTTCTTGTAATTAAAACATGGGTCTTGAATGTATAAAGTGTTTTACACAGTTGATCATCCTTAGATTTCCTTTATGCTGTTTTCTGGGAGAAGTTCTGACCACTCTGTTCAGGATAAAAACAATACTATAACTATTCGCAGACTGAGCATACTTCTTTTCTACTATTTCCTTATAAAGAATTGATCAAAAATAGACTGGTTTAGCTTTCAACCTTCTTAAAAGTTGCTTTTTTCTTTTCTTTTGAAACAAAATCTACTGTAAGAAAGATATGTATGTATATAAGGTAAAAGAATGTGGTTATATGGAAATATATAATCTAAAAATGAGACTCCATTTAGGAGACACTGTCAAGATATTAATCCCACATCAGGGCGGAGAAGGACTGCAATTAAAACAATTTTAACTCTAAGAAAGCCCTCCAAAATGCACTTTGAAATGAACTTTGTCTCCTCTTGGTGTTGATTTTCCTGACCTGGCTTTTACTTAGAAGTAAAATAGACCTTGAATTTTCTTTTTTCAGGTCCTGGGCCAAAACAAGATCTGCTGTTTGAGTTATGTTCCTTCAAATTGCATAAGCAAAAGATGTGACTTTGTGTTTTCTGTTTAATTTTGCATTTCATCCTGTGTCTGTGTTTTTAATTTTGATTTTAACATGAGGAAAAGTGTAGCAGTTCAAAGAGAACGTCATAATTTGAGAGACTTGTGTGCTCAGAGAAATAAGTGGCTGGGTTTTGATTTTTTTCCCCCAACTTCCGTTCTTCATCTGGAATGTTTATATTTTGCATCAGGAATTTATTAATCATTTAATGGACTGTTAAAAAAGTTGAAATAGAGCACATTATGATACTTGGATGCAAACCGTTTAGTTGGTATCATTTAATCCATTTGTTATTTCTGTCTCCCAAGTACAGTGCTTACCAGGTGTGATATGTTTATTTGGCATAGCAGCAACATTTTCATGTGACCATCTTTCTAGATTGAACAATATTAAACTGGCTAAAATTGCCAGTTATTAATTCATGGCAAATGATAAATCTTGAATATGTGTCCATTTTTTATTGCATGGAACTATCTGCTCCTTCAATATACAGTCTTTTCCAATAAGAGTGTTACTAACTTTAATGTAGACTATCGGTTGTAAATACCACCAGGGATGTGAAAAGTAAGTAATTTATTCTTGCTGCTTAATCTCTGTTAGACTGTTTTCCAATAGGCTGTGGGTTTCTATACGAAGCTGACTGACATTGTGAGTAGCTGCCAAAACTTATCACCTAATTTCTTCTAGAAACATTTGCTTAGCTGTGGAAATTACACCTGGGGAAATAAAACTAGGTTGGTTGCTTGCAAAGTGTCTCCTGTTTCAGAGCTGACTTTGTTTTATATAAAGCTGTCAAGGAAAGACTGTTCCAGAAATAGCTCTTCTCTTTTTGGCACAGATGCTTGTATCAGAGCTCTGATTAATAGTATGTAGCTCTAGGATGGGGAGGGGAAAACAAAAGCTAACCACTGCAGAGTTTACATGGGTCTGCAAGGTCCTGAATCAGCAAGACATGAATGATCACTCTTTTTTCTTATTGAGAATAGCCCTTATAACTACCAGTCTTTTACATGTAAATATCTTGTATCTCATGGACGTTTCATTTCAACTTCTCCCTCCAGTACTAAAGAGCCACGAACAATCTTAACATCTCAATCTTAACATGCAGCATACAGTTGTGGCCAGCTTTGTGGCTGTGAACGTTGCATCTCCTCAGGAGGTGTGCTGTTTGGTAGAGCATAGAAAAGAGAGTTTACCTTACTACTAAATGTCTGTAAGCTGGAGTTACTTGCTCAGGTGTGTGGCTGGAAAATAGCAGTGTCTTAGCAGTAACTATGCAAGCAGGACTTGCATTTAAAATGAACACAGAAGGGAGAGTGAAATGCAAACAGAATGCAAGGTAGAAATTTATCAGTTGCCTCTTCCATTGTGTTTGTATTGTGGGTAGGTGACTCATTTCTTGAACATATTACTTTTAAAAGCTTTGTTTGACTTGGTTAACCTAGATTTTTCTATTTTGTCTTGTATTTTCCCTGTTGATTTTAATTGCCACAGTGTCAAAAAATCAATATGCCTTTGTAGAATTAGGCAGAAGCCTCCTAAGTTATTTTAAGTGCTTGACTCAACTGGAGAGGGAGGGAAGAAAATAAGTAAATACTGTCATAGTTTGTCTACTGAAAAGCTATTCTAATATCTCCTTTACTGCGTTGATTAAATTCAGAAATCAGAATATAAGCACTTCTCAAATCTTCTCTCCAGTCATAAGAAACCTTGAGATGGCAAATTCAAGATTACTTAGGTTTTTTACACAGTCGATTTCCAGGAAGCCCTAATGATGCATCAGAACTCAATGCCCCAGAAGAATTGCTATTTTATGGTTTTGTGGAAAACTTCAAGTCATTACAGTGCCAACCTATTAGAGTTAATATTTTGGAAAAATTGTATCAACTACAACAAACAATTTCAGTGGGTTTCTTATGCAAATTCTGCAGCAGATGGTCAGATGCGTTGATTAGCTTGGCCTATTGGAAGAGTCGAGACTGCACATCTAACGTAGTTATCTTCCTTTGGGACAGTCATGTCTGGGTTATGTCACTTGGGTGATCAGCTCAAGCAAAACCTGTTTCAGCTCTTACTCTGACTTGTTTCAGCCTGAACTCAGGTATGGCATAATATTTCTGATTTTCTATCCTTAATATACTTGCATACCTATACTGCTGTTATACAAATTCATAAGACACCTTTATTAAATGCCTAGCACGGTTGTGGAAAATGAAGATTGCAGACATGGATGGATATAATTCCAATTTACTTCGCAATATAGTTTACAGGTTGGTTTGTGAGTATCTTTCCCCACTACTCAACTGACTGTAATGCATACAAGTACCTAACTGAATAGTTATTTACTAGTTGTAAGTCTGTTGGACATAAACTCAGGCAAAGGTAAATCTCCTGACTCTCTTTATCCTATTCCATAAAATATTCATGCTCATAATCTTTGCAGCTCAGAGAAACTGAAAGATGAGCCAAAAAAAAAAAGAGAATAGTTTCTCTGAACTCTACTGAGGCACTTGGAGTCATTCTGATTCATGTCTAGGGATTTCACAAGGATTTGACATGCTTGATCTTTAGCTTATAATTAATTGTCAGAGCTGCTATTAACTTTAGAAATCAGTTTCTACTAACTGGCCAAAAATAGCAGTGTTGATCTTTCAAACCATTGCCTTTTATGTGTGAAATCAATTGCACCAAGAGCATGTTCTTTTCACAAGTAACAAAAAGAATCATGTTCTCTAATGTCATCAGATTTGTTTTAAAGTGTTAGCGCTTCTTATTTCACAATGCTTTCTGTGCATGGTATGGGTGCATTAAATGTATTCTCATAAAAAAGGAAGGAAATTGCATCTGATGCGCCTTGTAAAATTACTAGATATACATGATTTCTCTTTATTTTAAAATTTATTCTAATGCAATATGTTCTATTAAGTCAGATGGAGAGAGCACTCTCTTGCTACTGAAAGTGTTATGTTAGATTGTCATCTCACCTTTCTTGTTGTCAGTACATGCCTGATAGTTGATAAAAGTTGGGAACTGGTATAGTTCCAAGCTATTTTTCTTCTGTTCCCTCTTTGCTGCAATAAAAAGAATAGAATCTGTATAGAAATAGTGGAAACATAGTGAAGCTTCCTGCAGCTGCTGCACTGCTAATCATTGTAGCATACCTGTAATTCAGATATTGCCTGCTAGTGATACCCTATGTTGGATGTGCATGGGTGTAGTGTGGTGAAAAGGTGCACATCTCTTTATTCGTGTGGAAAGAGCATTGGAGGCAGAATTGTCTCTCATCAGGATACATGCATGCTGTGATCTACTGCATGTGCCTTTATTTACAGCCTGACTCGGTGCATGTTATCTGTTGGTCCCACTTCAACCACTGGGAATGACCCTTAGGAAGTCTGTGAAGCTGCCCTATTGTTCCTTATGCCAGGCGATTTGAGGAAGTAGAAACAAGACTACAACATGGCAACATGCTTATTGCAAAGATAGGTGATAGACCTTGTTAGACTTAGCAGACGTGTTCTACTCCTGTCTCTTCTACTCTGAATATGAAAATAAGAAAGATACTGGTATTGTAATGCATATCTTCAGAGAGGAAAAAGGTAATTTGACAGCCTACTTCCAGCTAACTGTTTTCAATTATGTTGACATTTTCATCATCTTTGTTGTGAATGTGGCTCCTCATGTGGAAAAGTGAGACTTCTTGCAGTAAATGTAAATATTTTTTTTGGCTCAGGTTAAAAGAGAAATATATTTCAGCATGTTCATCTGTAACATGAGTTTGTCTAATTTGTAAGCTCTTAAAAGGTGAAAACTCAATAGCATTATTAAGAGTAGGAAAAAAGTGTTATTCTTCGAAGTGTGAAAACGTTTGACAACACAGGTTCCTAAATATGAACAGAGATACCAGGCTGTGGGTTTTTTTTTCTTTAGCAGGAGGAATTACTACTGCCTGTCTCAAGAGAAGCCAAAAAAGGGAAGATAAGAGCTGTTCAGATGAGACAATTGACTCTTCTGTCAGTTTTCAATGCCGGGTGATCCAGGTGAGGAGCTCCACAAAACTTAAACAAGCTATCTCCCCCCCCAGCCCTGTCCCCCAAGTCCAAGATATCCTCTAAATGCCCTCAAACTACTCTTTTTGTGACGAAACCTTACTATTTTTCTGTCCAGTGAAAGTTTAGAATATGTTTAGTTGTACTGATAATGTTTAATTCAGTGTTCTCTGTTTTGCAAGACAGAAATTCATCTGGCTATCCTGTTCTGTATAATTGCCTGTCACAACAAAGAGAATATATTAAGGTGGAAAGCTGAGATTGATGTAAAATTCTGTCTCATCTGTAAGGTTTATCAACAGTGCATTTCATGGAACTTGATTGTATCCAACAGTTTTCAGGAAGCTCCTGGTATCATGTGAGAATACTTCCTTAAAGAAAGAGTACTTAATCTTTATATTGGTGAATCCACAATATAGGTTTTGTTGCTTCCTATAGCAAACACTGTGAAATGTGCATGTAAGTGTACTGCTTGAGCCTCTCTGGTAGTTTTGTACTGGAATCTACTTTTAATACTGTCTACAGCATTTTACTGGCAGCTGCCAGGTATCAATGTATGACATGTTAATTTGAAGCCTATGGATATGCCTTGATCTGGCTTATCTTATCTTCTGAACATGGATGTCTGTTATTACAAGAGATATAAACAATACATTCAGGAAATGATGGCATCTGGGAAACTTTATCTTGCTTCTGGAGAAATGTCAACCTTCTTACAGTATACTCCTCTTAAACAGCAGTAAAACCCAGAATAGGCAGAACATGATTTGACCTCATGAAAATACATTGATGTAAATCTAACATATCTGTGGGTTTTTAGTTGTGTATATAAATATATAGTGGTAAATGTATATTTAAAGGTGCATAGTGTAAATCTAAATATACATATGCATACTTCCAGGCATACATATGCATGTATATATCTGCACAGAAAATGCATAGCAGCCGAATTACTTTCTATCTGGTACAATAAAATGAATAGCATTATTAAGGTCTTAGTTCCTTGTAAAAAACACATTGAAATGTAGAGGAATTTGTACTAGAGTTTTGGGACTTGAAGTAGATGTGATGGAGTGATGAATATACTGAACTGCATGAACTACCATTTAAAAAACTTGCAAAGAACAGTTGAAGTTGTTCAAACTTTCTTCCATGAAGTGCCTGTGATTTCATGTCTCTTCTCTCAAGAGCACTTAGGTAATAATTTTCATGTGTGAGGAAAGGTGTTCAAGGAAGCAGATATGAAGAGGGCAAATTGAACAGTCAATATCACCAGTGGTAAATAACATCAAAGTTTGCTTGCAGCCTGTAAATTAAGGAACACAACTCTTTTTGCACTGCAGTTAAGAAAAAATACACAAAACATTAGAAACCCAGTGACTGTAAGGAGAGATGATAAGCCTTTTAGGTGGTACCTTTTTCCATACTTCCCTGAATGATCCAAGCAGGAACACGTATAGAAATCCCAAAGGCAGTCTGTGGATGCTTAAACTACTTCCAGTATTTTTCTTTACTGCTTCCCCAGGTTGGTTGGAACCTATTTTCTGATTGCCTCTGGGAAAGATATAGTAGATTGCAGCATAAACTGAATTTCTCTATGGAAACATTACTGGGAAAATTAAGAATTGAAAACTGTCAGATTCAATTATAAGTGAAATTCAGTCACAGCTTAAACAATTAGTAATGCACTGGATTATTATTTAAATACCATCTCATACTGTAGTGCTTGAAACTTGTCCAATAATATCTTAGGGAAGACTTGACTGGTTATGAAGTATTAGATGGATCTGTGTAGTGACATACTTGATTTGGGGGAATTTTTAGCTTCTCCTGGCTCCACTATTGCCTTAGTACAGTTTCTGCAGTCAGTGATCTGACAAATCATTCAGAATTTTACCTGCAATACAGAATATAAAGCGATTTAGTCTGAAGTATGGGTATAACTTGAAATGTTCGTCTTCTATATCTAGAATATAAGCATTATGCTGGAGGGGATGGGACAGCAAAAGAACTGTAAGACCACCTCATCTTTATTTTTAGGATCCAAGTGTTACTGTTTTGGTGTTGCTAATGAAGGGTTATCTCGTTGCTGGTGTAAACTGAATTTTCTGTGTAATGTATAACATCTCAGGTGAGATTATCTTGATGCTGAGCTGCATTCTGACTGCAGTAGCCTTCAGGGCACAGTGCTGGCAGAGATCATCTATGTGATCTTTGTAGCCTGTGATTTAAAATCCAGATTATTGATGTTCTCGTGATTGATGGAGCAAGTCTGCCTGAGTTAATTTAAATCCTCCTGATGACCAGTAATTAAATGGGAGATGGTGCATCTGAAAAGAAAGGCTGGTCAGTGGCATGCAGGTGGTGGGTGGATGTCGTGGATATGCAACAGTTGAAGATTACAATAAGTCACTGACAAGAAGACTATCTTCTCTGATGCGTGAACCCAAATTTAGATTTTGTTTCTAATTTTCTAGCTTGGGACAGTTGTTGTTAAGCTGTAACCTTCCCTGGAGGGTGTAGGACAGGTTGTAGCAGCAGCAGGCAGGGGGGGCTCTTGCTAAGAGCAAGGGGGAAAGATGGACAAGACAAAAGATACTGCAGTTGTGAGTTGTTGCTCTTGAGCATTGAAAATGATATAAACACTGTGCTCTTAGAAAGAATTAATTCCATGACTTTTACATAGAGCAAAGGCAGGATAAATTGAGGATAAATCTGTAAGCAATTAAGAAGTTGGTGACTAGCAACATTGCTTTAAGGAGCTCTGGGTGGGGCAGGAGTAATGTTCAGATGATCTTTTGGAAGAAGGGTAAAGATGACACTGATAAGGCAAAATAGCTATTAAATGTGTTAAAGTGTAGAGAAGATAAAACTGAAATATAACAAGCTCTTGATAATTTACATGTCTACAGAATTACTTGGGCTGATTGTAGGTCCATCAGTCTTGTGACTTATTACATGAATTATTTTCAATTGCATAGCTGTACAAGTGAAGTCAATGAGACAAACTGAACTGGGGCGGGTAGTGCACACGCCATCCATGTGCTTCACTGCTTTACAGACATGTGCTTTAGAGAGCAACTATAGGAAGTTTTGAAGTGATATTTGGCAAGGAGCTATGTGGTCTGAGGTCTGTCACTTTCTCAAAAATGATACAAAGATGATGTGCCTTTTTACGTTTCCCTTTTTAGTTTTCTTTGGGCTGTTTTTATACATAGGTGCATAAATAAAAATTGCACAATGTGTATATATAGTATACAAGTGATATGAATGTCTTAGTTTAATGCCAGTAAAAGGAATTATTGGACATCTTGTAGGAAAATATATGTGTAAATGTACACAATCTAGCAGCTTCTAGAGCAACTTTATTTTAGCATATTCACCTACCTATACTTAAAAGAGAGGCCAAGTGAGTTGATATGGGTGTAAATTATGCATGAATATAGAAACGGACTTTAAAGAATACAGCTATTGCAAGGGAACTGTGGAAAGTAATATGACATGCTTGGAAAGTCTCTTGGGCAGAGTGATATTTTTTCATTTGACTCCTAGCAAAGAGTCTGAACTCACATCTTAACTGAGAATTTAATTTGGGTGTCTGGTAAGTTTCTGTATTCCAACCTCTCACCTCCTTCAGAACAGTACTAACAAGAATGGCAGACTGCAGCATGTATCCACTCTGAAGCAGCTGAAGTTTAATGCTGGTCCGTTAGACTTGAGTTTACAAATTCACTTGAACTCTGGTGACTCCAGTGCAAGTATTTCCTGTCCAGACTTGGCTGATTTCAGTGGTGCTCTAAACCAGGCTTATCAAAAGTAGTTAGTAATTTTCTGGGGTATTTTTTAGTTGCTCGGTGTGTGTGTTCTCATGTTTTTTTTCCCCAAGGACTAGTAAATATGGGCCACCCTTGCTAAGTTAGAGACATATAATATGAATGCCTGTAAATCCATATTAACTGAAGGGCAAAAGGATGTTTAAAAGTCAGTCTTAACTTTTTCTGTGTTTTTCTATGACAGTTAATTTTAAAAATAAATTCATAATTGTGTACTAGGAGCAGATAAGTTCTGACTCCCCCTTAAATGTACATGCAAACTTGCATAATAAGCAAATAATTTTAAAAAGGGTTTGATTTGTGTTGATCCCATACTTAATGAAATGAGTGAGCATCTCAACTACGATCTGTGCTGGCACAGTCTGTAGGTGTGGAGGACTCGAAGATTTGTTTGCTCTTTTGCAGTTCAAGGTAGTCCCAGTCAAACTTTCTGCCATTTATTTGGCAGTGTTTGGCAATCAAACACTGAAAATCTCTGGTTGAGGTGACACAAAATGTTTTGTGGTTCAGTTTGGTTTTGTTTTAAGCTTATTGAATTCCACTGCTCTTAACAGAGGTTGCAAATGTATATGCAGGGATGTGTCACAATTCAGAAAACTCTCCATACTAAACAAAATGAAATGACCTTTAAATACAAATATGGAACCTGTAACTTGAAAGCAAACAACAGAAGTGCTGCACAAAGCATTAAATCTTGGAACTATTTGGAACACACAAAGGCATCCTGTAGTTAGGAGCAGTGCAAAATGTCTCCATGGTCTACAAGAAGGTAGTGAATTTAAGAGCCTTCTGAATGGATAGAAGAAGGTTGTGCAGGGGACTAATGGGTATCATGATTGATGGGAAGAGGGAAAATATTTCATCTTGTTTGGTGCTAATAGTAATGAGAACATTATCAGTACTAAGGAAATCTTCAAGTCGGAAGACGCTGTTGGCTTTCACTCCTAAGGAATTTCAAAGCATGTTATAGCTGAAAGGAAAAAACCTCAAAATTGAGTAGCATCAGTAATAATTATAACACCTATTCCTTAACCTTTCCCATGACATTTCATTGTATCATACCTCTTCAGATGCAGATGTTTCAAAATTACTATTAAGTACACAGGAGCAACAAAACATCCCCAAACTCTACGTACTTACATCAAGAACAACATAAAAAGAAGCCTCCAAAGTGGTGAACAAGCTGGTACAAAGAAACAAATTTTCCCCATGTTGAATAGCATCTCCACTAAAAAAAAGTAATTGCTTAGCACACCAAACAAATAATTATAGATAACTATCTGCATTTCTAGATTCTGTGTGATATATCTTTGAAGTAGAGGGATATTTTCTTCTAAAAGCAGGCATGAAAGCTATTTATACAGCTGGTACTAATGAGTTAACCTCAACTTGTAATCAGTCAAACTTCTTCCTTTGGTGTATCTGGTTGAAGGCTAAATGAGCATAAGCAGTTGTTGCTCATAGAATCAGAACTCCAACAGCAGAGTGTTTACTAAGTGTTCAGCTGCTTTTGGTTGAGTCACAAAGGTCAAAAACAAAAGATGCCTGGGACTAATTGCACAAGTCTTATTTCATATTGCTGTAATTTATATTCACTAACTCTAGTTCTGAATGAAAGACAGACTATGCTTAATTGTTTACAGTAACTTAGAATTGGCTTTGTGGTCAGCAGTGTCTTCATTTTAAATGAAGATATAATCCAGAATCTTTTTTAAAAAGCAACTTTTTTTTTTTTTGTAGCTTGAGCTCTAAATGTTGCATTTGTGTGGGTCAGTTTCTGAGAAATGCCTTCTTAAATTGGAGATGTTTGTCTTGATTATGCAAAGGATAATTTTGTGCTTAATGAATATTGACATATAAATATTTGCAGTGTATCTTCAGTATTTTGGTAATGTGTATAAAATAAGATTAAATGTGTGTGGGAGTTCTTTTTGGGAATGGTATTTAAGGGCACATTGGTCAGTGTATTTTATCTGGAGAATGAGGTCTCTTGTTCTGTGTGCTACTGCTTAATAAGCAGTTTTAGAACAAGTTTTCTTATAGAATTTATTTTGAAGTGACAGTATTTATTTCTCGATGGGAGAGAAGGCTGTTTCACTATCCATCCTAAGCCAAGCTCGTCAGGAGTCTGATAAACTGAGAGGAATGTTTGATCTTGAAAGCCAATAAATATTTAGGAAGAGTAGTGTTTAGTCACTGAAGTCATGTGTAAACAGTCATTATGCACCTTAGCAATTGTTGTTTACACTGGGACTCAATGGACTTTCATCAGAGATATGCAGAGACTTCTGGCACCTTCCCTGCCTGACTGGGCCCTTTGCAGTCATTTCGACTACAGTCTTCCTAGTAGCAAAGTTAAATTCTTCCATAAGGTGTCCCCTCTGTGCTGTTCCTCTATGTGCTCTGTACCAAGTCCTGTGTGTGTTTCCACTGCAGCAATCCCTGATGTAAGAAGCATTATATTCTACAAAGATATTAAATCTACTGAGCAGCTTACGCTCACTTTTAATTATTGATTTATATTTTTAATTCTTCAGAGCACTGCTTTTTGTCTTCATTGAGAACATGTCATTTCCATCCTAGGACCAGCAATAAATCAGAAAATGTTAAATGTCAGAGAATTAGAAAAAAAAAAAAGGGGGCAACGAAAAAAGTCATCCTGGGCAGGTCTATCCCCTGCAGCTCTTGAGCAGAAGATGATGCTGTAGTTTGCTTTGAATGAGAGTGGAAATGAAGTGGATGAATATTCCAAAATAATGGCTTAGCTTCCTACAGATGAAATTCATTTCGGGGTACAAAAGTAGTTGGATATTGGAACTGTTCTTTCTGATTTTTATCTCTGAATTTTTCTGTCTGGAAACAGGAGTGGTGGCATATGATTATCTAATTACTTCCTGCAATTTCCCTTGGCCTCTTGTACAGACAGAAAACCCCCCAAAAATCCCAAAGAGCCAACCCCACAACACAACTTGTAGCAGAGTCAAATGAGCATGGTGGTGAGGCTCTGCTTAACTTGAAGAGAAATACTGAAGTACTTGACCTTGGTGTCATTGTATCTCAGGATGGTTTGTATGTAGTAGTTGTTTTGAGGTATAAAAAAGTATCTTTTCTTAAAGAGTCTAGACAGTGTCTTTGAGCAGACTGAAGCATCACAGAATCCATGAACTCCTTGTGGTGACTGATGAAGAGAGTGACAATTAATTCTAAATGTGTCTGTGGTTTTGTGAAATTGATACCTTCTTGCTAAAGACTAGAATGAGATCATCAGTTTATTTTCTTAGGCTTTCAAATAGTAACAACTAAAGGTCAGTACTGAGCTGGATTATGTTAGAATCATTCATGATCTAATGTGCTGCATCCAATTACCAATCTTCTGAAAAATCTTTTCCATGCAGTTCTGAATTACTCTGTTTTTGGAAATGCTGCTATTATATGCTTATGCTGCTTGCAAAAAATGCCATGGTAAAAAGATGAATTTTTATTCTTTGTACCCTGATTCTTGTAGTCCTATTTAGAGTCCTGGAAGACATGGCCTAACTAATAATTGCATCCAGTTTTCTAAGTGTCTGAAAAACTGCTTACATCCACTGAGACATCTCCTACATGAACTCTGAGCAGCAAGTTACAAGTTAGTTGGTACACAGTAATAACTGCTTTTAGGGTTTCTTTGTAACTGAGGTGGGGGGAGAAAAAAACCCACCAGAAAACAAAACCAACAAAATACCTATAGAGTGTTGGGGTTTTTTGAATGGATTGAAAGTTAATCCTCACTTATTAGTTCTGTGGCTAGAGATCTACAAGCTATTGGACAGTGACAACTTAGAATACTAAGATATGTTAAATGAAAGCAAAATTCAGAAATAGAGGGAAGGAGTGGTTGAGACTGAATGTAAGGAAGTACTCCGTTGAGCTGCTGGTCATAGGAGATTTTCCAGAGGATATTCAAAGTCATGTAAGCTCTTCAGGACAGTGACAAATCAATTTTGAAACAGCAGTGAGGGACATAAGGAATACTATGGTGTTGATGGAAACCTCTTCAGTTCCCAAGCACTTGTAAAGGGGAACAAGTGATGAGTGTGCACTAGCAGGAACCCAGCTAGAGGGTATAATGAATTTCTTGACTGGATTTTGGAGATATTTTTTCTGTTTTCCAAAGACATCTGCATGTGCCTGTTGTGCAGCCTCTGTTATAATCTGTAATGCTAATATAGCTCATATAAATATGCTGCTACTAAGAGTATAGGTTGAAAATCATGGTCAAGTGCCTTTACCTTTTAGCTGGCCCTTATGCTGCTAATGCTGTTCAAAGACACGACTTTGGTGTTATGAACTGTTTAATATTCTTGTTCATGATGTTTTTGTGTGTGTTTGCCAACTGTGGATTTTGTTTGCTGTTTGAATTTTGTAACAAAAGTTGTGTACAAGGTTTTTTGTACAGATTATCTAATCTTTTGGTATGTTTTCCATGCTTGCACTACTGTTAGTGTTTCAAAATTTCACATTATTTATAAGTGTCAATGGAGATGTTCCTTTTTTACTTGACTAAATGATAAGCCTTGAGCTATTCATTCTGCCATGTTTCTAGCTGTGAAATAGGATAACAGTATTTTGAAAGGATGTAAGATTTTGGTGCTTGAATGAAATGGAGTTTTACCATGGAAAAAGATAGTGGTTGACAATAACTGTTGATTAAGGCTATAATAGTTGAAATAATAGTTTTCAGAAAGGTATCTCTTTTTATCAATTATCAAAGTTCTCCTTGAGAGCTTATGCTACCATATTCAATTAGACACTACTAATGTAACAGTTCGGGATAGTTGTCCATATTGCTTGATGCCTCTGCCAGAAAGCTGATTTTTGAGCACAGAAGGAAAAGCTGTAAATTTCCTTCTTAATTTACTGAGATTTTACTGTCTATCTTTATATCATTGTAAAAAAGGGAATGGAGTATCCTATGATAAAAGCAAATACTGAGTGAGTACTGCTGCGTTACTTCATGTATGTGTCTTATACCATGATGCACTGGGAAGTTTTTTCCCCTACTTGAAATAGTCTTTAGGCCAGGCTGTTATTGAGAGGGAATTATATGTATTTCAATGACTAAGCCACATAAACCCACATACTACATATGATTGTAGTGTGAATTTCTCCACTATTCCAACATGTTATACACCATGGTGGCAGCAATCATTTTATGTACATGCCTACATAGAAGATATTCTATTGCATATGGAGATCTTGATTCAGATTGACTTTACAAACACAACTGTTAAATGTGAACAGCCTTTTGGGTAAGATTACTGTTTTGTCATGTCTTATTCTGAAACCTTTTTTCATTGTAAACTTTTTTTTGTTTGCTGGGAAAAACACTATTTAATGAACAACTTGAATTAAACACTGACAGTAACATTCTGTGAAGAGGTTTAAAAATATTTTATGAATACAAGTATAATTTCAGGTAGAAAATTCATCAATTGAAACTTGAAAGTTCCTAACTCAACAGAAAGTTATAATAGAGTATTTGAAAAAATGGAAATTTCACATACCAATTAGGAAATATACCTTAGTCTTGGTGGGATTAGGGTATTACTCTGATTTACAGGGAAGTGTGCTGCTCTTAAGCATGTAACTACAGTCTGCTTTTTGGCAATCAAGTCTGAGCAGTGGTTTGCACTACAGGATCTCCAAAGCATCCTCGTCACCTCCACTGTTCTGTGATCCTGTGGCTGCCAAGTGCAGAATTTGACTGCTCATCCTTCTATATGGATCTGTTGTTCATAGTTGAATAAGCACATGAATGCATTTCTCAAAGATCTCAATCCTGCAATATGATGTCAGGCAAAATTTTAATATGTGATAAGGCTGTGTAGTAATAATGCTGGGTTTTGTGCCAGTTGTCTTGCTAGTAAGCTACTCTCCAGTTGTGCTTTATGAAATCAATTGGTAGACTTTGTATGTCATGGGTCTTCTAAACCTGAGCTGATTATTAGAAAGGGACAGTCAGATGTTCGGAAGGGGATTGATTTCACCTAATATTGTTGCTTACTTGACATTTTAACTGTTATAAGTTAATTAGTCATCCTCTTCCAGTTGCTGTTGCATTTGGGTCATTGGTAGGCATCTACAGTTATTGGTGTCTCTGTACTGAAATACTGGTATGCTGCTTTCTCAGGGGTAGCTTTCTTTTAGCCCAAAACCTAATCAGCAATATCAAAGAACTCAAACTGCAGCATGCCAGAAGATGTCAGCCTTGTTTATGTAATGTGTGCAAGAAATACAGTGGCAATAACCTTCCCACAGGTTTGCTGTCTCTCTCCTAATCCCACAAAATTTCCTCTGCTGCTCTGTAAAAGATAACACGTCAATGAAGCTTTGCCTTTACGGTGACAGGCACTGGAAAATTACTATAGGCACTGGTCTAGGTGTTGCTCATAGTGTTACATCCTTGTGCTACTTCAGATAGAAAATGCAAGCAAACTGACAAGCTACCTCAGTAAGTGGCCTAGTATGGTCCTAACAGTGAGTTAATAATTAGATACAAAATCTGTTTCATGTGTACCAATGAGTTGTGTGTCACTAGTAGCCTTTTAATAGTGGTAATTTAAGACAAATTAAGCCATTCCTCCAAAGCACCTGCAGCCGGTTAATAATTTCTCATAAAGCAGAGACAAATGTGCAACAAATAACTTAGAGTGAAATAGATGCTGCCAGTAAAACTCTTCTTGAAGGGAGAGTAAAATGTTCTTTAGAGTCCTTCTCAGACTGGGTGAGAAAGGAGTTGGCATTCATGTCAGGAAGGTGATTTTTAGGAAGTTATAGATACAACCTGGTGGAGGTTCATCACTACAATAGTGGTATTTTATGATACTCTGTCTGCAAATGTTCATATTTTGGTTACCGAATGAATGTAGGATTATTTAATATAAACTTGACGTAAGGGATAAAAGAACCTATCTTCCTCCTGAAAAACACATCTGTCTGTGCACACTCATTCTCTCATTCTGCCTGTAATAGTAAATTGAAGGTCATTTTACAGCAGCATGGTTCATCTCTTTTAATCTTCGTATTTTCTTCTAATGACAAATTTGAAGGGGTGGCTGTCAATTCATGGCAGGCTGAACAAAATGGGTATGTACCATGGGATGTAGCGAAAATGTGGCTACAAAAGCGTCTATTGACCTCTGAGTTGAGTAGGTTCTGTATTTTATGACCTGTGCAATCATTACCTTTAAAAATGCATTATGGTCAAGAGGCACTTTAGAATATTAACCGCTAGGACTGAGGATATTATACATTGTCCCGTAGTCCTCTTGATGTGCATGAGTGAGTCAGGAGACCATTAGTGGTTGCATGCCTGCATTTGGAGGAGAATGAGAAGATGACATGTTGAGCATCTTAAAATCAAAAAACCCGCAAAATGAGTTTTTGCTTTTTCTTTTCAAGTGCTCTGGTCAAGATCACTGAAAATTCAGGTGTGTTTGCTTTGGTTGCTTATATAATGAATTCTAGACTGATAAATGTTCCAGTGACTTCAGATGACTTAGAGGGGGAAAGGGAGGCAAGAGAGTCAAGACCTCTTTGCCACTGGTTTGTTTTCTCATTGCTAATGTTTTGTGTATGTGTGCATATACTGAGGAAGCACGAAGGGGTCTGTGCAGCTAATTTAAAAAAACCAAAACACAACCTAACCTCCCTGAAAAGATGTGCTAGTATATTCATTTAAATGTGGAGAACTGTAGTAAGGAGAGAGTGATGGTAGATGCTGTGGTAGCTCTGCTCTGCATTTGAAATTAGAAGCCCTTGCATTTAATTTTAAGTATTCCAGAACTATGATATAGGAGTAACAAGGGCAGGGGAGAAGAGAAAAAGAAATAACTGCAGCTGTTTACTTTTTTCTCTCGTTTCTAAGACTTTTCCTTATTGGATACAAGACAGTAGGTCAAACTTGCCAGCTGGGAAATCTAGGCTGAACTTGCATTACAAGAGTTCTGCTGTTGTGCCTGTACAGTCAGAACTTTCTTAGAGCATATCTTCTATGTGATTGGGATAACTTTGTGCTAGGCATCCTGCTGGCACAGCTACTGAAAGAAAATCCAACAGCAGATACTAGCAAAGTGGATGTGCCTCTTGGGCACTCTCTGGAGATTATCACAGTGCAATTAGTGTTTTCATATAAAGGATGTCATTTGGGGATGACAATCTCGTCTAAAGTTTAAGATTTTAAATTTCAACCTAAGCTTTAGAACAAGAGCAGGGAGGCTTTGGAGAGGTGGGAAACTTGTCACTCATGATTTTCATAATGTTCTCCACTAGTAACCTTTCTTTCCCAATGTGTGTGTATACCCAGGCTGGATTGTTCTTACTTGCTAGATGCACAAGAGGCTTATATTGCATCTGATTTTCTGAAAATCAGTCTTTTTGCTCTTCATCATGTTTCAAGGATTATATTTTACTCTAGTTTCCAGTATTACAATTTTCATTCTTACTGTTAAACAACTGAAGGACTACCATGTGGGTCAATGTGACCCAAGGCCAGTACTGTGTTGCAGCAGTTGTTTTAAAGGATAAGTGAGGCAGCAGTTGTGTAGATTCTGTTACAATTCTGGTGCTAGTTGAAGTGTGAAGTTATGCTGTCTCTAGAATTTACCCTTCCAGCATTTGAATATCTGCATTTCTGGAGGCTGTATTGGTCCTTAGGCAGAACAAATGCGTTTTCTCTGAAATAAACCAATTGTTCCTAGGCTTGTGGTTCAATGTTGCTCAAAGAGAGCCATAGGGATGCTACATGGCTTACAGTTCTTAGGTTGTTTTGGTGCATTATTATTTTCCAAGTTGAGCTACATAACAGATAAGCTGTCTTTTTATTTCAGTCAGAATCCATGAGGTACATTGTGGTCTGCTGTATTGGCTGAATTTACTGATGTTGCAAACATGAATGCAGTTGGTATTCGAAAGAAGTATAGACATGCCATAATGGATTAGACCATTGAGCTTCTCCGTAAGATCACCATGCCTCCAACCATAGCCAATATCTCACAGGATAATGATATCGGACAGGTCCTTTAAACTGTTCTGCAATCCAAACACATCTTTTCATCTAAAAAGGAAAATGGAGTTAGAAAAAGGGAGAAGTCCATTGTGCAGATATACCAAGAAAGAAAAAATCTCTTCTGGAGAAATAGATGATAGTGAAAAATCCTTGTATCTAAGAAAAAAAAAAAAAAAGCTGCTTTTAAAATAATGTTTGTTTTACTTGAACAAAACTGACTTCTTATAGCCTACATAGAGCTATAATAAAACTATGAGCCATTTCTGGCAAATATGGAAAAAAACTCAAAAGTTCTGAATTCTTGTGGATATTCTAGCTATCACACTAATGTTACTGGAATTTACTAAACTTACTTATTTAGTGAATTACTCTGGATATTATTCTGCACTGGCAACTTTGTACTTTCCACAGTAAACTTGTCCAATCTGTCTTAATTATCTATTGAAAAGTGGTTTGTTGGTTTTTTTCCTTTAGGGGAATAGGATTATGAAAACACCTGTAGAATAAATCAGATTGCTAAAGATATTACTTGGATTTATATAGAGAATTTCCAATGCAGTTTTCAAAAATGGATTTTTTTTTTAATGCAATTTTTGTCAAGTAAGCAATCTAGTTGGAAAGATGTCTTCTGTAGTGGCTAGACTTCTTGTGAATGTGCTCTTAATTTTGGATTTAATAGAAATGTTTACACACAAATACCTTAGTATAAATGTATGAAGTGGAAGGTTACTGGTTTCTAGGGGAGATGATGGTTACACCCAAATGTAGATGCTGTTTGGATAGTCATGGGAACATAAGCATCATTTTGGAGCAAAAATAATGCATATTAAGGGATTTTATATTTTCTGTCCTTATGTAGTAATTGGATGCAACGTGCTTTGTGTGATCAATGCAATTATTCAGTGTAAACAGGGGTTCCTCCATGTAAAATTACTTGGACACAGTAACCATGTCATGCAGTTTCCAGTAGTTAAATGGATGTAGTTTATCTAAACACAGAGGTAGGGAAGTTCGATTATTCCCGTTGCTCTCTTGTAAATTAGAACTGAAGCATCTTCCATAAGGTATAAATCAAGTATTTAGTCCCACAGTCATGTATAGGGGTGAGTGGCTATGTGAATAGCAAGAAATCACCGAAGTATTGTGAAACTAATGTAACAGCAGGAAGCACTTTAAAGTAGGAATAAAATTTTTGGAAATAAGCTTGATGAAAACTGCCATTTCCAATACAGAGACTATTTGAAAAAATGAATTTTAAGTTGGAATTTGAGTAGCTAGTGGTCCTTAGCAAACATACTTGATAAATTGACTGAATACCAAACTGTTGCTTCAGACATGGCATTGTATTGGAAACATGAGGAGGGAAAATGCTATTTGGAAGAATGCTATGTTAACGGATGGTTCAACTGTCTCTGGTTCAAGCAATCTTGCAGCACATTTCACTAAAAGGAATGAAACTGACGAGATTGGATTGCTGCCACTGAAAGATGCCAGTTTCCATTCTGTCAATAGTACCAATATGATTTCTTTTCTTTATCGTTCGACTTTGGCCTTAGGAGTTTGCTTGCTGTCATCAAGAATGAGAGGCCCAGGGACAAATGCCTCTTTTTTTTTTCTTTGAGTCTTAAGTTTTGCATGCAAGTAAGTTAAAGCTGGAACTTCTAAACTCTCCTTTAGACTTTTCTGCTTACTGTAGGTTATTCTTCAACAGCAAATATTAAATAAAAAAATCACCATGTAAAGTATGAAACAAATAATTGAATAATATTAAAAAACAGACAGTTGGTGTAAAATCATAATAGTTCTGCTGAACTCGGAGACAATAAGCTGCTTAACATAAGTTGGTCCAAGAAATGCACAGTAAATTGACTATTTCCTTTGGAGGGATGTGTATAAGAAAGTAAAAATGTGTTGAAGTCACTAGATTTGTGTTCACATTCTGTACTTCTCAGTAGGTGCTTTCTGAAATTCCTGTCATGTTGCAAGTGGCCAAGGGTCAGAAGAAGGTTCCTCATGTTCTGATGTTTCGAAATTCATGCGTGTCCAGCACAATTTACGGTTTTAGAGTTAAATAGTTTGAGTTTACTAAGTTGTAATTGAGCTGTGTGATTTTATTCACTAAACACAGTATGGCCAAACAACTGATGTGTATTTTGGTTGGGTATTTGATGATCTGAAAAATAACCTGCTGTATTAGGGATAATGGGTAATGGTCCATGGTGAGACACCAGTGGTAAAATTACCGTTCGGAACATCTGCAACTGAGTGTTGTGGGAACAAGAACTTGAGTAATGGGTAAGTTTGGTAAACCCGGGAAGCTGCTGTTTTCAAAAAGAGTACATGAACCTGGCAGGCCTCTGCTCATGTGCTGGCCACACGTGGGCCGATGCCAGAGCCAGTGCTTTTCCACTCACTAGGAGGGGGATATAAGGCATGGTGATCAGACGAATGGGGAGAAGGCCTGATGCACATCTTGAGACAGGGGACGCCCTGAAGCTGCACGACCTGCCACCCCTCCATCAGAGCACCATCATCCATCTCCTTCTCCTACTTGGCAGTCTGCCATGTATCCAGGGGTCAGTATGTATACAAACCTGTTTAGGAACAGGCAAGTATTTTAAAAATAAATTTATATATGTATAATCTGCGTAGGAATAAGGTGTGTGTTTTAAAAAGAAAATGCTTATTTCACATATTTTACCGGAGTCAGTTGGTTTTGTGCACGGGAATCTTTTCCGAACCTGTTAAGCCTGCCTTGTGAAATGGAAAATTGAGGTCAAGCCTTTTATGTGCCTCATTCAAAGGAGTTTTTTACTCAGTCACTTGAATTGAGCCATGTCTTGATACTCTGGGTACTTTGTCTAGAGCAAAAGATTATCATTAATAGTCTTTCAAACTTATTTGAAATGTGTTTTCTGTTAAATAGTGCCTAGGAAACTATGCATAACAGGGATATTCATTGTAAAATTTCTACTTATTGAAAAATCCTGTCTGAACATCTGTACCTCTCATTGAGAAGGTTTGCCTTGTCTGAAGAGATCAGATAACACTTTCTTTATGGCATTCGGTTAGGTGTCATGTCTCTGCCTCATTTCCCTTAAGCACCGAATACAAGGTTGCAAAAAGAGTGATCTAGTGGACCTGTTCCACATGACCTCCTTGGAGGCCAGTGCAAGTTTTCAGGAATCTGTACTGGTGTTTCTTCTCCCTTCTAGTACTGTATTGAGAGCAGTTTTACATGTTTTCTTTCATTATAAAAGATATTCCTTTGGGTAGATAGGAGGACACTTACACTGTGTAAAAACTGCCTTCAATTCTACATATGACTATAGTAAAAAAAAAAAAAATGAAAACGAGCAGTCCTGTTAACGTCATGTTTTGAAATAACAGTTGGTACTGACAGAGCTCCTCTTGGAGACACTCACTGGGCTGATGGGTTGTGGTACCAATGCCTTATGTCTGTTGTCCTTCAACTGTTTATGGTCTGGCTGAGCCAGTTTCTTATCTGGCTTGCACAGTTTCCTTTCTTGATAAAGAATCTTTATCCCCTGCTATGGAAAATGGGTTCTTGTCAGCCAGATGCTGATAGAAATGTAACTTCAATTGCTTATCTTTTTGAGGTAAGATTTTCTTGGGAGCTCTAAGAAAATGGTCCATGCAATTTTTCTCTTGGACAACTGGAATGCTTTCTGGAGACATACATTTCAACCATGTTTGAAGTAAGAGTCACTAAAGCCAGATGGCTAAGGTATTAGTGGTAGTTGATGTGGTAAATTAGTGCAGGTGGCACCAAACCATGTGAATTGCTAACATTCATCCAATTGCCTTTTTTTTAAAAGTATTTGGATTTCTGCATAAACAAATACCTTCCATAAAATTGATTCACCTGTTTTAGAAAAGTTGTTTTGCTTTCTTTGAGATTCACTAGGATGTGCCAGAAGCCCTTATGGAGGGCTAAGGTACAAACTGGTGGCAGTTGTGTGTAAGTTGTCAATGTACTTTGGGTATAGAATTTTGGCAATCTGTTGTCTCTTTGAAGAGTTGATCTGGTTTTGCATTAGTAGGCAGAACTATTCTGATGGGTATGTTGATTGTATTAAAACAAAGTGTATAACCCTGTAATGGAAAGATTGCAGTTAAAACGTCTGAAGACTGTCTTTCTGTATTTCTAGAGAATAAGATAAAATGATTTTACAGTGACTTATGCACCTTGAGGACAAGCAGAAGTTTATAAAGTAACATTAATATGTTGTTACCTAGCAACCAGCAGTAATAAGATTCAAAACCAATTTGTGTATAATGTTGTGCTCATTTTTTGCAAATGAGCGTTCTGTAGCAGAACTAGTTAAACCATTTCTGCTGGTGTCTTGCACTTCAGATTTGTGTAGTTTCTTTGGTGTATTGAGTTACTGTTTTTTTACTGCCTCTGGCAACTTTTATTGTGATCCTAGAGAAGCACTTTGTCCTAGCACACTTATCCCTATGTTTTCAAATGAACAAAGAGTTTTTTTTCTTCACCTTTGAAGAGTGACAGTAAAATGAATTTAATCAAACCTTTTAATTTTTATGCACACCATTTACAAAAAAATACCCTTAGTAATTAAGTGCTTTTTCTAATCTGCGGGCTGTTATTCTTGAGCCAGACAGTAGATCAATATATGCCTTAGTTGTTTACAAATCAGTATATTAATGACACTTGGTTGTATATTTATTCTCACTGGTGCAGTGAATATCGCTACAGAAGTGCCCAAGAGAAATATCTAGCATTGAGCAAGTGAGACAAAATGTCACTGATCAGAAAGGGGGAATGCTTGGGTTACTACTTAAGGAATTGCCTCTCCTATTCCTTACAGCAGTGGAGCTGCCTTCATGTCCTTTTCTGAGTTCCTTGACTGTTTCATGTGTCGTGAGTCACTGCTTTTAAGACTGCATGATGACTGATGGATATAAACAGTCTGTGAAGTAAAGTTAAAGGCTAGTTCCTCAGATAATGCAAAGATCAAAGGTAGAGCTCACAGCAAGTGAATAGTAGGGGTAGTCTCAAATTGCTGATGTCTATCAACAGAACCACCTGGAGGCAAAGCATTATTAATTACTAATAAATGGTTCTTCAAGCTTAAAGGGGAAAAGTTTTTCAGAGAGCTTAAAGCCAGTCTTTGAGACATGACAATCACATCAATGTTCCACAAAACCTGCATTGAAAATAATTTTCTGATAGACCAGTGACACTTTAAGAAGTAACTGCTTTCTACCCTTTCTGACAATATACTGCATGTAGGATGAACAGGGAAATTCATCATAAACATTACAAGCTAATTGCCATCCCAAAGACAGAATATTCTACACCCAAATAGAGGGATTTTCAATTCTGCATTTCAAGTCCATGAGGGATTTTGCTACTAATGCTTCCCCTTATTAAAAAGTATACAGATAGCAAGCAGGACAGGCATGTAAAACACTTACTGGATAAATCAAGTCATATCCTGCACAGAGAAGTTACTGTGCATCCATTGCCTTGTGGGAAGGGTCAAAGACATGCCATTACCCTTGGTAACCTGTGGATTCTGCGCTGTGGAGCTGCTGATGTGCAGATACGCTTGTCTAGTTTTCTCTGAAATGCTGTGGATTTTAGAAACCTGGAATTAGTGTTTATTTGGATTACAAAAATAACTTATTTCTTAAAGCTATGGCACAGTTGATTTTATACCTGACTGCTATCCTACATTTACAAGAAAGAAAATTAACATCTTGATAAGAAAACTATATAGAGTACACTGAGCATCCAGAAAAGGCATCCAACTACAAAGTTTCCATAGTTAGGTCAAATGTCATGTATATTCAGAGGCATAGACAGTATAGCAGTAAATTCTCCATCTTGCATTTCTATGCTATGTAAAATATTACAACTGCCATATGTGACTGTCAGATTTCTCAGCCATATGCATGATAATGATTAAATCTGCTGTTCAGTTTCAATTAAGCTACTTAGATAACTGCAAAATTTTATAAATTGTATAAATAAACAGTGGTAACTTGTCGTACTGTCTACATGCTTTATTCTCTTTGCGTGTCTAGATAGTCTAATCAAATATTTGGTTGTCACATCTGTCCTGTGGTGATGATTACTTCAGTGAAAATACTTTTTTCTTTTTTGTAAGCTGATGTTTTATTTTGCAGGAGTTTGAGTTACTCCTCATTAAGACATTAGTGTAACTGATTTATGGCTTTTAGTGACTTTGTTACATTGACAGATAATAGACAAGCAGGCCAAGGGTATTAAAAGATAGGGGTTCTGAAAAGTTAACAGGCTTGGCTCATAGCTTTTATGATCTGAAAGGAGCTATTTTTTTCCTTAAGCGCCCACTTGCATTTCAAAAGTGACTTGAGCACCCGGAAGCCCAAGTCTAATCAAAAGTCACAGGACCTTAAAGTACAGCAAATCAAGTACCTTTGAAAGTTTATTTATTAGATGTGGTACTGAAATTAGCATGTGTATGCTTAAAAACCTTGCCCCTGGATTTAGTTTTCTGTGTTTTTGAAACTTTCTGCCACCTTAGTCCATGCAACACAGTATTTCCTGAGTTATGTGCTTTTGCTGTTAGACTCTTATGTTGTTGTTTCAGTTAAGTTGTCCATAATAGAATAAAGCATCTGGCTTTCAGTAGTAATTTCAAAAACAAATATTATACGTAAAGGATATTTTTTTAAAATGTTGCTCAGAAAGTAGATGTTCATAAACATTTTGAGAGACTTTACATTCTTTGTAACTAAGTAGCTTTAAAACTATTTTAAAAACTATTACTCAAATGCTGCTGGAGTGAGTGATTATTATGGAGGTAAATCTGACTAATTCCCTCTCTAGAAGTGCTAATATTGCTTGATTTTCTATGATTTTCTTTCCTGCTCATGTTTTTTGTCAGTGTTGAAACTATGGGTAAATGGTTTAGATAAAAAATGGAGCCTATTTGACAAAATCACTGCGATGGGGAGATCCCAGGATAGATCCAGTTTGGAAACAACAGTTTAACTGTTAACAAGGCCAAATAAAGCGTATGACTAGAGCAATACAGCTGGCAATAGGTCTCAGTAATCATGTTGCTATTTTCCCAACAGTGATAACCCTGGCAGTAGGGCTGCAACACTTTTTTGGTGTTGATCTCCTACAGGGCCATGTTTATGTTGGAGACTCTGCACAAGCTGCTGTGTGGGCATCAAATGATTCTATTGGTTTGAGGATTGATGAGATTAAACTAGCGTAGTGTTTTACTGCACATTTTATTGAGATTCAAGCTGTTCAGACTGTTTCAGTTAATATAAGTAGCCCAGAATGTTGCCTGTTAAATGTAAGTTCCTCATCAGGGATCCAGAGTTCTTTATTGGAAGGAGTATGATGACTTTACTTCATGATAAAGTTGAATTTGATGGGATTTCTCTCCCCTGTGTTACCTGAGGGGCAAAACTGGGGAAAGATTCATTGAATAACAGCACAGCTTGATACCTCAGTAATATGTTTAGGCAGATGTATTGCTCTATTTATACTTGTTCTATAAGTGAAAGCATTGGTAATTAAAAGACTCCTTCAGGCCTTTGGTTTGCATAAAAATTGTCTCCTGTTCATTAATGAAAAATAATGTTAGAATGTAATGGGGAAAGTGAAGAGCTAGGATTAGTATGTCTGCTTAAAAACCAAACCCACTGCAGAGGAGAATTGCTGTGAAGGCACCTGTTCTCTGTTTCCTCTTAAATCAGAAGTTGTTGCACACAGAATGGTCCATAATATAGAGGTTTGCTGTGAGAGTCTCATAAGTTTGTCATTTAGTACCTATGTCAAAGATATTTTTCTCTATTTTAATGTGCTTCAGAAATTATAGAGAAGTCTGGAAACACTCACTGAAGCCCCAGTTCAGGAGGTCATAGGGAAGAAAATAACAAATATAATTTTTGATCTGGAATAAACTCTTGGTTTCCATTTTGGGTTACGAAAACTCCATCTAAATTCCAATGGAGTCTTGTACATTTTCATATAAAAAGGTAATGCTGTGGGTACCATGGTATGTCTGGAATGCCACTGAAAATAATAATAAGGTAAACAGGCTTGGCTCAGAGCTTTCATGATCTGAAGGGAGCTTGTTTTGACCTGTCTGGTTTTTAGTGCTCTGGGGTTAAAGGACTATTGCTCTATCACTGTTGGGAGGTAATACAATTTTTTTTGGTGGGGGACATAGAATCTTCTCATTGAGGAAAACTTCTGTGGATCTTTCAGCAGTCCTAAAGGTGTACCTGTTAGGAACTATAAGGAAAAAATCAGGTTTAAGTCTTAAGAGAGAGAAGTAGTTGTTAAATAGTAGTCAAAGACAAATGATTGCTTTCTTCTAAAGTCATCAGATACTTTTAAATCATGTTGATTAATTGAACAAAATACTTCTGAGAAAAACTGAGGTGCCGTCTTATTCCCAGAGGTTGAATATGTATGGTTTGTAAGGATGCAAATGCAATGTTTCAACAGCTTTTTTGAGTGGAGGGGGTAACAAGAGTGGAGACACAAAACCAGAGTAGGAAGCCAAGTCCAGTAGGGTAGCACTTGACAAAACTGTGGACAGAATTGGGTTGTGCTGAAACTTGCCTTCCTCCTGGATACAGACATGACTTCGTACTCTGTGGGTTACACAAGCAGTGGCATTGGTTAGTATCTAGACAGTAGGATGAGGCTGGTATTTCTGTGGTCATAGCCATAAACAGGGTATATCTGGGTGCCTTGCTAATTTAAATGACCAGAAAACTCTAATTATATTTCTTAAAAGAAGAGAATACCAAAAGGAATTGTTTTCAAGTCAGCTAATCTGTAAAGGTGTTGAAAAATATAATATTGATTATTGGGCTATCAAGCTAAACAAGGTTCTAATAACTAGAAATAACAAAATTGTTGGGGCTGTTGTATGCAGCCAAGTCTAGTTAGTTTAACTGTTGCTAGTAATCATATATGCTTCAGTAGGACCAATCATTTAAAGTAAGGAACATTTGGCTCGTTAGACAAAAGGTAAAAACCAGACAAATATGAAGTATGACACCACAGCAATCAAGATGTTTGAATGAAATGAGTTTGAAAGAACCAGGACCATGTGTTATAAGGTATTTTGTTGTACTTAACTTGATAGTGACTGAAAGTCTAGAATACTTGTTCTTTTGTTTTTTTTTCTGGGTATGAGTTTTCATTTTTATCCTGTTGTCATTAGTTGAGGATAGCTTGAGGGATTCTTTTTCCTTGTGTTACGCTAGCTGAAAAATACCGTATGTTCAGGTTTCACAATTACACTTTCAGTTGTTGAACATTTGCTGCCTGACTCCTGAGAGCTTCAGGATCTCTTTACTTGCATGTTTTTGTGCTCAAGGCGGCCAACTGCAGTGTCTGTCAGAAGAGTTGGTCTCTCTTTGGGAACACTTGAAAAGTCATTATTTTTGTCTTTATCTTCGATGAAAACCTTTTGCTTCATAACAGAGTGGATTCTGCTCTTCTCCCCTCAGATCTTTTTGGAACTAATACTTGTACAACTTCGTTGATAACACTTTTTAAGCAAAGGTGTACTACATAATACATTGCATAAATAAAAAAAAAAAAACCACAACACAACTATACTGATATAGTATATCAGCCTAACTGATATATCAATAGCTTGAGGCAGATTTCAAAACCAATTGTAGCTTGCTGATAAAGGCCTAGAGTAAAGAAAGAGATGCGGTAATAATTTAGAGGTCCTTATTACATATTCTAGCAAAGTTTGTATACCTACCCGCAGAAAAGGTCTCAGAATTGCAGGGGTACCATACTCTGTTTCTGAATTTTTCACTTTGAGCAGTGGCTTATAGCAGGCATACAAATTGTGTGTAGTTTCATAACAAGTTGTCATACTATTAACTCTGGAAATAACTGTTACTGGTCAGAGTAATCCACTTGTCACCATTGCACTGAAAATACGTGCACTGCAACAGAATGGCAGTGGTGTTCCATGTATCAAAATTAATTTAGAAAAACATGCAATGAAATCTGAGGAAGAAACTTGTAATACCTGGGAAACCTTGGTTGAAGGTAATGGACTTTTCTAACATTAATTACAATTAATTGTTCTTGGAAAGTTTCTGTAGTGGATTTGAAGGTAGAGAAAGCCAGGTTATAAAGTTGAAATTTGTTATAGTGTCTTTTTCCTATAATAGAGAAAAGCAATGAGATGAGATTTGTTACTGTCTTTGTCTTAGCACATAGGAATTGTCCAGCTTCCCTCATGTGCTGCATGTAAACTTTTATTCTTGACTACAGAGAAAGGCCTTCTAAGAGTTTGGTTCAAAATTCATTGTGTTTTGACAGCTGGTGACCTGTGTAAAGGGTCAATCACAGTGCAGGATGCAAAATGAGGTTTACATATCATATGGGTCTCTCTGAAACCACCTATGAATTTGATGCTGTTGTGCAGGTATGATACATTTTTGCAGCTTGTCTGTAATCATATGCATGGGTGTTGTGGGAAACCACATTTTCTTGCAATGAAGCATCCTGGTGAAAAGTTTATGACTGAATGTGACTATAGTAGTCTTGCTTTGTTCTGAACAGAGAAGAATCAGTCTTTGATCAGCAGAGATCATCCACTGGACAAGCACAAAGTGGAAAAATAATATTTTTTAGAAATAATTCTGTAACTCTGTATTCGTTGACTTTTTTTTGACCAAGTTAGCCACTCTTCACCTAATGATGTTTGTTTGCTGGATGTGTTGCAATGTGATGACAGGAAGTTACGCTGAGTGGCACCTTATGCATAAGGGTCCTCATACATGCCAAACATGGGGGAGAAAAAGCTTTAAGCAAGTGTACAAGCCTGAAAATGTGGTAGAAACAGGAGTGGGTGGAATAAGTAACACAAACAAAATAATGAGAGGCTTAGCAGTGAAGGCTAAGTAGGGGCAGATGGTAAAAGACTGACAGAAATTGTGGAACCAGTAAAGTGATGGCTTCCTACAGAGAGATGCAAGGTAGGCTGGGAGCATGTAGTTGTGGCTTTAGAGGAGGGACCTGCAAAGGACTTGAAGGGAAGTTGTAGATACGGAACTAAGGACAGAGGGGTTTGCTGAATGGTGTTTTCTTTCAAAGGAAAATATTGAACAAATTATGAAGGCAATAGCAAACCAACTCGGCTCCTATTTTTAGCCTAATGAAATAATTCTGTGACATCAAACATAGTTCAAGAAAGAAAAGAACTTTAGCCAGAAATGGAAGTGAAAAAGTTTCCAGATAGCAATGAAGTGGAATCTCCAAAAAATGCACTAGTCACTGTATATAGTAAGACCTGAATATTCTATTAAGGTACAAGTTCCTTTTAACCTAGAAGATCACTAATGTGACTTTCTTGTCAAGTAGATCTTTGTTTAGTTGGAGGGAACTGTTCTTTTTCCCTTCGCATTTTTTTATTAGTTATGTAAAAGTGTGACTTGAGTGTAAGCTCATTGTAGTAAAAATTAGCCTTTTCTCAGTATTTGTGTCCTGGAGAATGCTTTTTAAAACACTGTCCCATTTTCATATCTTGACATACTATATGAGGACAGGCAGGTGTTGGTGCATATGGTATTCTTTGTATTATAGCATAATTGGAGATGTTTACCTCTTTGGAAAGGAAAAAGTGAAGAAAACGGGCTGGAGATTTTTGGGTAAATCAGTAATGCTTTTTTTTTTTTTTTTTTTATTTGGGTAATCAGTCTGCTTTATCTTTGCATTAAAAATAGAGATTTACTTGTAAATAAGCAGAGAAAATCTTCAACTAATCTTTTGTAACACTAAATTAAAATCTGTACTTTATGCAAGATGCCAATTTTTCATTGCCTTCACTTAACATATAGCTCTCTTCAGTGTTGTGGTTGGAGTATTAGTTGACTGCTAACTTATTTCAATATGTCTGCGTATCCTTTTGTATGCCAGATGAAGCTGGTTTAATGTTATTCTGTGTTTACTTGGGGTCATTTATGTGTACAATGTATATACTCATAACATCTTAAACAAATGAGGCCCTTAGAGTGATGGATGGATATGAAACAATTCTCTTCCATTCCACAAACCTGTGTCTTAATATGCAAATGTAAAATTTTAGTAAAACAGTTTACACAGAGATTGGGAAATTGCAGCTACCTGGCAAGTGTTTGATTTGTAGGTTTTGTATGCTGAGAACTTTCCTTTTTTCTCTACATTGTAGTAATCTTCATTGAAACTCACATATAATCATTCAGATACACTGCAACAGGATATTTTAATACCCTCTGGATTAGTAACTTGTGCTGTGATATTTATCTGTGTAGCTTTGAATAATTATTATAGAAGTCATCTAATACATTAAGCTAAGGTCGATGCTAGATAACCGCTCTCTTCTGAGGTTAGATGAATTGCCTTGGGTTTCACTAGGGAATTAGAAAAGGTGAAGAGTGGCAAAGAATACTGTGAAACGTTTTGCTTAGATGTGAAAATCCTTAAAATACTTCATACTGGGTTTTAAAAAAAAACCAAAATATTTGTTTTAGTTTTCTTACGTTCCTTGGTTTATGCTTTTGGGTAATCAATAATGAAGTAACACACTACCATCAAACTGAAAAGCATATTAGAACAAAAATTAGAACTAATACAAATAATTTTTAAGGAACTATTAGTACTTTCCAGTCAGAATTCTCAATCTTATTTTCCCCTGTTAACGTTCAGGTTTAAAATGTGTATGTACATGGATATTGAATATTTACTCCAAAACCAAGTTCCTTGTGATAGACGGCATCTACATTGGCAAGTGGAACCGCTTGAAATGAGCCAAGAAACAGGCAGTGAGACAAATATCCCCAGGTCAGTTTATGGTGTCGTGATCCATCATGTTGTGTTTTTTCTCTTTTGCCTTTGTGCATGTTGGCCAGAACAGCAATCATTCCTGAATGTGATACTTGCCACAGAGCCACATGGGAAACCTCCAGGTGCTGAGATTTCTGACCCTGCACTACAGGTCTTTCGGGGGGTTGCATGTCCTTACTGCCTAAAATAAGCCTGGCTAAAGTTTTCAGATAATGTCCTAATCGCAAGATCTTTTTACCTCCCTTTATGTCTCCCCTCTACATTTGCACGGGAAGCAGAGAACAATGTAGTGATAGTTCAGAACTGCTCAGAAAATGGAACTGAACTAGCACTTCCCCACTTATCATAGTCTCTGGCTTTCACTGTCTGTTCAAAATTTCTTTCTTTGTATTTCTTTGTAACTAGAAGCAAATACAACCTTAGGGATTGTGATATTTGTGTCTTCATTTATGTTTTTAGAATTCAAAGCCTAAGTACAAGATATGTGTTTTGTACTAGTGGCAATTCGCAATTGCACTATTTTCCTTAGAGAACCATTTAAGATTGTATGGGCTTCTCTTAGGTTTTCAAGATGGTCCTAATATTTTTCAAATCATTATGCTTACCTGTTAGTAAAATGGACAATGGTCTTGTCATGTTGTGTTTTGTCCAGACTGTGTTTGTCAATTTTGACGCTTATCCTTGGAAGATATATATGTAAAAACATTATAGTTTCCAGGACTGTAGAGGCTTGTGTACTAGAAAAAATGGCACTATATACCATAAATGGCCAGTATGAAATAATACATGATATTACAGAAAAATTTCAATGTTCTACAAGGTTTACCATCAGTGCTTCCAATAGATTGAAAATCACCTTCTAGATCTGGTAATATATTCTGTTTCACAGTTTTGTTTCATAGTTATGCTTAATATTGTGAAGAAATGAGTTCTCCATAGGAAATAAGAAATTTAATTTCAGAATCTTAATTCAAGAAGGCATGTTGGGTAAAATAGCAGGCTGAAAGAATTTTAAGTGCAGTACTTGTGGGTTTTTTGTGTAACGGGATAAATAATTGGACAAATATTTAGGCAGTTGGGATCATAGAAATAGTTTCCTGATTTTTTTTTTTTTTTATTGTAATGGAGTTAATGACTTAAGGATCTGGATTTTGCTATAAGTTTCCTTTTTGTGACACTTTTCTAAAAGGTGTTTTTCACTTTGGTGGTTTGGGGTTTTTTTATGGCAGCTACTTTTTAATTTTCTATTATGTCCTTTATTTTGCAATATTTTCCTCAGGTGTTACTTTGCAGGCTGCAGTATCTCAGTCATGAAGGTTGCGTGACTTGTTAAAAAAAGAAAAAAAAAGTAATAACAAGTGTCACTCTAAAATGCATGCGAGTAAGCAGAATTATTTGTGGTAACATGTCATCTATGATATACTTCTGATGGAAAGCCAGTCTTGTGCAGCAAACTCGACAGGTCAGAGCTGTGAAGATTTATTTCTCATGCAAATATAATAAGGAAATGAAATTTCATTCAAAAGTAGTTAATAAAAAAAAACTTAAAAGAATACATTAAAAGTATTTAGTTTGTGAAAGGAAAGAGTTTCAAATAACTGGTTTAGGATGGCCTTTCTAAAACTAGACAGAACTTAAAATACTTGAATTCAGAATAATAGCGGTTGTCACTACGTATACCAGAGAAAGAGGTATTGCGATTCCACTCTGCTCACAGAGTAGGATATTTTTCAAGTCATGAAGTAGTCAAGAAGCACAGATGTTTTTCAAGCTTTAAGTATAGAGAATTATGTTGTTTCATTCTACTACTAGAAAGAGAATACTTTTTCTGTAGCAGTGAAGCTGCTTGGAAATCGGGACACTGAAAGCCAAAACCACTTTAGTATTCTCATGTGTAATAGTATTTATTAGTATTTTTCACTTAGAAGGGGCAAAATTAGGACTGCAAGGAGCTGTTTTACTCCAGGACATCTTAAAATCTTATCTGGTGTATGCAGAAGTGTATGTGTATGGGGGGAAAAGGAGGGAAGAGAAAGAGAAGCAGGAGAGAAGTACTTGAGCCTCCATAAATGTGTCAGAGGCAGCTGAAGTAGAGCTTAAAGTAACCAAATAAGTTATCTGCCTGAAATAGGGAATTAAATGTATTTGTGAGAAATGTTTATACCTATCTCTGCTGCTGTCTACTCATGAGCCAAACCTTTAGGGATTTGTAAAATATATCAGCAAATGTCATGACTGCATTTGAAAAGAGGAGAAAAATGCAATGTAAAAGAAAAAAAGGGGGTGGGGGGGAATCAATAGAATCAGTCTGACCTTAAGAGAATGGATGACTGCTTAGAGCACGTGTTGAAGGAAAAATTATTGACAGATTTGGCAGCAAATAGCAAATGGATGAGAGCTGTTTTTCCAAAGTACTTTATGCCAGATGTATCTTGTCCTTTTACTTGATGAAATAAACCGTTTTATGTAAAACTGCGTAAGAAACTGCTCAGTAAGATGTTAAAATGGTGGTTGATGAACTGGACAAGGAACTACTTAAAGGGGAGAGCAAAAAGTTGTACTGAGAAGGGAAGCATCAGTCTGTTAATGTAGATTCTCAAGGTTTTTGAGACTGTTCTTAGAATTAAATGTTCTGATAGAAAACCAGGAGAGTTGGGTAGCATAAAGGACTAGATGGTTGTGTTGGAAGAACTGCATGTTCTCCACAGCCAGTAACATGTAATGAAGTTCATGTGCTAATGACAAGTGCTGTGATGAGTAAGAAACTATTTTTTAAAAAAATAAAATTAATTAAATGGCTCTCAGTACTTGGACTCACGCAAGGCTGGCCATAAGCAATGAATGTGTTAGGGCTGTGGAAAAGGTTTGGTTTCAGTACCAAGAAAAACCTAGTGTTGTAAGATGGGGAGTGGGCAATGCTGAAATCCTTAAGTCCCATGTGGGATGGGCAGTTAAATGCTAGGTGTGTCGATGTTCATGTTGTTGGTTTTACACCCTAACTGAACTATATTATCTACCTAGATTTTATAGCCAATAGAAGCTTTGGGGAAAAGTTTCTAATACTACTGTATTTAAAGGCCTGGTTCTTTTGTTCAAGGAAATCATATTTGTAATAGCTCTGAAAAGATGTTTCATTCTGGATTATAAATTTTAGTGTCACCAACATGACATTTAGAATAAAATAGGAAGTGAAGAAATGGCTTGTGTCATCCTGAGACAGGAAGGGCATGATCAAGTGAGACATCAGCTGCAACCTGTTGCTTAGAACATCTTGGATGCATGTCAGAGGCACTTGCCACCAGGGATGTCACTTGTAGATATTTCTATTTCAATATGTTATGTGGAAGAGTTCCTGAAGTGAATATTCTCCCTTAATTTAGGAATCCAAGAGAGGTGTCTTTATAAGAAAAGTGGGTTACAAATTTAGTTGGGGGTTCTCCAGCTACAATTGAACAAAGGTGCCCTGGAGGCTTGTCTGAAGTGTGGCAGAAATTACATGTCCTTCTTTACTTCTGAGTGTTTTGTCTGGGGAAGAAGAGAGGGAAGACAAACTTGTGTGGCAACTGCATCACCTGTTTTCACATCTACTACAGAAGAGAAGATAACTTGAATTTTACTCTGGTCCTGGTGTGTACTAACTGTGCTAGGAGGCTGTATTTCTCTTTTATAGATGCTTTCCATTTCCTGTAACCATTCCTCTCCAAATCCAATTAATCCAAACCAGGTGTTTTTCTGTTTCATCATATCTACTTGACTGTCACTTATTAGGGAAAATATTAATGGAAAGATAACACAACATGTTGAGAAGTGTGGATACTTTAAAGGAATCCGTCTTTAATTTATGCTTCATGAGAAATATAATCCCAAAGGAATTTCTTTTCTTTTATGCTTTGATTTAAATTTCATTTATCCGTTTCTCTGAGATTAAACCTGGGAGATATCTGAGGCAATTCAATAACGCAGTTCTTAGATTCTGTAGACAGTGTTGTTTTCTAACCTTGAGGGAGAGAAGGGGGAGGGGTAAGGCATAAGGTTATAAAGCAGATTAAACTCGTCCTTACATAGACCTTCTTAAAACATCAAAAAAAAATCAAAGCAAAATCTACTACTTTTCCAGTTACTATGTTTTTCACTGATTTCTGTTATATTCTATGATTCAGTGGTATTTGATCACATTAGCCTAAATCACTCTGCTTGTAATATATAATGCTACTACAATAATTAAAAACACACCGTGGGGTTGTTCCCAAAGGGGCCATGTAGCAGTAGGTGATCTTACAATACTTGACACGGATCTGATTATCTAAGTCATGTCTTGCAGAGTTGCTGGGGTTTCTCAGGTTCTTGTACCAAACTACATGATAATACCTCTGTTGCCATTCCCTGCCTTTTCATACATACTCACTTTGACAGGCATCAGGGGAATCACAAAGGCAGCAGATGGTCTGTGCACAGTTCCCTCAAGCACAAAACAACATTTCTGTACTTGTTGTCAGGACCTTAAATCGCACACTGTTCTGTTTGATTATTTTTAAACTCTGGATTGGCCATCGGGGCTCAGATGAGAAACATTTGCATATTACAGAGTGGGAGCAAGGGCTGAATTAAAGTGGCAAGCAAATGGATGGAAAATAAATTCGAAATGGAAGTTGTACACACTCATTTCTAATTAGGTTTGATTTTATGATTGCCAATGAAAGCACTGACCTCTACTAAAATTAAATAAGACATAGGTTGTGTGTAGTATGTTTATGGAGGTTTTCTACTGTTTTCCGTCACTCACCAAATATATAGTTGTTTGTTTATGCATAAAAACTAGACATTAGAAAGAAAACCCAGCACTGCAGCATGTAAATTTAAAATATGTATTCAAATGTAGGCTAAAGAATATAAATTCCAAATGAGTTTCTTTATCCTTAATGACATTCTCCTGCAATTCAAGTAAATATAATGTCTTAGTTCCTTATTGAGTATAATACCTATTTTTTAAAATTCAATTTCTTGTGCAGGAATTTTCCTGAGATATATTAGACAATGTTAAGTTCAAATCTGTATGTGAGTCTACAGAGATCTGTATTTAGATGGAGCTGTGAAAAGCCAAAGGAAAGATTTTTATCAGCCCACTGGGCTTTAAACAAATTTAACTTGTTTTCCTCCCAGCTCCAGTTTTCAACAACTTTAACGGTTTACATATTCAAAGTTATTTTGAAAGCGTTTAATGCATAGAAAATGGAAATGTAGCCTGAACAAAAGGATTGTTTCAAGAGAGGAACCAAGTGATGGAGAAAATACTTCGCAAATATTTGGAACACGTATGTAATAGGAAGAACAAAGGTACAAGTTGGTTTTTTGCATGAATTGAGAGTCAGACTGAGTGATTTCCGTCTGAGCACAAATCCACACTAGGTCTAAGAGCTTGGCTTTTTTCAATTTATCTTCCCCTTGCTACATGAGAAGATTATAGTGATAAACCAAGGGATCTTGTGTGTCACCATTAGTTTTGGTACATGATAGCAGTTTAAATGTCTTGCTTTTTTATAGTTTTGCCAGCAGAATTGGTAAGAGGGTAAAAAATTTCAGATCATTCCTTGATTTATTTTTTTTTAATAGGTTATAGCTGTGTTATTGGCCATTGGTGAGTGTTAATTGGTGTTAGAGGAAATTTCTTGTGTTACAATAAATCTCTCTAGGTCAGTGTACTGAGGATATTTAGAAAATGCCTTGGCTGAAATTTGCCATGGCCCTACGGTTAGTTATTAGCTACTCCTAAGGGCTTTCTGGACTGCTGCTGCTGCCTCTGCGTCATCCTGTTGCTGCAATACAAGGAACTAAGGTGTAAACAGGAGATAGTAAACTGCATAGATTTGCAATGCATTGGTAGACATATAGGCAACGTGCATTTGAGTTTGTCCAAGCACTGGTGACAAGTGGGACTTGCGTTCGTGCTTGGACAGCAGAAAGCAATTCTTGTCTTTTGTAAAGATATTTTATTAAGGTGTTGAAATAAATAAGGCCTTGTCAAAGGGGATGAAAATAGAACTAAATGCATCAATAGATATTAGGTTATTTTTTGAAATAGCCTTTACAAATCATCCTGAATGTTGCTAATTCATTGGAGCCTTCCTTGATTAATGAGCATTTCAGCATGGCAGGCTGTCAAGTGTGTGAATAATCAAAACAATGTTACTGCAGTCAATTTGGCAAATACATGAATAAACTTACTTACGGAAGTCACACTCCACTTGGATTTACAACCTGTATTACAGTGATTGGGAACAAGCAGGAATGTTTGTAGAAAGAGCAAACATGAAGCAAACTTTGAGAGAGAGTAATATTTGTTTTAAACATGGTTTAAGGTCAATGCAGTGCTTACAGAGCCAGGACATATGGTATGTTAAGTTGTTGTTGTTCTTTAATATTTGCTTAAAATTAGTGATGTGGTTCAGGTTTTAAATAGCACATGTCTTAGGTACTGGAGATACTTCACTGTCATAATAAACGTACTGCTGTAGTTGAAAATGTAGCATTACATAAGTATTAGTATCTTCTGAAGCGTAACTATGTACACTTTTTGTTCAATACTGAAAGGCTGCAGCCACAATTGAAGTGAAATTGGTTCTTTCAAGTGAACTGTTACAATGTTGTCTGTTTACCCAGCTGTAACTTAGAGCAAGAAGTGATCATGGACTCTGGACTGAGGTCTGTTCCACTAATAAAAGGACATATGATATCCTGTATCACAAGAGAAAATGATAAACAAAGGTGAAATTCAACATATAAACTGCTATGATTTCTCTTGTGGACTTTTATTAACTGACTTGTAGGTATAACTTGTAAATCCTGATAAGATCTTTATCCACAATGTGAAAAGATCAGAGTTAGGAATAAGTGGGAAAGTCCATGTTGTCATTATGAATTTGGATGCTGTGCAGGATAAATATACCTTTTCTCCCCCTATCCCCCTTTTTATTACTGTTTCTCTTCATCCAGTCAAAGACTGCAGAGGCTGCAGGAAACTCCAAACAGTGTTTTATGGTTGTGATTCAACTATACTTTGCTTTTCGTGTGTGTATGCATATATAAATATGTATTACAATGGTACCAAATAAGTTTGAGGCACGTCGGCTTCTATGGTTTCCTCTGGGCAGGTTGGAGCATCAGTTGCCTGATATTAGGACTGTGGATCATGTGAATACTCAGTGAATGATATCAGCTGTAAAAGGGCAATCAGTCTGGTTGTGTTTAGTCTGCTTGGGTGTCATCTGAAATCCCTACTGTACAAGCAGCTACAAAATTATGATTTATAAATTTGCTTAAAGTACTTTAATTGCTGATGTGAGACTGCTCCTCCTCCAAGGAAAGTTTTAGTAAACAACCAAACAAAAGATCTTAAATGAGAAGGCTGGGGAGAAGAGATGCATATTATCATACATATATATATGTGTGTATATATATATATGACAGTACTTATAAGAAAGTTCAAAACACTGGTTCTTATTTTCTTGTAACCTCTGTGTTGGAGGAATGACAAGGTTTGAATCCTACAGAGTTTTCTGAAGTACAGAGTCTTGAAAAGCTCTTGAAAGAGAGTGGACAGAGTGCCAGAGTGATTATTGCTTTTCAAGAGGAACCCCAGCTCTTGTGGTGTATGACTCGATTGGCTTTTAGTAATGTTGCTAAACAAAATAGAATATAGGTATTTTAAAACATGTATACTTGTGTTCTGCTGGATGTGAATATATGCAAGTGCACTTGCTTTAATCTAACGATTTTGAGCCTCAGTTGTTTATTTCTGGCTTTTATAGCAACTGCGGAGAGTCAAGTTGCAGAGCAGTTATCTATGAATGGATGCTGAAAATGTCGGAGAACAGTGTGTTTAGTGCTGTTTGTGAGGTTTTTTCAAACTGTAGCAATTGTCTCTTGAAAAATGCTGCTGGATGTGTGGAGCTGCTCCAGAGTGAGCTGGACTGGGCTTAGGCTGTAGATCATTGCTTACATCTCCTCCCCCCACCCTGAGAATGGAAAATACCTCCAGAAATCTGAGTATGGTGCAATATGAAATTATACTTGTTTTTCTCTGTGCATAAAGAAATTACAAAATAGGGTATAAATAAACCTTCCTTGTCTAGGACTTGGTAGAGTCTTTAGGAAGTCATCAAAACTTTTCTCCCCTCATTTCTTCACTGTTACCTTAGTGAGGGAAGTAGGCAGTGAAGTGAGATTATTGAACCTTAATGTTTGATGTTATCGGAAGGCTGTTTTGCAAGAGATGTAAAACCTTTAAATGGAGTAAGTACTTGCAGGCAACTCTTCAGTTGATTTAGCTGCATTGGCTTCTTCTGTAGTGTAGCTTAAGCTATGCAAGCATTCTGGACATGTGAGTTCACTTGATTTAGGCCATACTACGTAGCTCAAAAACCATTTTACACTGATGTAGCTGAGTGAATTGTGCATAGAATGTGCCTCAGGTCTGTTAGCTCTGAATACATATGGGACCAGCATTAAACCATTTTCTCTGAGTGTCTTTGGCATGAAATAAGAATGTCCTTGGGAGATGTCTTGTAAGCTAGCCAATTCTTGGTAGTGTTCTCTCAATACACAAAACCAGTCTTCTGGTTAGAGTTCAGGTTGGCATCTTGGCAGCGCACAGATCCTGCAGGGAGGACTGGAGCAAGCTACTGGCATTTTGTAATCTTTTGTCTGATAGAAGGGGTGCTGGATTTTCAGGCCTCTCCTGATCTGAAGATAAACTTGGAATATAAAATAACGGAAGTAGGGCAGTTTGCACCGTCACTAATACACTTGTCTGCTCCACCATTTGATTGTAGTGAGCACACAAAGCTGTTGATTACAGATACCTTTGCTACTGCAGTTTATATTAAGCCATGATCTGCTAATTAATTGATGTTGGGAGAGTTGATGTTCTGTTGGTTTTTTTGTTTTGTTTTTTTTTTTTTTTTAATTTGGAGAACAAATTTTGTCATTAATTCCAGATGAAAAAAAGCCTCCCACAAACTTCATATCTTCACTAGCTCCCAGATTTTGAATGCATATGTTAAAAGCAAACAAAAAGTGAAAACCTTCCAAAACTCAGTTGGAGGGCCTAATGTTCTGCCAAATGTTTGGCAGCCTTCTTTTAGGACACAAGGGCAGCATGAATGTCACTAGTCTGTTTTGTTTGAAACTGCTGATCAGCTCTTGGTTCGTCCTGTGAATTGATGGGCTGCTTGAAGCTGGAGTGCACTAGGTGCATTCCTGAGGGTTATTTTTATCAGATCAGAGGATCTTAATGTTGATCTTGTTTAAAATATTATTAGCCTTTTTGTCAGGCAGAAATTTATGACTTACCTGTAAGCTCTTTGTAAGGGAGATGTTTTTTTTCCTTAACTCTTCTAGATATCTTGATATGGTTCCTATTTTAAGGATTGTCATGTATTACTACTTAAAAATGTTTTGAACTTGATCATCATGTAATTTTCAAGTAAACTTGTAAGTGTTCATTCTTGCCAGGTACTTGTATTGAAGGTTAAATGGAAAAAAAGCCAGTAAGATATCAGAACTACTGACCTTTATTTCACTGTATCATCAGTGTTTGCAAGAATTTGTTTCTGTTGTGCTTGAAACTTGAACAAATATTTTTTCTTTCTTCTTGGACATTCTGACATACTTGCTCTCTTTTATAAAAGATAATATAGATAGTAGATAAAACTCCAGGTAAATAAAATATCAAGTACTCAATAATTAAGTCAATCTGTTGTATGATGCAAGATGGTGCTTTGTAAAGACTTAGCTGTGTCTGTTAACCCCTCTCTGATTAGTTTCACAAGTGTAATAGTCATGTTTATCTCAGCAGGGGATCATCAGGAGTGAAGCATCACAAATACAACTGTGCTGCCTGTGGAAGTCGTGCACTATCAGCAGTAAACAAATAAAAAACCCCAACACCCCACAAAACAAAAAAACCCCAACACCCCACAAAACAAAAAAACCCCAACACCCCACAAAACAAAAAAACCCCAACACCCCACAAAACAAAAAAACCCCAACACCCCACAAAACAAAAAAACCCCAACACCCCACAAAACAAAAAAACCCCAACACCCCACAAAACAAAAAAACCCCAACACCCCACAAAACAAAAAAACCCCAACACCCCACAAAACAAAAAAACCCCAACACCCCACAAAACAAAAAAACCCCAACACCCCACAAAACAAAAAAACCCCAACACCCCACAAAACAAAAAAACCCCAACACCCCACAAAACAAAAAAACCCCAACACCCCACAAAACAAAAAAACCCCAACACCCCACAAAACAAAAAAACCCCAACACCCCACAAAACAAAAAAACCCCAACACCCCACAAAACAAAAAAACCCCAACACCCCACAAAACAAAAAAACCCCAACACCCCACAAAACAAAAAAACCCCAACACCCCACAAAACAAAAAAACCCCAACACCCCACAAAACAAAAAAACCCCAACACCCCACAAAACAAAAAAACCCCAAAGGAAAACCAAACCAACCAAAAATAACCTAACCCCCCCAAAAACTCACAAAACAAACAAAAAAACACCAAACAAAACAAAACAATAAAAACCCAAATGAAAACAAAAACCAATCCAAAACAAAAAAACTAAAAAACCCCCCAAAAGCCCACAAAAAACTAACAAAAAAACCAAAACAAAACCATAACAAAAAAACCCACAAATAAAAAAAAACAAACCAAACAAACTAAAACCCCCAAAACCCCCCCCAAAAAAACCAAAAATGAAAACAAAAAAAAGAAAATAAAAAAACACAAATGAAAACCAAAACCAAAACCAAAAACCATAAATGAAAACAAAAAAAAAAGAAAAAACCACAAATGACAACCAAAAAACCCCATCAAAACCAAAAAACATTAATGACAACCAAAAAACAAAAAAAAAACCAAACCAAAAAACACTAATGACAACCAGAAAACCAAAAAAAAAACCAAACCAAAAACCACTAATAACAACCAAAAAACAACAACAAAAAAACCCCAAAATACACTAATGTCAACCAAAAAACCAAAACAAAACATAAACAACCAACACTAACGACAACAAAAAAACAAAAAGAAAAACCCCAAAACCAACTAACAGTAAGGACAACCAAGAAAACAAAAAAACCCCAAACCAAAAAACGCTAAGGACAACCAAAAAAACAAACAAAAACAAAAAACCACTAATGACAACCAAAAAATCAAAAAAAAAACCAACCCAAAAACCACTAATGACAACCAAAAAACAAAAAAAAACCCAAAACCAACATACACTAAGGACAATCAAAAAAAAAAAACCAACCCAAACCCAAACACCACTAAGGACAACCAAAAAACCAAAAAAACTCCAAACCAACGAACACTAAGGACAACCAAAAACCCAAAAAAACCCCACAACCCAAAAACCACTAATTGCAACCAAAAAAACCCCAAAAAAACCCCAAACCAAAACCCACTAATGACAACCAAAAACCGAAAAAAACCCAAAACCAACAAACACTAAGGACAACCAAAACCCAAAAAACCCCACAAACCAACGAACATAAGGACAACCAAAAAACAAAAAAAAACCCCAAAACCAACCAACACTAAGGACAACCAAAACCCCAAAAAAACCCCCAAAACAATCGAACACTAAGGACAACCAGAAAAACCAAAAAAACCCAAAACAATCGAACACTAAGGACAACTAAAAAACCAAAAAAACCCCCACCCCAAAACCAACTATCACTAAGGACAACCAAAAAACAGAAAAAAACCCCAAACCAACATTAAGGTCAACCAAAAAACCAAAACGAAACAAAACCAACACACACTAGGGACAACCAAAAACAAAAAAAAAAAGCAAACTAAAATACACTAATGTCAAAAAAAAAAACCAACAAAAAAAACCAAACAAAAACCCACTAATGACACCCAAAAACCCAAAAACCCGCAAAATCAAAAAACACTAAGGACAACCAAAAACCCAAAAAACCCCAAACCCAAAAAACACTAAGGACAACCAAAAACCCAAAAAAACCCCCAACCAAAAACACACTAATAACCAAAAAACCAAAAAAAACCAAACCAAAAACCACTAATGTCAACCAAAAAACAAAAACAAACAAATAACCACTAGTAACAACCAAAAAATCAAAAAAAAACCCTCAACCCAAAAACCACTAAGGACCACCAAAAAACCAAAAAACCCCCCCAAACAAAACACCACTAATGACAACCAAAAAGGCAAAAAAAAACCCCCAACCAAAAAAACACTAATGACAACGAAAAAAACAAACAAAAAAACCAAAACAAAAACCCACTAATGACATCTAAAAAACCAAAAAAACCCAACAAACACTGACAACCAAAAAACCAAAAAAACCCCAAAACAATCGAACACTAAGGACAACTAAAAAACCAACCCCCCCCCCCCCAAAAAAACCCCAAAACCTAAAAACACTAAGGACAATGAAAAACCCAAAAAACCCCCAAAACCAAAAACCACTAATGACAACCAAAAAACCAAAAAAAAACAAAACTAAAACACATTAATGACAAACAAAAAAACCCCAAAAAAAGCCAAACCAAAAACCACTAATGACAACCAAAAAACCGAAAAACCCAAAACCAACATACACTAAGGACAATCAAAAAAAAAAAGCCACCCCAAACCCAAACAACACTAAGGACAACCAAAAAACCAAAAAAACCCCAAAACCAACAAACACTAAGGAGAACCAAAAACCCAAAAAACCTCCAAAACCAACAAACACTCAGGACAACCAAAAACCAAAAAAACCACCAAACCAAAATACACTAATGACAACAAAAAACCAAAACCCCCCCAAAACCAATGAACACTAAGGATAACCAAAAAACCAAAACTAAACAAAACCAACGAGCACTAAGTACAACCAAAAATACAAAAAACCCCAAAACCAAAAGCCACTAATGACTTCCAAAAAGTCAAAAAAAACACCCAACCAAAAAAACACAAATGAAAACAGAAAAAAACAATAGAAAAAAACACAAGTGAAAACAAAACAAAAAAAAACCAAACCCAAAACCAAAAACCACAAATAAAAACCAAAAATCAAAAAAACCCCACCAAAACCAAAAAACACTAATGACAACCAAAAAACCAAAAAAAATTCCCCAAACCCAAAAACCACTAATGATAACCAAACAAAAAAACCCCCAAAACCCAACAAACATTAAGGACAACCAAAAAAACCCAAAAAAACCCCAAACCAAAAACCCTAATGACAACCAAAAAACAAAAAAAAAAAACAAACCAAAAAACACTAATGACAACCAGAAAACAACAACAAAAAAACCCCAAAATACACTAATGTCAACCAAGAAAACAAAAAAAAACCAACAAACACTAAGGGCAACCAAAAAACAAAACAAAAAAAAAAACCCAAAACCAATGAACACTAAGGATAACCAACAAAAAAAAACCCAAACCAAAAACCAGTAATGACGAGCAAAAAACCAAGAAAACCCAAACCAAAATACACTAATGTCAACCAAAAAACAAACAAACAAAAAAACACTATTGACAACATAAAAATATCAAAAAAACCCAATCCAAAAACCACTAATGACAACCAAAAAACCAAAAAAACCCCACCTAAAAAACACTACGGACAACCAAAAAACCAAAAACAACCCCAAACCAACAAACACTAAGGAGAACCAAAAAACCAAAAAAACGCCAAACCAACAAACAATAAGGACAACCAAAAAACTAAAAAACCCCAAAACCAAAAAACACTAAGGACAACCAAAAAACCAAGAAAATCCCCAAACCATCGAACACTAAGGACAACCAAAAAACAAACAAAAAAAAAACCCAAACCAACCAACACTAAGGACAACCAAAAAACCAAAAAAAACCCCAAAACGAACTAACACTGAGGACAACCAAAAAGCCAAAAAAAAACCCCCAACCAAAAAACCACTAATGACAACCAAAAAAAAAACAAAAAAAAAAACAAACAAAAAAACACTAACGAAAACAAGAAAAAAAAAAAACCACAAATGAAAAAAAGAAAACAAAAAAACCCCACCAAAACCGAAAAACAGTAATGAAAACCAAAAAACAAAAAACCCCCCAAACAAAAAATCATTAATGACAACCAGAATACCAAAAAAAAAACCAAACCAAAAAACACTCATGACAACCAAAAAACAACAAAAAAACCCCAAACCAAAATACACTAATGTCAACCAAAAACCAAAAAAACCAAAAAACCACTAATGAAAACAAAAAAAAAAGAAATCAAAAAAGCAATCCAAAAACCACAAATGACAACCAAAAAAACAAAAAAAAAACCAAACCCAAAAAACACTAAGGACAACCAAAAAACCTAAAAAACCCCCAAACCATCGAACACTAAGGACAACCAAAAAAACAAAAAAACCCCAAACCAAAACACACTAATGTCAACCAAAAAACAAACAAAAAAAAACCCACAAAAACCACTAATGACAACCAAAAAGCCAAAAAAAAAAACCAACCAACAAAACCACTAATGACAACCAAAAACCAAAAAAAACCCCAAAACCCACAAATGAAAACAAAAAAAAAACCCCAAAACCAAAAAACACAAATGAAAACAAAAAACCAAAAAAACCCCAAAGCCAAAAAACACAACTGAAAATAAAAAATGAAAAAACCCCACCAAAACCAAAAACTTAATGACAACCAAAAAACCGAAAAAAATTCCCCAACCCTAAAAAACAGTAATGATAACCAAAAAAAACAAACAACAATAATGACAACCAAAAACCAAAAAAGCGCAGAACTAAAAATCATTTATGACAACCATAAAAACAAAAAAAACGGAACCAAAAAACACTAATGACAATCAAAAACCCAAAATACCCAAAACCATCGAACACTAAGGACAACCAAAAAACAAAAAAAAAACAACCCAAACCAACGAACACTAAGGACAACCAAAAAACCAAACCAAAACAAAACCAACGAACACTAAGGACAACCAAAGCCAAAACCAAACCAAAATACACTAATGTCAACCAAAAACACAAAAAGAAACAAAAAAACACTAATGACAACCAAAAAACCCAAAAAACCCCCACTAAAAACCACTAAGGACAACCAACAATACAAAAAAACCCCAAAACCAAAACCCACTAATGACAGTCAAAAAACCAAAAAAAAACCCAAACCAACAAACACTAAGGACAACCAAAAAACCAAAAAAACGCCAAAACCAAACACTAAGGAGAACCAAAAAACCAAAAAACCTCCAGAACCAAACACTAAGGACCACTAAAAAAACCCCAAAACCAAACACTAAGGACAACCAAAAACCAAAAAAAACCAAACCCAAAACCCACTAATGACTACCAAAAATAATAAAAAAAAACCCCAAAACAATAAACACTAAGGACAACCAAAAAAACCAAAACGAAACAAATGAACACTAATGACAACCAAAAAAACCCCCACCCAACCAAAAACCACTAATCACAACCAAAAAATAATTAAAACCTAAACCAAAAACCACTAATGACAGCCAAAAAACCCCCACCCAAAACACACTAAGGACAACCAAAAATACCAAAAAAAGCAGAACCACAAACCACTAATGACAACCAAAAAGCCAAAAAAAAAACCCCAAACAAAAAACCACTAACGACAACCAAAAAAACCAACCAAAAAAAACCAAACCAAAAAACACAAATGAAAACAAAAAAAAGAAAAAAAACAAATGAAAAAAAAACCAAAAAAACCCCCAAAACTGAAAATCATTAATGACAACCAAAAAACCAAAAAAAAACCAAACCAAAAAACACTCATGACAACCAAAAAAACAAAAAAAAACCAAACCAAAAAACATCCATGACAACCAAAATACAAAAAAAAAAAACCAAAACCAACGAACACTAAGGACAACCAAAAAAAAAAAACCAAAAAAACCCCCAACAAACACTAAGGACAAGCAAAAAAAAAAAACCCAAACCAAAATACACTAATGTTAACCAAAAAACAAACAAACCAAAAAAACCCACTAATGACAACCAAAAACCCAAAAACCCCCCACCCAAAACACACTAAGGACAACCAAAAATACCAAAAAAAGCAGAACCACAAACCACTAATGACAACCAAAAAGCCAAAAAAAAAACCCCAAACAAAAAACCAATAATGACAACCAAAAAAAACCAACCAAAAAAAACCAAACCAAAAAACACAAATGAAAACAAAAAAAGAGAAAAACAAAAATGAAAAAAAAAAAACCAAAAAACCCCACCCAAACCGAAAAACAATAATGAAAACCAAAAAACAAAAAACCCCCCCAAAACTGAAAATCATTAATGACAACCAAAAAAACAAAAAAAAAACCCAACGAACACTAAGGACAAAAAAAAAAAAACCCACACCAAAAAACACTCATGACAACCAAAAAACCAAAAAAAAAAACCAAACAAAAAACTACTAATGTAAACCAAAAAAAAAAAATAAAATAAAAAGGCAAAAACCACTAACGACAACCAAAAAAAACCAATCAAAAAACCAATCCAAAACCCACAAATGACAACGAAAAAACAAACAAACAAAAAACCCAACAAACACTAAGGACAACCAAAAATCCAAAAAACACCCCAAAACCAACGAACACTAAGGACAACCAAAAAAACCAAAACAAAACCGACGAACACTAAGGACAAAAAAAAAAAACAAACAACACCACACCAAAAGACACTCATGACAACCAAAAAACCAAAAAAAAAAACCCAAACAAAAAACTACTAATGTAAACCAAAATAAATAAATAAAAAAGGCAAAACCCACTAATGACAACCAAAAAAAATCAAAAAACCAATCCAAAACCCACAAATGACAAAGAAAAAACAAACAAACAAAAAAAACAACACACACTAAGGAAAACCAGAAAACCAAAACAGAACGAAACCAATGAAAACTAATGACAACCAAAAAAAACCCATCCCAAACCAAAATACACTAATGTCAACCAAAAAACAAACAAACAAAAAAACCCCACTAATGACAACCAAAAAATAAAAAAACCCCACCCAAAACACACTAAGGACAACCAAAAATACAAAAAAAAAGCAGAACCACAAACCACTAATGACAACCAAAAAGCCAAAAAAAACCCAACCAAAAAACCACTAATGACAACCAAAAAACAAAAAAAACCCCAAAACCAAACACTAGGGAGAACAAAAAAAACAAAAAACCTCCAAAACCAAACACTAAGGACAACCAAAACCCAAAAAAAAACCAAAACCAAAACCCACTAATGACTTCCAAAAATAAAAAAAAAACCCAACCAAAAAACCACTAATGACAACAAAAAAAACCAACAAAAAAAAACCAAACCAAAAAACACAAATGAAAACAAAAAAAACAAAAAACCAAAAAACCCCACCAAACACGAAAAACAATAATGAAAACAAAAAAACCAAAAAAACCCCCAAAACTAAAAATCATTAATGACAACCAAAAAAACAAAAAAACCCCAAACCAACAAACACTAAGGACAACCAAAAAAACCAAAACAAAATGAAACCAATGAACACTAATGACAACCAAAAATAACCAAACCCAACCAAAAGCCACTAATGACAACCAAAAAACCAAAAAAACCCCACCCAAAACACACTAAGGACAACCAAAAATACCAAAAAAAGCAGAACCACAAACCACTAATGGCAACCAAAATGCCGAAAAAAAAAAACCCCAAACAAAAAACCACTGACAACCAAAAAAAAACAACAACAAAAAAAACAAACCAAAAAACACAAATGAAAACAAAAAAAAAGAAAAAAACACAAATGAAAAAAAACCAAACAAAAAACCCCACCCAAACCAAAAAATAATAATGAAAACCAAAAAACAAAAAACCCCCCAAAACTGAAAATCACTAATGACAACCAAAAAACCAAAAAAAACCCAAACCAAAAAACACTCATGACAACCAAAAAACCAAAAAAAACCCAAACCAAAAAACACTCATGACAACCAAAAAACCAAAAAAACCCAAACCAAAAAACATCCATGACAACCAAAAAACAAAAAAAACCCCCAAAGACAAAGAACACTAAGGACAAAAAAAAAACCAAACAACACCACACCAAAAGACACTCATGACAACCAAAAAACCAAAAAAAAAAACCCAAACAAAAAACTACTAATGTAAACCAAAATAAATAAATAAAAAAAAAGGCAAAAACCACTAATGACAACCAAAAAAAACCAATCAAAAAACCAATCCAAAACCCACAAATGACAACGAAAAAACAAAAAAAAAAACCCACCCCAAACCAAAATACACTAATGTCAACCAAAAAACAAACAAACAAAAACCCACTAATGACAACCAAAAAATAATTAAAACCTAAACCAAAAACACACTAAGGACAACCAAAAATACCAAAAAAAGCAGAACCACAAACCACTAATGACAACCAAAAAGCCAAAAAAACCCCAACCAAAAAACCACTAATGACAACCAAAAAAAAACAACAAAAAAAAACAAACCAAAAAACACAAATGAAAACAAGGAAAAAAAAAAAAACAAAAAAAAACAAGGAAAAAAACACAAATGAAAACAAAAAAGCAAAAAACCCCACCAAACCCGAAAAACAATAATGAAAACCAAAAAACAAAAAACGCCCCAAAACTAAAAATCATTAATGACAACCAAAAAACCAAAAAAACCCCAAACCAACAAACACTGAGGACAAGCAAAAAACCCAAAAAAACTCCAAAACCAGACACTAAGGACAACCGAAAACCAAAAAAAAACAAAACGAAAACCCACTAATGACTACCAAAAATAATAAGAAAAAAAACCCAACAAACACTAATGACAACCAAAAAACCAAAAAAAACCCCAACAAACACTAAGGACAACCAAAAAACAAAACAAAACGAAACCAATGAAAACTAATGACAACCAAAAAAAAAAAACCCAAACCAAAATACACTAATGTCAACCAAAAAACAAACAAACAAAAAAAACCCACTAATGACAACCAAAAAACCAAAAAAAACCCCACCCAAAACACACTAAGGACAACCAAAAATACAAAAAAAAGCAGAACCACAAACCACTAATGACAACCAAAAAGCCAAAAAACACCCAACCAAAAAACCACTAATGACAACCAAAAAAAAGAACAAAAAAACCCCCCAAAACCTAAAAACACAAATGAAAACAAGAAAAAAAAGAACAAAAAAAGAACAAAACACAAATGAAAACTAAAAAACAAAAAACCCCACCAAACCCGAACAACAATAATGAAAACAAAAAAACCAAAAAAAAACCCCAAAACTGAAAATCATTAATGACAACCAAAAACCAAAAAAAACCAAAAAAACCCCACTAATGACTACCAAAAATAAATAATAAAAAAAACCCCAACAAACACTAAGGACAACCAAAAAACCAAAAAAAACCCCAAACCAACGTACACTAATGACAACCAAAAATACAAAAACACCCAAAACCAAAACCCACTAATGACTTCCAAAAAGCCAAAAAAAAAAACCCAACCAAAAAAACACTAATGACAACAACAACAAAAAAACAAAACCCCAAAAACAGAAATAAACCAAAAAAATAGAAAAACACACAAATGAAAACAAAACCCCAAAAAAACCCCAAAACCAAAAACCACAAATGAAAACCAAAAATCCAAAAAATCCCACCAAAACCAAAAAACACTAATGACAACCAAAAAACACTAATGACAACCAAAAAACACTAATGACAACCAAAAAACACTAATGACAACCAAAAAACACTAATGACAACCAAAAAACCAAAAAAAATTCCCCAAACCCAAAAAACACTAATGATAACCAAAAAACCAAAAAAAAAGCCAAAAACCAACCAACATTAAGGACAACCAAAAAAACCCAAACCAAAAAACCCTAATGACAACCAAAAAACCAAAACAAAACCAAACGAAGAAACACTAATGACAACCAGAAAACCAAAAAAAAACCCCCAAAACACAAACCAAAAAACACTAATAACCAAAAAACAACAAAAAAAAAACCCAATACCAATGAACACTAAGGACAACGAAGAAAACAAAGAAAAAAAACAAACCAAAAACCAGTAATGACGAGCAAAAACCCAAAAAAACCCAAACCAAAATACACTAATGTCAACCAAAAAATAAAAAAAACAAACAAAAACCAACCTAAAAAACACCACGGACAACCAACAATACAGAAAAAACCCAAAACCAAAACCCACTAATGACAACCAAAAAACCCAAAAAACCCCACCCAACAAACACTCAGGACAACCAAAAAACCAAAAAAAACCCCAAACCAACAAACACTAAGGACAACCAAAAAACAAAAAAAACCCCACCCCAAACCAACCAACACTAAGGACAACCAAAAACCCAAAAAAACCCCCGAACCAACGAACACTAAGGACAACCAAAAACAAAAAAAAAAACCACAAATGAAAATACACTAATCTCAACCAAAAAACAAAAAAAACCCAAACAAAACACCCACTAATGACAACCAAAAAATAGAATAACCAAGAATAAAAACCAGTAATGACGACCAAAACCCAAAAAAAAAACCCCAACCAAAAAAACACTACTGACAACCAAAAAAACAAACAAAAAAAAGAACCAAAAACCACAGATGAAAAAAAAAAAGAGAAAAAAACACAAATGAAAACAAAAACCCAAAAAAAAACCCCAAACCAAAAAAACACAAATGAAAACAAAAAACCAAAAAAACACAAATGAAAACAAAAAACCAAAAAACCACAAATGAAAACAAAAAACCAAAAAAAAAAAACCCAAACCAAAAAACATTAATGAAAACAAAAAACCAAGAAAACCCACCAAAACCAAAACCCAAAAAAACCCCCAAAACTAAAAATCATTAATGACAACCAAAAAACCCAAAACCAAGAACCACTAATGACAACCAAAAAAAAACCCAAACCAAAAACCACTAATGACAACCAAAAAACCAAAAAAAACCCCAAACCAAAAAACACTAAGGACAACCAAAAAACCAAAAAAACCCCCATAGCCAAACAACACTAAGGACAACCAAAAATACAAAAAAACCCCAAACCAAAACCCACTAATGAGAACCAGAAAGCCAAAAAAACTTCCCCAAACCCTTAAAACACTAATGATAACCAAAAAACCCAAAAAACCCCACTAAAACTGAAAAACATTAATGACAACCAAAAAACAAAAACCAAAAAAAAACCAGAAACCCACTCATGATAACCAAAAAAACTCCAAAAACCCCACCAAAACCAAAAAAACATAATGACAACCAAAAAACCCCAAAACCAAAAACCACTAATGAAAACCAAAAAACCCCCAAAAAACCCCAAATCAAAAACCACTCATGACAACCAAAAAACCAAAAAAAACCCCAAACCTAAAACCACTAAGGATAACCAAAAAACTCAAAAAACCCCCCAAAACCAACGAACACTAAGGACAACCAAAGACAAAAAAAAACCAAAACCAAACGAAACATACACTAATGTCAACCAAAAAACAAAAAAACAAACAAAACCCCCACTAATGACAACCAAAAAATAAAATAACCAAGAATAAAAACCACTAATGACAACCAAAAAGCCAAAAAAAAACCCAACCAAAAAAACACTAATGACAACCAAAAAACCAAAAAAAACTAAACCAAAAAACACAAATGAAAACAGAAAACCAAAAAACCCCCACCAAACCCAAAAAAACATAATTGCAACCAAAAAACAAAAAAAAACCAAACCAAAAAACACGAAGGACAACCAAAAAACAAAAAAAAAACCCAAACCAACGAACACTAAGGACAACCAAAAAAACAAAAAAACCCCAAACCAAAAAACACTAATGACAACCAAAAAACAAAACAAAAAAAACCAAAAAACACTAATGACAAACAAAAACCTAAAAAAACCCCAAACCAACAAACACTAAGGACAACCAAAAAACCAAAAAAATTCAAAGCCAACTAACACTAAGGACAACCAAAAAACCAAAGAAAACCAAAAATCAATAATGACAACCGAAAACCAAAAATATTCCCCAAACCCAAAAAACACTAATGATAACCAAAAAGCCAAAAAAACCCAAACCCAAAAACCACTAATGACAACCAAAAAACCAAAAAAACCCAAACCCAAAAACCACTAATGACAACCAAAAAACCAAAAAACCCACCAAAACCAACAAACACTAAGGACAACCAAAAAACCAAAAAAACCCAAAAAAGCAACCAACACTAAGGAGAATCAAAACACCAAAAAAAACCCCAAACCAAAAAACACTAATGACAACCAAAAACCCCCCAAAAAAACAACTTAAAAACACTAATGAGAACCAAAAAAACTAAATCAAAAAACACAAATGAGAACCAAAAAACAAAAAACCCACAACAAAACCAAAAAACAAATGCGAACGAAAATACCAAAAAACAAAAAATCAAAACCAAAAACCACAAATGAGAACCAAAAACCCCCCAAAAAACCAAAAACCAAAAACCACTAATGACAACCGAAAAACAAAAAAAACCCCAACCAAAAAACACTAAGGACAACCAAAAACCCAAAAAACCCGAAGACCAACAAACACTACGTACTACCAAAAAAAACAAAAGAAAACCACCAAACCCAACACACACAAATGACGACCAAAAAAACCCCAAACCCCGACCCAAAAAAAGCACTAATGAAAACCAAAAACCAAAAAAACCCCCAAAACCTAAAACCACAAATGACAACCAAGAAACAAAAAAAAAACCCCAAACCCAAAAACCACTAATGATAACCAAAACCCCAAAAAAACCCCAAACCCAAAACCCACTAATGACAACCAAAAATCCAAAAAAAAATCCCCGAACCCCAAAACCACTTATGACAACCAAAAAATGAAAAAACCTAAAACTAAAAACCACTATTGACAACCAAAAAACCAAAAAAAACCCCAAAACCTAAAAACACAAATGACAACCAAGAAACCAAAAAAAACCCCAACCCCAAAAAACACTAATGACAACCAAAAACCAAAAAACCCTAAAACTAAAAAAAAATAATGGCAACCAAAAAGCTAAAAAAACCCAAAACCAAAAACCACTACTGACAACCAAAAAACAAAAAAAACCCCGCGTCAAAAAACACTAATGACAACCAAAAACCCAAATGAAACCAAAAATCAATAATGACAACCAAAAATCAAAAATATTCCCCAAGCCCAAAAAACACTAATGATAACCAAAAAGCCAAAAAAACCGAACCCCCAAAACCCACTAATGACAACCAAAAAATCAAAAAAACCCAACCCAAAAAACAATAATGACAACCAAAATCCAAAAATCCCACCAAAACCAACAAGCACTAATGACAACCAAAAAACCAAAAAAACCCAAAAAAGCAACCAACACTAAGGAGAATCAAAAAACCCCCCAAAAAAACCCAAACCAAAAAACACTAATGACAACCAAACCCCCCCCAAAAAAACAACTAAAAAACACTAATGAGAACCAAAAAACCAAAAAAACTAAATCAAAAAACACAAATGAGAACCAACAAAAAAACACAACAAAACCAAAAAACACTAATGACAACCAAAAAACAAAAAAAAACCCCCAAAAAACACTAAGTACAACCAAAAATCCAAAGAAAACCACCAAACCCAAGAACCACAAATGACGACCAAAAAAAAAACCAAACCCCAGCCCAAAAAAACCACTAATGACAACCAAAAAACAAAAAACACCCCTAAACCTAAAACCACAAATGACAGCCAAGAACCCAAAAAATACCCCAACCCCAAAAAACACTAATGACAACTAAAAACCAAAAAAAACCCCCCAAAACCACTAATGACAACCAAAAAACCGAAGAAAAATAAAAACCAAAACCCACAAATGACAACCAAAAAAAACCCAGACCCCAAACCAAAAAAATCACTAATGACAACCAAAAACTAAAAAAAACCCCAAAACCTAAAAACACAAATGACTACCAAGAAACAAAAAAAAACCCCAAACCCAAAAAAACCACTAATGACAACCAAAACCAAAAAACCCTAAAACTAAAAAATACTAATGACAACCAAAAAACCCAAAAAAACCCCAAACCAAAAACCACTACTGACAACCAAAAAACCAAAAAAAAAACCCGCTCCAAAAACCACTAAGGACAACCAAAAAACCAAAAAACCAACCAAAAAACACTAATTGCAAACAAGAAACAAAAAATCCCAAACCAAAACCCACTAAGGACAACCAAAAAAACCCAACCAAAAAACACTAAGGGCAACCAAAAACCCAAAAAAACCCAAAACCAACAAACACTAAGTACAACCAAAAAACCAAAGAAAACGACCAAACCCAAGAACCAGAAATGACAACCAAAAAACAAAAAAAACCCCAAAACCTAAAACCACAAATGACAACCAAGAACCCAAAAAATACCCCAACCCCAGAAAACACTAATGACAACCAAAAACAAAAAAAAACCCCACCAAAAAACACAAATGGCAACCAAGAAACCAAAAAAACCCCCCAAAACCACTAATGACAACCAAAAAACCAATAAAAACAAAACCAAAAACCACTAATGACAACCAAAAAACCAATAAAAACAAAACCAAAAACCACTAATGACAACCAAAAAACCAATAAAAACAAAACCAAAACCACTAATGACAACCAAAAAACCGAAGAAAAATAAAAACCAAAACCCACTAATGACAACCAAAAAACCGAAAAAACCCCAAAAAAAACAAACCCCAAAACCCACAAATGACAACCAAAAAACCCCCAAAAAACCCACTAATGAAAACCAAAAAACAAAAAAACCCCCAAAACCTAAAACCACAAATGACAACCAAGAAACCAAAAAAAAACCCAAACCAAAACCCACTACTGACAACCAAAAACCAAAAAAAACCCGCGCCAAAAACCACTAAGGACAACCAAAAACCAAAAAAAGAACCCAAACCAAAAAACACTAATGACAACCAGAAAAACCAAAAAAACAACCAAAAAACACTAATTGCAAACAAAAACCAAAAAAAATCCAAAACCAAAAAACACTCAGGACAACCAAAAAACCAAATAAAACAAAACCAAAAATCAATAATGACAACCAAAAACCAAAAATATTCCCCAACCCCAAAAAACACTGATAACCAAAAAATGCAAACCCAAAAACCACTAATGACAACCAAAAAACCAAAAAAAAACAAACCAAAAAACACTAATGATAAGCAAAAATCCAAAAAACCCACCAAAACCAACAAACACTAAGGACAACCAAAAAACCAAAAAAAACACAAAAGCAACCAACACTAAGGAGAATCAAAAAACCCAAAAAACCCCAAAACCAAATAACACTAATGACAACCAAATCCCCCCCCCAAACCTAAGAAACACTAATGAGTACCAAAAAAACAACAAAAAAAAACCTAAATCAAGAAGCACAAATGAGAACCAAAAAACCAAAAAACCCACAACAAAACCAAAAAACACAAATGTGAACGAAAATACCAAAAAAACCATCAAAACCAAAAACCAGCAATGACAACCAAATCACCAAACCCAAAAAAACAAAACCAAAAAACACAAATGGCAACCAAAAAACCCAAAAACCCAAAAAACCAGAAATGATAACCAAAAAAAACAAACAAAAAAAGAAAACCGAAACCCACAAATGACAACAACAACAAAAGACAAAACCAAAAACCACAAATGACAAACAAACAAAAAAACCACCCCAATCCCAAAAAACACTAATGACAACCAAAAACCAAAAAAAACCCACCAAAAAACACAAATGGCAACCAAGAAACCAAAAAACCCCCCCAAAACCACTAATGACAACCAAAAAACCAATAAAAACAAAACCAAAAACAACTAATGACAACCAAAAAACCAAAAAAACCCCAAACCAACAAAAACTAATGTAAACCAAAAACCCCAAAAAACCCAAAACCAACAAACACCAAGGACAACCAAAAAAACCAAAAAACCCCCCCAAACCAACGAACACTAAGGACAACCAAAAAACAAAAAAGAAAACCAAACGAAAATACACTAATGTCAACCAAAAAATAAAAAAAAACAAGACCAAAAACCACTAATGACAACCAAAAATCGAAGAAAAACCCCACTAAAAAACACTAATGACAACCAAAAAAAAAAACCAAACCAAAAACCACAAATGAAAACAAGACAAAAAAAAAAAAGAAAAAAACACAAATGAAAACAAAAAACCAAAAAAACCCCAAAACCAAAAAACACAAATGTAAACAAAAAAAACAAAAAACCCCACCAAACCCCAAAAAAACTAATGACAACCAAAAAACCAAAAAAAATTCCCCAACCCCAAAAAACCACTAATGATAACCAACAAAACCAAAAAAACCCACCAAAACAAAAAAACAATAATCACAACCAAAACACAAAAAAACCCCCAAAACTAAAAATCATTCATGACAACCAACAAAACAAAAAACAATCAAAAAACACTAATGACAAACAAAACCCCAAAAAATCCAAAACCAAAAAACACTAAGGACAAGCAAAAAACCAAGTAAAACAAAACCAAAAATCAATAATGACAACCAAAAAACTAAAAAAAAGATCACCAAACCCAGAAAACACTAATGATAACCGAAAAACCCAAAAAAACCCACCAAAACCAAAAAATAATAATGACAACCAAAAAACAAATAAAAACCCCAAAATAAAAATCATTAATGACTACCAATGAACCAAAAAACCCCGAAAAACACTAATGACAACCAAAAAGCCAAAACCCCACCAAACTAAAAGACGCTAATGAGAACCAAAAAACCAAAAAAACCCACCAAACCAAAAAAACACTAAGGACAACCAAAAAACCCCACCAAAACCAAAAACCACTAATGACAACAAAAAAAAGCAAAAAAAAACCCCAAAAAACACTAATGACAACCAAAAAACCCCAAAACCCCAAAACCAACAAACACTAAGTACTACCTAAAAACCAAAGAAAGCCACTAAACCCAAAAACCAGAAATGACAACCAAAAAAAAACCAAACCCCAACCCAAATAAACTACTAATGACAACCAAAAACCAAAAAAACCCCCCAAAACCTAAAAACACAAATGACAACCAAGAAAGCAAAAAAAAACCCCCAAACCCAAAACCCACTAATGATAACCAAAAAAACCCAAAAAAAACCCAAACCCCAAAAAACACTAATGACAACCAAAAACCAAAAAAAACTACAACTAAAAAATACTAATGACAACCAAAAAACCAAAAAAACCCAAAACCAAAAACCACTACTGACAACCAAAAAACCCAAAAAAACCTCCTCCAAAAACCACTAAGGACAACCAAAAAACAAAAAGAACCCCCAAACCAAAAACCACTAATGACAACCAAAAAAACCCCCCAAACCCCGATACCAAGTACCACTAATGAGAACCAAAAAACCAAAAAAAAAACCAAACCAAAAAACACTAATGACAACCAAAAAATCCCCCAAAACCCACTAATGACAACCAAAAACCAAAAAAACCCCCAAACCCAAAAACCACTAATGACAACCAAAAAACCAAAAAAAACAAAACCAAAACCCACTAATGACAACCAAAAAAAAAAATAAAATCCCCAAACCCCAAAAACACTAAGGACAACCAAAAAGAAAAAAAGCCCCAAACCAACAAACACTAATGACAACCAATAAACCAAAAAAACCCATAACCAATAAACACTAAGGACAACCAAAAACCAGAAAAACCCAAAAAACACTAATGACAACCAAAAAACAAAGAAAATACCCAAAACCCACTAATGACAACTAAAAAAACAAACAAAAAAAACCCCAAAAAACACTAATGAGAACCAAAAAACAACAAAAAGAAGCAATCTAAAAAACACTAATGACAACCAAAAAGCCAAAAAAACCCAAAAGCAAAACACACAAATGACAACCAAAAAACCAAAAAAAAAAGCCAAAAGCAAAAAACACAAATGGCAACCAAAAAAACCAAAACAAAGCCAAAATGAAGAAAACCTCCAAAAAACAAAACAAAAAACAAAACCGTAAAACAAAAACCACAAATGAATACAAAAAAACCCCTAAAACTAACACCACAAATGAAGAGAAAAAACCAAACCAAAACAAAACCAAAAAACCTGAAACCAAACCGAAACAAAACTCACAAACAAATCAAACCCCGTCGTGGACGCTGTTGCGGATGAGCAGTGCTGTACGGCAGCGCTCTGTGCTGTGAAGGCTCAGACTGCCTTGGCCAATGCCGGGGTTGAGTAATAGGTGCTCTCCTTGCCCCTTTTGCCGTGCTGTTATTCCATCTGCCTTTCCTGACCGTTTGCCTCCGTGGGTGAGGAAATGTTAATACATGCCTTAGGATTTCAGAAATGAAGGGCAAAGAAATGGAAACAATTTGGGGAATTGCCATTTGTCCTGATATGAGATCCAATCTTATTTAACATGTTAAGATAAGAAGACTAACAGAATACCTTCCCAAACCCATCTTCAAACGGTTGGGCCACATACTTGAAACATCCAGGAAATAGTATTTATATCTACCAAAATGGCTTCATGTTATTTTTTGGTGGTAGTTATTACTCAAATCATGTTCTCATAGAAAACGTTACCCTTGTAATGTCAACCTTGTGCAATATAAATTTTATAAGGGTATTTTCATAGTTAATATAATACGAGCCCTCTACAGTTGTTCTTACCTTTTTTTTTTTAACTTAGCTCCTATGCTACCTTTAGATTCATGTGCTTTGTAAGCTATATCTTTTTGTATGTGATAAGATCGTGTGCAACGCTAACATACAGCAATTACTGCTAGCGCTGCTTATTCAGGGACCTGTGTGAAAGCCGACTGCTGCCTCATGGGAAAGAGCCTTATCTGAAGTGCATTGGTAGTCATGGGAAAGTTCTAGGAGTTAAACGTTTTTTTTCCAGTAATGTTGATTTCTTTAGTCTTGTAGGATCTGAGGAGGCTTATGTTGTCAGGTGAGTTTAACTGCGTTAATCCTCTCTGGTTGGAACCATTAGGCTCTGAGGATCCCAAAGGATGAATGGTAGTGGTTACTGTTCTTACGAAATACTAACAACACTGTCTACTTTGAGGCTCCACAGTGAAGAACTACAGGAACTAGACTTAAAGCATGTTTGCATTGCTATTTCTGTCAACTGCAGATGATGTTTCAGATTTGACAGTGCTTTGAGGAGGCCAGAAAGATGAATTTCCACACCCTCTCCCCCAGTGTATGTAGTTGGATTTAGTTAAAAAATTAGGTACTGACTTCACTCTTTGGATGACTGGTTCTGCTCCTCGCTAGACAGTTAGACTTAATATATGAATTTCATTGCTTATATAGTCATTTGTCTAAAGGAATTTGTTTAGCAAATTTGTGTTTTAATATAATTAAGACGAAATTATAAAATTGAATTTAGTAATATGAAAGAAGGAGGAGGGTTTGCCTAAACCAGTCCCCTTTCTTCTTAAAATGATTCTTTTATGTATTTGCAATATCATCTTTCAAGTACTTTTTGGCTAAAGTGTGGTAGTAGGGAGGCAGCTTGGCACTGTCTGTAGCAGTGTTACAAATGCACAAAAAAATTTTACAGTTGAGATTTTCATACACAGGTTGGAAATATCAAAGCTTGCCACTTACCACTTTGATGTCACCAAAATCAGGGTTGTGTCATGTATGTCATTAGTACCAGGAGTTTGGCTTGAGCTACATAAAATTAGCTGTTCCCCTGAAAACAGCTCTTGGCAGTAGTTGTTTTGCCGATTAGTAGGCCCAGTACAAAAGACATGGCCAGCAGCAGAACAACAATCCAGTGAGTAAGGTCTATTTCACATAAAGGACTCAGAATATAGGGGATTGCCGGGGATACAAACAAGTCAGATAGATCACAAATAATAAATATCAATCCCAGCGACCCCAGGAATGACACAGTATCACCCATGTTGCCTCCCCACAAAGCCCGCGTTTGTATGTGCCAGACCTGACTGCGATCCGGTTGCATGAGTGGTCAGGAGGTCCTTCCCCAACAGGAAAACTCTGCAAAGTGCATCCACTCCACAGACAGACTCTCCAACCCTTCCTGCAAGTGGGCCCAGCTTTTATCCCCAAACAGGACACCTGGCACTTGTTACCAAAATGCAGGGCACCTGGGGCTTGTTTACCTGAGGGCTCTCCTTGCAAGGCCAGCTGCACCCTGGAGGAAAGCCAAAAGGTAAACTCATCCCCTCCTCTTAAAGGGCTGTGGGAACCACCCATATGTCAACCTTAATTCAGGGCTTGGGGTTCAGACCCCAGCACTTCAATAGTGAAAACCTGATGAAGTACAAATGGTAAATTGTTCTGGTTGAAGAAAAGGGGTGTGTGGGGGGGCAGAATGAAATCATCTTCATACGTTCCTCTTAATGTCCTTTCATTGGCAGTGCAAATGCTTTATCTGGAGATATGACCATTGCTGTGTACAATTCTCTCAAACATTTCTTCTATCATGTGCTCAGTGACACTGGCAATGGAAAAACAATATATTTTTAAGTACTGTTAAAATAGAAACTGCTAGAGTACTTCTGGGAAAGCATCTTACCCTTCTGTTCACCATAGTTTTTCAGTTTTAAGTCAGTTGTACTGTATTTAAGTTCCTTGTTAGTATTTTTATTTCTTGATGCTGAAAATCCATTTGAAAACCTTCTGTATTGTTCAGTCATGGTTTGTATTCCTAAAATGTCATAGTCCCTGTGTAGGAAGCAAGAAGAAACATGACTTAACTGTAGATGAAGTGTCTAATACATAGCAACAGATTTATCTCCCTAACTCAGTATGTGTCCTTTACATGCTTTGCTCATTTTTGTTCCTCTCCTGCTGCTTACTTGTGCAGCTGCTGCATTAGGTGTTGTGAGGCTACTGTGGTCAAGCTCCCTTTTTGTTTAGAGGTAAGCTGGTTGCCAAGTATCAAAGTCCTTTGATTCTAGGTTTTTTGAGCTTTTTTTAGATGTGTGAAATAAATCTGTGCATCAGCCACAGCAAGTGAGTTGCTTTATAACTGAGCATCAAATACTTATCACGTAGACATGCACATTGAAGTGCTGGGGTCTGAACCCCCAGCCCTGAATTAAGGTTGACGTATGGGTGGTTCCCACAGCCCTTTAAGAGGATGGGATGAGTTTACCTTTTGGCTTTCCTCCAAGGTGCGGCCGGCCTTGCAGGGAGAGCCCTCGGGTAAACAAGCCCCAGGTGCCCTGCATTTTGGTAACGAGTGCCAGGTGTCCTGTTTGGGGATAAAAGCTGGGCCCACTTGCAGGATGGGTTGGAGAGTCTGTCTGTGGAGTGGATGCACTTCACAGAGTTTTCCTGTTGGGGAAGGACCTCCTGACCACTCATGCAACCGGATTGCAGTCAGGTCTGGCACCTACAAACACGGGCGTTGTGGGGAGGCAACATGGGGTTACTTCTGTCATATGTAACTGCCTTGTTCTCCTGGTTGTCTCCCATTTTCTCTGTGGGTTATCTCGTGTCTCTGTTTGTTCCATCTATTATGAGCGATACTGTGTCATTCCTGGGGTTGCTGGGGTTGATGTCTGTTATTCGTGATGTATCTGACTTGTTTGTATCCCCAGCGATCCTCTATATACTGACCCCTTTACGTGAAATAGAACCTATCTACTGGATTGTTGTTCTACTGCTGGCTGTGTCTTTTGTACTGGGCCTACTAATTGGCAAAACACACATGCACACACAACTTCAACTCCTTTAATTCAGTTATATTGATCCTGTGAAGGTGCGGAGGCTTCTGGCCAGTATTGTGAATACGCATACTAAAATTATGTTTTCTAAAGTTAAGGACTTGTTATATAAAAATATTTTTCTAAAACTAAATTAAAGGTAATGCCATAATAGAGATGAGTACAATGAAAGCTTATCTTCATGATTAGTTAAGTTCTTGTTTTTTTAAAAATTTATCTGTCTTAAAAGTGTACTTTTTAATATTATATTTAGCTGTCAGATGCCAAATCTCAGTTTTATAACCTCTAAATAACATCAAAATCAACATACATTAAGAGTACAGTGAAATAACTTGAAACTAAGAAGTATAAAAATAAATTCAATAAAAATATATCTAGCATAGACATTATCAATGCACACACAGAAACTGTTTAGCACCATTTGTTCCTGAGGTGGGTGTTAGTCTAGGCTGAGTTGTGCAAAGCTGCTTTGGTGGGCTGGAGAATGTATCCAGAACACAATAAAACTGAATACAGAATGTGTTTAAACTTGGGTGTCCTAATGTATTGGGATCTTGATATTTTAAAAGTTTGTTAGTGGTTGTGATTTGCAGTAAGACCTATTTTCATGTGTATGTGATCTACCATGAAATCACATTCCTATAAGCAGTAAGGCTTTTAATGTTGTTTGCCCTCTGTTTGCTGTTTAAGGTCCTTCATCATCTTCCCTTCTGGATGTGTTCCAAAAGGCATTTTGGGAGTGAGTTTCAGGCTTGATTTTGTTAATTGGGAGCTTCAAACTTTTCACCAGGTTTTATCTCATCTTTTTTCTTCTTTAAGTTTGTCCAACTAGATTTTAATGTATTTTTAGTTTTATGCTGTTACGTGTATATTCTTCCACACAAACCATATTGCACTTATTTTAGTTGCATGAAACAAGTACATATCAAGGTTTCCAGGTGGCTTCTTCGAGCTTTTTGCAGGGAGATAATTCGCAGAAAATTGCTCTCTGTGGACCACATCAAAAAGAAGACTTTATAAAGACCAAGGTCTAATTGCCAAAGATAGTGCGTTCCATCTATCAGTTAGACTTACTGTTATAATGAATTTTCACAGTACTTTGGTGACAGTGTTAATTAGTTAATGATCTACTGCTAAATCGTGAAAATTATAAGTGACTGCCGAATGGTTTTGTTATGCCATTTCTTAACTGGTTGGTTGACAGTGTTGAGCGTGGACTAATGTTGCTGAGTATATGCCAGCTGCCATATTCTACCTGGTGGAGGAGATAATTCTACAATACAGAAGACAACAAGGACTGTGATGATCTAATACAGAGTAATCGTCTGTGAAAAGCTATTGAAGGCAGAGTTGCTTTTCTTTCTTCTTAAAATTACCTGTTTGGAATACAACTTTCTCTTCCTACTTGGTGTAATAATAATGGGCAGTATTTTAAACGGTGTGCAGCACTTGTTGTAAAACTGAAGAATTACTGAATAGATAAGCTTCACAGCCTTATGGTTTTACAGTTTACTCCCTTTCTGAGTATTTCTACCCACTCTATTTTAGTTTCCTTCCCTCAGTCTCTTTAAAGGCTCTTAGAGTAGCTGATCATATTGTCGCACTGATAAAATAACTGTACAAATCTTAGTTTAAATGTATATTTTTACACTATTTTTGCTTTTCAAAAAGCGTATCAGCAAGACTGTCATTTGTATTGGAAAGTTTCAGCCCAGGTTCTGAAAGCATGGCCAAGTTACTGGCAAGTGAGCAGCAGTGTGGCCCATGATGGAAAGCACACTTAGAACCTGAACTGTGTTGTGCAATCCTTATGCCAGAGTAGTTTGCTGGAATATTTTCTAGTCATACTAACACACACCGTGATACTTTCAATACACTACAAGCAAATCTTTTAACATACAGGCAGATTTAAGATCCACAAATCAAAATTAAAAGGCCCACAATTCTTTGGGCTTGATCCTGATTTTGTGTAACTTAATGCATATGAGACTGTCCAGCAGGTGTGATGCAAAGCACTCTGTATCTTTTCGATATTTCTATCATTTTAATCTATAGCTCTTGGTAAAATGGTCATCTGATAGTGAGAGAGATGATCTGAGTTCTGTTTTGTGAGTGCTGGATGATAATGTGGCTTTGAAAAATTTTTTTATCAGTGGGAATTTACAATCTGTGGCTTTTGAACTGTGAACAGGGCAGTTATAGTGCCATCACAATTGAGTTACTATATTAGATTATCACTGAATAATGTAATGAATTCTATTTTGCTAGGCTGAATATGAATTGTGAAGATGTCCTCATCTATTATCTAATGAGAACAAACAGAAGCCTGAGGAAATTCCTCAGACGATGTCTAAAGGCTGCAAAATATCTTCTTTGCAAGCAGAAAAGCTCTTTGTCACCAGTACCAGGGCTGAGATCAATAAAATAAGAACTGCAGGGGTACAATAAAATGTGGTGAAAGCAGACTACATTGCACAACTTGCCAGGAAACTCATGCTTTTTGATACTTGGATTTAGACAGCTGTTTTAGGAATTGAAATATTTTTTTAAAAATATGATTTGGACAAAGTAGTAACCTGAACCTGTGTTATCTGTGGGAGAGAGATTGCCAATAGTAGTCGTACAAATAGTGGTGCCGTTGAAGTGGTATCAGTTCCAAGAATTTTATTTCAGATTGCATTATGTAGCCAGGAATGCTCTTCTCTAAGTTTTGATATTATCTATTTCTGTTTAATTGGTAAAAATCTGTTTAAAAAAATCCCATAGATTCTGTCTGAATTGATACTAAATTTTACTTGAGACAGTATTGTATAACAAATACTATACAACCGAGGCAGATAACTAAGGAGCCCTACTCTTGAAATGGTTTAAGTTTTGCTTTAGGTATTGCTAAACTGCTACTTGAATAACTGGCAGTTTAAAAAATTGCTATCCATAGTAGAAAAGTGATCCATAGCACAGATAATATGGCATCCTCTGATATTATGTAATAAAGGAAAATACTACGTTACTCTGTTCAAAATCATTTGATTATGGAATTTAATAGAGCTCTCACCTCTACAGTGCTAACTTATTATCTGTGGTGAAATAGAAAGTCATCACGGACAATAAGTGTAGCATATGGTTCTGTATAATAAAATTCATGTTGCGCTCTACCCTTTAGCCTCTACCATATGGTTTTGAATTAATTTGCAGCTATTTGTTATGCCAGATAAATTTTTTTTTTTTTTAAAAAGTATGTAGTGATTTACTATTGGAAGTTGAAAAAGACCACTGTGCCTCCTACACTGTCGTTAATCAACTGTTTCTATGAAATTAGAGCAATTGCTTTTCACTCAGTCTATACAACATTTTAAGCTGATTTTTGGATTTGCGTACTAGCTATTAAAAGGTTCTGTTAATGGTGACACACAGGCAAATAGGCAGGCAGTTAAACTAATAAGAGTGACCTGATGTAGGAAACTTCAGATTTAATTATTCTTGTGACATGATGAAAGGATTAATTAAACTTTTGGAGTTCAAATTTGATAGTAAATGTACTTAATATTTTGTATACGAACTCTATGGGGACCGAGTGTTTATGTACATGTATGTACTTTCAGAATTGAAGCATCAGACGTGTCTCTCAAGTCTTTGAATGTCATTCAGTTAATAGACATTCTTACTCAATGTTAATTTGAATGTATGAGTTGAAGTGAATCATTCAGTTCTGCAACAGAATAAGTGATATTTGAATATTCTTTTTTAAGTTTCAGAAATGAAAACACAATATTGTACAAGAAAAAGTTGCCTCATCATGCATATGGAAATATGGGAGTTTCTTGGTTCAGGCAAATGTCTATATTTATGAAATATAGGTAATCTATTTTACTTTTTCCTCTATTAACAAGGGATGTTGTTAGTGATATGTTCTTGGCTCTTGAGAGAGTGTATATATTCATGACTGCTATGTTTTTTTCAGAAGTAAATGTGTTTTGCTTTTATTTTGGTGGAAGATGTCCTTCTATATTGGATTTTACTTGGTGAGAACTTGTAGAGGGTAACTTTACTAATTTGGGAAAAAAAAATGTTTTGCATATGATAGCAATAGGTTGACTCAGTGAAGAGACTTTTCTGAAGATCTTGTATGACTGTGGTTTCTAATGAATTTCTTTGTATTGATCTAATTTACACTGCACCAGCAAATTGTATTGTAGCACTAATGCTGAAAGAGGAAATGAATAAGACCTTCAAAGTGTAAGGCAAGAAATTATGCTTGAGTTCTGACAAGTGTATCCTAAATCTCCTTACTCCCTTAAGCTATAAGAATACTCCAAGCTATGGGTTTACTCATGGTTGGTGAGCTATGAAGCCCTTTCTAAGTGACTTTCAGAAGACTCAAAGGATTTTGTGTTGGTAAAATCTCAGTCCATGTGACAAAATTTGGAATTGACCAGAAAATTCAGCTTTTAGTAGGCAAGACAGATAGCATGTGGAAGTAGGTGTTGAAACAAGACTAACAAGTGAATAGTTGATAATGATTAGGAAACAAACCCTGAAAAGAGAGAAGGATATAGCTGCAACAAAGAAATTGTTACTCATTTCCAGGGATAATTTTGAGTCTTTGCCCTGCTTATGTCGTGGCACAACTCAGGTGTGTTATAAAGAGCATCCGTAACACTGATAGTCCCTGAATATGTACTGCTTTTGCCAGGCATGATGAGACTGTGTACACTGTATGGTGATCTTGCCAAGAACTTAATTTCAAGGTGGCTGTACATCAATATTCATTAATTTTTCCATCAAAGTTTGCAATAAATACAGTTGGTCCAACTTAATCTTCTATAATGATTCAGTACAACAATTGTACCAAAAGGCAGAACTTCTGGAGAAAGACTTGATGAATCCCAAGGTCTGTCTTTTTATTGGGTGATCAGATTCTTATGCTTTGTTAAGGTCTTTGATTTCTAGTAGTGCAAGACAGTGAAATAATAATTCTTTCTCTAACCTTCAAGCAAAATGTTTTCATTATTCTACCGATGGATCAAAACTGTGAGTATTCTGAAATGGAAGTTGAACTTGTAAATTGATTTTTGCTTTGCTGTAATGTTTAAGATGTCTACTAACCTGGAAACTAACTTAGCAAACAGACAGTAAAATATCACTTGATAGAACTGCAAGTGGATTCTGAAGGAGGGCTTATATCACTTGATGCATTGCCACTTTAGGTACATTGCGTTTAGGGTGTTTTGTTTTGTGTAAATGTGTACAGAGATAATTTTAGACCAACAGTTTGTGTTTATATAAAACTAAAAAAAGGTTGTCTTGATCTGGTGAAAAGCTGATTCATTTGTGTTGCTGGTTGCTGTTTCTCAGTTAAATAACTATGTGCAGCTGGACAATTCTACTTCCATACATGCTAGTAAAATTCTGCTTCATTGTTACCCAAAGTCTTCCTCACAGGACAGGATTTGTTCACTATGTCTTCTTTAGCATTCAATTAGATATTGAAGGTCACAGTTTACTTAAAACAAAAATGTTAATTGACTACTTTCAATAGCATGGCCATCACAAATTTTTAGAGTTGGATCCAGTGCTTTGAACAGATGGCCAGAGCACTGAGCTTCAATGGTTACGCTAACTTGGGCAATGATTTCCTGTATGCCTGGGGCCAAATTACATCTTTATACTTTGTATATGCTTTTATAATGTTTTGCTCTACTTAAGACATTTGAAAGGTGATTTGCCTGCTGAGCACACCCAGGTGTATTATTTTTTTGAATTTTAAGATATGGTGGGATTTCAGCAATAAGCATAATGAAAAAGCCTTTCTTCAAATAAATTCATGAACACACTGGAAGTTCTTGTATTTTATAGAAAAGTGACAGTGGTCAACAAAAACAACATGCAAGTCTCCACAGCTAACTTATTTTTAGCTATACTACCATGTGAATTTTGCTTGCTCCACAGCAATATTGGGAACATCTGGAAGTGAATTTGTGGATAAAAGTGATAATTAGTTCTGTGCCCGGTCATTCTCCACATACAACAAATCACTCTATGGAATTACTTTATTAAATACTAGACAGGCATTTGATCAGGTGAAGACAAAATTCAAGCCAACTAAATGATTTGCATGTACTACAGGTAGAAATTGTGAAAGCTGTTGTGGGATCCTTCAGAGAGAATATAAAGGTGTTGTGAATTGTTTCCTATGTTTGTTGATGAATATGCCAAAACATTTAAGAGTTGACTAAAATTAGAAGGGTGGGATTGCATGATGTGTGTGTGAGAAATAATTTTCGAATACACTGGTTACCCAAGGCTTGGAATAGATGTGGTGTTTAGCCATATTTGTTTCCTTCATTAACTTGGACAATAAAATACTCTCTACAGTACAATAGAATGCTCCACCTGTAACTCACCTACTTTTGCTGTTAAATAATGAGTGATAGTTTCATTCTCAACATTTCAACAAAGTAAAAATATTGAGGCAAAGAAAGGTCATAATCTAATGATCTGAGCTTTCTTTAACCATGCAGTATGAAGGGATATACTATGTAACTTTGTCCGTGTTTTGTTTGTGAACTGTATATGAACAGTATTGGCCCCAGTATTGACTTTGTGCTACTGATAGCAAGACAGCAGTTCAGCGAGTTTTAAATCCAACTTACCTAGTCTGAACTTCATAAATTTGTCTGTGATCTTTACACATTTTGCCTTTACTATTTTAGTAATAGAGGTTGTTTGCTGTGTAAATTCACTGCCAGCTTCAAATTGTAGAGGTTGAAATTCATTCTCTACTTTAAGCAGGGGTAGATGCCGTTGTGTAACAGTGTTACTTCAGCTGCTCTGGAAAAGAATTTTAATTAATGCTTTAGGTGACATTTGAGGAGTGTGAACTTTGGCAACTTCTTGAACATTTTGAAGTACTTTAAACACATCCATACTGACTTGTGTTTTACAAAATCACACTTCAAACGTATTAAAATCTAACGTTCTGAGAAGCAAAAGCTGAGGATCAATAGTGGTGAAATAATTTTAATAGGCAGGAGTATTTATTTAGCAAAGCTAGAGGCTGAACAGTTACACTAATGTACTGTGAAAAACCTCAGTTCTTTAAATATCAGATAATATTCAGAAGTTAACAGTCCTGGAATCTTACCTTGAATGCTGAAGGAAGGTATCTAATGGATTCTTTAGTTTGTTTATGAAGAGGATACAGTCTTTAAAGTCTGTCACATATTATGCATTAAAGTTCTGAAAGGTTGAAAAGTGTCAACAAAACTATTTTATCTTATATTGAATCACTTGAAAATGCAACTGAAAAACAAAGCACATATAATGGGAACATAGGAGGCTGGGAAATAGAGACACAAATTTTGAAGTTTTGAATTCTTTTGGTTTTGGTGGTGTTGCCTTAACAAACACTGGCCAGTAACTCCAGGATCATTCTATACACTCAAATGCACCATCTTCGCATGTAATGTAGCAGTGGAATTTTCTAGGAGAAGGGAAATGGTTAGTGAAAGTGGGAGTTTTCTGCTACAGAATGAGAGTTGGGCAGGTGAAAGCTGTTGAAAAGAATGAGTTGTTCATGTCTGAAGTCAGAACTGAAAATGGAAGGCTTGACACAGTATTATACTGAAGGAGTGAAGGTTGGAAAGACCATCAAACAGGGAAGATGTTACACAGGAAGGGGATAAACAAAGGGAGTTTGATAGCTACTTCAGGACTGATTGTGGTCCAGATATTTGCCATGTTACCAGTAGTGCAAGTGGATTTCCTTGTTCATTTAGATTGTAATCCAGTTGGGCTGTGGCTTAGTGATACAATTGGTAAGATGTATCTGTAGTTCTCCTTGGTATGAGTGCTCCTCTTAAGTGAATCTGACACCTGTCTACAACTCAATTTTAAGTGTTTTTGCTAGTAGTAAAGAACAAAAGCAGTGAGCAGAAGGTTGGTGATGTATCTTCAAGCCATTAAAATGCATAGTCTGACACAGACTAGCATTAGTTTGGGGTTTGTTCTTTTGCTTTGGACTGTTGCTTTTGGGTTTTGTCTGGCTTCCCCTTTGAGACACGTATAGCCAATCTTTCCTAGTAAAGACTTTTCCATGTCTGTTAGACTACATGTCAAGTGATTTCAGAAGTACAGTACTGTTTTACAGTTTCCTCACAAGTTAAAATTATTCTTATAGATATTCTATTCCTTCAGGGCTCTGGAGTTCAAGGGTCTTTGGCAACTCTCTTCTCTTTAGGAAGCCTTGACAATGCAAGTACATAAAACTAACCATATATTTCTTGTGGGTCACATAATATCTTAAAAATCCTTAGTTGTATGATTGGCACAAAACCTACTTTCTTCTCTTCAAATCAGGATTCATATCTCGGGTGGCATACAGACCTGCCTTGGGTGTTATTGTGCATGGTAAATCTATCTGTTATACTTAGCCGAGAAAAAAGACTTCTTGAAGCCTACTGTAGCAGAGTTCTAGAGCATCTGCAGTGTTTAAGAACCCAAGGAAAACTTAAGACTTTTTAGAAGAAACAGCAGCAGTCTACTTTTTTAAAAAAAGGTAAGTAAATATGAATTTCAGATTTTGTAGTTTTTAAAGTGACAAGTGAACCAGATAACAGATCTTCTTTCTCATATTCATTACTGAATTCTTACTGACTTGAATTCAAATCATATTCCTATTAGAGAAAAGAAAGGGATGGCGTAGATAGTAATTAGCAGCTGGAATATTGGAGAGAACAGACACAGTACATTTATTGTTTCTCTAATTAGAGTTGGATTTATTAAATCAGTTCTTAAATATCTTCTTTTCCATTTTAAATTTATCAGTACAGTGTTAACTTAGATGTGGTGTTTAATTGTGCTATAATGAATAATTTATACAAAAACTTTGGAAATGAAGATTCAGATGCAACTGAAGGAAACACTTATTAAATTCTGTGTACATAACCATCACCTAATGATGATCTGCACTTCCATAGATGGCATCATAAGACTAATTTGTTGCAGTTTCTTTACTTAAGTCTTTGTCTCCTTTTGTGTATAACATTAGGGCAGAGGAACACTCAGATTAAAGATACTGAATTTGAAATGACTCCATGAAGTTATGCTCTGCTGAACATGGAGGTATGCTTATTATTCATGAAGTGTAAGGTCAAGACAAACATGGGTATCTGAAGTGTCTGGATTATTTGTGCAATAACTAGAATGGCATTTAATGCAATGCTGCCATCACAGTTATAAGAAATTCTGTACTCTGATAAGACAACACTTATTTGATGGTATGTTAATACATGAGCTAAGAAAACATCAAAGTGTTTAATAAAAATTGATTAAATTTTGTTTCTAATAAGCCGAAAAAATATCTACTGTCAATATAGCTAGTACAAGACACTCTAATCATTTCCACAGTATGGTCATAGTTACTTGTGAATCAGGTAGAGAATGTACAGTAACCTCCCCTTTTTTGGCATAAGGATGCTAATTTTAGGTTTATTGACATGTTCTGTGACAGCATCAAGAAAATCATGTCATGTTAGATTTAAACTAAAATTAGTTTTAAACTTCAAAGCAAAACTTTTATTAGATTCATTCATTAATTTATATCCTATATGAAGTATGAGTAAGCAATACCATGGAGCTGAGCTTGTACACTCAGCACTGATGGTTTTGGTCGTCAATGGTTATTAGTTGCCAAGGCCATGAGACTTGGGAGCACTTGTAAAAGAGAAGTTAGAGACGAAACAGGTTTGTTTTCAACTTTGTGCCCAAAGATTTATGCTATTTGCCCCTCTCCCAAGTTCAGCTGCTCCTGCTGATGCTTATCATGAGAATAAACAAGGTAACAATGAGCAAGGTAACAATGTTGTTTCAGAGTGCTTGATGCAGTCTGAAATACTTATGAAAGATGTTGACTTAAGTAAGAGTTGAAGGAGAGTTTAACTTAAATGAACACTCATTACAGTTCATAGCTAGATTCCCTCAAAACACAGTGTGAGCCTGCCATGCAGGCCAGGGGTTTTGCAGCCTGTGTTGTGTCAGTAGTGGCCAGGCTCAGTTTGATGTAAGTAGTATCTGGCAGTTAATGTGTTTGAAATTCCTGAATAGGAATCTCCCTATTTCATGTTACTTGATTCCAGTATTTACAGATACTAGTACTGAATCTTTAAAAAAATCCTAAAAACCTTCAATTAAGAGACAAGTTAATTTAAACTTCCAGGTAAGGTATGAAAATTTTTCTACTAATTAATCTTTATTATGTAATATTTCACAAATAGGTTGTTTGAAATGAACTATTTAGCTGGTGCTCCAACCTCCCTTTTTTGAACGAGATTAGAATATTCAAGCATTGAAATTTTTATTCACTAGAACTAACTAAAATAAAATAGTGCACATGGCTCCTTGATGAGAAATGAATTTGGAGAGTTGATGCTGCATGACACTAGATGTGAAACTGAATATTATCATTGTGTTAATGCCCTAAACTTGGGTAACCGTGAATGCAAGTCAGTGCTTTTTCTAGTTTGTAAAGGCTAGTACCTTGAAAAGGTCTGTTGGGCTTTCAATAATGGAGAAGTTATGCTCCTAAAATTCCTAAGAGATAAAAGCCTTAAAGGTCTTAAAGGTATGTACATGTAGGTATGAAAAATTTTACTTTGATAAGAAAAATAATAATGCTAATGGACAACAACCTGTCAATACAGGAAACAATCTGCCCTTTCATACAACTGGAAACAAACCAGAACTAGGCAGTTCCTGACTCATTTGAAAGATGAGTAACTCTCGTATCTCATTCTGTCATCTTATTTGAAAATGCATTTTGTAGCTTGCAGGGCGGGTAGACTTGAGAATCTCATGAGGAGCTTATAGGAAATTCATGTCTGTTGTTTATAGCAATTACCTATTTGCATTTCTAGACTTCTGGACTACTTAATATTGGTGGATGATGCCCTACGGTTATTCCTTAGTGCATTCCTCTGCTGAGACTAAAGCTTAAAGAGAATATTCCAACAATATTCGTGGTCCCCTGCCAGCTCATAAATTTAAGGAGTGAGCTTCCTGAGCTCACTGTAGGCAAGAGGCGTTTGTCTTATCATTACCAAAACTAACCAAATAGCAATCTAGAGATTGCTCTGTCAGTATCTGACAGTTGAGGTTTTAAATTGGAGGCACTTGTTCAGGTTTTGTTTATGATAATCTTCAAGAGAGTGAGGTAATCATGCTTATTTAACTTAGTCATGTCTGTGGTGGTAGATGAAGGCTTTGCAATACAGTTTTTCCAGTTTGAGAACAGTAAAAGCTTCTCAACAATGAAGAGTAATAAAGACTCAGTTTGCTGAAGTGCCTCATCAACAAGAGCTGATAAATTATAAAACAATTTACCTTTTGTAATATCTCTGGAGTGCAGTATTGGAGATGTGTTGTACTATGACTGACAACTTGGAAGGCCTCTTGGTAAGGCGTACAAAGAGTGTGCTGGATAATGTATGATTTTTGTCTCCTGTAAAGAGAAGCCTAAGAACAGTAATGATTTATTTATTTTAGTGGAAGTGTCATCTCCTCTCTGACCTTGGTGTATTGTGCATGGAAATGAATTATTTTCTAGGAGAGCTGGGGCTGACTGCTTTATGTGAGGTTTGAAATAAACCTCTGCCAGTAACATGTAATCATTTGTTATAGCTACATCTGTGCCCATGTAAAGGCTGGAGAAGAAGGGAAAGGAAAATAAGTGTTTCTGCATATATAAAATGTATATTTTCATAAGAAATAGGCACAAAGCTATTAGTGAATCATTGTTAAATTAGAGCACTTGTATGTATGTGATGTAGGGCTTCCATGACATGCTGTGTTTTCTGTAGCAAAATAATGGTAGTCCTAAATATATACCATAATACAATTACATTTAATATTCAAGACAACCAATTGGGAACTGAATTGAATAAATAGCACAAGTTATGTACGTGAAACTCAGATAAAATTTAGAAGGACGTCTATGTATGTGGCCTACAACTTTGTTCATGGTTCAACTTTTCCAATTTTATATATTTCATAAGAGCAGTAGTTAATGACAGACTTGAGAAATAGCTGTTGGCATCAGAGTTGGCAGCAATAGTCGGCATCACACAATAGTGTGTTTTGATACAAACACCTGCGTTTTCACTTATTAAAATTAATAAGCTGTTTCTGAGGTCACTGTTATGGAAGATGCTCTACAAACTTTATGATGGTTGTATTGATTCATTAAATCATTTGCAGATGATGGTAAGGATTAACTGAAGGATTAACATATTCCTTTCCTGCAGACACAGCACCTGATTCGTACTTGACAGTTTTTTTGAGAAATCAAGAACTGTATTGGAGTGGGAGGGCACATACAAATAATCCCTGCTTAATCCTTTACAATCAATAAGAATGTGTTGAGTTTTCACCTCTTCTTTCCCCCACCGTATTACTTGGTTCATTGTTTCAGTGTTTCATATTTCATTATATTTTCTCCGCAATGCCAACTGACATGCTGAAATAATAATTAGGCAAGTAGATTACATGGAAGAGATATTCTCATTACAGGATCTTCATTAACTCATAAAAAAAAAAAAAAAACAAAACCAAAAAAACCAACCAAAAAACAAACAAAAAAAACCCCAAAAACCCACAAAAAAAGCAAAAACAAAAAGCAAAAACCAAAAACCACCAAAAAACAAAAATAAAACAAAGACAAACAAAGCCAAAACCAAAACAAAAAACCCCACATAAAACAAAAAAAAGAGAAAAAAAAAAAAAACAAAATTAAACAAAACCAAAAATAAAACCCGTAAAATTAAAAAACAAAAAACCCCCACAAAAACAAAAAAAACCCGAAAACCCCCAAACCCCCCAAAAACAAAAAACTAAAACCCCCCCCCAAAATATACAAAAATAAAACAAAAACAAAAACAAAACACCTCCACATAAAACAAAAACAAAAACCAAATAAACCCCACAAAACCCAAGAACCAAAACCAAACACAACCCCCCCCAAAACCACAAAAACCCTCACAAAAATAAAACAAAACAAAAAATAAAAAACAAAACCAAAAAACCCCAAACCCTCCCAACCCCACAAAAATCAAAACAAAATAATAAAATTAAAAAACTAAAAAACACAAAACCAAAAACCAAAACTAAAAATCAAAAATAAAACCAAAAAAAAACAAGAACAAAAAACAAAACCAAAAACAACAACAAAAGACAAAACCAAAAATACAGAAAAACAAAAACAAAAAACCAAACAAAAATTAAAAAACAAAACCAAAAACAACAACAAAAGACAAAACCAAAAATCCAGAAAAACAAAAACAAAAAACCAAACAAAAATTAAAAAACAAAACCAAAAACAACAACAAAAGACAAAACCAAAAATCCAGAAAAACAAAAACAAAAAACCAAACAAAAATTAAAAAACAAAACCAAAAACAACAACAAAAGACAAAACCAAAAATCCAGAAAAACAAAAACAAAAAACCAAACAAAAATTAAAAAACAAAACCAAAAACAACAACAAAAGACAAAACCAAAAATCCAGAAAAACAAAAACAAAAAACCAAACAAAAATTAAAAAACAAAACCAAAAACAACAACAAAAGACAAAACCAAAAATCCAGAAAAACAAAAACAAAAAACCAAACAAAAATTAAAAAACAAAACCAAAAACAACAACAAAAGACAAAACCAAAAATCCAGAAAAACAAAAACAAAAAACCAAACAAAAATTAAAAAACAAAACCAAAAACAACAACAAAAGACAAAACCAAAAATCCAGAAAAACAAAAACAAAAAACCAAACAAAAATTAAAAAACAAAACCAAAAACAACAACAAAAGACAAAACCAAAAATCCAGAAAAACAAAAACAAAAAACCAAACAAAAATTAAAAAACAAAACCAAAAACAACAACAAAAGACAAAACCAAAAATCCAGAAAAACAAAAACAAAAAACCAAACAAAAATTAAAAAACAAAACCAAAAATAAAAAACAAGAACCAAAAAAAAACAAAAAGAAAGAAACAAAACAAAAACCAAAAACAAACAAAAAACCCCCACACAAAATCGGAATAACAAAACCAAAACCAAAGCAAAAATAAAAGAAATACAACAAAAATTAAAAAGAAAGAACAAAAAAATCAAAACAAAACAAAAAACCAACAAAACCAAAACAAAACCCAACAAAACCAAAAAATAAAAACAAACACAAAAAACCCCACCAAAATCCCCCAAAATTAAAAATAAAACAAAACCAAAAATAAAAAAAAAAAACAAAACAAAAAAACTAAAAAACCAAAACCCAACAAAAAACACTAAAACAAAAAGCAAAACAAAAATGAAAACAAAAAACAACAACAAAAAACAAAAATCAAAAACAAAAAACCAAAACAAAAAAATCCCATACAACTATAAAACACAAGCAAGAATAAAAATAAAAGCAAAAAAACAAACAAAAAAACCCCAAAACTACATAAAACCAAGAAAAAATCACAGAAAAAAAAACCAAAATAAAACAAAACCAGACACAGAAAAAGAATAATATAACCAAACCAAATCCAAACAAAAACAAAAAACAACAACAAAAAACAAAAATAAAAATAAAAAACAACCAAAAAACCAAAACCCAAACCCCAAAAATAAAACAAAAACAAAAACAAACAAAAGCAAAAAGCGACAACAAAAACAAAACCAAAACAAATCTAAACAAAAAACAAAACCCAAAACCAATCCAAAACCAAAAGAACAAAAGCAAAAAAACAAAAATCAATACCAAAAAGAAACAAAAAAACCCGAAAAAAGCCAAACAAACCCAAAACATTAAATAAAAACTAAAACTGAAAGAAAAAAAACAAGAACAAAAACAAAAGAAAAGCAAAAACAAAAACAAAAAAGAAAACTCAAGAACAAAAACAAAACAAAAAAACCCCACAAAAAATACCAAAAATATAAACCAAACAAAAAAAACCCAAACAAAATAAAAGCAAAAGAAAAACAAAACCTGAAACACCAAAAAGTAAATCGAAACAAAAAACCAAAAATAAAACCTAAAAACTCTAAAAAAACGAAACACAAAAAACCCCCCAAAACAAACAATAAAACCCAAAAACCCAAAATAAAAATAAACAAAAAACCCCAAAACCAAACCCAAAGCCAAAATAAAACCAAAACAAGAAATCAAACACATACACACAAAAAAAGCAAAACCCCCCAAAACAACAATGAAAGCAACAAAAAAACCACCAAAAAAGAAAAATAAAACCGGAAACAAACAAAAATAAAAAAATAAAACGCACCACCAAAAAAACCTAAAAAAGAAGAAAACTAAAAAATCAAAACCAAACAAAAAAAAACCAAACCAAAACAAGAACAAAAACAAATTAAAAAAAGTAAAAAACAAAACCAAAACACAAAACCACAAAAAAACCCAAACCCAAACCAAAACAAAGAAAACAAAAACATTTGAAAGAAAACAAAAATGTTTGATAATTTATTAATTTGTATTTTATTTATATGTATTTTGTAACTATATGTGCTGAATGGTGTGATCTTCCCATGGACTTTTTCTAAATATTTAGACTTCCCAATGGCATTTCAAGTCTTTATTTTTTCACTATTGCAATATCTTTTTAATTACGTATTATTGAAGGTGACAAATTGTAATGATCTTGACACGGGGGCAAAAGAGTTAATAGAAATAGTTTAATTAAAGAAGTATTCAGCTTTTGCTTGGGGAGTATGTAATCTTGCCTCTCTTGCATGGGAAAGTTGCCTGCTAGATGAAACAGGTGCTACAGGCCGCTGATTAGAAGACCGCTGAGAAAGGGAGGACAGCTCCTGCTCCTTCTGATAAGAGGAAGGTCGGTTCCCACCATCTCAGCATGTGAGCTGTGGGAACCGACGCCATGCCTTGGAGAAGAGCCAGAGGCCCACAGAGCATGCACAGCCAACTGAGGAAGACTTGGAGCCTGAAGAGGACCACCAGGGAGCACTGCACAGGCGCATCCGGGCGAAGCAAGAGACGTGGAATATTATAATGACCTGATACGATGATGTAATGTTTATGATACACTCCTCATGAATATGTATTACTTAGTGCCATAAAAGAAACACGCTTTGCCCCCCCAGGTGTGCAGTTTCAGAGGAGAGATCCCCCTTGTACCCAGCGCTCAATAAACATACCTACATTATAACTTTACAAGAGTTCTAGAGTCTTTTCTGTGCGTCAATCTAAAGTAAGAATAATGTAGAGGGGAAAATATGAAAGCTGCACCTACCAAAAGGTTCTCTGCATCCAACAGGTAATATGATTGCAGTATTATACCCAGACTCATGCTCCACTCACCACATACAGCTGTCTGCCTTTGAAAAGGAAATGTTCTGTCAAGTTTTCCTTTTATCTTGACTTAAGCTGCTCTGTGATGTTCTGCACAAAACAATTTTCTCATGAACCTTATTGAAAAGTCCAGTAAATCAGAGACCTATAACTTGATATCTTTATTCTCTTGTTCTGTTAATTCCCCCTGTGAGCCATTATAGGGTTCTAAATGCCTATGGAGCAATTTCTTATTTAATGGTTAGCTATCATCATTTAACTGGCACTGGCACCCTTTTAACTTCAACTCTTTGATGATTTCGATTGTCTAAGCATATTGCTCCAACTCCACAGTGCCTGTTGCTTGGAGTCTGTGATGTTGCTTGCTGTCTTGGAACAGAGATGGCTTTTCATAGGGGTCAGTGGTAGTGAAAACTAGATGCTTCTACGAAGAAGAGACAATTTTCTGTGTGCTTTTGAAATACCTGTTTTTCCTAATTTGTAGTGAAGTGTTAATCTTCCTGCAATAGAGATACTGGATTCTTGGTAACCCTTTCCTTCTTGATAACCCTTCTGTCACATGCTGCCATGTCAGTCAGGTGTTAAATAGAAATACAGCACTATGATACCTTTTTTCTGCATTGATTCATCTATGTCGTCAGTGAGTATCTGCCAGAAATGTGCCATTTAAATGATATAATTCAGGTGAAATATTTAAAATGACAGTAATGACACCCAGGCTCTGAATCCAGATCTGATATCATGCAAAGCTTATGGGGAAGGGAGCTGCTCTGAAGGTAACTGTGTCCCTTGGTCCTGCATATTCCAATCCCATCAGCATTTTTGACAAGTCTTTCTCCTCTGTAGTAGGAGATATCTGTGGAGAGTATCCGTATCAGTCTGGTTTTAGGTAGCAAAGGGGAGTCCTGGGACTTTCTTCCTGGGGATGTCTGCTTCTTTCTTTAACTGCATTAGAAACCATATTGGCTCCCAATTTTATGCAGGCTTGAATGATCCTGAAGTTAATAAAACATCTTGAGAGCCTGGGGGCAGGGGAATGAAACATGTTAATCAAGTTTGCAATATTTTTTTCCCTATAAGTCCATTAAAAACATTGCAGAGGCACACTGTGTTTCTGTCAAATGCATTGGCTCTCAGGTCTCTAGGATAATCTCCAGAAGATACCTCTTGTAATAGGGGAGGAAAAGAAGTAGTTGAGGTGCTAGAAGAGTGGGTGCAGAGATATAAAAGTAACTTATGACTGTTCTCTTTCCAGAGCCAAGGCAGTCCAAGGACCAGTACAGTAATATTTGCATGGTGTCATATTAGCACATCACCTTGTCGATTTGTCTTTTGGCATGCATGGTAGCCCAGGAATCTGCTGGGGTAATTCTGAAGGGTTTGTACTGCTATGGGAAATAACAAAATGGTAAGATGACCAAAGAGCCGCAAAGCTGCACGAATGGTCTGCCTATCGGCGAATGCTTTTTTCATGTGTTATTTAGACTTAAAATCAGTTTAAAATATATTTCTAAATAAATGTAGAATATATTTTATCTCTATGTTTTAGTGACTGAAAAAATGGAAATCTATTGTCATAGTAAAACGTTTGTACCAGAAATATTATTGGTTTTCTTGTACAATCTGAATGATTTCAGTGCTGAAGGTACTTGTAAACAGAAGACTCTTCTATTAAATGTTCTCATCACTGTGCACCTGACAGGTGAAATGCCTCACAAGGCCTATGATCAGGTAGTAGGATAGCTTTTGAAGATAGCTGTGTGAAATCAATCTTGGTCTACAAAGCCCCTGGTTTTTGTAGCCTCAGCTATTACTCTTTCTAGAGCCATTTAAGTTCTCTAATTGATATGGTTAGTATCTTAGCATTTGTGTTCCTCTAACTGTACAAATTCAGTGTCATAATACTGCTAATATTCTTTCCATCGTGGTGTCACAGATCTCTAAACTGTACGAAAATGATGTATTTAGCTGGCACTGTTGCACATCAGCTGCAGTCAATAGAAAGTGTGGGTTTGTTACCTTGGATTAAATGGTAAAGAATGCCTCTACTCTAGTCAGGTGTTGCAGTCAATAACAGTCCTGTACTGCTGACTCACTGACTTCTCTATGTTATTTAGTGGTCTGTCAAAAAATATTAGCATGTACTGATTTGAAAAGCAATGCATTGAAATGATTGTTTAAGTTATGAAGCTGTTTCACCTTTCAATGTTTGCAGTTCTGTGGAAACTAAATGTAAATATATTTTCTTTTAGCTAGAAGGAATGTTACTCTCTATTTCCATACAGTAGATAATCTTAGGTTGGAAAATATTTCAGTTCTCTAATGTTCTAGGAATGCCAGAAATATGTGACTTCTGTCATGCTCATTTTGAGTATAACTTGCCTGTATTCTAAATTTACATGCTGTTTATATATCCAGACCAACATTGATATGACTGTGGTTGCATGTGTGGGTCTGTATAAACGTTTTCTCTATATTGTATATACCTTTTCTAAAAAGGAAATGTCTGTGGGAGTTGTATTTTCTGTGGACCTATACATGAAATCAGATTCTGTAGAGTTAAACTGATTGTCTGGTGAGCAAAGCTCCATGAACTCTGTGGTTTAGACACACTGTCTGCTATTAATCCCAGTAATGTCCACATCTTGGAACCATGCTCCCCACTTGGTAAAGGTCTGTCACGGGTCTTAATGTTCTTAATAGCATTGATGAGTTGAATAATGTTGTATTGCTCGTGCTCTGCTCAGTTGTGCTCAGACAGGCTCAGTGTTTACTACTTGAACTATTATGTAAAAGTTTATTAAAAAATAGTATTATCATTTTCTGTCTGGATGAACTTAAGCCATTTCCTAATGGTACACTTAGGTTCTTAATGCAAACTAATACTGTTATATATAAAATACTAATATTGTTGGCTTTGTGGGCTTTTTGTTGTTTTAGTCACTGACTTCCATCTTCCAACATTATCAGGATAGATTAAGGTGTTTTCATCATTTCCCCCCCCCCCCATTCTTGTCCCTGTATTCCTGATGTATCCATTAATAAAACATTAAGTAGTTCCTTAGAAACAAAGTTATTAATTTCCCACTTACCAATAGAAACTGTGTTAGGAATTTATAAATGAATTTTTGAAGTGGATTTTCTTTTAATACTGATTCTGTTTGCTAGGGCCCCTAATTTTCAAGAGCATTCACATGCAATGTCCTGAATAAACACATAAGTAGCACAAAGATTAAGTTGCACAGTTAAACTAAGAAAAAGAAAAAAATATTGCACATGTGCATGGATAGCTATAAACTAGTTCTCCTTTTCTTAAAGGTTTTGTTGTATATTTCTATCAATGTATATGTCATAGTTCTTGGATTCAAAATATTTTATCTATGGATTTAAATATTTTTTAATGTTAATTTAAAAGGACAAAATAGAAGGGCCAAATAGAGATCACTACACAATTTTGTTACTGAAAATATTCTTCTTGAGTCTAAATACTAGTAATGTGTGATATAAACTAAAATGTCTTATCAAGTTATAGAAAATAGCAGATATATAATTCCCTTTTTTGAAGAAATTCCTCAAAGCAGAATCTCAAATACTGTGTTCTTTCCTGGGAAGGTCTTTACATGAGGTTGCAGCAATAGACAGCTAAAGAATCCAAGGCTCTGGCATGTGATTTTACTAAATGTGTACCAAAGTATTTCCTGAAGTGAATTTCTGTATGTCAGGTATTTATTTGCCCGTTTTTAGGTAACTAGTTTTTTTCTATAAAGAAAAAGAGACACATAAATAATGAATAACTGGAGCCAAGATCCAGGTGTTATCTACTAACCTGAATATATTTGGGAACATAAAAATAGTTGCACTCACTTACAGGAATTAAATAGTAAAACGTATAAGGTAAAGATTTTTAACAACTCTTCTCCACTCTGTTGTGCTAGTCTGCAGCAATCTGCAGTTCAGGAATGTACTGAGGAATGAAAAAATTACGTTTGAGTGTATACAGTGATTTAACTACCAGTGTATCTAAATTATTTCCTGAACTGGTTAAGATCATGGTTGAGACACCATTAGTTGATGTTATTTTCTTTGTAATATCCAAGTAGGAACTTTTTATAGATTTTCTTTTTTTTTTTTTTTTTTGGTTACCAAAACTATGTCTATGAGCGGGTGTGTATAGGTAAATTCTTTAGCAAGCAGGAAAGAAAGTTGTTTTCCTTTTCTCCCACAATAGATGAGTGAAGAGATCAAGTCAGAAGGACAAAGGAGGGAGATATTTGTTTTGCAGAGGTTTCATCAGAATGATACTGGAGGGTACTTACCAAGCTTGTGGGGTATATCAAATTTGTTGCACTTTAATTTGTATTGTTGAAGTGAAAGACGAGGGTCGTTTTCAGTTGAAAAGTTTCAGATATGAATAGAATAACTTTGCAGTTGATCTCATCCTAACATTAAATCTGTGGAGAAACACAATCTTTGAAAAGCATTTCTGTATTTGATTTGGATGGATTGGACATTTGATCTAAAATAGAGAAAGAACATCAAAGTCTGCCCTGCAAAAGCTATTGTACTCTTTAAATGTCAGTTCAGTGGTGAAACCATCACAGCTCTGTGCAGTTTCTGTCCCAGACTGCTTATGTCCTTAGGTACAAAATTGTTCTGAGGGAACTGCCTGACATGTCTTGAGCAATCTGTGAATATTAGTGGTTTATATCCGTTTTCCAGATCAGCTACTGGAAGGTGTAAAAATGGCAAATTAACGAACGCATGAGAAGTCTGACAGTTTCTCCTGCAGCAGCCACTGATAAATATAGACTCAAGCAGATATTGCATAATCCATACAAATTACTAGTGAACTGGGCCTTGAGCTCCAGGATTTTGAGATTTGAGAGCTGTTCATGGAAATAATGTGTACATAGAATGATTGTGTAAAGTTTGTCTCTGCATCATTAGGAAGAACATTTGTGCTTTACCAGCTTCCTCCTTCCCCAAAAGCAATAAGGGATATCTGTGAGCCCTTTGCTGTAGGATGCAACAACTGAAGGATTTTGCTGTATGTTTGATTCATGATGGAAGCAAACTCAGATCTGACAAAGAAACACTTAAAATGTGGGGATGAAAGGGGAATATGGCAAGGAACATTCCCTGCCTCCAGGCAAAGTTGCTCGTTTCTGATTCCCGTGAATATTTAATTACAATGTGTAACAGTCTAATTTAAATGAGTCAGTGATTGCTTAACATACTGCATGTTGAAAGGCTGTCAATGGCCAATCCAGAAGATGGAAATTACATGGTCAAGGCCTAATAGCATTGGAAAAGAGTGGACTTCTCAATTCTTAAATCCTTCTGGGTAGGAGGTGATGTACTGAGACTAAACTGTGGAGGTAAATTCTTATTGCTAATAGCTAACACTTTGCAATTGTACTGAGCCTATTCAGAACATCTTTCCAAGGGGTTTAGAAATGAAGTTTCTTTTAAGGATTGCGCTTCCAGTGGGGTGGATGTATATATACAGTAAAGACATTATTAACAACTATTGCTTAAAAAAATGCAACACAGATTGTGTGTGACAGTAATTCTCTCTAAAGGGAGGATAACAGTAATTTTGACAAAAGGCAAATGTCAATGTCATTTTCACTGACAGGAAAAATTGTAAAAGCAGTGGTGTGACCCAGAATGCCCACAATTGACAGTATGCCTAAGTACCGCTTTGGCTGCAATAAATTTATTTCCTGGCATTCCTCAGTGAGTTTTGTGAAGTCATTGTAGGTTTTTTAAGATACATGAATATCTCTGTGTATGTGTCTAGATGCAGGCATATGCATTTTGACATATGTACATAAATACAATCAAAGCTTTTTCTTCTTAACTTTTCCATAACTTACAGCTATATATTTTTCATAATTTTATGGCTTCTGCATTTCCCATTGTACTGCAAGTTTTCTCAGAGCAGAGACTGCCATACTGAGGAGATAAAAGTATTCATCTCTGATCTCTTTTAAAAGATGTTTGATTGCCAAATCATATGCTAAGCATCATGAAACTTACTCAGAGCCCTCTCAGACTGACTCCTGAGCAAGCTTCAACCTAACAAGTGATAAGCAGAAATAAATCAAAAGAGAAGGAGGAGGTTTATGGGCAAAATGCAGGAAGACTTCCTTTGCTTTTCAATTTCCAACTTGTTTAAATTTTACATCTAAAGTTTTGGAGGTATCAATCTATACTATCACCTTAAGACAGTTTTACCTCACCATTGGGTAGGACACTGAATACGCATAGTTTAATTTGGAATTGATTGCCTTTAACAACAGAATTTTTAAAAGCCTCTCCTAATGTCGTAATGATAGATGGCATTAATTCAGTCAAGAATAACCTGATACAGTTATTGCTAATGTAAATTATAGATGTTCAACTGACAGTAAATTAGATTAATTCTTCAATTTTATGCTCTTAATTTAAAAAGCTAACTTCACTTTAAAATCAGTTTATTTTGAAGACTGAATCTTTAATGTCAACCTCCTACTAAGTCCTTGTTTTCTCTCCTGTATGGTTGCTTTAATATTTTTTTCTATGTGTTTGTGGAATGTTGATAAATAAGCAGTATTAACAAGTGTGTCCATAACTTAATGATCTATCTATTGAATATTGATCTATTCTGTTGAATGTAACACAAAAAAATGTGATTTATAACACGCAATCTCATGCTATAGACCCAGAGGTTAGGTTGTTATTTCCTCTTTTATGTTTGCTACTACCAAGAAACATCTATGGCTCTAGTCACTTAACTTATAACAGTATTGCATTCTCTGGTTTTAACTACTCTGGGTTTTTTGCTTTTTTTTTTTTTTGGAATACTAAGTATAAATTTATCCCATCTTTAAGGAAATATGTGGTACATCTGGTTATTTGATTTCACTTTGATGGCTCTACATCAGTTGGTGATAGAAAGCTGGGGGAAAAGGCCAAGAATAGAGAAAGATTGAAGAGATTTGGAATAAAACTTAACAGCTGAAGGTGGTGATTAAGATGCAAGTCCCTTCTGAAGTCTGAGTGCTCTGTTACAGCTTTTTTGTGATTCTTTCTGTGAAGCTGCTATTCTTTTTCTATTTATATTCAAATATACGTAAGTAAATTTGGATCCTAGAACGTAAAGGAGTGCACATTTCCCATGAGTAATTTCAAGTGTGACTACCACAAACAGACTGTTCAAAAAACTTGCCCTAGCTTTTTGTTTAGTGTTTCTGTTGGCTAAATTTCTAAGCTAGGTTACTCAAGCTGATTGATGATGCAGTTCATTTATGTAGTTATGCTGCACTAACTGCCTTTTGGCACCTCAGTCAGAAAACTAAGAAATTCATTATATAAACAGAAGGTCCATTCCCACAACTGGATGAAACACTGGTAGAAGAGCTTTGGTGGGTTGAATTTTAAACATGATGTTGCTAAACCTTGCACATCATCTTGTGTATTTAGTGGATTGTATCTGCCAACTAGGGTAGTCGATCCAGGTTCTGTTGATGAAAGCATGTCTTTCATTGGTGAAATTTCCTATAATTTTGGAGGACATATGAAAGTTAAGGTATAAGCAGGTATCTAATTTTTGCCTGTTGTCTTCATTTACACTACTTGCCTGCTATTTCCCATTTGAAGTAGAATATTATATAGACTCTGTCTGATCAAACTGGTGTAAAAAGCATGCCATCAGATTAAATTGAAGCCTCTTGCAATCAGCAGATGCCCCATCTTTAGGAAAATGGATTGTGTCTGTACTGTATAAGATGTTCCTCCTTCAGTGTCTCACTGTCATCTTACCAAGGAAACAGTAAGATTTGGATTGCATTTACTGTTTTCCTTGATGCCACTGTTAATGCTGTTTTCAGGCTCTTGTCATTCTATAATACTGCAAAGGCTAAATCTCAGTTTTATTGTATAAATGCCAGAATGCTTTTCTACTTCAGCAGGATTATGTTGTTCAACATAAGGCCACTCCTCTGTAGTTACAGTGGCCTGCAAGATCCATAGTAAATATTCCTAATGTATGATTTTCCAAATTTCTTAACTATTAAAAGCAGCCAAACAGAAAATGAAACCTAGGTTGAATTCTAGTCCTCCTGAAGTAATTAAACCCCCTCTAATGAGATGGACTCAGCTTTTTACCAAGTGGTTTATATTTCAGTGAAGTAAACTTGAGTTTTTAATGTTTGAAATACTTTATTTTAAAAATCTAACCATCAGTAAGGGCAGAGGGGGGATATGTGTGTGAAAGCTGTAAATACTGGGCAATCAAGTCTAACTCAGTTATACTTGTTAACTTACAGTTAACTTACTTAACTGAAGAATTAAGCCATGGAAATGAAATAGAATTTTAGGATCGTAATTCAAAGAAACAGAGTAAAAAAAATTTTGGAGCTGCTTCTGTGAAAGGAGAAGTGAAGTCATACATCTGTGTACATGGTAGCTGTGTTCATGAAAAACATCAGTTCAGAAGCTGGATAATGTCATGGGAAAGTTAGTTCTTTTTTTTAAGCATGCAAAACTTCCATGAATTGAAAGGGTGTACGAACAGAAAGTTTGCAATATCTCCCTTCTTACCTGTTGCTTTTTAAGATGGTTAATCAGGTTCCTGGCACTGCCCATTTGGAATTCTCATGTGAATGGTAGACCCTGGCTGTAATGGTAGAAGGGCTAGGGTGCACTCGTTCACCCAAATAAGCTGAAGTAGCATTTGGCTATGAAACTGCCAGCTGTTTTAGACACTTGCCTATAATGCAATAGTTTATATAACTATGTGTATATTGTTATTTAGCAAACACAATTGCTTCATTAGATGTTTAGACTAATAAATTTGAAAGACAACTCCTCTGGTGATTTTTGACGTAGGAAAGACTGTAATTGTCTTCCAAACTATCAGCATTTGGTATATTTAGCCTACAGTGAGCTGCAAACTGCTTCACCTTTACCCTTTCGTAGAAAACGGGCTGAACAATTTTTTCATGTTAATTTACCTCAGGAAACTGGCTTGCAAGGTTCTGAATTATAGTGCTTTTATAAGCATGTAAAATATTATGGAATACAAGAGTCATGTTATACGGTGCTTGCAGATGGATTAGTACATGCCCACAGACCATTTAAAAACATTTACATTTTTTTCCCACTTTTACTAGGGCTAGTTGGATCCATTTATAAAAAAGACTCTTTCCTTTTTCCAAAGATGGCATTGGTTTACATGGCTTAAGTATTAAGACAAAATTAGCTTTTCTCTTTTATTTTAGCTTTTCATGCTGTTTGTACTAAGGCTTTAATTATTGCTTTTTATCATCACAATTTGTTTTCCTTTTCATTTGACATTATCTGGATGTTACCCCTTTACACATTAAAGTATTTTTTCCCAATTTAAAATGTCCTACATAATTTATGCATCTCATTACTCTATTAAATTGAAAAGATTCATTTAGTTTTTTTAAAGAGCCATCAAAGAAACAGTTGAAGTCTTTTCCAAAAACAACAACTAGAAATTAGAGACTGAAGACACACAAGATTGCTTTGAGCTTAGTTTTCTATTGCTTTTTTAGGAAATGAAAATAGGAGAGAGCAAGAGGTTATTGCTAATAAGTACCAGCTACTATCATTTTTAAAAAGGGTATTTTTTTACTTCTATTTTAGTTTTGACCAAAACACTTTTAATAAATAAGACATAATTGAATTATGTCTCTTACAGGATGCTGTTAGAACAGGCAAAATACTTTTCTTCATTTGTGGATAATAAACCAATGCACTAAGTTTAAGAAATACTATGATGAAAATTTAGAATTTGACTGATTTTCTTATTTTGCATCTCAGTTGGACTGCTTCTGTTTATTTCTGGAAGTTTTAGATTTAGCTTAAGGGTGCTACCTAGGATAGAACTTCAAAAGAAGACATAGCTTCTGTTTTTTCTCCATTAAAAAGACTTTGTTTCCTGCATTTCCAGGCATGTTTTTGGTTTGAGTAATTTCTCATTCAGATAATGGCCATAGGTTTCTATTTGGGAAGCTGCCTCTTGTTGACTGTTTTCTGAATGTTTTCACCTCTTGAATTGCATGTTTTTAGAATGTTAAGAGTTTCTTTATAAAAAGCACCCAAATTAATTGCATCTTGTACGCCAGAATTAGTTTATGGTACTTTAAACTGCAAAAGCAGTGATAATGTTGGTGGAAATGGAATTTTATTCACTTGGTAGACTGCCTATGTATCCCTAAGCACTTATTGCAATATCTTATCAAGTTCATGAACAAGAAATAGAGCTTTTTCCAAATGGACTTTTGATGAAGCAGTCTTAAAGAACTGTTTGCTGGAAAGTTGCCCAATCACTGCATTACCTGGGTGAAGGGCAAGGCTGTGTATGTTTTGAATCACTAGCAGGGATATCCTGTATTACAGTGCCAGGGAAGAGCTAAAATGCTTGTTTTGGCTGATGCTGGTAAATTGCTGAGCGAATTTTGAGTATTGAGTAAATATGTAGAAATAGTACTGTTTAATTGTAGCAGCTTGGAAATGTGATGGATGTATGTGATGAGGTCAAACACTCATATATATTAAGTCCTGTGCCTGTCATTCAGTATAATTGCAGTGCAGTGTTTGTCTTGAGGGGCAAGTGAACTATGTGCTGAACTACACGTGAAGGAAAACAGTGGTTTCTCAGAGGCTGCTTTCCCTAAGAGTTGTGATGCAGCAGATCAATGATTACTCACAGTTAGCCAAGTAACCAGCCTATAGCATGATTTCTGAGTAATTTTAAGATGAAATCTGGAATTGTATGATTGCATAATTTTCTGCAGAAAATTATGTATATAGCCTTAATTATTCACAATTGTGATCAAATCAATTTTGTAAGCTGAAACAATTTTCACTAGCTTCTGCTTCATTTCAAGAGTACCTTGCTGCAGCGATAGTTGATCAAATGGTTGAAACAAATTTATTTCAGTGTGTGGTGGACCTTAACTGTCATGGGTAGGGTTTTTTCTTCTCTGTGGGTTTTTTAACAAGGTTAGAAATAATAATTACTAACCCCTTTGTGTCATATGGTGCAGAAGTCACCCATGACTGCCTAGTTTGATAAATGCAGAAAGTACGTATTTTGTCATGGTAGTTAAGTACCATTTATGGACTTTGCAATGTGTGAAACATCAAAGAGCTGTGAATCGCTACTCACAGCTTTTCAAATGAAAAAGTTTAATTAGACACAGGTATTTAGATGACTAGAAAGGGACACTAATATCTACAAGAAAAAAACATGGAGGTTCAGATGGTAAAACAAATATATATAGTAATAAACCCCAACCCACCCACAAAAGAAAATCATACTGTGAAGGGGCTAATTGTGCACAACACTACCAAAACAAAAAGGCTAGGATGATAGGACAGGGTGAGTTCACAAACTGTTCTTCCAGCAACAAAGGTGAAGAGATAAACTGCTAATTTTTTGCCAAATGTTCTGCAGTCATCCTGAGTAGTAGGAGGGGATGCTTTACATGACAGGATTCAAACTAGCTTTTTATCAAAAGATGTAGTTAACACAGAAGTGGACAGTGAATAAGACTTGCATGTACTGCTCCACAGAATTCAGCCCAGTGTAGCTGCTCTTACTTTGATTAAAATAAAAAGAGGCTTATACTGGTTACAGGAGGGCGCTCGTTCAGCGAGTGTGAAGGCTGAGGCTGATTCAAAGTAAATGAGTTTCCAGAATCTGCCAAGAAAGAAATAGTACATTCTTTGCATTGAATCATGCCGGAAACTCACAAATCTGGTGAACAGGAAATTTTCATGTATTTGAGTTAAAATTATTTCTAATGTATTCAGATTCAGACGATCTTTTTGGAAGTTTTGGGGGAAGGTGGGATGGGAGAGGTTAACCTGTGGTGAATATTGGCATCAGTTAAAAAAATAATCTTGGTTATATAGCTCATACCATGTTTGAAAGGGCCAGATAAATGAAGGGGAATAGTTTATTTATAAATTCTTTTGCATTAATAATAATTGAACCTTCAGTCAATGAATGTAATATGGTAGATAACTGATACTACTTCACAGACTATGTACTATGTAGTACTGCAAAACAGTCTCCCTAGAATAGTTACTCTGTGAGAAGCTATAGTTCCATCTTAAGACTGATGTGATGTCAGGAGATTGTGAAATACGGGCGAGTATAAGAGAAAAGTGACAGAATCAAAACTTCTGCCCTCTCCAACTACTTGCTTTTTACATTCAGACTTTCTGAAAATAGTGGTGTGACTTCCTTCCTTTGTGCATTGCAAAAGCATGGCTGCTTCTGTACGAGGCTTTGCACCCTTCCACAGTTTCATGCCCTGTTTTTTTTTCAGATATAAATCCAGGTCAGTTATGTTCATTTAGTATCAGAATTTATCAGTGGTTTTATCAAGAAGTGCTGAAAAGTATTCAACATATAAACTCTTTAATCAAGTGCAGAAGTCCAGGACACAGAAGGTGGTGCTCTCTATCTCTTTTTTAGTATTTCAGTACATGTAGGAGTGTAGTCCCTGGTTCTCTCACTGAACTAGGAGAAAAAGGCAGTGCTCCCCCAAGCAAAAGAAACAAAGCCATGGAATCAGATTCATCTACCCTGCCCATCAGGGGGCTTGAGTTTAAAAAAAAAAACAAAACAACCAAAGGCAAAAAAAACCCAAACCACTTCTATCCAGCATATAACTTCTTTAACTTTTAAAACTTATGAATACAGATGTCTTGATCACAGTCGAAAGAGGTTTGTAATTACACTTAATAAATAAAGGAATTCCTTAGCAAGCCAGTTGGTTTGGGATAAAGTACCTCTGTGAAATCATTTTGAGTTGCTTCTGTTTGGAGTTTTCCTACTTGGAAATATTTTTTAGAAAACTTGTTAGAATGAATGAGAAATGGTGGCAGATATTAGGGTGTAATAAAGTCTTTAAGAAGTTATACTGGAACAATCTTGAGGCTAGAGAAACATCTCAAAAAATGTGGGCAGGGGAGGAGAGATTTTAAATATCTGAGGGGCCTTTGACACCCACCAATTGTGTGTTCATGCTGTTTACTTTGGATAACATAATTTGTGCTTCACTCAAGCACTTTTAAGTGCCTTCAGTGTGTTTAATGAAAAGCTGTATTATTATAAAATGGTATTTAGTGTGCTGTTGACATGCTGTTTTATCACGTACAAGGAGCTGCAATTACATAGATTATATCTTGTGAAGCAAGAACTTGTGAGATCTCTGCTGGGATCAATGAGCCCTTTTCTAGCAGTGCTTACAAGCAGACTTCTACATAGGAGCAGGATAAATGTATATGATATTTCATAAAGCTTTTCCAGACTCCAGCTATTCTCAGAGCAGGGACTTTCTGAGTTTCTGTGTATTTAGTAACCTTCAACAGATTTCTTTTATATCAATTAATTCCAGCTACCTTTGAGCTCATGAAAAAAGTTAAAGATTGTAAAATGTGAGAATATTTTTCTCAGCAAAAGCTCAAGAAATCTCATGCACTTCTAATACTATTTAGTACTTAAAGCCTGTGAGGAGCCCTGGTTGCAGTGAAAATCAGTAAAACTGTCATTACAGCCATGTCCATCAATTATGGATAGATTTATACGGTCGTTTAAGTTCATAAATTTGTGCCAGCCTCTTAGTCACAGATGTTCCAGCTGCGAAGACATGTGGTACTATGTATTCTACTGTATTTTGCTAAATATCACAGGGGAAAAATATTGTCCATATCCAGAGTAGCCCTGAGACTACAACCCTTATTTTGAAAGGACCTTTCAATCTTTCTCTCCATGCTGAGATGATGGCAGTAGCTCTTTTTAGCGCTCACATGTTTATTTCAAACTCCTGCAGCTCACAAAATTAATTTCTGTTGGAAACACAATGTTGTGATGAGACTGGTGATTTTGACTGGGCTTATACTTTATCCCCTATACCAAGCAACTGATTTACTTTCTGTCAATTATGCATCAGCTATAGGGACTGCCTGATGTTTTTTCTTTGGAGAATTCAGCCATTAAAGCTTTTTGCAGGTCTGCAGTTTTGAAAAGTAGAGATGGCAGGTAGGGGAAGGGTGTAGTAGAAAGAGGTTGTCTTACCCCAAAGCTTAAAGCACCTCTTGCCTGTAGGGTGCCAGAGAATTGTTATCGTGTGTGATGCATTATGTTTTATTTAGAGCACAATATTACTTGTCACAACCTCCTCTTTTTCTTTTATAAACCCTATGAGCATAAGCAAAGGAAACTCCAACAAATCGCTTTTTAATTAATTATAAGAAATCCAATAACACTAGTACCGTATTCCTTTCTGAATAAATATAATGAGATTTGAGTATTGCTTCATCAGGAGGATGACCTAATACAATAGTTTATTGAACCATGAAGGATTCATTAAAAATACCTTGCAAGGTTGGTTTTTGAAAGTATTTTGTGCAGTATACTTGGGAGGGTTTTTTTTCTCAAAAAAGCCTAAACAGTTACTTGCATGTATTAGTTATTATCCATTTGATAACACTAGACAACATAATTTGTTTTTAATTATTATGTTATGAGGATGGTTACAAAAAAGTCATCACAGGTGAACTGTACTTGATATGTTGGAGGGTGATGCTTGTAGCCAGGTGACTTTGCAAAGTAAGTGGATGTTACGCTCTGGGATTTTGCACCCATGTTCAGGAGCTGGTGACAATTTTCCGAATTCCAGAAAATTTCCATTCCCTACTGAGCTAAAAGTAAAAGCTATCATCTTTCTGTGATCTGAGTTTTGTTTTTTTCACTGAGAGACAGAGACCAGGACTGTTTCAGAATGATTTAGAAAAGGTACTAAAATATAAATTGTGATTTAAAATTTTTTTTTAATTTGAAATGCCACAATGTTTTGAGGAAGTAGTTCAGAGTCTGAGTTGGTTAATTTTCCTGGTATGTGGTTTCATATTTGGAATGTTGGAATAAGAAAGGATTCATTTGTTGTGGTCTCCGGTATGTTTTACTTAGGATGTTACTGAGAGTGTCACTTTCAAGAGGCAAATGTCTTCCAAATGACTCGTACATCTAATAACTCTGCCTGAGCTGTGTTGTGTTGATGCGATGTGTACACTCGGCATGCACAGGGATCTCTGTACAGTGTCTGCTATCGAACTGGGAGTTTCTAATCTGTTTCCTAAGCTGATGTTTTTCCTTTTTCCTCAATTTTATTTTCAAATGTACAGTATTTCTGTATATCTTCTGCAAGTCAGTGTCTCAGACAGGGCTTCAGACCACTAACTTGTGCTAGTTTTACTCCATACATTCCCTTTTGAAGCTGCTAAAACAAAGTGTTTGTGAACAGTGGTATTGTGGGTTCCCCACAAATCTTAGAGACAAGGCAATACCGCTCCTTGCACTGGTTTGTTATTTCCAGGCATGTTTCTTTGCCTGAACCTGACAGCATAACAAAATTCAACAAAAGTTGATAAGAAATCAACTAGTCAGTTTCATTCTTTTCTCTTGTGTAATATCTGTATGATGGAAGATGATAATTCTGTTCACTTCAGTGAAATTCTAAACATCTAGCAGTATTTAAACCAGAGCTTTTAAGCCAGGATCAAAGCTCACATGCACCTCATCATGGCAGCCTCATGTGAAATCATTCCTAGTGAGGAGGAGTCCAAGGGGAATGGACTGGTGCCTCCACCAATGCCCATATAAATTCTGTAAATTTTTAGGATAGTCATGGTTTTCCTGTGTACCTCAGGAGGGAAGAGGATTTTGCTCTCACCTGTAAGCACAGTCTGAGTTTGTGCACACTCATAGGATGAGTCAAATGCACATACAGGTTTTAGTACGTGCAGTTTAAATAAGTGTTCCAGACTTTTTCCCAGCTGGCAGCAGAATGGATGAAATCGACAGTTGTGCTGATTTAACCGAATTTTAAAGTTTATTTTCTATTTGTTTAGTTGTAAGTTAAATTTTTCTATGTGTTTATAAACTATCTTACTTTCTTATTCAGGAGTCTGTTTGTTTACTTAGCAGTTGGCATCAACCAAGTGAAAAAGCACTATTACCTAAGTTAAGAACACAAAATGAATATATGGTGTTCAGTAAGCATAAGACTACATGTTAAATTATTATCCATGTACTTTTTTTACTATAATCGTATTAGGATATTGCTTTAATGTATGTATTTTTTTAGGGTAGCTCAAAAATTTCATCAGCTTCATGTTTCCTTATGCCTTAGATACAGAGGTTATAAATTAGTCCTACTTTTTTGATGACTTATTTTTATATACCAAGCTTAGTGCAATAGAGTGCTGTTTCAGTAGCCCACAACTATCATAAATATCAGAGGACAGCTTGAAATGTGTCAGTTTAGTTGAAGTCTAACTAATACAAAGCAGGTGGTAAAATGCAAATTATGTACCCTTCAAGATCCTCATTGTGCTTGATAAGTAAACTTGTTTATAATTGTTTAAAAAGCAATCAAAAAAGCTCTTGTCTAATAATAAACATATATTCACTCTATACCATTAGAAAATGACCTATTTTTATTGAGACAGATAGCAGTGTTTCCCTAATGATAATATACACAGGGATAAGGACTTTATTTAATGTAGTACTTGTGCTTCAGTCTGCTCTATCAAAGCATTGTATTAGTAATACAATGCTAGATGTCATATGTTGTGTGTTTTTTATGTTGAGATTTAATAAATATTTTCATTGAAGAGTATCTGCAGCTCAGCAAGACACCTAGATTGACAGCAGTAATGAAAAAGCTCAATGTCTATTAGAGGATGTTAGGTGAAACAATACAAACAAAACTGTGTTTTCTAGTCTCACATTTCTATTTATTGCCAGTGAGTAATTTCCAGAGGAGATTGGATAATTACATGAGAAAGAATATTGTTCAAAAAGTATTTAGCTAAAAGTCATTCCTTCAGCTTTATTAGTTACAGCAGTGACTTTCTGCATGCTTAATAGCTGAGCCCTGAAAATGGTGGATTGATTGGGAGAAAGCAGTGTGCTTATCTAAGGTTAGAATACATCCACCCATACAAATGTCAGTTCACCTGGATTCACTGTTTTTCCAGTTTACTTCCATCCTTCATATGAAGTCTGCAAGTATGTGCAGGACAATATCCTGTTTGGACAAGCATTTGGTTTGTATCCACAGATAAGATGCTTTTGTACAGCGCTCTATTTTGATAATCACTTCAGCCATTATTGTCTTTTTACAGCTCTAATTCCTTCTAGCTGTTATTTTGGTTTGCAAATGCTCTTTAAACCAGAGGTTGCATTTAAAATGCATCCAGCTGAAATAGTCGTAATGTAAAAATCTCTTTTCATGCTGTTGGACACAGTTTTACTCTTTGTGTTCAAAAATATCAGAAACAGATATCAAAAGGTAAAGCTTAATTGAATTTCATTTCAAGAATAGGTTGAGCACACCTTCTTGCATTGTGGCCAGCAGTTTCATATGATCTAACTCTACTGAACCAATTTCATTCAAAAAAAGCTTTAAAAAACTTAAGAAAACCCACCCCAGCCACAAACACACAAAACTCAAAAACCACCCAAGAAAACCTCTTCTTAGAATCTGCTGAAATGTTGTTGGATCTGTTCTGTCTTTTTCTGAAGCCTGAACATGTTGCAGAATAAGTTTTCAAGCTTCTAGAAATAGTTTACCTACTTTTTTAATTTTAGCTTTTCTTTGATTGAAAGCAAGCAAAGAAACTATAATTTTTTTTTAGTTGAACAAAAGTTTCTAACTGGGTACTTGTTCACATGATCAAAGATGGAAATATCTGGTTTACATAGTAAATTAATTGCTTTCTTCTAGTAGTTATATATTCCACATTCCACTGCTAATTACTTTTTCTGACAAAAGTCTTTCTAAACCTGCTGCTTTGTTACCTGAAGCACTGAAAGATTGTTTAATTTTACTTCAATTTTACGGCACTCTGAGTTACCGTACATAAGAATTCTTCATTAAATGTTCCAGCTAGCCTAGTGTAAATTAGATTTTTGTGATAATCCTGTTGTTCCAAATTATATTATATCCCTTATTGTTATATCTTTCTCATAACGTTATGAAGTCTGTCCAAAAGTTTAACATTTTGGCAAGAAAAACTTAGTAAGTTGGTCAATATGTCCATGGGTCACTTTTACTGTGGTTAGAACAAGTTGGCAAAATTCTTCAAAGCCCCTCTTATTGAAGACATCCATGGGGCTATATGCATTACCACAAAGCTTAGCCAGGAAGGCTTCTTTAACAGTAAAACTACTTGATTCAAAATGGAAATTTTATAGATTTTTTTTCATTGACTTTGTGCAAAAACAGAGTATTAGCAGCTCTCTCCTGGAGTTGCATATCTGGACAGACTTTTGAAGACTGTTTCAAATACTAGACTAGGTGATAGTCATGTAACAACAACTTGAACAATCCTTAACTTGGCAAGGAATTCTAGTGACAGGATGGTTCTAAAAATGAGAGTACATGAAATAAACAGTAAACAGTCTGATTTAGGGTAGTATAAAACTTTCTGAAACCATTAGATAATCGTGGTATGCTTATCAACAGGAATATGTCCATTTTTGTAACATTTTTGTTTTCCATCTGAAGAATAGAGGTTGTTGTAATAAAAAATTTAAATGAAATCGTTTGAACACTTGAGGTTCTGCAAAAAAAAAAAAAAGGAAGGTGAATATTTGGGGCTAGACAAGCAGAGCTGGATTTGTCAGGCCGTATTTTAAAACAGTCCCAGATGGCTGTTAGCACAGCCTATAGCCCATGAAAGGGCTTGAACGACCCAAAATCAGAGGGAAGTACCTGTGCTCTCTGTAGAGTCCCAGGGGTCAATGGGCGTATAGGGGATCCAGCAGATAAATTGTGTGATAGCAGCCTAGCTGGGTCATGAAGTGAAGATTTAGTCTTAAAAATCATTGCTCAGTAGCCAATTGCTTCCTTTGCTTGCAAGCATGTGAATTTTGTTATGGAAAAAGCTATGATTTGGAGAAATCACCAAGCTGCAGTCACATGCAGCAAACTTTTTAGATAATTTTTTAGATACAGTGCTTCCTAGGAAAGACTTTAAACTGAGAGAAGATGAGAACAGAACGATGATCCCCTTGGCTTTATCTGGATTGGGAAATATGCCGACTTTGTAAATGAAACTAGCACCAAGATCCAAACACCAATTTCTGCTTCTACATCAAGCTATCTACTATTCTGAAAAAGACTTCTTGGGAGAGAACAGGGGAAGCTTTCACTCCAATGAAGTACAATTTCATAAAAGCCAGGTGAAAATCTAGAGTCATGATGTTTCTAAAATACAGAGCTGCTTAACACGGTGACAAGTGATAAAGAAAAATCTTGACAGTTAGAAAGCTTGGAATACTTTTCATTGATTTGGAAACTACATTGAATCATGTGCTCTTTCTGGCTTCTGACATAGCTAGTAATTTGTTTCCAGCTGTGCCAAAAGCAAGATCATGTCCATGACATTGTATTAAAAAGAAATTCCATCATCTTTTCTCAAATCCTTATGAATGTAAGTGCACACGTAGGAGTCTGGCAGTGGTTTTGAGGAGCCTGCTGCACAATTTTCCAGATTCAATACTTTTCATTTGCTGCCTGTGTAGGTAAAAGCAAAAAGTCATGATTGTGATAATCACAAGTGAATTGTTGGCAAATGTACTTCCTACAACTACCCTACTAACCCTTGGTGGATTAAATAAACAAGACAAATCCATCAAAAGAGAATCTAATAGCTATCCTCGGTGTGAGCCTGGCTCAGAGAAAAATACAGTGTCTCTCCTGCTTAGGTTAGAAACATGCTGATTTTTTTTCCAACTCTTAAGGACATGATTCCCAATATAAATGGGGTGGAATTGAATTAAATGTACAAGTGTGAGGTTTTTGCCTCTCTTGTGATAATTCTAGTCATCAGAAATTTCTACCTTGTAAAAGAAGAAAATAATTAAAATTCTTCCACCCTGGATTTTCTGGTTGTAGGAGGCTCTAAAACTATTAGCTTTTGACGTCACTTTTCAGTCCTCTGTTACTGAGCTCTCATGAGACAGTCATTTTCTTTGCCAGACAGTTTCATGAACTTAGTGTTGATTGCATACATTTATTATCAGCTTATTGCCAGTTAATATGAAAAAATTTGAAAACTGGTATTTTCTTACTCAAAACTCTAATCTCAGTACATTCTCTAGTGGCCCCTCATAGTGAATTCTTTATTACTTAAGTAGTATATTTAAGTCCTTAAATTAATACAAGAGAATGAAAAGTTAAATTGCTGTTTAATAATAAATGATTTTAAATCAGCTGGGAGTCTAATACCGTATTATGCAAGAACTGTTGGAATTACCTGAACTCTCACACTGCATAGAGGTGATGCAACAGCTTGATTCAAGCTGTGAAGAAGGTTACTACTATATTCTGTGTAGTAATGATGGCTCTTTGACAAGAACTTGTCTAGCATTTCACTTTCAGGCCATCAGGCTTTTCACATTCTTTCTGCATAGTATCTCTATGACATACCCTAAACCTATCAATCCACATAAACGATAGTCAGGATCCCATCATTTCATAACTCCATAGTTTTACCTTTGATGAATCCATGCTTTCCTGCTCATCTCTGTCAAGATTACTGCTTCAAGAGTGACTTTCATAGCTTGTCATTTTTGTCTATGTCATCAGTTATTCAGCTTGCAATCTTTCGACTTAAAAACCTTTCTGTTTTCTACTGCAGATACTATAAGTTGCTGTACGATTAGGTGTCTTTGTGTACCTGAAAAGGTCATTGCTTCTTTCTAATTTGCCAGTGATATTAACTTCCTTTCTCAGAATGTAGAGGCGTTTTACAAATTTTATCTCTTTTAAAAATTGCTTTTAACTTGGGAATATTGGACATCTACCTGGTGTGCTGATGCTACCAAGTTGTCCAAGAGATCATCTTTTTTGATAGTCCTCTGTTGGTCTGGTTATAATGTATGAAGTCTTCTGTCTTTTACAAAACTGTATGACCATGGGTAATGACTTGCATGACTTGCATTATTCTCCTTTTATTCTGCTTTTCTGCAGTTCCCATATAGTGGGGTCATGATCTACATCTTGGAACTCTTCAGCGCTACTATAAAATAAATAATAGGAAAGATAAATGGCAATGACCAAGATTTAACAGGTGTGCATTTGCAAGAGCATTTTGAGATACTCAGGATGGAAGACAGTCCTCATCTTGAAAGCCTATTTGTAGCTGAACCACTGAATTATGTTCACTGGATTGTGTGAAAATGAAAACTCTTCTCACTGTTCTATATGTTCTTTATGGTTCCCCAATAGCAGATAGTCCTTGTTGTTAGTAAGTCTTACTAGGAGATTTTTCTTGAAGAGCAGTGAATGAATAGAGAAAATGATGATTTAAACCAAGGAATTTACTCAGAGCACAGGAAATGGTGAATATTTTTATCCTAGTGGAATAAACCAAGGAAACTGGATTTACATTGCTGCAAGGTCAAACGTAGGCCTAGTACCAATTTCTTTTAATAACTTCAAATAAGGACCTCCTAACTATAGTAATTTCTGTATTTTTGCAAATCTCTTGGCCTAAAATTTACGTGTAAGGAGTCAGATTGTTTTTAATAAAATTACTTGGATGACTCAAGATAAAAAAATTGAGCAAATTCAGTTGTTTATTTGTAGATTTTTCTCTTTAAAAGAAAAACATGTTCTTACTAGCTAAGAAAGCATTGGGGTCTCTGTGATATTAATATCACTACTTTGACAGGAAGAAGGTAGATGTGAGAGTTTTGCTTCTTAGATCCTATTGTGAGATCTAGCTGAGATGGGGAAAACTTCATGCCATGTTACATGGCTTAGATGTAAAGGTAAAGAGTATTATAACAGATGTTACACTCCATGTAAATAGGCACAAAATGAAATTATAGCTTGCCTATGCCTAGTGTTAATTGTGATGAAGTCTTCAGAAACATTATTCCTGTGGTTAATTCTAAAAACTTTTTCTTAAAAGAGTGCTCTGTTCTGGGTTAGCTTAACCTTTTTTCCAAGTAGAAGATTCCTGGTAGTAATTAGGAATAAGCCCATGTCATTCACATGTGTCTACTCATTAAATTATTGAATAAGTGGTTTACTTGATTTTTTTTTCTTCTCCATAATTCACCATCCTTTATTGAAATTAACCTTTATCTCCACCCAGTGTGTTGACGGTTTTGTAGAAATAGAAAAATCTGCATTTGCTTTCATAAAATGAAAAGATGGGTATTTTAAGGGAAGTGTGTGGAACTGTACTGGTTGATTCTATAATATTAGAACAACATGTTAACATTCTGTTATTTTACATTGAGTTATCAAGTTATCAGTACATTTATCATTAGATCAAGGTTTGCATAGATCTTGAAGTAAGTCCCTTAAGGCAGAACTTGTGTGGCCGGTGCAGCCTCATTGACTTCAGTGAAACTAGTGGAATGACTTAGCCCTTGCCAAGCAAATTATGGATTTACTATCTGCTCCTTAATGTGTTGTAAGGGTATGCGTAACTAACAAAACAGAAAGAGTGCAATGATGTTAAAGCTAACTTAATAGCATTGAGTGTTTTTATTGTTTCCATGCCCACTCATACAGATAACTCTTTCTTAGTATATATTGTTATATATCTGTTTGTCTTTGCAGGAGTGTTATAAGGCAGTGCTAGTGAAAGTCCCTTTCAAACAAAACTTCATAGTCTTCATCAAAACTTTTTTTGTCAGTGCTCAATCTAAAAACAGAACTTCTGTTAAGAAAATAGGGCCAGACCTTTTAGCTGATATAAATTCTATATAGTTACTGCACTATTGTTAAGTATGAGTTTGTGACAGGTGAAACATTTTACAGTTCCAAAGACGGGAAATCAAGCTGCTGTGTTTTAAGGGCAAACACAATGAAAGGGTGATTTTATAAGTCTCTAGGTGGTGCTCTTGTCACTAGAGAAAGAATGTATCCATGGAAAGCTGCAACTATTATGCTGTGGTTTTGTTGTTAATATGTTTGAACCTATCAGTCTCATTGGCAATAATAGATTATGTTGCTTCTTATTTATTTTTTCTATATGAGGAGAATGAGACAATATACACTGTAGTTCTGAAATAGGTTGCTCGTCTGCAGCATGTTTTGCCATTACTTTAGCAGGTCCTACTTCGGGGCAGGAATTGGGTATTCAGAGATTTCAAGTAATATACACTGCACATAACAGACAGCCTTCTACTACATAAATAAACCCTGATGTTTTTGTATGGCTTCAGGATTACCATGGCAATTTTTAGACAGTAATCAACAAGGAGTAAAGACTAGTCTACTATATTTTTGCAGATCATTAGCAAGTATTGGGATTCAGATAAGTACAGATACGTCCATTTCACATATTGCTGTTTATTTCTCCTATTTTGCACACTTGATACTTCATTGGAATATAGTGTATGGGGTATATTTTACAGTGATAATGGAAATGAAATTGATACTTAGGTTTATATATATATATGCACTTAAGCAAAAATGCATGAAAATCATTTAAAATGAAATATTTTGGGTATTATTCCTTCCACCAGCTCTTGTCCAAAGGCTTTTGGATGAGATAGAATAAGGACAAGAAGGATGTGTTGAACATAGACATATAGACTGTTTTGGTGTATTGTGAATTTTAATCTACTGAATAGGCAGATTCTGTATTACTGTGCTCTGAGTGTGTGTGTGTTTTCTATTGGTTTGAGTTTTTTGGCTTTTTTGATGAGTATAGGAAAGGACATTAGTAACATCTGACTTTTAGAAGAGTATTAGGAAACCAATTTTTGTGACCAAGAAATTCATTTTATGCTTGGATTGTAGTAATTGCTGTTACTTGATTTGGAAGGACTATATGAATGTCTGTAAATACACAGTTAATGAACAGTTATAGAGAACTGGTGGTAACTTAAAGTTGTGCTGGCCGGATGATGGTTTAAAATATTCTGTGTTCTGTCATGGGTGTACATATATCTGTTGTCAATGAGCAGAATGATGCTGGTTGAGGTGACTTGCTTGCAACTCTGGATTGCAATTTTGTGCACTAATTCTGGATACTATTTTGGCTGTGAAACATATATAAGTGGAAAACATTCTTTTTTTCTTGGTGTAAAAAGCCAAAAATCTCAGATTTCCATGCCCTATTTCAATCCACTATTTGTTCAATACCTCAAGTCTGAGTAGGAAATAGAAACTATTTGTCTACCACTCAGAAATCTGAGGCAGCACAGTATTACTTTTAGAAGGCTTTGCAAGATCCGTGCTAGATTGAAGAATGACATACTTGATACTTAATGCTCGAACTGGTTATCTTGAACAGAGGCTACCAAGTAGTTACACCCATTAGCTATTGTTTTAGGGAATAAAAGGAGAACCATTATTTCAAAGTGGTATCCATATTCTCTTTGACAGTTGTATGAGGTAAAGATGGATTATTCTATATATTAACATGTATAATTTAGCTTCTATAAACACATGTATGAGAAATCTGAGCTTTGATTCACTGCTGGTTTTTAATTACTGACACTTTAACTAGAAGATAGGATCATTCCTACTGTTAATTTTATAATATTTTAGGCAAGATAATACTTCATTAGAATGGAGAGTGAGTAGCTGAAGTTTACGATAAACTGTCCACTTGATGTTTTTTACAGTAGCTTCATGTTTGGTAACACATCTGACATCAAAATACTTTTGTTGGAATACAATCTTATCTCCTCCCTCATTAAGAAAAATTGCTAATTGCAGAATCATTGAGGTTGGAAAGAAGCTCTTGGGATCATCTAGTTCAACCCTTTGGATCAAGCAGGGTCAGCTACAGAGGGGTGCTCAGGACTGCATATAGTTGGGTTTTGAGCATTTCCACAAATAGACTTCACAGCCTCTGTCAGCAAACCTGTTCTAGTGTTTGACTAGAACTCATTTTGTGGCTAGTGCACACATTAGCTAGTATGTATACAAGGTGTAAGTACAAAGCATATAAAACTGATCTTGAAATTCTTTATGTGTCTCCTAAAATGGTTTAGAAAGCATTCTCCCAGTGAGAGAAATAAGGAACAAAAGTGTGGCCAAGGATCACCTTGGCCTTAACTCTTGAAACCTGTGAACACATGACTAAAATTTTAGAGTACTGTTTATAACTCCCTAATTTTCTTAATCGCTTACTAAGTAATTGTGTAAAAAAAAAAAAAAAAAAAAAAAAAAAAAAAAATTTAAATCAAACTGAGGATTAGTTGAAAAATTATCATCTAAAATTCTTCTTAAGAATAGTTTAACAATTATAAATGACAGAATCACAGAATGGTAGGGGCTGGAAGGGACCTCCAAAGGTAATCTAGTCCAACCCCCCTGCTAGAGCAGGATCCTAGAGTAGATCACACAGGGCTAGAGTAGATCGCATAGGAAATGAATCTTGATAGCATTGGTAAATTAAACTGCTTTTTAAATCATCTCTTGGACACATTCCTTGATTTCACACTGGAGTCTCTGAGTAATGTTGTTGGGTCTGTGCACTAAGAGGTAATGCATTTTTAAAAGGGTTTTTGGAATGAAATCAATACAGATGAAAATAGTAGCAATTGCAAAAGGCCTTCTCCATCAGTTGAATGAGTTCTTGGACCTTTTTAAGGAATATGAAGGCGAGTTTTGCTGACTTCACTGTTTCAGAGACAAAATAAAAAAGGAGCTCAAAGATGGAAATATAAAACTGTTCAAGATTTTACTCTGAGACTGATACTTAACAAGAAGCTGGTGAGAAGAAATTGGTAAAAAGAGGAACATGATACAAGTTGGTGGGGTTTTATTCCTCCTTTAGAACCATTGTGGAAACACTTGTAACTGCAAAACAAAAACACTTCTATTTTGTCCATTTTGGTAAACCTTCAGGTCTTTTATTTTTGCTTATCTCTGAATCCTTTATTACTACTCTTTTTGAAAAGGTGTGTCTGAGCAGAGCGTACAAGGAGTTACATGAGCACTATTTTGACCTTTGTAATTGGATTTACAGTTTTTTCAGTAACTTCTGAGGTATTCCTTGGGCTTTCTAATACTTCACCTGTTGTTTTCATTACAGCTGAGCAGTGATAATAGGTCTTCACTGAAAATTCCTAACCGTGAATTACTTTTTTTCTCATATTTTCTGAAGATTACATTGGTCCAGCAATGTGCATATATATGTATCTTAATCAAATTTGACTTTCATGTACCTGTATGCAATTCAGCTCTGTATTACAACCCCTCTGAATTTGTGCAAACTTGCCTGTTTTTCATATACTTAAAAACTTGTGTCTGCTTGTGACCTATTTATGAAATGCTTTTTCCAAATCATTGCTCCTTTAAATGGAAAAAATCTTAGTGCAAAATTTTTGAGTACTCCTGCACAGTCATGTTCTGCTGATCATTGGCTGCTGATTCCATATGAACCATATGAATCTTCATCTAAAAAAAACCCCAACCAAATCAGAAGGACATACAGCTCTTCTGCCAGTTTCAGAAACTACCTAAACTTCAGGAATTTCCCATATTAGAGTAGTTACCCTCAGGACTGAAACAGGCTTCTGCCTGAACTGAACTTTCAAATGGAAATACATCTCTAGTGGTGTTAGGCTTCATAATTTGTGGGTCTAAAAGGTTTAAGCCGATCAGTTTCATCTGAAGTAGTCTTATGGCTTTTAACCAACACGATGCTCTCCTTTCAATAATGCATTGCCCAAAGGTTAAAGGTATATTGTTTCAAACATGGGGAAGTAGCAAGAAAAAAAGAGAACAGCCCTGCAGAGCAAACTGTTTGCTTTGTTTTTGGTTTTTCTCTGGGGCTTATAAGATTTCTATGTAACATCCATTACCTACTTAACCCTTTTACCAGTCAGCCATCTGGGGCTCCGAGCAATCTAACAGACCAATCCATCACATTCACCAAAGAATAGAAAATTTATACAAATGCAAGTAACTTCTGGGATTTCTTGTAATGGTTTCCAGAGTTTGTTTAGTTGCTGGAGTGTGTCAAGCTGTTTGTAATTCCAGGCAGGCCAGTGGTGCAACCTCCAGCAGATTTTCATAATTTATCATCAACATATCCAAGCAGATGTCAAGATTTACTACCAAAAAATTATTGAAGGGTTTGTTGACCAACTAAAAAAAGGCTTCCCTCATCCTACTTGCTTCTAGGACGTAACAGATCAGTTCCATTAGTACTGATTTTCCTTAGTAGATTCTAGTGAAATGTGTGGAGTAGGAGTGAGGGGGGTGTCTTAATCTCAAGTTTCAGTTCTGAATTTTAAAATGCACTGAAGCATGGGCTTCGCTCCTTGTGGTACTGGCAATTTAGCTAGTGCTTAATTGCAATTTATGTAATTGAAATAACCAAATTTTCTAAATTGGGTAGATTCTGATGTGTTTTTTTTTTCCCAAGCAAAATTCCACAGGAATAGTCCAGTAAATCTTTTAAAGACTTATTTAGGTTTTATGCTTTAAACTAATGAAAGATTAATTGAACTAATTTGTTTCAAAAGTAGCTTCATGAAGTAATAATGGAATTGCATGAACTGCATACTGTCCTGGAGAAGCTGTGTGATGTGTTTTTTAACTTTGTACCTTTTTACAGAAATCTAATTTTGAAGGAAAATGCAGGACTTTATTTTCCTTTGATATTTATACAGTGTGGCAAAGAGTCAACACATACATGCACATATATTTTATTTTCAGATTATAAGAAGACCTGACCCAGGAAATACTTGACCAGGTGTAGTGTACCAACAAATTACCAAGTTACTGTGTGTGTATATATATATTTAAGAAGTTGTCTTGCTATATTTCCCCAGAAGGGGAGAAAAAGAAGAAATATTTCATGAAGGTTTGAGTACTAGGAAGTCTTAAAGGAGAGAACTTTGATTTTTAGGCTTAGGGAACTGAGTACTGCAATCTAATGGATTATTGGACTGACAAAGAATACCTTGCAAAGACCTGGAGGGATTTGAACTTTGAATTGTTCTCTTTGTTTGACTTACATTACTATGAATAGGGAAAATTTTCAGTTTTTCTGCAAAAATGAGTTCAGAGTGAGAACATGGAGTGAGAGAGGACTGGTCTTGGTAAGCTGCCATGGTGCTTGTGTTGATAAATATGATATTTTGCTGTATCTGTAGAAATAGTCTGAATGAGATGATTTTCTCTTCATAGAAGTTGTAAATAATGTTTTTTTTCTAGTTTTCAAAGTTATTTGATTAAACTATATCATACATCATATCACTGAAAGATAAGAGAAAAATTGTACCTTCAGAGTTTTTTGCCCTTGGTAACCTACTTTGTAATTAACCTTCGAGTTGAATATAACCTAGTAAGTGTTTCTGTGGTAGTAGAGGTGCTTCTGATTGGGAAAAGAAATTGGTTACTGTATTCACTGTTTGGAAATATTTCCTAATGTCTCCTCAGGGACTTCTCATTAGTTTTCTTACTGGTAGCACTAAATTATCTAAGTAGTTGTTTCATTATATTTCCAGCTGAAATTTCTAAGCTTAGACTCCAGCAGAACTTAAGTATTTAACATTATTATGCGTAGACATTAGCATGGGTAGAAATGGTTCTTATGCAGGTGAGATGCGTATAGTAGTAAATTTGATTAGTCACATACTTTAGTTTTCATAAATTTAGATCATATAAAAACAATTAATTGAAGATTTTTGAAGTTGCATTAATTTGTTGAGCAAAATAAATTACTTCAAAGAAGGTCAGATTTCTTTACATAAGGCAGACCGAGGAAAGTCAAGACACTACACCAAATTGTGCTTTTCTGTTCTAGTTTCCCTTTACTTTATGCATTACAAGTTTCACAACTCTATGATCCTTATTAATTGCTATCTATTATGTCATCAAAGACTTCATAGCATATACTTACACAAGGTTGAATTATACCTCACATTAGAAGTGCAGAAAATTCTTCATGGACTATATTTGCACTTACTGATACTTTTGAAAGAGAGACTGATTATACTTTAAAACTGGAACAGAGCTGATTAATAGGGAATTGATGCAAGTAAGGTCTAGAGGATTATTAGTCTGCCAGGGAACATTTGTTTATATATTCTATGTAAAATTTTATGGTTTTTATACAATTTTTTGCCATGGATAGACACAGCTGTTTTATCATGATATTGTGTTAGCACCCCTTAGCACATTGTGAATGGGGATATGAATTCTTGTACTTAGAATTGAACACGCTGCTGCATAGAGTACATAGCCATAGCAGCTATCATCATCCCATGTGTCTAGAACTAACATTTGCTGTAGTAGCTTCAACATCCTAATCTGCATATTAAATAATTTGTCACCACAGTGCTCGTGAAGGGCTCCCAATAGAAAATGTTAAGAAGTTAATTCATGCATCTTTTACTGAACTCTGACATACCTAATTCCAACCTTCAGCATCACAGACTTTCATTTCATTATTGTTAATTGCTCAGAATTAATGAGTATTTAGATTCTCATAAGCAAGACAGAACATTGCTAGTAATTAAGATGCAATAGCTTATCTGATTTGATTCTACTTCTACATTTGCTTGATAACACGCCTGAAAGTAATTGGCTGGTATGTTTTAGCTTTATTTCCTGATTTCATTTTGAAGAGTCAAATCTGAAACACAGCTTGGAAACAGATTATGTACAAGTTTCCACTGTTGTTGGATAAGAATGCAGAAGTTTCAAAAATCCTCTTTGTCCCTGCAACTAAAACCCACCCACTATTGTATAGAAAGGAAGGATTTTGAGAATTTTTTAAAAAGAGAGCAAAAGGAAAGACAAAAGAACTATTGCAAAGTAAAAACAAAACTATGGGAAAACAGAAGAAATTCCTTTGTTAAATACTGGCAAGTGAATAAGAATCCTCAGGTCTATGTATAGTCATTGTCATCTCTATCTTTAGTCTGAATGTCACTGATGATGGGGTGTCCTGATTTGTGCCTGGCTTTCCAATGGAATATAATGTGATATGTTTGTGCAGATTTCCTTTAAAGGCTATTTAAAGTACTATTTCAAGAAGAAGCTTATATTCATATTATGCCCCCTTTTTTCCAGGATAGATCTGCTTGTGCATTTATACCGTGATGAGTAACCTGGAGCTTTAGTGATGTTTTGGGGTGTGGATAAATGTAGCAACTTGCTCTCTAGTAGAAGCCGCATATATCAGACTGTAGCCACTGAGCTTCATGGTTGAACTGAGTATAAAAAAAATCCTAATTTGATAGAACTTTTTTTGTATATGGAACTAATCTCTGTGTTCTTGCTTTTTTAACATGACATGTTTTAGGGACTTCCACACCTGTGTGTTTTGAATCAGTGTGTTAGGCATGTATGTGTATTAAGAAGGTGACCAGAAGTGCACTGCAGAGTTTGTGAAGCCTGATAGTATTTTTTAAACCTTTTTAAAGCTTTCTAATTAATGTATTGCTGCTGATGGATTTTCACAGTGTCAACAGGCCGAGAATGATCCCTCTTTGCTCTGGGTGCTTTCTGCTCCTGCAGAAAATAAGTTAAAACTTCAGTTGAACACAAGAAGCACACAGATGAGTGTGACTCTTTCATCATCAATTTACCAAATACATATTTAGATTAAATAATAGCATATGTGATGAATAATTTCTAGATTATTCATATGTTTTCCCCTGTACTGTCTAATTAACATAGGGAATTGATAGTTGTAGTCTTCCTTGTCGATCTCTTACTTGAATGTTGATATATTTGAGAACAGAGGGGAATCTGGGGCCAGCATGGAGGAACAGCAAAATAACTCCCTAACTTTCATCAGCTAAAAATACTTTAGCTTCTGCAAAGAGGTTTTAGTTCTTGGAAAAGTTTAGGGTTTTTTTTGGCTCTGCAGAGAAAAAATTATGTGCTTCAGAGTGAAGATATAGAACTTCTGTCAGCTGTGAGTATGTTGAGTTCAGTTTGTTTATCTGAGCATCTGGAAACATCTAGTCTATACTAGACATGTATAGACATTTAACATGGCTCATTTCATCTCTGAAGCATCAGATTAAAAATTACTGAAGATAATCAATTCAGAGCAAAAAAGTGAACAGAGATTTTCTAAGTGTTTTTCTTGATGTTACAGAATATTAGAACAGATTGGAAAATGTATAATGAAGCATCAGAAGTTCTGCTTGTTGAAGCCAAGCTTCTGTGTGTTTCTAAAGGAATATTAAAATGCTTCATGTAATACAGCATAGCACATCAGATTGATACAGATGTAGGAATGGTGGCATTACCACTGTGGACAATCCCCTCCTCCCCAAATGTTTTTCACTGCCCTCTCATAGGGCTTCACTTTTTTCTGATCTGAAATAGTATTATGGCCTGACAGCAGAAGGGACCTAGAGACCACACTAAATGTATGGTTGTGTTCTGAGCAACCCCAGAGAAGAAAGTAGAAATTTAGGGTGGTTAATCAGAGAAGGCAATCTTTCTATATGGCTATGTATCCCAGTCATTATCACTCCTCAATCTTCTCAAGCTCCTCTCCCTTTACTTTTCCAGTAGTCTGCATTAACCTACTTACTTAATGGTGTGATATTAAAACATACTTAAGAGAGTTAAAGACCCCTTGCAGTGGGAGTTTGACATGGAATTAATAGATATGAATTTGCTTCATATTGGTAGATTGTGAGTAACATTAGAGAACGTACTCTAACTTGTCGTAAGAAACTGTCACATGCAATAACAGTCTGTACTGCCAAAACTGTTCCTTAAATAAGTTTCCTGAGACTCACTGTTGATGTGTGAAAAGTGTGTTGAATTTTGGGCATGCAGAAGTAATAGATTAGATTTTTATCAAGATGGCATGTGTTTGCTTTTCATTCCTATGCAGCACTCATATGTATTATTATCTATTAATACACATAGTTAATTATACATTTAAACTCATTAAACTACAGACATTTCCCCAGTCAGTAGAGACGTGTTCCTACCACATGTATTGTTGTGTACTTTCAGCAGTTTTAATGAGAATAGGATTTTATTGAAACGTAGAGAACCTGTTGAAATAATATCACACAGAATTATCTCAACAGGTCTACCTTTCTTCTCATGTTGTCATGTAGCAACCACACAATTCCTAAAATGGCAACATATTTAGGAAAATGTGTTTTTTAAATGCAGCTGCTTGCTGAAAATGAGTGAAAAAGCGAAGGCATCAGCTATGATCAGGCGTATCATAAGCCGCGTTTTGGAAGAAGTTACAGGTTCAAGTTGTTCATGAAGTAAAATATTTCGTATCACTTTCACAAAGTCATGAAATACTTCACATCAAACAAACCAAATATATGCAAATCTTCGTATACTACATTGTAAAACAGAGTTGCTACCTCCCTTTATCTAAAGTTTTCTGAAATACCGCTTCTACTTTCCACCTTTTTTCCCTGCCTTGCACGTTACTCAGTGACTTGAAGTTTTCATTCCTTCGTTTCATTTGTCACGTATATTTCCCATTAGGCAGTCAGTATTTCTTATGACTGCTGATGTTTCAGATTGATCCCTGGTGTCCACCACATTCTACCATGTGACTCCTTCAGTTGTCTCTCTTGCTTTGGGCATCTTTACTCAGAGTCCCTACAAAAACTAGGGCATGACAAACATTGAGAACAAGTGAAGATCCATGAGAAACTTCCTGTACTTGTCATTTGAGTGAGAAGCCAGTGTGAGTTCTTAATAGGGAACTTTGGAAAATTAGTAATCTTCCCTATTGTTTGGAAAACTCAACAAGACCTTACTGATATGCAGCAACATATCTTGAAGAAGAGCCAGCCAAGAACTAAAAGGCCTGGTAAAGTGCTTACTATTCATTTATTTGAGCAATAAGTAAATATATATTATGTCTCTATGTTGTATATTCAGCAAATACATTTCCAATAAAAGGAAATACAAATCACAGTAATCTTTCTCAGATACATTGGCTAAGTCATTGGTGATGCCTGTGCTTTTTTTGCCTCCTGGAGGGTCAATCAATAATAGTAATGTATTATATCATTGCGTTGATCTAAAAAAATTGCAAGGTACATGATACAAGATAAATTCATATTTTATAGTACAGTTATTTTGATCTTTTAAGTGCTAGATGACAGTTATGAGTAGACAGCTTTGAAACAAAGGGTCCAAAGACCCTCCAAAACCTCAAGAAACAATTTGTTTCCTACTAGTTAAATTTTATCCAAACTGTTCAGTGATAATTGTTTTGAGAGATTAATCAAAACTAAGTCGCTGTTGATTGCTGCCCGATGTTCCAAAGGGAACCAGGTAGCTGGAGATGAGGTTTCATTTGGGGTATTTTTATTCATGTCTATGCAGGAAAGGATGGATTGGATAAACATAGCTATTGATCTTGTGATTTCAAGTTGTTACTCAGTAAATTGCTAATCATTTTTGGCCTGTAGCAGGTATGTCTATGCAGTAGATTTTATGGCAACACAGTGAAAGAAGGATGAGACAACATGATGAATTTAAAATATGTAATAAGTATTTGATTAGCTGGAAATTCACACCTTACCTGACGGGTGTTTCTTTGCCTGTCTGTGCATTTGTGTTTGTATTCATCTGGTGCAGTGCTTACTGTCTTTGATTAGTCACTTCATTTAAATGGGATGTTTAAGGCTCCACTGATCTGAGGCCACTCGTGTTATGATGAAATTCCATTCACGTGGGAGAGCAAATTCAAGTAAACTACAGTGATTTAAGAGAGGGGTCTTTTTTTTTTTTTTTTTTTTTTAAACTGGCCTCACTACCTAAAACCAAACTTTTAGCCAATTAAAGGTCAGTATGACCCACTGTCTGTGACAAAATCTTCTGTAAACTTTTGAAAACGTTGTACTGATTGCTGTGGGCTTCTTATTAGAAAGCTATAAAGCAATCGGCAATATTATGGACTTGACCATAATAGAAGTTGATTATAAAATGTATTAATTAGATGTCCTCTTTTGCATCTTATTTCACTTCTCAGTGAGTTATTTATTGAATATAAAACTGTGAAGTCAGGGTTATTTTCCACAGTTCCATTTGTTCTCATTTGAATGATTTTGCTGTGGTGATGCACTCACTAGCTTACTAAAACCCACAAGATACTCTCACTAAATTGGTATTGCTGACACCACCTGCTGCTTTCCTATTAAAATGTTTTCTTAAAACATAATATATTTTATTGAATCAGCAAAAGTTCTATTACCACATCACTTCTCTTGATTACGTCTTTAATTTCCAAAATTGTCAAACCTTTTTTATCCCCTCTTACAACATGATATGGCACTTCTCCTTTTCAACCATCAAGTCTGATTTTGGAGAGAGAGTCTCTGTGGGGTCTTGATCTTTGGAAGAACCTAAAGCAAAGGCAAAAATAAAACAATAAGAATAGGATTATATGATACGTACCTATATAAGTAGTGGAAGGCAAAATGTGCCTTAATGAGGGTTTTTTTTGGTACCAATGTCATACTTTTACTTGTTACCCTCATTGCTTGTTTGCTTTTTCTCACAGTATCCCTTTCTGTTTGAGTTTTTCAGCCCTGTGCCTGATTTCAAGGGTGGCTTGAGAGTGAGTTTTGTTATATATACAATTATCTGAGGACTCTGTAAAAGTAACACTTCAAAAATCCAAGGTTTATTTGTTATATGGTTTGTACATACAAAAAGAGACATGATGTTTAGAAGGCATGTAACTTGCAATTGTTTGATGACTGTTAGCACGGGAGATTTTATATTCAATACTTAAATGATTCAGAGGGAGTTGGATGAGTTTGTGTATAGCTCATCTATGTGTTCTGGTACAATGTTCTTGTATTTTGTGTGTTTAAAATGACTAGGAAGCTATTAATAATGTATGAACTTCAAAAAACACCTGAGGTCTGGAGATTCTGTCAAAATCTAAAGTCGGCAGAGTTAGCCTCCACCAAGTACTTCTCATTTACTTTGTAGGGTGCTGTCAGGAAAACTCTGGTTTGTTGTGCTTCTTTATAAAATTTCTTACCTGTGTTATCCTCTGGACTTACCTGGCTTATATTATTCTAAAAGGCTTTAGCTTTCTTAACATTATGATGCAGAACTAAGTTCAGAGACAGCTTACTGCCTTGTTTTGATTTCTTCTGGGGTTTCAGTGAACATATCTATTGCTGGTGTCAAGGATTTTCTGTTCAACTACGAAAAGTTAGTGAATTAGAAGAAAAAAATCATACCAGCAATGTTGTGGTTTTCTCACTGACACAAGTTCAGAAGCAAATAAATTATTTTCTCTTGACTAAGCTCTGTACTTTTTTTTCGGTAAGAATCTGACATAAACTTTCATTCAAAGTCTATTGATGTAAATAGAAAGAGCTCCATTGCCTTGTATGGTATTTGGATTAGGTACTTAAAACTGGTGTTATGAGAACTAGACATTCCTTGAACTTGTAGAAACAGCTATAGTGAGTTTTTATTTTGTGCAGAATTTAGTTACCTGATGCTGTGGAGCCAGAGGTAAGATGTTCTCTTCCTGGTTGGTTGTCTGAATTATTGCAGCAGCACTGGTACAGAGGACTCGAGTAATTAAATGTAATATAATCTTACAGGCTTGATCTTCAGAATACTGTTAATGATCTGGAGAAGTACCTGGAATTTAAAGCTGCCTCTGCTTGCTCTTGGGGCTGCCTCTAATCATCACATCCTTCCTAGTTGTTCCATGGTGCACTTGCCAATTAAATTCAAGGTTATATGTATTTATTAGATCATTTTTTAAAAATTCTGAAGAATCTAATCATTCTTTGCAGTTTAGTACTCTTTAGTTGTCAGTGTTGGTACAGCCTTACCTCTGCTTAATGGGAGAGAAATTGAATAAACTGTAGGGACCAGTCACAGAGGTGAATACAAAGACTTTACATTCTTGTGAAAGAGCAAGTCCCTCAAACTTCAACAAAAAATACAGAGGTAGGTTAGAAAACAAATGAAAAAGATCTAAGGAAAATGCTTTGTAATATATTATCTCTTGTTTTGCCAAATACTTCCTATTTAGATCATGAGCTTTTTGGATAGTGTCTTTTCTTTTGATATGTTGTTATGCTACCTCTGGGTACAATTCAGGAAATAACTTCTAAATTTTCAGTAAATTACATTAAGCTTCTTGGCTGGAAAAAAGTTATACATTTATTCATCTGTGTTATACAATGTGGTTATCTAGTTGTGTTTTTATTGAAGTGAAAGAGGCTTCTTTTCAGTGTTGGTTTTAATTTTACTTATTAGGTTAATCTAACAGGTTTGAGCCACTCTAGTAAAGTATACACTGTTCTTCTGCATCAGGCTACGTAGCAGTAAGAAGAATACCAGGCCTCAGTGAGTGCCAGAGCTGCATCTGAGACCTTGGAAGGATGTTGCTGCAACTAACCTTAGGTTGTGGGCCAGGTTGCCCATATGGGTTAGGATTATCTCCATTTTCTTGAATGGCCAGATATAAGCCAATAAGCTGTAGTCAATACCAGGGGACTATTGTTGCAGCTTTTTGTGACTCTGAGCACAGGTGGAAGATTACTGCTATGCAGAATGTCTCTCTGATGAAAGATTTTTGTGCTGAGCTCAAGTTGTACACTGGGATAAGTTTAACACCCGCTGGAGTTCATGCAGTGTTTCACTACACAGCAAAGTTAGTGTTTTGGTTTTGTTTTGCCACACTTGTGTACACTTCTTTGGGTTAGCTATGAGACACATATTGTCTCCCTTCAAATGAGATTTCCAGAGAAGTGTACATACCCAGAAGGAAGCTGTGGCATAGCAGAATGCTGAACAGTGAAAGAATTACAGAAATAATGAAGACTTAAGTTTTATTTTAGATTCAGTTACTTATCAGCCAAGAAAGAGACAGCATGGACAATAAAAATCCATCCTATAAACATGTTGAAATTTATTAATAAGCACTCAGTTTTTAGAAGGTAAAATTTTAATTGAAAATATTGATACACTTGGCAGAACACTTCGGCGATTTCTTTCCTCCTTGCCTGATAAAATATTTGCGGAAAGAAGATTAAGCTTAAGGTTTTCAGAATTCAACAGCTAGAAACAAAAAATTCAGCTTCCAATTTTTTTAACAAAATACATGTTGTTCTAGGATAAGGTAAGGTATGTGTTTTAGCTCTAACTTATATAGATAAGTTGTAGAATTAAGTAGAAATTGTTTGGGGGTTTTTTGATAAAATATATCTATATGCAAGGAAAATTTAATGAGGCTATTTTTATTGAAGTCTTTGTCTGCCAGAAGGTTGAATATTTAAATGAAGCTAGGCAAGAATTAAAGAAGCAAACCTGGATGTTTGTAAACCCTGTCCTCTGCTGGATTTTAAATTCTCTGTGTTCAGTCCAGATAATCAAAATCAAAATGGCCTCTCCAGGGAATATGTACAACTGAAGTAGCATAAGTTTCTACTCGTTTGATTCTGCCTCATGTTTTTTCATCATATTTCTAGGCATTACTAGGATAGCTGAAGACATGGGTCTATGCCTGTCGTCGTTTGTCTTAAGACTTTAAATAAGCATAGCACTTAGTACTAAATGTACTAATTTCTTCCACAAGTTTGATGCTCATGATGGTGCATAGTGCTTTAGTTTGAGAAGCTCAAGTGTATCCTCTCTCAGCTCTGTGACAAATATACTGTTCTGGGATGCCTACGTGTTCTGTTTAGTTTGTTTTCCAGTTGTAGTGTTTGTTTGGTTTTATGTTTGTTGGGACTTTTTTATTATTCCGTTGAGGAGTAGAGTACAAAATAAACCAGGGAAAAACAGCAATGGTGTTTGCAGCAGGAAGAAAAGCAAATAGGCTCCTGACTATGCTTAGCAAAATAAATAAGAAATTTAGATTTCACTTTCTCTTTCTCACTCCAGCCTTGACAGTTGTACTTAAGTTAGTGTAGATTTTGTTCAATGTGTTGTAGAGCTGCTTAATAGTCAAAACTTGATTCTGCTCTCAAAAAAACCCCTTCAGGCACTGCTGAGATATTTGCCAGGACTAGGACCTTAGTGTTTTAGGTTCTGCATCACAAAATATGTCTGAAGAATAAATTTCTGTGCAATTTCCCTCAGTCTAGTGAGAGGTTTATCTGAACATCTACAGATAGAATGCCTATGTTCATTTATCTCTATAAGTTATAAGAACAGAATATATGAAATATTTAGGGTTTTTTTTCCATTTACAGGGGTTCTTCCTTATTGTGTGTGTTTCAGAGTCAGACAAACTGTGTTTTCATCATATTGTCTGTTAGCAGCTCAGTAACAGCAATATATCCTTATTTAATGCCAGCACAATTTTCTTCAGGCACTTTGGCACTCAGACTATGAAGAAATCTCATTCATGTAAGCTGTGCACTATCTTCGGAGAGTCATTACACTATTATTTAGGATTTATACAATTAGGATACATACTGTGTACTTATTTCTAAATGTGTTTCTTATTCTATTAGATTTTAGTACTAGCGGGGAGAAAAATTATTTTCTAGCAAAAATTAAATATCTGAATTACCAAGTTATGTAGGGAACCAAATGTTGTCCGCAAATGTGTTTTCCTCTGCTTCAGTGAAAGCCAGATCTGCATCTGTGCCTATGCTGATTCACTCCCTAACAGTTAAATTTGTTAGCAAATCCATGCGAGAGAAGTTAAGAGATTTTTTTTTTCCTATTCTCACTTCTGAGTAGTGATCTCTCAGTAGACTGTAGTGTCCTGTTAAACAGTGACTGAGTCTTACGTGGCCATAAATCCAATTGTAACAATGTATTTTGTTGCGCAAAGGACAATCAATGTTAGGTTGACTTAATGGTTGTTATCCCCAGTTTCTTTATGATCTCTTTTCTTCAGCTGGCTGCATATGAGTTGTACATTAGAAGCTAGACTTTTACATAATTTTCTGCCACTTTTTAATGAGACAAGATATGCATGCCTTCAGACAGTAATGAGAAAACTAGAGCATATAGAATATGGAGCACATTGAGGGTGTCCCTTGATGAATTTATGGTGTCTTACTGCATCTACCTAGAGGGAAAATGCTCTTTTCTTTCTAAATAAATTAAATCAAAAACTTCTAATTTGCTTGTTGCATCAAAATACATTTATTAGTCTAGCAAAGAATAACGGAACTACTAATCCATGTTCTGCTTGATTAACATGCATTCTCTCTGGAAAATGAAGCTGTTTCCTAAAGAGCAAAATTTACTATTTTGACATTATCTTGAACTGATTGTGCAAGAACAGAGATAATATCTAGTTACATTATTGTGTGATACTAAAAAAAAAAATCCCTTAAAATGCCTTTGTTAGTTGCCCATTTATGTTTCAAAGGCTATTTTCACTTGTGCGCTATTCACAATAAACACATCTTCTTCCTATCAAAACTTGACATTATAAAATGAATTTATGACCTTATTGACTGAAGTATCATCCCCAGTAGTGAAGATGTCACAGGCCAAAAAATACCATCAGCTTCACTGTTGTTTGTTTCTAGCCTCCAGGTGAAACTTTGTTCAAGTTGAGATGAGAAAATTCCTTCTTTTGTTGCCTTCTTACATCAGTCCATAGATTAAATAAGTGCTGTTTTGACTTACTTTTTGGCCGAATTAAAGGAACAATCTAGAGAGATTCAATTCTAACACAAAGACAGAATTGTGGAGATTGAGTGTGTGTGATCACTAAAATGGGAGAAAATATTACCCTAAGGATTTTGAATATTAAAGTTGTATTCTGTGCTTATTGTTAAGACCAGAATTTAAGGTCCTGATCAAAGCAGGATGAATTCAGGCTGTTGGCCATCCATGCATGTTCTTCCTGTGTCTGAAAGGTTAATATTCTATTGTTTTATTTATGCTGCTTACGTGCTTTTTGAATAGAATTATAAAAGTAATTTTATCAAGATGTATTCTTGAAAGCAGATCTCAGAAGACTTTATAGAATATAATTTTAACCGAAGTTTCACCATGAGAAGAGACTATAAAGCCATGAGTATTCCTGCTGTTCACCTCATTATCCAACAGTGTCCAGTCACTGCTTTAACAAATTCAGCTTCTTGACCTCAAGTATAAGCAGCACAACCGGTGACTGATTTGGAAATCCATTTTTTGCCAAGAACGTGCACATCTTTTCTGTAAGGAACTGCCAGCACAATTGTCTGCAGTGCTGTGAATCCAGGGTTTCAAATGCTCTGAAATCTCAGCATCAATAATGTATCTGTGTTCCACAGAAGTGGAATGTGCTGCTTTCTTTATCAGAAGCTTCCATATTCTCTCAGTGACTGTAAACAAACAGCAAAGAAATCCCCAACTATCATTCTGAGAAGGCAAATGATTCCAGTAGTTTAACAATTGGGTCTTTCAAAGAAATAAGCCTCTGATTTTTGTCAGGAAACATGAGTGTATTGGCAGCCACAGAAAAATGACTTTTCTGGATAACATGGCTGTAAAGTAGGTGAGGTGCATATTACTTCACTAGCATTTCAACCTCACTCCATTACTGGAAATGTTGAGTACTCTCTGTGCACAGTTTCCAAAATGTAACCTGTTCCTCTGCAGGTAAACTCTTCAAAAAGGCTTTTTTTCTCTTGTTTTCCATATGCCAAAGTTCTTGAGCCCCGAACACCTGAAAGATTATTTATCTGTGGCTGGATTAATTACTTTCAACATGGACCATGCTTCTCTGATTTCCACAACATCAGTGAGTTCTTGCCAATTTGCTGTTTGTAGATGGTCCATTAACTGCAGTATAAAGCCTCTGTCCCCCAGGCAAAAATGCAAACAGCACATATACTCTTGTTTTTCTGTGTTGGAACAAGCAAATAGAGAATAAATACATCTGCTGTCAGGTTGAATCCAGGCAGTTTTCCAGTTTGTCTCTAAATGATTAACAGATTGAAAATACTACACTTGCTTCTGTTGGCCTTTTGAATTCACCTATTTAAAACATATAATAGCAAATACATTCTACATAGCATTGAACAAAACAATATTACTGACAATTGGTGCTCCAACTAAGTCTTCATTCCTAAAAGTAAAGGAAGCCCTGGTGAAGAGACAGAATAACTTACTAAGGCACCTTCTGAGCAAGAACTGCAACTCCTTGGAGTTTGGCTCTCATTCTCATACAGTAGAGACAGGGGTGTTTTCTGAAATTATAAGTGTTTTTTAAGGCTTAAATAATTTTCACTTTCAGTGGCAGATAATTTACCTGCCTTCCTCAGCTTATGGGCCAACATAGTAGCTTGCAGTCGAGGTTAATCCATTAAACTATTGAAATCAGTTAATGAGTGGAAAAAATAATGTAACATTATCTTATTTCTAAACCCGTTTTAACATATCTTTTAGTTTCTTTTACAGTCTTTAATATAGCATGGATTTTGATTGGTTATGTAGTTACAGGAAAGCACGTACTTCTAATGCCCTGTCCTTGTTTATGGTTGTGATGGATGCAACAGCTTCCTCAGTGCTTACTGGTGTTAAAAGCACCATCTGAAAGATGCCAGAAATGAGTATGCCTTGCAATGCCAATGTGAACAATGCTCTCTTAGCAGAATTAATTTTTATACTAAAAGTTTGCAAGTGGGACAAGAAAACAATTTGTCACTTTGCCTCTCTAAACTCCTGTGCTTACAGTAAAATGTTGCTGGGAAGAAAACAGATTTAGTAATATAATTTGACCATAAGATTACAATTCATTAGTTTGCTGTTGATAGGACAGTGACTGGTCTAATTGAATTTGTTTGTGTTGTCCAGTGAGGAAATAGTAATAATTATTTTTGTGTAATATAGAAGACTGAGATGATGAGATCTCTTAAAAACTTAAAAGTGCATATTCATTTCAACAATACTTTGCAATAGTTACCATTATCAGTCTGAAGATCCCATTTTGATAGTGTCTGAGTGTTTGCATGCATATGATGTGTGTATATGTAAAAACCCACATGTATACTATCCCCATTCTCATATTTGATTTTCTCTGTATTTAACTTAATATTGGCAAAGGTTTAAGGCCTAAATGCTCTTTCACGTTCTATGATGTTGATAGGCGTAATGATATTTTTTTGTTTTAATTAAGAATTTTTACTGTGTGAACATAACCCTTGAATTTCATTAATCTTTTTTGGCAGTATTTGGTATGTTGGGTAATACTTTCATTAGAGGACTGCAGAGAGATTCAATCCATGAAGGATCCTAGGAAAGGATTTGTAACCTTACAAGAAATCCACTTGATTCAATGGTCTTTTCATCTTCAGCTGAAAATACAGTACTCTTATGCAGAAACCAACCAATCATAAATCTTTTTTGCTCAATTACTTGCCATTTCATTATTAGTTGAAGAGTTCATAGCCTGAGAACATATGAAAATTTAGCCACTTCATAGACTTCAATGTTTTTAATTTTTTAATTTTTCCTAATTTGCAGAAGTTGTTCATTGTTTGATGAGGAGTGGTATAACAGCCAAAGTAGTTCAGGTCAATGATATGGTAGAACTGCAATATTTTTGTGCTTTTAACATATTATAAATAATTGCTGCCTTCAGTTAAGATCAATTGTACACACGTGGGATAAGATTTGGGAATAAAATAGAAAGGGCACAGACGTAGTTACCCTGTGGCTGTGGTGGTCATCAATAATTAACTTTTAAAACATGGAATATTCTGCAACACTTTGTATTTATCACTAAATAACAAAGTTAATGCATCCAGTACATTTACATAGTGCTCAAGTTGTTTGCCTTCATTATTTATTGAAACATTCTGTTTTCTGAATATGTTTTTCCTGCAGGTGCAATGCAACGGTAATGAATTACCATTTGAATGAATATTTACAATATAATAATGCCCTCAGTGCTACAACACATTATATTAGTCATGCTGGTGCTTACTGCTTCTATGTTTATTTTACTAACGTACAATGTTGTTATGCTTTCACTTACATGAAACAGTTCAAGATAAATGGAACTGCTTATTCTTTGAGAACAGTCCTCCTCTTTTGTAGTTCAGGGATATTAAAGGCACACTTTTTCAGAGTAATGAGCAGAAATAACCCTTTTTTTTCCTAGTATTGTGACTTGATAGTTGATGCTTTAGTTAGTTTTCCACTTGATTTTTTTCAGGTTCTGCTTACACCAGGATGCAGGGTGCAGCAGAGTAAATGATGCATGTTGGATCTCCTCCAGCTGCCCTCCAGCAGCACTGGTTTTATTTAATCTTGAAGGTGCTTTTTTTCAGCTACAGTGGCAGACTCTGGCCTGGTGGCTGAGCTTTCTAACCTTGTCAGTGGCTATCTCACTGAGGTATAGCACCACATGTCTTTAAGGAGTCAAGTAGGAAGGCTGCTTTCTAAAATGTTTTCATTATACTAAATCTTACTTCCTTTTTTTATGTTATGTTTTATACCCGTGTTCAAGACTAAGCCATGCAAGTCCAAAAGTGATGACTTCTCTTCTGTGTCTTATGGCTAGGGTACAAATGAGAACCATGAGTCTCAGAAGACTTAATTTTTTGCTGTATTTAGCAAGATTGTCTTTATACTTGCCTTCACAGCATTAGGGGTACAGTGCACTTTTGCATCAAAAAGGTATACAAGTCACTGAGTCTAAAATGTTTATTTTTTTTGTCCTTCCAAGCAAAGCATACATAGATGAGAAATGCACAGGTATCATTGTGGATGCCCAATAGTCTGTGTACACTTTACCTCATTACTTTGTGATCCCTTGTAGCTGCATTGAATGATGAGTCTAAATATTCACAATTAACATCACAGGTGGAAGCAAATTTGCCATAAATAATCTCCTAACAATATCAGAGACTGTAATTTTCCTAGTTATAAACAGAATGGCTCCCATTTGGTGTGTGCTGTGATGACAAGGAGCAGGAGACTGGCATTTGCTAGTTCAGATGTTCACTCCTACTCAGAGTACAGTGGGAATGACTGATCACCTCAGATGCCATTAGCTCTGCCTGAAGTAGCAAGCTAATGCAATGTAAATTAGAGGGCCTGGGTTTGATCCAGGAATGGACCAAAAGGCATGAGGTACTAAGGAATTTACTCTGGCTCTGCAGAAGATGGTACGCTACCAAATGTGGAAATGGAGCCCCAAATCCCCAAACATATCAGATGTCGAGTTCGCTTTTATTAATAACCCAGAAATATGCTTATGTAAACAACAAAGCACTTAAATGGAGGTATAGTTTCCCAGAGAAATGCAATCTCTATTCTCTCATTCATTGTTGCTTCACAGTATTCCTGGTGTTTCAGAAGCCTTGTAGTCAGTAATAGATTGTCTAACTGTGATCTTTAAGGTAATCAACTCTTACAAGCCTGCTGCTACTAAAATGTGGAACTGCAGTTGTGGTTTGGATTTTATTTAGGGTTAATGATATTCTTCTATTCTAAGCCTTTCTTATGAACATGGCACTACAGACCCAAAATTATTCTAAGGCATCATCTAAAATGGTTGGCTGTGCCATTGCTCCACTGAAGTTGGCAACACTGATTTCAGATTAAATTCACAGCTCTGCTCTTGCATGGAATGTAATGAAACCGTGAACTCGTACCTACCTTCAGATCCATTTCTGCTAGAAGTTCAAGTAGACAGTTCAAAAAGCATACCCTGGTATAGATGCATTTAAAACACAGAAGAAACTATTCCTCCTGTGACACATTTCTAACAGACATATTCATTATGGCCTGTTAAGTTTAGCTTATTTTGTGAATCTATATTGTATTTTGAACTGGTTTTGTATTGCTCCTTGTTTTCTTTATTAGATGCTTATATTCATTGTGTTGTGGGGTTTTTTCATTGTATTTAAACTGAAATGTTTACACTGCAAAACTTTAATGTCTCATTTTTGACCATATTACTGTTAAATTTATTCTTTCTTTTTTCTTTCTTTTCTGGTACCTGTTTCCCTCTGGTTTTCCTGGGCTCTTTGCCACTTATCTTTCTTGTCTTTCCCTTTTGCCCTCCTTTCCCCCACATGGATTTTTCTCCTCTTTCTCCTCCTACTGTCCTTTGTGCAATATATCATACACATATATGTACTCCTCTTGCTTATTCCATTTTATCTGCTAGATCTTCTGAATGTAATAATAACCAACATGCCAAAGAGCCTGCTGATTGCCACAGAACAAAAAACATGAACTGATGTAAACAAATCATTAAGGAATGCATTTTGTAATAATTTTTCAAATTACATAAGAAATCTTAACTTATTTTGTCCCTAAAACTTCCTAAGGTGAAAATTTCCTATTTGTGAAGCAGTAGTATTTGTGATAGTGAAACATTTTTAAATTACACTCTTTTTTTCTCCCATGACTATTTATTTGGATGTCTCCCAAGGAAAATGGGCAATTCTTTTGGTTAAACTTTGCAATCTAATTAGTTTTTCTATTTTCATTTGCTCAGTTTTGTACTCTTCGGAGTGACGTTTATCCTTCATAATGCTGCTCTAAGCATTTCTGCAAGATGGACAAGAGTTAAAAATAACAATTCAAAACCCTTTCACCAGGAGCATACATCGCATACAGCACGGTAACTTAGCTTTCAGGAAAGATGTTAAATTGTCTAATCACTATTAAAGACTGTGCCCTCAATAAGTAAATTCCTTCAAGTTTATAGCAGGAAATACCTCATAACAACGCAGATAGACCTTACTTCTGAGTAGGGAACTCAAGCATATGCACAAAACACATCTTCCCCCTGCCCTCCCCTCCTCCATGTCTTTGATAACCCAATGTCAAATCACAGAGGCACTGCTTACTTGAAGAGGTTAGGACTACAATAGACTACAGTATTTACTCGTAGGCTCTACAAATAAGCAGGTTCGAAATCAGTTGTAAAATGAATCTTGATGCCATAGTATTTGAACACAGCTAGTGTTCCTGTACTTGGTAATTTCAATGAATGTGTTTCACTTCTTTCAATAATAAACTTTATGTGCTAGGAATATAGAGTTGGGAAGCATATGGAAAGAAAATTAATTGATATGAATAACCCAGGATTCTCTGAAGTGTGTTTCTGAACACTAAAAAACTTCTCTTGGTCCTGTGCTAACAGCCATCCCATGGAACAGGATTTCCAGAGTCACCTTCAACTTCCATGAACACCAAATGTGGCTGGTGAGGAAGTGAATGTATAGATTTACATACAGTGAGAGCCTGCTGCTTCACATGGCTACTGTAACTGCAGTTGCCTCCTTTGAGTCACTTGTGTTTTTAGCTCTCTGGAATGCTGCTTTTGTTCTTCATGCTGCTGCTTTCGTCTTGGCACACGTGCGGTGTGTGGACATCCTTCTGAAGTCCATTTAAGCTGGTATCAAGTTCATTGATAATTCTACTGGAGTTGATACCACCAAATTACAGAGCTTTCTTTTCATGACACTTCATTCAGATTAACAAACTCCCTTTGCAGGGTGAGAGGAAGGGAAAAAAAAGTCCTGAGAAAAAGCAAAGAGGATTAATTCTCATAAGCAAAAGTGGGTGTGGTATTTCTCACTTAGTAAGAGGAAGGAGACAAAGGCGAAATATGTGATTCAAAACTTGACATCAACACATTGAGATTGAGCCTTCTCCTATGGTGCTTATTATTCATTAGTCTTTAAAGGTTTCTTGTGTTTTGTGAGGGAGGGGGACTGTGGGTTTGTTGGGATTTTTTTTTTAGTATAATGATTGTGAAAATATACAACTTCGGCAAAAAGGATCACATGGAAAGTTAAAAGCTGTAACTCTTATTAGCTGGATGTGAGAAAACAGGTCTCGAGGTCAAGATGCTTTGGGCCTTTTTCACAACCTTTCTGCTTGTACAAAGGCAGGAGTAGCAGCTTGCATGATACAGCCTTTTTCTGCCTTCACATCACTTCAGTGACCCTCACCTCTGCTTTGGTGACCCTCACCTCTGACTGGAAACAGCCTTTCTATTCCAGCCCTGTGCTCTCCCCTGATGATACAGAGAGCTGTCCCTAATTGCTATGCTAATAACATACACTGTTTTTTGTTGTGAATAAATGTGCCCTAGAATCAAGGTAATAATCAAACTCATTTTGATGGTAGTGGTGGTGCATTCTTTCAGATGCTTGATCACCTCATGGAATAATACCACACCAAATTTCTGAACGTTGTCATGGGCATTCTCAAATTTTAGAGCTGCCAAACCAAGACAATTGTTAGAGATAAGTGAAGTGAGCAGGAGTGTTTTGGGTTGATAAGGACCAAGATATCATTGAAAAAGTTAGGAAGGAGTCAAAATTAGTAACAACAAAGCCAAGGCTAAACGGGACTGTGACACAGAATTGGAGGAATGAAGATGAGTATCAGAAAAAGAATGGCAAAAATTTATGTAGGACCTAGAGGTATTCAGAAAATGTGCAGATGAGGTGCTGAGGGATACGGGGTAATGGTGACGTGGCAGTGCTGGGTTAATGGTTGGACTTGATTATCTTAAAGTTCATGTCTAACCAAGGCTATTCTGTGATTTTATGATTCTATGACATTGAAGTGCTGGGGTCTGAACCCCAAGCCCTGAATTAAGGTTGACATATGGGTGGTCCCCATGGCCCTTTAAGAGGAGGGGATGAGTTTACCTTTTGGCTTTCCTCCAAGGTGCGGCCGGCCTTGTAAGGAAAGCCCTTGGGTAAACAAGCCCCAGGTGCCCTGCATTTTGATAACGAGTGCCAGGTGTCCTGCTTTGGGGATAAAAGCTGGGCCCACTTGCAGGAAGGGTTGGAGAGTCTGTCTGTGGAGTGGATGCACTTTGCAGAGCTTTCCTGTTGGGGAAGGACCTCCTGACCACTCATGCAACTGGATCACAGTCAGGTCTGGCAGGTACAAACGTGGGCTTTGTGGGGAGGCAACATGGGGTTGCCTCTATCATATGTAATCACCTTATTGTCTTGGTTGTCTCTCATTTTCTCTCTGGGTTACCTTGTGTCTTGGTTTTTTCCATCTATTGAGGGTCATGCTGTGTCGTTTCTGGGGTTGCTGGGGTTGATCTCTATCGTTTGTGATCTGTCCGACTTATTTGTACCCCCAGCAATCCTCCATATACTGACCCCTTTATGTGAAATAGAGTTCACTTACTGGATTGTTTTTCTGCTGTTGGCTGTGTCTTTTGTACTGGGCCTAATAACTGGCAAAACAGACATTAGACTAGAACCAACAGTATGGCCACAGTCAGGCATAAATCAGTCTTTTATTGAAGGCACTGGTGGTGATGTTTATTATGAAGTACAGATCAAGACTTGGTTGCTTTCTTAATAGGATCATTTTAAAAGATTTCAGTGTGTTCAGTATACTTGAAAAGCCTCAGACAATTCACTGTCTTGGTTTAAGACTGAATATATGAAAATAATCTGCTGTAAATGGAAAGTATTAATTTTTGATCAGCTGATCTGTCTTCCTTCAGGTAGGAGCTGAGTTACCTGTTTTCTTATTCAGTGCTTTCAGCAGGCTTGAAAGAAATGGCAGTGTCTGGTTGTTAAGGGTTATTGCCTAAGAATATTTGTGCTCCAGAAGATCATACATGTGAGCAGCTATCATTTTCAAACTCACTGTAGGCAATTATTTTGGGAAGTGTTCCTTGTTCTGCTGTTTGCTACAGAAGTCATTTGGGAAGGGAAGACAGTTTGAAAATATATTAAGTGTTGATCTGTAACAGATCATGTTCAGTGCCAGCTACTTTCTACTGTGCTGTTATTTAACAGCTATGATGTGTTGTCTGTCTCTGCAGTCTTCAAAGTAACAGAACAAATTAAAAAGTGATGTCTGTCATGGTGATCTTAATAGCTAACCTCTGCTTGGTGTAGAACTTCTGTACCCATTAATGTGTTGTGTGCATTTCCGTTTTTATGATAACATTGGTGCTACTTGTCAAAAGGGAGAGGGAATGCTGATTCTTGCTGTCTCTCCAGTTTGTATTTCCTCACTTCAGTGCAGTATTTCAAGTGATTGGTTCATGCGTAGCACTGCTAATACGCTCCAGCCAGTTCACTTGCTATTACCTCATTTATTTGACTGGCAAGGTAGTGAGGTGATGGCTGTGTAGAGATAAATAGCTGCTGCTGCGTGGGAGGATGATGCAACTCCATATGCATGCTCTATATGCAGATGAACAAAATTATATATGCTTTTTCATAGGTTGCGTTGCATTTCCTCTCACCCTCCTACTTTTGAAATTTATTGAGCTATTTCACTCTGCATGTTAAAAAAAAAAATATAAATAAATCCCACCTCTGTGTGGAGAAGGGGACAAAATAAAACAGAGTACCTGACAGGCACTAGATTTCTGTGGGTGTAAGGGATAGAGTATATTCATGGATGTTTTCTTTAATAATAATAATTTTAGAAAGCTTACGTGTCCCTTGTGCTATGTTACATATCTGCCACCTGTTTACTTGCAGAGCTGTTGGAGTGTTCGTGCTACAAGACTATTCATTGTGATGATGTAATTGCTGGGGCGTCATAGCATGCAACCTAGTGCAGAACTGCTGTTTTTAACATGACATGTTGGGTTAATATAACCTGATTAAGGAGACTTTGGTTATGAACAACCCGATGTTTAATAAAACAATTACGTATTCCCTGGTGGCATTCAGGAGCAAGTAATCAACAAAACTCAAGTTAGACTCCTACAGAAATAAGGAAATCTACTTAGTGACGGTACACTTGTTGTTTGACATATTTTGGGCAATGCACTTTGTGTGCTTAATTTTGCAGTGTTTAGTCATAAACACTCAGGAAAACTAATTAGTCTTAACAAGGACAGTTGGAGGGTCCTGAGATATACTGATATTTTCCACATTGCTGATCCCTGGAGATAAGTTTGAGTATCTTGCTGTACAGAAGCAGTTGGGTGTTATGGAGTGTCAATTTGTGATCAGCCTTGGCTTCGGGAATTATTTGTTGCTGTAACTAAAACACTGATGCCGGAGAGATACGACTGGCTTTTCTTGGCTCTATTTTGTTTTCAAAACAATAGAACCGATACCTTGTAAAAAGTATAACACATATGCCCTTGTTTAAAATTAATATTGCAATGTACTGCTACATTTTCTGAAACTGCAGTCAATATGTTCTTCTTTTTTTACCGAAATGCTATTAAATCAACACTTAACCATCTATGGATTAATGAGCTAAAGGAGTAAAAGTGTATGAAATATATTATTTACCTTTGAAATTCATTTCTGTGGTGGTGTTTAAAATCTGCAACTTGGTAGCCTGTGATGAAATGAATGCTACTCTTGTAAATGCTTTCATCTCACTTCTGACCATTGAGAGTCTGAACCTTTTATGACAGGTTGTATGTTGTATGACAGGTTATAAGTTGACATCAGAGATGTCAAATAATCTTGACAGCTATAATTATTCTTTCAGGTTTTGTTTGGTTTGGTTTTGCATCATTTTAAGGGGGAATTATTTCCACTATGTTGGATATTAAGTCTTGCAATTGAATACTGGTGGAAAAATGAAAAACTTATCAAGCAGCACTTACTCCTGTTTGTCATCTTTGATACATTTTGATAATGGGAAGTCTCATGTTCAGAACTTCATTAAGGGCACATAGAAGTAAAAGGTGGTAAGGGTGCTTGATCCAAAAGCCATAGAAATAATGGGCATTGGATCAAAAACAATATGAAAAGCTATTTGTGTTTTTCTCATTTAAGTAATAATTTTTGCTTGGCTGAATCGTGTTTGGCTGGGATGGATAAGACTGAGTAGCTGTGGGGAAAGCTGCCGGAGAGTGAATGCCAGCAGATTAATGTTGGAGATAAAGGCAAGTTTACAGGGGAAAAAGGAATTAATACTTATAATTAGCATGGAAGTTGTTGCTTGTGTTTTGGACTTGAAAGAATGGTTCTGTACCCAACAATTTACTGGGTTTTCTGGACTACTCTGAATCTAATAGACAATTGTAAAGCTCTATATAAACCTTGCCTGTTCTTAAACATCCCAAGCTAAACAAAACTAATATTTCTCCATTAAAGGCAGTTTTAAATAAAATACTTTGTACATTTGTTTAAAAAGTAGTAAGGAAGGCCTTATAACCCACAATGTTTGAAGTTATGTGGAAAAGTATTTTGAAATGTAGTAAGCACCATGAATTTCTTGCACTTAGTGGTAGTTTGAGATGTTTACACAGCTGAAGATGGGGGATAAGTAGAAGGAAAAGGTCTTTTTTTTTCTGTCACATAAAGCTGGCGGCCATGATTTGAGGAAAAAATGTAAGCTAGTTTCCATGCTTGTGTCTTAATATCCTCTTATTCAATTATTCAGGATGGTGAGATGATTCACATAGTCATTAAAGACATTTCAGAGGTGTATGAAAGGTCAGATCGCCTATGTAAATGTGAATTAATATATGGAATAAATGCTGATGGAGAAAAAGGAGAATTCAGCTGTTTCTTATTCCTTTGTAATTTGTTCTGTAGCTTGTTTGTCATGAAATTAGATTAAATCACTGCTTTTATTTTATAGTAGAGCTTCTTATTATTTCAGTATATTTTTTTGCTTATTTTATTAGGTATTGCTATGTCACTATTTGTCTTTAGATATTAAAAACTTGAATAGCTTTCAGCAGGGGCCCGGTAAGGAGTCATAAATAGCTTTATATGTCATCTCTCTAATGACAGACTTTTATATTAACAAGAATATCGCCTGCAATTCCATAATCAAAATTTAAATGATTAGGGCATTAATAATTTTAGTGTTGTAAGGCACATGCTGGTCTTGCCTACTAGGATTTCCTTGACTGTGCATTTCTATAATTAAAGGCATGATATCTGCCCAGTAATCTAATGTGTAATGAGTTAGCAGTCTTGTTACCATCTTTCACAATTGTTACTGAACGCTGTCTTTATTGTTTTGTGGACTGAACAGGTGTAACTTAAGATGGAATATTTAAATAGCTCCTGGAAAAACTGTTGAGATGAAAAAAAAAAGAAATCAGGAAAGATGAATCACTGTTTTATTTTCCTTTTGCCAAACACCTCCAATAATTAACTTTAACTTGAGTTTCCCTGTTATAGTTTAGCTGTGAGTCCCTGAAATAACGTCTTTGCATTATTTTTGTGTATTGAAAACTTTATGTACTTTGCATACTCCCTTCTTCAAAGAAGATCTCTCTAGGTCTTGGCTTTTTGGTGATTTGGAGAAAGCTGTTGAGCAACTCTGCTCTCTCTCTTTATTAAATTATGCTATCTTATTGCACAGTGGTGCTCTGGAAGCTTATTCATATGTGACTGTGCAACATGACTAAAAGCCCTGTGGTAAAATGAAAGAAGTCGAACTGTGTAGGGCTGAACACATGAAGCAAGGAAGTATTTGTTGAGATAGGTTATCTGTATGGCAATTTAAGATTAAAGCTGACACTCCACTATTGAGAAATGGGAGGAGTTCAGAGAGTATAAGAAGCAAATTACGTTAAAAGGGAAGTAGTATGCATGCTCTTAAAAAAAAAAAAAAAATCTAAAGAGGGTAGAAATAGATGCCAGTATTTACTTTGGGTGCAAGAAGGGCTTTATTTGAGAACATCAATGTGCTTTTGATGAGTTGACTCCAAACAGAGCAACCAAGTGAGCTATTGTCCCAAACCTTGAGGACTTCTTGTGCCTCTTTAGGAATATAGCACAACGTGACTATAAAGGGTAACTGTTGAACAGATTTCAGTTTCTGTGTTGATGGGAAAAAAAACAGAAAAAGATAGGGTTATTTATACTGATGAGGCTTTTCAGACACGAACAGAAAGAATAATGTAAATGCACATCCAGTCAAAATTCCATACTGAACTGCCTAATTCTTACCACTAAAGAGAAGTTGTGTTGTTAACGGGACCTGTGAGATATTACTGAGCTGTTGTGTTGATTGTTACAATTTTAACTTTCCCTAGAACTGCAGTATGGAAAAATCCACGTCAGGTTCCATGAAATGGCTTCTCGCCAGGAAAAAGAAGTCTTCTGCTGTACCCACAGATACCTCAGAATCTGCTCTGGTCTATCAGAGAATGATAAAGAAATATTATGTCCTGTAGCATTTATTTCGGAAGCAGTGTCACTTTATGCATACAGAAAAGGAGAAGAAATGCTTGGCAATTGTGCAGTCTCTTGAGAAACAGCTATCTTGTTTGTACGGGCAGCCTTTTATTGTAGATACACTTCTCAAATATGTACTGTGAAGAAAGAGAATTCAAAATATATGAGGTTATATTTGTTCTTGCAAAACATATGGCATGTGAGTAGAAACACTGACAAGCAAAGCTATTGATGTTACTGACTGTCCAGGAATGTCCCCTTAGGGAACAAATACTGCACTGTGTCATATCAGGAGAGAATTCTGATATCTGTAGGAGTGATGTATGACAGATGGTAGAACTAGACAATTTACTTTCAGCTCTCTATGTGCTACTTCAAAAGTGATGTCCCAGAGAGAGTGCCAAGAGGAAGATTGCTTTGCCTGCCATGGTCAAGCTGCGGCTCTTCTGGGCTTCAGGGAGAGATGGGCAAGATGGTAAACCAGAGAGAGATGGACACACTCGGTGGGGAAAAAAGTCAAGGCAGGAGAGCAGGAGACTTCAGAGAGGTCCAGGGACTATTGCTAGCACCTACGCTAGCCAAACCTCAGAAGTTAAGAAATAGTCTTTCCCATACATCCACAGAAATGATTTTTTTGGTCTTTAAGATCAGGCATTCTGAAAGTTGATGAACTACGAAGGAAAAGCAGAGCAAAGATCTTACACTTGATAGATGCACTGAGTGTGAGGAGCTTTGTTTTCAAACCATTGTTTTTCATTAAGCAGAGAAAATCCATTTTTCTCAAAGTTATATTGCTGTTGTTGGCTGTTTTTGTTTTCTATCAAAATCTTGCTATAGAAACTGAAGGTAGGGATTGCTTCAAAGAAACAGCTGAGAGGGGGACAGGCCTTTCCATGACAAATGCATGGCTGATCAACGGTAGCTACAAGCTTTACTGCAATGTTAGACTTCCAGTTTTCAAATGTTAGCTTTGAAATGAATAGGTTTTATTATTTTCCTTATTGTTGCAGAGTTGTTCAGGTTTCATGTTATGTCCTTGTCTTCCTCAGGAAGCAAAAACTGTACAAAATTATGACTATTGGGTTACTTGTGTATTCTTGTAGAAAATGTAAGATTTGAATATATATGTTTTCCAGATAGGAGCTTGGCAAAGATTCAAAATTTGACAGAAGAAATTAAGACCTTGAGTTTACCTATAAACTTCCTCATATTTGATGTCTAATTTACTTTGTGAACCAGGATCATTGTACTCCTCAGTTGTCCAAGATGCACTTCTCCTTGAGTACACTCAGACAAATGATCCTTTTGCTGCTAATCATTAGTAGGCAGATGGCAGGTGATCAAGATTTCATTATCAAACACCAATTTTCTTCAGAGGTGAAAAGATGACCATCTGTTCCTAACATTCTACCTAAGGGAGGCTACAACTGTGACTTAGTTGGTTACAAAATGTAAGAAACTTGTCTTAATTCATTTACATATTGTGTTTAATACATAGTATTTAAAATCTGGTAGCACTTCAAAAGAGTGGAGGTGAAAGTAATTATCAGGTGGGTCTTACCTTAAAGGTGACCATTTGAGGATGTCTGAAGAAGATAGTTTGCCTCTGAGTTGTTCATGTTAAGCTTAGAGAATTCATCTTTTCTACAACAGAGTTAGTATAAACAAAATTAAAAGGCTGCTGAATTTTTAAGTTACAAGAATACTATATATTCCAATTTGGAATATTGAAACCTTTCTTTACCTTAGGAGAAACTTCAGTTTCATTGATGCAAAGTCCTGTCTGACAGTGAAATTAATATATCTGACTTAAAGTACAAGTTCTGCAGCTAAATGTATGTGGTAGAACTTTGCCTATGCAAGTTTGGGAAAAGGAAATTCATTTTTTTTTGCTTGATTTTTTTTTTTTTTTAAGAGCTGAAGACGATACATTTAAGTCCATCTGTATGTCAATTATAACTTTTAAACCAACTGACCACTGTCAACCAAATCTAACTAGGGATGAAAAAAAAAAATCTCTATTGATTGTTACAAGTTTTGTGACCTTCAGCAGCTGTGCAGAGGAAATGAGCATTCCCACTGATGACTAGGGAGGCAAGTCTTGGCCATTATAAATTCTGTTAAGCAACAAACAAATAATTAATATGCATATGCAGATAGGTCATAACTTTGGCATCTCTTGAGAGGTAGGAGTGTCACTGGGAGTATGGAGGGGAGTTGGAGTCATGGCAGTGACAGCAGTGCACTTGGGGGAATGAAGACAAAACAACTGTAGAAACTTCATTAGCTCATATTCTCTCAGACCAGCAAGCTTATGCTACAAGCAGATAATTGCTGAACAGAGTAGAATGGTACATAACTGCACTGACGGGTTTGTTTTTAAATTAAAAGTATTATTGACTTGATTAAAAGTTTAATTCATGTTTCCTTTTCTAATCCTTGCAATTTGTGTAAAATAGATTCTTAGTGTCGTATGGTTTTGTTTGTGTGTTTACTTCCAGGTCAAATTTTTAGACATGCCTCTTTATATGCAAATTACTCAAAAAAAACCCAAACCAAACACACAAAAACAAACAACAAAAAATACCAGATATTTTTGAAACAGTGACCAAATATCTATACACACAAGCAATGCACTCTCTGCTTTTCAGGCTGTATACCCATCTGTGGGCTGGAGTAATGAAAAGATGGTAATAGCAAGCAGATGTAGCCTTAGCACCAAATGCGTTTGCAGGAGATTCCACAACTTCCTGTAAGAAGGAGACCTTAAGAATTATTAGAAACCTGAAGATAAAATAATGTATCTGTAGTTAGCCAGTTAACTGAATTTATAATACCCTTACAGATACATGCTGATGGACTTGACAGTAAGTAATAGTTTCGTGGCTGTCGTGATGAAAGCAGTGTTTGCGTACCAAAACTCATTACAGCTATGGTAATTTAAAAACTTGAGGACATGAAAAGATGTTTTCTATCGAGTATTTGAAATCCCCATCCCCACCTTCTAAAAAAAATGTGAATTTGTGGATCAAATTAATGTTTGTGGCAAAACAGTAAGTTTTAATTTTGATCGATGTTCCTTTGATATGAACCCTAACAACTGAGAGCGAAAGGAGAAGGTAATATATATCAGATTTGCTTAGTCAATTTGCTTACTCTATATGGTGTCAAGAAAGGGGCTGTGACCAATAATATTTCGTTTGTGATTTTTTCTTTTTTGATGTTTGTGCAGAGCTGCTTTGATTGTTGCCTTAGGCAATGCCTGGGGAATGGTACTTCAGTGACATGCAGAAAACGTATCCCAGACTGGTTTTGCCTGTATCCTGCACACTGTTATTCTCTTGGCAAGTGACACGTGTACAACCACTGAGTACATTTTACATTACGTACAACAGTTAGAATCTAAACACAGTGAGCTTTCAGTAAGGAAAATGTAAGATTAGTAAATCTTACACTACAGTTAGGTGCAGCTTGTCAACAGAGAACGATGAATGGCTTCTATTCTACCTCTGAATAGATAATTTACAGTGGTTAGTAGTGAATCCTTCCCTACAGTAACAGATGAGTAAGATAAAATTTAGCCTGAGCTTTCTCTCCTCCCAGGTTGTCTTCAACAGATGTGCCCATGTGTTCTCAGGGCTGATTTCAGGTTACTGATACCTGATATAAAAGATTTTTTGTGTAAACTGCCATTTGCAACCCTATGTAATGTCAATGGATAATACATCCATAGTCCCTGGTGTTCCCTGTAATATCTCTTTGTGCTCTTTTGATTTTCAAGTAACAAGACTCACTGAGCTCAGCAGAGAGGAAGAAACAAAACACAATTTGATCTTGAAAGTATTCATTAATAATTGTATTCCCTTGTGAGCATATCTTAGTGTCTTAACAGTAGAACTGACAAACAACTTACCTGTAAGAGAGATAGTAATCGGCTTTGGCAAGTGGAGTGAGCTAAAACCTGCAGTGCACTGAACTGCCAGCTCCAAATGTTGTTATTCACTAGAAAATTAGCTAAAAAATGCAGATTAAATTCTGCCTTTTCCAGCTTTAAAATAAATCATGTACCATATTAAGTCACAAGAAAAAGAAATAATTCATATGGATTATACTTTGCATTTCCATGTTGAGCTTCATAGGTTTTCTTATCAGAGTTTGCCTCACTGTCTAATAGAGCAGCTAATTTTGAAAGAAAGGCTGAGCTTCAGGTGAATTACTATGATCAAGAGCTTCAAAGGGCCTCAAGACTTTAACGCGCACTAAGATTGTTGTAGAAAGTTCAAGTAATACTCTCAAATCCTGGGACATCAAAAATTCAGTGACATATTAGATAGTGCTAAGCAGTACATGGTATGTACTGGGAATGTTGTCCTCATGCCTGAGAGCATTGCGAGCCTGAGGAACTTCTGTTTAGGTTTCAGAAAATGAAAATCACATTAGATTTAAATCTGATATACGTAGTAATTTTTTTGTGGATAATCCTAATTGCCTAAGTAATCTAGATCAAATCTAAATTCTTTTTATATCTGGTCTAAATTATGACAAAGCTCTAAATATCTGTCCTGTTTTTCTAAAACTTTCATATTTTCTGATTTTCTGAAGAATTTGAAATGGAAGGATTAAAGAAGTGTATTGAGGTAATCTGGTTTAGTGAATGTAGTAAGTACTCAAAAGACTAATGAAATAGAAATGCCAAATGCTACCTATAAATAAAATCATCAGCAGGTGTCACTCTGGGAAGTAGTTAGTCTATTGTAACAGGAAGAGCTTGAGAAAATTAAGGAGGATGTTTTTCTTTTTCCTAGAACAGTAGCCAAATGATCTGGAAATCACAGAGGAAAAGCTCTTTTTTTAAAGTTTTCCTTGGAATTTTTGGAGCATGAGATGTGGATCAAACTAATTTGTTCTACCTAACTTAAAAAAAAAAAAAAAAAAGAAACCAAAAAAACCCCCACAAAACCCCCCCACAAAACCCTCAACTTTATTCTTATCTGTTTGCCAAGATTCCTTTGCATCATTTTGGTCATAAGGAAGAAATCATTACATTAAGTATATTTCTTCACTTATTTGGCCAAAATTGTTTGCTCATAAGGTAAATCCTTCTTAATTTCTAAGAAACTTAATTTCTGGCAGACTTCTGTATTTTGACATAATAAGTTTTCAATTCCTTTAAATCTGCCACTATTGATAAGCTGCAGTTGCACATACTTCTCAGCTTCTGGAGTCTGACAGATTGTGTAGGAGTTTGACTTGAGAATCTGTTTATTCTTTTTGTTATTTATGTCTACATTTTTCTTTATGAATGAGGAAAACATTTAAATTTTAAACTTTTATCATAACTCTGTTGCTACATAGTATTGTTTTTTATTATAATATTCTGCATATTAGAGTTTCTTTTAAATTTGATTTTATAGATAAAAAATAGATTTAAGATGGGATAAAGCTACCTACCAAACTACTAAAGATGGGAATATTACATACTGGAAGAGTTTAGAACTTTACTTAATTAAATATGTGCCCATCATGACTGTATAGGCTAGAATTAAGAGATAATGCTGTCCACAGGTATTACTCAAGTGGGAGACTAAGCACAATTTAGAATTATCCTAGAACTGGAGAACTTTGGGACTAATACCCTAGACATAATTTATATTATCATAAATTAAAATATTCTAGCTCTCCAGATGTAGCAAGTCAGGCAACAGTATTAGTACAAATGCATATTCAAGGGGTGCAATAATCTTTATCTTTGTGTACAGCTAGGTTCTAACAAGACCAAAAGAAATTAATGGATATCACTCCTCAAAGTTTCTTTGTGATATAATAGTTTTATGGAGAAGGGTGGTGAGGGAAGAAATGGAAAATGTCTTTCAGTGAACTATTGGAGAAATTTTAATATTTTTAAGTTTCTTGGACAAGGATATCATCAAGTACTTTGGGGCACTTCATTCTTATTAGACTGCCTGGTTCTGAATAATGAGCTGCTCTGAGTAGTGAGATGTTTGTCTACTTAAAAAAATTCTACAGCACCTAAGGAATCAGGCCCTTGCTGACTGTGAGAGACAGTGAAATAATAGTAATGAAAGAACAAAGATCTTGTCGTTTGTTTATATGCCTGCCAAAAGGCAGATGTGCAATGGCCATTCTCTTCTATAAATTTCGAGTTTATGTTAAAAATGTTATTCTCTTCTGTGTTGCATATTTGCAATCAAGTAAAGAATTTAACTGATGAGCAACTCAGAAGAAACTTACTGTAAGTTTTTTTTTTTTCAGAAATCAGTCCTGTGTAGCTTTGTGCAGAAAATCTTCATTTCTTAGGAAGCCAAACAGGTTAGAATAGACCTTGACATAATTTCAGTCATTTCAATACCATTGACAGCTATTGTGTTTAATCACCCCTTTTTTTCCTTTTAAAAAATATTCTTTTTTTCCTTTTTCTAAAAGTAATCAACATAAATCTCAAAGGAATCAACTGTATTAGTTTAACAGTGGAATTAATAAGGCACTGGGAAGTAAAATGCAAACACATAAAAATCCGAACGTAAATACAGGTTTTTGGTCTTAGTAAAAAAAATTGCATTATTACATTGGAATGTATGCTTGGATGCATACATGCGTTAAGTCTGTATCTGCTAAAATTCTTGAAAACTGACCAAATACTTTTGAATTGTTTCTTCAAGTTGAGCTTCTTACCTCGGTTGGGTTTTTTACTTGCTGAAACGTATTTTTCCCTGTGTTTTCCATGGGTTTTGTTTGCTGTGTTTTATGAGAAGTATCTTGAAATAAACTGGCTAGCTTTTATGTTGTTAAGGTAAAATTGCTATAGACAGGACTGTTTTTTTTCCTGCTGGTGTCCACTAGCACCTCAAAAAATATAACGCAATGGATTTTGCAACAGCATGCAGTCAACATAGAAAATAAATCCCAGTGAAATGTTCACAATGTGATTTTTAAAAAGCAATGATGAACTTTACAGTCCATGTAATGCAGTTTGCCCTGGATAATGTGGTGAAATCTGTTTACTAGGGCTTCTCAGTTGATAATTATGTCTTTTTCCCTCCACTGATCAGGTATTCAAATATTTGCATCTTAAATAAGACATTTTACGTAACTCTTCAATGTAAAGAATTTAAATGTACCTTAGTAAAGATTCATGAAGTGTAATAGATCTTTTTAGGTCTTTTTGCAGCCATTCTTTCTTAGTCTCTTTTAAACAGTTTTATGTAGCTCTGATCTTACTAGTTCTTTTCTTGAGAAACATTTTTGCAGCTATAAAGGAATGAAAGATGCTGATGTCCATATCCTGCAGATGCTGAGATGCACTTAATTAGGTGTTCTGAAAGTATTTAATGTAATATGTCTGGGTCATAAGATGCAAGATACTCTAATGCCATGGCCTGGTAGCTAGAATGGAGGACTGTTCACAAGGACATCTGGATCCCCTACATGGGAGAGTCTTCACCTGAGCTATGGCTCATGTTCACCCCATGGTAGGTGCTTGCTGTGCCTCTGAGCTGGCAGCACCAGTGCCTTGGCTGCACTGAGCTCAGTGGTGGTGGTGCCCACAGCAGAGCAAAGATCCTCTCCAGGGACAGCTAAGCACAACTGAGCTCCTCCCGTTTCATGCAGTTTAAAGGCAGAAAGATTATTCCGAAATTAAACCACAGTGTGGGGGGGGGGTGGAAAATAGCAGTGCCTCTGTTCTTTTTTTTTCCCCCTTTTTTCTTTGCTTGTGTCTTCTGTTGTTTTTTTTCCTTCTGTATTGCTTTATTTAGCATATCCAACACTGAAGCACATGAAGTGCATTATCAGGCCAGGCGTGATTGCACCAGGCACTGGTACATGAATAGCAATTGCTGCTGCAAACATCAAACATCTGGTCCTGGTCCTACTGAGGACTGTGTATCCCAGATGTATACTGCTATAGTTTACTTGTCTTTGTTTTTTACCTTCTGAACTCCAGAGCAAGGTTATATTTCTTTTTATGGTTTTAAAGCCAGTTAATATTTTAAATCATTATGGAGAGCTGTTCTGATCTGTTTCCAAGTGGCAATATTTTATCCATAAATATTTCTGGGGAATAGGTTGGTATATTTGTTACAGAATCCATGTGTGTAACACCTGATGTGCACTTCTTCGACAGGCCAAAGGACCCTTAGTGCAATTAATTTAAAATCTCACTTCCACTGGTAACAATTGGATGAAATGAAGTAGCAGGTATAATCAGTAGTTTCTTCTCACTGGGAACAATTGAGGTAAATTTTCCAAGTCAAGTGTGAGGTTGTGATGGGTATATATAATTCCAGTTACAGGTAGTGCTGTGGTAGAAATTACATTTGATGCTTTGAGAGTGCTTTCCCTACTGCTTCAAATCAAAATTGTGTTTAAAGGATCATTACTTTAAATTGATCCCTTATCATAGTGTCTTTTCTCTAACTAAAGACTCAAACCCAAGGTGATTACATCAGAAAAATATGAAATGAAGCCCTTAGTGCTAGTCACATCCATTGAAACCAGTCAGGTTACATAAGTGTAGCATTTCATGTTAAGCATTATGGATGCAGCCCTGTCTTGCTCATTGTTGTGTCTGTGCTTGCTCCTCATAATGTTTCTGCCAGTTAAAGCTATGAACAGAGCAGAGGGCAGCATCATCTCTCCATCTCATCCTGGAGTTTAGAACAGGCTTTGTGCAGTGCGTTTCCATCACTATGAACCAGTTGCAGGGCAATCCAGCTGGGAATTTGTCTCGTGTAGCTGGATATTTGAAGACCCAGTGCGCACATAGTATCCAGCCTGACTTTGTAGCCTTCTTATGTTTTATTTAAAAGACTCTGTGTGTCTCTGGCAGTGGCACTGGAATTTGCTGGGGACTTGGGCACTCTCCCATTACCTGCATGTTCTTCCATGGCAACTAGTCTGCATCCACTATCTCATGTTAGAAAAGGTGAAATAAATCTAATTAATCGTTCAAGCCTTGTACCTCATTAAGCAAATGGGGAAAAGAAAATGTTCTACTTAAAAATTGTGTGTCCCTCTCTTTCACATGAGTATCCTTATAAGACTCACCAGTTTGCCTGAAACAGGCCTTGATATTGTAAGAAGTCATATACTTCTGTTCTCAGTCTGAAATACTAAAAGTAATTTCCAGTGATAAACAAAAGAGTCCTGTGAGTATAAAGTAAAAAACAACTACCCAGGTACAGAATTTAATCTCCATACTTTTTTCATAAGCACTTAAAAATCATGATCAAACTCCATAAAAAAAACTTGCATTCATTTTGTGTGGGGTTTTTTAGGTTGTTTTTTGAAGGTGTTTTTAGTATTATCCATGATAAATAAAATATTAACCATCTTCTTTTATCCTCTTAGTTGAAATATTTATAAATAATCGTAGTGAACTGCAATGAAAATTTAATTATCTTCGTCCAATTGAGGCAGCTGTATTGATTAATAGAGCAAACTCGTATCTTAGTATTTTACTGCAATATAATCAGCATCTTTATAGTGATGTGCTTAGTATCCTATGTATTTTATTAATTACTAAAGTGTAAATATGTGGTTTGCTTAAATGACAGTGCGGAACAGTTAGAAGCAAGCAACAAACTGATGGAAACACTGCTGCTCTCCGACTCTTTATGAGGAGCATATCTGAAGCAATTTAGCAGTTGTAATTCCCTTTGCGTCACAGCATTGGACCCTGGGGTTTTGTATGTGTTACATCTGCAGATTGTAGAGTGTTCAACAGTACAATAATTGTGATGATCGTTAAAACTAGTTCTAAATTGGATCCAAGGAATGTGTAAAGAAGCTCACTTTGTGCAAGGGTATGCTGTCTCAGCTTTTGGGTCCATCAGTAACTGTGGGTCACCAGTCACTGAGTGTGAGTCTAAGGATTCAAATAACCGATCTGGATCTTCAGATGCTGCATTTCCATATGTAATAGACTTAGGGTTTTTGCAGCTAACACAGTGGTGAGTGGGGCTGGCACAGCCTCCACAGGGTAGTTTGCAGTTCCTCTTACTAAGTGCACCTGAACTGGTACTCACTTTGATAGGAATTTGTCTGCCCCTCCATATGGAAAAAGGGCTTACAGCCAGCCAGTTTGGATAGCTGTGTAGCAGCAGTCTTTTCTCTATGCACTTCCTACTTTGGAGTTTGAATAGTGATGGGGGACCTGGTGCAATGGGTGCTGCTTTGATGACATTAGAGTAAGCTAAACTCATGTAATGAAGATACCCTGAATAGGTGTATAGATGCATCACGTGCAGAAATGGTTCAATTCATTCACTGTGTATCTTGGCAACAACAAAGATATGCACACAAACAGTATAGCTTGTGTATTACAAACTTTAAGATGCATGCAGAATGCCCCTTTGACAAAGCAGTCCAAACCATGCCTAGCTGACCACAGGATTTATCCCCATTAACATCAGTGGCTCTGCTTATAAAATAAAGATAGGCGGGTGATAACATACTTCTCAAAGATGACTCCTAGCTTTATGAAGTGTTATATAGCGTAAGTCTAAATTTCTGTTAAGTCCTATGGTATACTATAACTGCATCTCTAGGAGATAAGGTGCTGAAAGAATTGCAATAGCTGCCACAATTGATAATGGTGCCAGCAACATTACTGTAGTACTGTGGCAGGTTGCATTGTTTCATGCCAACAGTAGATCATTTCTGTGTGTTTTCAATGGATAAATGTCCCTACTCTGACTATTTGCATATATATAATTACTTGTGATTTCCAGCTGGTAAAATGGCTGTTAATATATACTTAAAAGAAATCACAGATAATCCATTTAAATTGCAAAGTTTTACTGGAACGCTAATTTACCATTTATGATACGTGAACAAATACTGGTTTCTCATCTTACGAAAGCTTTATGAGAAAATACTGAGTGATTCAAGCAAGGAGAAAAATATCCTGAGCCTCACTGAAAAGAGACCTCATTAGTTGGTCTTGAGATCATATGACTTCAGTTTTATAGCTATATGTCTAACTGGTTTGGTACAGTGAATTGCTTGGTACAGTATAATGGGGTCAGAACTTTGCATGTTGGTAGGATATGAGTTTTGAAGTGAAATTTTACTAAGTGCTGTACCTCATACATTGGCTGCTGCTATAGTTGTGAACTGCCAGCTCTCCATAAACTTTGATCTTTAGTCCATTTTGGGGCATTAATTTCTTGGGAATGAGAAGAAGGAAAGAAATTAAAGCTCTTCTGTTCTGTGGACGTCCTCAACTCACCTGGGAGGCAGGAGGTGCGAAGAGCTGGATCAAGCCTTGCTAGACTTTGTTAGGTCACTCAGGTCCACAGTTCATTTCCAGGGATTTGGTACCTGCAGATGTTTGGGTTTTTTCTGACTGAGGCAGTCAGACAGTCATCAATCATCTTTAACTTCTGATACGTATCCATTAACAACTGAAAATGCAGTTAGCAGAAGTAATGTGGAATTCTTTAATAGAGTGATAATTGTAAGGATGTGAAACAGGAATGTGTTTGCTGGAGTGCTTTCTTTTCTCTGTATCTCCCAGCATACTATTTATCAATCAACATGCTCCAGTCTTGTATTGTAGAAAGCAGAGCAGGCTGTGCTGGTTCCTTTTCAGATCCAATTGTATAGTCCTAATTTAGATCAGAATCCTGACAGAGCCAAAGTACTGAAAATTACAATTGAAGGACCAGTCCCCATTAGGAGGCTTAATTGGCTTAATCATGACTTTTCCTGCCACAATTTTCCAATCTTTTGCAATCATGTAAGAGAGGGAAGAAACATTTGCATATGTGAACATGCATAAGAGGAATAGAAAGTGTATAAGTTGATTATGGTTTTGTTTTAAGTGGAATTTTATGGAATACGTATGTGCATAATTTTAATAGGACCTCTTTATCATCTTTTTAAAATCAGTGCTGGGTTGATGCCTTGTTTGTAATTTTACTTTATAGTTAACACCCTTTAAATTAGTGGACTTCGACTATGAATACCTCCTTCAGTATGCTGCTAAAAATATTAAGAAAAAAGTATTTCTGAAAATTTAACAGATAGACTCATCAAAGGGTAGACTCCAAGAGAAGTTAAGGTATGGACTCTTGTTTTCCTGACTGTTGCTACCCTTACAGGAGGAGGAAGGAGGTTTGCAGTAGTTAGGGGGTGACCTATCATAGTAGAAACTAACTTCGAGAGCCATTACATGTTTTTTGTTGTTTTCAAACATCCTTTCACTGAATGATTCCCCCTTTCTGTTCTCCCAGTTCTATCTCATTCCATAGTAAAGCTGCAAAGACAAAAGTAGTAATTGGGGCCATTAGGTCTGGAACAGATGGAGAGAGAATAAGGATTGTAATGGCAGGAAATCCTATCATACCAGGCATGTCTATAAGTTTCTGTCACAAATAACTTGGACAAAGATGACCATACAGATGAAAGAACTTGAGAGGCAAAAAGATCAACTGGTTTATCAAGCTTGTGTATGAAATCTTTGACTGCAGAAGAGACTGCAATTAGACTTTGGGTCTTATTCCATGTGTAACATCTGTAGAGTATAACACTGTGGGATGGGCATTCTCTGTTCAGCACTAATCACAGGAGTTCCAGACAGGAATGGGAGCTTTGGGTGTGCTGCAGTATAAATTAGTAACAATGTAAAACATTTTTTAATACAGAGGAAATAAACAGCATTTTGCTGGAAAATGTGGAGCTAAATTACTTTCCACTGCTTGAAAATTCATAACCAGTACCCAACAAATGCAAAGAACTCAACTCCTTTCAACATTCCTTCTCAGAAAACCTAACCAATTAAAAAAAAAATAAATTACAACCCTCAAAAAACCACAAGCCCCAAATGTCAAAATATTGCATCTTAGTAATTGTTATTTTTTATAGAATTGAATATATTCATAATTATTTTCCTCAGAAAAAAAACCACAAGAAATATGTATATTTAAACATAATATATTAGTAAAAAAAACCATATTTCATCTTTCAAATTGACCTGATATACTATATAATGGCATTAAAGCATTTGAGAGTGCATGTCGTTGAAGGATGTTGCCACAGCTAGCTTGAAAGCTCATCCTAGAAATAAAGTGGTGGTTTGGCTTGTATACATTATGTATACATATATTTTATACATATAATATTGAAACCATAGCATTGTCTAGTAACGTGGGCAGGAGCTTTCAGAAATGGCTTTTGGAGCAAGAAAAGAGAGTCACAAATAAAAATTCTCAGCCAAATATCCATCTCCTTCATCAGATTTAGAATGGCTGGTATGCCATGTAATGGCACACAGGATTCTCTGGAGTAATAAAAAAGGATTGCAATAAGTGACATGAAATAATGTTAAATGAGGTGAGAGGCAGACCAAGTAATTTGCATTTATTTCTTGAACTTGACTTCCTAATTTATTCATACATATTTAATACTTCAGAATTAATTTAATATTACTTCAGCTTAAATGTTGACACAGAATTTCAAGTTGAGTCCCTGCCTGTGCAGGACAGTGATCATTGTAAATATCATTGAGATGGCTGTTCAAAAGCTGCTTGTCTCAGCAGGGAGAGATTTGTATGATTTTAGGGATGTCACATGTGTTTTGGAGAAGTGTCATCTTTTAAGATATCACTACTAATAATTCTTGAGCTTTTCTCAGGAATGAATGTGGGAAAGGAAAGGAGGGGTTTGCTATTTATCCCACAACAGGTCTGAGCCAGGCTTGGATGGAGGTCTGGGATTCCTGCCGCAGACCCTGCAGGCCCCCTCTGGCCTGAGCTTGCCCCATGCTGGACGTATGTCAGCCTACGTCTGTTTTTCTCCAGCAACGTGAGAGGGGGGAAAAAAGACAAGTAATTACGTCCTGAACAAATGCTCTTCAATTCATGTAGTACTTGTCTCTTCTTTCAACATTGTTATATCTCTTAATGCCTTATTCTTCCTCCCTCTGTTGGGCCATCCTCTTAAGGCATTTTTTTGAAGTGCCAGTTCAGTGCGTAACTCAATGTTTAATTTCTCAGATCAAATGTTTAGTTTCTGAGTCAAAATGCAGTATGTAATCAAGCAAGAGTTTTAAAACAGTAGCATGGCTTGCATAGTAGGACTGTTCAGAGGAGAGTGATTAACTAAATATTTGATAACCAGGTAATTCTGAATGTGTTTTACCTGTCCTACTGTATTATTAAGCTGAAGTGGATCCTTTTGGGGAAGAAAAAAAAGCTAAGGGAACTTTTCAGTCACACTAATGGAAAGTCATTTCTTATCAGGGCAAGTCTTTGATTCTTGTACAACTGTCATTCTTGACAGCAGAGAGGTTAGAAAGTCAGAGGTGCTGATATTCTTGCAAAACCACAGTATTTATTCTATGCAATTTAGGCTCTTGGGACTTTGCCACAATTTTCACAGGAATGAAAATGATTATAGGATTGTGGTTTTAGTATTAATATTTTAGTCTGCACTTGGATGTTTTCATCTTCATATGGAATGTATTGTGCTTAAAGACTGGAAAACAGGAAATATTTTGAATCTCTAGCTTGTGCCTACAGAGGGTGAACTCAACAGTCCATCCTTCCAAGAAACAAATGCTAAATAATATCATTTTGCATTGCGGTGGATGACAGATCTGCACACAATCAGCTGACACGGCCAGTAACTTCCTTGAGCACTCTGATTGCAATTACCTGAGCAGCCTCTGCCATTAGTTACATTCTCTGATCACTGTAGCACAGAGAGAAAAGAAAACAAAAAACCAGCAATAAATATGATGCATCCTTTATATACCTTTTTTTCTTATGAAATTTGTTTATTCTACAGAAATAATACTGAAACTAAACACCTGGTTAATGGGAGCTATACTCATCAACTTGCTACAAATAAACATATGACTCTCAAAGGAGTTAAGCTGTAAATGGTCAACAATAAGTGATTTACCAAAGTAAAATTTACATACCAAGAAGCTAGCATTTATTCCTTCCCCTCCCCATGGCCTTTTACAAGGTAATTGCTGTAGTATGCACTGAGCATTGTTATGTGGCCTTACCAGAATGGTTTCTCAGGGTTTTTTTATCTGAACCTCCAAAATCACAATTGCTTCTCCACTAATTCTCTACATACAAAAATTAAACACTGAAAGTTGCAGTGTTTGAAGTAGCTTAGCAAAACTTTTTGGAGTACTTGTACATTGAAATTAAGAGATAATATGCTGTCATACTGGGATACAAAGTCAGATATCTAGGTGTTTCTTCCCCTTCCTTAAGCAGAATTTGAAATCATGTACAACCCTTCCCAGTTCCTTCTACCTTGATGGACCATTTCAGAGAGCCAGTTAAACACTCGCATCTACTGAAACTTGAAATAGTGCCCTGGTCTCCTTAGCAAGTTTCCTGCAATCTAATTAAGAAGTCATAGGAAACATGGTAAACTGAGAGAAACTTTATGAGAAGATTTCAGCGGGTTTCTGAGTCCTGTATGTTTAAAACTGTATTTTCTTATCTAAATATTTGTTTCACTGTTCATATAAAAATTCAATATTACTTTCAAGTGAGAATGAAAGGAGTTCTGATTTCTTTAAATTGTTGTTAAACTACAAATTTAAAAAATTGACGAACTTGTACCAGGCACAGAATTGTCACAAATTGTTTCTGGAATTTCATCTATGAAAATTTGTTACCATCTGTAGTTCTTGTCAAGCGTATTAACTCCACCTGTTACTACTGTTAAACATATCAGCATTATTATTCCATACTCTTTCCTCCCATAGAATGTTTATTTCTTAGTATTTTTTCCCTTTGCCTGTAGCTTAGGAAATCACATTTTGGGATGCATATGAAACCCACCAAGACCACCAGAAATACTCTTGTTGATTTAAATGAGATTTGGATCAGGGCCTAATGGATAATGAACCTTTAATTATTTTTCATAGTTTAATTTTCAGTTTTACCTTTTCACTGTTGCTTGAAACAGTATATTGTTGATGATGTTCACTGACTTCTTGTTTGTGTTATCTTCTGAAACAGTAAGATTGAAGTGGTACTAAATGGTGGATTTCATGGAAGCACCTAGTTATTTGCTTCAGAATTGAGATTATCTTAATATCGCTTTTAAAGTCTTTGAAAGTTACCTGAATGTATTGCAAAGAATAATTTTTCCATTTTATTCAATTTTTTTTCTTCTGAGGAGAAGTGAAATGTACATGGAAGGGCTTGTAGAAACATGAACAAACTGCTGTTGCTTCTCACTTCAGTCTAGATGTTTGATTTTTTAGATATTTGGCCCATTTTTAAGGAAGACCGAATGAGATAATTGCCTGTTGTTTTTACTTAATAATCCATTTGCTATTCTTTTTTCTTGGAAGCCTCTTAAAGTTTTCTTAGTTATTCTTTTGTGTAGAGTAGATGGTGGAATTATTATTTTACTTAAATTTGATTCTTTTTCTGTCATTTAAGTCCTGTATGTTCAGTATTGCTAAGTATTCCCTTAGCATCTGCAATAACAAATACATGCAGTATTAGAGGTTTTGCTGCTGCTGTTATCCTTGTTGGTTTAGGTAACTTCTCCATTGCCTAATGCATTAAATCATTTTTCAGCCCACTTAGATCTAAAAAAAAGTTTTCATAAAACAGATCAACTTTACCTATCTTAGACCTCCTCATTTGCACATTTTTGTTTATTTTTCTGAGGGCATTAATCAGCCAGTGCCATCTTTTCTGCTCCACATGCAATACTTCTAAAGTCAGGGTGTCTGGCCCTTAGCAACCATTTATTAGTTTTCCAATTCTGCTTTTCTCTTGACACTTTAAAAATAAAATCTTTTCAATCTTGTTAGCTCATTTGGCTGTCATTAACTTGTTCTATCGCTTATTTTTTCCCTTGAAAATCTAGAAAATATATTCTTGTTTCATTCTTTTGTGTGCCAAATGCAGATTTTATTTTTAGCTTAGATTTGTTGGATTTCTTCTGAAATGACATTGGTTTTCTCTCCCCCACCCTAATACAAAGGAAATATGTGATTCTTTTTTGAATAGTGATGTTTTTCACGATTTACACATCTCCTTTTATGTATTATTTCATTACATTCGTAAGCTAGTACTTCTTCCACTAACTTGTTTTTTTTTGCACTCCAGTCCTTGCATTTCTCATTCTCTAGGGAAAGCATGGATATAATTCCAGTTGTGAGTTGCATCTGCTTAATTTACTATTGCAGACAGTATTTCTAAGGAAGGATTCTGGTTTTTCAGTTTCTGCCTTTTACTTAAAATTTGTTCTCTGTAGTAGGCTTCTTGGAGGTAATCTTTCTCATGGGTTTTTTAAAAAAATTTGTTTTTTTTTTATCCCACATCTACTTAGTCATTATTTTTGTTTCAAACATACCAATGTTTTCTCCCATTTCTTAAATACAGTTTTTCTATAATTATGCAGTTTCAACTATACTTTGATTGCCTTATCAGAATACTAATTAGCAGATCTGTGGTTCTGTCTCCCAGTTATTTTTGTCACTTTATCCAGGAGTTTCTGTGGTTCTTTCCTACTTCATCACTTACAGGTATATTTCTGATTCAAACATGTAATACAAAAATAAATAAGAAATAACTCCTTCATCCACTGAAATTCACTACTGCTCATTATTCCTCTGAGAGCCTTTAGATTGTTTTGTTCATCTTCCTTTGAAAACAAATTTCCCCTCATAAAATTACTGTGTATAAAAAAAGACATAAGAATACACATTGCTTTCAAGCAAACAAAAAGTTTAAGCTTTGCAGAGAATATAAAGGTGATTTTGATTTTCAAGTGATGGAAAGTTTAAGAAAAATACTGTGGTGTATTTTCTGCAGGGTCTGTTCTGAGAGAGAACTTGCATGTTACAGTATAAAGGAATCTTGATGTGCTCCTCGTTAGACCAAATGGCAGAGAGAAGGTAATTTAACCTTCTGAGCATTCTTCATTAAATTACACCATTTTGTCATACAGAAGGTATATACATAGGACCTTGAGTAATATTCTCTAGTAGAAAAGTGTTTGTGACTATATTCTGCACTGTATGTTCAAATAAAATATTTCAATTATTACAGAAATCTTTAGATTTATTTTAGGACTAATTGTATGTAAAAGCAGTTACCTCATTTCAGTAATACACATTTACATGGTGTTAAGGGAAGCTGTATGTGATTGAAGTAAGTTAAATGTGTGTGCACACATGCACACAAAACCTTTCAGACTATATTACATGTAAAGTTTCCACAGTCTGTAGGAGTTTACTGTCCTTATCTCTAGTTTTGTAGGTCAGACTTGCAATAGGGTTATATCTGTGCATGTTCTTTTATGCTTTGCCTCCTGTCTCTAAGGGGAAAATTCCACAGAAGAAGATGTTGCAGCAGGTCAATGTGCCGCATTTCTTTCTCCTCTGCCACCTCCATGCCACTTACTCCCAACCTTGAGCAAATAGACACTGTGTGTCAGAGTTCACAGATGCAATCAGTAAGGTACAGCTAATACTTGAAGGGGCCATGAGGTTGTCATGTGGAAATCACCTGTTCTTACTGTATGTACTGCAAATAATATACCAAAGTCTATATATCTCTTTCTATTTTTCTGCTGATCTTGCTGTAATTGTCTCACAGGCAGAAACTGAATCCCTTTATGATGAAAGCCTGGATCAAACTCATCTTTCTCTTCTACTGGTAGTCAAAAGTTTGAGAGAACATCCATGGTCTTACACTGCACTCTGGTGGGACATGGCTCTTCATATGAATTACTTTTCAAAACCCCCCTATATATATATAGTGTAACAAGATTCCATGAGCCTAAGGATGGGTAAATTAGTGAAGGTACCAGGGGAAGCTCCAGTACACTGTTGCATGTGTGGTGCATTTGGTTGCGTTACAGGTCATATTACTGACATTACTCACATACCTAGAAATACCTCCAGGATTTAAGGGATCAGGACTATTTGTCTAGAGATGGAAGAAGATAATGCTTTACTATGTGAAAACCAGAAAGCTGATCCTAATGGTGCACTGAGTAATAAGGAGAATGAAGTTTTAGTGCAGGAGGCAGGCTTGAGGGAGACCACTTTCTGCTCTGGAAACTAGACTTAGAGTTTTACAAAATTAGGGTTTTGTCATGTCCAGTACTTACTGATCCAGGAGATATATACATATGTGCGTATATATGTTTCTTATTGTTAATGTTATTTTTCTGTACTTCTGGGTGAAACACAGGAAAACACAAGTATGGGTAAAGAAGAGAAAGGGAGCAGTGGTGGAAGGACTTACGTTAGATCAGACTTACGTAGTCCAGATAATTGCAATCTGATAAGAAGTTGTTAATCTGAATTTAGGGTGAAGTTAGGGCTCTTCAGTTAGAAATGTGTACTTGCTGTCCTCCCTGTTCAAGCTATGTGTTTTCTTGATTTCTGTGAATGCCTTGGTGCCTTATAACTCATCTAACAATCAACTTTTAATTAAAAGAAAACTCTCTAAAACTAAAGGCTTTGCAACTTCTTAAAAGCTACTGAGCAAGAGAGAGAGCAGGAAAAAGGCATTTTATGTATCCCTGAAATTCTCAGAATGAAAAATAATCATTCTGTCTCGCAAGGATGAAGTTTTGTAGCATAATGATAACTCCTTTTCAGTGAAACTGAGGAAGCAATGACTCATTAGGAGATTCACCTTGGATTTACGTATTCGTAACCCATCATGATGGTGGTGTAGCATGAGGATTTTGGGACAGACAACAGAAGCGAAGTGAGGATATTATCTGCGGGAAAAGTGGACTTTTAACCTAAAAATATGTGAAAGTAAAATTTTAATTCACAGTATTCTGGTAAGAGTGTTCAAGAAAAACACTTTTTTAACAAGTCTGACATTACAGCTAAAAAGTCAGCAGGCAGAAATTTATTAACCCTATATCTAAATAGAAATATGAGTAGGACAGCATGGTTCTTGGGGGGAAGAAAAAGTGAGGATTTTAAGATGGTTTTTAGTTTTAGAAATCCTTATTGTCTTTGCCATTCAGTGCTTTTTCTTCTGAAAATAATTTTTACTTCCTCTTCTGTCTGGGGAGATTTTTGACCCAGCCACCAGGATGAACAAGCAAGCAAATTCAAATGGCTCTGAAGAAATGTAGGCAATAAGCTGCAAGTTTATTTTGGAAGTGATCATGCAGTTTTCCTTGAAATCCATCCTACACCCTTAACACCACACTGTATCAGTTTGTCCAAACCCTTCTGTTTGTGCAGACTTCACAAAAGGTACACAAACAAAGCAGCACTGACACTTCGTATCCTCTTTCAGCATGAGAGGACAGTCCATCTCATCATCTATTGAATAACTAGTTAGCATATGTGGTTTCTACAAGTACAGTCATGTTAATAATGCATGTCAGTTATGCAGGTTTTAAATTAACTTAAGGGACATTCTATTGACATCCAAAAAAGCAGTTGATGAGTTACTTGCCAAGAGAGAAGAAAAAAATTGTAATATCTAGTGAAATTCAAAGCAGAATCCCTGCATGTGTGGAAACTGCCAGCTCAAAAGAAAGTTCAAAGGATCGGTTGCCTTTTTCTGACCCTATATAAGGGCCTGAGAAAAAAAAGTGTGGGTTTGTCGGGTTTTTTGTCCTAATATCCCATGTAATGCTAAGATCTTCTGTTTCCCAGTCTTTCCTCTTTTGAAAAACGTAGTTTTGGAATGTAGTTCTCTGTTCATTAAGAGCAGCTTTATTTCCTTGAACTTCTTCAATGTCATCAGTAGTTCAGCAGAGTTTCACATCATGCCATCTGTTTATAGCCTAGAATTAGGTGACAGGTATAGTATTTCTTCCTGTAATAGCTATTCTTTGTTAAACCTGGTCACAGAAATGTGCTGGGTAAAGATCAATATACCATTTCACATACAGAATATTTACATAAAAACATCAAACAGCTCAATGGAAATTTCTGTAATCTGTATAAATAATTCAAAAGGAGCAACAGGCTTGGGAAAGTAATTGCTGCCATTTAAAGTTGAACTAAGCTACCTCTTTCTGACCGACAAAAATGAAGATTAATTATTTGAGAAATGTAGCTATATCTAAGACACTCTTTGGAAATAAGAGCCTGTAAAATATATGTACTGCATAAAGAAAATATATTGAATTGTTTCCTTAGATATTTGTCAAGATAATTCAGTTCTCAAGAGCTAAGAAATGAAGAATATATGGTTGCTTCAGTCATAGTAATGGCCTGTAGTTCTTATGCCAAATTATTAACTGTCTAGTGCTTGTTCCATGTTTTTGACAACAGATCATTTATTCAAGCTTGTGAACATTTTAAATGTTAGTGGGAGACACTATTTACAAGTGTAAGATTCCCCAAGGGATAGTATGTCAAGGTTTCTGAGGATCTCTGTGCATGTGCACAGAGTCATTCCAGCTGGTTACTGACACACGCTTTAATAGATGCAGTTTCAGATATATTTTCCCAAGTGAAGTTAATGATTAACAACTAGCATTAAGGAAAGACATCTATTATAGTGCTTAAAACTAGTCTTCTACCTTCATTGATGAACATGGCTTGCACAGTCACAGGGAGGTGCTGAGAGCCACTGGAACTGTTGGGTGACATTTGATGTTGGACCTGGAGTCACTTGAAAGAGTTCCTCCTCAAATTTATTACTCAGGTTCCCATTGCACATCTGTGCGAGTAGCAGTTTCAGGATGCTGTTTGATTGATGCATTAAGAACACTTAAATTGAAAACAAAAACATTACAGACCCCTTACAGCATGCTGAGGACAGATGTGCTGATGATGCCCTTATGATGAACCACTAAAAAGGATTTGCTGCTAGAAAGTAGTGAAATGCATTTTTAGAAATCCATTAAATCTGCACCTTATGATTTGATCTAGTCCTCTGATAGTTTGTGATGGCTGAAAAGTTGGTATAGCAGGAAAGCTAATTTAATTATGATGTTGCTTCTCTTTGTGCTTAAAATTTGCAAGTTTTGTCCAAGTATTTGGCTTCTTCTGGTGACTTTCAGTGAGAATTGTCACCCAAGTGACATAAAACAAAGAACTCAGTATTCTTGCTCACCATTATAATGGGATGCATCTATTTTGATATATTTTTAGTCAAGTCACATTTTGAAGCATTCTGAATATTTTTCTATGAAATTGAAGCAGATGAGAGAACAGAAAGCCTGGTCTCTTAGTTTACAGTTGGGAAATGGACTGGTGAATTCCACCTTTCCAAAGATAAGCTGAATACTCCTACACCCTTGACTGTGGAAATAAAAATGACCAAGTGGTACTGTCAGCAACTGAAGGTGCTGCTGGGACATAAAGAGGCACCATTTGTTACAGCTGGGCTAATATCTGTGAGAGGTTCTGTGCTCAATTTTTCTCTCTTATCCTCAGTCTCAAGGGACAGAAAACTTTGTTGTCAATTCAGGATGAAGAATGACTTGGAAGTATGGGTTTCATGCCTGAATTATTATTATAGTGCTTAATTATTAAGTTCAGGATTGAGTGAGGAAAGGAATTCCTGGTCTAGTCAGATGTGTCCATTTCCATTCGGTTTTCATGTGCATCTTGTTTATGTAATGCAACTTTGTGCATTAAAAGTTGGACAGAAGTACGTAATTTTTTTTAAGTCTTTGTTTTCTGTCTCAGTAGATGGAAAGTCTCTTTAAAAAGTGGGAATACATATTTTTTAAATAAGTGCAGTTCATATAATCAGCAATATTTGTAATCCATTTCAGGCTTACAGATCTTCATGCTCCATTGTCTCCCTCATATGGCTTCTGTAGAGATATGTGCTGCGGCTGAGTAACGGCACAGTGAATGCTTCTCACACTTGCAGGAATCTTGTTAGCAGCACTAATGATGAGCTACAGATAATGCTCCTCCAGCTTTGAAGTCATGGATCCTGCCTTCATTGCTGATGCTTTGAAGAATGGTTGTTTCAAGTGTTTTTGGAGCAAAGAGCTCTAATATTTGGTAGTCCCTCAAGTTCAACTTCTGTCCCTTATTATAAGCATGATGTGTTAGCTCTATTAGTCACATTGAGTGGGGCAGAGGATTTTTTTTTGTTCAAGTTTTATGAGTCGGGTTGCTGTTTGCATCAGTACTAGAAAGGTCTCTATTGTTGGTTATTTCAGCTGTAGTGGCAATTTTGAGCTAAAGATCAACTCGCAACTGGGTAACAGACTGCAAGTAGAGAGCTATATTACAGCTCACTTCTGATGACTTAGCATTGTTTCATGGCCTCTAGGAGCTGCTTGTTGCAAACTTGCTAATTCTGTTGACTCTTAAAAGAGTAATGTGAAGTCCAGCAGTTTGTTGTTTGGCATTGCAGGAAGATTGTGCCATATGGGACTTTACTAACAACTTATAACCTAAGATCTGTTAATGTTGTTCCTGCAATCTAGGCAATGCACTGTCTGATATCCTGGTTCTAGCTTGAAAAATCGCTGGCAGGCAGTATATAGGGACAATTAAGTAGAACTGATGGGTAGTTCATATATATATATATATCTCCAAGATAGTTTATTCTTGCTTAAATTCAGAGTATCCTACTCATTCATGCTTGTGAGGGAATGCAAATGTATTGATTATCTGTCACCTTGAGGTAAGGATTGGATTCGGGATTTGTCACTGTAATTTCCATTAATCAGCGAGGATGACAAGCAGTGTGCGTTCTCAGGAACAAACAACACATGAGTGAGTGTATGCAGCTGTGGAGCAGCCTGAGGTCAAAGAAATTTGGCAGTGGCTCCCCTCTGTAAATATGTAATCCATTCTTTTGTGTTACGGTATGTGTTTTTCTGTTTACTGTTGTTTCTTACTATGTTTTCATTGCTGCATTTATCAATGCACTGAAAATGTACTCTAGCTGTAACAATCGTTGCATATTAGGTACTTTTTTTTTTATAACCATCTACTTATATTCACTTTATAATACTGCAGGTATCTCAGACCTCTTTCACCCTTTGGGCTGCCATACATGCTTAACTTGCTATCAAGCTATTATCACTGCACACCCAAACATGCCATTACTGTGATATAAGTATTGAGCTAACAAATGTAGCTGGGAAGAGTGCAAAATTGTTTTTAAAAATGATGGATTTTTTTTTGTTGGAAGATGTTGAAGTCGTATATTTATTATTTGTGAAGCAGGTTTATAATAAGAATTTTTATGACAATTATCATGAACGCTACTGATTTCATGTTTCTTTTTCCCACATCTTAACTGCAACATACTGAGAAAGTAGAGCAGAGAAGAAGAGATTACAGCATCTAGCTGTATGTGTGTGGGTAACATCTGTTACCTCTATCTTGGTTAAATTCAGTATTATGCAAAAAATCCAGTCTTTTATGCTGAGAACCTAGGAACAAGTGTAATATTATGTAGATTATGTTACATTTCCCATATACTTGTTTTCTCAGGAAGTGATGGTATATTTGCTTTGAATTGATGCTTCGTAATCAAGCTGGAGCAATATCAGAGTGTATGGACAATCGTAAATATTTGCTGTTTTCCTGTACTTCTGTATGCATATGCATACATATTTTGGGGCATGGAACTAGTCATAATGACTTTATTACTTTTACTTGCAGATAAAGAGTGTGTTTTCAAAATTAGGATTCATTTCACCAGTTGAGCAATACACCCTGATTGAGGAGTTACTCATAAAAGATTGCTGATAGGAAGCTCATATGAAAAGCAGAAAATGCTTTTAAAATTCAGTCAGGTGTTCTTTGCAGTATTTCCTGGACCTAACTTGAACTGACTCCTCTCCTTCCAAATACACCTCCAATTAGAATAACACTTTTCCTTACAAAGTATCTTGGATGTTTCAATAATTCTCCAGTTCTCTGGTCCTGGTATATAAAGGGTGCCTTGCATAATATTTAGACATTAAACTTGTCATTCTTTCTCTATTCTGACATGAACTAGTGCCTTGTTTGCCTTGTCATTTTTTGTTACTGTGCATGAAATTGATAACTTCAGTATTTTCATTTACCCCCAAATCAATTTCCTGAAGTTTACATTTATTTTGAAATTACTGTCATATGCTTGTTTAATCTCAGAGGTTTATTCTCTCCCCTTCAGCTTTTGCCCTATCTTCAAAACTCTGTTCATCTACGTCTGCTGTGATTTACCTGAGCAATTTTAAAACATTTACATAAATGCAAATAAGACTTAAAAAATGTTTCACATTATTAAATTCAAATAGCACAGATATGGAACAGCAGGATTAATTTAACAGGTGAATAGTAGTGGTGCAAGGTTGGAGATTTAGCACAGATGGATGGTTACAATAAGGTCAGACACCTAAGGAAAGCAGGGAAGAGAGCAGTTGATTAGGAACTAGGAGTATATCACTGATTTCCAAAGCAGGCAGTGCTAGCTGGAAAATGAGGTCTGGGAGAGATGGGAGCCTTGCTTAGAAAGCCACAGATTTGTGTCAGATGAAAAGAGCCTGCTGAAAGATGACCTTGGATTAAAATAGTCCAAGAGAAACCAGAGAGGATGCTTGTTAGATATAAACAGAGGAGGAAGGCAAGTGACACACAACTTGCACTACCAAGGAGTTCAGCTCCCTGACTGTGATGACTTCTGACACCCAACACTTAGAGATCAGCCACACCAGATGACTGTGAAACTCTGACCACACTGAAGTCAATTTGAACTGCAATGAGGTCAACAGAGCAGAGATTTTGTGTTTCACTGTGGCTGTTATTTTCTTCTTTTGTTTTGCCAGTTTTCTCATCCAGCTTCTCTTGCTTTCTATATAAGAAAAAAAATATTCGTATAGATCTTGCTGGCAGAAGACAGACTTCAGGCTGTGTGCTTTTCATGTTGGGATAAACATTTTTCTGCAGATTGTTAAGAAACTACGTTATTTCTTACCAAGCCAAATGGCAATTCTTTCACAGCACTTTAAATCAAAGGAGGCAGTCTTTAAAAGAAATAATGTATGTCTTAAAAGGCACCTGTAAGGCATTAACTTAAAAAAAAAAAAAGACATAATAGAGCTAAAACTCACTATATGATACTTCATACTGCTGAAAGAAAAGTAGTGACATTTTGGGTGCATCAGGTAAGTCATTCACTATTTCAGTGCAGCACCTCTGATATTTCTTTTTTATAAATATATATGTATTTATAGAAACTAGTGCTTTGACAGGAAAACAAGATGTGACATAAAAATTAGGCTAGTATTTAAGCTTCTGGAAGATGATAGGTTCAATAAATAAATGAGTATTTAGAAACAAAATAGACAATTGGAGTTAAGCAGGTTTTTTAGTGAATGTGCAGATTTATCTATCTAATCCAAGATACACTGGTTTGTCCTTTAAAAGAAAGAGGAGGCAGAAAAAAAAAAACCATTGCTTTATGAATGTAAAAAACAAGAACAGAAAATGAGGGAGGAGGCTGATGGGTCAGACGGCAGTGTGGTCCATATCCTGTTAGATCCATAAGCTAGAGCTGGTGGGAATGGTGAACATTTTCTCAATCCTCTTTGTAAGGGTGGGGTTTTATTACACTTATCAGGTCAGATCCTAAGATGCTTTAGTCTATTCCTGCTCTACTTCCTTCAAATGAAACGTGATAGTTAAGTTAGGATTCAGCAAGTGCTATGCATTAATTTGAATATCATACTTTTTGTTGTTTCCTGTCACAAATAAGGTTGATATGTACCATTCATACTTAGATTGTATGAAACGCATTTTGATAATATGAGCTCTTGAATCCATACAAATAGCCGCAGGCTATTATGCACACATTAAAGAGGTATTTATAAAACAAAGTGTAATTTTCCTAATGTCTATGTAACAGGTTGAGAAGCTGGTAAGGAAAAACAACCAACCTGTATGACTACATATGTCAGCAATTTGGTTTTCAAATTTTCTCCCACTGAGTACATCCTCTACTAGATAAATAGTAATAAATGTTTAAACGTAATACAATTGTGAACATAGACAATATCCATAACGAAAATGAAGATTGTATAGGAAGCATCATTAAATAATTCTATACCTCTCTAGAGACTGATGTAACTTTCCAGCAGGGAACAAAACAACTGATATGGAATATATGTTTGAAGGCAGTAAAATGTCACGTAACTCACAGGATTAACTGTAAACCTGTCTACAACCATAAGATTTAATAAAAAAATTTAAAGAAAAAACTAAAAAAGAAGAAACACTTTCCACTTAATAAACAGCATTTTTCTTTATCATGAAAACATAAGTACTGTGTAAGTGCAGGTATTGCAAATGGATCATTTTCATCATCACTGAAAATGAATCATCTATTTCAAAGCTAGAAATCCAGTCACTCCAAGTGTTTCTCTGTCAGAAATGTTGTAATATCTGCGAGCCATAGCATGTCTCATAAAAATAAATTATTTCATACAAGGGTTATTTAGTGGAGCCATGTGTATGTATATGTATCTGCAAAACAAAACACATTTTGTGTATAGCCTGAGATTATATTCACTTCTGGATTACAAGAGTGCTGTACCAGTGCTAGTCATTAACAAAGACTGGGGGCAATATTCTACACATGACAATTTAACTTAAATTTAACTTGAAAAGTTAGATCCTAGGAAGTTTATTAAACTTAAGTTAATATGGGTCCTTGCTTCTTGTTTTCCCCTGTTTTTTATATATACAAACCGAGAACTCTGCATGCTCCAAAGTAGCAAATATGTTTTCCACTATTACCTATAATAGTTTTAGAAAACAAAACTCAAAATAGAAACGAGATACTTTACCATTTGGCAAATGTCAATTCAATTTGCAATGTTTTCTTCCTTTGGCTTTTAGGTAAACTATGTATGTCTACAGAAGATCTATGTTTATACATTAATGGTCAGAATGCCCCCATTTTTAAGTCTCCTCACATATATGCATATATATATATGTGTGCATGTGTATATGTATATATTTTTTAAGTTATTTAATAATACATGTTTCAATTGGTTTTGAGTTAATTAGCTATTTGTGCATCAAGTTAGTAAAATTAGTACCTGGAACAATTTAGCATCCCAAAATTCTCTCAGTGATCTTTTACTGTGTTCTGACTGAAAGCCTCATGGAAATGTTCTACTGCCCTTCTCTGTCCTATATCCCTGGCTTTTTCTCAAGTAATAGGAAAGAAAAATTAGTGCATGTTTCTACAATATTTTTCTTTCTGGATTTTTTCTTTTATTACACTGGTTTGTATGTGCTTTTATCAATTTACAAACAACAAATGTTCACAAATTAATTTCAACATTTGGAGTAAATATTTCTGGGAAACACAAGTTTTCCTTGCTATAAACATTCTTAAGAAACCAGCAAAGCCTTTGTGTGATTACCCACTTACTTGCAGTAAGATTCTTCAGGTTATTGCTGCATACTAAAATAATTTGTATTTCCCCATACCTAGCAGAACGCTTTTTGTAGAGAGAATCTCTGTTCTGTTCCCAGTAAGATTCATTAAGTAATCAAGATCATCATTTATTCAAGGATTTGGGATTTTTACGTTATTACTATTTAGAAAAGGTAAACTACAAAAATGAGAGAATGTATTCTTATTGTCATCCAACTTTATGAACTCGATTTTTTTAGACCATAAGTAGAATTAATTTAGAATTTTTAGAGCTATAAGAAAGTTAAAATAGAAATTGATACAGTACTTAAATATGTTACCATACATATAACAATATATTTAGGAAACATTTAGGCTATAAATTAAAAATATTTTTTAAATTACAAAATGCTGAAGTACACTTAAGAAAATGCTTTAAAAAGCATCTGGTTTCCCAGGACCAGACCCATGTACCAGCCATGCAGGCAGCCATGAGTAGCCTCAAGTCAGCTGGGAGAGCCAATCAAGGCAGCTGCCCCAGGTGGACACACAGGTGTGAGTCATCATGCTCATTATAAAAGGAGGAAGCTCAGTGAGGGTGGAGTTTCTCTTCCTGGGGCTCCTTCATCTTGGCCTTCTGCTCCTGCTGCTGACCTCAAGGACCAGGCTAAGTAGAACCCTGTATACTTTATGTTGGTGTTTATATTAGTTTTTGTTATTTTATTAAATCTGTTTCTACTTCATCCCATGGGGCTTCTCGCTTTTTCCACCAATTTCCATTCTCAGCAGGGGAGAGGTCATTGGGTGGTACAACAGCTGCTACAGTTTAGCCCCAGGTATAGGCTAAACATAGGCAGTTTATTTTGAACTTAATGCAAAAACTAAGATTTGTTTCTAAGCTAAAGTAATTCTCTAAGCTAACTCATTGCAGTAAGCTGAACCTGACTTGCACCATTACATGGTACTTTTTCTTGGTTTTCATAGTATGTCACCCAAGCTTTAAAATGTATAAAAAATTACTATTTTTCATACCTAACAACTAGAGGTTAACTACTTATAGGAATTTGGTCTGTGTTTTTCATGTAAAAGGAAAGGAAAATCTCCTCTAATGCTAACAAGATCATGGCCTTATTAAAAATTTAATTCTTTACTGAATTTTAATAGAAGCATTTCTCATGAGGAAGTCTCTATTCCTGGTCAGCATTTATAAATTGTGCTATTAAGATGAATAGTACTTATTCAAATTACTCTTAAATATTTAAAACATTTTACATTTTAATTTCTTACCTTAGTTTCTCTATCTTGTTGTTCAGTGCTCAGGTCTGGTATTAGAGGCAGTAGAGGTGAGAATTTGGTAGTTATACTCACGTAAAATGATGTCAGGTCACATGGTCTGAAAGAGTACATAATTCACAAATTCATTACAGTTGTATATAGTGTTAGATTAGAAAAGATAATATGGTTTGCTTTCCTTCGTCTAAATAATAATTGAGAACCTTACCCTATAGAGGTATATTAAAAACATATTGTGAGTGGTGGAAGTAATTATGGGCTCGCTTTCATGTCACTATAGTTGAAGATTTATTAGTGTTTTATTTTTTGTTCCTGTTCCTTGTGATTTTGTAACTTGAATGTAATATGCCACTTGATGGTTACTCATGCAATAGAAGGTTTCTGTATCAGAACAGTTTCTGAGAAAGTAATATGTGAAAAGGCATGGAATTTTTTTTTATTTTCTTATAAAGTGCTTTTTAGCTACAGCTTGACTTCTTGGCCTCAAGACATGAAAATTAGCTGAAATGTGCCTATATGTTTTCCTATGGGTGCAACAATTGTCATAGCACTAAGTACTGCACACAGGTGTTTGTCTTTGGCATTTCCAGTGACAATCCTGATAGGTGCTGTGGAGAAGCTTTCTTTTCTTTCTGGGGAGAATCTGCTGTGGAGTAGTGCATGTGAAAATCTGTGCTATGGCAGGTCTCAAAAATAGCCATGTCCATCAGTGTGGACTTCAGGCTTAGAGTAAAGGAATGGCAGCCAATGGACTTAGAATAGACACTGCTCAAGGAATCACAGAAGGGTAGGTCATGAATGAATATGTTGACTAGGACCAGACCCAGTACCAACCCTGGGGGGGCACCACTAGTCCCAGACCTCCAGCTAGACTCTGCCCCACTGATTATTACTCTCTGGGCCCTGTCCTTCAGCCAGTTGCCAATCCAGCTCACTGCCCAATCATCCAGTCCACATGTGTATAAGTTTGGTTGTGAGGATGCCATGGGAGACAGTATCAAAAGCCTTGCTGAAGTCAAGGTAGACCACATCAACTGCCCTCCGCTCATCAATCTGTCTAGTTATGTCCTCATAGAAGGCTATCAGGTTGGTGAAGTATGACTTCCCTTGGTGAACCCGTGTTGACTGCTCCTGATAATGTCGTACTCTCTTACGGTAGATTTATGAGGCTATATGTATGATTGCTAATGAATGTAATCTACTTGAGCATATATTGTTGGGAAGCAATTACAAGATTTCATTAACTTGTCTTTGTACATGGTGTGATGAATTTTAAAGGGTCTTATCAGGAGAGTGAGTTAGGGGCTTAGACAGACTATTCCCTGTCCTTTGGGAGGGGTGATGCCTATGGAGTGAAACTGAAAGCAAAGCAGCACATCTCAATGCCCACTAAGTCATCTTCTCACAGTAATCCTTTTGTTCTCTAATGAAGGTTTATATGTAGGTAGAGATTTGTGTGTGTCAGTTAAATGGGGAGACATTGACTTACAGGGTGCAGTTTTTGGTTAGATTAGAATAATTTTATTATTTCAGAAAAAAATTTTCAATGGAGTAGATTTTAAAAATACAGCTTCCTTATTTTAAAGACTTAAGTATATAGCAGGAAAATGCAACTTGATTTGCTAAATAATATCAAATGTCATGCATTTCAGTTCTATTTGAGTCTTATTTAGGATGGTCTCTCTAAGGGTATCTTCATAGGTCATGTCTAATAAAGGATGTGTGCAGTAGAAGTGAAATAATCCTGATAAAGGTAGCTGAACACTGGAGGACTTTGGAGAAATAAAAATTCAAAATGATGGACTGAGTAAACAGAAGAGCATCCAAGTCCAGGAGAATTGTCATCTCTGTTAGAGATGAAATATTGTCCACACTTAAATTGTTAGTCAAAATGCTTATGGACTTCAAGATCCAGAATTTTATCCCAAGATTTCAGTACAAGTCCAAGCTGTATTATAATAATGTTGTGAAGAGTTGTCACAGAGATGACTGGAAAAAACTACTGCAGAGATTTATATGAACAAAAAAAAACCTGTATAAAAAGAGCTCATAAGACGTGAACTGGAGAAAGTGAAACTTAGAAACTACCAAAATATCTTTCTTATTTATAATCCATGCTTCCTATTATTGTACATTATGGTTTAAATATGATTTGTTCTTGTCTTAATGACACAACAGCTCTAACTTAACACAGAGGTGTTTAGAACAGTGTACATGTTTTTTTGGTCAGTGCCTAACTCACCCAAAGTTGTCTTTTCAGTTAAGTGAAACCATTTGTATATTTGCATCAACTCCAGGGAATGCTTTGGTCTGGGAAAAGTGGGATGAAAAATAAATTATGTGGAATATTTTTGAAAATTTCATAACCTTTATTTGTCTAACTCCAATTGTCCCAAAGATTTGTAGCTCTTCAGTTAGTTCCGAGGTTATGTATTATTATTCTCCCCAGATGTTCTTGTGATGGACTTGTACCAGATGGCAGATGTTAAGTTGTTTGTGGTGCTTGTATAATTTTCTGTATGCACGTAATGCAAAATACTGGTGTTTCATTTTAACAAGAATGAGTGGTTGAACAAGTTGAATGTCAGGACCATTTCAAACTCATTTTCTTGAGGAGTACAAGCTCTACATTGGAGACTATTGCTCTACCTACACTTATAGTTTGTCCAGTGTCAGGTCATAGAATCATAAGAGTTTGGGTTGGAAGGGACCATAAGGACCACCCAATTCCAACCCCCCATGCCATGGCAGGGACACCTCCCACCAGACCAGGTTGCTCCAAGCCCCATCTAACCTGGCCTGGAACACTGCCAGGAAGGGGGCAGTCACAGCTTCTCTGGGCAACCTGGACCAGTGTCTCACCACTGTCACAGTCACAGATTTCTTCCTAATATCTAGTCTAAATCTATCCTCTTCCAGTTTAAAACTGTTACCCCTTGTCCTGTTGTAAAAAGTTCCCCTTCAGATTGCTTGTAGGTCCCTTCAGATACTGGAAAGTATTATAAGGTCTCCTTGGAGCCTTCTGTTGGCTCAACAACCCCAGCTCTCTGTCTCTCTTCATAGCAGAGGTGCTCCTGTCCTCTGGTCATCTTTGTGGCCCTCCTGGATACCTCAGAGAGAAAATGAGTACAAAACTTCGTAATGGGTTAAGTCAAATCACAGTTAACTGGATGTGCGTTCTTCCTAACCACAGCAATTAGTACAAGTCATACTCCTGAAACATGAGAATTTAAATTCCTCATAACTTTGTATCTAACCTAGAATATCTTTGGATATATTAAACTCACAATGCCGTATGTAAATGGATGGAGTTTTTAAGGCTATTGTATGCTTGGATTTCTCACCATCCCTTAAACCCCAGGGGTTGTATAACATGACTAGAATTATGAAGTGTTTTTTTTAATTTAAAATTGCATGTTATTTTTATTTTCTTTGTAGTCTTGTTTTGTGAGAAAAACTAAAGAACATGCAGGTGCTCTTCTCTGGATACAATGGTATAATTTTTTTGTACTGTCATGTGCTATATCTACCAGCCAAGCAAGTATTTCACTTTTTCTTTTCCCTTGTGTAAGTATTTTTACCTTTTAATCCCTCTATATCCTTTCTGAAATGGAGAGATAAACTCAAGAAATTATATTTTTACTTTTCCATCTCCCTTTTTGTCTATGTAATTTTTTTTATTCTAAAACTGTTTATCTTCTCTATAAAGTATATTGTAATTGCTATTATGATGATAATGAGGCTGAGAAATGTTTTCTAAATGTTTATTTAATTGATGGTGTGCAAGTATCTGAATCAATTAAGTATTTTAAGTGTCTTGTTTCAGTTCGTCTAGTTACTCAGATTGCTGTTGGACCTCACAATCTTAGTTTGCTTTCTTTTTAGACTATGTTTTATAATTCTACTGGTGAAAAAGAATCCAAGACAGTACCAATTTCTTGATATGGGATACATAAACATTTGGTACTTCCCATTCTTCTCAAAAGAGTTAGAGATTTGCAATTAGTTCACGGTCTGCAAATTGGCAGCAGGTTGGAAAAAGGGTGACTATTGAGGCTCAAATGTGCAAGTGCTTATTTCTGAGGCAGCCAAGTCTGTGTGTCTGCATGGGAGCATGCAGACGCTTAACAAATGGAGAGGAAAAGATTCCACTGATTCCAACTGGCTGACTATGTAGAAAACATCACTGTGTTTCCAATTATATTTTCTTTAGAAGAGGTTTCTGTTTGTGTGTTTTGGTTGCATTATGGAAGAAGTGTTTTCTCTTCCTAATTAATCTCTAGACACCTAATTGCTAAAGAATTCCAGACTACCTAGACCCTGGAGGACTAATATGGAGACTCACAGGAAAGTTAATTTTCTTGCCAGGCTTGAAATATGAAACTGAGAGTATAAAAATTACTTTTTGAAGTGCACACGCAGACAGAATTGTATCTATCATCATGACTCAAGACATGCAAACTTTTTCTACATCTCAACAGTGGGCTAATTAAACTGTGTCTTGCATGTATTCACATGAAGCCTACACATTTTGAAGGCTTCAAAGTCAGGGTAAAAAGTCTGTCTTTAGACCATGTTTCTTTAATTAAGACTAATCTCAAGGAGCTCAACATTTCTACTAGAAGTGGTTTTATGATAGTCTTAGACTTTCCCAAAAACTGCGCCCAGTTTTTGAAGTAGTTGTTAGTAGGGAAAACGCACAGGTATTCACTTGTATATTTTTTGATTTTTTTTTTTTTAGTTCTGTTACTGGCAATGAAACATATGTAATATATGGGAATTTTATGGACCACTTTGGTAAGAATGTGCGTATCTCAGCTATGTTTTCATTATCTCAAACGCTGTTGTTGCATTGAAATGAAATGTTACGTATTTTTCTTCTATAATATATGCTGCATAAGTAGAGTTGTAGTTTGATGAATGTTTGAATACCAAGTGTTAAAATAATTACACACATGTTTGCTTACCTAAATTAATGTACAGTAGGTTGAAATTTTTATCGTGGAAACTGATACTTCCCTAAATGGAAACTCCTCAGAAAAAATTGTTTTGCCTACAGTCCTACTGGGTAGTATTTTTGAGGTCCAGCATGGCATTTCATGAGAGAAGGAGGAAAGAACGGTGGTCAGTCTCAGTAATTAAGACAGGTTTTATGGTACCTTGCTAAGAATGTATCCTACAGCCCAATGTCTTTTAGTGGAAGGTCTGACAGCACTATAAGCTGGCATTTTATTAAACCACTGAATACTGAACCAATCTTAGATAGGGTCCTTCAGCCTTAGCATCCATGGAGACACTCCAAGGCCCAGGCTGTTCAGTGAAGTGGTATTTACAAATACCTGTATGATTTAACGGAATTTTAAAAATAGTTTCTCAGAATTTTACAGAATAATTCTTCAGAGGGCACATTGTAAGAGGAGCATGTGGGAAAAGATAAGCTTTGTCCAAAATGATTTAAGCTGTCAGTGCTTTTGCTCCATTGACAGAGGACAAGAGATAAGAGAGCTTTCTTAAATAACAGTGGAGTATTCTGTTTTTCATCAGGAGTTCTGTCTGTGTCCAGGAAAGCAACAAATCTACATTGACCCTGGCTTCTGTCCCTACTTCTCACTCTGTTTATCACTGATAGCGGAGAAAGAAAAAATGTCTCATTCTTGTCTTTGTATAAAGTCTGAGGTCAGGAGAAACTGATCACAAATCTTCTCTACAAATCACTTGACAGTGTTAGTTTTATCCTGAAAAAAGGAGTCTCAGTAAATCCGCTACAGTGATTAAGATGTTTACTTTTGAGCATGTCCTGTCCCTCTTCTGTTAGGTCTTTTAGAGTTACAGCACCACCTGGAACTGAAAAGACAGTATTAAAGATCAAGTTGTACATCTGAAATATAGTTAGTAGCTCAGCAAATGTGCATATCCAAGATGCTGCCTTTTGATATGTTCATAAAATGTCCATAAGTCCCCCATGGGGGTGAGACAACAAGACAGACTATCATGGCAGGGTGGTGAAGTTTTTTGTAAGGTTGCTGGAGTTTGAGAGTCACCCACCAACTGCATGGGACTAGCAGAGAGAAGAGAGAAAGCAGAGCCAAGTTGTTCCTGTGGGATGGATGGTTATGCAAGGGGGGGAAATTCCTTTTTCTCCTGAAAGCCTTTTGAAGTCCCCCTGACCCTTCTCAACCCCCACTTTCTCCTAGCATCCTGCTGATCAAGGAATTCTACTATCCTTTAGGATCAGCTCTGCCATTTCTGCAAAATTGAATTTTTACGTTTGCCAAAGCATGGACATAGTCCTGACAAAAGATAAATTAAATTCTGCCTACACTGCTGAGAAACCATAAACTAAGTCTACAAAGATCATGCTTTTGTGGCTGCCCTACCCAGCAGTGTTCCAGGCCAGGTTAGACAGGGCTTTGAGTAACCTGGTCTGGTGGGATGTGACCCTGTCCATGGCAGGACCGTTGGAACTAGATGATCTTTGAGGCCCCTTCTAACCCAAACTATTCTATGATTCTGTGATAAGTAAATATACCTCCTAATGTATGAGGAACATAAAAATAGTCTTTTACCTAGATTGCTTTCAATGTGTCAACCACCAGCCTTCCTGTGCTTCCTTTTTTCTGGTTTATTGCGGGGGAAAAAACAACCAACTGAAACAATGCCTGTAAGATGTCTTTGGGTTTTGTTTTGATCTGAAACAGGACCTTCCCTGAAATTTCACTAAAGGTTTGTAGGATTAAAGTATCGGTACACCTCGAGAAGAGGCATCTCTGTTTTCCTACTGATGCATAAGTATCTCTTTCTTGGGTTAAGAAATATACTTGCTGAAGGTTTTATTGGTTTTATTGCTAGCCATCATTAATGTACTTTGCTTGTTCTGTTAAATCCCATTTGAACTTCTGCTGACTGGACTTTTCACATGGGTATGAAACAAATTGTGCTTGACACAAAATTTATCTGGATGAAGCGTTTTAAGTTATCTCACTGAGTCTAATGAACAAAATTTAATGGGTCACTTGAGGCTCTATTAAGTTGAGTACATCCAAACAAATTTGCTTTTCAGGGTTCAGGTGCCTTCTATAAAACTAATCACTAGGAAGTTTGGTAAATTCTTTCAGAAGAGAGCTCAGATTTTCAACTGGAATATAAAACCTTGGCAAGCCTATTCAAAAACAAGTCCTTTTTTTAGCACATGATGCAACACCAACATCTAAGACTTACAGAATATTCACACAATAGGTGTAGAGGTATCTTTACTTTTTGGACAGATTACTTTCTTAAATCATTTACCACATAATATAGAAATTTAATGCTTCATATTTCATGTAGGTTCTGAAATATTAGGGAACATGTCCCCTATTAAATCATTGTTTCAAACTTTTTGGTTTGGTGTTATGTGACAGGATTATTGGGTTTTGGTATTATTTAACGGGAGGCAACCCGTTAAATCTTTGTCTGAATATGTGTGCTTGTAGTACTCACTGTGAGTCATCCTGTTACCTTTCAAGTCGTATAAGCTATAGTTACTTCTGCTCTGAGTTTTGGAAGACTCTCTTCGTGCAGATCTTTCTTATGTTTCGATCAAAGACAGTAAAAAACTATGAGCCAGCTCCAATGCCATTGCCAATTTAGACCAGCTCATAGTTTCCTATTGTCTGTTTTATTGTAGCACTATGAAGTCTGCCTTAGTGTGAGAACTGGGAAGATAGTGTTTTTCACTCCGAATAATAATTAAAAAGTTAAATTTCATGGCAATACATCGTCAGTATGGAGGCTTCAGTTTTACAAAACACTGTGAGACTACAAAACAAAATCAGAAAGATAGGGTCACTGCAGCATGTCCCTGCTTGACTAGAACATCAGTTGTTACAGAAAGGTTCTGGTTAGGCTTATGGCATTGCATGCAACAACTCCATCGGGCTAATGCTCCTCTTCAGTCAGTGTGAGATATATCCAGTGCTGTGCACTGAACCTTTGCCAGAGAGCTTCTTATCTGGCACCAAGTACAGATAAGTATCAAACCACAGTAAAAGGCAATACCCCCAGCACAAGTGATAGTCACTACTCAACCTAGTGCTCATGCTTTCTGTAGTCCGACCTGCTACAAACTGTGGCTCTGGCTGACTTCATAACTAAGTTTTCCTCTCTGAGAAAAAGAGTTTATATAGATATTGTGTGTGTGTGTATACATATACACATATATAGATATGTATATATATGTTATATAGCTGGTTATAGTAAATAACAACAATATTAGCATTTAAAAAAAAAATAGTGAAGCAAATCTCTGTACAATGGCACAGTTTTAAAGTAAGGGTATGTCAGTTAGCAAATACTCCATAGAAAAGAAATGGGAATGACTGATATCTAGATAATCTTACTAAGAGGAATAATTTGCACTGTTTAACTTAAATAAAACATCAAGAAGTGTGTAAGAGTCTCAAGCACATAACAGGCTGTTGTAAAGAAGAAAGATGAAATGTCATTCCCACAGCTGTGGAGTAAGAAAATTTCAATTTAGAATTATGAAAAATATTTAATGGCATGAATTAGTAGATAAACTGTTCAGAGATGTGTGAAGTCTTTCTCATTAGAGGCTGCTGAAAGGTGTCTGGACTGACTGGAATATTTGCCAGGAATGGCAGAAGCAGAGAAGAATTTCCCCTGGGGCAGGGAGACAGAACTTCAGGTTCTTCCTTTTCTTGTGAGTCATAGTATTGCCTGTAAAATTAAGACTTACAAAATATATTACAGAATGCTATAAACTCACAGAAATTCATATAAATTACTAATATATATCAGGCAACAACAACAAACAACAAGAATAAATGTTTTATACTTAAGGTACCATGGGTACTATGCATAATTGGCCAATTAACTTACAACAGGAATAATTATCCAGTGCAAAAGTGATTAAAAGGTTGGATGCATAAGGTTACTCTGAGGTAACATCAAGTAGTTCATTTCCAAGAACTGCTGTTAGTACTGTGATTAAAATAAATTACTTTAGAAGGTGTCTTCTTGGTGTTAGGATACTGGGAATTTGTACTGAAATACAGGCTCTCGTGAAAATAACTGCGCAGGGAAGCTTTTGACTAATGTGTTTAGGGCGATTCCTACGCACATCTGACCTTGAAAGTCATTAGCAATAACAGAACTTCGTACAGGCATGTTACGGAATGCACCAAATTGTAGTCTCCTGATTCTGAAGGAGTGATAGAACCTGGCAGTTCAAAAAGCAGTAGATTTTCATGTCACATATAAGACAGCATTCTTTTGAAAACTCAGGCCTGAATCCACTTCCTTTGAGATGAAGAAAAAAAAACCTGATTACACTGGTAGAAGACTAAGTGACAGTTAAGTAGTTTGGAAAACGCCTATGACATTGTTTCTCTCAAGCCAGTTGGACATGGCTGTACGAAGAGTATAGTCAAAGAGAAAGCATAGCCTTATAATAAATTTTGATCATAGAACATCATGTAATCTCAGTATTGAGTATTTACAATCTAAAAGTGGTGTTCTGTATTAAAGCTTTAAATGTATTTGAACCATAAATTCATGTTTCAAAAGTATTCTTCTGACAACTGCTTTTTATCAAGAAAAAGATTAAAGGTGAGGACAGATCTTAGACTGATGCAGAGTAATGGATTAGAGGAGACTATCAGGAAGGAATTATATCAAGAAATAGCATCATTACAAAATGTTTGGTTTATTTTTGCTTTTAAGAGGTATAGTGTTTCAGGTTTTTCCTTTCTGTAGCACATAAGTTTAATACCATCAAAAAAAATGTGCTTCCTAGCAGCAGTTATATTAAGGACAATATTTGATGAAGCATATTGAGCATGCTATTTTATTAGTCTCTCTAAATGCTTGGGTTTTGATGAATGGAAGTGGCCTCTCACTGACTGCTACAAAAAAAAACCCAAACCACTCATCACACAAGGAGGTCAGTTAAAATTCACTGTGATGCTCTTTGCACTGAGAAGCTGCCCATAACTCCAGCCTTTGATGAATATGGTTTTAGGAAACTGACAGCAAGTGTTTTGTTTAATTACACAATATTAGTCTATTTTCAATATCTGCTAAAGGACCATTAACCTGATTTGGAAAAGCTGCTTCAAAGGTGAAAAATATTTTAGATTAACATGTACGGGAAAGCACAGTTCCTTAGCCCCAAATTAAATCCACATCTGTTTGTGATCCAGAGTATTACTCTAAGACATTTGCTTTCATTCAATATTTTGTGACCTTATTAAGATTTTAACCCTCTTTAAAAGGCAGTACTTAAAAAGAAAGTGGACTTAGAAGCATGAAAAGGATGTTGCAATGATGAGAGGAATTTCTGAAGAAGGAATTAACACTTCTGAATTAGAGATGGTGGTGATGGGTACAGATTGAATTATGACATGCTTTATTTCTCAAAACTTCCTGTAAGTAGCAATTCATATGCTGAAATCCATGTGATAAGCCCAAAGGTAGAAGACTTCCTGATGTTGGTACCAAATGGTATTGCAAAATTCAATTTATTTACCTCAGATTGATGCAAATAAAAACGGCAGTCTTGGATGTGCATAAACTGTGCACAGAGCAGAGAAAAAAAGGTAGCTAGGGAAGTTGTTAGTATGTACTTTGCTCTGTGATTCTTTTGTTGTTACTCATGGTTATTACCTGATTCTTTGCTGTGTTTCATCTCACCTTGAGCTCCTCGTTTACCATGTGTAAATTACTCCAAACCACCACACCACCCTAGTTAAATCTGGCTGAGGTATCTTTACAACACATTGCATATCCGAAGAAGCTGAGGAGTTTGGTGCTCTGAAACTTACTCAGTCTTGGTTTGAGGATTTGGGGATTTGTGGCCTTTTTTTTTTTTTTAAGGAAAAATATATTTACTCAGCAAATCAATCCCCCTGAAGATGTGACAGTTCACATGTTTTTCAGAAGTTTAAGTTCAATGCTTGAGCGACACTTTCATGTTATGTTTCCATACACCATTCTTTTTTCAGCTTGCTGTTGGAGAATGCAGAGCTCCAGTGTCATTTATCTGAGTCCAGTGGCTCTCATCTCTCGATGTGTTCTGGGGTGTCATGGATCTATGTGTACCTTTGTGAACTTCACCCTGCTGTGCTTATACAAAATGAGGTTCTTGTCTGCTGTAATACATTAAAGCGAGGGTCTGCCTTTCATCTGGTAGCCAGTAACTGGCTATATATGTTAGAAAAGCAAACTTTTTCTGGTCCTTGTTGGATACTGTATGTGCCAGGAAAATCTGACTTCTATGTAGTGAATAATGAAATCTTTCATTATTTTTTCTCAAAGTTTTGCTTGCATGAGTTTCTTGACCATTGCATGAAATGTCAGTTTGTTTGGATAAACAGCCTGTCTCTGCAGCATCTCTTATGCATACAGAATTACTGTATATCACTGGCTTCTCAGGAAGAGAGAGTAAACAAAAACCATCACACATAACACTGTACATGCAGAAGAGCTTCAAAGATTTTTTTAGATTTGTGCAGATAATGAAGTGCCAATTCTTTCTCCCTCTCTGTCACTCTGGAAATTAATCTCTAGTGGAAAATCACATCTGATATGCACAAATGCTTAGAAATAAGTTTTTTTTAAAAAGTGAATCAGCATTTTTGCTCCAAGATGTCATGACCACTCCATGAGGGCTGTAATTATCGAAAATTTTCCCAGTTATACTAAAAGCAAGGAAAAATGAAACATAGTCCCTGCCTGGCGTTGGACAAGTGTGAGCTGGCATCATTTAACTATATCATTCTAGAATATTTTTGTGGTATTTTCTATTCTAGCTACTTTGATCAACAATATAGCTGATGTAATAATTACAGCTAGTTCTCAACAACACAAAAATACAGTACTTAATAAGGGAAGTGGTAAATAGAAAAAGTAGTTTTCATATACTCTGAGTTACTGTAAAAGATCTACTTTTTTTTTAAGTCAGTAAGTAATGATTTAAAATAATTCCCCTGGTAATTTTTTATGTATAGGTATAATAAAAATGAAGTAATTAAAATGTACGTTGAGTTTTCCCTAGGCTTGTCACCAGTAAATAAGATATTAGATAATACTACTACTATAGAAAGTAATTGTTATAAAGTTATTACTTTTTATACTAATATAACTTTTCACATTTTGATTAAATGTACATCTTTTTAGTATTTGAGTGACTTTTACAGGTAAAATGTTGGGCAATCTAACTGCTTTTTCAGACATTAGATTTTTCATGCAACACAGGCAGCAAATGTATTTTTTCAGTAATGTATTCAGGATGATATGTGTAAAGCATAATGTTTGTGGCAATTTTTGTTTTCTGTTTTATTTTGATGGAAGTGAAGTTGAAAGATCACTGATTACTTAATGCAGAGCCAGTGGTAAAGCATGAAAAGTGAGGCAGATCTGTTGCCTGTCAAAGTGAGAGCTAACAGTTGTGGAAGGCTGGAAGTGGGTTTGAAGCAATTTACTTTTAGGTCACCAATTCACAGCTGGGTAATAACCAAAAGCTGTCACCATGCTGTAGAAGGCTTCAGTCTTAATAAACTACTGTTACAGTGCTAGAACAGGGAACAAGGACAAATAACCATGTCACAATCTGGACTTTAAATACTAGTAAGTAGCAATATCCCTTCTTGCAAGGGTATGGACAGGAGAGGGCTGAATGACCTTTCCTTCTCAGGTTCTTCTAACAGGAATAGATTAAGTGGTGTACGAGTAAAGCACTAGAGGGGAAAAAAAATCTGTTTGAGGAAAGCAAGCTGATTAGTCTGTAGACACTGCTTGAAGTCAAGCATTATTTTTCCACTCCTGAGAAAACCTGTACATTTTCCCCTTAGGTCTGAATGATTTCCATTTACTTCGGATCATAGTTAAGCAACTTGATTGACAAATAGTTGCCAGTAAAATATTTGCAGGACAACTAGCAATAAGAAGAGCTAGTCTTAAACACTCTGTGAACATTTATTGAGTGTCTCCATTCCAGATGGCAGACACACATGAACTGTCATTCTGAACACCAGGCCTAAAACTTCCCAAAACCCATCTTTCTGCACTTAACTGAAAACTATATTTATGGTGACAAGGAGTGGCTGTTAGCCCCAGTAGTGCGTAGTTTCGTAGGTAATGTTTTATGTTAATATTTAAAAAAAAAACAAAACAAAAAACAAACCACAAAAAAACCCCCAAAAAACCAAAACCAACCGCAAAACCAAATGAACAACCCCCCCTTCTTGTTCTACATATGAAGGGTGCTATGGGGTTTTTTTTAGTACTTGAACAAACCTAACATAAATAAAATGAGAATGGCCTAGGCAGCTTCTGATTTTTCATATGGTTTTAGATCCTGTGATTTTAATTTTTCTTTGGTAGCGAAACAGTCCTGGGAATATTCCTAAACAAATAAAATGGGTCCAAATGGGTTTTGATTTTAGCAGTTCATTTAACATTAGTGTACAATTCATATCCTAGTCTCCAGAAATCCTAATGCACAGCTGTGACGTTATTTCTATTCTAGTCATTTGTATGTTCTTGGTCGCCCTGGACCCCAAGTGTCCCTGGGGTATGTGATCATGATCTAGCATGTCCTGATTAATGTGCACCTGTCAGGAGGCTGCTCTGGGCACTGTGGGACAGTTATTTTTTGGCATGCCAGCTCCAGAGAGAGGCTCCTGTCTGTTCAGTGTCACTTGTATAAAACACCAGTTATTTTAGACACCCAGTTAACTCTGCACAGAGATACCAGATTTGAAATGGGCACACTCTATAAATAGGTATACACACACTTTTATAAAAGGACTCAAAATCTCTATATATCCAGGCTGACTGCTTGTGCATTACTACTAATTTCTCTGTCATTTTTCAACACAGCCCTGACTCACGCTCTTTGCCAAAAACATGAACAAAATTTTCCTAGAAACACAGAAAAGTAAATAACTGAGGAGCATTGTGATTTTAAGAATGAATGGCTTTATTGTTAGGAATGATTGCAGATTTATTGCTTGTCTTTAGTTGTTCTTTGGTAGATGCTATTTAGGCAATGATAAAAAAATTGATGTAGTCAGAGTACATGGTTTATGGTGGGAAGAGAAAAACCTATTTTATTTAGAATGAAAGATATTACAGAAATATCTTAGTCTTCATAAATTTATATAATTTATTTAGATCATATATATTTTTGGTTTGAGGGGTTTTTTTTCCTGTTCCTCGTAAATTTTGAGGTTTGCTCTTCTGTCTGGCCAGAACAAATGAAGTCGAATGACTTGCACATCTACGCTAGGGTTAACTGTATAGCAGAACTATAGAGGTAAACCAAATATACTACTGCAATTGAGACAAAAAGGTTTCTAATTGCCAGGAGATGTGAGGCTCCAAGACTTACTTGGCATAATGAAGAAGTTGCTTTCCTGTTCTGAATGCAGCCCCAAATACTCTACAAACATTTGATTTTTTTCATTTTTTTTTAATTTAATTTGAAAAAATAAATTTATATTGACTGCTGTGGTATAAATTTACCTGTCTCTGGAGTAAAATGAAGCTATGGGATAACACTGAGCTACAGTAGAGAAATAATTTAGAGTATAAGTTGAATAGAGATCTTGGTGAATGGAAGGAGAAAGCATGTGAAAATGAAAGCTTTGCTTGACTTGAAACACGTGCGAGCCAAAAACATTTAAATCCTACACAAATAATAGAACACTACCAGCTGGATATAATCTTTCATGTTGCTTATCAGTTAGTAGTTATAGTTAACCTCCCAAACATTGGTTATATTTCTGATAGTGAACAACATGGAAGTCTAAATAATTCCAAAGTTGAAAGTGTTGCTTAATTTATCCAAAACAGTTTTCTTCATTGTACAAGCCAATCTAGTGGTTCAGGTTCATGCCAATGCTGCTAAGCCTGAATTTTCAGCTTTTTTTACCAAGTGAAGGTAGAACACAGAAAAATGGTTACTGGGACCACTTCTAATTAGTTTAAACCAAAATTATTAGTCTGTTGGGGTTTTTGATTGTTTTTTAAATCTCATAGTTGGCATCTAGAGTTTCAAAATAAATTCCAAATGAAATTTAAAATAACTAAATCAGAACTTTGGTAGGAGACACTCCACTAGCCAATACAATTCAATATTTTATATTAAAAGAAAAGTTAAATGCTCAGGTATTTGACCTTACAAAGAGTCTAATACTAAATATTGTTTACAAGTAGGAGTAAGGGTTATTTATTGTATTTGAATTACAAACAAGAATTAACAGACTAAGTGGTACTTGTCAATAACTAACAATTGAAAGGATTAACAATTAAACATTAAAATCAATAATTAAAAGAAACTCTTCTGAGCTGGAGGTAGTTGGAGGCTAGGTATATATTAAAGGGAAGCAGTCATTTGTTTGCCCTGGTTTTACTTTAAGTATCTTTCAGTTGTGCTGAAAACAGGGTAGTGAAGCAGATGGGCACTTGGTTGGGGCCACTGTTCTACTTCATCTATTCTAAGGAAGCACATTTTTGCATCTTTTTTGGGTTTTTTTCTGACTAGGAGGCTTAAATACTCCCAACACCCCTCTCAATGAATCTGAAGTTCTTCCAGATATATAGTCTGAGATTATACAGGAGATGGGATGTCCGTTATTGCATCTTACAACTACATAACAGGTACACAGAGGTGAATTATGTTGTCTTAGAGAAAGGAGAGACATGAACACAGGTCTCTTGTCCTGCTTAGTGGCCCAAGCAGGTTTGCCTTCTTATTGTTTACTCCTGCTTTTTTCATGGGTGCACTGTATATTTATATAAAATGCCCACACAGTGCTGCGATAAGACTTGACTGAGATGAGGATGTACGCTGGCACAGAGGACATTAATTCAGTGAAAGACTGATGCTCTTACACGAAGTGTAAAACAAGAGTATCTTTGGATGACTATGGCACAGGGGAGATTATCCAGTGAAATAAAAACAAAAAGGTGGCAGACATACATAGCACGCACCTCTCCTCCTAGGTTTGGAAGCATGTTTATTGGTATTCTACTGCATTAATATCCATGGTTAGTAAAGAAAGATGACTGCCAGTTATAACTCAGATGTCAGAAAGGCATTAAAGCTCATTTAGATAAAAAATGAACTGTAGTCAAATAGCCAAATGTATAGGTACCAGAGAGTATCATACGTATCAAATGTATATCAACATTTGATTCTAAAGATTTATTTTAGTCAAATGGAGTTTGATGTGACAGCTAGAAAATGAAGATGCTAAGACTGATTTGATGGATAGTAAGTGACAAAGAAAATCATGTTTTTTTTAAGGATGGATTTGTAAGCATTTAATGAATTTGCCTTTTTCACATTTGCTGTGTATTATTAGAAAAGTAAATGTAACAAAATGAAATTCCCAATTCCTAATGTCTGGAGGGAAATGTCCCATTGAAGGACTGTCATCAGTATCAGTCGCTGTGTAAAAAACAAAACATTTGATTTTCTAATATTTAATATCCTGTGAGCTAAACAAGCACTAAACGATACAAAAATGCAGAGATAAAAAAAAATTTTCCATTTCTTGTTACACTTCAGTTTTCTTAAAAGCAGATGATTTCTCTTCCTTTAGTGAATGAAACTTATTTCTACTTTCATGTAACACAGGAGAAGTTATTTAAAGATTTACAAGAAAAATTACTTAGACTTTAAAGAGCATGTAGTGATAGGAAGAGGGGTAATGGCTTTGAACTGGAAGAGGGGAGATTTAGATTAGATATTAGGAAAAAATTCTTTCCTGTGAGGGTGGTGAGACACTGGCCCGGGGAAGTTGTGGCTGCCCTTCCCTGGCAGTGTTCCAGTCCAGGTTGGATGGGGCTTGCAGCAACCTGGTCTGGTGGGAGGTGTCCCTGCTCATGGCAGGGGGGTTGGAACTGGATGGTCTTCATGGTCCCTTCCAACCCAAACTGTTTTATGATTCTATGATTTAACTGAAAAGAAAGATAGATGGACTGCTTCCTCCAGAATATAGAATTGATCCCAAAATGCCTATTTTTAAGCATCCTGTCAGAGTGCTTTTAGGGAGAAGAACTTGTGTAGCTAGTACTTACGATATTGCAGCTTGCTATGGTGAAAGTTTCCACCTGCTCCTATTATTTTTCAAAATCAGTAGCAGTAAAGATAAAAATTATGGGGTTTTTTGATATGTGTTTGATCTATCACTGCATAGGATGAAGCGCACAAGCTAAAAGAATAGATTTTCTTGCTCTTACCTTTAGACAGCTATGCTGACTCCTAATTCTCTCCACCAACTACAAAGGTATTCTATAGAATTAGCTGAGTTTCAGATCTTCATACAATGGGAAAGATAAATCACATCCAGGGAGCCCTTTGTTCCTTTTCTGCTGAAAAAAAACAGATAAAAAAAACCCACTAGCTTTGGCAGTGGCTTATCTATTCCAAGTACTCTCATGTGAACTTCTCTAGAGCTGCAAGTGCTCAAGTTCTCTCAGGAAATCCAGCAAATGAATAGTGCAGTTCTTGCAGCCATTGCCGTTGTTCAGTGGTGTGGGTTACCTGTTCCAGCATGATCGTTGCTCTTAGTTGTGTGTTCTGCCTGACCACAATCAGTCAGTCTGCCTGCGACTCCCCACCCTGAATTCAGTTCTTCATTTTTGGTTCATGTTCAATCTGGATCCAAACTGCAAAATGCTCGAACGGAATATTCATCTTCATGGTTAATTGGGGTGAAAGGTACATTTCTGATAGATCTGGCTACCTTAGGTATTGAAGTATAAATGTTCATTTTTCCACTTCAATATTAAAATGTTCTGCTTAGGCTACATTTTTAGACCTCTAAAAACTTGCAATTACTTTAAAAAGTTGTTACTTTCTTTGTTGTGGCTTACTTGGAATATTTACAGATGTTGTAGAACTGTATGTGATAGAACTGTATTTTACAAATGAATGCTTTTAAATACTTAAATACAAATTTATTATGAACTTTTAATTTTGAAGTAAGGATAGTGTCATTTCTACTTTGTACAAAGCTGTGTCTCTCCCTTCACTCTCTTGTAGTGCTTCTCACATGACATTTTCATGGTTCTTTCCTAAAAGATTTATAAAAAAGTTTTAAATCAAACAGGTATTATTTGATCTCCTCATTGTGATTGCTTTCACAGAGGTGTAGCAGCCATGTTAACCAGCTGCCTGAGAATCTGGCTTTCTTGAGTCAGTGAAATAAGCAGTATTGAAAAGTGAACTAAGTTCAGCAGAGTATGAAATGTCAGTTATTTGAAGCCTGAGTTCTGGACTCTGATATTTCATGAGCATAACTTTTTCATTCATGAGTTTAACCTTGTATTGTAAGATTGAAATCTTAGCATGCCATTATGGACACAAGTTTTTTCTAGAAACTCCTGACGCTGAGGCCAACTTTCCCTAAATTCAAAAACCAGCTGGAATACTCGGTTACATTTGATTTGTCTGATTAGACCAGAGCAGCTGTGAAACAACCAGAACCTCCTTTGGAGTGTCACTATGTCCACTGTCACTCTGTATGGCTGTAGCTTTTGCTGGAGTTCTTGAGAGAGAATGGAGGAGGTGAGGTCTTGGTGACAGCAGCAGCAGCCTGGCATTGTAAGTGTTAAATAGAAATGACATGTAACACATCTTGGCTAGTTGCTTCTGAGGGTATTAAAAATGCTTTCCTTGTGTTTCGTTGGGGTTTGGTGTATTTTCAGTATGGGTGCATTTTGACGTGCATTTTCACTAATAATCAGGGTGGGAAACTTTAGATAATGTTTCGAAAAATTTATCTTCCTGTAACAGAAAGAGAAGCTGATGTGAATTCAAGTGCAAATCTCTTTTTTTGAAGCAGCAGTAGAAAATACAGTAATAATTGTGGCAACAGTCATAGAAAAGGCAGGCGAAGAAGTTACATGATGTATTCTATTACTCTGCTGTTTCGTTACTCTGGAATGTAATTAAGTATTCTCTCCTGCTTCCTGCCCCCGAACCCATCATGAATTCTGTTGTAACTTGTGAAATTTCTGTTGCCTGGTAGCATGCAGTAGCAGCCTGTGCAATTGAGTTACAATGCATGCAGATGTTTAGACATTATGCCCTCCTGTGGCAAGGATCTCCCTCTTGTTTTTGTCTTGTACAAGATGGAGCAGAAGATTTTTAAACACATGTATTCCTGATAACATTTCCTGTCATAAGAACCTGAAGCCAGCTAAGCTTTGAAGGTTTCATAATTTCCCAAAGCTTTGCAAGTTTTATTAGATAGAGGTATGAAACAAAACTATTATCATATTCCTGCCAAGGATATGACAGGGATTTATTTTTTCTATAAATGTAAGTATTTTAATTTTTCCTCAGATCTTGAGACACCTTCTTCTTTTCAGACTTACCTGAATAAGATGTTGATAAATGAGGAGTTGAGCTTATGTAATGATTGTGCTATTATCTGCCTAGAAAATATGATCAGCTTAAAATGCAAGTATAATTCACTAGTGCACTACTGTAATTCAGTGAAATAAATCCAATGACTCTTGCTGTCAGAAAATTGGAAAGAAGGCAATTTAACGTGTTCACTGAGGCTGAAGGTTTTTCAGGAGGAAAAAAACTCCTTCCTTCTCCAATTAAATGGGCCTGGCTCAGTAATGTTTCAAAGAGGAGAGGCAGAACAGAATGCTAAAAGTGTTATTATGTGCTCTAGGTGAAGAGAGTCAAATTGGTGTAAGTATTAAATTTTCTACTCGTTTTGTGAAGCTCTCTATTTGCCTATGAATTGTCTTTCCACAGGAAAGATATTGCTTTCATTTTCTTTTCAGACCTCAATGCTGAAAAGGTGCCTCAAGTAAAACAATATATTTGAACGAATATACCTAGCAGCATTCATCCAACAGAAAGCAAAACAAAATGTTACATATATTTTTATGCAGTGATTTTGTTGTGGCTGTGATGGTCTAAGGACAATAAGCTGACTAGTGTAGTTTGAAAAGTTAGTGTTTTGAAAATATGAGTATTTCGTCAACTTTATAGTATACTGTCAGCAATGATTAAATACCTAACTTGCCACGGAGATTTCGCTACTCTGGTGGTGAGGACTCCGTAGGTAGACAACTGTAGGATTCCCATAGTCAATTTGCAAAGCAGGTCACATTCTCCACCTGATGTTCAAAGTAAACATATGAAAATCGCCAAGTGTATGAGAGTCATCATCCACTGAAACAACACAGAGGGCTCTTCCATCATCAAGGACCAAACCCAAGTCTTTGTCCGCACATCAGTGAATTAAACATTTACACAATTACTGCATGATGATTTTGGTAGTAGGTTTGGTAGTGTGTGGTAGTATTCACAAAATACTAACAACTTTCCCCCCCGCCCCTCTATTCAAACTTGTTTGGGTTTCTCTACACAGAGAGGCCAGAAATAAGCACCAGTAATTAGTCATAAAGTGAGAAACAGTCCTAATGGAATAGAGAATTTCTTCAGGCTCCTGCTAAGCTTCTCTTTGCAGTCAGTTTTCCTTCCATTGCCATCTCCTGTTGTAAGGTACTACTTGAAGATGGGGAAGAGCTTTGACAGTCCTGCATGGCACTGTCCAAAAAAATGCAGGCAAACAATGATTATAGCTAAAAATTGCTCTTTTTTTGTCTGTTGAAATAGAAGATTCTGTGCGATAGCTCAATTGCAGTAAGGAATTGCTAGAAGCAGTTAATGAAAGACAGGCATAAATTGAATTTTGTGGTGGATAAATGATCTCTTCTAGGTGCAGTAATATTTTGTTTTATCTTTTCAGTGTGTTAAGTATTTAGAAGCTATAAGAACACAGACAATATGAGAATGTGAATGGAAAAAGTACTCTGTACTGTGTGCATAATCTCTGTAAATACTATTTTATGAGAAAGTCAAAGGACAAAATGTTTCAATTACAACTGAAACTCTTGTTGAATGTAATGATGAAAGATAATAGTCCTATTTTCACCTAATGTTCTTGCAAGGATTTGGAGAGAGGAAATGTTTTAAATTAAACACTTCTTTTCAAAAAAATAATTGAAAGAAGAGTTTCTGAGAATTAGGTGCAAAACAAGTATTTTGAGAAGTTATCTGCCTACTCAGGTCATGGTCTTATGTGTTGCTGTGCGAAATGGAAAAATCAGTCAAGGAAGGTTTTGAAACCACTATGTTGAATGGATGTCAAAAGAGTAAGGCAGTAGAAAGGACCTAGAAAATACTAATGGAGTTGATGAGGCTTTCTAACTCTTCTTGCTAACAATCCCTTTTCTTTCTTTATAATTATATTTGTACTGCGTTTTCTTTTGGGATTTTTCTTCTTTTTGTAGAGAAGTGTTTAATCCTTTTATTGCTTCTTATGGTGATGCTGGCAGAATCTCCAGTTAAGTGTCAAGGCTACCTCTGACATCAAAACCTAAGAGTCCCGAGAGAAAATTCTTAATATTATATAAAATGTGGAAAATACACCCCCAAGAAAGCATAGAGTATGTGGACTACATTTTCAAACAGCATTAGGGAAGCTGGAAAAAAAATGCTTGCTAAGGTGACAGTGCAGCTGCTGGCTGCATGGAGAATATAGCCTCCTTTGTGCGTTTTAGCAGTTACCTATAAAGCCTGGAGTACTGTTTTGAGTACATCTGGAAGGACTAACATATAGTTTATCTTAATTTCTGCTTGGATGAATTTAGGATCTACTTATAATAAAATCAAGATGTATTACCAATAAATGAACACGGCTGCATTTGTCAGGTCATCATACACAAATTCATTTCCACTAATAATAACCTGCTTTATTTTGGCGAAGTCCCTTATGTGTAATATAACTGGGGTTTTACTGCAATGGTGGGTTGTGTTTCCAGCAGCAAGTGCTTGAGTGGCTCACAAGATATGGTCTAAATGGGGATGAATTCTTACAAATAGTTTGAAACAGAGGTACTTGAAATATCACACATGCTGAGCTGCTGACTTATTGAATAGCTTAGAAAGAGCAATGGTGTAATTGGCTGTATCTTTTATCTGGTTTTCTTTGATCCAATCTCACTGGAGTGAGTGACTGCTTGCCGTTTTTCAAACAAGATGCAGTCCCTGAAGTTGCACAGCCAAAGCTTTTATTTAAGTTCAGTATGAATTTAAGTTGAGGGAAGAGTGCGTAAGGGAACATTGTCCGTTTGGGATTGCTAGGAAAACTGGCAGTCTGCCCTGCTTTTGATTATGTTAAAGCCACCTTTTAAAGAGCAATACCTGATTGCTCTTCAAAGCTTGTGTCAGTTAGAAATCCCCTTTGGGACACTGAGAAGATCACAAGTACATTTTGTGAAGGACAGAAATGATAAAAATGTACAAAAGGTATTTTGTTCAATTACAGTATTTGGCTTGTTATAAAATTTTGTTTAACTGTCAAGCTGAAATATGAAGGATGAAATCACTAACTTTCTGAAAATTGCTTCTAGTTACTGTTTCTGCGTTTGACCACGTTTGTTACACATTTCCTTTTGCTAAGAGATGGGATGTTTAAAAAGGCAAAACAGAGGAATAATTTTTTTAATTAACAGCTACATCATACTTTCATAAATGTCTTATACCCACTCTTATTTTCATGAATGTAAGATTTTGAAAATCCAAAGAAAAAAACATTTAAAAGCCTAAACTTTTTCAGAGGTTGTCAAATTCTCTGTGTTCCTAGGTGAAGGAATTTTAAATTAATTACATGTTTGTTTATGGCAAATCTGTCACTGATACAAGACTGAATCCTTTCCCCCAACTCTTGACAGCTTTAAGTTTTCTTCATTTTTTTTGATTTATTTTTGTGTTTTGGAGGAGAGCAGAGAATGTTAGAGGAAGATCACTGGGAAGGGAAAAAATAAAATATATCTCTTCCTTGCTGATTTGAGAAAGTGGGCACTATTTGAAGTTGCTCAGAAATCCGACATGTTACAATAAATTCTGGGACCATTGGAGTAGCAGGTGATAGTCAAATGTGTATGATAAATTTGTTTGAGGCAAGACTGTGCTATTTATTGCTTGGACATAGACTCCAAAAAAAAAGTGTATTTCTGTATAACATAGTACATGCTCTGGTCAGTGGTGCAAACTGCATGAATATTGAGCATATAAAATGCTGTACTTGGAATTATCATTTAAAAATACATGTGGGTGCTGCTAAGCACCAAAGCAGTGCATTTGGAACTCTCGGATGGATTCTTGCCCTTTTTCTCCACTAAAATCACTAATTATTGAGGGTATGTGTTTTGCATAGATATTCAGTAGGACATAGAAGAGGTATTTTCAAGAGGTCAGAAAATAGTTTCAGATACTTGGAACTGATAATTTTTTTTATCTGCAAAAATAGTTTTGCAGTCTAGAATGATGTAGAAACATTTACTAAACTTAGACTGGTAATACACTTATAATTGCAGTGTAGCACAGTATGTCTAATTATATAGTAGAATATATAGTTTGCTGTCCTCATCACTGCCCTATTCAGTTTCCAAATATACTTTTTTCTAATTACATGATCTTCAAAGCTTTTTTTATGTGTTAGATAATCCCTTGAAAAGTGTATTGTTGACCTATTCTGATACCTCTGACTTTAGCAAGATAATGGGAATATGTATGTGTCATTTTTTTGCAGGATGGTACAGATACACAAAAAACACCTCCTTGTGAAGAAAAAAATTGAAAGTTCTGTTCATGCAACTGAGTAGATTGGTATTAAGACACTCATAATAAAGTCAAGCAACAGATATAATGGCGAATTTTGTGGCAATTTCACAGCAAAACAAGTATCATCTTAGGACTAACTGTTTTTCAAGGGAGACAATAGGATTGTGTGGAGAGGCTGAGGGAACTGGATGTATTTAGCTTGGAGAAGAGGAGGCTGAGGGGGTATCTCATTAATGCTTATTAATATCTCAAGGGTGGGTGTCAGGAAGACAGGGCCAGACTCTTCTCGGTGGTGTCCAGTGGCAGGACAACGGGCAATGGGAACAAACTGGAACACAGGAGATTCAATCTTAACATAAGGAAACACTTCTTTACTGTGAGGGTGACAGAGCACTGGAACTGCCCAGAGAGGCTGTGGAGTCTCCTTCTCTGGAGACATTTAAACCCATCTAGATGTGCCTCTGTGTGATCTGATCTAGGATCCTGCTCTTGCAGGGGGTTTGGACTATATCTTCAGAGGTCCCTTCCAACCCCTACCATTCTGTGATTCTGTGATTACAATCGTATTCCCTATATTGCTAGTTTACTAATTCCTAAATAATTTTTTTTGGTAGATTAACAAATGTCCTGAGACTTTTTATTTTATCATACATCATCTTAATATGCAGCCACATACATCAGTATTATAATAAGCATTTTATTAATTTTAGTATGGGTCATGGCATTACAATTTTCCAGGGGAGAAATACCAGTGAACAATCATAAGGGAAGTTTTGTCTCTGAAATACAGTGTATTCCATGTCCTTGGCTGCCATTGAAATTGCTATCTTGAACACTGAGAAAACTGTGGTATGGAGAGAATAAGATAGTAGTTTCATCACTAATGAAAGAGATGCCACATTTGGGATGTTCACTGGTGCAGGAGACAAGGGCACTTCATTTCAGTTCACCTTAATTCAAATTTCAGCTGTCAATAGGTATAGAGTTCTCCTTGTAAGTCTCTCTATGAACTGCTGAAGTACAAAGGAATCAAAGTCGATGAAGGAGGAGAGGTTTAAAAGCTCCTTTCATCTGACACATTATTTGGACATTGAACTCTGTAAACTAATTATTTTGCCTTTCTTTCACCTCCAAACTTTCCAGCTCTTAACCCACAGAGTAATTACTGTGACTCTTAACCCTTCCTTTTGTCTTTACATGATCCAAAAGGAATCTCTTCACACAAAACTTAGAGCATCACATATGTAAGGTCAGAAGGATCTCAGGAGAGTGTCTAGAGCATTCGCTCTTCTTCAAAAAATAGTCTTGGACAGTCTTGTCATATTTGAAATTTAGACCTCAGTTCTATGTTGTTTCTTTTTTTCAATTGGGAAAACGTGAAACAGCTCTTCTTCCAGTTAGATGACTGTTTCATGGTGCAACTTTCAAAAAGTACTTCCATTTGCTGTTAGTCTTTCACACCACTCAGGTCACCTAATTTAGATCTTCCATAAGTGCATCTCCCTTTTGAAACAGGAACTGGCTGAGATTGCTGAACTGAGCTACAAAACCATTATTATTAAATGCTTCCAGTTGCGTCAACAGATTTGTAAGTGCAAATGGGGAGTAGCTGTGAACAGAATTTGACTGTCATTTGGAGTTAGAGGTGATTGCTTTAGTAACAGGAGTTGAAAGCATTCAAAAGCCTGGCTGATGGTCCATTTGAAGTAAGTCCTTGTATATAACAAAAAAAAGGGATGAGATTTGCTACACTCTGATATTATTACTGAATTTAACAATAGAAGAAAATTATGTTCTGGCCCTAATAAAAGTCTGCTGAGACGTAATTATGGTTTGTTTGTGAAGTAAACACTCAAAAGACAGCATTAAGTCTTATACCAGTTGTTTTTATTCTGTTCTTTCTATGCTCATCACGTGTATCAGAGAGGTGAAGGCAAACAAAAAACATAGCAGACCTCCCTCAAACAAGTCTGAGATAAAATTGTTCAATCAATCTGTCTCCAAAATAATCATCATTTCTTGTGGATTTTACTGCAATTTCCCATTATTTTTATCTGTCCGAAAGTAGTTCTCTTTAGTCAGCTCTTCTACCCAACATCTTTTTACCAAATGCTTCTAAAGTTTGTGTAGTGGAGACTGCCTTTTGACCAGCAGAATGGCTGGAATGTGTGAATTATTTCCTGTCCTGAGGCAGGACCTAAGACTTCTTTGTAGTAAAAAAGCAAATCTTATTCCGAGTTTGTTTTCTCTCACTGAGGACAGCTCTTGCTGCTGGGAACATGGTGTATCCAGCCAGGTTTTGGCTGACAGAAGCTTGGGCTGCCTCTCTCTAGTTCCCATTGATTTAGCCCTGTTAGAAACCATTAATTATCTTGCACAATTTGTTGTTCCTCTGTTTTTCATTTCTATATGTTTAATAATAGTAAGGGTATTTTGTATTTAACACTGATATGATTATATTTTGTAGTGAAGTTGTCAGATCTTGTTGCAAATTTTGCATGTAATGACAGAAGGCATTATCTTAAACAGAGGTTGGCCTTCAGTGTTTGCATGTTCCTTCCAGACCCCTCTGCAGCACCTTCAGTACCTTCCCACACCACCTAAGAAAGCTCTATGAAATAGGATCTTATTACTGCCTTGTGTCCTTTTTTCCAGTGTGGAAAATGTTGGAAATAGCAGAGAGGATGACAGTGCTGCAAAAAACTCTTCCTCCACACCTCAAATCAGTAACCTTGTATGTTTGTTCTAGATTATGAGTGCAAAATTAAATCTTTACATGAAACATCATCAATAAAGTCTTGCCATTTGGCTAGTTTGCTTTCAGTTCCCAAACTGATACTTAACATTATTGTTTTAAACATGCTTCTAGAACATATTTGCTTTAAAATGTGATTTCCAGCTTCCTATACTCATCAGGAGACCTGTCTGAATTGATGCATCTTAAATTAATAAACAGCATAATTATATTTCAGTTAACTCCCATAACTTTTTCTTTTTTTTCCTCTTTTTCCATTTGGGACTCTGTTTTTGCCTGAAAGGGAACCTGTTTTTTACGTGTCTTGACTGATAATAGAGGACAGATGCTAAAATTAATACCGCCAAAAAAACTTTCCTGTGTTTTAGACAAAACAGTTCTCAAAGCTAATGCGTTACTAATGGGAAGATGTGAAACACTGTATTCTTTCTGGTGTTTAAACCCTTATTCATTCTATAATATTGGCATAAGAGTTTCAAAGAAGAGAAATTTATCTTTAAACAATAGAGTTGTTGTCTAAGAGCAGGACTATACCAAATTTTTCTGCTCTTCCTGACCCATTGTATTTTAGAGAATGGAGTGCAGGTTGCATACTGAAACTAAAATGCAGTTCCCCTTCGCAAGCTTAATCTTGTCTATAAAAGGAAGAACACAATTTAACAGCATTATAATTTAGATAATTTACCGGCTTTGAAAATTCCGCTTAAAAACTAGTATTCCCAGTGCTCTATACTTAGAGGTTTGATTTTAAAAAATTAGTATTCTCATTACAGAATTTACTGCAGATGAGTTTCTATAACAACAAATTTTATGGAATAAAAATGAATACCGTTCTTAGCAAATATTTTTTTGAAATTTCAAAAATGTACGTTATAGAAGGCAACACAGAAATTGAAATCTGAGCAGTGTTGAGAATGTAATTTGCCAAAAATTGTAGATATTTCAGCATGTGTTTATAACTGCTCTTCTCAAGGCACATTGTCTTGCTACTAAGATTCATGTTTATTACAGGCAAATGCAGTTACTATGTGTAAAATAGTTCAAGGTGAGCTCTGCAAATTTTAGTAATGTTGACACAGTCCCTCTTCTATTAAATAATTTACACAGAAAAATTAATATCTAAATATAAGATTGTCTTTATGCTTAAAAATATGTCCTAGTGATATCTTTTATCAAAGTCTTTGTGACACAAAGAGGAAACCTTATGGACATGAAGTATTTCCTTTTGCTGCCTTTATGTTTAAAAGATAGGAGCTGTCTCCTTTAGTTCACATCTCTTGGGGGTTTTTTAGCCAATTAGTACTAGGAATATAGAAATGGAGTTACTGCAGAAGATGAGGCTCTTAATCATTAGTTATACCTTCTTCAACACTAGATGGTAATTGATACTTGGGGATGAAAAACTATGTCAGTGCAAGTGTCAGATTGATAGCTTAGCTGGTATATCCTCTCATCTGAGATTTCTTGCACTAGTTGTATATGCCAATAATCCATTATGGATTTTTCTTTCATTTACACTTCTGGCATCCAAAACAAAATGTGACGATGAATTCCACAATTTACTGAACAAAATCAGAAAAACAAATAATTGCTATTTAACTTCCAAATTGTTTATTCATGTAGTGAGAGAAGCAATGTTTGTATTTCTTAAAGCTTGTATTTTCGTACTCCTTATATTTCAATATAGATTTTATATTCAAACATGTTCATCATAAAAACAAAGTTAAAATATAAAGAAATAGAGTTTTCAAGTAATAAAATGCATTATTCGTTGCTTTTACAGCTCTACAACAAACTACAAAAGTTCTCCCCAGACACCGAAATCTGATTTAAAAGTTGCCTTATCTGTTCCACTTCATTTGTCAGACAATATGAAGTGGTGTTTATATAAGTAGTCTGTCTAGGACTTTTAGTTTGTGTTATGACAGGGACTATATTTGCAATCAGTGTATAGCCCTGCAAAATACCATATTGCAAAAATACCCATATTTAATTTAGGGAGATCGGAGTCTCTTTCTTCAGTCTATTAAAGTAGCAATTGTATCAACTAATATGACAGCTGTATTACTCAACATCATTGCAGGCAATGACATATGGTGAAACATAAGGAAAACATGCAAATTTGCATTTTATCAGAACCAGGGCATTGTCTAAGTTTTAACAAATCCTTTGTTAGCACAGTTGTTCTTAAACAGCAGCACATTAACCTCAATATTTATCCACCAGTGTTTTTTAAGTGAACAAATAAAGGATCCCCTCTTAAAGCGTGTCAAATGGTTGACAAATTGTAAAATATGATGGCTAACAATGAATAAAAGTTTCACTGACCTCAGTAAAAATAGTGGTAGTTCAAAAATATGTTGAACAGTTGCCTGTGATCACATTTTGAGGAGGAGAGAGAAAGGGAGGGAAAGAACTAGAGGTTAAGTACGTTGTGTTTGTACAGTTACAGTACATGTTAGATTTTTACAAATAAGCCACACTGAAATTATGCTATCCTGGAGGAAATATTGGCCTTCAACTGAGAATGCATCTAGTATTGGTCACACCATACTTGTAATGGGAAGACAGAGAGGGGAAAATAACACAATATTAGAGAATGTGATTCTTAAGCTGTTTAAAATGGGGGAGAAAGGCTTCAAAGTTGCTCTCATGTTCTATTTGAAAAATAATAGAAATGAAATGGTTTTGAAACTTCTTATTTACAAAGTAAGAATACCTGACAATACTTAAATAGCTACTGTAGTAGGAGAAATTAATACAATTCTGAAATGGCTTTTCTGAAAAGGCTCTGTTTTAATTCAAACAAATTTGATGTTTGAAAAGTTTTGGTGAACACTGTTGATTTTTCAAGGAACATACAATAAAGTATATTTTCCTTGACAGAATATACTTCATGCCTTCAACTGAGTATTAACCCTTTTTTGCTGAAAATGAGAGAAGAGATTCCTAGTTTAAATGGTTTATAATCTTACCAGAGTTGCTTCTCAGGAGCCACCAGCAATAATTTATCTTTGTGTCCTGCCTTGGTGGATCAAAGCAGAGGACCTAATCCTGTGCTGTTTACAGGACTTCCCAAGCAGGAGAAGCACTTCATGTTTATCACCTGAAGGGGCACAGGGCTGAACTTCCCCTGAATGTCAGCAAGCCCACTCATTCAGATGCAGCTCCTCTGACTCCTGCTCACTCTTTCTTTCCTGCCTGAATGAGGCAGCCTCCATGCACAGGATGAAGGTGTAGAATGTTTCCCACACCTTTGAGATAGCAGTTTTATGTGTAACTTGGCATTTACATGGGTTTAGTAAGGAAAGAGTAGGTGATCTTTTCCCCCAGGCTTTTTTTCTAAAGGAGAAACAACAATCCCTCTGTTCTGAGCATTTCTCCAGCCCCAAAAATATTGGCTTTCTGTCTGCTTTGTGCCATCAGACCAGTGCAAAACAACTGAACAGGGAATGCAGCCTGGTCCCAAAACTATGTCAAGTTCACAGTTTGTGTACTAGTTCAGATAAACAAAAGTCTTCATAGATAAATTACTAAAACATATTTAGTGCTGTGTAGCTTCTTAACCTACTAAACAAGACAATATGAGCTTGTGCTCCATTCTTTTTCTTTCTCCTTATCAAATAAAGATCATATGGTTTGAATCATGGGGATTCCCTTCAGAGAATTCCAGACCAATAATGAAGTAATGCAGTATTAGTACCTAAATCCCCATGGATGCACAAGTCAAGCTCAAGTATTATGCATGAGTTGGTAAATCCTCCTTATGTTGTTTGTACTCACTGCTTGAGGCATTGTGTTATAAATAACAAACTGAAATGCAAAGTAGTGCTCATCAGGGACAATAAAAGTAATAATTCAGAGATTCATTCATAAATACAGCTGGAGGGGATCTATTATGATTGCAGAGTTTGGTCTTCTGCAAGACACAAACTTTCCTTCTATTAATTCCTACTGAAAATAGGTTCAGCTTTTTATTTATCCAAATATTATAGAATTGGGGATATGTTTTAAGGAGGAAAAAAACCCCTCTGTCTTGGAAAATCAGTTTTATCACTTACTAGGTAAGAGAACTGAGGTAAGATGATATATTTGAAAAACTAGCCAAGGTAGTATCAAAAGACTTCCTAAGCTCATTTGAACTCTGCTGAACTTCTGACTTTCTTCATAGCATTGAATATATATATTAGTATAAATACTGGTATTTCTTTTTAGTCTTTGAATGGAACATTGAAATAATTAAAAAAATTACAAATACTCTCTCTTAAATAAGCATGTGTTCAGAAGAAATATGCATTAACCTAAATTAGTCTTATATTTGCTTTATAAATAGTAGAGAAGAAAAATTTAAGAATTGCCTTTCTTCGTTGACTGTGTAGGACATCTATACAACCAACCACATCAACGTGCATAGACAAGCAATCAGATATGTGGATAACTCACTGGTGAACGTTTCTAGCAGTCTCAAGATCTAGTGTGCACCCTGAGTACATCCTGATTGCATTTCGGGGCATAGCCTGGGTGAGTCTCCTCCTTGGGGGTGCTGTAAGGAAATCTGGAAGATCTGCACCAGCAGATCTGCCAGGCTGGTTGATCTGGGTTTAAGAGGGAACACTATGAGCACAAGTATCCTGCACAGCTTTAAAAAACTGTATTTAGGCAGTACACATAACTGTTCTGCCTCTGTCTCCTGAATGCGAAGCGTGTTTGACACTGGAGGGATGTACTTTGAGTTATAAAGATAGCAGGAATTGTAACAGTCATACAATAACTTTTCTGCAGAGGTGCTTAGTACTGTTGGCTTTTTACTGCTGTTTATGGTGCTGTCCAGCGCAACATGTGAACTGATTGATTCAAGCCTGTGATTTTCTCAGAATAGTCTCTTTGCATGACCTTTGTTTTGTCTACTCTAAAATAATCATTTTTTTAAGAAGTCAGTATTTCTGCATTCTGAAGGAGTGATTATATCTGCTATAGATTCTGGATTCATTTTGTGGATTCTATTAAAACAGTTATAACTTAGATTGGTAGGTTCTGTTATAGGTTGCATTGTATTCAGGAAAAAGTTACAAAATTATTTAATGACTTTTTTTAATAGCTTATCCTTTAAAAGTCTACATTATGGACAAAAGGCATCTTACTTTCATTTGGTGGTCTCTAGGCTCACTGTACAATCAAAGAGAAATTAGAAAAAACTTAATGGTCTTTGAAATTTAGACTATATTAATTTGCAAGCCTTAAAGGGCAAATAAACAGTAAATATTTATATCGGCACATGAGAAGAAAATTACATATATATACACACTAAAGCTATAGATAATTTTATGACATTTGTTGACTCATTTTATAATAATTGAATAGCTAATTATTAATATCTCGATAAGACTTCTAAATTCTTAGGGATAGCTCTTCCTACTATGTGAGATGATGATTTATAGTCTATATATCAGCATCTTTGATATGACTGAGACTGGTTTTGCGTTGGTTCCAAGTAATTAGAGAAACACTGGTTTTAGTTTTTGACAAGACATTTTATAGCATTCCCAGCATGCTGTTGCAGGTTTTGGAAGGAAAGGTACTAAATGCTTTCTTTGCCTCAGTCTTTAGTGGTCAAAACAGTTATCCTCAGGCTACCTAGCCCCTGGAGCTGGAAAACAAGGATGGGGAGTAGAGTAAACCCCCTACAATCCAGGAGGGACGTGGGGTAGTGGTGAGTTGGCAGTGCTGGGTTAATGCTTGCACTTGATGATCTTAGAGGTCTTTTCCAACCAAGGCTGTTCTATGAATTTAAGGGGCTTTCATGGACCATTTAAAGAACATGTAACATGAATTCTAATTATCCTGTGAAAAGCTGCTATATGAATGGGGCTGCAAAACATTGATTTTCTGATATTAATATTCTCTTTCTCAATTATCCTATAATTATTTTTTGTATACAGAAAAAATAAGGTGCTGTAGTAATGAAGTTTTCCAAAATTAGAAGAAAATATATTCTCTAATATCAACTATTGCTATTTGCAAAATTTTCATCTGCTACATCTTTATTCTGCATTTAATACTTGAGGAAAATAATTGCATGTAAATAGATGCACTAATAATAGCTGATTAAAATGCATTAATTTTACATCATCAAATAAGCATCATTAATTTAATTCCAGTACACCATAAAATGGCTAATTCCTCTTCAGCCAGTTCACATTTAAACTGATAAAGGAGATGAAAGCAGTTTAGAAAATCTCATTAAGAGTGCAAAGATATATTCTCATTTTTTTGTGTGTGAAGTTTACTTCTTTAATCAATTAAAATGTAATAAACACTAGGGTAAAACAATGCTGAAACTACACGGGCAAGCAGAAATCATAAAATTCCAAGTGAAGCAACTTGTAAGAGTAATTCTCTCAGTTTTCATGCAGCAGGTTTATTCCCTAGGGGCTACGCTTTTATCCACTGTGCCTAAATACTGTTAAACCTTGAACAGAGCTAGTGATATACCAGTGGCTTTAATTTATGGCTGATCTGTTTTAGGGCCTGCACAAATAACAAAGTGTTCCTTATTTACTACATTGTCACGTACACTGTCTATGTAATCAGATTACCTGGGTTTTTTACTAGTTCATGCTAATTTTCTGTCACACCAATTTTTTGAAAGTCCTTCCTGAGATTTTCAAGTAACACTTTCTCTAGCTCGACAATCATTCCAAAAAACCCTCTACTATTCTAATAATCATTATTTATCTACAAGTTCCTACCTTACGTTCTGTTAGAACACCCAACATATGCTCATGAAATACGGAGTTAATCGGCTTAATGATTCATTCTAAATGGCTTCCATAGACCTAATTTATTAATAATTCAGAGGACTACTCAAATGACTGCCATTAGTCTGTGATCTTTTTTCCTATTCTCAGTACCAGATACAGTAGCTGCTGTGTGGTGAAAATATCACTTGAGGACATGGTTAGAAATCTGCAATTGTTTTAAAAAATATTTTGCTGGTAGCCTTTCAGGAGATAAGCAGAATATAGAGGATTATTCCTATAGAGATTTAGAAAGTCAGAGATGTGGTGTGAATTTAGTGTGCAAAACATGTATAAGGGTCTTTAGAAGTATTAATTTCTTGTTCCTGTATATCAGCTACATGCACATAAGAGTAAGCAATCTCGTTGGGTTTTTTGAGTGTGACTGAGTACATCTGATGACTGACATATGCGCCCCTGAGCCAACTCAGGCATGGCTGTTTTCTTGGCAGACAGAAGTTAGAAGTGTGCTGTTTTCTGAAGATACAGATATCGCAGGTTGGGTGGGATTTGGTTAATTGAATTCTGTAGAGATGAAAGAATATATTCTAATTAAAACTACACAGAATCTTCAGCATTTGCTTTATGGATTTGCAAATACTTTGGGGAGCATTCAGACAGGCTGCAGACATAAGTAAATTTTGATGTCTATCACATGAAAAGAGTAGCTTAAAAATCCTTGTAAACTAGAGTATTTTAATTCTAGTAAAAGAGATGGAAATGGACAAGGAGGGGTAAAAGGTAAAGATTTTTAAAGAATTCAATTATGAAAAAGTAAAAATCCTTGGTACCTAAATCTTCATTATTATATTTCTAAACATAATAAGAAGCTGAAGTTATTTAATTATTTGATTATTTTATCCAATCTGTTCAGTATTCATCTCATAAGAGCTTTGTCTTCCTACACCATGTAGGTGTTCCACTCTATTGAAAAAGGAAATCACACTTCTAAGTCAAAAAAATGAAGTGTTTTTCTCCATCGTTGTATCAAAATAGAATGCTTTGTTACTTTATTCAACCACATTTCTATACTCACAGATAAAATAGCAACAGAGTGAGAACAAATTGTACCTGGCCAGAGATTTACATAAATTCACTTCTTCTGATCTTATATTCATCTGCTTCTCCATGTATTAGGATTATATATTACCGCAAGATTTTTGCAATGCTTCAACTAAAAAGGTCTGAATCAGAGCAACTTAGAGAGAGAATCTGATGGAACAGAGAAAATTTACCTAACCAATAAGAAAAGCAGTACCTTATAATGAAGTAAACAGTTTTACTACTATCAAATCTGAAAATATATAAGTATATGAAATTGGGATAATGGAACCTAAAAATCTCATTAAGAATTTTTATTTTGTCCTTTGTAACATGTCATTATCTAAAGGAAATTCAGCAGTCATTCTTGTAGTCCCTGTTGATAGAAAAAAAATTACTTTGTACATCTTAGTATGACAGTTAAAAATCCCTGTGGGGAATTTAATTTGGATCCTTTATAGCAGCTGCATAAACTAATATATTCCAAGGAAGTTAGATTGTCTGTGACTGTTCCAACAGTACGTTAGATAAATCCCAGAGTGTCACCTCTAAAAAAGTCACATCATGGGTTGCAAAGCTGGAGTAAGAACTGCATTTTAATTGGTCTGTAACATTTTAAGCGCATTACGAGTTGGCATCGCACCGTCTGTGTGTACATATGCCACTAGGTTGTACACAAGGCATTGAAGTTAACACTGTGAATACACAAATATGGGAGCCAGGTATGATAAAAGGATTTAAAGCTACTTGTCATGCTTGGATTGGCTCCAATGTGAGTCATTTGCACACACACACACATATGAGCCAAGCGTCAGATCTCCTCAGTTTTGGCCGTTGCAGCTCTGGTTTGCTTATTGGCCTGAGGTTCTTTTGATGGCACAATTCCTGTTCAAGGCATTGCTCACAATAGGTACCCATGTGTATGCAGGTAATTGTGTCTGTGCCCACTACTCAGCATGGAGATTATCTGATCTCTTTCTATAAGGAACCCATGCACAACAGTTGGTGTAATTATTTTTCTGCCTTGCAGTTCTCTCTTGTCAGATTCCCTAAGCTCTTTCCTGTTCCTGGTGTTTATACTGTATGATGCAATTGATGATGGCTGCATTTCAAATGTCAGTGGCAGTTGTATAAATGTTTCGTCAGAATCAAAGGTTCAGGTTTGGCAGATCTCTGTGTGTCTGATGCAGACTGAAAGACAGTCCAAAGCCATTGCGCTTGATAAAAAGTGGGAAATAAAAACTTCTATTTGAATGAATAGACTGACAGATATGTCATTCAAGGGAAGATGAAGTGTAGGCAGCCACCAGTGGTCATGCCATGCATACACTTTGGTGGATTTTTTTTTCATATTTAGTGTTCCTGCATGTTTTGGTGAAAAGGAAAAAATACGTTTGACAGTTCCAAACCATTTTTAAAAATTACTCAATATATACAATTTGATTTTGACTACAGTCTGTATTTTAAAAATTATTTTTCATTATATATTTAACTGTATTACTCTACAATTACTCTACACACTTACAGCATTTCATTATGTTCATAAATGCTAGATTTGTTTGGAAAACTAAATTTAAAAAGATAACTTTTCTGACAATAAGCCAGGATATTAGATTTAACTGACAGCCTTAGGAAAAAAGATCATCAGGTATTAGAACTCTTGAACAACAGAGCAGAATCCAGTGAAAGATTATTTATCCCCAAGTCTTCCAAATATAAAAATTTGTATATTGCATCAGTTTATTCACAGGGGACATTTATTGGCAAATGAAGTGTTACAATGCTGTTTTTCAATATTCTTTAATGGTATATTACAATCAGAGATGTTGAAGCACAGACATCCAAAGAAGGAAATGAGAAATGGCCACTTCACATAATCAGAAGCCTTTCTGCAATATGGCTATAGCTGTGGTTTTATAGTTGAGGAAATATATAGCTGAGGAAAAGAATTTACAAGAACCAGTACTTTGCCATGTAAATTCTATTTTATAGCAACAGGCAGCACAGCAGGAAGTTCTGCTTATGTGACTGCTAAAGATCCAGATATGGGCCTTCTTTCTAGATGTAGGAAACGAGGTGGCACATGTTATCTCCTGGGTTTAAAATGTATTTATAGATTACTCACAATATATTTGCTACTATCAGAAGATATGATGTAGTCAACTAAAATACTGTTTCTTTCCTCCTCTCTTTCCCTGTCCTGATCTAGTTTGTCTGGGGGGAGTGGGGGGGAAGACAACAAAGGAAATATTACTCACAATATATCTCATAACATATCTTGCCATTAATGGTGTTGCTTTAAAAATGCATTGTTTTAGAAACACTAAGGTGGGAAAAAAAAAGGTAAAATTTTATAAACAGAGTATGACTGGGCTTTTTTTGCTGATTGCAGTTTCTGAAGTGATGGAACCTTGCTAGCAAGAACTTCCCTGCAGATGTTAATATGTTATAGCACATCAGTCACAGAACCACATTTTAGCGCACAAATCTAAGATCAGTACACAGGTTCCCAACTCCAGCAATCTGAAAATTGTCTCCCTGTGCTTTAGAAGACAAATTCAAAGCTTCACTGTCTGCTCAAACACAGAGCTGGCAGTGGCTCTGCCTGCTGGTAGTCCTTTAGAAATTTGAAAATTCCCTTCACTGTAAACTAAATAAATGCACAAGATGGAAAAGCAAGAAGCAATTCATAACAAAACGACCTCTTCAATTATTAACTGGCAAAAGTCCCAAAGGCATTAAAATAAATGAACCATAGCTTGAATCAAAAAGGCAAAAATTATAACTTGGGGCTTATACTTTATAAGTATAATTAAATATAAATGGATTGCTGAAACAGTATATCACTTCCTATACTATTATTTCTAGAAACATATTCAGTGATTTACAGATAGATATTGAATGAGAAGTTTGACTGTCTCATCTAATTCCTTTATTCACCGCTACTCTCCTGTTAGCTCTGAACAGCATCAGTTGTCACTTTAAAATTTCAGTCCCTGCAGAGTGCATATGTAATTCTCAATTAAGCCCATTTTCCAGCTGTTTATATATAAAACTGTGTGAGTTTTATAAGTATTTTATTGCTGTTGCTTTGTAGAGCCTTTCATCAGCATGGATTGAATAAGGAAATAAATTTTGAAACAATTAGAAGAAATAGAATAAACGTCTTCAAAATGAGCATTAACTTGGAGGGTGCATTTAACTGCTGTTGGATTGTGATAGGTTGTGCTACTTGGTTAACCAAACCTCAAACTTCTCAGTCATACTGAGCAGTTCTGTGTCTGACCTTTCTTCATCTAAACTTTATATTGTCTTGAGTCCTTGAGAGAACTATTCCAGCTAATAAAATGGATGAAAGAGAATGACATGATAGGCTTTCCTATTCTAAAAAAAAATGTATTAAAAGAAATCACCTTACTTCAAAGTGCTTTCTAAGAAAGAGCAGAATTCTCAAGGCTTTGTGATTAAAACATTTGTGTCTGTTTCTGAGGTCTTTGTTGATATACTACAAAGTAGTTTCAGTGGAATTTTGTAGAAAAAAGAAAATAGAATCTGGTTCTGTGAAATTCTTTATAGAAAAATAGGTGAAGAATGTATCTGAGTTGACCTCATAATTTGATAAAAATGTTGAGCTGTAAGCATTCCCCAAGTAAGCTGTAAACCAATGTGACACAAGAAAAAGAATATACTGGAAGTGTAGCACTGTGGTAGAGAGTATGGATGGGCAATCAGAGCAGAAATAGTGTGACTTGAGTTACAAAGAGGAAATCTGAAATTTAATTTAAATTGTACTAAATTAAACCAAAATCAACATTATCAACTGAATTGAAAACTGAAATATGTTGTTAGAAGCATTTTACAATTCATAATTTTGTCCTGATTATTGAGAATGACAAATACATTTAAAAATAAAATGGACAGTTACGTATATGTGCTTTCTGTATGCAGATAACGGGATAACAGGCTTCAGATGGAGCAGAATCCTTATCCAGTATATGTGATACAAACTGTTGGTAGGAAGATGACAAAATCCAGGGTATTCTGCTTTTGTACTTCATATATTACTTACTATGATTACTTCAGCTCTGAAATGAGGTACTGCGAACTAGTGTTGTACTTCTTGATTTGATGCTTTCTGCACTGAGTTATGGTGAATGAAATCTTTGTTGCTGCCCTCAGTGGACACAAAGATTTATCACCAGTGGGCCATCAGTAAGTATACAGTTCGCATTTACATCGGTATAGCTGAAGTTTAATGAAAAAAATTTTCAGTATGGATTAGTGTAGAGCTTGCCAGTCTATATTTCAATTGTGGTAGCTCTGCTTTTCAAGATAAAATGCAACACAATGCAAGTGTTCAATATTAAAGTTAATATTGATATGAGCAGATTTTCAAGTACTGGATACTGCCTGTAGAAGTTTGCAGGGACAGAGACATTAATACACTGGACCATAAATCTCATTCAGTCTTTGAAGGTGGCCTAGAAGATGTAACTCCTAATAACATGTATGGGTGAATCTCCTTATAGTTGGTTCTTACTCTCTAAACCACAATAAGCAGCACAACTGATAATGCCAAGAAAGGGCTGTTTGGGTCTGTGGCATCCCTCTATGTTCCCTTTTCAGAGATTTCCTATAGTGAAAGATTAAAAGATACTCCACGACACACATGCACATCGTGCTTTGTTTAAATTCATTCTCTTACTTTTGGAGGGGTTTGTTACTGTCCTCTTTTGAAATGTATTTTCCATTTTTTACATCCTTTATGTCTCCAAATTTTTGAAAGCTTCTTTATTAATATTGGAAAGCTCCAAAGCTTACTTGCCTGCCTGTAGAGTTTCTTACGCTACCAGTACTCCAGTTTACACTTGAAAATCAAGACAAAAGCTTCCTGCTTTTGCTAATCAGTGTAAAACAAAAAACCGTGAAGAAGGCTGTAGACATCAAAACGCATTTCTTTTGCTTAGATAGTTCGCAACCTTGATAAGATCACAGAAATAAGCGTGGGAGGCTGTTGCCTGCAATACAGAACCATTAAACTGTTCTCCTTGCAGAAAACGCAGCGATCACAACATCTCACATCTGTTCTTGTTCAACCTTAGAACATAAAAGGAAATGAGATATTAGAGGGGGGAAAAAACCCCAACAGCTCAATGTGCTGCTGCATTGGATTGCAGATTCTACAGTTTTCTCCCTGCTGTGAAATCACTTTCCATGCTGGCTTAGAAATTATAACAAATGTAGCACTGTCCTAAATGTATATTTAAGTAGAAGGCACAAGTAGAGAAAACTGCTGTGAGATTGTCTGGCAAAATGCTTCCAGAATGCTTCTCCCAAGAAGACCAAGTTTGTTTATAGCCTGGTTACCCCTGGTTATACCAATGAGTACTGATGACAAATGTTGATAGGAAAGGAAAAGACTTTCATATCCCCTTCATTTAAAGATTAATTCCATGTAAAATCAACCTGCTTTCCTTGCTCTATCAGTGTTTGTCATTCACCTACCTAGAGCACACTCCAGGGGTTACAAAACAAGTTCATTAATCTTGCTTGATTTCTAGGGCACAAGGAGGAGCCAGTAGCGTTCTCTGATACATTAATTTAATCAGTGGCCTATATTAAGGTCTCAGGAGAGGGTCAGCATTGCCTTACTGTTGAACAATTAAACTCCAGATAACAAATATCTTGACTTTTGCTCCTCAAGTTACTTGGCTGTGGAAGTCTAATTTACTCCCCCAAAATTACAAACATTTGCTGGACATATGGTCAGCTTCTTTGTAGAGATCAGTATCAGAAAAGCATACAGATAATCACCAGACTCCTTGAAAGAATAGAATGATAAGAACCTAACTGGTTTTTGGGATACCTGAGAGTAATTTTTTGCAAGGTAAAAAGTATTTTTCAGCCTTTAAGAAAAAGTTTACTAGATGAAAATAGGTGGTACATGGTGGGTAGTTTTTTGGGGTTGCTCCTGATAAGTAGGTTATTCTCATCTTTAACCCTGGAGTATAGAGGTATACTGTATTAACATGGAACTGCCAAAGAACAACTTTTTGATCTTATATGACAGAAACTTAATGGGCATCATTTTGTTTTCTAATCATTTTACCCACACAGCTTAGTGTGGGTAAAATGATTAGTGTCTGCAGCTTAGTATTCCACATCATTCTCATTAACACACTTTAATATCTCCCATTTTCTGCTTCGGTGATACGTTTTATCAGCTGCGTCTCCATTAGCAAGTCATGGGCTGCAAAGCTGAACTTTGTGGAGTAAAACTGTGGGTGGTGAGGAGGTCCATGATGTATGTTTCAGAGCTTCTGCTTTGGACTATTCTCCGGTTGTATATAAACTCTTCTGTGTAGGTGCCAGCTGCTGAACATTGTCAATTAAACCTTGCCCCATAAAACTTTCACGAGCTCCATAGGCAGAATAATTGTCTGAGAAACAGATACAAAGGCAAAAAAACCCATCAGTTCAGTACATGTCTCCTTTGTGTTTAATGGTTCAGGCTGTTGGATACTCTAATTTTCAAAGGTGTGAAACAACATCATCTACAAGCAACATAATTTACCATAGGACACTGAGATACTTTATCCCAGAGAGTTTGAAAAATAGCAGTGAGTTTCAACTAAATTTCTTTGATTTTTTGAAAAAGTATGCTATTAAATCTAAATGACTATTGTATTATTAAAATGTTTAAAAACTGTTATTTTGAAGCAGTGCTCATTATTAGTTCAGGGCAGTTTTTTTCTCCTTGGATCAGAGGAAATTAAATGTGAAGATCAGCAACTGACTTAAGAACACAGAAACACATCAAAAAACTACATTTTAAAACTTCTTTTTCTTTATAGACATTTATAATTAAAATACCATTTTAAAAATTACAGTCAAAATTACACAACAGTAAGTCTGTTGTACTGCCATTACTCCCAACGGATAGAATAAGATTTTAGAGAGAAATATAATTAAAATATTTTTGCAATGGAAAAATCTAAGCTTCAAGCTTCCCTGTGGTGTAGCTTTCTGATCCCTTTTAGCAAAGTGCTGAGGGAAAGAAGCAGGAGCCTGAGATGCTGAAGGCAAACATAATTGGATTTCAAGAAAAATGTTGAATATCTTTGGACAAATAATGTCATAAAAAGAGAATTAATTAAGATCAGCAGAGGGATCTATGTTTATGCACTCCAGTGAGCAGATCTGTGAGTAAAACAAAGGAACTAGACAATGCATTAGTTAGATATTAAGAAATTGAGTTCATAAACAGTGGGAAAGGAGAGGGAACGAAAGAAGGGAGGAACAAGTGTTACCTTATTGTCACCGAAATGCAAACTTAATACCTATTTCCTGTCTGGACTGCAATAGATAAAAGCTGAAGAGAGCTGCCAGTTATCTGAATTGATACATGCTGTGTTTGAATAAAGAACAGTTTTGTAATTTATTTTGTTGAGCTCTTCTCCAGTTGTTTGTAGCTGCCACATCTAATTGTGCTTGTGTAGTCCTTTAATTTGCATGAAAGAAGATAATATAATTGAAAAACTCAGGAGTAAGACAAGTTCAGATTACTAGCAGAGGTAAGTTAATTTGTTATTCATTAAATGCTAATGAACCTGGCACCTATGTTTTATTTGTTTCACTCTGAAATTGGAAAGGCCTTGTAACACAGCTAAGTCTATGATAAACAGAGATGTTAAATTTAACTGTTGTTTTCCCTGATGTTCCACTAGAATAAGCAAGTTTGTAAAACTAGGTAACTATAAACATATGTGTGTGGTGAAGCCTCCTTAGAAGGCAAGCCTAAAACAGGTAGGAAGTGAATTTACGTGATCAGATTCCTTTGACAACTGTGGCTGAACTTGTTGACCCTTCAGGGCCCAGTTTTGGTATGGTTTCCATACAGAATGGGTAAAGGGCTACTGCACTAGAGCTCCCACAGTGATTCTGGCTTAAAATCTAGGGGCAGAGTCTGTCTTCCTTATCTGTTCTCAGTTGTGTCACCAATAGGACTAGATATAAGCATATGCAGTAGTCTTTTATTGTCACTGATGTTTCTAATATTGCATGAATGGCTAAAACCAAACCTGCAGTTGTGCACATCAGTGCTAGAGGCGTGCAGAAATTGATGGCTTATTTTTCCTTCAGCTTCTGAAGTGAGTTTTGAAACAACTGTTTATGTTGATACAAGTTATATATTGTTTTGGCCTTAGTGTCTTTGTTGCTTAACTCGTTAAAGTAGGAATAATGATATTTAGCCTTAGGGGTTAAATTCTATGACTGACAAGGCTAATTTATATTATTTGGTAATTTATGGTATATTATTATACCGAAAAAGAAAATCAAATTCTCTTTTTAAATTCTGAGGACAGTTTGATGTCTTTCTTTTCCGAAAAGTTGCTTTCCTTTTTGCCTAAACTTCATTTACTGCACCTCTAAAGTATGTACAGCCTGGAAAGCAAATAGAGCAAGAGTTTAGTTGAACATAGTACCTAAAACATATCTCTAACTTAAAAATATTGAAAAATGTCCATAGATACATGTCCACAAAACAACTTGCCCACGCACAGCACTGCTTCTACCACTTGTTTGAAGGACAACTCTTGTTTCTGAATGCGGAATAAAAGGAATAGAATAGCGAATCAAGTTGCTTGAGTTTGACAGCCTATTAGTTTGATTCAAAATGAACTGCGTGCACATGCTCACAAAAATACATATGGTTGGCTTTGCTTATGTGGAAACGATTGCATATTGACTCAAAGTTGAACAGAAATTTGCCTTATTCTATTTTTGTTGACCAGGTAAAGTGGTATGAAAAACTATTGTATAAATTCAATTAAATTTGAGGCTCTACCTACCTGAAGCAACACATTTTAAAAATTTAGGAAAAAAACCCAACTGTCATGTATGTACATTCAGGGTTGCTATTTTTACTTGCAGTAATGTCTTGTTAGACAACCTGAACGTTTAACTCCTGATATTTGAGACTAAGTCACCAGGTAACCCATAACCTCATATACTTGCACAAAATCAGTGGAGGCAGAGGGAAGAGTCTGAGGCTGAGTATTCTGATGGGGAGAGGCCTGGCAGTTCCTGGGAGAGAAAGGACTTAAGTGGGATCTCCTTTCATATTGCTTGTCAGTGTGTATTACTTGCTGCCGAATCACAGGTTTTGAACAAGTAATGTGTAACTTATGTATGTGAAAATTACAGTAGCCAAACTACTTTCACAGTTACTGCTCTACTCTTGCGTCAGGATACAAACAATGCTTTGTTGCAGCAGGTTAACTGGCACCTTTTAGGTGAGCATCTAAAATGTAGTTATTATCTAAGCTTTATTTCTATTATATAATTCTGTGGGATGTGCACAAATGAATGAGAAAAATGACAGAATTAAATTCTTAACAGTTTCAAATTAGAATTTTTGCAACATTTTAGCACCTCCTCACCATGTTTCTTATCTCAGCTATAGCTACAGATCTGAAACTTAAAATCATCAGAGCTAAGCTGCAAATGTGTATTTTTCAATTTATAAGCAGCTATGAATTTCTTTCTCATTCATTTACCTCTGCTATAAAATAACAGAAATATATGGTTAATTTGTAAACTAAGCTTGATGTCTGAGCTAACCTGCTGAGCTGACAATGGAAAAAAAAAAGGAGTAGATTAATTTGCATTATGATTAATGCTGTTAATTTTAAAAGCCTTTGTTCTGGTAAGTTTTAGTATTTGGATCTTTAAGAGACTGACCTTCTCTAGGCTGGTTCTCTAACACATGAAAGACACGAGTTGTTTTTAAAAGCAAATCTCTGTCTTTTGAAGCCTGTTCTTCATAATATGAGTCTCTTAAATTATCTCAGTTCTAAAAGCATCATTTTTATTTTCTTCCACTTCTTGACTTCTGTACTGCTACTTTGTGTACATTTATTTGCTATATGTTTTTATCTCTGCTTAAGTAATGGCTCTGCTAGTGACTTCATGGAAAAAGAGAATCCATTTCTAAGATAAAATGAAAAAATGAGCATGATATTGTGCTGAATCAAAGAAATTACTATTAGTTTTGGCTTCATGCTACAAGAAAGAGCAAATCTGCACAAGAGCTTTTGTCAAGAGAAGAGCTCAGCTCTCCATCATGAGTCTTCCTGGATTTAACACTTAAGTCTTCTCTAATAACATGTATCTAGATTTTATACTTCCTGACACATTCTGGAGTAGTGTTGCTTTCCTGTAAGACTAAGCAGAGACCCTCAACAGCCTCATCATATGGCACAGTTATCTCTTATCATTGGACTTGGCTTTCCTATGCTTCTGAACCTCCTTGCTTCTGAGAGTGATACTCACTGTAGTTAAATCCATTATTTAAAGATTAATATATAAGGAGAAGTGAAGAATTTCAACCTTAAAGAGGCATCTCTCTGAAACTTTCTGAACACAGAAATAATGAAAAAACTTGAAGATCATTTTAAGCATCACTTTTCTCTGTATCTCTTTCAGGTGATATTTTTTGGCTCCTTGAAGCAGCAGATCATTACTTTTGGTAATCGTACATCCCGTTCCATTGGGATTGGCAGGACGATGACTGCTGTACTTCTACCCATCAACAATCATCCTTTTGATCCTGGCCTACCTATCATACACAGACAGTTGATACCATGACTGTCTTCACTGAGGAAAATTTCAAGGAGCCCTAGATAGGCAACTTGCACTATATCCTATTATGAATTTGTGGTTGGGCTTAATCATATTTATAGAATCACAGAATGGTTTGGGTTGGGAGGGACCTTAAAGATCATCTCATTCCAACCCTCCCTGCCGTGGGCAGGGACACCTCCCACCAGACCAGGTTGCTCCAAGCCCCATCCAACCTGGCCGTGGAACACTGCCAGAGAGGGGACAGCCACGGCTTCTCTGGGCAACCTGGGCCATTGTCTCACCACCCTCACAGGAAAGAATTTCTTCCTAATATCTAATCTAAATCTCCCCTCTTCCAGTTTAAAGCCAGTACCCATATTTCTAGTAAGCAATTAAATATATGATCATATTAGCATTTTCTAGATCATATCAGTGAACACAGCTGCTAATATGGAAAAATAATATCCCAAAAATGCTTTTAGATGAAACTAATGTGTTTTTTCTGCCAGTTGGCATACATTTAGTTCTGGTTTAGTATCAAAATTAGCCTTCAAAATTCATCCTGGATATAATTATATGAATGCAATAAAACCTTTTTTAGAGTTTTATAACACATCTCAAGAAATAAATAATTGCATTAAATGCTAAAGGTCCAAATCAGTTGTCTTAAGTAGAATATTTGGCTTTTTAATCACTAGCATAAAAGAACGGGAAGTGTAAGGAAGAAAGATCATTTTTTCAGAGGTAGACAAAGGAAAAAAGTTGGCAAATATTCTTCTTGGCAAATATTCTGGAATAGTGATATAAAGATATTTTTGGCTAAAATGCTAAAATAGAAGACACAGTCTTCAAATTGTGTCCTGGTTTAATAGTCCCATTCAAGAAGGTATACCCCATTTAAGGTCAACTGCTGAGGCTTACAAAGGTACTATGAGCTTTTAGGAACTTTATCAAAGAAAAGGTAAGTCCATAATTGCTAAACCATTTTGTATGCCAATATCTGAAAATCTGTCTGAGCTGTATAGAATTTTAATCCCTGATCCTGTAATTCCAGTTATTGTTTCTCCTTTGCAGACATATGCTTGTGTTTGAATCGGGTATTGCAAGTTGCAAGATAAGAATTCACTAACTAAAGCAACTCATCTGAAGTACTTTTCAGATGGAAAGCATTTTAAAGTATATACAGCATTTTAAGTACATACATTTTAAAGTGCAAAGTAAAAAGAATATCTTAAGGATGACATAAAATGATTTTATTATTTTTTTAAAAGAAAATGCTATGAATGAAAAACTTTTTTTTTTTCTCAAGTTGTAAGTTCAGAGAAACAAAAACAGGGAGAAAAACCAATCTCCCTTCCAACTCAATTTCTTCCCTTCTGATTTTTTTTTGCATCTCTAGACTAAAACCATGATGTCACATTTTCAACAAAGACTTTCTGAAATGTACTTCATGAATGGAATTCAAGTCAGCAAATAGCAAAGTAAAAATAAGTCAAGTAACTGAAGTATATACAGGTAATGTTATATTAGTAAATTAAAATAGAAAAATTAATTGAAGAAAGTATGCATGATTGATAAATAGAGAAAATACGACATTATTGCCAGAACAGAATATTAAACTGAAAAATAAATGCTGCATAATTACATTTATTCACTGAAATTACACAAATTAACGTAGTTTTCTGTTTTGGAAATTCTTCTTTTGATCAGCCTTGTAGTGTGGGAGCCTTCAGTTATCTATTTGAAAACTTGATTAATTCAAATGTACATAGAGAGACCTGTTAATGAGCAGCCGTCATCGCCGTACTGCTATCAACAACTGTGAAATTATAACCAGCAAACGTTTCAGGTAATATCTGACTAAACTATTGCACACCTGTTTTATTAAGAAGAAATCGAGATAATTACTACTTCTTCATTAGTGGTCATGAAAAGATTGATTGCCTAGAAAAGGCCATGGTTCTGAGTCTCAACATTAAAAGTTATTAATTTTTAACAGATTAATTTTTCTTGCAGCTTTTGTCCATTTTTTATAATCTTCTAGTTTACCTCACAATGTTCCTTTTTTTTCCCAAAACTTTATGTACAATATAATTTATTTTGGTCTATGATGACTGAGATACTTTTCAAGCTGTTGCAATTTTTTTACTCTATTTCCTCATAATTTATCGCTGAAGCCTAATTCTTAGATACTCCTTTTGTTTTGAATGATGAAAAATCTCTGACTTTTTTGAATTAAAAAGTGGTATTCAAGCAGGCTGTGGGCCTTTTACAGAGTTAAAAAAATAAAGGCTTTGTCCTTAAGAGATTCAATAGTCACTTGAGTAACATTGAAAATTTATGCCAGACCCTCAGCAGCTGTAAATCAGTGATGCTCCACTGGAGTCAGACAAGAACCTGAGATAAAATGTACTGCTATACGTTACATTTGTCTGTAGTTCCATTTCTTTTGGATGACACTGCAGCACCTTTCATAAAGATACGGCACCTTTTGATGTTAAGTCATCCTCTTTGAAGTAGGGGTTGAGTAAGGGTACAGCAGTCTTCCCCTTAAGAAGTTCCAGTAGCACAACTATTTCAGAGTAAAAATGGAGAAGGAAAAAATAATGTAGTGGGAACATTTGCTGCCTGTCTCAATTTTGTGGAATGCATTTTCTGACTATTAATTTTTAAAACAGCTTCTCTAGTTTTCAGTTGATTTTTCATTTCAGTTTGACAGCTGTCATCTGATAAGGACTCCCTGCTATGCATTGGCCCTGTGCTGAAGAAGGAACCTTCCTGTAGTTGTCTCATTTTCTCCTGTCTGGTGGGATTGTCTGAAATCTCTATATGGCATTTACCAGGGAGAAGTGCAGCTCAAAAAGCATAATACCTTCTGTACCTGAACTGTTGGACATTAACTCTGCTGCATACGAGGATTTGGAGGTGAGAGCAACCAAGTGCATGGGGACAATGCCATAAATGTGCTATCAACACAGTCATGGGTTGGTGGTATGTAGGTGTGACAGTGGGGTTAAGCAGGACCACTAAACACTGCAGAGAGGTGAAAACCAGAGTCTCTCCAATGGTAACAATTCCAGTTATTTGAATATTAAAAAAAAAAATAAATAAAAAAATATTACTTGAAAGAATTTTGGTGTTTCCATCTGTTCAGAAAAAAAATAATTTGTGTAGCTTTCACCTCAAAATCAGACACATCTCTCACCAACACAAAGCTCAGAAGGGCCCTGTATCTTCTCATTAAGTTGTGATCCCACAGCCACTGTTCTGTTCAATTAGTCTGTGTCGATGTAGGCAGATAAGGACCTGGTACCTGAACGAATTCCAGAAAAAACAATTTAAAAGTGAGGAAGAGAATTTAAGATTCTATACCAAAGGGGACCAATGAACATTGTCTTCAGAAAGATCTATTATAGCTTTCATGCCAGCCTTTTTATCCAATAAACCTGAATTGTTAACAAGTTTATTACAGCTCTGGTCCCAAATGTGTAATCACATCTGCACAGGTCAGGCACTGGACCCATAGAGGGCCACTGACTCCTTTGGGCTAGCCCAGCCTGACTACTGAATTAATGTATTGGGTTTGTGTGTCATGGTTTTGGTAGTGGCGGGGGGGTACTACAGGGGTGGCAGAGCAGGTGGATGCCTGAGGAGGCTGTGACCCCGCAGCCTACACTGGAGCAGGCTCCTGGCAGGACCTGTGGACCCCTGAGGAGAGGAGCCCAGGCTGGAGCAGGTTTGCTGGCAGGACTTGTGACCCCATGGGACACCCATGCTGGAGCAGCTCATGAGGAATGTGGAGTCCTCCACGTTCATGGAGTACTGTCTCCCGTGGGAGGGACCCCACACTGGAGCAGGAGAAGAGTGTGAGGAGTCCTCCCCTGAAGAGGAAGGAGCGGCAGGGAGAACATGTGATGAACTGCCAGCAACCCCTGTTCCCTGACCCCTGCGCTGCTCGGCGGAAGGAGAAGGTAGAGAAAATGGGGAGTGAAGTTGTGCCCAGGAAGAAGGGAGGGGTGGGGGGAAGTTGTGTTAAGCTCCCTGTTATTCTCTTGCCCCATGAGCCTTTAACTATATTTTCTTTCTCCTGTGCAGCTGAAAAAGGGAGTGACAGAATGGCTCTGGTGTCCAGCCAGGGTCAACCCACTACAATGAAACAGGTGATTTCAAATGTCTCTGGAGTGATTCCTCTCCTAAGACAAAAATAGCATTCAACCCTATACCCTTAGTTTTGCAAGTGCCAATGGGACTGTGTTTGCCCATCTTCACTGTGGCTTTTTACATATAATCTAAAAGTAAAATCAGGTATCATGGACACAAAGCATAAAGAGGCCTCACATGACTATAGCTACATAAGCATGAAGTTAAGTCCCAGTTTAGGACTCACCTGGCCCTATATCACTTAAAAAGCCCTGTAGCTTTTTCTCTGCTATACTGCAAAGGTCTGAATTGTGATGCTTTGTCACGTGGCTTTTGAGACTGAACTTTTGCAAACAAACCTGGGTAAATAATGGCTAAGGGATAATTTTCTCTCTTCCTCATTTTCTCTAAAACATCGATAAGTGACAAGAGGTCTTTGCTGATGCAGTTCCATGTGATTTTAAGACCTAATTCCCCCAGCAAAACAGGGAATATACAGTTCTTCGGAAAGCACATCTGCTGAATTGCTTACATTCATCTCTTGTGACTGGGAGAGTTCCCAGCTCTGTTGGTACTGCTGAATTTATGCCGTGGAAGCAAAATAACTCATACACATGCCCTTTACTCTTGTCTACAGTGTACATACAGGACTGAAAACAAAGAACTCTGTCACAATGTCCCACATAGTTCTATTTCTCTTCAGGGGATCCACTTGTTTATTTGGTCTCAAGTCCAGATAGCTGTATTATATTCTCGTGTGCCTCACTCTCGAAGGAGGTGCTGCTTTTATTAACGAGAGAAGGATGCCAGGAGAAATAACTACTTTATTTTGTTATTGTGGTGGTTCAGATCATGTCCTCCTGACTCTGATTTACTGAACATAAAATAAACCTCAATATTTTAACAGTAGATGAATGAGCAGCTTCGGTTCCATCTGCAAAGCAGCAAATGCACAAATCTCTTCAACTCCTTTGGTAGTGACTCAAGCAAGCTACGATGGAGTGGCAGTCCTGGTGCTTTGTAATGGTGTGCACCATGAACTGTGTGTTATTTAAGTGTACTTGCTACGGTTCCTATATTTTTCTAGCAGCTTTTAGGTCTGTGGTGGCAGCTTCTTGAATGACCTTGCTGCTCTTTTGGCTGCCAGTGCTGCTGACTGCTGTGCTGTTTGTAGCAAAGCCTGCAGTCCTAGTGACAGATTTCTAGCACAGATTTCTGATGTGTTGGTTTGCCCTTCTGGGTATCTCTCTCTTTCATTCTCTCAGATTCAAAAAGGTTGAAGGGAAGAATACAGGATTTTGACTAACCGGCTCTGCTTATTCTTCAGAAAAAAACAAATGTGGAGTTATTTTTACACTATAGGAGTATAGAACATTTTCTCCTTGTAGCTAAGGAGATTTCATATGGTGTTTTGAAATAAAATGCTTTTCTTAACCTTCCAGAACTTAGTAATTAAACACAAGCAAGGTCATATCCCCAGAATGTAAAAAAAAAATAAATAAAAAAATAAAATAAAATATGTACTCATTAAGTGAAGACAGAAAAAAATAGGAATAGCAATAACTGTGAACTTAAGTTCTAATGAAATTGGTATGTATATGTGTAACAGGATAATGTATAAAATCCTCAGGTATACTTTTTCCATTTGTTTATGCATGCATATAAAACATGAGTTTAACCTCAGGATTGATTGGGAGTGTGCTGTTATTGCTGACTTTAACATAGTATATGTTGTAGGGATATATTGGGGTTTTACTCAGAACTAGCATTTAACTAAAAGAGTCAATTGTCTCTTTTAATACAGGATAGGTTGTGGTATAGCTGAGCAGGCACCAAAAAATCCCGGACTTCTCCAGAGAGCCATCAGGTACAACGTGAAAGAAAATGCATGTTAAGAACAGGACTCAGTCGTCTTCCTTCCTTCAGTACTCCACGGTCAGCTCTGTGGCATGTTTGTAAGTTAGAGGTGTTTTTTATTTTTCTTCTGGAAAGGAGATTTTGAATCTCTTCCTCTTATGTGTAATCCTAAAGTAGAGATTGTCTTACAATAGCCACTAGACAATGGGTTTAGATTTAACCATTTATTCATGTCTGCACACATATGTACTGATACAGCATAGATAGAAACAGGTCCTTGTGCATGGGTGAGTGTACATAGATACGTATACGCATCGTATGCTCAGCTTGCAGTTCAGAACTAGTCAAATGAAGGAATTTTAACAGTTTCCTAACACACACAAAAAAAGGGGCTGCCAAGAATCTCAGAACGTATCTGTGAAATACAATGTAGAGAATTAAGCTCTCCAGCATAAACTTCTCCTTGGGTGTGGGCTTCAAAAGCACTTCAAAAACAGATACACAAGAGCACTCTGGATTATAAAACTGTAATAATATTTACTTCAGTCAGCATTAAATATTTTTAAGGCAATCTTTTGAGGAGAAAAAAAAAAAAGATAAGAAACTTAAAGGTCAAGTAATTCAATTACTTCTATATGTTTCTATTTCCAAGGAAAATTTCCTTGCATATCCTTATTTTGGCTTATTTATATTTTGCCAAAAGAATGTACAGACTGTATGTCATTATGTAGAATTCTTCATTAGCTGTAGAAGTTCCAGAGCCTGGTGCCAAAAAGCTGGAGTTTTCTCTAAGAGCGGGTTTTTACATAATGACTTCTCCACCTAACAAACTTTGAATCATTTAGTATGGGAAGCATTCTCATTTTTCAGATAACAAAAACTCATTGGCAGTATTTTTTCCATAGGCATGTAATGAGGCTTGTAGAAACATGACATAAATAAATAGAACGAATAAATCAAATTGTATGGAAAAAAACCTCATGGATCTGACAGCAGAAATGACAAACAACAGGGAGCTCTGCAGAAAATGAACTTTGGAGATTTCTAAGTGTCTCCTCTTCGAGTCCCTAGCCTGCACCGGGAAGACAATGGTGAAAGGATATTGTCTTCTGGAGAAATTGTGGATAAAGAAAGCGGTTGGATTTATTGAGGCTTCTCTAAGGTATTTACTTTTGTAGTTTTGCAACTTGCAAAATGCTTTATAAATGCTAAATGCTTGTAACAGACTTGTGGGATAGAGAATCCATGTCTTCTAGCTTGGGAATGCTGGAGGACATCTCCCTTGGAAGGAAGGCGAGTTCAAGTAGCCTGATCAGGCCTGATGGCTGGGACTTATTTGCCATGCAGAGAGAGCTTGCCAGGCCAAATGCCAATGGGGAAGCATCAGCCTTTGTTTCCAGCAGCTTTTCACAACCACTCTTTTAATGAACCTGAGCTGAAAGAGAAATGGATTTTTAAGTCAGGCAACTTCTTCACTCTATCAGAAAGATTATGAAAAGTGGGGGGGAGGAATGACACTTCCATATTTTCACAGTGCACAGCAGAGTTGTTTAATTGTGTTTTAAGGAAGGTGAATAGGATGAAAATTAGAAGGAAGTTACCCAGATCTATACAAAAATGAACTCCATGCACATCTCGATGCATTAAAACTGTGAAGATGGTAAGTATGGCCAGGCTTCCCATACTCTGCCCCATGCTTAGGATGCACAATGCTGACTCTTCTCCAGGGGAAGGAGCTGGCAGGTTGCTGGCAGCCAGGGCTCCTGGGTCTGCCTGGCTGCTCCTCGCATCACTGGCATCAGGGCATCTGGGAGCATTGGCTATTTTTATAAGAGGCAGCATAACAGTTATTTAAAGATATTTGTCTAAGTACATGGAAAAATGGGGGTATTCTATTACTGCACCAGTTATTTTGCTGCTTGGGCTATGAGCCATCTTAGGTGGTTGCATGGTAACAATGAATTTATGCTTAAGTATTGCCACTGAAAACTTTGTTTTCAGTAGCATTTAACATGATCCATGAGGTCCAATTCTGTGAGGGGATATGAGAAAAATCCACCTTCTGCTAAAGCCAGTGGGAACAAAGAACATCAACTAAAGGCTTGAGTTCTGCATGTCAATAGAGATGTGCTGTACATGGGGATTTTAGCTAAATTCGTGTTGCCAGAAAACGTGTTCAGTTTTTCTTTTGGTTTGGATGCTCAGATAAAATAAACTTACACGTACAATTGTATTTATACTAGAATAAGTATAGTTTTCCACAAGTTAACCTTTTGGCCATGTTTCATGTAGTCCTTTTGCTTTTAAGCAGCAGGGTTTGTGCAGCATTATGTGGTTTTATGCACATGCCACTATCTGTATATACATATTCTAAGTAGTAAAACTAACATTACATATACATAGTGCTGCAGTTCAGTCATAAATTTTAACCTTAAAACCCACAACATTGCTTTCTATTAAGCTTTAGTTAATGAAAAGTAAAAATTGAAAGTTGCTGCTGCAGTTGTGACAGTTACTGGAAATTGCTTTATGCATGCTGCAAGACTTCTTACGGAAAAACTGAAAATTGCAAATGGAGCACTGGTGAGGTGAACAGTAAAAAAAAGAACAAACACATCAAGTGACTTGCCCACATAATGATATATGTAGCTTATTCTGACTTAGTTAAACATACTAGTCATTTTATAATGTTCATTTAACATTGGAATTTTTATATCATTCTTAAACATGTGGAGGTTTGAATAGTCTGTGACACAAGTCATGAGAAATCATGACTAGAAAATGATGCCAAAATTTCTGTTAGCAGTTTAATACATCTGTAATAGAGCGTTTTTCTTGGAGTCAGAACAGAACTGTATGAGATTTCATATACTGCCCGGAAGCTAAGCCAATCAATGGAAATACAGAAACCTAGTTAAGGATGGAAGACTATTTTTGTGTGCGTTCAGCTGGTACTATACTGAGATTAAGTTTTTACATTTTTTAATTGGAAAATGGGTTTGAAATCTTTTTATTATTTGTTGGGGTTTTTTCTGTTGTTTTGATTTAGTTCAAGCAACACACTTTTGACGTGTCAAATTATGCACGTTTAGTACTGGCTTAAAAAAACCCATGCTTTTCAGGCTTTTTCTTCAGTAGAAACACATGGATTGTCCCTACCTGTTGTGTACACAAAAACTTTCTTTTCCTTTCTCCTTCTCCCAAACCACCACATCCCACTCTTTTCACTTCTTCCTTTTCACTTTTAGTTTTAGTTTTCGTTTCAGTTTAAATGGAAGTGCCCCAATGTTGTGGAACAGCCTCTCTGAGTAGCATTGCCAGACACACAAGCAAAAGGAAAATCTGTGATCCATGACTATTCTGTCACTTCCTAATAGTAAAGGCTTCAGGATTTTTGATTAAAAAAACCCTCCAAACTATTCAGAATAAAAATAAAACAGGCTTTAAAGCTCAACATGAATATGTACATACTCTTATTACAGCTGAAGCCAAAACTACCGTTTATCTTTTTTCTTTTTTGAAATTTTTTTAAATTTTTTGCTCGTGAATTAATTAAAAAATAGTAATATCATAGAGGACCACTTCATGTTCTTTTTTAAATTTGCTTGGACATTGAGAAGTTCCAAAATGTGTGTCTACTGTTTCTTCTATAAAGCAGTTTAATAAGATGCCATAATAAACATGTAAAATCAGATTTATTGTATGAAGAGGTAAAATAACCTCATTACAAAGAAAATTCCAACAACCTGAAGCTTGCCTAATATATAACCCAGTAGTTTAATTTGTAAACCTGATGATTGCTCTTAATAGAGTTCGTTAATACCTCGGAGTCCTATAAGATGTTTGAATGATACTTGTTATAATTAATATTTAGTCTTTAATACAGTTAAGGGTTTCCCAAACTTTCAAAATGGTTCTTCTGATGTTTTTTTTAAAATTTGCCAGCTGTGCAAACTTCATTGCTATGAGGATACAGAGAGGCTTCACAGAAGCAACATGACATTGCATTGATTAATTAACCATTTGTATTTTCCCATAATAGCAGGTTTGAATACCCTTTCTGAACGGCATTGCCTCCTCTCATTCACAGGTAAGTATTATTCTTGTATCCATATTTATGTCATTTAATGAATCTATGGATATGGACTGATTGTCTCCAGGGAATGACACTGGAGGATAAATTCTGAAGAATCAGAATATGTACAGAAAGCACAGTCCAGAGTGCTAAGTGATAGGGGAAGGAATATAGCAAGTGTATGTCTTACCCAGATTAATAGTTCAAGTGTGAACTGCATCAGTGGTATTCAAACACTTGAGCTCTAAAATTCCATAATGCTCTAACTATGAATGCTTGTAGTATGTTCAGCATGAATATCTGAGCTGAAAAGAGTTGCCAGTTCTCAACTACCACCTCTGCTTTCTTGCTTAGAAACAGGGAACAAACAAACTCCCATTAGTGAGTCTGCTGCTACACTCCTGCAGCTTCAAAGTGTTGGGTTTTTTTGTGGCTTCCCGCATTTCTGCTTCCTCTGCTCATTAAGAACTGCAGCTCAGCAAATCATTATGCCTTTGCTTCCACTGTCCTCCAGGCTGGAGTGATCGTGCCCTCTAACTGTTGAGAATCTTACTATTTCTGGAGTTTATTGATTAGTACGGGGCAGCAGTGCTTCCCCGCAGTGCTGGTGTGCCATGACATCATCAGACTAATTGACAAAATCATGTGGCTGAACAGCGTACAAATGCTTGAGAGATGTCGCTTGTCTCCTCCAAGGCAAGACAATGAGGGCAAGATGAAGGGGCAGATTCCCAGTGAGTGCCACAGTTCCTGCCAGAACAAAGGATGTGGTAATACAGCTGCTGATTGTGTGTATTTTAGACGAGTATTCAAAAAGTTTCGACTCAATCATACACATTGGGTTTCCCCATTGGCACAGTGAAGAAGTATAGAAAGTCTTTTTCACTAGTAGATCACTTAGGGACAGAACTTCTAGCATGGTGTGAAATTAAGAGGAAAAAATAGATGCTGAATCCTCACTCTCCAGTAGGGATTCTCAGCCTGTAGGTCCAGTGAATTAAACACTATGGCAATATTATTTTTCATTGCTGCAAAAAGCACATGAAAAATGGACATAATTTAATTTAAAACAAAAGGGTTTTTTAATTTTTTTTTTGTTTAAACACTAAAGGATTAATGAATACAATTGAAACGTATACAATAGTCACCAACGTGTATTGTCAGGTTTCACAGTTAAATGCTTCACCTGTGCATCAGCCTAAGACTACAAAGCTCACCTCACAATTCAGGTATTGTAGGGGTTTCTTATGAAACCTCCAAACTTTCTGAGGTTTGATCTTCTCTGGTTTTTGATAGCAACAGAACAAATAAGGCTTTCAGCATGGCTTGAAATAGCCACAGCTGATTAGAAGAAAGTGCTCATAAATTCTAAATATTTTTTTCTCTTTACATTAGTTAACCCCAAACTAGAGCTAACTCAATGGTTTCATTCAGGATCTGACACTTTGCTTTCAGGTTCAGTGTAAGACTGTAAGCTATCTTTTTCCCTGCTGCTTTTGTTTTCCTTTGCTTGGATAGAGGCATTTTGAAAGGTAAATGTGGCAGGCAGCATCAGTTCTGCCTAGCAGGGAACTGAAATTGGAGATCAGCTCTGGTTCAGACTCTCTTATAAGTGATCCTGTAGAATATATAGATGCCTGTTATTCCATTAAGTAAATTCTCGTCAAGATATGCATTCTATTTTCATTATGGTGTACAGGAAGTCTGATAGGAGCAGGAGTGCTACCCCAGTTATTTTATATGATTTTATAGAGAGATTTTCGTAAGGTCTGCATCAAACAGGCCAAGGGAGGTCAAATACCACATTGGTGAGAATCGGTGTACTTGAGCTGATAAGATGAGTAATAACATTTTTCCATAGTGTATGAGAAAGGATGCTATCAGTGCAGCACTGCCATTATGCCAGCTTGAGTGCTCACTGCCGCTGTGTCTTTTTTTCTCTAACTCTCATTCCTAAGATGATAGAAGCAGCCATGTCCAAAAGCTCTTATCTCCAGTCTGCAGATGGAGAAGAGAAGCACGTGGTAGGCTAAGGGTGAAATTTTCAGCAGAGATTGGTAAGTTACTTAGGTGCCTAACTCCTAATTTCAGAAGTGATACAGGACCTTTTTAAAGCAGCTGTTCTGTTCACAAGAAACTAATCTACTTAGTTACTGCAGGAAACATGCAGCTTTATACTAATCACACAAAGAGGATGAAGGGGAAAGTTCCACAGAATAGATGGGAAACAAGAGACAGGGAAGAATGTAGTTCTATCCCTTATCTCTTTGGGCAACTGGCTGACTCTGTGTCAACTCCTTTTTATGCCTAGTTTACGAATGAAAAGATATTTTTGAAAGCTACAAGGAGTCTTTTTTTATCTCAGATGGGAAGAGTTGCTCTCTCTTACCTTACCTTTCACTCAGTCCCTCAATTCTATAGACTCTCCCAGTGTCTGGTGTTCCCAGAAGGATGAAATCCTATTGGCCTCTCTCCCTTCAGGAAATTGTTAGGAAAAGCAAAGGGCTCTTGCACTCCATGTCACTTTATAAGCAAACGTTGTCCTGACTTCTCCTTACAGTTCAAACATTGATGTCGTGCTCTTTGAATAACAAGGATGGACTTAGCATCTAAAAAGAAATTGCTTTGTCTAAATTGCTTTTAATAATTTCTTCACCTCCCTCTTTAAAAAAAAAAAAAAAAAAGAAATCTAGGATCTGGACCTTGTGATGGAATGGGGATGTTGGATAATGTGTTGTTCCACTCTTGTTTCAGGGGATCAGGAGTAGTGCCTGTGACTGGACCTCCAGAAGAGCTTAAGAAAGGTTTGTCTGAGCTCTGTGTTGACAGTAGCATTGGTTGTCAAGATCTTTCCGTGTCCTCTTACCCTTTTGAATGTGCAGCTGCTCTAATAAGAACATTTGCCATTAATACAGACACACAGATTCTGTCTTATGGTAGAATTCAGGCATTCATGAGCAAGAAGGGTCATCAGGCTTATAAGCTTTTTCTGCCATACATGATACTGCTCATATCTCCTTGCTGCTTTTTCCAGGTTTCCTTTGTGTACTTATATAATAAGGATTTCACACCAAAAAAAAAATGCTAGGTAACTGAAATGCAGAGAGCTCATCTTGTTTTGTGAGAGAAAGATGACTTCAGTGACCCACAGCCCACATTCGTTTTACAACCCTTCCTCTGTACTCCTGACCTTGCCCTGGCAGCATACAGTATATGTTCCTGCTTTTGAGACGTTAGGATCCTGCCTAGCCCTAATAGAGGAAATTTTTACACATGTCTAGTTTTGATCTTCTGTAAATAATACAACCTAAGATGAGCACAGAACTAGATTGGTTTAGGTGAATAGAGTCAATCTACTGGCATGGTGCTGCCCTCTTACTATAACTTAATCATTTGAGTTTCAGGCAAAAGCTGAGTACTTTGCCCAGATTTGTATGTGCAAGGTTGTGTTCTATAAGACAGATTCATTCAGATGTCATGAGTTTGGCTTTTATAGGAACAGTTTTCATCTTTTCGTTGGTCCTGTAGCCTAAGTCTATACTTTAGTCTCGAAGAAGCACCCACTTTTTTTGACACTAAGTCTTAGCTGCCTAAGACTTAGTTTTTGCAGTACGTTCTCTAATGATGGCAGGCATTCAGCATTGCTTCTGGTTGAGATTGAGTATTGTCAGTCCTCACTTCAGCAGGCTGGATAAGTGTATTTTCCATGACTGCATGAAAAATCCCAGATACTAATGATATTCTATATGGCATCCTTCTGATAATGCAGAACTTTCCTTACAGCACTACATTTTCTTCAACTCTTCTCTGAGCTCACTAGTATGCTTGTAGCCTTAAAATTGCACAGGTAAATCTGTTTTTTTCTGGCCCATTTACCTCAGTCAGTTTCTTTTTCTCTGAGGTAATAAATAACTATGTTTTCAGGTGTTTTAGCCAGACCTCATTCTGCATATAACCCCTGACCTTCATACTATGGCCCCAACCCTTCTTCAGAAGAGCTGAATATACACCCAGGAATTTTTCAATGCTGGTACTTTGTTAGGGCCTAAGATGAAAACATCCTACTGATTTTTTTTCTCAGTATTTTTGCTTAATAGCAGAATATTTTAGCTTTTGGTGTGTCAGTTTTACAAGAATGAAGAAAAAACATATTCAGTGAGTCATTACTGCATTCATAAATGCTTCCTGCTTCGTCCACATATTACCTCCTGCTTCTAGTCTAATCTCAAAATAGCAGAAGCTCTTGTACCTGTATCTATCATTCTTCTGTTATCAGTAAGAGCCTACCTTATATCCCTTTAACATCTGGTATGTATCAACTCCTCTGTGTATTTCAGCTTTGAAAGGTAAAATGCTCAGAGCTTTTTTTTCACCTTTAGACCCTTGAGTCCATACCCTTCAGCTAGAAATATTCTTTGATGTGTATTCTAGCATTTTCTGGCTAAATGCCCTTGCTTAAGGCATTTAGTTATTTTTGATGCTTAGACATTTTAATTTAAATAACTGATTAGATGTTAAATCTCCTGTGACAGAAACACACATTAGGAGCCAGGGCCCGTTCTATTACGCTTTTGCATTTTCATTTCTTTGAGCTGTTCTTGCTGTGTGGGTGCAAATCTGAAGTTATTCAGTGCTTACAGTGTTGCTGTTAATTATTCTGCTTAAAGTCACCTGCAGCACTTCTAATTTTGTTTATAGATGCAAAGAGGTGCCTGAACTCTTAACTTCTACTTCATAAGAGCCTAAGGACATCTTAAAACTCAAATATATAACTGTACCTGCAAAAACCTGACCACAGCTGCCTGTGGCACACCAGACATTATCCCTATGCTTTTGAAAAATGTGGCAGTATGTACGTTTCATGGCAATAAAACATTGGCACTTTACCTAGGAACGTTTTGAAATGACAGAAGGAACATATCTTTAATGCTGGTGCTGAAATACATGTGATTGTCAGAAGGCCATAATCACCTAATCAACTTAAGGGTATTTGTACAGGATAATAGTTACTTCCAGAGATGACCGCCCTATTACCGTCTCTAGTACCTTCTGGCATTATCTCGCTGCATTGACTAGGGAGGAATCAATGTTTCTGAATTTTGAAATATCAGTCATGTGCTTAGACTTAGCTGGGATAAAGTCAGACCTAACAGATTTTTCCAAGTTTAGAAGTCGATGATGTTTGGAGATGAACTTGGAGGGAAATAAATCCCCATTCAGGAATGTGTTCACCACCGTACATAAACATACATAAACTCTAAATCTAGAGCAATGTGCTTTGTTAAAAAGTTATTGCACACACACACACTGCAGCAGTTTGGGTTTTTTTTCAGATATAAATGTCTACACTCATAGATATTTTTGCATACATGGTTCTGACACAAATCACAGAAAAAAATCCCGGAGAAAATAGTTGGCTGACCGAACAGATTGTTTTCCAGTGATGTGATGTCAGTCTCCTGAGGAACACGACTTCTGACTGATAGGGAACATTCTCATAATATCAAGTGACTGACACATTGTGACATGAAAAAAGGGAAGGGGAAAAGTTGCAAAAATTACCATAAGTAGAATTTAAGAGCAGGCATTAAGTTTGGGAGGAAACAAAAGCAGAGCAAAGTTAATAAATAAATGAAGGTGCTGAACAACATAAAATCATAGAATAGCCTTGGTTGGAAAAGACCTCTAAGATCATGATTAGATTTCTTTCCTGATAAAGTACTGTAGAAGCAGTTTTGTTGTGTATTAATTTTCTTTCAGTTGTCATGATTCTGTAAAAAATACAAAAACGTGATAAAAGTGGGAGTTTCAGAAGCTTACTGTCTAGATTTTTATCCAAGATTATGTTTAAAAAATATATTTGCACATATGTAAAATATGCAAAAGACTTGAAAACTGCGGAGGGTGTGTGTTGCAAAGGTTGTAATACTTCTCTACTGTGATTCATAGACAGCCTTGTCAATTTCTTGTTTCCTTCCCTTTTTGAAATAGAAATATCAAAGGGAGAAAACAGCTTAAAATTCTTATTCTGAATACACAGGCTCTGTCTTGCATCCAAAGAACTACACAATTTCGTTGTTTCTTTTTTTTTTTTTTTTTTATATGTGATTTTTCATATAGGAGGCACATATGAGGCACTAAGGTAGCTTGAGTGTGGTTCTGTGGGCAAGTGACAGCCACAGAAGCTGAATGTTGGGATTTGTATCCCCAACTCACTGAGGATGAAACTTGAGGCTTGAAAAAAACCTACAAATATCCTTTGATTTCATGCAGATGCTTTTTATTTGCAGATTCAAATGGTCAGTTCAATGCAATTTGTAACCCCTAGGATGTGTGTTCATAGTGCATATGAAATTTTTCTGACACATTGAAATTAAGATGGAAAAATATGAAAAAAAACCCAAGAGAAGTAGATTAGTAATAATAATTTTAACAAGTACTAGCCGTTTAACAGCTTCAGGTTTTGTATTTTATTTCTTACTTCAGTGTGTCTAGAAGAAAGGATTTAATTAATGAATTAAGTGCATTAATATTATTTACTTGAAAGACTTGCAACAAAATCCAACGTGTGTGTATCTGGAATTAAACAACTGTGAGGTATTCTCCTTAGTCTAACACATCTATAGCCCACCAGTGACCCTTCCATGAATGCCTCACCTGTGAAACCTTTGTATAACGTATGTGTGCAAATTCATTTGACTAAAATGAAATACACATTTTCAACAAGTAATTTCTATAAGAATGCTCAAAACATCAGAGTTGGAGACCTGAGGTGTAAGTTCCTTTAAGGTTCCCACATAATTGAAAAAATGCAGAAAAATTCTATTCTGATGGGCAGCAAATAAAATAGCGAGCACTCTTTTAATCTCATCTAGAATGTAAAATGTGAATTCTGAAATGCCAAGAAGCTGTCTGCCCTCAGTCATATCTCTTTCCAAATTTGGTTTCTTGTTGTTTCAGGTAAACTCAGAAGAAACATCTAAGTTATTGGATGTTCATTAAAGGTCAGTCTTTTGAATTTTTTGGCTACTTACAGAATTTTTATAGGTGTTTTGTTTTTTTCACTGCTTTTAATACTGCTGCTATGACTTGTGGAGTGCTCTGAGCACACTAATCCATAGTGTTATGGAAATGATATATTTCTCATGTCACTAATCGATCGATATCAAGTACAATGATCTCTGGAAATATTTCCATTAAATACCAACAAGTACTCTAAAATGTCAAAATATTAATTAGCTCTTATTTAGAGAACTCATGTGAAATATGCAAAAAGCAGGTCTTGTTTCTACAACTCACAGAAGGTCTATTCCAATTCCCATTGAAGTCTGCAGGAGGTTTTTCAAAGCAAGTAAGATAAAGATCATAAAGTCTTTGCAGTTCTATGACATACAGTGCTTTATTTGCTTTTCTAATTCAGGCAAAATGGAGTCTGAACTGGGCTTATGAACCATAGGATTGCATAACATTTTCATATGGCTGTAATTTTCAAGCCAAAGGGGTAAAAATTAAAAACAGTAACAAGCTTATTTGTGCATTCAGAGTAACTCAATGCTGTGCAATTGTCTGGAAGCTTGGATTGTCTATCCATTGCAAATAGCATCTGTGCTCAATTACATTCCATCCATTAGGAGGAAGAGCTTTCAGAAGTAGTAAAAGCATCTTAAGAGATGGTTTGCACTAGAAAGCTAAGGTTTTCTGAAAAAGACAGACAAACAGGTTGATTCTTCAGGTACTGCAGAAGGGAAAATGTTCCAGATGAAATGGAAATTATTTCATGAATCATCTCAGGATTTCACAGAAAGAAGGGGAGTATCATTACCAATTATTCTCTATAAAATGAGTTTAGCAACACACTATCCTCTAAAAAGAAAAAGTAAAAGATTGCTAAATTGAATATTTAAATTTTGCTAATGAGAATGAAGAGAGTTGATTAACGTTGAATCACTCCTTGGCAGTTTTTGAACAAAGATTATCATTCATTCTCTTTCTTGCACTGACAGATGATGTTTCTTGTTGAAACAAGGCTTCATGACTTTTGATAAAGCCTGCTGAAAATAGTGTTCTCTTGCCTAAACTGCATGTTCTGTTATAACAAGCTGCCCTAGCAGTCATAGGATGATAATATGGGATGCTTTGCAATCCTCTGCCCTTTTGAGGGGTTTGGATGCTTTTGTTTGAAGCATGATGCAGACCACGATATCGATATATTGCGTTACCCAACAGTGAATTTAAAAGCTACCCCCCAAAAAAATTACATAGCTTGCTACCTATTTAATATTCTTCTGTTTGCTTAACACTGTCTTGAGAAAATACATAGTACATGTCTACACAGAATCTCACGTACTATGTTAAAATCAGGCAACTATCTTGCCAAATATGGCTTAACTGTTAGTTGACAATAACACCCACCTCAAAGGCATTGCAGCACTTGATTACAGAGATAGGTACCTACTAGGATGTTCAGTGACAGTGCATTCACACTTTGGGACCCTACTGAGGAAAATCAAAGCTCTTGTTTCCCCCTCATTAGTGTCAGAATAACTCACGTACTTTGTCGAGGTGTGTGTACATATGGCTACAGCAGAAGTCATTAGTTCACATTTTGGACAGTAATATTCAGGACAGACTCTGTTCTTAGCAGTTTAATATTCTCCCTTGGAATTAGAATCTTTTGACTAACTTGTCCAAAAAAGCCCAAAACCGAACAGACGTTCTGTTTCAGCAATCCATACTGAGTTTGTGCAGCTTCTTCTCTCTTCTATAAGTAGGGCATTGGTAAGTTAGTCTATTGGGTGTTGCAGACTAGACAAGGATAAAGGTGATATTCCCTCCTGAGCTGGGAAGTAGGTCAATGCCTTCAGCATCATCACTGCTTGTCCCTTCCTGGTGGCTGCTTTTCTTAGCACATAATTTGTGCTCTCCAGATAATAATAGGAAATGTGATGGGCTGCTTAAACTCCCTCACTTCCCCTGTTATTAGGATTTGTGGAAAGCTGGATTGAAGACTGAAAAGAGCATCTGGTTATAACTAAAAAAACACAATAATACTACATATGCAATTTAAAAATATATATGTATTTGCATATTTTAATATGTGCTGCCTATGTTTGTTCATACATACCCATAGAAGACTATAAGAATCTAGAGATGAGGAGAAGGTTTACTGCAAGGAGAACGGAGTTGCAAGGCACATGCTTGGAAATGCATTTTAGGATTTTTGGAACAGACTGCATGTGTGGATGTAGGCAAATGCACCTGGATTATCTGCTGGGTTTTGTGTGTCATTGTTACTGACTGAAAACAAAAGAAAATACTTAAGTTACTAATTCATTTATAGGAAACACAAGATAAACAGTCCAAAAAGTGCTTTGTTTACTAGTTAAAAGGACAAATGGGAAGGAAACGATTAGGTGGGTAATCGGATTGTGGTACTTTGTGTTTGCTGCAAGAGCACATTGGAAATATTGTTAATTTAACATCAAGCATCCAAAGATAGCACTAATTCTTGTTTCATCAGCAGGCACAGAATGGAAAAGCTGCCAATGATCTAAACTTAGAAGTGAAAGAAAAAAATTAAAATGTCTTAGAAAACCAATTAGGTATTAGTTTTGACAGAAAGAACATAATACATGGACTGAATTTGAAGAAGAGCTAGTAATTCTGTCCATTTAACCTGAGAGGTGATCTAGTGTTTTCCAGTACTAGTCTTAGAACTGTTACATAACATACAGGAATCCTAAAAGTTTCCCCACTTGTTGTTTGGTTTTTTTTTTCTTCTTTTTGGTTGTTTGTCAGTGTTTTGTTTTTAAGAGATCACATGAACAGTCCTTCTGCAGGCAGAATTTCATTTGAAATTTTTGGAAATGTCAGTGAAAGGAAAAACCACTAGTGCATTCATACTGGTTTGTGTAGGGAATTCTCTTTTCCTTCATTTTCTACTTCCTGTGACTCCCCCATTTTGCTCTCAGAGGAAAAAAAAAAAAAGCGTAAATATTTTGTTCATGTATTTTCTAATTCCCTAATGTGTCTTGGTATCTGCTGGCTGGCAGTGTGGCCAATCCAGGTCCTTTATATTTAACCATTACATATACCCGATATTGACATTTGTACTACTTTACAGCATCTGAAGTGGCAGAGCTTTGACTTCATTTGGGAGTTCTGAGCACAGATGTCTTATAAATAATACACAATAAAAAAATCAGATCAAGATAATTAATTTCCGCTTTGCTATACCATACTGTGTATACCACATTTAACAAATGAACTGTCACCCACTGAAGTTTTCTCATGCATCCATTGGTAGATTTAGCAGGGCAAGATAATAATTGCTTTTCTTCCCACCTCTAAGATAAAATATGCCTATTTTTTTATTGAAATATGAATTCAAGGATGCAAAATGGATGGCTCCCTGTCATGTCGTATGGTCAACAATAATTTTCACTGTAAAGTTCCTTTATGTTCACAAGAGTTCCATCATCCCACCACATCCTACAGCTTCTCTCTCTTGAAATAGAAGATGATATATCAAAAGCCTACCATGATGAGACTAATTTCTGCAAATCAGTCAGAGGCACAGTTTCTAATGCACACAAACGAACTGCGTATGATGAAAAGCTATCTCGTTAAGGGTTTGTTAGAACATTATTTTGAGATTGGAAGAGTTAACAGCAGGCAAAGAGTACAACAGTTAAAGTGTTCACAGGAGGACATTCTTAAAAAGCCATGTTGTTGGCCCCTGTGCTGTTGTTCGGGAACAGACCTATGTTCTTAGGAAGTCCTACCTTCTGGCTGACCTTTTCATTCTGCGCTTTCTGTTTTCACCATAGTGTGGGGCTTGTCCGGAGTTCTTGTTGAGTTAGTAGGTAGCATGAAATATTGAAATATGACCCCACAATATGAGCTTACTTGGAAGTATGGAAAGTGACTGTTCTGGATGCTTTCTGTGGAAACAGGGGTTTTTTTAAGCAACTGTTCAAAGAGTGGTAAATTATAGCTGGAACCAGCAAAATTTCAAAAGAAATTTAGCAGAGGACATTATTTTAATAGGAGACCCCTTTTTGTGTTCATGATGGCTTTGGCCAACCTTTTTCATTGTATTCAATTAGAGCTAATTCCCTTTTTCTCTTATCTTCAATTCACAATTCAGTTTAGCATTGTCTATACTTCATTAACAAAAAAACCTCACTGAAAAAAATATTTTTAATAAAAAGTAATAGGCTAAATCCTTGGATCAGTAAGTCTTTGTCAAGCAAATTAAACTGAAATTTTGCTTCCCCACGCCTCCCTCTATTTGCCTTACTGCAGGAGAGTGTTCACCGTGTAGTCCCACTTTTAATGCCCTCATATATTTCTGGCTATTTCTGGCAAAACTTCCCACTCCTCATTCTGTGCATCCTGACACTGCAGCTTGCAGAAGGAAGTTCCACACAGCGCTACTCAAATGCTTAGGAGTATGTAGCCAGCAGGTAACTTTTACCTGTCTACTTTTCAAAGGTAGAAAGTTAGGAGTGCACATTCGTTATTGCACAATTTAGAAGCAAACATACCTGGGCTTCCTCTATTTCACTATATTTACCCTGGATCTTGGACTGCTTAATTTCTGTTTTTTGAATATAAGTAGCAATTATTTTTCTTCTTGTTTGCAAAGAAAAAGATTTTTTTGTTTAAAAAAGGATGCATATTAGGAAATGTTGAAAATGCCTCTATTTTGTTTCATTCTTTTAGAGTGGTCTTATCACAGAATGTTAGGGATTGGAAGGGACCTCAAAAGATCATCTAGTCCAGTCCCCCTGCCAGAGCAGGAACACCTAGGTCAGGTCACACAGGAATGCACCCAGGCAGGTTCTGAATGTCTCCAGAGAAGGAGACTCCACACCCTCCCTGTGCAGCCTGTTCCAGTGCTCTGTTACCCTCACTGTGAAGAAATTCTTCCTCACATTTATGTGGAACCTCCCGTGTTCCAGCTTATACCCATTGTCCCTAATGCTGAACTCCAAGTGACACTGAGAGAGAGATCTGGTTACATGCTTTCCCAGGTTGTTTTTTTCAATGGAAATGATATCCATTCATACAGAGAGCCCTATGAGGATTTGGCAATAAACACGTTATACAGTCAGAATAGGGACCAGACAGGTATTTGTATCCTTCCTAGGAAAAGCTTCACTGAGAGCTCTCTGTAAACATAGCTCCTGACAGTGTGGAATGATAGCAAAGGTGATGAGAGACCAGCAGGCTGCTGTTTAATAAGCTGCTGACTGGTGGTGGATGCTTGTGAGTCTGCTGCATATCTTCTCTGGAAATGTTTCCTAACTAGGGCTGCAGTGATCAGCGCAACTCTCACACTTCATTATTTGATCTCTAAACTGTCAGCAGTGTAGACAGCAAGCATCACTGGAGATGTGCTTGGGCACATTTTTCAGCATTGCAGGAAAAAATGTAGCCGACGCATTTCAAATAAATTTATTTTCTTTTTGTTTATGGAGCTTGGAGCAAAGACAGTTGCTCAATATACACACTGAGATCATATGGTCTGTGGAAAAGCTGAAGCCAGTGGACTCAATACAAGCTTAAGTTGGCTAGAACAGAAATACATTTGATTATAGGAAAAAATATTACACAAATATACATATATACATATACTGCACAATTATAGCATTGAACAGACTTATGGCTTTCAACTCAGACGGTTCTGGAACAGTTTATCAGACAGAGATAATTGTATGATAAGAAGGCTGAAAGCAGTGAACCCTCTCATTGTGCTGGCTGCCTTTTGCCACATGGGAAGATCTTCACAGCAGTTTTAGAACAAAGGCATTATATCACCATCACTCAAGGAGATGAGAGCAGGCATCTATTTGCTCCTTTAAGCAGCTGTTGTATTTCACATCTGTCATAGGATCTCTATAGCATTTTAACTTGAAATTCATATCGGAGAGTGGCCATCTACTAACTTTGCATATGGATGTCTGTTGTACAGGTTCACCAGACAGAGGATTCAAGGGAGAGATTTGGTAGCTATTAAATATTTTAAGCCAAAGTCTGTACCAGATTGGTACACTGTAAATACCACAGTGCGAACACTGTGCGAACACACAGCACATTTCTTTGGGTGAGATTAGAGAGAGAAAACTATTAACTCACTATTTTTAGTAAACTAATATCTATGTAAGATTTCTCTGCTGAACTGGTAGGGAAGTTGATAGTATGTTTTCCAGGAACTGGACCAAATAAGGCATGAATAAAGCAGCACACCATTAAGTAGGCTCTAGCTCATGAAATACCATTAAAACAGACTAATCTAATTTACCTCATAATAGAAAAAATATAACTTGAAAGAAATCATTTTAACTGAAAGATACCTTTGAGAAATATTGTTCATGGCACAGACTTCACCATTGCTGCTGGTTATTTGCTTGAATGATTGTCTTCACCATTTGAAAATAATGCACTCTCTTTCTAGTCTAAATCACATTTCATGTTCCAGCACAGCTTTTTTCAGATTAAGCAGTCATTTTAACAAGATTTCTTTTTCAGTAAGAAGCTATATTTATTTGCACTAAGCTTGTCTTTTAACATGATCCTTGAGTATTTTGACCCCCACTATATAGTATGAGTATTTATATTTCTTCATTAATTCCACAGCTCTGCTCTGCACCAGCTGCATTTTCCCTCCCTAAGCACAACAAAGCCCATAACAAGGTTCTTTGCCAATGGCTGTTAAAGAAACTAACCTGTCAGAAGACAAAAGAAACAGTATTCTCAGAAACTGATAGCTACTTTAAAGTTAGAAAGCCGAGTCAGAAGACATGGTTTATTTTTACAACAAAACGAGGTGCTGGAATGGTTGCTATTTAACATATTCCTATATGATGAAAAAGGGATGAACCAGAAAGTTTGCTGGTGACAGAGAGTATCGAAACTACGGATGGCTACAGACCATTGTTCCACCATCACAGTGCCAAATAAGCAGCAGATGAAACTCAATCTTGATAAATGAAGTGCCATGTACACAGGGCACAATAATCAAGCAAACAAAATTTTCATATATCATGTTACATTCCGAATATGCCATTATTCAAAGAGAATTCTAAGCCTGTCTGGATTTACCCATAAATGTTAGCTTGGTGGTAGGCAGGAAAGTGAAGGTGTTAGGAAATACTGAAAAGGATGAAACATAGTTACACAGATTCATACAGTTTCGGGGAACTCACATGTAAGTATATGCTACAAATCTGCTCCATTTGTTTCAGAAAAGGATGTAGCAGCCTTGAAAAACACAGAGAATAATGAAGAGAGGTAGAGAATACCTTCTGTATACAGAGGAAATGAAATAAATAACACTCTATAGCTTAGAAAAGAAATTACTGTGAATGGTTATTATAGAGATCTATACAATCCTGACTGACACTAGGGGAAGTCTTGAGGGGGTGATTACTCACTATTCAAAGGACATAAACCAAGGCACATGAAATGAGATGATCAGACAGACAGTTTATATGGAATGAAAGGAAGAACATCTTTGTGTTATGCATAATTAAATTGAGAAACTCATAGCCATTGGATTTTTTAGGTGTCACAAGTTTTGATGGGTTCAAAATATGATTAAATAAATGATGGACAGTTGGATAATCATGATACCAGTGAGGAAACTGTCAGTTTGGGAACTGCTAGAAGCTCGGAGATAGCTCAGTATCACTCCATCCCTGGCTCGTATACCTATGAGCCTCTACAAATTGCTATTGTTAAAGGCCGGATGCTGGGATAAATGAATCTTTCATCTGACTAGCACAGACATCCCTGTAATCTCTAGGTGTCTGATGCAAATTCAAAATTCTATATTGGATATTAGGAAGAAATTCTTTACTGAGAGGGTGGAACAGGCTGCCCAGGGAGGTGGTGGGGTCACCACTCTGGAGGTGTTTAAAAAATGAATAGATGAAGCACTTGAGGCCATGGTCTGGCGGTTAGGGAGATGTTGGGATAAAGGTTGGACTTGATGATCCTAGAGGTCCTTTCCAACCATAGTGATTTTATGATTCTATGACCCAAAACTGAACACAGTATTCGAGGTGCAGTCTCACCAGTGCCAAGTACAGGGGGACAATCACTTCCCTAGTCCTGCTGGTCACACCATTTCTGATACAGACCAGCATGCTGTTGGCCTTCTTGGCCACCTGGGCACATTGCTGGCTCATCTTCAGCTGGGCTGTTGACCAGCACCCTCAGGTCCTTTTCTGCCAGGCAGCTTTCCAGCCACTCTCCAGCTGCTCCTCCCCAAGCCTGGAGCGTTGCATGGGGTGGTTGTGGCCGGAGTGCAGGACCCAGCATTTGTCCTTACTGAATCTCATACCATTGGGCAGACCGTGCACACTGTGCATTTGCATTCTGAAAGCCTAGTTATACTGCATGTTTGGTCACTTATCTATTTGTTCTTTGAAGCTCAATCATTAATTGTTTAGTAGCTTGATTTGTTAAGTGTTCTTATTACCCAATTTGTCACCCTTTTATATTGCCCAAAACCAATTTATGGGATTTTTTTCACAGTTTTTTGTTTTGTTGTCTTTTTTTTTTTTATGTTAAAGAACCTATAGCCCACTACATGTGGGGGTTTTTTTATCATTTTATTTCATTATTGGTTTTGTATTACACTATAATAAGAATGCAGACAGCCTCTTGTGTCCAGCTGTGCCTTTTGCCTTTCCTCTGTCTTACCACTATTGGGATCTTGCTCTTTTGGACAGTTTTACTGGAATATGAATCGGAAAGATCTTATGTTGGTGTATACTGCCCCTGTGTATTTAAATGGTGTGTACGTCTTGAGTTCCTGCATGCATTTCCCCACTAGTACATTGAACCTTATGGGGAAAAGTGTTTTGCTGTCTGTTGAACTGCAACTGTCACGCTTTTCAGGTATACTCAATAGATAGCAGTACATGTCTGTACTTAAGTTCTTTGGCTTCTCCTGAAGTCATATTCATATTTATCACTCTCATGTACTGAAGTGTTAAATGTTTTTACTCCAAAATCATGGTTCCTGTGGGGTGCTACATCTATTTATCTGAGCTTTTAAGTTCTACGTATTGAGTAAATGGAGGAGATATTAGCATATGTATTATAAGAGAGCAAACAGTTTTTACAGCATTGTTAAGTTCTCTATCAGTTCTAAAGACATTTATAAAGATACAGAAGGGATAATAAAGTAAGTAATGTTAATGGGACTCCCTGATACATCTTTGGAAGTCCCAAGGAAATTTTTGTACACATTTTATCAAAAGGTTGAGTTGAGAGAGAAACTAAGTGGGGGATAAAGACTTGATCTGCTCCAGACAGTGAAATCAATGAGTTCTCTCTGACTGACTTGAGTGAAGATCCAACCTAATTTGAGAGCCTGCCTCAAAAATTATTGAGACAGAAAAGCAATATACTGCTGCTGAGTCATAAGGAGTGTTTTGCTACTAAAAAAGAAAAAAAACCTTTGCATGGAACAGGTGGAATTATATCCTCTATATTTAGATTTTTATAAAACAAACAGCAGTAGTTTGTTGTGTTGGGAATGAATATTTGTATGTAAACATCCTGAAAAAAGAGGAAAAAAAAAAAAATGCTCTTTAGTTCCTACAGTTTTGAAGTATCTCAAAGATTATATGAGATTGTCCTGCTATTTCTCATTTTAAAACTGCAGTAGCTCCTAAGGACTCCTTTCAAGTAGAAGTTTCTGTTTTATGATGTGTCCAAGTGCTCAGAGGCATAATACCAACTATGTATAGAGTTACCAAAAAAAAAAGTTAAATGTTGCCTTTTGTCCACAATATGCTTGACACTGGTAGCAGGGAAAAACGTCCATACGTGTGAAAGTATGACTACCTGTTCATCACTGACAGATCAGAATGCGTCATTTCAGACCTCCCAAACTGGAACTGAGGTTACTGGCTGGAGGATTTTATTTTAATGACTACACGTTGTCATAACTGAATTTGAGACTCTGACTACTTCATTGTCTTCAAATAGATTAATATTTAGTGCAATTTAAAATAATTTCAGGAATGGTGAGAAACCAAAAGCAGAGAAAAATTCATGTTTCTGAGAGGTAAATCCTTTGTTCCTCCTATTATACCCATCATGGCAGTACACTGAGGCATGGTAAGCTGGAGACACTGGCTCAGTGTTTGGGGGTCAAAGCCACAGCGAGCTGACAGGCAGCCTCTGACGGACACTGTCAGGGATGACAACGCACAGTGGATTTTCAGCTTCGGTTGCAATAGTCAGTGGGGAGCTGGACCAGGCTGGCAGTCTCACTGCTGCCAGCTCATCACTGCCAGGGGAAGCAAGATTGTGTCTAATCACTTCAGTGTGATGGACAGCTGTGATACTGCGGGAGTCTTTCCCTCAGCATGAGCTGAGAAGAGCTAATGTGGTGATACGTTCACGTTGTCTGACCTGCAAATAGGGAATGAGGCTGAGGAGGGAAATCTGTGCTGAAGAAAAATGCATAGTCTGCTCCATTCTGTTGGAAATGTTTGAATATTCATTAGATGTGGCTAGTATTTTATGTTACTAATTGACTTTCTTTGGGCTTTTTATGTTTTTTTTCTCCTGTACATACTCTGTGCTTAATTTAGACAGAATATACCCCATATTATGGAAAGAAAAGGCTGTCTAAAACCAAGCCTGGCTTTTTATCTATAGCAGGGAAGCAGATAACTGGAAACATTTGGGCTTCCACCTAACTCCTAACTGGTTTTAGGTGTCAAGGTAAGGGATCATAAAATGTGGCTTTATTTTTATGTAGCACAGTATATGCATTCTGTAAAGCTGGAAAAACAAACCCTTACTAGTTCTTATTGAAATAACTACCCAGAGCTTTAAATTCCGTGACATAAATATAGTTTAAAAGTTAACTTTTCAATTTCCTATTTTAAGCAAAACCAAACCATCCCCAGAAGTAATAGTCTAACACAATAGCAGAAAGGTTGCTTTATTTCAATCCTAAAATAATCATACCTGAAAAACAACTGTTAAAATCAATTACTGAAAGTGATATGCCATGTAACCTTTCTTGTATTTGCCTTGGTCTTAGTCTATTTTTAGGGTGGAGGAAGGAAGATGCCATCCTAGAGGAAGGAAGAGAATTATCAAGAATGGCTGTGCCCTTCTTGCCACTCCAATCCCGAGGGACTCGTCAAGCAATGAACTTGTGGTCTTGTAAGTACATAGTATACATATACTTATGGTATCACAGTCACAACTTCCCATGTTTCCCTCGTCTGATCTTAGAAATTGGTTAAGTAACATTAGCTGTTCACAGTCTTCTGATATCCAAGCAGAGGTCCTACACACGCTGTGTCCATCTTTGAATGTCAGTGTCTTGATTCCCTTGTCCTTCTTCACAGAAATGACAGTAATGCTGTTGACATTCCACATGAATGAAGGAGTAAGAAACTGGATGATAGTAGCCACTATTTTAATAATGCCAGAAGTGATATTTTGTGAGATTCTTCTTGTGGTCACAGAGGATAAGTAGTTCATTTCCATTTGGCTGCCTTCTGATATCACAGCTGTGCAGATTTTTGTTGCATTACACTCTGTAAGCACTGTAGAATTGTCTTGCCATCTGGTTTTGCATCCTAAGGATCTGGATGAGTAATCGTTCACCAGAAGTTCGTACCTTAGAAAGAACTGCCTAAAGTAATCCTTGTCTATAAGCATTAGACAATCCCCTCCAAAAGCAGTACGTACATATACTCAAAAAGACAGATGTAGAGGACTGTAATAGAAAGGCTAAGGTCATGTGAATGGGGAATTGGTGGGGATGTCTGGGATGCTGTCACGGGAGTGAGGGTAAAGGACTTAAAGGTCGCTTAAAGAATCACTGCCAAAGATGTCAGCAGAAATTATTTTAATGTGAATTTATAAAAGCACGACTTAATGGAATTTGATGAAAAGGTTCACTCTATTACTTAGTATGTGAAAAGGACATGTCATGATGTGTTCAGAGTGACTTAGATAAGGATCTGGGAAAAGAATGAGGCAGACACTCCAGTTGCGTCACAAGGTTCAGAGTGGACCCTCTTTGCTTTCTAAACTCCTACTCAGAGGAGTATAGGTGCTGCTGAATGCACTCATAGTCCCAGACTTGGTCAATGGTTTATGTCTAATAAAGGGATAAAGTAAGTTTCACATGTGTTACTGTATAGTGATTCAACATGGCATCAAAACAATATAACAATAACAGTAAGAACACTCAAACGATCCAGTAAAATTTCCGAGTTCAACTACACATATACACACAGAGACATAGGTGTACAGGTATAGAGGTTATCTTATAATTCCTTAAAAGATGAAACCAAATATCAACCTAGGCAGCTGTATTACAAACAGGCTTTTTCTCCTGTCACTGCCCCCAGCAGACCGTGGTTTTCCTCCCTTGAACAGTCTATGAAGATGGGCAGTAACTTACCCTTCGTCCACTACCCCAGTGGATGGTCGACCTGAGAGGGTATCCTTTCTCAGGGGGAGATGCTGGAATACGACATGATGTGATCCCTCATTTTAGGATGGATATTTATAGGGTCAATGATGATCGACTTGGTCAGTTTCTTTTCTGATAACAATCAAGTACCTTGGACATGCTAGACAGTTATCAATAGTACCAGATTGCTTGTAGATATGCTAATGAGAAGGAGATAATCATCTCCCTCACCCAAACCAAGCCATTTACACTTGTTTTGGTAAAAAAGACACCCTCGGGCCCATCTTAGCTGCAGATCTCTGTGATTCTTATGTAAAAAGAGGAAGCAATACAGCAGTTTGTCTCAGGGCTGTATTCCAAGTGTTTTCCACACACCTGTATTCAGGGGAGGGGTAGCCTGCATCACTACAGATGTGGAAGCACCAAAGGGGCAAACAACAGTGAAGTGGCTCCTGGAATGGCTGAGGTTAACCCACCAGGGCTGGCATGCCTTCAAGACCCCAGTGCATTTACCTGCAGTTTCCTAAGGCAACAAGCTTTAGAGACAAAGGACAGTGATGACTCCTGATGACTCACTGAGGTGGAACAGGATGGAGACACTCCTCACTGTCAGAAGACTCCAGAAGGTCTCCAACACATATCCAAAACTCAAACATTGTCACCAGCCTAGAAAGAACTGCAGAGATGTGGCAAAGACTTGACAGCTGCTATTCCTTGTCTTCCCTGTCATCACAACAGACCCTGGACCCAACATCTGTGAACAGGAGCACTGGGGTGCCTGGCTACTGGCTGGACCATGTGTGCACCCCTGCTCTGATGGCTGGATAGACTTCTTGGACATCACAGATATCCAGGTGCTGGTGAGTACGAGTTTCTGAGAGCCGGAGTGAAACCTGTTTTGCTTCAGCTGTTACTTGTAAGATCACCTTCCTCTCTTGTATGGCCTTAGGTGGGCATTTGCTATGTTGCTGGTACAGCATTGTAACAATATTTCCTACACAGCTATACACAAAAAAAATTGTGTCTATTTTAAATGTGAAGAATCCATACCAGATCCCCAAAGATCTGATTTAAAGATCTTCCTTGGGGCCATTCATTCAAGACTTCTCTCTAAGAACCCTCCTTAGCAATCTATCATATACTTTAAAGTTACATAGTCCAAAACACTTATGGCAGTGCCTGCTCATATACATTTATTAAAATGTATATATTCTTTTAATCCTTGCCAACTTCTGCCTTATTAGTGAAATACAATTCCCTTTATGCTGAAACAATGACCTTTGTATTATAAATTCAAGGATTCATAAAACAGATGGTGGAGAGGTAAAAAAAAAAAAAAAAAAAAAAAAGACAACAAATAAAACCCCAGCTTGTCCGGCTGCAAGGACCAAAGTATGCATATTAAAATAATCTTGGAAAGCTGGCTGTGTTAGCTAAACCATATGGGCTTAGTTATGTTATGCAGTACCCTTGAGTTGAAACTTATCTCATTGCAAGAAGAAGAGATGATAATATTTCACATTAGTGAGTATCAGGATTCAGAGGATTTGTTCTGTTTGTAGCATTCAGGATTCATGCTGGTTTTGAATAGAGATTGTGATGTAAAGGGAAAAGTGGTACTAACGTGGCTGTAACTGTGGTGCTTGACAGCTGTAAGCAGGAGAAATTCTGTTGGGTTTAAGCAGCTGAAGAGACCTGAAGAAAGTTTTATGTGACAGAAAGCTCATCCATTTTTCCAACTCCATCAGTTGCACCTGTTAAAAGGTATTGCCTTCTTGTTAAACTTTGAAAGAAATTAAAGGGGTAGAAAGCCTTAAACTGTTATTAATCCATGTGATTATTTTTCCAAGTCTTGTAGGAAGCTTCTGAGCTGGCCTCAGAAGGGATTCCTGCTTTCTTTTGTCCTTAATCCTGAGTCCAACGATTTGATTTGTGGGTTCTCATCATTCTCTTTTACCAAAGATGAGGTCCATATAGGTTTCTCTTTTTTTTTCTTTTTTTTTTCCCCATGGTGTAGTCTCCCACCTGAATTCCTCTTGTATTTCAGGCCTTCTGGACACAAGCCAGCCCAAGAGTGGCACCTGTCTATTTATGCTGATGTGCTGCTGTGCTAAACCAGTAATTCCTGCAGAAGAGATTGTTTTTCTTTTTGAGTGTGGCAGTTTCTAGTCTGTAATGTCTGGATATTCAGATTGTAGACCCTGTGCACAGATTTGCTGGTCATGCCTGTCGCTAAAATAGTTCGTAAGTGCTGAGAAAGATTCTCACAAGGAAGACTTCTAACTTCTATGTAAGTATTAGAGACATGCTAGTGTGTGATTACTGCATGATAATAGAACCTAATCCACTGAAAGCCAAAAAAGTTACAAGAATACTGACTTTCATATTGCTTAAGCAATCATTTATAGAACTCCACACCAGTAGTTTTCTGGGGTTTCTTTATCAAGAACTAGGAGATATATATATACTTTATAGATATATAGTGTGTGTCTATATATATATATACTGGTGATGGAGAAAAGCTGGTGATGGAGAAAATGATTTTTATTTTTTTTCCCCCTTGATTATTTTTCACCTTTTGTTCCTCCCAGCTGGCCTTGCCTGTTTCAGATGTATTTTTGTCCCACATCTTTTTCCTGCTTTCTAAGTCCTGGCTTGAACATGACAGACGAAGAGATGAAGACTTAAACTCAGAGCTGTTTACCAGAAAGGACAGTACATGTGGGCAATGAGACAACTTAGCAACTGAGAGCACAACTTTGACTTTCTTCTGCTATAGTTTTAGTTTCTGTTGAAATTACTGCAGGTTCTGTACAGTGTAAGTGACAGCAGAATTCATCTGGCCTACTGCATTATATTAGTACGCTGCTGATAGTGTCTTCCTTGCACAAATAAAACATAAATGGCATCTTTAAATTAGTTTTCTGCCATGCCATCCAGCATTAAAAATAGTCACCTTCAGAGGCATTTGGCACCTTGACATTTTTCTGTGGAGGCAATGGTCAATAACCCTGCAAGTATCAGTTACATTCTGAAGATCATTTCTTACATTCCTAAAAAAAGCATAAATCAATTGTTCTTCAGACCAATTTTCCTTTCAGAAGGAAAAAGACTTGGTATTTGTCCAAGGGTGAAACTAAGATATAACTTATTTGAGTTAGGACCTACTGGACTCTTGATTGATAGGATCAAAGAAGGAGCAGACCTTCTTTGTCAAGTTCAAGGCTTTTCTTTTGACTGCTGTAAAAGTATTTCAATGAGAGCACAAATCTTTTTCTGTCTTGATAGGCAGTACATTCCCTGTGCTGCCCCTCGTTCGTATTTTGTTCACATGGCAGTAATTTTATATTATCGGTATATATATCTGTCTTTGGCATTTAGTTTATGCATCCTAATTCATTTTATACTGCAGTAATAATTCTTGTTTTGCTTTAAATGCTGAAAAACCTAAGCCATTCAAGCAAAAATTTGCGTTTGACCTATCGGAGGAAATGACTGACATTTGTCATCCCTGCTCACTGTTTCGAGGCTTGGCAAGTTTTCTATTTGAAATATTCAAATGTAATGAACGTTGTTCAAGGCTGCCAGATGTAGCACCAACAGGTAAGGGGGATGTTGATATGCATGGCAGCAAGTGAATTGTTTAGTTTTATGCTGTTGCTGCTGAAGTATAAAAAAAAAGTACAAAATGCTTTGAATTCCATGAAAGTACTTTAAAAAACTATTACTTTCGGAAAAATGCCTCAATTCTTATCTCCCGACTTCACTTCCAGGAGAAATAAGCATCCTCTGAGTTCTGTTATTTTCTGCTGCTGGTAGAACAACAGTCCCTCCAGTCTCAGGCACTGATGATACGCCTTTTGCTCTCCTTATGGACTTTTTGCTGATACTTGGTCAAACGATGTTGTACTGTTTGGATGATAAGGCATTGGCTTTGAAAGATACTGTGCATTTAGCCTGGAAATGCTTTCTGCTGGCAGCCGGGCACTGGCAAAGGACGGAGCCCTGGGGTCGCAGGCTGCTGGTGCATCCCATGAAGTGTGCTAGAGCACAGGGAGGAGGGAGGGAGTACAGGACACCAGGGCTGGGGATGGAGTGGAGAGAGTGATGGCAACTAATAGGCAAGTACATGCTGAGGGAAAAGCAGGGGTGGCAGGAGAGAAATGTATCGTCAGATATACAGCAAGAATTCTGACCCCCCCCAAAAAAACCAACAAAAACCAAACACAATTGATAGTCAAAAAGGACCAGGAAAAGGCTGCCATAGTAGATGTAAATTAAATCTGTGCATCTGCTCCCTCATGCATTTTGCAGCTCTGAGGCTTGAGGTGGTTCTTCAGTCCCATTTGCCTATATTGAACATGAAAAACAAACTGATGAGCCAGTTGTTAGTATTCCTCAGAAGACTGGTTCCATTTTCCAACACTACCATGATCTTCTGTGACCTTGGATAAATCACGTAGGGGAAAAAACCTCAGCCAGTTTAAATCATCTTAGTTCCAGTCGCCTTACTGGAGAGTCAATGAGCACTCTTGTTTTCAATGGAGCTTTGACAATTTATGCCAACTTGAGGATATTCCCTATAGTCTCCAGATTTTAGTTTCTCATGAGTAAAATGGTGGTGACAATGCTTCCCTGTCTTACAGGGATGTTTTCAGAATAAACACATTAAAAGAGTGTAAGGCTCTTAGATACTATGCAGATGGGAGCTATAAAAGTCCCTCAGACAGAAAAACCTGAGCCGTAGCAGCTCTGTGACCTAGATGAAGCATCTCTCTTCCTGTCACCAGCCCTGCCTGAGCTCAGCTCCCTCAACTGTGTAATTAGTTGGTCTCAAATAACCCTAAAAACTTCTAAAAGCTTTTGCAGTTCTCCTCTTTCCCTTAAGGTCTGACTGTGCCACTTTTTCAGTGATCTACAGCTTTTAGGTTATTTCCCATCAAACAAACTTCAAGGCTAGTTTCTACCTGGTTTTCTTTCCTTCTCACAGCTGCTCTGCTGACACTGTAGCATTCAGACATTAAAAAAAGTATTTTATATAATATTTTTTTTCCTCTTCTGTAAGGCAGAATTAGAGCTTTTCTAGAGGGATCTCATCTCCATTGCAATGTCTCTTGGGATATTGAGGATTTCAGCTGAGGGAATAAGTTACTTCATCCAGCTCTTGATAGAAATACTGGAAAATAAGTCATGGTCATAGAACCCTTTTCTGTAATAAACACTTGTTTGTTCTGTAATTTGTGCTAAATATAGAAATCCATTACGTATATTGCGGAATTCTTTAGACCCTCATTTTTCTGTGCTTGCTTCCAGGTCTTAAGGCCAGAAATTAGAAGGGCTAAGGAATTCCTGTCCTTTGCAGCATACCAGTTCAGACAAGCTACAGATTGAAGAAGAATATTGTTACAGCTGACCTATATTTATCTCCTGTAGGTGACTTTTTTTTGCTGTAGGCAGGTGAGTAATTTGGTAAACCTGATAAAGTAAATATAATCTGTTGCTGAGAGTTACGCCAAGTGGAGCCACTTACTAAATGACCACAGTTCCCAAGACGTGTGTGTAAGCAGCTTTATTCTGCAGTTTTCAGTCTGGCAAAGTATGAGCTTACTTTGCCAATAAGATTGGTAAGAAAGCCAATTAATAGAATTGCCAGTTTGTTAGCTTTTTCTCCTGCACCCCTGAACAATATCAAATGCATTTTTTTTCACACAACCCTTTGAATTAGGTTGTTTATTTCTGTGTGATTCTTGACTTGTTGTGGAAGACAGCAGTGACGAGAAAGGAAGTGGGCAAGAAAAGCAAATGAGAAATCTTGTGACATGATTTTGGGAGCTTTTATAAAAGCATTCTCTTCATTCCTACCCACCACCATCACCTTTTGTCGTATTTTAACTTTGGAAAGGACTCTGCTTCTCTTTTGTCACAGTGTGTTGTCTGTGCCTGGGGGGGTTCCCCTGTGATTGGGCAAAGGGCTGCCCCTTGCAGTAGCTGCGCTGTTGGAGGTTCTTGAGAGCAGTGCTTCCAAACTGCTCTGCTTGAGTCTTACACTGGGATAAAGCTACACGGGTAGTGATTTTATTTTTTTTTTTTTTTCCCATGGATTTTGATGTAGATGTTATTACCATTTCTATGGGCAGAAGCCTCAGACACTAGTGAATGATACAGATCGGGTAGAAGGAAACTTCTCTTTTACCCTATTGATGCTGGTACTTTTCTTTGAAGAGGTACAGTTTGCCACCATCAAACTGGGCAAACACGGTTCAGGAGTTCTGTGCCACCAGCAAACATCTCAGAAATTTATTATAAAAGAAGTATAAACCAAATGTACATCCTCCTGCAAGATGGAGGCTTGCATTGGGGTCAGAGGATGACCAAGACATGAAAGGACCTTTCCAGTCCTGGTGAAATTGCTCTGGTTCAAGACAATGAGGAAGAAAGAGAGCAATATGGTAAAATTCGCTGTAATTTCTTCACTAGATACAATTTTTCTGGGAAGTGTAACCATTTCCAACCCAAAGTACATTCCATAAAGGCTCTTCATTAATCTTATGCCTTCATACAAATAATAATAAAAAATTGAGATGATAAAAAATGTGGAATTGACCCAACCTCCTTTCACAAACCCTGTACTTTTTTTCTGAGTTGAATTAAATTGCTATTCTGATACTCCAGACTTCAGAATATTCAGACTGAAAGAAAAAATGTATAGTCCTAAATATAGTAGTAAATCAGTTGTAATCTTTTATAAATAAAACAAAGGAAGGCAATGGGTTGCAAATTAAAGACTACTTAGTGCAATCCTTTGTTCATAGTGAGAAATGGACTTCTACTTTTTTTTCCTGTTTCTCCCTTTTAGAAAGGATTAGTTACCATAGCAACTGATATATAACATGACATCCTTTGCTACTTCTGAGATCTACAGAGCAGTTTTAGAGAGAAAAAATGTTAATTAATATCTAGAAATAAAAGAAGAGACAAGGTCTTTCTGCACTACAAGGAAATTATATTGATACTTGATTTTCCTTTGCAGGTATTGTGTAAGAGCTGTATGAGTCACCTGTACTTCCATTAATGATACGGGGATGAAGGGGAAGACTGTTTTGGTTCTGTTCAGAGGTCAGTGAAAAAACCTATGATCTGTCTCATTGAAATTTTGTCTTAAGTACATCGATGTCAAGTTAGTGGCAATGAGAATCTCACCTCTAATGCTAGAAAGTGCTACAGCATCCCATTAAATTCTGTTCTCAGCCCTGCTGTATATTAAGTGTATGTCCACAAACAAGACACGCTCATCTTCAAAGCACTTTAAATACTTGAAGTCTGGATGAAAACACTGAGGCCTAGCCACTGTGGATATGGGTCTTAATTTTTCTGCTAACAGCATAACATCAGCATAGGAAAATAATAGGTTCATGTAAACTCTGCAGTGCTCCCTTGGCCCTGATTCCCTGGCTGTCCAGGGAAGGGAGCAGGCTGGAAAACATGGCTTGAATAAAGAGTTTACTCAGGCATGGGACAAGGCTGGTAGGAATGCACAACCTTGGAAGCACTTCAGCATCACCCAGTTTACCATATAGATACTTGAGGGAAAGACTAATATTTCTCAGATCCTTTACCCCCTTTAAGTCCAAATATTTATGCAATATGATGTGTGCAGATAACTGATTCTCAGTTCCTGGTGAAGGGACAGTGTCTAAGTGGTGCATACATTGTTCTTTGCACATAGTGTGAGAACAGCAGCAGTTCATATAGCTGGGCTTCCAGTGACAATGAACTGATGCTTCCAGTGATTCCCACAGGGCATACAGTACAGCTATGTCTGAATAAAAGATAACATTGCATCCCAGAAACTTGTTTTGAAAGGGGATATTGAATGGGGAATGCTGAATTTCATATCCTTATTGTTTCAAATGTCCTAGCTGATACTGTCAAGAAAGCTGTTAAATCATGATGTATCAGAGGATAACAGACAGTACCTTCCTGAAAGGCATGTGCTGCTCAAAATCCAGGATGTGAGTTTGACTCACCTAGGCAGGTGGTGACAGGAAAAATTAAACAGAGGAATAAAACCACTTGTCTAGAACACCTTATGATAAGAGTCCACTGAAAAGGCAAACCATAGGAAAAGCCCTGGATAGATAATGTATCTAATTCCTCCTCCAGATAAATAACACACTGAAAGAAAGAAACACATTCTTCCTGCTAAAACCCTGCAGACCACAGAAAAAAACTCTTGCTATGCCTGCTAGGATATTTTTCTGGGTAGTGAAGAACTAGTAAATGGACATTTTACTGCTTTTAAGAACAATTTTCAGATGCTATTTACCTATTTATGCTATGCATATTACTTTTCTGTTTTAAACTACTTGTGGTTTACATCCCAGGAAACTGAAATCATAACAAATGACAAATCCTTGCTGTGTCCTTGATTTGAAAGGAATTCACACAGTTTTTCTCCATAACATCCATTATCAGTTCTCTGAGCTTGTACAACCCCCTAGTAAATCACATTAAAAAATTCACAGTACATTTACTTACAACTGGAATTAGGCTATCTTGGATATTTTGGAAAAAAGACGCTTTTAGAAGATGTTTGTCTGGATTGGGACCAATAGAAAGGCCTTTGGGCTAAATTTTCAAATGTTGTATATGGTTTTGTTTTGCTACATTGATGATCCCACTGTTTGTGTGTCACTTCCATGACTCCTGAGCTGATGTAAATAGCATAAAATCTTTTTTGTTCACTGTTTCCCCGACTACGAACTAGGATTACCTTTTCTCTTTAATATCGCAGAGAAAATAAAATAGATTGGTTTACTTTTTACTGGAAAGCTGGGTTTGAATGAACAGTCATTAAAAGGTTAATACCTTTTCTAACACCTCAGGAACATAAAATTCGCTGTTCCTATCACCTTCACATTCACATCCGGAGTTCCAGCTGATGAATAAACAGACTGGATATTATCACACAGGGTACATTCATGTGTAAAATGAAATTCCTACTGAAGTTCATTGCTTCAAATGAAATATGCTTTGTAGCTCTTCCTGTAGAGATTCCTGCTGAGTTCTGTCATGATATGCTGAAATCCAGTCTGTCTTCTCTCATCCTTCTGCTTATCCCTAGAAGAAAGTGATCTGGTGATGAGGCTTTGTGAAATTTGTGACAGAAAGTGCCAACAATAATTCAGTTCCTTGATCAGAGACCTACAGAAAGTGGTCTTAGGCCACCAGTGACATGCTCATTTAATTATTTTAAAAAAAAACCAACCCTGATGTTCATCAATTTCAGCTAAGATTTGTAAGTTATTTGAGTGTGTGCACAGTAAATGGAAATATTCAGCCCCATGTATGGACAGGACTACACGAAGTGGCTTGCACAATCTTCCATAGTCCTCCATAGGTTATCCCAGGTTTTGCACTCTCAGATAAACCCACATGCCCTTGTGCCCCATGCATTCACCACTTCAAATGACCAGGAGATAATGCAACATATTTTTCTAAAGTACCCTTTGTCCTGGCTTCTGACCCCGCAGCACTGCAAGGCTGAGTGTAGCACATAACTGGTTAGGGCTGTGCTTTCCTCTTATTGATGTGCTCAGCATCATTTTTAAGCAGCAAGGTTATGTCTGTTCTGCTTTCTCTTCATCTACCTGAAAGTAACCAACAACTGTGACATCAGCTTCTTATAATCCAGGTGAAATTTTCTGGTGAAAAAAACCTGAGCTTTTTCTGAAGTAATTCTGCAGTTTAAGTACTATATTAATTAGTACATTGCTGTCATCTGGGAACTGAGAATAATGAGGGCTTGCCGTGATGTTCCTCACATGATATTAAACATTCCTTAAATCCATTCCCATTAATTTGTGGTCTATTGCTAGAGATGTTAATTTCAGATACAGTATGCTTAGTGAAAACAAATGTATGTAATTGCTTGCTTAGCCAAGTACAGAAACAAATCTCCGTTTACTTTGCATTGGGCGTTAATTCTTCTTGTGCTAGCATTAGCACTTCTACTTAGCCTGCAGTTTTTGGTTGATGCAATGAGCCTCCACTTTGTGAGTCACTTCAAACTGTGAAAACAGCCTGGAAATGTGCTGTCCAGGTACTCTGTTTTAATAGCTGTAATTAATCTCCTTAGAAGTATTGCTGAAAATCGTAATCTATACATCTATATTTCACATGAGACTGGGCAGTTACGTAGTCTTTAAATCAGATGGGCATATACACAATGCAACGCTGGACCTAATTTCATCTACTTTAATGTAATGTTCTAGAGGATGTGCTTGCAAGCTCCAAATCTCTCCCAGGTATGCATTCTGTTTACAAATCTCATCCTTTTCTAGCAGACTATAATTATGCCTATTTTAGGCGTATGTCTCTATTACTGTCAGCCCCCACTGAGTTACTGTGTTAGGTTATGTTCATTTCAGCTAGACACAGTTAAAGCTTACCTCTTAGCTTTGCTAAAGTATAATTTATTTATTTCCCGTTACCTGGCCTGGAACAAGGAATCAGGTTAAGTTTATTCGTGTTTGGCCTTTTAATCGATATCATGAGTTTATCCACTATTTTATTAGCATTACGCTACTGCATGGAAGGGAAGTCGCTTCCCAGCCTTTCTCTAGTGGCAAACGACGGTTTTTAACCTCTGTGTGGAGAGAAGGGCTGTGGAGCTGGCTGCCACAGCCAAACGCACCCTGTGAGGCAGGGCAGGGCTGCAGGGCCTGTCCCTGGCCGTGCTGAGGGAGCCGCTGCACCAGCTCCTTCTCAGGTAGTTGGCAGGTGGTGCTCGTAATGGTGGCTCTTGGTGAGGCAAGCCAGGCCAAACGGCTGGCATTGTGTCTGCGTTAGCATTTCTTTGCCTCTGTTAGCTTGTCTTTGTCCTACATGGGAAGCACCTTGCTGACACCAGTTTTTAACCTGCTAAAGCTTTTCGTTATCTCACAAAACTCCTAAGGATGTCAGAGGTGGGAAAAGGGGTTTCCCTTTGTTCCAAAGGCACCCTCCGCGCTCAGCGAGCGGGATTTGTGGGCGGGAGAAGAGTTCCCCTGCAGCGCGCTGGGGCAGGGCAGCGCTGCCACACCTGAGGGAACTGCGCGAGCTCTGCCCGGTCGCCATTTACAGCGCGGCCCCGCCGCTGGGCGGTGCTCTGCGCCAAGTCCTTCGTCCCTTAGGGGAAAAAAGAGCAGAATGGAGGCACAGGCCACATTAGGGAGGCCTTCTGTGCGTCTCTGAGAAGAGAAAGTGCAAAACTTCTGAAGGCAGAGAGGTAAGAGGTTCGCAGTTGTTTTTGAACCCCGGTTTGCTCCCGGGTGCTCCCCCCACCTGTGGCAGTTGTCCGCCGGGCTGCGCAGTTCACCTCCCAAGGAAAGTGACATGGGGGAATGTGCACTGTAAAGAGAGGCTGGAACTTTCTTGCTGTTCTCATCTTCCACCCGCTGTATTCCAGTTCTTGCTGGAACCTGTGCAGTTTGTTAGGCGAGGGAGGAGACCGGCCCAGGAGCAGGAGGGGCAGAGGTGCTCGAGCACCTCAGCAGTCTCCTCTCTGCTGTAAGCTGCTGCTGCGGCCTTTTTTGGTATTTTTGTTTGGGGGTTTTTTGGGTGACTTAAAAAAAAAATGTTTGTGGCTTATGCGTTCTTGAGTTTCAGAATGTGTAAGTCCTCTTCATCTTTGGAAAAAAATGCGTGAAGCAGAGGCTGCCTTAACAAGTTTATGTTGTGTTGGGTGAGCGGGGCAAGCGATGTGCAAGTGAGCAGTGGCACACTCCTGCACGAGTGGCTGCTGGTGTGTGGGAAAGCTCATTTGAGCACTAATGAGTTATTTGGACGGAGGGCTGGTTGCATGTAGCAAACTGCTGCAATGAAGTGTGCAATGATGTTGAAAATATGCCTGGAAACTGAGTGGATCGTAAAGTACCTACTACTGCTCAGTAATTACTGGGGTTAGCTAGATCTCTCTGCACATGCCTCATGTGTCCTGCTACTTGAGGAGTATATTCTGGTGTGTGATACGTTGGCTGTCCTGTAACAGTACAGCTGACTCCTGTGGAGCCTGTGCTGCTCCAGGTAGGCAGGTGGTGCCTCTTTGTATTAATACAGCTGGTAATGTGCCAGCCCAGTGATGATTAATTGATGGTTTAAGATTTTATTATGGAAAAGTATCAGTTGTGTTGCCTGGCGTCTTTGAAACTGACTGATCTTGTAGATTTCTGTTTATTTTTCCAACCAGAAGTTCTCTTTAAAAAACAAACAGAAATGTGGCTTGAGCATAAAATCTTGCAGTGCCTCTTTCCTATGAAGAAGTTAAAACTCATATTTTTCACTTAATTGTGTGCATTTTAAAAAAAACTTGCATATCTGCCATTTACTTAGCAGAGCTATGGCTGAAAAATAAACCCACACATGGCGTTCACGTTATGAAAGGTCCAACTTTCTCCTTTTTTTAAAATTTTTTTTATTTCAGTGAGACACATTTTGTTCTCACAGAAAGGCTTGCTTTTTTTTCTTTTTTTTTTCCTTCTTGAATTTCAGAAAACTGCTAGTTGCAATTGCTGTGCAAGTATTTTCCTCAGTCTGTGTGCATGTATCGAGCCTGTGGTGTGCTTTTGTCCCCCTGCCTTGCAATCAGGTGCTTCACATCTTGCTGGCTTTGGTGTGTTTCCTCAAGTAGTTGGATAATTATGGCACTAACAAATGGTAGCCAGTTGTACTCAATTTCTTATTACAGACCAAAAATATTTCTCTGTGTATTCATTCAGTTTAGATTTAGTGGTGTCTTGGCTGTGCCTCCAGCATTGCCTTTGGAAAAGCCAAATCATACCTGGTTTATTTGGATGGCCTCCTGGTTCAACATAATGAAACAGGTTAAAAGAAAATTGTCTTAGGAGTTTGAATGTTGATGTGTGATTACACTAGCATGCCAGCCTTCTTTAAAGGTTATGTAGAAGCATCATTGCCTTTTGCAGTTTAGTTGTGGGTTTTTTTCCCTAGCAGCATGGTTTCATGTAATAATAATCTTTTACGCTAACATAGTCTTTATACTGTGACTGTTTCCCTCTGTACTGGTGAATTTATGATGTGATGATGTCATTTCAGGTTTGGAAGAAGTTGTGTGGGACAGGTGCAGATCTAGTAAGTTTAGTGCGTTGAGTAAGTGGGGCAAGGAGGTTTGGATTCGAGCAGCGAATGTACCAGTTCCATCAAGCACAGCTCTGCAATTTTCTGTGCACGGTCTTTGTCATCAAAAAGCCTGTTACACATACATGGATCTGGGTTAGAGTTGTGCAATTAAGTATGGTTTAAAAAGTACAGGAGAAGTGCGGTAAGTTCAATAACATGATTAAATATTTCCTGATTTAAACTTTGGCTGTCAAAGTTAATTTAGAATAATCTTGCTTTGAGCAATTTATTTTCCTTGTACTGTACTCTTATGATCTTTAAAGAGGATTAACTTACTGTGTATTCTCTTTATAGCAATGATTTACATATTTTATTTATACACAGTCAGGGGCTCTGAGCTCAAAGCACATCTTCCATGCGTTTTGTTGTCTTTAAATAGGGTTTACCCAGACCAACCACTGCCAGAATTTGCAAGAGGAATTTTCACAGTGAACCTGATTTTATGTCATTGGTTTTATTCCTGTTTCTGCTGGGATTCAGAATGTGTTTTTTCACTTATTTCTTATTTCCCTCCCTTCCCCTACCCAATAAAATACTCAGTTTTTCTTTGTTGTCCTTTCCACATTAATTGTGTCTTTTTGCAAGCTTTATTGGTTAGTGTGCATTAACTATAAAGTTTAGAAGATGAGTGATAATTAGGAGAAACTTCCTAAAATTCAGGTGCAGGATATATATGATGAGGTAAGAAATTCTTACCTTCTTTGGCTGCTTAACTACATTTGGTCCTCCTGCATCATCCAGCTCCCTCCCCTCTTCCCCTGGTTTTAATGGACATCTCTGTCAACAAACAAACCAAAACCACTTAGACAAGGTATTTCTTGTTTCATAACAACAGGAAAAGTGACAAACAAACATATTGCAGCAGAACTTTTCTATGGCATCACATAGGAAATGCGCTAATACACAATCACTTGCCACAAGCTCTTTCCTTGCCTACCTGGTTCAAAAGGCTTTTGATAATGTGTTAAACTGAAGAGCAGCTTTTTATAGGTGCCTCCAAGACTGGAATGGTCCTAATGGCACAGTGATGCGGAACATGTATATGAATTTACTTGGTGTACAAAGTAGGGTTTACAACAGACAGAAAACCTCCTCATAGGCATCTTTGCCTTGTTGAAGGCAAGTTGTTTGGGGGATATTGAATTATTTTTCTCTGAAGTGTCTCAGCACATTCAGGCAGATAACAGCACTGCACAGCTTTAAAGTGCAGTTTGACTTTTTGACAGAAAAATCAAACTCGCTGTGGAAGTCCATTTCTTTCTTCAAAAATTGCATGCGTGAATCATTAGCACCTTTAACAAGCTGGAAGATTTCCAAGTCTGTTTGGTCAATAACTCTGAGCTTCAAACAGAGAACTGCAGTAATTTCTTTCAGGGTCTTGCAATGTGTCTCTCACAAAACTGATGAGCATGTTCACAGATACTTTCACTTTACAGTAAGGCATATGCTATGTTTTGGGTTTTTTGTTTTTTGTTTTTTGTTGTTTTTTTTTTTAATATTATCCCTGGTACAGCATTCTTTCAATGTAGTGTTTTGTCTGGAAAGGTAGAGAATTTATTAGTAAAAGTGCAGCAAGTGTGTTTTAGCAAGGCAGTAAGGGAGATGACGCAGTACAGTATTTGTTCTTACCCTGTTAATCAATAGTTATGCTTTTGGGGTATTTCCAGTGAAAAATCTAGGCAATTAAACGTATACATCCATTTTATGTACAGTATGCTGCAGAATACTTGTGAGAGACGTTTTGGTGGTTCTCAAGGATTGAGATACCTGTTTTCTCAGCAGAGGCTTAGCCTGGCAATAGCTCTGTTCCTTAATCAGGTCTTGAAATGCTTAGATTCATTTCAGAGAAGCAGCCTGTTACTATATTTATCATAACCCTGTGGTCCAGCTCTGAAACTGCAGTTCAGCAGGTAATCACCTCATAATGTGATAGTAGTTATTTTTCTTACTTCCTTGTTTTATAGTACATTCCATATATATTCTTTTTCAGCTGCCTCTTTATTCTCTAATCACTTCATCACAGAAGAGGGCTTTGGAATTTTCCACAGTAGTCCCAGAAGTTGCTTCCTTCTGGGAAGCATTACATTTGCTGAAGATACTAATTTTTTGAGGTGGGGAGGACAGAATTGCATGCTTTGAGAATTGTTCAGTGAAGAAACATTGACTTGTGAGGTGGAGGCTAGTCCCATCAGACCAAGGGATATGAAGTTACTGAAAAGATTTTCTCTTGGAAACTATAATCAAGAATCTTGTTCAAGAGGGGAGTACAAAAAGAGGAAGGGGAAATAAAAAAAAAAAAGAAGAAAAATAGATGTAATGAAATCATTGGGGGAGTAACCAACTTGTCCTGAGTTCCAGCCACTTCAGAGACTGAAGAAACTAGAATGCTGTTTTCAGTAAGTGTCAAATATGAATTGAATAACGACATAATTGTGTTAGTATGAATTATGGTAGGATCTGTTTGTGGCTGCTGTATTTCCAGGGATAGTTTTTCTGAAAGTACCTGCAATGACCTATGTTTGCTCCCATTGAAGATGATAGGCTGCTGCCATCAATTGCATCTGTGATGTGCGCCTTGTAAAATTCAAGCACAAACATACTTCAAGGGTCTTGGGGTCTGAACTGGAGTATGTATATGAGAATACAGTTTCTCTGATCTCAATATGGTTGTGTTGGTTTACTTTACGTAAGGATTTTTTAGTTGACTTGTACTCTGCACCACTTTCAAGTACTGTTGGCATAGCTGCACTACTGAGGGAGCTGAGCTTATGATTTTTCCTTTGGCTGTGTTTTCTCTTTGGCTAGTCTAAGTCATAAAGGGTGAAGTGTATTGTTACTCTTCATATAAAAAGCTTTTTTTCTTAAAAAAACAGGGAACAATTGCCCTGTTGTCATTGAAATAATCAGGCAGCAATAAAATTCTTTTGAAATCTTTATTATCATCTGGTGATGCGAACCTTCTGTTGCTAGAAGCTGCTAAACTTCCTTTTAATAACAGCCTACAGCCTTTTAGACCCAAGCTTTGCACTGTATATTAAACAGAAGAAAAAATGGTGGGAGAGTAATGGAATACTGACCATTTGGGGTCTTTACTACCTTTTAAATAAAATGTTATGACTTCTTTTTAAACATAGAACTACCCTATTGTTTATTTTATTTTAATTACTTACTGAATGTTGAAGTTACAGTACAAAAAAAGGAGGATCTGTAGGGGCAAACAAAATAAATGTTTTGATATGGATCTTGTATGAAAGCTGTTTGCCTTTCACTCCATGAAATCGCATTGCCTGTAAGCCCTTTATACGATTGCGAATACAAAGCGTGTAACAGGGATGAAATATGCAGATGATAACACAACTGAGGGATGTATGGTCACTTCTGTGATTCATAAGGAGCTTTCCCTGTTTAAACAATTTTGGGAATGTGTCTTGTGTCCTGAAGTTTAAAAACCAAAACCCCCTGGAACTGGACTGATTAGGCTTAGAGGTCAGACACAGAAGTTCTGAAGTAAGTAAGACTGGATTGAGGACAAGGAGCTGAAAAGTCTGGGAAAGGATGGAAGCAGTGTTTCTCTGTACAATCTAGGAATAAAAAGGGATTCTGACAGGCTTTTTGTAGCTTGGATTGCTTGAAGGCTGAGTCTCTTGCGTACTTGGTTCTTAGTCAAGTCTTGGAAAATACTGTTTTGAGTGAAGTTGCAGCTTTAGGCACGTGGTAGAAGGTGGCGGTGGTGGTTCAGTTCTCAGATGTTTGCAGTGGACTGGAAGCCATGTATTGCAGAAAGATCAATAGTGCATGTTTTTGTGGATCTTAATTGTCAATATCGTGTCTGATTCTTTGCATTCCTGCATGCCCTTTGCTAATGACTGCTGGCTTTGGAGGTTACTGTTGTGTTAAATGGTTCCTCTAGGTTATGAACAGAGGTGGCCAAAAACTGATGAAAACCACACATGAGTGGTGAAGACAGCTCTTGCATGTCTTTACTAGTGTAAAAATTGATAGCAAATGAAACTGTCACTTCCATCTAGTCTGAAAAATCTGTGCTTACTGGGCCGTCAGCCAGGGACTCTTGGATCTCAGAATAATTTTGCAACTTGATGTGCAATAGACGCTATCGTAGTACATGCTGCTAGACTCTAATGAAAATGGTGCATTCTTCAACCTGTTACCTCAGCTCTTCTAGACCTTCATCTGGTAATGGGAAACTGGCAAGATCAGCATTATTCAATCACAACTACTCTGAAAAGATTTCTGGTGTACTTTTCACTGTGAAAATATTCCTGTTGCTAGAAATACGTAATTCAGGATTGGGATTTTTTTTCTGTTGTGGGTGGGGTTTTTTTATTACTTTAAATGCTGTCTTCAATGCAGAGTCTTATTTTCATTTATGCAAAAGAAACTGATCTAATAAGAGAAAGTATTCCTCATAAAATACCAAGTAAACTTTAAATATGAAAATTATTCTTTTGGCTTCAGAGGATCATCTCCCTTAGGTTGTACTAGATTAGGAAATGGATTCTTAAAATATTTTTTCCTAATGTATGATGTTTTCTCCCCTACACCTAATCTTTAAATGTCTTTAATTAGCTTCACATTATGAAACTGCTTTAAAGTGCAACTAAAGTAATTTGTAATGAATTAACTGGTAAAATATTTTCCATATTAAAACTATAACTGAGCAACTGACACCTTTTTAAATGTAGTCAGCTATGTTACAGGAAGAGTTCTCTTAGCATGTCATGAACAAGGAATTCAGTAGGTGTAATAAAGGGGAGGTGATAATGCCTCAAATGAGGACTACATTGTCATTAGCCATAACAATATGAATTCATGCCCCACTGTTAATAATGCAGCACTATGAGACCTTCTTAGGTTGTTTTTTTTTAAAAGTGAAAATATTTAAAGTTTTGGCTAAGTATGACAAATTGTTTCCTTTTAAGTGGCAAACAGCTGTGTCTGCCCAGACTCTATTCTGTGGTCATTAGCAGTGTGTGTGTTTTAGTTACCTTGTTTGTTTTCTTTATTCTGTTTAGTACACATTAAAGGATATTTTGTTTGACTGTTAAATAACATCAGTATTAAACCAGGTTGCCTTACTAAAATTAAAAAAAATATATTTCTATGACTCCAGCTTCACAAAAATCATGGTGTGAACAAAAAAATTTATGGAACTAGGAGTATAGTATGCATTCAGATTTGCTAAGCAAAGAATGACCTGGTTAATTGGGTGGCAGATTGGGTGTTATATTGAAGGGATTGGACTGTGTGACTCAGAAGGTGTGTATATTCTTCTTAGCACCTATCTCTCTATATATCAATATGAATATTTGAATTTAAACGAACTTTCATTGTTGCATTTGACAATGGAAGACCATTAGGTTCACTAGGGAGCTTGGGACTCTGAGGTTTGAAGTAGTAGGTGATAATCATGGGTAGATACTTGCAAAAGTCTCCTTACCACTTCACTTGATCTGCCTGAGGGTAGGAAGGCTCTGCATAGGGACCTGGACAAGTTGGATCCATGGGCTGAGGCCAAGTGTATGAGGTTCAACAAGGCTCAGTGCCAGGTCCTGCACTTGGATCACCGCAATCCCATGCAAGGCTGCAGGCTTAGGGAAGAGTGTCTGGAAAGCTGCCTGGCGGAAAAGGACCTGGGGATGCTGGTCAGGCACTGGCAGAGTCAGCCCAGGGCAGTGGTGGAGTCCCCATCCCTGGAGGGATTTGAGAGCCATGTAGATGAGGTGCTGAGGGACATGGGGTAGTGGTAACTTGGCAGTGCTGAGTTAATGGTTGGACCGGATGATCTTAGAGGTCTCTTCCAACCAAGAGGATTCTGTGATTTTAAAAGCTGTTTTTATGGGTCAGGTGGTAGTCTTAGACTCCAGAAATTGGCATAATAAAGCAGAAATTGTAACCTACATCTGGAGAATGTGTTGTTATCTGTACACTAAACAACTAGATGGCAACATACCTGGAGACTCAGTTGAAAAGCAGCTGAGTGCAAAGAAAAAAAAAAAAAGCTTTTTAATTTTGTAGAACTTATTATTTTTCACCTTTTTATTTTTGGAAACTTCCTTCTGAAAGACATCAATTCCCATACTGATGATTTAGTCTCGAAAACATGCTAATGGAATAAGCAGCGAGGAAAGTAGTTTTAATAGAGTAAGGAAATAAATTAGCCTAGGATGTCATTCTCGGCCTCTGGGTTTGATGTAGTGCAGTGTAAATGGTTGATTAGTTATGCTGTGGGAGGGAAGGGGAAAGGTCAGTTTGAAACAAGTTCACGCTGCCTAGCTGATACCAAATGATCTCTTAGTAGATAGTCCCTAGGAACTGTTAGAAATGTTTTAAAGCCACTGTCTAATGTGTATGTGCTTGTTTTGAACAATGGATTATCTGAAATTATCAATATAGCACTCCGTATAGTAAAGATAGCTGTTGTTTTCAGTGGCTCAGCATATTAAAAAGGCTTGCTTTTCCCCTTCTATTTCTCCCAAGCTTTCAAAATTAAATTTAATTTACAGTCTATTAAGGTAAAGCTCTTAAAAATTTAATGGAATATTTGGAGAAATCCATTTTTTTTTAATTTGGTTTTGTTTTTTTCTTTTGACAGTTAAATGTAAAAGTTTACCAACACTTGAGTAGGTATGGGGTTTTTCTTTTATTTTTTCTTTTTTTCTTTTTTTCTTTGAGTGGTCGTAACACCAGATAGTTAAGGTGTAACAGTAGCTCTCCTGATATTTTTTTTTTTTTTTCCATTGTGACTTTTGGAAACAAGACTCAAATTATCTTGATTTCCACTTGATTTCCAACTTACTAAGCCACTTGTGGGTATGTTGCCAGAGGTTGTTCTTGGGCTGAGCACCTAACACTGTAGCAGATTCCCATTTGTGCTGGTGGAATGGTTGGACTTGTGCTGAGTATCACCTTTTCAGATGATCTTCCATAGGGTGTGTGTTTCTACTGGAAGAGCTGGGTATTCCCTGAATTTGGTTTCCCATTGTAGTTTCTATTTATAAAAATATTTGGATACTTTAATGAAATGTGTCTTCTTGGTTTTCCCTGGGCTGTAAGATGAAATGAAAAAAATAATCTGAAAAGCACTTAAAAAAAAAATTAAAAAACCCAAAACTTTTTAATTTTCCTGCATTTATTAGAGTTGGAAAATAAATCTAGGAAAAACAGAAACACTTGACCCGTTCTGTCTTTAAATCTATGAATTAAACTTGCTGGTTAAGTCCAAGATATGTCAACAGAGCATTCCAAATGTGTTCCTAGTTGAGTTCTGTGGGTAAAAACTCTTCAAAATTTAGATGAGTGAGAATTGTACATTACTTCAGTGAATAATAATGCTTTTCATGCAATCCTGCGAGCTAAACTTAAGCTTGCACAGATAAACCCACCAGACCTGTTGATCATTTCCATCCATGGGAAGCTGCCTCATATGAAATGTGTTACCTAGGCACATGTGACTACAAAAGCATGTTTTTTCTCTCGGAGAAGTTTAGTTCGGTTGACTGAACTTGTTGGTTATGATTTGACTGGAAAATGTCTGCATCATCATATTTGTACTAAGTTTCATTTATAGAAAGTTGGAGGGTGCTTGAGTATAAAGCTGCTCATCTGTGAATACAATTTGCTTCCTTTGTTTTTTACAGTATTCTAATGAACCCTAATTTTATCACATAAAGTTTTGGTAGAGCTGTTTATATACTTTGTGAGTGTGTGTTTGTGTAGATGATGCATGCATTGGCTTTGCTAGATCATCTGCAGGAGCAAAGCTATTTGTGAAACAAGTGTGGACAATTCCATGAAGCTGAGTAGAATTGGGTGAACATGGAATTTCTAATTTACAGAATATGGAATAAATGATATCATGCTGAGATCCAATACATGCTTACTCTATTTATTTATTTATTTCCCCCTCTCCCAGTTTACTACTTAAACAGCTAAGTTAGGTATTTCATATGAAAATACTTGTTGGGAAATAAGCTGTTGTAAAGAATGTTGTCAGCAAAACGGGCAAATTGTTTGCCAGAATAAGTAAGTGTGTGTAACTTAAGTCGGCTTTTGGGATAGAAAACATTTGTCTGACTCCGAAATGGGTATTTAGCAAGACGTTTGAACACAGTATGTGTGCAGCTTTTGTGTTGGTCATTTTAACATCGTTAGTATGGTGAAGGAAATTAAAAAAGCTTTGAAGAGGGAGTTTTCCAATTGCTATGGCTAATTGTGTCTGAAGGGAAGTCTAAAACCTCACTTCTAAATGATTGCATATCTTCATGGCTATGCTGGGACAAGATCTGGCTCATATAAATCAGCGGTGCTAAAGCTAGTTAACGTTATTGATGATATCTGGCCAGTAGTCACTATCATTAGGTTAAGTTTTTTCAGTAAGAAATTTATTTGATAACTTTCAGTAAAACAAAAGTGTAGGAGAAAACTTCACTTTCTTAGAATCGGATACTGGCTGGGATTTAGAAAACTGGTGTTAGAATATGCAACTGTAGTACTCGGTACATAAAGTTAAATGGCAGCTCCAGTTAGAGTTGACTGAGTTTATAATCTTTTTCCGAGCATTGTACTGTACCTGAATTGCAGGTACAATTCCTACACCACGCTTTTCCAGGCGAGTAGTTTGGCTGTGCTGAACTGAAGAAGTCTCCCTGCTGTTCCACTGAAGGCACTGAGCTGGGAGGCTAGAGAGACACTAATGTGTTTTTTCCTGTGTTTAAAAAAAAAAATCATGGGGTGTTATGTCTTTGTTAGCCTCCAATAAAATAAATAGTTAACTAGCTTAAACCCAGCTAACTTACCTTAGGAAGTTTGTTCATCAGTTTATTTTATTGACTTCAGTGGGATCAGCAGACGCCAGGATAGTCAAGGTTGTAGCAGTGCTGTGTGCAGGTAAGCATTTGGACATGTATTTATAAAATTTATTGTGGTCTTGGGCTTATTTATATGTTCTTCCATAAATTATTCTGTATCTTTTTTCGCTTCTAAAAACTGCACAGCAACTGTCAGAATTAATTTAAATCAAAATGTGTCTAAATGAAATTTACAAAAACCCACCCACTAGCCCAAGTGTGCAGTGTATTGTAAAATGCAGGAGCTGTGCACTCTCAGGACAAGTTACATTTGTTAATTGTGAGCAGGTTTTTTTGCATATTATAATGTTTGGAGATCATTTGATTAGTTCTTGCACAGTGAACTTGGTGCTGATCTGCAGCAACCTCAGAGTCCTTGAGTCTATCAACAAATCTGCATCTTTACTGTACTACTGCTATAGATTTTGCCATTAGAATAGCTTTTGAATGACCTATGATAGTGGTGGTTAATCGAATTGATGTGACTGTGGGTAACTGGCTTATTAACTGAGCCAAAGTTGGAGTGCAAAAAGTGTACAATATACCACCTGTGTTTGACCTTAACACTGTTGGAACGAAACTGCAGTTAATGGGGAAGGAGAAGATAGTAATTCAGATAGACACTTTTTTTTTTAATTTTAAAAATATCGCTCCTTCCCCAATGTCTTGTCTTTATTGTGAGGATGAGGGGAAGAAGGAATGTAAAAGCACAGGTAGTATAGCAACCAGGAGCACAAAGTCGACAACCGTTAAAAACAAAAAGTTGCTAAGCACTTATCCTTGCTGTTCTTGGCTATGAAGAAGAAAACAGAAGCGTTGCTTAATTTACTAGATAGAACCATGGTAATTCCGTACACTTCTTTTGCTACATATAAGGAATTTTCTTTGGAAGGTTGCTCATGATGGCATGTCTGGATTGTCAAGGCCAGGTTATGCTGGTATGCTTAGAGTAAAAACTGTCAGTGAAATAATAGAATTCATCTCCACTTGGTTTCGTTGCAACTGTATAATAATAACGTGTATAAAAACATCTGTCTTCCTTGGTACAATCTCTATGTTCTCTGCAAGTAGTCTGGCTGTAGTTTGGAAATACCTGATCTACTGACTTACTCTGTTTCTTTACAGTTTGGAGCTTGTGGTAACTCCTACTGTATGATGTCTTGTGTTCTATACCAGTGCCTAATTTAAGTTTTTCAACTCGTAACTGCTTGAATGTGTGCATGCAATGGCAGTGAAAAGGTTAATGCTGCTCAATTATTTTTTCCTACCTATTGAATTATTAGTACATGAATGAGTCAGAATTGATGAATAGTTGTTGAAACTGGTCCTGCAAGGAATGAGTATCAGCAGAATCTCACTGAACAACTAATACAGTAAAAGAAACAATAAAGTCTGTACAGCCGTAATAGAAGGAAGGATGATTTGATTATGAGGAAAAACAAAACAAGGAAGATCGGTTTTCAAGAGCGTGAACACCCCTAATGGCAACTTGTATGAACTGTGGTAGAATGGCTGTCTCACAGCTGACTCCTCCTACCTCATATGGGAAAAATGAGACACTCCCACTCATACATGCTGGGCAGAGATGCCCAAATAGAAGTCAAAGCACTCCAGACCTTTTCCTGAGGAATGTAAATAACAAAGCAAATTTGTTTCAATGTATTACCTTGAGTTAAAAGAAAAATAAATCTGTGTACTTTCCTTTTTAACAAAATAAAACAAAAACCATTCATGTGCCATGCAAATTGTCAGTCCACAGGGGTGATTCCATCTGACTAAATCTTTATCTCTTTAACAAATCTTTAAGCACAGAATCAAGTTTTCATTTATCAGCAGTATTGTAGTGTGAACAGGTCCCTAAACTCTTAATTGCAAATTGAGCTGGCCTCGTATATTTTTTTTTTCTATGAAATTATTTTCTTCACCTAGAACTTTTCATTTGTCAATATGGTCTTAAATATATCCATTAATGAAAATATGAAAACTGAATATGTATAAATTATGAAAAGCTACTCTGCATGTTACAAACTATATTTTATTTAGTTAAGCTTAATGAATGTTCCTTAAAACTATTACTTTCTTGGCTCTCCTTGTGCCTCATTTGTCTTAAGCTAGCTAAATCAATTATACATGTCTTAATCTTTGAAATAATCTATGAAGATACAGTTTCTGCAAGTAGAGCATATTTGTCTTCGTTTTTTAAAGATTGTACCTAGACTTTCTATTACCATGGGTTCTCAAAAAGTACGTTTTTTAACTGTTTTTCTGGCTGTCTATATTCTCCCCTGACCTCAGCTTAAATGGAAGGTAAGTCTGGAATTTTTATTTGCAAACTGAAGGGCCTAAGTATAACTGTATTTAAATTTCCATTCCAATATGCTTGTTTATCTGTTTACAGTGACCTAAGCTACTTATCTGTAAGGATACCAGTATGAAAGTTTTAGCCAAGTGAAGCCAATGGATTAGACCTGTTTTCCCTCTACTAAAAATGAGAGAGATTTTTGTAGATCCTTATCTTGCAGTTACCGAGAAGTTATTTTCAATGTGATGCACCATTCACCCTTTTATTATTGGAAGACTAATTTCTTGAGCCTTGCCCTCCTTTCTCCTGCCTTCCACTGCCACTGACAAAGCCTGCTGAAGCTATACAGGTGTGATAGGCAGACTGTATCTCCTTTCTGTGCGGAAATTTGTGTTTCTTCGCTGCTGCACACTCTCCCCTGACTCCATTCCCTGTATGCAGAGGAGCAGGTTTATCTGTGGCGCATCTCCAGCTCTGCTGATGAAGTTCTGGGGTCTGAACCCCAAGCCCTGAATTAAGGTTGACATATGGGTGGTTCCCATGGTCCTCTAAAAGGAGGGGATGAGTTTGTCTTTTGGCTTTCCTCCAAGGTGAGGCCGGCCTTGCAGGAAAAGCCCTTGGGTAAACAAGCCCCAGGTGCCCCACATTGGGTAAAGAAGTGCCAGGTGTCCTGCTTTGGGCATAAAAGCTGGGACCACTTGCAGGAAGGGTGGAGTGTCTGTCTGTGAGGTGGACGCACTTTGCAGAGTTTCCTTGTTGGGGAAGGACCTCCTGACTCTCCATGCAACTGGACCCCAGTCAGGTTTGGCATTTGCAAACACGGGCTTCATGGGGAGACAATATGGGGCTACTTCTATCCTATATGAGCAGCCTATTGACTTGGTTGTCTCCCATCTCTTCTATGGGAGACTGTTTTTTTGTTTATTCCACCTATTATTGGTGGTGCTGTGTTATTCCTGGGGTCGCTGGGGTTGCTGTCTATGATGTGTGATCTGTTTGACTTGTTGGTACCCCTAGCGGTCACCCTTGTACGGACTATTTTTATGTACAATAGAATCTGGTTACTGGATTGTTTTGCTGCTGGCTGTGTCCTTTGTGCTAGGCCTAGTGATTGGCAGAACAGCTGATCAGAGGAAATTGTGTCTGATGTGATGGGAGATAAGAACCCTGTTCTGTGAGACTTGTAAGGGGTGGTGTCCCAAGGGGGAAGTTGGCAGGGAGGACGAGCTTTGTGCCCCTGCGTTAGTGTGGACGGGAGTCAGGGCATGGAGATAGCCACATGGATTGCACAGCTAGTGTTAGGCCTGTGCAGTTGTTGTAACAGCTGCCATGGCTGGCCCGTGGGTCTGTTCCTGGGAAACAGGGACAATAGGCTAGCTGAAATTCTGTGTCCTGCCCCCAGAGCTCTCCAGTACCCGAGACACGTAATTCCTATTTAGCTTTTATTCAAAATGGGCACATTTTGAGAAGGCATAGTAAGTTTATTGTAAATAACTTATTTTCTAGAGATCTGTTAATAGCTTAATAATTCCAAAGTTGCTATGCATATTTTGATCAATGTGATGTTCATTCTGATACTAATAATGCTAAATATTTCTGTATGTGAAGTGATGCTTTTGGATTTATGGCATTATGTATGGAGAGTTTGGTAACGGCAGCCTGCCAATGCCCTTAGCTAAAGAATACAGTCTGATCTCTTTATGAGGCTGTTGGAAATGTGTGTGTCAGTCTGAGTAATTTGGAGTCTTTATGTTAGCCTTCCTATTTGTATGCAAAGCCTTTAGGCAGAGGAACTTGTTGACATACTTGATTAATGATGGGTGAACCATCCTTAAACTGAAGCTGAAATCACTTTCATGCAACCTTAATGGTGTTTGGAAAGTTTTAATTACCTCTTCTTTTGGGACAAGTTTAGAAGTACTTTGTCAGTATTTTTTAATAAAACAAAAAATGAGAAGCTGGAACATAGCACTTAAAATTTCTTAAATGTTTTTCTTACTTGGCGTATTTTAAACACAGTAGCTCTTAGACTGACTTTTTAAAATTTCCTTTTGTTATGATTACTTAGGACTAAGGCATAACAGAAGAACACGTCAGTCCTTGCTTCTTCTTGTAATTATGTTTTGTGCAGAACTTGTAGTAAAATATTGAACTTGACATGAGGAACTAGGGGAAATAAAGTTGAAACAGTCTCTTTGAAGTTCCTTAGCTGTTGCTGATGTGATACTGTGTGAATTATTTGGGCCACATTCTAAGAGATGTTAATGACCTGCTGAGCATCTTCAGATCCTCTGGCTGCAATCACAGCTGAAGGTATTGGGGGTGGCTTGGACCAGATTGGTCCACCTGAAAAGTAATTACACTCATCTTACCTGGGGCTCCTTTAGTGTTGCTTTCTACTGTGCTTCTAATTAGTGTAGCTCTGTCCCTTTCTGTGCTACCCCCTGGAATCCACATATGACTGTAGGCCTACTAGTTGTAAATTATAAAATATTTCTGTAGCCCACAGTTGTGGGTTTTTCGTTGTGGTTTGTTTTTTTTTTTTCTCCCCATTTTCAGGCCGTAACTTATGGAGTGCATGTCTAAGATGTTGGCAGGTGAAGTGCTGGCGTCTGAACCCTGAGCCCTGAATTAAGATTGACATATGGGTGGTTCCCATGGTCCTTTAAAAGGAAGGGATGAGTTGGCCTCTTGGCTTTCCTCCAAGGTGTGGCTGACCTTGCAGGGAAAGCCATTGGGTAAATGAGTGCCAGGTGCCCCTCATTGGGTAAAGAAGTGCCAGGTGTCCTGCTTTGGGGATAAAAGCTGGGACCACTTGCAGGAAGGGTGGAGTGAGGTGGATGCACTTTGCAGAGTTTCCTTGTTGAGGAAGGACATCCTGACTCTCCATGCAACGGGGCCTTAGGCAGGTTTGGTACTTGTGAATGCATGCTCTGTGGGAACAGCATGAGTTGGGTGCTGTCCTGTATTATCAGCCTTTTGGTTTGGCTGTCTCCCATCTCTTCTATGGGAGACTTTGTTGCTTTGGTTGTTCCGATTGTTGGTTGTGCTGTATTAAATAATATGATGTATATGAATATGATGTATAAACCTGGCATTGTTGAGGTTTATGTCTGTTATGTGTAATCTGATTGACTTGTTTGTACCCCCAGCAATCACCCATGCACTGACCTTTTTGTATACAATAGAATCTGGTTACTGGTTTGTTCTACTGCTGGCTGCATCCTTTGTACTAGGCTTAGTAATGGGCAAAACACAAGGTAAAACTACTCCTACTGAACCGAACAGCAAAGTTCCTCCACTACCCTGTTGGGCCCTAGCTTTCCAGATGAGTTCTGAAATAAACCAAGCATGTTGTCATTGTGTTAGTGCTTCTGTCTTTGAGAATGTAATCCTTAATGGCACCAGAAAGGCAGTGGAAATGAGGTAGGCATGCCAACTGTATTTTGTTCCTTGTAATGCCAGGCAGTTGGAACACAATTAACAACTCATTGGGGATCCTCTTATTTTAGTAATTAATAAGAAATGGAGCCTGGCTGAGTGACCTGACCTGTATGAAAGAGCAAGCTGAAATGCCAAGGGTTTCACCTGTGGACCTCAAATCCTTTACTGCCTAAAACACACTTTCGTCAGACAATGTCTAGCTGTCTTAAACATGTCTGTCTTATTTTATACAATCTTACTAAAAGCTTTATGAATGGCTCTGAATGGCAGAGTTCAGTTAGTTGATTAGGAACTTATACTGATGTGGCAGAGGTCGCCTGAGTCATCTCACTTACTGGTTTTAAATATAGCCACAGCTTTTGGAGTCTCTCCAGGCTTACAGGAGTTATTGAAAATCAATTCTGTATCTTCAGATGACTCTCTTAATTTGTACTCTGAAGATTTTGTTTTAATCAAGAGCTTTCCAAGTCATGATAGGAGAGGGAAAGGATAGCATCAGTCTTGCAGTATGATTAGTCTAGTCTTTTTTGGGTTTTTTTCACAAACATAAACTAGGAGCATTTGTGACTGTTATGTCCTCATAATAAGACTGTTGACACTTCCTAAGGTACTATTACTAGTTGTCTTCTTACTGTTGTTTGACAGACTCTTATACCAGCATTCAATATAGGGTATCATCTTGGATCTTGTATTTCTGGCTCTTACCTGTTAGTCAGATTTTCATTTCTTCCCTTGTTACACAAAAATCTGTGTTTAAGTGGAAGCCAGGCAAACTGTAAAAATTAAGTTTTTCCGTTTTGCAAGTTCAAAATCTCAACTCCTTTTTTGTAGAAGGAAACTTTTTTTTCATAAAACAAAACATGCTCAAAATTGTGACCTTCAGAGTGGTTCTGGAGAGTCCTGCAAGCTGTGGCTGTACTGGGAGTCTCTGCCTCGTAAAGCTTTCTAGGGTGGACCTGAATCCTGAGCACATCTGGAAGTCAGAAGCTTTTGAAGGACTTCATAGGCAAGCAGCAAATCTGGTCCTCTCAGGTTTGCTTGCTATTAGTTAGCCTATCATCAAGAACCTACATTTTACATAGATTGCTGTTACATTCTGTTTGGATCTCCCAAAGTTTACAGGACAACATACTCTGAAAACTTCATTTCATGAGCTCATTTGGTTTAAAAAAACCCACCGCAAAACCATACAAATCAAATGAGGACCCAGTACCCTTCATACATGCTAGTCTAACATGCGAGTTCTGCAATTCATCACTTTGTTAATTCACAGATTCACTAGAAATAACTTGTGTGCCTGTGAGCAAAACAGTTCCTTGAGGAACTCTCCTTTAGGGGGAGAGTGCTCATCCTTCCTCCTCTGCCATGATGTGGGCATCCCCTACACTGTGTTGGGAGCCAGACTGCTCCTGGATCTGCTTCAAAAGCTTTTTGAGTTAGCTGGCATGTCTATTGTAGGGTCCAGCTGGAAGTTGGGTTTGTACCATTTCTGTAAATTAGTGGATTGCAGTTACTGTGCAAAGATGCAGGGGACAGCAAGCTGCAGGTGATAATGGTCACAGAAAGACCCTTCCTTTTCCTATCCCCTGTATCCTATGCATGTGCTGATGTGACACAAGGGTACATTTGAGAGTCAAATTATAAAACTATTTTTTGAGTGATATACATAAATGAGAAGATATCATACTCTGTTAAAATACTGGGGTTTAATGAAGGTAGTTATTCTGAAAGAGGATTATATTTCGTTTATAGAATAAAGAATTGTCAGGGCAAAACAATGCTCCATTTTTTAATTTTAGTATTAGTGTCATGACTTTGCAGTCTCACAACTGGATTTGCAATAAAGTTGCATTAATCTACTTGCATTAATCTTGCATTAATGCTATGTAGCAAACGATAGTGGCAAAATGGGAATAGAATAACAAAATTGGAGGCATTGTGATGGACAGTATGTATATTAAATTATCTTTTTTTGTCCCTCACGTGTTTCTTTAATTAGTCAAGAGCTCTTGCAGGTAGTGCTGTGCAACAGTGTGAATGAACTGTTAAAAAAACCAAACCAAACCCCAACCAAACAACACAGCAGATTTGACCTTGTCTTGCTCTGAAGACTGATTGACTTTTAAATTAGTAAGTAGCCTGTTTTGTTTATTTGCTTTAGTATTTCTATAGGGAGGCTAAAACAGTCTGTCATTGTGTTTTATTATTTTTTTCCTTATAGGCACTAAAAATTCTTCTCTTGGTATGAAGTAGTTATGGAATTAACCTTGCCTAAAAAACCATCTGAATTGATCCGAGAATATATTTCGGGTAACACGTGATCTATAAACCAGAACATATGTTGATTTTAATAGTATAGGTTTTCTTTAAGCAGGCAGTAGAGGACTGTCAGTCTCCTCTGCAATGCTTATGTTTACCAAGAACTCCAGCATATTTTCCAAAACATCTCTAAAATTGAAGCTTCTAGTAGTACATCTTAAGCCAATAGATACTGATTTTAAAAAAAAAAAAATGTGAAAATCAGGGAATTTGAATACATGGATGGTTAATATTCTCTTAGAATACAGATGATGCATTGGAAAGGCCCATATGAACGGGTTGAATGTTGTATGAGTGGGATACGTGGAATGATTTAAAAAAACCCCAACTTTTAACTGAACACTATGAAGCAAGAAATATTTGAGCTCAGTCTTTTTTCTTTTTTAGTGTACTTGTTTTATGTCTGTTGTATTTAATTAGAAACAGACGATAAATTGATTTGCTTTAAAGGGGGATGGGTAGGACTTGAAAAGAAGAATCTTTGCCTTTTTCTATTGTCTCCAAACACAGCTGCTGCACAACTGAGACTAATGTGATAATTAATTTTATGTGATATAATTAATGTGTTTAATAATTTAATTACATCACATGTAATTAACTTCATGTAGATAATTTTGAATGTTCTGATTCTTTCTGCAATTTGAAAATAAGTAAATTAAATACACTAATCACTAAATAACTTAAAGGCTTTATTTGAACTCCAATTTAGATTCCTTTATGTCGGGATTATAGCTGGTCATTTCTTTCACAGTATCAGCAAAGGAACATTTTTTTAGGATTATCAATTTTTTCTTTAGGATAGGCATCTTCTTAAAAGTACTTCTGTTCAGTGAAATACTGGAGGGAGAGGGAAAAAAAGCACGTGCTAGAATGAATTACTGAGAAGTGAAGCTTTTGTGGGGTTGCTGGTCACACAGTTGTCACTACCCCTTTGTTAAGGACCTGGTAGATGAATAGGAATTTAATCAACACACTTCTAAACTCTTTTTGAAGAACAAGAAAATAACCACAAAGCCCCAAACAATGGCTTTCAGGCAAAAGGGTGAGGTGTCAGGGGTCGGGCTAGGCTGATGGCTCATCTTCTAGTGCCACCTTCCCTTTTCCCTGTGCAGGAGCACTCGCTGCACAGGCAGGAAACTATTTGCCTTTTTATCTTCCAGCCTTTTTTTCAGTGATCGCAAGTTGCTCAACTCTGCCTCTTTCATACACGCACTCTGTTTCACCCTGGTACTGTCTACATAGATGCCATATCCACCTCGTTTATGACTGTACAGCCAATACTCTGCTGATCCAGCAGCCCTTTACACTGCACAGCCTGCACCAGATGCATGTAGTGGCCAGCCTCTGATTTGGTTTTGTAGGACCTGTGAGTTCATGTCACTCATGACAACAAGAACATGATGGCTATTTTTAAACAGAGTGCTTCCTCAATTGTGGCCTTGATAGAATACCCAGCAATGTTTCAGTTAGTCTGGTGATTTTACTTGCCATTAATCTTGGCTCACCAGTAATTCAACAAAAAGCATTATTGAGGAAACTATTCAGAAAAAAACATCAAGGAAGGTGAAGGGTGGGTTGGTTGGTTGTTTTTTCTCCTTAACTCTTATGCTTCTTGCTCCCCAGCAGCTCTTTGCCTGCACCCCAACTCTTCCGATAGTAGTAATGGCTACAGCACAAAATTTTATGGTTGTTTTGTCACCCCTGAGCTAAAATGTAGCCTTTGCCTAAGCCCTAAGGTAACCATAGGTAAGAATGCAAGCAGTACTTGGAAACTCATAAATCTGGGTGTTCAAAGAAAAGGTGGTTTTCTGGGGGTGCTGTGCTGTCTTGTATTACTTCATCAGCTGTGATCACCAACTGATGCTTTTTTAGTAAGACAGAGGAAAATCTGTTCTAATAGCATTTGCTGCACTGATTGTGCTGACTCAGGGATTCAATCTGCAAAGTTAATTGGAGAGAGACATTAAATTGGGTGGAATTTGAAGGATTTTAGCATTATAAGCCTCAGCCCCTCAGGCTTCTCACAGAATGAAACACATAATCAGCTTTCAGTAAGCACTAGTTTTCATTAATCATAAACTGTAGGCAAAGTTGGAGCTTGCAAATTTAGGTCTTTTATTGTTGTTTCACGTTAATGACTATTATCTCTTTTTCGTATTGTATATGACTCTCTCAGCAACTGTGTTAGCACAGATGGCTAAAATCCGTAGCAGAAAAGTAATCAGCGTTTGTGAACATGATGCATTCAAAATAAATGATAGAGGAGGCAAAATGCATTGCTTTAGAAATTAGAAAGCAGATTAAACTATAATAATGCATGTAAACACATCCAGGAAAGCAGGCTGCAGCTTTGTTTTCAGCACAACTCTAACTTCAGTATATGTAACCTTCTGTTGAATTTATTGACAGGACAGGAAGCAAGTAAAATTAAAATTGGAGAGCAACTGATTTAATATCAGTAATTTGGAATGTTGTTTTTTTTATAGCCTAACGAAATGTGATATAATTGGCATAGATTAGATAGTACAGGGAAGAAAAATGACACACTTCCCTACAGATCCTAATTATCATATTTTAACTGAAATGTGACTAAAAGTTACAGCTGTTCACAAGCACTTCCCTTTGATAAACATGCCTATTGTATTAACTGGAGTTGCCAGCAGCCTTGGATTTAAACTCACAGATCCATGGAATCATGGAATATTCAGAGTTGGAAGGGTCTTCCAGAGATCATCTAGTCCAACTCCCCTGCTTTAAAGCAGAATCCCGTAGAGCACATCAGTCAGGACTGCATCCAGGTGAGTCTTGAAAATCTCCAGAGAAGGAGACTCCACACCCTCTCTGGGCAGCCTGTGCCAGTTGCTCTGGCACCCTCACGGAAAAGAAGTTGGGTTTTTTTTCTCATATTTAAATGGAACCTCCTATGTTCCAGCTTGTGCCTGTTACCCCTCATCCTGTCACTGGGAACCAGTGAAAAGAGTCTGGCTCCATTCTCCCTCAGCCCACCCTTTAGGTATTTGTAAACATTAATTAAATCACCCCTCAGCCTTCTCCAGGCTAAAGAGTCCCAACTCTCTCAGCCTTTCCTCACAGGGGAGATGCTCCAATCCCCCACTCATCCTCATTGCCCACCACTGGACTCTCTCCAGTAGGTCCCTGCCCCTCTTCAACTGGGGAGCCCGGAACTGGATGCAGTATTCCAGTTGTGGCCTCACCAGGGCAGAGTAGAGGGGGAGAATGGCCTCCCTTGACCTACTGGCCACACACTGTCCTGTGCAGCCCAGGGTGGCATTGGCCTTCTTGGTGGCAGCTCACTGTGTACTGTTGACTTCGTAATATGGCAATGATAGATTTAGATTCATTTGTAAACCCATAGTGGGGGTTATGGGAGACAGCATTTGAGTTTATATGTCACAGCAGCTGCCCTCCTTCTCATGAACTGACTTGTGGCTAATTTCTTCAAATTATAAAATCTATATTGCGAAGATAATTCCTGAATGATCAAATTAAATTATTATCTTTCACTTTTTATTTAACCTTGTTAACCATGGCCTAAGTTAAATGCTAAAACTGAATGCATGCTATAAACTGCAGGCTCAGTCTAAATGTCATTGAATGGACAAATGCTTCAACTCTTCCTTGCTTATGTCTTTATTGATGGGAAATTAAATGGATATTTGTCTTGTTGCTCTAGTAGATGTTAAGCTATAGTCATACTCTCTTAAATAATGGCATTGAATTTCGTTTATAATTCCAATGAGCACTCTCTTGGCAGCTCACCACCAGAAATTTTATTTCCAAAATGTGTGATATGAATTAGTTCTTTCTTGAGCACAGAGAGGAAATTTCCAGAATGTGGGACTGTTGCAGCAGTTTCATACATAAGAGAAGCTATGTTTTTCTTGTGGGAGATTTTTGGTTGGTTTTTTTTTTTTTTCCTGAAAACCTGTCAAGGCAATTTTTTTTTTGTTTCGTGCCCACAGCGTGTGCTTTCTCTGGCATTGCTTTGCTCAGACAGCTTCTACTGTGTGCAGAGAGGTTCTGCAAACAGGGTATGTTTGTGAGTCTAAAACAATTATTTACTGGCTAAACATGCAGTGGATAGCTAGAACGTACTTGATGGTACACTAACCATCCCAGTGAGACAGTTGATGAGCTCTGGCCAGACAGCCCATTGTCAGGCAGGTGGAGAAGTCTGCCTCAACATTTCTGGGAACAGGCTGAATGTCTTTGTTGAGTTGCTGCCTTCCAATTTGGTAGTTCTCCCCCCCACCCCACTCTCCCCACCCATGGTTTTATACCTTTTCGTGCTGGTGTTTTTCCTCTTAAATTCAGGAGGTACTATCACTATCTCAGCAGCCTCACCTCTGTGATTTTTACCTTGTCTGTGACTTTTACCTTGTTAACTTGCCTACTTCTTTCAGTTTTTTCACAGAGCTTTCTCACAACTGAGCAGTCTTCTCAGGCATATGGGCCAAGGTTGCAGTGCTGAGCTGTATCAAAACTAACGTTTGGCTCACAGACACCTTTGCCCCTGGGAGCAGGTTTACGAAATGTTCTGACAGGGATTATGTAGAGTGAGCTGGACTGCTTATTTTCAAATATGGAAGATTTTAACTTCTTCCCTTGCAGATGTAGGATTTCTCCATAGGCGAGTGCTTTTGTAAGTCTCCCCTTTAAAATCTATAGCTCTGAACAAATTCTACTGCCCAAGATACAGAGGCAGAGATAAGACAACTATTTTGTTTAAGAAGTTTAAGTCTGAGCTTTCTCCAAAGTGTTTGTGTGTTGCCTGTCATGGAAGAGTTCTTAAGAACAGAAATGGCTTGTAAATTGGAACTCACTGGCATTGGTCATGCACTTTGATCAGTCTTTATTCTCAGGGACTTGTTATTTGCCAGTGTTTCTATGACTCTTCCACACCTTCCACCTCATAGAAATTCTTCCTTGAAAATAGGTTAAAAAAAAAAAAAAATGATGTTGAGGTACACGAGCTAGGATTTGCATAGAACTTTTTTTAACCCATACTAAATAGAGGCAAAACATCCTAATTAATCTGAAGATTCATAATTTCACTTCCTCTAAATTTATCTGCATATTCCATTTGAGAGTTCATGAACTGGCATGTCATTTGTGATTATTTTATGCCTGTGATTAATACGTTGCTCTATGTGGCATCAATGGTTCTGTGTATAACACATGATTTTTGTATTCTGGTAATCTTCATTGTCAATTACAACTTCTCTGAATTCAGTTATAAAGCAAATCTCTTTTTGTTCATGTTAATTGCATGCAGCACACAGGTAGACATAGCAAGCTGAATATATATAATTTATGTATGTATTCTAAAAACTACTTGAAGCCATTTTTGAGTCCTAGCATCAAGCTGGATTACGAATGACATGAGGGAAAAATAATTTACTGATTTTCTTTTTAATTTTTTTCTTAAAAATTTGATAGAATGCCTGACCAGACTTGAAAAACTTCTCTTTTTTAATATTGCAGATTCTTTCTGTGTAAATTTTATCAGCCTCATTAAGGTTGCCCCTTAGATTTCAAGCCCTTCAGACTAGGATACCTGTTCTTTTTAAGTACTAACACAGGAATCTTATGTTAGGAGCATACAGATACTGTAGTAAAGCAGTGCTTATTCAGTGAAAATAAACTTAGTAGTCTGATCATATCCATCGTAAATAAAAGTTTATTCAGCAAAATTTAAAGACAGGAGTGAAGGATGCAACCTTGACTTTTACTTGGGCATTCTGGATTGGTCAGTTATTGCAGCAGCAAAATTCTCCAGATGCTTTTAATGAGGGCTATTAATTTTGTGTTATTTAATGACATTAATTGTCCAGTACAGAACACAAATGAGTTGCCCTGTGAGAGAAGGTTCATGGCTTGTTACAATCTGTGTGAAATATTTTCTGTCAGTTATGCAACTGTGTTTTATTTTTCGACTTGTTTCTTACTGATAGTGGTCTATAGCAACATACAAACACAGCCGATCATGTTAGTATCTTGATTCCTATGTGCTATGAATATCAAGAAGTTAAGCAAAGATTCGTGCACATTAGTAGTGCTACATAGAATGTAGTATTAATATGCATGAATCTTTGCTTAACTTTGCTATGGAATTCTTCTCCTGTGTCACTTAACCTGCTCATGGGATACAGTATTTATAGAAATAATTAATGAAATCTATTAGAACCTTCTCCCATTTCATTATGGAATTTGTAATGAACAACTGTGGTGAAGGACTAATGTTTCATCAAGACATCTTCTGGCAGAACTGCTTCCTTTACTCTTGTGAGGAAGTTTTGGGGTTTTATTTAAACATTATTTTTTTCCCGTACTTTCATCATAGTTGGGTAAAGGAGGACTTTTTCACCTTGAGGCCATACAGGAAATACTGTTTGAAAACTCTTGTCTGGATGTTGCTCTGCCAATTGTAAGGCTGGTCAGAAGCTCTTAGACCAAGAACGTGCCTACCCTTCTCTAAAAAGGTCAAGAAATATCTCTGTTAAGTTAGCCTTGTGAAATGGAATCCCCATGTGACTAGTGTTTGCAGAATGCCCGAAATGTGCCTGCTTTGTGGACTAGTTCAAATTGACAAGAGGTGTAGAGTGCAGTGTTCTTCTTAAGCTTTGCATGTGGTGCATGTAGTGTTTTCATAGGTGCACTAATGCTTTCATTTAATGAAAGGAACAGTCATAAGATGCTCAGGTAAAGTAGCCTTGCACTACATAAAACTAGGGGGTGCAGCTGACATGGTTGCCACATTGATTTCTGAAACACTTAATTGTCAAGCTGGATCGTTTTTGGTTTTTTCTTTAACAGAATCTGGTTGTTCAAAACACAAGTACACTTAGTAATAAATGTGTGTGCTTTTTTATAAATTTACAGATTTTATTTTTATGAGGAAAAATAGTCTTCTCTAATAGTGGGGATTTTTCTTATTTCCCCTCTTTCCCCCGTTCCCCCTTGCCTCCCCTTCTTTTTTTCTTTTTCTTCTTGTCCTTTATTTTCTTTTTATTTTTTCTTTATTTTTTATTATTCCTTTTTTTTTTTTTTAAACAAAAGTGAGACGAGAATATTAAAGAACATCTACTAGATGAGGTTTATACTGCCAAACATTCTTTTCTCCAATGACTAAGTACTTGTGGTACTAACATGGGGTATAAGTGAACAAATAAATTCACACTTTGAAAAAAGCAAGACGTGTTCCACATCTAAAGACACTTTAATTCATCTTTTCAACATTGATCTACTTCATACTAGGGAGAAATGCATTTTTTAATCTGTCGTAATGAAGCTATGCTAACCCCATGGGTTTCCGTAAGAAATGTAAATATCCAGTCAGCTGGACAGAATTATATTAATATGGTGCACTGATTAGGGTAATGGAGCCCTAGAAGTGTGTCTCTAGCAGGTGGGGCCTTGAGATCCTGTCTGTATTCCAGGGAGTGTTTAATACGTATCCAGAGGGGAAAATCCTCAACAGATACAACTGAGAATACTTCTCACCAGAATACTGTAAAGTATGGAAATCAGAGCATTACCCTTGCAAATAGAAACCCTTAGAGAATGTATAAGTTCTGGGAATTGCATCTCAAGACGAAGTACTTAACCATGAGGTTATTGATTAAAGAAAAGGAACTTGCTTAATGAATTTTGTATGTTGGGTTTTTTTGTGGCTCAGGTCACAAAAGGTTGCAAGTCAACAAAAGTGTTTCATAGCAAATATCTTAGCAAAATCTTTTAAAATGCAGGTGTTATGTACTAGTGTGAACAGCAAGTCACAGTTAGAAATCAGTGTTGTAGTGAGTTGCATATTTGCAAATGTATATGTGTGAGTAAACTCTTGTAAATCTTACAGCACATGCTGGTAAAATGAATTCCGTGTAATAATGGAAGTGGAAAAACTGTTTCCCTTGCCTCTTAATTCATTGAGCTATACATCACCAGGAATTTCATTTCAAATATCAATGCTATGTAGATAAAACCAGAAGGCCTTTGTTACCGTGTTGCATCTTGTTTTGATTCATTTTGTTTTTTATTTCATCCAGGATCAAGAAGTCTGATAAGCACAGAAAATTTTTTCTTGTTTAAACCCTGAATGGATCAGCCCAAGGACTAAGCCCTTAGCTCAAGGACTTAGTCTTTGTCCCAGAACTCTATCTTAATGGTTTGATTGCAACTCTTAACAAAAGAAACACAAATTATGAGAAGCAGCAGTGAAGGAACTCCTTGTCTACTTACTCTAGATACAGTGAGATGTAATGATTAGGCATGACAGGGAAATTTCAGACTGCTACAGGTGTTAATACAGCTTCATGTTACAACTATTTAATGGTTGTGTTTTCTATAAGACATAGTACTTTTTATAATCATAAAATACAAGACTGACTGTGTGTTTTTAAGAGTCTATTAGACTGGCATAACTGCTGACAGAATGAATGTGAGGGTGATTTAGTAGAGCAAAATATCCTAAACGGAACATTTGAAGAATCAACTATTTTGAATTGGCAAGCTGCTCAGGAAACTTTAATTCAGAGGGTGCTCAACAGTCTATTAGAATACAGCTGCCTAATTAAGGCTCTCAAGTAGTGAATCTTTGAAATTGGCATCAGTGTGAAGCTGACTGTTGAAGATGTTTTTGTAGGTGAAGTACTATGTGTCCCTGGTCGCACTGTGTAATCTTAATAAGATCTTGTTTTAAACACTTGGATTTAATAGTGTCATACGGTGGATCTGAAGAGCTAACTTCAAAACTTATGTGACCTTCTATAAGTGATATGACATAGGATATTGTTAAGCCTTTCCTGAAATGGTGTTAAATATGTATTGGTTCCTGTTAAGGGCTTAACCACATGAAGGTGAGATGAGAAATCAGCCAGGTAATTCCAAGTACATATTAACCTTTACTCACTGAGAAGCTGTTAACAAATTCAGAAAATATGCCTAAACATAAATATATTAGAGCAGGGAAACACTCTTCTATGTAATATTTCAGATATTAAGCCAGTGTGTTTTAACCTAGTTTCATAGAATCCAGTCCTTTTTTCACTGCTGACATCTTATGTTGGATTAGTATTATGTAACTGCATGTCGGTATGTGAGTTGTTGGTATGCAAGTTGTTTGTGGGTTTTTTGTTGGTTTTTTTTTTGTTTGTTTGTTTTTTCCCCCCCTAGTAGTGATGTATGTTGTGCTTGATTTGATTCACGTAGCTTAGTGGATAGATTTCACTTGGCTTAACAGATCTTTATGGTTATGTGTTGCTTGCAAATTTAATGGAGCCCATGGATTTGCTTCCTCAAATACTTCAGCGGAAGAGACCATCTTTATGGAGGTTAAGGGTTCTCCATCTCTGCTCCTTTGTTGGTCTCAGGGTGACAGACAGTGGCTGGAGTTTTATGAAGCCATGTATAGGTCCTGAGCTTCAAGAGCTGGTGTGGTCTGTATAGGTTACTGAGTGACAAAAGCTGGATGACACCTCTCTGGAAAGATGGTGGTTTATAAGGGTGGCACATGCCTGGAAGAAGAGTTGCATTGCTTATTGTAAGACCTAGTTAGGATGGTCTCTTCCATATGTCCATCTCCATGGTTCCCAAAGTGGCAGCTTCTGCCTCACGCAGCCATGTGTATCTCTGGTGTTCCCTTCCAAACCTGTGCAAGGACCTCCGCCTCCAGATGAGCTGGAGTGGTGAACAGGCTTTTCTCTCTGGTATGGCCAGAGGCGACTGGTTTCCTTTCTTCATAGTTGAGTCTGGATAATTACCTATTTTCTTCTAAATGAAGGTGTAAACCAAGTGTATGATCATTAATGTAATGCAAAATGAGAACTGCAGCAGAAGGAAGCATGGTACAGTGGCTGCATAGGTCTGCACAGGTAAAAGATTTCCTCAGATATACTGACAAAAAGATTTAGAGTGTATTAATGAGAAAGAAAGTGCCTGGTGGTAGTGACTGCTTGTCCTCTTTCACCAGACTGCGGTCCCTAAGAGAAAATGAATAGCATAGCTACACAGGGAAAGCTTTCTGGTGTGGATTTCATCAGCACTTCAGAGAAGTGCTTCCGATTAAGTGTAGACTTAAGCTCTCAAATCTTGTGAGCTAAGGCAGGTGCAGACATCGAGCAGATATGGAACAATTTGAGAATTTGTAACAAGTTGCAGACAGCTCAACTGGCATGTTGAGCTACCTTCATGTTAGCCACGAATCATGAAAAAGTGTCTCTCTACTGCAGTAAAGGTATAAGACATTCAACAAAAGGGACAAAACCAGAAGGAATTATCTGCTTTGTTTGGAAAAGCTTATTGAAAATTTTTGATTAGTTCTGATGTTATGGGTTTTTTTATTTTGTGTGTGGTGAGGTGTTGGTTGCTTTTTTTTGTAATCTATCACTTTAGTGTTTTTAACTCATGCTGACCGGTTAGCAATTCTTCTGTGTACATCTGTCCAGCATAAAACATGCTATCAGAATTTTTCTGAACTTGACCTGGCCTAGAGCAGTGGGAGTCAGAAGCATTTTCAGAGGTGTTGAAAGTGCTTCTCCTCTTAGTATTAATTGGCAAAAGTACTTGCTGGAAGTTTGAATGGTTAGATAAAGCAGAAGAAAAACATACTTAACTGAAAGGCAAAACAACTATTTTTGGTAGAAGCAAAAATAGTGTAATCTCATTTTCTCTCTCTTCTTGATTGTGATTACTCACAGGGCAAGAGGAATTTATCTCTATTGTGTATGTACCTATGTAGCATCTTAGCAACTAATTGTCGCACTTAACAACAGGATAAAATTTTAAAACCACAGTGATATGAAGAAAAATTTCCAGCCTTCTTCTTGAACTGATGCATATAAAATGTCATGTAAAACAATACAGCATAATACAACCACATATAATGAAAATGAGTTTATCTTCTTCAGAGAAAGAATATGGTAACAGTTTATGGGGTGGGTTGGTTTTGTTTTGTTTGTTGTTTTCGTTGCTGAGCGTGTGCCAAGTATGGTGCTTTTCTTGAGCTATTGAAATCCTGCCTCTGCATAAGAACAATTTTTATTGTATTAACGATGGAGAAGAATTTTTGCCAGAATTGAGATAGCCGTTTCTTTCATAAACTAATTTTGTGGATTTCTATTGTCGTGTGGCAAATAATCAGTCACACTGAATCTACATGGGCATAACTATTTCTGTGTCAAGACATCTTGTTTCCATACAAGCCAGCTGTTTGAAAATTGAAAACCATAAAGATCCCCGTAGCTTATTAGTTAGAGCTTCCAAATACAGACTCTGTGGCTACCCTTTAATTAAGGGAGGGAATTGGATCAGCCATATGCGTTATGCTGAGTTCCACTGTAGCTGATCGTTCCAAATACGTTCTGTTCCAAGATGACACTCAAAGCCAGAATTCTTATGTAGAGTCTTAAGCACACTATGTAGAGAATTTGAAAAGCAGGAAGAAGTCAGTAAAACCTCATTATCATTGTATTTAAAATCAAATCATGTTTTGAACAGGTTGATCGTTGGTAGAGATATATTCATCTGCCCGTTTCTTAAATACAACAGCTAGGATGGAGTTAAAGGGGACCAAGAGAGCTCTGCAGCAAGACCATTTTCAGCAATCTAAATTAACTTTCACTACAGATTTCCTCAGAACAGGATTTTTGGATGTATGTCACGGTTTGAAACTTGCGGCAGCGTCAAGATTACTACTGTGAAAGTGGGGAAAAATGGAGAACTGTTTGTTCAGACCTTAAGGCATGGCTGCATAAACTCCTGTGGGTAGTTGTCATTAAGAATGTGAAGTAAATATTCAGATAAAAGAAGGATTTAATCATTCCTAGCAGCTACCTGTTTTTTTTTCCCAGGTGTGGTCAGCAGCCAGAGGTCAGTCTGATGGTTGTTAGTTTGTTTTGTTTTTTTTCCTCTAAAATAGTATGAGTATAAACAGACCTAAATTATTAAGAGTTATGGTTTAAAGGCAGCTGAGACTCAAAACATGAATTGTACTTAGCAGAGAACACACAATTTGGTTTGTAAGAATAGGAAAATTAGTTTCCCTACTACTATGATCACACATCCCTTCAAAAGACATGAATACACCAAAAAATTCACAGCTTTTGTGTAGAATGAGAGGAAAATCACTTAAATGCCTTTCTCTTCTACCAGATTATTGATTTTTATTTTATGGAGTGCTTCAAACAACATCCAGTATACCCTGGTGCTTTTGTTTTTTTGTTTGCAATTTATGCAGTCAACTGAAACATAACTTATCAAAATTGCCAAAATCCATGTGCAGCTCTATCCTTTGGGAGAGAAAACTAATAGTAGATCTTAAATAATGGAAAAAAAATAATAATTTGTAATTAACCAAGCATCCAACTTGAACTTTCCCCAAGAGGGATACAGCTGCTAGTGCAGTGATCTGATGTGTCCTCTAATTCTTAAACCAGGATAAATTTTAAATCTGCATCATAATTCTTTAGGTTAGTTGCCATGGTGATTTCTGTCACTGTTTCGGGGGACAAGATTTCTATGGAAACAATTTTAATGTAGTCTTTCCCTCTCTGTTATTCCTCATCCCCTTCCTGAATAACTTTTCAGTCATATGGCTGGGTTTGACCGAGGTTTATCTTGGAGATAATCGGTTTCTGGCAACTTGTTGGACTGTGTCTTACACTTTGTTGTTGTTTGTTTTAAAGGCACAGATTGATTTAGGAGATGGTGAGCGTGAAGACTACAGAGTATACTGGGAAGTTCACACCTTTTTCACTAGTTCCTTGGTTTAAAGGTGGCAATCTGCCTGTGGGGTTCTATAGAAGGATGGATGTAAATGGGAAAGCAGCAAAAATAGTCTGCTGTTACTTGCTGTTTTAGCTGCTATGCTTGTGTAGAGAGTAATTCAGTGCCTAAATGGGTACATTTATAATAGTCTCTGGAATGCAATATTAATGCAGATAACAGGGCAGCTCAGGATGCCATTTAAAGCCTTTTTTCCCCCAGAAGTGGAGTTGGTTTCTTTCCAGAAATGAAATGCAATTAAAAGAACAATGAATGTTGTGATGGTTGTGTGAAGGATGTCATGGGGTGGATAACCACAGCAGTGAGAGTAGTATGCTGACTAATCAATTTGGTTCCAGTTCACATCAGTGAAGTCTACTCTGAATGATCAACAGTGCTGAACAAGTATTAGGAGAGCTCTGGAGGCTCTGTAGGAGCAATCATTTAAATTTTTAGCTTGCTTTCTAAATTGACAACTAAATCTCCTGATAGGTTAGGATATAATCGCACTGTAATGGTGTGTAAAAACAGTCTGGATCAAAATCAATTTTTAAGGTTTGTATTAGTGATGGCACTATAACGCAGTTATTTCTAGCAGTTCTAGTGATTCTATCAGCTGATACTGTCTTCTGATTATGCAGTTGATTAGCCTCACGATATCTAAGTATAACTTGTTCTTAAAGAATTATACTGCCAAGCAAAACTAGTCTAGAATAGCTTTTCTCTCTTATATTTTCAGTATGTATTTTTTCAAAATCTTGCAAGTTTGGGGCCAAGCAAACAACTTAAGCCTGGTCAAGCAACAATGTACAGCTATATGATTGTTCGTTTTAAATTGCTAAATGAGAAAATATGCATTTGTTCTCTAAGAAGGTTTGAAACTGCGAACTGGCACAATGGTTAGCTCTGTGTTATTGGACTTGACCAAAATTATGTTTCTTTGGCTAAAGTGGCCCACTTTTTCTGAGTCAGTAATAGTACCAGATTTCCTAATGGATTTAATATATTCATTTCAGAAATAGTATGTCTCAATTTTAGGTTTCTTTGGACTAACCTGGCACAGCCTTTCTACATGTAATTTTAACACAAGTGTTTTGTTTATTATATATTGTCCTGGTTCCCCAGGCACAGCCCCATGGACCAGCCATGCAGGCAGGCCATGAGTAGCCCTGAGTCAGCTGGGAGATCCAATCAAGGCAGCTGCCTCAAGCTGCCTCACAGCTGTATCCCATGCCACTTAATCATGCTCATTACAAAAGGAGGGAGCTCACTGAGGGTTAAGTTCCTCTTCCTGGGGCTCGTTCCTCTTCCTGGGGCTCGTTCCTCTTCCTGGGGCTCGTTCCTCTTCCTGGGGCTCGTTCCTCTTCCTGGGGCTCGTTCCTCTTCCTGGGGCTCGTTCCTCTTCCTGGGGCTCGTTCCTCTTCCTGGGGCTCGTTCCTCTTCCTGGGGCTCCTCCCTCTTGGCTTTCTTTTCCTGCTGCTGATCCTAAGGACCAGGCTGAGTAGAACCTTGTACGCTTTATGTTGATGTTTGTATTAGTTTTCTAATTTCATCAAATCTGTTTCAAACCCAGGGCTTTTCCCTTTTCTCCCTGACTCTCCTTCTCAGCTGGAGAGCGGTCATTGGGTGGTAGAACAACTGCTATAGTTCAGCCCTGGGTGCAGGCTAAATATGGACATACCTGTTGTTTTATGAAATCAAAACTGTAAGTCCCAACGTATTTCTGGCCCTTAATTTTCATGAACTTTTCCTAAAGTCAATGATACTGTCACAGCTTGTGGTGTCTTCACACAGTAATGGTGATGCTGTTCTATGTAGAACTTCAGGAAACACTTTTTCCAGGAAAATAGAGGCAAGTCAAATTGTCATAAGAGAATAAGCCAGCTCTTAACTTGTGAACCACAGATTCAAGCACAGTTTTATCTGGAATCAGATAAGATTGATGAAGCAGTGAGGAACAACTGAAAATCCTACTAAATGGAAGTCTAGAATCAAGTGTGTTGGAAGCTTCATAAGCAGGTCTGTGGCAAATATTCACCCAGTTGAGTAGCATACATGATCTAAATTTGACATGTTGGTTTCATGTGCAAGTTCAGAGTAGCCACACTTGCTGATTTTGACAGTTTTATCTGTTAGTCATTCTTAGAGAGCTCTGCCTGTCCAACGCACTAATGGGAGGAGACCTACAAAACATGAGCCTGCTAATAATTCCCTCTGGGTTTCGTATTTCATACAATTTACTTGGGAATTAACTGTTTCCTGCAGGTCTCTTGTCCAGTGATGCCACCTTTTTTGTTCAGTGGTGGTTCTAGCCTTCATGCTTACTTTTTCATCAGAAAACATGTTAATTATTTATCATTAAAATGGTGAGTTGAATGTTGAATTTAAAAAACATACCTAAAATAGTCACATACCATTTTCTCCCACCTTGCCTTTTAATTTGTAATACAATGGAGTGGAGCTCTACAGTCATGGCACGTTTTTTTTTAACGGTCTTCTGAACACATTCTCAACTATATTGACATTTCTTTCATACCTGTTTCAATGAAATTGTGTCCAATGCCTCTCAATTTTTCTTTCCAAGTGGCTTTCAGCTTTTTCTCATCAGTGGCCAGATTCTGTAAGAGATTTGCAAAGTGTTGAGTACAAGGTGGTTGCTCTTCAGTTCAGCTGGTTTTTTTTTTCCTTTGCAGATTTCATTTAACAGCAAAATCCTTGATACGCTTATTCCAGGTTATGTCAAGTGAGATGTACGGTAGAGCTCAAATTGTGATAGCGTGGCATGAAGAAATTCCTTCCTCAACCCTTCTCTTGCACTTAAAAGCCAAGGAGAGAATAGAGTGAGGGGACTGAGAATTTATACTGCAGGCTTGGTTGTTGCTGGCCTCTGAAAATGAAGGTCAGGACCTTGAAGTGATTGCCAGCATTAGTGTGATGGCTCATATATAAGCACAAAAATGTTTTTTGTGGAAACACCTGTATCTGGTGTCTGCTTGCCAAACTCTTCATGTCTTTCAACTTTTAAATTTGTTGTCCCGTTCAGACAAGACTGATGGAAGATTAAAACCCTGAAAAGAATGATTTCCTGGGTAAATAAAAGAAAGGCTGCATGTGTCCTGTCTCTGACAGACTGTGTGAGCTCAGGCTTGCTAACTATGGATTGGCAAAGGGTAGCACAAGAGACAACAGAGCTGCTGTGATCTCTGAGCGAGCGTGAGGTGGAGAGGTTTTATGAGCCTTTAATGTACAGAATACAAACTCTAGGAAAGCTGTGTGCATACAGAACTTCTCCTTTGGTAGGTAGTGTTGGAAGATTAAAGTCTAAATAGGAGATTTAGAACTGAACTGCCGTGTGCCAATAAAGTATTTCCCTTCACTTGAGCAAAATGCAGTCTTATTGAGCAGTATAGTCAGTTTCTGTGTGACTGCATGACTTGTCAGCCCTTCTTGTTATTCAGTGTCTTTAAGGTTGCTATCACCCTGGCAAATGCAGATAACACTGGAGAGTCAAACATCTTGCAATCTTTTTTGTTCAGAAGGTTGCACTGTGCTTTATCCATTATAATAATACTGTTGGGTTGGCCAAGATTCGATGTTTATGTTGCCACTGGCCTTTTAAGCATTTCATTATTGCAAGGTATTTACCAAAGAGGAACTGGAATTTCCACCATGCTTGCTGGGACTGTTGTGAGCATTAAGGGAGAAATATGACTGACTTTAAGTCCTAGGCAACTTTTTGGCTTTTTGTTCACCCCCACTGATACAGTCTCACTTGTCTTTTTTTTGAGGGGGTTTTGTTTTTTTTTTTTCTCATTTAAGGTTATGTTTATTGTTATGGTTTTGATGGTTGTTTGCCATGGCCTTGAACTGGTAGCACTGTTCACTTTTATTTCCTGTTCAATTCCTCTCTTTTGAGAGATTATTGCCCCAGATTGACCAGATTTAATTGTACGTGTGTGTTGTATGTTGTTCAATTTTATTTTGAAATAATGCCATTAGTTTACAGAAGTAGTGTCAGAGTTCTGTATTTTAATGTTTGGCATGTAGGGCAGAACTGAAGAGAAGCTCTGAGTGTCTAGGCGTGAAAATGAAGCCCTGTCTTTGGCATCTTCGTCTTCTGATGGTGCTTGTGATTGGCCCATTGAAGGACTGTTTTGTGTATTTGTGTTGCTTCAGTGTTGCAGGGTATGAGATAGAGCTGCTGAGCTTTGTCTCTGTCTAGGGGTGTACATGGCCCTGGAACGAGGAACTGGTTCTGTTGTACTCTTCTCCTGTTGCTTTCTTGCAGGTCCAGGCATAAAGTGAAATTTCTAGGTGCTGTGTATATTTGCAAAGTGCAACAAGATAGCGAGTAAATTCAGTACAAAATGTCATCCTTTCAGAATGTAAAATGAGGAAACTGACTCTGGAGTTAGTGTAGTGCTGTACCCGTCAACAAACTCAACAGGGGTGCCATCCAGCTTGTTCTAGATGTAACAGTGTGGGGAAAAAGCACTCTGAAATTTCATTGTCGTCTTCCTGCCTTGTAATTTGATCATAAACAAAAACTTCATATTGAGGATAAGTACTAGAAATAAAACTGTCTTAATCAAAACTGGGGAGAAAAGTAAAAAATAACATATTTTGTTCTTCTTTATCTTAAGGATTATCTGAAATGACACCCAACTGAAGAGCAATACAATTCATATATATATATACAGCTTCACTAAGAAAAAGTGTCTTCTGTTCTAACAGAGCTGCTTTTCCACAACACTCTGCTGTTCGCCATGCTTTGATCCTGTAATCTAAAACTGTTAAATCAGCCCTTTTATCAGCTAATACCCAGGTCATCTAATGGAAGGTGAAAAGTTTATCTTCGGTCAGACAGGCTGTTTGTACTTGGTAACTAGTTGTTTGAAAAGAAGCAAGATGAGATTGGCTTCTTTACGCAGTGTGTGTGAAGATTTCTTCACAAGCAGGAACTGAATTACTAATTACTCGTAAACCTAATCTTGTTACCATCTTGTACAGTGTTTATTTCCATGTGGGTCCTAAATGCTGCTTCTAAATTTGACTAAGAGATTATCACATTTCTTGCAGCAAAAGAGAAAACAATTTGAATTGGTGTGGCATAGAGAAATTTTTCTTTAACTTATTTAACTTTTGCAAAACTTACGATTTTTGGAGTAATAATCCTTCATATTTTAAAACATATTTTAAACAAGGTTTCAGTTATATTTTTGGGTGTATTTATGTCATTGTTGTAATCTCCAAATATATTTTTCTACTTTTATAGTATTCACTTTTAAGCATCTTAACTGGGAGTTTCAGGTAGAAACACTGATCTTATAAGTTGGTTTGAAAAGCCTGAAGGACAAAAAAAAGCAACTAAAGCCATAACTCTGTTCTTCAAAAGTAGTTGAAACTTTTAAAACACTTCTCAAAGGCTTAGTGTTCAGATCATGGCCAGAACTGCACCAATTAACATATTTTAAAATAGTTTGGAACCTATACAGAGGCTTTTGTTCCACTGAAGTAATAGGGCAGGGCTGCCAAAAAGTAAAATGCAAGGTGTAATTGTTTCACTGCACCAGACTTTGTACAGTTACTGTACTTTTTGAATATTTCCCTTCTGAAAATAGTTGCCATGATTTAGACACTGTTCTGCAAGTCAGGAGTTAAATAAAAGCAGAGAGACTGCAAGGAATATAGTAACTATTGTATCATGGCATGATCCTTGGTGAAAAATGAAAATGCTTGATTTGCCAATTATTAATAAACATTTCAACTGGAATATAATTATTTTTATATGGCACTAATATTGGCAACAAGATACTTTTTCTTTCAGGCAGTGCTGCTGTATCATAGCAGTTCTGAAATCTTAATTTAAATGAGACTTTGTATTTGGGTAGAAATGCCCAATCTTAGTACTGCAAAATATGCATTTTCTATGAGAAGGGTGTTTTCAAGGAACACAAGTTGCCGTGAGGACTTTGTTAGGAGCCCTAATTGCTGATATGTTAGGTCCCTTCACTGGTTTTCTACATAAATGCTTGTGAAACATTGATTCCTGTGACAGCATGCAGAATACATCCTGGGAGGGATGTTTGGTAAGTCTGAAATTTTTAGTGATTTAGTAAATATAAGGACAGTGAATCCATAAATCTTCCCATATCCAGTGTTTAGATTTTTAGCCTCGAGTCATTGCTTCTATCCTTCTCTGGAATGCTTGTTTTATCTTTTATACCACTCTTCAGACGCAGCCATCCTGTTAAGAAGAAATGATGACAGAGATGCTGGGTATTGGGGCGACAGTGAGCTCTATACATCTGTTACTTTCTTCAGATGTGCTGAAGAAATTGATTGTTTAACACTCAGAAGCTGGGCAGTGGGCAGGCAGGATAGAAATAAAGCTCAGAGGCTGTAGAAAACTATTACTAAATATGGCAAAGAGTTTATCAATCACTTTGATAGAAGGTGTTAGTCAGCCTGCTGACACCAACATTGTAGGGTTTTGGCTACATTCCGGACTGCTATAAGAGGATCAAATAACAGCAAGCGTCCAAAATAACCTTTTACCACCTTCCCTGGAGTATGAGGTTCTAACAGTGTGTGCACCTGGCTGCTGTGGTTTGTCTTTTGTTACCTGAGAATTGAATTGTCACCAATTAAGCCACAGTAGCACTTATGTGCATTCAGAAACTGAAGCTAGTTCAGAAAGAATAACTGAAGTATTAGCAAGCAGATCTTTCTGTAAAAGCATGACGTTAAAGGTCTTTTTATATTTTCTGTATATGATGTAAAAGTGGATACTTGGACACTTGTGTGAACTACTCTGAATAATCTGAGTGAATGCCATCTTAAAAATGAAATGATAGAGTATTGTATGCATTTGCATAGTCCCAAATAAAGACCAACGTGCTGCATTATCTCTTTAACACTGCAATTACATTGTATGCCAACATTTCAGTAAGCATGAGAGGAAGTCCTAAAAAGACAAGAACACAGAATTAAAAGAAATCTCTTGACACGCCCATCACGAACAACAGTTACGTCCCATAACATTAGATGATTTGTCTTGCCTTTCCAATTCAGAGGCTATTCCAGTACTGCAGTTCTCTACTGACTAGCAGTCTTATAATATGCAGTCTAAATGCATTGATGCCTCTCTAATAGTCTTTTGTTCTTGTCTTGATACTGCCTTTTCCATTCCCTGATGTTTATCTTCCTGAAGCGTTTGTACTGAGTGACCACCTCTTTTCTTTCTTTTATTTTGAGAAGCCAAAACTCATTCTGTTTCTGTAATATTTTCTCATTTTTCATTTCTGTTCTTATGTACCGTGGCTACTGGCAGGACATAAATACCATGGGCAGATTGTTTGTAGTGATTTTTTAAATGGTAATAGTGAAATCTAGCCTGTAGCGAGGGGAGAAATATCATTCATATTTCATTCCCGAGGTCACATTTTTTTTCCTCTCCATCAAAATGGTAAGTCCAGATGAACTGAGAAAGAAAATATGAAATGAGATTAGTGCAAGGCAGTTGTTAGCTCCTTGAATGTACTGGTAGCCAGCACCTCCAGTAACGGGGACACGGCAGTAGAAGGAAGTTAACATCTTTGATACACGTGATAGTTGTTGAAAAAGCCATAGAAAGCACTGAAGTGCTACCTCTGTGTAGTCTGCACCCTGAATCTCTTCCATCTTGGACTCCTGTTAGGATGAACAGCATCCACCAGCTGAAGCTGCAGCCAGGGGAAGAGGGCATGTGCCAAGTCTGGTCCCCATGGATGGGTCTGTTAGGTGCTCTGGGTTATAGGTGTAACAGCTGATCTGTGTGAATCAAATCCAGAAGGAACGCTGAAAGTCAGAACTAAAATAAATGGAGCAAATAAGAAACAGAATGTAGTATTAACCATTTTGGAAACAGGGCTGCTTAGGAAGAAGGAGGAATTTCTGTTTTGCAGTGAGCAGTGTAACTGTCTCTGGGGATAGCTCTGATATGGCCATGGCATAGTAAAGCATAAGATGCTCTTTGAAGGTCCATTCAGTCCTAAGATTGTCCTGAGATTAAGGACTGCCAAAATGATCAAAAGTAAAGTTATAAGTGACTTTTTTTGTTTATGCTTTTATGAAAAAAACGTAGATGTTCATTTTCAAAATAACCTCTAAGTATTATAGCACTGACTGGTGGAATAATATCCTTCAGGAATTAAGCACCTTCCCTCACATGTGATGATTTCTTCTTTGAATGAATTCATACTCTGTTCTTCTGCGTAACAGCTGTCTTGAAGATATTATGTGGCTGTTGGGAGCATCCTATTATATTATCTCAGTACTGTCATAACCCACATGCCTATTCTGAAAAGCTTGGTAGTCATAATAGAATTGGTTTTTTTCCTCTCTTAATTATTCATCCCTCTTAGTTATTCACTGCTTGAAACTTTATCTCTGATGGAGAGCAGTATTGATACACTGGAAAAGAATCTTAAAATATCTCAATTAAAATAAAATAACCATCTTTTCCTAATGTAAATTTTTCCCTAATCTGTTATTGAGGGATTGGTTTGTGACCTGTATTTTAAGTATTGACAAAATGTAGGAAATGCTTGAGGAGGGGGAGAAAACTCCCTTGGCAAAGGAAAAACTGCTTGTAAAAAATGTGTACTGAAGGGCTTTGTGTGACAGATGGGCTCAGCATCATCAGAGTAGGGTCCTGCTGACTCTGTCATGCAGCACGTAGCTACGTTGCATAGACTTTACCCCTTTAAAGCAATTACTAGGCCTAACAGGACAGAGATACAAGTGCAGTTTTATATAGCTATCTAGACATGTTGAAGTCACCTAATTATCAAGTACCCTTTGATTAATTAACCCTGTGAAAAGCACCTGGCACTTGAGTTTAAGGTGGAGCAGAAGGACCCTGCTATTTGTGATACAATCAGTGAGACATTCTGGAAAGGTTATGAATAAAGATTCACTGCAAATGGACAGTTTATATGTTGATGGCTTGTAGCTAAACCGTGAGCTGGTTTCCGTAGCCTGTCAGGCACTTCACTGTTGCTTGTGCTCAGCCATCCATCCCACAGACAACAGTTAGCTTGTCCAAACAAAGCGTCGTTGAGATTTTTTTTTTTTTTCTGCAACCTGTCACCTTTGTCTAATTGCTAACAGGAAAATAAGAAGTCAGATTTCCATTGACTTGATCAACTTTTGTTTTAGAGCATCGAATGAAAATCCAACGAATAAAAAGTTATTTTTTTTTTCTTTTTCTCCTCTCCTTCTTAATCATCTCTCTTCTCACACGTTTTTCCCAAGATCAGGAAACATGTTAGTATGTCAGTATACATGTACAAAAATGTATGTTAATTTTACTCTGTGGTCATCATTGCACAAAGACTTGTATATGCTATATTGTTGAGGTTTTTTTTCTCCATCCTTGAAACTCTTTGTGCAGCTTCTCTCATCAGCATGTTTCCTTAGTGTTAGCAATAAATGAATTGGCTTCATTCTGAAGCCCCTACTCCAACACCATAGGTTCTTATGCCATATCAGTGGCATCTTCTGAGAGGCAGTGGGAGAACCAAGAATAAAGTTCCTCACTTTGGTCTCCGTTGCAGAGCCCTATTGTTTACAGTTGAGTTGCATGCTCTCTATATATGCACAATAAACTTTCATGGATATTCATAGGAGCACTCCATGCAAAATAAATTTAGAAATGTGTTTTGGTATATGTGGTTATTCAATGAAAAATACTTGTTTAATGAATGGTAAGGGTAACTTGGGATTTAAAAGGTCTGCTGTGATAACTCTCTACATAAATCTAGACGGTTGTTTAAATCCTTCCCTTCCAGGAGGCAAACAGAGGTGCAGACAGTCTGCTGTCATGTCCTTTCTGGCTGTGGTCTGTTCTGACATCAGAAGTGGACTCTGGTCCAGATGACAGTAGCACCCACATGATCCAATTAATGAGCCCATGGTCCATACCAGTAGCTGTGGTGTACTGGGATTTGGGCAGCAGAGGGGATGGGGGGGAGGTAGCGTCCTGCAGACAGAAGGACATAAGAAGCAAAATTCTGAAAGAGTAAAGGCTGTAACCTTCTCACACTGAAGTCTTGAGGAATCCACTGTTAATTCTTCGATGTACTTTATTTCCCATTAATTATGTCATAGAATCATAGAATGTTTTGGGATGGCAGGGACAGAATCACAGAATCGCCTAGGCTGGAAAAGACCTTTAAGATAACAGAGTCCGATCGTCAACCTAACACTGGCAGTTGTTGGCTGTACCATATCCCTGAGCACTCTGTCGACATGACTCTTAAATCCCTCCAGGGATTGGACTCCACTGCTGCCCTGGGCAGCCCATTCTAATGTCTGACAACCCCTTCAGTGAAGCAGTTCTTCCTAATATCCAGTCTGACACTGCCCCCCCCTCCCCCCCCCGGCGCCATTACCTCGTCCTATCACTTGTCACGTGGGAGAAAAGATTCTTTCCCACCTCACTACCCCCTCCTTTCAGGGAGCTGTAGAGAGCGTTGAGGTCTCCTCTCAGCCTCCTCCTCTCCAGACTGAACAACCCCAGTTCCCCCAGCCACTCCCCATCAGACTTGTGCTCCAGACCTTCCCCAGCTTTGTTGCCCTTCTTTGGACATACTCAAATATATCAATGTCCTTTTTGTAGTGAGTGGCCCAAAACTGAACACAGTATTCTTGGGGTGGCCTCACCAGTGCTGAGTATAGGGGTAAGATCACTTCTGTGCCTGTGCTGGTCACACCATTTCTGATACAGGCCAGGATGCTGTTGGCCTTCTTGGCCACCTGGGCACACTGCTGGCTCACGTTCAGCCAGCTGTCAGTCAACACCCCCAGGTCCTTTTCTGCCCGCTGCCTTTCCAGCCACTCTTCCCCAAGCCTGTAGCACTGCTGGGGGTTGTTGTGGGCGAAGTGCAGAAGCTAGGATTTGGCCTTATTGAAACTCACACGATTGGCCTTAGCCCGTCAGTCCAGCCTGTCCAGATCCGTGTGCAGAGTCTTCCTACCCTCAGGCAGATCAGCACTCCCACCGGATTTGGTGTTGTCTGCATAGTGACTGAGGGTGCACTCAATCCCCTCATCTAGATTGATAAAGATGTTAAACAGGAGTGGCCTGAATACTGAGCCCTGGGAACACCACTAGTGACTGGCTGCCAACTGGGTTTAACTCTGTTCACGACAACTCCCAGGGCCCGGCCAGCCAGCCAGTTTTTTACCCAGCAAAGTGTATGCCTATCCAAGTCAGTTTTGGCAGGAGAATGCTCTGGGAAATGGTGTCAAAGGCCTCACTAAAGTCAAGATAGATAGCATCCACAGCCTTTCCCTCCTCCAATAAGCGGGCCACCCTGTTGTAGATCAGATTTGTAAGGCAGAACCTGCCTTTCATAAACCCATGCTGCCTGGGCCTGATCATCTTGTTCTGCATGTACCATGTGATGGTACTCAGGATGATCTGCTCCATCATCTTAAAGATCATCTCGTTCCAACCCCCCTGCTGTGGGTAGGGACACATTGCACTACACCGGGTTGCTCAGAGCCCCATCCAGCCTGGCCTTGAACACTTCCAGGGAGGGAGCATCCGCATTTGTCTCTGCATTTCTTGTATTTAAGAAGGTAACATGTAGAGAAATAAAGCATCAAAAGAGTTGACAGGACATTGAAATGTGGAACAAAAAGTTGAATATAAGAAGCTAATATGTATTTCAGTTTTTCAAAAATCCGGTCCTTGAAATGTTCACCTATATGGGCATCATTACTTTCCCTTAAAAACACTATTAGATTATTCACAGGTTTAATAAAATCTAATTAGATCTTTGTAACAGAACATTGTACTACCTGTGTTCAGGATGTAGGGAGATGTCATGGTTTTGGACACACTTGCATGCAGGTGGTTTTACTTTGTTGTTTGCGTCTAAGACTAAAGTAGGAATTTGACAGATTCATACTGATAAATACTGCTTTTCTCTATGAAAGAATGAGGCTTAATTGAAAAATGAGCGAAGACTATCTCGTGTAGAGTGGCTGAAAATGGCAATAGGTATAAGCAGGCACAAATATGTGATATTAAATAGGAGCAAATGGTGCGTGCACAAACCACATTGCCTGTATTTTTTAATTAGCAACTTAAAGACTTATGCCAGGATATTTTGATGTGTGTTGTGTCTGGACTGGGAGTGGATGAAAATCAATATTCATTTAATAATAATTTCAACTTATAAATCTCTTTTTAAAATAAATGTGAAAATATACCTCTACTTCTAAAAATCTTTTCCCCACACTTACAAGAAACCAGCAAGACAGCATATTTCATATAGTGTTGGCTAAATTTTACTTAGTAAAGTTTAACTGTGCCACCTGGAATACTTATGATGCCAGTCACCATAGGGGTTATTTGTTGTGTTAGTGAAACCTGTAAAAGATGAATAAATAAACTTTTTATGTCATCAAAGCCCCTAGACGGGGGTGATTCTGTATTTTTTCTGTCAAACCGTGTTGGGAACGCACTTACTTCTTTGAGGAACTCTTGAGAAGCACTTCAAAAATGGTTTGCAGGAACCATTTCATCTTTCTTCAGAACTTTATGAAAAGTGGCCAAATTTATCAGGATACTTCGTAAGAATGTTTTGCAAGCTTATTCATAACTAATATTTGTAAAATATTTTTAAATTTGGAAAACAAATACTGACTGTGATAGAAGTCCAACATGAGGTAACTGGAGATTTAGTATTTTCTTATACACTAGTGTCAATTTTTCATCATTTTGCCTGTATCTCATTAACTGTAGTAAAAGCAGAAGTGTGTGTGTGTACTCGTCCTGTTCCTGGATGCTTATCTCCCTCCCACACACACATATCCCAAAAGGTTGGCGAAGGTCTTCCAATTGCTCACTCTGTGTAAATACTTACTAGTTACAGACTTTGCAAGAAAGCCTGCTGAGACTTATTGTCTTTTCAGTGAGAGACAGTTTTGCCTGCCTGCTCATCTGTTTTATTGGCCTGTGATTCTAACCTCATGCCAAAACTGTTATTGCTGTGTAAATTAATGAGAACGTGTTGTTGCTTCAGCTTCTCAAAACTCTATAATTGCAAATGCTAGACACTTAACTGGAACAACACTTACCAAAATTTAGTCGCCTTCCCCAAATCTTTTTCATGACAGTGCCATTCAGAAAAACTTCTGAAAATACTAAGAGCTTGTATCAAGCTTAACTTTGTGCAGCTTTCGCTTAGCTAATAGAATTAACCTAGGGTGGGTTTTTTTTGGTTTTTTTTTTTAATAGGAGGAAAATACCATTTATTTTTTCCCCCAGGTTAGCAGGTTAATAGACACACTACTGAAGTTCTTTGGAAACACTGGAAGTACCTCTGTCTAACAAAAGGAGATTATTAATAATGTCAGATGCCCTGCAGTTTTGTGTGGATTGTGTGCAGGTTCTTCTGTGTGTTTTCTCCTGGAGCACACTTGAAGAACAGAGTTCGTGCTTCATAGCATACTTCTTGCTCTCTCATCAAGTCCTCACACTTGAGCCCAGTCCAGTTGCCTTCAGGTTTTGATGCCACCAGCTTTGTGTCAGCAACCAGAGCAGTTCAAATCGCTCTTTTGTGTTTGTAGAAAAAAACCTTCAACAAAAGGTTTTAAAACCTCTGCTTTGGCCTTGCAGAGGTAATTCACATGTTTGCAGTGTGCAAATGGCCAAGTAGTCATTGAAGTCAGAGGACAGGTCAAATAGCTGCAAATTCAAGTAACAGTGTGGAAGTCTTTTTTATTGTACCAGGCACTTTATGGTCAATGGTGAAGATCAGAATGGAAGCACTTCATGTTTTTCAGTAGCATGTACTTTGTATCCCATTGGAGAAATCAATATTGAAGTCAGTTTGCTCTCAAGAAAAGGACAGCTCAAAAAATAAAGTCAGGCAACAGTCTGACCCAGTTCAAAACGAGACCGTTGGGTATTTAAATATTCTGCTCAACTGTAGATAAGAAATAATGTCAGGAAAGAAAGCAGATAAACCAAACACTGCCTAGCATGTCTTGTGGTTTTGTTTGTTTGGGTTTTTTGTTTTTGTTTTTTTTTTTTTGTGGCTTGGCTTATTTACACTTAGGTATGGCAAAAGTAGTAATGAAGTTACAGGCTACAGTACTACTAGCTTTTGTTTGACTCTCTTTAACTGGCATATGAACAGTAGTAGTGTCCAGCTTCTGTTGCTCTTATTTGGACTATAAATCCATATAGATCAGTAGAAATATACTATGTTTTTTTTCAACCAAGGAATTTTTCCATTGGAAAACCAACTCAGAAGGGTGTGAATGCCAAAGCATGCATTTAGAATGCAGCTGTGGTGCCAGACCCCTGTCGGGTTTGCACTCCCAAATGTTGCAAAGCCCATGATGACTCTGCTTTAGATTTAAAGAAGTAGAGACAAGTAGTAAGGTAAAGCAACACAGGTGAAGTGTTCAAACTTGTTATTAATGTTACTTCTTTCACTATGCATATATAAAAGTAACAAAGGGAAGCATGAATCCAACCTGTGGCGTAAGGAAATTTACTTTCAGAAGCTTCTCAGCTCTTGTGCCGTGTGTTACTAACCTACTAACCTATCCAATCCCTTATTTCACAGAAAAGCATTGCTGGAATCCCTCTGCAAGGATGTGACCAACCCTATTGGTACTCCATCCTTTCTGTCGCTGCCAGCTAATATAAGTGGTGCTGGATATTTGATGTGGGCCTGTTATGTCTGTCAAGTGCCATGAAAGAATTTTCTAAGCAAAGGAGTTCTGAAGTCGTTAACATTGATCTTGAGTTGTTTTGCTGACAAGAACAATAGCAAGAGGGTAAACAGGCCTGTAGGCAGGATGACTGTACAGAAATCTGAAACAATATCTGACGGGGAGAAGCAGAGTCATCATTGGGTCAAGAATCTCCAAGCGGGAAAAATGAGAACATATTTTGCAGGCTTGGAGCAATACTCACATATACTTTCTCCTTGGAATGCCCTGGAGAGAGGAAAATATCCTGAGCTGTGCCATTTTTGATTTCTGATTTACTATAGGTCAGTACAGCGCATAAATCATTCTTTAAGACAATGGCTTTGCAACATTTGGGAGTGCAAACCCGACAGGGGTCTGGCACCACAGCTGCATTCTGTGATTCTGTAGTAATTGGTTAAAAAACAACGTGTTTTTATCCCTTCATTCTCTAACTGTAAGTTTTCTGAAGGAGATGAAATGCTATCTTTGAAGTTAGTTTAGTAAGTTTATTTCCACATGAAAATGATTGTACAGTAGTGGGGGAAAAATGTTGCCGTTTGGCAAGAGCTGTATAATTTTGGGGTTTTTTCTCCCTCCTACCTCTTAAGTAGATGTGGTGCTGAGGGACATGGATTAGTGGTGGACTTGTCAGGGCCAGGTTAACTGTTGGACTTGATGATCTTAAAGGTCTTTTCCAACCAAAACAATTCTATGATTAACTGATGCATGACAGTCTGTGAAAGTTGCTGCTAGGAACTATCATGAAAACTTAGTAGCATTAGCTTGTATAGAATTTCATGTACAAATACTCAAAAATGGTAGAGAGAAGATCTAACTTCAAGGCATGAATTAACAATCTAAACTTAAGAATTCTTTTTTTTTTTTTTTTCTTTTTTTTTTGCATGGTTATTTTGTTGCACAGTCTTTGTTTTTTTATCTGGAAATTTTTAAAAAAATTGGGAGCCAAGTTGAATTTTAAAGAAATAAGGTGCCTAAAGTGGCACAGTGAAATGTTTAAAGACATCACCTAGATTCAGTAATCCTAATGCTCCCTTTCTCCACCAATGAAACAATCAAAACCACACTTGAAACTGAATTCTTGCGCTTCTGTGTATACTAGATTAAATCATTAATGTGAGTGATTTGATCTTTTCTTGTAGCTATCTTATGGTTTTTTAATATGTCGAAGTAATCTATGGGATGTGTGTGTTTGTGTAGGAATGTCCTTTTAAAATCAAGACTCGAGAACCAAATTCTCAGCTGTGATTATGGAACTAATGGTGTGGAACTATGTTAGTCTGAGGAGCAGGATGAAGCAGTTCATTTGAAATGCTACTTGAAAAATAATAATTCTTGGATAGTTGGATAAGAGATTCAAATATAATATTCTCTGTCTACAATTATGGAAAAGATCTGAAGGTGCTTATGCAAATACAGGCCATAAAATACTTTTCTTGTGGAGGTCTCCACTGCTGGCCACAGAAGGGCTGCTATCCAGTGCATTAGAATTCAGGGCATACAGTTGTTTTTAGCAGTAATGAATGCTAACCTTCTTTAATATTTAATATTCATTTATGAGCCCTATTAATATACTGAAGAGCTGACTGTTAGAACCAGCATAATACTGTCAATAAAATTTAGAGGAAGCGTTTAAGCAAATTCACCAAGGCAGCAAACTAAATGAAGTATTCTAACTAATTTGATTGAAGGAATTGTATTTGCTGCTTATGGTTATGCCTTTTTTTTTTTTTTTTTTTTTTTTCAATTAATGTAACTCTATATGGATGTACTAGTACTCAAGTGTCACCATTTTATTAGGATTTTTAATATTGCACAGTTAATACTGGAAGCAACATCAAATAACAAATCACTGAAAGAGAACGATGTTGTCAACACATTCCTACATAATTTAAACAATGGCATAGGAAAAGTAATTAGCTTGACAGTAAACCAAACTAACTCTTCTCAATATTTGCTCTTAGGCTGATAATAAAATAATCAGTAAATGAATGCTTGGGAATCAGTGCTGAACAAGTGTGTTTTTCAAATCAGAAGTCATCAAAATGAGAAGAATGATTTGTGACTTGATAAATAAACTGCTTTCCTCAAGAGACATGTGGTGAGAAATTCGTTATTGGTGAAAAAATGATACAGTTGGTTTGCTCTTTAAGGTTCAGAGAAGCATTTCAAGCTATATAGAGGGAAAAGGGCAGCATCACCATGAGGGCTTAGGGGCATAACTTCACCATTATCCTGGAATATACAGTAGTGTTAAGTTTAGAAGGAGCCCTAAAATACTGTGATTGTGATCTCAGTGGCTGAATATGGTCAGATTAGTATTAAAATATCCCGTTCCTTGGCTGAGCACAATCAGATTAGTATTAAAGTAGCCGCTTCCTTGCCTTTCAACGCCTGACTCCTGTGCAAGAAATTACTTCTACCTGTGCCCAGTGAATTCTAAGTATATGCAAGGTATAAGAATATTCTAGCAGGACTTTTGCAGTGTGAGCGTAAAGGGACTTGTATGCTGACAGGTACTAGAGGATTTTTGATCTTATTAAACGGCAAGTATTAGTATTTGTGGGCAATGCCAAAATATGAGTGTTGCTTTATGTATTTTAGGAGAAATTGAGGGCTAGACTGCTGTTTTTTTCATCTCTCATTATGGGGGTAATGTATATTTTAATAGATTTTTTTTTTATGCTGTTGGGGGTCGTAGTCAATTTATAAATTTCTCATCATGACAGGAGCGTGATGGACCTCAAATGCCAAGTGTCATTACTTATTTAGTGCTATGGCTTTGCATGCAGGGTGCAGTTTAGATGGCAAGACACTTACTCAGCAGTTTAAAAAAGATGGTTACACACAGAGGAGACTCTTACATGAAGATGGGTTATACAGATTATTCTTACGATACCTTGTGCCTGTGACATCTGACATAAATCAGTGTGACTTTCTTTTGCATAAGTACATCTGATACTGCTCACACAGTTTGTAACAACCTACTGAGGAAGCTGTATAATTTTCAGTTCACAGTTTGCATCATTTCTGGTAGACTTCTACCTGACTCATTACTGAAAAATGTAATCAGAAATCAGACTTGCTTTGTTGTTCTGGTCTTGCAAAAACAGTGACTCTGAGGTTTGCTGTTATATTTCCAAAAACTTGTCCTTTTCCACGAATCAGCCTTGATTTCCCATGGGTAATTGTATTTCATTGAAACTGCAAATGAATACATTTCAGTTGTGAAAAGCAGTCTATTCTATATCCCCTTGGAGCATTAAGTAAACCTAGCTCAGATCCCTCTAGTGCCTTTTTACTTTCTTTTTTTTTGCTGAACTCTGGCAAATTATCTGTTCGTGCTGCTCTGCAAATCTCAAGTTATATAACTCAAACAATTTTCTTGCAGCTGTTTCTAGGTGATTTGGAGCCATCTAATTTCTTTGGATAAAGCAGCTGTATTTCTGCTGTGTTCCTAACTAGCATTTCATTACTGAGACTCTCACACAGAGGCAATGGAACTGTTAAACACAATGGCATCATACCTGATGATGACAGCTGTGCATATCAGTGCAGCATTTGATGACATCTGCACAATTACTGTCTTGCCTAGTTCGCAATCTCTCTTTTGCCCATTATGTGTCCCCGTACTCCCTTCCCCCAGATACTGATTTGGATACAGTTAGAAGATGGCTTTAGAGTGGAGTACAGCCCTGATATGAAAGGGGAAATAAGAATTTTGGTAAAAAGAGTTTTTATGCTGATATGATGGTACCTGTTGGAGGATATTTACTGACATTCTGTCAAGGCTGGTTTTTTTTTCAAAAGAAAAAAAAGGCTGAACCAGTAGATTCAATGTTATGAGATGTTTAAAAATTCATGTGATATTTTTAGGAGAGCAAAGAAAACAATTGAGCTGGTTTACTTCTTTTAAAAAGAAATTTCTATTGTTAAGAATGTAATTTTCTTTAGAAAATTTATTTTAAAATCTTGCAAAACTTACAGGAATGGGGAAAAATATCTTCATCTGACTTAATTACCTTCATGGTTCTACTATGCGAAGTAGCTTTATGTGATATTTATGTGGATATTTTTTCTTTCTAAAACCTTCACAAGAACCAGCAATAAATAATGATTTTGTTAGTGGCTGAAAGAGAATAAACAAAATATTCCAGCAAGTGAAAAACAACGTACTGATTTCTTTTGTGATTAAGTAGCTTTACATATTCTGTACCAGCAGCACCTATCCAGCATGTGAGCCGCATCCTTATTTTCACTGATACTTGTGTAGTTTTTGAAAGTTTGAAAAATAAGCCCTTACAGCCCATGTGTTTTGGGAATTCTTAAATTGGGACTGTTGCATGACATATTTCAGAAGTAAAGTTTAGATACTTTTAAAGGAAGATGGAGCTTAGAAGTTGGGCCTTGTGACACACAGCATTTCAACTTCTAGATAAATGCCCATTCACACAACAGCATAGTATTGAGTTTCCTGGTGTTGAGCTTATGTACATCTTCAAATGAACTTCCAGTTGTTCCTCTCAGACTTGTTCGATATTGTCAAATATTTGTATTCTCCCTGCTTGTCTTTACATTGTGTGGCTTAACACTGTTCTTCAGTTCGCTGCCAGTGCTGTTAGACCAGAACACCAGTGATGTACCCTTTTCCGTGGGGTGATCATCACATGAGTGATGGGACGCAGGGTGCTTGCAAGGGACGGGAAGCACGATGTGCTCCAGTAGCTGCTCGAGGTTTTTGTTAGGAGAACCCAGGCTGCAAGGCACACTGTGAAGCACACCTGCTGTGTTAAACAGCTGTAGTCATTGCTTCAAAGTTTGGGGCAGACTTCTGCTTCCTGAAGCCAGGTAGCTTTCCTTTTGAAATCTTGCTATAGTCATCTTTATAAACTTGGGTTCACTTTGATTGGTAATCATTCAGATGTGATGATTCAGTTGGCATGGCGCCAGTGGCCATTTGCAACCCATCTGGTTTTATTTTGTGATTCTTAATGAGGTATAGTTAGGAGACAGATAAACAAAAGGGATTTACAGTTCAAAAACATGGCTTAAGTTATCTTTTCATGATTAGAAAGATCATTCAAGATATTTGCTAGTCTCCTCTAAAAGCATAAAGGAAGTCTGTTTTTCCTGATGGGATGTCCCAGTTTACCTGCCTACAGAGGTGTTATAAAATATCCATTGCTTTATTATCGGACTATTGTGTTTCTGTGTTCTTGGAAAACGTTTTTGTCCTTTCATGACAACTGTTGCATGGGAAAGCTGGACCATGTGGATACTGGTAACTTCCATTAATGCTAATGTGTGCCTACCTAAGAATTCTGTGCTGTTTGTATTTCTAATACCTGGGGTGGTCACCTTGAAAACTGAGAGGTGTTTCCGAGCAGGAAAATAAGGGGAGGTTCCTGCATGTTAAATTCTGTTGGTTTATGTTGATGGATAGAGATTTATTTGGGGGATTTCTTTTCTTTGTGGAATGACTTTCTGTGCAGCACCACAACGGAATCATTACTTCAACGAGACTGGGTTTAAGCTTACCCATTTCTAATATCTCTGGGTTAATTTCTTCATATGAAGTTGTTTTCTATACCGAGACTTCTGTACTATTCATGCATCATTTAAGTACAAAAAAGCCTTTTTCATAGTTGTAGTTGTCTGCTGAATTATTATTACTAGATTTCATTAGATTTTTTTATCTTCATATTATATAGAAGTCCTGGTTGGAAGATCCAATCCTACAGACCCTCTCAGGCACTTTCCATTATTAACTCAGATTTTCAGGAAGTTCTTTGGATATCGCAGGGACTTGCCTGACATCTTCAGAGTTTGTGGCATTCACGTACAGCTTTTGGATGTATCTGGAAACACATGTGTAACTTGTAGTAGGCTTGTACAGGAGCTTAGTCCTAATTAAAAACACTCTGGACGTTACAGCTCTCCCTTGTTCTTTTTTTGTTCCTTAAATTGCTTTCAGAATGGCACTAATTTAAAAAGAAGCTTTGTATCCCTGTACTGTCACCGAGGCTGTGAGCCAGTCTGTTTAATAATGTTATTCAATGAAATGCAGACATTCCATGTCTTGCTGCATTATCATGACATGTAAAAGCTTATCCTCACGCAGTGACAAGGGAAAACTTCATCCCCCCCCCCCGCCCTTCAGTCGCAGTGCATCAGTCTATATAGTATCAACAACTGTCTGAACATCACCTGCAGCCAGTAGGTAGATTGACAGGAGCTCCGTGGAGGTCTCTGCAGGTCTTGAGGAATCCTCTCGGGGATCATGTACCTTTCCCATGTCAGTGAACACTGGCAGCCCCTGAACCAGCTGCCCCGCTTCATCACCCCAGCCCAGATGCTCTGGTGCATCCTTTGGGATGCCTTGAGAGTGGAAGGCTTTTCTCTTTTTAACCTCTTGGCTAACAGCCCTAAATATAGTAATAATTTATTTTGGCCTATTTGCTGTTTGGATTAAAAAGGGCAAATGCTTTTCTTAGGAACCAACGGGAGAAGAAATAAATGAGAAGTTTAAAGGCTATAAACACCTAGCTGTGATAATGACTGCCTTAATTAGTGCTGAGCCAGCCTGTTGCTACTCAGCAGCAAAGCAGACTACTAATGGTTGAATTGAAAAAGGATAAATGTGCCTGTCTAATACTAAGTGTTGCTTTTTTCATTAATTTTGTCTAATTCAGCCAACTTCTCCCTTTTCAGTAGAGTTCAGAGTCAAAAAACCCCCAACTCTTTAACTGTGTAATTAGTTTACTTCTGTCATGTCTAATCATGAAGTTTGGTGGTCTGCCCACTGATAACCACTTATTCCTCAGCACCTCAAATGAAAATGGCGAGTTTTAAATAAAAAGCTTGGTGATTTAGAATTTGCCAGCATTGTCTCCTCCTGCGTTTTAGCAATCTGCAGCAATACCTAAAAAGAAAAACACTGGAAGACAGCTTTCCTAGGGGAACCCTAACCCAGGTACCCAGACTGAAGGGCGTTATGTGCTGCTGTGCTAAACGAAATAGAGCCAAAGTTGAGAAATTCGGGCTTCTTGGCAGGACTCCATGCAACTGGTGATTCTGTACCTCTTTTGGAAAAACCCTTTCCCTGCTGCCTTCATAGTTTGCTGCCAGCGAGGAGCACAGATAGAGCAATTCACAATTTATTTGAGATATATTTCGTATACATGTAGTATCTTTAGCACAATGAATTGCCCTATGTTGGGAAATAAGGAGAAACCTTATATTTACATAACTGGTTATATTTCAAAGGTTTAAAAAAGCTTAGATATTTTTAAGAGTTTATATATGGTTCATAAACACTTTGAGTGACTGCTTTAAGGCACTATGGAAAGCATTGTTGCTCTGTGAGCCTTATAACATCAATTTACCAAAACAGACAAACGTTAAGGGATTTTACTAACTTTAGTTAATATCATGACTAGCTACAAAGCTGTGAAATGTACAGAAACCATTTCTCCAGTTCTCCCTCTTGGTCGGTTTGTAAATGTTAAACAAACTCAGTACACAAAATATTGATATTCTCGAAATGGAGATAAACTGTAGCTCTCTGCCTTGTATCAGTCTTGCTTTTTTGTAGTTTCACAAACTGCCTGTTCTCTGTAGGCACTATGAAAATTTGGCAGTGGCTAGACTGAGACCACAAGATGTTTTTTCATGTCAGACTGACTGTTCTGTGCCAATTTTCTGTGGACTATGGATGCTGCTATTTGCTGAGTGAGTGAATGACTGAGGCTGAGTCCCTGTGTGTTTTGAGCTTCCTTTTAAAGACATTAGTCTCTTCATTTCAGTCTGCAGATCCCTCATGAACCCTCTGTTTGTGAAGCCCTGGAGTATTTCCGGTGTAAAAACTTCTAATTTACATAAATTAATATTCCCTGGAGGCAGGGCTTGAATTTTACTCAGCAGAGTAAATGCCAGAAACTACCATGAAAGCAAGATGAAAACCTGAGATGGGAGGGAATAGCATGGCTGGAGATGGGGATGGGGAAGAAATGTGAGGAGTGATGAGGAAAATAAGGCAGGCTGCTATCAGCTCTGAGCTCTGCAATCACAGGCTGTATGTTTTCATGTCTTGAGCAGCAGTAAACCCAAATTCCCACAGGCAGGGGCTGCCCTGCCTCCCTTCAGCGTACCAGGGTATTGGACAATACTGAATGTGTGTTACTTGTATGCACAAGTGTATCTACTTGCATGGAATGATTTTAGTCATGATAGTGTTCATCAGGTCAGTGATGTCACTGCTCTTCAGCATGATGTACCGTATTATGTGATGTTAGGCTGAAAGTTTGGGTAGGAGGCCCTGGGCTAAGTGTCGTTGTCATATTTTCAGGCAGTCATGTGTAATACAGATCACATACAGTACTTTGATGTAAACCTCAAAGTCAGCTGTCTTTCCTGAACTTTCATTAAGGCGTAAAACTGCCTTCCTGAAATTCCAAAATGAGGGGAAAAACTGCTGCTTCAGCCACTGTTTTTCTTCTCACAGTGCAACAATGATTTTATTCAAAATTTCGTTTGGCAGCATTAAAAAAAAAAAAAGTGCAAGGCAAATTTTCTGTCATTTTTGTTACTTTGTATACTTAATTTACAAGACAGGAAACTGATTTGAATAAGCAGTAGTACGTAATTTAAATAACATTTGGCAAAAAACCTTGACGTCAAATTTCAGTAAGATACAAATTTAAATGAAAAAATCTGCTAGTCTCCTCATATGGACCTGTAACAGAAATCTGCAGACAGATTTATAAATACAGAAGCAACATTAGTCACCTCTGTAATGGAAAATGTCTTGATATCATGCATACCGTTATCAGGGTAATTACATTACAAAAAGTTACCAGATGGCACAGAGGTTTATATAGTTTTGAAATGAATTAAGGTTTTGGGAGCCCAGAGAGAGACTATTAAAAGGCAATTCTGTACATAAACTGTGAAATCTAAAGAAGTAAGCAAAATTAATCCTATTGAGGGAATGGTTAAAATAATTAGAAAATAAGTAATGAAACCCTGAGGATCTGATTTTTTCCAAATGTGAACATTAGCATAGTTCTGTTAACATGCTGTTTTCAGGTTTATACTAAAATAGCAGTTGGAAAAATACTGTCCCTTGCCTTAAAACATGCACAAATACAAAATATATATATAATCTGTCTCGTGGTCAACTATGTCTGTTAAAACAGCTTTGCTCTACTGATGTCTGAAATTCTCTGTACAATTTTCATTGCTGGGGATAGAGATCAAATGTTGGTATTGTATAACCTGTTTTACTGGTTACTGAGAGTCCTGTGCTGCGTAGTTTTGAATGTTAAACAAACCTTGTAGTAGTGAAATAGTGGAGACAGTTGTAAGTTTTGACAGCCGATTAAGCAGTGAGGGAACATCAGAGTCTGGGTATCAGATGTGTGTCTAGTGTACATACTACTGCCAAAAGAGGAGTTTATTTCATGTAGCTTGTTTAAGAGTTGGTTTGGACTTGAAGGCACAGACAGTGGCAATGGCATGTCTGTGAGTCTTTCAGGAAGGCTGAAATGCAAAAGATGTCAGTCCTGGCCATTTTTCAGAAGATATTGATGATACTTCTGTGTTGTATGACAAGTACTGGGCATCCCTACAGTTGACTGGCAGTCTTTCATTCTTGCATCTGTAATAAGTCAAATAAGTCTGCATGGGTTTTTTTGAAATTGGGCAAGAATTCAATAAATTCAATAAAGGCAGAGGAAATTCTTGGAAACTTACTTTGTTAAAAATGTCTTGCAAATATCTGGTTTATTGTCCCTGGGGAAACTATTTCAGGCTAGAAAAATAGATACATAGATTATTCAGAAACTATTCCAAAATCATGAGTATAATGGAGGAAGACATCTCAAGTTGATATAGACTACCAACTTTTTGACAGATTCAGGTACAACTCCCTAGAAAAAGTAGGCAATGAATGCATCTGCTTACTGTAATGGACTAGATTTACTGCGGATTTGTATTACATCAATCTCTTGTTTTCAGAGCACCTTCTGATGGTCTACAATAGCTATATTGATATAGTGCTGTTTTTTTAATGTTAAATATAATATTTGGGGTAGTTGTAATAGATGGCTGGGGAGACTGTAAGTCTGAACTGAGAATCAGATAATACAGGCTTTTTCCCTTGATTGTTGGCTTTTTGTATGTCTGGAGACAAATCACTTCTGTGTCCCAGCTCTTTCATCTTTTAAAATGAAGCTAATGGTAGTCATTTCCTACGCTAAACACCTTCAGATCGCTAATCCAAGCTGCTATTTAAGAATTAAGTATTACTTATTACTGAATTCCTCGCTTCTGCCATGATCCCTGTGTAGAATGTGAGCCTTGAACACATACTTCACTGACTTCATAAATTGAAATAGACTGAAGCATATGTTTAACATTTGTCTTTAATTGGGGACCTATAGAGGGAGAAGAAGCCATGAAGCATTTCGAGGTCTCTGAATTCTAAATTTGCTTCTTTCCAGTGCACACCAAAACTCATGTCTGTTCATCCTCAGGGGAATATTGCAAAGCTTGTCTTTCTAAACAGTCTTTCCCAAGATGAGCAGTGTGCACTGTCTGAAAGTTTTATTAGCAAAACCAGTTTGTGAATGTATTTAACTGCTTACAGTTAACTTACTGGTTTCCTTACTTACTATGAACTAGAAGAATAATCCTGTACAGTTCATTATATTGTGGCTTTTTTTCCAGATTGCATCTATATTATTCCCCTCATTATTTCTATTTGTTAATTCATTGTTGGTTTTCAGCTGCTAACTGAGTTGATACTGGTTTGTCATGAAGGTCTCACTTTTAGATAAATGGCATGACAACAACTGGCACCATTTCGTCTGGTCAGTCTCCTATTATACTGCAACATTTTATACCAGGTAGTTGTCTCTAACATTGAATAGACTGTAGATTATAAAGTCCTGAATGATTCTGTTTGTATTTGCTGCAGTTTCAGATCCTATATGAGATAGTTTGTGTCCTGCTTAAATGATAACAGAGAATTTTAGCAGTTCACATTACTAGAAATATCTAGTTTACAATAATAGAAATAGAAAAGGCAGTGTAACTTTGCCCCCTTCTACACAAAGCAGAAGTGTGCTTCTTAGGCTTAATGATACTGTCATGGTAGCTACTGTTGTGCCTCTAATACAGGAAGTATTCTGTAGCATTTACTAAGTGTTATACAGGCTGTTGTAGTTTGTGAATTAAATATTTGTTAAAAATGTGCTATTTTTTGTAAAGGACAAAAGAAGGCAAGTTAAATAAAACGCCAGAGTACTGATACTCCCTAGGCTCTGATGTGTATTGAGGGATCGTTGTTTGGACTGTTCAAAGAGTATTTTGCACTTTTAACAGTGAAATGTTCAGCAATACAAATCTGAATGCTTGTACCAAATAAATGGAGGCCGGATCCTTACACAGGCTGCATGGGATTAGCACTTCAATCTTGTTTCAGCATTATGCCAGTAAGAGACTTTGCTGTTCATTATGAGCACGTAGTAAATGGAGGCAGAGTTTGCAGTAGACATTTAAACATGAGAAAGTAAAGTGATGTTCAGAGAGGGGTTTTTTCGACTTACACATTACAGCTAGATTTATACATACAATTAATTTCTGGGCTCCAGATGCAAATTTTTAAAGAGTTATTTGAAAACTGGGACACGTTTTATACATGGTCAGCGTTTTTAAGGATTTCATGTTGGTAATAGAATGTTTCAATATGGGCATTAAAATAAATTAAGATGAAATAGGTGCACAGTGGGTCTTGAGTAGAGCGAGGTGTACAGTAGGAGGCTAGAAATCATGTAATTTGAATCCAAATTGAACTAAATCAGTGAAGATTAGAAAGTAACTGTCATCTTTGCTTTGAGGAATGACTGACATGCTTGCTGTGTTTGCCAGCTTTTATGAAAGAAATTTACTGCTGCTTTTGACTATTTTGAAAGCACTAATCTAATTGTTAAGTGGGTAGAAATGTACAGGCCATTATGTTGCTTACTTAGTAAATGAATTTTTTTGCAGGGTTGCTATACAGAAATGCAGTACAATAAAGCTTAATAAAGTTGCTGTAATGTACAAAGAGATTAAATTCATTATCTTCAATGTGACAGCTGCATTTTGTTCTCTAGGGAGTGTTTTGAAGCATTTTTTCACTGCCAGAAAAAAAAAAATCTGGTCTGACACACTGAAGTTTCGCACAAAAAATAATAGTGTAAAATTAGTAGACCTCATCATGAATAATTCAGGATTTCTAACTTCATCTGAGGCTTGTCTTTACAAATTCATTTAATGGTAAACTTAATGGTAAATACTGATTTGAATGAGATAATAGACTTTTTTCTTCATAAATAGTTTAAATACTGTGACCAATTACAAAAATTAGATGAGCAGCAAAGATCTTAAACTATTCACTTTACTTATTAGGTCCATCCAGTAATTGACCAATATGATCAAGAAAAATAGTATTGATTGTAGAGAACAGTTTGAAAGAAGAGTATCTAGTGACCATAAGTAGTCCCTGTACAGTGTGATTATCAAAAACCACTCAATGGCCTCATCTGGACTATAGCAAGTGTTTGTGCACTTAAATATCCCACTTGCATTTTTAGAAGAAACTGGACTCCTCATGTACTTCTGTCATATGAAATATGATGTAGAGTGAGGATACCCAAATACTGATGGTTCTCCAAACCAGACTAGCAACTAACTCCTTATCAGACAAACTAATGAACCAGGAATCAATTGGAAGCCTGGAGAAAACAGGAATTTTTATCCACAAGCTTTATGATCCCTAAAGACCTGCTTCTGGGCCCCTGTGGGAGGAAATGCATGTCTTTCAGCATTCCAGGGAACTCCAGCTACGTGTAGTTCCAGAATAAAGCATTCACTGCAAATCCAAGTTGGTGTAATCATGGACTTCTGGGAGAGTGGTTATTCTGTTTAATTAGTTGTCATAATGTTTAAAATGCCACTGTTTTATATTTGAAGAAAAACCCCCTTAACTCTCTTTTTTACAAGGAAAGGTTGCCATACTTGCTTCCTTCTGCGTAGTGCAGCCCTTATTAGGAACTTCTGCAGAGCATATTCCCGTTAGAGACCAGAGGCCTGCCAAGTAAAAGCTTATCTTGCAGAACGAAGACCACAGGCAGTAAGTCCAGAGCCTCAAATGTAAGATGCTGAAGTTCTGTGTCTGCTAATATAGCTGATAGCTCATTGGAAAGACAAGAAATGTTCTTTTCAGAATACTAAAATAACCTAAGTAAAGCCCTTTGCACAATTGCAGAAGCATGCAAGAGTTTTCTAATGTGAATGCGATGTGTAATGTGAATGTAACGTGGTGGTGAGAATCTTAGTTAAATCCTTATGGGACCAGCACATGCAGATGAAATGAAAATAGTACTGGTAAATTCCTGAATCTATTGTTCAAATCTTTTTTCAGTGTGCTGTCCTGAGGCACCAGTTACAGAATGTCAGCAGGTGGCATGGCTATTGAAGCATCCGTGTTACTATGGACAGGGTGAGTTCCACACTGCTCTTACTTGCTGGTCACCACGTGGTATGTTAAAAGTTTCCAGGGAGGTAGTAATTTCTTTATTTTTGTTCCTTGTTTACTTTTTTTTCCCCCTAGTGGCAGGAATATTATCATCTGCCCTGTTTTCTGGTCTAAAATGATGAAAAACATGTCACTTGACTGTCCCAAGACTGTAACTTATTATGCAGATAATGTATAAAAAACAATTTGCATGTAGAGCATTTCCATACCCATTGCTACTGATAGCCCTTTCTTTAAGAAGGTGATCTGCAAAGCCTGAAAATCTGGTTATACCATGTACAGGATAATGTTATATCAGGATATGCAGTAAAAATGTGTGATTTTATATGTGGGAGTAGTCCAGTTGGAAGTCGATAAGATCACTTCTGCATTTAAGCCTGTATGGAAATGTGTAGAAGAAAAGCCTTAATTACTGGGTAGGTGTGAGCATAAATATTTATATACTCATGTTAATGCACATCCACATATAAGATTTATGCAGATATAACTATGGACTCTATTAATAATTAATATTAAAATGAGAGAGAGAGAATGAGAGAAAACATACTGTCTCTAAGTAGTCTGTGTAGCAATTGAGCAAATAAACAAAAAAGCAGGCTTGGGAGTCCTGCTGGCAAATATTTCAATTCTCTTTTGAATCTTCTATATTCTGAGCATGTAACTGTAGCAGTTTTTTATGTTCTCTGAGCTCTGTGCATTTTAGTGCCCAGAACAGCAGTAAATTGAGTGTCTGACAGCTCCTGAAATCCATGTTCTGTTGCTTTCAGGTTGAATACGTTCTGGAATCAATGAAAGGAAATGTACAATTTTTATACATGTTTAATATATTTCTGCAAGAAAAGGTCAGATGAAGTGGAACGTTCATTTTCAGTGATCTTGTGTTTATGGTGGCAGATGAGAATTATGTTGATCAGATCAAGCTGGCAGCTGAGGTGCTTTTGCAGTGGGTAGACATGTTTGTGCCTCAGCGGGGGGGGAGGGGAAGATACAGAACTGTCATACAAATAACATCAGTACATCAACCTGTGCACTTAACTTACTGCTTGTAGATTCAGCATGCTCCAGTTAATTACTTGTATGTTGAAATAGAAGTTTAATTTTGTAACAACTTAAGTGCTACAGCCTTATTTTCTCTTACTTGGGAAGTACATAAGGTTAGAATAGAGATGTCTCTATATACACACACATTCTTAAAAGGCATCTTCCTCTGGATGGCAATAACCTCCAAAACATCTGCTTCTTAGCATAATGGTTGGTGAAAAACGTGTCAGATCATCTGATATCTAGTGTATATGCAATGGCATTAAATTGACTTTTAACAGTACCAAAAAAAAGTGAAGGTAACTAAAAGCTATTCTGTAATCTCTTTTCTTTTGAATTTTAACCAGTAACAGAACTTGTGCAATGTATTTCATTGATTTTTTTAATTAATAAATATTTTTGGTTTTATCTCTTCTGCAAGAAGAAAAGAATCTTCCATTAGCTCCAGTTAGCAGCAAGTTCCCTGAAGACAGTGATAACATATTAAGGAAAAAGAGAGGAACAAGTTTCACTTTATTGTGTGATTTAGGATAAACTTGGTCTCATCAATAAAATTAACAGTTATTGGCAAAAGAGAGGAGGTGTTACAAAATTTATTGTCTCTTTCAGATATTGAATATCTGAGTGGAGAGAACAAAATTGAAAATATTCAGGTCCAGAAGATGAGAGCTTTTTGAAAGTAAACAAGTGGTAACTCCCACTTTCTTGGTTTTTAATGTGGGATTCAGATAGTTGAATATCCTCAGTTTTGCTTTTGGTTTCCAAGTGAAGTCTCTCTGGAGAAGCTTAAGACCCCTGCTAAGAAACCTGTGCTGAGCTGCAGCTTTGTCCTGGCTCGCTAAAGCTGGAGAGATGGGACCTTTTGTCAGATCTAAGAAACTCTATAGCATAACAAATTAGGGGATGGACAGCTGGAACTTGTACCAATGCATCAAATTTTGCACATTGGAAGTTGTAGTGTATCCCCTGCATAAGCAAAGACAGGTGGATAGTTTGTCCTATATATATGGGGAAGCAGATCCTCTTAGGAGGGGACATAGAGTATCTCTTACAGACCCACTCCATCAGAGCACTGGTATAAACATGTGACTGTTGTAGAGATCTCTGGTTGCCCCCTTTTCTGCCTGCACCAACAAATCACTTTATACTGCTGAAGAAGTGTGAAGATGAAGTGGGAGGAACAGGCAAAAGTCCAGAAATCTCGGCTGAATCTTACCTTTTGTAGCAAAGATAATCTGACTTGTGTATATTGCAGAAGGAAATATTTTGCTTCCTTTGAAACATCTACAAAGTTTCAGCAGGTGCAGGTTTTTTTAATATAAGACATGAATCATCCGGCTTACTTTGTTTTGCTGATAAAAGGCCAGAACCTGTCTGGTGCCTGAGTGGTACTGGGTGCTGCATAAAGAGGGGAAAAGCTGCCAAATTTAGCTAGTAGATTCTTACTTTAGTCATAATTGCTTTTTTCTACTGAACTAATTCAGTATGTACCAGCATGTAGCTTTACCTGCTTATCTTTCACAAAGCACTGTTCATGGCAGCTGTTTTGAGCCATGATTTAAGAAAGTATTTGATCATGAGAGAGCAATCTATTTAAACCAACTTCTGCATGGTTAGGGGCCACTTCTTTTGATCTTTAGACATTAAGGACAGAGGCGTCTCCAAGTAGATCCCAGACTTTACAACCAAATCCTTGTTTTCCAGACTTCGTTGGTTTATCTATCATAGACGAACTCCAACATGTAGGATACACTGGGGAGCCTGACATCGAGGTGTTATTCATAGGGAGTCTGCTCAGGTCTCAGGACTTACTGTTCCTTTAATGCTCCATGTTTCCAGTTTTCGAAAGGATTATTAAATCCCAGCAAGGGGAAAGCTGCAGGGACTTGGGCTGACTATGGTTTTGCATCTTTGCTCTGTCTCTTGTACTCAGACCATGTCGGAACATGGAACACTGAAAGGTGCTGTGCAGGGTTCAGCGAAGTGGTTTTGGCTCAGGGCAGTCAAAGCTCATTAGTTGCAGTGCTGTCCAAAAGGGCTGGTTCAACCGCTGAGCATCAGCGAGCTGGTCCTAGGAGCGTTACAGCTCTGCGTCTGTCCTGATAAATCCTGTGGACAGAGTGTGCTTATCATGGCATCACCTATGCATCCTCCCCTTTGCAAGTCTGCTTCCAGAGTTTTTTCTCCTTCTGTTCCCCACAGCCCAGGCTGTGTTATTCATGGCTCTTGGACATACATAGATTTTCACAAGCATCTTGCAGGCTAACAGCTCTTTGACTCTACTAGCAAAAACTGAAAGATTAACAATAAATTAAATAAGTGGATTTTGGAGTTGAGCATGCAGTAGTATATCATTATGTTTTACAAACATAAATCTTGATTCCTGCAGAAGGTTCAGGTGTATAAGGTGTGCATATGACTACTGGTAAAGATGGCAGAAAATGAAGCAGTCGTAGAACTACCACTATAGTTCATTAAAATCAGCTACAATGATTGAAGGCCAGTAGCTGTTAGGAAAGTAGGTGATAGGAGTAATGTGGTGTAAAATACCTACCTACAGTAAGCTTTAGTGTAAAGTAAAAATTTGAATAATGAAAATTTGAATTATATATTTGGATAATGTTGAATTGAATCAAAATATGAGATAGGTGAAAGCAAACAAAAAAGAAAACATACCAATGAAATGAGTTATAAGCAGGCAGTTCCAGCTGCGTCAGGATCTGCCCAGTTTTATGCAGTTGATCAGTGTTTGTTTTCATTCCTGGGGAAGAAGAGGGCTTTAAAATAAATAAATAAATGTGTTCTGTAGACATTAATAACCTGAGCTGTATTCTACTTTGTAGTCCACTGTTCAGTGCAGAATATCAACTCCAATCCCAGTCTGGCAGTTACAAAGCTGTTAAAGCTACCACTCCTACCTATGACCTTATTGCAAGAATTTGAGCAACATACAGAAGATACTTTGTATTTGTATACATAGTCTACATATCTGGCTTTATGTGGATGGACTGTGATGCAGTTCTGGAGCAGAAAGGTGTGTCTGATTCAGCTCTACATAGTATTACCATTCTTAAACCCCCTTTCTTCAGTATTCGTCATTCATGCCATGAGTCCTGTGACCTTGCTGCACGGGATTTTGTAGCTGCTTCTGGTTTTGAATGAATGCACCAGGACTTTCCATATAGCTTTTAACCACTGATGCCTTTTAAACAAATTCATGCCAAGCAACATAAAGATCTCATTACAGGAAGTGAAAGCATTTGCCCATCCCGTTGGGATATTGAGCTCACCATCTCTTTGAGGTTTAATCGGTACCTTAATTGCAGCTTAACTGGTATGAAAGGCTTGCACTGAAACAAGTCAGGAAATGTGCTTTCTTTACCTGTCCATATTTAGGAAGAAAGTCTTAAGTATTATGGTTTGATTTTTTTCATACTTTGTGTCAATAGTGCGTCTAAGGTTACCAAAGGTTTGAGTCCATCACCACTTTTTAAAAATAGTAGTATTTATTTAGTGAACAGGAAAGTTCAAAACAACTCAATTTTTTAGTAGTAGATTTTCATAGGACTTGGTTATTAATGGTGGGTGAATTTCAGAAGGTAGAGACTTGAGTTATTTTTCTGTCAGACCTTAAATGGCTTAAATTTCTGGATCTCCCAAATACGATCCCTGAAAACTTACTTTTTCTTATTTCCCTGCACCCCCGACCCCTTACATTAAGATGCATAAGGCCTCATTTGAAACAAATTACTTTTAAAACCAGAGCTCTTTTCAGCCCCAGGAGATGTACATGATTAGAGAGTTACTAAGCACTTCAATGCAATCACTCAGGCTGTAACAAAGAAATATAAGAATGGAAATAGATCAGCAAGAATCAATAATTTGCTGGAAGACGTCAGAGAGAGGGAAAAGAAGTCCCTCTGGACTGGATTTTGGAATCAGAATTAAGATGCAGGGAGTACTCATCATCCTCACGAGATTTGCCTATGGTCATTAACAACAAACAGGATGATTGTGCTTGTAAAAAGGTGCACATGACAAGGATGGAGGGCAAAATGCAAAGATTTAGTTCTTGAAATGGTTTGAAAAATCCCCTGAGTTGATGACATGTTTTTAAATAAATTCAGTTGCATAGATGAGACTGATTGAGGTAAGCAAAACATAACAAGAAACACAGCTGCCTGTTCTGTGGCCGTGAACTTTGAGTGACATACCAAAAATTATGTGATGTCTCCTCCTCCCAGTACAATTATCTGTATGATCTAATAGTGTAATTTGGAGTTTTCTGAAAGCGTATTTCCTAGTGCTTCTGCAGCTCTAAAGACGATCTGATAATAGAGAATTCAACCTGAATTTTCTAATCTGGGCCACAGTGCAAAACTGGAGTCTGTCTCATTTTTATTTTAATGTAGGGGATCTATGCATGCACACGCACATGAATATATGCATGCACATGTACGTATGGGATCACACAAACATGTATATTTTTTTTTTTTTCTTAAGGTTGCAGTCGGCTTTATTTGGCCCCAGAAAGCTGTTCTGGCAGAAAGAGGTTACAGAAGCACTGCACTAAATTCTCAGTTCCTACCTTTTATATTTTAGGTTTACACCTACATAGTGACTGTTTATTTGATAAGCAATAATTTACTGTATTGCCACATTGTGGTTGAAGAAAAGAATTACGCCTATTTTACAGGTAAAGAAGTGAGAAACAGAAACAATATGAACTCTTGAAATCATTTAGAAGTTTATGACAGAGTCAGTATTAAAAATGAGAATAACTGAGTATCATCTCAGTACCTTAACTATATAATCCTTTCTATCTGTGAGTTCTATATTCCCTCTTTCTGAAAATCACCTACTAACCCATTAGAAGGATCTTACAGGCTTTTCATACTTTCAGAAGGAGTGAGGGAAAAAGTTTTGGTATAATCTCCCTTTATTATGAATTTGTTCAAATATACAGTGTGAGTTAGTTTTATCTCCTTTGTAATCCTTCTGTTGGATATACGATAGGTTACTTATTCCCCTGGAGAGGACTCCTTAATAGTATGTTTGTACTGAAGCAAGTGCTTCCATGAGTATACATGCACTGATATTTTTATTTTATTTTTGTCTGACCCATTTCTTAGATTTTACCTCACTTGGCACGATCTCATTGTTATTTCAGAAGGCAAAATGATCACTGACAAAAGAGCAGCTAGCGTACCAAATGTATGCAGAACTCATATCTTATCTAAAGATATCAAAATGTATGGGAGGTCATGCAATATGAGCGCAAAGCATGAATTCAGGATGACTTAGCTCAGTAATAAAATGCAGTCAGCTGTGATGTGGCAGAAGGCTGCCCCCATCTTGGTGTAGTAGCATGCGTGTTTTTCTTGACAGCCCAAAACAGAGACGTTTACATCTAAATGTACAAGAAGGACTTAGGTAGAAAGAAAAGATAGTTAGCTGGATTTTTACCAGGAAAATGGTATAAAGCCCACTACTTACTGAAATTTGCTGCACAGTCTCTGGCTAAAATAACAGATAAGAATAGTACTTTAGAAAATTTATAGTCTAAACAGACATTGTTTTTGTAGTGCTCAAACTTCAAGGCAGTAACAGACTAGACTGGTAACTGTAAGACTGCAGAGATCTGGACTCATGGATATGCTTATTTATCACTCTGTAGCAGCCAAATTTGGTCCACAGTGAGTATAAGCAGGATCCCATTGACTAATGGCTTCAGTATCCCCTTTCAGGCCCAGCCTTCTTCCTCTCTGTCTTCATAAGTAGACTTCCCACACATTCACCCAAAACCAATGTTCTCAACTATGACCTCTGTTTTATTTATTTGTTGCTATATGAAGAGGTTTTTTTTTGGAAAGCCAAACATAACTAGCGTTGCATTCTTTGTGCCCTGCTGTTATTTTCTCTCTTTGGAGAATATTCAGCTCTATTTTTGACTTTCCCTACATTCCCTATGCTCTAGTTGTGTTTTTTTAACACCAAATATCACTTTGCATTACATTCATCTACAAATCAGTGTGCATCCTGATGACCTGCATTAAACCTAATGACCCTTCTTCTAGCCACAGAAAATCAAATCAATACGAGGACATGAAGGAAGCACAAATTCCATTTTAGACCTGAATATAATAAATAGAAACAAATGTATCACGGAGGTTACTGAGTCAAAGTTAAACCTACTGAGCAAAAATCTGGGAGCTCCAAACTGAGTCTGAGAACAATTCGATTCCTAAGGAAGTGGAAAGAAATCAATAGCAAGTTAGTCATCCATTTTCACAGAGGCTCTACTTCGTTTTAGTCTGTGTCTTCCTGGCCAAGATTCTGTCACTCTTAGGTGGATCAGACTGGCATTTGTTTCTAAACATAAATAAGAGTTGTTCTTGCCCTCGTATCTCTGAAAGCTTTTTCTGATGTTATATGTGATCGTCACTCTGGTGTTCAGACAAATTGTCCACTTTGTAATTTAACGGATGCTTTAGCAGAAATGGTTTTGGTGTAATACAGTGAAGAGGTATTTAATTTCTCTGTTCTTTCTCACTTTGTGTATGTGTTCCCTCTCTTTCTCTGCTTTTTGCAACGTACAGATGAACAGAAAATCCTTTGTGTATTACTCTAGGCGATGATATGCTGTGATGTCAAGATCTTAGAAGTTTCATCACAGCATTTCTTTCAGCTGACAAACATATGCCATAATGCTTTATGTATGTTAACAAGGCAGAGAGAAACTAATCAGAAAAAAATCCTCTCTGCAGAGTGCAAAAGCCCTTTTGGCAGCAGAAAGAATGAAATTATGTGCAGATCAGCTAAGCTATGGTGATGAGGACATTCATGAAACATGCTGGGGTGCAGAATCAAGCTCCTTCATAGCCCTTCGTGTGCTGGGTTGTTGGATCAGGAGAAAAGTACAGAGTGACTGTATGTGCTGTTTCATTCTCTGCTTTCTGACCCAGTTCTCCCCACTTCAGATCCATGGTTGGTTTCTGTTGCATTAGAATATGAAATTCTTAATATGAAAAGAAACATGTAGCAGACAGGATACAGGGTTTGCAGCTGGTTGCATGCAGGCTCTTTTTTTTTTCTTCTTCTTCTTTTTTTCTTTTTTTTTTTTTTTTTCTTTTTTTTTTCTGGGGGTAATGAGGCCATCTTGAAAGTTGGTGCTCTGTTGTTTCCTCCGTGCGGCTGGTAACCCTCTGACTCCTGATGTGCTGGGAGCCTCGTGCAGCCTCATCAGCTCTGCACATAGATGGAGTTGAACTTTTCTGAGTTAATGCTCTCTTCTCAGTTAGTTTTATCATTTACACCGTCAGGTTTGGCATAATTTGTTTTATAAAAAAAAGAATTCAACAGTTAAAAACTTGCTTTTCTGCTTCCCTGCTCTTCTTAACCTGAGATTTAATTACTTGCTGTGATGTTTTTTAGTGTAAACGTTGAAGCATTTGTATATGTAAAGAAGGAGCTTTGAGCACAAACACTATAAACCAGCAAGGCAAGTAGCACCTCAGGCCAGAGGAAAGGATGAATTTCATGCCGTTGTTGCTATTATGTACTTTGCAGACTTCAGTAGCTGAGGTAAATTTTCCATTGCAAATCCAGTTTTCAACACCTCTGAAGAATAACATAGTCCATTGCAGGAGAAAGCAAGCACTGATGGTCGTTTTGAGTGGATTTTTTTTTGCCCCTTAGTTTGTCTGTTTTTGGTTTGATTGGTTTTGCCTCTATGGTGTGTTTTTTTTTTGTTTTGGGTTTTTTTGGTGGAACTTGTACATTTCAAGATGTAGCTCTGACCTTCTGAAGTTCATGTCAAAATGTGGTATTTTTAAAAAATATCTTTTATTTCATTTTGAAAAAGCCTTGATTTTGCTGCATCTAAAATAGCACAGGCTAAATGATACCATGATTATTTTATTTGCTGAGAATAGGATCTCGTTGTTGTTCACTATTTGGAGTGTTTAGTTACAGCCTAGCTTCCTAATAGGGAGGACTAAATTTTTTTGAAATAAGAGAGAGTCTGATTTTTAGTTTAAAAAAACAACTCAGAGAATTAAAGAGTAAACTGCAGATATTTAATATGTGAAAAGGTAAATGCTATCAACAATTGAAAAACGTGGATGTGAGACTTTGCTGTGCAGTGTAACTGCACTCATCTGGAACTGTTGCTTTATGTTGTCCTATAACAATATTTTGTACTGGTTTTGCCAGTGCTTTGCTTTGTACATAAGTAAATCTTAATTAATACTAAGATAGATATAACCCAGAGCTCTTCTGAAATTTTTAATTTAATAGACTGTAGTGCTCATTCAAGCCCTTTGATAGTCGGTGTTCCGTGATCCTCCTCAGCAGTGGCACATGAATTTCTGCTGAAAAGTAACTGTCAGCAATGAAGTAATTCTCCTCTGATTTTTATTTTTTAATTAAAAATGAAAAAAAAGAAAAAACAGAAAACATAAGTCTGTGAGGCTGGAGCAGGCACTTGCTCTTTTTAGAGCGGCACATGAATTGTATAGTGTCTCTTAAACATTATCTTATGTATACTTTTCTTGGGCTTTAAATTGTTGTGGTGATGTATCAAAATGTCTTGACATTTGGGAGGTTACTGAGGAACGATGGGTTTTTGCCATTCTTCTTCTCTTATGTATCATAAAAAGCTGTAGCTGCATTTAAACATCAGGCAAACTGAGGTGAATTAAGCACTTGAGCTGCAATGCTTTTAGAAAATACAAGGATGTGGCTTTCAAGATCTCCAACATGCAAAAGAAAATTGTTGATAAATTGTGGTCTTTGAAATGCATTTGTATTTCACATAAGATAAAAATAGGTGTCCGTGGTAATTTTCCAGACAGAGTAGATGTTTTTGATGGAGAAGCGTAAAAACTATGCTGATAGCATTCTAAGGGTCTGAATTTTAAGCTGCTCTTTATGCTCATGGTATGTCATTCTCAGCTAATTTCACTTGAAAAAGCACTGATTTTTCTGCTGCACACAAGTAGAAAAACCTTTGAACTGTAGAGAGAACTATGAAGAGCTTGATACAGCACAGTGTGGTGTCTTCTAATAACTTATTCAGACCAGAAAGTTCCAATACTAGAGATCTGCAAACGTATGGATTATTTCATCCTGAACCTTTTTTTTTTTTTTTTTTTGGTAACCCATCTAAAGCTTCTGGTAATTCATAATAGAATGGTTTGGATTGAAAGAGACCTCAAAGATCATCTCGTTCCAACCTCCCTGCAATGGGCGTTCCAACCTCCCTGCAATGGGCAGGGACATCTCCCACTAGACCAGGTTGCTCTAAACCCCATCCAACCTGGCCTTGAACACTGCCAGGGAGGGGGCAGCCACAACTTCCCTGGGCAACCGTCTCACCACCCTCACAGAAAAGAATTTCTTCCTAATATCTAGTCTAAATATACCCCTTCCAGTTTAAAGCCATTACCCCTCATCCTGTCACTTGTGGATGGTGTTTGAATATTTACAGGAAGTCTGTCTTTGGAATTACAGTGGCTAAAAAAGGCTTCTTCAAATTGATGTGATTGTTAAGTAATCTCATTATAGTCTGCTGAAATCTGTGGGTGAACCTGGAGAGTTGTGCTAACTGATTTGAGAGGATGATGGGATCTACCACACTGAAACATACATTAGTTGCATTTAAAATAGGAGAGGAGAAACCTGCAGGGTAAGTAGAAGTGTGCTTACTTGATGAAATAGTGTTTTTACTAATCAGCATTTATAGTACACTCACTTTGCTAATGTACATTAAAGCTGTTTACCATAGGTTCAAATTGCTCCAGATCCAGAAACGTCTCTACAGATTCTGATATGAAAAACCACCCATTAGATGACATCCTGCTTCACCTAGTACTTGACAGCATTTTCTCCCATTTTCTTCAATGGAGTGTTGTGGGTTTTTTTCCTGGATGTATTTCTTAGTCTGTACCAATTAAGGAGTGAATAGTAGACCGAAGTCATTAGTTTTTCTTCTTAAACTTCGACAGATGCTAAAGTATGACTCATTTTTTTAGTTAATCTTTTTTTTCCACTGTGTCCCTCTTCTCTAATTATCTTTTCCTTTTTTCACTTCAAACTTTCAGGCACATAGGCTGAGTTACTTAGTGGGCAGAATATCTTCCATAATTGTATCCTCAAAAGCCTGTTTCTCAACAAAACTCTGTTTTATATTTCTGTGTTTCCTTCTGGGCTCCATTGCACAGTGTAATGTAGTGTAGCTGATGGACTTCATTTAAAACTTTGGAGCAAACTCACTATAGTTCTGTTGCTCTACAAGTCACCTCTCCTGTTAGATTGAATACTGAAGATGAAGCCGAGCAGGATAGGTATGTTTATTGATTACATGAAATATTTGTAGGAAATTAACGGTACCTGAATTGACTAATAAAGAAATCACTCTTAGTAGTAGTATTGATACAGAAGTATGTTTTGATAAAGAAATTTTACAGGATATATATATGAGCACTGTTAAGTTGCTTTCTGCCTGCACTGAGTATTAAGATACAAGTCTATTGCTCCGAGCAGATACATGCCATCTAGCTTCACCTGTCCACACAGAGTCTTTCAGATGTGAGCCTGATGGAGGATTGTCCAGACTTTCCTCATGGGCCACAATTCTGTTATATGGATACCCAAACTTAGGGTTTCTGATGCCAATTTAGGCAGCCAAGCTAAGAGGCAGCTAGAGCTATCCAAATGAAGGCAGCTTTGCATCCCAAGGCTGCTCTCTCACCCTGTGTTTCACAATAGCTCTGTTTCATCTGTTATTTGCTCTTTGGACATAATTATCTTGCTGTGACCTAAACTCCCCTACCTATTTCTAATTAAGCATTTGCAATTATTATCTTGTACACAGACAGTTTGTAAACCAGAGCAACAGTATAAACCATTTTGGGCTCACACCGTGTCTCCCTGCCCTGGAATAGTTTTTGTCAGCACTCCTGGTTCCTATCTTGGACCTTCACTGCCTGGGAGGACTGCGGTTTCTGCAGCATCTCTTTCTCACAAGTTTTTATGTTTGATATCTTTTAAGAACAGTAGTTAGTAGCTGTTTTCAAATTGATTAACCTTTTAACTCATGTTAGATGCTAATAAGAACTGCTGTCGTCATCATCATCGTTTGTGCCCTTTAAAAAGATTGAAAACTTGTATGTTTCCAGTATCCTTGTCAATACAGTACCAGCTAAAAATGAAGTTGAAAATCAATATAGTTAAACAAGACTGGGCATATTAAGATCTCTGGGTAACTTTTCTGATCTCTGTGGATCTGAATGCATAATTGTCATTAATATTGATAGAAGTTACGGGCTTTAGCTCAAGGACATAAGACCCAATAGAAAATTAAATATTCATAAAAGGAACATTATAATTAGCATTCCAGGCAGCACGTTATTAAAAAATTGTGGCTGTTTAATCCCTCCTTTGGATGTAATGGAAATCTTTTCGTTATGTTTTGGGGCTGAATTCACCACAAGAAATGTTTATATAGAAGGAATTCTTAAAAGGATCAATTTATCTTCAGTCTGTAGCTCTCATAATAATTAGCTGTTTTCTGCTATCTGTCCATCAGGTTCCTGGGACATACATGAAGTGGGATTGCTGTAAAGATTTCTTTGACCTTAATCCCCTTGCTTGTTTCTTACTAAGGAAGAAGTTCTGTTGCCTGTGATTTAAAACAATGTTGTTTTTTGAGGTTGACAGTGTTTACTAGAGTGTTAAGTGCTTTGAAGATGACTACAGAGGTATTAGATTGTCCATGATTGATGTATAGCATAGATAAAATCCATGGCATTTTCTCATTTTAAACTGAGGGGGGGGGGTTATAGTAGGCTGTAATACTGCTAAAGCATATTTTGTTTTATTATTTTAAGTACAGTTGTAATAGCTGGAGCTTGTACAAATTGTTTTCAGTCAACTCATCTTTGTGAATGAGATAATCTAATACTTAATCTTTTCCATTTTGATGAGTATCAACGTGTCAGCTTTAATCTCCTTCTTCCACACTTGCTCTCAGAGCACTGCACAGAGCACTATGTGGTATCCATGGAATTTCCTCACTGGTCTTTTGAAAATCTATCTATGCCCGACTTGTATGAGATGAGCTGTTCGGAAAATATTGGTGAGTGCAGCGAGAGTTCCCACTACTCTTGCTTGCCACAAGGTGATGAAACAACAGCACGTAATCTCCTCAGGTTCCTTCTTGTTCCGTTTTGTCTAAGTGACATTCATGATAAGCATGTCATTTGTATGTATTAAAACTCTGCCAACCTGTAAATTATTCATCAGATAAAATGCCAGTTTTAAAAGAATATCCCTAAATATAATTATAGCATCACAGAACAGGAGAATAATGGAAAAGTACATGATAGCACAAATCACCCAAGTGCTAGAACAAATGGAGTTCTCTTTTGTGTAGGAGTGAACTTGCTTGTACCTGCAGGTTGTCTTTCACTGTTGTTGTGTCATGTGAACTTAAAAAAACCCAAACCAACAACAAACTACTGTGTAACTTGTGTAATTAAAAGTATGCAGGTGATTTCATAGACTCAGATCCTGTGGATAGATTGAGAGAGATCAGTTTTTCTTTGAACCGACTCTACAGATAGGAACTACTTAATTTAGAAGGAAAGTGTAGTCCATAGTTTGAGTTTTGGACCCTTGTGAAAAGAGATTGTAGAAATCTGTAATAGAAATTACAAGATCTGTATGAATGAAGTACAAATAGGAAGGTGAAGCTGTGAAAGCACCAGAAGCAATGAAAGAAGGATAAATGAGGCAACGTTTGATGGCAGCTAGAGCAGCAAGATTGCAGCAGAGTTTGATAAAGGTTTTCAAGACCTTGAGACTCGAAAAACAAAGGATAGAGTGAGATAATGGAAAGACAGAAGCTGTTAGGAAATGATGAAGGAAATAAAGATAAAGAGATAAAAACAGGGCTGCAACCATCAGACATCCAAATAAAATGACAGAAGACAGGGAGTAAGTAACGGACATGTTTTCTCCCTTAGGGAAAGGACAGAATGGAGACTCTCAAGGTCAGAATCCCTGTCAACTCTGAAAAGATACGAGAAGTGCAACCGTATCCTCTCCTTTGTAAGAACAGCTCTGGAGACGTGAAACGTTGATACCTGGTGTCTCTTGTGCTCCATGACACTATAGGTGCTAATGGACAGACTCCTTCAATGCACATGTTTCTGTGCTTGCAAATGTGTGGGTGTGAGAAAATGAGTGCAAGTGATTTTATTTTTTTTTTTTTTTATTTAATTCATTATTAAGTATGATCATCTTCCTTTCTTACAAAGGCTTTACTAGGTCACTTTAACTTTATAATCACGCTATTGCTATGATACACCAAGCAATTATTATTATAGCCTCTGTTATGTCAGGAATGCCATTTATGTAGTTAAATCACAACTACAATTAAAAGGTGTGAAAATGTCTTTCTTTGGAGACCAGCAAACCACTATTGTTTTTCCCCTCCTTCCCTTTTTATTGAGGTGAGCTATTTGTTGAGCATGCCTAATTGCAGTGACTTTTAAAAGTGTACTTGTATAGCTGCTTTTCTAGCTCGTAGAATTTTCTCCTATTTAGATGCATAACCACAGAGCTCTTGCGAAATGTATCAAATGTGGAATTGGGCTTAGCTCCTTCATTATAGTTCTCCAGTTACATGATAATTACAGGTTATGATTACAGGTATCAAAATGAATTACAACATTTTGGTTACACTTTTTGATACAATGATACTCTTATTTACCTGACATTGTGAAAATGCGTGTAAATATATTGGTAAAGATAAGAGAAAATTTCCCTTCTTCTAGAGGGTTTGCTTGGGATTCAGTCAACATTGAAAGAGTGAGGATGTTTAAGGAAACAAGAATTCTTATACATAAAAGACAAAATATGATGAAGACCAGATCCTGACTAGAGCAGTGGCATACTGCTTTTTGTTCTGTGTATAGATCAACGGTTTTGATAATGACATGGATGAATGAACAAGCAGGCAAGACAAAAAACTTATTACACAACATCCAGATCTTGACAGGTGGCAGCTTGAGCAAAAATCCCTGGGAAGCTGGCCTTCCTCTGGTTACCTGGCAGCTTGCTTGGCTGGGCTTCCTCTGCCTACCTGGCCCCTTGGCTGGGCTTCCTCTGCCTACCTGGCCCCTTGGCTGGGCTTCCTCTCCTAACTTAGTGTTTTGCCAATTATTAGGCCAAGCAGAAAGGACAAAGACAGCAATAAAACAAACCAGTAACCTGATTCTATTGCACACAAGAAACACAGTATATAGGTGAACACAGGGAGTTACATCCAATATACATATAGCACACATCAACCCCAGCTACCCCAGAAAAGATACAGCACGGCCAAAATCACTGGAACAAACAAAGCAACAAAGTCTCCCATAAAAGAGATGTGAGACAGCCAAACCAAGAAGCTGAGAATATAGGAGAGAGGTAGCCACATGTTGTTCCCACAGAGCCCACGTTCACGAGTACCAAACCTGACCAAGGCCCAGTTGCAAGGAGAGTCAAGATGTCCTTCCTCAACATGAAAACTCTGCAAACTGCACAAACAACACAGAGAGAAACTCCACCCTTCCTGCAAGTGGTCCCAGCTTTTATGCCCAAAGCTGGACACCTGGCACTCATTTACCCAATGCAGGGCACCTGGCACTTATTTACCAAATGTGGGGCACCTGGAGCTTGTTTAACCAAGGGGTTTCCCTACAAGGCCAGCCACACCTTGGAGGAAAGCCAGAGGCATTCCTTCCTTCCGAATGACTGTGAGAACCACTCATTGCTCGACCTTTATTCAGGGCTCTGGGTTCAAACCCCAGTACTTCACCTTGCAGCTTGATTGGGGTTCCCTCGGTTATGCGGCACATTTGCTGGGCTTCCTTTGATTACCGGGCAGTATGATAGGGATTCCTTTGCTAACCTGGCAGCTTGACTGGGGTTCCTTTCGTTAGCCAACGGCTTTGCTGGGATTCCTGGTAAGCTGCTAGTCAACCAAAGGAAATCTATTCAAGCTGCTTGGCAAAAAAAGAAATCCCAGGTAAGCTGCCAGGCAACCAAAGAAACCCTAGCCAACCTGCCAGATAAACAAAGGAATCTGAGGTAAGGAGCCAGGCAACCCAAGGAACCCTTGGCAAGCTGCCAGGTAACCAAAGCAACCACAGGTAAGCTGCCATGCAACCAGAGGAACCTCAGCCAAGCTACCAGACAACCCAAGGAATCCCAGGTAAGCTGCCAGGTAACCCAAGGAATCCCAGGTAAGCTGCAAGGCAACCAAAGCAACCCCAGGTAAGCTGCCATGCAACCAAAGGAACCCTAGCCGTGCTGCCTGGTATTAAAATACATCTCAGGTGAGCTTCCAGGCAAAGAAAGGAACACTAGGCAAACTGCCAGGTAACCAAAGGAATTCCAGGTAAGCTGCCAGTCAACCCAAGGAACCCTAGCCAAGCTGCCAGGTAAATAAAGGAAGCCTAGCCAAGGTGGCAGGTAACCAAAGCAATCCCAGGTAAGCTGCCAGGCACCGAAAGGAAACCTAGCCAAGCTTCCAGGCAACCAAAGGAATCCCAGGTATGCTGCCAGGCAAGCCAAGGAACCCTAGCCGAGCTGCCATGTAACAAAAGGAACGCCAGGTAAGCTGCCAGGTAATCCAAGGAATCGCAGGTAAGCTGCCAGGCGACCAAAGGAACCCTAGCCAAGCTTCCAGGCAACCAAATGAATCCCAGGTAAGCTGCCAGGCAAGCAAAGGAACCGTAGGTAAGATGCCAGGCAACAAAAGGAATCCCAAGAATGCTCCCAGGTAACCCAAGGAACTCTAGGCAAGCTACCAGGTAACCAAAGCAATCCCAGGTAAGCTGCAAGGCAACCAAAGGAACCCTAGCCAAGCCTGCAGGCAAACAAATGAATCCCAGGTAAGCTGTCAGGTAACCAAAGGAACCCTAGCCATGCTGCCCGGTAATTAAATAAATCCCGGGTAAGCTCCCGGCAACCCAAGGAACCCTAGGCAAGCTGCCCGGTAATAAAATAAATACCAGGTAAGCTTCCAGGCAACAAAAGGAACCCTAGGCAAGCTGCCAGGTAACCAAAGAAATTCCAGGTAAGCTGCCAGGCACCGAAAGGAAACCTAGCCAAGCTTCCAGGCAACCAAAGGAATCCCAGGTATGCTGCCAGGCAAACCAAGGAACCCTAGCCAAGCTGCCAGGTAACCAAAGCAATCCCAGGTAAGCTGCCAGGTAATCCAAGGAATGGCAGGTAAGCTGCCAGGCGACCAAAGGAACCCTAGCCAAGCCTGCAGGCAAACAAATGAATCCCAGGTAAGCTGCCAGGTAACCAAAGGAACCCTAGCCATGCTGCCCGGTAATTAAATAAATCCCGGGTAAGCTCCCAGGCACCCAAAGGAACCCTAGCCAAGCTGCCAGGCAAACAAATGAATCCCAGGTAAACTACCAGGCAACCTAAGGAACCCTAGGCAAGCTGCCAGGTAATCAAAACAATCCCAGGTAAGCTGCCATGCAACCAGAAGAACCCTAGCCAAGCTACCAGGCAACCCATGGAATCCCAGGTAACCTGCCAGGTAAGCCAAGGAATCCCAGGTAAGCTGCCATGCAACCAGAGGAACCCTAGCCAAGCTGCCATGCATGAAAAGAAATCCCAGGTAAGCTTCCAGGCAAAGAAAGGAACAGTAGGCAACCTGCCAGGTAACCAAAGAAATTCCAGGTAAGCTGCCACGCAGGCAAAGGAACCCTAGCCAAGACTCCAGGCAACCAAAGGAATCGCAGGTAAGCTGCCAGGCGACCAAAGGAACCCTAGCCAAGCTGCCAGGTAACCTAAGGAATCCCAGGTAAGCTGCAAGGCAACCAAAGGAACCCTAGCCGTCCTGCCTGGTATTAAAATACATCCCAGGTAAGCTGACAGGTAATCCAAGGAACCCTAGCCAAGCTTCCAGGTAACCAAAGGAATCCCAGGTAAGCTGCCAGTCAACCCAAGGAACCCTAGCCAAGCTGCCAGGTAAATAAAAGAACACTAGAATACATTCCAGGTAACCAAAGCAATCCCAGGTAAGCTTCCAGGCACCGAAAGGAAACCTAGCCAAGCTTCCAGGCAACCAAAGGAATCCCAGGTATGCTGCCAGGCAACCCAAGGAACCCTAGCCGAGCTGCCATGTAACAAAAGGAACGCCAGGTAAGCTGCCAGGTAATCCAAGGAATCGCAGGTAAGCTGCCAGGCGACCAAAGGAACCCTAGCCAAGCTTCCAGGCAACCAAATGAATCCCAGGTAAGCTGCCCGGCATCCAAATGAACCCTAGGCAAGCTACCAGGTAACCAAAGCAATCCCAGGTAAGCTGCCAGGTAACCAAAGGAACCCTAGCCATGCTGCCCGGTAATAAAATAAATCCCAGGTAAGCTGCCATGCAACAAAAGGAACCATAGGCAAGCTGCCAGGTAACCAAAGCAATCCCAGGTAAGCTGCCAGGCAACCCAAGGAACCCTAGCCAATGTGCCCGGTAAATAAAGGAAGCCTAGCCAAGCTGCCAGGTAAGCAAACCAATCCCAGGTAAGCTGCCATGCAACCAGAGGAAACCTAGCCAAGCTACCAGGCAACCCAAGGTATCCCAGGTAAGCTTCCAGGCAACGCAAGGACCCCTAGCCAAGATGCCAGGTACATAAAGGAAGCCTAGCCAAGCCTCCAGGCAACCAAAGGAATCCCAGGTAAGCTGCCATGCAACGAAAGGAACCCTAGGGAACCTGCCAGGTAACCAAAGCAATCCCAGGTAAGCTGCCATGCAAGCAAAGGAACCCTAGCCGAGCTGCCTGTTATTAAAATGAATCCCAGGTAAGCTTCCAGGAAACCAAAGGAACCCTAGCCAAGCTTCCAGGTAACCAAAGGAATCCCAGGTAAGCTGCCAGGCAACCCAAGGAACCCTAGCCAAGCTTCCAGGCAACCCAAGGAATCCCAGGTAAGCTACCATGCAACCCAAGGAACCATATGTAAGCTGCCAGGCAACCCAAGGAATCCCAGGTAAGCTGCCAAGTAACTCAAGGAATCCAAGGTAAGCTGCCAGGCAACCAAAGGACCCCTAAACAAGCTTCCAGGCAACCAAAGGAATCCCAGTTAAGCTGCTAGGCAACCCAAGGAACCCTAGCCAAGCTGCCAGGCAACCCAAGGAATCCCAGGTAAGCTTCCGGGCAACCCAAGGACATCTAGCCAAGATGCCAGGTAAATAAATGAAGCCTAGCCAAGCTGCCAGGTAACCAATGCAATCCCAGGTATGCTGCCATGCAACGAAAGGAACCCACGCCAAGCTAACAGGTAACCAAAGCAATCTCAGGTAAGCTGCCATGCAACGAAAGGAACCCTAGCTAAGCTGCCAGGTAACCAAAGCAATCCCAGGTAAGCTGCCATGCAACCAGAGGAACCCTAGCCAAGCTGCCAGGCAACCCAAGGAATCCCAGGTAAGCTGCCATGCAACGAAAGGAACCCTAGCCAAGGTAACAGGTAACCAAAGCAATCCCAGGTAAGCTGCCATGCAACGAAAGGAACCCTAGCCAAGCTAACAGGTAACCAAAGCAATCCCAGGTAAGCTGCCATGCAACGAAAGGAACCCTAGCCAAGGTAACAGGTAACCAAAGCAATCCCAGGTAAGCTGCCATGCAACGAAAGGAACCCTAGCCAAGCTAATAGGTAACCAAAGCAATCGCAGGTAAGCTGCCATGCAACGAATGGAACCCTAGCCAAGCTGCCAGGTAACCAAAGCAATCCCAGGTAAGCTGCCATGTAACGAAAGGAACCCTAGCCAAGCTTCCAGGTAACCAAAGCAATCCCAGGTAAGCTGCCATGCAACGAAAGGAACCCTAGCCAAGCTTAACAGGTAACCAAAGCAATCCGAGGTAATCTGCCATTCAACAAAAGGAATCCTAGCTAAGCGGCCAGGTAACCAAAGCAATCGCAGGTAAGCTGCCATGCAACGAAAGGAACCCTAGCCAAGCTAACAGGTAACCAAAGCAATCGCAGGTAAGATGCCATGCAACGAAAGGAACCCTACCCAAGCTAACAGGTAACCAAAGCAATCTCAGGTAAGCTGCCATGCAACGAAAGGAACCCTAGCTAAGCTGCCAGGTAACCAAAGCAATCCCAGGTAAGCTGCCATGCAACCAGAGGAACCCTAGCCAAGCTGCCAGGCAACTCAAGGAATCCCAGGTAAGCTTCCAGGCAACGCAAGGAACCCTAGCCAAGATGCCAGGTAAATAAAGGAAGCCTAGCCAAGCTGCCAGGTAACCAAAGCAATCCCAGGTAAGCTGCCATGCAGCGGAAGGAACCCTAGGCAAGCTGCCAGGTAACCAAAGGAATCCCAGGTAAGCTGCCAGGCAACCCAAGGAACCCTAGCCAAGCTGCCAGGCAACCCAAGGAATCCCAGGTAAGCTTCCGGGCAACCCAAGGACATCTAGTCAAGATGCCAGGTAAATAAATGAAGCCTAGCCAAGCTGCCAGGTAACCAAAGCAATCCCAGGTAAGCTGCCATGCAGCGGAAGGAACCCTAGGGAAGCTGCCAGGTAACCAAAGCAATCCCAGGTAACCTGCCATGCAACGAAAGGAACCCTAGCCAAGCTAACAGGTAACCAAAGGAATCCCAGGTAAGCTACCATGCAACACAAGGAACCCTAGCCAAGGTAACAGGTAACCAAAGCAATCGCAGGTAAGCTGCCATGCAACGAAAGGAACCCTAGCCAAGCTAACAGGTAGCCAAAGCAAACCCAGGTAAGCTGCCATGCAACGAAAGGAACCCTAGCCACGCTGCCAGGTAACCAAAGGAATCCCAGGTAAGCTGCCAGGTAACCAAGGAACCCTAGCCAAACTGCCCGGTAATAAAATTAATCCCAGGTAAGCTCCCAGGCAACAAAAGGAAGCCTAGGTAAGTTGCCAGGTAACCAAAGAAATTCCAGGTAAGCTCCCAGACACCCAAAGGAACCCTAGCCAAGCTTCCAGGTAACCAAAGGAATCCCAGGTAAGCTACCATGCAACACAAGGAACCCTAGCCAAGCTGCCAGGCAACCCAAGGAATCCCAGGTAAGCTTCCGTGCAACCCAAGGACATCTAGCCAAGATGCCAGGTAAATAAATGAAGGCTAGCCAAGCTGCCAGGTAACCAAAGCAATCCCAGGTAAGCTGCCATGCAACGAAAGGTACCCTAGCCAAGCTAACAGGTAACCAAAGCAATCTCAGGTAAGCTGCCATGCAACGAAAGGAACCCTAGCTAAGCTGCCAGATAACCAAAGCAATCTCAGGTAAGCTGCCATGCAACGAAAGGAACCCTAGCCAAGCTTAACAGGTAACCAAAGCAATCTCAGGTAAGCTGCTATGCAACGAAAGGAACCCTAGCCAAACTTAACAGGTAACCAAAGCAATCTCAGGTAAGCTGCCATGCAACGAAAGGAACCCTAGCCAAGCTTAACAGGTAACCAAAGCAATCCCAGGTAAGCTGCCATGCAACGAAAGGAACCCTAGCCAAGCTTAACAGGTAACCAAAGCAATCCCAGGTAAGCTGCCATGCAACGAAAGGAACCCTAGCTAAGCGACCAGGTAACCAAAGCAATCCCAGGTAAGCTGCCATGCAACCAGAGGAACCCTAGCCAAGCTGCCAGGTAACCAAAGAAATTCCAAGTAAGCTCCCAGACACCCAAAGGAACTCTAGCCAAGCTTCCAGGTAACCAAAGGAATCCCAGGTAAGCTGCCATGCAACCAAAGGAACCCTAGCCGAGCTGCCTGGTATTAAAATAAATCCCAGCTCAGCTTCCAGGCAACCAAAGGAACCCTAGGCAAGCTGCCAGGTAACCCAAGGAATCCCAGGTAAGCTGCCAGGCAACCCATGGAACCCTAGGCAAGCTGCCCGGTAAATAAAGGAAGCCTAGCCAAGCTGCCAGGTAACCAAAGCAATCCCAGGTAAGCTGCCAGGCAACCCAAGGAACCCGAGGCAAGCTGCCAGGTAACCAAAGGAATCCCAGGTAAGCTGCCAGGCAACCCAAGGAACCCTAGCCAAGCTGCCAGGCAACCCAAGGAATCCCAGGTAAGCTTCCGGGCAACCCAAGGACATCTAGCCAAGATGCCAGGTAAATAAATGAAGCCTAGCCAAGCTGCCAGGTAACCAAAGCAATCCCAGGTAAGCTGCCATGCAACGAAAGGAACCCAGGCCAAGCTGCCAGGTAACCAAAGCAATCCCAGGTAAGCTGCCATGCAACGAAAGGAACCCTAGCCAGCTAATAGGTAACCAAAGCAATCCCAGGTAAGCTGCCATGCAACGAAAGGAACCCTAGCCAAGCTAACAGGTAACCAAAGCAATCGCAGGTAAGCTGCCATGCAACGAAAGGAACCCTAGCCAAGCTAACAGGTAACCAAAGCAATCGCAGGTAAGATGCCATGCAACGAAAGGAACCCTACCCAAGCTAACAGGTAACCAAAGCAATCTCAGGTAAGCTGCCATGCAACGAAAGGAACCCTAGCTAAGCTGCCAGGTAACCAAAGCAATCCCAGGTAAGCTGCCATGCAACCAGAGGAACCCTAGCCAAGCTGCCAGGCAACTCAAGGAATCCCAGGTAAGCTTCCAGGCAACGCAAGGAACCCTAGCCAAGATGCCAGGTAAATAAAGGAAGCCTAGCCAAGCTGCCAGGTAACCAAAGCAATCCCAGGTAAGCTGCCATGCAGCGGAAGGAACCCTAGGCAAGCTGCCAGGTAACCAAAGGAATCCCAGGTAAGCTGCCAGGCAACCCAAGGAACCCTAGCCAAGCTGCCAGGCAACCCAAGGAATCCCAGGTAAGCTTCCGGGCAACCCAAGGACATCTAGCCAAGATGCCAGGTAAATAAATGAAGCCTAGCCAAGCTGCCAGGTAACCAAAGCAATCCCAGGTAAGCTGCCATGCAACGAAAGGAACCCAGGCCAAGCTGCCAGGTAACCAAAGCAATCCCAGGTAAGCTGCCATGCAACGAAAGGAACCCTAGCCAGCTAATAGGTAACCAAAGCAATCCCAGGTAAGCTGCCATGCAACGAAAGGAACCCTAGCCAAGCTAACAGGTAACCAAAGCAATCGCAGGTAAGCTGCCATGCAACGAAAGGAACCCTAGCCAAGCTAACAGGTAACCAAAGCAATCGCAGGTAAGATGCCATGCAACGAAAGGAACCCTACCCAAGCTAACAGGTAACCAAAGCAATCTCAGGTAAGCTGCCATGCAACGAAAGGAACCCTAGCTAAGCTGCCAGGTAACCAAAGCAATCCCAGGTAAGCTGCCATGCAACCAGAGGAACCCTAGCCAAGCTGCCAGGCAACTCAAGGAATCCCAGGTAAGCTTCCAGGCAACGCAAGGAACCCTAGCCAAGATGCCAGGTAAATAAAGGAAGCCTAGCCAAGCTGCCAGGTAACCAAAGCAATCCCAGGTAAGCTGCCATGCAGCGGAAGGAACCCTAGGCAAGCTGCCAGGTAACCAAAGGAATCCCAGGTAAGCTGCCAGGCAACCCAAGGAACCCTAGCCAAGCTGCCAGGCAACCCAAGGAATCCCAGGTAAGCTTCCGGGCAACCCAAGGACATCTAGTCAAGATGCGAGGTAAATAAATGAAGCCTAGCCAAGCTGCCAGGTAACCAAAGCAATCCCAGGTAAGCTGCCATGCAACGAAAGGGACCCAGGCCAAGCTGCCAGGGAACCAAAGCAATCCCGGGTAAGCTGCCATGCAGCGGAAGGAACCCTAGCCAAGCTGCCAGGTAACCAAAGCAATCCCAGGTAACCTGCCATGCAACGAAAGGAACCCTAGCCAAGCTAACAGGTAACCAAAGGAATCCCAGGTAAGCTACCATGCAACACAAGGAACCCTAGCCAAGGTAACAGGTAACCAAAGCAATCCCAGGTAAGCTGCCATGCAACGAAAGGAACCCTAGCCAAGCTAACAGGTAGCCAAAGCAAACCCAGGTAAGCTGCCATGCAACGAAAGGAACCCTAGCCACGCTGCCAGGTAACCAAAGGAATCCCAGGTAAGCTGCCAGGTAACCAAGGAACCCTAGCCAAACTGCCCGGTAATAAAATTAATCCCAGGTAAGCTCCCAGGCAACAAAAGGAAGCCTAGGTAAGTTGCCAGGTAACCAAAGAAATTCCAGGTAAGCTCCCAGACACCCAAAGGAACCCTAGCCAAGCTTCCAGGTAACGAAAGGAATCCCAGGTAAGCTACCATGCAACACAAGGAACCCTAGCCAAGCTGCCAGGCAACCCAAGGAATCCCAGGTAAGCTTCCGGGCAACCCAAGGACATCTAGCCAAGATGCCAGGTAAATAAATGAAGGCTAGCCAAGCTGCCAGGTAACCAAAGCAATCCCAGGTAAGCTGCCATGCAACGAAAGGTACCCTAGCCAAGCTAACAGGTAACCAAAGCAATCTCAGGTAAGCTGCCATGCAACGAAAGGAACCCTAGCTAAGCTGCCAGATAACCAAAGCAATCTCAGGTAAGCTGCCATGCAACGAAAGGAACCCTAGCCAAGCTTAACAGGTAACCAAAGCAATCTCAGGTAAGCTGCTGTGCAACGAAAGGAACCCTAGCCAAACTTAACAGGTAACCAAAGCAATCTCAGGTAAGCTGCCATGCAACGAAAGGAACCCTAGCCAAGCTTAACAGGTAACCAAAGCAATCCCAGGTAAGCTGCCATGCAACGAAAGGAACCCTAGACAAGCTTAACAGGTAACCAAAGCAATCCCAGGTAAGCTGCCATGCAACGAAAGGAACCCTAGCTAAGCGGCCAGGTAACCAAAGCTATCCCAGGTAAGCTGCCATGCAACCAGAGGAACCCTAGCCAAGCTGCCAGGTAACCAAAGAAATTCCAAGTAAGCTCCCAGACACCCAAAGGAACTCTAGCCAAGCTTCCAGGTAACCAAAGGAATCCCAGGTAAGCTGCCATGCAACCAAAGGAACCCTAGCCGAGCTGCCTGGTATTAAAATAAATCCCAGCTCAGCTTCCAGGCAACCAAAGGAACCCTAGGCAAGCTGCCAGGTAACCCAAGGAATCCCAGGTAAGCTGCCAGGCAACCCATGGAACCCTAGGCAAGCTGCCCGGTAAATAAAGGAAGCCTAGCCAAGCTGCCAGGTAACCAAAGCAATCCCAGGTAAGCTGCCAGGCAACCCAAGGAACCCGAGGCAAGCTGCCAGGTAACCAAAGGAATCCCAGGTAAGCTGCCAGGCAACCCAAGGAACCCTAGCCAAGCTGCCAGGCAACCCAAGGAATCCCAGGTAAGCTTCCGGGCAACCCAAGGACATCTAGCCAAGATGCCAGGTAAATAAATGAAGCCTAGCCAAGCTGCCAGGTAACCAAAGCAATCCCAGGTAAGCTGCCATGCAACGAAAGGAACCCAGGCCAAGCTGCCAGGTAACCAAAGCAATCCCAGGTAAGCTGCCATGCAACGAAAGGAACCCTAGCCAGCTAATAGGTAACCAAAGCAATCCCAGGTAAGCTGCCATGCAACGAAAGGAACCCTAGCCAAGATAACAGGTAACCAAAGCAATCGCAGGTAAGCTGCCATGCAACGAAAGGAACCCTAGCCAAGCTAACAGGTAACCAAAGCAATCGCAGGTAAGATGCCATGCAACGAAAGGAACCCTACCCAAGCTAACAGGTAACCAAAGCAATCTCAGGAAAGCTGCCATGCAACGAAAGGAACCCTAGCCAAGCTGCCAGGCAACTCAAGGAATCCCAGGTAAGCTTCCAGGCAACGCAAGGAACCCTAGCCAAGATGCCAGGTAAATAAAGGAAGCCTAGCCAAGCTGCCAGGTAACCAAAGCAATCCCAGGTAAGCTGCTGTGCAGCGGAAGGAACCCTAGGCAAGCTGCCAGGTAACCAAAGGAATCCCAGGTAAGCTGCCAGGCAACCCAAGGAACCCTAGCCAAGGTGCCAGGCAACCCAAGGAATCCCAGGTAAGCTTCCGTGCAACCCAAGGACATCTAGTCAAGATGCCAGGTAAATAAATGAAGCCTAGCCAAGCTGCCAGGTAACCAAAGCAATCCCAGGTAAGCTGCCATGCAACGAAAGGGACCCAGGCCAAGCTGCCAGGGAACCAAAGCAATCCCAGGTAAGCTGCCATGCAACGAAAGGAACCCTAGCCAAGCTAACAGGTAGCCAAAGCAAACCCAGGTAAGCTGCCATGCAACGAAAGGAACCCTAGCCACGCTGCCAGGTAACCAAAGGAATCCCAGGTAAGCTGCCAGGTAACCAAGGAACCCTAGCCAAACTGCCCGGTAATAAAATTAATCCCAGGTAAGCTCCCAGGCAACAAAAGGAAGCCTAGGTAAGTTGCCAGGTAACCAAAGAAATTCCAGGTAAGCTCCCAGACACCCAAAGGAACCCTAGCCAAGCTTCCAGGTAACCAAAGGAATCCCAGGTAAGCTACCATGCAACACAAGGAACCCTAGCCAAGCTGCCAGGCAACCCAAGGAATCCCAGGTAAGCTTCCGGGCAACCCAAGGACATCTAGCCAAGATGCCAGGTAAATAAATGAAGGCTAGCCAAGCTGCCAGGTAACCAAAGCAATCCCAGGTAAGCTGCCATGCAACGAAAGGTACCCTAGCCAAGCTAACAGGTAACCAAAGCAATCTCAGGTAAGCTGCCATGCAACGAAAGGAACCCTAGCTAAGCTGCCAGATAACCAAAGCAATCCCAGGTAAGATGCCATGCAACCAGAGGAACCCTAGCCAAGCTGCCAGGCAACCCAAGGAATCCCAGGTAAGCTGCCAGGCAACGAAAGGAACCCTAGCCAAGGTAACAGGTAACCAAAGCAAACCCAGGTAAGCTGCCATGCAACGAAAGGAACCCTAGCCAAGCTTAACAGGTAACCAAAGCAAACCCAGGTAAGCTGCCATGCAACGAAAGGAACCCTAGCCAAGCTAATAGGTAACCAAAGCAATCCCAGGTAAGCTGCCATGCAACGAAAGGAACGCTAGCCAAGCTGCCAGGTAACCAAAGCAATCCCAGGTTAGCTGCCATGCAATGAAAGGAACCCTAGCCAAGCTTAACAGGTAACCAAAGCAATCCCAGGTAAGCTGCCATGCAACGAAAGGAACCCTAGACAAGCTAACAGGTAACCAAAGCAATCCCAGGTAAGCTGCCATGCAACCAGAGGAACCCTAGCCAAGCTGCCAGGCAACCCAAGGAATCTCAGATAAGCTGCCATGCAACGAAAGGAACCCTAGCCAAGCTGCCAGGTAACCAAAGCAATCCCAGGTAAGCTGCCATGCAACGAAAGGAACCCTAGCCAAGCTGCCAGGTAACCAAAGCAATCCCAGGTAAGCTGCCATGCAACCAGAGGAACCCTAGCCAAGCTGCCAGGCAACCCAAGGAATCCCAGGTAAGCTTCCAGGCAACGCAAGGACCCCTAGCCAAGGTAACAGGTAAATAAAGGAAGCCTAGCCAAGCTGCCAGGGAACCAAAGCAATCCCAGGTAAGCTGCCATGCAGCGGAAGGAACCCTAGGGAAGCTGCCAGGTAACCAAAGCAATCCCAGGTAAGCTGCCATGCAACAAAAGGAACCCTAGCCAAGCTTAACAGACAACCAAAGCAATCCCAGGTAAGCTGCCATGCAACGAAAGGAACCCTAGCCAAGCTGCCAGGTAACCAAAGCAATCCCAGGTAAGCTGCCATGCAACCAGAGGAACCCTAGCCAAGCTGCCAGGCAACCCAAGGAATCCCAGGTAAGCTTCCAGGCAACGCAAGGACCCCTAGCCAAGGTAACAGGTAAATAAAGGAAGCCTAGCCAAGCTGCCAGGGAACCAAAGCAATCCCAGGTAAGCTGCCATGCAGCGGAAGGAACCCTAGGGAAGCTGCCAGGTAACCAAAGCAATCCCAGGTAAGCTGCCATGCAACAAAAGGAACCCTAGCCAAGCTTAACAGACAACCAAAGCAATCCCAGGTAAGCTGCCATGCAACGAAAGGAACCCTAGACAAGCTAACAGGTAACCAAAGCAATCCCAGGTAAGCTGCCATGCAAGGAAAGTAACCCTAGCCAAGCTAACAGGTAAACAAAGCAAACCCAGGTAAGCTGCCATGCAACGAAAGGAACCCTAGCCAAGGTAAAAGGTAACCAAAGCAATCCCAGGTAAGCTGCCAGGTAACCAAGGAACCCTAGCCGAACTGCCCGGTAATAAAATAAATCCCAGGGAAGCTTCCAGGCAACAAAAGGAAGCCTTGGTAAGCTGCCAGGTAACCAAAGAAATTCCAGGTAAGCTCCCAGACACCCAAAGGAACCCTAGCCAAGCTTCCAGGTAACCAAAGGAATCCCAGGTAAGCTGCCAGGCAACCCAAGGAACCCTAGCCGAGCTGCCTGGTATTAAAATAAATCCCAGCTCAGCTTCCAGGCAACCAAAGGAACCCTAGGCAAGCTGCCAGGTAACCCAAGGAATCCCAGGTAAGCTGCCAGGCAACCCATGGAACCCTAGGCAAGCTGCCCGGTAAATAAAGGAAGCCTAGCCAAGCTGCCAGGTAACCAAAGCAATCCCAGGTAAGCTGCCAGGCAACCCAAGGAACCCTAGGCAAGCTGCCACGTAACCAAAGCAATCTCAGGTAAGCTGCCATGCAACGAAAGGAACCCTAGCCAAGGTAACAGGTAACCAAAGCAAGCCCAGGTAAGCTGCCATGCAACGAAAGGAACCCTAGCCAAGCTAATAGGTAACCAAAATAAACGCAGGTAAGCTGCCATGCAACGAAAGGAACCCGAGCCAAGCTGCCAGGTAACCAAAGCAATCCTAGGTAAGCCTCCATGTAACGAAAGGAACCCTAGCCAAGCTAACGGGTAACCAAAGCAATCCCAGGTAAGCTGCCATGCAACGAAAGGAACCCTAGCCAAGGTAACAGGTAACCAAAGCAAGCCCAGGTAAGCTGCCATGCAACGAAAGGAACCCTAGCCAAGCTAATAGGTAACCAAAGCAATCGCAGCTAAGATGCCATGCAATGAAAGGAACCCTAGCCAAGCTGCCAGGTAACCAAAGGAATCCCAGGTAAGCTGCCATGCAACGAAAGGAACCCTAGCCAAGCTTAACAGGTAACCAAAGCAAACCCAGGTAAGCTGCCATGCAACCAGAGGAACCCTAGCCAAGCTGCCAGGCAACTCAAGCAATCCCAGGTAAGCTTCCAGGCAACGCAAGGAACCCTAGCCAAGATGCCAGGTAAATAAAGGAAGCCTAGCTAAGCTGCCAGGGAACCAAAGCAATCCCGGGTAAGCTGCCATGCAGTGGAAGGAACCCTAGCCAAGCTAACAGGTAACCCAAGCAAACCCAGGTAAGCTGCCATGCAACGAAAGGAACCCTAGCTAAGCTGCCAGGTAACCAAAGGAATCCCAGGTAAGCTGCCAGGTAACCAAGGAACCCTAGCCAAACTGCCCGGTAATAAAATTAATCCCAGGTAAGCTCCCAGACACCCAAAGGAACCCTAGCCAAGCTTCCAGGTTAACCAAAGGAATCCCAGGTAAGCTGCCAGGCAACCCAAGGAACCCTAGCCAAGCTGCCAGGCAACCCAAGGAACCCTAGCCAAGCTGCCAGGCAACCCAAGGAATCCCAGGTAAGCTTCCGGGCAACCCAAGGACATCTAGCCACGATGCCATAGTAAATAAATGAAGGCTAGCCAAGCTGCCAGGTAACCAAAGCAATCGCAGGTAAGATGCCATGCAACGAAAGGTACCCTAGCCAAGCTAACAGGTAACCAAAGCAATCTCAGGTAAGCTGCCATGCAACGAAAGGAACCCTAGCTAAGCTGCCAGGTAACCAAAGCAATCCCAGGTAAGCTGCCATGCAACCAGAGGAACCCTAGCCAAGCTGCCAGGCAACCCAAGGAATCCCAGGTAAGCTGCCAGGCAACGAAAGGAACCCTAGCCAAGGTAACAGGTAACCAAAGCAAACCCAGGTAAGCTGCCATGCAACGAAAGGAACCCTAGCCAAGCTGCCAGGTAACCAAAGCAAACCCAGGTAAGCTGCCATGCAACGAAAGGAACCCTAGCCAAGGTAACAGGTAACCAAAGCAATCCCAGGTAAGCTGCCATGCAACGAAAGGAACGCTAGCCAAGCTGCCAGGTAACCAAAGCAATCCCAGGTAAGCTGCCATGCAATGAAAGGAACGCTAGCCAAGCTGCCAGGTAACCAAAGCAATCCCAGGTAAGCTGCCATGCAACGAAAGGAACCCTAGCCAAGCTTAACAGGTAACCAAAGCAATCCCAGGTAAGCTGCCATGCAACGAAAGGAACCCTAGACAAGCTAACAGGTAACCAAAGCAATCCCAGGTAAGCTGCCATGCAACGAGAGGAACCCTAGCTAAGCTAACAGGTAACCAAAGCAATCTCAGGTACGCTGCCATGCAACGAAAGGAACCCTAGCCAAGCTGCCAGGTAACCAAAGCAATCCCAGGTAAGCTGCCATGCAACCAGAGGAAGTCTAGCCAAGCTGCCAGGCAACCCAAGGAATCCCAGGTAAGCTTCCAGGCAACGCAAGGACCCCTAGCCAGGATGCCAGGTAAATAAAGGAAGCCTAGCCAAGCTGCCAGGGAACCAAAGCATGCGCAGGTAAGATGCCATGCAACGAAAGGTACCCTAGCCAAGCTAACAGGTAACCAAAGCAATCTCAGGTAAGCTGCCATGCAACGAAAGGAACCCTAGCCAAGCTTAACAGGTAACCAAAGCAATCCCAGGTAAGCTGCCATGCAACGAAAGGAACCCTAGCCAAGCTTAACAGGTAACCAAAGCAATCCCAGGTAAGCTGCCATGCAACGAAAGGAACCCTAGCCAAGCTGCCAGGTAACCAAAGAAATTCCAAGTAAGCTCCCAGACACCCAAAGGAACTCTAGCCAAGCTTCAAGGTAACCAAAGCAATCCCAGGTAAGCTGCCATGCAACCAGAGGAACCCTAGCCAAGCTGCCAGGCAACCCAAGGAATCCCAGGTAAGCTTCCAGGCAACGCAAGGACCCCTAGCCAAGGTAACAGGTAAATAAAGGAAGCCTAGCCAAGCTGCCAGGGAACCAAAGCAATCCCAGGTAAGCTGCCATGCAACCAGAGGAACCCTAGCCAAGCTGCCAGGCAACCCAAGGAATCCCAGGTAAGCTGCCATGCAACGAAAGGAACCCTAGCCAAGCTTAACAGGTAACCAAAGCAATCCCAGGTAAGCTGCCATGCAACGAAAGGAACCCTAGCCAAGCTAACAGGTAACCAAAGCAATCTCAGGTAAGCTGCCATGCAACGAAAGGAACCCTAGCCAAGCTGCCAGGTAACCAAAGCAATCCCAGGTAAGCTGCCATGCAACCAGAGGAACCCTAGCCAAGCTGCCAGGCAACCCAAGGAATCCCAGGTAAGCTTCCAGGCAACGCAAGGACCCCTAGCCAAGGTAACAGGTAAATAAAGGAAGCCTAGCCAAGCTGCCAGGGAACCAAAGCAATCCCAGGTAAGCTGCCATGCAACCAGAGGAACCCTAGCCAAGCTGCCAGGCAACCCAAGGAATCCCAGGTAAGCTGCCATGCAACGAAAGGAACCCTAGCCAAGCTTAACAGGTAACCAAAGCAATCCCAGGTAAGCTGCCATGCAACGAAAGGAACCCTAGCCAAGCTAACAGGTAACCAAAGCAATCTCAGGTAAGCTGCCATGCAACGAAAGGAACCCTAGACAAGGTAAAAGGTAACCAAAGCAATCCCAGGTAAGCTGCCAGGTAACCAAGGAACCCTAGCCAAACTGCCCGGTAATAAAATAAATCCCAGGGAAGCTTCCAGGCAACAAAAGGAAGCCTAGGTAAGCTGCCAGGTAACCAAAGAAATTCCAGGTAAGCTCCCAGACACCCAAAGGAACCCTAGCCAAGCTTCCAGGCAACCCAAGGAATCCCAGGTAAGCTACCATGCAACCCAAGGAACTATATGCAAGCTGCCAGGCCACCCAAGAAATCCCAGGTAAGCTGCCAAGTAACTCAAGGAATCCAAGGTAAACTGCCAGGCAACCAAAGGACCCCTAAGCAAGCTTCCAGGCAACCAAAGGAATCCCAGTTAAGCTGCCAGGCAACCCAAGAAACCCTAGCCAAGCTGCCAGGCAACCAAAGGAATCCCAGGTAAGCTTCCGGGCAACCCAAGGACATCTAGCCAAGATGCCAGGTAAATAAATGAAGGCTAGCCAAGCTGCAGGGTAACCAATGCAATCCCAGGTAAGCTGCCATGCAACGAAAGGAACCCCGGCCAAGCTGCCAGGTAACCAAAGCAATCCCAGATAAGCTGCCATGCAAGCAAAGGAACGGTAGCCGAGCTGCCTGGTATTAAAATGAATCCCAGGTAAGCTTCCAGTCAACCAAAGGAACCCTAGGCAAGCTGCCAGGTAACCCAAGGAATCCCAGGTAATCTGCCAGGCAACCCAAGGAACCCTAGCCAAGCTGCCCGGTAAATAAAGGAAGCCTAGCCAAGCTGCCAGGTAACTCAAGGAATCCAAGGTAAGCTGCCATGCAACCCAAGGAACCATATGCAAGCTGCCAGGCAACCCAAGGAATCCCAGGTAAGCTGCCATGCAACCGAAGGAACCATATGCAAGCTGCCAGGTAACCAAAGGAATCCCAGGTAAGCTGCCAGGTAACCAAAGGAACCCTAGCCAAGCTGCCAGGCAACCCAAGGAATCCCAGGTAAGCTGCCATGCAACGAAAGGAACCCTAGCCAAGCTGCCAGGTAACCAAAGCAATCCCAGGTAAGCTGCCATGCAACGAAAGGAACCCTAGCCAAGGTAACAGGTAACCAAAGCAAGCCCAGGTAAGCTGCCATGCAACGAAAGGAACCCTAGCCAAGCTAATAGGTAACCAAACCAATCGCAGGTAAGCTGCCATGCAACGAAAGGAACCCTAGCCAAGCTGCCAGGTAACCAAAGCAATCCCAGGTAAGCTGCCATGCAACGAAAGGAACCCTAGCCAAGCTTAACAGGTAACCAAAGCAATCTCAGGTAAGCTGCTATGCAACGAAAGGAACCCTAGCCAAGCGTAACAGGTAACCAAAGCAATCTCAGGTAAGCTGCTATGCAGCGAAAGGAACCCTAGCCAAGCTTAACAGGTAACCAAAGCAATCCCAGGTAAGCTGCCATGCAACGAAAGGAACCCTAGCCAAGGTAACAGGTAACCAAAGCAAGGCCAGGTAAGCTGCCATGCAACGAAAGGAACCCTAGCCAAGCTAATAGGTAACCAAACCAATCGCAGGTAAGCTGCCATGCAACCAAAGGAACCCTAGCCGAGCTGCCTGTTATTAAAAGAAATCCCAGGTAAGCTTCCAGGCAAAGAAAGGAACAGTAGGCAACCTGCCAGGTAACCAAAGGAACCTTACCCAAGCTGCCCGGCAATAAAATACATCCTAGGTAAGCTTCCTGGAAAAAAAAGGAACCCTAGGCAAGCTGCCAGGTAACCAAAGAAATTTCAGTTAAGCTGCCACGCAGGCAAAGGAACCCTAGCAAGACTCCAGGCAACCAAAGGAATCGCAGGTAAGCTGCCAGGCGACCAAAGGAACCCTAGCCAAGCTGCCAGGTAACCAAAGCAATCCCAGGTAAGCTGCCATGCAACGAAAGGAACCCTAGCCAAGGTAACAGGTAACCAAAGCAAGCCCAGGTAAGCTGCCATGCAACGAAAGGAACCCTAGCCAAGCTAATAGGTAACCAAAGCAATCCCAGGTAAGCTGCCATGCAACGAAAGGAACCCTAGCCAAGCTTAACAGGTAACCAAAGCAATCCCAGGTAAGCTGCCATGCAACGAAAGGAACCCTAGCCAAGCTTAACAGGTAACCAAAGCAATCCCAGGTAAGATGCCATGCAACAAAAGGAACCCTAGCCAAGCCTAACAGGTAACCAAAGCAATCCCAGGTAAGCTGCCATGCAACGAAAGGAACCCTAGCTAAGCGGCCAGGTAACCAAAGCAATCCCAGGTAAGCTGCCATGCAACCAGAGGAATCCTAGCCAAGCTGCCAGGTAACCAAAGAAATTCCAAGTAAGCTCCCAGACACCCAAAGGAACTCTAGCCAAGCTTCCAGGTAACCAAAGCAATCCCAGGTAAGCTGCCATGCAACCAGAGGAACCCTAGCCAAGCTGCCAGGCAACCCAAGGAATCCCAGGTAAGCTTCCAGGCAACGCAAGGACCCCTAGCCAAGGTAACAGGTAAATAAAGGAAGCCTAGCCAAGCTGCCAGGGAACCAAAGCAATCCCAGGTAAGCTGCCATGCAACCAGAGGAACCCTAGCCAAGCTGCCAGGCAACCCAAGGAATCCCAGGTAAGCTGCCATGCAACGAAAGGAACCCTAGCCAAGCTTAACAGGTAACCAAAGCAATCCCAGGTAAGCTGCCATGCAACGAAAGGAACCCTAGCCAAGCTAACAGGTAACCAAAGCAATCTCAGGTAAGCTGCCATGCAACGAAAGGAACCCTAGCCAAGCTGCCAGGTAACCAAAGCAATCCCAGGTAAGCTGCCATGCAACCAGAGGAACCCTAGCCAAGCTGCCAGGCAACCCAAGGAATCCCAGGTAAGCTTCCAGGCAACGCAAGGACCCCTAGCCAAGGTAACAGGTAAATAAAGGAAGCCTAGCCAAGCTGCCAGGGAACCAAAGCAATCCCAGGTAAGCTGCCATGCAACCAGAGGAACCCTAGCCAAGCTGCCAGGCAACCCAAGGAATCCCAGGTAAGCTGCCATGCAACGAAAGGAACCCTAGCCAAGCTTAACAGGTAACCAAAGCAATCCCAGGTAAGCTGCCATGCAACGAAAGGAACCCTAGCCAAGCTAACAGGTAACCAAAGCAATCTCAGGTAAGCTGCCATGCAACGAAAGGAACCCTAGACAAGGTAAAAGGTAACCAAAGCAATCCCAGGTAAGCTGCCAGGTAACCAAGGAACCCTAGCCAAACTGCCCGGTAATAAAATAAATCCCAGGGAAGCTTACAGGCAACAAAAGGAAGCCTAGGTAAGCTGCCAGGTAACCAAAGAAATTCCAGGTAAGCTCCCAGACACCCAAAGGAACCCTAGCCAAGCTTCCAGGCAACCCAAGGAATCCCAGGTAAGCTACCATGCAACCCAAGGAACTATATGCAAGCTGCCAGGCCACCCAAGAAATCCCAGGTAAGCTGCCAAGTAACTCAAGGAATCCAAGGTAAACTGCCAGGCAACCAAAGGACCCCTAAGCAAGCTTCCAGGCAACCAAAGGAATCCCAGTTAAGCTGCCAGGCAACCCAAGAAACCCTAGCCAAGCTGCCAGGCAACCAAAGGAATCCCAGGTAAGCTTCCGGGCAACCCAAGGACATCTAGCCAAGATGCCAGGTAAATAAATGAAGGCTAGCCAAGCTGCCAGGTAACCAATGCAATCCCAGGTAAGCTGCCATGCAACGAAAGGAACCCCGGCCAAGCTGCCAGGTAACCAAAGCAATCCCAGATAAGCTGCCATGCAAGCAAAGGAACGGTAGCCGAGCTGCCTGGTATTAAAATGAATCCCAGGTAAGCTTCCAGTCAACCAAAGGAACCCTAGGCAAGCTGCCAGGTAACCCAAGGAATCCCAGGTAATCTGCCAGGCAACCCAAGGAACCCTAGCCAAGCTGCCCGGTAAATAAAGGAAGCCTAGCCAAGCTGCCAGGTAACTCAAGGAATCCAAGGTAAGCTGCCATGCAACCCAAGGAACCATATGCAAGCTGCCAGGCAACCCAAGGAATCCCAGGTAAGCTGCCATGCAACCCAAGGAACCATATGCAAGCTGCCAGGTAACCAAAGGAATCCCAGGTAAGCTGCCAGGTAACCAAAGGAACCCTAGCCAAGCTGCCAGGCAACCCAAGGAATCCCAGGTAAGCTGCCATGCAACGAAAGGAACCCTAGCCAAGCTGCCAGGTAACCAAAGCAATCCCAGGTAAGCTGCCATGCAACGAAAGGAACCCTAGCCAAGCTTAACAGGTAACCAAAGCAATCTCAGGTAAGCTGCTATGCAACGAAAGGAACCCTAGCCAAGCGTAACAGGTAACCAAAGCAATCTCAGGTAAGCTGCCATGCAACGAAAGGAACCCTAGCCAAGCTTAACAGGTAACCAAAGCAATCCCAGGTAAGCTGCCATGCAACGAAAGGAACCCTAGCCAAGCTAATAGGTAACCAAACCAATCGCAGGTAAGCTGCCATGCAACCAAAGGAACCCTAGCCGAGCTGCCTGTTATTAAAAGAAATCCCAGGTAAGCTTCCAGGCAAAGAAAGGAACAGTAGGCAACCTGCCAGGTAACCAAAGGAACCTTACCCAAGCTGCCCGGCAATAAAATACATCCTAGGTAAGCTTCCTGGAAAAAAAAGGAACCCTAGGCAAGCTGCCAGGTAACCAAAGAAATTCCAGTTAAGCTGCCACGCAGGCAAAGGAACCCTAGCAAGACTCCAGGCAACCAAAGGAATCGCAGGTAAGCTGCCAGGCGACCAAAGGAACCCTAGCCAAGCTGCCAGGTAACCAAAGCAATCCCAGGTAAGCTGCCATGCAACGAAAGGAACCCTAGCCAAGGTAACAGGTAACCAAAGCAAGCCCAGGTAAGCTGCCATGCAACGAAAGGAACCCTAGCCAAGGTAACAGGTAACCAAAGCAAGCCCAGGTAAGCTGCCATGCAACGAAAGGAACCCTAGCCAAGCTTAACAGGTAACCAAAGCAATCCCAGGTAAGATGCCATGCAACGAAAGGAACCCTAGCCAAGCTTAACAGGTAACCAAAGCAATCCCAGGTAAGCTGCTATGCAACGAAAGGAACCTTAGCTAAGCGGCCAGGTAACCAAAGCAATCCCAGGTAAGCTGCCATGCAACCAGAGGAACCCTAGCCAAGCTGCCAGGCAACCCAAGGAATCCCAGGTAAGCTTCCAGGCAACGCAAGGACCCCTAGCCAAGGTAACAGGTAAATAAAGGAAGCCTAGCCAAGCTGCCAGGGAACCAAAGCAATCCCAGGTAAGCTGCCATGCAACCAGAGGAACCCTAGCCAAGCTGCCAGGCAACCCAAGGAATCCCAGGTAAGCTGCCATGCAACGAAAGGATCCCTAGCCAAGCTAACAGGTAACCAAAGCAATCTCAGGTAAGCTGCCATGCAACGAAAGGAACCCTAGCCAAGCTGCCAGGTAACCAAAGCAATCCCAGGTAAGCTGCCATGCAACCAGAGGAACCCTAGCCAAGCTGCCAGGCAACCCAAGGAATCCCAGGTAAGCTTCCAGGCAACGCAAGGACCCCTAGCCAAGGTAACAGGTAAATAAAGGAAGCCTAGCCAAGCTGCCAGGGAACCAAAGCAATCCCAGGTAAGCTGCCATGCAACCAGAGGAACCCTAGCCAAGCTGCCAGGCAACCCAAGGAATCCCAGGTAAGCTGCCATGCAACGAAAGGAACCCTAGCCAAGCTTAACAGGTAACCAAAGCAATCCCAGGTAAGCTGCCATGCAACGAAAGGAACCCTAGCCAAGCTAACAGGTAACCAAAGCAATCTCAGGTAAGCTGCCATGCAACGAAAGGAACCCTAGACAAGGTAAAAGGTAACCAAAGCAATCCCAGGTAAGCTGCCAGGTAACCAAGGAACCCTAGCCAAACTGCCCGGTAATAAAATAAATCCCAGGGAAGCTTCCAGGCAACAAAAGGAAGCCTAGGTAAGCTGCCAGGTAACCAAAGAAATTCCAGGTAAGCTCCCAGACACCCAAAGGAACCCTAGCCAAGCTTCCAGGCAACCCAAGGAATCCCAGGTAAGCTACCATGCAACCCAAGGCATCCAAGGTAAACTGCCAGGCAACCCAAGGACCCCTAAGCAAGCTTCCAGGCAACCAAAGGAATCCCAGTTAAGCTGCCATGCAACCAGAGGAACCCTAGCCAAGCTGCCAGGCAACCAAAGGAATCCCAGGTAAGCTTCCGGGCAACCCAAGGACATCTAGCCAAGATGCCAGGTAAATAAATGAAGGCTAGCCAAGCTGCCAGGTAACCAATGCAATCCCAGGTAAGCTGCCATGCAACGAAAGGAACCCCGGCCAAGCTGCCAGGTAACCAAAGCAATCCCAGATAAGCTGCCATGCAAGTAAAGGAACGGTAGCCGAGCTGCCTGGTATTAAAATGAATCCCAGGTAAGCTTCCAGTCAACCAAAGGAACCCTAGGCAAGTTGCCAGGTAACCCAAGGAATCCCAGGTAATCTGCCAGGCAACCCAAGGAACCCTAGCCAAGCTGCCCGGTAAATAAAGGAAGCCTAGCCAAGCTGCCAGGTAACTCAAGGAATCCAAGGTAAGCTGCCATGCAACCCAAGGAACCATATGCAAGCTGCCAGGCAACCCAAGGAATCCCAGGTAAGCTGCCATGCAACCGAAGGAACCATATGCAAGCTGCCAGGTAACCCAAGGAATCCCAGGTAAGCTGCCAGGTAACCAAAGGAACCCTAGCCAAGCTGCCAGGCAACCCAAGGAATCCCAGGTAAGCTGCCATGCAACGAAAGGAACCCTAGCCAAGGTAACAGGTAACCAAAGCAATCCCAGGTAAGCTGCCATGCAACGAAAGGAACCCTAGCCAAGCTAACAGGTAACCAAAGCAATCCCAGGTAAGCTGCCATGCAACGAAAGGAACCCTAGCCAAGGTAACAGGTAACCAAAGCAAGCCCAGGTAAGCTGCCATGCAACGAAAGGAACCCTAGCCAAGCTAATAGGTAACCAAACCAATCGCAGGTAAGCTGCCATGCAACGAAAGGAACCCTAGCCAAGCTGCCAGGTAACCAAAGCAATCCCAGGTAAGCTGCCATGCAACGAAAGGAACCCTAGCCAAGCTTAACAGGTAACCAAAGCAATCTCAGGTAAGCTGCTATGCAACGAAAGGAACCCTAGCCAAGCGTAACAGGTAACCAAAGCAATCTCAGGTAAGCTGCTATGCAACGAAAGGAACCCTAGCCAAGCGTAACAGGTAACCAAAGCAATCTCAGGTAAGCTGCTATGCAGCGAAAGGAACCCTAGCCAAGCTTAACAGGTAACCAAAGCAATCCCAGGTAAGCTGCCATGCAACGAAAGGAACCCTAGCCAAGGTAACAGGTAACCAAAGCAAGGCCAGGTAAGCTGCCATGCAACGAAAGGAACCCTAGCCAAGCTAATAGGTAACCAAACCAATCACAGGTAAGCTGCCATGCAACCAAAGGAACCCTAGCCGAGCTGCCTGTTATTAAAAGAAATCCCAGGTAAGCTTCCAGGCAAAGAAAGGAACAGTAGGCAACCTGCCAGGTAACCAAAGGAACCTTACCCAAGCTGCCCGGCAATAAAATACATCCTAGGTAAGCTTCCTGGAAAAAAAAGGAACCCTAGGCAAGCTGCCAGGTAACCAAAGAAATTCCAGTTAAGCTGCCACGCAGGCAAAGGAACCCTAGCAAGACTCCAGGCAACCAGAGGAATCGCAGGTAAGCTGCCAGGCGACCAAAGGAACCCTAGCCAAGCTGCCAGGTAACCAAAGCAATCCCAGGTAAGCTGCCATGCAACGAAAGGAACCCTAGCTAAGCGGCCAGGTAACCAAAGCAATCCCAGGTAAGCTGCCATGCAACCAGAGGAATCCTAGCCAAGCTGCCAGGTAACCAAAGAAATTCCAAGTAAGCTCCCAGACACCCAAAGGAACTCTAGCCAAGCTGCCAGGTAACCAAAGGAATCCCAGGTAAGCTGCCAGGTAACCAAAGGAACCCTAGCCAAGCTGCCAGGCAACCCAAGGAATCCCAGGTAAGCTGCCATGCAACGAAAGGAACCCTAGCCAAGGTAACAGGTAACCAAAGCAATCCCAGGTAAGCTGCCATGCAACGAAAGGAACCCTAGCCAAGCTAACAGGTAACCAAAGCAATCCCAGGTAAGCTGCCATGCAATGAAAGGAACCCTAGCCAAGGTAACAGGTAACCAAAGTAAGCCCAGGTAAGCTGCCATGCAATGAAAGGAACCCTAGCCAAGCTAACAGGTAACCAAAGCAATCGCAGGTAAGATGCCATGCAACGAAAGGAACCCTAGCCAAGCTAACAGGTAACCAAAGCAATCCCAGGTAAGATGCCATGCAACGAAAGGAACCCTAGCCAAGCTAACAGGTAACCAAAGCAATCTCAGGTAAGCTGCCATGCAACGAAAGGAACCCTAGACAAGGTAAAAGGTAACCAAAGCAATCCCAGGTAAGCTGCCAGGTAACCAAGGAACCCTAGCCAAACTGCCCGGTAATAAAATAAATCCCAGGGAAGCTTCCAGGCAACAAAAGGAAGCCTAGGTAAGCTGCCAGGTAACCAAAGAAATTCCAGGTAAGCTCCCAGACACCCAAAGGAACCCTAGCCAAGCTTCCAGGCAACCCAAGGAATCCCAGGTAAGCTACCATGCAACCCAAGGCATCCAAGGTAAACTGCCAGGCAACCAAAGGACCGCTAAGCAAGCTTCCAGGCAACCAAAGGAATCCCAGTTAAGCTGCCATGCAACCAGAGGAACCCTAGCCAAGCTGCCAGGCAACCCAAGGAATCCCAGGTAAGCTGCCATGCAACGAAAGGAACCCTTGCCAAGGTAACAGGTAACCAAAGCAATCCCAGGTAAGCTGCCATGCAACGAAAGGAACCCTAGCCAAGCTAACAGGTAACCAAAGCAATCCCAGGTAAGCTGCCATGCAACGAAAGGAACCCTAGCCAAGGTAACAGGTAACCAAAGCAAGGCCAGGTAAGCTGCCATGCAACGAAAGGAACCCTAGCCAAGCTAATAGGTAACCAAAGCAATCGCAGGTAAGCTGCCATGCAACGAATGGAACCCTAGCCAAGCTGCCAGGTAACCAAAGCAATCCCAGGTAAGCTGCCATGCAACCAGAGGAATCCTAGCCAAGCTTCACAGGTAACCAAAGCAATCCCAGGTAAGCTGCCATGCAACGAAAGGAACCCTAGCCAAGGTAACAGGTAACCAAAGCAATCCCAGGTAAGCTGCCATGCAACGAAAGGAACCCTAGCCAAGGTAACAGGTAACCAAAGCAATCCCAGGTAAGCTGCCATGCAACGAAAGGAACCCTAGCCAAGGTAACAGGTAACCAAAGCAAGCCCAGGTAAGCTGCCATGCAACGAAAGGAACCCTAGCCAAGCTAATAGGTAACCAAACCAATCGCAGGTAAGCTGCCATGCAACGAAAGGAACCCTAGCCAAGCTGCCAGGTAACCAAAGCAATCCCAGGTAAGCTGCCATGCAACGAAAGGAACCCTAGCCAAGCTTAACAGGTAACCAAAGCAATCTCAGGTAAGCTGCTATGCAACGAAAGGAACCCTAGCCAAGCGTAACAGGTAACCAAAGCAATCTCAGGTAAGCTGCTATGCAACGAAAGGAACCCTAGCCAAGCGTAACAGGTAACCAAAGCAATCTCAGGTAAGCTGCTATGCAGCGAAAGGAACCCTAGCCAAGCTTAACAGGTAACCAAAGCAATCCCAGGTAAGCTGCCATGCAACGAAAGGAACCCTAGCCAAGGTAACAGGTAACCAAAGCAAGGCCAGGTAAGCTGCCATGCAACGAAAGGAACCCTAGCCAAGCTAATAGGTAACCAAACCAATCACAGGTAAGATGCCATGCAACGAAAGGAACCCTAGCCAAGCTAACAGGTAACCAAAGCAATCCCAGGTAAGATGCCATGCAACGAAAGGAACCCTAGCCAAGCTAACAGGTAACCAAAGCAATCTCAGGTAAGCTGCCATGCAACGAAAGGAACCCTAGACAAGGTAAAAGGTAACCAAAGCAATCCCAGGTAAGCTGCCAGGTAACCAAGGAACCCTAGCCAAACTGCCCGGTAATAAAATAAATCCCAGGGAAGCTTCCAGGCAACAAAAGGAAGCCTAGGTAAGCTGCCAGGTAACCAAAGAAATTCCAGGTAAGCTCCCAGACACCCAAAGGAACCCTAGCCAAGCTTCCAGGCAACCCAAGGAATCCCAGGTAAGCTACCATGCAACCCAAGGCATCCAAGGTAAACTGCCAGGCAACCAAAGGACCGCTAAGCAAGCTTCCAGGCAACCAAAGGAATCCCAGTTAAGCTGCCATGCAACCAGAGGAACCCTAGCCAAGCTGCCAGGCAACCCAAGGAATCCCAGGTAAGCTGCCATGCAACGAAAGGAACCCTTGCCAAGGTAACAGGTAACCAAAGCAATCCCAGGTAAGCTGCCATGCAACGAAAGGAACCCTAGCCAAGCTAACAGGTAACCAAAGCAATCCCAGGTAAGCTGCCATGCAACGAAAGGAACCCTAGACAAGGTAAAAGGTAACCAAAGCAATCCCAGGTAAGCTGCCAGGTAACCAAGGAACCCTAGCCAAACTGCCCGGTAATAAAATAAATCCCAGGGAAGCTTCCAGGCAACAAAAGGAAGCCTAGGTAAGCTGCCAGGTAACCAAAGAAATTCCAGGTAAGCTCCCAGACACCCAAAGGAACCCTAGCCAAGCTTCCAGGCAACCCAAGGAATCCCAGGTAAGCTACCATGCAACCCAAGGCATCCAAGGTAAACTGCCAGGCAACCCAAGGACCCCTAAGCAAGCTTCCAGGCAACCAAAGGAATCCCAGTTAAGCTGCCATGCAACCAGAGGAACCCTAGCCAAGCTGCCAGGCAACCAAAGGAATCCCAGGTAAGCTTCCGGGCAACCCAAGGACATCTAGCCAAGATGCCAGGTAACTCAAGGAATCCAAGGTAAGCTGCCATGCAACCCACGGAACCATATGCAAGCTGCCAGGCAACCCAAGGAATCCCAGGTAAGCTGCCATGCAACCGAAGGAACCATATGCAAGCTGCCAGGTAACCCAAGGAATCCCAGGTAAGCTGCCAGGTAACCAAAGGAACCCTAGCCAAGCTGCCAGGCAACCCAAGGAATCCCAGGTAAGCTGCCATGCAACGAAAGGAACCCTAGCCAAGGTAACAGGTAACCAAAGCAATCCCAGGTAAGCTGCCATGCAACGAAAGGAACCCTAGCCAAGCTAACAGGTAACCAAAGCAATCCCAGGTAAGCTGCCATGCAACGAAAGGAACCCTAGCCAAGGTAACAGGTAACCAAAGCAAGCCCAGGTAAGCTGCCATGCAACGAAAGGAACCCTAGCCAAGCTAATAGGTAACCAAACCAATCGCAGGTAAGCTGCCATGCAACGAAAGGAACCCTAGCCAAGCTGCCAGGTAACCAAAGCAATCCCAGGTAAGCTGCCATGCAACGAAAGGAACCCTAGCCAAGCTTAACAGGTAACCAAAGCAATCTCAGGTAAGCTGCTATGCAACGAAAGGAACCCTAGCCAAGCGTAACAGGTAACCAAAGCAATCTCAGGTAAGCTGCTATGCAACGAAAGGAACCCTAGCCAAGCGTAACAGGTAACCAAAGCAATCTCAGGTAAGCTGCTATGCAGCGAAAGGAACCCTAGCCAAGCTTAACAGGTAACCAAAGCAATCCCAGGTAAGCTGCCATGCAACGAAAGGAACCCTAGCCAAGGTAACAGGTAACCAAAGCAAGGCCAGGTAAGCTGCCATGCAACGAAAGGAACCCTAGCCAAGCTAATAGGTAACCAAACCAATCACAGGTAAGATGCCATGCAACGAAAGGAACCCTAGCCAAGGTAACAGGTAACCAAAGCAAGCCCAGGTAAGCTGCCATGCAACGAAAGGAACCCTAGCCAAGCTAATAGGTAACCAAAGCAATCGCAGGTAAGCTGCCATGCAACGAATGGAACCCTAGCCAAGCTGCCAGGTAACCAAAGCAATCCCAGGTAAGCTGCCATGCAACCAGAGGAATCCTAGCCAAGCTTCACAGGTAACCAAAGCAATCCCAGGTAAGCTGCCATGCAACGAAAGGAACCCTAGCCAAGGTAACAGGTAACCAAAGCAAGCCCAGGTAAGCTGCCATGCAACGAAAGGAACCCTAGCCAAGCTAATAGGTAACCAAAGCAATCGCAGGTAAGCTGCCATGCAACGAATGGAACCCTAGCCAAGCTGCCAGGTAACCAAAGCAATCCCAGGTAAGCTGCCATGCAACCAGAGGAATCCTAGCCAAGCTTCACAGGTAACCAAAGCAATCCCAGGTAAGCTGCCATGCAACGAAAGGAACCCTAGCCAAGGTAACAGGTAACCAAAGCAATCCCAGGTAAGCTGCCATGCAACGAAAGGAACCCTAGCCAAGGTAACAGGTAACCAAAGCAATCCCAGGTAAGCTGCCATGCAACGAAAGGAACCCTAGCCAAGGTAACAGGTAACCAAAGCAAGCCCAGGTAAGCTGCCATGCAACGAAAGGAACCCTAGCCAAGCTAATAGGTAACCAAACCAATCGCAGGTAAGCTGCCATGCAACGAAAGGAACCCTAGCCAAGCTGCCAGGTAACCAAAGCAATCCCAGGTAAGCTGCCATGCAACGAAAGGAACCCTAGCCAAGCTTAACAGGTAACCAAAGCAATCTCAGGTAAGCTGCTATGCAACGAAAGGAACCCTAGCCAAGCGTAACAGGTAACCAAAGCAATCTCAGGTAAGCTGCCATGCAACGAAAGGAACCCTAGCCAAGCTAACAGGTAACCAAAGCAATCCCAGGTAAGCTGCCATGCAACGAAAGGAACCCTAGCCAAGCTAACAGGTAACCAAAGCAATCCCAGGTAAGCTGCCATGCAATGAAAGGAACCCTAGCCAAGGTAACAGGTAACCAAAGTAAGCCCAGGTAAGCTGCCATGCAATGAAAGGAACCCTAGCCAAGCTAACAGGTAACCAAAGCAATCGCAGGTAAGCTGCCATGCAACGAAAGGAACCCTAGCCAAGCTAACAGGTAACCAAAGCAATCCCAGGTAAGATGCCATGCAACGAAAGGAACCCTAGCCAAGCTTAACAGGTAACCAAAGCAATCTCAGGTAAGCTGCTATGCAACGAAAGGAACCCTAGCCAAGCTAACAGGTAACCAAAGCAATCCCAGGTAAGATGCCATGCAACGAAAGGAACCCCGGCCAAGCTGCCAGGTAACCAAAGCAATCCCAGATAAGCTGCCATGCAACGAAAGGAACCCTAGCCAAGGTAACAGGTAACCAAAGCAATCCCAGGTAAGCTGCCATGCAACGAAAGGAACCCTAGCCAAGGTAACAGGTAACCAAAGCAAGCCCAGGTAAGCTGCCATGCAACGAAAGGAACCCTAGCCAAGCTAATAGGTAACCAAACCAATCGCAGGTAAGCTGCCATGCAACGAAAGGAACCCTAGCCAAGCTGCCAGGTAACCAAAGCAATCCCAGGTAAGCTGCCATGCAACGAAAGGAACCCTAGCCAAGCTTAACAGGTAACCAAAGCAATCTCAGGTAAGCTGCTATGCAACGAAAGGAACCCTAGCCAAGCGTAACAGGTAACCAAAGCAATCTCAGGTAAGCTGCTATGCAACGAAAGGAACCCTAGCCAAGCGTAACAGGTAACCAAAGCAATCTCAGGTAAGCTGCTATGCAGCGAAAGGAACCCTAGCCAAGCTTAACAGGTAACCAAAGCAATCCCAGGTAAGCTGCCATGCAACGAAAGGAACCCTAGCCAAGGTAACAGGTAACCAAAGCAAGGCCAGGTAAGCTGCCATGCAACGAAAGGAACCCTAGCCAAGCTAATAGGTAACCAAACCAATCACAGGTAAGATGCCATGCAACGAAAGGAACCCTAGCCAAGCTAACAGGTAACCAAAGCAATCCCAGGTAAGATGCCATGCAACGAAAGGAACCCTAGCCAAGCTAACAGGTAACCAAAGCAATCCCAGGTAAGCTGCCATGCAACGAAAGGAACCCTAGCCAAGGTAACAGGTAACCAAAGCAATCGCAGGTAAGCTGCCATGCAACCAGAGGAACCCTAGCCAAGCTGCCAGGCAACCCAAGGAATCCCAGGTAAGCTGCCATGCAACGAAAGGAACCCTTGCCAAGGTAACAGGTAACCAAAGCAATCCCAGGTAAGCTGCCATGCAACGAAAGGAACCCTAGCCAAGCTAACAGGTAACCAAAGCAATCCCAGGTAAGCTGCCATGCAATGAAAGGAACCCTAGCCAAGGTAACAGGTAACCAAAGTAAGCCCAGGTAAGCTGCCATGCAATGAAAGGAACCCTAGCCAAGCTAACAGGTAACCAAAGCAATCGCAGGTAAGATGCCATGCAACGAAAGGAACCCTAGCCAAGCTAACAGGTAACCAAAGCAATCGCAGGTAAGATGCCATGCAACGAAAGGAACCCTAGCCAAGCTAACAGGTAACCAAAGCAATCCCAGGTAAGATGCCATGCAACGAAAGGAACCCTAGCCAAGCTAACAGGTAACCAAAGCAATCCCAGGTAAGCTGCCATGCAATGAAAGGAACCCTAGCCAAGGTAACAGGTAACCAAAGTAAGCCCAGGTAAGCTGCCATGCAATGAAAGGAACCCTAGCCAAGCTAACAGGTAACCAAAGCAATCGCAGGTAAGATGCCATGCAACGAAAGGAACCCTAGCCAAGCTAACAGGTAACCAAAGCAATCCCAGGTAAGATGCCATGCAACGAAAGGAACCCTAGCCAAGCTAACAGGTAACCAAAGCAATCTCAGGTAAGCTGCCATGCAACGAAAGGAACCCTAGCCAAGCTAACAGGTAACCAAAGCAATCCCAGGTAAGCTGCCATGCAACGAAAGGAACCCTAGCCAAGGTAACAGGTAACCAAAGCAATCGCAGGTAAGCTGCCAGGTAACCAAAGGAACCCTAGCCAAGCTGCCAGGCAACCCAAGGAATCCCAGGTAAGCTGCCATGCAACGAAAGGAACCCTAGCCAAGCTGCCAGGCAACCCAAGGAATCCCAGGTAAGCTGCCATGCAACGAAAGGAACCCTAGCCAAGGTAACAGGTAACCAAAGCAATCCCAGGTAAGCTGCCATGCAACGAAAGGAACCCTAGCCAAGCTAACAGGTAACCAAAGCAATCCCAGGTAAGCTGCCATGCAATGAAAGGAACCCTAGCCAAGGTAACAGGTAACCAAAGTAAGCCCAGGTAAGCTGCCATGCAATGAAAGGAACCCTAGCCAAGCTAACAGGTAACCAAAGCAATCGCAGGTAAGATGCCATGCAACGAAAGGAACCCTAGCCAAGGTAACAGGTAACCAAAGCAATCGCAGGTAAGCTGCCATGCAACCAGAGGAACCCTAGCCAAGCTGCCAGGCAACCCAAGGAATCCCAGGTAAGCTGCCATGCAACGAAAGGAACCCTTGCCAAGGTAACAGGTAACCAAAGCAATCCCAGGTAAGCTGCCATGCAACGAAAGGAACCCTAGCCAAGCTAACAGGTAACCAAAGCAATCCCAGGTAAGCTGCCATGCAATGAAAGGAACCCTAGCCAAGGTAACAGGTAACCAAAGTAAGCCCAGGTAAGCTGCCATGCAACGAAAGGAACCCTAGCCAAGCTAACAGGTAACCAAAGCAATCCCAGGTAAGCTGCCATGCAACGAAAGGAACCCTAGCCAAGGTAACAGGTAACCAAAGCAATCGCAGGTAAGCTGCCATGCAACCAGAGGAACCCTAGCCAAGCTGCCAGGCAACCCAAGGAATCCCAGGTAAGCTGCCATGCAACGAAAGGAACCCTTGCCAAGGTAACAGGTAACCAAAGCAATCCCAGGTAAGCTGCCATGCAACGAAAGGAACCCTAGCCAAGCTAACAGGTAACCAAAGCAATCCCAGGTAAGCTGCCATGCAACGAAAGGAACCCTAGCCAAGGTAACAGGTAACCAAAGCAAGCCCAGGTAAGCTGCCATGCAACGAAAGGAACCCTAGCCAAGCTAATAGGTAACCAAAGCAATCCCAGGTAAGCTGCCATGCAACGAAAGGAACGCTAGCCAAGCTGCCAGGTAACCAAAGCAATCCCAGGTTAGCTGCCATGCAATGAAAGGAACCCTAGCCAAGCTTAACAGGTAACCAAAGCAATCCCAGGTAAGCTGCCATGCAACGAAAGGAACCCTAGACAAGCTAACAGGTAACCAAAGCAATCCCAGGTAAGCTGCCATGCAACCAGAGGAACCCTAGCCAAGCTGCCAGGCAACCCAAGGAATCTCAGATAAGCTGCCATGCAACGAAAGGAACCCTAGCCAAGCTGCCAGGTAACCAAAGCAATCCCAGGTAAGCTGCCATGCAACGAAAGGAACCCTAGCCAAGCTGCCAGGTAACCAAAGCAATCCCAGGTAAGCTGCCATGCAACCAGAGGAACCCTAGCCAAGCTGCCAGGCAACCCAAGGAATCCCAGGTAAGCTTCCAGGCAACGCAAGGACCCCTAGCCAAGGTAACAGGTAAATAAAGGAAGCCTAGCCAAGCTGCCAGGGAACCAAAGCAATCCCAGGTAAGCTGCCATGCAGCGGAAGGAACCCTAGGGAAGCTGCCAGGTAACCAAAGCAATCCCAGGTAAGCTGCCATGCAACAAAAGGAACCCTAGCCAAGCTTAACAGACAACCAAAGCAATCCCAGGTAAGCTGCCATGCAACGAAAGGAACCCTAGCCAAGCTGCCAGGTAACCAAAGCAATCCCAGGTAAGCTGCCATGCAACCAGAGGAACCCTAGCCAAGCTGCCAGGCAACCCAAGGAATCCCAGGTAAGCTTCCAGGCAACGCAAGGACCCCTAGCCAAGGTAACAGGTAAATAAAGGAAGCCTAGCCAAGCTGCCAGGGAACCAAAGCAATCCCAGGTAAGCTGCCATGCAGCGGAAGGAACCCTAGGGAAGCTGCCAGGTAACCAAAGCAATCCCAGGTAAGCTGCCATGCAACAAAAGGAACCCTAGCCAAGCTTAACAGACAACCAAAGCAATCCCAGGTAAGCTGCCATGCAACGAAAGGAACCCTAGACAAGCTAACAGGTAACCAAAGCAATCCCAGGTAAGCTGCCATGCAAGGAAAGTAACCCTAGCCAAGCTAACAGGTAAACAAAGCAAACCCAGGTAAGCTGCCATGCAACGAAAGGAACCCTAGCCAAGGTAAAAGGTAACCAAAGCAATCCCAGGTAAGCTGCCAGGTAACCAAGGAACCCTAGCCGAACTGCCCGGTAATAAAATAAATCCCAGGGAAGCTTCCAGGCAACAAAAGGAAGCCTTGGTAAGCTGCCAGGTAACCAAAGAAATTCCAGGTAAGCTCCCAGACACCCAAAGGAACCCTAGCCAAGCTTCCAGGTAACCAAAGGAATCCCAGGTAAGCTGCCAGGCAACCCAAGGAACCCTAGCCGAGCTGCCTGGTATTAAAATAAATCCCAGCTCAGCTTCCAGGCAACCAAAGGAACCCTAGGCAAGCTGCCAGGTAACCCAAGGAATCCCAGGTAAGCTGCCAGGCAACCCATGGAACCCTAGGCAAGCTGCCCGGTAAATAAAGGAAGCCTAGCCAAGCTGCCAGGTAACCAAAGCAATCCCAGGTAAGCTGCCAGGCAACCCAAGGAACCCTAGGCAAGCTGCCACGTAACCAAAGCAATCTCAGGTAAGCTGCCATGCAACGAAAGGAACCCTAGCCAAGGTAACAGGTAACCAAAGCAAGCCCAGGTAAGCTGCCATGCAACGAAAGGAACCCTAGCCAAGCTAATAGGTAACCAAAATAAACGCAGGTAAGCTGCCATGCAACGAAAGGAACCCGAGCCAAGCTGCCAGGTAACCAAAGCAATCCTAGGTAAGCCTCCATGTAACGAAAGGAACCCTAGCCAAGCTAACGGGTAACCAAAGCAATCCCAGGTAAGCTGCCATGCAACGAAAGGAACCCTAGCCAAGGTAACAGGTAACCAAAGCAAGCCCAGGTAAGCTGCCATGCAACGAAAGGAACCCTAGCCAAGCTAATAGGTAACCAAAGCAATCGCAGCTATGATGCCATGCAATGAAAGGAACCCTAGCCAAGCTGCCAGGTAACCAAAGGAATCCCAGGTAAGCTGCCATGCAACGAAAGGAACCCTAGCCAAGCTTAACAGGTAACCAAAGCAAACCCAGGTAAGCTGCCATGCAACCAGAGGAACCCTAGCCAAGCTGCCAGGCAACTCAAGCAATCCCAGGTAAGCTTCCAGGCAACGCAAGGAACCCTAGCCAAGATGCCAGGTAAATAAAGGAAGCCTAGCTAAGCTGCCAGGGAACCAAAGCAATCCCGGGTAAGCTGCCATGCAGTGGAAGGAACCCTAGCCAAGCTAACAGGTAACCCAAGCAAACCCAGGTAAGCTGCCATGCAACGAAAGGAACCCTAGCTAAGCTGCCAGGTAACCAAAGGAATCCCAGGTAAGCTGCCAGGTAACCAAGGAACCCTAGCCAAACTGCCCGGTAATAAAATTAATCCCAGGTAAGCTCCCAGACACCCAAAGGAACCCTAGCCAAGCTTCCAGGTTAACCAAAGGAATCCCAGGTAAGCTGCCAGGCAACCCAAGGAACCCTAGCCAAGCTGCCAGGCAACCCAAGGAACCCTAGCCAAGCTGCCAGGCAACCCAAGGAATCCCAGGTAAGCTTCCGGGCAACCCAAGGACATCTAGCCACGATGCCATAGTAAATAAATGAAGGCTAGCCAAGCTGCCAGGTAACCAAAGCAATCGCAGGTAAGATGCCATGCAACGAAAGGTACCCTAGCCAAGCTAACAGGTAACCAAAGCAATCTCAGGTAAGCTGCCATGCAACGAAAGGAACCCTAGCTAAGCTGCCAGGTAACCAAAGCAATCCCAGGTAAGCTGCCATGCAACCAGAGGAACCCTAGCCAAGCTGCCAGGCAACCCAAGGAATCCCAGGTAAGCTGCCAGGCAACGAAAGGAACCCTAGCCAAGGTAACAGGTAACCAAAGCAAACCCAGGTAAGCTGCCATGCAACGAAAGGAACCCTAGCCAAGCTGCCAGGTAACCAAAGCAAACCCAGGTAAGCTGCCATGCAACGAAAGGAACCCTAGCCAAGGTAACAGGTAACCAAAGCAATCCCAGGTAAGCTGCCATGCAACGAAAGGAACGCTAGCCAAGCTGCCAGGTAACCAAAGCAATCCCAGGTAAGCTGCCATGCAATGAAAGGAACGCTAGCCAAGCTGCCAGGTAACCAAAGCAATCCCAGGTAAGCTGCCATGCAACGAAAGGAACCCTAGCCAAGCTTAACAGGTAACCAAAGCAATCCCAGGTAAGCTGCCATGCAACGAAAGGAACCCTAGACAAGCTAACAGGTAACCAAAGCAATCCCAGGTAAGCTGCCATGCAACGAGAGGAACCCTAGCTAAGCTAACAGGTAACCAAAGCAATCTCAGGTACGCTGCCATGCAACGAAAGGAACCCTAGCCAAGCTGCCAGGTAACCAAAGCAATCCCAGGTAAGCTGCCATGCAACCAGAGGAAGCCTAGCCAAGCTGCCAGGCAACCCAAGGAATCCCAGGTAAGCTTCCAGGCAACGCAAGGACCCCTAGCCAGGATGCCAGGTAAATAAAGGAAGCCTAGCCAAGCTGCCAGGGAACCAAAGCATGCGCAGGTAAGATGCCATGCAACGAAAGGTACCCTAGCCAAGCTAACAGGTAACCAAAGCAATCTCAGGTAAGCTGCCATGCAACGAAAGGAACCCTAGCCAAGCTTAACAGGTAACCAAAGCAATCCCAGGTAAGCTGCCATGCAACGAAAGGAACCCTAGCCAAGCTTAACAGGTAACCAAAGCAATCCCAGGTAAGCTGCCATGCAACGAAAGGAACCCTAGCCAAGCTGCCAGGTAACCAAAGAAATTCCAAGTAAGCTCCCAGACACCCAAAGGAACTCTAGCCAAGCTTCAAGGTAACCAAAGCAATCCCAGGTAAGCTGCCATGCAACCAGAGGAACCCTAGCCAAGCTGCCAGGCAACCCAAGGAATCCCAGGTAAGCTTCCAGGCAACGCAAGGACCCCTAGCCAAGGTAACAGGTAAATAAAGGAAGCCTAGCCAAGCTGCCAGGGAACCAAAGCAATCCCAGGTAAGCTGCCATGCAACCAGAGGAACCCTAGCCAAGCTGCCAGGCAACCCAAGGAATCCCAGGTAAGCTGCCATGCAACGAAAGGAACCCTAGCCAAGCTTAACAGGTAACCAAAGCAATCCCAGGTAAGCTGCCATGCAACGAAAGGAACCCTAGCCAAGCTAACAGGTAACCAAAGCAATCTCAGGTAAGCTGCCATGCAACGAAAGGAACCCTAGCCAAGCTGCCAGGTAACCAAAGCAATCCCAGGTAAGCTGCCATGCAACCAGAGGAACCCTAGCCAAGCTGCCAGGCAACCCAAGGAATCCCAGGTAAGCTTCCAGGCAACGCAAGGACCCCTAGCCAAGGTAACAGGTAAATAAAGGAAGCCTAGCCAAGCTGCCAGGGAACCAAAGCAATCCCAGGTAAGCTGCCATGCAACCAGAGGAACCCTAGCCAAGCTGCCAGGCAACCCAAGGAATCCCAGGTAAGCTGCCATGCAACGAAAGGAACCCTAGCCAAGCTTAACAGGTAACCAAAGCAATCCCAGGTAAGCTGCCATGCAACGAAAGGAACCCTAGCCAAGCTAACAGGTAACCAAAGCAATCTCAGGTAAGCTGCCATGCAACGAAAGGAACCCTAGACAAGGTAAAAGGTAACCAAAGCAATCCCAGGTAAGCTGCCAGGTAACCAAGGAACCCTAGCCAAACTGCCCGGTAATAAAATAAATCCCAGGGAAGCTTCCAGGCAACAAAAGGAAGCCTAGGTAAGCTGCCAGGTAACCAAAGAAATTCCAGGTAAGCTCCCAGACACCCAAAGGAACCCTAGCCAAGCTTCCAGGCAACCCAAGGAATCCCAGGTAAGCTACCATGCAACCCAAGGAACTATATGCAAGCTGCCAGGCCACCCAAGAAATCCCAGGTAAGCTGCCAAGTAACTCAAGGAATCCCAGGTAAACTGCCAGGCAACCAAAGGACCCCTAAGCAAGCTTCCAGGCAACCAAAGGAATCCCAGTTAAGCTGCCAGGCAACCCAAGAAACCCTAGCCAAGCTGCCAGGCAACCAAAGGAATCCCAGGTAAGCTTCCGGGCAACCCAAGGACATCTAGCCAAGATGCCAGGTAAATAAATGAAGGCTAGCCAAGCTGCAGGGTAACCAATGCAATCCCAGGTAAGCTGCCATGCAACGAAAGGAACCCCGGCCAAGCTGCCAGGTAACCAAAGCAATCCCAGATAAGCTGCCATGCAAGCAAAGGAACGGTAGCCGAGCTGCCTGGTATTAAAATGAATCCCAGGTAAGCTTCCAGTCAACCAAAGGAACCCTAGGCAAGCTGCCAGGTAACCCAAGGAATCCCAGGTAATCTGCCAGGCAACCCAAGGAACCCTAGCCAAGCTGCCCGGTAAATAAAGGAAGCCTAGCCAAGCTGCCAGGTAACTCAAGGAATCCAAGGTAAGCTGCCATGCAACCCAAGGAACCATATGCAAGCTGCCAGGCAACCCAAGGAATCCCAGGTAAGCTGCCATGCAACCGAAGGAACCATATGCAAGCTGCCAGGTAACCAAAGGAATCCCAGGTAAGCTGCCAGGTAACCAAAGGAACCCTAGCCAAGCTGCCAGGCAACCCAAGGAATCCCAGGTAAGCTGCCATGCAACGAAAGGAACCCTAGCCAAGCTGCCAGGTAACCAAAGCAATCCCAGGTAAGCTGCCATGCAACGAAAGGAACCCTAGCCAAGGTAACAGGTAACCAAAGCAAGCCCAGGTAAGCTGCCATGCAACGAAAGGAACCCTAGCCAAGCTAATAGGTAACCAAACCAATCGCAGGTAAGCTGCCATGCAACGAAAGGAACCCTAGCCAAGCTGCCAGGTAACCAAAGCAATCCCAGGTAAGCTGCCATGCAACGAAAGGAACCCTAGCCAAGCTTAACAGGTAACCAAAGCAATCTCAGGTAAGCTGCTATGCAACGAAAGGAACCCTAGCCAAGCGTAACAGGTAACCAAAGCAATCTCAGGTAAGCTGCTATGCAGCGAAAGGAACCCTAGCCAAGCTTAACAGGTAACCAAAGCAATCCCAGGTAAGCTGCCATGCAACGAAAGGAACCCTAGCCAAGGTAACAGGTAACCAAAGCAAGGCCAGGTAAGCTGCCATGCAACGAAAGGAACCCTAGCCAAGCTAATAGGTAACCAAACCAATCGCAGGTAAGCTGCCATGCAACCAAAGGAACCCTAGCCGAGCTGCCTGTTATTAAAAGAAATCCCAGGTAAGCTTCCAGGCAAAGAAAGGAACAGTAGGCAACCTGCCAGGTAACCAAAGGAACCTTACCCAAGCTGCCCGGCAATAAAATACATCCTAGGTAAGCTTCCTGGAAAAAAAAGGAACCCTAGGCAAGCTGCCAGGTAACCAAAGAAATTTCAGTTAAGCTGCCACGCAGGCAAAGGAACCCTAGCAAGACTCCAGGCAACCAAAGGAATCGCAGGTAAGCTGCCAGGCGACCAAAGGAACCCTAGCCAAGCTGCCAGGTAACCAAAGCAATCCCAGGTAAGCTGCCATGCAACGAAAGGAACCCTAGCCAAGGTAACAGGTAACCAAAGCAAGCCCAGGTAAGCTGCCATGCAACGAAAGGAACCCTAGCCAAGCTAATAGGTAACCAAAGCAATCCCAGGTAAGCTGCCATGCAACGAAAGGAACCCTAGCCAAGCTTAACAGGTAACCAAAGCAATCCCAGGTAAGCTGCCATGCAACGAAAGGAACCCTAGCCAAGCTTAACAGGTAACCAAAGCAATCCCAGGTAAGATGCCATGCAACAAAAGGAACCCTAGCCAAGCCTAACAGGTAACCAAAGCAATCCCAGGTAAGCTGCCATGCAACGAAAGGAACCCTAGCTAAGCGGCCAGGTAACCAAAGCAATCCCAGGTAAGCTGCCATGCAACCAGAGGAATCCTAGCCAAGCTGCCAGGTAACCAAAGAAATTCCAAGTAAGCTCCCAGACACCCAAAGGAACTCTAGCCAAGCTTCCAGGTAACCAAAGCAATCCCAGGTAAGCTGCCATGCAACCAGAGGAACCCTAGCCAAGCTGCCAGGCAACCCAAGGAATCCCAGGTAAGCTTCCAGGCAACGCAAGGACCCCTAGCCAAGGTAACAGGTAAATAAAGGAAGCCTAGCCAAGCTGCCAGGGAACCAAAGCAATCCCAGGTAAGCTGCCATGCAACCAGAGGAACCCTAGCCAAGCTGCCAGGCAACCCAAGGAATCCCAGGTAAGCTGCCATGCAACGAAAGGAACCCTAGCCAAGCTTAACAGGTAACCAAAGCAATCCCAGGTAAGCTGCCATGCAACGAAAGGAACCCTAGCCAAGCTAACAGGTAACCAAAGCAATCTCAGGTAAGCTGCCATGCAACGAAAGGAACCCTAGCCAAGCTGCCAGGTAACCAAAGCAATCCCAGGTAAGCTGCCATGCAACCAGAGGAACCCTAGCCAAGCTGCCAGGCAACCCAAGGAATCCCAGGTAAGCTTCCAGGCAACGCAAGGACCCCTAGCCAAGGTAACAGGTAAATAAAGGAAGCCTAGCCAAGCTGCCAGGGAACCAAAGCAATCCCAGGTAAGCTGCCATGCAACCAGAGGAACCCTAGCCAAGCTGCCAGGCAACCCAAGGAATCCCAGGTAAGCTGCCATGCAACGAAAGGAACCCTAGCCAAGCTTAACAGGTAACCAAAGCAATCCCAGGTAAGCTGCCATGCAACGAAAGGAACCCTAGCCAAGCTAACAGGTAACCAAAGCAATCTCAGGTAAGCTGCCATGCAACGAAAGGAACCCTAGACAAGGTAAAAGGTAACCAAAGCAATCCCAGGTAAGCTGCCAGGTAACCAAGGAACCCTAGCCAAACTGCCCGGTAATAAAATAAATCCCAGGGAAGCTTACAGGCAACAAAAGGAAGCCTAGGTAAGCTGCCAGGTAACCAAAGAAATTCCAGGTAAGCTCCCAGACACCCAAAGGAACCCTAGCCAAGCTTCCAGGCAACCCAAGGAATCCCAGGTAAGCTACCATGCAACCCAAGGAACTATATGCAAGCTGCCAGGCCACCCAAGAAATCCCAGGTAAGCTGCCAAGTAACTCAAGGAATCCAAGGTAAACTGCCAGGCAACCAAAGGACCCCTAAGCAAGCTTCCAGGCAACCAAAGGAATCCCAGTTAAGCTGCCAGGCAACCCAAGAAACCCTAGCCAAGCTGCCAGGCAACCAAAGGAATCCCAGGTAAGCTTCCGGGCAACCCAAGGACATCTAGCCAAGATGCCAGGTAAATAAATGAAGGCTAGCCAAGCTGCCAGGTAACCAATGCAATCCCAGGTAAGCTGCCATGCAACGAAAGGAACCCCGGCCAAGCTGCCAGGTAACCAAAGCAATCCCAGATAAGCTGCCATGCAAGCAAAGGAACGGTAGCCGAGCTGCCTGGTATTAAAATGAATCCCAGGTAAGCTTCCAGTCAACCAAAGGAACCCTAGGCAAGCTGCCAGGTAACCCAAGGAATCCCAGGTAATCTGCCAGGCAACCCAAGGAACCCTAGCCAAGCTGCCCGGTAAATAAAGGAAGCCTAGCCAAGCTGCCAGGTAACTCAAGGAATCCAAGGTAAGCTGCCATGCAACCCAAGGAACCATATGCAAGCTGCCAGGCAACCCAAGGAATCCCAGGTAAGCTGCCATGCAACCCAAGGAACCATATGCAAGCTGCCAGGTAACCAAAGGAATCCCAGGTAAGCTGCCAGGTAACCAAAGGAACCCTAGCCAAGCTGCCAGGCAACCCAAGGAATCCCAGGTAAGCTGCCATGCAACGAAAGGAACCCTAGCCAAGCTGCCAGGTAACCAAAGCAATCCCAGGTAAGCTGCCATGCAACGAAAGGAACCCTAGCCAAGCTTAACAGGTAACCAAAGCAATCTCAGGTAAGCTGCTATGCAACGAAAGGAACCCTAGCCAAGCGTAACAGGTAACCAAAGCAATCTCAGGTAAGCTGCCATGCAACGAAAGGAACCCTAGCCAAGCTTAACAGGTAACCAAAGCAATCCCAGGTAAGCTGCCATGCAACGAAAGGAACCCTAGCCAAGCTAATAGGTAACCAAACCAATCGCAGGTAAGCTGCCATGCAACCAAAGGAACCCTAGCCGAGCTGCCTGTTATTAAAAGAAATCCCAGGTAAGCTTCCAGGCAAAGAAAGGAACAGTAGGCAACCTGCCAGGTAACCAAAGGAACCTTACCCAAGCTGCCCGGCAATAAAATACATCCTAGGTAAGCTTCCTGGAAAAAAAAGGAACCCTAGGCAAGCTGCCAGGTAACCAAAGAAATTCCAGTTAAGCTGCCACGCAGGCAAAGGAACCCTAGCAAGACTCCAGGCAACCAAAGGAATCGCAGGTAAGCTGCCAGGCGACCAAAGGAACCCTAGCCAAGCTGCCAGGTAACCAAAGCAATCCCAGGTAAGCTGCCATGCAACGAAAGGAACCCTAGCCAAGGTAACAGGTAACCAAAGCAAGCCCAGGTAAGCTGCCATGCAACGAAAGGAACCCTAGCCAAGGTAACAGGTAACCAAAGCAAGCCCAGGTAAGCTGCCATGCAACGAAAGGAACCCTAGCCAAGCTTAACAGGTAACCAAAGCAATCCCAGGTAAGATGCCATGCAACGAAAGGAACCCTAGCCAAGCTTAACAGGTAACCAAAGCAATCCCAGGTAAGCTGCTATGCAACGAAAGGAACCTTAGCTAAGCGGCCAGGTAACCAAAGCAATCCCAGGTAAGCTGCCATGCAACCAGAGGAATCCTAGCCAAGCTGCCAGGCAACCCAAGGAATCCCAGGTAAGTTTCCAGGCAACGCAAGGACCCCTAGCCAAGGTAACAGGTAAATAAAGGAAGCCTAGCCAAGCTGCCAGGGAACCAAAGCAATCCCAGGTAAGCTGCCATGCAACCAGAGGAACCCTAGCCAAGCTGCCAGGCAACCCAAGGAATCCCAGGTAAGCTGCCATGCAACGAAAGGAACCCTAGCCAAGCTTAACAGGTAACCAAAGCAATCCCAGGTAAGCTGCCATGCAACGAAAGGAACCCTAGCCAAGCTAACAGGTAACCAAAGCAATCTCAGGTAAGCTGCCATGCAACGAAAGGAACCCTAGCCAAGCTGCCAGGTAACCAAAGCAATCCCAGGTAAGCTGCCATGCAACCAGAGGAACCCTAGCCAAGCTGCCAGGCAACCCAAGGAATCCCAGGTAAGCTTCCAGGCAACGCAAGGACCCCTAGCCAAGGTAACAGGTAAATAAAGGAAGCCTAGCCAAGCTGCCAGGGAACCAAAGCAATCCCAGGTAAGCTGCCATGCAACCAGAGGAACCCTAGCCAAGCTGCCAGGCAACCCAAGGAATCCCAGGTAAGCTGCCATGCAACGAAAGGAACCCTAGCCAAGCTTAACAGGTAACCAAAGCAATCCCAGGTAAGCTGCCATGCAACGAAAGGAACCCTAGCCAAGCTAACAGGTAACCAAAGCAATCTCAGGTAAGCTGCCATGCAACGAAAGGAACCCTAGACAAGGTAAAAGGTAACCAAAGCAATCCCAGGTAAGCTGCCAGGTAACCAAGGAACCCTAGCCAAACTGCCCGGTAATAAAATAAATCCCAGGGAAGCTTCCAGGCAACAAAAGGAAGCCTAGGTAAGCTGCCAGGTAACCAAAGAAATTCCAGGTAAGCTCCCAGACACCCAAAGGAACCCTAGCCAAGCTTCCAGGCAACCCAAGGAATCCCAGGTAAGCTACCATGCAACCCAAGGCATCCAAGGTAAACTGCCAGGCAACCAAAGGACCCCTAAGCAAGCTTCCAGGCAACCAAAGGAATCCCAGTTAAGCTGCCATGCAACCAGAGGAACCCTAGCCAAGCTGCCAGGCAACCAAAGGAATCCCAGGTAAGCTTCCGGGCAACCCAAGGACATCTAGCCAAGATGCCAGGTAAATAAATGAAGGCTAGCCAAGCTGCCAGGTAACCAATGCAATCCCAGGTAAGCTGCCATGCAACGAAAGGAACCCCGGCCAAGCTGCCAGGTAACCAAAGCAATCCCAGATAAGCTGCCATGCAAGTAAAGGAACGGTAGCCGAGCTGCCTGGTATTAAAATGAATCCCAGGTAAGCTTCCAGTCAACCAAAGGAACCCTAGGCAAGTTGCCAGGTAACCCAAGGAATCCCAGGTAATCTGCCAGGCAACCCAAGGAACCCTAGCCAAGCTGCCCGGTAAATAAAGGAAGCCTAGCCAAGCTGCCAGGTAACTCAAGGAATCCAAGGTAAGCTGCCATGCAACCCAAGGAACCATATGCAAGCTGCCAGGCAACCCAAGGAATCCCAGGTAAGCTGCCATGCAACCGAAGGAACCATATGCAAGCTGCCAGGTAACCCAAGGAATCCCAGGTAAGCTGCCAGGTAACCAAAGGAACCCTAGCCAAGCTGCCAGGCAACCCAAGGAATCCCAGGTAAGCTGCCATGCAACGAAAGGAACCCTAGCCAAGGTAACAGGTAACCAAAGCAAGGCCAGGTAAGCTGCCATGCAACGAAAGGAACCCTAGCCAAGCTAATAGGTAACCAAACCAATCACAGGTAAGCTGCCATGCAACCAAAGGAACCCTAGCCGAGCTGCCTGTTATTAAAAGAAATCCCAGGTAAGCTTCCAGGCAAAGAAAGGAACAGTAGGCAACCTGCCAGGTAACCAAAGGAACCTTACCCAAGCTGCCCGGCAATAAAATACATCCTAGGTAAGCTTCCTGGAAAAAAAAGGAACCCTAGGCAAGCTGCCAGGTAACCAAAGAAATTCCAGTTAAGCTGCCACGCAGGCAAAGGAACCCTAGCAAGACTCCAGGCAACCAGAGGAATCGCAGGTAAGCTGCCAGGCGACCAAAGGAACCCTAGCCAAGCTGCCAGGTAACCAAAGCAATCCCAGGTAAGCTGCCATGCAACGAAAGGAACCCTAGCTAAGCGGCCAGGTAACCAAAGCAATCCCAGGTAAGCTGCCATGCAACCAGAGGAATCCTAGCCAAGCTGCCAGGTAACCAAAGAAATTCCAAGTAAGCTCCCAGACACCCAAAGGAACTCTAGCCAAGCTGCCAGGTAACCAAAGGAATCCCAGGTAAGCTGCCAGGTAACCAAAGGAACCCTAGCCAAGCTGCCAGGCAACCCAAGGAATCCCAGGTAAGCTGCCATGCAACGAAAGGAACCCTAGCCAAGGTAACAGGTAACCAAAGCAAGCCCAGGTAAGCTGCCATGCAACGAAAGGAACCCTAGCCAAGCTGCCAGGTAACCAAAGCAATCCCAGGTAAGCTGCCATGCAACGAAAGGAACCCTAGCCAAGCTTAACAGGTAACCAAAGCAATCTCAGGTAAGCTGCTATGCAACGAAAGGAACCCTAGCCAAGCGTAACAGGTAACCAAAGCAATCTCAGGTAAGCTGCTATGCAGCGAAAGGAACCCTAGCCAAGCTTAACAGGTAACCAAAGCAATCCCAGGTAAGCTGCCATGCAACGAAAGGAACCCTAGCCAAGGTAAAAGGTAACCAAAGCAAGGCCAGGTAAGCTGCCATGCAACGAAAGGAACCCTAGCCAAGCTAATAGGTAACCAAACCAATCGCAGGTAAGCTGCCATGCAACCAAAGGAACCCTAGCCGAGCTGCCTGTTATTAAAAGAAATCCCAGGTAAGCTTCCAGGCAAAGAAAGGAACAGTAGGCAACCTGCCAGGTAACCAAAGGAACCTTACCCAAGCTGCCCGGCAATAAAATACATCCTAGGTAAGCTTCCTGGAAAAAAAAGGAACCCTAGGCAAGCTGCCAGGTAACCAAAGAAATTTCAGTTAAGCTGCCACGCAGGCAAAGGAACCCTAGCAAGACTCCAGGCAACCAAAGGAATCGCAGGTAAGCTGCCAGGCGACCAAAGGAACCCTAGCCAAGCTGCCAGGTAACCAAAGCAATCCCAGGTAAGCTGCCATGCAACGAAAGGAACCCTAGCCATGGTAACAGGTAACCAAAGCAAGCCCAGGTAAGCTGCCATGCAACGAAAGGAACCCTAGCCAAGCTAATAGGTAACCAAAGCAATCCCAGGTACGCTGCCATGCAACGAAAGGAACCCTAGCCAAGCTTAACAGGTAACCAAAGCAATCCCAGGTAAGCTGCCATGCAACGAAAGGAACCCTAGCCAAGCTTAACAGGTAACCAAAGCAATCCCAGGTAAGATGCCATGCAACAAAAGGAACCCTAGCCAAGCCTAACAGGTAACCAAAGCAATCCCAGGTAAGCTGCCATGCAACGAAAGGAACCCTAGCTAAGCGGCCAGGTAACCAAAGCAATCCCAGGTAAGCTGCCATGCAACCAGAGGAATCCTAGCCAAGCTGCCAGGTAACCAAAGAAATTCCAAGTAAGCTCCCAGACACCCAAAGGAACTCTAGCCAAGCTTCCAGGTAACCAAAGCAATCCCAGGTAAGCTGCCATGCAACCAGAGGAACCCTAGCCAAGCTGCCAGGCAACCCAAGGAATCCCAGGTAAGCTTCCAGGCAACGCAAGGACCCCTAGCCAAGGTAACAGGTAAATAAAGGAAGCCTAGCCAAGCTGCCAGGGAACCAAAGCAATCCCAGGTAAGCTGCCATGCAACCAGAGGAACCCTAGCCAAGCTGCCAGGCAACCCAAGGAATCCCAGGTAAGCTGCCATGCAACGAAAGGATCCCTAGCCAAGCTAACAGGTAACCAAAGCAATCTCAGGTAAGCTGCCATGCAACGAAAGGAACCCTAGCCAAGCTGCCAGGTAACCAAAGCAATCCCAGGTAAGCTGCCATGCAACCAGAGGAACCCTAGCCAAGCTGCCAGGCAACCCAAGGAATCCCAGGTAAGCTTCCAGGCAACGCAAGGACCCCTAGCCAAGGTAACAGGTAAATAAAGGAAGCCTAGCCAAGCTGCCAGGGAACCAAAGCAATCCCAGGTAAGCTGCCATGCAACCAGAGGAACCCTAGCCAAGCTGCCAGGCAACCCAAGGAATCCCAGGTAAGCTGCCATGCAACGAAAGGAACCCTAGCCAAGCTTAACAGGTAACCAAAGCAATCCCAGGTAAGCTGCCATGCAACGAAAGGAACCCTAGCCAAGCTAACAGGTAACCAAAGCAATCTCAGGTAAGCTGCCATGCAACGAAAGGAACCCTAGACAAGGTAAAAGGTAACCAAAGCAATCCCAGGTAAGCTGCCAGGTAACCAAGGAACCCTAGCCAAACTGCCCGGTAATAAAATAAATCCCAGGGAAGCTTCCAGGCAACAAAAGGAAGCCTAGGTAAGCTGCCAGGTAACCAAAGAAATTCCAGGTAAGCTCCCAGACACCCAAAGGAACCCTAGCCAAGCTTCCAGGCAACCCAAGGAATCCCAGGTAAGCTACCATGCAACCCAAGGCATCCAAGGTAAACTGCCAGGCAACCCAAGGACCCCTAAGCAAGCTTCCAGGCAACCAAAGGAATCCCAGTTAAGCTGCCATGCAACCAGAGGAACCCTAGCCAAGCTGCCAGGCAACCAAAGGAATCCCAGGTAAGCTTCCGGGCAACCCAAGGACATCTAGCCAAGATGCCAGGTAAATAAATGAAGGCTAGCCAAGCTGCCAGGTAACCAATGCAATCCCAGGTAAGCTGCCATGCAACGAAAGGAACCCCGGCCAAGCTGCCAGGTAACCAAAGCAATCCCAGATAAGCTGCCATGCAAGTAAAGGAACGGTAGCCGAGCTGCCTGGTATTAAAATGAATCCCAGGTAAGCTTCCAGTCAACCAAAGGAACCCTAGGCAAGTTGCCAGGTAACCCAAGGAATCCCAGGTAATCTGCCAGGCAACCCAAGGAACCCTAGCCAAGCTGCCCGGTAAATAAAGGAAGCCTAGCCAAGCTGCCAGGTAACTCAAGGAATCCAAGGTAAGCTGCCATGCAACCCAAGGAACCATATGCAAGCTGCCAGGCAACCCAAGGAATCCCAGGTAAGCTGCCATGCAACCGAAGGAACCATATGCAAGCTGCCAGGTAACCCAAGGAATCCCAGGTAAGCTGCCAGGTAACCAAAGGAACCCTAGCCAAGCTGCCAGGCAACCCAAGGAATCCCAGGTAAGCTGCCATGCAACGAAAGGAACCCTAGCCAAGGTAACAGGTAACCAAAGCAATCCCAGGTAAGCTGCCATGCAACGAAAGGAACCCTAGCCAAGCTAACAGGTAACCAAAGCAATCCCAGGTAAGCTGCCATGCAACGAAAGGAACCCTAGCCAAGGTAACAGGTAACCAAAGCAAGCCCAGGTAAGCTGCCATGCAACGAAAGGAACCCTAGCCAAGCTAATAGGTAACCAAACCAATCGCAGGTAAGCTGCCATGCAACGAAAGGAACCCTAGCCAAGCTGCCAGGTAACCAAAGCAATCCCAGGTAAGCTGCCATGCAACGAAAGGAACCCTAGCCAAGCTTAACAGGTAACCAAAGCAATCTCAGGTAAGCTGCTATGCAACGAAAGGAACCCTAGCCAAGCGTAACAGGTAACCAAAGCAATCTCAGGTAAGCTGCTATGCAACGAAAGGAACCCTAGCCAAGCGTAACAGGTAACCAAAGCAATCTCAGGTAAGCTGCTATGCAGCGAAAGGAACCCTAGCCAAGCTTAACAGGTAACCAAAGCAATCCCAGGTAAGCTGCCATGCAACGAAAGGAACCCTAGCCAAGGTAACAGGTAACCAAAGCAAGGCCAGGTAAGCTGCCATGCAACGAAAGGAACCCTAGCCAAGCTAATAGGTAACCAAACCAATCACAGGTAAGCTGCCATGCAACCAAAGGAACCCTAGCCGAGCTGCCTGTTATTAAAAGAAATCCCAGGTAAGCTTCCAGGCAAAGAAAGGAACAGTAGGCAACCTGCCAGGTAACCAAAGGAACCTTACCCAAGCTGCCCGGCAATAAAATACATCCTAGGTAAGCTTCCTGGAAAAAAAAGGAACCCTAGGCAAGCTGCCAGGTAACCAAAGAAATTCCAGTTAAGCTGCCACGCAGGCAAAGGAACCCTAGCAAGACTCCAGGCAACCAGAGGAATCGCAGGTAAGCTGCCAGGCGACCAAAGGAACCCTAGCCAAGCTGCCAGGTAACCAAAGCAATCCCAGGTAAGCTGCCATGCAACGAAAGGAACCCTAGCTAAGCGGCCAGGTAACCAAAGCAATCCCAGGTAAGCTGCCATGCAACCAGAGGAATCCTAGCCAAGCTGCCAGGTAACCAAAGAAATTCCAAGTAAGCTCCCAGACACCCAAAGGAACTCTAGCCAAGCTGCCAGGTAACCAAAGGAATCCCAGGTAAGCTGCCAGGTAACCAAAGGAACCCTAGCCAAGCTGCCAGGCAACCCAAGGAATCCCAGGTAAGCTGCCATGCAACGAAAGGAACCCTAGCCAAGGTAACAGGTAACCAAAGCAATCCCAGGTAAGCTGCCATGCAACGAAAGGAACCCTAGCCAAGCTAACAGGTAACCAAAGCAATCCCAGGTAAGCTGCCATGCAATGAAAGGAACCCTAGCCAAGGTAACAGGTAACCAAAGTAAGCCCAGGTAAGCTGCCATGCAATGAAAGGAACCCTAGCCAAGCTAACAGGTAACCAAAGCAATCGCAGGTAAGATGCCATGCAACGAAAGGAACCCTAGCCAAGCTAACAGGTAACCAAAGCAATCCCAGGTAAGATGCCATGCAACGAAAGGAACCCTAGCCAAGCTAACAGGTAACCAAAGCAATCTCAGGTAAGCTGCCATGCAACGAAAGGAACCCTAGACAAGGTAAAAGGTAACCAAAGCAATCCCAGGTAAGCTGCCAGGTAACCAAGGAACCCTAGCCAAACTGCCCGGTAATAAAATAAATCCCAGGGAAGCTTCCAGGCAACAAAAGGAAGCCTAGGTAAGCTGCCAGGTAACCAAAGAAATTCCAGGTAAGCTCCCAGACACCCAAAGGAACCCTAGCCAAGCTTCCAGGCAACCCAAGGAATCCCAGGTAAGCTACCATGCAACCCAAGGCATCCAAGGTAAACTGCCAGGCAACCAAAGGACCGCTAAGCAAGCTTCCAGGCAACCAAAGGAATCCCAGTTAAGCTGCCATGCAACCAGAGGAACCCTAGCCAAGCTGCCAGGCAACCCAAGGAATCCCAGGTAAGCTGCCATGCAACGAAAGGAACCCTTGCCAAGGTAACAGGTAACCAAAGCAATCCCAGGTAAGCTGCCATGCAACGAAAGGAACCCTAGCCAAGCTAACAGGTAACCAAAGCAATCCCAGGTAAGCTGCCATGCAACGAAAGGAACCCTAGCCAAGGTAACAGGTAACCAAAGCAAGGCCAGGTAAGCTGCCATGCAACGAAAGGAACCCTAGCCAAGCTAATAGGTAACCAAAGCAATCGCAGGTAAGCTGCCATGCAACGAATGGAACCCTAGCCAAGCTGCCAGGTAACCAAAGCAATCCCAGGTAAGCTGCCATGCAACCAGAGGAATCCTAGCCAAGCTTCACAGGTAACCAAAGCAATCCCAGGTAAGCTGCCATGCAACGAAAGGAACCCTAGCCAAGGTAACAGGTAACCAAAGCAATCCCAGGTAAGCTGCCATGCAACGAAAGGAACCCTAGCCAAGGTAACAGGTAACCAAAGCAATCCCAGGTAAGCTGCCATGCAACGAAAGGAACCCTAGCCAAGGTAACAGGTAACCAAAGCAAGCCCAGGTAAGCTGCCATGCAACGAAAGGAACCCTAGCCAAGCTAATAGGTAACCAAACCAATCGCAGGTAAGCTGCCATGCAACGAAAGGAACCCTAGCCAAGCTGCCAGGTAACCAAAGCAATCCCAGGTAAGCTGCCATGCAACGAAAGGAACCCTAGCCAAGCTTAACAGGTAACCAAAGCAATCTCAGGTAAGCTGCTATGCAACGAAAGGAACCCTAGCCAAGCGTAACAGGTAACCAAAGCAATCTCAGGTAAGCTGCTATGCAACGAAAGGAACCCTAGCCAAGCGTAACAGGTAACCAAAGCAATCTCAGGTAAGCTGCTATGCAGCGAAAGGAACCCTAGCCAAGCTTAACAGGTAACCAAAGCAATCCCAGGTAAGCTGCCATGCAACGAAAGGAACCCTAGCCAAGGTAACAGGTAACCAAAGCAAGGCCAGGTAAGCTGCCATGCAACGAAAGGAACCCTAGCCAAGCTAATAGGTAACCAAACCAATCACAGGTAAGATGCCATGCAACGAAAGGAACCCTAGCCAAGCTAACAGGTAACCAAAGCAATCCCAGGTAAGATGCCATGCAACGAAAGGAACCCTAGCCAAGCTAACAGGTAACCAAAGCAATCTCAGGTAAGCTGCCATGCAACGAAAGGAACCCTAGACAAGGTAAAAGGTAACCAAAGCAATCCCAGGTAAGCTGCCAGGTAACCAAGGAACCCTAGCCAAACTGCCCGGTAATAAAATAAATCCCAGGGAAGCTTCCAGGCAACAAAAGGAAGCCTAGGTAAGCTGCCAGGTAACCAAAGAAATTCCAGGTAAGCTCCCAGACACCCAAAGGAACCCTAGCCAAGCTTCCAGGCAACCCAAGGAATCCCAGGTAAGCTACCATGCAACCCAAGGCATCCAAGGTAAACTGCCAGGCAACCAAAGGACCGCTAAGCAAGCTTCCAGGCAACCAAAGGAATCCCAGTTAAGCTGCCATGCAACCAGAGGAACCCTAGCCAAGCTGCCAGGCAACCCAAGGAATCCCAGGTAAGCTGCCATGCAACGAAAGGAACCCTTGCCAAGGTAACAGGTAACCAAAGCAATCCCAGGTAAGCTGCCATGCAACGAAAGGAACCCTAGCCAAGCTAACAGGTAACCAAAGCAATCCCAGGTAAGCTGCCATGCAACGAAAGGAACCCTAGACAAGGTAAAAGGTAACCAAAGCAATCCCAGGTAAGCTGCCAGGTAACCAAGGAACCCTAGCCAAACTGCCCGGTAATAAAATAAATCCCAGGGAAGCTTCCAGGCAACAAAAGGAAGCCTAGGTAAGCTGCCAGGTAACCAAAGAAATTCCAGGTAAGCTCCCAGACACCCAAAGGAACCCTAGCCAAGCTTCCAGGCAACCCAAGGAATCCCAGGTAAGCTACCATGCAACCCAAGGCATCCAAGGTAAACTGCCAGGCAACCCAAGGACCCCTAAGCAAGCTTCCAGGCAACCAAAGGAATCCCAGTTAAGCTGCCATGCAACCAGAGGAACCCTAGCCAAGCTGCCAGGCAACCAAAGGAATCCCAGGTAAGCTTCCGGGCAACCCAAGGACATCTAGCCAAGATGCCAGGTAACTCAAGGAATCCAAGGTAAGCTGCCATGCAACCCACGGAACCATATGCAAGCTGCCAGGCAACCCAAGGAATCCCAGGTAAGCTGCCATGCAACCGAAGGAACCATATGCAAGCTGCCAGGTAACCCAAGGAATCCCAGGTAAGCTGCCAGGTAACCAAAGGAACCCTAGCCAAGCTGCCAGGCAACCCAAGGAATCCCAGGTAAGCTGCCATGCAACGAAAGGAACCCTAGCCAAGGTAACAGGTAACCAAAGCAATCCCAGGTAAGCTGCCATGCAACGAAAGGAACCCTAGCCAAGCTAACAGGTAACCAAAGCAATCCCAGGTAAGCTGCCATGCAACGAAAGGAACCCTAGCCAAGGTAACAGGTAACCAAAGCAAGCCCAGGTAAGCTGCCATGCAACGAAAGGAACCCTAGCCAAGCTAATAGGTAACCAAACCAATCGCAGGTAAGCTGCCATGCAACGAAAGGAACCCTAGCCAAGCTGCCAGGTAACCAAAGCAATCCCAGGTAAGCTGCCATGCAACGAAAGGAACCCTAGCCAAGCTTAACAGGTAACCAAAGCAATCTCAGGTAAGCTGCTATGCAACGAAAGGAACCCTAGCCAAGCGTAACAGGTAACCAAAGCAATCTCAGGTAAGCTGCTATGCAACGAAAGGAACCCTAGCCAAGCGTAACAGGTAACCAAAGCAATCTCAGGTAAGCTGCTATGCAGCGAAAGGAACCCTAGCCAAGCTTAACAGGTAACCAAAGCAATCCCAGGTAAGCTGCCATGCAACGAAAGGAACCCTAGCCAAGGTAACAGGTAACCAAAGCAAGGCCAGGTAAGCTGCCATGCAACGAAAGGAACCCTAGCCAAGCTAATAGGTAACCAAACCAATCACAGGTAAGATGCCATGCAACGAAAGGAACCCTAGCCAAGGTAACAGGTAACCAAAGCAAGCCCAGGTAAGCTGCCATGCAACGAAAGGAACCCTAGCCAAGCTAATAGGTAACCAAAGCAATCGCAGGTAAGCTGCCATGCAACGAATGGAACCCTAGCCAAGCTGCCAGGTAACCAAAGCAATCCCAGGTAAGCTGCCATGCAACCAGAGGAATCCTAGCCAAGCTTCACAGGTAACCAAAGCAATCCCAGGTAAGCTGCCATGCAACGAAAGGAACCCTAGCCAAGGTAACAGGTAACCAAAGCAAGCCCAGGTAAGCTGCCATGCAACGAAAGGAACCCTAGCCAAGCTAATAGGTAACCAAAGCAATCGCAGGTAAGCTGCCATGCAACGAATGGAACCCTAGCCAAGCTGCCAGGTAACCAAAGCAATCCCAGGTAAGCTGCCATGCAACCAGAGGAATCCTAGCCAAGCTTCACAGGTAACCAAAGCAATCCCAGGTAAGCTGCCATGCAACGAAAGGAACCCTAGCCAAGGTAACAGGTAACCAAAGCAATCCCAGGTAAGCTGCCATGCAACGAAAGGAACCCTAGCCAAGGTAACAGGTAACCAAAGCAATCCCAGGTAAGCTGCCATGCAACGAAAGGAACCCTAGCCAAGGTAACAGGTAACCAAAGCAAGCCCAGGTAAGCTGCCATGCAACGAAAGGAACCCTAGCCAAGCTAATAGGTAACCAAACCAATCGCAGGTAAGCTGCCATGCAACGAAAGGAACCCTAGCCAAGCTGCCAGGTAACCAAAGCAATCCCAGGTAAGCTGCCATGCAACGAAAGGAACCCTAGCCAAGCTTAACAGGTAACCAAAGCAATCTCAGGTAAGCTGCTATGCAACGAAAGGAACCCTAGCCAAGCGTAACAGGTAACCAAAGCAATCTCAGGTAAGCTGCCATGCAACGAAAGGAACCCTAGCCAAGCTAACAGGTAACCAAAGCAATCCCAGGTAAGCTGCCATGCAACGAAAGGAACCCTAGCCAAGCTAACAGGTAACCAAAGCAATCCCAGGTAAGCTGCCATGCAATGAAAGGAACCCTAGCCAAGGTAACAGGTAACCAAAGTAAGCCCAGGTAAGCTGCCATGCAATGAAAGGAACCCTAGCCAAGCTAACAGGTAACCAAAGCAATCGCAGGTAAGCTGCCATGCAACGAAAGGAACCCTAGCCAAGCTAACAGGTAACCAAAGCAATCCCAGGTAAGATGCCATGCAACGAAAGGAACCCTAGCCAAGCTTAACAGGTAACCAAAGCAATCTCAGGTAAGCTGCTATGCAACGAAAGGAACCCTAGCCAAGCTAACAGGTAACCAAAGCAATCCCAGGTAAGATGCCATGCAACGAAAGGAACCCCGGCCAAGCTGCCAGGTAACCAAAGCAATCCCAGATAAGCTGCCATGCAACGAAAGGAACCCTAGCCAAGGTAACAGGTAACCAAAGCAATCCCAGGTAAGCTGCCATGCAACGAAAGGAACCCTAGCCAAGGTAACAGGTAACCAAAGCAAGCCCAGGTAAGCTGCCATGCAACGAAAGGAACCCTAGCCAAGCTAATAGGTAACCAAACCAATCGCAGGTAAGCTGCCATGCAACGAAAGGAACCCTAGCCAAGCTGCCAGGTAACCAAAGCAATCCCAGGTAAGCTGCCATGCAACGAAAGGAACCCTAGCCAAGCTTAACAGGTAACCAAAGCAATCTCAGGTAAGCTGCTATGCAACGAAAGGAACCCTAGCCAAGCGTAACAGGTAACCAAAGCAATCTCAGGTAAGCTGCTATGCAACGAAAGGAACCCTAGCCAAGCGTAACAGGTAACCAAAGCAATCTCAGGTAAGCTGCTATGCAGCGAAAGGAACCCTAGCCAAGCTTAACAGGTAACCAAAGCAATCCCAGGTAAGCTGCCATGCAACGAAAGGAACCCTAGCCAAGGTAACAGGTAACCAAAGCAAGGCCAGGTAAGCTGCCATGCAACGAAAGGAACCCTAGCCAAGCTAATAGGTAACCAAACCAATCACAGGTAAGATGCCATGCAACGAAAGGAACCCTAGCCAAGCTAACAGGTAACCAAAGCAATCCCAGGTAAGATGCCATGCAACGAAAGGAACCCTAGCCAAGCTAACAGGTAACCAAAGCAATCCCAGGTAAGCTGCCATGCAACGAAAGGAACCCTAGCCAAGGTAACAGGTAACCAAAGCAATCGCAGGTAAGCTGCCATGCAACCAGAGGAACCCTAGCCAAGCTGCCAGGCAACCCAAGGAATCCCAGGTAAGCTGCCATGCAACGAAAGGAACCCTTGCCAAGGTAACAGGTAACCAAAGCAATCCCAGGTAAGCTGCCATGCAACGAAAGGAACCCTAGCCAAGCTAACAGGTAACCAAAGCAATCCCAGGTAAGCTGCCATGCAATGAAAGGAACCCTAGCCAAGGTAACAGGTAACCAAAGTAAGCCCAGGTAAGCTGCCATGCAATGAAAGGAACCCTAGCCAAGCTAACAGGTAACCAAAGCAATCGCAGGTAAGATGCCATGCAACGAAAGGAACCCTAGCCAAGCTAACAGGTAACCAAAGCAATCGCAGGTAAGATGCCATGCAACGAAAGGAACCCTAGCCAAGCTAACAGGTAACCAAAGCAATCCCAGGTAAGATGCCATGCAACGAAAGGAACCCTAGCCAAGCTAACAGGTAACCAAAGCAATCCCAGGTAAGCTGCCATGCAATGAAAGGAACCCTAGCCAAGGTAACAGGTAACCAAAGTAAGCCCAGGTAAGCTGCCATGCAATGAAAGGAACCCTAGCCAAGCTAACAGGTAACCAAAGCAATCGCAGGTAAGATGCCATGCAACGAAAGGAACCCTAGCCAAGCTAACAGGTAACCAAAGCAATCCCAGGTAAGATGCCATGCAACGAAAGGAACCCTAGCCAAGCTAACAGGTAACCAAAGCAATCTCAGGTAAGCTGCCATGCAACGAAAGGAACCCTAGCCAAGCTAACAGGTAACCAAAGCAATCCCAGGTAAGCTGCCATGCAACGAAAGGAACCCTAGCCAAGGTAACAGGTAACCAAAGCAATCGCAGGTAAGCTGCCAGGTAACCAAAGGAACCCTAGCCAAGCTGCCAGGCAACCCAAGGAATCCCAGGTAAGCTGCCATGCAACGAAAGGAACCCTAGCCAAGCTGCCAGGCAACCCAAGGAATCCCAGGTAAGCTGCCATGCAACGAAAGGAACCCTAGCCAAGGTAACAGGTAACCAAAGCAATCCCAGGTAAGCTGCCATGCAACGAAAGGAACCCTAGCCAAGCTAACAGGTAACCAAAGCAATCCCAGGTAAGCTGCCATGCAATGAAAGGAACCCTAGCCAAGGTAACAGGTAACCAAAGTAAGCCCAGGTAAGCTGCCATGCAATGAAAGGAACCCTAGCCAAGCTAACAGGTAACCAAAGCAATCGCAGGTAAGATGCCATGCAACGAAAGGAACCCTAGCCAAGGTAACAGGTAACCAAAGCAATCGCAGGTAAGCTGCCATGCAACCAGAGGAACCCTAGCCAAGCTGCCAGGCAACCCAAGGAATCCCAGGTAAGCTGCCATGCAACGAAAGGAACCCTTGCCAAGGTAACAGGTAACCAAAGCAATCCCAGGTAAGCTGCCATGCAACGAAAGGAACCCTAGCCAAGCTAACAGGTAACCAAAGCAATCCCAGGTAAGCTGCCATGCAATGAAAGGAACCCTAGCCAAGGTAACAGGTAACCAAAGTAAGCCCAGGTAAGCTGCCATGCAACGAAAGGAACCCTAGCCAAGCTAACAGGTAACCAAAGCAATCCCAGGTAAGCTGCCATGCAACGAAAGGAACCCTAGCCAAGGTAACAGGTAACCAAAGCAATCGCAGGTAAGCTGCCATGCAACCAGAGGAACCCTAGCCAAGCTGCCAGGCAACCCAAGGAATCCCAGGTAAGCTGCCATGCAACGAAAGGAACCCTTGCCAAGGTAACAGGTAACCAAAGCAATCCCAGGTAAGCTGCCATGCAACGAAAGGAACCCTTGCCAAGGTAACAGGTAACCAAAGCAATCCCAGGTAAGCTGCCATGCAATGAAAGGAACCCTAGCCAAGGTAACAGGTAACCAAAGTAAGCCCAGGTAAGCTGCCATGCAATGAAAGGAACCCTAGCCAAGCTAACAGGTAACCAAAGCAATCGCAGGTAAGATGCCATGCAACGAAAGGAACCCTAGCCAAGCTAACAGGTAACCAAAGCAATCGCAGGTAAGATGCCATGCAACGAAAGGAACCCTAGCCAAGCTAACAGGTAACCAAAGCAATCCCAGGTAAGATGCCATGCAACGAAAGGAACCCTAGCCAAGCTAACAGGTAACCAAAGCAATCCCAGATAAGCTGCCATGCAATGAAAGGAACCCTAGCCAAGGTAACAGGTAACCAAAGTAAGCCCAGGTAAGCTGCCATGCAATGAAAGGAACCCTAGCCAAGCTAACAGGTAACCAAAGCAATCGCAGGTAAGATGCCATGCAACGAAAGGAACCCTAGCCAAGCTAACAGGTAACCAAAGCAATCCCAGGTAAGATGCCATGCAACGAAAGGAACCCTAGCCAAGCTAACAGGTAACCAAAGCAATCTCAGGTAAGCTGCCATGCAACGAAAGGAACCCTAGCCAAGCTAACAGGTAACCAAAGCAATCCCAGGTAAGCTGCCATGCAATGAAAGGAACCCTAGCCAAGGTAACAGGTAACCAAAGTAAGCCCAGGTAAGCTGCCATGCAATGAAAGGAACCCTAGCCAAGCTAACAGGTAACCAAAGCAATCCCAGGTAAGCTGCCATGCAACGAAAGGAACCCTAGCCAAGCTAACAGGTAACCAAAGCAAGGCCAGGTAAGCTGCCATGCAACGAAAGGAACCCTAGCCAAGCTAATAGGTAACCAAAGCAATCGTAGGTAAGCTGCCATGCAACGAATGGAACCCTAGCCAAGCTGCCAGGTAACCAAAGCAATCCCAGGTAAGCTGCCATGCAACGAAAGGAACCCTAGCCAAGCTAACAGGTAACCAAAGCAATCTCAGGTAAGCTGCTATGCAACGAAAGGAACCCTAGCCAAGCTAACAGGTAACCAAAGCAATCCCAGGTAAGATGCCATGCAACGAAAGGAACCCCGGCCAAGCTGCCAGGTAACCAAAGCAATCCCAGATAAGCTGCCATGCAACGAAAGGAACCCTAGCCAAGGTAACAGGTAACCAAAGCAATCCCAGGTAAGCTGCCATGCAACGAAAGGAACCCTAGCCAAGGTAACAGGTAACCAAAGCAAGCCCAGGTAAGCTGCCATGCAACGAAAGGAACCCTAGCCAAGCTAATAGGTAACCAAACCAATCGCAGGTAAGCTGCCATGCAACGAAAGGAACCCTAGCCAAGCTGCCAGGTAACCAAAGCAATCCCAGGTAAGCTGCCATGCAACGAAAGGAACCCTAGCCAAGCTTAACAGGTAACCAAAGCAATCTCAGGTAAGCTGCTATGCAACGAAAGGAACCCTAGCCAAGCGTAACAGGTAACCAAAGCAATCTCAGGTAAGCTGCTATGCAACGAAAGGAACCCTAGCCAAGCGTAACAGGTAACCAAAGCAATCTCAGGTAAGCTGCTATGCAGCGAAAGGAACCCTAGCCAAGCTTAACAGGTAACCAAAGCAATCCCAGGTAAGCTGCCATGCAACGAAAGGAACCCTAGCCAAGGTAACAGGTAACCAAAGCAAGGCCAGGTAAGCTGCCATGCAACGAAAGGAACCCTAGCCAAGCTAATAGGTAACCAAACCAATCACAGGTAAGATGCCATGCAACGAAAGGAACCCTAGCCAAGCTAACAGGTAACCAAAGCAATCCCAGGTAAGATGCCATGCAACGAAAGGAACCCTAGCCAAGCTAACAGGTAACCAAAGCAATCCCAGGTAAGCTGCCATGCAACGAAAGGAACCCTAGCCAAGGTAACAGGTAACCAAAGCAATCGCAGGTAAGCTGCCATGCAACCAGAGGAACCCTAGCCAAGCTGCCAGGCAACCCAAGGAATCCCAGGTAAGCTGCCATGCAACGAAAGGAACCCTTGCCAAGGTAACAGGTAACCAAAGCAATCCCAGGTAAGCTGCCATGCAACGAAAGGAACCCTAGCCAAGCTAACAGGTAACCAAAGCAATCCCAGGTAAGCTGCCATGCAATGAAAGGAACCCTAGCCAAGGTAACAGGTAACCAAAGTAAGCCCAGGTAAGCTGCCATGCAATGAAAGGAACCCTAGCCAAGCTAACAGGTAACCAAAGCAATCGCAGGTAAGATGCCATGCAACGAAAGGAACCCTAGCCAAGCTAACAGGTAACCAAAGCAATCGCAGGTAAGATGCCATGCAACGAAAGGAACCCTAGCCAAGCTAACAGGTAACCAAAGCAATCCCAGGTAAGATGCCATGCAACGAAAGGAACCCTAGCCAAGCTAACAGGTAACCAAAGCAATCCCAGGTAAGCTGCCATGCAATGAAAGGAACCCTAGCCAAGGTAACAGGTAACCAAAGTAAGCCCAGGTAAGCTGCCATGCAATGAAAGGAACCCTAGCCAAGCTAACAGGTAACCAAAGCAATCGCAGGTAAGATGCCATGCAACGAAAGGAACCCTAGCCAAGCTAACAGGTAACCAAAGCAATCCCAGGTAAGATGCCATGCAACGAAAGGAACCCTAGCCAAGCTAACAGGTAACCAAAGCAATCTCAGGTAAGCTGCCATGCAACGAAAGGAACCCTAGCCAAGCTAACAGGTAACCAAAGCAATCCCAGGTAAGCTGCCATGCAACGAAAGGAACCCTAGCCAAGGTAACAGGTAACCAAAGCAATCGCAGGTAAGCTGCCAGGTAACCAAAGGAACCCTAGCCAAGCTGCCAGGCAACCCAAGGAATCCCAGGTAAGCTGCCATGCAACGAAAGGAACCCTAGCCAAGCTGCCAGGCAACCCAAGGAATCCCAGGTAAGCTGCCATGCAACGAAAGGAACCCTAGCCAAGGTAACAGGTAACCAAAGCAATCCCAGGTAAGCTGCCATGCAACGAAAGGAACCCTAGCCAAGCTAACAGGTAACCAAAGCAATCCCAGGTAAGCTGCCATGCAATGAAAGGAACCCTAGCCAAGGTAACAGGTAACCAAAGTAAGCCCAGGTAAGCTGCCATGCAATGAAAGGAACCCTAGCCAAGCTAACAGGTAACCAAAGCAATCGCAGGTAAGATGCCATGCAACGAAAGGAACCCTAGCCAAGGTAACAGGTAACCAAAGCAATCGCAGGTAAGCTGCCATGCAACCAGAGGAACCCTAGCCAAGCTGCCAGGCAACCCAAGGAATCCCAGGTAAGCTGCCATGCAACGAAAGGAACCCTTGCCAAGGTAACAGGTAACCAAAGCAATCCCAGGTAAGCTGCCATGCAACGAAAGGAACCCTAGCCAAGCTAACAGGTAACCAAAGCAATCCCAGGTAAGCTGCCATGCAATGAAAGGAACCCTAGCCAAGGTAACAGGTAACCAAAGTAAGCCCAGGTAAGCTGCCATGCAACGAAAGGAACCCTAGCCAAGCTAACAGGTAACCAAAGCAATCCCAGGTAAGCTGCCATGCAACGAAAGGAACCCTAGCCAAGGTAACAGGTAACCAAAGCAATCGCAGGTAAGCTGCCATGCAACCAGAGGAACCCTAGCCAAGCTGCCAGGCAACCCAAGGAATCCCAGGTAAGCTGCCATGCAACGAAAGGAACCCTTGCCAAGGTAACAGGTAACCAAAGCAATCCCAGGTAAGCTGCCATGCAACGAAAGGAACCCTTGCCAAGGTAACAGGTAACCAAAGCAATCCCAGGTAAGCTGCCATGCAATGAAAGGAACCCTAGCCAAGGTAACAGGTAACCAAAGTAAGCCCAGGTAAGCTGCCATGCAATGAAAGGAACCCTAGCCAAGCTAACAGGTAACCAAAGCAATCGCAGGTAAGATGCCATGCAACGAAAGGAACCCTAGCCAAGCTAACAGGTAACCAAAGCAATCGCAGGTAAGATGCCATGCAACGAAAGGAACTCTAGCCAAGCTAACAGGTAACCAAAGCAATCCCAGGTAAGATGCCATGCAACGAAAGGAACCCTAGCCAAGCTAACAGGTAACCAAAGCAATCCCAGATAAGCTGCCATGCAATGAAAGGAACCCTAGCCAAGGTAACAGGTAACCAAAGTAAGCCCAGGTAAGCTGCCATGCAATGAAAGGAACCCTAGCCAAGCTAACAGGTAACCAAAGCAATCGCAGGTAAGATGCCATGCAACGAAAGGAACCCTAGCCAAGCTAACAGGTAACCAAAGCAATCCCAGGTAAGATGCCATGCAACGAAAGGAACCCTAGCCAAGCTAACAGGTAACCAAAGCAATCTCAGGTAAGCTGCCATGCAACGAAAGGAACCCTAGCCAAGCTAACAGGTAACCAAAGCAATCCCAGGTAAGCTGCCATGCAATGAAAGGAACCCTAGCCAAGGTAACAGGTAACCAAAGTAAGCCCAGGTAAGCTGCCATGCAATGAAAGGAACCCTAGCCAAGCTAACAGGTAACCAAAGCAATCCCAGGTAAGCTGCCATGCAACGAAAGGAACCCTAGCCAAGCTAACAGGTAACCAAAGCAAGGCCAGGTAAGCTGCCATGCAACGAAAGGAACCCTAGCCAAGCTAATAGGTAACCAAAGCAATCGTAGGTAAGCTGCCATGCAACGAATGGAACCCTAGCCAAGCTGCCAGGTAACCAAAGCAATCCCAGGTAAGCTGCCATGCAACGAAAGGAACCCTAGCCAAGCTAACAGGTAACCAAAGCAATCTCAGGTAAGCTGCCATGCAACGAAAGGAACCCTAGACAAGGTAAAAGGTAACCAAAGCAATCCCAGGTAAGCTGCCAGGTAACCAAGGAACCCTAGCCAAACTGCCCGGTAATAAAATAAATCCCAGGGAAGCTTTCAGGCAACAAAAGGAAGCCTAGGTAAGCTGCCAGGTAACCAAAGAAATTCCAGGTAAGCTCCCAGACACCCAAAGGAACCCTAGCCAAGCTTCCAGGCAACCCAAGGAATCCCAGGTAAGCTACCATGCAACCCAAGGCATCCAAGGTAAACTGCCAGGCAACCAAAGGACCGCTAAGCAAGCTTCCAGGCAACCAAAGGAATCCCAGTTAAGCTGCCATGCAACCAGAGGAACCCTAGCCAAGCTGCCAGGCAACCCAAGGAATCCCAGGTAAGCTGCCATGCAACGAAAGGAACCCTTGCCAAGGTAACAGGTAACCAAAGCAATCCCAGGTAAGCTGCCATGCAACGAAAGGAACCCTAGCCAAGCTAACAGGTAACCAAAGCAATCCCAGGTAAGCTGCCATGCAACGAAAGGAACCCTAGCCAAGGTAACAGGTAACCAAAGCAAGCCCAGGTAAGCTGCCATGCAACGAAAGGAACCCTAGCCAAGCTAATAGGTAACCAAAGCAATCGCAGGTAAGCTGCCATGCAACGAATGGAACCCTAGCCAAGCTGCCAGGTAACCAAAGCAATCCCAGGTAAGCTGCCATGCAACCAGAGGAATCCTAGCCAAGCTTCACAGGTAACCAAAGCAATCCCAGGTAAGCTGCCATGCAACGAAAGGAACCCTAGCCAAGGTAACAGGTAACCAAAGCAATCCCAGGTAAGCTGCCATGCAACGAAAGGAACCCTAGCCAAGGTAACAGGTAACCAAAGCAAACCCAGGTAAGCTGCCATGCAACGAAAGGAACCCTAGGCCAGCTGCCAGGTACCCAAAGGTATGTCAGGTATGATGCCAGGTAACGAAAAGTACCCTAGCAAGCTGCCAGGTAAGCAAATGCAACGTATGAAAGCCTTATGGTAAGGACTGGCATGTTCGGAAGGTTTCTAGGTAAGCCAAGGAACCCTAGGCAGGCTGTAAGGTAATGCAAGGAATACCAGGTTACGAACAGAATTGCAGGTAAGCTGTATCCGTTCTGGCATTGACTCTCAGAATATCTTTCTAAAGTAGGTGCTAGCTGAAGGTTTTTGTGATAGTGCTGCGACGGAAACAAAGCAGTAGCAGTATGAGAGTAATGCGTTTTTTTGCTAAATGAGATGTTTTGAAGCCGATATTAAGTATACGAGAGGCCTGAGAATTTTTTATATATTTCTATCCCAAAGCATGGTTAGTTGGTGAACGTTGAAGATTTCATGGGGTTGGTAAATACATGTAATTCCTAGAGTCAGTGAAGGTGGTGATACGTTTTTAACATTCTTACTAAATCTGCACAATCTCTGTGTCATCTTGCTTTGTGAAATGTGCAAGCAGATAGCAGTCTGGAAGGGCAGTGGGATGTCTGGGAAGATTAAGCAAGCAACTGTGGGAATTCAAGTAGTATGTGATGAAACCCATGTTTAGGTTGTCGTCAGGCCACAATAGGCATTTAGCGATATGTAGTATAAAAACTCCAGAATAGTATTATTTTGCCTGTCTTAGTGTATTGGACATGAATAGGCTGCAAGCACGTTTTGCATGTTAGCAGTTTGCACTGTGGTGTGGGGACAGGCCAAGATGTAGAGTGTTAGGAATCTGTCCAGCAGCCATGCTGCCAGGTGTAGGGTATTGTTTGGTGAAGCAGCATGTCTCCTCAGGAGATTTCTCGGAAGATTGTGGGATAAATGGAGCTGTATTGGTAGTGGTGCCTTAGCAGCTCTATGGACACTGGCTTAGCGTTTACAGTGCGGTTTTCCTTTGTGTGAGTTTTTTATTAGGTCAACGTTACAGGGTTATTTCAAGGCGTTAAGGTTTTAATGTTGTTATGGTGCCATCTGCATGCTTATGTAGCATTCCTGAGCGATGTTATTTTGTGGCTAGAGTCATGAGTCCTGTGCTGTTTGTTGAATGCATTAAATGGTATTTCAAGACAGGGAAGATGTAAGATTTTTTGTCTACTCAGTTTGAGCAGAATGAGGAGCCAAGGTGAGATTGGAGCGATTTAAGTGACAGTGATGGTATTTTTTTGCATAGGTCGTTGGAGGTGGTAACTTTTTTCATGTGTGGTTCCGAAGTTGAAGACGATAGTTATGTTTCTAAGAAAAGGAAAGGAATATTGGCCTCTTGCATCACCTGTAGTGAATCTCATTTTTTGAAGGTGTCAAAGGAATATATCTTGGTGTATGTTGTGCCTTCTGTCATTGCTGTTTCATTATTAAGTAAATGTAAAAATTATTTGTGGAAATTAAGGGAGAACTACTTTGTTGAATCTCGTAGTAGAGTTGTGTGAAGATTTGAAGTAGGTTTAGGACTTTGAGGTGTTTTTTTCTCGGTTTTTTTTTTTGGGATCTGGAACTAATTTTCCTGATGTTTGTTATTTTGTTGTTTCATAAGAGAAATATTAGTGAAACAAGAGTTTTGCTTGAATTTCCTGTCTTATTTAACTGTTTTGTTTTTGTTTTTGTTTTTTTTTTTTTTTCCTTATGTATGGCATGATACCTATAAGGAAAAATGAAAGTTAGGTTTTTTTTTTTTTTTTTTTTTGCTTTGACAATCACCAGTTTCCTGAAGGTAGGAAAACTTTGCAGGCACATATATATCTGTCTACATATAAAGCAACGTATATTTTATTACACACATAGTGCATAACATACCAGGTAATGGTTTTTTTGATACAGAGTGTTTTTGCATCCATTACAGAGGTTTGTTTTTTTTTTTTTGTGAAATAATGATTTGACCTGTTGAACATTATATTGTTAATTAGTACAGTAAGATGTCTTTTAAAATTAAGTCAGGCAAATAATGGGCATGATAACTCTTAGTAGTCATAATCTTTTCTGATAAATTATTAGTTTTACTGTATCTGTGTAGTGTACCAGGGGAAGTGCATTTCAGTGGTCTCGTTTATTTTGGCATTAACGCAGAGCATGTAGGAAAGCTGAGCATGGCCTGGGAGTGGACTCTGTACCACGTGGTGAAGTATTAGTATATAAGGAAAAGTAGTCCTCATAGTTGTAGGGTTGTTTTATGATGTGTCCTTTGAATAGACTTAGTTTGTTTCTAAAATAAATTATGCATTTGAAGAATGGTTATTGGCAAACCTCAAGGTTTAGAAAGATCAATTATAGGTTTCATGTCAGAAGAGGCTTTTGCGTATTCCTGTTAGTTACATCGTATGTTCATTTTTGCTCAGATGTGTGGGAGCATATCACGTAATGGTATGTAATTGAACACCGTACAGTGTGTGTGGTGTTTTTTATATTTTAATTTTGTATTTTAAGCCTTTTTTTCCTACATGATTTTAGTGTCTCATCTCTTTCATAAGATTCATGTAATTTAGATATAGCATAGAATAGGTAGTGGTGAACAATAGATGACTGCACAGAGCATTAGGACTGTTGTTGTGATAGTGACTCTTTCACTTTGTTCATTGTGGTTATTCCAAAGCAGTCTAGTGTAAAAGGTTGAGTTTGGTGCTTTGAAATGTATGAGTCATAAGCAGTGAGCAGGTTTTGTGGTGTCACTAGTACCATTGGCTGTTATTTCTGTGTTCAAGTGAAATTCTATTTATTTGGGTGACAGAGGTTAGTTACTGCAAAATTTGCGGTGGCTTTTTCTTTTAGGCAATGTATGGTGTTGAATATCAGATTTGATTCTAGTTCCTTTCTCCAGGCCAGAGTATGAATGTCTTTGGTGTTTTCTTTTCCTAGCATGGTTAGCATCCTCCAGCTGTCCGATAGTAGGTAGATTTTATGTGAAAGTCTCATCCCAGATGCTATGGCTTGTGGCATGGTATTGTGCCAGTCCAGGATAGTTGCTTGTACAGAGTACTAATGGGTGCATTGGGGAGAAAATTAGTGAAGGAATAGTTTGGTATGATCTATGCAGGATATGGGTGTGGATATATTGAAGTGGACTGGTCATTAGATTCCTAGAGTATGGAAATTCTCTGTTGTGAGCACTTTGGTTTGGATGGCACTTCTAACCCTAATGTGGAAGTATTTTGTTGCAGTCAATGTTGGATTGTATAAATTGGAGGCAAGGTCAGAGACTCCAAAATGGCTCTCAGTAATGGAGAACGCTCCATCTGACAACTGAAGGTATGTAGTGAAGCATGGGACATGCACAGGTTGGGCTGGAGCTATAAGCAGTCGAAGCAGTGCTGCTGGTTGTGTGGTTTGCATGTGAAGGCCAGTTATGTGTGTGCTCTCTGACCTGAATGTAGGTTTTCCTCTGAAGACCTATGTCTGCCATACCAGGTTCACAGTGGATGTCCTGAAGTTTTCAAAACGTGATATCTGTAGGTGTTTTTTGTACATGAAACTCTCATGTTTGGTTTTGGTGTGAAATTTTCTCCTTGAGAATAGTCATGGTACATGGTCTGTAGGAGGAATCCTTAATTTGGGTGGGTTTTTTTTTTTCCTTGGTCTGAAGAAGAATGTGTGTTGCAGTAAAGAGCTTTAGGAAATGTCTGTAACCCCCCTAAACTGTCTTTTGCTGCATACGGAGTGAGCCTTCTGACAATGACCTGATAGTATGGGGTTTTTTGCAGATGGAAGTAGGAGAAGATTCAGTTGCAATAATCAGTAGCCAATATACTGTATGCTATTGACTCTATGTGGGTCCGGTGTTGAGGTCTGTTAGAATAAAAGGGATAGGTCCTGGCTCGTGAAAGGGCAATGGTATTGTAGGTCATAAAGTGGTTACCGAATGTTGTGAGGTGTGGGGCAGTTTGTTTCATGAGTACTGTCTGTTAGTTCAAACTCCCAAGGAGAGGTCAGTGTACCTAATCTAATCTAAGAAATCTTTCCGCAGCTCGCTTGGCTATCCATGAAATGTAGTAGTGCCTCTGTTGTCCTGCCTGTGATCAGGAAATGTTGGGTCATATCAGCAGAATGCTATTTCAGTCCCTAGCAGTAAAACTAAAGAAATCCGGGTGTAACATCTCTCATACCATGCTAGATATGTTACTGCTGAAGGAATACCTAGCCTAGGCATTTTTTTTATTGTATAAATACAGGCATGTACGGTGTAGGTTAGATAGATATGCAAGTATGGATTGGGGTGCGTCGTCTGTAGGTGGACACCATGTGCCAAGGTAAGCTGCTCTGGTCCTTCCTTCCTTGGCTCCCCATGGGAGACAAAATATTTTGAAAGTCTAATTGGTGTGTGTGAGGACAGGGAGATTGGTCAGCCGTTACCATCATGGGCCAAAGAGAGTACATTTGCGGAAAATGCTGTATGTTATGTAATTAGTGTGTATTATTAATCAAATCAGCGTTTTTGTCATATGTTTTTACTCCGGTGTCTTGTTGCAGGTGATGCTGTGTTTCAACTTTTTTATTTGATTGAATATGTTCTCACAGAGGTACTCCCACCTTGGGCAGCAGTGGGTGTGCCGTGATCTGGCTGGTGCTGAAAGTATGGGACGTGGGGGAAGCTTCCAGCAGCTTCTCATAGAAGCTACCCCTGTGTTGGAGTTTGCCTTGTGAGTCATGGGCATGGACTGTTAGAGCAGGTGCACGAACAAGCTAGTGTGCAGGCGCTAGCGGCCAAGATTAGGCTTCAAGGATGTTCTGTCTTTGAAGAGTAGCACAAGGATCTAAGTTATATAAGATAGGGAAGTAACAGTTAGGCAAGGCGGAGAAGGTGATAATGAGAGGTTGGAGCATAGGGAAAAAGTTAATGTTAATGTTGAAGTGGTGTAATGAAAAGCTAAGGAAAAGTTAATAAGATATGCTTGGTCGTGGTGATTTGACAAAAGAGTGATATATAAGTGACTGTATCTGCACAATACAATGAGCTTTGTGGATAACTCAGATGGAGTCGTTTCAGATTTCTCTAAGTCCTGTGTCCACACCCGTGTAGGTCTCCTGGGACGAAATCATGGTCATGGAAATCCAATGCATGAGTATGTACTGTAGGTTTAGGTAGGTCCTGTTATGTGAGACATTATTCCTAAGTCTTAATGTCAAGGTGCTAATGTGCCAATAGGAATGAGGAGTTTTAGAAATCTAAGGTGAATTGTACTTTTTTTTCTAGATATGTCTTTTGTCTTAGAAAGCATTTGGAGGTTTGTTTTTTTTTCCTTTTAGAAAGTTTTTTAGTTTGTATTTGAGGTGATAAAATGCAGTGCCAGACTCACATAGTTTGGGTAGATGGTGCCATAAGTAGTTTTATACAGATGTATGTGCCTGTGTGTAGTTCAGTAACCCAAAAGTGGTTATGTTCTCACAGATTGTGGGCACCTAGTGGGTGCATTTCTGTATTGTGTTATGAGAATACTCAGTAAAGTAAAGCTTTTTTGTGCAGGAAGGATTGTACTGTGTCTTGTTTTGGTGTTGCAGCAGTAGTGGTCACATGGCCACTAAATAGATGTGCTGTTTGGCAATTAACTGGGTATCAGGGATCATGTCTAGTACAAAATGTATTGTAGAGGTAAAATTGGCCCAGCAGTTGGAGGTAGTTTGTCGAAGTCATCCCAGTAACTAAATGACTCAGAAGTCATTTCCGTCTTGGTGTGTCTGGCCGGCGTGTCTGTTGCCTTGTGAAGGAACATGAAAGTGCAGTGAGTGAAATAATTTGGAATAAGCAGTGTAAAACCCCTTTTTGTCCTGGTCATTTTTTTGTGCTCAGGTTTTGTCTGTCTGTATTAATTTGGTATGGGTAAGTGTGGGGGTTTTGGGGGTTTTTTTTTTTTTTTGTTTTTTGTTTTTTTCCCTCTTGTTGTGTAAACGAACACTAGTGTGGGTGCTGCTCAGGGCACTTCAGGAGGACAGAGGCCATTTGTCCCCGTAACTCCTTGCAGTAGCTCTGGCAATTAGCTGCTGGAGCTTGCATGATGATATTTCTGTTGGGAGTGTAAGCAGAAGGTACTGGGTGTCATTTTTGGGCATGCAAGGTTTTTTTTTTTTTTATTATTGTTAATGCCGCTAGACTTTTATTTCAGGCAGTCCTTTAACATAGGGCTTATCCATTGGGGAAATTGTTCTTTTTGTAAGATCTTGTTGAGAGTACGTGTAGAGCACCTCCATAAGAGAAGGAATTCATTGCAGGCGTAATGTGCCGTTGCTTATTGTCCTGTGAAGGAGGTATTCCTGACTACCTGGAAGTGTCTGTGTCTGAAGCTCCATGAGTTTGCACTTCCAAAGGACTTTCCCCATTTCCAAGTGTGGCTGTGTTATTTCATAGTGGTGGTTGCCCCGTCTTTTTTCCAGTCTGCCTATTAAAAGCTGTGCATTGAGGATGATTAGTCCTCAATATTTTATTTTTTATAATTATTTATTGTATTTCAGCAAAGAAATCATTTATTTGTTTTGGTGTTTCAACTTCTGTACTTTCCTGAATGTATTACCTGCTGTATTGCTGACTGAAATTGTAATACATGGAGGCATATTGAAAAAGCAAGAACTACAGGGAACAGTCTGAAGATACTGCGCAGTAATGTAAGCTTTGGAAGTCTTGAGGATGCGTACTTACTTTTGCTGTAGTTGCGTGCACCATTCTGAAATACCTATGTGTTGTTTCTTTGTAATCCTAGGTAAATCATGTGTAGCGATTGTGGCATGGATATCAGTCTTGATCTCTGTGATTTTGTAGAGCAACTCTAAGTGATCGGTGGGTGGACATGTAAAATAAGGCTGAAAGTGGTGGGTCTGAGTCAAAAGAACAACGGCAAAACCAATAATTTCTGTCCTGGTCAGATCACGTCCTTTAAGTTGGGTGGGGTGGGGGTGTGGGTATGGAATGGACGGTGTAGGTTCCTGCCTATCTGTGCTAAGTAATATGTTAAAGAAGTATGAAAGTAATGAATAACATGTTGTATAGGTGGGTTGTTTATTTTTTTTTTATTTTCAAAGAAAGCATTACCAATATTGCTGGCGGTGCTGTGGTGTTCCTTTAATCGGTAGGGTGGAATTGAGATATTTGTACAACAGTTTTGTGCTTGCCTAATACTGGTGGGTCTGGATAACTCCCAGGCTTAATTTAGGGATTTTTAGAGTGTATGTTTAAATGTAATTTAAGTCAGACTTTCTTGTTAATTTGTGCAGCAGAGTAAGAAATCTTTGAAATATTGCATGGGTCAGGTGCTCAAGTGTAATGTTCCCTAGGTGGTCCTGAATCTACCTGTAAGGTAATGTGTAACTGTTAGAAAGTCACTTACCTGTATTTGAGATGTCTATTTTTCAAAATGCATATCGTAAAGTACATAGGTAAGTGGGTTGTGGGTGACCCTTTTATCCTGTCTGGCACTATGTAAATGCAGCTGAAATGTCCAGAGGACAGAGGTTTTTTTCTGGGTTGTATTTATTTAGTAATTCAAGTGTAGAGGATGTGTAGCATAAGGATAATGCCATTTCCCTCAAGGGTAAGGTAACTCTGGCTGTTCGAGGACAGAGGTTTATACAAAAGAGCTGTATCGTCCATCTGATGGCCTCTGGAAGCGAACCTGTGTTAGGTCAGAGCAGTTATAGTGGAGGAAGGCCCACCACAGTGTTAGAAATGACTTTTAGAAGTGTTCTACTGTTTTGCCACTTCGTAGGCCCAGTACAAAAGACATAGCCAGCAGCAGAACAGCAATGCAGTGAGTAAGTTCTATTTCACGTAAAGGACTCTTAGTATAGGGGATTGCCGGGGGTCCAAAGGAGTTAGATAGATCACAAAGTCTAGATATCAACCCCAGGGACCCCAGGAATGACATAGTCTGAGTCATAATAGATGGAACAAGCAGAGAAACGAGGTAACCCACTGAGAACATGGGAGACAACCAGGACAGTAAGGTGGTTACATATGATAGAAGTTACCCCCTGCTGCTTCTCCGCAAAGCCCGCATTTGTACGTTCCAGACGTGACTGCCATCCAGTTGCATGAGGAGTCAGGAGGTCCTTTCCAACAGGCAAACTCTGTGAAGCGCGTACAGTCCACAGACAGACTTTCCAACCTCTCCAGCAAGTGGGCCCAGCTTTTATCTGCAAACAGGACACCTGGCACTCGTTATCAAAATGCAGAGCACCTGGGGCTTGTTTACCCAAGGGTTCTCCCTGCCAGGCCGGCTGCACTTTGGAGGAAAGCCAAAAGTGAAACTCATCCCCTCCTTTTGAAGGGCTGTGGGAACCACCCATATGTCAACCTTAATTCAGGGCTCGGGGTTCAGACCCCAGCACTTCATCTACACAGTGTGGTAAAGAATCATGGTGCAGTGAAAGTTGCATGACAGACAATAGTATTACATTAGGACAGGTGCTCCGTCTTGTTGCACTTGTCATTAGTTGAAACTTTGTGGCGTTGGTAGTGATGTAGGGGTGCTGCTTGTTTTGTTCCAGAGAGAATTTATTCTTCCTATGGGTGCTCTGTTTTGAGTGTTTGCTTTTGGGGTTAGGTGTGTTAATATTGGTTTGAGGAAGGGGTTTGCTATGCACTTGGGGATTTTTGTAGGTGCTCAATATCACCGTGACATATTGCATCAGGAGCAGTGCTAGGATGACATAAATAGCCTCTGGAACTTTGGTTTCCTGTGTAGCACAAAGTGTCTGGGGTTCTCTACTGCATACAGAGCTATAGTGTGATGTTGTGTTTCCTAGTAGTGTTGTAGAGATTCCCTTAGATCCTGGCCTGGTCCGTTCATGCTTCTTGTATGGCTGTCTTTGACATGAAGGGAGAGGAAAAGGAGGGGTAGAGGGATATTTTTGGTGAAGGTGATTTTGTATGGCTGTAGAACTGTTGAAGATGACAATCTAGCTGTGTGAATAGTAGGTAGGTCAGTATTATCTCCTCTTTATGGACTTAGACGTTAAGCTGATGTATCTGATGGAATTAATGTTGCTTTAGTTTATCATAACGATGTGTATTTTATCCTGGTGTGACAGGAAAAAGGATGAGTGAGTAGATTTTTGTGCTCGAGGTAGGAAACGTATGTGGATTGTTTGTTTTTAGATAAATTTCTGGCCGAAAACGTCCGCCTACAGTATTTTTGAAGGGTCAACTTGCTGGGAAACTCCATCTGTTGGAATGTAGCACTTCGGACAGTCCTTTGGGTTCCTTCATGTTCCCCATGCAATATTCCTTTTATTGCTTTAAAAGCAGCTGTTAGAAAGCAGACAGGCATGATGGTTTGTGGTACTGAATACAGCAGTACTATCTTGCCTGTTATTTCCAGCATATACAGATGTGTGGATGAAATGGTGAGAAGCAGTCAGGGTACTGCCTAAGGTTAAGAAACCTGTGGTCACAATTGTGGTGTTTGTTTTGTTTTTCCCCTCAGCCCTCTAGTGGTTCTTACTTTGTCGACGTCTGGAACAAGTGTATTGTAAGCAATCCAGGTGTTTAATGAGTGTAATCTTTGCTAGGTACTCAGTGACCAGAGATTGCAGTGTTTGAATGCCTGACTGTTAAATCCTGAAATGTCTGATTTGGACAGAAGTTTGGTGGGTAAGGAATGGTAACTGTTTATTTTAAGGATGATAGTTCTAGTATCTGTGAACTACAGTTGTGTCTGTAATGGACTAATAGGAAATGCTCTCTATTTTTTTTTGTAATCTGTGCAGTGGTATCAAATTGCAGCCTCCTGGCCACAGATGTTTTATTGTAGTGTAATATGGTAGAGCAGTTTTGACATATTTGACCATCTCTATTATCTGGTGGCATTTGAGGTTGCTGCTAATATCTCTGTTGTAAATGAAACTGAAATGATATACCCTTGCTTTCTTAGAATTGTGAGCTAGATAGTAAGTGTAGTCTACATCAATATAAAAATATTAGTTCCTGAATTAATTTCCTCTGAAAGTCACAGAGATGCAATTGTTTCATTTTAGTAACAGGTTGTGTGGTTGCTGTTTTTTTTATATATGTGGAGTAGGTACTAGTAAGAGAAGAAATCTCTGTATGCAGATCAGTAGAGGTAGTTCTGATATTTTTTAGTCTCCCTTTTGTAAAGGAAGTGTTAATTGGACGATTGGCAGGACTGTGCTGAGATTCATAGGTGACATATGTGACTATTTGCAGTGAAGGTAAGAGGTTTAGTGGTGTAGGTGGTTCAGTCCAAGAGCTTTTTCGTGACGTCATGGAAAGAGTGTCTTATCTGTGTTTCAAAGGATTGTCGAAAATCTTCTGTAGGAATACCGTCAATATGAATGTGTAAACCAGTACTGTAGTAAGGTAATATATCTGCATCCACTCTAAGTTAGCTGAGAAAAGTGTGTGTAAGAATTTGTTATAGTGAAGTATAAAATAATGTGTCTGGACATCTGGTGATTGGAATGCATTGCAACTGTTGAGGTAGGAATAGGTTTTTCCTACTTTAATTTCCATGTTGTGCCCAAGTGGCTAGAACCTAATGTGGTATGCCAGGCCATTTTTTCCTTTTTCTGTTTTTTTTAGTTTGATTGGGAAATTTAAGAACTGGCAAAGACATGTTCTGTGGGTCTGGGCTATTTTGCATGTAGTCTGCCTTAAGTAAAGTCAGTTTATGAAAAAAGAAAGAGGTCTGCAGTATGCTAGCAGTCATGGGAAATGCAACGTATTCCAAAAATTTGTTTGTCCTGAATGAAATAATGAAGTTATGTTAAGGAAAGATCTTTGAGAATAACAAAATTCTAAGTGTTTTTTAAGTAACTCTGAAAATATTCCCATGGAGGCAAACTGTTTTCTGGGGTACAAATTTCATGCCCTTTGGATTATGCAGTTGGGTAAGAAATGATGTAAAGTACTCTATAGGTCTCCTGCCACATAGGGATCTGGTTGTAAGGTTTATTCCTGGTAATTGGAAGTGTCTCATATCTGAATCTGTGAAGTTTTCTCTGTGATGTGTACTTGTTTCAGGCTAGGAATGTATTACCTGTAGTTTACTAAGTAGCTAAAAATTGGGCTAACATCAGAACAGGCAGTATGTGAACATATGGTAAGTACTTTCAGACATCAGTGCAGACTTTTGTCGTGGGTAAATGATGATTGCAGTCCTATGTATGGTAGCATTAAGAAAAAAATCAGGTGTAATAAGTGGTTCAAGCTAAGGAGTAGGAGTATAGTTGTAAATGTGACATGAGGGCTACTTTTTATAGCATGTATCATCTTGAGCATTATGATAGTTTACCACATCCTCAATTCTGTCCCACTTGGGAGTCTGGTCTTAATGGCCATCATGTGTAGCCTAGGGTTGGTGTGAAGTCCAAAGTGGTACGGGAAGAAGAGGAAAACCTTGTGGTAGGGAGGTGGTATACAAACCTGTAATGCCTGTTTCTATAAGAAGTAGCACAGGAGTTTTTCGTCCTAAGGACTTCATATTTTAATAGGTATATTTTGCCTCCAAGTACTAAAAAATTTCTGGTGAAGCACCATTTAAGTTGAGTCAGAGGTGGACAGAAATGTGCCCTTTCTTTGGCAGGGATTAAGTTGGTCCACAGTGGGTAATCTGTGTGCTTGTGTTGTCAGTCAGGTGTGTAGTGTGGAAAAGTGGGAAATGTGTAGGTACTCTTGGGATGGCACATGGGGAGTAAACTGAAACCCTCAATGTCCTGCTGGAATGGAAAGTGCCGCACCTTGTGCTCAGGGAAAGACAGTGTGTTTGGAAAGACAGGGAAGATCTGACTTGTCTAGTTTACAAACAAACCATGGCTCGTAGTAGGCATTCATTCAGAAATTACAATTTGGGGTCAGGTGTTGCATTGCAGGTGCCGTGGGCTGCGTTGGCAGCAGAAAGGGACTGTTGGACAACAAACCCTGTGATCACGTTATGGGACTGTGATCTTCCATGGCCTGTCTACCACCTTCTAGGTTCGTATGGTATCTGCAGTATTGTGCATGGCGTGGGAAGGTAAAGGGCTGGAGTGAGTCAGCTCGTTTTTGGCTGCATTCCGTCTGGTCAGTCCTAATCTGTCTTGAATGGCAATAGTCTCAGTTGGAAGAATAGGTGAAGATGGCTGCTCATGATGAATTGATAAAGTAATCATTTGATTGTTGCAGTTTTCAGTACTAACTGGCTGCATAAACATGATTGAGTATGATGGAATGTATAGTTCACTCTAGTCCCTAGCTGGGTGTGATGCTGTGTCTTTATAGAGGTAGCTGTGGTACCCAGTTGCTTGTACTTTCAGTGGTTGTTTAAGATCTTAGTGTTTATGCATCGTAAAGGCACGATGCCTGTGATGTTAAATGAATTTTCAGCAGTAGGAAGAAGGAAGCTGTGCCACTTAGTCAATAATGTCATGTTGTGGCTTGATATAATGATTGGTTTCTGTACAGAAATGCAGGAATAATTGTGGATAGGACCGTGGAATTAGATAGTGTAGTCAAACAATCTGGCCTGTGGTTTTCATTGTGTTGTAGGTCAAGAGGTGGGAAATATCGTAGGGAGGTGGTTTAATGTATCAGAAGGTAAGGTGCAGATTTTCTAAGACTGGAGGCAGTGTTAGCAGCGAAGTGAGCAATGTAGTTGTTGTTTTCAAGGAGCCTGACATGAAAAGTCGTCTGGTATAGGAAGTCTGACAAGTACTTCTTTGTCATGCCTCCAAGTAGACTGTGCTGGAATGTCATTTATAGAGGGATTGTGTGGTCCCTGCAGTGATATTTTTTTAAATGTAATGCTGGTCATAGTTTTTGCAAACAAGTGTCAATGCTGCTTGTTGTAATGGAGACTATATGATAATGGTGTAAAGGTGGAAAAGTTTACAGAGGGTGATTCCAATTGTTTTGGAATATGCGTTTATGGTTTTTGTTAGTGTTTTGCCTTTAAAAGCATTGCACGTATTATGAGGAATAAATTGCCTGTATTATCTTTTGAAAGAAAACCATGGGTTTAGTCATTACCTAATAGTCCGCAAGTTTGTGTTGATGATCCGCTCCTGAAATCTGCGGAAATAATTTGGAGTAGCGAAGGTAGCAGCTGCATGTAGAAATTCCTAAAGATACAAATGGGCAATTTTGGTTTATCCAATGGTGCTTTATAATCAGCATTGTTATGTAATATGGGAATGAAAAGTGTGAGGGCAGGAAGGATCAAGTACTCAGTATCTGAAATGCTGAGGAATTTTTTCTCATGATCATCGTCGGAAAGACTGAATGGCACTAAGGTGGAGGGGTGCCTGTAATGCATGTTTGCTGCTGTATTTCAGCCCAGGCAAAGTGGCCAGATGAAAATTTTTGGAGAGTGTGGGTGTGAACAACATCTGTCAATGTGTTACCTGCAAATGCTGGAGAGTTTTTTGTAAAATTATCTGAAGAGCGGGAGGTCTAGCTTGTTCCTTGTGCTTTGTGGGGGGGGGGGGGTTGTTTTTGTAGCTGTCTGAGGGTGAATGGGACTCCCTGGGATTAGTTAGAGATGACTGTTTATGAAATTATAGGCATAATAAATTTGTCAATGTTGAATGGTGTGGTTGATCTGGTGAAATGTAGATACTGATCTTGAAGATCTAGTGGTCTGTGTCCAGTAGCAATGTCAGTAATGAATCAGTACTCTGCTCCATTCTTGATTGGACTGTAAACCCTGTGAATTGAGCAGTTTATCCCTGCTGCAGTTAGGAATTTCTCATTAAGTGTTGTAGGAGAGCACATAGTAATGTTTATTTGTTTAAAAAGTGGAGACCTATGTAATACACACTGTAATATCTCAGCTTTGAATACCTTGGTTTGCGAAGAAACTAAGAAGTTGTGTGCACCATTTGCTGTAAAGTTGCATCCTGTAAGTGTGTGAAATTCAAGGAGGGTTTTCTGTCTGTCGTTTCACATGGTGTGTGTCCTGTGTGATTGTGAAGAAATAGGGAAAGGCAGCCCCCTGAACAGACTGTTCAATAGGGAGATTGGTTATTACACTCAGAAAGGCTATTGCCTCAGCAATAATAAAATGAGCATGATGTGTTTAATTGCAGTGAGTAGTGATGGTCACCGTAGTTTGGTCCTTATTGACACATGACATTAGGATGGTCTATTTATTCATTAGGAAGTAGTAATTTTCATCATATCTGTGAACCGTGTATTAGCAGTCAGGAAATGCAGATGTATTAAGAAGAGATGAGAATACTCATTTCGCAAAGTACGCCAAAGAAAAGTTAGGTTTGGTGGGGTGTAATTTTTTTTTTTTCTCTTTTTTTTTTTTTTTTTTTTTTTTTTTTTTTTTTCTTGACAGCTGCTCTAAAGGGAAAGAAGAAACATCAGAACAGATGAGTGGAGGATGTATGCTGAGGAACGTTCTAAATAACAAAGTGTGTCCAATAACCACTCAGAACAGGCATTGTCTGTTTGAATAATCTGTTGTGACGCTGGGTAATGACGTATTTGTTCATCTGTGCTGTACCCAGTTCTATGTGATTACTGTTTAGCCTCCTATGGTAATGCTAAATGCCTGGTGGCAAGGCAGTGGTCAGTATAGCCTTTGTGGAGGATGCGAAAGCAACATATCTGGCAGTCTGTCATAGACACCAGCGGATATGCGTTGCTGGGCTGTTCCACTGCTTGGGTCCTGCATTCATGCAGTGGAAGGTTTTGGGGATTTGTATGAAAGTAAGAAATGTGTAGCCAGGGTCATATCAAGTAGTGTTTTAACCAAGGACTTTGGAGGAGCATGGATCACTGATAATTAGTTGATTGCACATGCTTTGTTTGTGGTAGGAATTAATATACACTGTCAGAGTCCCTGTTGTTATTGTAATGTTAGCCTGAAAGATTCCTTTGTAAGTTCGTTATTTATATCTACAAATATAAATTTAATTACAGATCTTCTAACTGAGTGATTTGTATTGTGGTGGTCTTCTGCCATTACTGATTGTCTATAAGAAAAGTGTGTATAATAGTAGTGGAATATGATATGTTCCTTGTTTTAGATGTGAAGTGAGGTGTTGAAGTGATCCTCGGCATATTCCTCACCCAAAGCCGTGGTCTTTCCAAAAATTGTTGTGAGAAGATTTCTGTCTCTGCTGAAATTTATGCAATGTTGGTAAGTGGGTTGCTTTGAATGAGAAATTTAAAATTTCCTTTTGGCTTCAAACATTTCAGAAATGTAATGTGCGTTAAGCAAAATACATGGTCTCTTGGTTGTCTGTCAATTAGGATGTATCTCAAATGAGGTATGAAACAGAAATGCATGTCATTCTTTAAGAATACTATGCGCGTGGGTTTTGTTATCTGAACCCAGGTTCGTATTTGCAACAGTAATTTGTATTGTTTTCTTCAGCAGTTTTAAAGGAATGAGTACTACTAATGTAGTGATAAGGATATGAAAAGAAGAACAGATGGGGTTTTCAGTAGTTATTAATAGTTGGTGCTAGAGCAGGTGGGTCTGTGCTCTGTCCTTTAAAAGACAGACACGTAATGTGTCTATGTTCTGTTGAGTCATTAGTGGCATTGTCAGCATAGTTGTCTGCCACGTTGGAGTTGTCATAGGTCTTTGCGGTTGTTTTGGCAATCAGTAGGCCTCGTGCAAAGGATGCAGCCCGGGGAAAAGCAATCCCGTAACCAGATTCTATAGTACGTAGGTGAGTCAGTATATGGGGGATTGCTTGGGGTACAAGCAAGTCAGATGAATCATACATGATAGACATCACTCCTAGTGACCGTAGGAATGACGTACCATGACTTGTAATGTATGGAATACACAAAGGTACAAGATATTTCATGGAGCAAATGGGAGGCAACCAAGTACATAGTGTGATCATATAGGACAGAAGTAGCCTGATATTGTTTTCCCACCAAGCCCGTGTTTGTAAATGGCAAACCTGATCAGGGCCCACTTTTCTGGAGAGTTGGGTAGTCCTTCTCCAACGAGGGACCTCTGCCAAGTACATCCACTTTCCAGTCAGACTCTGCAGCCTTCCTGCTAGTGGTCCCTGCTTTTATGTCCAAAGCAGGACACATGGCAGTCATGCACCCAATGCAAGGCACCTGGGGTTTGTTTTCCTAAGGACTTTTCGTCAAGGTTGCCAACGTGGTGGACGAAAGTGTAAGGTCCAAGTCATAGTTCTCTCTGGAAGGACTGTGGTGACCAACTGTATGTCAACTGTAATGAAGGACTTGGATCAGACCTCTGCACTTCAGTGTTATGCGGTCCATGGAGAAAACAAGAACGTTGTTGTCGCTATTAATTGGTTAAATTTTGGGAAGTGATAGGCTGATGGTGGGTAAGTGAACAGATTGCCTGGTGTTCTTTCCAAATGATTCCTGTAGTTAATGTCATGTATCTGGACAAAATGTCTCAGTGCTGGGCTTCCTCGACGGTCAATATAAATAGTAGCTCTGTTATCATTGGCCTGGCTGGGAGTTGCATACTTGCTTCAGTCTAGGGGTGTCTGGTGCTTGTGCACATGGTCTGGAAAGCACACAGTGAGAGTAGGTAGTAGTGTTGTTAGTTATTGGCAAGTAATAGTAATTTTTAAATGAATGGCTGATTGTTAAATGTGTGTGATTTTGAAAGGTATGGGTTATGTTTGTGTAAGGCAGAAGTGTTATCCTCTATGTAACCCACCCAGAAAAGAAAATTTGGGCTTTTTTTTTGATGTGGTGAAAATCTGATGGCTGTAGCACTCCTTGAGTGTATGTGGATCGTGGCATATGGCCCAAAGATCATGAGTACACTATAGTTTCTGGCTTTATACGGTTGTTGATTTTATTTGGTGTTGATGTTGCAATAACGTAAGAACGTATCCTGTCTTTCCAAGTGACCTAAGTGTTTCTGATGATGTAGGTGAGGAGGCAGCAGAAAAAAATTCCAAGTAATGTAGGCTGAGGTGTTGCACAAAGGAGCTTGCTGATGTAGTCAGGAAATCCTAGAGTGTTTAGTAGTCTCTTACCCTTGCTGGGAAACTTGTAATGATATGTTGTTTGGTCACATGTTATTTAAACATTGCAGAATACTGCATTCGGCCTGGAGCCTGTATTGAATCCTGTGTGTTTTCAAGTAGCAAGGGATGTAGTTGGGAAAAGGAAGTTCTGGTAAAATGGCTTCTAATAGGAATCTGGCGTATGGAAAATCAGAATTACTTATGTGTGTGTTGATGGTGCATGTTCCTTTGTTTTCTAGGCTGGTAAGTGATAGAAGGTCTTTGGGAAGATATAAGCAGGGGTGTGCTGCTTCCAGCTTGTTAAATTCAAACTGATATGCTATTCCTTCCTCATATCACGTGTTCTTCAGGAACAAGCAGTTGTTTTTTAAACTGTGTATATGAGCTGACTACCTGAGTGGGCAGTAGTAAACTGGAGCTCAGTCAGTAGCAGCCCAGTACAGGCTACTGTCCTGACCAGTACATAAATATGAACCAGTCCAGAGTGATGTTACCAGTTTAGTAGGTTATGAAGCGGTGAAGCAAAGGTATTGGTCAGGTGTTGAGGTCTTGTGATACTGCCAAAAAGTGCTGTGTATCTGTACAATCCAGCACATGAAGTAGTAGATTTAAATTTTTGCTGTTTATATGGAACTTGACGGTGTGTACCAATGGTAATTATGTGAGGTGACAATGTTATGTACATCCTGTATGTTTTCAATGGTGAAATGGCTGGAAAGCAGCTGTGTCTCCAGCTGGAGATTTTGTGTGGGATTGTAATGTCATATCCAACATAACTCAGTATGGTAAAGGTGATGCTGTTATGACATGCTGTGGGAATCTGAGAGCAGTTGGTGGACAGAGAACTGCAAGTCCTGTCATCGTCACGTGCTCTTTGTGGCCCACAGTGCCCAAGGTGATAGTGTTGTAAAGGCAGTTATTACGAGTCTATTTGTTGATTTGAGCGTTATACAGAGGCAGCTGTACATCCTAACCTTTCAACTGTGTGTGTTAGAAAATATTTTGTTAAGAAACTTCAGTTTGTGTCCATTAGTGGTCGTGTGAGTGTTATCATACAGTGGCCTTGGGGAGAGTGGCTGGTGTTTGTGAAGAGATGTAGGCACCTTGGGATTTTGGAGGTAGGACCAGCCAAGAACAGAAGTTGTGCTGGGTGGTGTTTTATGGCATTCTGTAATGTGTAAAGTACTAATATAGTTTCTCTGGTTATTCATACTCTGGTCTGTCCAGGACACAAGGCAGAAAAAGGAAATGTATTGTTCTCAGGAGAAACCTTAAGAGAATGGGCTTGGCAAATATTACCAGTGCGGAGAGAGATAATGTCATAACACATTGAGAGATACGTTCAGTCCTGTCAATATGGTGTTATGTGTGGTAAATAGTAGTAAGTATTTTGGCTCTTTGTTTTGCCCTTTTCATTAGCCATTTTTCACCTTTTAGTTTTGAATGCAGTGTGGACTTGGTTAGCTGTCATAGGAGAAATGGCAGTTGAAGCTCCTGGCTGGACGATAATTTCTTTTCAGAGAGTTGTCAGAGTGAAACATAGAGGCCGATTCCTGATCTAACTACAGACATAAACTCAGATGCACTAAGTGTTTGCTGTCTGTAGGTCCTGCTGCCTGTCTGTCATTTCAGCAGGTTGTAGGTGAGCAGATGATAATATACACAGGGCTAGGCATTGTATGGTTCTTCCATAGGGTTCTGAGAAAAACAATACAAACACAAATTAGCACTACCTGCTAGACCAGATCCTTTTAAGGTAAATTTATTTTTCACCTATCTGCAGTTCTCTCATTTAAAAAAAAAAAAAAAGGCAGTCCAGCATTTGTTGATATGCAGCACGGGTAAATGAGCAGTGGAGAGGAAGGGCTGTATGAGCTTTGATCCCTCTTATTGGGTGTAGCGTTTATAATGAAAAAGGAAAGGTATTTAGGTGAAGACCTCACAAAAGTTTGCATAAGTACCATTTCCTATAGTGGGTTGTAAGTGCTGTTTTTTGTGGAAAGCAGATGTATAGTAGTGTAAATGTAGACAGTGTCTTTCAGTGCCGTATGTTGGTCTTATTGTTGTTGTTATTTTCAGAATGTAGTCAATCTGTAGGCTTTATTTAGCTGTAATGTCAAACCTACTGTGGCGGTAACCTGAAATGTTTGATCAGCATTTGAGAGAAATTTGTAAAATAGCCATTTTATATTTGGAGGATTGAATAGAGGAAGAGTAATGAAAGGTTGTGGCTAACATATCTGTGTTGTTCAGAAGGCACATTGGTAGTGATGGACATTCCTGCTTTGTTTCAAATCCTGAAGCAGTAGCCTAATGGAGTTAAGGCATATGTAGTGTCGGGGTGGTTTGGTGGATTCCTCTTGCTGGGATTCCTTGGTGGTTTTGGGTGATTTTAACCTGTGTAGATCTAGTAATGAGTGCTGAAGTGAGTTTTAAGCTCTGTATGCAAAAGAAAAATTACTACTACATTTCCATATGTGGGAAGGAACTTTGTGGTAATTGGAGGAGTCAGTAAATGGAATGGATGGTATTAGAATAGGCTGAAAGTATTGGTTGTGCTACTATGGAGAGGTTACAGATTTAGACTTGGTATAATACCTTTGTGCTGTGGGTGTGAAAGTAAGGTTATGGATACAGTGCTATAAACATGGGAATGTGTCATCAGTGGTTTCAGTAGTGTTGTCTTGTGGAGACAGGAGTTTTGTCAGCCAGAGTTTTGGTGTGAGCCTCCTTGTGCAAGGTGAGGTCCTCCTGCAATGTTCCAAAGGCCTGAGTGCCATCTTGTCTGGCTGCTAGCTGGTTTTGTCAGCTGTGGTGTGTGGTTATTGCCTGGAAAAGCAGAGTGGTATAGCTGAGGAGTGGCTGGATGGTCAGTGTGTGCCACCTTGTGCCATTTGCCCCCTGTCAGAGTCGAGCCTCTCCGTGTGTTGTTGTCACGCTGAGGCCTCTGAGGCATCGTATAGGTGTGTGTGTGGGGTCAGAGTGCGTGTGGTGGGCTTGAGGTGCAGCTGAAGTGGATGGTGTGGGGAGAGTGGCCTTTCTACGGCTGAGCTGTGCTTAATGTTAGAGTGGTGCTAGGGGCAGGTCCAGCTCACACACATATATTTGCGGTGGTGTGATTGTGTGTGGAGAGTTTTATTGAGAGCTGGCTACGTGAAAGGGGGCACGCAGACACTGTGGCGCTAGTCGACCCGAGGAATAGCAGATTGCTTCTTGCTTATGTAGGCCCTGAGTATTGCAAGGACATCATGTCCTGGCAAGTGTTGAAAACTAAATGATAACAAAATGTAGTATGTCAACGTAACCAAAGATTAGGGAGTAGGCCTGAGAACTGTAACTGCAAGAGCGCACAACAGGAGGAGCTGGCACTGGGAGCAGTAGCCAATAATGAGCTTAGCTTTTGCAATATGTATGAACCTAAATAACAACTGTATAAAGAGGTGCTAACCGCTGTAATAAATGAGACTTGCAGATCATCTTTGGTGGTTGTGTTGCTTGGTCTCCCGCTGACTTCCACAGTTGTGAAGTGTGCTCTGTGTATTCCTGTGTACTGCTTTAGAAGCACCGATTGTCAGAGAAGTGTCAACCCCTGGTCTTCCTCGTTGCCATAATCTCTCAGGGTGAATTTTTTTGTTAAGAGATGGTTGGCCTCAGGCAGCTGACTGGTATGTTTTCTAAATGTTTACCAATGGAGGGTCTGGTATGTTATCAGCCAAGCTAGAGTGGTGTGTATGCTATGTAATCCTTCCATGAGAACTGTGGGGATAGGGGTGTATGCCTATGTGGGTATGTATATGTGTATATAAGTGTAGATCCATGTTTGTGTACAGGGAGTGAGGGGTATGTACACTAGTAGTTAGATGTCTAGACAATCTGAGTACAGGGGTCATTAGCAGTGAAGGGTGAAGTATTGGGACAGCTGTTATATGAAAATAGGAGGTGGTGTGTGTTTGTCTGGATGAAGCTTCGAAGTGGACAGGAACAGCCAGCATTTGGACATGGTGATCCGTGGTGGTAGCCAAGTCTGTGGAAATCTGAAGGCAAGTGCGGCCTACTATACCTTGTGTGAGGAATGGGAGATCTGGTTGGTTATGTCCTAGGTAAAGAGGGGTGGTGTCTGCAGAGGGAGATACATTTCAAATTTTCACTTCAGCACCTAGGAAGATACAATGTATGCCCTGGCTGGTCATTAATGTACTCAGGTAGCCAATTGTGAAAAACAGATTACCTATTGGTTGGAGCTTGTGAAGTTACTGCAGGTGGATACTGAGGTAGCACATAATAGTCCTAATGTGCTTTGTCCTAATGTGCTGCTTTGGTCTTCTGTCTCGATGGTTCTTGTTGCCTGTAGGTATGTAGGCGTACTTATGCTGTAGAGCCCTGTTTGAGTGGTTCAGTTTTAGCACTACAGGTTGTGTCTTGTTGTCTGAATTGTGTTAATATTATTGGGGGGCCCTATTTTCAGTGATTAGGCACCGGTCTAATATATGGAAGGTGTGTGCTCTTCTGAGGTATTTCCTCTAGGTCTGGGTTTTAGTACATGTAAGTGAGTGCTAGTTAACTAACTGTGCCCTAAACCTTTTTTAATTTGTCAAGCAATAGCAGGAGGTGCAGTCAAGGAAGGGTGTGGGCCATAGGTAAAAGAATGGCAACTACCTTCTGTGCACAAGGAAGGAGAGGAATGTGCAGAGGCTATCAACTGTCTGTCCTTGTGGTGAATTGGCAGTGGGTGAAGTGTTGGAGGTCAGTGCAGCTTTTTTGGCCTCATTTCAGGTGTGCTTAAAATTTCTGGTCCAGTCTCAAAGTGGTGCATAGAGATTGGCTGCTCTGGGCTGTCAGTGCAGACAGTAACATCTGCTGTTTAAAATCGTCCCAGAGTGGTAGGTGCTGATTTACAGAAACCTTGCGTGGTACTAAATGTGTGTTGCAGTGATGCAGGATATGGTAGCTGCCTATTTGTGTAACAGTAGAGAGTTGGTCGTGTGTCTTGGTCCAAGGGTAACCTGGAAGCTCTGTTATTCAGGTGAATGTTTGGATGTAAGTGAAAGGAATGTGTGAGCAGTTTGAATGCCTATTAAATATTATACAGCTGGTGATCATTCTGTAACTGATTGTGGAGTTATTTGGATTCCTACTTGGCAGCCGCAGCAGAACCTACCGACATGAGCAAGCGGTGAGTGCTGTAGGTAGCGTTTCCCAAACCATATCTCTCTAAAGGGGGACAAGTACTGATTATATAAAAATGTGATTCATATTGAAATAAATATCAAAATCTTTCTTATCATGTCATATTTCTACATAATTATATATATATAAATTATTTTTTTTATATATTGTAGAAAATTCTTAATGTGTGTATATAAGATCATGTATATACCTTTATTTATATACATTTAAATATATGATTCCTATAAAAAACATTTTCAATATATACAGTTTGTTTGGGTGTTTACAGTTCCGCTTACCAGTAATCCAAAAAAAATAGAGAAATGGAGTATCATAGTTAGGTTTGTGTTTCTCAGTATACAGTGTTGCCGGAGCAGGAGGGGATGGTAAATGCCTGTGTCTTGCTTGCAGGTATCCATTCTAGAAGATGAGATCTGCTGGTGTGATTTGGTCTTTAGTATGTCGTGCCTATCAAGCTTACTGTCAGAGATGATTACTTCGTGGAGTATATGGGATCGATATACTTGTGCTTAGAGCACACATTACTTACCTGCATCATAAGTGGCTTTGTGAGGCTTTGTAGGAGTGGAGTAATGTCAGTCCCGTGGAAATGACCTTTGTTGGCAAATTTCTGCAAATCTAGTGGAGAGTTTCAAGCAGGTGTTCAGGCTTGGTAGGAAATGGGTCAGTGTCATGTGGGGAGGAAACCTGCATGCAGATTGATTAGCGCATGCAGTTGTCAGTTTTGTACTTAGAATAAACAATCGGTCCTGGCACTCAATGTAGTGCCTGGCTCAGAGGTGGTACAGTGCATCAGGTTTTGAGAGGAGAGGTATGGATAAATGCATGGTAATATTATTGCCAGTAGTGTGTGCTAGGTTTCTGGTGTTAGGCTGTATTGCTCAGTGCTGTGACTGTAGGGCAACAGTTGGTCTGTGAGTTCGAGTGTTTGTGGATGGCGTAAAGGCAGCCTTAGAATAGAGCCAGAGAAGTAGTGGTTTTGTGTGGAATATGAGGTACGAGTGTAAATGGCTAATCTTTGGTTAGAATTATTAAACTGGCAGGTGACTAGGTGAGGTTTGAGGTTTCAAGGGACCCTTGTGAGATGGCTTGTCTCTCATGTCCTCCAAGGTAGTTAGAGATGAGCAGAAGGCCTGTATGGATACTGTTGTTAACTGTGGTCACTCACTTGATTTTTTTTTTTTTGGAGCCTCATGTCTGTATGGAATGATGTAGAGATGTCAACGGATGAGAGTTATTACCCTGAGACCTTATTATGCCTGTAATGATGATGGTCCTAAGACTTTTGCAGGAAGCCATATCCTGTCAGCAAAACAGAAAAATTGCATCCCTTTCAAGTCAGCTTTTTATCTTGGCTAGGATGTGGGATGGAGAAGGGAACAGGTAAAGTAAGAATGAATACTGGAGGGAGTTTGCTGTGGTGTGGCTCTGTGTTGGGCTTTCTACACTACAATAAAGCCAAGTCATGGCATGTCGGCCATTGTAGAGTGTCTTTGGCGTAGTCAGTTGGAAGCCAATTATAGCCTTGTAGCCATTGTCATACTGCTGTAAGAGGTCTTCTTTCACTAAGAGCAAACCCATAACTTCTTCCTGAGGCAGCTTCCTTTCAGTTAGTGCTTGTGACTCTGTGGAATGGGCACTCTGCAGGCGGTGGATGAGAGCATTCAGTAGTAATGGTTTTGTTTGGTGTCAGATCCAGAATCAGCTCTGTTGAGGAGGGGAGTTGTTGCTGCAACGAATCTGGAGAGCGTTGTGCTTTGGCAGGCTCGGAATGAGAGGTTGTGCTGCCTGAGTTAGTGAATAGAGGTCCAGTGTGCCTTTGCATACATAAAAGTGAGTCAATAAACAAACATTTAGGTGGGATCCATACTCATGACAGTCAGTCAGTGCAACTTGCAGGTGCATGGCCTGAGTGTTACAGATCAGCATGCAGATGTTATGGTAGGCCATTACATGACAGATGAGTATCTATCTTCTTTACGCTCATTCACCAACTTTGACTTTGTTGGGGTAGTCTGTCCTTGTGCAGGAACTGGAAGACTGTCATCTCACTTTTACCTACATCTCCACCACAACTGCAGCATAAAGTGAGATGAAGGTATGGTAATACTTGTTGTAGGTGGTCAGGTGCTGCTGATGGAGCCTGAGAAATGGTCCTGCTCCAAATTCCTGGACTAGCTAAGATATCTTGGGTGTGCAACGACACCAAGGTAGCAAATAGGAGTTATCCTGTGGAGGAGAGCGGGGAGGTCAGAAGTGTAATGGGTGGAGTGACAGACTAGTCTATGTTATGTTTAGCATCCTGGGGTTAAATAGGTACAAGACTTTCTATCAGGTTTCATTTGAAATGTTGGGGAATCTAGTGGGTCCTCTGGAGTGCTGAAGGAATGGTGTCAACTGCTAGGTTTGCTGTATAACCAGGCGTCTAAAAGGATGTGGGCCATTTATTGGAGGGCCTGATGGTGGCTGATGTGAGGTGTTTATATATGCATATGCTCAGCTGTTCTCCCACAGTGAGTGGTGTAAAAGTGTATTTGAAATGAGGCAGAAAAGACAGGTGATGGGGAGGTAACCTCAGTGAATATGATTGTTGTCCTGAGGTGACTGGTGGTAGAGTAGGAGAGAGGTGTAGATGCTCTGTAGGGCAGGAGGACATAGTGGCTGTCATGTCCTGGCAGTATTGCCTGAAGGGGGCAGGGGCAGGCCCTTGTCATGTGTCCTGTGTTGTGCGGGGTGTGATGGGTGCTATGATGACGAGGTGCGTAGGTCAAGTGGTGTATATTGAGTGAATGGCAGACCGTCTGGTTGGGTTTTGAGCAGGTAAGGATTTTGGGGGGTGGGGGGCAAAGGTAGGCAAGGTCAGTTGCGCTGCATTGGCAGGTGTTGTAAGGACACGTGTGTGAGAAGGTGGAGTAGATGAAATCAGAATCTGGCAGTAGTAAGGTGGTCAAGGTATGGAGACCTTTGCCTCACTACGCTGGTGACTTGTGGCATATGCAATGTAGCATGAGCTCAGTATTGCCAGGGAGGCTGGACCTTGACTGTCACTGCCTGATGAGCATTGAGTCTCTTGTTGGCTTGGAGGGAGGGTTTGGTGTGGTGTCTGTGAGTAGAAAATGGGCAGTTGTATGCTGGTGTTAGAGCCAAAGAGCAACATTAGAACAATTGCTTGTACTTTGTGCTTCTTGGCTGTTGGCTCTCAGTATCTGAAAAGACATGTCTTACAAACCGTTGTCAGACCTAGATGATTATAGGCTGTGTATTTTTAGGACTGCTGGGGTCATGTTTTGTGAGTCAAATGGCATGGTCTGTTAGTAGCTTTGGTGGGATGGTCCCGTAAGTAGTGTTTGGAGAAATTTAGATTGCACATGACAAAACCTGTTAGATATTTGTCTGTGGTACGTTCTGCTATGGAGTGTACTCTGAACATAACGCTGCCTGATCACCACCTACACCTAAGGGGTATAATATAGTACTATTAGTAGGAATGTGGTAGAGAGGACATTGCAAATTGTCTGTGACCTCATGGATGACCAGCACAAACGATTGTTTTACAGCACCTGTTTGCAATGACTTTGTGTTTCTCATGTCCACATGACCTGCCAGGAGCACATTGGTTTGTCAAAACTGCTTATCCATTGAAACAGGTATGAGTTCTGTTGATTAATGTATTCTGATTCATTCTTTACAATGTACTGTCTGTTTAAGTAAGAACCCGGCAGTAGTTGCAGGACTGCATGTGAGGATGTATGGCCAGAATGTACCTGAGGGGACCTGTATGTCATGCTGCTGTGACAGTTTTTTCTGCCTATACTGGGTGCTCAATGACCAGGGCACCAGAAACAACATATACTTTCTGGACTGTTTCTATAGGCTGTGAAAGAGAAATGTAGTAGATCCAGAAGGTCCATTACTGTCTGGCGAACAAGATGGTAAGGATGGATAGAAGTGCTAAAAGAAGATCAGGTGTTCCAGTAGATACACCTCATAGTGTTGGTGAGCAGCTTTTCCCCCCTGCACTTGTCCAAACATGTAGTAATGACTGGTCAGTCTGCACAGTTTTTGCTGAGCAATATGGATTGCCACAGCAGTTTGAGGTGGGCCTCAGTAGGCTCCATACCATTAATTCACCTGACAGTCGATGGAATGGCAAAACTGGTTGTTAGTATGTTTAGCCACTGTCAATTTCCTGACCTGACATTCCACTTAGTTAGAGGGTGTCTTTGTTAGATCAGAACTGATGTGTTAGTGTATAGGTGTAGGTACAAGCAAGGTAGATAGACATCCAGTGAGTAAGTGGGTTATCAGGGTTTGATGTCTGTGTTCAGTCTCCCAGGTCAACATACCCCATGAATATCTGAGTCAAGGAGTCACATGATATACAACTGTCTGCTCTGCACCTAACTCAACCATGTTAGTATGGCTGTTTCTCTGCTTTTACCATTCTCCTGGTGAATGTGGTGGTTCCATATGATAGAAGTAACCCCATGTTGCCTTCCCACAACGCCCGCGTTTGTAGGTGCGAGACCGGACTGGGATCCAGTGGTATGAGGAATCAGGAGGTCCTTCCCCACCACGGAAACTCTGTGAAGTGCGTCCAGTCCACAGACGGGAAAAGTTGAGGAATCTGCAAGTGGTGTCTGCTGTTATGGCCAAAGCAGGACACGTGGCAGTTGTTATTGAAATGCAGGGCACCTGAGGCTCGTTTAGGCAAGGGCTTTCCTTTCCAGGCTGTCTGCACCTTGGAGGAAAGCCAAAAGGGAAATTTTGAGGACCATGTTATGTGTGCTTCCCAAAGGAGGGGATATCAACCCTGAAGTCTGTGGGTCGGATCTCCAGGCCCCGAATTATTACTTTTCTTACAAAGTCTCTGGTTTCCGATAGCAAATTACTTACAGTACACCTAGCTATAGGCCCAACACATCCTGAATCTGGACCACACACGACCGAACAGATCATCACCAGCAGACTAAGTCACGTTTTGTTGGTAGAGTGTTGCATGTATGCTGGGTGGTGAAGAAGTACAGGTGTTATATCTTCAGCCACCTGTCTGGTTGGGGAGTGTGGCCATTCTGGAATCAGGAAAACTGCAAGGTTTACCATGGAGTGATAAAGTTGGTGGTTTCTGTAAGGTAGGATGACGGTATCATGTGTGAATGCTGGCCATCCCACTCAAACAAACATCCACACTCTAACAACATCACCAAACACACACTTTTAGAGAGGTCCATCAAGGTGTTATTGCCCTGGGCAATAGATTGCACTCACAATCCTACACACCACCACACCAGAGTCTTTGAGCATCCTTTAAACTACTGGTATGTTTTTGTCACCACTTCGGTCTCTCCTGCTGACATCATGCAGTCTCCTGGCCTGTGTAATTGTGAGCATGTGTATTGGCATGGTGAAGTTATGAAGTGCATGAGTTGGATTTAGTTAGTTAGTTATACCCCAAATGTGCTCTGTGGAAACATGACCCCTGAATGGAGGGTGACTTAGGACCAGGAAAAGTACCCATTGCAAAGGAGGGGAGGAGTTTGCCTTGGGCCATCCAGACCTTGGAGGAAAGCCATATAAGGAAAGCCTTTGGGTCAGCAAGCTCCAGGTGCCGTACATTTGGTAAATGACTGGCAGCTGTCGTGCCTTGGCCATAAAAGCTGGGACTGGTAGGTGTTACTGACTCTCCAGACGTCCTGCAACAAGGGAAAGTGCATCCACCTCGGCTACTTGGTCCTTTACACAGAGCCTTCCTGCCACTGGTTCTTGGTCAGGTTTGGTGTTTGTGAATGTGGGCTTTGTGGGGGAACAATATGGGGCTAGTGATATCTGAGATGATGTGCCTATTGCCCTGGTTGTGATTTATAAGAGATTCCTGTAAAAAGCACAATAGACTGACACAACAGACCCCAGAAAATGGTTTACTTAACTCCCCAAACACAGATATGTTCTACAAGACACAAGTAGGCAAAAGTGGTTGTGTGGCTGGTTTGCATGCTCACTGATCACCCATATTAGGTGTTGGGTGTGTACCATAGCAGGTGCTTACTGGATTGTTTTGCTGATGGCTGCATCCTTTCTGCTTGGTGTAGGCCACTGGGGGCTGTAGCTTTGTCAGTCTACATGGCATGTCAAGGCCTAACAAGCTAGTGCTTGGCTAAGGGCATATGGAGTAGGCACAGTTGTGTAATGCGGTGAGGAAAAGTAGGTAAGTAGGAATGTGGTGTATGTTTCTCTCATTCAGGTATATCTCAGTACCATAGAGTCACCTGGGGATTGTTTGCTGAAATGTGGGGAAGGTTCATTGAGTAGTAGTGTAGCAGTTGTGGTAGTCAGAGATTGGGTGTCTCCCAGTCCTCTGCCTTAGTTGCTTTAAACTCCTGCTGAATATGAAACCACTCCTGACACTTCTACTACTAGAGACTATGAGCATTTCTGTATCCTATGGTGGTGGTGCCAATGTGATGCAAGTGGATATTCCTGGAGATTGCTGTAGGTCAACTTTGGCATGGTAACCCTGTGAGATAATAGACCAAACTGATGTCCTTTACCTTACTAAATGTGTATGACAAGGTATTACATGCTGATTGCCCTGGTGCGCCACAAAGAAATACCTGGGTTGGAAACTGTCCTAGACTGTCAATGATCCTATAGTTTGATGGTAGGAGGTTTCTATGTTGGAGGAAGTAATATGATCCACAACTCCACAACCCCCCGATTTCTCTTCATAACTGCATTTCCCTGTGTCTCCTAGGTAGGGGAAGAACAGTTGTCAATGTCTCCTGGACTCCAAAAAGATGTACACGTCAGTTTAGGTACTCTCACAACGGCAGACATTGCCATTCCATTCTTGTGGAGTCCTCGGTAATCAATATGCAGTGTCCAGACGAAGCATATCTTTGGCCAATGTGGGCCTGGTAAGGTTTTTATGGAGTGGTCTCCCTCATGTAGAGAGAGGGAGAGAGACAGAGTTGTAGGGAGAGAGAGGGATAGAGCCAGGCAAGAAAAAGTGGGAGTGACAAGAAAGGGGATAACTCTGCAAGACCAGATAAAAAAAAAAACCTCAGTGATTCATATGGAGTCGTGCATGATGGCAGTGCAGTCATGTTCTGCACTCTCTTTGTAGGTACGGTGTTGTGATGTGTCCTGCTAAGACAAGGTGTCTGTACTACCCTTCCTGTAGCATTTGCTAATGTGCTGAATTCCTGCCATGTTTGAGGTCCCTCCTTTTCCTGTGCACGGCCTTCTACCGCTCCGTCCACAGTTCCACCCTCTGTTTTGCAGTCTCACAGCCATTCCCATCCTTAGGACAGACAAAAACAGTCATGTACAGTGTCTGAGAGAGAATGGACATAGACAGTGCTCTCTCTCTCCTTTTAGACTGCAACATCATTGTGTCTGTCCTCTTTACTCCAGGTGTTTTGGCCTCCCTTGGCAGTAACCCAGCATCATTTGTTTCTCTCTGTGCAGCTATAGTACAAGGAGGAAGCAAAGCAGTGCATAGGAGAGAGGGAGTGGAAGAGTGGTTGGGTTCCCCCTGCCACATGTCTTATTCCCACTGTATTGGCAGCAAAGAATGATTACTTTCAGAGACATCGTTTTCCGAGTGTGTTGGTGCTTCCTTTTGTTGTGAAGCAGTGGTGTGGTAGTTAATAGTGGTCAATGGGCAGAAATATTCCATGTATACAATAACTAAAAATGGTGAGGCCTCACCTCTCCCTCACCACTTGTAATTGCATGAATCACACACTACAGTCGGTACTGCTCTGGGAGAGGATGATGTTTTGCCTCTATCTTCCAATTCCCCACGCACATCATCCATGCATTGTCTGGACATGCACTTTAGCTTAGCTATGTATCTCAGGTGTGCACTAAGTTAGTTGGCTCCATGACACAGGGTCTTCAGTATCTCATCTCCTAACTGACGTGGGGTGAGATGCAGACTTATTTGTCTGACAGATTAGGGTGGATATATGGAAACAGCAGGTGGCCAGCTGTCCTATTCCTTTTGGTAAATATCCACCTGAGGAAAACTCAGTGGAAGGCAGTACCGAGCACATGTCTGCCACAGTACCTTACCTAGATGTGAGATAACACTGCAAAGAACAGGAGACATCTTGTTTGATCACTTTGGGTTTCCTTCAGGAAGAATAATTTGGAGAAACCCCTTTATGGTTTTTGAGAGAACAACCCCTAAGATTGGCCAAGTGCACCTTGTATGCAGCACCTGTAGAGCACGCAGTTCAAAGCGTAGAGCAGAAGAGAGAGGTAACTGTAGAGTTCTGTGTCTAGCACTGCAGTTAAATCTCTAATCTTAAACATTACGATAACAAAAAAATACTTACTTTCCTTAAAGAAGTAATCATTAGGGGTGTCAGAAGTTTTATGCAACCCAGTCAGGTCATTTTGAAAAAAAAAAAAAGGAGGAGGGACTCCTGGAAGTCACAGAGGTAGTGAGTACCTCTATAGGGAAAGTGCATGTGGTACACAAGAGGTTTGAGAAAAACTTAAGATGTGTGTTTTTCCTCTGTGAATGATTATAGTTCTCGTTTGACTGTCAGATACATAACTATAAATATAATAAATATAATGACAGCACCACAATTGGGAGACACAATACTTTCAAATCTAATGAAATTTCAGGAATATGACATGTGCAGAAAACTGACCTGTTGTCTGACAGCTTGGTCTCCAGTGTTTCTCTTTATGTATTACTCACACCACTACTTTGCAAAATGATCTTACTGGTGTCATGAATGTCTGCCCCTAACCCGAGTGCTCCTCAGAAGAAAGAGCTTGACACTGGCTGTGCTGCTGCTGAATGCCCCCTCCTCACTTTCTCTGGAAAGTGCATGCAGGTCCTGAGTGTTCCAAGAGGAATGTTTCTGTGAGTCAGATGTGGAATGTTTCTGTGAGTCAGATGTAGTTACAGGTATATCGAGGGGGTCCACCAAGCAGCTTGCCATAGACTGTAATGGAGGGTGCTTGTTTGGCCAGATGTAGGCACTGGTTACGATGGCAGGAGTCCCAGTGGATTGAGAACAGACACTTACTTTAGACTGCAGTTAAAGTTGGCATCAGCAAATAGATAGGGGCACTGTACAAATGTAGTCAACTACTGAAGCATTTCTGTGATGTCACAAACTAATGCACACTACATCGAGTGACTGGAGTTTTGCAAGCAATGACATGTCTCTTACATACACACATCCATTAGGGAGATCCAGTCTACACCACCTACAAATCAGATCCAGTGCCCAGATGCATGAGAATGACCAATCTGAGGTCGTAAGATGGGATAGGCATTTACCAATCTAAACATAGGTGCATAGATAGGTGCATAGATAGGTGGACATCTATCTATCTGGGTGCGCGGTGCACACCCACCCCCCCCCACCCCCCCACGCCCCCCCCCCCCAGATATGCTGCAGGTCAAACAGGGAGGTTCACACAAAACACTCAGGAAAACCATGTCTTCAGGTTATCACAGAGGTGATAGATACCCAATCAATCTATGAACCTATCAATCTACATCACCATGCAATCTAATCAGTCCTCTGCTTAGGTAAGCTATTGTCTGTACCTTTCAGCAGTGGAAGATCCAGTGAATCTGTTTATCTATCTGATAGATAGATGATAGGTGGATGTGCAACTGCAACTGCAAATGGTAGTTAGGAAAGAAGGGAAACCAGTAAAGGAAGAGGTAGTACTTTTCTCAGGAACAATGCAACAATTACTGGTTTCCCTCTGAACTTTGAATGCATTACTCTGCCATTGGGATTGAGTGCACCTAGACACATGGTCTTTCCTATATTTCCTCACCACCTGACCTATATGTCAGTTTGTCAGGGAAAGGTAATGTATCCTCCTCAAGGTGGTAAGGCAGTCCAAATTACACAGTTGGGATGCACAGCTACTTTAGTTAAGCAACCGGTTGAAATAATGTGCATGGATGTTAACATGTACAAGTATGTATGTGCATAACCTGAGACACCTAAATTTCTTAGGTATCTGGCCTAATGATGATTTTTTTTTTTCCTATGAGGAGTGATTATTCATGTGCCTGTACCGCAAAAAAAATTTTAAGCACAAATGGCAGTGTCAGGACTGTGCTGAGTGAGGAACTGCAAAGGTATCCAGTGGTGTCAGTACACTCATGCTAAGTAAGTAAAGAACTAAGTAAGTAAGTGTAACTACTTTAACTGCTGGACTTTTCCATCTTTACTTATGACATACTTTGAGCTGAGTGTACCACTTACTTATTTGCATAAGTATTTCAACTCAGTGTCTTCAAGTTTCTTGGTCCCAGTTAGTTACTTATTATGCAGCCAGGGGTGTTACTTAAAACAGTAACTAAGTTATCAAGTAGTTAAAGTGGTTGGTTTGTCCTCGGATATGCTGAGCGGTCCTTTGAGAGACACAGTGAGCTTAGTGATGCCAATGGGATGCTGATGGTTTCCATTCTTTATGGTGGCTGTAAATAGGGGTAGAGGTAAGGGTCCCTCCTGAGGGAATGGTGTCCTCTGGGAAATTACTTCTACTCAAAGTGCTGCTAGGGATGGCTAATATCAGCACATACCATGCCTGTTACATGAGGTAGGAGCAGTGAGGCAGAACAGCAGACTAGTGTTGTCGACAGGAGCTGATGACAGGTGAGATGGATATCTGTTCTGGTGGCAGCTGTCAGGTGCAACCCCTTAGTAAATTGCCTGTGGGTGGCAGGGAGTGGAGAGCCTGCTGTTGTGGAATAAAGACAAGTGTGGCGATTTTGCAGCTGGCTTCCATGGGGAGAGGTAACAGCATTTGGGCAATGCAATTTCTGTCATCCAGTGATGTAGCAGCCCTGTCTGCAGTCTGGAGCCAGCTACCCTGAAAGAGACACTCCGACCGTCAGGCAGTGGGTGTGTAGGAGAACGTAGCAATGTCCTGCCGTGCAGCAGGTTTTGAAAGTGGAGGGGCTGTCGTGAAAACTTCGGCAGAGGGTGAGTCGGCCACGGCAGCACCGCTCTTAGTGCCGTAGGAGGCCGGCGGGGAGGGTGCGATGGGTCGTGGCGAGCATTGCCGACACAGGCCCCGCCCGCGGTCGAGCTCGTCCGCGCTAGGGGGGCCGTATGCTCTGAGAGCAGGTCCTCTAGTTCTGTCTCCGGGCTGCACAGATCATTCACCTGGAGTGGAGGCGGGGGGGGGGGAAAGGGAGACTATGAGGGAAAGGAATCGGCAGACTCAGGCGCTATGGTCCTCGAGGACAAGGCAGCAGGTAGAGCACCCCCTCTAGAAAGACAGGATCCCCTCCCTAACCCCGTACCCGCTGGCCTGGCAGTGCTCAAGGGGAGAGAGGCCGGGAGGGGATTCACCTGGCAAGCTGCGCAGGCACCTGTTTCCATTCCCCCTCCCTATACCACCAACCGTTGGGGAATAGGTATGGGCCTCTCCTAATGGAGGGACTCCTGCAGGGGCAAAGAGACTATATACTGACTTATCCTGGGTGACGCTTCTCATGGACCTTTGCCTCGATGTAAAGGTGTGGGGAAGAGGGGGGGGTGTGAGGACAGCAACACAAAGGGAGTTGTACTTGCTGTCACACTACTGACTGAAACACAGGCTAGTCTGCTGCCTCGCAGGGACAACTATTAAGGTTATCACTGAGTCACTACCTAACTGCCCATGCTGATACGGCCAGCCACTTAGTATCCCCTACTCATGACCCCGGCTGGAGGTAACAATGCTTGAAAGAAAGGCCTGCACACTATTAGGAAAAACCCACATTGCTACAGGGAGTGCACTAGAGGGATTGGCAGCTCAGGTGGTGTTCTCATCAAATCCCTGGGAGCAAGACCAGATTACTGATAATGGCAGGTAGACCCACCTGCAAAACATGTCACTATTAGCCCCTAGCAGCAACCAAGGATTTGGGTCTGCGACCCACAGACACTTTTCTGTTACACAGGGTCTGCTGGCAACAGATGGATCTACTCAGCCTCAGAGGGGTAACAGACCCGCTCGTGGTCAACAAGCAGCCTGGTCTCATTCAAAGAGCTATAAAGGCCATGCTTTGAAAGGCTAGGATTACCACAGACCCTGCCACGGATGAGGCCAAAGAGGAAACACCACAGCTCATAAGGAACTCCACAGTCCAGCTCAATTGCTTCCACACTAATGTGCACCACACAGGCAACAAACAGGAGATGCCAGAATACAGCGTACCACACCACCACTGCTATGCAGTTGCCATCACCTAAACTTGGAGGTATGTGTCACCTGCCTGCAGTGGTAATCAACAAGGAAGAAAGGGCAATCGGAAAAACCCTATAGAGCCTGTAGATAATGTAGGGTGTCATCCCATTACCTACACAGGCCCTTGACTACACAACCATAGATAGAATCCATGGGGTCATGTTACCTCTCTGTAGGGCTCCACCTGAGGAATGCAGGGAATGCAAAAAATCCTACTCAGCCTCTCATGAAGCCACCTGAGTGCAGTCGTAATGCTAATGACCAGTGGCATAATCAACTGGTAGAGAGCAGAAAGTCACAGGCCCTACGTCCAATACAGAACTACAACTTGCCTGGCATCTGCAGAAGATACAAGAGAGAAAAACACACCCAGGTACTCACTCACACACCTTTCACGTAGCAGTCAAATGAAAACACTTGGCAATTTCCAAAGAAAGGTGCTCTGTTATACTCTTCAAGTTCCTCCCTCATTCTGTGCAACAGGTCCATGCTGTCGTTAACAGAGAGGGTCCTAGCCTACACATTCCTTAAATGAATCACTCCTGTAACATCAGGCCCCTTAGCAGGGGTTAGAGCCAAACTTACACAATGGCCTTGCAACAGTCAAATTACCACCACTTGAAAACACGGCCTGATAAAGCCCTTTCAGATAACAGACCTACAGAGCAAATTGGTGCAGGACATACTAACTCTCTTTTGGAAATCAACCAGACAAACATTCTAAAGAACACTATCCACACAGCTCATAAGACAAACTGCAGCAAAAAGCAAGCACCCTGGCAAAACAGGAAGCATCTCCTAGGACCTAGCAACACTAAGAGTCTACCGCCTCTGAAATTACTCTTTCTGAGTAGCCTGGGTGTATCTAACCTCATCTGGGCCCTATAATAACACCATCAGCACAGCAACCTCCCAGGCTCCCCACAGCCTAGCCACTAACACCAAATATCAGAGCACCTGTGACTAATAGAACAACCACAAAACATAAGGCAGCACCACTCTCCATCCCTTCTGGGACACAAGAATGGACAGACTGCACAGCACTGGACAAAACACTAAGGAACTCCCTTACAGCCTTCTTAGCCTCCACCTAGAGAGGCCAGACCTCTTAGGTGTACAGTACGCACTTTCCACAGCAAAAACATGGGGCTGGACCATACCTATCCAGCCTCATCTTCCCAGAGATAGTATGGCTCAGGTGGACTGTTTGTACTGACTCCCATAGAACCACAGCACGGCAGAAAATGCACCCAACACTGCTAAGCCACCAGACAGCCCCACTAGCCCAGGTGCTCTCTATCACCTGTCAGCAGTCTGGAGTCTCGGTGCTGATTATGACTAACTTACCTTAACACTGCCCCCTGACACCCTTACTCTACAACAGCACTACAAAGCATCAACCTAACTACTGGTCTCCCAGCCAGTCCTTGCTAGCAGCAACACTGAGGTAACACAACATCTGTAGGGAAATCACACAGGAACTGCGAAGCAACACACAGTATCGACAACACACTGCACAAGTGCAGCAGTGGCAACAATGCATCTTTAACCAACCTCACCTGCCCAGAGGAGCACATGACCCACCAACTGAACAAGAGAATAGACTTCAACATTCCCTACACTGACTGCACAAAGGGAACTGACACCATTTCCCACAACATCCTGCTGAAGAAGCTTCCAACTTGTTGCCACAACTGCCACACTTTGCCTGGGCTCGGCCATCCTGTCTGGTTTGTGCTAAAAACACTTGCAGCAATTATTGGGACTTCCCTGTACAGACCCATCACAAGACATCTCCCTCAGGACTCTTTCTTTCTTGAGGACTGCCTGGAAACCTGCCTTCCTAGACCAGGGTGCAGAGACCCATTGCCCACTCAGACTACTTGCCATCACCAACACATAGGGAGTTTGCATGCAAGTGTCAAAGGCCTAAGAGGCCCTATAGTGAGACTTAGACAGTGTCTTTCTGCCGCCTGAGGCTTACTGCAGGACTTTCAACAACACCAAGCGCCACGCCATGACCTTCAGGCCACACCACCACAAGCAGCACAACATACGTGATAAACAGAGGCTGCAGAGCAGCCTCAGGGGAAAAACACAAAATGAAAAAAAAACAGGCCAAATAAAATAGGCACCAAAAAAAAAGGGGGGGGGGGGGGGGGGTGGGCAGAGGGGGTGTCACTTTGCCAAGCAACCAACACACCCCAAGACTGCACTGCACCCAGTAGGCCATGAGGGCCACTGGCATGCTGGACAGAATGCACACCACTGTAAACTGCCAAAATCAAGAGATGATGGCACACCTGCACTTCACATTCACGAGTCCACTGCAACAGTACGGTGTCAACCTCATGGCAGCACAATATTTGTGCACCTCAACCATCTGCTTATCGGTCCAAAAGAGGGGAACAAGGTCGGTGACAGCTCCAGACAACAGGCCTTGCACAAACCCCCTACTTTCCCTGACACCGGCCTGCCCACCAGGGCTGGTGGACTCACCAACCCTGCAGGTCCTCCAAACACTAAACATGACACAATGGAGACCATGGCCTACTGGACTAACATTTACATGACTAACAAAATACCATTTACACTACTGAGCTTTGCGAGGAACCTACTGAGTAATCCACTCTACGACTCCAGAGGTCCATGATCAATACACAGTCCTCTCCCCACAAGATTTCTGCTAGGACATCAGTTAATCACAACGTGCGCCACCTATGTGCCCTAACCATGGTGCCCTACCTAAAGCCCTCACCAAGCACCTGTTCTGACCATCCAGCCCTCCCAGGACACAGAGGATGCAGCATTGCCCACCAACACATTATTTTGACCACTGGCAAGACAGTCAGAGAAAGACTCCCATAGGATGACCTTCATTGCTGTGACAACAAACACTTTATCGCTGTCCAGATTTCTTCTGCTGCACCCTCCTTCTACATTCTACCTTCAAATATCTGCATTATTCCTACTTTCCTTCTACAGGCTACATTTACATATCAGAATGATTCCAACTATCCTTCTACATGCTAAGCAAAAGATCTGCCATAGCTCTCCACAAAAAGAATTTATGCAATAATACAGAACTGACACTGACTGGATTAACCCATTACCCCAATTTCCAGCCCCAACTGAAAACACCACAACAGACACCAAAAGACTGACCCTTACTAAACAAACATACACACTCTGTACCTACCCAGTTACATGTCTCCAAAGGTACACAACCAAAATTGCCTGCCATTGTCAAAAGTCAGACCTACCCACATATACTACATCTCACCATAAACCTTCAGCAGCCAATTCCAGGGACACCAGCAGACAGAAGTCCAAATAAGTATCGACCTGCCAATGAGTTACATATTTCACCTAACACATACCTGCACTAGCAACACACATGACACAGAAACCTCCAACTACACAAAATTCCAAACAGTTAGATCTCCCAACAAAGCCGTTGGGTTTATTTCAGCAGCACCCTCCAGGTTTTTTATCTCTGCCCTTTTGTGCCTCTCTGCAGACAGGTCTGGTATGTAATAGAAGTGGCTAATGTAAAGGTCTGCCCAGTGTTGGACCTAGGATGACCAGCAACTTCCTTGGTACAAACACATCACAAAGAGCCAGCCAAATTTGGACAGTCTCATTCATCCTCACCTCCTTGCTCCTCATATTCACTGCCTTCCAACCATACAGGGTAAACTGCCGGACAGACATTATGGTTGCCACACCACAAAAAATTCCACTCCTTGCCTAGGAAGGCCTATCACACTAAACAGCTCAGGAGCCATCTCTGCTAACAAGGCATTCAGTCGCGGCCATGTGCAGAGCATTCCACATGCCTATGACCTCCCTGCACCTGTTACCAAATAACTGCTCATTGATATTTCTAAAGAAAAGGCTGTTACCCGGGAGTATTCATAACACACCACTGACCAATAACATACCATGCCAGCATTCCTTACCACTGCCTGCAGTACTGCAAGAAAAGAGGGATCCTCTGACACCCACCTCATACCGCCACAGACCAAGACACTTGGAGGAACCAGAAATGTCCAGGCTACCAGTCCCAAGACAGCATGGAGTTTCTCATGTGAATGATCATGAGGCTCCTTTCGGTGACTTTGACACAGGAGTATCAAGAAAATTAAAACCACACAGCTTTCCTGCTACACTGGTAATCGGCAGCCTGAAAGAGGATATTGAGGAAAAAAATGTACTGTGCTCTCAATGGGAGATGCAAGGTCACATTTTTGTCTCACTCATGCTCCATGCTTTCCCAGAAAGTCCCTAAGACAAAACCTGAACACAGTGACAGTGGCAACATACTAGCCCAGTTTCAGCACAATGTCTACAGGAGCCCCCACCCCAGCACAGCCACTGGCCACTTCAGAACAGATTTGTAACTAGCTCATCCAGTGACAGGTAGGCCAGACAAGGCACAGCAGTGCAAACATCAGGATCTTCAAGGGGCCTTCCAACTCCAGCCATTCCTTGATTCTACCACGCAGTATATGGACCTCAACATGGAATACACTGACCAAAAGATTTGTAAAAAGAACCACTAAATATAAACACCTTACGACACCTCAACCATCTCCTACTACCTACCTATCACTTTTCCCGTCTCCTCACTTACACACCTACCTGACAATTACATGCAAATACGCCACTGACACCTCACACACCTACCCTTTCTTACAGAGACAGTACATTACTCCAGATGCCAATTGCTCCTTCCAGTCCTTACCTCGCTGCACCGCTATTGCCACCTCTACCCTTCTGTTCTGTACATGCCCCCACCAACACAACATGCACGCCAGTCCACATACATACCCCCTACCGAGAAAGCCCTTAGGCACATTCTCCACTAGAAATATAGAGAGCCCACTTTCCCCCACCCTGGAACTATTTCCTACACTGTCCTGCTCACATGACTCCTGTTTCCTCCCACCAAAGTACAAATCCCTTACCTGTCCCTGGAAACATCATACTCATCCAGACATATTAGGTACCATCCATATCCTCACCATTTCAGACACCGCTACACACCAAAACCGCTGACCTTCACACATACGGTGCTTAGGGAAACAAGAACAACAGTACCTATGAGGTTAGATGTACATCTCGCCCACTACTACACACATACACCATGATACACAACACATGAATGAAGGGTCAAATGTTTCAACCCAGAGCACTAAGATTACAGCAGATCCCCTCAGAGGTCCCATGATCTGACTCTGTGAAACGGTGCAAGCCAAGCCTACACTCATTGTCCGTCCCCCCAGACCATCACCATGCCTCAAAGAATGCATAAACCTGTCTCGTGTGAGTACAAGCTACCTCTTTCCCACACAAACATACATGAGGACCACTACAGCCTAGACCTCTCCTCTCACCCCCAGTCACACCACACATGTGCATCTCCTTCCAAGCCCCTCACACTACTGACACATCAATGGCATAAGCCATACCATTCCTATCCCCGTTAAGCAAGCGACTTTCCAAACGAACTTCCTCCCCACCACCAACCACACAGCACAGCACAGGCCACGCCAATCCCTCACCTGCAGTACAAGATACTCTCACAAACCTGGCCCATGTCAACCCACAGTACTTCATACACTTCTCCAAAATCACAATAAGTCCCAACATGCACCGCCCTGACATAGCCCACTCTACACTTTTACCGACCAACCTACGCAAGACAATTCACAAGGTTCTCAACAAAGACTCACTACCCTCCTGTTTTTACACCATTACAGACATTAACACACAGTCAACATATTCCTATATTAACACCTTGGATCCTAACACCCCCACACAAAAACCAAACCGCTACCTGTCCAAATTTTTTGGACTACATAGTTCACTACTGCACTGGACTATCTGCTTGGAGCAACAAACCCACCTCATCCTGCATCTCCCTTCGCCCCAGACCCAGCAATTATTCACCCTTCACACAGGACATTCACACCACAGAAAACTGCCCTGGACATTCTAACCCACAGCCAATACAGGATGCCTACGCAGGAACCTCTTTACAGGCATTACCATGTCTACTGCTTCTTTCACGTATCCCTGACACTTAATTTTTGTACTGTTACCTAACAAAAGGGTTGAAGTCTAAGTCTTTGTTCTGCCTAAGTGTCTATTAGGTATTAAAGCTCAAGCACATTTGTAAACTGCAGACACAGGACTGTTAAAAAAAAATTAAACATAAATATATCATAATTAAAAACACCACCCACACGCAAACACATCACATGGCTTATACCTACCTATTCAGTACATTACTACTATGCAGCTGTATAACACTTTACATGAGGAACCAGAAACTTCCTAACACTGCGGTGCAATGTATGATACTCCTCTGTTACCTCAGACACATCACTGAGCAAGTCTCACTTCATCCAAACAACTATTCCTAGCCTGTGACCTTTACCATCACTATTACGAGCCAAAGTGCCACCTCTTCTCTGTTTCATCAATATGATGACCAGAACTCCATTCTCTTCAAGCATGACATAACATACACCAGATGCTGAAAATATACTGACATGATGCGGCCAGCAAATGTTAGTGGCACACCCATACATTTCTCTTACTATACAACATACACCATCTTCACCATTTCAAGCATCCTGTCCGCATTATGCCCAGACCTGATTTCAGACCCCTGTCACACCACACCATCTAGGACACAGCATACATTTCACCTTCATTGCCAATATTGCTTAGAGCAGCCAACTTACCATTGCTTCCCTACTACTATATCAGAGAGACCCCGATTTCTCTACCACTGTACCTTCCTTCCATAGCCTTCCTGTAGACTGGGCAACTTGGATATATGCCTACCATCCTGTCGTCAAGGACAAAGCCAGCAGACATCAAATACCCTACAGATGACCAACAGTAAAATTACCACTGATTGGCCTACACTTGCAGACACCTCTTCATACCTTAGCTAGGCCCTAGACACATACATTCTCTGCCACATCTGCAGATATAAAAAGAGAGATGAGAGCAAACCTGAAAACACTCGCATGACATTGCACCTTACTCCCAACACAACCTAACAATGCACAGAACCCTGACCAATATTACATGATAGTCTCTATCACAATCACTATCCTGCTGCCTTCCCTCTCTGACTGCAGGTATCTGACTTGTAAACATTCCCTTTTCCTATCACCACTGACCCTTTCCAACTAACCAACATACCTTGCACACACAACACTGCTTACTGTACACCTAGGCCAGAGCACAAACCACATTAAACCCCATATTCATAGATCTCCATTAACCCCTCACTTGGACTGCATCTCCAACCTCATGCAACACCTAAGGGCACAGAAAGGCCGCAGACCCATGAGCATAAAATCCCACAGATCACTCATTCTTCAACATTACCAGGCACTACGCAGGACAGACCAATAGGCTCCAAAACCTTGACATGGCCCAACCTTCTACAGTAGACAGGACACTAAATATCACCGCTTCTGGAGGCACTCCTTTCCTTCCCTGTGATACTCAACAACATAGAGAACAGCATATCCCACTCCACCCTTGACACCATACACCCACACACTGCCTTTTCACTTTGGCCCTTCTCCGGGCCTTCACCTAGATCACAGAATGTTAGGGATTGGAAGGGACCTCAAAAGATCATCTAGTCCAACCCCCCTGCCAGAGCAGGAATACCTAGGTCAGGTCACACAGGAACATGTCCAGGCGGGTTCTGAATGTCTCCAGAGAAGGAGACTCCACAACCTCTCTGGGCAGCCTGTGCCAGTGTTCTGTCACCCTCACTGTGAAGAAATTCTTCCTCACATTTATGTGGAACCTCCTGTGTTCCAGCTTACACCCGTTGCCCCTTGTCCTGTCACTGGATGTCACTGAGAAGAGCCTGGCTCCATCCTCATGACACGCACCCTTTACATATTTATAAACATTAATGAGGTCACCCCTCAGTCTCCTCTTCTCCAAGCTAAAGACACCCAGCTCCCTCAGCCTTTCCTCATAAGGGAGATGTTCCACTCCCTTCATCATCTTAGTGGCTCTACGCTGGACTCTCTCCAGCAGTTCCCTGTCCTTCTTGAACTGGGGGGCCCAGAACTGGACACAATACTCCAGATGTGGCCTCACCAAGGCAGATTAGAGGGGAAGGAGAACCTCTCTTGACCTACTAACCACCCCCCTTCTAATACGCCCCAGGATGCCATTGGCCTTCTGGCCACAAGGGCACATTGCTGGCTCATGGTCATCCTGCTGTCCTCGAGGACCCCCAGGTCCCTTTCCCCTACGCTGCTCTCCAGCAGGTCAGCCCCCAACCTGTACTGGTGCATGGGGTTGTTCTTCCCCAGATGCAAAACTCTACACTTGCCCTTCTTGAATTTCTTTAGGTTTCTCCCCAGCCAACGCTCCAGCCTATCCAGGTCTCGCTGAATGGCAGCACAACCCTCTGGCGTGTGGGCCACTCCTCCCAGTTTGGTGTCATCGGCAAACATTCTGACAATACATTCTGTACGCTCGTCCAGGTCTTTGATGAATATATTGAACAACACCGGTCCCGGTACCGACCCCTGAGGGACTCCACTAGTCACGGGCCTCCAACTAGACTCCGTCCCATTGACCACAACTCTCGGGCTACTTTCCTTCAGCCAGTTCACAATCCACCTCTCTACCTGATCACCAAACCCATACTTTATCAGCTTCCCTACGAGGATGCTGTGGGAGACAGTGAGAGATGCTTTACCGAAATCCACATACACCGCATCCACCGCTCTACCGTCATCTATCCGCCTAGTTATTTCCTCATAGAAGGCAATAAGGTCGGTCAAACATGACTTCCACTTGGTAAAACCATGTTGACTGCTCTTCATGACCCCCTCATCCTTGATGTGCCTCGAGATCGTGCCAAGAACAAGCTGTTCCATCACCTTTCCAGGGACGGAGGTGAGGCTGACCTGTCTAGAGTTACCCAGGCCCTCCTTCTGGCCCTTCTTATAGATCGGAGTGACATTTGCTATCCTCCAGTCCTCAGGCACCTCTCCCGTTCTCCATGACATACCAAAGATGACGGAGAGTGGCCTAGCCATGACCTCCGCCAGCTCCCTCGGCACCCTCGGGTGCATTCCATCCGGTCCCATCGATTTATGGATAGCCAGATTGCTCAACCGATCCCTAACCCAAACCTCCTCTACCGAGGCAAACTCCTCCTTTATCCTAACTTCTTCTGGGGCTACAGGGATCAGGGGCTCCCGGGGAAAGCCTGCAGGAGTCAAGACAGAGGCAAAGAAGGCATTCCGCACCTCCGCCTTCTTTATCTCCTCTGTCTCTAGGGCACCCCCCTCATTCATCAGTGGGCCTATATGGCCTCTCGTGTTTGTTTTATTAGCTATGTATTTGAAAAAGCCCTTCCTATTGTCCTTGACCTGGCTTGCAAGGTTAAGTTCCAAGGAGGCCTTAGCTTTCCTAGTTGCCTCTCTACATCCTCTGACCACTGTCCTAGATTCCTCCCAAGCGACCAGCCCCTCTTTCCGTGATCCGTAAATTCTTTTTCTCCACCTGAGTTTGCCCAGCAGTTCCTCGTTTAACCATGCGGGTCTCCTAGCTCCCTGACTTGATTTCATACCCATTGGGACGCTCCGATCCTGAACTTGCGAGAAGCGGTCCTTGAATGTTGACCCACTCTCTCGCGCCCCTTTACCCTCTAGCACCCTGTCCCACGGGACTTCCCTTAACAATTGATTGAGGAGGCTCAAGTTGGCCCTGCGGAAGTCCAGGGTTCTGGTCTCGCTTGGTACTCTATTCCTCCCACACAGGATCCCGAACTCCACCGTCTCATGATCACTGCAGCCAAGGCTGCCATCGACCGTCACTGCTTCAACAAGACCCTCCTTGTTGGGGAGTACAAGATCCAGCAGCGCTCCTCTCCTAGTCGGCTTATCCACATTTTGCATTAAGTAGTTATCATCAATGCACCGGAGGAACCTCCTAGACTGTGAATGGCTGCCTGTGAAAGTCTCCCAGCAGATATCGGGGTAGTTAAAATCCTCCATGAGGACCAAGGCCTGTCGTCGCGAGGCTGCTTTCAGCTGCCTGTAGAAAGCCTCATCCACTCCCTCGTCCCGATCAGGAGGTCTGTCATGGACCCCCACCACTGTATCGCCCCTGCCTGCCTGCCCCTTCATTCTTACCCACACACTTTCCCCTTGCCCCTCATCAGTCCCTGGAGAAAACTCAATACATTCAAGTTGCTCCCTCACATAGAGAGCAACTCCGCCACCTCGCTTCGCTGACCGATCTTTCCTAAACATGACGTAGCCATCCATGACACGTTCCAGTCGTGTGAGCTGCCCCACCATGTCTCCGTAATTGCCACCAGGTCATAACCTTTGGACCGCACACAGACCTCTACCTCCTCCTGTTTATTCCCCATACTGCGTGCGTTCGCGTACAGGCATCTGAGATAGCAAGCAGAGGGCACTGGTGGGACCCCTGGGAGGATCCCATACCTGCACTTATTACAGACTTGACAGATGCACCCAGAGCAGTGACCTCACTCACAGCTCATTACTAAACTACCAGCTGGCCTACATTTCTTAGGACATTGGACATTTCCATTTGCTGATTCACGTACTATATCTGTTCTTCGGTACAGAGCAAACTGACAAACAGGATATATGACAATGCTTGCTTGCACCACATCATCCACAAGCATGGCGCTTCACTTACACGACCCGTTATCTGTGACCGTTACATTTCTCTATCCGACACATTGCCATCTCACAACATACCTTACTCTATCTTTCACCTACGGGATTCTTCGAAAAAGATTACCTACCCAATTACACTTACTGCAGAATTTCCCATTATATGCAAGGCCACACTTTTGCCTCTCTAATATTCCACAGTGACACTTAACACCTTATACTGAGAGGTCAACTAGCAGTCTCACGTTGACTGGAAACACCACAACGAAAACACTATTATTAGCAAGGCTTTGAAAAGTATCTCCTCATTCTGTCACCATTACATAGGCTCCTTTATGTACCCACTCCAACTCCAATCTACCATGCAGGCCTCCTTATGGCCTAGAAAACGGAAGGCCGATACAGCTCCTAAAAATTCTACCTTTACACCAAGTTACCCATGGCCCAAACACTAATTAAAAAACAGTACCATACCAATGCACAAGCACATACAACAATAAATTTCTTATCAATACTGCTATTACTTCATTTCTTCCAAACACAAACCTGCCATTGTCCGGCACACCACAAACACAACATCACAGAGGTAGACGCTTTAAATTTCATATCCACTAACATCCTCTCATTCCTGATTTCATTCCCTACACACCAACTGCATTCTGACGTCTCCCTACAACCACTCCAGTCTTCCACACAACTTAAAAGGTAATACCAACAAAAGCCACACACCACCCACCCATTACACTCTTCGACTACTACTGAGCCCCTTCTCTTTCTCACCAATAAACAGGCGCCAGAAACATCTCCGGCTCCACACATACCAGCTGACCCCACACTCCTGTCCTCAGACCAGTAAAGCCTGGCAGATCCAGTGAGATTCCAGAGTGTAACAACAACAAGGCGCGCCAGGGAATTTGTGATTCACACCTTCCTATTCTAACCACTACTGGTTTCCTCCTCCCAAAAAAACCCACCAAAAACGTAGCCCTACAGTCGACGGACCCAATGGCTCATCTTGCCTTACTATGCAGGCCATCATAACTAACCCCTCCGAGTGACACGGCTGTAGCCAGACAGGGAATCACACCCACAACCTCAAGGAACCACCACTACAGGGTACAACACCCTAGACCGTTCCAAAATACAATGACAATTGGATCAGAAATGCCATACAGCATATATACCCCCCTAGGCTGCTTCAGAAAAATAAACATAGCTGCAGAGAGATGGCATCCTGCTAGCATACCTCTGGCACAAAAACTCTCTATCAAGAGTGACAGCCTGACCCAGAGGCAAACAAAAGACAGCTACCTAAACATACCCTTGTACATCCCCAGGCCTGAACTGACTATTACTTCAAGTTTCCCAAAGTCTCACTAGAGATTTCACTCCCTGCACACGACAGCTACATACATTACATCTATTACAAACTGCTGAACCACATTCGGCCAGCCAGAACCGTCCAGTTGCCACGCCGGCACACACTAACTATTATCAGTTGTGCAAAGACATAAAAGCACCTTATGTGATTGCCAATAAAAAATGACCAAACCTTTGGACCTGATCGCTTAGGGTGCCACTCAGAATGACCTCAGGATGGCCATACCATCTCAAACATTCCTGTACTGTGCCATTCCACTCTTGCCTGACACGCTCCACACGCACCCAAAATAAACCAAAATATTACAGCCCCAGGGATACAGAGCATTTGACACTGAAGAACACCTGTACTTCCACTCCACCAAACACACCGGAGGAGATAACACTACTGCATTACTGAAAAACACAATATTACAGTAAGAGAATGCAGTCCCACTTCAGATACCTATCTCAGGGTGGGAGCTGGTTAGGCTGACTTAAAACCAACACAGTCCACTTGACAGTTCCACTGCTCCTCGTGAAACACCTCTGGAAACACACCGACATTGCCAAATGACGCAGCCTCTCAAAATTAACGGACGCTGCTGCCTTTGCAAACCCAGACCGCCAGCCGTACCGATTCTCATGCCATCTGACGTCAGCTCTTACCACCCTGCCAAAATCACACACGTCAAAGGACGATGCGCATCACTCCGCATCATACACATCCATTCGCCACTTCACACTAGCACACCTTCACTAATACTGAGTATCACTCCAGGCACCCTTCTTACTTACTGGGCCATCTGTCCATGTCCATTCCTTGTCTCTCTACATCTGACAATGACAGGAAATAAAACAAAAAGCGCAGGCACAGGCTATACGGGGACACAAAATCCTTCCTCAAATACTTCCCGGTTTGAGCCTGGATCCAACTGCCAAGGCTATACGCACAGTTTACTGCATTACGCACCACTACAAAACACAAGGCCATGATGACCTTCTTTCTCTACACAGTCCTATAAAATTTTTCATTCCTTTCAATCATTCCAGAAAGTATGCTGATTGGGTTGCTCTGCGAACACCCCACACATTTCAGCTTACAGAGCTATGTTTCCATTTCTGAAATTTCAAACCAGACAGTACTTGTTCCCAGCAATATCACAACCATACTACATATCTCAAAAAAAAAAACCCTCTACGATTACAACCCAGACTTTCCCTACAACTTATACGTACATCCCAAAATAGATGTCCCTCCATGTGCGTGACTGCATCTCTACACATACATATAAGAGGCATTGCCACTCACCCGCTGACCTCAGCACCTTTCCAATTGTCCTATGATTGGCAGCTACAGACCTTCAGATATTACATGGGCCACAGACATTTCACACTTGACTTTGCCTACTTACTTGCAGATTCACCCTTGAGTCGGTATGGGAAGTTTGGCACTATTTCCATGTCCGACCCACACAGAGTGCATCTGATCCAACAAAAAATTAATAACACTTAGGACCCTGTCAAAAGAGGATGTACAGACTACATGCACAGCTATGCTCCATTCTTCAGCAATGCATGAGAAAACCCTTGTGGAAAAACTATCACGCTGCCAGGCACAGATCTCCTCACATTGCACTGGACTATGAGGACATTTGAGTGACCCACGTTGAAGCACAAGACATACAAAGGTAACGCAGCACTGCTGCCAAAATACCATGCCGCTTGTCCCGACTCCTAGTAAAACCAGTCATAACACACCTTCTAATTTCTCAATCTAATTCCCTCCTGCTGGATAGTCAGTTAGACCTTATAATTCCTCAACCACAATTCAGATCTCCACTAAACTGCTGTGCATAGTCCATTAGGTCAACAAAAATTATTCTAACAACACATAACAAAAAACCACCACGAACAACTACTGCATAAACAGAGTTCTCTCTTATGACAACAAACACCACAACCGCTTCTCCTCAAACCTTACCCACAGACCTCAAATTTGGACTTACAATCTTTCCTGGAAACACAAAACGTCACGACCCTAATCCACCTTTGTAACCAGATTACAAGGCCACCATCCCCACCGTCCCAATGATCAACGCACATTCTCTGTCACAATCTGTGACTGTCAAACTGTATCTACCAGACGTGCGGCTCAGCACAGACATAACTAGTATTTCACCGCATCACCACTCACTTCAACTTCTGGACACACTGGAATTTCCAATCTATCCAACAACTGCCCGTGCAAGCCAAACTGCTCTAGCCGTACACCTATCCTACTAACATGCTTAAACTTCAGCCGGCATTGCTGGAAAATGCACAATGCCACTAGCCTACTTTGCTGGAGATCCTTCCAAATAAGCAGCCATCAAAACACTGACCCACCCCACAGAAAACAACAAGATTTCTAGAGCCCAAATCTCACACGGAACCATGCCCTGAGTTCTTCACATCTTACATAGTGTTACATGCCACTCACACCCAAATACTCACTTCACTGAGAAAAAAAATTGCAAATAATACTGCTACAGTTAGACAAAACCTAACCTGTTCTGCAGAGACGCATAGTCCATTTTTTTCACCTAGGCCCCTGTTTCTTTCACAGCCCGCTTATTTCATTTTGCCCTTGCCTTAGAAGGGCTTGATTGTGCACTTAGCAAGATATTTCAAAGAGTTTGGAATGGCAAGTCAGACCACTTCATATCAAACACTTGCATATATTTGAAACACAGCCACGTCAATTCCATTACCTATATCCCCTTCCTCTGGTACCTACAACTTCTCTGTACGCCAATTTTAACATATCACACACTTCAGTTCTAAGCACCGTTTCATTACATACATTCAACACTCTTTCTCCTACCAAATAGGAAAGCTGACGACAGTTAATTCCATATTGCAGCAGCTGACAGCTACTTTACAGGCTTACATTACAGCAGGCTAGACAAAGCTACACCCTACAATTTCACATAGGCTTCAGGAGATCCTAGCACTACTATCCTGATTCCATCTACCCTTGATTCTTCACATTTGCTGTTGATTTTCAACTCCAAAACAAAAATTTCCAGATGACAACAAGCAGTCCCATACTGTTACACGCAATAAATGGCCTGACATAAATTCAGTGCTTCACTAAGGAGCCAAGACTATTTACCACAAGAACAGAACAAACTGCTGCAGCAGCTACACAGAGCTTATTTCCGCCCCTGCAGCTCTACGCGCTTCACATGGATGCTTTGTCTCTCTCGCTCCAAAAAATAAAGTACTGCTCCTATTCAGGAGACTGGCATATTTACTCCTTACATTACTACAAGCACATTACAACACTATGCCTTGCGACTTGGATCCACAGGAATAACAGCATCTCAAACAAACCTCACCGGTTCCCCTCGCTCTCACCAGAGGCCCTATTACCTTTTACAATCCTTCTGAATTACATTTATTTAACTGTGGAAAACATACATATATGAGCAACTCTCCTTAATACCTCAACATCAAAATAATTACTCAACATTGATGTGATCTACAGTACCCACTATCCAGAAAAAGTCCTCATGGAAATATTACATTCAACTACATGCATGTCAACCCATAAACAAATGTATCCTACAGCGGAGCACTCACATAAAAGCCTTCCCACATATCCCTATTAACCTTTACACATTTCCTGGAAAAGCAAATACTCCTCCTATATGCCTATCCAGCCACAACCATGTTTGCAGGGGCCTAGATTCGAGGCCTGTGACGTGATCCACTTTCTTCCCAATAAAGGGATAGATTTTTTCAACACACATTACAAGACAACCAACAACTACAACATCTCAATTTAGCCACTATGCTATGCTGCATTTCCACCTATCATTAGAGCTCTCAGTTTCAACACCCTGTGCAACACGCCCGCCACCACCAGCCTCCAGCTTGCTTTGACCGTCACTTGCATTTGTATCATACGAGAGTCTAAGTACGCTACACGGCACTTATGTCCCACCATGCTCGACAGCACTTGACATACCTTCCACTGAGCGGCTAAATGCCGTCATTCCCACATTCACACACTTCAATGACGGTGCATGCGTATGAGCTTGCAGATACTACACCTATTCCTGCCAGATCACGGCAAAACATTCAGACTCTACAAGACGCCAGATGCATCATCCTAAAATGGACCCTGACAGATTCCCACCATGCCCGTTGCAGCCTTTTCATTTTGTGATCAAGATCCTTTCACTCCTGTACGTACAAGGTGTGTCCAAACTCTACAGACGCAGGACTAGAGTACCTACCCATATTGGTCAAACACACTTGTCTGTCACCACTACCACCTAGACATCATAGAACCTACTCATTTTACACAAATTCTTACCACAAAAATAGTACATGACTGCAAGGGCCACTTCAATTTCAAATGCAGGAATGACAATTGCATCTCACTAGCCAGACTTACGTGCTTCTCTCAGGCCTACTTACAACTCCTCATCGTAATGTTATAGCCTACCACTTCTCAGGGCTCTCTCATCAAAACCATACCTTGACCAATCTTTGTTGGAGCCACAATGACCCGATAAGAATGGATTTCTACGGGCACACTAAGCACTGCGGAACATAGGTCTACATTTAAACTATCTATTTCAGCATCACAAACCCTGGATATATTCACAAAACAGGTACAACTACGCTGCCGTACTTGCTCATCCACAAATTCCTCCGGAAGCGAATATCCATGCCTAATTTCATGAGCACGGCTCCCTGACAGCATGTGCAGACACAATCTATATCCATGATTTAGTTCATGTAATCACCACCAATAAAAAATTAGACAGCTGAACAAACACAAGACCTCTTACTCCTCCTGTCACTGCCTGACACCTGCCAGATCCAAGGAGAATAGGACGCTCTCCACCGACATAGGCCACCGCCTCTGCGGAAAAAGCAGACTGCCCCTGCAAACAGCATCCCCGCACCCCGCTAGGCTCCCCTGACAGCAGCACGAGTGGAAAAACTGGCATTTCCTCATGCCCCGCATGGTCCCCTGGCCCTTCCCCTCCGCTTGGAGCTGTCACAATCCGCTAAGACGAGCAGGAGTCGTGACGGATCGTTAGCCGAATCTCACACTACAAAACATTCACGACACTCCCCCTTTTGCACAAAGAGATACTCTTGCATATTTCCGAAGACAGAGCCCTCAATTGAGTGTGGGGTGCATTCTTTTGGGCGTGTACAATGTGCGGAAATTTCGAGTCGCCCCCCTTGCTTTCTAGACACCGCTCACCCTTTCGGGTGTCGGGCTAGGTGCGGCTGGAGCGAAACGTCCTTCCCCTGTTACAGATTGCACAGAGCCCCACAACCCCTTCTGTTCCTCACGTATCCTGTCCGTGACGCCCATTGACATCACGATCCGCTAACACGGGCAGGAGTCCTGATGATTCGTTAACCAAATCTCAGAGTGCAAAAGACACTCAATCAGCAAAAAGTATAAATTTCTATCCACACAGGGCACTTCATTGCATACCAACACAGTGCAATAACAATAGAGAGGGAGAGAGACAGAGAGAGAAAGACAGGGGAGCAGTTATAGCAACCAACGGCCAGCGGAGTCCTCAGGGTCCATCTTCTTCCATGGGGGAATCCCATCGGGGTATTCTCAGAGATCCTTTGGATTTTCAAGAGGCATCGCCAAATGGCCAGAAGGTGAGGAAATCTACTGTTATTATCTTGCAAGGCCTGTTGTTGTGGAAGTACAGGACAGATCATCCCTTATCGCTTCAGTGCCATCCTCCACGCCTAGGAGGCAGGAACAACGCACCGCTACCTGCAAGGAATTCACGCCGGTGCTCAGCAGGCACACCTGCAGGCCTGCAGGCGACGCTTGACAAACATCCCTCCTCGGCCAGACCTAGACGCAGGGTCTCGCTCTCTGCAGGCGATCGTGACGCAGATGAAGGGTCTTCGGGCCGTCTCCTACAGGAGCACCTACACTGCACTGACTCTCACCTTCTCTAAAGACACTTATACATAACCTTCTTTCATCACACCCTGACCGTTACCGTGTATCTTCACTATGATGCATCCAAACAAACTTTCCAGGCTCCAGATTGTACAACCTACCTGCAATATTCTTTCCTATTGCCTGTATTAGATTCCTTACATACCACAACCTCCAATGAGAGATTCCCTCCTGACTGCACTTTGAGCTCAGATCTCAACGCATTTGCTGAAGTCCCTAGAAACACCTTCTTTAGGCCCTGCCCTCGAGGCGGCGGTTCTTACCTTGCGGAGCGTAAAACTGCTCCTTCCCTACCTGCCTGTGCAAGGACTCCCATGCACACGTTCTTTACACTGATGACGGCTCTGGGAGATGATACGCCGAGTTATCCTCCAGGTAACTAACAGATCTACACTGCCAGCTCCTAGGAAAGCACTAAGGCTAACGTTTGCAAAAGTCCCTGTTCGACCGTCACGCCAGAGATTGCCTGGACTAGTGGTTCATTTCCCATCTAGTATATCCCCAAAGAGGCTTTTCACCTACAGTCTCCATTTCCTCCGCGTATGCACATTGTAGCATATCCACGTTACTGGCGACCGCTACAACTCTCTGGCTGGCTATCACACACGATGCTGTGACAAAGACATTGTTTTTTCATCACACTTGAGACTTCCCTACTACAGTCACACCATACAGGGTTACCTAAGGCAGTCTACTGTCGCGATCCCAACATTTCACACCACTCGCCCTTGAGCAAGAACAGTTATCTGGGTAACATGAAATGTCATCCCCATGACACCATTGATATACTCATTCACCTTTTCCCATAGCAACAAAACTGCCTGCCTATTTACCCATTTAGTCTCATGTTTGCTGTATAGAGACACCCAGAAGGCAAAGGGGTCAAGCAGGGGGTTCGCCTCCCGCCCCAACCGTGGACTTGCCTCCATTCGCTCCTTTCCTTTAGGCTAATACCTTCTGACCACTGGGGGAAGCATATGGGACCTCCTAGATCCTGTTGTTTTTTCCTGGAGGCTCTTCCTGTTGCTCTCTCAGGGAGAACAGAGCAGTACTCCACGAGTCTATGCCCTTCTAATTCCCTGATGTTCACTAACATTTCTACTTCCTCTGGCAACTCTACCACCTGGTCACACCGCACACAGCTGCTCTCGCCACTGCCACGCCGTACCAGTGACAAGCTCTGGCGATCCCTGCAGCACGAGACCTGCATGGCTGCGGGGTTTTGTGAGAGCTCTGTCTGGGTTGCCACATTTGTAGTGGGGCCTGCAGAGGGCATGGCTTCCTCACAAGTGGACACTATAACTAAGCTCCTTCGGAGAGGGTGATGACCACCAAATTAACTGATTTTTTGAGCCAAAAGGTGACAGCACCCTCGATGTGTGAGCTAACGAAACGGGCGCCATTTGCCACCCTCCCGGTTGCGTGCCCTTCCTTGCCCATTTTTCCGTAGGCGTGGAGGTGGCTGCGGTTGCATCTCTAGCAGGAGCTGCAGGGTCCTGGTGGGTCTCTCCCCTGCCTGAGCCTTTTCCTGCCTCAGGAAACTGTAAAAAACATTTCTTTTTCCAACTCAGATACGGCATACCCCGCTGTCATTTGACATCACTCCTTAGGAATATCACCACACTAGCATTCCCTTAAACCTGTATCTAGTCTGGCTCCTTCTGTTCAACACCACATTATTTCTTAACATACTCCTGGACCAGGCTCTGCTGGAATATCCTTATGAGTCTGACTGTTTACTGCAGCTAATCCCCCACTAACGCATCAGCTCCCACCCCAGATGACGGCGGATGCCATGGAGCCAGCTCGTATCCTACGTCAAATGGCCACCGCAACTTTGTTGTGACCCCTGGAATACCACTTCAAAACTGAATGGCTTTACAATGATACATTCGTTGCTTGCTTTCAAAATTACACCAGCTATCCTTCTAGGACATCAAACTACAACAGAAATTACATTAAAATATTATAAACTGCAATTTCAGTTGTTGGGGTAAACTGACTGCAGTCTTCTCTTCATTTCTACACTAACAAATAACTACCAACCACACAACCTTCAGTGACGTCCCAGTATATACAACCCAAAATGCAAGAACATGACCTCCAATACCAAAATGGGCATGATTCCTATCTAACAGGATGCGACAGGGACTAAAACGGTCTTTGGAAAGACTAACTGCTTGTACCTGTGACCATTTGCAACATGCACTGGTTTACAGTATAATTTGTGTTTATTAGACATTGTGAGGTGAAGTACATCATTGTTTTCATTTGAAGAGCATTGATACAGGTGGGATTTCACTGAGGAAATTCTTCCTCGTGGCCTATAGGAGTGGAAGGTTAATGGCATAATGAATTTCTATACAACAAACAGTAGACTTTCGCCGCCCTTCAGCCGGCAGGAGGTAAATTAGCAGGTAATAAAGTGTGCGTGTGCGCTGCATTCACCAGCCAATAAATTACATTCGGAACTACTTTTACTTGCTCTAGTTGACAGAGCATTACTAGGACTATAGAGCTCCATGGCATCTGAGAAAGGTACAGGGAGCAAAAGGGAGCTGATTTTACAGGAGCCTGACTTTTACCACCAATGTACATCTGGTATTACCCGAGAGGCATATCTAAAATATTACTGCACCACTCGTAAATTACACGTGGCGCCGTAATAAAGTGCCGCTTCTGCATGTGGCACATACACGTTCCTGTGGTCCCTTCAGCTTGTGACATTTATTCCGCCATCCTATCGATACCGGTGGCATTTTATTCAGGTACTGGAATAGCAGACAAAGGTAAAATAAAAAATTATTATGCAGCACCACTCTCACGGGGAAAAAAAAAAAAAAAAAAAAAAAAAAATTAAAATTTAACCCTCATACAGTACCTCTCACACTGAAATTTACACATTTTATCAATGTTTTTCCATGAATGGACATTAATTATCCATTCAGTCTACAGGACTGGTATAATACGTTGATGCTCTTCAGCGACAATAAATACTGCTGCATCACAATGCCATTAAATCACAGTATTATTAAAAAGTATGTACATTTTCCTTTTCAGCTAGGATTTTATTTTCTCTAACCTAACCAGTCTCAGATTTCCTTTCTTCTTTCCAGTCCTGGAGGAGAACAGGCCCCTACTTAATTCCTTGTCTTTACCGATGGTTCCGTACTACACAGGTCAAGATGTAAGACTTGACGTAACGGGTATTCCAGTGAATCCCAATGCTGAAGGTAAACGCACAGGGTTTTTCCAGGTTTCGGTTTATTCTATATTCCCCAGGTCAAAAGGTATTCTCTGACAGGTACCTGGAGGTTTATGATAACACTTGAAACCCTTTCACCCTAAGGACAGGAAGATGGGTCAGGTGTATGCGGGTATGACGATATTGCTCTCTTCGGCCTGAGGAGCTCACACGGTGAATTTTGAAAAACTCGTTCTAGGTCCAGTGTACCTTCTACTGTAGTCGGCCTCAGAGGCTTCTCCGTACCGCAAAATGAAACTGCTACAATGAGGGAAAGCAGCGCCAACCTAAGAGGACCCTAGGTGTCCTCAGGGCCTCAGTGCTCCCAAAGAATATTTACTGTCTGCGTTCCATACTTATGTCCTGAAAACTACCTGTAGAACAAGGACTACGCAGCAAGCTGAGTGGCACTTCTCCAGCTGGTGTGCGGGGCAGAGGGAGCCGAGGCTGCTGGCACAGCGCTGGGCACAGGCGGTAAGAGCCTGCAGCATGGACAGACTTCCAAGGGGCACCACCTGAAAGGAGGCACCCCAAACTGCTGCCCAGAGTTACCCCAAAGCCTGATACCAGCCACCGGTCAAAACAACATTACAAGTACCTGCAAAGCCTCCTGTTAGGCACATATCACAGAACCACAGAGTGTTAGGGATTGGAAGGGACCTCAAAAGGTCATCTAGTCCAACCCCCCTGCCAGAGCAGGAATACCTAGATCAGGTCACACAGGAACATGTCCAGGCGGGTTTTGAATGTCTCCAGAGAAGGAGACTCCACAACCTCTCTGGGCAGCCTGCGCCACTGTTCTGCTACCCTCACTGGGAAGAAGTTCTTCCTCACATTTATGCAGAACCTCCTATGTTCCAGCTTGCACCCGTTGCCCCTTGTCCAAACATTGGGTGTCACAGAGAGGACCCTGGCTCCATCCTCAGGACCCTCACCCTTTACCTATTTATAAACATTAATGAGGTCACCCCTCAGTCTCCTCCAAGCTAAAGAGACCCAGCTCCCTCAGCCTTTCCTCATAAGGGAGATGTTCCGCTCCCTTCATCATCTTTGTGGCTCTGCGCTGGACTCTCTCAAGGAGTTGCCTGTCCTTCTTGAACTGGGGGGCCCAGAACTGGACACAATACTCCAGACGTAGCCTTACCAAGGCAGAATAGAGGGGGAGGAGAACCTCTCTCGACCTACTGACCACCCCCTTTCTAATGCACCCCAGGATGCCATTGGCCTTCTTGGCCACAAGGGCACATTGCTGGCTCATGGTCCTCCTGCTGTCCACCAGGACCCCCAGGTCCCTTTCCCCTACGCTGCTCTCCAGCAGGCCGGCCCCCAACCTGTACTGGTACGTGGGGTTGTTCTTCCCCAGATGCAAAACTCTACACTTGCCCTTGTTGAATTTCATTCAGTTTCTCCCCGCCCAACTCTCCAGCCTATCCAGGTCTCGCTGAATGGCAGCACAACCCTCTGGTGTGTCAGCCACTCCTCCCAGTTTGGTGTCATCAGCGAACTTGCAGACAATACATTCAGTACCCTGATCTAGGTCATTGATGAAGATACTGAACCACACTGGTCCCAGTACCGACCCCTGAGGGACTCCACTAGTCACAGGCCTCCAACTAGACTCCATCCCATCGACCGCAACTCTCGGGCTTCTTTCCTTCAGCCAATTCACAATCCACGTCTCTACCGGATCACCAAACCCATACTTTATCAGCTTCTCTACGAGGATGCTGTGGGAGACAGTGACAAATGCTTTACTGAAATCCACATACACCGCATCTACCGCTCTACCGTCATCTATCCGCCTAGTCATTTCCTCATTTATGTTACTCTTGAGGTGATAGAACACCACGCAAGCAAATAGTGCCACCGCAGTGCTATCGACAGCGTTAAAATTGCTGTTTCCGTGACAATAACAACTGCCCTGTGAGACAACTGCAGACAGAGAAAGGAATACCCAGCATTACACCATACCTTGATTATTTACTTTTGATTTTAGCTTGATCTTCCCCTCACTCCAGCCCCAGTTTAACGTTAGACTTACGCTTAGAGCAGTTACGGTAACCTAAATGGCTGTATCCAGAGCACGTAATACCTCGACACTGACCATGCTTTTCTTTAAGAGGTATTTACCCAAGTAGTCAGAAGGAATCACTATCTTTCACTTTCCTGTCTTACTGTTGATGAAATGTCTCATTGCTTCCATACCCACACCACTGCACAAGCTGGAATGAATAGTCACTTTTCAAAAAGAGCTTCTCAGTTGTACATAGACAACATACAACTCAGCAGGGGAGTTCAGGGCTTTTATCGGCTGACAAAAAGGGACGTTCTGGAGCCCTGCCAAGGCAGTGACATGGCAACCTGCCTCAAAAAATGCTCTACGTCTGCTTTAAAAACACTCATTTCTTGTGATTTTGGAAAACAAATCAACAGGTAATTGGGGATTGCAACGTTGCTTTCAGTTTGAATATAGGCTTTTCTGCCAGGGCCCAGTAACAGGTTTGGGTGCCTATATCAGCATGTATTTTGAAATGGTTAGAGCAAGCTACCCCCTTGCATTGAGCTTATTATTTTTAACACCACATTGAGACAGTTTGAAACTTTTTTGGGACTATTGAGTAGTTTCTACCTGCGTACAATGGTGAAAAAAAAAAATTGTAGACAAAAAAAATACCAAACCAACCTAACAATGACATACACTTCTTGATGACTTTCAAGTAATGTTTAATTAATGTAGAGAATATGCTTCACAACATTAAAGAAAGCACACTACTCATGGTATATCTTACAGATATTAAGACCACACTTCTGTTAATCTGCTAGTTACAATTCTAAGACCCTCCTGGATAACTGCTCGCAGGCTGACATAATTTTGTCCATAGCAATGTAAGTATATCGCTTTTGGAAACTCTGACTGACATCTAAAAACCTATCACAGAGCCGTTTAAAATACAGCTGGAGGCTGAGGCCGGGGAGCCATTTCGGTGCTGTCGGCTGGAAACCCTGCCCTCAGCCACGTGCGTTCCGTGGCTGGACGGGCATGCCTCCCTCCGCTCGGCCCCATCTGCTGCAATGGCACCGTGCCGCTCGCCCAGGAGGGTGCCAGATTTGCTCGGCACCAAGGAAAATGAGTTTAGATGGACAGTTTGCAACCACCGTCTCTTCTACATAACTCCCCTCCTCTGTGAGGGCACTGCCGCACAGGTGCCAAATCCTACATCACATTTGATTGCATCTGCCGGTACGTACGTGCCAAGAGCAGAGCTCTGAACTGGAGATGGTAACAAAGATAGGAATCTACATTCATGCTCGCCAAAGGACTGCCTATGCCAAAACATTACGCCATTACAACGACACAGGATTTCAAACCCCACATTAAACTAGATCGGAACCTCCAAAGACTAATTCACAATCGATGAAGACATGGGGAAACAAAAAACCCCATGAGAGACCGAAGGTCCAAAACACAGTTTGGCACCTACCGACAGGACTATAAAGCACCTGCAACTGCATTACCCTTGTGTGTTCTCAGATACTTTTATGGTGAAAGATTGAGGGATGTTCCGTTTGGCTCCAACAATTTCAAATGCGAGGGTACACAGAAAAAAAACAGCTGAAGCCTCCCTAGGAATTCCTTAGCCTGTCTTCCATTTGCCCGCATAGATGTTTAGACTCCAATCATTGTTTTAATGGGCCAACACTTTAAATAGTTGGCTATACCAGACCTCATAAGCAAAAACATGAACAGTTTCATTCAAGGGCGGAGACCTACAAACATTTAGAGAGTCTGGTCAAGAGACAATAGGTGTTTACTGTAAAATCTTTCCTGCAGCTTCCTCCTTGTCTGATCTCCCTTACTGATAAGCTACTGCCGTTCCTTTTTTCCTCCCCTCAGAGACTATAAATCATAATGGATTCTAAATAACTGTTACTTCATTGTATTGTTTTGGCATCAAGGTTTCAGGTGCGCGAAGAACCGTACATGTGCACACTGAGAAACAGGCTCTCCCGTGAAAACCCAACAGTCCTGTCTAGGTGAGGCTCAGAAAAGCTCGTCGGCACATTACCGCCCCCTCCTGAGATGGGGAAAAAGGTTAGAGCAGACAAAGCTGTCGCCTCTGCCTCGCTACTTGCTTAAAAAGTCGCGAGATGTGGAAATTATTCTCATGACTGTGGAAAAATTAACCCAGAAACAAAACAATTAAATACACTCTAGACCAGATATTCTTTTCCAGATGCTGTGATTGCAATACTCATTCCAATATTCCCTCTGCTTTCTCCCTCTCCTTACCGTTCTTATCCACCCATCTCTATTCAACAGCCCAGACCTTGAGAGTGGCCACACTGAGTCACAGGAAAGGCTTACCCACCACCTATCTGTCTGCTCTGGCAGGGGCCCCAGAGGGCTCATTGACCAAACGCAGGTCGAGATGCTTCCTACAGTACTCTATTGGTGATTATATATCTTATATTATACAGGTTAAATCTAAATCTTTGAGAGCTTTGACTCTTTGGCATCTTATTGTTCTGATTGGGGGTTTCTTGTCAGGCTATCCAGTCTAATTTGCCTTTAGCTGAGGTTTACACAACTAATTTCTTTACTGTGTTTGCACCTTGTCTGAAACAAGCGTTAGCCTATTCCTACATTAGGTGGCAAAACCACACAGAGGCAGCCAGAGCACACCACTCACCATTTTCTCACTTAAGCTGTTTATGAAACTTGAACGTCGAGAAAGAGGAATCCATTTCACAATGTTACTGCCAGAACACAGCAGGACCTTCCCCAAACTGAGCTTAAATAGCCTGCCTGGCAAGGGTGGGTGGCAGTCCCAGGCAAGGCTAGTTAGGGGCAGCCAGGTGCATGAATGCCTCTCCCGGTCTCCTTTGAGCCATGTATTCTGCTCTGCTAATAGGAAAGGCATTCATCATTCATTCAGGGAAAATGTTTCCGTCATTCACTCACACTTCTGTACCTTCCTTGTCCTTTTTGAGAACCATCTCGGACATTTACCTGTGCTGATCCTGCCAATCCTGAAACCAATACGCAACCTTCGCACGTCCCAGTCATTCCCCTCTCTCCCCATAAAGTTATCTTTGTTCTTTGCTCGGTAATTAGGTCATTGTCTATTCTCTCGACCTGAGACAGTCCCATGCCGCCTCCCAAAACAGCTCTGATCAGGCCCGGTTTTCAAACCCATGTCAATGACTGTATGCCATGTGCCTCACCTGCTATTCACCTCAATGGAAATATTCCAAGGAGTTCTTACTGGTTCTTTCAGAAACTGATTCAGATATATGATCCGATAACTCCTGACGCTCCTATTGCACCTAGCAAACATGTCCGCTCCGGTAGCCCAGTCATATATAAGAAAGGCTTAAATATCAACATCGATACTTTTAGGCAAGCCCAGCAGAGTCCTACCGCTCTCAGAAAGACTTCAGCACATACCTAAATTTAGGCAAAATTGGAAGTACTTTCCTAAGTCGACAGTATATATTACAACTGCTTTTAATTACAATATTATGAAGATAAGTTTTCAACACTGCACTACATATCACATTCGTTGAACTTTCAATAGCTACTAACATTTCCCGCTTTTGGTATGCCACTTATTTCATCCGCAAAACCTGCGCTGCTGTTTTTATTCCCCAAACCAGTCTGAGTTTATGATTCTGTTCATTTCACAGCTGACAACACAGAAAATGTACAGGTAATAAGGGGAAAATCCTTTAGCGACCGCTAAAAAGGCTAGATCTGCAGTGATGTGTGCCGTTTTCTCAGGCAGCAATAAAACACACGTGATTTTTCAAAGGAGCTACAAGTCACTGTTTGCTACTGTGACACGCCACCATATGCTCATCATTTAATAATATGGAAGACAGCACTCATCGTAGCCGTCACAGAGCAAAATACCAGGGAGGCTGGTGTTGGGACACAAAGTCATTCAGTGTGAAATATGTGAAATGTGCTGCTGATGTTGGAAACAGATTTTATGTAGACATATCTAAACAGAAAAGCTCACAAACGTACGTAGGTGTACAAATGCATGCTCTTGTATTGCTTAGGTAAATTAAAAAAAAAAACAAAAAACAACATACTTTTAGCTGAAACATGACAGAAATCTTACACTCTGAAAAAATAAGTCCAGTCGTGACTTCGTAGAATTTCACGTTTGTGATTTCATTATGTTACCTTGGTCACGGTGTCTTCTACCTTAGTCTTCTCTGCTGAAGCCACATTTCTTCCTGAGACTGGAAAGCTAAACTGAATGCTTTCCCATAGGTATAAATAACAAAGAGGCTAGGAAAAATCATACTTCTGAACTAGCCAAATTTTTTCCATAACTTCCTCTAAACAGGGCTTAGCAGTCATAATTATTCACCAATATTAAATAACCTACATTAGGAACCACCTGTTGTTCTCATGAATCCAGAGATGCACCATCTTCCTCATCTGTGGATGGCAGAGGCGATGAGGAACCAGAGCGTGCACCACACCGGAGATTCACAGAATGAATTTCTGCCGCACATCTGAAAGGAAATACCAGAAAATACATGTGAAATGTGCAGTGGGAAAGAAGTCAGGTGTAGATAAATACTTGAATCCTTCTCTTAAACAGCTACCTCAGGACACACCGGAAGGAAAATTCTTCCCTAAGACAGAGGATATGGAGTAGGAAGACCTTCACCACAATAAGCATTAAATCCAAGTCCCACGAAGGACAAACCAAAAGCAACCGAGACTTGGAAGCTCTTATTCAAAACTATTTTACGCTCTCCTGACCTTATTTCAAATACATTTGCTGAACTTTATTCATAGAAATTCATCTGCATGTTTCACCGTGAAAATATACTCGAACAACTTCTCTGGTGATTTTATACATTTTACTTACACAAGCTAACCTCCTTTCCCGAAGTTTCATTAACTGCTTCAGTAAATATTGAGACTGCAATGAAACAGGAGCTCTTACAGTAAAATATATGCTGAGGAATTGGATCACAGTTACTAAAAAACATACCCCTGTAGCATAATATATAAGGAAGGGACTTCAATGCAGATTAGATGTTTATCACAGCATAAGTGATTAATAGGTGTTTATTAACATTAAACACTAGGCTACTTATCTTTACATAAATATTAAATAAATTTATTAAGCTCAAATAAACATTTATTGTTTAACTTTAACACCGTTAAATGAGTTCATTCCTAAAAGCTCCACACTGGTCACGCACAAACACGAGTGAATACACAAAACTTTTTATGAACAAACTTGTTACGTTAATGATATCTCATAAATAAACCTCATCCCACCACTTGTACTTAAGGTTCTGCCTGCAAAAAAACCCCTCCAACATGTCAGGTGTAGAGATTAAAAAAAAAAATTCTACTCAAATGCCTTATTTTTCCAGGAAAGGACAAACCTGCAGGGGCCTTTGGGAAGGCAGGAAACAAATGTCATCTTTCTTTTCATATAATTGTATACCCCTGTGCTTTACATAATCAAAATGAATACTTCAATTTGCTACATATTTAGCTGGAGGAATAAAAGGCATATGGAAACAAGGCCCCGGGGGCAAATGATCTCACTCACCTGGAAAACAATGTGCATGTTAATAGAGTAATTTGTTAATTAAAGATTCAAAGATGTCCGCCAAAGCCATTTATTTCTGAATTACCACTTCCTAGAGTTAAACGAGATCCCGGGTAAAATGTAATTACAAACTCTATTTTTCCACCGTCTCCGTCGTTCCTGAGCGCAATCAATTTGACAGGCATCCCAAGAGTTACCTCAGCGGCAGATGGGCTACGCACCAGCCCGATCGGCACAGCGCTCCGAGAACAAAAGAGATATGACGATTTCATGCCTGTCGCTAGAGCTCCAAGAGACGGTGTTGCATTGATTTATTTTCAAATTAAGCTCCTTACTGGAGGTGGAACACAAAACAGAGACCACTGCGGAAGAAAAATAAATACTCATTTTTAAGACTCGGCGCAGTGATTTTTTTTTCAGGGATGCCGAAAACATAGGTAGTGTTTATTCGGCCCACGGTAGAAAATATGAGAGCTTGGCCATAAAGAGTGATCCAGCGGCAGACTCGCCTGCTACCTGAGAATACTTTCCATTTCAACCGTGTGGCAGTCCCTTGCAAAACTGATAGACGATTTAGTTTTTAAAGAAAATCACAAGGATTTACCGCGATCCGTGTTGAGAAACGCAAAAACTCTGTTTCGTTCGGGAATGTTTTTTAAATAGGAACAATCACAGGTGACTACCTTGCACTTACAGCATTAATATGAAACAATTACATGAGTAACCCACAGGTGTGTATTGTTCAGGAAAGTCCTAGTTTCCAAGACTTTCCAGAGGGCTTTCCAGGTCGCTATGACAGGAAGAAAGAGGAACTGTTCCTGTAGGATTCACTCAGATTGGCTCTGACTCCTGCTGCTACTGTTGGCTGCGCTCCCGGGTTTATCCCCGTATGTGGTTCTCCATCCTTCCTGAGTCTGGAACCCAACGGGATGAAAGAAACTTCTTTTGCAGAGCGGGAAGGGACCGGAGGTGATTTCTAAAAGTCCCCTTCCTAGTGCCAAATAGATTAGACTACTTCACTTGGAAGGGACCTACGATGACCATCCAGTCCAACTGCAATGTTGTAGGGCTATAGAGCTAACAGCTTGCTAAGACACTGGAGAACTGCATACTGAACGGAGGATTTTGGCCAAAACCTCTTGGCTGATGATGTTCGAATTACAGGTAATTACAGTAGAGCTGCTTTCTGGCAAGTTGCTGAGAGACATTCTTAGGATTTCAAAAGTTCCATCGTCTGGTCCCCAGGAACAGTAGAACTAACTACACCAAAGAACACTCACTGTGTCTATTGCAATCACTCTCAGGGATTTGTCCAACAAATGCATCAATGAAGAGCCATTCTTATTTACAGGCCCATCTTAGGTGTAAGCATTGCTTATCACACGTGTACTCTCTCACAGCAGGTGTTGGTCAGTGGTTCTTCCCCAGTTTGTTTATAAGAGGTTGTTCCTTTCATTAAACTTACAATTTTATTAGGATCAATTTTTAGTCGATATTAATAACAACTTGTTCTCTTTGCATTATTCCATTTCTAAAAACATAGCTGTCTGCACTGATTAAGTCACCTAAATACATACTTCTAGACATTAAAAGCTAAATATGCCATTTCAGATTTACGAATCAAATGCATGGTATGCATCTGTCAGAAGATGTACTAGGAACTCCAATACTTCTAAATAGGAATTCACTGAAGAATCATTTTGCTGTAGTAAGCATTTAAAAGCAGAGTAATTAAAGTTGACATGAAAATAACACAGCAGGAAAGTTAGTGCTCTAAACACAGCATGCAAGACATGATAGTCCTGAAGACATATGGTAAATACAGCTACTCTGAATGCCACATAATCAGTATTTCTGAAAACAAATGTTACAAAAGCCTCAGCATTGCAGCCGCAAAATGCTTAACGTATGGGTTTGCCGGTTCATATGCCGGCTATCACCGATACAGAGGTTTTTTATGTCTGTGTCGGCCACTGTATCTTCAAAGGACAGCAATTCTGATACTCCACCCTCTCTTTCTGAGGAATACAGTGCTGGTTTGGGATGGAATACTTAATTTCCTACAGAGTAGAGCGTATGGGCCGATATTTTGAATTTGTGCTGATTACGGTGTTGATAATACAGAGATGTTGTAGTTACTGCTGAGCAGCGCTTACACAGCATCAAGGCCTTTTCTGCTTCTCACCCCACCAGTGAGTAGGCTGTGGATGCGCAAGACGTCAGGAGGGGACGAAGCTGGGACAGCTGACCCCGACTGAACTAAAGAATATCCCACACCATAGGACGTCATGCTGAGCACATCAAGCCGGGAAACGAGGAGGACACAGAGGAACGTTTGGAGTTATAGCGTTTGTCTTCCCACGTTACATGTGATGGAGCGTTGCAGTCCTGGGGATGGCTGAACACCTGCCTGTGAATCGGAAGGAGTGAATGAACTCCTAGTTTTGCTTCACTTGCATGTGTGGCTTCAGCTATACTTATTAAACTGTCATTAGCTCAACCTGTAAGTTTTCACACTTTTACTCTTCTTATTCTCTCCCCTATCCCACCGAGGGGGAATGAGCAAGCGGCGGTGAGGTGCTCAATTGCCACTTGGGGTTAAAAGACAAGTAGATACATTTACTTTTGACATTTGGCAACTTCAGCCATAGAGAATATTTGATATAGGATCATTTTGCAGCACTGAAAAGTGTGTCTCTTTTCAGAGAAGAGCTTTCTTCTTCCTAAACATCCTGGATACTTTGTCATACCGTTCTGGACTTTAAAGAAAAAAACCCCATGTTCTGTGATCACACCCAAGCCTCATTTTGATACTCTAACAGCCAGATATGGAGGTAATCCAAGAATCCACAAAACCCAACAGCTTCTCTGTATCAACACTGCCACAATTATTTTCCCTCTTTTCCTGCATGCTGCATAAGTGGCTTCCCTAATGCCCATTTTGCTTCTGACTGTGCCTCGACAGAAACTCTTCACCTGTCCAGCTCACCACCTCTTTCAACTTGGACAATTTTTCTTTAACCTGGTCTGGCCAGGGAGAATATATTTAGTGCATAACTAACACATCAAAATAACATGCTGAGGCTTTATGAGTTTCTTTCCATAAGGCAGAGCAATATGCAAAGAGAAAGTACTTTATTTTAATACCATTCTCAGAATCTTTGCAAAGCACTGTCAGATCACTAAATGCTACAAAATATATAAATAGAAAACTGTTTCTCTGAAGGTCTGTGGGACTGTTTGCATACATCTCCCTGTCCTCAAAAACCACTCGACAATTACAATGCTTATAAACTGATTACATATATTTTGTCCATATCTGGGGATCTCAAAGAACACTAGAGATACTGATTGGGTAGTACTAGGTTGAGAATGCAAATTCTCAGCTTTTATAGCGCTGAAAGGACCCTGTGGAATTCCAGTTCTGCATATCCGTTTTGGTTTGGGCGAGAAACCCGCTACCTGCTGCATTATTCCTCCCTACAATTGCCAGCTCATGCCAATCACAACTAAACTTGTTATTAGCTTGTATCACCGTCGGTGTCTCCCCCTGATGCAGATCGGAACCTTTCCCGTTCAAAAAAGAGTGAAGAGTTTGCAGTAACCTGCAGCTGACCAAAAGCTGTGCTGTTGTCGGAAAGATTACTGGGGAGAAAAAAAAAAAAAAAATAGGCGCTCTCATGTTTATAAACTTATTCAGTCTCTTCGCTAAGAGAGGAACCTGAGGTAAAACTGCTCTGAGAAACAGAGGGGCGACAGAGGGGATGGATTTTAGAGTACCCTGCACATTTCCTTGGTAAGGAATAACAGGGCCCATTGCTGCAGAGGTCTACAGAGAATCCCACTGCATACTGCCAGCTCAGCAACCTCTGTCTTCGGTACTTATAGCAGAGTAATATTTGCAAGTTCAGGCAAAAGTCTAAACGAATTAGTTTTGCATTAAAATGAAAAGGCTGAATAAAATTACCTCTTTGAGAAAACTGATGTATGTGCAAACTAAAATAAAAAGGAATACATTACTGGGCTAAAATGATTTGGTTAATTCCAATTTCTTAGAGAAAGCTGTTTATCATTGGGAAATGTGCCTAATGCTAAATACATTTTCTTTTATTTCTATGGAGAAATATTATTAAAAAATAATCTTGACAGAATCACAGAGCCTGCTCCACCAACTTAGCCTGTGAACAGTACTTTGCATATACTTCAAGGCTACAAACAAATTCTGTGTTCTTATGGCTGCTGGCCAAGCAGACGGTAAACCAATAAGACAATCTAATGAGACCACGAGAACAACTTCAAACTCGAGATGCTGAACCACAGTCCAGAATAGCTCTGCCACCGTAACTGAACTGTATCTTAAATTACTTAGAGGAATGAAAGAGTTTTGAAAACCTTTGGCCCATTCTACTTGATGGAATACCTCTTCACTGTAAAATAATCAGTAGGACTAATAATTCCATTAACATCTCCAAGTGACAAGGTTTCACTTACTGCAGTAAATAAATATATAGCATAATTGCGGTTTCTTAAAAACAAATCAACTCATGATGAAACCTACAGAGATTAGAAAATATCACTGGTCAAACACAAATGCAAACTATTAAAAGAAAAGAGTAAATACAAATGTGATCTACCCCAGAACGCAGCCCGGAAACGCTGGATTAGGTATATCGGTAACTACGCAAAGAATAAAAATCCTCACTTTTTATGTGTTGCAATTTGACTTCGGATATAGCCACCTACCAGTCTTTTGTTTAACCATGTCACAAGTGATTTTTGAACCAGTGATAAAAGGTGAGGGAAAATACAGAGATGGAAGACACCTTTCTTAATTTGAACAACAACCTGGGACTACAATGCCACCCACCTAACCCAGATTTTCATTTTTTTTAGAGGAGGTTGTGACCTGGCCTTATGTAGACGCTGATTTATCGCTACTCCAAGCGTGACACTGTCCCTTGTAATCCCACTTCGGTTTGGGATGCTTTATAGCAGTGTGTCCTTAATGAAATCACTAGGATCTACCAGTCTTCCTTGCAACATGGCAGGTCATCCAGGGCTCTGCCTACCTGACTTGAAAACCTCTATGGAAGACTGCTCTCTGAATAACATCACACACTTCCCTCAGAAGTAACACATAAAAAAATAAAGAAACATGCAGAGCTTCAAGACATTTTCACAGACACAGTCAAAAAGCTCAGACTTTACCCCCAACATTTATAGGCCATTTAAAACATAAAATTTAAAATATTCCTAGAAGTCCTACAAATACAAATTAAACTAATAACAAAACTAATGAGTACATTATGTTTTCTTTTAAAGTACATACCATTTCAAATATAGATTTCATCTTTCTCCATGAAAGTAAAACTACGGTTTTACATTTTATCATCCTGAACTCTTGAGCAGTCTAAGACTACATTCTCAAGGAACAGTTTCACATAACACCCAAGATAAAGGCAACATCAGGGAAGTCCAGCTTCTCTCACAGGTTTTGGAACGTTTCAGAGGAAAAACACTCCTTGATTCACTGATATCCCACATCAGATACTTAATTATAATAAATATCTATGAAATAGTAACCACTGATTTTATCACATTCCAAAATTCACCCTAACTATTTCTACCATGACACATTTCTACCGTTTCAACTAAACCACTATTAGCTACAGGACGTAACAATTCACATCCTAAAATATTTCGTGACCTGGCTTTTCAACTACCAAAGATGTTTTCCTCTAAAGCCTTAATAGCAAGTTACCCCCTTCAAATAGTTTAGAAGAAGGTGGGACATAAGCATAACTGCATGAAAACAGACATGCTATTTAGTTCTGTTATTCTTCTTAGATGGAAAATGAAACATTACTGCAATATGACTGATATTACCTTAGGAAACGAGTCAGGCATATATATGCAATTTGCCTTACAGGTATTTAATATATATATACTTTAGAGAAAGTTGTGCTGCTTTTTGCTGAAAGATTTATTTATTTGGGTTTTTAAAAATGATGATGCAATGACTGAAATCGATGTAGAAATGTGTATCTCAATAAAAACCCATACACGTACCTTTTAGCCCATTTAGCATCCCATCATCACCACAAAAGTCAAACAGTAGATAAAGCTCTCTTCATCTAGGTCATCTGATATCTAGAACTGCCAGTAATTTGCCTTACAGTCCTGATTGATATGTAAACTAGAAGCCATTTAATAAAGATGCCCATCATTGGATGTATTTATAATGAATGGAAACAAAAACCAAAGGCAGCCAAATCAAGTTCACAAGACAATTTATGAAGGAAAGCGCTAATTATAGAGGATGGAATTATTACACTATAACCCCAAATAGCTAGGAGGATACACAAGAAACAGCGAATAACATTTTCATTACTCCTACGTAAAGTGTACTTACCTAAATTCGCTGGGTACAGAGCTTTGTTAGACTTCAGCCACACAAGGGTCCTTGGCAACGAGCGAATGCAGTTTCTGGGCGTGATTTCAACTGGGAGTTTTTCATCTTTCTTCTGTTGCCAATATTGTCTCTGTACTATAAAATTCACGATGTGAGGCTGAGTTTAGTGAAGTCGTTGCAATGAAATTATGCTCCTGGCTACGTCACCTTCATCGGGATGGGATTTCGCCTCGTAAGCTGCCACGGTGGTTTCCCCATTGCATCAGCAAGACGTGGGCGTGAAAGAATTGCACGCCACTGTACGTGGAGGCGGGCAGACTAAAAATAAACCTTCAAAGGTTCAGGCAACCTGCAAGACATGTACAGCGTGTTACTGCAGAAATAAACCTCTGAAGTACATGCAAGCAAAGGTCAGGCAAGCAGCAGAAAGGATCTAGAAAACAACACTGCAACAATGAAAACAGGTGAGAAATGAAACCATCCGCTCTGTCGACCGATTGAATGCTACTTCACGGCAGGGCACGCAAGAGTAAGCGGCCTCCTACCCTGCTTTTCCTACCTGTAGCCATTCCTTAGTTAGAAACTACGCATTTGAACTGTTTCTGGCAGGTACCGCTTCCTTTACTTCTGGAGCTCACAATTTCAACTGTGAATGACTGAATAACAGGCAATGTAGATGACTGATAGGGATGGGATCTACCCTCCGATAAGGAATGTTGCCAGCTAGTGGGCTCACTATTTGTAAAACAAAACCATTGATTACAGTGTTCAAAATGAAAATGTTTGCGTACAGTGCAGTCGCTTTACGGATCAGAATTAATTTCATAGTAGCTATGACTTTGATCACTCTTCTAGCCCTTCAAAAACAATTAGGTTTGGTGCCAGGGAAATGATTAATCACGACAGAGCAGAACTGATGAAGAGTTGAAGGCAATATGCATGAAAAGCCTGTGCAGATCTCGACTGTGTAGCATGCACAAGCTGACAGGAAGCTGTATAGATCCTTTAAGAGCAGGTTGCAGCACAAAGATAATGATGCGTACCACCTCTGAGCTATGCATTCACACACAGCTAGAAAATACTTCCTTCTTCTCATGGTACATACTAAAGAGTTTTATAACTTCTCTGGATAAAGCTTATTTACAAATATCTGCCTTTCAAATCACGTACGTGAAAGTTATTCAATCGTGACATCAAAAGAGGTTTAGATAAACTCAATTAGACTATTTTTTATTTAGGGGCTTCCTTGTATGTACCATTCCTGCGGTAACCACATGTACTCCTCCCATCCCATCACACAGCACCCACCTGGGACAGCCAGAAAAAGTGAAATTAGGTATCACATAATCACACATGCTTTCCCATTATTTCGACACGACCTGATACAAATACCTTTAGAGCTTCGATGGTAATTCTTCATTCTGGAAGAAATTTCTACAAAACAGTGATCTACTGCTTATATGCAGAATAGCACTGGTTATCATGCTGGCTGTGAAAATATTTCTCCAAAAATGCATATTTACTCTCTTATTTTGAACTAGACCAAACAACAATTTCCCAGGGGGAAAAAAAAAAATATTAAAAAAATTGTGTGACATACCAATAATGAGTGACGGATTTTTATCTCTCTCTTAAAAAATATATATTGCCTGTTTAGCAGCAAAATCCAACAGACCGTCTCTGAAGGTCTGCTGTCGGCCTGTCCTTTCCTACACTGCACCTACAAAAACACAGACTAAACCAAGCTATGGGTTTACAGTCCCCTACTGACACAAGCAGCCATAAGCTCAACCATTAATACAGCAAGCTACAGAAACCTGGTTATTGTGTTTTCAGAACTAGTGGCTTTCACATGATACTGCTTTTACTGCAGCTTTGGCGTTTGTTTGCTTGTTCATGGGTTTTTCTGGTTGCGGTGTGCAGCTTTTCCATAGGTTTATTTGCTTGGTTTTTTGGTTACCAGTAAATCACATAATTACATAGTTATTTCTGCACACTGTACAGTCTTCAGCACTTTGGCTGCCTCTCACTGATCAATGCAGGCACACCTCAAAGAGTTACGAAGCTGCGGATTGCGACTGAGTCTTCTGTCCTAACCCATTTCTAAGCATGAAGTACATGCCATCCCATATTTTATTTAAAAACATGTCTAAATAAGTCGCCTAAAATACTCAGAGGGTACAGACTATTTGCACCATTTCTCTGCCAGCCTATGGAGGATCTCTTTCCCAGTCCTTACCATTTTGCCCACCTCTGCAGCACACCGCTGCCATCTCCTCACCCTGGTTGCCCTCAATGGGCCTGACGCTCTGTGCATCCTTTCCTCTGCTCTCAAATCTCTGAAGCCACTCTCCATCCTGTCCTGGCACCTAAACCTACTGTGTGACCCAGCACCTAACTGAGCAATCCCAAACTCTTCTCTACCTAACACCCACGCTCTGCCAATTACCACCACCAAACTCAATCTTGCCTCCCTATAAATTTAGGCTGGGATGGTAACGCATAAGTTTGACTTTAGCGCTTACCTGCACTACGGCCAGCCTTGAAGGCTATCAAGAACTTCTGATAATGTGAGCACTTGGCATTACGGGTTCGGGATAAAATACGGTTTTATTTGGCCTATTATTCAAATTACCTTACCTTTTTTATTTCCACTGTTATTAAACCACAATGAATTTGTTTATGGAAGTGTGCAATGCATGTCTAGTACTGTTCTATAATAGCTGGATTTAGAGCCAGACTTCTATCCTAGACATCATTACACCATTTATTTTCTGCGACAGGGGAATATGCTCTTGGGCAAGAACTCTCCATTAATATGAATTATTAACAATATGTATATACATGCATTATGGATTTAAAAGATGAAAAGAAAGCTTGCCAGTTATTCTATGGAGCTTTCTCCTTCCACGAGGCCAATGAATTTCAGGGAGCCGCTGGCTGAGCAGTCACAGGCAAGGAATCCCTGATGCCCACGAGGATTTTGCTTCCCTGTTGCTACAATTATATAAAATGTTTCAGAAAAATAAATTCAATGGCTGGCAATATCCGCTTAACCCTCCGCTCCCTCTTGCCGTTGCACAACAATGTTACAAAGCAGTGGGTAGCTCCCCAAACATCCACGCTCTGTGGAACCCGGGTCGCGGCTCTGCCATCAAAATGCGCTTATTTTAAAATTTCTTACGAGAGGAATATTTCTGTAACTGCAGCATTTGAGAAAATTGAGCCATTTTTAGCTGTTCCTGCTGACGCATCTCCTTGTGATGTGTCAAATCGCATCTATCAGCTACGTTAGGCTTCGTAACCCTGCGTGATAATAAAAAACCATGGAAAGAAGCAGCTTTGATACCGTACATAACACCACGACACAGCGGCAGGAAGAAACTGAAACATTTAAATATCAAACAAAAGCTTCTAGACATGCAGCTGTAGTGATCTGTTTCTGAAAAACTTTACTCTCTCTGAAGGACACTCAGATAGGTGTTTGCTCCTTAAACCTTTGCAGGTGATTAGTCCCTGTGCTGCTGCAGGATTCATGCATCCCACTGCTCATGCTAATGCCACACCATGCTGTGTCAGGACATCCCACCGCTTAGCATCCAGGGGTTAAAAAGTTAAAGTACCCCTCTCAAGGAGAACTGAACACAAGGAGGCAGGGGGGTGGTTCTAGAGATTCATTATTGCCGCTCGCTGCAGACTCGGATAGAGTTCATTAGCGCTCTCTTAAAAAACCCTTGCGGCAGCGACCCCTTCCACCTGGTCTCCCTCGTATCTCGTTGCATTGCTCGATCAATATTGGCAGGTTCACTCCTCTTCCCGCTTTTTCCCCCTCCGAAAGAACCTGCGTGTTTTCCTCTAAAACCACCTTCAGTTGTCCTTCGAGATGTTCTTCAGAGTAGCTACCCCTCTGCACACCGCTCCGTGTCCCATACGGCACTGCCTCCCTCAAGACCATGCTGCCCGGCATACAGCCACACTCCCAGTACCGGACCAGTGACTAAGAGGACTTGCTTACAAACATATTTTATATCTAGGGATATTTTATACTGCATCTAAAGTATTATTATTGCTCTTATTCTCCATTAACAATTTCTTAGCTTTGAGAATGCCCTCGTGATAGCTTTGTGATTTACATTCTTCTGCTTTTTACAACCCATATAGTATTTTGCCTTTTTTAATGCACCAATAACACATTTACTGGCCACATCATTTTGTGGAAAATAAATCACAAATTATCCTACAGGCTGATATAGGCTTCATTTTATGGCTCCAAACTGAATCACAGAATCACAGAATCACAGAATGTTAGGGATTGGAAGGGACCTTAAAAGATCATCTAGTCCAACCCCCCTGCCAGAGCAGGAATACCTAGATCAGGTCACACAGGAACATGTCCAGGCGGGTTTTGAATGTCTCCAGAGAAGGAGACTCCACAACCTCCCTGGGCAGCCTGTTCCAGTGTTCTGTCACCCTCACTGTGAAGAAATTCTTCCTCACATTTATGTGGAACCTCCTATGTTCCAGCTTGCACCCATTGCCCCTTGTCCTATCATTGGATGTCACTGAGAAGAGCCTGGCTCCATCCTCATGACACTCACCCTTGACATATTTATAAACATTAATGAGGTCCCCCCTCAGTCTCCTCTTCTCCAAGCTAAAGAGACCCAGCTCCCTCAGCCTTTCCTCATAAGGGAGATGTTCCACTCCCTTAATCATCTTTGTGGCTCTACGCTGGACTCTCTCGAGCAGTTCCCTGTCCTTCTTGAACTGGGGGGCCCAGAACTGGACACAATACTCCAGGTGTGGCCTCACCAAGGCAGAATAGAGGGGAAGGAGAACCTCTCTCGACCTACTAACCACTCCCTTTCTAATACACCCCAGGATGCCATTGGCCTTCTTGGCCACAAGGGCACATTGCTGGCTCAATAGCTGAACACTGAACAGCTGAACTGAACATTGCTGGCTGAACCTAGTCCCACCTCAAAAACAGACTCCTGATTGACCTCTGCCACAGGCAGGCAACTGTGCCTTTGCCCAAGGGACCCGAGGAAATCCAGTCTGATATCTGAGACCTTCTGCTAATTAAACATAAACCTGGCAGGCAGTTGGTGGGCACATGTAAAAGCAACGCATCTGAACCCGAGGGATTGTATGTGCTCCCATATACCACTGCTGGCCCAATTACCTGGGACCTGGACTACCAGCTACAGAACACAGGGCAGGTTCTCCATCCTGTTCTACTAAAATTTCAAGTCAAATAGGCATAAAATGATAATCTTCTTCAGGAGAGAGGCATAACTCACCTCCTCGCCCACCCAGTCACCGGCCAATTTCTTACGAGAGTTCTCGCTGCAGGAAGTCTGCAACGCAGAGAACTTGGCCTGTCTAGAACTGAAGGGCATCTAATGAGACCGTAAAGCACCGCGTATTTCTAATTGCCTTATTCGCTACACCCACTGTGCCTTAGCGTTTCTACTGCCGTGTTTCTTTCGGACTGCCTTAAATTCATCCTGAAGTAGGTAAGAACTGAAAAATAAATGCCCAGTGATAGTGACACACCTTCCACTTACGGTAACACCTCTGCTGGGAAGAATGCGGTTAATGCGCCAACATGTTCCTCTGCACCCAGTCCTGGGTGAACTGGTGGTGAAAAAAGAAAATACTTCCTTTTTATCGCTTCTGCTTCTGGAGAAGGACAGGTTAACAGAGGGCAAACGCTGTGCAGCCGCAGGCAGTGGCGGAGAGCAACACGCATGTTGTGCACGCTGAAGGTTCAGTCCAGTGAATAATTTCTCCAGAGAGTAAAGGGACTTTATTAAGAGCAAACTGTATGAAGATCTTATCTTGCTATCCTGTCTCTTTTTTGACACTGATGGATCGACAGACCAGCTAGCAAAAAAGCAGACTGAGGAAAACAGCACTGGTAATTTAGCTGGTAAAAAGATACAAAATACAGCCAGGCAATAAAAAGCAGATGAAGTAACTTGAAGCAACTTCCCACCATCCTACTGGGAAAAAGGTGGTTTTATTACACAATAATCACTTTTTTACCATTCTTACTCTGTGTCAATGTTTCTCCGTTCAATGTTTTTCTCTCTTTACCACATATATTTCATATAGGCTATTCTGACCGCTACTTACTTACAGGTGCAAGACTACATCTAGGAAAAAATAATCCTGAACCGGTAACCTGGTACGTGCATGCCGTACACACCCGCATACGTTTGCATTTGTATAAACACTAAAATACAAATAAACTTCTGTTTCCAATAACAACTCCACAAGCAACAAGTATTATTTAGGCACAGGAAAATTCAGGTTTCCTCCTTTTGGCATGTCTTACGCGGATTGCCTCCTCTGGATTTCAACAGGCATCAATTAACGTGACAGAAAAGACTGGATTTTACTGTCATTTTTGCCAGTGCTACAGTGACATAAAAGTCACACATAAAAGAGTCTGTTACATACAAGAAGGTTTTGGGACTAATTACCCAGGTTATTAAATATGAGTCACATTGCAAGACAAAAATTTGGACATGACCTGGCCTTCATTTCTCAGCATTTACAGTACTGCAAACACACTGACTTAGATGGATCTCTGTTGGATTTCTTGCAATACAAGAAGGGGATCTTGTCTTTTTGAAGTGGATCCTCCTTTCCATATTTCAGCCTAGTTCTCCCTCCAGATTTCACCTGACTAGATCAAGTATATGACTGCGCTAGAAATACAAGATGTTTCTTTATAACAAGTGCGATTTTGAATGTGCAATACTTACTTGCTGGTTCTCATCCATGAGAAAGGTACACAGGTGCTACCTAGAGTTCATTTTAAATCATCCGTTTTCAAAAGTACTTTCCCCTTTGCTGCTTTTTTTTTAGGGGTAAAAAAAACAAACAAAAAAAAATTATATCTCCTAAAACCTCACTCACCGCAAACGAACACCACTGCTGATTTAACAGTAACCTTCTTTAATTCACAGAAATAATATTATAGCCATCGTGGATTCACATTTTGATCTTACTTAATTTTTATGTTCTTCTCTACATGGATTTGCACATTTTCACCTTATCTCAGCAGAAAGAAAGACCACTGATACATTATCATACCGAAAAAATCGTATGACTGTACTCGTACTTACTAAAACCTTCTCAATGAGCCCGTATATGTAGAAAACCCAACATTTTCGATAGCTGTTTTTCTTTGGTATCAGACTAGAAAGTACATGTACGTTTTTCAAAACACTGCTGACACAGAACAGAAATTTTAACGATACTGATTAAAAATGGATTAACTTCTCTTTACTGGATTGTGCTCTTCATAATACCTTATAAAATTATTATTCAACTGAAAGCAGTAAGCATTACAGAGTTTTAATAAATAAAGAGCCCTAATGCCCCAGGTGAAAAGAAATCCTCAGTAATATTTAAGACAAAGCTTCCGTAGACTTCATCGGTTTCAGACTTTCACCGACAAGTTAGGATTCAGACTCAGGGTTGCAATTCCACCTTTCTTTTACAAAATCCGTAAAATAAAAGAGCAGCTTGAGGCAAAAATAGGAAGCCTTATAATTCTTACAGTTGGTACTCTCATTTTTGCAATTAGAAGAATTAAAAAAGCCAGATTCTGATTCATAAATATATAAATTCCAATACAGTCTGATCATCTCACAGACAAACAGAAAAAGAAAAAATGTTATAGCGTTCCTGAAAGAGAAGGAACGACATAAAATATACAAAACCACGCCTGCTGCAAACATTAAACCAAAATGATCTATAAAACAACATACACATTTAGATAGTAAGACGTGTTAGTTTAAAAATACAAAACGACCTTTAAACAATACATCATGTCTTTACTTTCAATACCGATTGAGTGAATATAGCTTGGCAAATTTTCACATTGGGCAGGCATATTGCATAAATATGTCCACTGAGACATATATACAAGTCTTCAGGCCATATACAGTAACAGAAATTAGAGAAAGAATGTAGAGAGTTCAGAACATATAGACTATGAGCACCACGATAAGACAACCAGTATTTTAATATTTACCACCTAAATTACCAACAGGTAGCTGTCTTCAAAATACATTCACATGGTCATAACGTATTGCCTCAATTAGACAAAGTTAACAAAAACCTGACCGCTGCACCATGAGCGACTTTCGGATGGTACAAATCAATGAAATTCCACCCAAGTCAGACGTACGTTGATGTACACCTGTTAAGAGCCTGGGCAAATATACTTCAAGCTGTATTTTAAAGGCAACATCTCAAGTAAATAACGCTAAACATGTATATTTACAAACATGCACACTTATAGAAAATGACCTCAACAGAAAAATTACAGCCACGTATATTGCATATTATCTAATACAGAAACATATTAAAAGACATGGATGTCCCAATGGTCTTTTAAAGCTTACTTTGAATACCATATCCAAACAAATTTCTTACAAGCGTAAAAGCTGTATGACATAATAAATAGTTAATGTGGCAAGTAAAGATGACTTTGCTTCATAACGGTTTCATTGCTGTTCAATTACATCGAATGTTAAAAATATTCTTGCTCAATAATATTCCACAAAAGGTGTTTCTTTTACCAGTGCTTGTGATCAGCAGTTTCTGTGACCACCCATTGCTCGCTCCTGTAGAATCGGAAATCCGGTGAGTTCTCTCCAGCAATTAAAAGCTTGCATAGCTTCTAGTTTGAGAATGACAGCAAATAAATATTTTGATTCTTTGCATGCATTTGTAGCACTAAAAAAACCTGCACGTACTTACAGACAAGACAAACGAGTCAGATTACTCCGAACTGCCCACAACCGTGCGAGACTATTACGTTCCTTAATGCCTGAAAGCTCCTCTAGACCATTCCTCTATGGCTCGTGTTACCTGAGAAAGGGTACGTCCCCAGGAAGGTCAAAGTCTGAACAGATTGCAACTTTCCAAGGACAGTAAAAGAGATACTTGTCTCATCTCAGTGGAACAGATAAACTTTTCCAACATTTCTCTGCAGAGCTGTTCTGGGAAATCACTTAACAAAATCTATAACCTCATTCAGGCTTAGGTCTGATGGTTTAATTCTTGCAATTCAGGTGTATCCCTTTTACTGTTTACACTGAGAAGATAGCTCAACCATTCTAAAAATTGGCAGACTGGCCAGGAACGTAGACACTCTAGATTTGAGTCAATTTGAAATCTCATCAGTAAATTAACTATATTTGAAAAATTTGGGGGAATTTATTTAGAATAAGGAAGACTCAGTTATTAAGCATTTGCAATATTTTTTACTTATAAATTAGACTACCAAGTTACAGAATAAAAATACACGTTTAATCTAAAATACCACATAAAATATGACAAATACCCTTGATTAACTGACTATAAGTTATATATTTAATAACAAACCAGAAACTCCAAAGAGCATTTTCTTAGATCATTTAATTTAGCGTGTTCAATTTGGATCTTACCTTGTGATTTATTTTTTATATTGGTTTGGCTTTTACATATTAAGTTGCATATACAAACAGTTCTAACACTAAAGGCAATACCATATTAGAAAATTATTACATTTGAAGGTATTTTATTGTAAGTATTTTATACACTATTGAAAACCAGTGACAGTAGACAATAAATATTTGTGCAACGTCTTAAAAACCATTTAACAACTTAAAATAGGAAAAAAAATAATTCAAAGTGTAAGAAAAAAAAAATTAAATTCAAAGCTGTTGGAACATGTTGCGGAAAAAACCATGGACTCCTAGGTTAATAATCGGGATTTTAAAATGAACGTTGCAACTGTAAATCTGACATAGGTGATTTCTAATCTTCCGCCAGATAAAAATGTATAGACATGATAACGTGCAATAATAATTGTCCTACACAGTTTCTTCTTTCAAGCGCAATGCTGTATAATTAGACGGATTTTGTCTTTGATAAGACATCAGAACCCAGGGGACCGTCTGTGCTGACTATTGCAGAGGAGGGCAGAAATGCAGCGGCCAGCGCAAGACAGCTGTGGCAGGTGACAGAGCACCTAGTGTGCACCTCCCAGCTTCAAACAGAGATTCACACCCGTGCTTAGCACCTGCTTGGCACCTGCATTTTACAGGAGGTAGCAGAGACATACGGATTATGTAGGCATGCTCTGGAAATAAAGGAGGAGTATAAAGTCATTTATATGCTATATTTTTCAGGTACCACATAAATGGAAACAAGCATTCCCCAAAAATTACAACTGGAGAAAATGTACCTTCTGTATGACGTTACAGGGACAGATGCTCAGCAACATCCTGCTCAGGGGCAGGGATCCCAGCCACTCTCCAGAACCAGACTGCTATACCTGCTCCTTATCAACTTTTTGCTTGTTAATGTAGTTTAGCCCTTTGTAACTGCACGACACGGAAAACTCGCATCCCTTGAGTAGCCGACGCTGCAATCATAGTGGCAAGGTGTTGTTTGCTAGAGTATTAATGTAGCATTATACTAAAACTTGCAATATTGACACAGGTAAGTTCTAATGCTATAGATGCAGAAAATAACATCCAGTTATATATTAGGATAGAGTATTACTTTGCAAATGGTTAATGTCGGTAGCTATTATTATGCACTGTATATTAATAATATTCCAAAATTAACTATTCCTTCAGCTCAAGTGTATATAATTTTATTATACTATGTAAAAAGGTGACAAGAAGTAATTAACTGGAGAGCTAGCACCTACCTTTCATTACGGAGTGCCTACTTCTAGCACTAACGCTCACGCTGCAAATCCTTAACTTCACTCACATGGAAATGCTTCCTTTTAACCCAGAGAGATGGCTCTATCTCGGAACCGTGTCGGGTTTTACTCCGGACCATCGCAGGCGTGGGCCTGATATATCTCACACTACAGCAAACGGGAAGATTTCCCTGGCTAAAGCCAGGCTGGGTTCAACAGCGATAAAAAGGTCGCAGGCGTAGGGAAAATTCTCTGAAATACAGTTAGAAATAATGGCAGTATATTAGTATTATTACTTATCTTTATTCTACATCAATCTATTTCTTTGCCAAAATGCTGCAGGAAAGAGAGGCGTGAAGCGAGGTAAGAATTCGAATCAAACCCAGGTGGGTTCCCCGTGCAAAGCTCTTCCTGACCTCCCCTTCACGGTCACGTGCTCTTCCTATCTTCACACATCGCCCAGGCATCAAGGACCTCACTCCATCAGAGCCGTCCCCGCCGAGGGATGTGTGCAATCAGAGACAGTATGCTTGATGGAACCAAGACTTTCCCTATCCTCTACCTACAAACAATATTCCCTTGAAGTCCAACCGTCGTTGGTTTTTTCCTTTTTTTTCCCCCCCTTCTATCATTGCTGTTCTTTTTGTGACATCATCTTTTTGTGGTTTCGTATAAAAGGGATTACCTCCAACAGTCGGCCGTTTACGCACACGCTACAAGTAGGCACAATTTGTCACAGTGACGTCGAACCGCTAACACCACCAGATCTATCACCCTTTCGCTCTTGCTCGGTAAGACCGCTGCCCTCAAGGTATTAGCCTGTGAGCCTCCCTGATAAATCACTGACGCGTAGGAAACCTGATAATCCCAACATAGCAGGGGTAGACGTTGCTCTTCGGCTACAGAAGAACACGGAAGAACGACATTCATGAGGCTCATAATGAAAGATTTTTGATATACTTAAGGAGTTAACAAAAATTTATTGCAAGAGATAGTTCGTCACTAGATTTACAGTTTCATAGAACATAGTACAAAACATAGTGCATCAGCTTTGTCTAAACATTAAATAGGTGCAAATACACAAAGATAAAAAACAAAAAGTGAATACTTTACAACATAAGTTATAGACCTATAAATATACTTTATATACATTATACATATTCTAAGACATGATTTTCACTTAAATAGAGTTCATATTAGCATCAGACTATTCAGTGCTTCAGTTATAGCATAGGTCTGAAGTTTACATAAATGTTTGCATCCTTATACTTACAGTAAATGCCTCCCAGGGAATGAGGAACTTTAACCAGTTTATTTCACAGAACTGTTCTGCAAAGCCGAGGGGACTGCGGAAACAGCAGGACCGGCTTAGCTGAGGGCTCCTTCCCCCATCTCCGAGAACCTGTCCTAAAAGAGAGGCTGCAGGGGGATGACAGCCGGGTGTGGGGACAGCAGGGACGGGAAGACGGCGTGCGGCAGCGGGGGAAACGCCAGCTGGGCGGGGTGCAGGACCGAGGGCGGCAGCAGCGGCAAATGCGGCGGGGCGACGAAGGCCGCGTGGCCGCCGGGACAAAGCCTCGGTCCTACTGGTAGATGAGGTAAAGGTGCTCTGGAAAGAGCCGGGACCTGGGAGAGGAACTGCTGGTGGGGCTGGAGAACCTTCAAGGTACTGGCGGCGGCGGTGGCGGCGTGCTGCTGTAGGACGGTGTGGTGGATGGTGGTAACGGAGGTAGAAGACAGCGGCGGCTGCAAGGGTAAGGGCTGCAGCGGGGAATTGGGGGGCTGCATCACTGGGGAAGGGAAGGTGAACTTCACTTTGTTGGCCAACATGTTTTGTGGCATGATCTGCTGATAGGCCTCGGATGGGAGATCTTTGAATTTTTCATGGTTATCCGGAGGGAATATCAACGTCTGATCGGGCAGAGCGAAGGGGGCTATTAACTGCTCGGTAGCTAAAAAGGTATGACTATTTACATGTGCTTCCTTGAATGGCAAGGGTGGGGGGCTGCTAAATACGCCAGGATTACACTGTACCCATTCGCCGGTCACCTCATTTATCTTCTCATGCGGTAGAGACGCGGCCAATTCATAATGGCAGAGATAGGATTTAGGAGGAGCTTGTTCCAAATGTCTGTTGGGGAGGGGAACTTTGTAACGAGCTTGATTTTCACAGTTGGTGACATTTTTCTTTTCATCCTGCAGAACATCCCGCGTGCTGGCAGCTTCTGGAGCACTGTGCTCAGGAACAGAGGCGGCAGAACCCGTGACGGCGTCAGGAAACGTACTCGGAGCGCTCTCCATCGCGGCGCACGCCGTCGGTGTGTTGTTCTCCAGCAGGTGTGACCTCTCAGTTTCTACACATGACTTGCTTTCCTCCAGCAGCATGTCTTCATCAGTATCTTTTGCACTATCAGCTCCGGGATCCACGTTAGTTTCCTCTGGACTATCTTGAGTCAAAAAGTCCCCCAGAATATTTAACGTGGAATTTGCAGAATTTTCGTTGGAAGGTCTGGAGGCCTCGCTTCCCGCGTTCCCGTCAAGGACTACGTGACGGATTCTAGTTTTCCTCCTCCTGCGTTTCCCTCTTGCCTTATGATGTGTACTGAAAGTACGCGCTTGCCTTAGATACTCCTCTGATGGCAACGTGTGTCTGTATGGGCTTTCATCCGATGAGGAGGAATAGGTATGATGTCTCCGCTTGTGGTGGGATTTCTCACGTTCCTCCGTCAGAACGCTGAAACCTCTCTTTATGGACTGGTTTGGACTTGGACTCTCCTCCTCACTGCAGCGTCCTACACATTTATGCTCTGGGCTACAGCTTGACCTCCTGACTTTCCAGCAACAACATGTTTTAGAGTACCTTAGGCTGTGCCTCCTGGAACTCGGAGCCAGCTGCTTCGCCTGTCTTCGACAACTGCCTTTGCTCTTCCTGTGAAGTCGTTTACAACCACGGTGTTGGCCACTATTCTTTGCACTCCAAACGTGACAGAGGCCTCTATGCCCGTGTACGTGATCTGACGCCGACGCGACTCTCTTATGACTATTCTCAATGAAAAGTTTTTGATGCGACTGCTGTATCTCTCCTGTAGTTAGCCAGATAATCCCCGTATCATGCCTGCACTTCTCTGGATTATTTTGCAGGTGCTGATATTTATCTTCATCTCTGTAACCGATTTCTTTTTCCGTCACTGAGGATGTCTCCATTTCTGCCGTTGTTGTTTCCCCAGAGTGATGATGGTGACAATGACATAATTTCCTTCTCCTTTTCCGTCTTCGACTTTTGTGAAGCCATTTTTCATGGCTTTCTTTGATCCAGACTTTGTTATATTTCTCATCTGTCACAGTGCTTTGTCGTAAGTGATTTTTAGAAACGTGATGCTTTTCTGTTTTTCTAATCCTGAATGATTCATCCAAGGACACTTTATTTTGATTTTTTGCGATATCACAATTTCTGATGAGGGAAATATCACTTATAAGGGGTATTGTATTGTGGCACACATTTTTATCAGCTTCTGTTTCATAATCACCACATTCTGAAATAGGTTTATTTGAAAAATTGGACACTAAGCTACGGTTGGACTCGGTTTTATGGTGCAAATGAGGTATGTTTGGCTGATTCTTGGGCTTTTCTGGCCTGTCACTTGCTCTTGATGACTTGAAATCAAAATATAAAGGATTACAGCTATAAGAAATCGATGGGTCTGTACTTGTGTACATTAACATTTCTGATGGCCACTGAAGAACATTCGATCCATATTTGCTAAGAACGGGAACAAAGGGTTCGCGAGGTCTCTTGCGCACGTCAGGTTTGCTTTGTGGGGCTCCGCTGCCACCTTCTTCAGATGGTGATGGAACTAACGCATCTTCCCCCAGCTTTTTTATTTCAGTTTCAGTTACGGATGAGTCACCATTCCTTTCTTTATCCATTTCCTCCGCAACATCCTGCAGAGAGGAACAATCCTCCACAACCGCCTGCGCGAGAGCCCTGTTTGCCCGCGGCTCGCAGCCGCTGCAGTCCAAGGGCAGGACCTGAGCACTGCCCGCAACCGTGGGCAGCGTCTGGTCCGGTAAGTCTGCAGCACTTACATCCATACCATAGCCACCCACGTCCAAGGACACCGGTTGCTCTGAATGGCACGCAGCACGAGTTAACAAGGGACTCTCTAGCACCTTGCATTCTTCAATGGCCAGCTCTTTGGACTCCTGAGCTTCAGGAGCTTCTGCTGGGTCAGTGCATTTTTCCCAGAGTGGGTGAAAACAGTTCTGTTTCTCCTCAGGGCACAGGACTATTTCTCCTGCTGATGGAGACGGAAGGTTACAAGCTCCTGGAACAAACCTGCTTCTTCTGCTCACTCCGTGCTCCGTAGACGATTCGTCGTTATATTCGTAGAAAACAGCGGCTGAGGACTCCAGTTTGACCACTGCTTTCTTAGGAAAAGCGAAAGAGAAGCCAACTCTATGTCCCTGAGCTCCTTGAACTTGATCTCTGCACTTGTTAGCATCGGATTTATTAGTACATGCGTTTCCAGGAGCAGAGGAAATCACCGAAGCGACGTCTTTACAATTCTGTGCGTTGTGCATTAACGTACAGCTGAAGTCCTGCTTGCTGGCAGAATCTACGGCAGCCTTTTGTGGGAGATCACTGCATTCATCTCGCACCGTCACTGTTGTAGATTTGAACATCGGGCCGCTTCCAGGAGCGCTAGGAAGGAAAAGAAAACTCGGAGTCAGTACCTCTCAGAGAGCTGGAGACAGGAACGCGGTGTTACATTGGTATCCAAGAGGGTTTTTTGTTAAGGAAAGAGCAAGAATCTCTGGATACATAGATTTAGAGTATGAAAAAATGTCATATCTGATAATAAGATCAGTCAACTAGTAACAAAAAAAATTTTTAAAAAGTATATATTGTGCCTCCAGGTCCTACATGTAAGGCTATCTGCTGAACGGCTAATATTCCTACAAGGTAGTTCACTTCTCCTAGACATACTGGCTGGCCTAATAAAAGACACTATCTCTCTTGACATCTTGCTTCTCCTGCCAGTAGATCATCATGGTTAAAACACTATTACTACAAATAGCAGAGGATTTACATTCCTTTGTGCAACAAAATATATTAAAACAAAAAACCCTCTTAGTCATCATCCTAGAGACTGCTGCTCTGCCCACGGGCAGCCACCCAGCAGCTCCCATCCTATTTGTGTTCACAGACCGAACCATCGCATTCTCAGCAGTTTCTTTCATGGAAAAATGATATCGGGGAGAGTATTTCAGCTGACAGTAGTGCACTAAGTGATTCATCCCTCTTGAGGAAAAATTTATCACTGTCTACTTCTGTTCTTCATTTCACGTCCTCTTCCCATCTGTTCTATTTGACTTAATAGGAAGCAAAGAGAAGAGCAAAAAACTATTTCAGCTGCCAAATTTCCAGGATCCACAGGAACTGCTCAGCACTACGCGTAACGGACCTATGTTAAAACAATTTTTTTAAAATTTTAACAAATTATTCTGTGATACAGTGCAGATCAATTCTAGATGATGGGTCATCGGGAAAACTTGCATGTGTCATTTGGGACCCTAAAAAGTGCTGAGATAAAGAATGACAAACTTAATCTATTGGGTCTAGAAATTAAGGCAGAGGTTTTATGAGAAAAATTCCTCTGGAAAATTTCCTGTCTTGCTCAGTTCTTCATAAATTTAAAACACGTATTAAAAACCCCACACAAATCCTTTCTTTAACAGATTCAAATGGTGATCAACAAAGCCAATCCAGAAAATACCAGTTTAAAAAATCCCATGTGTCTGTCTAAATCACACCTCTAAGGATATGAAGTGGTAGCAAACAGTATTTCTTTATTCAAGAAATATATAAGGCTCAGAGATAAATTCTCCTTCGGGAACTAAAAGAAGGATATTTAAGATAAAAAACCAAAGCAAACCAAACAAAACAACCAAAACACAAACCATAAACAACCAAACCCCACTAAATATGTGCTTCACTAGCATGGAAAAAGGAAAACAGTAACTTCCTCTCTCCTCTTTCTCCTGAAATATGCTAAATGCAGATTTTGGAGTGTGCTTAGGGGGTATAATATCAAATATCTTCAGGCATTACATTTGGACAGTTAAAACACAGATGGAGGAGAAAGAGTCTCTACATGAGTTAACATAAAACTATTAAAATAATGACATTAACTGTCATGTTGCACATGTCAAACAGACCTCACAACATTCCTGTCCCATCCACCTGCTTAGACAGACTTTGTTCCGGCATGCTGCCCACCATCCAAACTACGGAAAAAGAGACTATTACTGAACAAGACCTACAACCCGGCTGGACTTCTCTGTTAGTTCGTCTGGTTAAACAGAAAACATTGCATTAGAGCATCTACTTTTTTGCTTCCCCCCCCCCGAGATTCCACTGTGAAAAGTTGGCACGTACATTTTCTGCGGCGTGTCAGTGCCATAACTGGGTCATATTTAGGTAAGAATACAATCAGTACTAGCAAGCTCAATATTACTTTCACCAGTACGCTTCGATGTAAGACTGAAACGTAAGAGTAGCAAGGAGATGCTTTTGCAGAGGGAGGTAAACAGTCTGCTGAGTTCAGGAGAAGAGGCATTTACCTTTTAAAATAAAAAAAAAAACAAAAAACATTCATTGAAATTTAAAACTAGATTTCTGGATGCTTTCCCAGGAGAGCAGTTTGAAAACTAAATCGCAGAGATCTGTTACATCCTAGAAAGACAGACTGTATTCCTCACCTCATCAATGAAGTAGTGTCAGCCTGCAAATGCATGACCTAATTCACTCAGCTTTCAACCAGTGTGCCTGGTTTTATGAAATATATATGAAACACATCTTTTTTTAGCTCCACTGAAAAAGCAACGTTAAACATTGATTTCTGCACATAGTGTGAATCAAATGACTGTACACATACTGCTTCAAAAATGCCATAACAACACCTGTGCCATGCTCCAGCCGCAGGACTCCAACAGCCCTACATCCCACAGCACCAGCTCACCGTGGAGGGATTATTTTTAAGTGTTTTTTACGTTTCAGCAGCTACCCACTTACCACGTTGTCTCTTTCCTTAGCTCGGCCAGCTTGTGCAAACGTTGAAGGGCCTTTTCCTGTTTCCTTTCATCTTTTCGTGACTTAGATGCTACATTTCGAGCAAACTCCCTCTGTTTCAGTTCCTTCAGTCTCTGGAAGAAATAGACAAAACATGCACACAAAAAACCCCAGTTATGATCAAGGTTGATAATGACAGTTACTTTCTGGTAAGCACTCACGGTGAGAGAATTATTATTGGACCTAACCAAAGTGACCCCATTCAATAAACGTAAACATTTCTAGTGAGTAACCAAAATACATAGAGATGCTAGAGATAGGTTAGCTAACTTACAGATAACCCAGAAAATGTTACCGTAGCCTTTGATACAATGCACAAGAGCCTCAGCAGGACTGGGCTATTTTCATCCACAGTTTGGCTTGTGACTTTTACAAAAAACATCCTCTGTAGCCTCATTGCTCTTTGACATGGTAATAAAAATGATGAGACCACCCCAGCTCTTTTTCTGCAAAGCTGCTCTGTAGCTTGGCAACCTCCTAGCCAGTGCTGCTTCCTTGCCAGAGAGTTATTCTGCCCTGGATGCTTTTCTGATTGTTGGTGGCAAATATTAGATACACATGTAACGGTGTCTGCAGAACTCCATAAGCACTGTTCCTCTACTCCTTCTCAATTTTTTATTTTGCCACTTTTGAAAATTTTTTTTTTCCTATTCACAGAAAAATAACCCTCATCTAACATCATTCATTTATGCACTGAAAGTGCCTTTATGATTTTGGCGATGCTAATGCTATCTCGGCAGTCCATCTGATGCCAAGAAACACTTACATAGAGATATGCTGTGAGAGCAAACATACAGTTGCAGAAAAATAAGCACTACTATTTTCAAGTTTTGCAATATTTTTCATGGAACTGTTTATTCATTTGAAGACAGCCCTGACAGATACTGAGAAATAATTTGAAAAGTAATCACTTCTACCATTTATATTTTCTAGATAGAGTTATAAAGTTTAGTTTAATTGAGCTAATACAGTATAAGGTTACAAATTCACGCACAACTGGATGTATGGTAACTTTTTTCCCAAGAAAAAAAAGGTTTGAAATGTGAGGCATCTTGGCAGAACATTTCTTACTCCTGTGCATTCATGTTTTCCTAAAGATAGTATGCTACTGACCCTGCTTCCCACCGGCCACTTGAGAAACCTGAAGTATTTAATTTCATAGGTGACTTCTGAGTACTCAGAATACAAGAAAACAGATGAAGTTTGCTCCTTCCCCTCCTCACCTCCAGCTCTTGGCATTTAAAGACAGGATTTAATTTGTTTTGTAGAGCTCAATAATTCTTCTCCCCCCCCCTCAATGCATAAGGAAAGCAGGATGCGACACAGCAAGAGAAGACATAGAAGGTGCTTTTTCCACACGGTGAAAAAGGAGAGGCTGAGGTGCATATAAATCCATAACCGCCCTCCAACAGCAGCAGTTTACTGTAATTACTGTGATTATTCTAATTAGGGATTTGTCTCTGACCAGATTATGACCCCTTTTTCTTTTACTGCTGTAAGTGAGCAGGATGCCATGCTACCAGGAGAGCTGAAGTTAACACCACTCCACGTTTCAGGGTGCGAGTACGGTCTCACTTACAGCAAATAGGGACAGCGCTGTTAAAAGACAGTTTTAGGTGACCTTGGAGGCACAGAAGATGCCTTACATGCCTGTCATCGCCAAGCAAACATCATTCTACCCATCTGAGCCTCTCATCAGGCGGATCAGTCATCATCAGTTTAGCACATACCAGATCTGGTACAGAATACAGAGGACCCGTTTACACTTTTCCAGTAATTAAATTGTTTCCCTTGATTGCTACAACATATAAGACAGGGGAGTCTGGCATAAGTTCTGCGTGCAGAGCCTTCGTGTCGGACTGTCTGCTCTTCTCTTCTGGAGAACTACTCGTTCCAGAGCTCCCCTTCTGCCAGGCCTCCTGTCAGATACACTGCCCCTTCCCTCTATGGAAAACTGTTCTTAACATATTATGAACTAGTTATACTACGTGATTTTTTTTTTTTCCTTACAAATGCTATGTCAGTCTTTTTCATGTACGGCTTTCACAATCTGTAAGAATTATTGTGGGGAAAGGGCACATTACCCAGGTAATTCCTCAGGACTCTACTCAGTAAATACATATGTATGAGCGGAACTTAAGTTGTAAACCACAAAACATGCACCTGGTGCAAGTTGCTTGGAGGCCTCATAAGACAGTTTCCAAAAAATTAATATTTCCTGTACAGAAAAGCTCATCTAAGTGGAAAAATGTGTGTCCCCATTTTTGCTTATTGTACTTATTTTCCGTTTGTCTTTATTTAGCCATCAGATAAACTATCATCACCTGCATCCCCTTACTGCACTTACTCATGCTAGTGATTGCTAGCCAAACATTTACCCAGCCCCGTGTTTCTCATTTGTTGGCTTTGCTTGTATTATGCAAATGAAAATGAGATATTACCCAATTATACATAAAATACCATTAGTCCATGAATTCAGAGTATCACGAGACTTCCACAAAACTTGTTCAACATAAATGGCAGCAATTTTAAAATAAAAAAAAAAAAAAGGTGCCTTATTCCTAAAAAGCATATTTTTCTCAGTGTTTCTATGCCTTTCCATGTGGTAGAGCTATTCACCAATGCTAACTTCAATAGGTAGTTTAAGGCCTATTATGTTTGTTTGCTCCCACGGATCAGTAAGCAAATAATTAGCACGCAGTCATACAGTATTTAAACATGATTCCCTCCTGTATTTTGCTCTGCTTATGAACCAGCTCAAAAACATGTAAGTCCTAGCAAGCAGAGTTCAACAAACAGTTCACAATGAATAATTAAATGACATTACTCCAGGAGAACTAAATGCGTTCATCATTGTCCCGGCACACTGTATTGCCCCTTCAAACGTGCAGAGCACGGACCACGGTTGTTTGGAAAACGATTTTGCAAAGTGCAGAGCGATGGGAAGCCTGACCCCAATTCCCCAGCTCTGCAATGGGATCCTCCCACTGGGCTGCTGGCACTTGGGCAAAAGATGGATTATTTTACCAAATCTGGCTGTAATATTGAACGTGAAGGAGAAATAGTCACCTATTTCTACTGACCTCAGATGGGAATCTTAATGCACACTCATTACATCAGGCTGAGCTGAGGTATGTGAGTGCAGACAGAAAGGAAGACTTTACCAGCTCCTATGTACCTATGCATGGATGAAACCGTACATGAGAAGATCTCATGAGGTCCAGACTCAGGTGTGGCTGCATTTCACTAAGAGGCATCCAGTTCAGGCATCCCCAGCCTTGCTGTGGAAGATACCCATAAAAAAAATTAAATCAAAGAAATTCTATGTGGACTTCCAACGGGCCCCCATTCCTGGATACTTCACTCTTGTCTTCATTTCCCCATTTTCCACTTCAGCCAGATCATTTCAGCACGGTGCTCTTCAAAAAGCTCATGCCAAGTTTCCTAATTCTCCCCCACGTTTTACAATATAGGAACCACAAGCCCAGATCCTGCTGTGGGAGGCACGTACCTAAACAGCTCTGTGGATCAAAGCCTCTCGACAGCAAAAACACATCATGGCATTAAGTGCGCTTTTTACATCGCTATTACAAGCCTTCTGCCACCTTGCAAACTGGCTGTTAGCCGGTTGCGGTTTTTTTAAACTCAAGATTTAAGCACTTGTAACAATAGCACTTCAAACTAATAGGTCTTGAAGACACAGAGAAGGCATTAATTAATAAATACGTTCAGGACAGGAAAGGTTGAATAGTGACACACAATGTACCTGATTATATGATACCAGGTGATATAATGAGGCAAAATCCCAGCAAACAAAACCAGCCTCAAATAAAACATTTCATACCTTGAAACATGTAATTTAACGTTATCAGAACTGACTCTGAGGAAAAGCAGTGAAACTTTTTACCAAGTTTATGAAACTGAATGGAATATCCTATCAAGAATCAGGAATGATAGAGACCCTCTCTCTAGTATTAATATCCCACATAAAAACCAGCCATCCTCCCCAGCACAAAAGCATCATCTAAGGACTGCTTATCAAGAGAGGGTCTCATAAACCACTCATGCAAAGCTTATCTCCCTAGTCTAGGGACAACCTTAACAGGGTCAAGAATCAAGGGGAACAGTGTTTTAAAACGGCAGGAGTCAGAAAAATGCCTATCGGGGGATTTCAGGGCAGCACAATTCAGATATTATTATGATAATTTGGTTTTGACCTTAGATTAACAATTAAATTACATGGACTTTTACAATGTTGAAAAAACAGGGACCGTAAATTCATTTTGTGATCAATGGAAGTATAAAATTACAGAACTTAACAGCCATAACATCAAACTTTGCTTCTTTCATTTTATCAGAAAAAAAATGACTATATTCCCAGCAGCCACTGATTCAGAAATTTATGCCACTGTTAAAAATAACTCATCAAAGTAAAACTTCCTTTTCTGGCTAACTATGACATACTCGAAGCTGCAGCCCAAACAGCACAAGCAGGTTACTACAACCCTTTATATAGAGAGCACTAAAATACCAAGTGTTAGCGTTACATCTGGAAATTCCTATTGTAGCCCTTATTCAAGTTAGTTTCTTATGAACGATCAGATATGGCAGAGTCAGAGCTGACATGGGAACCTCTGAGAAAGCAGACAGGTTGTCGGGGAGAGTCCAGCACATAATTCCTTCCTATAGCTTTACATTACAAGAACTGACATACTGTCATGTCTATACTGGACGCACATAGCAAGTGCAGCTGCTGCTAAACTAGCACCAAGACTCTGAGATGAAAAGTCAAACTGCTAAATGGCCCCTGTGAAAAGAGGGAGCAGGAGGGGGCTGCAATGCTGCAGCCATAGGCATCAGCATCAGTTTTGGTGAACAACCTACCAGACATGGAGAGCACGGCACAAGACTGCTCCTACTCCCCTATCCAGCCACCGAGAGCAGCGTTAGGCTGAGACCGTGGAGACATGGGATATTCAGTCCTAAATCCAGCGTGAGCTTCCCCAGCTCCTGTGCCGTCTGTAACTCCATTTGCACTCTGCAAGGAGCTGGAAGTCCATTGCAGCTCCTTCCTGCCCTTCAAAAATTGGCCAATTACCCAAACACGGGGAACACGGGTTGGTAGCTCAGCACTGTCGTGGAGGCGGCACATCAGCGGCGTTTGGATTTAATTTCTTCCCTCTAAATCTGTATCTGATATAAACCACATTTTTTATCATTAATAAAGGGTTTATTTTGCTTGTATTCAATTTGTTTTGATGTGGGCTTTTTTTGGGTTTATTATTTTTGTTTTTAAATCTGATTGCTTCTCTAATACAGGGATTCAATATGAGTATTTCTTAGCTCCCAGTGATTTTTCTGGAAGCTGTGCATATTCCCCTTTCTCTGAATACTACGTGACTGCTGTTGGTATACTCCCTTTGAACTTAGATAGTGTATTGCTCCTTTATGTGAATTATAGTATGACAAACAGAGTGACAACGTACTCACTAGATAAACACTTCACAGAATCACAGAATCACAGAATGTTAGGGATTGGAAGGGACCTTAAAAGATCATCTAGTCCAACCCCCCTGCCAGAGCAGGAATACCTAGATCAGGTCACACAGGAACATGTCCAGGCGGGTTTTGAATGTCTCCGGAGAAGGAGACTCCACAACCTCTCTGGGCAGCCTGTTCCAGTGTTCTGTCACCCTCACTTGTCACACCAATCCAAACCAGTATCTTTCTGAAAAGAGGACTGAGCTTAATCAGTTATAAAAAAATATCTGAATAATAGAAGGTCCTGCAACACCTGTAAACACTCAAATGGGAAATGAAACATGCCATTTAAAGCAGAAAACACTGCTTACTAAGATGCAAAATACCCTTATGTTTTGGTGCTTGGTGTGGACACACATATTTCACTGTCCTGCAACTGCACCCCTTCACTTTACACGGCACGACTGGGCAATGTCTCTTCACTTGTGCTCTGGTCTGCAGTTCAACACACTTTTCATGACCATATCTTTCACATTATTCAAAATAACAGGAAAATGTCCATTTGCAAAGACTACAGAGAAAAAATCCAGCTCCAAGAATAAAATACTGTAAGAAGAACTTACCCTGTTAGTGCTACAGGCCTTCCCTAGCAGAAGTTAAACAAGGCAAGTTATTTCCACAGAAAGGAAATATGTCAAGATTTCTCAATGAAATCAGTAATTCAATCTCTCAACTAAGGTCTTTTCATATTAGAAGAAATCTAAAACACAGTGATATGCAGGATTTAGAAACAGCAAGTCCTTGGAGTCCACATTATTGCTGAATAGGCAGATTCAGTTGACTAGAAACTGCTTTTTCCAGCACTGTCATGAGCATCATCCCAGACTGGAAAGTGGGGATTAATTAAGGGGAAGGGAAGGATGGGGTTGTTTTACCTGCCTGTCATGGGCCCGAAGGGAGGCGTGTGATGAGAAGATGAGATTCTTCATGATCTGGGGGATTTTATTAACTTTAAATGAATCGATATAGTGCAAATGTTCACAAATAACTATAACTTGCTCAGGAGCACACTTGAGCAATATGCAGTAGCTCAGTTTGTTGTGCAGAGTGAAAAAAAAAATTGTTGAACCAGCTTCTACATTCAGATCCTACAAAAATATATTACACATGTATTATGTTATACAGTTGAAAATTCTCATTGGTCTTTCCAACATTTTAAATATAAAATGTTTGCAGTTTTTATCATGAAATACAGTTAGTTTTTGAGACTCCTTCATAGTCCTACATGAAGTATCTGTCTTGATAAAGTGTCTCGAGGTCAGTAAGATTCTCCTATGTAAATTCATGGGAAAGAATAAATTTAACCTGAGCTTAACATGAAAACCAAACCCAAATGAAAACTTATCTCTTTTCAAAAACATGAACATTAAATATTTTGCACACTTACACCTGTAATATACATGAAAGCTAGTTATCTCTGATGAAGATCTTATTATTCTTGCTTAAGTGACTGCAAAAGACCAAAAGAGGTGGAGCAACAGAAGGAAAAATAAATCTTCCTGTGCTTTCTATTAACACTTTTGCTTCAGAAATTATCTGCCAGAAACAAGCACACACTTCATTATGTGATGATTAATGCCCTCTCCAGCACAGTAAGCCTCATGTTCCATTTGACATCATTCCAGTGCCTGTGCATCTTCTGCTCCTTTCCAGCGCACCCCGCTGGAGGATTCAGATAGCATTGTGGCTTACAGTTGGACAAGGCTCCAAGACTTTGACAAATAAGAGGTTATGGAGCACAAATTAAGAATTCTGTTGCTTTTGTTTTCAGATAACTCTGTTTTCTGAGGTTGAATAAATGGCCATAGCAATGCCATTGTGCAAAAACATTGTTTTAAGCCTGCAGAACTGCTGAGCGTTGCATACTTAATATTTCACGGCGATAGCTACCAACCACACGTATAACAACAGCCTGATCTCCCTGCAAGCTGAGGGGTATATTTTGTTAGCTTCGGCAAAAATCAGCAGAACGCCCCATAAATATTAAGGCCGAGACCAAAGAAAACAGCATAGAAATACAGAATTAGCATCCCGCCTATCAAATTAATTTTACAAGATAATGAAAAGAACATAAAGCTGACACACACTTCTATGTCTGAAAAGTGGTTCCATATGCTAGTCTCTAATTTAAAGGAATGTGTTTTAATGACTTTAGGCCTAATTCTGCTTCTCTTGAAGTCAATGAGGAAACTCCCGCTGAGCTCAGAAAGAGCAGAGGTTTTAAATTCCGCAAGGAAATTTTCAGTAGCACTCAAGGCAGCTTCTTCGGTCACAAAGATCAAAGGCAAGACTGGTACCCATCACTTTGTGAAGGATTGCTTTATCTTCACACCCGCTCCTGCACCATTTAGGATTCTAATTCAACACGCAACATTTTAAATCCTGTCAAGAAATGGTTATTCCTAGCACTGTTAGAGACAAGGGCAATGCTGTAGAGCAAAGGGCTCGATTCCACACTTCTGGCAAAATACAGGTGGCCATAAGCATGGGGCTGCTCCTCTTTGCTGCTCTGGAGGGACAGCCCAGCACGGGACATTTCAAACATGATATGCCATTCCCTGGTCCCACAGTGTTATCTGACACCTTCCTTTCACTCCAGCAGAGAAGTTTAAGCACTCAGAATACTTTTTCTGAGCGTGGCATGTACAATATTTTCAAGTTTGACAGTTCTGCAACTGAAATATTGATTCAGTAAGGCACTGTCTCCCGATATTTACAGTCACTGAGCAGTAACTGTGGATCGCTTTATTCTCTGGCCGGTTACAATTTCTCACGCATAACTAATGAGAGCTCCACAACACCCCATCTAAATGCCACCGCATTTAGAGGAAGCCTCAAGCTATTGGAAAAAATCCCCACTTCAGCAGCATTCATCTTCCACAAATCATTTCACAAGAGCAACGACTTCCCCACCAAAGAACTCCTTTCAGAGAAAGGTCACCTCTACACCTCTTTGGAGGAGGAGTACTGGATTTCTCTTCAGAAAGACTTTCTAATGGGAGATGACACGGCCACAAAACGGATGGCTCCAGCAACACATTGCTCATTGTGGAGACTGCTTTGTTGTTTTCTGCCTGAATAACATACTTGGCAGCTCTAAGATCTCTGAGACTTCATCCAGCAACTCTTCGGTCCCCTCCAACACCTACTGGTGTCCATTGTGACACACCAGCTTTTCGCTTTGGTCAAAATGGTTCACTGAGTCTCCAGCACCTAAGTTCTCTGTAGGATCCCTCTGCTATTCTGATTACTCCTTCTTTACTTCAGCCTCTCTGGTCACTGACATTTTATGAAAGACTGCCACACAGACTGAAACGGACCTACCAAAACTTAAATCTTTCCAGTCTCTACAATGTGCACGATGACTGAAGATGAGGAATTCGTATTTACAGTACGGTTCTCTCAATTATTATTTTCCATAACACTTGAAGGATGCTCTAACTACTCTGATGGGCTGAAGGAGATACATGAATTCCCTAAAAGTTAGCTCTTTATTTTAATTCTTTATGTCAGAGCTAAACCACAATCACTTTCTCATATCAGTTTTATATTGGATCACCGAGCCGTTCAGAGTTTCTGTTCACAAATTGTTTCTCATCAGCAGGATCTGGTCCTTGCCAGAGATTATCCCAGGCCCAAGACAAGCTTCTTGAACGAATATGTAAAGTTTAACCGAGGAAAACTGAGACAAGAACAGGCCTTCGCAAATTTTGATGCATACCTCACAGCCACAGGTAAATGGCACAGATAAAATCTGTTATCCTTAACCCAACCTTTAATACTACTCCAGACTCTTCCGAGAAAAAAACCACAACATTAAAGACAATCTTTAAATATAACAACTGCTTCTTGCAAGGCAAAATGAATTAATACCGTAATTTGACTTACGCTTTCATTTTCCACTATGGAAATAAAGTGTGTTGTAAAGTGACTTTGATAACATACCACTGACATTACTGTGAGCAGCAGACGGCGGTAGCAAGCAGTTACCAGAGCACACGTCTCTATTTATGTGCGTCTTCTACCGCATCATGGCTTTTGCAGACTGAAATATTAGAAACTGTAGAGCAAGGATTTACGCGTCACCACTCTGTGTTAATAAAGTATTACGTTATCAGTAACCCACAGCTTGGAGGCTGCTGAGGACTGTAACACAGACCCCCAAAAGGACAAGCACGAGGTCACAGCAGAGGCCTTGGAAGTGGAAGAAATGGGATGACCAGGGTCCCAGGGCTATAAACAACTCACTAGTGATCAATTGCTGCTTGCTAAAGGATTGCAACTTTAAAATATACATAAAAGCGGGTTTAGGGATAAAAAGAAAAGGAAGCAGCATTCCATATATGTAAAACACACTATATATAGCAAATTTCACTACAATATGCAGTTGGGAACCACTGAGGCACATATTTGTGTGAGTAAATACATTAAAATGACCCCAAACGGACCTCAGAGTGAGGAGAAAGAAACCACCAAATGTCACTCTCTTCTTGGCAAAAAAGAGTTAGAAACTACCAACATCAACATCACACTCCCCCACATGAAGAACTCATCGTGCTGACAACTTGTACTGACACCTCCCTTTTCCTCTAGGGAGGGCCGTAACACCAAAAACTGGATCAGACATTAGAAAGCTTACACATATCTGTATCGTCATCAGAAATGAGCTCTTATAATTGGATAATTTGGACTTATAAGCACCAGAATCATTGTAATTGACCTAATAATAATTCTTTCAGGCTTCAGCTAAGGTAACAACAAATTCTTGGTTTTGCACATCAGCTGTGTTTCTAACACCCACATAACTGCAGAGGGTGTTTGGTCAGGTACCCCAGCCTCAAGAACTGCCTGAAGACGCGACAGAGCTGATGATCGGTACAGCAGGTCCAGCTTTTTGCTTTAATGTAACCCAGGAGCAATTCGCAGCAATATTCCCCTGCCTCAATCACATACGAATCTTTCAGGAGATAATTTGTCCTTGATTAGGAATCACTAGGAAATGAATAAAAACAATAATTAACTAATAACGTAAAGCTCATTAACGAATGGAAACGTACCTAAATCTCAGCCCACGTTCGTAAAGGCAGAAAGCAGTTCCTAAGGAAACCTGACAATATCCTTTTTAACTTTTTCTGTTCAATGGCAACAGCCAGGATAAAAATACATCCACTCTCACGATACAGGTTCTGATCAACAGGTGACCGTCACACGAGGGAGACAGCACAGAGCACTACCTACACTGCTGAACTCTGACATCTGAGCTGCTATACACTCAGGCTTTGATGAAAAGAAGAAAAAGCCCATGAAAAGCTATCTATCTGACACATAAATAACACAGACAATTAACTAGGTGGACCTTCTGTATATCTCAGAAGATAGATTTAAAATGTGTATACTCAACATGAAGGTTTTTCTGGATAAAACATTGCCACAGAAAATGGAAAACAAGAGTAGAAACTTTATCATCTCAAGGTCTACATAACTGTATGTTTTGAGAACTTACAACAACAACAAAAAAGTGCCTTACTCTCTTTCCCTACGGCAAACTCGAAGAAACAAAGAGAAGTACTCTGCAACTAAGAACTACTGTTGAGAGCTCCGAAACCCTTGCCCACTCTTCTTACAAAAACCAGAACAAATCATCTTATTTTCAGAACTCCCAGCCCTGCAAACAAACCTCTTGCCATCCTCAAGCACTGCACAAGCATTGCTATAGCACTCCACAATCAGTAAATTCTTACAGACCAGATTCTCTACTTTTGCACAAGATTTACACTATTCAGTTGAAACAGGTACTTTTGTCCGTCTTTATTTTGGCAGGAGAACCCTCTGACTGATCACCATATTTTTCTGGTTCTGATTCACTGAAGTTGCTTTTTTAATATTGTCAGATTCACAAATCTCTGTAGAAATTCTTATGGACATTTTTAATGAAGATTGGAGGAAAACCTTTCCACAAATTTGGGTTCAAATTTCCTTATATGCTACTTTTCCTATGAATAGTTATAAAAAATACAAAGCAAATCATGACATTTCCTTCTATCCTACCAAAACTTTGGCTGTTTTCTCCACATGGAAACCTAGGTATTTCAGCTAGCTCCTCTCAGTCTTCACAACATCCCGTGAAGTAGGCTGGTCTTACAATTTTACTTGTTCCTTAGGGTCCCCACATTACTGCTCCAAGGTTTCTTAGCAGTATGCTGTAGTGCTCTCTGGGCTGGAATAGGAAAAAATCTGTAAGACATTTATCTTCCACTGCCACATCCTCTCTTTTTTTTTTTTAGAAAAAAAAAAACTGACACAGATGATGCTTAGGGAAGTTTAGAAGAACACGACTTTACACAAGAGACATTTCTTTTGCTCTGCAGATATTGGATACGTTGATGGAATTCTCTCTCTTAATGCCATCAAAGTGACTCATCCTTTATTAGAGTCTTCAATTTGTCATCCTCAAGAACTGTTTCTTGCCTGTTTGTGTAGGACGCAAGTACACAGTCACAGACAGGCTTGGAAAGGCTTAGAAAATTTAGAAAGTTGCAACGCTTAGAAAGTTTCAAAAAAAAAACCCCTTATCCAGTCACAGTACAATGCAATTCAGAGGAATCACAGAATACTCAGAGTCGGAAGGGACCTCCAGAGATCATCCAGTCCAACTCCCCCACTCAAAAGCAGGATCCCCTAGAGCACATAACTCAGGACTGCGTCCAGGCGAGTCTTGAAGATCTCCAGAGAAGGAGACTCCACACCCTCTCTGGGCAGCCTGTTCCAGTGTTCTGTCACCCTCACCCAAAAGAAGTTCTTCCTCATATTTAAATGGAACCTCCTAAGTTCCAGCTTGTGTCCGTTACCCCTAGTCCTGTCACCAGGAACCACTGAAAAGAGTCTGGCTCCATCCTCCCTCAGAATTATTTCTGTCATGTAGTACATAGGCTGAAAGAACTACTGTCCTTAGCAGTGTGCCACAGAACTAGGCTACGTGAGCAAATGAATGCATGGTACACTGGGTGGTGAGCACACTGGTAATGAAAAGAATGCAAGGCCAAACAGGCTTCAAACAAAGACAATCAGGAGACCCATACACCACTCCTGGCTCTGACTCAAATTTATTGTACAGCCCCAGTTGTGAAACAAAAAAGCCTGTCCTTCAAATTCTGGCTGTAAAACGGAGTTAGTGTGAAGCAGCTGCCATGAAAAACATTCAACAGTACTGACACTTGATCTGATTTCTGATTTGAGAGTATTTAGAAGGGTCTGCAATTCACATGACCCATTTCATGTCATTCTGTCTTATTGCAAAGGCACCTCGATGCTTACGAGTGAGGATTAGCTGTAGATCAGCAAAGTCATCAAGCATTGTTAACGTAAGGCAGGAGAATGGTTCACACAGCCAGCATCATTCAAAACATTTTTTCAGATGTAGCAGCAGACAAACATGGGACTTCTTTCAGGACCATTTACCATTTCACTGTTCTGCAAAGGCAGTGCCAGACGTTGGTTTGTGCACCATAACCCATACCCGGACTTGGTAGGACCTTCCAGAACTTTGAGGAATCGGGTCCCCAGTTAATCTGCTAACAGACAACTAAAGCTCTTTGTTGATCATACTGCCCAAATGAGAGCAACTTGTATTCAAAGAAATAACTTGCTGAAAGATCACTGGAGATGGAAGGACTTAGAACTTCTTAGTTCTAATAATTTGCTTGTAACAGTTATACAGTGTTTGCTATTCTCAACAATAATATAACATATAGCACTCTACAGCATAGGGGGAAACGGAATGCAGCTATGCCTTGAACTAACATCTTATGCTGGGGGTTTTAACACTTTTTTTTCTCTCAAAGTTCGGAAGGGTAATCAGATCCTGGGTGAGAAATTGGAAATTACCATCTTTGTGGAAGAAAACTGACTTTTATCCTGATGGCCTTCCTAAACGTGTACGAGAGATTACATTGAAAAACAGACACTAAATGCAAAATATAAAGACCGCTTAAATTAGTTTGCATCATTTTTAGTACCTCTTGCATTAAAATAGCAATATTTTGCAGTTTTAAAACTTTCGGCTGATGTTCAAGGGGTAAAAGGTGTTGAAGTGTAAGAACCCTACATTTGGACACTTGCCTTCGTGTCAGCAATGCAGAGCTTTCCCCGAGACACCGCATACACTCAGCTACACCGAACACAAACACAAGGTGGGTATCCTCATCAAATGTATACACATTTAAGCAATAAAAGTCCCCAGTACTTCTCACCACTGAAACCAGCTGTAGTGTTTCGTACAAGGCAATAAAGAGCTCTGATGCGATTATACACAGCAGTCTCGCACCCTTACAAGCAGATACATTAGCACAGCTTACACTTGAGTTCCTCTTTTAGCAGACCTTGTGGAACAAATCTCGTGTGCCTACAAAGAATACTCGTCACTTTGATGCTACAAGCTCTCACTTCTGCCTGGGGCAGTATCACTACCAATAAATCATTCTGTTTGAAATTTCTGCTGACCCTCAAGACACCAGCTGGCGTCCTGTACGCAGCACATCTGCAATCTGTGTCCACATTTCTGCTTAGTGCCAAGGAAAGCATTGCCTCTATCACTTCCATGCTGGAGGCATTCTCCAGCCATTGACATGTTACATAAGAGCTTAACTCTGTCCACCAGCGGCAAATAAACGGCCAAAGGGATGCAAAATTTAGGAAAGACTAAGTCGTGTTACTTGGAATGGCCATTCACATTTAAATCAGTTGATCCTTCCTCTCGTACAGTTCCCCAGTTATTTCTGGCCTTTCATAATGAATTGGGTTTATGAGAGAAATGTCTTCCATTTTCTCATTCTCAGTCCTTAGGGCAATGGGAGAACTGGGGCGACACTCATATTTTCTAAGAGCTTTCTAGTCCCTCCTTTTTTGGGAGACAGGGTTGGCAGCCTGGTTTTCCAGGCTCAGCCCAACAGAAACATGAAAATTAAACTGCAATTATTTTCAACGTTGCTAGTTTTACCTTTCATTCGTAAAGATTCTGGACTTAGTGAAACTGTTAATTACACCATCCTAACAGAGGTCATTATACTTAAGAGTCGATGACTTCAAGAGGAACCCTTTACTGGGTGTTCCCCACATTATTGTAATTTCACCACTTTCCAGGCCAGAGGGAGAAACACTTTCAAAACTTAGATTCCATAGCACATCAGAGCAGTCATCAAAAAAATCCACCACACCAAAACACATCAAACTCTCCCAAATTTATTCTGCTACTGCACTTAGAGCAAGTGGAAGCAAAAGCATCGCCTTTAACTGGCATTCTATTCAATGTGATCTGATTACTGCCAGGGTAATTGCCCCATTCATCTGTTTCCATGTAACCCAAATACATAAACCGGTGATTGCTGGTAACTCAGGTACCCAAGGAGTAGTATTTTTCCTTACCCAAACCCCATCTTTCCAATAGTAATGAATTCCACAGCGTAACATTGGCTTTTTATTCTTTTCCAGGTGCTGGGGTTGAGGAGTACACCTGCACCACATTGTTCATCAATGAAACACAACTGCCCTCGACTTAGACAGCAAGAGCTGTCTGATGGTGCAGACCAACTACACCGAATGGTGAGGATGGGAAGAGGAGAAGCCTCTGTCATCAGCTGAAGCTGCAGGGGAGATTAATGTAACAGAACCTAATTACCTGCCTGGATTTTGCCCAGAGCACAACTGAGTTACCACCCTCACTCCTAAGAAAGCAGCCTGGGAACTTCAATTATCAGAGTGGTCAGGATCTCAGCTTTATACCTTGAAGGCAGCAACTCTGGCAACACAATTATATTGCTGCAATGCCGACTCAAAGGAAAAAGCGCCACCCCTTGCAGTACCACCATGTCCTGTAGCACAGAAATGTTAATTAGAAGGCTTTTTTTAGAAACTACGAGATGCTCTAGTCCTGCACAGTGTGAGATTTGATGAGATGAGAGCACTGGGTGGTATAGCTAATAAATCAGTTTACTGTACAACCTCATTTCTTTAATGAAGAACAAATACCTGAGTCTCAGTAAAGCAAGAGCCCCAGGCGTACACTTGCAAATCAAAATGTTGGATTTAATTTTTTTGCGTTCTCTCCGAAACAGAGAGTGCTGACCTAGTGCTAGTCATTAGAGAATGCTCTCCTGACAGGGGGCAGCACTAAGCGTAACATTTTTATGTCAGAATTAAAAATCACAGATGAGATGAGTGGCAAAGCCATTATGGGAGAATAACCACTAGAGGTATAGTTTTCATTAGCGAATAACTTTAAAAGCTGAGAAGAACTGTCAAGGCGTCAGGCCAGGAGAAGGTCCAGCACAATTAACATATACTAGGCTTCAATCTACTGACAGGGAAAAAAAGCAGGATTTATTTTGGACAATTACAAGTTAATAAATGGGAGTGTCAGTTCCCCTGTAGAGCACCCATTAAAGCGTACAAAAGGCCAAAACCTCTTACAATTTCTGTCATGGTAGGCAACACACTACCATTATTTTATATTTCAGGCAATTTTATTGTCACTGACAGCAGTTACAAATGTACAAGAAAATACTTTCCTTAGCATCATGCCAGGCAGTTTACTTTGCAGATATCATCTGTGCTCCCAGAAGTTACTAGTGTGTTAGATTTTTATGATGAGCACTGCCTATTTTTCTAATTTATTTTTTGTTTTCCAAAGAACAATGAAGAACTGCGTTGGCTTCACCTGCTTGCCTTCTGCAGTGGACCAAGAAAAGACGAACACTGCTTGAACCCTGTTTGTTGCCTACCTAACAATAAATTGCAGATCAAATATCTCCAATTTAGATAGTAACTCGAGGGACTTGCAAAGGAGTCCGACTTCCCTGGGCACTGCCACAGAGGAAGGCACCGAAGCCCCTTTGTAGTGGTGAACCTCCGTTGTACGATGAGCAGGTAGAGAAGCTGTACTCAACTGGGGACATAAACCTTGAATTTTATCTTAAATCCCCTTTAAGTGAATAAAAACCTTCCATCCCAGTACTTTTAAATACACAATCTTTTCTCCTCACTATTGCTTAAGGAAGAAGATAGCACATTATTTTTGCCTTGTTGATCTTCCTGTTAATCAAGGCAGAGAGATGAGTCATTAACTATTCTAGCTTCCCTTCGTCCATAGCCAGGCAGATGTGCAGAGTTAAAGCAAGATACCCCATGTCTACGTTTACCCAGTACCTGGGGCCAAACTGTAGCAGTTGTTTTACCGCCTGATGTTCCCTCCCCAGCTGAGCAGGGGAATCAGGGACAAAAGGGAGAAGCGCCATGGGTTGACGTAGAAACAGATTTAATGAAATAAAAAAACCAATACAATCACCAACATAAAGCATACAAGGTTCTACTCAGCCTGGTCCTTGGGGTCAGCAGCAGGAACAGAAGGCCAAGAGAGAGGAGCCCCAGGAATCACAGAATCACTATTGCTGGAAAGGACCTCCAGCATCATCAAGTCCAACCTTTATCCTATCATCTCCCTAACCACTAGACCATTAGACCATGGCCTCAAGTGCTTCACCCACTCGTTTTTTTAACACCTCCAGGGACGGTGACTCCACCACCTCCCTGGGCAGCCTGTTCCAGTGCCCAACCACCCTCTCAGTAAAGAACTTCTTAATATCCAATCTAAACTTCCCCTGACGCCACTTGAGGCCATTTCCTCTCATCCTATCATTAGTAATTTGCGAGAAGAGACCAACAACAGCCTCGCTACAACCTCCTTTTAGGTAGCTGTAAAGAGCAATACAGTTTCCTCTCAGTCTCCTCTTCTCCAGACTAAACAACCCCAGTTTCCTCAGCCGGTCTTCATAAGGCCTGTTTTGCAGACCTCTTATCAGACTCGTTGCCCTTCTCTGGACTCGCTCCAGCACCTCAATGTCCTTCCCATACTGTGGTCCCCAGAACTGGACACAGTACTCAAGGTGTGGTCTCAACAGTGCTGAGTACAGGGGCACATTACCTCCCTACTCCTGTTGGTCTCACCTTTCCGATGCAGGCCAGGATGCCGTTGGCCTTCTTGGCCACCCGGGCACACTGCTGGAGGAACTCCACCCCCAGTGAACTCCCTGCTTTTATAATGAGCATGATGAGGTGGTACGGGATACACCTGTGAGTCAGCTTGGGGCAGCTGCCTTGATTGGATCACCCAGCTCGCTCAGGGCTACTCATGGCCTGCCTGCAAGGCTGGCCTATGGGTCTATTCCTGGGGAACCAGGACACCCCAACAGGGCTTGAAAAGAAAATCTGCTAGCACGGAGTCATTTGGAAAAGAGGAGCTATCATTGAAGACATTATCTACCATTATTTACGTAAAGAAACCCCCACCTCATCATCATAACTGAGGTTATTCAACACCTACCATTTTAAGGCTGTCCAGCTCTCACAGATGCAAACCCTATTGCTCAGCTGTTACGACAGCTTTGCTTGGACAGCCACTCCTCCTTGCTCTGATTTTTTTTTTAGTTAATAAAAAAAGATAAAAGATCCTAAAATAGGCTTGAGTATAGCATATGCCTTGCAGGAATTCTGGCATGGGGTGGATGGACATCTGCTGCAAGCCTGACCTACTTCTAAGCATCTGAACACAAAAATCTCCTTGCAAATATTGCCTGTATTTTTTTTAGCTGTTAATTCCCCAGTGATTTCACCTGTCCCTCAGAAACCTTCCTTATTATTTAAGGTCTCAGTCAAATTCAGTTATATTCGGCCTGGACATTTGAAGATGTTGGCAGTGCTGGTCACTAAGGAGTAACTCACACTGGAGGTTCCACTGTGCAAAACAAGCACCAGATGCTCAAAAAAGAGGTTACAGCCTTTGTATGGAAAGCAGATGTGAGACAGATTAGGACTCAAACATGTTCTTATTCAGTGAGCATTTAACGCCCATACGTAGGCTATAATAATTTATCTCAGATGGTATCTTTACTATATTTCTCATTATAGAATATATAACTTTTTACCTACCTTATACAGTAGGCTGATTCCAGAAAAATATACTAATTGGGCTGTTCCTTAGAAATGCAAATCATCTAACTATAGGCAGAAATGAGAGAAGAAAATGAAGTAATCCACATCAGTAGCATGTGTTGTACTCACATCCAAGCAAAAGAAAAATTCATTAGGCAAGAAATGAGTCTTGAGATGGCAGAGAAAAGTCTCCTGCTGGGGCAGAGAAGTGGGAATGCAGAGAGAAGAGGCAGGAGAGGTGACAGCTGCCTCTGCCTCATGAAAAAGAAGAAAAAGAGAACCATTCCTGTTAGCTTAATGCTGGCTTAGCAAAAGAGAGTGTTAACAACTAAGGATGAATTTGATAAGCATCATTTTAATGCTTCATTCACTTAGTTTACTTTTTTCTAATTTGTCCCATTTGTGAGTTCACTTTGAAAGCAAGACAGCCTTCCATTTTTTTGTCATACTTAGTGACAGCAATACCATGCCTTTGGTCCGTGAGACAGACTGTGGGTAACGTTACATATCCTTAAACAAGTGCCTTGCTCTTCAGTGCTCACAGTACCCAGTGTGCCTCCACAAAAACCTCTTTGGCCAGGGGGCAGGTGCTTTTCTTGCAGCCAGGTGAGAGACAACAACAATAGTAGGGGAGGAAGATGCACAGAGGTGAGGAGGAGAAGATGCGATCCTTTAATGGAGTCTGTGACAATGAGCCTTAACCTCTGGTACTGCTGCAACCCTTCTCTGCTGTGCTGTCACTGAGTGTCTTGCTTTGTTTCTAGCTCTCATTACAAGCGATTTGTAGGCAGATCTCCCTCTCTGCAGTCAGAAATGATGTAACACAATGAAATTCTGTAACAGATATGAACATCCAGATGCCAGTGCAAGTAAGCACTTAACAGCTATACAAAAATATATTTTTTTTTTTTTAAAAAAAAGGGGTTGCAAATAAAGAAATAATAATCTGCATTAAAGAAGGTGGAAGTTTTCATTAATAGTTTTTTGACGTTTTCTTGAATTTCAGTGCTAGAAAAGGGGAGCTGGGTTACAGATGCAGAGCAAACTTTTTGTGTTCTCTTTTGGTATCATTAGGTATACCAAGACTGCATATAAAGAACAACAGCAGTAAGTCATATCAGAGAAGCCAGGCATTTAAAAGTAGAAGCATTAATCATGAATGAACTTGAATTAATACTATTTATTATTTATATTACAGTATACTATGGGTCCCTTGCCGGTTCTAATTTAAGAAAAGATGCAACATGCTGTCGGAACAGACAACTCAAAGAAAGAGAAGGATGCCTGCAAGAGGGAGGCACAGTCACCTTAGACTGCTGTATTTATATTGTCTTCTGCAAATTGAATGTCTTAAATAAAATAAATCATTCAACTACAAGACATCAACACTTTCAGTCATTTGACATTGAACCACTACTTTCCTGCCACACGTGGAGACTTCAGAAGAAACCGAAAGGTCCTTTACAGAAAATTCAGGTTTGTCACAAGGCTGTTTGTCATGAACGAGCACAGATGAAAGCACAGTGTGAAACTAGGAGGTGTTACGGGAATAACAGTGTACAATATCCTCGAGATGAAGGAAAAGGCTCAGCAGAATCCAAAATATTAACAGGACTGAAGGCAGGGGCACACTTCTAGGTTTCCTTTCCACTGACTCTTGAAATCTTCTTAAATAAGGGCTACAGCCTGTCTGCCAAGGGAGGTCAAAGCAGACTGCCTGCCTGCTAGCCTCATCTGTCCCTTCAACTGCTCACAGAGCCCTTACTTAAGTCTTTCTTAAGTCATTCATTTGCAGTGTGTGGGTGGGGAAAGCTGAAATCAGGGAGCTGCTCAGACCTTTACAGGACACAGCTGTAGTTGCAGCAGTGATGAAAAAACAAACCGAAACAAAGGCCAACCAGCTAACCCCTACAGTTCAAACCCCAAAATCCAATCACAAACAGCTGAACTGTTGCACGACTGCATTGATTGCACTTGGAAAAACAAGAAGAAAAACCCGAGTTCATATTTTAGGCTTGGCTGAATGCTCCTGGAACAGTTTAGGAACTTGACATTTCTGCATAAGCTGCTACTGATCTACAATTAAAACATGCAGAGCAACAGAAAATGCTTTTCTAGAAAAGCATTGCTCTACGCAAAGAAACTACAGTGCTATTTGTCTGCTCAAGTGAGTAGCACTGTAGCACAAAACTAGTAGCACACTAGCAGAACACAACTTTTCTGTAGATGCACCACGGGTTAACCCCTGGCTCTGTAGAGGTCCCATGTCCTATTGCACGCAGCACGTCAACATAACATAACAATTTTTCACCACTGAAAAAAGAAAAAGCTTTTTTCTGAAATGAAAGATGGATTGATTTTGCATGAATCAGCAAAGACTGCAACAATTACCCTCAGATTTACTGTGGCTTGTGCTGAAAAGGTTGTGCAGTTCTTCTCGATGAAGAATGAACTCTCACATGTAAACCAGCATGCACAAACCGTAGGGCATAAAATATAATTCTAGCAGAGTTCCTAAAGAAAGAAAAAAAAAAAAATCCCCAAACTTTTTTTTTGGTAGCAAATAGAAAACTGTAAGGTTTTTTTTCAGCATCAGGCATAGAGTACTAACCATTCACATGCACCACTTAATTGTTTTAGCAAATTAGATCACGTTAACATCCTAAAAAATGATTCACCTTGAGAGGTCACATTTTAATATATTACTAGCAACACATTAGTTTTTCCTTCATTTAAGAAAATCTAAAACTTTGTTTTTCTCTATGATCACTGACAGCTCAAAATCATGGAGTAACAAAATGCTTTTCATATTATTCATTACTTAGACTTAATCTATATTCTACTTGACTACTTTCAGGGCAGCAATGGAACTGCGTTTGGAATTTCTGAAACTTACAGAAAAGGTATTCAGATGATTGGTTTGAACTCTGCAGCCATAATAGCATTTAAATTAACTTTGGGAGATTGATTCTGTTAAGGAATGAATAGAAATAAAAAAAGGATATTTTTCTCCCAGATAATTGCCTAGCTGATCTGCAGCCTAACACAACAAAGCAAGTCATAGGTAAACTATCATCTGATCTGCAAGTCTGTATAACACAAGTTTTCAACAATTTCTCCCCATCAAAACACTGTGTGCCAAAAGGTGCCTTACAATACTCATGCTGGCTCAGGAAGCACGTACTGGAACACTGTATTATTTCCTATCTTCAAATCCTAATTATTTTGTCCATTCTTATCTTAGTGCTGAATGGAAAAAAGTATTTTCTTTTGCAGCAGTGTTGGCCAAACAGCAGAAAGCTGATAAATGCTGATACAGAAAAGCAAAGTTTAAAATTAGCCTCAAGGCTCAGCTAAGTTACAACAAGAAAGTTTTAGGAATTGATTTAAAGAGACAAAGATGAACTGAAATTTATGAGTACAGTCTTAAAGAAAAGACTGAACCACACAACAGCAGAAATGCATGCCAGGGAGAAACCTGTGCTGAGTAAACCACATTTCCTCTCGTCCTTTATTCCTCCCTCCCTCTTTGTGTCGGCACTGTATTCCCCTCGCCCCCAAAGTAACATGCTTAATCTGGATTGAAAAGTAAATCTAGATTGGAAAATAAATTTGGATTTTTATTTTGCATGGCGACATCACATCAGTGATTTATCAGGTTATCAGACTGATCTGGATACTGAAAAGGACAGAATGCAGAAGGCTGCAATAATTCAAAACAGAAGAAAAATAAAGAAAAAATTCTTTGCTGTGAGGGTGGTGAGACACTGGCCCAGGTTGCCCAGGGAAGTTGTGGCTGCTCCCTCCCTGGCAGTGTTTAAGGCCAGGTTGGATGGGGCTTGGAGCAACCTGGGCTGGTGGGAGGTGTCCCTGCCCATGGCAGGGGGGCTGGAATGAGATGATCCTTGAGGTCCCTTCCAACCCAAACCATTCCATGATTCTGAGATTCTATAACTGAGGATAAATACCAAGTTTCTAAAGTCAGGAAGGGTTGCAGCTGGGTAAGGCTGCTCCTGAGTTATAGAACAGGCTCCTCGTGCAGCCAGGCGTGTCAGCACACGGGGTTAACGTTCTGTTCACAGGCTGTTAGTGGGACAGATAGGGTATATACTTCTCTATTGTAATTATGTTTGTTCTAAAAACACCTTTTCAGAAAAAAATAAGTCAATTAGTTAATCAAACATTATTACAGAAGGGAATTTCCTAAACCAGCAAATGTTATGCAGTGTCTTTTCTGTTACAATGACTAAAGCAGGACTGTAGCTGTACGTCTTTTTCGGTAATGAGGAAACAGAATGTTAGTTGGCAACAAAACTGGATTTGGCAGTATTAATATTTTATCAAGAATATCCTCATCTAACCCATCAGTACAAGTTTAGAGCTAAAGAATGCCTAAACACTCTGTCACACTGATGTCAATCGAGAAGCCAATTTCTGGGATTAAATTTTATAGGTAAAATAAAATCTGGAGTGAATGGAGATAGGCTTTTCCTTTCATTCAGGACACAGTGGGTGAAGTTTCTTCCTAAATACACTGAAATACCCATAAGTAGCAGAACTTAACTGCTTCATTTCAAAACACATTCTGTCAAGCAGAATAAAGACTCCCATTTGCAGCCTTCCAACGCAGGTGCATTACTAACAGACCAGCAAACCACCTCCCAAGCGGCTTTGTGCCCTAATGCAACGGGGCTGTACATCATTTTTCCCTAAAGCCATCCAGTTCCTGCTAATGACCTCCCTGCCCTTCATTCTGTCAGCACCTGGGAGGCATTTGCCAACACTGCCAGCACAGGGGGTCTCCATTGGTGGTGAGGGGGTCCACCTACCCCAACCCACCCAACCCAGAGGCGACCCCAGAAGCAGCACTTGGCAGCCCACCATCCAGAAACAGACACCCTCCCACTTGGCAGCTTCTCTCCAGCATGACATACCGGGCACGTCCTTACATTGCAAAGAAGCAGACACCATTTCTGTTTCCCTCCTCCTTCACAGCCCAGTGTGGTCCCTACCACATTGGCAACCTGCCTTTCTCTTCAGAGTAACAGCAGCAGGTTTGTGGTGTGGGGCAGAGTCTACTGCAATACTCTGCTCCAATGCTACCAGCAATACCTTTCTTAGTATTACTGTCACTGCAAGTGCTTAAAACTTAAAAAGGAGGCTTTTTATTAAAAAAAAAAAAAAAACACCACCCCAAAACCCACAACAAAACAAACCCCAATCTAACCACAAAAGACCATTATATAATGCAATATTCATGGAAAAAAAATTGAAATACAGCGATAGAGAGGCATGTGTTTGGAAGGGGAGGAGGTCATCTTGTGGCTTTACGTGCCTTACAAATACACATATGTATATGAACACACAGCTGAACTTCTCATAGAATCGTAGAATGGTTCAGGTCGGAAGGGACCTCAAAGATCATCCAGTTCCAACCCCCCTGCCATGGGCAGGGACACCTCCCACCAGACCAGGTTGCTCAAAGCCCCATCCAACCTGGCCTGGAACACTGCCAGGGAGGAAGCAACCACAACTTCCCTGGGCAACCTGGGCCAGTGTCTCACCACCCTCACGGTAAAGAATTTTTTCCTTATGTCTAATCTAAATCTCCCCTCTTCCAGTTTAAAACCATCACCCCTCATCCTTTCCCTCCATGCCCTTGTAAAAAGTCCCTCCTCAACTTCCTTGCAGTCCCCTTCAGGTACTTTGCTCATGTTCCCTTAATATTTCAAAAGGCTACAACGATGGCTTATTTTTTCCTGAGGAAAAAAACAGAAGTATAGGAAGAGATGCCAAGTTACATTCTGGGAAAGCAATAATAACAGAATACACAAGACCTATTCAAACAAAAACATTTAAATCCTCATATTGGCTTGCTTGACTTGGAAAGTTAAGACTGCCTGCCCATAAGGACACACAGATGTTGCTCTCTTCTAATGCAACAAACAAGCTTAAGTAAGGGAAAGAATAAAAAAATTCCTCCATTCCAGAAAATTCAGCTGCAAGAGCCCTGTCTGATATTACAAGTGATCAGTCACTTACAAGGAAGAGACAGCGCACTGAAATGAATTGCAAAGAATTATTTTCACTTCCAAGGGATGGAAACAGCGACGCTGCAAGTGCTTCCAACCCCAGTTCCCCACACCTCCTTCCATCGCAGGCACCAGGGTCACGCTTTCCTCACCAGGGCACAAAGCAGCCGGCATTGCAACTGCTTTCCTCCTGCCCGTCCCCATTCTCCCCACAGCAAGACACACACACCACCATGAGCCTGGCACAGACACATCCATACAGGCATTTTTCTGATCCTAGACCAGCCTAGGTGATGCTTGAAGAAGTGATATATTTTGCCACTCTCGGGGATTTTCAAAGCCATAAATTCTCACCATGGCCTTCTTGTCTCTTTTGTCAGCTCAAACAGCCCTCCCGGCTGGGCTCAGCGCACAGCAAGGCTCAGCAAAACGCAGTGCGGTGTCAGGAGGGACGGAGCTACAGCGGGGCTGCTGACTGGTGGGAAGGAATGGGACCCAGCTGAGAGCAACCACCCCCTCAGGCACATCTCATCATGAAACAAGCACCATCTCGCTCTGCATCACTCCTTGCGATCCCCTTCACCATTACTCTATCAGGTAACCAACTCCAGCTTATCCACAGGAAGGGCTACACTTAAAACTTGAGAAACAGAAGTTTTAATATTCTTATTTTATTAAATCCTTTATTGGTGAACATTCCCCAAATCTCTGACCCGCTATATATCACGTTTGTTGTGCTTATGAAGCGAGTTTTCAGAACATTTTTGAAGCTCTTAGGGTTTCATTCTGTACTACAATAAACCTCTTCATTGACATACTGCTCTAGAAGATCATACTTTGAGAATCATTATTTCTATATTTCCAAGAGGGTATACAGCATGTTGCCTCCATCTTAGCCTGATTCGAATAGCTCCAGTGGGATCCAACCTCCAAAAAGCAAGTTCAAAAAAACCAACATAAAATACAATTTGCTCCTAGTAAATAGTTATTTTCTTTCACTTTGCAGTTCTCTCACTATGAGTTGTGTTTCCCTTCCAAGAGATCCAAACTCTTTGGCCATGCCAGCAGCCACAGATGGCCCATGCACAGATCCACCGCAGTGCCTGCAGCTGACCTAGTCATGACCAGCAGATGCACTGCAGTGCACCCTCTGCAGGTGCCAACCAAGGAGAAGAGATGGGGTCTTTTCTTTTTTCAGTAAGGAATAACTCTACAATGAGATGTTTAAAAAAAACCAACCCTGTAACGATGAGTACAAGGATTTACTGCTTTGTTTTTAAACTGATAACATCCAATTATCTTTGCTGAGAATACTGGTATCCCCCAATGTGCCATACTGCTCTTCCTTTATATCTTCTATGCTTCATACCTCAGAGGGGGGTATACCACTAGTAAAATTACGGGGTTTTTATTATTGTTATGCCTAAACACACCCTTCCACTTCCAAGTTTCTTTTTTCTTCACCCATATTCCATTAAATATTTATTCGAACACAGAAAAGATGTTCAAAATTTGGACTACTGATTGGCTACAGACTGATATTCTCTAATCTATTTGGCACAGATCTCCTAACAAATCTGCAAAGAAAAAAAAATGTAAGGAGGAGAAAAATGTAGACAGGATAAATCCGTGTCTGTAATAGGGAAAGAGGACGTGCTAATTTAGTCTTCCCGCATAATTTGTGTTTTAGTACTTCCATACAATTTTAAATACATCTTTTTAGAGCAGGGAGACCATTTTCTTCCAGGGAAGCACAGTTTGAGAAATGACCTCTGATTCTGTGGGGAAAATTTCCTACTTGCAATTTACTCAATTCATTTTATTTGCATATCTAGATGCAAACACATTAGGGCTATTAATTTTACTTTTCATCACAGCTTTCTGTTGTTGCTGTTTGATATCTGGAAGAGCACTCCTGGGAGAGGAAACACCACCAGGCTCGGGTGTGCTGCCACGATATTAGGTGATTAATCAGAAGTTCTGGGATGGAGAGGAAGATTTTCAAATGCAGGAATAAAACCAGTTTATTTTTGTAGCGACAAAAGTCTCTGGAGGAATGACAGATATAGGGGACCTAGCTGTGTGATCCAGCTTTCTTCACCCACAAGACAAAATACTCCCTGACTCGGAACGGCTACGAGACGAAGGTCATTCAGAGCCTTAGACTTAATGCTCAGCCACATTCATCAAAACTGCAGCACGTCGAGGAACACAGGCAGGATTTTTTTCACCCTGCATGAAGACAGTCCTTCAGAGAGCCCCTCATGCACTTCCAAATACTGAAGAAATGCTGCATAAAATCATACAAGTGTTTCTAAAGCCCTGGCACGGGTTGCAGAAGCTGAATTCTGTGATTTCAGACAATCGCCAACAAACAGCAGTTCTCTCATTACTACATTAAATAATAGCGGTTCTGCCTTAGTTACATTTCTCTCTGTATTGAGCCCTGAACATTTTTGTTCTTAAAGACACCTGCATTATATTTTTTTTGGTTATTGTTTTTTTGTCTAGGTTTTCAAAGCAAACCAAAGAGTTCATTTTTCTCCATTACTGCTGACTGCTTGCAAGTTGCTTTTCCAGGAGTATTTCATAAAGGCTACAGATATTGCTCTCCTAACCATATTGTCAAAGCTAAGAACAAGAAAACACTAACAGAAGCAGTGGAGATCTTGAGACACTGGTCATAACTCCTTCAGGTCCCAGGGAATAAAATTAGGTTTGCTCTATTCTTATCCTTTCTTTCTGGGCTGGTCAGAAGGACCTCATACTATCTCAAAGCAGATATTTAGAAGCTGTAAGACACAGTAAATTGGAACACAGCCAACCCCTAACAGTACAGGACCCCCCATCCAATGGAGGAAAACCACAATTATAAAATCTTCTTTTTTAAATCCTGAAAATTTTCTGTGCTAGCAACCTTTGAATCTACAGAAAGAAAAAGAACATACTCTACAAAATAATTGAGGTGCAGGAGCTGTTATGAACATTTTCTCTGATAAACCATCCCATGGCTTAGACAGTGGGATAACGCAGTGCTCAATTAGGATTAAATACAGCTTTTCAGAACAGCTGGGATGAATTCAGGTTTAGACAGAGCTTTCATCCATTTGATCCTATAGAAACCACTTTCAGGTGCTGGGATCACTGAAACTGAATTGACTGCATATGCTTACAACTATTCTTGGATCATAGGAAACTTTTTCTAGTGAGCACTTCCCCTCACCAGTCCATTATTAGTAGAAAGGTGTGATCGAAGGGAGAAAGTTAGAGAAAAATATGAAGCAAAATCCAAAGATGGATTACCTGTTCCTCTCACCCCAACTGAACTTCTGGGAAACTTCTGCTATTGAGGTAGGAAGTCTCAAGACAAAATCAGAGCATTCGACCGTGGCACTTGCAAATGGCTCTAGCACACTTAGTAAAATTAAGTTACTCAAAAAAAGCTCATGGTATGAGGTTCCCTGAAAATTGAGCAAATCTCAGTGAGCCTGCACTGCTGTGTGCTGCCTGCCCAGTTTTCACCCGAAATATGCAAAAAGTAATGTTTTTTCTTATTAATGTCACTAGAAACCACCACAAAAAACACTACGGAAGAATTAAACATAATGCTTTAATGTCATGACTCAAGAATCTTATTTTTCAGTAATATTACAGAAAAATATTACTTTGCCCAAACAAGCATCCATACAGTTTTTACTACTGGAAAACTAGAAACTTCTGCCTGATTTCCTACCAGGGAGATGAGAGTTGTGGAGGTCTTACAGAAGAAGAGATGGGCTTCCTGTGTTTCACCAAACATGCCCACAAAGCCACATGCAAACACAGACACACAGGCCCCCTGCACAAAAGATGGACAGGCAGGATCTGCTGTGCCCCGTCAAGACGCTGGTGCAGTGCCCACCACCTCCTGTCTAAAGCCATCAGACACCAACAATAACTACGTGAACCACTGGAAACAACTCCCTGTTCAGTCTCACACCTGACCTCAGCTTCAAAGTCAATTTTTCATCAATACTAAGGAACGAACAAACACTGCAGCCTTCAGGTTGTCATTATTCAAAAGCAGTTCAGAGCACTTAAAAATTAATAAATAGAAATCCAGAGAGACTTCAAGTTGGGAAGATTTTGCCCATCTTTTTTTTTTTTTTTTTTCCCCTGCCTTCCATCAATGAGGTGCTGCTGTGTGAACATAACACCTGAAGAATCAATTTCAGCTGTATTTTAACTAAAAATATTTGCAACTCAGAATAAATATCTATAGGATGCAATGAAGCTACCTGCTACTTTTGTGTCTAATATATCTTTCCCTCCAGCTTCTCATAGATTGCTACTGCTGCTGAGGTCCACGTCTCCATAGTTCTCAAAACTAAATCTAACACTCATGCTGACAGTGTAAATTATGGGCTAAATAAAAATACCAGGGAGAGAGAGAGGGAAGTGTTTCAGGACGAAATGCTGAAGGAAAGAAAAGCAAATCATTGGCTTACATAATACAGATACAAAACACATGTAGCAACTCATCTACATTCACCCTGAGCAGCATTACAAGACAAGGGGAGATTCAATTAGAATGAAAAGCAATCAACTCCACAACCATATGATTGCACCAAAGAAAAACACAGAATAATTACCAGCTAAGTGGACTCAGTAGCAATTTCCTGTACAGTTATTACATCTCTTTACATTATCATTACATATCTCTTTGGTGGAGTCAAGATGCACTGTGTTTTCCTCTGAATGACACAGTCCTGACCCCTCCAGAGACCAGGACTGGGATGCGTTGCCTCTCTTATGTGGAACCATTTCTTTTATGTCACCAAAGCAGGATGCACAACTTGGAGGTACAGTGATAAAATGTGGTGGTAAAAATGCAAAACCCAATGTTTTAAAGCTAACACATATTGTGAGCTGAGCCAAAAAACATTTCATTACCACAGTTTTTTTTTGGTATTCAATTCATTTTATGTAAAATCATAGCCCACTTCAGAACTGCATCTGCACTACAAGAAAGTTTATCAAAGGGTATGTCAAGTCTCCTACCCACATCTGCTGCAACAAATGCTTCCTAATAAGTCACCTCTTAGGTATACCATAGTCTTTATGTGCAAAATTAATCCTATAACAAGGAAATGCTACATTTACACCATTAAACATATTTTTCATCATTCACTGTTCCTCTTCGCAATTTAACTGTTCACATTTCCCTTTCTTTACATCTCAGGATTTCTTGACTGCAAAATTTTCACGTTATGATTTGTTTCTAGGAAAACAGTGTACTTTGCTTCCCACAACCTGAAATTTGGGCACGACTCGACTGTAATTTCCAAGCCCGCCTGAAGAACATCTTACTTCATTATTCTACCTGAAAGTAAGTTGAAGTAACGAGCAGATTCCTCTTACCTGTTTGTGAGCATGATCATAAGAGTTAATGTGATTGTCAAACTCCTGGTGTTTATAGTACTGCTTGTCACAGAGTTCACAGTAGAAGTTGGCTTTAAGATCTTCCAGAGCTTTTGCTATCGTGTTTTTCTTTTCAGCATAATCCTGGAGGGGGGTGGGAAAAAGCAATTTTAGTTTTGCCTTTGATGCTGCAAATGGATTTTTTGCTCTGCAGTTAATCATATTTGTAAACATTTACACACTGCCAGAACTAAAAGCCTTCAAATATTTGCTGTGTTACACTGCACATATTTACTGTATCTGGTGCGAGGCTGAAGATTTGCAAACTTCAATTTGCTATACAGTTGCCAGCTCCCCTTAGGGGCTCTGTAAGAGGCTGGAAAGATTTCTCCAGGTTCTGTCTAAATACAAATATTTATCAAGCTGAAGGCTATTTTCGATTTAATTTCGATCCAAGACTCACTGCTCCAAAGATCTGCTAGCTAATATACCCAAACAGAATAAGCATGAAGATGCAAACTGCAATAATTTAGTTATCAGGCTTTTACAAGAACATATGCTTACGTGTCTGTCATAGCTTTGTTATTTGTCATCCAGCATTAGAAGGACAGACACACATCTCCGTTTACCATACATTAGCAAAACCATTACAAACAACCTTATCGTTTATGAGCAAATTATATAAAAGTAATACTTATTAATTTCCTAAATACATTGATGATAACATGGACTGCTCTGAAAGAGCATGGAAATGGTCTGTCATCTCAAATTAGTTTAATACAAGTTAAACATTGAACATGTATAAGCTCAGTGCAATGACTCCTGCCTTTGATGAGGCTGTCTGGGATAGAATCACACCCTGAAATCCCAAACGCAGCAAATATTGTTTAAGAAAAAACACCCCTTGGATTCGTTTCACAAAATTTCATCACTGTGAGCTCTTTGGAACTGATCCTAAATTTCCCTTGTTTCTGTCATCTTCCTTGTTCAGTTAGATTAAGATAAAAGATGATCTCATAATCTGAATGCTCAAAAATGACTTAATTTGGGGGGAAAAAAGTCCCTATTTGCTAGCAGTTTTCACAGCTTAGGACTCATATACTTCCAATATATTTCTGGGAGTTCAAAACGGAAAATTTATGTTTACCAGATTAGAATATTTTCATAGCTATAATTTTTATTAAATAAAGAGAGGAATAATAGTCATACAATTAGAATTATATGCACAAATTACTTATTTAAAGTAATACTTTAAATATATTTTAGCATGACTGGACTGCTAGCAAACACTGTTGATTCATACCCAAACTGAGGTAGTCCCTCATCAAAATTTTGTCCATTAAAAGAACTGCAAGTGTCACTTCAGAGTAGTGTTTTCAGTACTGGCTGACACATGAGGAATTCACACATTTCTAAAATGAAGTTTCCTAAAATCTATTTAGTTTCAAACCAAAATGAGTTAGCATTTTATTTCAAGGAACAGCAGTATTTTACACTTGGAAATACATTTATGCTCTATGGAAACCTACCCTGGAAACTCTGCACTTAGTTCTTGGTATCAGCTAGTAAGAACCTACAGGTTTTGAGCCTACATGTAGGAAAGCAGTGGAGACAGCATACAGAGACCCTAAGGAGATGTAGTCCCTTGAAAAACTTAAAACTAATTCTCATGGTCTACAAAGGGATGCCACCTCATTTTGCTTGTTTACAACACAAAAAAAAAAAAAAACATTTTAGATTTTGGGGACTTAACAGAACTCAAACATAATACAAGAATGAGAGTGAATGTGATGGATTCTAAGACAAGAGCAGTGAATTGAAAAATAATTTCTCTTTGTACAAAGATCTCGCACCATGTTGTTGATTATCCCTCAGGCAAAATTTTGCTAGACTTACTAATGTAACATAATTTCTTGGATAAAGTTACATAACTTCATTAGTCTTCCTCCTCACAGAAAGCACCGTATTTTAAACAACACACTCCTTATGTACGCAATTATATTTGACGTGCCAACGCATCCAAACCAGGACTTCAAAATTACAAGAACCAAAAGTGTTTCACCTTAGGAACATAGGAATGGCTGTATTGGCTCAGGTCAACCTCTTGAACCTGTGTAAGATTTTACTCTGTATGAGTAAGGAAAGTAACTCTTAATTAAGGACCGTTTCCTTTGCCTTGATTTGCAGCTGCATTCTGCTAGTTTCAATTATTTGAAAAGGTCATAAACACTCATTTTTTACTCCCTTTGACTGGGCCATTCATATTTATATACACGTCCTACCACACTGTCTCTCTGGTATCGCTCTCAGAACGATACAGTTCTAGTTTTCTCAGGCATTCCTTATATAAAAGCCACTCGACACCTCTGCTTGTTCTTTTCACAGCCTCCAAAAGAAGACATGACAACACTATAGCTGATCTAGTTGAAGATGTCCCTGCCCACTGCAGGGGAGGTTGGACTAGATGACCTTTAAATGTACCTTCCAACCCAAACTACCCAATGATACACCATGGTGCCATGCAGTACTATGCTAACATTCTATAGCTTCCACCCTATTCCTTTTTGTAGTAAGTTTTGACATGTTTTTTTCAAAAATCAGGATAGAGCACTAAACAGGCATTTTTACATAACTCCTTTATCACCTACATTCTCTGCTGCTGTATAATAGTTTGCTGGCACAAGATATTTTTACCCAACTGCTAAACTTCACATTTCTCCAGTGGCAGCAATGGCCATTAACAAACTTCATGGCTGAGGAACTGGCTTTGGGATCTCGGCATGCACAATACCATTCTCTATTAATTGTGGGCAGTGACGTGCCTATCTCCAATAGGAATATATTCACAGCCAAAATTTCTAAAGAAATAGTAGCAGAAGTGTTTATTTATACAAAATTTTGCATGGTGTTGGACTTCAAACAATGACAAACCACAAAAGAAAGGTAGTTTCTGCATGTTAGCCCCTAAGACTACCAGATGAGACGTCAATTTTATTTTAAACTGGTGGAAAAAGATATTGAATCACCTCTCCAAACATCTTTGTTAGTACTTTCCAAGACTTCAGCTTATTGTATTGCACATGTACACACACACACAAAAAGAAACCCTTAACGGGGGTGTTCAAGAGATTGCCTGTGGCCGTGGGATCCCCCAGGCTGTGTTAGGACTGAGGGTAAGTTCCTGTTGCTGGTTGGCATCGGGAGCAGAGGAAAGTCTGACTCCAAGGATGAATGGGGAATGGGAAGAGGAGAATACAGGCTGCTGGTGCTCTGCCTGCCAGGCTGTTTGTATTGATTTCGCAAGGAGCACTACCTTGGAAGAGGAGGCTTTCACTAGCTCTATCAATTCTGACGAGGGATAACTGCCCAAAAACTGACAGTAAAAAATTACAGTCCCTGAACCTTGATAGTACTGAGCAATGAACTGCAGACAGAAATGACCTGGAAACTTACTGGAGAGGAATATTCCTGGAGTAAAGCAGCAGCCAAAAAACTCACTTAAACTGGTTAAATATGATCAAGCTTACTCTCAATCTCATCAAGATTTGCAAACCATCCTGGAGGTTTTAAAAGAACTTTGAATTATGATTCAGCTTGGTAATGAAACTCAGAACTGAGTGTCGTTTAGTTTCATTATTTTTTTCCTGAAAGGCTTATTATGTGAAAGCCTACAGCTATAATTCACTGTAGCTATTTTTCATAATTTATATGAAAGATCTCTAATAAGTGATCACATCTATCAGCTAGCTTTATTTCTCCAAATCCATCTTCTCTATCCTCCAAAGTCTTAGGTCTGGGCAAATGCCACTGCAAACGTCTGATAAATTGGATTAAGAGCAGGCATCATTTGCAGAGGGGCTACCTGTCACTAACTAGACCGGACCTTCAGCTCTCATTATACAAGAGAAAACGAAGGAAAGCTACAGAAACACTAAACACTTGACATAGATAACTTTGGTGAGTTGACCAGAAGCCTCAATCTAGTGGCTATTTTTATGGAGTGCACTTCAGGCTCACACTTCTACTGTCTGCGGAAGGTCAGCTAGAAAAAAAAAACAAAGAATGTGAAATTATAATACATCACCTACTCCATGGTGATTGCCAGTGTGAGTATTCTTACTTCACAATATATGTGAGCTCCTTTCATTGCAGTAAGTTATTCTGCATTTACTGTAGACTTTAAAGGGTCAGGCCTGCAGTCACTGCAAAGTAAAATGTATTACAGAAATGAACCCCTTCTTCAGGATAATTTACTGGTATAGTCATCCCAGAGAGGATTAGACCTGATCCTCTGGATTAGACCACATTAGACCCGACAGATGTTCCAGTGTAACCTTGTTTCACAAAAAGTATTTAAAGCTTTCTTTTCTGTCCCAGAGACTGGGGAAAAAAAAAAAAAAAATTGTATTTTGAACATTATAAAAAACCTTCAGCTAATGCTCTTCATTTGGCAACACTACTTGATATAGTAGCTGTATTTATATGAAAGAGCCTGCCTAAAAATATGCTGTAAGCATAAAAAAGAAAAAAGAGAAAATAAATCAAGGGAAAAATCAGCTTAAGAGCACTTCTCTATAGCCAATTAACTGCGATACCCGTGGACACAATTAACAACGGATTCCTTAATTTCTGGTATATTTCCTAGGTATTAAAGACAGTAGGAAGAAGCAGAGTTTGCTGCATAAAACGTACAAGTTACTAACATCTCCTTTGCTTTGTGTTACTTAGTACACAGAATTTTTTTTATTCATAGAATGGTTTGGGTTGGAAGGGACCACCAAATATCGTCTCGTTCCAACCCCCTGCCATGGCAGGGACACCTCCCACCAGACCAGGTTGCTCCAAGCCCCATCCAACCTGGCCTGGAACACTGCCAGGGAGGGGGCAGCCACAACTTCCCTGGGCAACCTGGGCCAGTGTCTCACCACCCTCATGGTAGAGAATTTCTTCCTAGTGTCTAATCTAAATCTACCCTCTTCCAGTTTAAAACCATTACCCCTCATACTATCACTACAAGCCCTTGTAAAAAGTCCCTCCCCACCTTTCTTGTAGGGCCCCTTCAGGTACTGGAAGGCGCAATAAGGTCTCCCTGGAGCCTTCTCTTCTCCAGGCTGAACAACCCCAGCTCTCTCAGCCTGTCTTCATAGGAGAGGTACTCCAGCCCTCTGATCATCTTTGTGGCCTCCTCTGGACTCGCTCCAACAGCTTGATGTCCTTCTTAGGTTAGGGGCCCCAGAACTGGACACAGTACTCCAGGTGAGGTCTCACTCTCCTGCCTTCGCATATCACTTTTATCCCTTATGTAAGCAGTCTATATCATCCACTGATGCAGTTGAAGGAAGAAAAAATAGAATGCATTAATAATATTAATGCAGTCTAGTACCAAATCTATTTATTTATAAGGTTCTCACCCTTATCAAGGCAGTGAGACCAAAGCAAAAGGCAATTAGATGCATGGATCAAATTACTCATTGATGTTAAATTCATTTCCAAGTGTGTATAGTGAGTTTCAGTTTCATACCAAGTTTACCAAGAGACTGACTGGAAAAATAAATATGAAGAATCTTGTCAGATCTTTTGGATTACCTTACCTGAAACTTTCCCATTAGCTGTGAGATGCGATTATCAACCTAAAACTCAGAAGGCCATGAATATTAATTGCTATTTCCTTGATCTCTTGTTCCCTTCTGACATTCTCCTTTCGGGCAAAGGAGTTTACACCATCCATGACCCCACTAATTTGCTGCACTGGGTGAGGAAGAAGTGCTGCCCTAAAGATCTCCAAATTAATCGAACATCAGAGGCTGAAAAAACCACACCCTACAGTTAGTTTCTCTTCAAGATAAGCCACAGACAACCAAAACACTTACTACACACAAGCGAGTTAATCAGTATTCTGCTATGTGCATACTTGAAAATGATGTTGAAGGCATGCAAATAATTATAAAACTGGTTTCTCAGCTTCCTAATAAACACGCAGGCAGTATTTCACTTTTGGATAAACACCCTAGCATTAGGATAAATAACATAGTAAAATCAGAAGGAAAAAGCAAAATTTATTCCAATTAGTGCTGTTTGCTTCCTAATGCCACCCTCATTTTTTGAAATAACAGACTTGTTAACCATATATCCACTAATGCAAACAGCTGAATTCCCCACCCCCTGCACTAAATGGAGCGAGAGGGATGTGAACAGGGACAGCGCTGGACTCAGTGGAGAGCAAAGCAATGCAGAACAGAGTCCTGCAATGTTAAGATTAAATTAACTTGAAAGGAAGCTTATGATGAGACAGCAATTTGTTATCAGATTTGTCTGTCTCATTAACTTACTTAAAGCACTTACACTGCATAATTACTTTTAACTGGGACTCATAAAATCACTTGATTGGGTTTTTTTGCCATTAAAACTAACTGTTGTGCATGGATATGTAGAATTATGTATTTATTCTAGTGCTTTAAAACCTACTTCCAGGCAGAGCGTGCATTTACAAGGTGACAGTGCTGGCCGCAAGTTTCTGCTTGGATAGTAGTATTACGGGGGAGCTCTTCATCGTGCCTGTGAGAAAGCACAGATCTAGTTATAACGGCCAAAAATTTATCTACCCCAACTCTACCACTAATCTTTTGAAGACCATACAAGGCAGAGCTGAAGACGGCTTTGCTGTAGAAAAGAAAGATTTCACTCTAGGTAATATCTTCTTCACTGATTGTTCATCCCTGTTTTATGATAAGCAATGGAAGAAGGAGCCCAGTATTAATCTCCTTTACTCCTCTACATTACATAGTCCAGTCACACACTTTGATTAGAGCAGAATTTTGATTTAAAAACATCCTGGGGTTGATTTTTGGCATTTAATTTCCTTATAGCAGGTTTGTAGATGTCTAAAGATTTTCATAGCTATTTAATGTAATTTCATTGACAGGTAAGTGTCTAGTGTAATTAGGCTCTTCAGGAAAATCAAGATTTTCTATTTGATCCTCCCAGCGACACACTAAACTAAATGAAGTGCCTTTTAACCCTGCAGACCTTGCAGCCTTGCAGAGGGACTGAAAAACCCCTCCTGAGCATGAAAATCAAGCACTGGAACAAATGCCGGTGTTTGTGCCTGGCAGCCCTCAATCCAAGGGGTATGACCACATCTTGTGTAAGGTGTTTCAGGACCTAAGGAGGGCAAAGGACAGGGTGAGGGCAAGTTGTTTATTTCATCTCAGCTCAACTGACTGCAAATTGACTGGCTGCTATAAATCTGTATTATAAAGTTGCTCTAGAGCTTTTCAAGCTTTAATTTGTTGGTGAAGTTAGTTTTTGGTCTATTAAAAACTGCAAGTAAAGTCGGCTAGGGCATCAGAGAAACAGAAAATCGGTCCCCATCTTATTAAATATATTTAATTTTGAGCATGTGATTGATCCGTGGAACAAATTACGCATGAAAATCTGCATACCTGTATTTTCAGGAAGCGAGTTCTTAGTGATTATCTCCTTCAGTTTTCCTAGCTTTGGCTGCTGTGCTTGACTGCATTAAATTTTTTTCTGCAGTAATTTTGTTGTGACCCTCTATAGTGATTTTTTCCTTTGCTATGGGTTTTTTTTTCTGAATTTTCTCTTTCCTGTCTCTGCTTATATTATTAAAAGATTTCTTTAAAAAGTATCATAGAATCACAGAGTGGTAGGGGTTGGAAGGGACCTCTGAAGATCATCTAGTCCAACCCCCCTGCTAGAGCAGGATCCTAGAGCAGATCACACAGGAACACGTCCAGATGGGTTTAAATGTCTCCGCAGATGGAGACTCCACAACTTCTCTCGGCAGTCTGTTCCAGTGCTCAGTCACCCTCACAGCAAAGAAGTGTTTCCTTATGTTTAGATTGAACCTCCTGTGTTCCAGTTTGTGCCCATTGCCCCTTGTCCTGTCACTGGACACCACCGAGAAGAGTCTGGCCCTGTCTTCCTGACACCCACCCTTGAGATATTGATAAGTATTGATGAGATCCCCCCTCAGCCTGCTCTTCTCCAAGCTAAACAGACCCAGCTCCCTCAGCCTCTCCTCATATGGGAGATGCTCCAATCCCTCCATCATCTCGGTGGCCCTGTGCTGGACTCTTTCCAGTAGCTCCATGTCCCTCTTGAACTGGGGAGCCCAGAACTGGACACAGCACTCCAGATGAGGCCTCACCAGGGCAGAGCAGAGGGGGAGGAGAACCTCCCTCAACCTGCTGGCCACACTCCTCTTAATGCACCCCAGGATGCCATTGGCTGCGAGGGCACATTGCTGGCTCATGGGAATATGATAATCTTTGAATTTAAATAAAGATGCTTCTGTCCCATATTGTTGCTCTCAAGAATACAACTTCTCCGTGACTGGTTAAAATTGCAACCTCCTCTACTTTCAAACAAATCTCAAACTTTGTTATTTAGGTATAAATAAATGTCTCAAAAACAAGAGCATTATACTTGCCCTACTGAGGAAGGTCCTTCAATAGGTTCACTGCATTTTCACAGTCAATGTGTTTGTTCAGAGCAGAGCGCTGAAGTGCACGTGGTGCCAAGCAAAGTAAGTGCTCCTAGAAATCCCCCCAGCAGGCTCAGTGAGTTTTCTTTACAGACCCTTTTACTAATTCCATTTTACTACAGCTTTGCAGACCATTAAACCTTTTCATGCAAATTTACTATCTTTTTATAGCTTCAGGGACCCACCATGACTAGCCTCACATTATGTGCTTTGAAGTTTTGTGTCACGAGCACTTAAATACCCAGCCATTGAGAAAGATACCTTAGAACTGGGCCAGGTCTGAAACACTCCTAGGCAGGTTTGTATGCCTGCCCAACAAGTCCTGGACACAGATAGGAAGCAGTTCCAGCTGCAAACCAGAAGGATGGGTCTATGCTGATATACAGCTGATGGTCTGTCTCAGCTTATCCCCCTGGAAAGAAGTATCTCCTGGGCAGACATTCCATAATGGAATACATCCTGTAGGGCTGGACCAATGTACTTTTAATTTTAGTTAAGAAAACTACCACCACTGCAACAACAAACCCCCCAAACCACCAAGAATCACTCTCCTGAGCTCCTTCAATTGTCTAATTATGAATATGTACAAGCTCAATATTTCCATTACAATGCAATATAATGCAGAAAATATTTATTTTCCTAAAATTAATCCTCAGTGTTGCCATAGTCAGAAAAATATTTCATCTGACCACAAGAAACAAGTGAAAAAAATAAAAAGTATCATTTCTTTTGCCATCTTTAAATAATGCAAATAAATCTTTCTACTCACAAGCCCACAGAACAAGTTTGTCATGAGGGGAAAGAGCCTAAATTTGCCATAGACAAAACTCCTAATTTCTAAAAATACCTTTTTTTTTTTGGTTGATTCAAAATGCTCTCCACAAGTAGTAATTGAGAGTGATGAAAATGCTCATTCTAAGTGAAGAGACAGTAACACTACCTAGACAGAGAGAAACGAGGCTATAAGAACAGTGATTTGCAAATGCCCAAACTAGTGTTGAAGATCTTGTTCTTTCACTTCTAAGACTGTTTTTAAAGCAGCCAAAGCACGAGAGGAGCCCTGCAGGAGCCCTGATTTACCTTGGCAGATCTACGCTAGCTAAATGATGAGTGACCTTATTGCAGTCTTAAGCCCAGACACAGCATTTGTGAGCTGAGATGGGCTTGGTCTTCGTTCTCACTGAAAATATAGAGATGGCAAGTCATGGCAAATATCTTCTTTCCAGTGACCTTTAATGAGTTTTTCTTACTTTTTTATTTGTGTGAGAAACAAATGGCAGATGGAGCATTTACAATGCTATGACCCTCACACATACAAAAAGTGATTTGAATGGATGCACCTCATGAGAATCACTACTTTATGTGAATAGGAATATTTAAGTTTTGAAGACTTAAGGCCATAAAGCTGGATAGCTGATACTCTGTAATTCCAATAAAAGGGAAAGACAGCAGAAGCTTAATAAAAACACCACTTAAGGCTCCCAAGTGCCTGATTTTAACTCCACCTCCTGGCCACAAGGGAGAAGAAAAGATCCCAGTTGATCTGATACTTTTCACCTTTGCGTTGGAAAATGTGGAGAAAACTAAGGACTGTGGTACAGCCACGTGTCAAGACAGACTGTTGAGCCAATGCTTTGGAAGTTGAGAGCACCAGACACTGAGAAGGCATGAAAAAGCATTTTTATTGATCTCCCAAAATTACAGAATAGCCTTGGTTGGAAAAGACCTCTAAGATCATCAAGTCCAACCATTAACCCAGCACTGCCAATTCACCACTACCCCATGTCCCTCAGCACCTCATCTACACGTCTCAAATACCTCCAGAGATGGGGACTTCACCACTGCCCTGGGCAGCCTGGGCCAGTGCTTGATGACCCTTTCAGTGAAAAAACATATCCTAATAACCAATCCAAACCTCCCCTGGCACAACTTGAGGCCAGTACCTCTCACCCTATCACTGTTACCTGGGAGAAGAGACCGACCCCCACCTCGCTACAACCTCCTTTCTTTGCTGTCTACCTACCCAGCCAAGCACTCAGTAACAGCCAGCCCTGCAATGAGGATAACCAAACTCAAACGTCTTACAAACAGTATCTGCACCGGAGCTGATGGAAAATACCTAAAAATTACTGGCAATTACCACCGATGACATTTCCAAGGAGACTCTTAAAACAGCATCAGGACTGTGGCCGTGCTCTGCGTGGCTTTGCCGCTGGCATTGCTGTGTGAATGACACCTTTCGCTGCGAGACAAACGCACAAAGATGAAGCATTTACCCAGCATTGCCCATAATCATTAACTGCATTTAGAGAGATGCAGAAAAAATGAGCTGCATCCATAAAACAGTCAAAGCTTCCTCAAAAATATCATACTTCAACCCACACATTAGGATAAATGATACATTTAAATTGATCCTTAGTCACACTATTCCATTTGTCTCCAATTTCTGCCCAGTTTTCTGCATAGCAAATTGTCAAAAATGCCTGAAGTTGAGCAAAAACACAGAGAATGACATGTTGTCACGCTGCCAGGTGAAAAAATGGGCTTTTAAATACATTTTCAACATATACTCACAAAAGCTTAGGACCAGACTAGAGAGCGAGAGCTGACTGAAGCTCAAAGGACTATTTCTGCCAATCTGTCACACACTGCAGTGCCCAGAGCCACTATCAGAGAGGGAGATGCTAAACCACAAAGCCTACGTGAGCAGTGCTAATACACTTGTCCCAGCTTTTGCTAATAACAGGGACACTGCAAAAACCATCAGGCCTGGTCTGAAACTCCAGCACGAGAGGTATTCCGTGTCTTACTGACCATTTCTATTTGAGCAGTGCCTATAGGTTCCCAATACCTTAGGGAATCTGAACAGAATATGAAAGGTGGTTTTAAAGTCCCCAGAAGTTTAAGCAGTACCTTACAGGTACCTCTTCCTCAGTCACAAGGCTTCTCCTCTAGGCCTGGTTACTCCTCCTTGGTGCCAGTATACTTGGTCACAGGAGCATGTGTTTATTTAGACTGGCAAGCTGATTTAGGTTAAAAATATTTCTTCAGGGGAAAAAAATCCATGCTCAATTAAAACCTAAATCAGTTCACATATGCAGTTAAGCAGTGTTCAGTTCCACCACCACCATGCCAGAACAAACAACAGGGTGGTTGCATGAGATGTGGAACAAGTGAGAGAGCTGGCCAAGACAGACCAACTCTTATTACAGGGGGAATCAAAGCTAACAGCAAAAGCATAAGGGCCAAAACAATTAGTGCAACAACCAAAACTAAAACCAAAGCCTCCTAATGTTGTGTTCTCTGTCTGATAAATGTGCACTTTCAGGTTTCTATAAAGCCGTAGATCCAAAGATCTTCACTTAGTCTTCACCAAGAAGTTGCTATAGGGTTGTGAGCTGCTCACCAGTTACAAAGGCAGCATGACCTTGAGGCTCAAAGATCCTCCAACACAACTAGAAAAGAAGATTGGAAGGGAGAATTCACAGCACACTAGAAGTACATTGAGGAGATGCTGGCATTAGTGGTGAGCTTGAGGCATTCGGTAAAAGATTTCTTGCATACAACTGCTGCTTTTTTTTTTTTTTTTTTTTTTTTTTACAAAGGCTTCATATTCTTGGACTATTCAATTCTTTCTTAGTCCTAAATTCCCTTTTTAGCTGAAAGGAATTCCAGCGGCCTTGAAGAAACAAACTGGAGACAAATGTCCTGTGCCATGGAAACTGCTGGATGCATGACAGGCTTTTGCAGCAGGAATTATAAGTGATACCTATACAAAATTAGCATTCCTGAGACCCCTAATCGTTTCTGTTAAGAAGCAACAGTATCTGCAATATTGCTGAGTGAGGAGTCAGATGAACAGGGCTCCATCTTACCTACAGTTCACAGTAAACCAACAAAATTTAATATTGCAGTAATATGGCTACATGTAATAAAACCTAAAACTGACATTCTGCATACAGAGTGTAGCAAAGCTTACTTTAAAAACTGATCCTTAAGTATCAGTGACCAGACAAAAGGATATATATACTCCCAAATCTTATAGGTCTTTGTATCTCATCTTCCATGAAATAGAGCTCAGCCAGCAACTGCAGCAGCAGTCTGATTTCATCTGGCCCTGAGTTTCAAGTGTGGATCCGCCAAAATTTAGGAATAACATCCTCATACCGTTCTCTTCTCTTCCACTATATCCTCCATCATTGTAAAACACACAAAACTTTGAGACCTTTGCTTCTCCGTTAAGTTAGACTGAAATTGTTTTCCATTTCATGTATGCACACATGTACACATACAGATTGTGGCAGCATAAACTTAATTATGGAAACCAGACTTACTATATGCTACCTGACAGCTAAAGTGATCTACTGTCTTGCTGAATTTCCTGTACTACCAGAAATGGATTTGGGAAACTATCAGGTTAGACACAATCTTACCAAGAAAAATCCCCAAGTGATACGAAATTAGGTGAAACCTATGTTAGAAAAAAAAAGCACAATGGAGAGTGTCAGGCTGAATTCTAAACTGAATATGGTTTTAATCCTGACCTTACCAGTCAGGACTGTCTTTTCTGCTTTTGACCTTTCTGCCAAATGCTGTGGGAAAAAAAAAGAACACAGAGGTGGTAGGAGCTGGAGATGGCAATGCTGGTACCAGTATACCTAGTGCTCTGCTCCCCCACCAGCATTCAGCCCTTCACTGCCACTCACAGTGAAGGCACAGACAGCTCCTTCGGATCAATATTCCTCTGGGATTTTAAAATACATTAATATAGCACACGTTTATCACACCCAAAAAATGACACACTGTCTGGTTTCTCAAAACTGTGTTAACAGTTACAAGGAATTTTCCTAATTATTAGTTGTATTCCTATTTATTATATGTATTCTGGGCATCCAGTGGGAAAAAAAAATTATTTCTTCAAACTGAATTCCATCATAAAGTAAAATACTTCAAGATGATTAAGTTAGAGTGAAGACTTTTAACCACTCACAGAAACACAGAACAGCCTTCGTTGGAAGAGACCTCTAAGATCACCAAGTCCAAACACTAACCCAGTACTGCCAATTCACCATTACACCACGTCCCTCAGCACCTCATCTACACATTTCTTAAATACCTCTGGGGATGGGGACTCCAGCACTGCCCTCAGACAAGCAATTTATTTCTTTCAAACTGGGTGGAAAGGTACCCAGCAGAGGATGCTCACATTGAGGTTTTGTGTCAAGATGCTGCCAGGAGGTGATCGATGAAAACAGAGCCCTTACGGTTTATCTTCCAATTTCTTCCACAACAATGTGGATGAGGCTTTTACATAGGAAACAGTTTACTTAATTTTAAGCATACATGTGTATAAAGTAATGGCAATTGCTTTAATCATCATTAGCCTTCTTCTTACAAACAGCTTTTCAATCAGTTTTATCTACAGAAGCACATTAAATCAAGTAATGACGATGTCCCTGAGTACAATAAGACTGCACCGATAGCGAAGGAGCTCGGTCAGCTCTCATAATATGAGTCAGCAATTGTTCTGTGATATCTTTAATTTGTTACAAGCTAAATCCTCTTAGGAGTGCCCGCTGGAATCCAAAAGGTCAGATAGGAAAGTGGCAGAAAATCAATACTGGCAGTTTCCGTCACCCTCCACAATCTATATAGCTTTTTCTAAGCTAAATTGCTTCTTTCTAATCTTTCTAATATTTTGCTGCTTCTGTCTTGCTTATGTAACTTTAAAAAAAAAAAAAAAAAAAAATAAGAAAGAAAAAATTACTTCACCGAAGAAAAGTCGTTACTTTTAGCACTAAAAAATCAGAACAAAGCCAGTTCTTAGTTGGAGTTTGTGCAGTACAGTTGAGATCAAAGTTACATTTTCACATAGAGACTGACCAAAGCCCCAACAAAACAACTGACTGCTCGTGTATCAGCTAGAACACTTTTGACATGGGTTAGCCCAAAATGTGAAAGATGGATTAATACCAGTTTTGGCCCAGTTTTTCAATTTCTTAGAGCTCTTTAGAAAGTACAATTCCTCTATTTACCTGTTCACAAAAGTTAACATAAAAATGCAGTGAAATAAAAATGCCAGAAGGCTTTAGATCAAGCTTAAAAAATGGTTTTCTTGCCTACTGTTTTTTTAATTACGAAAAAATACCAGCACGAATAATCAATACATGCAACACGGAGGAAAACATTAATTATTCACAAAAGGGATTTTAATATGAAGCAAAGAAAAGGTCATTCTAATCTACACCAGATTAAAAGTAAAATAAATTAAACATCCCTTTAATTTTGATATGAGAATGTTACAGGTGCTGCAGCTGTTAGCAATCTTCTCTTATAAAAAAAATGCCTTAATAACAGTAGGAGAAAAATAGAGACTTTAGACAGGGCATGACAACTTGCGTCCTTGAAAAAAAAGCTGAAAATACATGTAAAAGAATCAGTGTTCAGCAGTATCCAGGTTTTATTTGGAGTCTCTCCATGAGAACGTGAGCCATGTCTGTTGATTATATTATTTTTTTCCTTCATCTTGCATTTGTGAGATTTTTTTTAAACACTCAGGATTGTGCTCTTGTCACATTAAAATTGGGTTTTATACCTTGGTAATCAGAAGCGAGCAAGTGATGAGAGTAGAGAAGTTGTGATGGTGGCCATCACTTTGGATTTTTAAAATCATTCTGTTAAATGCTTTCATCCAAGCTACTGAAATATTGATCTTTGTCTTGATAGAAACAAAACCTTTTTTGGGCCATCCCAACCGATACAGCATCTATCTGCACAGAAACATAGCTTTCAGCAACTGCAGTCAGCAGGAATGAAGACCAAACCTACAATACCAACAGCTCATCACATATAAAAGACCTCCTTGTGCCTAGGACCAACGATGGCCCCTGGTGGTAGCTCTAGCCAACCAACCACCTGACTTCCAGGTCACCCTCAAACCATCTGTTGACCAAACACCTTTCCAACGGGAAAGGAAAGTGAGATTCCTAACTGTTACAAAGCACACAAAGCCCTGTTACACAGCACGACACGGATACGTTATTTATTTTCCCTGGGTGACTTAAAAGGAGTTATTAAATATTCAGAAGTATCACAAGACTCATTAGGAGAACAACCTATACAAGACTGACTGAATCTGACACTTTAAGAGGTCAGCATTGATGGTGTATATACACATGTACTCAGTGTACATAGTCTATATATACACCAATACAGACTATCTCCTTTTTGGAAATCGCTTACCAAAGGAGGTGGATCTAAAATTATTGCTGCTGCTGGAAAAGAAGGAAAAGTTTTCACTCCTTTCTCTTCCTTGAGCCCAAGTGTTTGACTTCTGCTTGAAATGGCAATTCAGCTACTGAACGTAAGGCTTTTAATGTTGACCTTGCGTGCTTAATTTTAAAGGCAATGAGAACAGAACAATTTAATAGAAATTCATTGACCTTTTAAAAAGCTTTCCTACACCATTTTCTCTCATACGTTGGTAAAATATTTACTAGCACAAAGCTTTTACTTTTTCCATTAACCAATACTTTTTCCCCTGCCTACTTGATTCTAGTCACAATATTCTTCTTTATGATACAGCTATATGCCACAAAAATAATTACGAAATAAAGTATTTTTAAATTGCATTTAAAAGTAACAGAGACGCAAAGAGAAGCTGTAGGCAAAATAGTTCAACAGTATGTAAGTGAAAATGCAAATTCTTTTAATGTATATTTAAATGGCTGTTTGCATAGTCTCCGAGCTCCCTGGCTCTAGCATTGCTTGCTTCAGCCTTTATTCTGGGCAGCCGAGCACTTCAGAAGAGGATGAGCAGAGAGAAGGGCAGAGAAGAGCTGACTCCCAACAGATATCCCACACCCACATAACCAGCCCCAAAGAGCCCATCCATACTTGAGGGCCTAGCCATTAACAAGTAATATCTCATCCCTTGCAAGCAATTAGGTCCACTATCACCACTTAGGAGAAGCTGTCGTAACAAGGCACGGGATTAACATAAATTTCTACTGGTGGCAGGGAGCCAAATAAACCATCCTGGGAGAAGTTTCCAGCAGAAGGACAGGACCCGGCTCATTCCCACAGCTCTGCAGCTGGTGCCAACAGTAACCAAATATTGACCTTAAAATCATTTTTTTCCTGTCCTCTTTTTTTCTCCTTGTCTTCTGAAATCAGGAAACACAAGTTCAAGCACATGCCCGCAACATATTATCCAATTTTAGGCAGCAGGACCCACAATAGTAATGCTCTTGGAGAAAGACTTCAATAAGATTTGCTGTCCAACAAAACATCACATTTCCTTCCTCAGTTCAAAAACTTTCTTAAATTGTAAAGTTTCTGTTCTGGGGTTTTTATGATGTTGTTTTGTTCTTGTTTCCTATCTCTGGAGCATTACAATAATGTTTCCAAACATCTTTTATTATATAACCCAAGGTGATTACAAGAAAATCTTAGACTTTCAAGTCTTGTTCTTCTCCAAATGTGATATCTATATATATTTGTACCTCCAGCTCTTCATTTCAGTGGTTCTCTGTTCTCCCACACTCACTCCAACAGGCTGAGTTTTGGTGGAGAATCTTTGAACAGTTGATCACAGCATATATGTGGCACTTATTAATGCCAAAAGAGACCTTCTGACTTCCCTGCAGCCCTGGCATATATCAACATACAGCACGCTAGCCCAACCATTGCACAGGAGGACCAGAAGGCAAAGCCATACCATTACACTTATTTTTTTCAGTGAGAAGGAAGTAGCTCTTAATCTACTGCTGAATGTATTGACTTTACGGGAATAGAAAGGTGACACCAGTATCACCAGTGGGCAAGATCGATGGAAAGGTGAAGAAGTCAAACAATCTCACAAGAGGATCACGTTAAAGCTACTGTAAAACCGGATAACACCGATTTGATTGAACAGCACGGGGGAAAAAACCATGGTCCGTTAGGCCAACACTTAATTTCATTAACCGATTTTAAACTGCACTTTTCAGATTTGATTATCAACATAACTGTTTGGAAACACGCCATCACAAAAAGAGGTGTGTAGGATCTCTCCAGCGCCATGTAATTAAACACAGACGCTGATCGCTTGACTGTTGAAGCCCGAACCTCTGTCAAATACAAATTTATTGAACAATAAATTAAATTTCAAATTTCCTTATTATTTTAAGATTAAAACATGCTGTATTACACATGCCAAGCTACATACTCAGAATGCAAGAGGAAAGTATTCATTACAAAAGCAGTCATGCTTCAGTGATAGCAATTATCATCTTGCACTTGTTAAATGCCACACAAAATAAGACTTGCTTCAGATGGTTTTATTTCAGTCAACCTGACCTGAATCAAACCAATGATGTAATGCAAAAGCTGCGTTTATACAATAGTCAGCACCATTAATTGATTCCTGTGTGGTCTTTTTATGGGTTTTTAGTACAAAAACAACAGAGAGAATATAAATAACATCTTTGGGTTTATTCTTACTTAAAAAAAGAAATCATTTATGCTTGCATTCATCATGAAAAAGCAGATTTATAGATTTCATTTCAACTGATGTAGCTTAGTATCGTTTTTAAGACTCAGTTTCAGATTGGGTTTACTCCAGGTTAAATATATTAATACCATTCACTATAAGTGATATCTCTGGGATGAGATTTATTTAAAATGTATAAATACCAACACATGATCTCTAATAGTAGCTAGAAAGATGGTTCAAACCTGAGCATATACAAGGACACTTACAATAACATTTATCAAGCTTCCTCTTTTCATACTGAAGCAATGGTTCTCAATAGATCCTTTTCATCTGATTTCACTATTTATGTCACAGGTGGCAAAAAGCCTTTTCGAAAAACAGGAGAGGAGAGTCTGAGGACTGTCGTGCTCAAGACATCTGTCACTTTCTCTGTCAAGGTTTTAAAAGAGCTCCAAGCATGTTGCAGCTCTCTTTAGAAATGACAAGAGAAAACACTGCATGAATGGAAGGCTGATGAGCTGCCAAAACCCACCTGCACAACAGGATTTACCTTCCAACTAATTAAAGCACAAAAACTTGCTGTCTTCCCTGAGTTTTGTACATCAGGGGGCTCTCAGGGAGCTTTTTCACCATGCAAACCAACTGCATGAAGGAGGTCCCCTAACAATCTCTTCCCTGCTTCTACCTTGCCATTTATCTCCAGGAAACAGAGAGGAAATAAGGGCGATCCTCTCCGCCGCTGCCTGTTTCAGTTGTTTGGCAGAGCACTGCTTTTTTACTCATTTGGAATATCAAATAAAAGCTCCTCAGCAGAAGAGAACAGACTGTTTGGGTGAGGGGAATAAAAGTGATAAAGAACTACAGATACTGTCAACATGGTTTTTAGCATATTGTAACAGATTTGCTCAAGACTGATAAAACCCTCAATACTTGAAAAAAACCCAAACAAACCCCCAAAAACCCCCTCTAACCTCTATATGAGCGGGATTTGTTGGATTACCAAACTTTTATAACACTTCCATTTTCTTTGCAGCTCTGTATGTATCAAATTCTACGTAGGAGTTTATATAAAATTTATGTCAGGAAGAAAATTCTTTCTAAATGATATCATCTAGCCTAAAGAATCAGATCTCTCGGGTAAAGTTTGTTCTTTGAAGGCAAACACAAACATTCCCATTTTCAAGTACAATTTCTCGCTCATTTCTTAGCCTACCTATGAAGGAAACAGCTGGAGCAAAACACTCAATTTCTAAAAGACTGTCCAACCCTAACATAAAAACAGCATTGTGGCCAACAGTACTGCACTTCAACATGATGCTCACAAAAACAGTAGGCAGGTTAAGACTCCTATGTGAATTTAGCTTTCTGAAGGCAACCTTAAGACCCTGTATGCAGCCCTTTATTGTTGCTTAAGGTGTAATACTATATTATTTGGGAAAATAGCTGCAGTTTTGGGAGCTTTGAGATTACATATATAGAATTGGGCTATACTCAGTCAAAAACAAGAACTGATTGTGTTTTAGCAGATTTCTGTGTAAGCTCCCGCAGGACAGTCCCAAACGTCTATTTTAAAATATTTCATTGTGTAGAAACACTGATATTTTTATGAGGTATTTTTGAAAGGGCACTTTGTGTTTCCGTAGAAGTACTGAATGCTTGTACATTACCAAAATTTCTTCCATAAAGTTTATCAAATTAACTCTATTCCAAAACAGTAAATTCAGTCAGTAAATGGCAGAGCTTTGCAATCCATGCCTCCACAGCTCTCCCTGGACTGGAAGTTCACGTTAATAATCATCTGGCTGAAAACTCACCTCTTCTCCATTTTTTCCCTCTACACGATGCGTGTCTTTTATGCCTTAGCTGCAAGGAAACCAGGAGATTTCATCTTAGACCACAATACAGCTAGAAATTGGTGCAGCAAGCAATTTAGATTTGATCATGCTGACGCCCCAGTCCGTTTGATGTGTTTGACCTCGGTAAGAAACAAGCCGACAGGCCACTGTCTTTAACAATGGCACTGATGAAATAAGGAGGGCTTGCCTGCTCCAAAACGTGTCAGGGTCAAGTGGCAAGGAGGAGGCTGATACACATAATCAGCTTGGGGCAATTTACCTCAGACAGCTACACTCATGTTTCAGACACTACTTCTCACCTCTGGTCACACACTCAATATTCGTATTTCTAACCAAAGCTTAAGAGAGGGGAAGCATCTTGAAAGCTAAATCTCAATGAAAAATTTATTATAAGAACACTTTTTGCTCCAAAGCAAAAGTGCTTTGAGATGCTTCATGGCTATCACGTTAGAGCTAATACACGGTCAAACTTGAGAATGTAAAATTAACTGGTGAAACGAGATAGAAAATGTTATCCTTCTTCTTTTTCCCTTCCCCAACATTTCTAAGAAGCACCATCACGAAGAACAAAGGCAAAGAGAAGTGCAAAGATCCTACACCCAAACACATTGTCCTTGCTGAGGAACAGAATGACACTCAAAGTCAACAGGCCTTTCAAAACATAATTAGACCCCTACAAACGAGACTTAGAAAGGCACTGAGGAACCCAGAGACAGATATCCCTCAATGCCCACTTGCCAACGCACCCACACATCCTATCCTTTTCTGAACTATCAACTTGAAAGCCAATTTGAACTTTTTCTCAGTAATCTTGAAATTCATATAAGCAGGCACACCATAGTAACAACGCTCTCCCTACATCTACTGTTGGTACTGTCGCACAATCTATTGTTTCCTGAACAGCTTCCAACCCCCAGATTTAGCCATGCCTGTCTATTCTGCCTTTATTTCACAGAAACAGGAGGGTAACTTCTGGCTTTAACAGTTTATGTGATTTTTTTAAGTAGCAGCTCATAAATGTCCACTGAATATATCTGTTGACATGAATTTAACATCAGAAATTGCACATCGAATGTACGACATATAGGACAAGGGTGGAATCTGCACTGTGGTCAGGAATGAACATTACGCTTCTAGTTACAATATTAAAATATATTTAATTTATTCCCCATAAACATCAGTCCATCAGCACATTTTCATGTCATTTCTGAACAAGCAATATAAATGTAGTTTGAATCTAATGAAAAAAAACATAGCACATCTTCAAAACCTTGAATTTCTCTTTACTTCCAGAGAAAGAGGATGGGCAAAATTTTACAGTTATTTGCTTCTGTATAATTATCTTCACACAATTTTTGTATTAGAATGGAGTTTTCTATCAGCTGAGAGATAAAGCAAAAATTTTATCTCTGACAGCTACTCACAGAAGCTGCAAATCTGCTTTCCTAAACGTATGTCATATGGCAAATGTTAAAAATTCATTGCCGGCTATGTCTGCTACTTTAAGAATGACAATAATTTACATCTATATTGATGTAACAACACAAGGCCGGAAAGGTCCATCCACTGATATCAGGACTGCACAAGCACACAGAAAAGGACAGTTTGCCTTGAAGAGAGAGAGATCTAAACAAACCACAGAGTTTCCAGTGAATGAATGACATAAATCTTCAAGTAGTTGGTGATGTAATAGCAAAGTAACCAATTCAGAAGAGTTTCTCAAGAGATAGGACACACAATCAACCAATATGCAATTTCTAATCACATTTTTAAAAAACTAAGTAAAGACCTAACACTAGAAGAGGTCTGCTGTGCCATATTATTAGTGTTTTTTTCAGTGACACTCTCTTTTTTCAAGAGATTAGAGAACTTCTGAAGCATCTGGAGGTGGCCACCACCTAAGGGTGTTAGAGCTGTTCTTACATTACCATTCTTACACCAGAGAGTAAGAGGGAGGTATTTTATATCAGAAATGCTGGTACTGTGGCCAGCAGTATCATTGCCACCTGCCTTTAATCAAATGTTTTAAAAATAGGTTATGGGTTTGCTGTTTAGTTTCTTGGGTTTGTTTCATTTTTTAAATGTGAACATCTAAAAAGCAATAGCAGACTGCACCTAACAAAAATAAATATCAGTTCTGGGCTGATTATCATTTTATACTCTGTTTTTTATCATGGTCCACAAACACTTCCTCGAGCCAAAATACACAATCGAACTCCACCTTGTCCTGTGGGGTGTTCCAAATATGGAATTTGAGTTAAAGTGGTTTCATCCTCACAAAAAACCAACCACGCATTCTACCTTTGCCTCTGTAGAAAATTGGGACTTTTTAGAAAATTAAGGAGCCTGGAAGCTGTCTCTGTCCAATTTAAATTATCTACACACAGACATAAAAGGCAATTGTTATATTAGAATTTTGTCATAGCAATACAGAATTTTGGTAAACACAGATTGAGTCTGACAGCCCCTTAATAGAAAGAAAACTGCACACACATTTGTCACACACATCTGCAAAGCAAAAATCCCAACCCACCCAGAAGTCCTTCATAACATCTGGGTGGGATGGGCCACATTCATTCAGTCTTCCAAACAGCAGTTAAAAAAGGGCTTAAGAAATCAGGACTGACGGCTCCTGCCCTTCTACCACAGGATATGTGTTACTGGATTCAAGTATGCTTTCCCTCTAGTGCTTTGGATTATGACACCATATGCACAGTATCTTCATGAAGATATTTTTAAAATATCTTCTTAAAAATAAGCAAAAATGCCTTCCACTCTGAAAGTGTGAAGGAACTAAACTATACAGCTTAGTCCTATGATAAAGCTAGTATCACAGTGCCCACTCAGCTCATTTCCACCTAATACTGCTGCTGGAACACACTAAATCAAGTTCCCATTAGAGTTTTTGAGGTAAGCTTTCCCATCTAACCATACGAGATATGAACCAGGCCCTACACATGTGGCATACACAGGAAGAAGTAGTAATGTCACCTTTTTCCCCTGCCATGTTCAGTTCAGAGGAACCTGGACAACAAGCCCTGAGTATTTAGAATGCAAAGATGTGCCCGTGATCCCCTAAGCATTAGTAAGAGAACAGACAATGGTAAATGAGGTACAACTGGAATACAAGATAGGTGAAAAAATTAAAAAAAAAAAAATAGATACCTATGTCTGGACAAGGACACATCCATCACTGCAGACTAGAAACTTAAGGCTTGAATGTTGTGGCTTTGTTAGGAAGAATTAGGCAAGAATAAAACTCAATTTCATTTAGTGAGAAAATGCCTGATGTTCGTGCTTGGGGTTTTGGGGGGGTGTGTATATGTGTGTGCCTCCTCCCCTCCAAATCTCTTTGGCTCTATGCATAAGAACATGCTTTTTTGGAATCTAAACATTTTATTGAATTAATTATGGTAGCATATCACAGTAGGGAAAGTATCCAGAATAATTTGTTGAGTGGGAACATTAATAATTTCTATCTGTATGTGTTAACTGGTTTTAAATAGAGACACCCAAAATTAAATCATAGATTCACAGAAAGTTGATATTCTGCTATGCGAGAAGGGATGAGTGTTGGTACAACAAATTTCCTTGTGGGAGAACCACAATTAATAATTACAACAGGTCTACTACAAAGGCTTATTAGAAAAAAACCACACTTCCAGTCAAAAGAATAGTAGCTCAATATAAAGACACAAGGTAAAGAGAGTAGGAAGTAGATATTTCTTACTCTAGAGGTTCAATAATTTTTAATCTCCTCCTAGACCAAGCTACTACATGGCAAGTAGAGAGACATGAAATAAATAACCGTGATGCTACAATTGCTAAATACTTCCCTACTGGACAGAACAGCCCGTCTGAACTGCCCAGTGCTCCTTAACTCTAATAAGATCCCATTACAGCAGTGTTAATGAACTCAATATCAGCTTCCATTCTTCCAAACCAACACTTAACAACTCTATGGACAGATCTACAGCATGCAGTGCCAGCGACTTCTCTGGCCAGATGGAAGGAAGAGATACCTTCTGCACAGACACTTTCCACAGATGAAAACTACACTCTCTTCAATAAATTATCCTCAGAAGAGGATATGATGCACGTATTCTTTGACTCAGATATTTTACCAAAGACTACGTGTATCTCAATGAATCATACCGTGATATCATACGATCATAGAATCGCCTTCGTTGGAAAAGACCTCTAAAGACCATCCAGTACAACCATCAACCCAGCACTGCCAAGTCACCACTAAACCATGTCCCTCACAACCTTCAGAAGGAAAAAAAACTAGTGAATGCTAACCTCCAGTCACATTTTCCCAGTGCTCTAATCTCCATTAAATTTGATTTGATGAAAGAGACATCAAGTTCATATTTTTTCTCAATTTTTTAATGCATAGCAAGATTTGCAGTGACCTCTGAAAACATAACAGGTAAGCAAGAACGACTGTCTGTCCTCCCAAAACAGTATCTCAATGGTGAATGTTTAAAAATAACAGAAAATAGGTTATTTTACATAACACACCTGGAAAACTTAAGTGATTGTGTGAGTTCATTTAACAGCCTTCAATGCTCTGGAGAAATAAAAATATGGTGTCAGTAGTTACTATTTGGTGAAGTCACTATAATTCAAATGAAGAAGGTAGGTACATCAACAGCCTTATGCTATGCCCTGAGCAGGATAAGAAAAAAAAAAAATAATTAAAAAATTCCTGTTTTTGAATAAATAGAGACAAATAATGCAAAGAAATAAGGTAATTACAACTTTATGGTATTGGGAGAAATTATGTTTTTTCCTCATTCTTCACCTTTTTATGGGGACAACACACAATTTGGGGTAAATTTACTCTTCAGAACTAAAAGGCTTAGGATTTAGGTTTTGTTTGTTTGTTTTCCAAATTCCTGGTTTTGTCCCTTCACTGGTTACTATACATAGCTACTGTAGCAATGCCACTAGGTTACAGTTATACCATAGAATCCCATTTCAGCACACAGTCTCCTAGATCAAGAGTCAGGTTTGTTCCTTATACAAATCTGAAGTAACTTCAGCTGAGTTTCTCTATCTTTACTCCAAAGGGAAATAACATTTTGACACCAGACCCGAAGTATTTTAAACTGGCTACACCAGTTCATTTAAATCTGATTCCCCAAGAGAAAAGCAGCATCAATAACGTGATTAGAGCTACAAAGTCATGTCAATATGCATTGTGCTGCATTATTTGAAGATCTCGATAAAACCATTTCTAAACTCTGTAGACAGGCAGGTGCATTTCTGATAACATATTCTACATTCAAAGACTAAGGTCTTATTGAACAACGTATGCTTAATTTACTCCACAGGAAAAAAGGCTTCTTAGGGGATGCTGCAAACACACCATTCTCTCCACTCTCACCTCCCCTTCTGCCTTTCTTTCACTCATTGCAAAACATTAAGCAATTAAGCATGTTACTATATTTGGTGCATCTAAACTTCAGAATTTGATAGCATAATGATTTTAATAACTACTTTAGATGTAACATAGTGACAAGTTGACACCCGAGGTTTGCATCCTGCAATTTGATTTTTCTAGAATTCTTTTCTTATGCCTCCAGAATAGTAATATGATTAGGAATAATTTCTTGATAGTACTTCTTACTTTTAACTTCCCCCCCACTATAAAAATGGCAAATCTGCTAAATCTGCTAACCACAGGCTCTCTGGTAGGTACTGAAAGTTGACTCTTCTATAGCAGCTCTTGGTGCTTACTGTATCAGAAAGCATGAACTAACATTGCCAAAGGCGTACAAATCACCAGGCAGTCACACCCTCTGTGAAAAGATGACTAGTAATGCAGGTTAGGAATAATGGTATTATAATATTTCAGCACTGTATTACCAATAAGGATCTCAAAAAGCACTTGCAGAATCATGAGCATCAGTCTGCCTCTATTCACAACAGCCAAGACCCAGACCTCAGAACAAAGGGATTACCATGTCCCTTTGCCCTCAGAAGAACATGAGACAAAATATTCTTTTTTAGTCAACATGAAAGCTTAAGTGTTCAGTAGACCCACACATAGAAACTGGATTCTGATTCACAGGGAAGGTGAACTCCTTTTTTTGGTCAGAAAAAAAGTAAAATCGCATGGAAAATGTGAAATAATGCTCAATTATATATGGAATACTTCAGAGAAATACCAATCCTGTATCAGGTACTGCGTATTCCTACAGCTCTAGAATATGTATTTTCCATTTTCATATTCGATATGGTACTTTATCCAGGTTTTGTGCATTTTGATACAGCTTGGTATTTTGAAAGCAGTTCAAAATTTTCTACATGTATTGAAAATAACTTTCATTGGAAGTACAGCCTTCAGAGAATTGGTATTTAGCACATTTTTATAATCTGCCAAGAAGTTTGCAGACAAAGTGTGTTTCAGTGCTGCATTTTAGATGAGAATGAACGGACATAATAAACTGCATATTTTAAGAGTGCATGTTAAAACCAGAGAATCCAGAAACAATATTCCCAATGCAAACTTTACATATCCATCTTTGATCTGTTCCTGTCTCTGAATAGTGTTTTAAAAGTTCTAAAAGCCCACACTGTTGACATTGGCTAAGTCAGACACACACATAGTTTTGTTTGCTCAAGTCAAGTCAAAGGAGGTTGAGTACTTTAGAGCCACTGAGCACCATTTAATGAAATGTCTGTTTTGCTATGATTTTATATATTACATTCATGACTAAGGATACTCATCTACACATCTGTTTTTCAAGATAGATAAATCTTCATTGAATTTACAAAGTCGAACTTCCTCACATACAAGACAGTATAATTTCAAGACTGTATCATTAAAAATGTAGCAAATTCTTGAAGGAATACAGCTGATGCTCATTGAAAGCATCTTTTCATCATCCTGATTGTCATCATCCTTAATGAACTTAAAAACGTAGCTCAGCAATCCTCCGTGATGTAGATGATGTACTTTATGGAAAACATTTTAAGATCTTTAACTGCAGAACATGTATCACTGTTTTCCTGCATCCAGTCTGGAAAAAAATTAGGTCTCCGGTAATGCCAGAGCTTTTCTGGAAGATTCAGAAAAGTGATAAAAGTACTTAGCACTTTTTTTCATGTTCTAACGATTATTAACCAGGGCTCTTTTATAGGCAGTATGTAATCTGAGAAATTATTCCTGCTCTGGCAGGGGGATTGGACTAGATGATCTTTTGAGGTCCCTTCCAATCCCTAACATTCTGTGATTCTGTGAAATTAGTAAATCCCATACTAGTTCATATTACATTGGGCGAAGTGCAGTCTCCAAAGAAGTAGCATTTGCTAGTGACACATGATAAAAGAGCCCTCCAGTTCAAATCAACTGCTTTCTCATACATTTTTTTACATTTTCAAATATTCTTAGTGGTTGTATTTAAAATAATCACGGAAGCATGAATTATTGTCTTTATACTGTGTTGTAATGAACAGTGATGGAAAATACCTAAGAGGTTCTCTGCTTTGAGAAAAAGCTTATTACTTTTTAACACACAGTGGGATTCAGCTGCCTAAGCCTCATGGTTAGTCAGTATTTTTGATTCTCTAGAGTGCCTACAACAGGACAGGACCTACAGTACAGCTGCACATTTCTGGAGCAGTAGCTGCTGGTCAGACAAAATATTTTAAAGTACGAAATATGACATAGACACAGCTAAATCCACCCACATTTTTAATTTTCACTTTGAAAGTCAGTTAGAAATATTTCTGGCAACACACAAAGCTCTTCTTCATCAACCAACACTAAAAAATTTGGAACACAACGTTTGTCTCGAAAAAAATAATTGTAGCATAACGTAACTCTTGTAACTCGCTCGGGTTATTCTCTTTTAACAGACTGCTGAGCCCCGATGAATTTTTCCTGAGATTCTAGTAAAGTCTCCAACTAGAAAATGCCCAGCCTTGCCAGAGGAAAAGCTTTGATACCTTATTGTAAATTTTTGTTTGAACACACTGTCCACTCACCTTTTGCAATAAATATATTAATATCCATATAAAGTAAATATATGCAGGTGAAACTTCCAGAGATTTTCTGTCTTTTATTTTATATAATATTATCTTGACTTATAAATGCAATAATAACCACCTCCAATAACATGTTTTTAAGAGGTGAAGTCTCAAGTACAAACTCACACCCCAGGTTTTTATCTCAGAACTGCTAATCTTAGCAGTGGGATGAATTTAGAGTTTTTGCAGTAGTGATTCCTTAAAAACACATACTACTTTGGGTTTAAAATAGAAGTTAAACAACACTTAGATTGTTCAAGGATTTTCCTTTGCAAAGACTTGACTGACTGAGACAAACTTCCCTGTTCCTCACGCAGAACGTGGCAAGTGCTCATCCCTATTGCATGGTAGAAGACCCTTTTCCACCTGTCCTGCACTTCAAAACATTAGGGCCAGGTAGTATCTACATTTCAAATCCCAATTTTGTCTCAGTGGCAATGTTCAACTACTTCCTAGTTTGCCAGTTCCAGGCTAAAATTATCAGATCAAATAAAATTTTCTGTTAGCATAAATAATTCAGTTAAATACCTAACAATGATTTCTCGCCTACTATATAAGTGCCATGGGGAAGAACTGCAATGCATTTAAATGCTAAATTCAATCTACATCCTTTCATTTCAATGATAACCACTCTATTATCCATATATTTAGTAAAATCTCTATTATGCCCCTATTCTTTAAAGTGCTGTCGCACACACACAAACCCCCGCCCCCCGAGGAATACTGCAGGTCTACTATAAAAGTACAGGTTTATATAAAAAAAAAAAAAAAGCTTACAGGCATCAGAAAGAACTGGAGTGTGGAGGACAAGTGCGAATGGTAGTTCAATCAAGAGAGCAGCAGTTCTGCACTTCGTTAAACAGTGTAGACTAAAAGGAAACAATTATGTATCTCAGATACTTAATATCTAACTCTTGCAATCTCAGAAATCACTGAGATTGTACAGTATGTCTTGAAAAAGTACTATATATAAAACCTTTCAATTTAAAACCTACGAAAATCAAGTGCAAAGGTATTTAAAGACATGTTCCTCCAACTTGAAAACCAAGGACCTTGATTTCTGTCCTCAACCAGCAACACACCAGCAACACCTACTGATGTTGAAACAGCACCTACAAGTGCATTAACTGTAAGTCTGCTATTGATGAAGGATAAAGCAGCCATTCACTCCTCTAATGCTCAAAAAACATTGATGGAATAAAAGCAGAGGAGATATATAGCGGAACACTCAAAACACGGTTAAAAGCAATATTTGGCAGTGCGAAGAAGATGCAAAGCCTTGCAATCAATGTAAAATGTTACAGGCATCCAGAGAATAAATTAGAGCTCGGAAATGATACGAGGCCTGAATTTCATGTCGGTAATCTAGCTGCAGCACTCAGAATTAATTGCAACCTATTCAGACTCACATCTTTCTATTTAATAGCAAGAGGCTGTGGCTATGGCAGAGGTATAGATCAGCATCAGACTGCTAATGATTGCAAGATCCTTGGGACTGATTCCTGCAAACTGCTGGGCACCAATCTTAGTGACATTATTTAGGGGCATAACCCTGTTTACCTGTTTGCAAGATCAGATCCATAAAGGCTGTAAGAGTAGTCTGTGTGTACTTAAAAACCTTAGAATCATAGAACAGCTTTGGCTGGAAAAAACCTCTAAGATCAAGTCCAACAACAACACAATTTAAAATACTCTATACTGCAGGTCTAATTATTACCTCAAAAGGTTACATAAAGAAATACATTCTGCATTGCATAGGAGGTAGCGTGCAGTTCATCATCTTACAGCTATGGATGAACACATTCAGCATATATGATTGCCACTGTCTATCACATCAGCAGAAGAACATCTCTGTATAAGCAAAAGAAATGACCATACAAAGAAATCACTACATGTAAAAGGTCCACCAATTAATTTGCTTCCGTCAATAAAACCTTGCTTCTCTGAGCGCAGCACAGGAAAATTGGCTGTGAGTCACAGAAGCTTAAGCTTCAGCTGCTTGGAGACTATAAAGCTAAAAAATTTTATATATATATAAAATAATCAATGAGAAACAAAGGTTGCACACTTCTCATACGCCTTTGTTTTCACTTGCATGTTGATAAGTCTCCAAACTACACCGCAGTGTACAACTCCAGAGCAGCACCACGGAAAGCCTTTTGGTTTATTACCTTAGCACAAGACTAATAACGAGGTAGGAAAGCATTGTGCATTGCAACATTTCTTGTTCTGCTGCTACATATTTCATTTCAGGAATTCAGAATTATGCAGGACTTCTAAGAAGTCCTCATCACCAAAGACTGGGCCCTTCCCCCAAGCCTGGATTACTTAAATTACTCAAGGGAGGAAATTGTGTTTGCTTTGCTGCGGAAAGCTGATTAATTTGTTAAGAATTCAGGCCCTAAAACTCAACCTCACAAAGAAATTGTATGGATAAAAGGAAGAGTACTTACACAGTCTATTAAATACTTTAATTATAATGCTGTACCAAGCAACTAATCATATTACCCATTTTCAAATAAAGATATTGTATCTAGATGACAACTTCAAATAATGACACTTAAGGTGAGAGTTATATCAAGGGCTTAACTAAATTTTGATGGAAAAGTCAAAGGATTTTATTTAGCTTAGATAATACTGTGCATAAGCTTTGCAGAAATAACTTTTTTTTTTCTGTTATAACAACTTCTCCATTCTAGTGCGTAAAACATTTTCATTAAATGATTTCTTTCAACAGAAAAGCAATATCTCCGTAACAAACATGAACGAGTTTTTTCACGTCCAACTCCCCTGCAACATTATACTTCATTGGATCACACCCAGATTTATTGCTGGATCTTGGTGTTACTTATAGACACAAAAAAGTATGCAAACTGAAACAAATAAAACCGGAATATGATTCAGGATAGACATTAAAAAATTGATTTAGGTTTGAAAGGTAGTTTGACAATGAAATTTTCTACCTTCAGAAAAAGTTTCTGTGAGGTGGCACAATTAGATGACATTTTAGGAAAAAAAAAAAAGACAACAGAGGACATTTCCTCCACAGATGAGTTGAGGATGCTGTTCCTTCCCTTTACTGGCTACAATGGACTACTTCACCTACGCTTAATCCGCTGCGTGTGCCAGCACACATCAAACCTGTTCAGCTCCTAAGCACTATGATAACACATCTAATGGTGAGCATAGCGTCAGCCAAATAAAACCTAAATGCCAGGAAATGGTAGAGAGAAAATACATCATTTGTCATATGTCACTTTCCTGAAAAGTTTTTAATAGGCTTATATATAAAGTATATAATAATAACATTGGAACTATTTTGCATGAGACATTTGCAGATGAGATTAACCTAAACTGACCACTGTGCTTTAAATGTTTAGGCACTCTGCAGGAGGAAAAGACCATTCACAGAACAAATGCAGCCTCACATTTCATAACATCTTTGAAACCGAAGCTATCTCCCGAGACAAAAGCTTCTTCTGTAAAACAATACTACAGTGGTGGTTTCACTCAGTACGTACGAATACAGGTTAGGGACTGGAGATGCTCTAAAGACAATAGTTGGGGAACAAAAGAAATATTACCACTCAGTTTGACCCTGTTTCTTCCCTTTAGAGAGTAGGAAAGTAATAGCAACACCTCCAGAAACCCTCTGGGAAGGCCTTTCTTTCCTCTAGCTGTGCCAGAGTAGAGTGGAAAACCAGGCTGGATGGGCCAGAAAATTTATTCCTGTGCTACGTGAAAACCAAACTATTCCATACAGCAACAAAATGAGAGTTACTAAGATGGCAAATACCAGTTTGGACTTGAAATTCTCAAACACAATGAAATGAAATATAGAAGAGGCAAATAGGAACCTCGTTGCTCTCTACAACTACCTGAAAGGAGGGTGTTGTGAGGCAGAGGTCAGTCTCTTCTTCTGGGTAACAGTGATAGGATGAGGGGTACTGGCCTCAAGTTGTGCCAGGGGAGGTTTGGATTGGTTATTAGGAAATGTTTCTTCACTGAAAGGGTTATCAGGCATTGGCACAGGCTGCCCAGGGCAGTGGTGGAGTCCCCATCCCTGGAGGGATTTCAGAGCCGTGTAGATGAGGTGCTGAGGGACATGGGGTAGTGGTGACTTGGCAGTGCTGAGTTAACGGTTGGACTTGACGAGCTTATAGGTCTTTTCCAATCAAGGCTATTCCATGATTCTAAAAAGGAATTACAGAAACAGAGAATAGGTGGAATAAGTATCAGCAGGAGCATGGCAAAACGAGCATGCCATTGTCCAAAAGGAAGAGGAGGCAGCAGAGCAATCTTTCTGCTCAGCATCAAAAATACAAAGGGATTCTCAGCATGAGGACCCCTGGCCTTTCAATGCATGTCAATAACCTCCACAATACAACATCCCATGTTCTGCGTTGGGGTTCCTAAGTTGTACTTTTGAAAGTTTTCTTACTTCTCTGAGACAAAATTCGAAAGAATAAAGGTCTTGAATTCTCTACAAATAGAAAATGAAGGCATCCTGTCTGTTAACTTCATTCTATTCTGATTAGTCTCACAAATTGACCTGGCTTCCCTGCTTTTCTTCCAAACAATATTAAACCAGAGAAACTTAGGAAACTTTCCTGAGCTGAGTTAATGCCTGGGGAATTAGTATATTTAATATGAACAGTTGAGTAAGTTTAGCAAGTCTCTAGATAATTGCCTTCAGCAACCCTTCTAACTCTTCTCTCCCAAGTCTCTAACGTTAAGAGCATAATTCTCTATTTTGATTTCTCAAACAGTACGTTCCTTTATTCCCACAGTTTCCAGACACACATACACGATCACTATACTCTGCTGAAACAAATCCCAAAATTACAATGCCAGGTTTCTCTTCTTTAAAAAAATACAGCTATTAAAAACATATTAAAATAAAATAGAGAGAAGAAAAAGGCTACATCTCCAAACTTTAAGAACTGCATTTTTAATATATCAGAGTACTTTATTCACTTTAGAAGCATCTGCAAGATCCTTTGTTGTATGTTACTCTTACACAGACTGAACCTCATCATTTTGCATGATTATAACTTATTGCTTATCATAACCACTACTAAATCAGCTTAGAACATTACATTGTTTTGATAAAAGCAGATGCCTTTCTTTGCATGAATAACCCAATACCTTGGATGCATTTATTTTTGAAACTGTACAAAAACAGTTTTCAAAAAAATCTGTAGACTAATCCATATTGTCTTTTAAAGTATCTCCATGCCAAATTTTCTCTAAGTGAAACACATAAAAAGATCACTGTATTAAATTTAGAATTTCACCTTAGGAATAGCTGAGTTTGATCAGATTAACACAGTACTATAATTACATAAAACTTGGAATTTTTAAACTAACTCGCTATTAGTTGGAGATGCATTCTCAGATTCTGTTTCAAGGTTATAGTGGGCACTCTAAAAGCTGCACACCCATTATAACTAGTTTCTAAGTCAAAAATCTATATTGGTATTGAGAAGCACTTCTTGCAAACTGCAAAATTAAAAGCAAGAATCCAATTTTTCTTGGTTGTAATTACAAATTCTGAGAGTTTTATATGCTTTTTTTGGAAAATCCTCCACTTATCTCCTAAATAAATAAACACAGAAGAATAACCACATCGGATGGACCAAATATACATCTAATTTAATATGTCACCACCAAAACTAATAGATCTTTTCAAGGTCATGAAAATAATTTCATGAAAGCTGCTGGAAAATTAACCATTTCCTAACAAAATTTCATTTTCCTCCTACCTCCTTGTTTTTCCTTTTTTTTTTTTTTTGTAAATTCATTTAAAGAATGCGAGATTTTTACTCCCGTCCATTTGTACATTTCCTCTCCTGTAATTGCAGATCTAAGGAAAGAGATGCTCTGCTTCTTCTTTAGTGATGCTCTTGGCCTCATTGGTATTCTGTCATACTGAATTATCCATGGACTTCAAGCTCCTTCTCTCAGTTTCGGATATCATGTCCTTCACTTTCAATGACAGTTAGTTCATATTTTTAGAACAGACCTATCTGCTGAAACTTTGAGGGAAGAGTAGAAACCCTCATTATTTATGGGGATGAGAACAGTCTCTTCCATTCCCTCTGCCTCTAATAAAAACCACAGCCTTTTCACATCTTCCCATCTAAAATTACTTTCAGACTTTTGTCACCTTGCACACATTTTTAATGGACTCCAAAAACTGTTAGTGAAAGCCTTTTAGAGAAACCTGGACTAAAAATATAATTACTGTATCTATATAAATGAGCAATGGTATCAAACAATATGCAATTAAGAACGTTTGTACTGGAGTTTATACAGTAGTTCCTGCAGTACTGTAAATTTTAAAATTTGCAGAATTTTAAAAACTATTTTACTTCTGTTCATCTTAACCAGAGAATTACCATAGTTTCAATAAGAGTGTATCACCTTTCCGCATTTCCTGTACTTGGTTGCTCTCAGAATGAAAATCATGGAGTTATAAAAACATTTTCCGTGTCATGAACCTCCACAGAGGTATCTAGATCTTTTCTACCCATGGCTTGTATACACACGATATTGTCTGAGGATAAGATACGACACCAGTATTTTTGTTTACTTTTACCTAAAACTCTGCATGTCAATAGATTAGTATAAAGAGGGGGGGGGGAAATATCAAAAAGGCACATGAAACAAAATCAATTATTCAAAATTAATTACTCAAGCAACTACAATGTGCTTAGATAAACCTTATTTACAGGTCATTATGACCTGAACCAACTTAAAAAATTCTTCTCAGGTCTTCCATTTTTGCATAAAGCATTAATAAAACCTGGGCAAGATCTTGATGCAAAACAAACTGTCCGAAGTGATTTTTAGGTGATTTTTCTAATGGAGAACATCACCTCATTCATATGACAGTTCTCTAGTGGAACACAGTTGGACTTTCCCTGCAAGCTTGTGGGCAAGACAAATGTCTGAAAATTTCATGCAACGCTCCTCAACAAGCTCTTCATCAATCATGGGTGATGCAAATTTGGAAGTTTTGCTTCTATTCTCTGCTCTTTTGTCAAAATGTGAATTCTCATAGGAACAGAAATTAACGTTTCCAGGAAGCTCTAACAACCAACCACTATAAAATAAAAAACTCTGATTTACTTTTAATTAATCAATCATTAGGAAGCGAAACCAATAATTTACATAAGAAAAAATAGACTGAGAATATTGTAGTAGAACTCAGTCAGAAGGGCTGTTAAATTTTATCTCCAAATACACTAACTAAAAATTGTTATCTTTTAGTCTTAGTACAATTTTTGCTGATACTAGGGGCTGCAAGAAGACAATTACTTCATCATGCTGTTAAAAAAAAATTCCCATTTCTGGGAAGTATGGAGCACCACTTGACCATGCTAGATGCTGTACATGCTCATTAACTGGCATACCCAAAGAAATCAACATAAGGACACATCTGGTCAATAAAGAGAAACATAGGAAGAGAAAAGAATAAAAAGATTATTTTGTTGTCACCCTCGATCCTTAACTCTTGAATATTCACCTGTCACCAACCTCATGCTTAACTATCTGCACCTTTCTACCTGTAACCTCGGTATCAGACAACATTCGAACACATTGCTCACAGGTCACCATCTCAATCAGACTTGGCTTTACCAGTATTTGATTGTCTTCACTATTTTTAGAAGAACACTGGGATACATCATGCTTCAGGATACATCAGTGCTGTGTAGTAAGTACAGTCTCTGGCTCAGTAGAAAATAATCCAGTGTCTGTTTTCTGGTTATGTCATTAAAAAAATTATTATTATGCTGTTAACCATAAAGCTCTGAACTTACTCATTGTCCTTCTACACTGGGGAAAAAAAAAAAAAAAAAAAATCTAGGTTTTTCCAGTTTTTCATCAATACTTTGTACCAAGTCAGTGCCCTACAGAACTTCATTACATCAGCCAAATTTGTATTACCACAAAAATGATACCGAGCTAATTTGACAAGGTCTGTTTTCCATAAAACCATGCTGAGTAGCAATAATTCTATTACCCTTGTTTAATTCTTTATTAATTGAGTCCTTTAGAAACCATTCCATTATTTTGCCTGAGATCAATGTCAGGCTGACAGACTTATAATTATCTGGGTCGTCCCATTTAGCCTTTTATTGGCACAACATTAGATTTCTTCCTGTTGTCTGGAACTTCCCCAGTATTCCATGACTTACTAAAAATCAACTGCAATGACTCAGAGAATGACTCAAGCACATTTTTTTAAAACTCTCAGAGACTTGCAATTCAAATCTCAATTGCAAAATGGCCAGCATTACTACCCATTATTAAGCATCCTTAGTTACTGTTGTAATTTAATTTTGTCGTCCTCTTCTCCCAACTTACTTTTCCAAATACTGAACACCAATACTTGTCCAGAATTTCTGACATTTCTGCATTATCATTTCAAACTCTTCTATTTTTCATTTTTATGGTGTTATTTAAAAGTTTTTCATTTTCATTGCTGAGGGTAACAGAGCACTGGCACAGGCTGCCCAGAGAGGTTGTGGAGTCTCCTCTGGAGACATTCAAAACCTGTCTGGATGCGTTCCTGTGTGACCTGATCTAGATGTTCCTGCTCTGGCAGGGGCATTGGACTAGATGATCTTTTGAGGTCCCTTCCAACCTCTAACATTCTGTGATAATGAGTAATCACACTTAAAGGTTATATTTACTTATTTTTATATACTACTTTTCTGTATAATATTCTAGTACAATTGAAAAAAAGTATGTTTTACAGCATCGATTCTACCTCATAATTGATTTATTTAGGGGTATAGTTGTATACATATACAACATATGTATATGTATTATATATACATGTGTGTATATATATACACACACATTCCTCAGTAGCCTTCTGCAATTTCTAGATTCTGATCCATAATCCTTAGCATCAACTTCCCCTTCTTTTTTTAAAAAATTTATTTTAGCCACTCTCCTTTGCCCTCAACGAGTTCTCTTTTCTATCAGAGACGTGACAATTATCTTAAAAGCTGATCTCTTCAGTGCACCGAGCACACGTGCGTATATATGCATACACACACACACACAGATTTTCTGAAGTCATACTTGCAGCTCAGAATTTAGCTAACTCATGTTCTTTTGCACTTTTGTTAATTACTCCCTTTGATACTTCAGCCATCACTAATTTTGTCTTCATCTGTGAAGACGAGGCTGAATACAGAATTCTCTCAAAATCAGGTTTTGTAGAAGGAAATTAATCATCTACACTTCTGTACATTAAATATATATATTTTTTAAAAGAAATACAAACAGTACTTCAGAAGGCAGTGTGACTCCAGTAATATCACACAGATTGAAGTCTCCCACAATAGCCATTTTTCTTCCTACACATTACAGGAGGCTTTTAAGGAGGTGGCTATGTTGTTCTCTGCTGGTGGTCTACTACACACAGTGAATTAGATCCCCATTTTGCAAATCATACATTAGAAAGTGGAGCTGTGAGTTAGTCAAGAGAATTACTTCGTAAATTATTATGAACACAAAAATTTCACGTATTTGAGCCACCACTTCTCATCATCTTCCCTCTCAGTGCTATATAAATGTTTTTAGCTTTGTAATCACTTGAATTTTCCCATGAGGAAAGGCTGGGGGAGCTGGGTCTCCTTAGCTTGGAGAAGAGGAGACTGAGGGGTGACCTCATTAATGTTTGTAAATATGTAAAGGGTGAGTGTCATGAGGATGGAGCCAGGCTCTTCTCAGTGACATCCAATGATAGGACAAGGGGCAACGGGTGCAAGCTGGAACATAGGAGGTTCCGCATAAATGTGAGGAAGAATTTCTTCACAGTGAGGGTAACAGAGCACTGGCACAGGCTGCCCAGGGAGGATGTGGAATCTCCTCCTCTGGAGACATTCAAAACCCACCTGGGTGCATTCCTGTGTGACCTGACCTAGGTGTTCCTACTCTGGCAGGGGGATTGGACTAGATGATCTTTTGAGGTCCCTTCCAATCCCTAACACTCTGTGATTCTGTGTGATGCTGTGATTAGGCTACATAATTTGCAACCTGTTCAAATTTATTATGAATGAGGGATTTCATTACCTTTTATTTATTGCAGGCTCTTAACATTTGCACAAAGGCAAAGCTTTCCTTCTTTTCATCTCCTTTGATGTACAGATTAATGTTGTTTTCAAGTATCTTGATTTTGTGCTAAATTTATGGTCTCTCTCCCTTTGCATCTGCTCTTTTCACTGTGCCCTTGGCCACTCTCTCCCTTCTAACAGACCATCTCTTTTAATAACATGCAGTAAACCCCCTTCCATCAGAGACCAGTCCTACAACACCCCCCAAATCCTGTATCTTAAAATTTGTCCTGGGTGACAGTTCCTATCAGGAATCTCTCTTTACCCATAGGACAAAACGTTAGTTAGCTGCTACTTTCCTCTGCCTTTTCTCATTTCTGTGGTGGATTTGCTCAGATGAATAATCGACCTATAAGGTAGGATAAAGAAAGAACATTCTTGGTATCCTAAAAGCCCAGGGAAGACAGAGGTTTAGGAAAGGATCAGTTAACAGCTTCAAATGCGAATAACCAAGCAAGACAGGTGAGGAGAATAAACCAGATAAACAGATCGCTACAAGAAGATCATTAAAAATGTCAGTAACAGTACGGAGAAGGACCAGCGGATGTACAATGTGCAAGAAATGTATGACAGGTGAAAAAACCTAAAGATCAGTCTTATGTGAAGCAATTCACGGATACGAAATACAAGAGGAAATTGAAGTTTGATGGAAGAGAGATTTATTATCATCACTGGGTTTTTTGTTTAAGATGACAAAAAGTGAAAAGCTTTTTTTATGAAAAAAAGTGAAAAGCTAGTGAATGGCTAAGTACATGAGTGAGAGTGGAAGGTGGTGTAGGGGGACAAAGTAACAGTTTAGGCAAGCAAAAAGATGAAATAAATTCAGAAGGAACATTGATTAAACTTTTTCTATGCTTGCATTAGTCATTCGTGTGGTGTGCAGTAGGAGCAGATTTCAGGATGCAGTACTCTCCCACCTTGCTCACGAACGTGGGGCAAGCGGACATGACCCAGAGACCAACTTCAAAACTGCACCCCTGATCCACGCTAATGCTTGATCAAGCCAAAAGCTTGATATAACTTGTGGCATGTTGCCAAAATATTGCAAACCTGGTGCGGTTGGAAGTATTCAACGCCACGACAACATTAGCTTAAACCAATTTGTACTTCATAGATTTTAGGTGTGCAAAATCTTTGAAATTAAGTCAAGTGAATGATTGGTATTTCTAAGCAGGACACAAATGCCAAGAAAAAGCTACAGTGCCAGAAAGCGCATCAGTTGTACAACACAAGATGGATAAACCCCCAGCAGCTCCTAGTACACACTGCTCATAATGAATACTTTAAATGCTCCCCTATACTACTTTTCCCATCAACAGAGAAATATTTAAGGGTATCCATCCCAACAAAGACTGCTTCTTTAAGACTAGAAAAATACACAGACTGAAAAAATAAATAGCTCAATTTTTCTTTAATATATTTGCGACATAAAGTTTGTGATGTATGCAGAGATCAACATATCAACAACGCCTTTAGGATTTCTGATATTGCCAGACAGATTCCAACTCATGGCATTTTAGAAAAGTGAATGCCCTTTACACCTTTTTTTTCCTCATTTTCCTGGTTACGAGATTTACTTTCATCTTTTTCGTAATTTTCTACAGCTCCTTCAAGACCTGTGATAGAGTAGTACCACATATGATTTTAGTATTTCTTCAATCATGCTAGATCATAGTGTTGTAGAAGAACCGTTATCAAAACACCGTGAAAGCAACAACTGCCTGCCTTGCTTTTTCATACAAACCACTCGGGAGATGTGCAGAAAACAGTTAATGCACACCGTACATTCAGGCAGTGCGGGAGACTTGAGCCACAGGCACAGTTGTAATAAAGGGCCAATCCCATTGATAACAAAACCAGGAGAAAGATTATGAAACCAGTCCCAAATGCAGCTGCATTAAATGACTTGAAATACACTCTTGGCGACTCGAGAAAGTCTTTGTACTACAGAGTCACAGGTGGCTTTATACCACGAGTTTCATATTTTCCTGGAAACAAGAAGAGTAATGCCTACATATGAATTATTCTATTTTGATATTAATAAATGCGTTCTACTGTCTGGCAGACAAAAATGATTTGGCCATTAGCACACAGGCACTACTCTTGTTATCAGTGTAGCCACTTCAAGCTTTCTCCAGGTATTCAAAAGAGCTGGGTAAGCATTTTACTATCACAAAAGTCCATGCTGTATGAAGATAACAAGGGCACACGCTTGGAAAAAAAACAATGCTGTGTCATTTGACCACAGATAACCAAAGACAAACCAATTCACATGCTTCAGAGAAAAGCTACAACGCAGTGTGACTTATTGCATATCCAATCATGATGTTACCAAGCAATTTTAAATTTAGAATACAGCCAGCATAATTTATTTAGATAAAACCTAAGGGAGGAAAACTATATTATAAAAGAGTACTCTAGGGAAATTGGAGAGCTCATTATTAACATATAGAGAGTTTTAAGCTTCAAGGCGTTAAAAAATTCTTTTTCTTTTTACATTGCTTTGTTGAATCCTAGCTAGGAGCGTTTTTCAATAGTCATTTTCCTTGCAGAATACAAGGCTTACTTTACAGTTTATTTGAGAAACTGATCTTTAAAACAACAACAAAAAAATCACCCTAATTCCGGATGGCAGATCCTACGTCCACCAAGAAGAAAAAAAATAAATAAATCAGATACAGGCAGGATTTTCATTACAGACATTGCATAATGCACTTGTTAAAACCTATAAATAAAATCTCAGAATAATGATTTTGATAACTGCAGAAACAATCTATTTGGCTTCTGGGCTATACAGAGGAATTTCAAGGTTTTCCTTCTGTTCTGGACTCAATACATTTTGTGAATATCTTAAATTCTGCTATTTTCACATAAAAGGTATGTTACCTAAAAATTATTCTTCATTGTGAATGCTCTTATTTTTGCCTTTTCAACTGTAAAATATTTACTGCAACATTTAATTTCAATTGTTAAATATTCCCCACTATTGAGAAGGTTTGTACAAACTTAAAAGTGACATGCATGCCGTGCCTTGCATCACTTCCACTTTAAACCTGCCACTTTTACCCATGTAAACAGCACCTTATTCACCAAAGGTGGAATCAGAACTACTCAGTCAAAATAAACAAAACCCAACCTTAGACGTTTTCCTGGATAAAAATGTATATGACTACATATATATTACAGGATATGGAATGAGGCCCTCACATACATAAATCCTGTATATCTGTGCTGCATTCATTCCAACTAATCAGGGAGTAATTGTCTTAAAAACATGAATGATGTGGAGAGGATGAACGGGGAGCAGTTATTCACTATTCTAACACAGGAACCAGTTATTGATTAATTACATTAGCATTAGACCCCCCCCCCAAAAAAAAAGGAAGGTAGTTCACCACATAAGGTGTAGTTAAACCATGAACTTACTGCCACAGGATGCTGCAGAAGCCAAAAATTACATAGGGCAGATGAGACAAAGCAGTGCAAGAGAAATGTGTTAAGGTTAAAAACTGGTATGAACCATAACTCTCTTTGGGAAGCAACTGAGTTGCAAAGGATTAGAGGCTGGACTTCAGAAACTGTCCTTGGTTGCTGCCAGAGATAGAGCATCATACTGTGGTACGACCCAGAGCAGTCTTCACAGGTTTTTGGTGTTTATCCACATTATAAAGCACTTGAGAAAGCTTAAATCAGAACAGTTATGTATATACAAAGTACTATCATTACTATTACCCATAAACAATGAATAACAGCACAGATTGTTTTCTGATGGTGTGTCAAAGATGTATCTTGCTCAAAAAGAGGCACTGTAACAAACCTGAAGAGGTTTGTTACAAACAAACCCTCTTTTCTCATATCAGTGTAGAGTCTCTATTGCCACCACATTTGATGTTCACAGTTACTGAAAACTTTGACATTTCTCCAAGTTCATCCTGACTCATTAGAAAGTTTCTACATGATGGTTTTCATCCAAAACCAAACAAGTTTCTTACCCTTCCCATTTCTGAGCCTTCCTCTGCAGTTAATGAAAAAATTAGCCAGTGCCAGCAGTCTGACTTTACCCTTTTTAATGTCCACTGAAAGCACACGAAATGTAGCAGAAATCATCTTCAGTTTTCAGATGGCTGAAGTTAACTGAGATGAATCTAACCCACTGTCTGCACAGCCATACATTAGTAACGCTACATGTTTTTCCTCCAGACATGTTTGTGAGTTAATTTTGGTTAATTTTTTTTCTTACCGAGATGCAAACAGAACTAAATTACACTTCTAAATGTGAAGGAAAATCTGATTCAAAGATTTATCGATAATACTAATAATCTCAGTTCTACTGCTGAACTCAAATGATTTTGGATTTATTCTGAATGGCACAGAACAGTGAAGTTAATAAGCATAAACAACCTATTATGGTCTTACAAAATATATCTCTGTGGCTTCTGCAGGAAAAAGAGTTGGATTTGGCTCAAACACATGCTGTGTTGCTCCTGTTTTCCTAAATAGTGTGGTGACTAGTGCACCAATTCCTTTTTCAATTGGACTAGTGAGAGTCCAGTGGTTTGACAGCCGATCCCTGCAATTTGGAAACTCTTCTCTAGACAGCAAGATGGCAACTCCAACTGAAACGAAGCAGCGGATGAGGATGATTCACTAAATGACTGTGACGTACAAAAGGGGACAAAACCAGAACTGGCCTAACATTGCAAGGAGAAGAAAACCCATAACTAAACTCCCTACAGTGAAACTTTTTCTGTTGTAACTCCCCAACACAGATCCTTCATCTCAGTGACACTCCTGCTCAGGTTTTCTCGTTTTTGCTTTTTTCAGCCTCTTTGACAGAGATACCCTTTGAAGTAGCCTAAATCTTTCCAGCTTCTTGAGACACTGAGTTTTCAAAGCACTGGCCTCACAGGTGCTAATATTTCCTTACATTCTCTAATCCTCACATGTTATTAACAGTTTTCTCACAGTACATGCTTTTTGTTCCTGCGCTAGCTGGCAGAAGGGCTGAAAAAAACCCAACAGTTCAGTGTCGCCGAAGTCGGGGATGTAAACTGTCATTCAGCGTGAAGAAAGAAAGGTGCTCAGTGGGGAGCGCTCTTCACAAAGTCCTTCAGTTCCTATCAACTTCCCACGAGGAGCCGGTGAACATCCAACTGCCACCTTTCCTCACACACAGCGGGCAAGATAGCACAGGGACAAGGCCATGCTCAAGGTCTTCATTATCCTCAGTGAGGCAGGATTTGGCCTCGAATGAGGATGTGCTATGTAGCCCCTTCAGACTTCCTTTTTTTTTTTTTTGTGAAGGACAAAATAAGGCATCTTCTTGAAATTGTCTGAAGTGGATTGACATTTTTCAGTTGAAGACTGTTGTTAGTTTCACAGCAGGCTTAATTTTTAAATTTAATGTTCTAGCGCATATAAAAAGGAAAGCATCCTAGGGGGATAATAACTTTCAGCAATCAATTGATTGCATATAGCTGCTGGTTTTGCAGGTATAATCTCTTTAAGGAGGCTGTAAAATAGGAAAATCGTAGCCTTCAGATGTACTGATTATCTGAGTTTGCAAGAAAACACTACTGTCAGGACTATTTGTTGCTAAGTTTTAGATTTATTTTTTCCTTTCATAATAAATATGTCACAGTAAATAAAGCAGCAAATGGTCATCAGGTCAGAATGCATCAGCTGTTTTATACTATCTTTCTCAGGGTTTTGTTGGGGGTTTTTTTCTCCTCTTTTTTTTTTTTTGTCTCTGTAGTCACTCCTGAAGAAAACTTGTTTGTAATTTTACTCAGGGAAAAAAGTAAGATTAACCTGGACTACTTTAGCTACACAGCTCTACTCAGTCAACTTAAATTAATAATACACCATTAGTATTAGCATTAACACTAATACTGCATTAGTATTAATACTACAGCAGTGAACACATACATGTACCAACACTATTTCAGTTTTCATTAAGTCCCTTATTTTGCCATCTTTTTCCTAAACATATATTTATGTTATACACAGAGTAGTAAACAGAGGAGAAGATACTATTATAATTTAGTAGCAGTGTATAATAAAACCTTGTATCACATTTTTCATATAAAATACAGCCTCTCAGGTGGAAAAGGATTTCCTGAAACCCATCTTCAGGTCTGTTTTTACATTAAATGAATATGATTTAGATAGCAAAGAGAAATTAAATGGACCAAAGACACTACTATTAACTTATGTTACCATGCAGTTGTTAAAGATACATTGTTACATGCAATGTATGAAATTTGGCCATTAGGAAAAAAAAAAAATTAAAAATGCTGTTTTCTTAATGCAAGTGTGTTACTTTCACAACATTTTAGTATTGGTAAAAAAAATCACATTTTCATATATATAAAGATGATGCAGTCCCCCATGACTTTTGCATAAGCTTTGAGGACAGTACTTTTTTCAGGCACTTCTAGGTTCAAATTAGAATCATTAAGCACTAGTGAAAACCAAGGAATAAAGAAATGTGGAAGTCATCAGCGATGGATCTAAAACAAAGTCTGTCCCTGTCTCTTGCATCAGGAAAATAGGGAAACATGGGTACCTGCAGTGCACCACAGATACTGTGAGAGATGATGCTTTAGGAATACAGCTACTCTCATTTCTGAAAAGTGGCTTTCAATATAAATTCCTAGTTGTAAACTAGTTATTGCAAGGCATATCACCCTGAAAGCAAGACAATTTAAAATTCATATTTATGCACATGTCTTATGCAATATAGGCAATATACAGTCCTGGGAGTAGCTAAGTTCACTCAACTTAGAAAGATATCGCAAATATGAGACAAGTTTATAAGAAGATTCATAAGGGTTTAATGTCAGGCCAGTCCCTTCCTCTTTACCTCCTAGGTATTTGTTTCTATCACAACTGGAATGACTGGATACGTTCTCACTTAACTCTGTACCTGCTGCGCTCAGCCAAGCTTATAAATAAAACAAATAGGAGATACTGTACTTCCACATGAAGTAAACTCAGGAAGCCTTAAAGTTGCTCTAAGCAGTACCCCTGACAGAAGACTGCCAGTCACACTTCTAGATGAAAACAATACATGCACAGGAAGATCTCAACCCAGACTCTAATCACAATCAGTGAGATAAGTCTATGTTATTAAAATAAATTAAATTAAATTAATGTTTTTATTAAATTACTTCATCACAAATACACGACATAAAAGATGAACTTCCATTTAAAAACTCAAGGTTCTGGACTGTTTGAGCTTAATAAGGACAAAATAATCAGTTGCAGATGCTTTCACTTAACATTCAGAAAGATCCCATGGGACAGCAAGATTTAATTTTATGGTCATCTGCCATTTTAATGATGTGCTTGTTATAATGCAGAACATCTCTGTCTTACTTGCCTGGTTATAGAAAACATACTAAACTAAATTGGGAACGCATTTAGCTGCCCTACTGCTACCTTGCCTCATTAACAAATAAAATATGTCTTCAGATTATGAATTACTAATTTATCTACTCTATTTTTGATTTAAAAGAAAAAACAGAAACTTTTCCTATTTAAGCAATATTTAAGTCTGTCAGTTGCTCTTATTTACATTTTTGTTGCTTCCAATCTTGAATTTCATACAACCTAAACCATCTTGTACAACTTCAATTTTTACCTTTCTGGTACATTTCTTTCTATTTGGGATGTGATATAATATAGCAGTGTTCAGAGTGCACATGTGTTTTGGCTGGAAGAGCATAAACTATTTCATTTTCAGTGAGTACATTTACAAAGAGGGTGAGCTTTTCACCTACCATTACCTATAAGGAAACCTGTAAATCTTAAGGAGCTCTAAAAGAAGTCATAAAAGAAGAATTATAATTCATTCTCACAGTATGCTACAGGTCAGATTCTCTACAGTCCTTATATATAAAACCCCCTAACGTCTGCTGAAGATGGCAATGTAACCAAACAAATGAGCCAAACGGGTTCCTCCTAAGGGTCAAACATACATTCATGGACTGTTTTGTTTTCTTGCAAAAGCAAACATAAGACAAGATTAAGTTTTTATTGTAATATGTGTAACAGATGAAGACTATAGACAGAAAGACTTCTGTGAGAAGGGAAAAAACTGTCATACAAATGCATATATGTTTTGTTAAGAACTAAACAATACTTGCCATATAATATCACTTAATTTGAAACTAAGTAGTGGTAGTTCCCTGTATTTTTGTCCAGGAAGAAATTAATACAGGAAAGGAAAAGACAATCTCTGTGTATAAAATGGCCATTTCCTTCACGTTTCAAAAGTCCAGTTGGGATTACTGCTCTGACTGGAACTCAGCCCAAGAAATGCAAAGACCAAATCAGTTTATCACCAGAAGCACCAACATTAATATATATATGATTACTATATTTAAAATTTATATCATTTAAAACTCATAACATCATTCTAAGTACCTTGTACTCCTCTTATTTTGCTTAACTTTCCACAAAGAAGCTATTCTTGTGAAGACTAAAACTCTTAACAGATCTTTAATAGATAAGAAATAACCAACACTCCCAGAAAACTAAAAGAATTCTTACTTTTCAGCTTCCTCATGCATTAGAAATCAACCTTTAGGACTCAGAGCATAAAGCTGTTACAGAGCAGTTAGAAGAAAATCTAGAGTAAGGAAAAGGGTGTCCATGTTCTCCAAATACTCAGCAGCTTTTAGAAACTTGAATGCCACCTACAAATACTCAAATGCATTTGAGTAGACAAAAAATTATTACAGTTGATACTGTTATTCCTGGTATCATTGCACCACTTTTCCATGTGCTAATAAAGAGATGTTCAGAGCAACATGCCCAGATACATGGACCAAGTCATCAGGGCCAGCACAGCACTGAAGTCCCAATTCTTAGGTCCCTGTTCCAAAGCAACAACTTAAATATTTCCTTGCAATATCTCTTCTTCCCACCCAGATAAAGGTGGTGTAGATATTTACACTTCACAGATGTGTCCATATGACCTTTGCAGAGCTTCTTATGACAAACTATGGTGTGCTGCCTCCTAAGTCCAATCTAACAATAAGAAAAGAACTTAGTTTGCTCATATATAAATTATAAGAGAGAATCCCATAAGCCACAACTCAAATCAGTATCAGATGATCAGGCAGGCACTCAATCACAAAGCATATTTATCTCCATCAGCAGTTAGGCGCTTGCACGCTTCCCTCCTTGCTTCTACTGAACTTGAGCACTTGTTCATATTTTTCTCCTGGAATGAAATTTTAATTTACCTGCTCCTAGGTAGTAAGACTTTAATATAACCCTGTCTTTCTAACTAACATTTCTATTCCATCCACATTACAGAATCCAGCTCAGCTTTACATCAGCAGCTTCAAACAAGCAAACTCACTCCCTGTAAATAGTAGTAGCAAGTATTATTTACTCTACTACAACATGTTGTTGCTCCTGAGCTCTCTTTTCACTAGACCTGATGGCAGGCACAACAGAGAATATTTCAACATTGCCATCTGTCTCCTTGGCACTTCATACTAAGTGAGTTGCTGCCACTTTGATGGTAAATTAGAATTTCCCAACAGATATATTAAGCCAGAGGCTGCTGATGAGTTGCCCTATCTACCTCAATGCCTTCTGCCCTTAAATCTATTTTGGCTATTCAACAATCTTAGCATGTCAAGAACAAGCTTCTACATGACATGTATTAATAATTTTATAAATACCTAAAGGGTGGGTTGAGGGAGGATGGAGCCAGACTCTTTTCAGCGGCTCCCAGTGACAGGACTAAGGCTAACAGACACAAGATGGAAGATAGGAGGAAAAACTTCTTTTGGGTGAGGGTGACAGACCACTGGCACAGGCTGCCCAGAGAGGCCGTAGAGTCTCCTTCTCTGGAGATTTTCAAGACTCGCCTGGATGCAGTCCTGAGTGATGTGCTCTAGAGGATCCTGCTTTTAAGCAGGGGAGTTGGACTGGATGATCTCTGGAGGTCCCTTCCAGCTCTGAATATTCTGTAATTCCGTGATTAAGTTGCAGGAATCATCAAGAAAGGAATAATATATGGTCTGAAAAAATCCTTTTATAAAAGACTTTTAAAGCATCATTAAATTTATTACAATATTTCTAGTACCCTCTTAAGCATTCTCACGAGAGACAGTCACAAAAAGGTTAATGATAATGCTCGGGAGCGAGAAGACAGACATGGCTGATTGGATATATCAACTCTCAGAGACGTTGGAAACAGCAACACAAGGATCAGACCATGACTGCTGCCAAAACAGCAATTCTGCGTTTCAGCATGTTCTCTTATATCTACCCCTTCCAAGATAAGACACTCTAAGTATGGTAAGAAAGTTACGGTCCCAGTTTCTCACCACTGATTACGCTCTTGCCCGCAACAATCTAATTCTTTATTTCAACTTCAATTTTTGTAGTTTAAGATCTATGACTCTACTTGCCAGCAGAGCACAGAGGAGAACTGCAGACCTCCCTCCTCAGTGCTGCAGTAGGTACCTTGATGGATCAGAAAACTTTGAGAATACATTTTGTTGTTGTTGCTGTGAGGTGATCAACAGATCATCCTGAAGGTCTATCCAGTTTAATACAAAGAAAAACATATTTCCCTCCACCTATGGGAACAAAACATATTTCCCAACATTTTCCCAAACACCAAAGCCAGGCTTTTCAGGTCAAATATGTAACTTAAAAACATAAGCCCATTTCAAGTCCAAACAAATTATACTGTAATATTTCAAGTTACTTCAGGGGGATGTAGATTACATTTAGGGCAAGTGATCAAGAAGCAATTTTAAATAAACTATTTAGAACAGGTAGACAAAACAGCACATTGGAAGGACGGGGTACTCTCTGCAGTGAAGTCCCTCAGAACAGCAGTGCCAGACCTCGCAGAGCAAAACAGAATCCATATGCTGAACTTCGTTCATACACAAGTGAACTACAAAATAACATTTAATGATGTAATACTAAGCTGAGAAAATAGGACACAACACCAATTTCTAGCCTAAAGCTGAGACAAACCAAAGGGAAGGATCAAACTAATATTACCAAAGGTTTCTGCTCCCGACAAAACACGTCCATGAAAATTGCATAGTCTTTGATTGAAACACTATTTTCAGTCCTTCAACATATTTTTATGACTATCTTATATTTCTTTCATCAAAAGACTCAGGTATATAAAAATGTAACAGATAATTCTCTTTCTGAACATGAAAAATGACAGGGACATATTTTATTTAGCTGATCCTGAACGGAGAATTCTGGGCACTTACACATTTTCTTAGTGAACTGAAAATTTTAAAAAATTACAAATTTCTCATCTGATTTCCACTTGGTGCAGAGGATGCTCAGATCAGGTAAAAGCATTCTGTAGATGCAGCTGCCTGACCCTAGGCAGGTAAATATTTCTATACACATAAGTAAAAAACCCAACACAAACCCACTGTTAAGTTTTCCATATGTGGGCTGTCAGGAAGGCAGTTGTCTCCAAAAGACACCTCTCCCCTGACAGACACTCACAGAATCACAGAATAGCCTTGGCTGGAAAAGACCTCTAAGATCAGAGCAAGTATGAAGCGATGTCTGCATTAAAACAAAGACCACGATACTAACAGTTTCACAGGCTAAGCAGCCTGCGTAGTTGCTGATTTGCTCTGGGCTATTGTTTACACAGGCTTCTTCCTATTCTGAAATGGTTAACAGTTCCTCTGGAAGATGCTGAAGTGGAAGTTGTGGATTTACCTAGTCACCAGAGACCACCTTTGCCCATCAACTCAGTCTATTTCGATACGTAAGCCCATTTGGCACGTTATACAACACAACCTGTTAGTCAACATATCTGTACAGCTGAGGATTTATTCTCCTGTATTTGCTACTCATCATCCAGATAAGAAATTTATAGGGGGTGTCTAATGATTTCACTCAGAGACAGCTGCAGTAGAGGCTGGCCAGCAAAGGAAGGAAGAGAAGAAGCTCTCCCGTGGGACCTAAAGCAGTGTATTAATGTTTGTCCTTATGTCTTTAGGGCATAAGGCCCTCCTCAGCCACTTGCCTAGATTTCCTTCTCCCAGTGACAAGGCGCTCTTTATGTTTTCTCCCTGGAAAAAAACTCTTCCCAGATGAGAAAAAAATAAAAATAAAATTCATGAACAGGGCTCAAATTTTGGAGTTTATATTCCAAGTTATTATGATCGAATTTTATAAACAAGCTGCCTTTGAAGATTGTTTGACACTAGGGAAGAGTTAAGAAATGAATTATAAACTGTTATCTCTATACCATAAGTACCAAGAGGTCTAAGTCATTAACTTACCTAATTAAGCACAGAAAAGCAGTGCTTGTCAAAGACAAACTGAAAATAACTAACATTCTGATAGACATATTCCATCCTTCCTCAGATCTAAAATCTGGACACTTTAACTCCTCCTCAGCTGCTATGGTCCTGCTTGGTACGCTCTGTTATCCACCAACACCTCTGCCCGGAGACACGACTCCAGAAACATATTAAGCTCCTTTATGTCCTGGGCTAAAACCACACAAGAAAATACTGCTTCCTTCTGGTTTACTGCGTTCATAAACTGAAAACATAAAGTGTTCCTCGTAAGAACTTCATAAGACTCAAATTTTTTACTGTAAGTTGGGTCAAATTTGCATCTGAATCTGAAGCAATTTGATAACTAGGAACCTTGGGTTTGCCTTCCAGTAAGTTGGATTTCAGTTAGTCTCTCACACTCAAAAGAAAGCAAGAAAAAGCTGAGCTGCTACAGGAGCCAGGTAACAACTCTAAAAAAGAGAGAGAAAAATGAAGAGGAGAAACTTCACAGTCCTTTTAAGCAACCAGAAGACAAAGTGAAAATAATGGTTATTATAATTCCACATTAATAAGGTTTTTTTTTTTCTCTTTCCATAAGAATAAAATACTTATAGTTGAAGTTAACTAACAGTGGTGTTTGAATCAGCATGATTTCAATAGTTTTTAATGCCTTTGGATTGAATGAATATGATTATTTCTATCTTCATTGCTTTTAGCACTTTGAAACGTGCTCACATTTTCCAATTTTCACTGTATCTTCATCCTCTGCAACTGGCAAAAGTACTTCATTGTTATTAAACACTACGTGTTTTTACATACAGATGAAAAATCCAAGTGATGGAAAGGGACAGGAAACTGGCTACAAAAATCCTTTTCAGCTAAAAATCAGGGATTTGCAACAACATAGAGCACCGAGTAACCCAGATGTTTAAGAGTGGCAATCTGACTGCTGGTTCACTGTTTTAAAGTCACTTTAACTGATATCTGAGGCTTCAACATTACTTGGTGTTCTAGGGCCAAAATCATGTATTTTAAATTTCTCGATATTTACTGATGAATCAAAAAAAACACCCAACACACTCTGCTTACCATAGACAGCAGAAGTCACTCAAATCTACCATTCAGTGTTTAAAGCTACTCCACGGTTATATTTCGGTAAGTCTATTTCCTCAACTGGACACTTTCATCTTACAAAATTACAAAGTTCAATGTCATGAATATTCATGCCCATGAATATGAATTAATGTACCCCATCCTGTCACTCCACTTACAAATGTCCTGTGTCCTACACTGATTCTGTCTCAACTGAGAATCCTGAGAGGGTAACAACTCACTAATACAGTGAGTGCATGAGCATACAGAAGAAATGATAGTATTTTACTGTGAAATTACTTTTTTCAGACTCTCTTTCTTATTACAGTGCCTTCATACACTTGCTATTCTCAACCCGCATTGCTACCTGCAGCCACTAATATTCATATTTTCCTTGAAACATGATTTTTTGGCGATCTTAAAGTCACAAAGGTCTCCCATTCTCATTCTTCATTTCTTAAAAACCAAACAAAAAACCTTTTCTATTTTCCTGCTGCCAGCCACGTGCACCATGCCCATCAGCAGAAAGAGGACAGGCACACAATTCAGGGAGGTTCACATCCAGCTAAGCCAAGCCTCTTCGATAAGCTAAGCAAGGCGTCACATGGAGAAGCATTTACCACAGTAAATGTGAACCACCCCAAAGTCACTAATGTTCAGAGAGCATATATAATTATCTTGCAAATGCTCTGAGCATATTTTAGTGTCCAAGGAATTCCCCCCTTCATTTGGTGCTGCTTATCCTTCCTGAACAGAAGGAGTAGTACTGCATTTGCTCTAAACTGACGTGCCTGATGTTCACCCTGGCTGCCCTCTGACAGCATTAACATCCCTCGGTTCGGATTAAATTTCATTGCCCTATGTCATGATTAAAGGAAAACTGTGACAAACATAAGAAATAGTGACTATTTGTGGTGGAAAACCATCATATTTGATTTTTTTTCTACTCTAAATAGAAGGCTGTAAATACTGTATTTATTTTTAAAAAATAAACTACTCTCAGAAGAACATAGACACTCCCCAAATTTCAAGTTTTGATTCAGACATAGTATTCATGAACTAGGTGCAGAAATTAGTTGAATTATTTAACACATTCTACAGAGCAATCTCCAAGGCAGGTTCTCTTAAACTGCATTACACCAAAAGCATGACACCTATTAGTGCATCCTTGTAACCAGGATGAAAACTAAGAGTGAATAAGGGCAAAATTTCCACAAAGACGTCAACTAGTTCAGACTGGGAAACAAAATCATCTGGGGGAAAAATACTACTTAAAAAACCTCCTAACAAACAAAAAATCCCCACTGACTAACAATAATGTTAACTCATTTAATAAGGCTCTGACATTTGCTTTCAGAACCACCTGGGACTTAGTAATAAAGTTCACTATCTAGCCTGCAGTCAGACCTATTATTACAAAAACCAGAGCCCATTTCTAGATGTCACAGTAGAGTTTTAATATTCAGAGTCTCTCAGTCATCTGTTTTCTCCGGCATGCTGTTCAATATATGTGACATCCTGGCAAAATATTTCCTAAACCACAGTAGATCATTGTAGATATGTCTTCAGATAAGACACAACTATATGCCACAGAAAAGAGAAGCAGGCGAATGCCTCAGGAAAGACCACAAAGGTGAACAAGGGAATCTGCTGCTTTCACTGATTAGAAAAAGAAATAGTCAGGAAGCAATGATTTAGATTAAGTTACTTGCTTGGACTGAAATCAACTTGTTTAATAGGATCCTTTCGACCTCAAGGTGCCATGAAGAATAGGATTTAATTTCAATAAATGTAAATGCACATTTTGCCAGGCTTCTTCCTGACCATAACCACTGGAATTCGTATAGAAAGTTATAGTTCTGCTTATTTAAGCAGAAATTAAAATGTAGAGTAGCAGTTTCAATATAAGAATTATATCATACATTCATCATGTAGATCATTAATATCACACCTATCTTAATATGACATGAAAAAAGAACCGTGGAGTTCAGAAACATGGACTTGGTAAAATTTGCGAAGAACCATTCTAGACATCATGTTTATCCCTTACTTCACATATTATTTCCAAATATTTTTCAGCTATGCATTCAGCTTAGAATAAACCCTGCTAATTTACGTTGGGGTTTTTTTAGCAAAACAAACACTGTGCCTGTACTAGTCTCTCTCCCCCTTGTCTCTAAATTTATTTTGGTCGTGCAGTTATAGGAATAAAGGTTGATTGCTGGATTTTTATTCTCCAGATGTCTTAGAACATTAGCTGCCTGGTGAACTAAATGCTCAGGTGGTGGCTGGATGTTATGAATCACTACGGTTATGACTAGAAGCACACGTGAAAAAGTCACTGATCACCGTCAGATAGTGTCATTAGCATTCTAAACCGGCTTCAACAAATTAAAAACGCAGAAATTTTAAAAGACCTCATACAAAGAGTGAGAGATACTAACAGGATAAGCTTCCTCTGAATTTCCTTCAGCAATTTCCAGCTTACCTGCAGCCACCTGAGCCTGCTCTGACACCCAGAGCAGCAGAGCCTGAACTCATAACCTCTGCGGAGAGGATTGGCAGCTGAAAGGCAGCACCACAGTGATGCAACTGAGCTGATTTTGGGACCTGACCTAGAACTTCAACGTTTAAAACTCCATGTGGATACACCAACTCCAGAAACCTTTCATCACTTTGGCACATGATCCCATCATGTTGGAACTATTCCTCATATTAAAACTGTACTTACACCATGTAATATGTTTGGATTATGCAAAGAATGAATACATTTTGACAGTTTCTGGTACTACACTTTTAAATAGCTATAAAAGTACATGAAGTAATACGACAAATGAATATTGTGTGGTTATTAGATTCAACACACAACTGCTGATACTTTAGGACAAATTTTGCCCTCAATTACATCTATCACCTTACTGGTGCCGAAGCAGAACATCTCCCACTCACACATCAGAACCATCTGTCATGATTAAGTGTTTGGTGAGGTCTTGCACACAAACATTTTTCTTCTCTTCCCACCACCATCCTTTAGGTGTTGGTTGGCTCTTCCAACCCAGCACCAAGACTTCTACAAAACCATGAGAAGTCAAGAGCAGCGGACACCACCTGTTCGGTTCAACGTTCAGAGATGTTACTGTGTTTTTCCTGAAGAAGATACCAAATTTATTTAAGTAATTATGTGCTGTACCCTGAAACTATTAATACAAACATCCATGACTGTCTTGATTGAGTTTTGGTGTTCAATTTTTTCATACAATATATACTACTTAATGAATAGCACATTATGCCATTAAAAGTATCTTCTGTGTAACACCTAAATGTGTTAGAAAGGTTAATATGGCATTTTATAACACACAGGCTGATGACAGAAAGTAAAAATACTACTCTGAAAAGCAGAAATGTCAACACATCTCTGAAGACATAAAATGACACAAAATTAAATGTTACCAACTGCTGAGTCTGAAGAAAGACTTCTTGAAGTTAAGGGATGAAATAAAAAAAAGACACAAATCATACTTTAAAAGCATAATAATCCACTTACTAAAACTTTATAGAATGTTTTTTACACACATAAGCTTCTAGAAATACTGTTCATGTCCTTTCTACTGCAATTATTTCACAGGGTCCAAAAATAGGGGGGTCTCCATAAATGCCAATCATTAATCACTCACTAACTTTCTGTAGCAATTAGTAACTGAGCTTCCATATCTTCTGGCAATTTACAAATCATTCAAAGGAACTTCATTTTCTGAAATGACATTTTGTAAAATGAATCGTGACTTTATATTTCATTTCATAATTAGGGATATGTGTGTGTGTGTATACACACACACATTCATGTCCACACAGGGTTGGACTATGTATGAACACACATATTTATAGAGACTATACAGCAGCATCACTGTGTATGAGCATGCACCTTTAGACACACAGGTATGCAAATAGGTACTACCAGATATTCAAAACAAATTACACCCATTAAGTTTTCCTGATGCAATCCTCAAAGCTTCAGAAGGAAGACAGGGTTATTCTGGGAGGTAGAAAGGAAGGTGGGGAGAGCGTTAAAGTTTTCCTTCTATACTACGATGCAGGAATGAAAAACATTTGTTTAAAGTGATCGTGAAAAAAATTAAACATCACCAACCTCTAACAAGCCCAAGCAAAAATATGGGTTAAATATAAAATGAGGAGACTTGTTAACAACCTGGATTCCTCCAGCCCAGGTTTCATATCTACTCCATTAGGAAGGTTTTGCAAAGCTACCAAGTCACACAGGAAATATAGTGTCTATACTTTACCAACATCAATAACCTGTAGCTGCAGTAACACCTTTATCCTTACCACCCTACTGATTTCTGAATTACCAGCATCAAATCTTGAGCTCCTCAGGTTTATTACTTAATGCTTTTAAACTAACATATCCAAGGGCTAACATCTGCAGACAACAGCATAGCCTAAGGTGTAAGCCTGCAAGGAAACGTAAAAAGAGTAGCTTATATTCCCAAATATTCAGATAAAACCCCACCGGGAGCAAGAGCACAACAATTAGCGTTCAGCGAAAGCTGCAGTATACCCTTATTATTGGCGCAGCACTGCAGCTTTAATTTGCCAAAGCAGCCCTGGGAAAAAGTCAGGAGTGGAGCTCCGTATGGGTACAGGAGGGCACTAAATGGCAGACCAGATTTACAAACGGAATTTTAATGCTGCAGAAACTTGAAGCCCTAGGCCACTTTCTGATGCAAACTTTGAACCACACTTGCCCCAGAAAAGTTGTGCCCTGGTTAATTTTATTCGCAATAAGGACATTTTTTTCTTCAAATTGGATGCACGTGGTGGTTAGCAGCACTGATCAAACCCGTTTCGTGATTTTTTTGAGAAAGTATGAAACAAAGGCATATACAAGACAAGTACAGTCTCAATTTTTTCAATGCAGTTCCTATAGAAAGTACAAACCATGATCCTTTGCACTATGACTATGATGCTATAATGACTATATTGCTAGCAGACATCCAGGAGACGTGGAAGCCAATTTGGCCCACTTCCTTTATGACTTCACGTTAAACAAACCAAAATCTCAGCCAAAGCGAACAGTGAGTAAAGCTCATCTACCTCTCCCTGCAACAGTTTGACTCAAAATTCATACTCACTTCCTCATTTCAAAGCTCTGATAATAAGCACAGATATGTTTATATTACCATGACAGAAATGGAGGCAGAAAGGAGGAGAAAATGATGAAGGTAATGTCTCTGCCTGATGTTACTAGCCATTATAATGGAAAATGATGGCAAAACATTTGAAAGACAAATCTGTCCTAAGATATTTAATCCAATTTTTCATTACATTGGACATTAGAGAAAATTTCATTTCTGCAAGACAAATACGGTACGTGATAGTATTTTTAGAGACAGACAGAATCAATTTGAAGGGATACGGATGTGTACAAACACAGATGTCTGTGCAGGTTCCAGCACAGGAAGGGTATTTAAATCTCCCCTATTTCCTATCAAAAGCCATGATGCTGAATAGCTGGAGAGAGTAACATTTTTCCTTCTCCTTCTAGAAAAGCACTACGGGATGGCCCACTAAAGCACTGATAGACTTCTGAAAAAAAAATAATAAAAATGATTTTTTGCTTCTTCCATCGTCAGTGGCTGGGTCAGACCCTGTGAGAGGGATGCTGGCAGGATTCCACGCTAATTGTTATTTCCATGGACAATGTTCACATCAAGTTAATATCTTTAACTTTGATTTTTTCATAACAACAGCTTTTTCTTCCTGTAAAAGCAACTCTTAAGTGTTTGACTCTCACAGCCCATGAGCAAATTGTAAAGGATTGCAAACTAAGACTGGCAGCCATTCAATACTGCTGGTCTAGTCCTTGCCCAGAGCATGAAGCCAGGAGGTAACACACTTACACAAGCTACCTTTTGGCAAAGAATATAATGAAAACCTACTTCAAAATTCTCTCGTTAATCAGAGATATTGTACATACATTCAGATGTAAATATGTGTTGCTAAGGCTAATGTTTTCCTTTTTAGAGGTCCATTCAGACAACTATTAGCTTTAACAAAGATATGCCTTCTAAGCTAATAAATTTAGAGAAAAAGAAACCAGAAATGTATTACTAACAACACAAAAAATTTCAAGAGAAATATTTCCAAATTTGTCAGAAATAGGACAAACTAGTTATTTCTGTGGGGAAAAAAAACAGAACAACGCACATACAAAAAAAAAAACCAAAAAACAACACCTAAACAAAACCACAAAAACCCCACAAAAACCACAAACTTGAAGCACATACGGAGCACAGTCCTCAGGTCACAGACACGCTTCCGGGAAGGCTCAAGGAATAAATGGATTTAGTTTACCAAAACTGTCCATTGTAAATACACATGATTCAGTCTTTGCTCAGGATTAACAACCTACTGCTATTACACTGGCATCACACCCAAATCTCTGTGAGTTATGTGGATTTTTTCTTAAAATCTCTGAACTGTTCACAAGTATGTGCCTCGGTTTACAAAATAAAGTTAAGATAAAAGTTGTAGATGATGCTGCAGCCACCACTATTTTCCACAGAGAAGACTCATCCTACTTCTTCACAGTCTTTTAGTCCACAGAGATTTTTACTTAGGTCACAGGAAGTACTTTTGGAAGATACCGTACCTTCAGTGCCTGCATCTGTACGTTAAAAGAACCTGCATGACCTCCAACAGACTAAAGCACAATGGTCTTTACATGTCAAAGGGACTCGTGTTGCTTATAGGATGTAGAGATGCCCAGATATTCATTCTTAGTACAGACTCCAATAACCTCAAAGCAGGCAGCATAATCCAAATAACTAGTCCAACTTTTCCAGTATTTACATGCTGCTTTAGAGTCTTCAGCACCTGCACAACCTCCTTGTTTACTGGGCACGTTCCTGTTAAGCTCTGATTAATTCTGCAAGGGTTACTCTTTCTCTCCCTATGTACTGGCAATGTGCAACTCCAGTCCCAGGCAAACCTGTGTTTATCACATTAACATCAGGCTGGGAAACTGCAGCACAGCCATAACAATTGCTAGGAATGGGGCCATGGTCATTCTCCATCTCCCAACACGGCTGCAACAGCTGGGGAAGGCACGGACTGAAAGTATTAAAGCCCAAATCAACATCTATTTCCCAAGACCCTTGTAAACCTTCCAACTCTTGAAGAGTCAAGGAGAGATATTCCACATCTACTCACCAGAGCAGGAGATATGCAATTGAAACAAAATTATTAGTATTCGAATTAATAGAAATAAAAAGCTATACTTTCCTTCCTGTCCAAGATCTCTTATAATAAAACAACTGATTCTGCCTTATAAATTCGTCTTTCGTTGGGTTTTTTCCTAGCTCTCTCCTACGCCAGCTGGTTTGCTTAGAGCAATGAGCTGTTGAATTAGATAACATGTTTTTAATAAGTCAGTCTAGTAGAGCAGTTCTGAATGGCTTCACAATGCACAGATGTCTAAATTGTCTGTAGAGTAACATTAATACTAAGTCATAAAAACAGGGACTTATGATTCCGTTGAGCCCACAAGTGGAAATACACATTTTCTCAGCATAGCTATCAGCTTTTAATTAGTGTTTTAATTAGTCCTCAATAAAACTGCACATTTGTATAACATTAGGAATTATTTTAGACAAATTACAGGTTAATAGGAATAAAGCATCCACCTGAAGACAGAGCTAAACTGAACACAAAGAGACACACAATCCCTACCTAGTGGTGAATAAGGAGAACTTGTACTACAGAAGTGAAAGTTTTCTAAACTTTCTACTCAGATTTTTACTAATCCCAAGAAAAGAATCCATAAAGTCATAACCCGGCAGTACTAGGCAAGCTCAGGAGACCCACATGCTTTAGGACACCTCTCCAAGAGTCCAACTAAAAGACAACAAGATCTAAGGAGGAGAGGCTCTCACATAAACAGAGGATTTTACTGCTACCAAGGCAGCAGTTACCTGCAGCATAAAGCTATGATGATATTCAGGGTTACTGCAGATCTGACTGAATTGTTAACATGACCCAGAAAAGATGCTCAGAGTGCTCTGAGGGACTGGCCATCATGTCCATAAAGTGAGGGGTCTTGGCCACACTGCCTGGCAGCCCTTGTGTGGACTCAGTGCTATAGGGAGGCAATGGCACAGAAACGCAGCAAGCTTGGGTGAAAGGGCTTTCCTCAAAGCAACCAGAGATGCTGCAGCTGGCATGGATGCTCTTGAAAAAACAACAATTTTCCTTATTTTTCAGGCAGGGTGCTAGTTAAATTCTTTTTATGATGAAAAAATTTAGTTTGGATTCACATAAAGAACAACTTCCAGGAAAAAAAAAGGTTACTTGTGAAGCTGCAAGTGCTTTGTACTATGCAATGTATTATAAAAAATTAGTAACTATTAAAAAAAAAATTAAACTAATCAATGAAAATCCAATAAAGAATAATGCTTTGTTTTCAGAAACCAAGCAACTATGCATGACTTCGAAACCGATGAAGTATTTATTCACTAAAGTGAGATTCCTTTTAGAGCACAGTACTTAAAAAATAAATTTGAAGCTTAACTAACAAAACACACACCAAAATACAGCAAAATAAATCTTTAAATCAATAAGCTGCATCTACATAATATTTTACAGTTCAGTAGGTCAGCTTTAACAAAAATCAACTAGTTTTCAACAACTGGGCAGGTTTATAGCATTTGCTAACCTGTACAGGCAATGCCATTTGAATAATTTAATTAAAAAAGAAAATGTTATCAAGCCATGCTAGGTATCATACAGTATGCATTTAGATTACTTACTAGCTCATAACATCTTCTAACCGCAACAAGAATCACAGAATCACAGAATGTCAGGGATTGGAAGGAACCTCAAAAGATCATCTAGTCCAACCCCCCTGCCAGAGCAGGAACACCTAGGTCAGGTCACACAGGAACATGTCCAGGCGGGTTTGGAATGTCTCCAGAGAAGGAGACTCCACAACCTCTCTGGGGAGCCTGTGCCAGTGTTCTGTTACCCTCACGGTGAAGAAGTTCTTCCTCACATTTATGCAGAACCTCCTATGTTCCAGCTTGCACCCGTTGCCCCTTGTCCTATCCTTGGATGTCACTGAGAAGAGCCTGGCTCCATCCTCAGGACACTCACCCTTGACATATTTATAAACATTAATGAGGTCACCCCACAGTCTCCTCTTCTCCAAGCTAAAGAGACCCAGCTCCCTCAGCCTTTCCTCATAAGGGAGATGTTCCACTCCCTTCATCATCTTTGTGGCTCTACGCTGGACTCTCTCCAGCAGTTCCCTGTCCTTCTTGAACTGGGGGGCCCAGAACTGGACCCAATACTCCAGATGTGGCCTCACCAAGGCAGAATAGAGGGGAAGGAGAACCTTTCTCGACCTACTAACCACCCCCTCTCTAATACACCCCAGGATGCCATTGGCCTTCTTGGCCACAAGGGCACATTGCTGGCTCACGGTCCTCCTGCTGTCCACCAGGACCCCCAGGTCCCTTTCCCCTACGCTGCTCTCCAGCAGGTCAGCCCCCAACCTGTACTGGTGCATGGGGTTGTTCTTCCCCAGATGCAAAACTCTACACTCGCCCTTGTTGAATTTCATTCAGTTTCTCCCCGCCCAACTCTCCAGCCTATCCAGGTCTCATTGAACAGCAGCACAACCCTCTGGTGTGTCAGCCACTCCTCCCAGTTTGGTGTCATCAGCGAACTTGCGGACGATACATTCTATACCCTCCTCCAGGTCGCTGATGAAGATATTGAACAACACCGGTCCCAGTACCGACCCCTGAGGGACTCCACTAGTCACAGGCCTCCAACTAGACTCCGTCCCATTAACCACAACTCTCTGGCTTCTTCCCTTCAGCCAGTTCACAATCCACCTCACTACCTGATCACCAAACCCATACTTTATCAGCTTATCTACAAGGATGCTGTGGGAGACAGTGAGAGATGCTTTACCGAAATCCACATACACCGCATCCACCGCTCTACCGTCATCTATCCGCCTAGTTATTTCCTCATAGAAGGCAATAAGGTCGGTCAAACATGACTTCCCCTCGGTAAAACCACGTTGACTGCTCTTCATGACCCCCTCATCCTTGATATGCCTAGAGATAGTGCCAAGAACAAGCTGTTCCATCACCTTTCCAGGGACGGAGGTGAGGCCGACCGGTCTACTGTTACCCGGGTCCTCCTTCTTGCGCTTCTTATAGATCAGAGTGACATTTGCTATCCTCCAGTCCTCAGGCACCTCTCCCGTTCTCCATGACTTACCAAAGATGATGGAGAGTGGCCTAGCAATGACCTCCGCCAGCTCCCTCAGCACCCTTGGGTGCATTCCATCTGGTCCCATCAATTTATGGATGTCCAGATTGCTCAACCGATCCCTAACCCAATCCTCCTCTACCGAGGCAAACTCCTCCTTTATCCTGATGTCTTCTGGGGCTACAGGGATCGGGGGCTCCTGGGGAAAGCCTGCAGGAGTCAAGACAGAGGCAAAGAAGGCATTCCGGACCTCCGCCTTCTTTATCTCCTCTGTCGCGAGGGCACCCACCTCATTCATCACTGGGCCTATATCGCCTCTCGTGTTTGTTTTATTAGCTATGTATTTGAAAAAGCCCTTTCTATTATCCTTGACCTGGCTTGCAAGGTTAAGTTCCAAGGAGGCCTTAGCTTTCCTAATTGCCTCTCTACATCCTCCGACAACTGTCCTATATTCCTCCCAAGTGACTAGCCCCTCTTTCCATGATCCACAAATTCTTTTTTCCACCTGAGTTTGCCCAGCAGTTCCTCATTTAACCATGCTCGTCTCCTAGCTCCCTGACTTGATTTCATACCCATTGATGCTCTGATCCTGAGCTTGCAAGAAGCGGTCCTTCAATGTTGACCCACTATCTCGAGCCCCTTTACCAGCCTTTAAGCACCCTGTCCCACGGGACTTCCCTTAACAATTGATTGAGGAGGCTAAAAGCCCTACGGAAGTCCAGGGTTCTGGTCTCACTAGGTAATCTATTCCTCCCACACAGGATCCCGAACTCCACCATCTCATGATCACTGCAGCCAAGGCTGCCATCAACCATCACTGCTTCAACAAGACCCTCCAACAAGATCCAGCAGCGCTCCTCTCCTAGTCGACTTATCCACCATTTGCATTAAGTAGTTGTCATCCATGCACCGGAGGATCCTCCTAGACTGTGAATGGCTGGCTGTGTAAGTCTTCCAGCAGATATCAGGGTAGTTAAAATCCCCCATGAGGACCAAGGCCTGTCGTCGCAAGGCTGCTTTCAGCTGCCTGTAGAAAGCCTCATCGACTCCCTCGTCCCGATCAGGAGGTCTGTCATGGACCCCCACCACTGCATCACCCTTGCCTGCCTGCCCCTTCATTCTTACCCACACACTTTCCCC